>JAYKYS010000004.1:17060000-19560000 GCA_036924285.1 Asterella californica | reverse complement strand
CCCACTATAACCATCACCAAAGATGTACCACTCATGATCAACAACTTCCTCCAAAATCTCATCTATAAATGGTAGAGGATAATAATCTTTCTTGGTAACTGCGTTCAACTTCTTATAGTCTATGCACACTCGCAGCTTACCATTCTTCTTCTTGACAATCACAATGGGTGAAATCCATTCTGAGTTCTCCACCTCATAGATGAAACTCGCCTCTTTCAACTTGTCTATCTCCTCCTTGACCATCATTGCTGTTGTAGGATTGACTCTTCTCTGCTTCTGTTGAACTGGTCTTGCGTTCTCTTGCAATTCGATCCGATGAGTCTCTAGAGTCACCTCCTTCAAATCCATGTAGCTAAAAGCAAACACATGGATATATTTTTGAAATATATCTAGGAATCTACTTTTCTCCTCTTGAGTGACATTGATATCAAACTTCAGGGTAGAGAGTCTTCTCACAATCTCTACCTCACTCAACTCTTCTTTGTCAAGATCTTTTTCCACTGCTGGTCGAGGCAACAAGTCAATAGCACTAAGCTGATGTAATGATTCATCTCGACCAAATCCTTCGTCCTCAAACGAGGATTCTTGATCATAAGAATCTCTCGTATCTATTTCTGAGACACTTTGATCATCTTCCGTATCAAATTCTCAGTAGTCACTAGTGGGTCTATCAGAGTCAGAAGTCACAACTCCAACACATGAGAGAGATACTATCACTCTATGATCTCTAGGCCCAATCGTAAATATCCCTTGTGCCACCTATCAGTGGTACGCACAACTCTCAACCAAGGCCTACCTAGGAGCAAATCATAACTAGAGTCCTTTAACACTTGAAAGGACATCAATGTTTGAACTCCCATCACAGACACAACCACCTTCTCTAACACACCAAGAGGTCTTACCCATTGCTTGTTAGCCATCCCCACGACAATGCTAGCCGGACGAGTTGGTTCCATCTCCAACTTCTTCATCAACCTCTCTGATATGGGATTTACAGCCGACCCTTCATCCACCAATACGTCAGAGACGTAATGACTATTCAACCGGACTTCAATCTTTGAAGCCCTAGTGCATACCTCTGAAGCATGCACATCCACCACACCAACTCCCACAGACTTCGATGTCTTGCTCTTGGGTTTCTTCTTTTTGCTTCTCTTCGAACTGAGTCCTCCTCTGAGTTCTCTTCGTAAACTGAGATTAAGTGCGATCAGTTGTCCAATAGTGATGTTGGCTTTCTGAGCACTCACATCTTCAACCACATCATATCTCGCTTGAGAAGATGAAATGGTGAAATCCGCCATCTCCAACTTCCTTCTTGGCTCCCTTGGTGCACTCGAAACAGTACTCGAGCGAGTGCTTTTACTTGGTGACTCCTCCATGAAAACTGGTTCATCAAAAAATCGAGTTCGTTTTCTTTCTTGAGCTAAAAGCTCCACCGGTGCATGAGAAGAGTTTGAACTCTCTCCTTTTTCGTAGATGGGATCTCGCACTACATCGATAGTAGCCATTCCCTTGTCTCGTCCTTGTGATGGATTTCCTCCACCCACATTCATTCTGACAGCTTCGACACCTCTTGCTCCATTGTTAAGACAGTTTCGCTAGAAATGACAACCTCCACACGTCCAACAAGTGATTCCTCTAAAGTTACCTTGGTTGCCTCCAAAGTTACCTTGATTTCCTCGGTTAAGATTATTGTCGTAACCTCTTTGACCTCCTCCTCCACCTTTGTTTCTCCATTCTCGTAACTGCAGCACATTTATCTTGAGATCCGCAAGAGTGTCAGTGATGCTCTTCAGCTCGGCATGAAAATCAGAGGTGACAGTAGACATTGTTGTTGGGACAAACGGTCTTGGCACCACCGTTGGAGTAGGAGCTGACGTTGAAGCAATCATCAATTGTGATGGAGCAGATGCTATCGTTGTGGTTACACCAAGAGTCGGAGTCGACACCAGAGCAGCATGATGAGGTTGGATGATATCCTCTTCATCCAAACTCTCTTCCATATTTGTCGCAATCTTGATGACCTCCGCTTTGGTTATTGACTTCTCGTACTTCACTTAGGTTTGAATTGAAGGTCTCAACCCTCCCACCAAGTTCTTGGTCAGCACTGCTCCAATCTCCGCCATCGTTAGCTCCACATTGTCTCCACTCTTCCGTAGAACCGTCCGAAACCGTTGTTTCAACTTATCCACCTTTTCGACATACTACCGAACTTTCTCGTCGTCCCGTTGTCTTAAATGAGTAAGCTCCACCATGAGCTTCTCATAACTCTCTTCTGGAAGAAACTCTTCGATGAGAGCGTTACTCAACGTCTCCCATGTGTCCTCAACTGCACCAGGTGTCTTGTTCTTCACTCGGTCTTCATACCACGTAAGAGCAAAATCTTCTAAAAACTCTAGCAGTAACAACACTCATTCTTCCTTCCTTCTCACGTTGTTTCCGATGCAACCTCTTTTGAAGTCTCGAACAAACGGTTCTACATCTTCATTGTCCGTCCCATGAAACACGGGTAGCTTTCTCATCTTGTAACTACTCTTTCTACTCTTCTAATCGTCGTGCAATAACTACTCGCTAAAAGAGTATGAACATCACCAATTTCATTCGTGAATAATCTACCATAAATAAAATAAAAAGAAATGGTTGTAACAACACTTCTTGTGCCATCTCTTCTCCCAAGGTAATCATGAGTCTGAGTCACATCACCGCCTTCTCCACCATCCGAATGACGATCTCCATCACAACTCAGCCGAGTCCTCCTTTGAAGTCGACAACTTCTCCGTCTCAGCTCTTTGGGTCTCGTTCAACTTCTCGACTATTGACGTAAGTAAGGTGACAACATCTACGCACTTGTGTCCTCTTGATAGATCACCCACTCCACAACTTGGACAAGGGTCCTCTCCTAGAAAATGAATAGCCGATGGTGATGATGGACCCACTCGAAGACTTAAATCAGTAAACTCCCGCTTCCCTTTAGCTTTCTCCGTTCTGATTCTAGTTGGACAATTCACTACTTTATGTCCCAACCCTCTACAGAAATAACACCACAAGTCGGTTTCTACTCTTCGCCTCGGAGTTTCTACTTGAGATTTTGTACTAGTGTTCTCAAACTCAACGATAATCTCTTTCGAGCTCTCTCTAACACTTACTATGACATCTAAACCTTGAGGAAGGTTTTTAAGTCTAACTTTCTAATCTTTTGAACTTCCACTCATGTTGCGCCTTCTCAACCATTAAGTGGATACAATATCTTTGAGGAAAATAACTCTACATCACTTTCTTAACTCTTTCGAGTTTTATACTGAAAATCGTGTATTATACATGCTATACACGAAATAAAATCCAATCTAAAATTAAGAGTCCATGATAATATTCTCATGACCATCGTCTGTACTGATCTTAGCAGACATCTTAAAGTCACTCTTGTAAAGATCACACTCTATTTCGTCAGGAGCATTCGTGACCTCCACAGTGAATGATGCTTTGAACTCAATATTTGTTGCATCTGCGCTGATGCTCGCAGAAGCTTCTTGATATAGAGCAAAAAGAGCACCCCAACTGCAATAGATGCTTGATCGCAACGCCTCTATACTTAACTTTGGCTTTTCCGTCTCCGTTCTAACTCCCAAACGTCTCTTCTTCAACCTCGGCACTCGAACTGGATTCCCCATGAAGTATCTTCAAGACCTCCTTGTATGTCGAACCGTATATCCTTAATCGGTAAGAGATCTCTCCAAGATTTTTGTGATCTCCAATAGCTCAACCTCCAAGCTACTAACTAATGAAGTTTCAATAGAAAATTCCTTAATCAAAAGAGATGGTGCTGACTGTACAAATTTTCAGAGAACTGAAATTTGTATATCTTCACTTCTCTCATGACTTTCAACCCCCTCAACTTTGAAAATTCATGGCTCTCTCTCCATACCACCTTTTCTCCTGATTTCTGTTGTCCTAGATAGCTTATCAGCCAATCTAAAACACTGAAAAGTTTCTTAGGAAAATAAAATTCAAAAAATATCTGACAATGACTGTAAACTTTTTCCAGAAAACAGAATTCCTCAACTCTCACGAATAGACCCCCTCAACTTTGAAAATTCATTGCTCTCTCTCTAGACCACCTTTTCCTATGAGTTCTTTTGTTGTAGATAGGTTATCAGCCAAGCTACAGTCCTGGAAAGTTTCACTGGAAAATATAATTCACAGAAAATCTGACAATGACTGTAAAAATTTTCCAAAGAGCAGAAATCCTCAAACTCGAAAATTTTTCTCCTCTAATAACTTCTCTCTCCTCCTTTCTCTACAACTCTTGTTTCATCCCCTTTCAACTCTCCTCAAACTCTTTCTAAGTGAACAAGATGTAAAGAATAACCTCGAATGCGTCATAGATCACTACGGGATACACGAAAGGTTCTAATGTTGCTAACATCGCGTTAGCTCTCTCTCCTCCCAACGTTCTCTCCATGTGTTTTCTCATGACCTCTTTTTGTCGAAGATAGAACTGAACTCTAAATATCTTTCAATAATCTCTTCAAGTGAGGTCCTAGCAACAGAACCAAAAATGTAAACCCTCCATGATCTCATCGATCAACTACCCCCTCGATCTCTCAACCTCCATGATCTTCATCGATGAATCTGCAAATGTCGGGCATGTCTCTCACTCAAAGGTCGCCTCTGATGGCTTTGATGGAAGCACATCATGAACTTGAAGAGAAAAATGCTAAGTTCACTCATTCATACACCCACAAACTTATCAACTAAAAATCTCCATAAACTCATCAACTGAAATTCTCCATTCTAACGACATCTCTCAAGTTCTCACATGCTAAAAATATCTCACACTCTCTATATTACTCAAGTTGTCATTACGACGATGTGAAAATAAGGATGAGGAGCTCTTCTCTACTCCTCTATTTATACATTCTAGGTTTTTACTTTGGTACCCTCCGGTAACTCAGTCGTAACTACTTTTACCGGGTTTTACTAAGATATTACTTAAGATAAAAGCATTAATCACATGGGCTTCTTACCTTTTCACATGGGCTTATTCCTTTAAAGTCAACAACTTCTAGAAGGATTCTGGAATATTCTCAAGGAATCTCGAATTTCCACCCCCCTCTACACTAGGACCCACTAAAAAGGAAACATGTGGAATCTCTTCTTGTTTTTAATGTCCACAAAGTCCACAACTTTAATCTAACCACTAATATCAAGTCAAAAAGGAGATAAGGGATACTTTCCCCCTCCTTTCTACCTTTTAGACAAGATGACAAGATAGTAGTGTTCACTCTTTAGGAAATATCTGAATTCTATCAAAAGTACAGCTAAGTTTAACCATAACTAACTTTTAGCTAGTCATGACTTGATACCTCCTTAAAATACTTGGGCAGCAAATAAACATTCTCAACACTTAGTTATAACTAAATACTTTACTAATAGACAAACTTCCTATGTGTAACATAGGTCGTTACAGTTCCTTCTCCTGAAATTTTCATATAGTGGGACATTTTTACCATTCATTTCTTGGATTAGACTTGCTGGCAATAGATTTAGTTCTTCTCACCTCCAAATATTTTAGAATGAAAAAATCAATAAAAAATATATCAATCAATCAAAAGACGACATGAGATCACAAACAAACAAATACAAGTATATTTTCACACCGATTTTTCATATACGTTTTGAAGAGAGTCTTTTCTAGCTTTTTTTGTGAGACTTCTGTTGATTTCTACATCATTGGGTCATCTCGTTTCAAATCCTCACGAGTATTCTTGCAGATCACCGTCAAGATTACCTTTTCCTATCTCGTTTTCCAATTTCACACTACTGAAAATACACGTAAAAACATGACATCTAAAGTCCATCGAACACAAAAAGAACAACTGTCAAGGAAAGGAACAACTATCATTAACTGATGGTCCTCCGCAACTAGCAAGCTCTAAGCAATTCTCATGTTGTTCAAAAAAGTACTTAGCAAAATCGACAAACAAAAAGACATGGTGGGAATATTGATTATCTTAACGCATGACATCAACAGGTCCACCTATTGTCCACGTTCTTTTTTGATGTCAAGAACCAAGTGCTCTCAGTGTTTCATGCACTACACGTTTGTAATTTTTGTTGTTATGAGTAATATTATATATAACTAAATTTTCTATTTCTAATTTTATTTATTTTAATATATTTAAGAAAATAAACCTACCATCTTACATTATTTCTCTCAATTTTTTATTTATTTTATACTTTAATTGATTTTATTTTGGTATTATTTTTCCTAGAAGCATGTTGTTAGATCGTTCTATCATTATTATATATATCATTTTGTGTTAACTTTATTTAAAGATTTTTAGTTTAAACACTTTAAGACTTGCTGTTTTCATTATAGATAATTTATGAAATTTCAAATATTATAAGGATGATTAATATTATTAATAATATCATAGATTAAAATCAGATTTTGATACTAATTACTTAGTATAACATGTATAATATATGATTTGTATAATACATGATTTTTTGATATAAAACTCAAAAGAGTTAAATAAATGATGTAGATTTGCTTTCTTCAAAAGTATATTGTCCACTCAATGGTTGAAAAGACATAAGTGGAAGTTTAAAGTGATTTTTTGATACAAAACTCGAAAGAGTTAAGTAAATGATGTAGATTTGCTTTCTTAAAAAATATATTGTGGTCAGTAACTAACCTTCGTCTCTCCATCGCAATCCAAGAAAGTGTCATCCGAGGTGCTTGCAGCACGTTGGTTCTGATCACTGCTGGATGAAGACTCGATGTCTTCACTTCTCACCTCTCTACTACAAGTGACCAACAAGCTCCACATGTTACGACAAAGTATGCTTCTAAACTAAATCAAATTTAAAAGTGAAATTACTTGCTAGATGCAGCAGTAGTAGACGATAAAAATAAAATAGAAGTAGAAAACTTCGGAAAACAGCTCCTCGCAAGGACAGGAGAGAGTAGTAGTGGAATGACACAGTCCACGAGATTTTCGTTAAAATGAGCCTTGCAATAGGAATGTCTCGTCACCGCCCACATTCTGAAAGAACTCCTACCAACACTCTCTCTAGGGCGTGAATCCATTTTACTCACTCGTCAACGGAGGTATGAGGATCATTCAGCACCAATTGGCTACTGCCTATGCTTTCATTCGTAATTCAGCAAATTTCTGCCACAAGAACTCAGAGTTGCTGCAGTTCTGGACGAGCTCCTCAGCTCGTGCTTGTCGGAACAAAAGAGGAAAGCTCTTCTCAACTCCACAATAATGCGAATCTGTTTTACTTGCATTCAGTGCAGCTACGGCAGTGCTCTTACGGAGAAGATTGATAGATTTGACAAACCAGCCTCAGCGGAGTCTGGAGAGTCCTAAAGACTTTGCCAATACAGTCCACGGTTCAAGATCAGATTTACCGGAGTGCACCAATCTATTCCTCTAGCGTAACAACTGAAGTAAAACCAAACAACGTTGCATCTTCCCTCTTGCAAGAGATGTACCACAAGGTTGTACAAGTGCGAGAGAATGGGTAGGCAGCAGCAGGTTACAAATAAAATTAAAAATAGAAAATTTGGTTATATATAATATTACTCATAATATAAATCAAGTGACAAATGCAATATGACTCAAGTAACGTAACCTCTAAAGCTACATTTCATCTGAACTTGTGAAACGAAAAATTTCTCTAATTGATACTTTAGACCTAGAATTTTTTAAATTCTGTTCTAGCGAAACCTTTTTTGCATCTATCACTTTCTCTTTCAAGGTTTAAACTTGAATCTCAAGTTATGAAGGAGTTTCACTCAATTGTTGTGCATTGTATACATTATATGTCACCAAAAGTTCTTGAAGTTCAACTGAACTCTTTCAGTGAGGACATTTTATCTCTAAAAGACATTCAGTATCACATGGTTGTATATAACTCAATCTCTTTTTTGACAAGAAGGTCTTGAATTTACAATCTAGAGAGATAAGATTCTCTAAAAGCTCCATGTAATATATATGCTCAACTTAATCAATAGATTTATAAATATTTATCAATTTTTTATTTATTAATTTTTTCTTGTTTAGCTAATAAAATCTACAAGCTATAAAATATGAGACTTATGTCCATCTATGTATTTAAGTTCCAACGTAGATTATTTCTCATACAAGTATTTTAATTATTATAAATTATTATTTATCTTTTTTACAAAAATGATTTATTAAGATAAATTTTAAAAAGATTCAAGTTTGAACTTCAAGTGACAAAATTTTCAAAATGTATGAGCGACAAGAATTTATTGTTTTGCTCACAACAACATTATATAAAGTGAACTTTAAAAGAAGTTTGCTTGAACTTCCAATAAAAAGAATTTCAACATGTGTAGGCCACAAGAATTATATCTTCTCTCACAAAAACATTATGTAAAGAAAACTTTAAAAATTTATATTTTTGATTGATTTTCCCATTCTAAAATATTTGGAGTTGAGAAGAACTAAACAATACTATGTTAAATAAAAATTAAAATAGCTAGAGCTTGAATTTCACACAAGATGCAATAATTTTACAAAGCAAAAAGGTTATTTACGAAATAAAATCTAATCCAAAATCAATTGTCTAAGATAATCATTTCATGACCATCTTCATTACTAATCACAACAGACAACTTAAAGTCACTCTAGTAAGGATCAAACTTTACTTCACTAGGAGCATTTGTGCCTTCCATAATGAATGATGTTTGAAATTTCAACTTCTTCAGATCTACTCTAATGATTTCAAAAGCTTCATGATGTAGAATAAAGAGATCACCCCAAGTGTTATAGATGTGTGTTCGCAACTCATCTATACTTAACTTTCATTTCTCTGTCTTCATCTAAACGTCTCTTCTTCTCTCTCGACACTCGAATTAGATTCTGATATCTTCAAGATTTCTTTGTATGTCGAAACATATGTTTCTTAATCGGTACGAGATCTCTCCAAGATTTTTGTGGTTCAACTTCTGGATTATTAGCTCATGAATTTTGATCAAAAACTTTCCTAATTAGAAGAAATGATGCTGATTGTACAAACTTCCAGAGAACTAAATTTTATACGTTTTAATTTTATTCACTAATGTTGACCCCCTCAACTTTGAATAATTATATTTACTTCTCTAGACAAATTTTTTTCCTCATGATTTTGTTATCATTGATAGCTTATCAACCAAACTACAATATTAAAAATTTTCACAGTTGACAACAACTGTGCACAATTTCCAGAGAGCATAATTTGATAATTCAACTTTGAAACATTATATTTCTCTTTCTAGATCACTTTTTTCATGATTTTTGTTATCTCTAATAGCTTATCAACCAAGTTATAATTTAAAAAAATTTCACAAAGAAATAAAAAGCACACAAAATTTGACAACGACTATACAAATTTTCTGAAGAAAAAATTTTTTAAACCTTAATTTCTCTCTTTAGTAAATTTTTTTCCTCTGTTCTCTAAATTTTTTATGATACACTTTTAATTTTCCTTAAATTTTTTCAAAATAAACAAGATATAAAAAATAATTTCATAAATTATTACAAGATTTACGGAAAGTTCTAAAATTATTAACATCACATTAGCTTTTAAATTTAGCCACAGCAAACTATCGTTGTTTCGAAAACTAACTTCTACAGTTGACTCTACGTTCAGTTCTGAATTTCCAATCATTAGCAAATAGCAAAAGTCTTATTCATTTGCGAAAATGAAAGTTCTGATGCAAGAGGCTTTTTGTAAAGGGCAGCAAGGCACTAGAACATACCATAGGGAAGTTACAAAGTAAGGGAGATGCCATCGACTACTGACTTACTGACTGACGAGCAGGAGGGCGCTCCAAGGAGCGTGAGGTGTAAGGAAACTACTACAATATCAACATTGAGAGGGTACCCAGAGTAGACAGTGTCCATCTTATCTTCACTCATTATTACCAATACTTGAACCAGAGCCAACCTAGGTTTTGCCTGCTTACCTGTAATTTGCGGGCGGTTTGTTGCAGGTGACGGAACTTTTGTCTCAACTCGACGACGTCTTTGAGCAATTTCCGAGTACTTCTTCACCTATTTTGTGTGTTTTAAGACAGAAATAATCCGGAGTCTTCTCTACTTATCCGGCTTTTCTAGAAATTTTGCCGGGGCACCTCACACGGGATGCCGGATCTAGGCTGGCGCAGAACATAACAATTTATATTATGCAAATCCGACAGTCCTGTGTCTTCTGAAGTCCGGATGCCGATGTATATCATGAAACAGCACAAAATCTAGGTCGAGTACAGGTTCCCGGTACATCCCTTGCAACGTTCCTGATAGGGTTGGAGATGTGTGGGTGGCCCCGGGCCTTTGCCAAAGACAGTGTGGGAAAGGTTGCAGGTATGGGCAAGGTCCTTCAACCTGAGGTTCACAATTACTGACCAACTGCGCTTCAAGAACAACAGTCAATCGTTCTCAGAAAGTCCTAATCTGCAAAACATGTTCGTACAAATGTGTTTTTTCTCTTCTGAGACTGATCTGCTCAACAAAGGAGGCTAAGCAGCACAAAAGCTAAGCTTATAATACTCGATATCAGATTGGAAACCGGTTTGTACTACATGTCGAGCAACTAAATAACCGAGCAACTGAGTTCGATACGAGTGAGAGATTAGTCCTCGAGCAACTGAGTTTGATACACGCCAGAGATTCGATAATCTATTCACTACTGTTAGTACATCAGAAAACATTTACTCTACCCATGAAGAGACGCAACAACGTCCTGATGACATGATTACAGATTATGCAGCATTCTCTACCTTCTCCAGACGAGTACGTGAGCTTCTCGTGTATGACAATCTCCTCCCTTCTCAACTGCCAAGTTATATAAATCAAATAGTTCCAAACACTTGTCAGGGCAGATGAGTGTCTGAAGGCCGTCTTGCCATCCTGACAGGGAGAATGCAGTGGCAACCCAGGAGATTTCTTGTCTCACTCTCGTCACGCATACACAACTATGTCCTGAAACGGGCCACCTTACTGTAACGTCCATATTCGTTGTGATCGTCAAGTATACATAGAGCTTCCCTCACAGTAAGATCCATCTATTCTCTTTCACACCGCAAGGTGGAAGCCTGTTCAGTGTTGGCAGGCTCCTGTCACGTAGACAGTGGTAGCACACAGTCCACCATCACAGGCCGTCTTGCCATCCTGGCAAGGAGAATGCAGTGGCAACCCAGGAGATTTCTTCTCTCACTCTCGTCATGCAAACACAACTATGTCCTGAAACGTGCCACCCCACTGTAACGTCCATATTCGGTGTGATCGTCAAGTATACATAAGCTTTTCCTCACAGTAAGATACAACTACTTCTTTTCACACCGCAAGGTGGAAGCCTGTTCAGTGTTGGCAGGTTCCTGTCACATGGACAGTGGCTGCACACAGTCCACCATCTAGACGGAAATATTTTCAACACTGCTGTGCATACGTACGGCCTTTCTGCTCAAACAAGAGACAAGGTACATAAGGTCAAACTGGTATGCGGGGCTGCGCACGTAAATGCCAAGCAGTTTTTCTCCTTTTCTCAAAACTGTTCTCGTCATGTAGCCGTTAACTTCCGACTTCGAGAGTCGAGCGGCAAGTCGAGAGTACATATTTACATTTTACTAGTTGATACCAGTAGCTACTTTACATGAGTGAAAACCTCAGTAGATGCTGGGGACAAACAAGCCCCTAGGAAAACGAGACTGCAATCCTCAACGTAAGCATGGCGGAGTAACTGAAAAGCCAACTAGCAACAAGGATCTTATGGCATGCTTGTCGTTCTTCAGCCTCCTCACCAGCTTCTCACATCATCCACCCTGCAATCAGTGAAGTTACCCTCAAATTCTTTTCAAAACGACCATGTTGCTTAACAAGGAGTGCAAGGATGAACTAGTAATGCATGACTGACGCAAGATTCGACAGGCCATCATGCACGACTTTGGCACTGTTTCACTCTCACAGAGTCATCCGGTTTCATACTCTAAGAGCAGGCATGAACTAAAAATTGCAGAAAAGCACACCTAGGATTCGTCCGAGAGAATGGCAGCTGAGCTAAGGAGCGAGAACCACGCTCAAAGACAGAGGTCACACCCAGTAGAATAACCCAGTGAAGTACACAGAAAGCTCCAGAAAAGAAAGGTAGTCTGCGTGCTATCTTGGAGCGTCAAGTTAGCGTAACTCTGGAGCCTAAGGGGAATGACTAATGGGCATGTGAAGTGCGGCGCCCATTACCTGCGATGGTCCCCCTAGGTATTGGAGTGCAAAGTAGTGACATGTACAGTATGCACTGCAAGCTGATATAAACGATATCAAGAAATCTAGTGCAGAAAAATACAGTAGAGTGAAAGTGAGTAAAGAGTGAAATCAGTAAAGAGCCTCAATGGCGATCCCACAGAAAAAGTTCAAGAACAGTCAGTAAAAGTGAGGAGTGAAACGGAAAGACCGGTCAGTCGAACAATTTAGTGCACAAAGGTCACTGACGTTTGACCCACTCACTATATGCCCCCGATATCCTTGTATCTTGACAAGAACATACATGTACTGTTTAATAGGCGAACATCAGGCACATCAGGGCACTTGGGACCGAAGTCACAACTAATTACAGTAGGTACAAGCAAGCACTCAGTCTATTCCTACATTCAGCCCACTAAACTGCACTTGCTAAACAACAGCCGAGTCTCTTATTTCAACTTTCTCGACGCGTAACGAACCCATCTTGAGGAGTGAAGGACATGGTTAGAACTCAAGGTTGAAAAGTTCTAGGCCAGTTAAAGAACAAGTCAAAAGTCAGTAATTTCTCCGAAAAGAACGTGTCGAAATGGTGACAATTCTGGGAGTACAAACTGCTCTTCTACTGCCTATGGAACATGAGGATCTTCTGTTTGTTAAGTCAAGGAGCTGAACAGCAAGTCTTGCTCACCAAATAGGCCACTTAAAACTTACTGTCTGAAACTGTAGAGAGTTGGCAGTACTCCGTAACTTCAGTTCACTTGGACGAGGCAAAATCTCTTCATCTAAAATGACTCAGAGATACTCAGTGAAATATTTTCATGCACGTGGCATATTCGAATCCATAATGAAAGGAAAAAGGAAGGTCGGGAATACCTGTTTCACGATGCAGTTTAAGTTGGCCGTACCATTGTATGCCAAACCTACCTTCAAGTTGGGACGATACAACATACAAAATACTACTGCCAAAATAAACACTTCTTATTTGCTCACGTGTTAGCATGAGTAGCCTTTGGCCCAAAATTATGTATTGAGACGTGGAGGTGACATAAAACTGCATACTGTACATCGTGCACCTAAAGGATCGGTAAAGCTAGAGCTAAATTAAGCTATGGTAACCTTGTAGTAAATACAATTTACTGGAACTTGAAAGCTTGGTTCCGTGCTCTCGTTGTTGCCTGACCTGACTGTACCATCTCAAATCTGACTTGTTGGTTCTAAACAGGCTATTCTAGATCCTTCACATTGTACCAATTCCAAGCCTGAAGCCATCACAGCCTACAGTGCTGTAGATGTACTAGAGACATATCACCCCCGTCTTCCTGTCTTTACAAGCGTTCCATCGTGCCAGATACTTAACACGAAGAAATGTACTACAAATGTCTACTCTGATCACTCTCGACCTGGAGAATGATCCATTGTCCTTTGGAAGCAACATTTATCTTCTCCTTTAAGTTATTTGTTCTGTACACGTTAAATTTAATCCAAGATCGTTTAATCACCCGCCATTGGCCATTAAGATGGATAGTAAACTAGCATCAGTCATTAGAAAAGTCTTACGGCTAGGCAGAGAATATCTCAGGAAACAAACCAAGATAAAAAGCTTCCAAGTGTACAGCAGCTCGAATCAGACAAGGAGTTCTGTAAGTGAAACTGGGTAACACTGGAATCCAATACAGGAATCATCTGAGCGATTTGGATAATGACTTATCGATCATACGTAGAAGTTCGGCTCAGTCTCGTAATTTGAAATATGCACTTTCGACTTCTATCACCAAGCTTTTTATCGCTGGTAGTGTTAGAAACAAATGCAAGACTTCCCAAAACAGTCAGGTGAGAGACATATCGGAAGGTAAGGTTTTAGAAGGACAACAGCTCAAGATATTTATAGCTGTCAGTAAACTCCTCTCCAATAAGTTCTCTCTAACCTAGACTCATGCAGCATCACGAGAACCATCTCCATCAACGTTAGGTTTTCCCATTCAGTAATTATGAATTATCACACTTATCACAAAGGATGAGTTTCAACTGCTGAATCATTTTGGCAAACGAAAAAGGATCAAAAGTTGAACTATTTCACACCCGTCAGAACAGGAAACTATCTAACCTCTCCTTCTCTTCCCCTATCTAGTAGCCTAACCTACATCTATGGCATCACATGGAAGCACAACAGTAGTCAAGGTGTGTACATGTGAGACAACACTTCAATTTAAACTCTAGTAAGATCAACTGTTTGCAGGCCTCTTCCTCAAGATTTTGTGCTTAAGTAATTACATCTAAATCTGAGGGACCTCTTCGAGTCTGGCATGCGTCATCAGCAATAGCGGAAGAGTGCCATCTCTTTATATCGTTATACCCTGGCAACTGTTCAATTTTCACATATTCTTGCCACACCAAACACCAGAGGAGACCATTAGGCCTCATAGGACAAGCTTCTATATGCAAAATCGTCCTCAACACAAAGTCAAGATCTTCGTTCTCTGGGACTTTCATGCGAGAGAAAGCTATTCCGTAAAGAGCGAGAATTTCAAACCCAGGTATGCCTGACCAATAGCAAGTTTTGCCATTGGTATTGAACTGGGTTTTATGGTACACCATCTCTTCATGTGTTGGTCTCCTCAACGTGCTGTTGGCCCACACTATAAAGCTCTGCTCCACACATCTCTGGGCTAATAGACTTGCATCCTGCGGAATGAGAGGTCTCCAGGATTTTTTTTCCCAGCTGGACTCTGCAAGGAACCCTCGACTGTTTTCGTCTGCCACTGGCTTGTTCGATATTTCTTCTACTTCCTCCCAAATAGTTGGAACTTTGTCATTTCTTCTGTCATGGTCTCTAGATGCCTCAGCTTCTGACTCAGGTGGGTTCCGTACCTCTTGATCAAGCGCGGTGTCTGTCTCTTCTTCAACTTCCTGTGGAAACACATATCACGAATTACTCGACTGGAGGCAATCAACCGTTATATACAATATATACACGGAGTATACATGGAGCAAGAGCACTTTCAGTTCAAATAAACTTACCGGGAAATCAAGTTGAGGCTCTTCGTTAAGTGACGGCCGAAGGTCCAATAGAAAAGCACTTGTGAGCTCACTGTTGTCACTCACACATGTCGGTAATTCCATTAACTCCCAACCACGGACATGTCCATAGAACATGTCGTCTGAAAGTTCACTTCTATCTTTTTTGTGCACCTTCACAAGGTGATTGTAGATAAAAGCTTTGCTGTCAAACGAAAGGTTCCGTTGCATACAAACAGGATGCTTGCACACATAAAATTTAAATCCAAACTTCATCTCGTGATCAGAGAATAAAATACTATCTCTTGGATAATACTTAACATAAAACCACCATCTAAAGTCATGTTTTCTGTAAATCGCCGCACGAGTCACATCGCGGCGGTATCGAAGCAGTATCAGTTTCAATGCAGTATCGACGCGGTCTCCACGCAGCAACGGCTCCTCCTGGTATCGATAATCAATATTAGTGCAGCTTCCATGACACATCGAAACAATACCGCCACACAATCGAGGCACCTCCTGTGCATCATCGAAATAGTGTCGATACACATACCAAAACAATTTTCATACAGCTTTCGATAGTATGTCGAAACACTATCTATATTGCGTCGAAACCCTATCGATATTGCTCCAAACACTATCGATACGTCCTGTCGAAAAACATATACCTAAAATGAAATGCGAAATCAAGTACTTGGTATGATTCGCTCCCGCCTTCTCTCTCCGCCATCCTCAATCAATTCGATCACGAATTGCACCTCCTGTCGATCAATGTCAGTGTCAGTGCAGTGTCCAATTCGACTCAAACAGATACGCGGTATTGAGGCAATAACGACACAGTTTTGAAATATTTTAGTGACGTCGATGCAGTGGTGGAAAGATAATCGCAAGTTCTACGGACGCGAATGAAACTGAATTTTGGGAGCCAGTCGTAAAATTAAAGCAACGAGAGGAGGAGGAAACCATCAGGAAGAATTAAAGCTTCGGGTCCACAAAAATAGTTACGGCCGAGTAAGAAATAAACGCTTGAAGCTTTAGGGTACCCTATCGATACTGCTTCCAAACCCTGTCGATAGTCTCTCGAAACACTATCGATACGTCCTGTCAAAAACGACACCTAAAAAAAAATGTGAAATCACTGCGAAATCATGTACCTCGTATGATTCACTCTTGCCTTCTCTCTCCGCCACCCTCAATCAATCGATCACGAATGCACCTCCTGTCGATCAATGCCAGTGCAGTTTTCAATTCGACTCAAACAGATACGCGGTATCAGGCAGTAACGACACAGTTTCGAAACGTTTCAGTGACGTCGATGCGGAAATAGTTACGGCCGAGTAAGAAATAAACACTTGAAGCGTTCGCGTGAGTAGCGGTGTTGTATCGATGATGTGTCGGTGCTGTATCATGGTATCGTGGCAATCTAAAGTTTCACCTCCAAGAATTAGATGCTAAATTTACAAATTGTGCGATACTCATGCGCTATGGATTCGTAATTCTTTTTATTCACTCTATGCATTGCGTCAATGCGGGCTTAAGTTGGCGTTATAGAACGAAAAAATGTATATTTCTTTTTTTCAACCTAAAGCCTTGTATTGATGGGTCAATGACGTATTGAGGCTATATCGTGGTATCGTGGTAACCTTAAGTTTTGCCCTCAAGAATTATATGCTAAATTTACAAGTTGTGTGGGTATTCACATGCTATGGATTCACCATTCCTTTTATTCGCTCTATGGACTCCGTCAATGCGGGCTTAAGTTGGCGTTATAGAACAAAAAATATATATATTTCTTTTTTCAACCTAAGGCCTTGTATTGATTGGTCAATCCTGCCCATGATGTATGACATCAATCATGAAGAACACAAAGTTTCCATGATACGCAAAATCATGGTTATTTATGCAGCTGTCAAAGGTTACTTAGACCAAATACCCGCATTCTCATAACGCACTATGAACAAGAGCTATTGAAATCTATTGACCCAGGTATACTTTCTGTTATTGTACAACAAAAAAACATCATTGAGCGATTAGTAGTCAATTGGCTACCTTTTGTCAAAAATTTACGTAGAGCTTCTTGGCAACTCATCAATCATAAAAAAGAAGAGGGGCAAAGCTATTTGCTTCACCTCTCCGATTACCGGGAAGCAATTACTTATGAAAAAGGTAAGGCATGGACAATTTGTCTTTGGGAGTTCGTGATATGATATGAATCAGCCCATTGTATCTGTTGTCCGGGCTTACGATACTATCAGGAGGAGGAACGCGGGCATCGATACTGTATTGAGCATTGCATAAAAAACTAAAAATTATATATTTAAGTTTTATTTATTTTAAATACCACCGTACCATACATACCATCCTCTCGATGGAGATGATGAATATTCACGCTAAATTAAAGCTCTCCAGCTTGAACTTCTGCATCATTTTTCATCCTACAACTTTGGACATATGACTATGGTATAAGACTTGCTGAAAACAATGAAGGTCTTTGTCCACTCCGATCTCTCCTAAATGACAACGAACATACATTCGTAATATGTCTACTGGAATTCTCCATCAGCAGTTTTAAAGAAAAAGATCTACTCAACAGATGAGTCTCTATGTTTGCTTATTACCTATTCTATTTGAAGATGGAAGAGTGCAGCAATGTTAATCTTTTACCTAACGCTTCCGTGAGGAAGGGTTGGGTAATAAGTTGATGTCCGATCAAAGTAACTAATTATCAATTAGCAGCATTCCACATTGTTGTTGTTGAGTTGTTCACTAAAGAATTTTGATGTAAACATGTGTAAGTAAAAATATAATGTTTGTATTTTCAATATAATAGTTTTTAGTAATATTTTTAAAATAAATAAAACTTAAATATACAATTTTTAGTTTTTGATGCAATGCTCAATACAGTATCGATGCCCGCGTTCCTCCTCCTGATCGTTTGTAACGATCGTCGGTACTATCATTACAATGTCGTTATCGAAGCAATGTCAGTGGCAGTATCAATGCAGTGAGCACCTCCTTGCAACAACGGCACCTCCTTGATCGATCGTGTCGTAGTCGAGGTAATATCAAGGCACTATCGCTGCAATGTCGTTATCGAAGCAATGTCAGTGGTAGTATCTTTGCAATGTCGTTATCTCTCTAGTCTTCCACGTTCAAATGCAGTTCTCACTGCAGTATCGTTGCAATGTCGTAGTCGTGGCAGTATGTCCTTATCGAAGCAATGTCAGTGGCAATATTGATGCAGGGAGCACCTGCTTGCAGCAGCGGCACCTCTTTGATCGATCGTGTCGTAGGCGTGTCAGTAGTCGCGTTGCAATATCGTTATCTCTCTAGCGTTATCGACTATCGCTGCAATGTCGTTATCTCTCGTTTGCGTTATCGACTCAACTATAATGGTTATGCCAATGAGTTCTAAATTATTAAATTTTTTATTAGATACGATAAATTGATTCATACATGATTGTGAACATGTAACATGTCAACAAAAATAATATATCTTTTTTTAGATTTTATTTTTATTTTTATAATAAAATTCTAAAACCCGTCCAAAACCCAAGTCTTGTATTTATTTTTAAGTCATGATCCCTTTGGCATTGGTCGAGTGGGCTGGTCTCGCCTCTCCATAGATCTGGGAAGTTGGACCAAGCAATGGCGATTCAAGTTACAACAGAAAGCAACACAGATTCATCATGAACTGATTACTAGAAGAGTCGATTCTTCACATCATAATTTTTACATATTTCAAATTGTGTTATATGTGCGCTGCATGCGCACATACTGTATTCGGAGTGGGGTGGGGATCAGTGGAGATCGAGTGCGGAGAACATAGAACAAATAGTTACGTGTATTGCTACAACACAGCGTGCAGCGCTATTCAATCTCGAGTGAGATTGAACCGAAATTGGGCAAATTGGGCGCTGGTGACCGTGCAACCTAGAGAACAGCAGGGACAGATCACTCATTTTCTCGCAGCAAGTGTCGTGCAGCACAACGCGCAAGTGTCAATATCGATATGGATGCTCAATAGCTCAATATGCTCGCTCAGTTGGACGAATATTTGCTATATATGATTCAGATACTTGAAGTTTCTGGTTATGACATCTCTTTTGAACTGTTTCGCTTCCTAAATAGTTTTGGACCGAAAAGTGGAATGAGGTGTATCTCAGATGTGAATGAGAGAAGTGTATTAGTGCATGTAACTTCTCCTAGAATGTATGTTCGGTATAGTTACGATCACAGTGTGTCCGTTTGTGACTGTGTGTGTATGTTAATTGTGTAAAGTTTAGAAGTCTCGTAGAAAAGATGTTCTATATAGTTGCAGCAATGAAGTGCACGTGGTGTAGTTTAATTTTAGCTTGTCTGTTAAGAGTTAAAACGTTGAATTTAACACAGAGATGATTGCTATTGTGATCAGGGTCTTGTGACTGGCATCAGTAGCAGCAGACCTTCTCGTGGCAAGAAAAGAGAGAGATTACCATCTCCTGTGCGATCACTGTCAACTTCCTCTTCATCTTTCGACTCGAGCTCGAGTTCTCAATCATCATTTCTAGTTAAAGAGCCAAATACTCTCCGTCCTCGGACAGATGTTGCTGCCATGAAGGTGGTATGCCATTGTACGAGATGCAGAGGAGATCTACTTAAGGCAGCTGTGGTTTCACGCGAGCATATTCATAAGTGAAGTCGACACGGTAAACTTGCGACTCATACGAGAACAGAGGTGTGCAGCCGATCTACTCATCCCACAAAGCCTTCGCCTTCTTCTGAGGTATATTGTCAATTTTGCATTGTTTATGAATTGATGTTTTGTTGTTCTACAGAAGATACAACAGTAGCCATGATAGTAGACAACAAGTAACTTACAGCGTCTCATTAACAATGCATGTGGTAGCCTTCTACCATAGATATCATTCTCTAGCTGGAAGGTGCTAGGAGACAAAGATGGGTTGAGAATATGAAGGCAAAACAGAAGTGACAGCTATCTGAGAAAAGGAATCTTTCTCAAGTTGTAAAAAGACTTTAACCTAGAGGACATTCCTTTCCAAGTTTCAGCCAAGAAGGCATTCCACAGAGAATATTGTTAGGGAGCTCCAAACAGAGTTGGAAAACAAGGAAGCTGCTGCGGGTTTTGACATCAGGCAACAGAATCTTGTGAACTAGCCCAATGGTCTATATCATCTTTTTGATGTCAGTACATAGACTTTTTCTGAGGGGATTATAATCTACATAGTCTACCAAATAATTCTTAACGTTTTCTAGTTTCTCTCCATCTCTCCATCTTGACAGAGAGACAGAACTTAGTCTGCTGGTTCTAAAAGCATAAATTGTTTAACAGTCTATCGTATTAACAATGTACAGTGTCCTCGTCTTAACATTGACAGAGAGAACAGTCTACCAGAGGAGATAATGAAACAGATGATCACTTTAGTAGATCCGAGAGTGCGAGAGCAACTGGAGATCTTGTTCATCTTCCCAAAGGAGTGAGGCGCTCCAGGAGTGATACTGCTGGGAAGAGCAGAGATCTCGAGTGGAAAAGAGGATGTTATGATATGCAACCTGACCTGGCAAATGATGTCCTAAGAAACAGAAGAAATGACAAAGTTCTAGCTATTTGGGAGGAAGTAGAAGAAATATCGAACAAACCAGTGGTAGACGAAAACAGTCCAGAGTTTCCTGCAGAGTCCAACCGAGAAGAAAAGTAGTTGACACCTCTCATTCCACACAGGATGCAAGTCTATTAGCCCAGAGATGTGTGGAGCAGAGCTTTATAATGTGGACCAACAGCAAGTTGAGGAGACCAACACCTGAAGAGATGGTGTATCATAAAACCCAATTCAATACCAATGGCAAAACTTGCTACTGGTCAAACATATCTGGGTTTGAAATTCTCGCTCTTTACGGAATAGCTTTTCCTCGCATGAAAGTCCGTGAGAACGAAGATCTTGACTTTGTGTTGAGGATGATTTTGCATATAGAAGCTTGTCCTATGAGGCCTAATAGTCTCCTCTGGTGTTTGGTGTGACAATAATGTGTGAAAATTGAGCAGTTGCCAGGGTATAACGATATGGATGTTGCAAGATCTAGACTTGAGAGCACAACCTGCGCGTTGTGCCTCGCGAGACAATGAGTGATCTGCCCTCTGTTGCCGCGACTCTTACATTTCACTTGCACTGCATGACGTCTTGCGTCTTGCTCCACGTGCGGGTGTCTTTGAATCTGTGTGCGTCTGGTGTTCGTTTTGGTAGATACATTGTTGATACACGTGTCGTGCGCATACACATCGCTACACAACATACATCGCTGTCAGAGATACATCACACATACATATAACACACGGACGATGTCATACACATACACAAGTGTACCACAATAATCTGAATAGAGAAATTACCATTGCAACAAAGATTACTCACAAACGGTCAAGCCAAACCCATTCTATATTCAAAGAGTATCCGGGTTACATTCAACTAGACTATCCACCATAGTCAGGAGCTTGAAGGCTCAACTTGAATAATTGAGGGTCTCCAAGCCCTACCTGTGAAGTATATCCCATAGTGTACTCTCTCACCAACTTGTCCTAACGGCACTAACGGTCTTACCGGGATTCGTCACTTCGCACTCGGTCAACCTAGCCGAGGTACCAAACTGACGTGACAGCTGTCGTGCGCATACACATCGTTACACAACATACATCGCTGTCAAAGATATACCACACATACACATAATACATGGACGATGTCATACACATACACAAGTGTATCACAATCGTCCTCCTAACTGATGGTTAGGTCCCTCTAACTCCATATAGCTCTATATCTCAACTACGCGATATATACCTTCATGAGTGTAAGGATCAGGAGGTCGGGTGCTACATCGTCTCATCGTTAGTCCCCTGCCTGCAATCCATAACTCGCAAATATCTAATCGGCTATCCTTGTTGTTGGACGGTGGGTTTATCGCCGAGGATAAATCCACCGTCCAATAGGAACGACAATGAGAGATGGAGTCAAACATGACATGTGTCAACTTCTCGAACAACCATCACACATCACCATACGGGCTGCTCGACCAGCAGACCCACACAACATACACCTCAAACCCGCACGTACAACTGCTAAGCTTGAGTCAACGGTACCATCGATGTTGAGAAGATGACATGACGTGCAATTACGCACATGATCTTTTCAAACAACGCCATCACAGCCTTCTAACATGAGTACTCCAGAAGATAACATCTCACGCACTCGTAAAATAGTGCATCGTCGGTGCAGTCTGCTGCAGATAGATATAATCACCAGGATGAAACTTGCGAACCGATGAAAAATGTCCCAACTCCTCATGGGCATGTCGTACTAACTGTGCCCCATCACTGATCACCAGCTGCTCAAGTGGTTGATGGAGTCCGACAAGCTTACAGGGAAGCTTGCACGATGGGCTCTGATCTTACAGAAGTATTACTTCCAGGTAGTGCATAGACATGGAGTTGCAAACCTAGATGCCGATGGGTTGAGTTGTAACCCATGCACGAGTCAGCAGAATTAGAATGAGGCTCGATGGCATGACGAAGTTGATGAAGAGATAGTGCCAGGGTGGCATGCATCTGCCTTTCTTTGTGTGTTAACTATGAACTCTAGTATGGAGGGCAAAGTCGTATCTTTCTCAAGTGAGAGAGTAGATGACGAGTCTCTAGATCCCGAGGATGGAGATGGTGTTCCAGACCAGCGAGATATCCATGACGATGTGACCGTGATGGAGTATCTACGTACTGGTGTGGTGGTAGACACAGTAAGTGCCAAGGAGCGAGATCGTGTCCTTCAACGAGCGAAGAGATTTTGACGAGAAGGATGACATGTACTTTGAGTGTGGGATGATGAGAGAGTACGGATAGTGCCACATTCATCCTGAGAATAAAAGGGTTCTCAAACAAATAACATCGAAAGTGTGCAATAGTCTACACTGCCGTCAAACACTCTCCCTCATACGAACTATACCTTGCCTCCGTTAAATTGTTGGAGCGACTGGCATACGCCATCATGAACTTCTTTTTCTCATCATCATGCTAAGTCAGCACTACTCCAAGTCCCAACATACTCCAATTGATGTGCAGTTGGAAACGACGCCCCCTAACGGGTCTCCTCAACCCAAATGGTAAGAACTGCCATTGATACAAACAATCCTTGCCGTGAAAGTCAATTCTTCAGAATGTTGTCTTGGACTTATCTTCTTCTCTCACCGACAACTGATGATACCCTACTCGAAAATCTAAAGTACTGAAGATCTTCACATGCCCCACTGCATCAAAGATCTCCTACCGGTCCGATCCAAGACTACACCTGGTGCACACTCGTCATCATCTGTGCACGAGTATCACCCAACAAAGGAACGTTCTCCAAGATGTACGCTGAAGAATCCACCTGATGCATCTAGAGATGTCGTAAGATTCGTAACATCTCCCAAAACATCCTAGATCGCGGATCATGTAAACCTTGACCTCTCCCAGCACGTGTGTGATCTTGATATGGACACCTCGCTATCACCAAGTGAATAGCGGGGTGGTCATGTCAAGGTCTGTCAAGGTCATGTAGCTATCAAGGTCACAGCTACGCCTCCTGAAAATGCACCAGTAGTGATAAAAACGTAGTTGGGAGACCAATGTAGTCTCCATAACTCAATCTCAACATTGTAATCTCGTCTGAACTCATGATAATCGTCCATCGGCGGTCCCTCCAAGTGTTAGAACAAACCCTTTCACGTCATGAAGTGTGTAAACAGCTGTAGGTTCCGCATCTGCTGCAGATCGCACCAACTGTCGAACTCCTGGATGAAGTCATCCAGCTCAATGATACCCACTGTACCCGAGTACCGTCGAGGTCCTTTCGTGGTCCATAGATCTCGTCCATGCCCCACAACAACGGTGTGACGACACTAGACTCACCATCAGAAAACGCGCTGTCTACGTCTGACTCGTCCTCTGGAACAACCGACGACAATGTTGTAAGTAGTCGATATCTCACCCCACTCCGTGTATACTCATTGTCTGAGAAGTCCCCACCAGAACCTCCCGAGAACTCCGTGATGAGAGAATCTCGGTAACACACTCTTCAACAGAATGTCAAAATCTTCGTCACTACCGTAACCACCACTTGCCTAACTCCGCTGTCCTGTTGTGGGACCAGTTAATATGTAAATTACCCGTATAAGTACGTTTTGCACACAATTGTAGAAGTTGTGGTGTAATGGGATCTAAAACATTGCTCTTATGAGCTTAGAATGCTCTATTATCTGCTGGGGGTCTCCATGGGGCAGAAAAGGACAAGGTTGAGTCCTTTAACTCCCATTGGTCCACCCAAAAGTGAAGATAACTTGTCATTTACCTAAGTGTGCGCTCTGGGAGGTTCGGGGCACTTTGACGAGGGATTTTGGAGATCAGAGGGCATGGACGGAGAGCTCTCGACGGGAGGAGCAATCTGACCACAAATTTCACTCGATTTGGAGGTCCAAGGCATACGTTATGACGATTTGAAGTTCATAGAGTGATGAGAGTACAAGAGTTTCTCTTCCGATTGTAAGATTAAGGGGTTTGAGTGATTGAACCGTCAGATTGAGACCAGATTTCATGAGCTTGTAGTCTGTCAGCTGCTGAAGCTCTGACCACAAATTTCACCACCGGATGTTCTGCGGATTGAGCGCAATGGCGATTTGAAGGCGACGGGGTGCAGAAAACTGTCAATCTGAAGCAGCGAGTTTGCAGATTTATGGAGGACGATCAGAATGGTCAAATCGGCTCAAATTTCCTGTGTAGTGAGTTTACCTTCTGAATTGATAGCACAGGAAGTTGGAATGGAAGTGGACGGTTCATTTAGTAGAAGAAGCTTCTGTCCTGAATCTGAGATTGGAAGTGCGTGTTAGTTTCTGTGGATTTGTGTTAATTGTGGGAGGAGATCTAGCCGTCAGATCTTCCTGAAATTTGACCTGCAAGTAGAGATTTTAGTATACTACCTACGTGGCAAGTTTGAGAGGAGACTGAGCTGTAGATCTGTACCTATCATGTGTGAAAGTTCGCTGGTTTTTCTGCCGAGTTGTATCGACAACGATATCTACTCTAGGTCTCGAGTTGTTAGCGACAGCTGGCTGAAAAGTATCCAGTGCGACATTTGTATTGCTTTGGGGAGTATTCTAGGCGTAGATATGACTTTAGCGACCTACGTTGTATCCACGTCATGTGATTGTTAGGTTCGCACTCAACGTGGCAAAGTGCGATCCTTGACATGTAGAGTCGACTACCTGTCTAGCCTAGTCTCCGGTTTTTGGGACACGTTACGGTGCATGCATTAGAACCTTTCACCCAGAAGACCCACACGTGGATGAGTATGACGGCACCAAACATGCGATGTGCATGTGCGCCACCTCATCGGTCCGTGAGGCTTGGGTTGCTTGGTTAGGGAGCTTGCACCTATCCTTGTTTTGTGTTCGAAACTTTTAAGCAAAGGGGAGTGACCTGTGTGGGGGCATTCGACCTGGGGAAAAATCCAAGAGATTGTTCGTGGAGAGATCGTGGTGATCCTATGAGATTGAATCAGAGTTTTATGGATCGATATACCTTTGTAGTTGGAGTGCACATGTTGTGAGAGATGGACGAAGGACTCTACTTACCGCCCAGATTCCCTTTTCGAAACCCTTTCTCGATTAAACTGATGTATATGGAACGAGTTCACTTTCAACAGTTTCTGATAGGATCCTTCGGGCATAACTTTACCGTGCAAGTCATGCTCTCGCCTGTCCATGTGATCTTACCTATTGTCACTTACGGCCAAGAATGGGATCTCACCATCTTTATTCTCATCTAACGAAGGATGGATCTAAATCAGCTCCCTCCTGTAAACTTTAACACCCAGTGCGAGATAAGACACATCTGTCGACCCAAAGCCATATACGAAGCCCTAGTAGTGAGAAACTTCGGAGAGGAATACTACCGAGAGATCATGTCATCACATATCCCGTTTGTCGTGCCCATGATCATCCAACGTTTTCGTGTAGTTATCTTGACCCTTTACTGAGAGAAAGAAAGTGCTTAGTTATCGAGGAAGTTAGAGAGAAATCTACGAGATACTAGTCGCTCTACTGTGTATCGATCGCTAACCACAGCCAGAAGGTACGCCCTTGCTCAAAGGAAAGACTCTCGCTACGACACCGCTACTACTGAGCTCACCTATCTCCTATTAAGACGGTCAAGGTAAGGACAATCTGTATCTGTCATCACCACAGGCAGCCTCTCATGGTCTGTTGGTCGTCACTCCAACCGCATCGTGAGAGAAACAAAGATAGTCTAACTGGTCCGCAACTCCAACCTCACTATCGATAGCACACTGGAGTGAACTCACTCTGGAAATCAAGCGCCAACACAAGCAAACGCGGCACACAAACATGAAGCAGAATATGGAGGGGTTCCAACCACAAGAAGTCCAAACGATAACCCTCCACACTCAAACGTTCACATAAAGAGAAACCGAACCCCACCCGAACTGACGTCTCTTCTTCGGTGACCACATGCACAATATATGATCACCAACAGTCGTAACTGATACTTGAGGTCACTAACTAGATGTCCACATCTCTAGTAGCTCTAAAAATATCCACGTGATAGCTCTACTAGCTCACCCAAGACAACTGTCACCAACTGCCTTCATACCGTGTACTGCCGTGTTGTGGATTGACTAGGGTGTGAAACCACCACATATCCTTCGTACGTGTTTGGTGTTGAGGAGCCACTGGGACCTTATCGTGTCAAACGATAAGGCTCCACGTGGACGATCCGTGTACTTTTTGCTGAGTAGAGATAAGAGTAGTACTCTTGTCGTCACATGTGAGATTGATGTATAAGAAGAGAGGTGCGCGGAGCTTGAGATATAGAGTGTAGAGTATCCAAGTCTAGTGTGAGTGTGATCAATATCATCAGATGAAGTAAGCGACAGTGCGAGTGTAGGCATGAACGGAGAACCCTTTCGTGCTCCTGATCTTCCACTTGTGCATCCATTCGTCATTAAGATCCATTGTCTGTCGTGAGATCACTTTCGTGTATTTATGGTAGCTCATTGGAGAGAGTCGTTTATGGCCGCGGTGATGGCTACTCCGGATCCTATCGTTCTTCCCATTGTCACTTACGACGCTGTTTGGGATCTTACTGTCTACATCTTGCTCTGATGTGGTATGGATCCTCCATTGGATCTAAACTTTCCAGCGAGAGTTCCGTTCAACACTTGGGTCGAAATACGATGTTACAGTCGACCAAAGGTGGCGCATCGTGAGTTTGTCGTGAGGAACTTCAGTGAGGATTATTACAACCAGATATTAGCTTCATCTGTTCCTTTTGTAGTTCCGTTTATTGTCAACCGTTTTAGAGTCGGGATTTTGACTCTCTGTTGAGCGTAGTTTGTACTTCGTGTTTACATGCTTCGTGGCCGACGACATCGTCAACGGCACGTGTTTGTAGTTTGTTCAATATAAACTTTGAGGCCTAAATGGTACTCTTGGATAAAAATTCGTTCTTTGTGTGTTTGTCATGTGAGTGAAGACAAAAACTCTTTTGTCAACTTGTTTCTCATTGGTCGAAAGTTTGTCCAATCATCTTCTACCAAGTTCCTTTCACGTTTTCAAGGGTTAGAGGTACTTCCCGTGGTCCATTCGCGGAGTGTGAGATATGGTTGGAAAGCTTGGGAGACGAGGATGCCCGTGGACTCAATGGTTGCTGGATTTGAAGCGCGGATGAGAAAGTTTCGATCAATTGAAGCTGAGGGTTTCTGTGAAGTCTTTCTCACTTTCTGGGAGTTCTGTGAGGTTGCTGGAGATGAATTGACTGTTGCTATAAAGCTCTTGAGATGGGCTTGCCGATGGACTCCGAGATCAATCGATTCCAAGCCGGAGTGAAAAGGTTATGGCCAGCTGAAGTTGGGTGTCTCAAATCGGAGGTTATGATAGTAGGCGACACTAAACATGAGACATTGAGAGAGATATGGAGAGTTTGAGGTCGAATTTCGCTATGAAACCTTCTAGGGTCTGAGAAGGTACAGTCAACTATCTACCTGTGAAATTTCAGACCATATGGATAATTGGGTTGAAGTGAAACGTTGTTTTTGTGCACAAGGGTCTGCATATCGTCTTGTGTCATTGACGAAAAGGGCTTGGATCATTCCGAAAGTTTGGTTGAAGATCTGCTGGTGAAATTTTACAGAGTGGTAGTGATGGTGACACATTAGCTTCCTGAGAAGTTTGAGATGTTTTGATCGAGTGGTTTGTGAGGAATCGAACAGCAAAGTTCTGTTGAAATAGTATCATGTTATAGAAACAGCGAAGTTTGGAAGGTCATAGATACCAACTCAGAGATGATTTCTCTGCATGTAATACCTTAATAGAGAGATTATTCTACAGGCTATCTGCTGGCCTTGGTTTCATCTCATTCTGAGCTATGGTTGAGGAGTGACAACGAGGTAAAGTTGAGAGGTTCTTGCTCCGAAAGACGTAAGAGTTAAGATTCTTTGAAGAACAGGTTGACCTGGAGGTTTTTGCTGGTGCTTCGGAGCACTTGATCATGGGTATGGAGAGTTGTTGACTGTATTACATGTGTTTGGATCCTCTCCATACCCGCATGTCTGTTTGTACGCCCAGTTGGTTTGATTGGATTTGTGTGCGGACGTTGCGCTTAGGTTTCTTTTCTATTATGAGTGCTGGTATTTCTCTTGTGGTGAGGCTGGAGTGATGACCAGCAGACCCAAGAGTGCTTGCGGTGATGGCAGGAACAGGTTGCCCGTTGTCGTGTCGTGGACCGGCTCCTACATGAAATTCAAACTCCTATGCTTGTCGCTCCAAAGACACTCATGAGCAGACAAGCTAAGCCCCAGCTTACAGGTTTTTGGCACCACTTCAGATCTTCGTTTTTATCGCACCAGTGGATAGAGCTTTCCATAGGCACTTCATCTACTTCGTTTGGACGCCTAGTGGAAAAGTTACAAGACTCGAAAGATGGAGAAAACAAGCTAGGCCCCAACTTACGGGCTTTTGGCGCAACTTCGGATTTTCACTTTCATCACATAGATGGGTAGAGCTCGTTGTCAGCTTTCCATGGGCATCTTGTTTACTTCGTTTGGACATCTAGAGAAGAAGTTATGCGATTCGAAAGAAGGTAAAATCAAGCTAGGCCCCTAGTTACTTGCTGATTGGGTATTTAGAGCTTCAGGCGTTATATCAAAGACGCAAGGGGCCTGCTTCTTATAATTGAGGGTTGAACTTCGTACGTACAGACTGTAACAAGGGGGCTGCTTAAGGAGCTTGCTTGCGCCTGCGACCTGTCAACGGACGGTGCGGGAGATTTAGAAGTCCAATGCAAACGCGCAAGGCGTCGTTGGGTTCAGATCTGTGCAGGCTACGTGTGGGTTAAGACGGTTTGGGAAGAGACGGATCGAGGAGTGCGTACTGAGTGAAACTAAGACGCAGGAAGCAGATTTGGAGTTTTCAATTACCTGTGAAGGAGAGTTGGACCGTTCGGGCCGTTCCGGAGTCCAAACTTGCTGTCCTTAGATCCAACGGGATCAGAACACAGAGTTCTACAAGAAATTGAAGACGATACCAATTTTCATCGGGCAGTTTGGAAGTTGTGAGTGAAATTGGCTTGCAAGGAAACGCTTACATCAGATTTTCATTCACCTGCGACCTGAGGTTGGGTTGTTCTTCGCGATCGGTGAGCCAAGCTCTTCGTTCTTGGTGCCTACGCGATCAGGGAGTCTTCATCTACTCATAGGAGAAGACTGTACGTGAATTGGATTGTTGGTTTGAGTGTGGTGAGCAAGTTTGAGCCGCAGGGAGTCGATTTACGTCAGTTTTTTGCAACCTGCGACCAAATTTCTCGAGTGGTTTTGCAAGAGGAACTCCAAACGACTTGTTCGGAGTCTTGTTGGGTTCAGGGTAGCTAGATCTATCTGCCAACGAAGCCGGATATCAGTTTGGACGATCCGTTTGTGCGGTGTGCGCGGTTTTAAGCCGCAGGGAGGAGTTTTTGGAAGTTCGGTCACCTGCGACCGAAAATCTGCGATATCTCGGCTGTTGGGAGTCGGATCTGAAGGTTTCTTGGGTTAACGGAGTCAGCGGAGGAGACCCTATCGACATCTGAAGTCCGTCTAGCGAAAGGAAGAAGTCCACAGATAGGCCTTTTTCGGTTTCTTCGCTACGGGTTTTGCTCTTTTGAGTTCGTTAGAGTTCTGGTTGGCTGTATACAGCTTGTGGTAGCTAGCTTTAGCTAAGAGCTTATACATGGTGTGGTTTGGACTTGGGTTTGGATAGCGTGATACTGTTGTGGCTCTGGTTGTTAGCAAAGAGAAGTCTCTCTTGCTTTGAGCTACACTTCGGTGGTTTTGGGTCAGGGTTGTGATTCAAGGGTTGTTTTCAGAGGCTTTTGAAGCAGATTACAGACCGCTCTGGTCTGTTTTTCTGTTCTGTGCTGTTAGGAGAAAGAATCGGCAGTGTACATACTTTAAGAGTGGTATATATCGCAGCATTCCTTTTCGTGGTTGTTCTTCTCTGTCTTGTCTCTGTTTGGCACACAGCATCTCCACAGCCAGGAACCTCGCGTTTTCCTGGACATCCTTCACGCACAAAATATCCGACACGACACCGTGCTTGCTACCCCGGTTCTATTCGTAGTCGAATAAGAGAGAGATCTGCCGAGAGGACGTGAGGATATCGTAGCGAGATAGGTTCAGAGTGTACTTGGAGGTCAGAGAGAGGTTTGGGTGGTCGCTGAGTCACGAAGTGCGACACGTACTCTCTACAGCTAGATACCTGGTGTATTTCCAGATAAGAAAGCACGTCACACGATAACGCGTCTCTACGGTGTAGACAAACACTATCACAACTATAGCTTCCCCCTAATATTATGAGGTCGCCCTACTACTCCTCTAGGAACGTGTAAGAAGGTCTCCTACTACCTTAAACAAGTCCATAAGTACTTGCACGTATCCCTAGAAGACACCAAGAACTATTGATCTAGTGATAAAGCCAAAGCTAAGACTACAGAGTTAAGTGTCCAAGTCCAAGAATAGTGTTGGGATGCGTGACCAGCTGGTTTATAAACTTCACACACAACTGAAACTTGCATACCTCTCTCACGCACGCCAGCAAGCTGACTTGCAGCGGAGTCGGGCTCTGCTCCGCTCCGCCTTCGCACTCTCGCACTCCGCTCTCACACCTCCGCACTCACGCACCTCTGCTCCTCGAAGATCAAAAATAAAAAATCTGACGTAAAATAGGAAAAACACCCAAAGTCAACCTGAACATCACTACAACATGTTCCCGAAGGTACAATACACACTTCACAAATGCACACACACAAGAAAACTCCTAAACTCGAGTTTCCACAACGAAATTACATAAAAATCTGATGTAACTAGCCTTTTTGCACTTTCGGGTAACACGGCAGTGAACTTCGACATGCCATAACTTCTTCGATGCTCGGTCAAACTCCATGAAACTTGGTGCACTAGAATCGTCTCTCCAATGTGCTTCCAAAGAGCCCATTCCAGCCTGACATTGACAAGTACTTCATCTTCCACGTCCAAACACGCACTACAAACCAAACCTTAACCCGTACATTCTTGACAGACGGAAATCTCGTCAATCGAAGTCTCTTGACTCTTACAACATAATGACACGCATTCTTGTACTCTAGACATTACTTGCTCAAGCAATCGGTAATATCTCTTAGTGAAGGAATCGACGGAGATTACATTTTCATACGAATAGCCACGCAACGACTATCGTGTGCCAAGAGACAACAAGCCACGAAACACATCACGGTACACGACGCGCACTACGCTGAGCTAGAAGGTCGATAGAACTTTCGTGGTTTAACCTCTACAGATCTTGACAGCAAAGCTGATGAGAACTCACCAACTGAATCACAACAACACTTTAGTAACCCAATCTGGTAATTCAATCTAATAACTTGTAATTCATGTTGAGTATTTTTTGATTGCTCCTCTTTAACATTTTCTTCTAAATGCATGATTTGTAATTGCATCACAGTAAGTTTATCAACTAAATCTTGGATATTTGTAACATTGTAGTCTTCAAGAAGTTCCTTAAGGGAATAAGATGCTTCCTTATGTGGACAATTATTCTCCAAAATACAATCATTTTGACAAATCACTTCATTGACCATCACAAGCACTTCCCTGATCTTCTCCCAAGCAACTACAGGAGAAAACTTTCCTCGTTTGACATCATTGAGCACTTCCCAAGCTTCTTCTGTCATTGTTGTAGACACGCAATACGCGTGGCGATGCAAGCCGCGGTAGGAGGCACGGTCCCTGCTGCACTGCGCCCTTCGTTCTGTCCTCCACAACCTACAATGCAACACAAACTAAACAACATACTACTCCTCACAATCCGCTCTTTATGTAGAGTTTCAAATATATCTTAGATAGCTAAGAGTAGCCGTGTTTCTAGCAGCGCCTTCTGTGATGGGGCGTCTCGCGATAAATGTGTCATTTTGTGTCGTGTCGGTTGTGACGGTGACCAGCTGCGGAGCCGTTGTCGGTGCTCGTTGTGCGGCATCTTGTCTGATGCATTATTTGTTGAGGAAAGCGAATTTTTCACATATGCACCTTCTCTAAGTTTATAATATTAGACCTCACCGATGCTTTGTCGATGTCAAAAAGTAATCACTTACCTAGTCGTGTGTTACATGCTTGAGCCAATGTCAGTTTTTGTGCCGGTTGTTGTTATGTTGGTCGTTCCATTGCACGTTCCATTGTCTGTGTCGGTGCTCGCAGCGGCACGTTCTACGTTATGCATTATTTGTTGAGGAGTAACAGGTCTACGTGGAAAGCGCATGTCTCACATATGCACCTTTGATAAGTTTATTTATTTATTTATTTATTATATTTAAAATTATTAGAGAGAATTTAGTTGTTAAAAAATCTCCAAGACAGAGACTATCCCATTGGGTCTGGCGTAAGACATAGTGTCAAGGACCATGGAGGTCTCAAGATGAGCTGATCGATGAAAGTAACGAGACGAATACAGACAATGGATCATGTACAATAATACATATATTATTATATATACTTATAATATAGTATATACAATATATATGCATACTATATATACTATATATAATATTTATGTATAACTATAGATAACAATATATACATATATTTAACTAACATATACATATATTATAGTATATTAATGTCTATATGTATAGTTATAACGTATATCATATATACACAAACATTTCCTCACTTGAGTCATGGCATCATGATTCAAGTGATAAGAGAAGTAGCTTATTGTATGTGTGATTTATATGGAGACATCTTTGTTGAGAGAACTTCAACTCCTTCATTGAGAATTAAATAAGTTGTTAAAAATCCATTATCGTGTAAGATTCGGAGAACTCGTTGCGCACGCATTCAAGCTTCTTGAAAAATTCTTGGGATATGTTTGCATGTTAGTAGAGAAGACTCACAAAGATTATTTATGAAAGTTATCATAAACCATTGGTCCTCCATCTAGCGACAAAAAGTGCGTTAGTGTTTCTGGAAAATACAGTAGTGAAATAAAATGCTAAGTCTAGAACAAACTGACAACCAAGCTAAAAGTTCAAAACAATTGACAATAAAGCTAAAAAGAAAATATCCAAATTTAAATATCCAAAACCAATTTTGTGTTACATGTAGTACTACACATGTTACGAGAAGAGAGAAAACCCGTAAGTGCAATGCCCACAAGCACTCTCAGGTTGTCATAAAACGTTCAGTCAATGAGTCATTAAATTTTATTTAAAAACTTTTAATTTATAGCTTAATCCTTCCAAGAGGAAGGATTAGGACATAAATTAAAGGGCATGGATATTATCCTCTTCGGAATTTGAAAGAGGTGAATATGCATGTACTTCAAGCAAACCTTGCAAGCATATAAGTGAAAATATTTGTAAAGCTATTGCAGAATGGGAAAAAATGTCATTAGAAGTGGCGGTTAGCTCTAAAGGTGAACTAACTCAAGGATTGATGGACGCTGGACGCATGGGAGCCATCACCTCTACAATAATCACCATATCCTGGAACTTCTGAGGTAAATAATTATTTGATTCTAAATTATATGTTATATTTAGCATTTACTTTTATTTCTAATTCTATTTTTACTTATTATCATTTTATCCATAATTAGGTTGAAAGTGAAGTTGAGGCTCATAGTGAGGGAGAACAAAATAAGTCTCCTCTTTCTCAAAATTCTATGAGAAACCACAGTGTACGATCAAATGAAAGTTGAAAGTCTAAGTCAAGGTACATACAGAAGAGCAATCGTAATGGTAAGTACGATGATGCAACACCAGAAAGTGTGAAGTTGTCAGAAGGAAAGAGTGGTCAAATACGAGAAGAGGACAGTGTGATCTCTCACTACCGCCGAGCTAAATAATAATTATTGTCTATAATTATTATTATCATATATGATATAATATACGTAATGGTGTAACTATGTTAGTATAATAATAAACTATATATTATATATCATTATATCTATATATTATATAGATAATTATATATATACTGTATATATTAACTGTATTATAAATATACATACATATGTTATATAGTATATGTTATTGACATATACTACTATGTAGTGTATACATGATAGTATATATATATATATATATATATATATATATGCTATGCATAGTATGTTATGCTATATAGTACATAGTAATTTATAATAACTATATGTACTACCATAACTAACTATATGGTAATTATACGTAACATTAGTTACATTATATAGTAATAATTTAATACTAATTATTAATAGTTTAATAGTTTAATTGTATACTTACCCTATACAAGTACTGTAATTATAATACTCAATTCTATTACTGAATTGAGTACTCTCTTCAAGATAATAACGAATAAATGTCTGATGGAGGAAACAGATTTTTTTGTATTTAACCATCTTCTACAAACGATATTCAAGTTACATACATAATATTAATATATAAGTTAGGACTTATATAGTATCGATTGTGCCTAACCAGAATTAATACTGTAATCCCCAAAATCCCAATTAATAATGTATGACGAGATACGTACTGAATCCCAAAAATCTCCAGGCATACGTACCTCGTCGTGGAGCAAGACACAAACTGCACTGACAGCAAGCTGCACACGGACACCCGCCAGAGATCAAGAATCCCCCAAGCGTCTCAGGAGCCGAGTCTCAATTGAAGAATCTCTCAATCTCGATCCTCACTACGTGCCGTTGCAGAAAGATCAAGCGAGGCACCACACCCTGCAGCACAAACAAACAGTGAAACAAGAATGGGCACACCAACTCTAACGTTGTCGTGGAGTTTAGGAATTCAACGCGGAACACGCGTGTTTATTCTGGTTACGCACAATCAATACTATACAAAACCTAACTTATATATTAATATTATGTATGTAACTTGAATATCACTTGTAGAAGATGGTTAAATACAAAAAAATCGGTTTCCTCCATCGAACATTTATTCATTATTATCTTGAAAGCTCTTCTCCACCACTCCACCGTCCACAGTGCTGGTCTTCCTCTAGCCACTCCTGCCTTGACATGTACACGGTTTCAGAGAGGTAGGGCTGTCTAGACCTCTCATAGCAGATCCTGGTCGGCAAGATTTCAATCTCACGTGAAGAAGTCGAGGCCCAACTCCTTGATGAAGGATTTGATCGCGCTCAGTTCCGCTTATGGTAACACAAGACCTCGGGGATGCATAGTCATTTCAAAGCTTCTGGTACACTATACAACACATGTTTGCTGTGAGCCTAAGGCTCAATTCTTACCAAGCTCTCATAGTCCAGTTTCAATTCTCAGAAGACAAGTTCAGCCTTTCAGAAGACAACTATTATGTCTTCCAGAATTCTAAGAGAACTCCTAATTGCATCACGTCTTCTGATGTATATCTATGCAATTCTAACTAAGCAAGACATCGCATGGATTCCTAAGAAGACAATCCATCTTGCAATCCTACTTCCTAGCAGAAGATGAAGAGGTACTCGAGAAGAGAGTCCTACGAAATAATAAGAGGAAGGTTGAGGACTCCTGCGGTGACACTGATCTCCAGAAAGACCACCGGGACAACTTCTGGGTAACAAACGTCTTCAGCAGACTTCTTATATCTAGGCTTTCTATCACTGGTCTCACCTATCTTTTAGCTTCCTGCACGTAATCTATCCTCACGATAGACAGTGAACATACGCACTCTATCTTTTGACTCCTCATCCTGCATATACTCTCAGAAGAAGCTTGCTGCGTACTGAGAAGACATGATCCTTGACGTTACTCTCTAGATTTTGTCAGCAAGACTCGTTACAGTTCTCATCTAAGGTGGGAAGAAGAAGAAACAAGCTGCTATGGATCAGACAGAAGAGATCCGCGGAGGACCCTCACATCTTTTCGCGCATTTTGCCAGCCTTTTTAGTCTTCTAGTTCTCTAGGAAGATGTGGATTTGAGAAGAAAAGAAGTTTGGGAGACACTGGCTTGAATACCAAGTTCATGCTTCTCAAAACAGTTACCAACTCACAATTCCTCTAGATTTACATCAAGATTCTCGCAATTAAATTCCAATCCAATCCACACTACTTGATGTGAATTCAAAATTCAACTTTTGGCAATGCTCAAACTCGAAATCAAGTCTTCTGTCCATGGATTCTGGGGACAAAAGCATAATGGGGTAGGGAAATAGATGAATAGAAACAAAGAGTTTTCGAGACAGAGAGGAGAAGATCGACTTCAGGTTCGGGAAGTGAAATTGAGAAGAAGCCTATCAGAATTTGGATAGCGCTTTTGTCTGCAATCCACTCATGAGAAATTTCAGAAGAGAGGAGGGAGTAGGTAGGCTTCCTGTAAGCAATCGAGGAAGAAGAAAACATAAGAACAGAATGGTGATAAGACGATGAGAAGGGAGAAGAAGCGAGAAGAACCTCAAAAAATATCTTTTGTGCACTACTGATGTGAGTGCTTTGATTCTGCTCACAAGCGACTTCGCCTTGCTAAGACCTTGTCTTCGCATTCGACTTCAAGCTCTACTACCTACAACTTGAAGCTCCAATCTTCGATTCCAAAGGTTTCCAGTTCCTAAGATCCTTGAGAAATCCTGCATGCTTCTATTTCGAGCTCTCTTCTTGCTGGAAGACGATCGTCCTCATGATCTCTCACTGCAGTTTCTCTGCCTGCACCTCTGATGTCTTCCTTGATGTGTTTGACTTCGAGTAGAGAAGAAAGAAAAAAGATATGACGTTTCCGTGTCTTCTCTTGATCTGGTAGTTTCTCTGTCTACTTCCCAGCTGATCGCGTTTTAGGTAAATGCCTTGTCAGCCATGGCCATACCTACTGCTTAGGTGGCTGCAGTTCAAGTCCACAAAACACCTATGCGTTATCTAGTAGGTACTAGATTGGTGTCTCCCGTAGTTACAATCATGATTCTCCTTGGAAGACTTCGCAGTATATCTTCTAGATTTTGTCTTCCGGTTTCCTCCCAAAAATCTATCTTAAGTTCATCTTCCAGCTAAGCAGGAGGTAAACTTAAATAACAAGGTCAATTCAATTATATATACACAACGTTAACTTATAAATTTTGAAAAAAATCCCAAAACTTGCAAACTGTGGGCGCCACATCATCCATGGAAAATTTCAAAGAGAAGAGAGAGGAGATTGGCAAGAGTTCATGCAAGAAATAATGGAAGAGAGAATTGTAAAAACAGAAAGGAGGTAAGGCGAAGAGAAAGGAAGAGGAGAGGGAAGAACCTCACGATGTGCTGGTGACGATGAGTTGTTCTCTACTTGACCTCTAAATGCCTCCTGTGCACGTTTGATGTGAGCATGATTTCTTCAATTGTTGCCAGCTTGCGAGCGACCTCTTGTTAATAAAATCCTGCCTCGTACTACTTCGAGCCTTGTTGTATGCAGCTTGAAGTTCCAATCTTCAATTCCAGATTTCCAAGTCTCGCAATCCTGGAGAAATCCTATCTGTGACTACTTCTACTCTCTTCTTGCTGAAGGACGACCGTCCTCACAACCTCTCACTTGTTCACAACAATCTCTTTGCAAAGTTCTTAAATCTTCTTCAAAGTGTTTTCAAATTCAAGTAGGGGGAGGGAGAAAGACATGATACTTCCGCACTTTTTCTCTGATGCAATATTTTTGTATCTATTATCCGGCTGTCCGTGTGCTTCTTCCTACTGTCCGCATTTTAGATAACGTGTCATGTCAGCCCTGGTCCTACCTACTGCTTAGATGGCTGCTCTTTAGGTCCATTTAACACCTACTGTGTCTTCTAGCTGGTCCTTAGGTTGGTGTATTTCATAATTACAGTCACGGTACTCCTTTGGAAGACTCGCACTGTTATCTTTTGGACTCTGTCTTCTAGAAGAGGTCTTCCAAGAAGACTCCCATCTTCCAGCTTTTGGATGAAGCTAAGCAGAGGATAAATTTAAGTAACAAGATTAATTCAATTATATATACACGATATTAACTTAAAACTTTTGAAAAAAATCCCAAAATTTGCAAATGTGAGCACCACATATCTCGACAAAATCTTACTACGGTTCTCAATTTCCATATGAAATATAAGTCTCATTTGATTCTTTGTCGTGCGCATACACATCGCTACACAACATACATCGTTGTCTGAGGTACACCACACATACACATAACACATGGATGATGTCATACACATACACAAGTGTATCACAATAGATAAACGGTATGTACTCACTCCATCATGCCAACGGGCACTAAACAATCACTAAAGTGGAGCCAAATCCACTATGTGCTCGCAGAGACTCCAGAGTGCACTCACCAAGACTATCCACCATAGCTAGGAGCTTGAAGACTCAACTTGAAGAAATAAGACCTCCAAGCCCTACCTGCGAAGTATACCCCTAGTGGGTCAACCCAAGAACTCGCTCTAACGGCACTAACGGCCCTATCGGGATTAGTCACTCGGTACTCGGTCAACCTAGCAGAGGTACTAAACTGACGTGACAGCTGTCGTTTACATACACATCGCTACACAACATACATCGCTGTCCGAGATACACCACACATATACATAACACAAGGACGATTTCATACACATACACAAGTGTATCACAATCGCCTCCTAACTGACGGTTAGTTCCCTCTAACTCCAGATAGCTCCATATCTCAACTACGTGATGTACATCTTCATGGGTGCAAGGATCAGGAGACCGCGTGCTACATCACTTCATCGTTAGTCGCCTGTCTGTAATCCATATCACGCAAAGATCTAATCGGCTATCCCTGCTATATACATCGAGGACAATCCCACCGTCCAGTAGGAAGGACATTGAGAGATGGAGTCAAACATGACGTATGCCAACCTCTCGAACAACCATCACACATCATACGGACTGCTCCACCAGTAGACCCACACAACATACACCTCAAGCTCGCACGTACAACTGCTAAGCTTGGGTCAACGGTCTCATCAATGTTGGGAAGATGACATGGTGCGCAATTACGCACATGGTCCTTCCAAACAACACCATCACGGCCTTCTAACATGAGTACTCCAGAAGGTTAACACCTCACGCACTCGTAAAATAATGCGTCATGCGATCACATCTAATGTCGTCGGTGCAGTCTGCTGTAGATAAATATAATCCCAAGATGAAACCTGCGAATCGATGGTTGATAACCTCCTCCCCGAATAGTCACATATCGCAACGTGTCTCTATGTTGAGCAATCGCTAGGTTCTCAAAAGCCATAGGTATAACTCTCTGAAATATCTCTGCTCGTTGAGAACATGCATTCACTCACATATTCGGACCATTAAGGTTCAGCACCTCAGCAGAATCATGACGAATGATCGAAGATAGATCTGGATCTCGGTCATACAATAAAAAATACGATGAGAAGGAAGCCAAAGAAGCTTGTCGGCTGATACGGTAGCTCATAGCCAACCATGAAAAATATACATCCCAATCTCCCAAGTGGTCCTTCTGCAAGCCATACTTGCGCAATCCTCTTTTCACAGTCAGAACTACCCTCTCCGTCACATCATCCGCCTCAAGATGATCCCGAGATGTAGTACGATGATCAATCAGCGCCTGATCACACAAGACATGAAACTCACCAAGGAACTCTGTACCTTGGTCTGTCAGCACTTCAGCTGGTGCTCCAAAACGACTCAGCACTCGATCTAAGAACGCATATGCCGTCCCTTCACTCGCCTTGTTCGATAATGCCACCAACTCAATCCACTTGGAGAAGTGCTTGATCATCATCAACACATACCGGTTGAGAAGTACGATCAACGATAAAGGCCCCGCAAAATCCAAACTCCAACGGTAACTCAACATCATAATCGATAAGAGGTGTAACTGTGAAATAGGAGCATTAATGACACATGTAATAATATATGTTCCATTGTATGTAATAATATATACATGCGAGAACAATATATACATATATATACATCTCGTACAACGAGAGCACTGTGAGTATACGAGAGCACTGCACTTCTAAGTCATGAATCCTCGTACGGCTTCAACATAATAAGATGAAATGAATATAATGGTATTATTTGACGCAACTCAGATCAGATGCATAAACCATTTGATATATAAAGAAAATTAAAGTGTGACACGTAAATGAAAATGACGCTACATGTGTATTTAAGTTATATAGGGTTAGAAATGAACAGATATTATGAATAGCTTAGGGTTTAAAGACATAAGTTCGTGTAAGAAGATCATAAGTCATTTTGAGTAATACCTTCTTGTATCTGTTAGAAGAAGTATGGTTAATCAATTAAAATCAAATATATATCAAACTATATGTATAAACTATACACATATAATAACTATATTCAGATGAATACATATTTACATTCACCTACACATATAGTATGTAGTAGTCAAGCTGGACTTGATAACTCAACATGATTAATATTCTATTTGTTTTGGACACTGAAAAACTCGCATATGAAGGTTAAATTATTGATAAAATAAATCATGTTGAACATCGAAATGGAGCGTGTTCGAATTATTTGAATCACGTAATACTTAATCAAGTTGGACTCCTTTAACTCTTCATAAAGTTATACATGATACAATCGAAAAGAAAGATGTAACGAGAAATAGTTACGAGATGAAATGTGATCGAGTATTATAAGAAGAGAATACATGGAAGGATATACTCGAGTAAAGTCTACAAAAAAATTGATATTAAATGGTACATAGAAAAACCTAACATGGAGACAATATACAGATAGATTGATTTTATATTGGCATTAAATTCAAATGTAAAGCACGTTAAACTTGGTTTATCTTGACCATATGCAAGATATCAGAACGATAGCACGTGTCTATTTAAGTTTGAGGGTTAGACATGAACATTAAATATCATATGCAAACTCATGTAATTCTGAGGAATCTTTAGGATACATGTTAACTTTTAATACTTGAGAAAATAGAGAAGGATGTCAATAATCTTAAGTGAATAACTGAGCGGTTTAATTGAAAAGAAGAGATGAGTTTCAAGAATTAAGATAGTACTTTGGCAAAAGTATCAATCAATGTTGTAAGATCAAGTCAATAGAGCCTCATTGTATGAAGAAATTATAATAAATGCATAAATGCATAAATGCATAAATGATATAAAGTATAAGTTTTAATTCACAGACAAATTTAGTTTAATGTTGCAGAAATTAAATTCTGGCAGAAACTAAATTCTGGCAGAAACTGACATTGGTTTCTGAATTATTTTAATTGTTAATTTACATAGTTAGTTGATGAGTAAATATGTCCAACTGTCTCTAGTAACTTAGATATGAAAAACCCAAAGTGTATAAACAAGAGTGAAAGACCTTGTTTGAAGTATTAATCCTAAATAGGCAAGTATAGTACATTGGTAAACATGAAAGATCTGATTTATAAGTTGTGATTCGATGGAAAATCACAAAACTCAGATAAGCGATGTAAAATACTGATTTTAATTCATAGAGATGTTACAGTTGAAACTCTAGAGTATTAGATTAATTTATGTCTGAAACTGAATTTGGCTTCTGAATTATTTTAGTGATAGTAGACATAGTTACTTGATAGTGTGAATCTGCTCAACTCTCACTTGTAATTTATATTTGAAAAACCGAGGGTGTATAAGAATGTGACATTTGGCTATGTATGAAGCCTTGATCTTAAAACAACAAATACAAACGTCAGAGTAATATGTGAAAGATGGAGTTTACAGAGTATTGTTAGAAAAAAATTATATTTATTAAAATTTTATATAAATACTAACTTACCTTACATTTTACTTCTCACCTCCGATTTTCAAGCAGAAAATAAGTAGGTATTTTTCTGTCTTTTCCATGCATTTTGTATGGAAAAGACAGATTGATTATTTTATTTTGAGTTGCTTGTGTAATATATTATAGTCTTTTCAGTTTAATTGTAAATATTGTTATGTTTATCTTAGTTTAGTTTCAAATATTTTTGTTTAGTTCTAGTCATTTTAGTATGTAAATTTATAGTTCAAAAGTAACAAGACGAACAGTGTGCGTTACGTTATGGAGTTGAGCACAGACTCGGAGCGTAACCGTTCATATTTGTTAGGAAGTTCATATATCAACTGACACTCCTGCTGTGCAATAAAGTTGAGTAAACTATTGCTTCAACTCACATGTATAACTTCTGATGTATTTTTATGAAATATTTGGCTTTTATATCTACTATAAATTCATCTCATTGAAATTTTTATTTTCAACAAAATGCAACATTCTGATGCATGCTAGGGATTTAAATTTCGTGTATTACTTTTAGATGATAAAGAATACAAGTTCAATATTAATAAAAAAGTCAAATAAAGTCAGAAACCAACTATATGTCTAAAACATGACCCTGAAACAAGAACGTTAGCGGCTCATGCTATAACCAGCCAACTTCAGTAAAATGTGAAACGATAATTATTCTAAAGGCTATGCCTAAAAGATGGCCGCATCGATATGGTCTCAATAGTGCATCGCTACCGTATGGATGCAGCACTGGAAAATGTGCCGAGCACTGTAAATGACTCGGCATAGTAAACATGCTCGGTAATCAATCGCCTTCTTTGCGTGGTGGTGAGAAAAGATAGTAAATTGCAGGTTTCTCTCGAGTCTCGAGTCCCGTCCCGAACTGAACAGGTGACTGAACACCGGTTGGAAGTACATTGTAGAAGTTCATCGCCAATCAATCTGATTATCCATCGATTCCGGACTAACAGTATCAAGACGGGAGCGTTCCTAGAGGGTGGCGGAGAGAGAAGGTGAGAGCGCAATCATACCAAGTACGGCTTAGTTCTTCGTTCTCAAATGGATTGTCAAGAGATGGACTGCAATTATCGAGCGATCGTCGAGAAGACATTGGAATTTTTAAGAAACTACGAGTCGCAGTGATGTAATCGATCCGTATCGATATAGTCTCAATACTGTATCGTTACTGTTTTGATATATCATCGAATACGTATCGAATCGTATATGTAGTAAATATGTTTTTGCGTCCAACTGAGCGTATCTGTTTGAGTCGTGTTGTAAACTGGATACACGATCATCTAGATGTTTGTGCTCCTCTAGCGGTTGACGTGGTCTGCCCATAGCTGTTGGTCTTGAAGGTGTCCGTTGGTGCCTCTTACTTTTGATGATAGGAAATGACTTGAAAGTGTGAGCATCCATATCGATACAGTATAGACGTAATATAGAAAAAGTGTCAAAAGCTAATCGAAGCGGTATCGCAGCAGTATAGACACGAAGGCGGGAGGGCAATCATACCATGTACAGCTTAGCTCTTCGTTCTCAAATGGATTGTCATGGGATGGACTGCAATTATCGAACGATCACCGAGAAGACATTGGAGTTTTTAAGAAACTATGATTTGAAGGACCTCGATCATACATCGAAAACTTTGTTGATCTTGACTAGACTGTAGTGCTCCTAAAATAGATTATTGGTGAAAAGGATGCCGAATTTTTGCAGGCCGACCTTGCGAAAAGGGAAGCTTACTGGGAGTGTCAAAAACTCAAAGAGATTATCTGCGATCTAGAAGTGGAACTCGTCACATTACGAGGAGAGGAATAACTGCCTCCCAGGCATGGAACGAGCGGATAGTATCAACACTCTTATTCATTCTTCCACAACAAAAGTGACAGAATATATCGCTGGTCTTTTGGATAAGAATGCATTTGAAGCTCTCGTTGTTTCTTCCTATGTAGCTAGTGTTTTGGGAGAGCTTGTTGCCACTGCGGAGAAGACCACTCGACTATACAACAGATTACAGTTGAAGTCACCAGAACTCATTAGAGTATAGTTGAGGCCCAAGCTGAGCTAGTGCGGCAGTTAGCAAATATTCGTCCAACTGAGCGTATCTGTTTGAGTCGTGTTGGAAACTGGATACACGATCATCCAGAAGTTTTGTCACTGCTCGATGTCGAGCCGTAGATGTTGCGTCTTATCGTAGAACATGAGAACAAGAAAGTTGTTTCTAATCTCGATGAGGGCGCACGTCTCACATTTCGGTTTGCATTCGTGCATTTGTATATGTTCAAATGTGCTAAATCTTCGAGGGGTTTTTACAGGGACTGCATGGAGTGGATTCGTCGCTTGGACTGACCTCCACCACATCAGCGATCTCTCAGCTGTAATTTGTACTATTGTATGCATTTCAATAAAGATTTAGACTTTCACGATACACGATACACAATCATCCAGATGTTTGTGCTCCTCTAGCTGTTGACGTGGTCTGTCCATAGCTGTTGGTTTTGAAGGTGTCCGTTGGTACCTCTTACCTTTGATGATAGGAAATGACGTTGAAAGTGTCATCTGTTATGGGAGCATAATGGTCAGCTGATACAATATAGACGCAGTACAGAAAAAGTGCCGAAAGCTAGTCGAAGCTAACGAACACAATTTCAGAAAAACTTCAGTAACATTTCAGTGGCGCAATCGATGCAGTGTCGCGAGAGTGATTGAAGCCGTATCGATATAGCTTCAATAGATTATCATTTTGTTATATCATCATGACGTTGGAAGTGTCATCTGTAATGACATCTGACGACACAGTATCGATAACCTTACGAAACACTATTGATACAGCATCCACCCATCTATCTAGAGCCGTAGGACACAAACGAGAAAGAATTTTCCATCGAGCTCCCAAGAAAAAACTTACATGAGGTCTTAAATTTAGGCTTAAAGGCCTCTGAAATAAATCATTTTATGTTTTTGTCAATACCTTATCCATACTGCGTCGATATGTCATAGAACGTGTGTCAAAAAAGTTTTGAAGTTATATCGATAAGGTATCGATAATCGGTCTAAACCGTTTTAATATTTTATCGACATGTAATCAACACATTAGTCCACGGAAATAGTTACTGCCGAGTAAGAAATAAATGCTTGAAGCCTCTGAATTAAATCATTATTTTGTGTTGACCCTATAACTTCTCTATAATCTAAATTCATGCAGCATCACGAGAACCATCTCCGTCAACGTTATGTTTTCCCATTGATACTGTGTCCAAACCCTATCGATATTGTGTCCAAATCCTGTCGATAGTCTCTCGAAACATTATCGATACGTCTTGTCAAAAACAGATACTTAAAACAAAATGCGAAATCACTGCGAAATAACGTACCTGGTATGATTCACTCTCGTCTTCTCTCTCCACCACCCTCAATCAATTCGATCAAGAATTGCACCTCATGTCGATCAATGTCAGTGTTAGTGCAGTTCCAAATCGACTCAAACAGATACGCGATATCGAGGCAGTAACGACACAGTTTCGAAACATTTCAGTGACGTCAATGCAGTGGTGGAAAGATAATCGTAAATTCTATGAACGCGAACGAAATTGAATTTCGAGAGCCCGTCGTAAAATTAAAGCAACGGGAGGAGGAGGAAACCATTGGGAAGAATTAAAGCTTCGGGACCACGGAAATAGTTACGGCCAAGTAAGAAATAAACGCTTGAAGCTTTAGGATACATTATCAATACTGCGTCCAAACCCTATCGATAGTCTCTCGAAACACTATCGATACGTCTTGTCGAAAACGACAGCTAAAACCAAATGCGAAATCACTGCGAAATCACGTACCTGGTATGATTCGTTCCTGTCTTCTCTCTCCGTCATCCTCAATCAATTCGATCACGAATTGCACCTCATGTCGATCAATGTTGTTACAAAACTGAGAACTGTACTCCCAAGTCTCTCAGAATACAGAATTTATCTCCCACAACAGAATGCTACCAGTCTATTAGAACTGATAACAGATCAGCCTGTTAAAACTAATCAGAAGGAGAACTGAACAGAAATATTCCGAGATGATATGTGCATAGCTTTACTTAGACTTCAGAACTGGTACAGACAGAAAGAGCCTCCGACTCATACTACTCTACAGGGAATGTGGGTTAATATACTAATGATACATAACTGCTGTCACCTCAAAGTGACTTACCTAACTGCTGTCACAGTGCTTCTCACGTCACAAGTCATGTCACAAGTCACCTCTTCCTTTTTTTACTTTTGTCTTTTTACCTTCCGCAGAGTTTAGATGTGACCTCTAATGATATTTAACACCCTCCTTCATTAGAGCATCACTTCTTTCATACCAAGTAAATCTCTGATATGTATAAACCTTAGCTTTGGTAAAGCTTTGGTAAAAATATCAGCTAACTGATCTTCCGATGGACAATATTCCAGCTTGACTATTTTAGCTTCAATTTTCTCCCTTATATGATGTAACCTTGTCTCCAAACCTTTTGTTCTTTCTCTGATAACTCTATTGTTAGCCAAGAACATTGCACTCTGATTATCCACATGTAATACTGTTGGTCCAGATATATTTTCTCCCATCTCCAGCAATAAATTCCTTAACCATATCAAGGTTATAGAACCATCACTAAGAGCAATGTATTCAGCTTCCGTTGAAGACCTTGTTACTGTATTCTGCTTCTTGCTGCTCCAACTGATAATTCCATCAATTAATTTCCTGTACAGATATTCTTCAATGATATTTTCAGCTGTAGTCTTCTCAAAACCACTTTCTTGTTCCATAGGTATTGCTGATGACTTGCAATCTTCCATCTGAAACTCTCCAAGTATAGACTTTATGTATGCTTGTTGAGAAAGCATAATACAGTCCTCCATCTGCCAAATATCAACACCAAGGAAGAATCTTGCTAAACCCAAATCAGACATCTCAAACCTCTTGCTGAGTTCTCCTTTGAGTAGTTGCATCAACTCCTTATCACTTCCTGAGATTAAGATATCATCCACATATAAGATGAGTATGATCCTCTTTGAATTATCTTTCAAGACATAGAGGTTTGGATCCAACTCTGATCTTCTGAGTTCATGGCTGTGTAGAAACTCATGTATCTCAGAATACCAAACTCTTGGTGCTTACTTTAATCCATATAAGGATTTTCTGAGAATGCACACATGATCTTTCTTCTTTTTCACTTCAAATCCTGGTGGTTGAACCATGTAAACTTCTTCCTCTAACTCTCCATGAAGGAAAGCTGACTTCACATCCATCTGATGTATTTCCCAGTGGTAATGACCAGCAAGAGCCATTACAAGTCTGATTGAATCCCATTTTGCAACTGGTGCAAAAGTTTCTCCATAATCAATCCCTTCTTGTTGCTGAAATCCTCTTGCTACTAACCTTGCTTTCAGCTTGTCAACTGAACCATCTGATTGTAGCTTGGTTTTGTAAATCCATTTGCATTGGATGGCTCTTTTTCCTCCTGGTAGCTTAACCAAATCCCACGTATGATTTTTGAGTAGCATTTTATACTCCTCTTGCATAGCTTGTCTCCAACCAGGATCTTTGTTAGCTTCTTCAAATGTAAGTGGATCATCCTCCTGAATACTTTCAGCAAGTCCACAGTAATCATCAAGCCTTGCTGGTGGTCTTCTAACTCTTTCTGATCTCCTTACTTGAGAATCTGCTGCATGTTGTAAGTCATCTCCTTTAGCTTCATGAATACTTGGTAACTCAGATTCAGAATTTTGTTGAAATTCAAGTTGCTCTTCACTAGGATTAGTGAGAGATGTTGACTGCTCCAAGTCCACCTCAATATCAGATTTATCAGATTCTGAATCAATCTGATCTTCACTTGTAGGTAGCTTAAATCTGAATGTATCACAAGTTTCTTTCTCACCTTCCATCAGATCAGAATCCAACTCAGAGAATCTGACATCTCTGCTGATGTTAGTCTTTCTTGTAGACTGATTGTATACTTTGTAACCCTTGGTTTGCTCAGCATAGCCCACAAATATACACTTCTCAGATTTTGCATCCAACTTCTGTCTCTTCTCATCATTGATGTGCATGTAAGCTGTGCACCCAAAAATCCTGAAGTGAGACACATCTGGTTTCACTCCTGTAAATGTCTCTTCAGGTGTCTTGTGCTGCACAGCTGTTGTATATGCTCTGTTCATAATGTAAACAGCTGTGTTGCAAGCTTCAGCCCAAAAATAATTGGGAAGATTCTTGGCCTTCAGCATGGATCTGCCACTCTCCACAATCACTCTATTTTTCCTTTCAGCTACACCATTTTGTTGTGGAGTATAAGCTGTGGAAAGTTGCCTTTGAATACCATGCTCTTCACAAAACTGAGTAAAGAGGTTAGAACAATATTCTCCTCCTCCATCTGATCTGAGAACTTTAATCTTCTTGCCACTTTGATTTTCTACAAGAGCCTTGAACTTCTTGAAGTATTCAAATACTTCAGACTTCTGTTTTAGGAAGTAGATCCATGTCTTTCTGCTCACATCATCAATAAATGTCAGAAAATACTTACAGCCTCCAATAGAGCTTGTTTGCATAGGTCCACAAACATCTGAATGGACCAAGGCCAACAACTCTTTTGTTCTTGCACCTCCCTCCTTTGGAAAACTCTTTCTGCTTTGTTTTCCAAATATACATCCTTCACATATATCTCCAGTAGTTGGTAGCTTCATCCTTGGTAGTCCTTCTACCATATGATTATCCATCATATGTTTCAGACTTCCAAAGTTCAAGTGTGCAAATCTCTGGTGCCAAAGACTTGCTTGATTATAAGAATCAACAACCATAGAGACTTCTTGGACTTGAGGCTCAACATTCAAGATATATAATCCTGACTTCTGATCTCTCCTTCCTGAAGCAATAACTCTCTGATTATGTGAACCATCCAGTATCTGCACCTTTGTATCATCAAAAATCACCTTCATTCCATGGTCTGTGATTTTTCCAACAGAAAGCAAGTTCTTAGTGAGCTTTGGAATAAAGAGTACCTCTTGTATACTCTTCAGATCCCCTTCACTTGTTTTCACTGTCACAACTCCAGTACCTTGAACTTCACATCCTGTACCATCAGCCTGAGTAACCTTAGAGCCTGCTGTTGCTGAAAAGTCCTTCAAGAGTGATCTTTGGCTGGTCATGTGCTTAGAAGCACCAGAATCAATGTACCAATTCTTGTCTTCTGTTGTTGTAGATATCAAGCTGGTAATAAACATATTACCAACATCCTTCTCTTCTTGTGCATCTTCTTGAGCAGCAACATTACTTGAAGTAGAATTCTGACCTTCATTTGCCTTTCTAGCATAGCAATCTTCAATCTTGTGACCTTTCTTTCCACAGAAGAAACAAGTTCCCAACTTCTTTCTGCACTCTTCAATCTTGTGACCTTTCTTCTTACAGAATGAGCAGAAAGTTGTGCCTTGATTTCCTGAGTAGGAAGACCCATGTTTCTGAGATTGCTGCTCCTCTCTTCTGTAAGTCTTCACCATAAAAGCAGATCCTTGATTCTTCTGAGGGAAAAACTTTCTGATCAGCTGCTCTTCTTCATGTAGTAAACTGCACAACTCCTCATAAGTTGGCATACTCTCCCTTCTGTTGATATCAGAAACAAAATGAAAATATGGAGTACTAAGACTATTCAAAGTTATAGAAACTAGATCTTCATCACCATATGTCCCTCCTGCTCTGGTTAGCTGCACATAAATACCATCTATCTTCTCAAGGTGTTCATGAATATCTGCACTCTCATCCATCTTGATAGAGTGTAGATCATTCTTCAACTTTGCTACTCTATTTTTGCTCACATTATCATATCTGCTAGCTAGCTTCTCCCAAGCTTCTCTTCCTGTATCACAAGCCTCAATGGTAAGCCTGATACTCTCCTTCACAGCAAGCAGAATATTGGCTAATGCTCTAGTTTGCTTCTTAATGAATCTTAGAGTTTCAGGGGAACTCTCATCATAAAATGGAGCAAGCTTCTCTTCTCCAGAAACCACACCCCATAGATCCTTCTCACTCAGAATGGCTTTCATGATCAGTTTCCAGGAACTGTAATTATTAGGACCTGAAAGCCTAGTGCTCTCATTCAAACCAAACTCACTGAAAGTAGCAGCCATGGATGCTATCTTGCTGAAAAGATGAGTCCAAAAAAAACCCCAGAAACTAAATACCAGATTATCAGAATTTTAAACCCTTAGCTTGAGCAACCTGTGCTCTGATACCATGTTACAAAACTGAGAACTGTACTCCCAAGTCTCTCAGAATACAGAATTTATCTCCCACAACAGAATGCTACCAGTCTATTAGAACTGATAACAGATCAGCCTGTTAAAACTAATCAGAAGGAGAACTGAACAGAAATATTCCGAGATGATATGTGCATAGCTTTACTTAGACTTCAGAACTGGTACAGACAGAAAGAGCCTCCGACTCATACTACTCTACAGGGAATGTGGGTTAATATACTAATGATACATAACTGCTGTCACCTCAAAGTGACTTACCTAACTGCTGTCACAGTGCTTCTCACGTCACAAGTCATGTCACAAGTCACCTCTTCCTTTTTTTACTTTTGTCTTTTTTCCTTCCGCAGAGTTTAGATGTGACCTCTAATGATATTTAACAAATGTCAGTGCAGTTTTCAATTCGACTCAAACAGATACGCGGTATCGAGGCAGTATCCTTTCGTCCCCAAGAATTAGACGAGTGCAAAGATTAATCTGCCGCCTAAACTCGTCGGTACGTGGATCAAATAACATCCCGAGGTCATGGTTGATTTAAATATTTTTGAGGACCTCCTTACCTTATTTTGCAAAGAGGAAAACGTCTTTCACAAGCTTACAACCTGGACGTTCAGAGATGTCGAGATTTCCTTAGGTGAGTCTAAACTAGAGTTGAAGACTGCTTGTCAATTTGTTTCTTTCCAGAGACTTCGTACTACGTCATTTGTAAATGAATATGTCTCCACAGCATGAGGTCTTTAGGAGGATTTTATCACTCAATTGTATATAACCTTTTATTCAATAAATTTACAAGTTGATATTCGACAAAAAATCGGTAAATTATCGACCATATATCAATACACCATCGATGTTGTATCAATCAAACCTCAATCGTAAACCGAAACGTGTTGGATGTAGTATTGATTCTGTATCGTTGTTATGTCAATATAGTACTGGCGTGTGATCAATACATTATCGATACATTGGCGTAAAATATCGTTACAAAGTCAATGTGCTGATTGTGCTGATGTGATATTTTTCATGCTGTGCTGACTAAATCGAAGTCTATGCGGGCCCCAAAGCAACGCCTTAGCATGTGAGGAGAACGGCTAGAGAGGTTTGCCTTCTTTACTCGTTTCGTCTTCTGACTCACGTCTACTTCTGGAAAGTTTAGTTGATATGGTCATCGTCATGGTCTCTAGAGGTCTCAACTTCGTCCCCCTTCTCTCCGTCGGCCTCAGCTTCCTACCCACTCCCTCCGTCATGCTACATTTTCTCCACAAGTTTACAGTTCATTTCCTCTAAGATTCGTATAGTCTTCAGCTTCTCTTCTATGGAGTGGAGTTTTTGTTCCACACAACAGTTCTTTTCTTTTAAAGTTCTAATGTCACTCCTCAGGTTCTCTTCCACATCGTCCAGTTTTTCTTCCACATAACTATTTTCCTCTCCTACCATTCGGATTTCAGTCAAACATTTCTCTTCCACGCAGACTAATTTCTCTTCCACTGAACGGTTTTTTTCTTCTAAAATTCTAACTTCAGTCGTTATTTTCTCTTCTACACAACGGAGTCGTGTAGAAGAAGAAGTGTACATTTTCTCGTCTGTCATTCGAATTTTAGTCTTCAGTTCGTCTTCCACACGACGTAGTTTCTCCTCTACCCCACTCGACGTCAAATTGTTGGGGTTCGCTCTCCCACCAGTTGCCTTGGACCCTGCGCCAGTGGGCGAGCCTTGGACCCTGAGCACGTGCCGATCTATTGACGCCATGTTGAAGTCTGCCTTAGGCCCCACATCCCAGAGCGTTCCGCTTGCTCGGACTAGCAAGTTGAGCGATCAGAAAAATGTGCAGCCAATGCAAAACAAGCTCGAGGTGAGTGACGCCAATGTCAATACGTTCCGAAAGTTGAGCGATCAGAAGCAAAGCAAGATTGACGAACCGGAAACGCTGGTTGAATCCCTTAGAGGCTGAATCCCTTAGAGGCAAAACTGGTCAAATCTCTTCAACAGTAGCAGTGCAACACACGAATCTCCGAGACATCTTTACTTTGCTCGCTGCAGCAGTTAAAGAGTTTATATTCTTGAAAGTCTTGGGAGCTGAACAACAGGAAAAAGGGATTCAGAGCGCCAACACACATCATCATCTTTGGCTCGTTTTGATTTGACTGATCTCCACAGTACATGCTCTGATCTAGCAATGGTCTTCATCTTTTCTGTATGACTCAAGTAAGAGATGCACAACTGCCGGACGAAGGGTGTATATATATACACCCTTCGTCCGGCAGTTGTGCATCTCTTATATATGGTATATATATGGTACTTCATGTCCAAATTTTATCATCCGAGTTTGGATTGTAGTTGTTGTAATTAGTCAAGGATCGAATGTAGAAAGTAATGATGCTGCTCTGAATGGGTGAAATCTCAGTGCGCAGATAGGGATACTTTAAGGCATCTAACAGCTCGTTGGTATTGTAGAGCTCTACAGAAACAGGTCTGCCTCGAGGCAGACCTGTTTCTGTTCCAGTCCGACGCATTCTTCGACACCATGGCGCCGAGGTTCTCAGCTTGTTCGTGTTCACTGTTGTGCCTACTCATGATCAGTTGTCTATGCCAAGCCAGACCTAACTGCAGTCTGCACGTTAACCCACGTACTTGGGTTTGCAAGTGACGGTTGGGAGTTGCTTCTTGGTCATGGAGGTGGAAAACTTTTTCATTTACTATGAAGAAGTTTTCCATCAGTACCAAAAGTGGGTATTGATGGTAGCCCATGCAGATAATCTTCGAGGGTGTTTGCTTTACATCACGGAAGAACAACGACCATCTCTGTTTCTACACACCTTAATCAGGGTGTGTAAACGCTAATCTATTGTTTTCAGTACAGTTTTACTTCACATAATAACAGAGGACCATTTATCGGTAAAGCTAGAGCTAGATTAAGCTATGGTAACCTTGTAGTAAATACAATTTTCTGGAACTTGAAAGCTTGGTTCCGTGCTCTCGTTGTTGCCTGACCTGACTGTACCATCTCAAATCTGACTTGTTGGTTTTGCAAACGAGTTTCTAAACAGGTTCGAAATCCAGATAGTTGAGGAAGGAAACGAAATCCAGCTGGTGAATACAGTCTTCGTGTGATGCAGTAGAGTTTTCGATGATAGTGCGTGCTGCTTCATAGTAAGGAAACGGATCTTCCCACTACGGTATTCCGGGCGACATATTTTAGTTATAAGAGAGCTTCAGGTAAGTTTTCCCGCCGGACCCGAATGTTACTTTCCTCGATCGAAGAATGTGACAAGCTGAACTGAAAGCATTTGCACAACTTTTTCTGGTGGACCCAGTGTGATAATAACTCGCGCTTGAAGTTGTTGCATTCTAGGAGGATGCCCATTCACACTTACAAACTGGTTTTAAGTGTGAATGGGCACTTAAGTTTCGAAAATGCTTTGATGCATGGATCAAAGTTTATTTCTACTGAAGTGACGTTCTGGAACAGATACTTGAAACAACTATTACCGCCATCCCAGACCGCCATGCATTCCATGGCTACCTGAACTTTGAAGGTCATTCTTGTCTCCAGCGCCTGACGAGATAGTAGTAGGTCAGGGTACGACTCCATTTACTAGTCAAATGAGGTTTGCTAAGACCACTCTGATCATGACTAGTATGTTACCTAGTTAACAACTTTATCAGAGTCAGTTTATGAATTCAGATACATGTGTTTATAATAACGGATAAACGAGCCAGTAGGATTTCTTGATGTTCTGTGACATATCTAAAATATGTTTTGTCAAATGTCTACTCACCATCGCTCGAGTCAGTCATTCACACACACACAGAGTGGAGACCTAGACATGATAGATAGATAAGGACACAGACAGAAGAGAGACAAGACACCCACTCAGCGAGAAGCGGACAGGAGACTGACACGAGAGTGACTGTCCTCGAACAGTCTGATTGCACTGTAGAAGAGGAGAGAATATATACACAGGCTTAGAAGCATCGCAGCCGCAAAACGAAACTCGAGAACTTACTACAAGTCGGGAATGACAGGAACAGTCTGGAAGCTAGCACTCCGTAGACTGTACGAATTCACTCTCTACGTTCTAACTACACATTACCCCCATTAACATGTTATATTTATCCATACTATCTTCATACTCGCACATGTTCAGTTTGATGTGCTCGAAACCGTCAGCTATTACTATTCGTTTAGAGCTTTCGCAGTCTGCAGTGCAGTACCAAACTGGACAGTAACTTGGAACTGATTCTCCAGGATTGAAGGTAGAGGTTATAAAGTTCAACCTTCTAAGGTTTATTCTTGAGAATGGGTGTAACTTATGGCGCTCAGGTTCTTTAGAATAGTACTCCGAAATGGTCTTTAAGTAGGAGAGAGTTCATAAACCCGTTTCATGTGTTCCGTGTTTCAATATCTCCACATACACGAAGCATTTCACGTCCATAGCTACTGCTCCTTTTCCTGACTTCACGATACCGCATGTTTGACAGACGACCTATTCTTGTTTCACCGACGACAATATCGATGGTGAGCATATTAGCGTCGGAAGTTTCGTATCTCTACAGTGCAGCCATCACAGAAATCCCAAACGACCGTTCCAACTTCGCTGTACCCCAAATAACTTGACTATTAAACTGACGAAGGAGCACCTCGACTACAAGCACGTCAACTAGTACTCCACGACTACTTAACGTAGGATCTACAAGCATACAAGCACATTCCACTTCTTCACCCTCCGACTGATAAGCTTTGCATTTTAACTTTAAATCGGTTGACTGTGTTTATCATATATGGGACAGAAACTTGCGCGCACACTTGAGATCTCAAAGTTGCAATCGCAGATGTCTATGCGATACATTTCTGACACGCACATATCCTTCTACTGGATACAGGTATCAGATCGATGCAAGAAAGGAGAGAAGTTTGTATATCTCCAAGGAACAACACGAAACTATCTCTGAAAGATTAATCTAAGGATTGAACGCGTTAAATCTTTACAACAGTCTCACAAAAACCTCCCAGAACTTTTACTCTTCATGGAACCTTGAATCAGCTTTGTATTACAGACGTAGCACACAGGCAACTGCAGATAACGTCTTCTAGATCCTTCACATTTTACCAATTCCAAGCCTGAAGCCTTCACAGCCTACAGTGCTGTAGATGTGCTGTAGATGTACTACAGACATATAACCCCTGTCTTCCTGTCTTTACAAGCGTTCCATCGTGCCAGATACTTAAGACGAAGAAATGTACTACAAATATACTACTCTGATCACTCTCGACCTGGAGAATGATCTATTGTCCTTGGAAGCAACATTTATCTTCTCCTTTAAGTTATTTGTTCTGTACACGTAAAATTTAATCCAAGATCGTTTAATCACCCGCCATTGTCCATTAAGATGGATAGTAAACTAGCATCAGCCATTCGAAAAGTCTTACGGCTAGGCAGAGAATGTCTCAGGAAACAAACCAAGATAAAAAGCTTCCAAGTGTACAGCAGCTCAGAATCAGACAAGGAGTTCTATAAGTGAAACTGGGTAACACTGGAATCCAATACAGGAATCATATGAGCGATTTGGATAATGACTTATCGATCATACGTAGAAGTTCGGCTCAGTCTCGTAATTTGATATATGCACTTTCGACTTCTATCACCAAGCTTTTTATCGTCGGTGGTGTTAGAAACAAATGCAAGACTTCCCAAAACAGTCAGGTGAGAGACATATCGGAGGTAAGGTTTTAGAAGGACAACGGCTCAAGATATTTATAGCTGCAAGTAAACCTCTCTATAACCTAAATTCATGCAGCATCACGAGAACCATCTCCATCAACGTTAGGTTTTCCCATTCAGTAATTATGAAATATCACACTTATCACAAAGGATGAGTGTCAACTGCTGAATCATTTGGGCAAACGAAAAAGGATCAAAAGTTGAACTATTTCACACCCGTCAGTACTTGAAACTATTTAACCTCTCCTTCTCTTCCCCTATCTAGTAGCCTAACCTATATCTATGGAATCACATGAAAGCACAACAGTAGTCAAGGTGTGTACATGTGAGACAACACTTCAAACTGAACTCTAGTCAGATCAACTGTTTGCAGGCCTCCTCCTCAAGCTTTTGTGCTTACGTAATTACATCTAGATCGGAGTGACCTCTTCGAGTCTGGCAATAGCGGGAGAGTGCCGTCTCTTTATCTCCCTCTCAGGTCTAGATCTTGCAACATCCATATCGTTATACCCTGGCAACTGCTCAATTTTCACACATTCTTGCCACACCAGACACCAGAGGAGACCATTAGGCCTCATAGGACAAGCTTCTATATGCAGAATCGTCCTCAACACAAAGTCAAGATCTTCGTTCTCAGGGACTTTCATGCGAGGGAAAGCTATTCTGTAAAGAGCGAGAATTTCAAACCCAGGTATGCCTGACCAGTAGCAAGTTTTGCCATTGGTATTGAACTGGGTTTTATGGTACACCATCTCTTCAGGTGTTGGTCTCCTCAACTTGCTGTTGGCCCACATTATAAAGCTCTGCTCCACACATCTCTGGGCTAATAGACTTGCATCCTGCGGAATGAGAAGTCTCCAGGATATTTCTTCTCGGCTGGACTCTGCAGGAAACCCTCGAGTGTTTTCGTCTGCCACTGGCTTGTTCGATATTTCTACTTCCTCCCAAATAGCTGGAACTTTGTCATTTCTTCTGTTTCTTAGGACATCATTTGCCAGCTCAGGTTGCATACCATAACATCCTCTTTTCCGCTCGGGATCTCTGCTCTTGCCAGCAGTATCACTCCTGGAGCGCCTCACTCCCTTGAGAAGAGGAACAAGATCTCCAGTTGCTCCCGCGCTCTCGGGTCTACTAAAGTGATCATCTGTTTCATTATCTCCTTTGGTAGACTGTTCTCTCTGTCAACATGAAGACGAAGACACTATGCATTGTTAATACGGTAGACTGTCAGAAATTTTATGCTTTCAGAACCAGCAGACTAAGTTCTGTCTCTCTGTCAAGATGGAGAGATGGAGAGAAATAGAAAACGCTAAGAATTATCTGGTAGACTGTGTAGACTATAATCCCCTCAGAAAAAAGTCTATGTACTGACATCAGAAAGTTGATATAGACCATTGGGCTAGCTCACAAGATTCAGTTGCATGGTGTCAAAACCCACAGCAGCTTCCTTGTTTTCCAACTGTGTTTGGAGCTCCTTGACAGTATTCTCTGTGGAATGCCTTCTGGCTGAAACTTGGAAGGGAATGTCCTCTAGGTTAAAGTCTTTTTACAACTTGGATAAAGATTCCCTTCCTCAGGTAGCTGTCACTTCTGTTTTGCCTTCATATTCTCAACCCATCCTTGTCTCCTAGCACCTTCCAGCTAGAGAGTGGTATCTACGGTAGAAGGCTACCACATGCATTGTTAATGAGACCCTTTAAGTTACTTGTTGTCTACTATCATGGCTACTGCTGTATCTTCTGTAGAACAACAAAACATCAATTCATAAACAATGCAAAATTGACAATATACCTCAGAAGAAGGCGAAAGCTTTGTGGGATGAGTAGATCGGCTACACACCTCTGTTCTCGTATGAGTCGCAGGTTTACGGTGTCGACCCCACTTACGAATATGCTCGCGTGAAACCACAGCTGCCTTAAGTAGACCTCCTCTGCATCTCGTACAATGGCATACCACCTTCATGGCAGCAACATCTGTCCGAGGACGGAGAGTATTTGGCTCTTTAACTGGAAATGATGATTGAGAACTCGAGCTCGAGTCGGAAGATGAAGAGGAAGCTGAGAGTGATCGCACAGGAGATGGTAATCTCTCTCTTTTCTTGCCACGAGAAGGTCTGCTGCTACTGATGCCAGTCACAAGACCCTGATCACAATAGCAATCATCTCTGTGTTAAATTCAACGTTTTAACTCTTAACAGACAAGCTAAAATTAAACTACACCACGTGCACTTCATTGCTGCAACTATATGGAACATCCTTTCTACGAGACTTATAAACTTTACACAATTAACATACACACACAGTCACAAACGGACCCACTGTGATCGTAACTATACCGAACATACATTCTAGGAGAAGTTACATGCACTAATACACTTCTCTCGTCCACAATTGAGATGCACCCCATTCCACTTTTCAGTCCGAAACTATTTAGGAAGCGAAACAGTTCAGAAGAGATGTCATAACCAGAAAAGCGAAGTTACAGAAGCTCGTAAGGAAGATCCTACAAATCGGATGACTTCGTAAATTCAAACGAGTAAGATTTTTAGTGTTTATGATAACAAGGTTTTTTTCTTTAGTGTAACACGAACTTATAGCAGCCTCTCTCTCCGGGACATCAGGAAAGCTAGAAGAGGACTTAGCAACATCTATCTCTGGGGTGTGAGGGACTCTGGAATCAAACTTCGCTCCTGAATTATGCATAAAGAAATACAGTGCAACCATTCGACACAAAAAGACACCGTGTTAACACTTACGTTAACCGCAGCACAGTGCGCAGCGTCAACCGCGGCACAGATCGCAACGCCGGTTGCAACGCAGACCGTGTGTGCAGTCGCAGCGAAGACCGTGACACAATGCTATAAACGAAAAACATAACAAATCTTCTTCTTGCAGCACACATCGTAGCACAAACACCATGCACAGCAAACAGAAACACTTGCACTTACCCCGCTGGACTCGGTATCTGATAGCGTCCGGGATGGGTTCCTTGGAGTTTCTTCCAAGGTCAAAATAAACTGAAGCGTCAAGTCTTCAAACTTCCCAATATGAGGAAACTTCATCCTTTCCCACCATTTCATTTGCGCGCTAGGGATGATGTCCTTACGAATCTTGTACCTGTGTTCCCGTTCCATGTGTCTCTCTATGGTCGTCCGGCTATTTCCACGCCAATCACATTCGAGCACAGTACAGTAATATAACCGAAACCCTTTTTTCATCTCGACGTCCGTAAATTGACCATCCCTGCCCTTCGGATAATAGTGAATATATACCCAATGGGTGAATGCTATCTTTCTGTAAATGTCCATCCTCCTGCTGCGCTCAATGCTCCGAATAGAGTCGACGTGCACCGTGTCGCGGAACAGCCTGCGATATGTCCTCTGTCGCTACCTGCGCGTTGTGCTCCGTGACACTTGCTGCGAGACAATGAGTGATCTGTCCTCTGTTGCTCTCTAGGTTGCACGACCACCAATGCCCAATTCGTCCAATTTTGATTCAATCTCACTCGAGATTGAATAGCGCTGTGCGCTCTGTAGCAGTACACGTAGCTATTTGTTCTCTGTTCTCCGCACTCGATCCCCACTCGATCTCCATTGTTCTTCGTACTCGATCCTTATCTCGCTCCGAATACAGTCGGTGCGCACCGTGTCGTGGAACAATCTGCGATCTGTCCACTATTGTTACCTGCGCGTTGTGCTGCGCGACGCTTGTTGTGGGACAATGAGTGATCTGTCCTCTGTTGCTCTCTAGGTTGCACGTCCACCAACGTCCAATTCGTCCAATTTCGATTCAATCTCACTCGATATTGAATAGCTCTGCACGCTCTGTAGCAATACACGTAGCTATTTGTTCTCTGTTCTCCACACTCGATCCCCACCTCAATCCGAAGAAAGTCGATGTGCACCGTGTCGCGGAACAGCCTGCGATCTGACCTCTGTCGCCACCTGCGCGTTGTGATGCGCAACACTTGCTGCAAGACAATGAGTGATCTATCTCTGTTGCTCTCTAGGTTGCGCAACCACCAGCGTCCAATTCGTCCAATTTCGATTCAATCTCACTCGAGATTTAATAACGCTGCGCGCTCTGTAGCAGTACACGTAGCTATTTGTTCTCTGTTCACCCCGCTCGATCCCCATTGATCCTCATCCCGCTCCGAATACAGTAGGTTCGCACGCTCCGAATACAGAAGGTTCGCACGCATCGCACAGATAACACAATTTGAAATGTGAAAAATTTATGATGCGAAGAATCGGCTCTTCTAGTAATCAGTTCAGGTTGAATCTGCGTGGTTTTTCTGTTGTAACCTGAATCGCCATTGCTTGCTCCAACTTCCCAGATCTATGGAGAGACGAGACCAGCCCACTCGACCAATACCGAGGGGATCATGACTTAAAAACAAATACAAGACTTGGGTTTTGGACGGGATTCGGAACCTCCTTCCAGTGACCAACGAGTCACTGTTCGCATGTGCTGCATTCACATGTCTCATTTTCTCGTGCGTTTGTTTTGCGTTCGCGTTCCCTTCGAGAGAAACACAGGCGTCGTTAAGCCGCATTCTCTTCGTTCGCGTTTCCGTCAGGAATTGATGTTTGTTCAGGATTGTGGCTCTGATATTTATTTAGAGGAAACAATTGGTAGGAAGAATTTCATGATGATCTTGATTGGCTTTCATCTTGGAATTATTTTTTTGTGTTTTTTCCTAGAAGAAACGACTTGTAAGAAAAAAGTCACAAACCAGAAGCGAGAGATAAACACAAAACGCAATTTCTCAAATCAATCTGAATCGGTTTTACACTTTTTCCATTTTTAAGGACTTGAATAGTATAAAATATCAAACTTGAATATCCAAAATGTTTACGAATTATCTAACCTCTTTAATGAAGGTTCCAAATCCTAGAATGAAAGATCCAAAATCAAGATGGATGTTCCAGACTCCAAATTTCTAAATTATTATTCAAAATCAGTTATGTTTATTGTAAATTATACAAGTATAAATATATAAAAGGCTATAGAGATCGGTTGTTTGCTATCTCTATTAAACAAGAAAAGGGACCCTTCAGCCTCTTAAGCCGGTGAGCAAGTCGATGTCAACAGCCATATTTGTCGTCTAGTACATAATATATATGAATAATTAATCATGCAAATCTCATTAATTTATATTAATACTGTTACCAATAGTTCACTGAACATGATGATGATTTAAAGGTCACCGCTCAAAGAAACTGAACTGAAACGAAGTTTAAACGAGTCATAATTAGTTTTATATCGTTGACTTGTATACCTACTTGACTTAACAACAACGAGAAAAATATGTATGTAATGTAATTCTTTAATGTAATTCCTACCTGATCCATCAGTTTAATATAGGTAGAAAATAAGTTTCAAAAATTACCTTTACATCGAGGATGTTTTTGCATCGAGATTACGGTGTACGACATCTAATGTCACATGTAACGAGAAAAACTAGTAACTTATAGTTTTATCAGTTTATATTTCAAACGACTCTAATGATTAATCAAACCTATGGTGAAGTTATATCTAGGGTTTTACCAAAAGTTACTTGACTCGACTTGACAAATTATTACTAACCCTTGTGATTATTAAAATCAATATTAACGAAGTACACGATACTGGGGTTGGCAAGTTAGTTTGATGTGTTCTTTTGTCGCGTCTTAATCCTAAATCAGGAAAAATCTAACAAAAGAATATACCAACATTATACTGGAGTCAACATATTTCAGCTGTAACTTTCTTTCCTAATAGTATAATATAGAAGAGTAAAATCTGATTTGATACCGGTTAGTGTCATTTATTCATACATTGTGAACTGTATCCAACGAAAATGTAAATTGTCATAACTAGTTAAAATTTATGGGTTGACTTTAGATGTAGTTACCCAAATAGAAAGAAATATCGTTTAAATATCATTCTCCCTGCTTCATCAGTTTCCCCTAGGCACGGAATCAGTTTTGGAATAAATTATCATTACATCTGAAGTCGGTAGAAAGAGGCCACACAATACAACATCTGGACGCTTCTCAGTCTCGTTTGTTGTCTAGATCTTTCACTTGCTGTCTGGCTACTGAAAAGAGGTATGAGCAAAGTCCACCAAGCAGAACTTGTTGCAGTTTTGAGCGAGCAGTCTACAGACAGTTGTTAAGCAGTTACTCAAGCAGAGGCAACGAGGCAACGAAAGCGAACAGGTTGCTGAAATCTCTTCACTGCAACCAGATGACAAAATTACAAGGTAATCACATAGTCTCGATGATGCCTAATCATATTGTCCCAAATTAAATATGTTTATTGTAAGTTGTAAATACATAAAAGGCGATAGAGATCAGTTGTTTGCTCTCTCTATTATACAAGGAGAAACCTTCTGCCACTATAAAGCCAGTAAGCCAATGGATGTTAACAGCCATATTTGCCGTCTAGTGACAAAGTATATTTAAATAATTAATCATGGGCTACTAAAGAATTTATATTAATACTGTTACAAAAATAGTTCAATGAGCATGATGATTCGATAGTCATTACTCACAGAACTGATCATGAACTCAAACGATGTTTAAACGAGTGATAGTTAATTTTATATCGTTGACTTGTAGGTGACTTAACAACAGCGAGAAAAGGATATCTTTAATGTAATTCTACCTGATCCATCAGTTTTATATAGGTAGAAAATCAGTTTCAAATTATCGTTACATCGATGTGGATATAAACAGGTTACAGTGTACGACATTACATGTAACGAGAAAAACTAGAAAGTTATAGTTTTATCAGTTTATATTTCAAACGAATCGAATGATTGATCACAAGGTAATCATAGAGTCTCGATGATGCCTACTGACATTGTTCCAATTTGGTCTCAGTTTTCAGTTGACACTACCAAATTCTTGTATTTTGCAGGCTGCAAGATCCAGGCACCTTTTTATTACAAAAAGGTGTTAGAGAGTACATGTGTATCCACCCAAAAATGTTTCGAATTTTTCATCCGAGCAAGAAAACCATGGTATACGGTTTTACTTGTGTACCACTGGCGACTGTGAATATTATTGTCACAAACGTTCATATCTGGATACCCATACACTGAGGTATCATGCAATTAAAATTTCTAGAGACATCATCCAGAAAGGAATGGTGAAATGGGGGAAATGCAAAACTTTAACCGTGGAAGATTTTATATCCGAGGGGGAAGGGACCAGAGGGGTGGATGGAATCACCCGAGCTAAGATGATTTGTTGGACTGCATCTGAGACAGCTTCAGCCTGTAAGAGTTCATTCTGCCGGGGGTACCAAAAGCATCTGCATCCCCAGAGAGTATTCAGAAGATATAAATTGGTCTGATCATAACTACATTAGCGGTGGGATAAGTAATGTTAAGTAATGTTAACTGAAACTAGTCGCATTTAGATGCGGCGGGCTAGTCCATCGATTATGCATCTAGTTTTCAGGATTTTATTTCTCATCAAGAAGTGACTATCTATGGCTCAAACGTAGAGAATCTGAAGGTCTTTAAATTGATACCTACCTGGTCGAAATTTGAGATCTGACGGTTTGTATTTTCTCTCCCAAAAAATTAAACTCTGAAGATCACAGAAAGAGAAACTATTCAAATTCGAATTTTGAATCGTGCGTGTACAAAGTTGTTACTTGTTAGAGTACACAGAATGTTGGCAGTAAGAACACACAGCCTGGATCGAAATGTGACACGAGACGAGGTGATGCAAACAGAATCCGGCCGGCAGACCAATAGCTAAATGATATTTCTGACGAGCCGAAAATGAGATTTCTCTATACCAGAAATAATTTCCAGTACGCACTTCCGTGAGGTCCCTGCCAGGCTGCTGGGAGCGGAATCAGCCTCCTTGCTGGAGGGTGGGCTACAGGTAGAAGGGTATACCTTCCAAAGTTTCTCTTTTCACTCTCATTCTGTTTTCTTGAACTCATTCTTGCATTTGCTCTCTCAACTCCTCATTTTAGTTTCATGGTGATTTTTTGGCTTTGCATGTTCTTCTTTGCTTATTCTTCAGTTCAAATAGTGAGTTTAGTTTGATTTTACAGTAGAGATTTTTTGCTACACTTCTCTGCTTGTTTTTCTATATGTAGGTGAACAATTTATTTATTTCAGTTTTATTTTTTGTCTTCTCTGTGGTTTAGCTATCTCCTTCAGTGCTTCATAGTTAGATTTGTTATTCATGTAGTTTGCTATTGCTTTCTTTTACACTAACTTTACTTTCATATTTTGATAATATTATACTTTGCTGAGGTTTTAGAGTGAAAATAGGGGGTTGGTTTTAGAGTTTTGTACTGTTTTTCAGTTGGGTGGATTTTGGTTACAGCACTAGATCATTCTTGGACCTCCAGACGGATGACGTGCGTGGATTCAGTAGACTTTCTTGTTTTAGTGGTGCCGCTTAGAGTACATCCTAGATCATGAGGATCGTCACACACGTAAAGGATGTCTGGAGGTCCTCACGGGTATGATGAGGGTTCTAGAGTCAGTGCTACCTAAGTATATGTAGGTCATGAAACTCTTGGACCCTGGGACGGATCACGCTGCTGTGTTCAGATTTTTGTTTGCCACAGTTGAGTCGCGGATAGATCAGAGGACCTTGGACGCTGAGCAGTTATCAATTGACCTAGATGTAATCCCAGAGGAGGGTGTTCTGGAGGAGGAGAGCGCATCCAGAGTTGTTGATGAGTTTGTTGCGGATGCGGAGCGGATGTGTTGCATGCTCTTGGCATCATAGTCATGAAGACCAGGTACTTGTCTTTTGACATTTGGCTTTATGCTTGCATAAAATTGTTCTATATGACTTCATATGTTTATAAAGGAAGTAAAGAGTTTGTAACCTTCACTATTTTGTTTGTAGGTGTTAGCGTCAACAATACTAGACTCCCATGTTGAAGAGGTTGTTGTGATGGATTCTCATATTCTGAATGAAGGTCATGAAGAAAGGGGATCGAGTGTAGCTACATATGAAGTTGTTATGGGCTTACAAGTATATGCATTTGTAGCCGCTTCTCGGTTGAGAGAACTCTTTCAGACGTTTAGCGTTAGATGTTCTGACTACGGATGCGAGTACTCGTTTTTGCCACCCATCATTTCCTCCATCCACCAAAGATGGTATGGGAAGCTAATATGTCATGATCAACATACATATGGATGGAGATCGACGGAGATGGAGATATATAATAGTGTCTCAGATGTTACCCACCGCATGTACTCAGCTGCATTATGTGCTGGACTAGGGTTCTCCCAGTTGGATTCTGTGTACCGAGAGGGTGGTTTAGCTCCGGTATCGAGGACCCATGTCTTCTATTTCCAGAGTGACACTCAGAGAGATAGGGTAGGTCAAGACGACATTGGATCAGTGGTCCAGAAAGAAGACCGAGCTACGTATCAAAGTGTTAGCCAAACACTTCTCATACTTGAACGCCGCTCTTGTAGGAGGTGAGTCTTGAAACACCTTCCCTTCAATGCTACTCTTTCTTATTTTCCTTGATGGATTAGAGTTGTAGCATAGTTGGTCACTTCTGACGTAATGATAATCTTGTAGGAAATTATGTTGTATACGTTGACTTGAGATATGACTCGATCCGTAATGGATACAACGGCACATGTGCAGTCATCGAAGCGATGATGATCATGTGATAGAGTTGTGAACATGACAAGCATTGTCGTGATGTGAATGATTTCACATACTAAATAATTCATCATTCTGTCAGGAGTTAGTCTCTCTGAGTGAAGTTAAGACGTCAGAGAAGTCGATTCTGGAGGTTGTAAGCATTGGTGGCTACGTGTTACGCTTCTACTCTCACACTTGAGAGTTAGTAGTCATAGAAGTTAGCTTAATATTACTCTTAGTCTTTTATGCATATGTTAACACCATTGGGTTATATGTTTGAGTCCTAGTAGGTTGATAGTATACTATTTATCTTGTTCAAGCATTCGTACGCTTGTGCAAGTGAATGCATACTTATTTTTGATGTTCAAAGTACATAACTTAGGTTTACCATGTTTATAGAGTTTAAGTTCATGGGTAGGGTTTCTGTATACCCTAGCTTTTTAGGTCATTTCTGACCTCTTGACGTCTATACTTGATGTAGATGGACCTACACACTTGGCCATGGTGAATTTCCTCACATGGTTCATCACACCCACGAAGATGCGCTTCTATACACAGACAAGAGAGAACTATATGTCTGAAACTTTTAACTCTGTTATCAACAAGTTTGCCAGAAGAGGATCCACTTTGCGAAGATCCACGAAGCTCATCTCGCAGCATGCGTAATGGATTGGAATGAGAATATCACTCGTGACCTTATCAAGATATATCAGCGTCGACCACAACACACAATTATACTCATAGAACTGCCACTACACGAGTGTTACCTCCTCGTACTACTGAGTGGAAGACTGAGCTCCGGATGTACTTGTTTGACCCACGTCCAACTACTTGAATGCGGATAAAGTTTACAATTACAACTGATTCTATGTATTTCTTTTTCAAATCGAATTATCACAAATATCCAAATTTCAGTTCTAGCATCTTATTTGAGGGTCATAGTTGGGTTTTGCATATATTAATAATATGAGCTTATGTGTAGAAATAATTTAAGCTGAGTTTTTATTTGTTTCATACTTTGATTAATTCACGTATATCTCTTCCTTCCTTTTCAACATCTCATTTTCTCATCTTTTCGGTTTTCACATGTAGTACTAATATATACAAACTTAGGCGTGAAAGGAATGTCAACACTATTTGATTTTTATTTTATACTTTGACTAATTCAAATTACTCTTTTCTATGTTTTCCAGTTGCTGTTGCGTACAATGGCTAGGTGGACTCCTTTTTGTGTTCTTGACAACCTTGAAGACTTTATTATTTTGTTTCTGGAGTTCATATGTCTATTAGTGTTTTCAGAACAGATCTAGAGAACAAAAACATTATCATCTTTTCATTTTATGAAAATATGTATTTCTTTGCAAACTGAAATGCAATTATTTTCTCCAAACCTGCAATAGTATTATAGCAAAATCTTAATTTTTACATGTTTCGCATAGCTGTTCTCTCTTACCGTCAAACACAATAGCAAAACTGGATCTCGAAATCGGTTTACAAGCAAAAATTGAGTGAGTATTGAGTGCAGTACTGTGCTCCAAGAACTCTGTATGTTCTATTTTTATGACCCAAAGACGGCCTGCTAAACTCACTACTGATAGACTCACAGCGATTCAAGATTTACGAGTGACTTCTCTAAGAAGTGCGGAAGTTCACCGGAAAGGTTGTTGTGTGCAAGGTTCTTGAAAAGCGACATAGTAAGTACCAGCTCAGAATCTCAGAACAACGAACTACAGTGTATTTTTCAATGAACATCCATTATCAGCGAAGTTCCAATGTAATATGTCCAGCAAGTGAGTCTTAGAATCGGTGTCGCGCCTGAAGTTAGACTTCGGTCGTTTTCATCCGAATAGTATCAAGCTACTAGATAATCAAATTACTGACGCTAATGGATTCAAACCTGCGGCTCTTCTTGCAAAGAAAACCGATCTTGTGTTGGACCACGTACACTTGCATGTTTGGCGGCCTACTAAACTTCAGATTACACTTTCAGGATTACAAGCATTTCATTCAAACCAATGTACCTTCGTTGGGAGTTGAACTCAACAACCTGACCCATTCAACGAAGGTTCTCTCATCTCACAGGAGAGGAGGAGGCACAAGCCAACAAATTATCAAAAAAACGCACAACTGTAAAGAAAATTCTGGAAACCAACCCAATGAAGTACATAGATATGATACAAACAAATGCGAAGATATGATACAGACAGAAGCTAGAATCCAAATAACTCAAAGTACATATCCAACATGTGTTTCCCCAAGCTCTTCCTAAGTTACATGCACTGCTGATTGCAAGTCAAGGAACTGAGTACGCTCTTTCCAGCTGGCTGCATCAGCCAACTGTCCGTATACAAGATATCTTTGTTTCTTAAGCAAAAAGTCTGCATAAGAAAAGACAGCACACAAAGTGAAAAGCTTGGACTCCATATCCAATGTGGCAGAAAATTTATCTCAGGCATCACAAAAAACAGGAAACTTCTCCCGCATCCTCTCGCATCCAGTCGAGCAAGTCTCATGAGAGCGTCAGAATGAGGTGCATAACGAGAACATCAACACATGAGAACTTCCACACCCCTTCCAAGACTCGGTTGATGCGAGACTTGCACCAGACGTCTTGCACAACGTTGGTGTGAACCTCGGGTTCTGCCGACATGATGCCCACAGAAAAAGAACCAGTAACAACTAACCAGACGTATGGGAGCAAAAGGAAGATGAGAACGAGACAATGTAGTAGAGGACGTAACCGGAAAGTGATGGTGACGGATCACGCTGCCAAAGACTTAAAATTAGCACCTCAGTCTGAACGATAGCGATGCCAAAGTAACAGTACACAAAATAATCCGAAAGTGAACCGTGAAAGAGTAATATCACATCAGCCGGTCCAACATGCAAATGAAAACAAAAACACCTTAATGTCACCAAATCTGACCCAAACCAAGTCCCGAAGAGAGATTGGTGTAAACAGAATGTTTTTCAAATGTCACTCGAGTGTGATAGAGAACAATAGCTGCAGTGCGGAAATAATCAGACCTACTGCACCAAGAGAGTTACTCGAACTGGGACGCACGCTATGCTAGTACAACCGAGGGCTCAAGCCAGATTGAAACGAACACGGACTAAGTCCACACAAAGCCATCACTCACTGTCCACAAGCGAGACCCCAAGCCAGATTGAAACGAACATGAGCTAGCCCACACAAAGCCACCACTCACTGCCGAGAGCGAGACCCCAAGTCAGATTAAAACGAACACGAGCTAACCCACACAAAGCCACCACTCACTGTCCACAAGTGAGGCCCCAAGCCAGATTGAAACGAACACGAGCTAACTCACACAAAGCCATCACTCACTGCTCACAAGCGAAGCCCCAAGTCAGATTGAAAGGAACAAGGGCTAGCTCACCCGAAGCCACCACTCATTGCTCACAAGCGAACGACCAAGTCACAACGAGAAAAATTCTTCAAAAGCAACCAAATGCCAAAAATTTTCACAACTCGCACCTCCAGATGAACCACTGCATAAACACAGTTAGTAGCTAGAACTAGATCCACCATCAAATTCCACTCCAAAGGCCAGTTCCATCAAGAACTGAAAATAACAGAGTGCAATGGAAGACATTGCATTGAGTGTGCGGTGGCTACAGGAACGCACAGGAAGTGTACTTACGAACCCTAGAGCGTTTGCTGCACCTTGCCGAGAACTGACTGACTCCGGTTATGCTCCCAAGTTCGCTAGAGAGACCATGGGGAGCAAATGCCACGTCATCACCTCTTTTTATAGCGCCACTTGTGGTTTAAACAAATATTCCGCTGTCGCAAGTGTCCAGAAGAACACTACCTTGCTTCCGAGTACTGTTGAGACTACGTTGTAGTTGGCGTCTTCCGATTATCCTTGTTGGGTATTCATGATGTATGATTGAAGACCTCAGCTGCACTAAACCGTGGCAAGCAGTCCCGGTATTTCAAGGTAGACAACTATTTTGTGCTCTCGGCTGTGAGCACACATTATTCTGAGTACTGTGCTGTACGCAAACCCGTGCATGCGCAGAGCAAACCAAATGTCGATTGTTTGTGCTTTACTTTGCTTAGCTTTCATGTGCAGCCGCCTTTGTTCGTGTATATACGTAAGTCTGCTCACATCATCGTGCGTGCCGGCTTTTGGTCATTTATTACTTGCGGGTTACTTCTTTATCAGATGATAATCTAAACAGTTGGGAACTTGGTCTTTCAGCATCAGGGTATCTCGAAATTAAACCAGACATTTCAGAAACAATCCTCCGTCAGGGTGACAGAGTTTCGCTCTAGAAACGTAACAACAGGGTGAAATATATATATGCTGCTTCAGAAGGCAAAAGCTTTTGAACTAGCATGATGCTGTAGCACGTAACTGAGTCGGCATTCTCGCACTACTATTACATCATGAAATACCCTTAGAATGAAGATCCGCAGATCTCAACAAACCCATTTCAACCCAGGAAATGAGTCTTGTAATTTACGCTTCGGTTTTTCGAACATAAACTGACATGAATTCCCTGAGAACTACAGCGAAAGTTTCATCCACCTGCCTGCCCCACACGTTTTTTCTTCTAACCTGGCATCAGTCCAGGTTTCTTTACGTTAGGCAGACAATATGTCAGGAAACAAACCGAATGAAAAGCTTCAGGAGTATAGCAGCTCAGAATTAAAAGGAGTTTTGTAAGTGAAACTGGGTAAGAACATCCATTGTCCTGCAACAAACGGTTCCCCGTGCATATTAGACAGAGAATAGGTCAGGAAACAAACCGAATGAAAGGCTTCAGGATTACAGCAGCTCACTATCAGACAAGGAGTTTTGTATGTGAAACTGGGTAAGAACATCCATTGTCCTCTTCTAAAATTCTAACTTCAGTCCTCATTTTCTCTTCTACACAACGGAGTTTCTCGTTCACACCGCTGTTTTTCTCGTCTGTCACTCGAATTTCAGTCTCAGCTCGTCTTCCACACGACGTAGTTTCTCCCCACTCGACGTCAAATTGTTGGGGTTCGCTCTAGTAATCTGTCTCTCCCACCAGTTGCCTTGGACCCTGCGCCAGTGGGCGAGCCTTGGACCCTGAGCACGTGCCGATCTATTGACGCCATGTTGAAGTCTGCCTTAGGCCCCACATCCCAGAGCGTTCCGCTTGCTCGGACTAGCAGTTGAGTTATCAGAAAAATGTGCAGCCAATGCAAAACAAGCTCCAGTGAGTGACACCAATGTCAATACGTTCCGAAAGTTGAGCGATCAGAAGCAAAGCAAGATTGACGAACCGGAAACGCTGGTTGAATCCCTTAGAGGCAAAACTGGTCAAATCTCTTCTGGTTTCAACAGTAGCAGTGCAACATACGAATCTCCGAGACATCGTTACTTTGCTCGCTGCAGCAGTTAAAGAGTTTATATTCTTGAAAGTCTTGGGAGCTGAACAACAGGAAAAAGGGATTCAGAGCGCCAACACACATCATCTTTGGCTCTCGTTTTCATTTGACTGATCTCCACAGTACATGCTCTGATCTAGCAATGGTCTGTGTGACTCATGTAAGAGATGCACAACTGCGGGACGAAGGGTGTATATATATGGTACTTCAAGTCCAAATTTTATCATCCGAGTTTGGATTGTAGTTGTTGTAATTAGTCAAGGATCGAATGTAGAAAGTAATGATGCTGCTCTGAATGGGTGAAATCTCAGTGCGCAGATAGGGATACTTTAAGACATCTAACAGCTCGTTGGTATTCTAGCATTCAGTAAAACTCCTCTCCAATAAGTTCTCTTTAACCTAAACTCATGCAGCATCACGAGAGCCATCTCCATCAACGTTAGGTTTTCCCATTCAGTAATTATGAAATGTCACACTTATCACAAAGGATGAGTTTCAACTGCTGAATCATTTGGGCAAACGAAAAAGTATCAAAAGTTGAACTATTTCACACCCGTCAGAACAGGAAACTATCTAACCTCTCCTTCTCCTTCTCTTCCCCTATCTCGTAACCTAACCTACATCTATGGCATCACATGGAAGCAAAACAGTAGTCAAGGTGTGTACATGTGAGACAACACTTCAAACTGAACTCTAGTCAGATCAACTGTTTGCAGGCCTCCTCCTCAAGCTTTTGTGCTTAAGTAATTACATCTAAATCTGAGGGACCTCTTCGAGTCTAGTATGTGTCATCAGCAATAGCGGGAGAGTGCCGTCTCTTTATATCGTTATACCCTGGCAACTGCTCAATTTTCACACATTCTTGCCACACCAGACACCAGAGGAGACCATTAGGCCTCATAGGACAAGCTTCTATACGCAGAATCGTCCTCAACACAAAGTCAAGATCTTCGTTCTCAGGGACTTTCATGCGAGGGAAAGCTATTCCGTAAAGAGCGAGAATTTCAAACCCAGGTATGCCTGACCAGTAGCAAGTTTTGCCATTGGTATTGAACTGGGTTTTGTGGTACACCATCTCTTCAGGTGTTGGTCTCCTCAACGTGCTGTTGGCCCACACTACAAAGCTCTGCTCCACACATCTCTGGGCTAATAGACTTGCATCCTGCGAAATGAGAGGTCTCCAGGATTTTTCTTCTCGGCTGGACTCTGCAAGAAACCCTCGACTCTTTTTGTCTGCCACTGGCTTGTTCCATATTTCTTCTACATCCTCCCAAATAGTTGGAACTTTGTCATTTCTTCTGTCATGGTCTCTGGATGCCTCAGCTTCCGACTCAGGTGGGTTGCGTATCTCCTGCTCAAGCGCAGTGTCTGTCTCTTCTTCAACTTCCTGTGGAAACACATATCACGAATTACTTGACTGGAGGCAACAAACGGTTATATACAATATATACACGGAGTATACACAGAGCAAGAGCACTTTCAGTTCAAATAAACTTACCGGGAAATCAAGTTGAGGCTCTTCGTTAGGTGACGGCAGAAGATCCAAAAGAAAAGCACTTGTGAGCTCACTTTTGTCACTCACACATGTCGGTAACTCCATTAACTCCCCACCTCGGACATGTCCATTGAACATGTTGTCTGAAAGTTCACTTCTATCTTTTTTGTGCATCTTCACAAGGTGACTGTAGATAAAAGCTTTTCTATCAAACGAAAGGTTCCGTTGCATACAAACAGGATGCTTGCACACATAAAATTTAAATCCAAACTTCATCTCGTGATCAGAGAATAAAATACTATCTCTTGGATAATACCTAACATAACACCACCATCTAAAGTCATGTTTCTTGTAAATCGTCCCACGAGTCATATCGCGGCGGTATCGAAGCAGTATCAGTTTCAATGCAGTATCGACGCGGCCTCCACGCAGCAACGGCACCTCCTGGTATCAATAATCAATATCAGTGCAGCTTCCATGACACATCGAAACAATATCGACACACAATCGAGGCACCTCATGTGCATCAAAATAGTGTCGGTACACGTACCGATACAACATCAAAACAAATTCGATACTAGTTCAATTATGTCTCAGTATCGATACAGAATCGAAATACTATCGATACTACGTCGTACCTGGTTTGATACAGCGTCGATGATGGTGAGAGAAGACAAAAGATTGCAGCCTCTCAATCCTATCGATACTGCGGCCAAATAGAGTCGATAGCACGTCGAAGCTCGATCGATGCAGTCCTGTCATAGAGCCCTAAAACGACATGATTCTGATACGCCTCCTCAATCAATTTGATCAGCACCTCCTCGAATTCACCCCCGCATCTCTCTTAATCGCACGTACGGAACGGAACTGAGCAATACAGTAGCTGGTTCAATTATGTCTCAGTATCGGTAAACTATGAGTATAAAAAACATGATCGATACAGAATCGAAATCCTATCGATATTATAATAACATACCTGGTATGATTCAGTGTCGATGCAGTGGTGGAAATCCTATCGATGTATAGTGAAAGAAGCCTTAGGGTACACTATCGATACTGCTTCTAAATCCTATCGATACGGCGGTCACACACAGTCTTCTCGAAGCTCGATCGATGCAGTCTTGTCGCAGAGTCCTAAAATGACATGATCCTGGTACACCTCCTCAATCAATTCGATCACTGCCTCCCCGAATTCACTCCCGCCTTCTCTATTCTTATCGATGCAATAACGACACAATTTCAGAGAGTGGAAAGATAATCGCAAGTACAGAACGGAACTGAACGAACGGAACTGAACGGAACGGAAAGGAATCGAACGGAACTGAACCCATGAGTATCGATACAATATCGATGCATGATCGACCCCAGAATTAGACGCCAAAATTCAGAAATTGTAGAAATGGATTTGCAGTATCGGTGCAGGATCGATGCTGTATCGAGTTTCACCCCCAAGAATTAGACGTCAAAATTTAGAAATTGTATAAATAGATTCGCAATTCTCTTTATTCGCTCTATGGACTGCGTCAATGCGGGCTTAAGTTGGTGTTATAGAACGAAAAAATATATATACATATTTTCACCTAATGCCTTGTATTGATGTTGTATCGTGGTATCGCGGTAACCCTAAGTTTTACCTCTAAGAATTAGACGCTAAATTTACAAATTGTGCGAGTACTCATGCTCTATGGATTCGCAATTCTTTTTATTCGCTCTATGGACTCTATCAATGCGGGCTTAAGTTGGCGTTATAGAACGAGATATAAACCCTAAATATATATATATATATCTTTTCAACCTAAGGTCTTGTATTGATGGGTCTATCCTGCCCATGATGTATAACGTCAATCATGAAAAACACAAAGTTTCCATGATACGCAAAATCGTGGTTATTTATACAGCTGTCAAAGGTTACTTAGACCAAATACCCGTCGTTCTCATAACACACTATGAACAAGAGCTATTGAAATCTATTGACCCATGTATACTTTCTGCTATTGTACAACAAAAAAACATCACTGAGCGAATTAATAGTCAACTGGCTACCTTTTATCAAAAATTTGTGTAGAGCTTCTTGACAACTCATCAATCATAAAAAGAGAAGAGGGACGAAGCTATTTGCTTCACCCCTCCAATTACCGAGTAGCCATGACTTATGAAAAAAGTAAGACACGGGCAGTTTGTCTTTGGGAGTTCGTGATATGATATGAATCAGCCCATTGTATCTATTGTCCGGGCTTACGACACTATCAGGAGGAGGAACGCGGGCATCGATATTGTATTGAGCATTGCACAAAAACTAAAAATTATATATTTAAGTTTTATTTATTTTAAATACCATCATATCATACATACCATCCTCTCGATGGAGATGATGAATATTCACGTTATCACAAATTAAAGCTCTCCAGCTTGAACTTTTGCATCACTTTTCATCCTACAACTTTGGACATATGACTATGGTATAAGACTTGCTGAAAACAATGAAGGTCCACTCTGATCGCTCCCAAATGACAACGAACATACATTCGTAATATGTCTACTGGAATTCTTCATCACCAGTTTTATAGAAAAAGATCTACTCAACTGATGAGTCTCTATGCTTGCTTATCACCTATTCCATTTGAAGATGGAAGAGTGCAGCAACTTTAATCTTTTACCTAACGCCTGCGCGAGGAAGGGTTGGATAATAAGTTGATGTCTGATCAAAGTAATTAATTATTGGTTAACAGCATTCCACATTGTTGTTGTTGAGTTGTTCACTAAAGGATTTTGATGTAAACATGTGTAAGTAAAAATATAATGTTTATATTTTCAGTATAATAGTTTTTAGTAATATTTTAAAATAAATAAAACTTAAATATACAATTTTTAGTTTTTGATGCAATGCTCAATACAGTATCGATGCTCGCATTCCTCCTCCTAATCGTCTGTAACGATCGTCGGTCTCGTCGCTGCATCGGTACAACAGAGACCAGAGAGATTAGACCGAAAAGATAAGCGCGATTACTGGCTGCGGTTTCATAACTACATTGGTACCGCAAAGACCAGAGAGATAAGACCAGAGAGATAACGCTGCTGATCGATCCAGGAGGTGCCACATACAGAGGACTGCATCCGACGACATTAGTGCTACTGCACAGAGATAGCGACATTGCTGCTGCTGCTTGGATCGATCGTCACTTACAGAGGACTACATTCAACGACATTGCTGCTGCTGCACAAAGATAGCGACATTGCTGCTGCTGCACTGCACTCCTTCAACACTCTTACGACACTGTTAACACATTATATATCGCATCGATACTTCGGAGATAGTGTTGCGGTCTCGTCGCTGCATCGGTACAACAGAGACCAGAGAGATTAGACCGAAGAGATAGGCGTGACTACTGGCTGCGGTTTCATCACTGCATTGGTACCGCAAAGACCAGAGAGATAAGACCAGAGAGATAACACTGCTGATCGAGCCAGGAGGTGCCACATATAGAGGACTGCATTCGACGACATTAGTGCTGCTGCACAAAGATAGCGACATTGCTGCTGCTGCTTGGATCGATCGTCACTTACAGAGGACTGCTCAACGACATTGCTGCTGCTGCACAAAGATAGCGACATTGCTGCTGCTGCACTGCACTCCTTCAACACTCTTACGACACTGTTAACACATTATATATCGCATCGATACTTCGGAGATAGTGTTGTGGTCTCGTCGCTGCATCGGTACAACAGAGACCAGAGAGATTAGACCGAAGAGATAGGCGTGACTACTGGCTGCGGTTTCATCACTGCATTGGTATCGCAAAGACCAGAGAGATAACACTGCTGATCGAGCCAGGAGGTGCCACATATAGAGGACTGCATTCGACGACATTAGTGCTGCTGCACAAAGATAGCGACATTGCTGCTGCTGCTTGGATCGATCTTCACTTACAGAGGACTACATTCAACAACATTGCTGCTGCTGCACTGCATTCCTTCAACACTCTTACGACACTGTTATCACATTATATACCGCATCGATACTTCGGAGCTGTATTTCGGTGAGCTTACAACATGGTTTCCAGTGCTGCATTGATATCGATATGGATGCTCAATAGCTCAATATGCTCTCTCAGTTGGACGACTATTTGTTATATATGCTTCCAGTTAAAGAGCCAAATACTCTCCGTCTTCGGACAGATGTTGCTGCCATGAAGGTGGTATGTCATTGTACGAGATGCAAAGGAGGTCTACTTAAGGCAGCTGTGGTTTCACGCGAGCATATTCGTAAGTGAGGTCGACACCGTAAATCTGTGACTCATACGAGAACAGAGGTGTGTAGCCGATCGACTCATCCCACAAAGCTTTCGCCTTCTTCTGAGGTATATTGTCAATTTTGCATTGTTTATGAATTGATGTTTTGTTGGTCTATAGAAGATACAGCAGTAGCCATGATAGTAGACAACAAGTAACTTACAGCGTCTCCTTAACAATGCATGTGGTAGCCATCTACCATAGATACCACTCTCTAGCTGGAACGTGCTAAGAGACAAGGATGGGTTGAGAATATGAAGACAAAACAGAAGTGAAAGAGAATCTTTCCCAAGTTGTAAAAATATTTTAACCTAGAGGACATTCCTTTCCAAGTTTCAGCCAGGAAGGCATTCTACAGAGAATACTGTCAGGGAGCTCCAAACAGAGTTGGAAAACAAGGAAACTGCTGCGGGTTTTGACACCAAGCAACTGAATCTTGTGAACTAGCCCAATGGTCTATATCAGCTTTTTGATTTCAGTACATAGACTTTTTCTGAGAGGATTATAGTCTACACAATCTATCAAATAATTCTTAGAGTTTTCTAGTTTCTCTCCATCTCTCTATCTTGACAGAGAGATAGAACTTAGTCTGTTGGTTTTGAAAGCATAAAATTTTTGACAGTCTATCGTATTAACAATGCATAGTGTCTTCTTCTTCATGTTGACAGAGAGAACAGTCTACCAAAAGAGATAATGAAACAGATGATCATTTTAGTAGACCCGAGAGTGCAAGAGCAACTAGAGATCTTGTTCATCTTCCCAAGGGAGTGAGACGCTCCAAGAGTGATACTATTGGGAAGAGCAGAGATCTCGAGTGAAAAAGAGGATGTTATGGTATGAAACCTGACTTGACAAATGATGTCCTAAGAAACAAAAGAAATGACAAAGTTCTAGCTATTTGGGAGGAAGTAGAAGAAATATCGAACAAACCAGTGGTAGACGAAAACAGTCGAGGGTTTCCTGCACAGTCCAGCCGAGAAGAAAAGTCCTAGACACCTCTCATTTCACAAGATGCAAGTCTATTAACCTAGAGATGTGTGGAGCATAGCTTTATAATATGGGCCAACAACAAGTTGAGGAGACCAACACTTGAAGAGATGGTATACCATAAAACCCCGTCCAATACCAATGGCAAAACTTGCTAGTGGTCAGACATATCTGGGTTTGAAATTCTCGCTCTTTATGGAATAGCTTTCTCTCGCATGAAAGTCCTTGAGAACGAAGATCTTGACTTTGTGTTGAGGACGATTTTGCATATAGGGGCTTGTCCTATGAGATCTAATGGTCTCCTCTGGTATCTGGTGTGGCAAGAATGTGTGGAAATTGAGCAGTTGCAAGGGTATAACGGTATGGATGTCGCAAGATCTAGACTTGAGAGCACAATTGGCGCATTGTGCTCTACGAGACAATGAGTGATTTGTCCGTTGTTGTCTCAACTCTTACATTTCATTTGCACTGCGTGGCATCTTGCGTCTCGCTCCACATGCGGTGTCTTTGAATTTATGTGCGTCTGGTGTTCGTTTTGGTAGATACATTGTGTTGATATACGTGTCGTGTGCATATAGATCGCTACACAATATACATCGCTGTCAGAGATAAACCACACATACACATAACACATGGAACGAAGAACTTTTCTCAACGTCGTCGATAGGATCGAACGGGTTCAAGGTGCACAGTTAGGGAAGGAGTTGTAGATGTTCGAGAAGACGCTGGAGTTCCTGAGCGGCACGGCACTACCTATTTTGGCAGAGTTGGACATGCAGCGTCAGGAATACGAGAATGAGACGAAGGTACCTTTATCCCTAAGTGACCTTCTCAGTGCAGTACACTTCAGAAGACAGGGATGGCTTACGGAGAAGGACAAGCTAATGAAGAAGATTGATGACTCTTCGGCCGAGGTTGCGAAGTTGACTACGGAGCGAGACACCTTGGTGGTTGCTAGATCGGAGGACCAGGTGAATGTTTCGAAGGAGATACAGGATTGACAGGCGAAGCTCAACTAGATGACTTCGCGCTTCCACGACATGAAGTCAGAGAGGGACGCTGTTCTGGAGCAGTTGGCTACCAAAGATGAGGAGTTAGCCAAAGCAGAGAAAGCGAAGGAGATTGTTGAAGTGAAGACCGAAGAGCTTCGGGCGAAGGTAGACGAGATTGCGACGACATACTTCACCACCGAGCTTAACGGGACAGAGCTAGAGCTTCTCCAGCGACTTTGAACAGAGTTAACAGTAGCGTCGGATCCTTCGGCGAAGAATAGGATAGTTAGACTAGGGGAGAGAATTATACGAGATTTGAAGGAGCTTAGGGAGACAGTTAAGTTTACCTTAGCCAGTATAGGACACTCTTTACAGTTAGGTAGAGTAGATACTACGATTCCGCCAACCAGGGAGACGTGATCAAGCGGTCTAGATGTAATCATCTTTTTGTAGAAAAGAGATCCGCCATCTTAGGACGAAGGACTATATAAGCGATGCGAGTCTTTGTCATTTTACCTTTTCCATGTTTTCAGTTTTTGCTTTTTAATTTTCGATTGCGCAAGATTGCGGAGTGAGAGTGTGAGAAAAGTGGGCGAAGGCAAATTTACCTACGAAGGACGTAGTTTGCTGTCGCAGTTGTAAATCTGATTGATGCAGATGAGCGAAGGTGACCTTCGGCGAAGAGAGTCTTCGGACTATTTTAAGTGAAAGACATTTCGGAGGAATCTGAGAACATATTAGTTCATGTGAAGTGGAAGAGCATAAGTTAAATTGTAAGAAGAGTTTGGAACATGGTGGCTTCGTCTTAAGTCTGCCTTCTTCAAATAAGTGGGATTCTCAAGAGTGAAGATTTAGTAGGAAGAACACTTCTTAGGAAGAGTAGGGGCTTATTCTTTGAACCTTGATGTGAAATCTGTATTCTTCTGTCTTTTCTGAAGAAGACTAGTAACATTTCAGCAGTATTTTGCTACCTCATTTACTCATACATCTATCTTCTCGAATCTTTTATTTGTGTTGTTGGAAGGAACCCTGATCAAGAACTATTTCATTGTTGTTTGTATTCGATTCATCAGGTTTATACTTGAGTTTGGTTTCTTATCAGACTTAAACTCTCATCCGGATATTATTCTATTCCGTGAGAATAACAGAAAACTATTTGAATTAACATTGTGACGTTGTAGTACTGTGTTTTGTGAAATTGTTAACTGTATCTTCGTGGGAACGATCCTTTATTTACTATTTCCGATACTTTGTGTTTCTCTGGGTTGTTACATATAGAAACATAAAAACTTTTGGCGCCGCTGCCGGGGATACAAATTTAACTTTTACTTTGAATCCAGTAAGTTGTAACCGTCGACATGTATGTCGGGGGGAGTACGAACGCCTTCTGAAGAAGATCAGAAGACGAGAAGGACCAGGCGAGCGCTGAAAAGAAGGTTGGTCCGTGAACAATTGTTGGAAGAAGTTCAACGCTGTCGTGTTGTGGATTGGCTAGGGTGTGAAACCACCACATATCCTTCGTACGTGTTTGGTGTTGAGGAGCCATTGAGACCTTATCGTGTCAAAAGATAAGGCTCCACGTGGACGATCCGTGTACTCTTCGCTGAGTGGAGATAAGAGTAGTACTCTTGTCGTCACATGTGAGATTGATGTATAAGAAGAGAGGTGTGCGGAGCTTGGGAGATGGAGTGAAGAGTACCCAAGTCTAGTGGAGTGTGATCAGTATCATCGGATGAAGTAAGCGGTAGTGCGAGTGATAGGCATGAACGGAGAACCCTTTTGTGCTCCTGATCTTCCACTTGCGCATCCATTCGTCATTAAGATCCATTGTCTGCCGCGAGATCACTTTCGAGTATTTATGGTAGCTCATTGGGGAAAGTCGTTTATGGCTGCGGTGATGGCTACTCCGGATCCTATCGTTCTACCCATTGTCACGTACGACGCTGTTTGGGATCTTACTGTCTACATCTTGCTCTGATGTGGTATGGATCCTCCGTTGGATCTGAACTTCCCAGCGAGAGTTCCGTTCAAAACTTGGGTCGAAATACGATGTTACAATCGACCAAAGGTGGCGCATCGTGAGTTTGTCGTGAGAAACTTCGGTGAGGATTATTACAACCAGATAATAGCTTCATCTGTTTCCTTTGTAGTTCCGTTTATTGTCAACCGTTTTAGAGTCGGGATTCTGACTCTCTATTGAGCGTAATTTGTACTTCGTGTTTACGTGCTTCGTGGCCGACGATATCGTCAACGACACGTGTTTGTAGTTTGTTCAATATAAGGCCTAAATGGTACTCTTGGATAAAAATTCGTTCTTTGTGTGTTTGTCATGTGAGTGAAGACAAAAACCTTTTTGTCAACTTGTTTCTCATTGGTCGAAAGTTTGACCAATCACCTTCTATCAAGTTTTTTCACGTTTTGGGGGTTAGAGGCACTTCCCGTGATCCATTCGCGGAGTGTGAGATATGGTTGGAAAGCTTGGGAGACGAGGATGCCCGTAGACTCAATGGTTGCTGGATTTGAAGCGCGGATGAGAAAATTTTGATCAATTGAAGCTGAGGGGGTCAAATTCGTGACCAATTTCATTTCCGTGAAGTCTTTCTCACTTTCTGGGAGTTCTGTGAGGTTGCTGGAGATGAATTGACTGTTGCTGGAAAGCTCTTGAGATGGGTTTGCCGATGGACTCCGAGATCGATCAATTCCAAGCCGGAGTGAAAAATTTATGGCCAGCTGAAGTTGGGTGTCTCAAATCGGAGGCTATGATAGTACGCGACTGTAAACATGAGACATTGAGAGAGATATGGAGAGTTTGAGGTCGAATTTCGATATGAAACCTTCCAGGGTCTGAGAAGGTACAGTCAGCTACCTACCTGTGAAATTTGAGACCATTTGGATTATTGGGTTGAAGGGAAACGTTGTTTTTGTGCACAAGGGTCTGCATATCGCCTTGTGTCATTGACAAAAAGGGCTTGGATCATTCCAAGAGTTTGGTTGAAGATCTGCTGGTGAAATTTTACAGAGTGGTAGTGATGGTGACTCATTAGCTTCATGAGAAGTTTGAGCCGTTTTGATCGAGCGATTTGTGAGAAATCGAACAACAAAGTTCTGTCGAAATAGTATCATGTTATAAAAACTGCGATAAGGGCTTGATCGTTCCAAGAGTTTGGTTGAAGATCTGCTGGTGAAATTTTACAGAGTGGTAGTGATGGTGACACATTTGCTTCCTGAGAAGTTTGAGCTGTTTTGATCGAGTGGTTTGTGAGGAATCGAACAGCAAAGTTCTGTTGAAATAGTATCATATAGAAACAGCGAAATTTGGAAGGGCATAGATGCCAACTCAGAGATGATCTCTCTGCATGTAATACCTTAATAGAGAGATTATTCTACAGGCTATCTGCTGGCCTTGGTTTCATCTCATTCTGAGCTGTGGTTGAGGAGTGACAGCGAGTTAAAGTTGAGAGGTTCTTGCTCCGAAAGGCGCAAGAGTTAAGATTCTTTGGAGAACAGGTCGGCCTGGAGGTTTTGCCGGTGCTTCAGAGCACTTGATCATGGGTATGGAGAGTTGTTGATTGTATTTCCTGTGTTTGGATCCTCTCCATACTCGCATGCCTGTTTGTACGCCCAGTTGGTTTGGTTTGGATTTGTGTGCGGGCGTTGCGCTTAGTTTCTTTTCTATTAGGAGTGCTGGTATTTCTCTTGTGGTGAGGCTGGAGTGATGACCAGCAGACCCAAGAGTGCTTGCGGTGATGGCAGGAACAGGTTGCCCGTGCTTGTTACCTCGGTTCTATTCCTAGTCGAGTAAGAGAGAGATCTATCGAGAGGACGTGAGGATATCGTATCGAGATAGGTTCAGAGTGTACTTGGAGGTCAGAGAGAGGTTTGGGTGGTTGCTGGTTCTGAGTCACGGAGTGCGACACGTACTCTCTACAGCTAGATACCCGGTGTATTCCCAGATAAGAAAGCACGTCACATGACAGTTGGTGAACTCGACGTGAAACTTCTAGGGTGGAGAGTTAGTGAAGTTCTTCTCAGAACTTTACCATGGCCGAGAGACAAGGAGTTGGAAACCCTTCGGGCACGATTCCGCTGCAGCTTGATCCTGCTATAGGACAAATGTTCCAAGCATTTGCTCTGTACATGGATCAACAACAAGCTGTTCAGCGGAAGGAGACGATGGCTACCAAGGCTTTGCATTCGGTGGTGGGGACATTGGATCAGTTTGAAGGGAAAACATCTCCAAGTACCTGAAGTTCTATTCTCGAGAGATGGAGCTGAGTAAGGTACCAGAGAGGGAGATGGTACGGACGTTTGAGCTTGCTGTTGTCCCGGAGTTACGGGAACATGTGAAGGGGCTCATTCAAGCTCATGGGGCTAACTGGGAGGAGTTTTCTCTTCAGTTGAAGGAGGAATACTCTTTGGAGGATGCAGATCGAGTGACTAAGAAGTCATTCATGGAGTGGGTGAACAAACCCAACAAGGAACTAGTTGCTACCGAACTACTTCGGGAGTTTGAGAGATAGTTTCTTCAACTATCTCGGATGGAGAAGCTCACACTTGAGAATGACAAAGTGGAGCTATTTTTACAGTCAGCCAACAGCGAGCTACAAAGGGAGTTAGAGTTGCTGTTGGAAGATCGGACGAAAGACAATGGTCTTACATCTGATTGGAAGAACGTTAGCGAAGCAATGGGAGTACTTGCGAAGCGAGAATATCGAAGAGGGAAGGTGGTTGTGACTCAAGCACCAAGACCACCGCCTATTGTGATACCACGAAGGCAATCAACGGTGCAGACTGCTCCTCTACCTACTATTTCACTTCCTACTATTCCTATCACTACGGTTGTACCACAGCGGAATCAAGCAATGGAAGATTTGGAGAAGAAGATGAGAGACTTACAGATCAAGTTGACAAGGTTGGAGGAGAAGGATGGGGCACCTGAAGGGAGACCTGCACCAAAACAAGGATATGTTCAGAGGTGTATTTGGTGTGACAACACCGATCATCAACGGAAGGAATGCGGGAGTTTCACTGATGCCTTGCAGCAAGGTATAATTTTCTGGAAGGAAGGAAAGATCGTCTTGAGAGACAACGGAGAGACTCTGAGGACCAACTTCGATAGAGGAGGGATGAAGAAAGTTTTGGAGGATCATCTAACAGTGCATGATGTGACATCGGTAGAAGTTTCTACCTATGGAGTCGAGGTGATTAGCAAAAAGGAGAGTGCTTTTTTGAAACATGAGGATACCACTGATATGTGGAGTCACGCTGTGAGCACGAACAGAAAGGGGAAAATGACAAGGGAGGAGTTGCTCAGAACAGCCACAGCAATCAGGAGTGCTACTGGATGGGATGATCCCGTAGATGCTATGTCCGTTCATGCCTACGTAGCCAAGGCTCAACATGAAGCTATCATGGAAGAGAAGCGTAGGAGAGAGCGGCTCCCAAGAGGCAACTAAGAGGAGATAGACTCCGACATGAGACTACACCTCTACGAGAAGAAGCTATGGATGACGTCTTACCTTCTGGGAGTGCAGAGAAGGGTAAGGGTAGGGAGAAGGGCAAAGCTCCCATGTATAAGCTGCAATCAGACATTGAAGCAGCAACCAACATGAAAGAGGTGTTGCAGGAGAAGGTGCTCAATACAAAGATTGAGTTTACCTTGCGAGAGATGATGATGTCATCATTGACAATATCAAGCGGAAGAGACAATTGACGGGAGAGACCGCAGTGTCTAGTGCTCTAGACACAGTGATTACAGAGGAAGAGGAGCGAGAGTTGGTTCATTCTTACAACACTCGTAAAGTTCAGTTTGATGTGGATAAGGAAGAGGACGATAAGATCTCTAGTCATTCCACTAGAGGGCATTGGGCAAGAGCCACTACTGAAACCTTAGTGAATGTAGGAGAGATGAAAGATCCGGTGGTTGCTCTCATCGATCATGGATCTGAGATCAATATTGTCTCTAAGGACATCTACAAGCAGTGTGGATGGCCTGTTGATATAGATCATGGTTGGATGATCCGAGCAACAAACAACACACGAGGAGAACTCTATGGTGCTTGTCCGGATGTGAAGGTGAAGATAGGGAATGTGGTACTTGAACAAAACTTCTTTGTTCAAGATACTACTTCCTATCCGGTTATTCTTGGTCAACCATTCATTACAGCTGTAAGGATGGAGACTAAGGTGTTGGATGACGGTTCTGCTTATGCTCGGATCATGAGTCAGGATGGCAAAACAACGGTACAGTTCTTGACTGTGTCTGCTAATCATGAGCGTAACCAAGATTACTTGCGGAGCGTGTCTCTACCCAAAGTCACTGAAGAGTTTAAGGATTTTTCCAGAGGGCCACTATAGAGCGAGAGTATAGTGGTACCGATACACAAGAGAAGGTACTCTCGTTGGAGAAGGATAGTGCCTTTTATACAGGAGTGGTGAGATATTTGGAGAGTGGATTTGCTGTGTATACACAGCTTGCTGATCTTCAGAAATGGGAGAAGAAAGCTGTGCAAAGAACCCAAAAAGATCTAAAAAGAGTTGGTGTGCTTAGTGAGGAGGATAAGATAGAGGGCGTTTACATGGAGATGGATTTGGATGATCCTTTGGAAGAACTTCGTAAGACTGAACAAGGGAATGAAGACCAAGTTGTCTACATACGTTCTATGGAGCTTTACTCGGCTATAGAGTCATTCCAGATACCTGAAGTCAGAGTTGAGACCAGGTATAAAACGGTGGATAAAAAGGTGAAGCCGGTTGCACAACCGCTACCTAGCGACTCTGACCAACGAGTTCAACAAGCCTCAAAGGAGAAGAGCTTACGGTATCCTGATCAGATAGGTCACAAGTTTACAGAAGCTACGCTTAAGGAGTTGAAGGTTGGTTCTACAGATTTTCTTCTACCTGTTGAGGAGAAGGAGTTCAAGGAGATGTTAAGTAGGCACGGGAAAACATTTGCTTTTGAGCCTTCAGATATTGGGTGTGTAGATCCAAGCGTTGTAGCACCGATGATCATATTTACGATACCGCATACGCCTTGGGACTTGAGACCAATTCTCGTACCTAGGGCACATCTGTCTAAGCTTATGGAGCTTCTAAAGGAGAAGATGCGGATGAGAATCCTTGAGCCATCGTTTGCACCGTATTCCAGCCGCTGGTTTACAGTGCTGAAGAAGAGCGGAGCGCTACGGTTCATTCAAGATATGCAACCGGTGAATCAAGTGACCCTCAGAAATACGAGGATCGGACCTATTGTGGGGGAGTTTGCTGAAGCATTTGCTGGTAGAGCCATTTACTCGATAGGAGACCTCTACTCTGGATACAATCAGTTTCAGCTTGCTGAAAAGAGTAGAGATGTCACTACTATGAGGACACCGTTGGGTTTGGTGAGGATGTGCACATTGCCGCAGGGGGCAATAAATTCTGTTGCACACATGATGAACGGGATGAACAAAGTTCTTCGAGACTTCATCCCGGAGAAGACCATGCCTTTCTTAGATGACATTCCAATCAAAGGATGTGTAGAGGAGCAGAAGGATGAGAGAGTCGATCAGAGGGGGTGTCGAAAATTTGTGGCTGATCATATTCTAGATTGTGATCAGATTTTATCACGGCTCGGGGAGGTTCACTTGACACTATCTGGTGCTAAGTCTTCGTTTGGAGTTCGAGAGGTTGTGATTGTGGGGCACTTATGCGGATGGTTTGGTCGCAAACCTGATCCTAACAAGGTGGATGCCATACAGCGGATGAAGGACACATGTAGCTCAACAACAGAGGTGCGAAGGTTCCTAGGAGCTTGCGTGTTTTATCATGTGTGGATTCCTCATTTTGCTCATGTATCAGATCCACTCTATGGTTTGTTACGGAAGAGCACGAAGTTCAGATGGGAGGAGAGGCATATCGAAGTAGTGCAGAAGCTGAAGCAGTTGTTGTCTTCTCCACCTGTGCTACGAAAGGTGAGTTATGAAGATGGCAAACACGTGATAATCACGGTTGATACAAGTCCGATAGCCATTGGATGGGCAGTGGGACAAGATGATGAGGATGGAAATCGGTTTGCAATCAGATTTGGAGCCAAAGTGTTGAGTGAGCGACAGCGAAACTACCCACAGGTAAAGCGAGAGCTATGGGGGGTAGTTACTGCGATGAAAGTTGAGAAGGACTATTTGATTGGAGCACCGGTGATAGTGAAGACGGATTGTTTGCCACTGTTAGGGATGATTACGAATTGTAACACCCCTGATATCGCTATGTTGCGATGGATTGCCTATATCAAGTCGTTGAATCCGGAATTTAGACACATAGCGGGAAAAGATAACCCGGTAGCAGATATGTTGTCTAGGGCCAGATATGAGGATGAAGAGGATTTGACAGAAGACACAGAGGATATAAGCACGACCGTCTTTTGTAGAGCTCAGAAGGGAATGAAGGAACATCAAAACTCATTCATGGAGGAGCTATACGAAGGAGAATGGTTAGACATTGGGCGTTATCTTGGTTCACTGACCAAGCAACCAGAATGGAATGATGCTCAGTTCAAACAGATCAGTAGGAAAGCTTACAACTACATACAACAAGGGGGCTATATGTGGAAGCGCGCCAAGCGGAGTGGCGAGATGCCGCAACGGGTTGTGTGTAAGCAAGAGATGCAAACCCAGCTCATTCAAGAATTCCATGAGAGTTTATGGGCTGGACATCGGGGTATTTATGCCACCTTTACCAAACTCAAAGAGAGATATTGGTGACGTAACATGTATAGAGATGTAGTGCGATTTGTGGAGACGTGTGTAACTTGCCAGATGTACTCTGACATCCGGCATCGAGATGAGCTTCATCCTACGTATCCACTTGCAATGCATTACAAGTGGGTAGTAGATCTGGTTACGATGCCGGTTGGGATATGGCAGATGAGATACTTGGTTCTGGCACGGGAGGATCTATCGAACCAAGTCGAAGGACGCGCTCTGCGCACAAACACTACAGAAGGGGTGTGCAGATTTCTACTTGAAGATGTGATCTGCAAATACGGATGTGTTGGGAAGATTATAGCGGACCGCGCTCTACGCACAAACACTACATCCGAATTGCGGGGCCTGGTGGCAGACCAATCTAAGAAGACTGTTCCAGTGGTGAGCCCTCATTACAATGTAGTAGAAGATTTGTTGAACCAACAAGCTAACATAACTATCAAGCAGTTGGTCGAAGACAATAAGCTGTACAGGAAGTTGTTACTGGCAGCCTTGAGAAAACCATCGAAGGCTAAATCGAAGAATCTGCCTTCATTGTTTCAAGTTGGATTGGAGGACTTAGGATCCCCAGAAGTAGACATCGAGATAGATGGATGTCTAATAAAGCATGTGCCTATAGATTCTGGTTCTAGTGTGAACATTATTACAGAAGAGACATCGCATGGTTTGGGTTACCATAAGTTCGAATCAACACCAAGAGTGTTGAGGATGGCGGATCAGAGCAGAAGAAGACCCTTGGACGTACTGCGAGATATCCCTACAACCATTGGAGGGATAATCTTCAAACTTACCTATATTGTACTAAGACCCTTGGTTAAGTCTGGCTATGGAGTGCTCATAGGTCGACTTTGGCTGTATGGTGCTAAGGTGATTACTGATTGGTATAAACAAAAGTTGTCCTTTAATGATCCTTTGAAACCAACAGATAAGAGTGTCTCTGTAAGTTGGAAGAAGATGTCACATCAGGGCGAAACATCTTCGACAGATTCAGGGTACACTTCGGACGAAGACTCTTCATCTTCGAGTACTAACTCGGAAAATGAGAAATCATTACCTTACATAGTTGTGAACTATTTGCAATGCTATGAGATAGAAGATGAAGAAGAGTGCGAGGAGAATGAGGAAGAATAGCAATCACAGTTGGGACAGGGAAGTTCAGAGGTAAGCCACACAGAAGGAATGGTACTGAAGTCAGCGACAGTGGATTTGGTTCTCGACGAAGGGAAAATCTTGAAGATCGCAGCGAAGTTACAGGGAGCAGAATTGGAGGTGTACCATGACATGTTAACTTACTATCAAGATGTCTTCGCCTGGAAGATTGAAGACATGAAGGGTATTCCTGCGAAGTGGGGTCAACATCGAATTGATCTACTGGATAACTCTATTCCTGTATGACAAAGACAGTATCGGTTAAACCCGAAGTACTCTCTCTTGGTCAAGGATGAGATCGATAAGTACTTAAGCATCGGTATTATTTTTCCTGTTCTTAGCAGTGAATGGGTATCATCCATTGTGATAGTACCTAAGAAAAAGACTGGTAAAATCAGAGTATGTCAAGATTTTCGAAAACTGAATGCAGCAACTAGGAAGGACCATCACCCTTTACCTTTTACAGATTCTATTTTGGACAGGGTAGCTGGTCACGAATGCTATAGCTTTCTCGATGGATTCTCAGGGTATAACCAAGTATCCATCAGAGAAGAAGACAAAGATAAGACTACTTTTACCACTGACTGGGGTACTTTTGCATATCATAAGATGCCCTTTGGTTTATGTAATGCTCCTGCCACATTCCAAAGAATGATGACAAACATTTTTCAGGAGTATCTTAGGAAGTTCTTAGAAATCTTTATAGATGATTTTTGCGTTTTTGGTCCAAGGGAAGAACACAAAAATTCCTTGGCAGTAGTTTTTCAGCGTTGTAGAGATGCTCAGTTGGCATTGCATCCAGAAAAGTGTTTCTTTGCCATGTCAGAAGGTCTTTTATTAGGACATAGAGTCTCGCAGCGAGACATTGAAGTAGACGTAGACAAAGTTCAAGTTATAGTAGCTTTGGAACCTCCCTCAAATGTTAGCGAGTTGCGTGGATTTTTAGGACATGTGGGTTACTATCGGAGGTTTATCAAAAACTATGCAACCCTGGCAGCACCACTAACCGAATTGTTGAAGAAGACTATTGAGTACATCTGGCAGGAACAGAGACAGAAGGTCTTTGAAACGCTGAAGACAAAGTTGATTGAAGCTCTAGTCATGAAGGCACCAGATTGGAATCTACCTTTTCAAGTGTATGTGGATACTTCAGCATTCGCTATTGGAGTGGTGTTGAGTGAGAAAGACAGAGAAAAGAGGGACCATCCGATTTACTATGTGAGTAGACAGCTGTCCGCTGTAGAGAAGAACTACTCCACTACAGAGCGGGAAGCACTAGGGATGGTGTATTCTGTCAGAAAATTTCGACATTACTTGTTGGGATGCGAGTTTGTATTCTACGTGGATCACTATGCTTTAAAACATCTGGTGCAAAAATCTGATTTGTCGGGAAGAATAGCGAGATGGATGTTGTTATTGCAGGAGTTCAAATTCACAGTTCAAATGCGAGCAGGAAAACATCATGAGAATGCAGATTACTTGTCTCGATTGAGGACGGGAGAGCGTCAAGATAATGTAGCAGACGACTTCCCAGATGAAGAACTTTTCCAGCTCACAGTTACTCCCACAAGTAGGTACCATGAGATATACAGATATTTGTATACGTTGCAGTGTCCCGAAGGAATGGATGTGGAACAGCATACGGTGTTCATCCACAAGGTTGGACCGTACGAGCTGAAGAGCGGTATTCTGTTCAAAAGAGGGACCGATGATGAACTACGAAGATGTCTAGAAGAAGAAGAAGTAGGAAGAGTGGTGGATGCCATGCATTCCGAATCTGCAGGAAGACACTACGCTCTTCGCAACACAGTAAAGAAGATTCTGGATGAAGGATACTGGTGGCCCACCATGTACAAGGATGTACACGCGATCATTAAGAGATGTGACAGTTGCCAGCGTGTGGGTAAGCCTACTCGAACTACTTAGTGGCCACTTCATCCTATCTTACCTCTTGCACCATTCGAGAAGTGAGGAATTGACTTTGTGGGACCTATTCAGCCAGCAACGAAGAAGACACGCAGAAGATACATCTTGGTGGCTACAGATTATGCAACCAAGTGGGTGGAAGCTGAAGCAACAAAGAAAGATGATGCGATAACAGTAGCAGCATTTTTACACAAGAATATCATCACCAGGTTTGGATGTCCATTGGAACTAGTGAGTGATAGGAGTACACATTTTTTGAACAATACTATAGAGGCACTGACAGAATACTTTCAGATCAAACATCGAAAGACTACTCCGTATAATCTTAAGGCGAATGGACTTACTGAGAAAAGTAATGGATTACTGTGTAAAATTCTGAACAAAGTGACTGTCAATCATGCCTATGATTGGGACACCAAGCTAGATGCAGCGTTGTGGACGTTCAGAATTACAGAGAAGATAACCACACGTCAGACGCCGTTCTTCTTAGCGTATGGAATGCATCCCATTATGTCTATTGAGTTCGAAACCCCAACTTACAGGATTCTGTCACAAGATAGACTGCCTGCAGAAGATAGTCAGCTCATCAGATTGCAAAGTTTGATGGCACTAGAAGAAGATCGCGAGGCATCTCTGGAATTAACTAAGGACATACAAGAGAAGCAGAAGGAAGTATATGATAAGAGGTTAAGAAAAGTAGAAGTGAACGATGGAGACTTGGTCTTACTATATGATAGTAGACATATTAAATTTCCAGGGAAGTTACAACTACGATGGATGGGACCATACATAGTCGCACAATGTTATGGTAATGGTTCAGTCCAACTTAAAGACCTGGAAGGAAATCTCTTCGCTACTCGAGTAAATGGAGGAAGAATCAAGCGGTATTACAGCTGATGTGTTCGCGAGGACGCTTCACAATTGAGAGGGGGAGTATGTGAAGCCTTGGATTTCCAGTTTGCTAGAAAATTTTTGTTTTTGATAGACAAAACAGTAGATTAGTTAGTATAAATGATAGAGAAGATAAGTTTAGTGTAGTATAGAGCTCTCTTAGCCGAAAGATGATGCTGAGCCAGAATACGGAACCTGTGAAGTGTATTTCTTTGGATTAATAATCTAGCTACATTCTCCAGACGAAGAGCTTTCCAGGGATACCTCACTTGTTGGGAACGGACATCGGACGACGAAGTTATGACTCAAAGAAGAAGAAGGACCAAGACAGGAAAGAAGCAGTCCTTCGCGGTCGGAATCTTACACGTGAAGAGGCGAGAAGTAGAAAACTATAAGAAGGGTCAAAAGGTAAATCATTTTACTATTTCCGCTCGCGAATTCACTGTAGCGCTCCGCATCGGTCGATCGAAAGTGGACGAAGACCGGGGATACCTCACTTGTTGGGAACGGACATCGGCGAAGAGTCTCTTCTAGGGTTTGGGGCAACGGAAGGCGAGTTCAATTTGGCGAGGTCAGAAGTTGTCGATTAAGCACCAAGTGAGGAGTGTTGTAGTCGCAAGCAGGTGAAGGAACTCTGAACTTCGGCGAAGATGAGGGGAATGCAGACAGCAAAGAAGCCGAAGTTGAAGACCATTGCGACGAAGTGGCCGGACTTCAGTCCGTATCGAGAACGACTCGAAGAGATGGGGATGGCGTTCCTGCTCGAAAACTGGGGAGTGATCTCTTCAGAGCTGTTACAGGAGATACTCATTTGTAAGGGACACCCCTCTGAAGACCTTCGGGCGAGGCCGAACAACTGGACTTTGGATCATTGGAGTTACGCCCTAGGAACCGATGATGCAAGAAAGCCAGGTGACTTGATTTACGATAGTACCTGCAAGCCGTCTTCGGACGAAGTGGCAAAGTACGAAGAACTTTTCTCAACGTCGTTGATAGGATCGAACGGGTTCAAGGTGCACAGTTACATCGATCCTTTCAAGAGGGATGTCGCGATCGCCCTCAACACCATCTTCAAACCGCAACATACTTCTTATCTAGCCAATTGGCAGATTAACTTCATCGAGAAGATCTTCGAAGGAAGGAGAGCGTATTGGGCGAAGATCTTCCACGACCACGTTCAAAAGATGTATGCCAACTTCGAGGATGGTGGATCTACCTACTTCGCAGCGTTTGCAGTGTTCTTCTATCGAGGAATGAAGTTGTTATCTCCAGAAGAAGAGGAGAAGTTTGACCGAAGAACGATATCAGAAGATGAGCGTGTGATGGAGCCAACTCCTCAAAGAGAAGAAATGGCAACTTCGGTAACTTCGGCGGGACCTAGCACCCGGGCGAAGAGGAAGATGACGGAGGCGGGGACCTCAAGAGGAGCAACTTCACGACAGAAGAAGAAGGCGAAAAGGACAACTACGACTTCGGACGAAGAAGCCGAAGATGTGCAGACTGTGGAACGATCGTCTTCAGTGGAGATTTTAAGAGAGACGGGTCCAAGAGCAAGTCAGCTGGATAGAGACCAGGAAGAGTTTGTGATACGAAGAGTACCTTCGGGTGCTACACTTCGGGAGCCTCCTTCGGAAGCCCCTCGACCTTCATCCTGTCCTAACGATACCACGACTTCGGCATCAAAAGATCCAAGCATAGGGAAGGAGTTGCAGATGTTCGAGAAGACGCTGGAGTTCCTGAGCGGCACGGCACTACCTATTTTGGCAGAGTTGGACATGCAGCGTCAGGAATACGAGAATGAGACGAAGGTACATTTATCCCTAAGTGACCTTCTCAGTGCAGTACACTTCGGAAGACAGGGATGGCTTACGGAGAAGGACAAGCTAATGAAGAAGATTGATGACTCTTCGGCCGAGGTTGCGAAGTTGACTACGGAGCGAGACACCTTGGTGGTTGCTAGATCGGAGGACCAGGTGAATGCTTCGAAGGAGATACAGGATTGGCAGGCGAAGCTCAACGTGATGACTTCGCGCTTCCACGACATGAAGTCAGAGAGGGACGCTGTTCTGGAGCACTTGGCTACCAAAGATGAGGAGTTAGCCAAAGCAGAGAAAGCGAAGGAGATTGTTGAAGTGAAGACTGAAGAGCTTCGGGCGAAGGTAGACGAGATTGCGACGACATACTTCGCCACCGAGCTTAACGGGACAGAGCTAGAGCTTCTCCAGCGACTTCGAACAGAGTTAACAGTAGCGTCGGATCCTTCGACGAAGAATAGGATAGTTAGACTAGGGGAGAGAATTATACGAGATTTGAAGGAGCTTATGGAGACAGTTAAGTTTACCTTAGCCAGTATAGGACACTCTTTACAGTTAGGTAGAGTAGATACTACGGTTCCGCCAACCAGAGGGACGTGATCAAGCAGTCTAGATGTAATCATCTTTTTGTAGAAATGAGATCCGCCATCTTAAGGCGAAGGACTATATAAGCGGTGCGAGTCTTTGTCATTTTACCTTTTCCATGTTTTCAGTTTTTGTTTTTTAATTTTCGATTGCGCAAGATTGCGGAGTGAGAGTGAGAAAAGTGGACGAAGGCGAAGGACGTAGTTTGCTATCGCAGGTGTAAATCTGATTCATGCAGATGAGCGAAGGTGACCTTCGGCGAAGAGAGTCTTCGGACTATTTTAAGTGAAGGACATTTCGAAGGAATCTGAGAACATATTAGTTACTGTGAAGTGGAAGAGCATAAGTTAAATTGTAAGAAGAGTTTGGAACATGGTGGCTTCGTCTTAAGTCTGCCTTCTTCAAATAAGTGGGATTCTTAAGAGTGAGGATTTAGTAGGAAGAACACTTCTTAGGAAGAGTAGGGGCTTATTCTTTGAACCTTGATGTGAAATCTGTATTCTTCTGTCTTTTCAGAAGAAGACTAGTAACATTTCAGCAGTATTTTGCTACCTCATTTACTCATACATCTATCTTCTCGAATCTTTTATTTGTGTTGTTGGAAGGGTCCTTGATCAAGAACTATTTCATTGTTGTTTGTATTCGATTCATCAGGTTTATACTTGAGTTTGGTTTCTTATCAGATTTAAACTCTCATCCGGATATTATTCCATTCTGTGCTAATAACAGAAAACTATCTGAATTATCATTGTGACGTTGTAGTACTGTGTTTTGTGTAATTGTTAACTGTATCTTCATGGGAACGATCCTTTATTTACTATTTCTGATACTTTGTGTTTCTCTGGGTTGTTACACATCTCCAACACTGCAACAAAGATTACTCACAAACGATCAAGCCAAACCCACTTTATGCTCAAAGAGAATCCGTGTTACACTCAACTAGACCCACCAACTCGTCTTAACGGCACTAACGGCCTTACCGAGATTCGTCATTTCGCACTCGGTCAACGTAACCGAGGTGCCAAATTAACGTGACAGCTGTCGTGTGCATACACATCGTTACACAACATACATCGTTGTCCGAGGTATACCACACATACACATACACATACCACATGGACGATGTCATACACATACACAAGTGTATCACAATCGCCTCCTTAACTGGTGGTTAGGTCTCTCTAACTCCAGGTAGCTCCATATCCCAACTACGCGATATACATCTTCATGGGTGCAAGGATCAGGAGGCCAGGTGCTACATCGTCCCATTGTTAGTCGCCTGTCTGCAATCCATACCACACAAACATCTAATCGGCTATTCCTGCTATATACATCGAGGACAAACTCATCGTCCAGTAGGAATGACAATGAGAAGTGGAGTCAAACATGACATGTGTCAACCTCTCGAACAACCATCACACACTACCATACGGGTTGCTCGATCAACAGACGCACACAACATACACCTCTAACCCGCACGTACATTTGCTAAGCTTGGGTCAACGATACCATCGATGTTGAGAAGATGACATGTGCGCAATTATGCACATGGTCCTCCAAACAACATCATCACGGCCCTCTAACATGAGTACTCTTGAAGATAACACCTCACGCACTCGTAAAATATTGCGCCATACGGTCACATCTAATGTCGTCGATGCAGTATGCTGCAGATAGATATATTCGTCAGGATGAAACCTGCGAATAACCTCCTCCTCGGATAGTCGTATATCGCAACCTGTCTCTATGCTGAGCAATCACTAGATTCTTAAACAAACGACGCAAATTGTTTTTATGAGGCTCTTAAACATTTGATCCGTATCGATTGTGCTTCGATGTGCGTCTAAGATGTTCGTAAACTGTTGACTTATCGATTACTGACATCGTAGCGATTATGCTTCGATGTGTTTAGGTGTCCAGGGTTCACTTCCTGCATGAATACTTAAGTCGATACGGTGTCACTAATACATCGATACAGCTTCGATACTCTCATGAACGCGAGAGACAGAAGCGAAATGCAGAGAGAAGGCGGAGCGCAAAGAGAGCGCAATCGTACCAGGTATCTTTGGAAATGTATTCTCATGAGCTCAGGAGAGAAATTACTAATCTCACTAGTGGTTCTACAAAATTTCTTGCTTATCGATTATCGACATCTATCCGGGTCATCAAGGTTCAACACCTCAGCAAAATCACGACAAATAGCCGAAGATAGATCTGGATCTCGACCATACAATAGAAAATACGGTGAGAAGAAAACCAAAGACGCTTGTCGGCTGAAACGGTAGCCCATAGCCAACCATGATAACTGCACAACCCAGTCTCCCAAGTGGCCCTTCTGCAAGCCATACTTGCGCAATCCTCTCTTCACCGTCTGGAGTACCTTCTCCGTCAAACCATCCATCTCAGGATGATCTCGAGATGTAGTCCGATGATCAATCAGTGCCTGATCACACAAGGCCTGAAACTCACCAAGGAACTCGATACCTTGGTCTTCAGCTGGTGCACCAAAATGACTCAGCACTCGATCTAGGAACGCATACGCCGTCCCTTCACTTGTCTTGTCCGGTAATACCACCAACTCAATCCACTTGGAGAAGTGCTCCACCATCACCAACACATACCGGTGGTGACGTACGGTCAACAGTAAGGGTCCGTATGGAGACTCGTCATCTACTCTCTCACTTGAGAAAGATACGACCTGGCCCTCCATACTAGAGTTCATGGTCAACACACAAAAAAAGACAGATGCATGCCACCTTGGCACTATCTCCTCATCAAGCTCGTCATGTCATCGAGCTCTAGTCTGATCTTGTTGACTCGTGCATGGATTACGACTCAACCCATCGGCATCTAGGTTTGCAACTCCATGTCTATGTACTACCTGGAAGTCATACTCCTGTAAGATTAGAACTCATCGTGCAAGCTTCCCTGTAAGCTTGTCGGACTCCATCAACCACTTGAACGGCTGGTGATCAGTGATGAGAGTAAAGGGGTTCTCAAAGAGATAACATTGAAAGTCTGCAATAGTCCACACTGCCGTCAAACACTCTCTCTCATACGAACTATACCTCACCTCCGTCGAATTGTTGGAGGACTGGAATACGCCACCACGAACTCCTTTTTCTCATCATCATGCTAAGTCAGCACTGCTCCAAGTCCCAACATACTCCAATCGATGTGCAGTTGGAAAGGACGTCCCTAACGAGTCTCCTCAAGATGGGAGCAGATGTCAACTTATCCTTGAGCTCTACGAAAGCTCGCTCCTGCTCATCTCCATGTATCCAGGTACGCAGTTCAGAGATAGATGTAGATGTGGAGACCATGGTTGAAGACGATGTCCAGCCGGGGTTGACCTTCTGGTGCGTACATCTCAAAAATTGAATCTACTATTTTACATTGTGTGACACGCATTGCATAACGCGAGGCGTTGCAGTATGTAGTTAATACAGTGATGCGTTATGTATTACGCAACGCTATGGTATTACGGTTAAAAGCATCTCCGAATGCGAGTAAATGCAGATAAGTTAAATAAGCCAGATGGATTGGTGCACCAAGCACCCCACATCGATATGCACTGGTCTCAAGATATGCCGTGGTGGATGACGTGGACTATGTTATGCTTCGAGTATCACTACAGTGAAACCTCAGCTCCACAGCCATTCAACATTACGAGCGCAACCAACCTCAGCTCCGCAGCCATTCAACTTTGCAACACAATCCAAGAGTGCCTCATTCCTCAATCCTCAAACTACAAGCATAAGAAGTCAAGAATGTACGGGTAAAAGTTTAGTTTGTAAAAACTAAACTTTGACTCGTACATTCTTGATCGTTGGAGATCTCGTCAATCGAAGTCTCTAGACTCTTATAGCATAACGACACGCATTCTTGTACTCTGCACATTCATAGCTCAAGCAATCGATAATATCTCTTAGTGAAAGAATCGAAAGAGGTCTTAGTTTTTCCATTTCGTCTTTCTACAGACAATTGACTACGTCTGCTTCAATGTTCAAATCATGAAGAACCTCCGGATGCTGCTTAATCCATCGTCCAAGATTTCCCGCATCAAATTTAATCTCAGGAAAAAACGTACGCAACTGGAAAAGTAGTTTGCGACGAACTTCGGTCAACACCATAGTCTTCTCAATCTCTTTGGCGGTTGCGATTGATTTCAGCTTCCTCCTCACTTCATCTACAGCGCGATCGTTCTCTATCTGGATCTATCGTATCTTCTTTTCTAACGTGTGAGTAGCCGTGCGAAGATATGATACGATTCGTAGCTCACATTGACCATCCTCGCGGATGAAATTCGACACATCCTCCACAAACGACTCGACTGCCATCTCGATCTCACCATGCTCCATTTCCATCTCTTCCTTGGTCCCGACCTCACCCTTCGGTACCTTAGCCTCACATGCACGTACGGAGACTTTTCCGGACTTAATCTCGACACAGGAGCACTAACATATGCGTACGGTACATGAGTCTAATGCGAAACAGCGAATGCAACAACGAGCATAACTAACGACACAACAAGGGCGCAACAAAGATGCAAATTGTTTTTATGAGACACCTAAACATTTAGCCACAAAGGGCTAAAACAGCCCGGACGTCCGAGCGGTTACATTTTCATACGAGTAGTCGCGCAACGACTATCGTATATCGAGAGACAACAAGTCACGAGACATGTCACGGTACACGACGCGTGTTACGCTAAGCTAGAAGATCGATAGAACTTCCGTGGTTTAACCTCTACAGATCTTGACAGCAAAGCTGATGAGAACTCACCAACTGAATCACAACAACACTCTAGTAACCCAATCTGGTGATTCAGTCTAATAACTTGTAATTCATGTTGAGTATTTTTTGCTTACTCCTCTTTAACCTTTTCTTCTAAATGCACGATTTGTAACTGCATCACAGTAAGTTTATCAACTAAATCCTGGATATTTGTAACACTATAGTCTTCTCGAAGTTCCTTAAGGGAATAAAATGCTTCCCTATGTGGACAATTGTTCTCCAAAATACAATCATTTTGACAAATCGTTTCATTGACTGTCACAAGCACTTTCCTGATTTTCTCCTAAGCAACTACAAGAGAAAACTTTCCTCGTTTGACATCATTGAGCACTTCTTAAGCTTCTTCTGACATTGTTGTAGACACGCAATACGCGTGACGATGCAAGCTGCGGAAGGAGACACGATCCTTGCTGCACTGCGCCCTTCGTTCTGTCCTCCACAACCTACAATGCAACACAAACTAAACAACAGACTGCTCCTCACAGTCTGCTCTTTATGTAGAGTTTCAAGTCTATCTTAGATAGCTAAGAGTAGTCACATTTCTAGCAGCGCCTTCTGTGGTGGGGCGTCTCACGATACATGTGTCATTTTGTGCCGCGCCGGCTGTGATGGTGATCGAATGCGGAGCTGTAAGCCGGCCTGTCTCTCACCCAAGGGTACCTCAGATGACTTGGATTACTAGTGCACTTTAATTACAAAGATTCAGTTATATCCATGCTCACTTCACTCAACTCTCTGACCCATTGATCACATCGGCCTCTCTAATAGCGTTCATGCAAACAAGTTCTAACCCGTCTCTCAACATTGCATCGCATAGTACTCAAGCACTCTCAAGGTCTCCAATGCTCACTTTACTTATAGATAGGAAAATGAGAGTGTCTTCCACCCTCTCAACTCCTCCTTATATACTCTACAACTTCTTACCGTGGTAACTTTCACTAAGTTACGTTGTCGCGCTACTTGGCGGCTACATGTTATATTTCTACTCTGACGCTTGGGTTTAATAGTTCTAGAAGTTAGCTCTTATTACTTCTAGTCGTTTATGTATGTGTTTGACACCTTTGCATACGATGTTAACACTATTTTGAGTCTTAGTAGGTTGATTACCATGTTGATAGGGCTGAAGCTCATGGGTTGTATTTGCGTGTCGCCCATGCACGCTTTCTAGCTGATTTAAGTTATTTTTCGGGGCTGCGTGTCGTTTCAAGTAATTTAAGTTTTACGCTGGCACTCTAGGGGGCTTGAAGTGGTAGCCTAAGAGTAAAACTAAGTTGCCACGTGGTTTATGGTACTAAAGGACAACCAAGTGGAGCTATGAACTCCCATTGGTCTATTTTTATCTTTTGTTAAACTCTAAATTTAGAAACAGAGCTCTAGAGTGGAGTTCGAGCATTTTGGTGAGGGATCTTCGAAATCTGAGAGCACAGGGAGAGAGGTCTCGTCATGCCAAGCACTTCCAGTGAAAATTTCGATCGATTTGAGTCAATAAAGACGGAGTTATGAGCAATTGAAGTCCAGATTGTGCTAGAATTGAATCATTTTGGTTGGATTTAGGGTTTTCAGTGTCACTCGCAGCAGATTTGAGGAAATTGCTTCAAAACTTCGAAATTGTGTTCTCCGCTAGCAGGGCTACGATTTCACAAAAAGTTTCATATCGATTGAGCAACTGAGTAATTCAGGGCGGCCGCTGAAGCAGAGGGGGTCTGAAAAGCTCTTAATCTAGAGCAACGACTTCAGAGGAGGAGATCTACAGTTCTGTGTACATTCAGGAGTCCCAACTTCACAGGGATGTTCAGCACCCTGTAGACTGCAAATCCTGTAAGAAACTTCGAAATTGATCGAGCCAAACTCCTGTTATAGGTTGAAATAGCCAGCTAGGTACCAGAAATTGCCGTAGTTTTCTTGCTCAAAACTTTTCTGTTCATATCTCCGTGTCAGAATTTGATCTCATGCTGAAATTTCGTCGGTGAGTTCAGTAGTACCTCATTTGCATGTAGGGGAAGTTTAGAGGTCTAAACCTTCATAGTTTTCCTCTCCGTGAGTGTCAAAGTTCGCCGCCGAATCCTATTACTGCCAGCTAGATCTGAATTTCGCCTTCTGGGTATATTACTAGATCTTACACATCTGTGTGAGTGTTTATAGCCCTATTGTGACCTGAAAGCCAACCTCTTGAGTGAACAACCACAGCCAGAAGCCCGGCGCTTTCCTAGGTAGACGGATCACACTCCGACATACTCTCTTTTTGGTGAACTCGACATGAAACACCTAGGGTGGGAGTTTTCTTGAGAGTGTTACAGGATCAGATATCATGGCCAACCAAGGATCATCAAGTGGAGCTGCTGCTGCTGTTCAGCAACCTGTTCAGTTGGATGCTGCTACGATGAAGATGTTCCAAGCTTTTTCCATGTTTATGCAGCAGCAGCAGAGCACAGAGAGGAAGGAGGTATTAGCAACCAAGGCGTTGCAATCTGTGGTGCATCAGATGGACCAATTCAAGGGTACAGATTTTTCAAGTATGTGCGATACTATGCTAGGGAGATGGAGGTGAACAAGGTACCTGAGAAGGAGATGGTGGAGAACTTTGAACTTGCTGTTGTCCCTGAGATTCGTGGGCGTGTGAAGGAGCTCAAGCAGCAGCAAGGACAGAGTTGGGAGAGCTTTATGCGAGCTTTGAAGGAGGAGTACTACACTGAAGACACAGAGAGGGTGGCCAAGAGAACATTCTTGGAGTGGGTGGTGAAGCCTAACAAAGGTTTGTCTGTAAATGAGTTGTTAAGGGAGTTTGATCGTCAATATGCTCAGCTTTCTAGGACAGAGAAGCTTACACTAGAGGTTGAGAAGACCGAGCTTTTCCTACAAGCAGCGGACGTGACTATTCAGGAGAAGCTTGAGCTGTTGCTGGAAGACAAGAGTGAGGAGAGAGGATTGAAGACTGATTGGAAGGAGGTTGAAGAGACTGTCTCTTTGCTGACCAAGAGACAGAGAAGAAGGGACAAGGTGGTGGTAAGTGAAGCAGCACCTCTGATAATTCCTGTCAAGCAGTTGCCTACTAAGCTGCTTTGGTAATTGCTAGAGAGGAAGACTCACTGCTTGATGAGTTGATTAATGGTATGAAGGAGCTTAAGCTTAAGCTCACTAGGTTAGAAGAGAAGGAGCAGAATGTACAGCCTGCTATGCAGAGACCTCAGATGAGGGAAGGCTTTGTTCATCGTTGTATATGGTGCGATAGCCTAGACCATGTAAGAAGAGATTGTGGAGAGTTTTCAGATGCATTGAGGAAGGATCTTATCTTCTTCAAAGATGGTAAGATCCATTTGAGAGAGACTGGGATGATGTTGGGAACCAACTTTGGCAAGGGTGGTATGAAGAGACTTGTGAATGATATATCAGCATCACATGCTGTTTCTCTTGTGAATGCTGCTACGTGTGGAGTGAAAGTGGAAATGGAGAGAGAGAAAGGGACTACTGGGTTGTGGTCAGATGTAGTGCGGTCCATAGCTAGAACAGAGCTAGACAAGGATGTGCTACGAAGGGTTGGCAACTCAATTAGAGAAACTACAGGATGGAATGACCCTGTGGATACTATGTCAGTGCATGCTTATGTTGCAAGAAGTCAGCATGAAGCTCTACTAGAAGAAAAACGCAGAAGGGAGGATGCAGGTGAGGCTTCTACAGCCAAACGACCTGCTACAAGGAGTGAAAGGGCTAGACTAGATGCAAGGCAGGAGACAACACCTACTCGGGAGGAAACTATGGAGGATCTACCATCTACAACACCAAAGGAGAAGGAGAGAAGCAAGGAGAAGGGTAAGATGCCTGCATACAAACTTCAGTCTGACATTGAGATTGCTACAGACTTGAAGCAGGTGTTAGAGAATCGTATCTTGAATGGGAAGGTTGAATTTACTTTGGGTGAGATTCTTGGGATTGCAAAGCGTGAGTTCCATGAGGTTATCATAGATATCATCAAGAGGAAACGTCAGATTTTGGGTGAAGCAGCTACGCTTAACGCTCTAGGGACCAAACCGTCGGAAGATGAGGAAAATGAGATTGCTGGTTATTGCTCTCAAGTATCAGAGGGAAGATCAGATCAGCACGTGAGGTTTGAAGATGAGGTGGAAGCATCGCAGAAGAGCCATTATTCTCACAACCATTGGGCGAGAGCAACCATAGAGACCTTAGTGAAGCTGGGAGATCTAGAGGAACCTGTGGTGGCATTGATTGATCACGGCTCAGAGATTAATCTGATGTCAAAGGAGCTGTACAAGCGTGGGAGGTGGCCCATAGACACCGACCATGGATGGCTTATCCGCGCTGCCAATAACCAGAGAGGAGAACTCTATGGTGCTTGCCCCAACATCAAGGTAACTGTGGGTGACATCAGTGATGTTCAGAATTTCTTTGTGCAAGACATGTCAACCTATCCTATCATTCTAGGGCAGCCTTACATTACTGCTGTTAGAATGGAGACACGAGTTATGGATGATGGTTCAGCCTATGCTAGGATACGTAGTAGAGACGGCAAAAGAGCTGTTCAGTTTTTGACTGCTGCTGCAGAACATGAGAGGAATCGTGATAGCTTGAGAGACCGTCCACTACCTAAGATTACTCAGGAGTTTAGAGAGTCTAGGGGTTTTGGTAGAGTACCATTGAAGAGCGAGACTTCAACGGTACAGTAGAGATAGGATTCTCGCCTGATCCAGTAAAGCAGGAAGCTTTATCCACTAGCTTCTTGGGATTGACGTCATGTGGATCAGTATGTTATAGGAAGGTTGAGAATCTGAAGAGGTTTGAGAGGCAACATGTGAAGTATGTACAGCAGTCTTTGTGGGATAGTGGAGAGTTAGCAGGAGATGAATACATATCTGGAGTGTTTGAAGAGCAATATTTGGTAGATACTATAGGGGAGTTGAAATCTATATTAGAAAGCTCTACAGATGATGTAGATAGAGTGGTGAGAGTGAGCTCCAAGGAGCTTTATGATGTTATTGATAAGTTTATAGACCGACAAGAGGTGTATGTGGAGACCAAGTACAAGTCAGTGGCAAAGAAAGTCAAACTAGTGGCTTTGCCTTTACCAGTCGATTACAATCAGAAGATGGAGCAAGCTGCACGAGAACCGACGCTTAGAGGACCGAGAAGAATTGGGCACCAGTTTACAGAAACAACACTGAAGGACCTGAGGATTGGAGGTGATGGATTTCTTACTGAGCAAGAGAAGAAGAGCTTCAGGGAGATGCTATCTAGGCATGGTAAGGCGTTTGCGTTTGAGTCACATGAAGTAGGATGTGTAGATCCAAGTGTAGTTGCACCTATGGTAATCTTTACTATACCGCATGTGCCTTGGAATCTACGTCCTATCCCTGTACCTAGAGCTCATCTACCAAAGTTGATAGACTTGCTCAATGAGAGGATTAAGATGGGTATCTTGGAACCATCTATAGCTCCCTACTCTAGCAGATGGTTTACTGTTCCGAAGAAGAGTGGAGCTTTGAGATTCATTCAAGATATGCAACCAGTTAACAAGGTGACTATCAGGAATATGGGTATAGGACCTATTGTAGACGAGTTTGCAGAGGCTTTTGCTGGTCGTGCTATCTATTCAATGGGAGACTTATATTCAGGTTACGATCAGTTTCAGTTATCCTCTGAGAGTAGAGACTTGACTACAATGAGGACACCTTTGGGGTTACTAAGGATGTGCACCTTGCCACAAGGTGCTACCAATTCTGTAGCACATATGATGAATGGCATGAATAAAGTTTTGAGAGATTTCATTCCTGAAAAAACTATGCCATTCCTTGATGATGTGTCGATCAAAGGGTGTGCTGAGGAGGAGAAGAATGAGGTAATGGATCAGAGGGGGTGCCGTAAGTTTGTTGCAGATCACATAGCCGACTGTGATAAGATATTGAGTCGACTGGAGGAGGTTCATTTGACTTTGTCAGGAGCAAAGTCTGTATTTGGAGAACAGGAGATGTTAATAGTGGGACATCTGTGTGGATCTTATGGTCGAAAACCTTGTCCAAACAAGGTTGATGCCATCCGAAGGATGAAGGAGACATGTGGATCAGTTACTGAGGTGAGAAGGTTTCTAGGTGCATGTGTGTTTTATCATATATGGATTCCACACTTTGCACATGTAGCAGATCCGTTGTACAAGTTGCTGAGGAAGGGGCAGAGATTTCATTGGCAAGAGGAGCAAAGCGAGTCTATGAAGAAGTTGAAGGATCTGTTGTCTTCACCACCAACTCTACGGAAGGTAACATATGAGTTGGGCAGATCTGTTATCCTTACTGTTGATACTAGTCCTATTGGCATTGGGTGGGCTATAGGACAAGATGATAAGGATGGAAATAAATATGTGGTGCGTTTTGGTGCTAAGGTCTTAAGTTCACAATGTCGCGCTACTTGGCGGCTACATGTTATATTTCTACTCCGACGCTTGAGTTTAGTAGTTCTAGAAGTTAGCTTATATTACTTCTAGTCGTTTATGTATATGTTTGACATCTTTACATACGGTGTTAACACTATTTTGAGTCTTAGTAGGTTGATTACCATGTTGATAGGCTTAAGCTCATGGGTTGTATTTGCGTGTCGCCCATGCATGCTTTCTAGCTGATTTAAGTTATTTTTCGGGGCTGCGTGGAAGTAATTTAAGTTTTACGCTGGCACTCTAGGAGGCTTGACGTGGTAGCCTATGAGTAAAACTAAGTTGCCACGTGGTTTAGGGCACTAGAGGACAACCAAGTGGAGCTATGAACTCCCATTGGTCTGTTTTTGTCTTTAGTTTAATTCTAAATTAGAAACAGAGCTCTAGAGTGGAGTTCGAGCATTTGGTGGGGGATCTTCGAAATCTGAGAGCACAGGGAGAGAGGTCTCGTCATGCCAAGCACTTCCAGTGAAAATTTCGATCGATTTGAGTCAATAAAGACGGAGTTATGAGCAATTGAAGTCCAGATTGTGCTAGAATTGAATCATTTTGGTTGGATTTAGGGTTTTCAGTGTCACTCGCAGCAGATTTGAGGAAATTGCTTCAAAACTTCGAGGTTGTGTTCTCCGCCAGCAGGGCTACGATTTCACAAAACGTTTCATATCGATTGAGCAATTGAGTAATTCAGGGCGGCCGCTGAAGCAGAGGGGGTCTGAAAAGCTCTTAATCTAGAGCAGCGACTTCAGAGGAGGAGATCTACAGTTCTGTGTACATTCAGGAGTCCCAACTTCACAGGGATGTTCAGCACCCTGTAGACTGCAAATCCTGTAAGAAACTTCGAAATTGATCGAGCCAAACTCCTGTTATAGGTTGAAATAGCCAGCTAGGTACCAGAAATTGCCGTAGTCTTCTTGCTCAAAACTTTTTTGTTCATATCTCCGTGTCAGAATTTGATCTCATGCTGAAATTTCGTCTGTGAGTTCAGTAGTACCTCATTTGCATGTAGGGGAAGTTTAGAGGTCTAAACCTTCATAGTTTTCCTCTCCGTGAGTGTCAAAGTTCACCGCCGAATCCTATTACTGCCAGCTAGACCTGAATTTCGCCTTCTGGGTATATTACTAGATCTTACACATCTGTGTGAGTGTTTATAGCCCTATTGTGACCTGAAAGCCAACCTCTTGAGTGAACAACCACAGCCAGAAGCCCGGCGCTTTCCTAGGTAGACGGATTACACTCCGACAACGGCAGAGAGACTACCCTCAGGTCAAGAGAGAACTATGGGGAGTAGTTACTGCGATGAAGAGTGACAAGGAATACTTGATAGGAGCACCTGTGGTTGTGGAGACAGATTGTTTACCTCTCTTGGGAATGATCACTAGTTGTACAACTCCAGATATTGCTATGTTGAGGTGGATAGCATATATCAAGTCCTTGAACCCAGAGTTTAGACATATTGCAGGAAAAGACAATCCTGTGGCAGATATGTTATCAAGGGCTAGGTACTACGGTGAGAAGGAAATGATAGATGACCAGGAGGATGTGGGAACAGAGTTTTATTCTAGTGCTCTTGCTAGAAGAGATAGAAGCTGTTTTGCAGCCTCGTTGGAGTTTTTTGAGGAAACTGTGTATGATGGCGAGTGGTTGGATCTTAGGCGCTATTTGAGTTCAATGGAAAGGCAAGAAGGCTGGTCTGATGCAGATTTCAAGAGGATCCGTAGAACAGCTTATGGGTACTTTTTATATGGAGGACATCTATGGAAGCGCCCTAAGATACAAGGAGGTGTACCACAGCGGGTGGTATGTGATCTGGAATTGCAGCAGAAGCTGATCAAGGAGTTCCATGAGAGTCTATGGGCCGGTCATAGAGGAGTTTGGGCTACATTTGCCAAGATGAAGGAGAAGTATTGGTGGAAGGATATGTATAAGGATGTAGTACAGTTTGTTTCATCCTGTGTACCTTGCCAGATGTATTCCAACGTACGTCATCGTGATGGATTGCATCCTACTTATCCTTTAGCCATTCATTACAAATGGGTAGTGGATCTGGTAACTATGCCGTTTGGGCTTGGACAAATGAGGTATCTAGTCTTGGCTAGAGAAGATCTATCTAACCAAGTTGAAGGCCGTGCCTTGAGGACGAAGACCACTGCTAGTGTCTGCCGCTTTCTACTTGAAGATGTTATTTGTAGATATGGGTGTGTGGGAAAGATCACTGCAGATAGGGACGAGCTGGATTCACAGGAAGCAGTTGAGTTCTTCAAGCGATTGGGAATCAAGTTGGCGTTAACCACTGCTTACAATCCTGAAGGGAATGGCAAGAGCGAACGAGGTCATCCGCCAATCATCAAAGCTTTGGTAAAAGCTTGCAAGGGTAAGATCCATGAATGGCCTAGACTGCTACCATTTGCTTTGTGGGCAGATCGTACAACTCATAGTACCGTTACAGGTTACATGCCAGCAGAGTTGATACTAGGGCAAAAACCTGTGATGCCGATTGAGGAGGTTGTGCCTACTTGGAATGTTTTGTCATGGGAAGATGGTAGAAGTACGGAGGATCTTCTTGCATTAAGGATCCAACAGTTAGAACGGAGACCTGAGGATGTTGCCAAAGCTGTGGAAAGGTTGAAGATTGCTAGAGAGAGAAACAAAGGCAGATTTGATAGAACGCATAGATTACGACCCAAACCAGTTAAAGAAGGTGATTGGGTGTTACTCTATGATTGTAGTCTTGATAATCAACATAGCACTATCAGGAAGTTCTCCAAGAGATGGTTTGGACCTTATGTGGTGTTAGAAGTTTATGATAATGCCACATACTCCTTGAGAGAGTTAGATGGTGCAGTGCTCAAGATACCAGTCGCAGGAAAGAGAATCAAGCTCTTTAGGAGGAGAGGGGAGGACCAGAACGTTGCAGAGCTTACTGTGGATGAAGCTGAAGACTCAATGGAGGTTGAAGATGAATTTGAAGCTGAAGCAGAAGAGTCTTGATCTGGATCTGGCACATACCGGAGGATGTGCAGGTTCAGAGGGGGTGGATGTCGCGATACTTGCAGCTACATGTTATATTTCTACTCCGACGCTTGGGTTTAATAGTTCTAGAAGTTAGCTCTTATTACTTCTAGTCGTTTATGTATGTGTTTGACACCTTTGCATACGATGTTAACACTATTTTGAGTCTTAGTAGGTTGATTACCATGTTGATAGGGCTTAAGCTCATGGGTTGTATTTGCGTGTCGCCCATGCATGCTTTCTAGCTGATTTAAGTTATTTTTTGGGGCTGCGTGTCGTTTCAAGTAATTTAAGTTTTACGCTGGCACTCTAGGGGGCTTGACGTGGTAGCCTAAGAGTAAAACTAAGTTGCCACGTGGTTTATGGTACTAAAGGACAACCAAGTGGAGCTATGAACTCCCATTGGTCTATTTTTGTCTTTTGTTAAACTCTAAATTTAGAAACAGAGCTCTAGAGTGGAGTTCGAGCATTTTGGTGAGGGATCTTCGAAATCTGAGAGCACAGGGAGAGAGGGCTCGTCATGCCAAGCACTTCCAGTGAAAATTTCGATCGATTTGAGTCAATAAAGACGGAGTTATGAGCAATTGAAGTTCGGATTGTGCTAGAATTGAATCATTTTGGTTGGATTTAGGGTTTTCAGTGTCACTCGCAGCAGATTTGAGGAAATTGCTTCAAAACTTCGAGGTTGTGTTCTCCGCCAGCAGGGCTACGATTTCACAAAAAGTTTCATATCGATTGAGCAACTGAGTAATTCAGGGCGGCCGCTGAAGCTGAGGGGGTCTGAAAAGCTCTTAATCTAGAGCAGCGACTTCAGAGGAGGAGATCTACAGTTCTGTGTACATTTAGGAGTCCCAACTTCACAGGGATGTTCAGCACCCTGTAGACTGCAAATCCTGTAAGAAACTTCGAAATTGATCGAGCCAAACTCCTGTTATAGGTTGAAATAGCCAGCTAGGTACCAGAAATTGCCGTAGTTTTCTTGTTCAAAACTTTTCTGTTCATATCTCCGTGTCAGAATTTGATCTCAGACTGAAATTTCGTCTGTGAGTTCAGTAGTACCTCATTTGCATGTAGGGGAAGTTTAGAGGTCTAAACCTACATAGTTTTCCTCTCCGTGAGTGTCAAAGTTCGCCGCCGAATCCTATTATTGCCAGCTAGACCTGAATTTCGCCTTTTGGGTATATTACTAGATCTTACACATCTGTGTGAGTGTTTATAGCCCTATTGTGACCTGAAAGCCAACCTCTTGAGTGAACAACCACAGCCAGAAGCCCGGCGCTTTCCTAGGTAGACGGATCACACTCCGACAACGTTACCTCATGATAAGTGCGCAATCCCAAATAGTTAAACTTCTAAAGGCTACTAAGACTTTAAGAATAGCACACACATTACTTGTTCTCTTTTACTAAAGTAAGAGATTCTCCTACTTTAGCTTTTTTAAAGTGTTAACTTTCCACGCTTTCCAATCAGAAGACGACAACAAACTAATACGTCTTTTGAGGAGCATCTTTAGATCTTTGTGCATGACTTTCCATCATGCATCCAATCAGCGATGGTCAACAAAGTTACATACTTTTGAGAAGCATATTTAGAGCTCCGCACTTGTCACATAGTGTCATAGTGGAACCTCTAATAGTTTCTTCAACTTAGTTATAACTATCTCAGCTAGTTATGACACATACACAAATAATGAGATACTTGTGGTGTGACATTTACCTCCAGACTTAATTTTCACTCCGTCCTCGGAGTGAAATATCACGTTGATGAAACTTCTTCAGCTTGTCGTGGTTCACTTGATCGAAGAACGTATCACTCTTTTCTTGAAGATCATAGGTGTTATTACTCCACACTTTGGAGATGATGAAAGGCCCAAAATATCGACGTAAGAATTTCTTTTGAACACGCTTGTGCCTAATAGCATCCCATAACATCACCCACTCACTCTTTTAAAATGGCTGTAATTTCATTTTGTTCTTCGTCAAGCGCTTGTCATAGCTCTTCTTTTGTCGTAGCTGAGCCATCTCAATTCGTTGAGCTGCATCGTCTCTATTCTCCTCCAGCTCCAACAAGGTTTCTCTCCTCTCTTTCTCAGCTATTGGACCGCCCTTTCTCTTCAATCCAGCTTGTAAGGTCTGAAAGGTGGTTAGGTCGAACTGGATTGATAATCTGGATTCCAACCCATACACCATCTTGAAAGATGAATATCTCATAGACGTCTTCACTGTTGTACGACACTCCCATAAAACTGCATGAAGACGCTTGTCCCAGTTGTGTTTAGCCTCTTCCATGTCAGCATCCTTTGCTAACATTTGACACAAGGTAAAGTTTGTCCTCTCTACCAAACCGTTTGAACTAGGTTTATATGAAGTAGTAACCCTCTGAGAAATGGAGAAGTGTGTGCACATAGCAATAGTCATACCACTCACAAATTCTCGCCCCTATCGGAAACTAACTCCAAGAGACATCCAAAACGGAGTAATGATCCGTTCGTACAAAAATCTACCCATCTCAACTTCTCCAATAGTTACAAGAGGTCTAGCTTCTACCCACTTTGTAAGATAATCTGTGGCTACAACAATATACTTATTGTTGCGAGGGATGCGATTCAAAGGCCCAACAAAATCTATTCTCCATTTCTCGAAAGATCCAAGAACTGGAATAGATCTAAGAGGAGTAGAAACACTAGATTTGATAGCGAAAGCTTGACAAACATCACAAGTTTTACAATACGTCAGGCAATCTCTAAACATCCCCCTCCAATGGTATCCTCCGTCAAGTATCTTGAGAGCCGTCAACTTGTCTGGAAATGTCCTCCACATACTGGACCGTCATGAAATTCTTCCATGAGTCGTAGAGACTCCTCCTTGCTCGTAGCTCTTCTCAAGACACCATCAACTCCTTCACGGAATAACACACCTTCCACCACCGAGTACGGTTGACCCAACGCCTTCTTCCCTTTGGTCCGCATCCCATCTGGATAGACACCTTCCGTAACAAAATCTCAAATTTCTTGATATTCTATTGAGATAATAGAGTTGCTCATCAAGATCATCAAATCTTCGTCAGGAAAGTTGTCATCCATCGACTCCTCTCCATCGCTATCGTAAGCTCTAGATAGCAAATCTGCATTTGTGTTTCTTTCTTGGTCGATCGCAGATCTCATAGTCGTACTCTGACAATAAGAGCTTCCACCTTGCTAATCGTCCTTCGACCATAGGTTTATTGAAGATGTACTTCAATGTCTTATGATCTATAACGATAGTGAACTTGCCTCCTATGAGATAATGTCGAAATTTTCTCAGAGCATAGATCACTGCTAATCCTTCTCTCTCTGTCACAGAATAATTTCTCTCTGCCTTAATCATTTGCCGACTAGCATATGCGATAGGATGATCTCTACCTTCAACATCATACTGACTTAAAGTACATCCTACTGCTATATTTGAAGCATCCGTATATAAAATAAATTGTTTATTCCAATCGGGCTTAACCAAGATCGGAGCTGAAGTAAGAGCTTTCTTCAGTTCCTCAAAGGCGGCTAGAGCTTCTTCATCTCCTAAAATCAACACGTAATCTACTCCCTTCTTCAAATATATAGTCATAGCATATGCTTTATGTGAGAACGAGAGTATAAACCTTCGATAATACCCCACCATACCTAAAAACTGTCGTAGCTTAGTGAGAGTACTAAGAAAAAGATCTTCTGCACCTTCTCTTGATCTATGGCAATGTCGTCTTTGGATATGATATGACCCAAGAGTAACCCTTCCTCACACCCAAAAATACATTTCTCCGGATTGAGAGATGCATTTGCTACATCTAAACATTCTAAGATCTTTACAAGGTGCTCAAAATGCTTCTCCTTACCCCCGTAAACACAAAAGTCATCTATAAAATCTCTCACAAACTTTCCTAAGAAAGGTTCGAACACTTTGTTCATAAACCTTTGAAACGTCGCAGGAGCATTACACAGACCAAATGGCTTAACTCGAAATGCAAACGTACCCCATGGAGTAGTGAAAGTGGTAAGGTGTTGATGTTCCGATGCAATTTTGATCTGGTTATATCCGCTATAACCATCTCCAAAGCTGTACCATTCGTTTCCCGCCACTTCTTCCAAGATCTCGTTGATGAAAGGCAGAGGATAATAATCCTTCTTTGTGACAGCATTGATCTTTTTGTAATCAACACATACCCTCAATTTGCCATTTTTCTTCTTTACGATCACAATGGGTGATATCCATTCAGAATGCTCCATCTCGTAAATGAACCCAGCAGTGTGCAGCTTCTCGATCTTTTTTGTCACCAGATCAGCAATCAGAGGACTCACTCTTTGTTGTTTCTGTCGCACCAGTTTGACCTCCTTCTCAACTCAATACGGTGTTGCTCAAGTGTGACCTCCCTCAAATCGTTGTAATTAAACGCAAATACATGAATGTATTTGCGAAAGATCTCCTCGAACCGATCCTTCTCCTCTTTAGTAACATTCGATCCATAACGTAAGAGTGGAAATCTTCTCTCCACCTCCTCAGGAGTCAAAGGTTCTTTGTCCCGATCTCTTTGCACTTCCAGAGAGAGGAAAAGATCCACTACATTCACACTCACATTTCGTTCTTCTCTCTCCTCCTTTGACGATGTATTTTCAGATTTTGAATCTGAAGAATTGATACTCACATCAGAAGTAATATCGACAACTTCTGACTCCCAGTAGTCTGATGTGGGTCGATCTGATTCTGACGTCCCAACTTGATCTCCGAGCAATGGAACTTTGATCCGGTGATGATTCGGTCTGATGCGTAAATAACCTTTGTGTCAATTATCTGTTGCGTGTACTGCTCGAAGCCAAGGTCTTCCGAGCAACATTTCATAACTTGACTCTTTCAAGATTTGAAATGTCATGTTTACTTGCACTCCCATTGCTGACACACAAACTCTCTCCAGCACTCCCAATGGCCTAACTCGTTGTCTGTTAGCCATGTCAACCGTGATACTAGAAGGACGAGTTGGTACTAGATCCAACTTCCTCATGAGTCGTTCCGAGATGACATTTACAGCCGATCCTCCATCGACAAGAACATCTGAGACATCTCCCTCATTGATACGAGTCTCTACTTTTGATGCCTTGTTGCACACCTCTCCTTCACTAACATCTAAAGCACTCACGCCGACCGTAGAAGGATTTACCTTCTTCTTCCGACCTCGTCGGGAGCTTAGACCGCTACGAAGTTCTTTCCTCACCGAAGGATTCAGAGCAATCAACTGTCCCACAGTAATGTTTGCTCGTTGCTTACCCAGGTCTTCCACCACATTGTACTTTGATTGTTTCATTGAAACTGTGAAATCAGTATTTCTCAATTTCTTACGCCGTTCTTTGGTTTTTGAAGAAGATTTGCTACTCTGAGTATTTTGACTTGGAGAATCTTCCATCACGACAGGTTCTTCCTCGTCGAAATGCGTCCTCATCCTCTTCCTCTCTTGAGCCAACAACTCTACAGATTGAAAACCTTCTCGTACATCTCGTGGTTCCAAGATGTCAATGCATGCTACACCCTTGTCCTTGCTTTGTGAAGTTGAAGCTCCATCCGCCGTTCCACCATTACGACTTGGTAATTACGTTGAAAATGTGATCTTCCACACGTAAAACATCCTTGGTTCGTGTAGTTACTTGGTGATACTTGTGGTGGTCCACCTCTAGACTGATAGTTCTCATAACCTCGTGAGCCTCTTCCAACATTTGGACTCCGGTGTTGCAACAAATTCAGCATATTGATTTTCAAATCTGTCAGAGATTCTGTTAGACTTTTCAACTCATCACGAAAGTTTGGAGTACCAGATCTAGATGGTACATTGGCTGTTACCGCACTAGTGTTATCAGAGTCAGATTCTGAAATCGAACAGTCGAAACACTCATAGGCATCAGAGTTGGCATGCTCGGCACTTGCACATCTCCACATGCTGTCCCAATAGACATTGGTTGCAAGTCGTTTCCATCTAGACTCTTCCATCCTGGTTGCGATCTTCACTACATCAGCCTTTGAAGTTGGTCTCTCATACCGCACTTGTGTTCGAATCTCTGGCCTCAATCCTCCAATAAAATTCTTTGTGAGCATTGCTCCAATGCCCACCATCGTTGGCTCTACTACATCTCCACTCTTTCGTAAAATCACCCGAAACTTTTGCTCTAATTTCTCCACCCTCTCGGCGTAAGTCCTTACTTTCTCTTTCTCTCCTTGTTTGAGATAAGTTACCTCTACCATTAGCTTCTCGTAACTTTCATGGGAAGAAAAGTTTCAATTAAGGTCTCCGTCAATACTTCCCAAGTATCAACTGGAGTCCTCACTACGCTTCTCTTCTTCCTATCCTCATACCATGTCAATGCAGAATTCTCAAGAAATTCAGGTATCAACCCTATCCACTCGCTCTTCTTTCGATCTCCATTGCCAATGCATGCTCGTTTGAAGTCCCTCACAAATCCTTCCACGTCTTCTCCATCTTTTTTGTAAAACACCGAAAGTTTCCTCATTCTTCTCTTCTTTTCTTCTTCTTACTCAAGGTACTGCTTGTGGATGTGAAGATCTTACTTCACCGCAATCCACAATTTCTTTGTTGAGCTTTCTCCTCTCCAAAGGTTGGAATAAGCTTGACCCTCATGATCATCTTATCTCTCATGTGACAGACTATCTCCATCCTCGCTAGAGGTCTTCACTTGTTCCGTTTCTACACTCAACCTTCTCTCGAGACCTTCGGCTACAGTTTCTAGCAAAGCAACCACTGCGCTACACTCGTGCTCAACTGGAATCTCGTCCACTCCACATCTAGGACAAAAGGTTGTAGGGTCAATGATGCCTTGTCTAGAAGAAGAAGGACCTATGTGCAAGCTTAAGTCGACCAACCCTCTTCGCTCACGCAAAAGTCTATTCTTCGTAGGACACTTGCTCACTTTATGTCCTTCTCCACACAAAAAAACACCTCGAGTTCTTCTCCTGGTTCTTACGACTACTCTCTACTTCTTCCTCAAATTCTAGTTGAAATTCTCCTTTCGTCAGATCAGCGGTAACTATCACCGAGTAGCTTGAGGAATCTTGCTCAACCTCAATTTCCACTCTTGCTGTCCTTCCATGGCGCTGATTTGTCATACATCTCTCTCACTATGTAGCTTGTTTGATACTTTTGATCACTCGATCATCCTCTCGCTTAGCAATCTCTCACATTACTAAGTAGAAGCTTAACTTGTCAACTCTGAGCCTCAGAGATCGAACAAAATCCTCTCCAAGAATTCTGAAATTCCTTCACTTTCGTCACTCTTCAGTATGCGATATAACAGATTTGACCCCCCCTTCGCTAACTCAAATTCTACTCGATCAATTCATGCATGATTTGGGTGCCTAGATAGCTTATCTTGCAAGCTATAAGCATGGAAGATTTCAAGATCTAACTCTGAAAACTGAAAATATGAAAATGACAGTAAACTCTTTCTCGAGAGCTCACTGTTTGGTACCGAAAAACCCCCTTAACTTCCGGAAGACATAACTCTCTCTTTACAATTGATCTGTCGGAGATATAAAGCTTGTTGTAAAGCTTATCTTGCTCTCTACAACATAGTGGATGTACAAAGGTTTTGAACTCATGTTCAAAAACAGACATAAACTGTACTAAAGACTAAATACAAATCTTTGTATCGAGGTCCCGGCAACGGAACCAAAATGTAAGTCGGCATGTCTCTCACCCAAGGGTACCTCAGATGACTAGGATTACTAGTGCACCTTAATTAAAAAGATTCAGTTATACCCATGCTCACTTCACTCAACCCTCTGTCTCGTATCGGTCTCTCTAATAGCGTTCTTACAAACAAGTTCTAACCCCTTTCTCAACATTACATCGCATAGTACTCAAGGACTCCCAAGGTCTCCAATGCTCATTTTACTTATAGATAGGAAAATGAGAGTGTCTTCCACCCTCTCAACTCCTCCTTATATACTCTACAACTTCTTATCGTGGTAACTTTCACTAAGTTATGTTATCTCATGGTAAGTACGCAATCCCAAATAGTTAAACTTCTAAAGGCTACTAAGACTTTAAGAATAGCACACACATTACTTGTTCTCTTTTACTAAAGTAAGAGATTCTCTTACTTTAGCTTTTGTAAAGTGTTAACTTTCCACGCTTTCCAATCAGAAGACGACAACAAACTAATACGTCTTTTGAAGAGCATCTTTATATCTTTGTGCATGACTTTCCATCATGCATCCAATCAGCGATGGTCAACAACAAAGTTACATACTTTTGAGAAGCATATTTAGAGCTCCGCACTTGTCACATAGTGTCATAGTGGAACCTCTAATAGTTTCTTCAACTTAGTTATAACTATCTCAGCTACTTATGACTACTTTTGATCACTCTAGATTTAGATCTTCGGACTAGAGTAACCTATAAGATAGTCATACCTAATGAAATTTATATAAGCACATACACAAATAATGAGATACTTGTGGTGTGACAGAGCCGTTGTCGGTGCTCTTTGCGCGGCATCCTGTCTGATGCATTATTTGTTGAGGAAAGCAAATTTTTCACATATGCACCTTCTCTAAGTTTATAATATTAAACCTCGCTGATGCTTTGTCGGTGCTAGAAAGTAGTCACTTATCTGGATCCAGTGTCGGTTTTTGTGCCGGTTGTTGTTACGTTGGTCGTTCGTTGCACGTTCCGTTGTCTGTGTCGGTGCTCGCAGCGACGCGTTCCACGTTATGCATTATTTGTTGAGGAGTAACATGTCTACGTGGAAAGCGCATGTCTCACATATGCATCTTCGATAAATTTATTAATTTATTTATTATATTTAAAATTATTAGAGAGAATTTAGTTGTTACAAAATCTCCAAGACGGAGACTATGGTCCGTTGGATCCGGCGTAGGACATAGTGTCAAGGACCATGGAGGTCTCAAGGATGAGCTGATCGATGAAAGTAAACGAGACTAATACAGACAATGGATCCTATACTATAATATATATATTATTATATATACTTATAATATAGTATATACAGTATATATGCATACTATATATACTATATATAGTATTTATGTATAACTATAGATAACAGTATATACATGTATACATATATTTAACTAACATATACATATGTTATAGTATATTAATATCTATATGTATAGTTATAACGTATATCATATATACACAAGCATTTCTTCACTTGAGTCATGGCATCATGACTCACGTGATGAGAGAAGTAGCTTATTGTATATGGAGACATCTTTGTTGAGAGAACTTCAACTCCTTCATTGAGAATCAAATAAGTTGTCAAAAATCCATTACCGTGTAAGATTTGGAGAACTCGTTGCGCACGCATTCAAGCTTCTTGGATATGTTTGCATGTTAGTAGAGAAGACTCACAAAGATTGTTTATGAAAGTTATCATAAACTATTGGTCCTCCATCTAACGACAAAAAGTGCGTTAGTGTTTAGTAAAAATACAGTAGGATAAATATAATATTCAAATATAATAATTAATGATATTAATGATATTAATATACAAATATTATTTCTCAACAACTGGTATTAATATTCAAATAAACATTCTTTACCATAACATTATTTTCATGTCAACAATGCGTTCAACAATGCGTTAATGTAATAATATATGTATTTTAACATAATCCTGAAAACTGCTCAATTTTCACACATACAACATATTACAGTCAAAGCCTAAAAACCAGCAATGCATATGATCATTTTCTGTGAAAGTGTAATGCATTTTTTGTTCGTTTTCAGATGCTTTACGGGGGCTGCTCTTTCTTCAAAGAGGTCGAGAAACTTGTAAAGAAAGAGCGACGATTAATATTAGAGGAAGCATCAGCAATTTATACGATTGTGTACAAGACCGGTAAGGATTATGCATCCAAAGGATGGGAACCACCGCTGTCTTTTGCATAGAATGTTGCAGGAGAAGCTTTGTGTGAGATATACTCGAGAAGACAGCCAGGAAGACATCTCCACATGTGCTATGATCACTTCAGAGAGATTTTTGGACGCAACAGATCGGAGCGTCAGACCCTCCTTTCACCAGAGCTATTCCTTGGGTAGAACTTCAGATGGAAAAACCAATCTGTAGAAATTTCAACGACGAGACCAAGAGTAGAGTGCTCTACGAGCCAGACGACTTAGAAGTGGATTTTCAGTACTTTTGTCCTAACTTGACCGAAGTCCGTCTATCAGGTAGTCTTTTGTATGAGCTTATTTGGTTGATCTTAGAGTTTCTGTAAAGATGCGATTTACTGCAGTTTTACTGCAGTGCCTTGTTACACCTCTGACCTTTCAAGGCACAGCGATTGTTCTTGGGAGCTCGCCATTGTATAGTAGAAACTCTTGTATTTTCTTGTCTCACTTCTTATAAATGAATCCCATATCTACTACTACCTTGAGCATGAATACCATGGTTCTTCAGTACTTTAGCAAGTATCTTGTTTTCGAAGCATGACGATACGAACGGATGAATTTTGATTAATACCTAACTTGACAGAACTCAGTCACTTGAGCTGGAAGAATCTTCAGTATTTAAACCGTTTTACCGCTTGTAATGCACGCTTTGGAATGATGGGGTCCAGTTTTCAAAGAAACCGAGTGAAGTTGTAGCGAGGACCACTTGGATCGAGAAATAACAACTTCTACCTAAAGCGAGATGATTAAGTTGTGATATTAACGCGTAAAAAGTCTTGGTTTCAGAAATTAGGCATGAAACTAAAATAATCCTTCTATAAATATAATAATAATAATATTCTGTCCTTCCACCTTCCCTTCCGTTCACTCTTCCGATGTCATTATATGTATTATAACATATAATGACACATGTAATAATATATGTTCCATTGTATGTAATAATATATACATGCGAGAGCAATATATATCTATATATACATCTCGTACAACGAGAGCACTCCGAGTATACGAGAGCACTGCATTGCTAAGTCATGAATCCTCGTACTGCTTCAACATAATAAGATGAAATCAATATAATGATATTATTTGACGCAACTCAGATCAGATGCATAAACCATTTGATATATAAAGAAAATTAAAGTGTGACACGTAAATGAAAATGACACTACATGTGTATTTAAGTTATATAGGGTTAGAAATAAACAGATATTATGAATAGCTTAGGGTTTAAAGACATAAGTTCGTGTAAGAAGATCGTACCTTTGAGAAGTACCTTCTTGTATCTGTTAGAAGAAGTATGGTTGATCAATTAAAATCAAATATATATCAAACTATATGTATAAATTATACACATATAATAATTATATTTTGATGAATACATATTTAGATTCACCTACACATATAGTATGTAGTAGTCAAGCTGGACTTGATAACTCAACATGATTAATATTCTATTTGTTTTGGACACTGAAAAACTCACGTATGAAGGTTAAATTATTGATAAAATAACTCATGTTGAACATCGAAACGGAGCGTGTTCGAATTATTTGAATCATGTAATACTTAATCAAGTTGGACTCCTTTAACTGTTCATAAAGTTATACATAATAAAATAGAAAAGAAAGATGTAATGTGATCGAGTATTATAAGAAGAGAATACATGGAAGGATATACTCGAGTAAAGTCTACAAAAAATTTGATATTAAATGTTACATAGAAAAACCGAACTTGGAGACAATATACAGATAGATTGATTTTATATTGGAACTAAATTCAAATGTAAAGCACGTTAAACTTGGTTTATCTTTACCATATCAGAACGATAGCACGTGTCTATTTAAGTTTGAGGGTTAGACATGAACATTAAATATCATATGCAAACTCATGTAATTCTGAGGTATCTTTAGAATACATGTTAACTTTTAATACTTGAGAAGATAGAAAAGGATGTCAATAATCTTAAGTGAATAACTGAGCGGTTTAATTGAAAAGAAGAGATGAGTTTCAAGAATTAAGATAGTACTTTGGCAAAAGAATCAATCAATGTTGTAAGATCAAGTCAATAGAACCTCATTGTATGAAGAAATTATAATAAATGCATAAATGATATAAAATATAAGTTCTAATTCACAACAAATTTAGTTTAATGTTGCAGAAATTAAATTCTGGCAGAAACTGACATTGGTTTCTGAATTATTTTAATTGTTAATTTACATAGTTAGTTGATGAGTAAATATGTCCAACTGTCTCTAGTAACTTAGATATGAAAAACCCAGAGTGTATAAACAAGAGTGAAAGACCTTGTTTGAAGTATTAATCCTAAATAGGCAAGTATAGTACTTTGGTAAACATGAAAGATCTGATTAATAAGTTGTGATTCGATGGAAAATCACAAAACTCAGATAAGCGATGTAAAATAATGATTTTAATTCATAGAGATGTTACATTTGAAACTCTAGAGTATTAGATTAATTTATGTCTGAAACTGACTTTGGCTTCTGAATTATTTTAGTGATAGTAGACATAGTTACTTGATAGTGTGAATCTGCTCAACTCTCACTTGAGGGTGTATAAGAATGTGACATTTGGCTATATATGAAGTCTTGATCTTAAAACAACTAATACAAACGTCAGAGTAATATGTGTAAGATGGAGTTTACAGAGTATTGTTAGAAAAAATCATAATTATTAAAATACTATATAAATACTAACTTACCTTACATTTTACTTCTCACTTCCGATTTTCAAGCAAATAAGCAGGTATTTTTCTGTCTTTTCCATGCATTTTGTATATGTGTTAATTATTTTATTTTGAGTTGTTTGTGTAATATATTATAGTCTTTTCAGTTTGATTATAAATATTGTTATGTTTATCTTATTTGGTTTCAAATATTTTTGTTTAATTCTAGTCATTTTAGTATGTAAATTTATAGTTCAAAAGTAACAAGAAGAACAGTGTGTGTTACGTTACGGAGTTGAGCATAGACTCGGAGCGTAACCGTTCATATTTGTTAGGAAGTTCATACATCAACTGAGACTCCTACTGTGAAATAAAGTTGAGTAAACTATTGCTTCAACTCACATGTATAACTTCTGATGTATTTAACAGAGCGTATTTGTTTGAGTCGTGTTAGAAACTGGATACACGATCATCCATATGTTTGTGCTCCTCTAGCGGTTGACGTGGTCTGTCCATAGCTGTTGGTCTTGAAGGTGTCCGTTGGTGCCTCTTACTTTTGATGATAGAAAATGACTTGAAAGTGTGAGCATCCATATCGATACAGTATAGACGCAGTATAGAAAAAGTACCGAAAGCTAATCGAAGCGGTATCACAGCAGTATCGACACAAAGACGGGAGCGCAATCATACCAGGTACGGCTTAGCTCTTCGTTCTCAAATGGATTGTCATGGGATGGACTACAATTATTGAGCAATCGCCGAAAAGACATTGGAGTTTTTAAGAAACTACGATTTGAAGGACCTTGATCATACATCGAGAACTTTGTTGAATCTTGACCAGACTGTAGTGCTCCTAAAATAGATTATTGGTGAAAAAGACGCCGAACTTTTGCAGGCCGACCTTGCGAAAAGGGAAGCTTACTGGGAGTGTCAAAAACTCAAAGAGATTATCTGCGACTTAGAAGCAGAACTCATCACATTACGGGGAGAGGAATAACTGCCTCCCAGGCATGGAATGAGCGGATAGTATCAACACTCTTATTCATTATTTCACAACAAAAGTGACAGAATATATCGCTGGTCTTTTGGATAAGAATGCATTTGACGCTCTCGTTGTTTCTTCCTATGTAGCTTGTGTTTTGGGAGAGCTTGTTGCCACTGCGGAGAAGACCACCCGACTATACAACAGATTACAGTCGAAGTCACAAGAACTCATTAGAGTATTAGTTGAGGCTCAAGCTGGGCTAGTGCGGCAGTTAGCAAATATTCGTCCAACTGAGCATATCTATTTGAGTCGTGTTGGAAACTGGATACACGATCATCCAGAAGTTTTGTCACTGCTCGATGTCGAGTCGCAGATGTTGCGTCTTATCGTAGAACATGAGAACAAGAAAGTTGTTTCTAATCTCGATGAGGACCCACGCCTCAGAGTTGCTGTGAAGTACGTACTCAAGCAACATCCTGAGTATGCGTCACTCTGCAAGCTTCTGTTCTACCTTAAGGTATGTTGCGACAGTAAGTCACATTTCTGTTTGCATTCGTGCATTTGTATATGTTCAAATGTGCTAAATCTTCGTGGGGTTTTTACAAGGACCACATGGAGTGGATTCGCCGCTTGGACTGACCTCCACCACATCACCGATCTCTCAGCTGTAATTTGTACTATTGTATGCATTTCAATAAAGATTTAGACTTTCATGATACACGATACACAATCATCCAGATGTTTGTGCTCCTCTAGCGGTTGACGTGGTCTGCCCATAGCTGTTGGTCTTGAAGGTGTCCGTTGGTACCTCTTACCTTTGATGATACGAAATGACGTTGAAAGTGTCATTTGTTATGGGAGCACAATGGTCAGCTGATACAGTATAGACGCAGTACAGAAAAAGTGCCGAAAGCTAGTCGAAGCTAACGAACACAATTTCGGAAAGACTTCAGTAACATTTCAGTGGCGCAATCGATGTAGTGTCGCGAGAGTGATTGAGGTCGTATCGATATAGCTTCAATAGATTATCGTTACTGTTTTGCGTTACCATAACGACCGCATGTTTTCGATGCGGTCTCCACGCAGCAACGGCACTTCCGGATATCGATAATCAATATCAGTACAGCTTCCATGACACATCGAAACAATACCGACACACAATCGAGACAACTCCTGTGTATCATCGAAACAACTTCCATACAGCTTTCGATAGTCTGTCGAAACGCTATCGATATTGCGTCAAAATCTTATCGATACTGCTGTAAACACTATCGATAGTCTCTCAAAACACTACCGATACGTCTTGTCGAAAATAGATACCTAAAACAAAATGTGAAATCACGTACATGGTATGATTCGCTCCCTTCTTCTCTCTCCGCCAGCCTCAATCAATTCAATCACGAATTGCATCTCCTATCGATCAATGTCAATGTCAGTGCAGTTTTCAATTCGACTCAAATAGATACATGGTATCGAGGCAGTATCGGAGTAAGCTTTAGGGTACAGTATCGATACTGCGTCGAAACTCTTTCGATATTGTGTCCAAACCCTATCGATAGTCTCTCGAAACACTATCGATACTTCTTGTCGAAAACAGATACCTAAAACGAGACAAGAATTTATTTATTCTTGCCTTCTCTCTACGCCATCCTCACTCAATTCGATCACAAATTGCACCTCCTGTCGATCAATGTCAGTGTCAATGCAGTTTTCAATTCGACTCAAACAGATACGCGATATCGAGGCAGTAACGACAACAGTTTTGAAATGTTTTAGTGACGTTGATGCAGTGATGGAAAGATAATCGTAAGTTCTACGGAAGCGAACGGAACTGAATTTTGGGAGCCTGTCGTAAAATTAAAGCAACGGGAGAAGGAGGAAATCATCGGGAAGAATTAAAGCTTCGAGTCCACAGAAATAGTTACGGTCGAGTAAGAAATAAACGCTTGAATCTTTAGGATACAGTATTGATACTACGTCGAAACTCTATCGATACTGTGTCCAAACTTGTCAATAGTCTCTCGAAACACTATCGATACGTCCTCTCGAAAACGACACCTAAAACGAATGTGAAATCATTGAGAAATCACGTACTTAGTATGATTCACTCTCGCCTTCTCCCTCCGTCACCCTCAATCAATTTGATCACGAATTGCACCTCCTGCCGATCAATGTCAGTGCAGTTTCCAATTCGACTCAAACAGATCCGTGGTATCGAGGCAGTATTCTTTCGGCCCTATGAATTAGACGCGTGCAAAGATTAATGTGCAGCGTAAACTCGTCGGTACGTGGATCAAACAACATCTCGAGATCATGGTTGATTTTAATATTTTTGAAGACCTCCTTATCTTACTTTGCAAAGAGGAAAAAGTCTTTCACAGGTCTACAACCCGGGCCTTTATAGATGTCTAGATTTCCTTAGGTGAGTCTAAATCAGAGTTGAAGACTGCTTGTCAATTTGTTGTCTCTTTCCAGAGACTTCGTACTACATCACTTGTAAATGAAAATGTCTCCTCATCATGGGGTCTTTAGGAGGATTTTATCACTCATTGTATATAATCTTTCATTCAATAAAATTTACAAGTTGACATTCGACAAAAAATCAGTAAATTATCGATGATATATCAATACATCATCGATGTTGTATCAATCAAACCTCAATAGTAAATCGCATCGCGTTAGATGTAGTATTGATTCTGTATCGGATATCGATAATCAATATCAGTGCAACTTCCATGACACATCGAAACAATATCGATACACAATCGGAGCACCTCCTGTGCATCATCGAAACAGTGTCGATACACGTATCGAAACAGTTTCCATAAAGCTTTGGATAGTCTGTCGAAACGCTATCGATACTACGTTGAAACCTTATCGATACTGCTCCAAACACTATCGATACGTCCTGTCGAAAACAGATACCTAAAATAAAATGTGAAATCACATACTTGGTATGATTCGCTCCCGCCTTCTCTTTCCGTCACCTTCAATCAATTCGATCACTAATTGCACCTCTTATCGATCAATGTCAGTGCAGTTTCCAATTCGACTCAAACAGATATGCGGTATCGAGGCAGTATCGGGGTACAGTATTGCGGTAAGCTTTAGGGTACAGTATCGATACTGCGTCGAAACCCTATCGATATTGTGTCCAAACCCTGTCGATAGTCTCTCGAAACACTATATATACGTCTTGTCGAAAACAGATACCTAAAACGAAATGCGAAATCACGTACCTGGTATGATTCGCTCCCGCCTTCTCTCCGCCACGCTCAATCAATTCGATCAGAAATTGCACCTCTTGTCAATCAATGTCAGTGCAGTTTCAGCTTCTCTTCCATGGAGTGGAGTTTTTGTTCCACACAATAGTTCTTTTCTTTTAAAGTTCTAATGTCACTCCTCAAGTTCTCTTCCACATCGTCCAGTTTTTCTTCCACATAACTATTTTCCTCTCCTACCATTCGGATTTCAGTCAAACATTTCTCTTCCACGCAGACTAATTTCTCTTCCACTGAAGGGTTTTTTTCTTCTAAAATTCTAACTTCAGTCCTCATTTTCTCTTCTACCCCACTCGACTTCGAGTTGTTGGGGTTCGCTCTAGTAATCTGTCTCTCCCACCAGTTGCCTTGGACCCTGAGCACGTGCCGATCTATTGACGCCATGTTGAAGTCTGCCTTAGGCCCCACATCCCAAAGCGTTCCGCTTGCTCGGACTAGCAAGTTGAGCGATCAGAAAAATGTGCAGCCAATGCAAAACAAGCTCCAGGTGAGTGACGCCAATGTCAATACGTTCCGAAAGTTGAGCGATCAGAAGCAAAGCAAGATTGACGAACCGGAAACGCTGGTTGAATCCCTTAGAGGTTGAATCCCTTAGAGGCAAAACTGGTCAAATCTCTTCAACAGTAGCAGTGCAACACACGAATCTCCGAAACATCTTTACTTTGCTCGCTGCAGCAGTTAAAGAGTTTATATTCTTGAAAGTCTTGGGAGCTGAACAACAGGAAAAAGGGATTCAGAGCGCCAACACACATCATCTTTGGCTCTCGTTTTGATTTGACTGATCTCCACAGTACATGCTCTGATCTAGCAATGGTCTTCATCTTTTCTGTGTGACTCAAGTAAGAGATGCACAACTGCGGGACGAAGGGAGTTTGGATTGTAGTTGTTGTAATTAGTCAAGGATCGAATGTAGAAAGTAATGATGCTGCTCTGAATGGGTGAAATCTCAGTGCGCAGATAGGGATACTTTAAGGCATCTAACAGCTCGTTGGTATTGTAGAGCTCTACAGAAACAGGTCTGCCTCGAGGCAGACCTGTTTCTGTTCCAGTCCAACGCATTCTTCGACACCATGGCGCCGAGGTTCTCAGCTTGTTCGTGTTCACTGTTGTGCCTACTCATGATCAGTTGTCTGCTGCCACGCCAGACCTAACTGCAGTCTGCACGTTAACCCACGTACTCGGGTTTGCAAGTGACGGTTGGGAGTTGCTTCATGGTCATGGAGGTGGAAAACTTTTTCATTTACTATGAAGAAGTTTTCCATCAGTACCAAAAGTGGGTATTGATGGTAGCCCATGCCAGATACTCTTCGAGGGTGTTTGCTTTACATCACGGAAGAACAACGACCATCTCTGTTTCTACACACCTTAATCAGGGTGTGTAAACGCTAATCTATTGTTTTCAGTACAGTTTTACTTCACATAATAACAGAGGACCATTTATCCTGGCAACCAGCAGGAACCCACCATGGTCTCCATGGTACTTACTTGGTGCTGAGGTGGAATGGTATTTGGGCCACATTATTATTCCACCTCTGAGGTAGAACTTCATCGATAAAAAGCATGATCAACTACCAGTCTGTATTAGACATGTGACATGTGGCGGAAGAGGTCTAGAGAAGGAACAATAATGACTCATAGCTTTTCTTTCACGTTACTTCAAAGTTAATAGATGCATAAATTAAATGTTACCTTCTCCCGTCTTGTTAATCAAAATTTCTGGTAGTTCTCTTGGTTTTAAATGAAACCAAGAGTTGACCATTGTATGCCAAACCTACCTTCAAGTTGGGACGATACAACATACAAGATACTACTACCAAAATAAACACTTCTTATTTGCTCACGTGTTAGCATGAGTAGCCTTTGGCCCAAAATTATGTATTGAGACGCGGAGGTGACATAAAGCTGCATACTGTACATCGTGCACCTAAAGGATCGGTAAAGCTAGAGCTAAATTAAGCTATGGTAACCTTATAGTAAATACAATTTACTGGAACTTGAAAGCTTGGTTCCGTGCTCTCGTTGTTGCCTGACCTGACTGTACCATCTCAAATCTGACTTGTTGGTTTTGCAAACGAGTTTCTAAACAGGTTCGAAATCCAGATAGTTGAGGAAGGAAACGAAATCCAGCTGGTGAATACAGTCTTCGTGTGATGCGGTAGAGTTTTCGATGATAGTGCGTGCTGCTTCATAGTAAGGAAACGGATCTTCCCACTACGGTATTCCGGGCGACATATTTTAGTTATAAGAGAGCTTCAGGTAAGTTTTCCCTCCGGACCCGAATGTTACTTTTGTTACTTTCCTCGATCGAAGAATGTGACAAGCTGAACTGAAAGCATTTGCACAACTTTTTCTGGTGGACCCAGTGTGATAATAACTCGCTCTTGAAGTTGTTGCATTCTAGGAGGATGCCCATTCACACTTACAAACTGTCACCTCTTAAGTTTCGAAAATGCTTTGATGCATGGATCAAAGTTTATTTCTACTGAAGTGACGTTCTGGAACAGATACTTGAAACAACTATTACCGCCATCCCAGACCGCCATGCATTCCATGGCCACCTGAACTTTGAAGGTCATTCTTGTCTCCAGCGCCTGACGAGATAGTAGTAGGTCAGGGTACGACTCCATTTACTAGTCAAATGAGGTTTGCTAAGACCACTCTGATCATGACTAGTATGTTACCTAGTTAACAACTTTATCAGAGTCGGTTTATGAATTCAGATACATGTGTTTATAGTAACGGATAAACGAGCCAGTAGGATTTCTTGATGTTCTGTGACATATCTAAAATATGTTTTGTCAAATGTCAAATGTCAAATGTCAAATGTCTGACACGAGAGTGATTGTCCTCGAACAGTCTGATTGCACTGTAGAAGAGGAGAGAATATATACACAGGCTTAGAAGCATCGCAGCCGCAAAACGAAACTCGAGAACTTACTACAAGTCGGGAATGACAGGAACAGTCTGGAAGCTAGCACTCCGTAGACTGTACGAATTCACTCTCTACGTTCTAACTACACATTACCCCCATTTACATGTTATATTTATCCATACTATCTTCATACTCGCACATGTTCAGTTTTATGTGCTCGAAACCGTCAGCTATTACTATTCGTTTAGAGCTTTCGCAGTCTGCAGTGCAGTACCAAACTGGACAGTAACTTGGAACTGATTCTCCAGGATTGAAGGTAGAGGTTATAAAGTTCAACCTTCTAAGGTTTATTCTTGAGAATGGGTGTAACTTATGGCGCTCAGGTTCTTTAGAATAGTACTCCGAAATGGTCTTTAAGTAGGAGAGAGTTCATAAACCCGTTTCATGTGTTCCGTGTTTCAATATCTCCACATACACAAAGCATTTCACGTCCATAGCTACTGCTCCTTTTCCATACTTCACGATACCGCATGTTTGACAGACGACCTATTCTTGTTTCACCGACGACAATATCGATGGTGAGCATATTAGCGTCGGAAGTTTCGTATCTCTACAGTGCAGCCATCACAGAAATCTCAAACGACCGTTCCAACTTCGCTGTACCCCAAATAACTTGACTATTAAACTGACGAAGGAGCACCTCGACTACAAGACGTCAACTAGTACTCCACGACTACTTAACGTAGGATCTACAAGCATACAAGGACATTCCACTTCTTCACCCTCCGACTGATAAGCTTTGCATTTTAACTTTAAATCGGTTGACTGTGTTTATCATATATGGGACAGAAACTTGCGCGCACACTTGAGATCTCAAAGTTGCAATCGCAGATGTCTATGCGATACATTTCTGACACGCACATATCCTTCTACTGGATACAGGTATCAGATCGATGCAAGAAAGGAGAGAAGTTTGTGTATCTCCAAGGAACAACACGAAAGTATCTCTGAAAGATTAATCTAAGGATTGAACGCGTTAAATCTTTACAACAGTCTCACAAAAACCTCCCAGAACTTTTACTCTTCATGGAACCTTGAATCAGCTTTGTATTACAGACGTAGCACACAGGCAACTGCAGATAACGTCTTCTAGATCCTTCACATTTTACCAATTCCAAGCCTGAAGCCTTCACAGCCTACAGTGCTGTAGATGTGCTGTAGATGTACTACAGACATATAACCCCTGTCTTCCTGTCTTTACAAGCGTTCCATCGTGCCAGATACTTAAGACGAAGAAATGTACTACAAATGTACTACTCTGATCACTCTCGACCTGGAGAATGATCTATTGTCCTTGGAAGCAACATTTATCTTCTCCTTTAAGTTATTTGTTCTGTACACGTAAAATTTAATCCAAGATCGTTTAATCACCCGTCATTGTCCATTAAGATGGATAGTAAACTAGCATCAGCCATTCGAAAAGTCTTACGGCTAGGCAGAGAATATCTCAGGAAACAAACCAAGATAAAAAGCTTCCAAGTGTACAGCAGCTCAGAATCAGACAAGGAGTTCTGTAAGTGAAACTGGGTAACACTGGAATCCAATACAGGAATCATATGAGCGATTTGGATAGTGACTTATCGATCATACGTAGAAGTTCGGCTCAGTCTCGTAATTTGATATATGCACTTTCGACTTCTATCACCAAGCCTTTTATCGTCGGTAGTGTTAGAAATAAATGCAAGACTTCCCAAAACAGTCAGGTGAGAGACATATCGGAGGTGAGGTTTTAGAAGGACAACGGCTCAAGATATTTATAGCTGCAAGTAAAACTCCTCTCCAATAACTTCTCTATAACCTAAATTCATCCAGCATCACGAGAACCAACGTTAGGTTTTCCCATTCAGTAATTATGAAATATCACACTTATTACAAAGGATGAGTTTCAACTGCTGAATCATTTGGGCAAACGAAAAAGGATCAAAAGTTGAACTATTTCACACACGTCAGAACAGGAAACTATCTAACCTCTCCTTCTCTTCCCCTATCTAGTAGCCTAACCTACATATATGGCATCACATGAAAGCACAACAGTAGTCAAGGTGTGTACATGTGAGAAAACACTTCAAACTGAACTCTAGTCAGATCAACTGTTTGCAGGCCTCCTCCTCAAGCTTTTGTGCTTACGTAATGACATCTAGATCTGGGGGACCTCTTCGAGTCTGGCATGCGTCATCAGCAATAGCGGGAGACTGCAGTCTCTTTATCTCCCTCTCAAGTCCAGATCTTGCAACATCCATATCGTTATACCCTGGCAACTGCTCAATTTTCACACAGTCTTGCCACACCAGACACCAGAGGAGACCATTAGGCCTCATAGGACAAGCTTCTATATGCAAAATCGTCCTCAACACAAAGTCAAGATCTTCGTTCTCAGGGACTTTCATGCGAGGGAAAGCTATTCCGTAAAGAGCGAGAATTTCAAACCCAGGTATGCCTGACCAGTAACAAGTTTTGCCATTGGTATTGAACTGGGTTTTATGGTACACCATCTCTTCAGGTGTTGGTCTCCTCAACTTGCTGTTGGCCCATATTATAAAGCTCTGCTCCACACATCTCTGGGCTAATAGACTTGCATCCTGCGAAATGAGAGGTCTCCAGGATTTTTCTTCTCGGCTGGACTCTGCAGGAAACCGTCGACTGTTTTCGTCTGCCACTGGCTTGTTCAATATGTCTTCTACTTTCTCCCAAATAGCTAGAACTTTGTCATTTCTTCTGTTTCTTAGGACATCACTTGCCAGGTCAGGTTGCATACCATAACATCCTCTTTTCCACTCGGGATCTCTGCTCTTCCCAGCAGTATGACTCCTGGAGCGCTTCACTCCCTTGGGAAGATGATCAAGATCTCCAGTTGCTCTCGCACTCTTGGATCTACTAAAGTGATCATCTGTTTCATTATCTCTTTTGGTAGACTGTTCTCTCTGTCAACATGAAGACGAAGACACTGTGCATTGTTACTACGGTAGACTGTCAAAGATTCTAGGCTTTCAGAACCAGCAGACTAAGTTCTGTCTCTCTGTCAAGATGGAGAGAAACTAGAAAACGCTAAGAATTATTTGGTAGACTGTGTAGACTATAATCCCTTCAGAAAAAAGTCTATGTACTGATGTCTCAGAAAGCTGATATAGACCATTGAGCTAGTTCACAAGATTCAGTTGCCTGGTGTCAAAACCCACAGCAGCTTCCTTGTTTTCCAACTCTGTTTGGAGCTCCCTGACAGTATTCTCTGTGGACTGTCTTCTTGGCTGAAACTTGGAAGGGAATGTCCTCTAGGTTAAAGTCCTTTTACAACTTGGGTAAAGATTCCCTTCCTCAGGTAGCTGTCACTTCTGTCCTTCATATTCTCAACCCATCCTTGTCTCCTAGAACCTTCCAGCTAGAGAGTGGATCTATGCTAGAAGGCTATCACATGCATTGTTAATGAGACGCTGTAATTACTTGTTGTCTACTATCATGGCTACTGCTGTATCTTCTGTAGAACAACAAAACATCGATTCATAAACAATGCAAAATTGACAATATACCTCAGAAGAAGGCGAAAGCTTTGTGGGATGAGTAGATCGGCTACACACCTCTGTTCTCGTATGAGTCGCAGGTTTAGATGACTCTTTCGCCCGGTGTCGACCCCACTTAAGAATATGCACGCGTGAAACCACAGCTGCCTTAAGTAGACCTCCTCTGCATCTCGTACAATGACATACCACCTTCATGGTAGCAACATCTATCCGAGGATGGAGAGTATTTGGCTCTTTAACTGGAAATGATGATTGAGAACTCGAGCTCGAGTCGGAAGAGGAAGAGGAAGCTGACAGTGATCGCACAAGAGATGGTAATCTCTCTCTTTCCTTGCCACGAGAAGGTCTGCTGCTACTGATGCCAGTCACAAGACCCTGATCACAATAGCAATCATCTCTGTGTTAAAATCAACGTTTTAGCTCTTAACAGACAAGCTAAAATTAAACTACACCACGTGCGCTTCATTGCTGCAACTATATGGAACATTCTTTCTACGAGACTTCTAAACTTTACACAATTAACATACACACACAGTCACAAACAGACACACTGTGATCGTAACTATACCGAACATACATTCTAGGAGAAGTTACATGCACTAATACATTTCTCTTGTTCACAACTGAGATACACCTCATTCCACTTTTCAATCCGAAACTATTTAGGAAGCGAAACAGTTCAGAAGAGATGTCATAACCAGAAATGTGAAGTTACAGAAGCTCGTAAGGAAGATCCTACTAATCGGATGGCTTCGTAAATTCACGAGTAAGATTTTTAGTATTTATGAATAACAAGGTTTTTTCTTTAGTGTAACACGAACTTACAGCAGCCTCTCTCTCCGGGACATCAGGAAAGCTGGAAGAGGACTGAGCAGCATCTATCTCTGAGATGTTAGGGACTCTTGAATCAAACTTCGCTCCTGAATTCTGCATAAAGAAAGTGTAAGCATTCGGCACAGAAAGACACAGTGTTAACACTTCAGTTACTGAAAATATCACGACAAACGTTACCGTGATATTTACCTCAACTCTAAGCGAGCTGAACTCCCTCTCCAGATTGCGGCCTTCTTCAGCAACTGGGGCCTCTCCCGCATGCATAGGTGACACTCCTGATAGCTCCGGTGGGGCCTCTCTCGCAGACATAGGTGACACGCCTGATAGCTCCGGCGGCTGAGTTGGAGAAACCTCCAATTCAATCAACATGTCGTAGGAGATTCCTCTCCTTGAGTGAAGAATTCGAGCTGCAGGAGGTAACTTCACTAATTCCCACCACTGTGGCATGCCCACTTTGACCTTGTCACTTCGAATATTTTTGCCATGGTGCATTTCGGTATGGTGCTCCAAGCATTTCCTTCTGCAGTTGAAATAGCCTGTGCATTCTCGGAACATGCAGATATAAAACCGGATTCCTTTCTCCTTGTCTATCTCACTAAACTTCGAATTAGAAGGTTCCGGATACAGATGCAAGAAAAACCAATATGCAAACACTATCTTTTTATAGGAAGGCTTTATGATACGACCAGGAAGCTTCTGGCCGGGAGATTCAGGTTCTTCGGAAGACATGTTTCTCTGCAAAACCAAGAATGGAACAAGAAAAATCAAGGACAAGAAAAATCTATATGGAAGTGCAAAGAAGTGACATGTACAGTATGCAATGCAAGCTGATAGGACAGAAAACAAAAAATCTAACGAAGAACTGAAAACATGGGCTAAAATATAATAAGAGTGAAATCAGTAACGAGCCTCAATGGAGAATACTAAAGTATGGGTTCACAAAAAACGCAAACTTTAAGAAAGAGTTAGTGTAGCAAAGTTCAAGAACAATGAGTAAAAGTAGTAGGAAAGACAAGTCAGTGAGAAGAATACACGAACAATTTAGTGCACAATTTTCCCTGTATATGTTCGACCGGGAGATTTTATTTTCTTTTATTTCCCTGTATATATGACTTTGGAGAGTAAGTCACAAGGGTTCACACTAAAACACTCAAGAAGATTATGTTCGCTACCCATCGTCCAATGCACAAAGTGAAGAGATGTGATAAGACAGAAATTATTACTGGACATCAGCAATCGAGATGTTCCAAACCTGTAGGAAACCATCGGAAATAGTTGTCATGACCGCGGCAGCTATGAGAGTCTTTCCCAGTCCCTTAGGAAGAGATACAAATGTGTTTGAGAAAAGTGCCACTTCTGTGATATTGAATTGGTAGGTCCGAAAAGGCATATTTGCTGCTAAGAAACCACAAGTTAGTTCTACGATTTGTCCCCAATAGTCAATGGATTCCAAGAACAGAAGCTTCTTGGCCAGGTAAACACATGCTACTGCATTGCCTACTATGTTGCACATTTCACTCGTCAGAAGCGAAGGAAGCATCTCAGTTCCTTAACTTCAAGCAATGGGTTACAGTGGACCGCTTAAATAGATTTGTTTTGATCCTGGAAGCAAGAAAGCGGATACTTCGACCACAGACTCGTCATGTGTTCAGTGAAACATACAGTGCTTGACCTAAGCTGGCAATACAAGGTAACATCACAATTTATTGGTGTACAAATATCCAGATCTTACCAGGATAGATCCATGATCTGACTGCAACAGGGTCGAAAGGGACCTCACAACGAATGGGGTTTTCTGCACTGTTATGATGTTGTTGTCACTGTTGAATTTTCCTTCCTCTGCCTTCTCTAATAAAAGAATCTAAAGTCGATTGTTTGAGTCTCTTTGTTGACTGAGGTTGTGATAAGTGTATTGCAGCTCGCGATCCCGATGCCTCGGCTTTACTGCAAGCCTTATCAATTTCAGTGACGGCGGCAGTCCAATCGAAGTCCTGAAACAAAACAATTAGCAAGGTGCGCAACTATGAGTAGTGCAAATTGAGTCCAGTGGCTTAGAACCAGTATCGGTGCATAAGCATACTGTTTCTTGCTTTCATGTCTAGTTCAAGTTCAAAAGCTTCTCTCCCAAAACTGCCCAACACCCAACAGGTAGAGAAAAGTCCAGATGGCCGCGGTGAGGTGAGCATCGTGTACATCGTCCTCAATGAAGGTGTTAAGTGACCTCGAAAGCGGGAGTGAAAAGGTTCTCGAGGCGCACCTTTGGAAATAAAAATACTGTTGATTCAAATTCGCTTTCACATAAACTTGATACAGTCGTACACTAAACAGCAGACATGGAACTGCGTCTACACTCTTCTCCTGTATCCCCCAACTACACAACAAGCACACTACCACCCTGTCAGTTGATTACCGTCTACTCTGTAAGTAACGAGATTATATACTCTAACCTATGGACAAGAGGTAAGTTACTAGTCAGCCATTAGTCATGGTAATAGTCATTAGTCATAGAGAGATGTGACTGAGGTTAACATACTAAAGATGATTGTAGAGGTGACTGAAGGTCTTAACCTAGAAATTATCTTCAACAGTAAATAACTACAATACCCAAAGTTTTATATTCCTCATGGTACTCTAATATTATTCCTAGGAGACTAAACTTCTATTTTCGTACGGTATGTTCATGTAGAAAGGTCTAACTTCAACCTCCTTGCATATTATTCACCTCCTCTTATGCAAAGGTTTAATTTATTTAGCAGGGTTTGGTAATAAATTAAACTGCAAAGAGAATATTATTTGTTTGAGATCGGAGAACGGATATGTAATTCAGGGAGTGCGTTTGTCAGAACTCTCTTATGGGTTCTTTTGGAACTTTTCACGTTTTCAGATCTAGCTAACATTTAATATTTAAAAACACTATGCTTTTTCTTATCAACTTGTTGTAGAAAATTCACTTAATATTCATTTTCCTATAACATTAAGCGGGCAAAAGTTCCCTGAAGTGATATTGCATACATACTTATTCTGCTGAGCATTCTAGACAGGGCAAAAATTACTTGATCCGACTTCAGAAAGAATGTTGGATTTGATCAGATTTCTGTTATAAGTTCTTTATCAAACCCACTTGTAGCAGAAAGTCGTAAAAGTAACTTTGCCTAGTAAACGATGCGTGTTAAAAGGAAAAACTATACAAAGGTAGAAGAAGTTCGTAGGGCGAGCGTATCAAGTCTCAATGGTTGTGTGACTAGGCAAGGTGTCCTATATGACTGTATAAGAGGGCGATCTTCAACTTTCCAGTAACACATAATGTACATATGTGCCACCCTTGATGAGCCATACTCCAGTTTGTTACATCTTGGATAATTATATAATAGCGTGCACTTTCACTCTCTCCCATATTTCCTCGTGATGTACGAAGGTGGTGACATTCTCAAGACTACAACAGAGATCGGGAGAGCAAGGAAGAACGGTCGATCACCCAGGGCCAACGATCTCTCTCAAGGAAGCGACTAACGAGAGAGCAGCAGCAAACAGCCGCTCACCGAGGAACCTCAGAATCAGAAGTGGAACACCAGCTGCAGATACAGTACTTGGAATTCGAACGAGTATTACCTCCAGCAGTCCATGGCCGCCTGAACCTTGAAGTTCGAATTCGTTCTCGTCTGAAGCATCTGACCAGAGGGTATACGTAGTAGGCCAGGATAAATATGACTCCATTGACTATATGTGAACTTTGCTCATACTCTAGATCTGTCAAGTCGGCCAGTTAACGAGTCACAGAGTCGGTGTAAGATTTTGAGATGCATGTGCTCGTCATAAAGAAGGTCGGCAAAGATAAGCAATCCAAATAAAATGGTCGACGAGCGAGAACACACAACCCCAGCGACTTGAGATAAGGATAACGAGTTTGTACCCATGCTCATCCCGTCGGATTTCTTATCTTCTGTATAAGATTGTGTTTCACAGTATGATGCATGTGCATTCGGTTTTCACACTCCGAGTTGAGTTTTGCATATTAGTGGGAACTGTCCGCTATTAATATTCGTTTACAGCCTCCCCAGTCTGCAGTGCAATTCCAAACTGGACAGTAACTTGCATCGGATTCTCCAGCAATGAAGGTCGCTAGAATTCGCAGGTACTACAGGTTTAAACATTCGTATGAGTTCTTTCTTCTATCTCGAGATCGGCGTAGGCTATGACGTTCTTGATACTGAAAATTTGTCTTCAAGTAGGAAACGAAATGCAATACGAAGAAACGGTCAAAATTATCTGTTCCCCTTCCACAGCAACTTTTATCGTCTTATTTGTCCTCTGACAACCAAATTCTAATCACCCCTCTGGGACCACCGTTGTCGATTGAGAGAGATAGAAACCTGGCATGCATCAACCCATAGAAAGGTGTTTACGGCTAGGCAGAGCATATGTCAGCGAACAAACTGAAATGGAAAAGCGTATAGCAGTTCAGACAAAGAGTTCAGTAAGGGGAACTGGGAAGAAACATCCATCGCATATGGTCCCTTCTGTGCTCTAAGTCCATATATACCCGATCGAACGACCAACATAACTGTCTAAAAAGAGGCAGAAGCTGGAACATCCAGCAATATATCCAGGGATCATCTGAGCAATTTCCTCGGTGCTTTACACGAGATAAAACTGCCACAATATTCGCAAAGGGTGAGATTCTACTGCTGAAGAAATCGCTTGGGCAAATGGAATCAAATGTGGAGTATTTGACACCAGTCAGAAAACTACCCTAGACTCTCCTTCTCTACACCTATCTAGCTAGTAGCCTAATCAGAATCTACAAAATGGGATCATACGGAAAATCAGCAGTAGTCAATGTGTGTACATATGAGACTACAGTTGAAATGAAGTACAGTCCTATCAACTGCTGGCACGCTTCCTCCTCAAGATATTCCGTTTACTCACATCTCAGTTTCAAGGACCTATCCGAGTCTTGGTCAGCAGCAACAACGGGAGAGCGCGTTCTCTTCATCTCTCTCCGAATTCTTATATCACGATACCCTGGTAACTGCTCGATCGTCACACATTCTTGCCACACCAGACACCAGAGGAGACCATCAGCCTTCACAGGATAAGCTTCTGTATGCAAAATCGTCCTCAGCACCAATTCAAGATCTTCACTGTGAGGGACTTTCTTGCGAGGGAAGGCTTCTCCGTAAAGAGCGAGAATTTTAAACCCAGGTATGCCTGACCAGTAGCAAGTTTTGTCATTGGTACTGAACCGGGTCTTATGATACACCATCTCTTCAGGTGTTGGTCTCCTCACCGTGTTGTTTACCCAAGTGATAAAGCTCTGTTCCACATACTTTCGGGCTAGGAGACTCTCATCAGGCGAGATGAGAAGTCTTTGGGATTTTTCTTCTCTATGGTCATGACTGTTTCCGCCCGGCACTGGCTTGTCAGACCTTCCTTCTACGTGGTTCCTAAACGCTCGAACTTCGCCACTTCTTCTATTCCTCACGACATCATTCGCCAGGTTACCTTGCAATTGCCTACCATGATATCCACTCTCCCACTTGCTGCTCTTCCCAGCTACAGCATCACTCCTCAGGCTGGAAAAGCTCACTCCGTTGGGAGCATGAACTGGCAGTGGAACCTCGTGAAGATTGCCGGTTGCTCTCGCACGTTCGGCTCTACGAATGTGGTAATCCTGCTCATTATCTCCTGCATCCCCATCTGCATCGCTATCAAAGCCTGGGGAAACACCATCATCATGTTTACTACTAGCTTTCTTGCTTTCCTGATGATCAGCAGTTTGCTGCAGTTGATCAGTGACCGTGCCACTCTTCGAGCTCCATGATCCGCTTTTGTTATCGGCAATAATCTGAAAGCTGCCAGCAAGGATCTGCTTCCCAGCTGAGAAGTTCTTGCTCAGAAGGTCGCTCATAAGCTGCATTTTCTCCACAAGTTTACTGTTCTTTTCTTGTGAAGTTAGGATCTCGGTCCTCAGTTTCTCTTCCAGACAGCGCACCTTAGATCTAAGTCTGGCGCATTCTGCTTCTGTGGCAGAGGATACTCCATCAGCTGGGGAGGAAATTTGGCCATATTTCGCTGTTAGAGACTGAACCAGCTTTTCCAGTTCGCCAATCTTATTCTCCTTCTGATCGCTCTGTTGTCGAAACGCATTTCCATTGGAGTCACTCAATTGCAGCTCATGTTGCAATTTCTGCTGATCATTTCTCAAGTCCTGTAGCTTCCTCTGCAAATCCTTGATATCGGCACTTCGCCCCTGTACGATGTCCTCAATGTCATTCTCTCCTTTCGAAGATGTGTACATGTCTTGAACGTTCCTGGCTGCGTTAGCGTTTCTGGCATTCTTCTGATCAAATCACCTCGTCAGAAGGTACAAAACAAGACTACAGAAAGCAAACAGGAAACTAGAAAGTTTTGGCTTACGTTACCACCTATCCTCTCAACTTCTACCTAAGCTTCCTAAATAAATGGCTGCACAGACATAGCCAGCCCAAAAACTGATCAAGAAGGTGACTGTAAGGAGGACTCCAACAGTGCACTAAGGATTCACTACGTTTTTTGTACGTGGCCTCGAGCTCAATACAAGTAGTTTAGCTGGCTCAGGCACCTGAAAAACCAGTATGTTCTAATCAGCTACATGTTAGTAACATCTCAGTTGTACAAAAGTTACGTTCTTGCAAAATAGATCAAAATGGTAACTTACATAGTCCACGGTCATCCCAGTGCAGTCAGTTTCTTGTACAGGTTTTCTCGGCTCGTCAGGTGCAAGACCACTCAAAATTGGGGCCAAAGAAGTAGAAGCACTTGAAGTGGGACTCAAACCCGAAGGATCAGGTGATGATGACGGTTTTTGAGTTGGAGATGCCTCCAACCCAAGCAGGAAGTCTGCAGTGATATCTTGCCCAGAAGTACAAACCAATGAATTCGGAGGTAACACGATATTCTCCCACCACGCACGAACTCCCGATCTAACCTTATCAGCGCTTATATCTTTCTGATGGTAACGCTGCATGTGAAGGTCAATACAACGTCTCCTATCGTTGTGATATTTACAATCTCCTATACTGCAAACATAATATTTTGTGCCCTTCATCCTCTCGACCTTCTTAGCAAAACTTCGAGTCGTGATCGCATGATAGAAGTGGACAAAGAACCAGTCCACGAAAACAACCTTCCTGTAAGAAGGTGGGACCATTGGGAACCTGGAATACAAACCCCATTTGAACATGTTACCTCCCAAAAGGAAAAGAGAAATGTCTGCATACAGCATCACCATAAAATATGACTCAAAACCTAAGAAGAGAAAGTTCACCTTTCATGATCGTATCGTTCCTCGCATGATTCGTTAGAACCAAAATCAGTATTCATCGCAGTAGCTGTAGTAATGTTACCGAATCACTAGTCCAGTAACTTGTTATGAAGTGCACAGAGTTTCGACTGTCAACTGAGCTCCTATTGAAAGCTACAAATCCTCATTTGAAATTAACCAATGGTTATTTATAGTGATGTTACCGAGTCATGATTCCACCAACATATCTTTCTAAACAGAAAATTTATTGAATTTTAGTCCTAACACAACACCCATTGGTGCATCAAGCTAGCTCTCGAGTCTGGCAACCGTTTCATTTCAACTATACTGAACCGTTGAAACCATTTTCTAACTTAGAATCGAAACCATAGTTGAAACGGTTTCTAACTGAACTAGTTGCAATCATGAAACCATTTAAACTGTTAACCATAAAACCGATAAACTGAATCATTGAATTACGAAACCAATAGAACAACCTATTCAAAGATTTACTATTTTTAGGCATTTTAGACCGAGGCTGGCAAAGACTTCCATAGCTACACCGTAGATTGTGAAACCCTGGAAGAAAGGGGGACATTTTAGGTCGTATATAGCATTTTGTCTTATTACGTGACCGTCAGGAAGGGAGGAAGCAGTTTGAAATGCATATCGCACCAATTTGCTTCTATCATTACATGTTCTCTATATGAAACTATATGAAAGAATCACACAAACAATAAATTGTCTCAAAGTAAAAAAAAAACATATTATTAGTTAAAAGGGATCCTAAAAAAATAAATATTTTGGATTTCAAGACCTATACGTACGTCTTTAATTAGCCAATACTAGATGAAATTTTTGAAATATGATCTCAAACCACGTGCAAACATTGAACCGAATGTAATATATTTGTTTGCTTCATTACTATTTTAAACTAGAACTGAATAGTTTTGACTTAAATACACATGAAAATATAATAAATCAACATGGTTTCTAGCTCAAACTGTGAAAATACGTTATTTATTTATTTGACGAATCCAGCGTCGACAGTTGCCCTACTGAAAATCCTCATTCAGTTTGTCACCGGCTGATATAAGGGTATAAGGGCCTGTAGGTGATATGCGCACATAGCTATGTTATTATATTACAGCAAAGAGGGATAGTATACCATAGTGACCAGCTAATTCACTCAATAACCACTTTTCCTACACCCGCGTGAGATACTTTGATACGGTATATCTAAAAGCTTCATAAATACTCGTAAAAATGGCAATATTTGTATGAAATAATAAAAAAATGATTTTGAATTTATAATTAAGAAAATACATCGATAATCAAATTCTGATCAAGATTAACTACATTGAGGTTACTCAAATATGATTCAAAATTAATAACACTTTTCTTCTCTGTTTTATCTTGAGTAAATTAATAAACCGGAGAATCATTCTAACCCTTACCATTTAACCGTACTCTTTTAATGTACGCTAGCAAATAAATAGTATCAATATGAATATTTTCTTCAAAGTAATTTACACCGTTGTTTAAAGAAGCGGGAAGTTCAGTGTTGATCTGTTTTCAGATGTGCTCATTGAAAAGAAATAGTTGTTCGAAATAATGAATTTATTATTTGACACCATATTCAGTAAATATGCTTGCAGGTGCAAAATAGACTCGTTTCTTCAATTGGTGCGAATTAGTTTATCACTACGGTAACTTTTACTAAAAGGGTTTTGAACACGATGCAACAAGATCCACTCATGCAAATGCGCCTTGTGTAAATAATCAAAACGATTAGAAAATAAATTAGCACACTGCAAAAATTAATATTGGTTTGGTGATCCGATCTCTAGATTAATAGTTCCGGTGATCGGCAGTTATTCCGGTGACTGGTAATTTTGAATTTGTTGCCGGCAGGCTGATACAGTGTTTTGCTGGAAAGTACCCAAGAAATCTGGCATCACATTCAGTTCAGGAAGTCAGACGATGTTCTCTTAACTCATTGCTCAGTCGCTGCACAGAGAGAATGCTAAATAGTTACGGGAAAATTTCGAATTTTGAATTAGGTAGTTGAGAATGAAGCAAAACGTTTTTGACCATTTTAGAGCCGTCCGATGTACAAATCAGTCCATCAAGGACTCAAAATGTAGATCTGTTCGGGGTAGTCATTTTGAGCTCTAGATCTTTACTATACGATCCAACGAGGCGCATTTTGCTGCAGGCCTCCTCCCTTCTTGCTTTTCAGTAGACGTGACTAGAGACTCTTAGTGGTGGGGATCCCCACCACTAAAGTAGCAAGGGGTGGTTTAAGTGCATTTTTGTGCATTACCTTTACGGTTTATGTCTGGAGAATCGCGGTTTTGCATCTTATTATAAATAATTGTTTTTATATTACTTTTATCTAGAATTTTTATTTAATATTTATATATTTTTTAATAGCACACAACGGGATCTTTGAGATCTTTCTCTTCTAAAAACAATCGAAGTGACATAGACTCATAGAGTAATGAAAGAAGTACTACGGTATTTTGGTGTATTATGAATAAATAATGAGTTATATATATCAACGTCACATAGAGTAATGAAAGAAGTTTACGGTATTTGGATTTATTATGATAAACTATGGGTTACATGTCAAGGTTGCTTTATGCAAGAAGAAAGAAAAACAGACATACCTACGAGTAATTAATTTATTTGGTGTTCGAGTAGTTAATTTGTTAAATACCAAAGATTAATTCACGGACAACAACAAAAACATACGAGTAAATAATTAATTCGGTGCCAGCATGATTAATCTGTTCCCCATAGGGTAATCTAGAGAGGTAGGTAGTCAGGAGAAAAATATGTATGCGACATGGGCTTTTCGGCGAAGAGAGAAGAAAAGGAAAAGCGACGGACACGAAATATTGGGGCTTCATTGGTTGGTATACTGGCCAACATTGTTATAAAAGAATATGCTTCAATATACGCATGCTCCATCCACCTTAAGTACGTTCACTTTGTGTTAGCAAAATATGTATATATATTATTCTATAATTATTATGTATCAGTTTCATATTAAAATAATATGAAAAATTATAATAATGATATGTTATCCAAATTGAGAGATGTGGGGAGTTTCAGACAAACGCATCCTTGCGTACAAGTCCAAGACCTTGATGCAAAATATATATGAATTATTTCTAATATTAATTAATTAATTAATTACCATTATAAACTAGCTATATTATCCCATGGAAAAGGTGATACTGCAAAGAGTTAGGATTAGCAATTTCTCAAGGCAGAGACCAGTTTGTTGGTTTATTTGTCTGGTTGCACCAAACCAGGCTAGTCTGGTTAGACATTTGTGCCCTAACCCAGAGAAAGGTGATGTTGCATGGCAAATTATGATGTTAGTGGATCAAAACGGAATATATTACTTTAACACTCTTTAGTATAGTGACCACTGTTAGTGTGTATTCCTTCTTACTTTGAACCCAAACTCGTTATAAGTTGTAAGTGAAAACTCCAGTTTTTGTAATGAACCGCTCTGTGTATTGAAGTGGAGATGATCTTATTTGACCGGAATAGTATCGTATGATAAACTGAAAACCGACACTGAAGTTAACCTCTGATCAACAAGTAAATGGATATGGATTCTGAGCTTCGGAGTTTGATGATTTTATTCGAGATTGTGTTAAAGTTTATCGCAAGAGTTTTAATTTACCAGCGTATGATATTTTAAGTCCGTGGATAATTCTAGAGCTGGAGATAAAGAGGTTTAACTCATATTTTCTTTCCCTTCGAGGTGTTGATTGCTTGGACTTTCTGCTCTCTTTTCCCATTATTCGGCTTGATGGGTCTTCCAGTCCATTTGGTATCCATTCCATCGTGTTTCCTGTTTCGTGTTAAACCGCAACTAATGAATGACGAAAGCACGGTGGTATTCATGAACAGACTTACGAACAAAGGATCCAGATGAATATGCATGCTCAACCACCTTTGGGGAATTTTTCTCCTGGCACCTGTTATCGGGAAAGTTGTAACTGTTATGTAGGAAATTCTATACCAAGTTATTTTGAAAAAGAAAATTAATATGTAAATGTTAAATGTTAACCATACAAAGAACTAGCAAAACGTAAAGTGAAGACCAAGTTAAATGAATCACAAACACTTCGATATACTTACGTAGTATAGTCCCCTATTTATACTCTACACATACGCATTCATGTACTCTAACTGTAGCCAATTAGGGCATGGTGCCTTATCCTTTAATGTATTTCTTTCTCTATATGTATATACTGAGGAGATGCGCCTCTCTAGGTAGGTGAAAATATACTTTGTTTAGTTTTTCCTCTTGTTTGATGGTTAACGGAGCCACCTCTTTTTATAATCGTTGTTATTTGTTAGCATAGTTATATGTCGATTGCAAAGAACGGAAAGGAAGGGTGGAATTTTTTGTTTTTTAGTGCAATTAGCAGAAAGTTAAATTACGAAGAGAACGGAGGGATAAACTGTAAAATTAGAGAAGGAATTAGATTAAATACGTGAATCGCTAATGCATAGCCCCATAATTACATTTCACGCATAGCTTCTTGTTCTTTTCTTTCTCCTGGAGTTTCTCTTGTTAGAATGCTGCGCACGTGTTTGGTGGAGTTGTGATCTTTGTTTATTGCCCACTGGAGTTTTGATTTAGGTATGCCCTTCCCGTTGAGAAGGGAAGAGATAGGTATCGAAGATTGGTGTATCAAGTGGTTTAGCATACAGTCCTCTAAGAGAAAGATCGTAGATTTAATCTTTTGCGTGTATGGTTGGAAGTGCATGCGCTTGCAAACTATTAATGAAGCTTCTGATCCGGGTCCCGCTGTGATGAACTCACATACTGCGCGAAGAACCCAAGTGACAGGTAACATTATTTATCATTTATTTATCATTTTTATGAATATGATCTAATTTATAATCCAATTTATAGTTAAAATTTTGCATGAAAAGATTTAATCCTAAATTACAGAATAATAACAATGGATTATTATTTGCTAAAAACCGCAATCCTTATCGTTGCCTCGAGGTCCTGGTCGTAAGTTTACTGGTTTGGGCCAAATGTAAACTAAGCCTGAGCAGCATGCATTGTTTCAATATGAGTATCTATTTATATTATTCTAAGCCTTTAAGACAAAAACAAATTCCTAGCAGAAAAGAAATTATGCAGGGCTTTGTTCCTTGCAGCTTCTCGTTGGATTATCTTCTTCCTTGGGCCTCTTATTTCCTTCTACCTGCAAACAAGCTTTAATCTGAAAGAAATTATCATCCAAAGGACACTCGATTTTGGCCTGTTGTTGTTTGCGTTTGTCCTTCCCTTTCTCTACTTGCAGAAGTCGGTTCCGATGAATCAACCAAATTTGTTTTACCCCACGCATGTACCGATTCAGTACTCAGAATAACGTGGGCTCACCAGCAGAGAACATATTTGTAAGGCCGAAATCACTTGTCTACCTTGAACTTAGTGCATGTGAGCTCTTCCTTCATACATCTGAATACCCCAGAAGGATGAGTGGGCAGATGTGAGCTCCAACTATCTAGCTTCACACTTGCCGTAACATACCAATCTCCTAGATACATTTGATTTGCTCGCTAGAGGAAAGTACAGTCAAGGTTATAAACCCACAGCGATAGCGAGCAAGTTTATCATCTACGAGGTGACTGCACATCGAACATCACACAGGATCTGAAAAGCTCGAGTAATTAGACTCCTAATTAAGCTACCTTCTAGTAAATTTATACGACTTACTGAAACTTAGAATCTCGGTTTTGAGAGCTGTTCTCGATCAATTAAGTTCACAGTTAAAGACTGTCTGTACCATCTGAACCCTCTAGGTCTAACAGTGTTGGTCTTGCAAACGAGTTTCTAAAAGGGTTCGAAATCCAGATAACTCAGGAAGGAAACGAATTCCAGTTACGATATAAATAGAGCTTTCAATGACAAAACACGCTGATTCGCAATAAGAAAACAGATCTTCCCACTAGTCCCTGCGATATAAACAATGAGAGCTTCAAGGAAGTTTTCCTGAGTTCAGTTTCGTTGCGAAAATCGATCCCATGTATGTGACAAAGCTGAAAGCATTTGGAGTTGTCCAAATGCGACGCCCATTCACACTTACAAATCGTTTCAAGAATGACTTCATCGATCAGACTTTAGTTCTACTGATTTGACTTTCGGAACGATGCTTGGAAACACTATTACCATCATGCACTCCATGCACACCTGAACCTCCAATCACTCTTGTCTGAAGCACCTGCGAGAGAATAGTTGGCCCGGGTACGAGTCCATTTAAACTTTTGCAATACTCTGTCTACTTCACGTGCAGAAGTTAGACAAGTCAGATCCCTTGAGCATTTAGCACTTTGAGATGCGTGGGCTCATCATAAAATGACAACTTCTCCAAAACTACTCCAAAATAAGATGGGCAAGCGGTAACACACAACCCCAGCCACTAGAGGTACAGCTTGCACCAATTCTGCAAGATATCTTACAGCACGTTGAGTGTCTACGATATGTTTTATCAACTCCATCTTCACACTCCAAGTGGAGTTTCCAATAGTGAACAGTTCCGAGTACCGGAAGCTGTCCACTATTGCTATTCCTTTAGAGCTTCCGCAATCTGCATTGCAGAACCAAACTGGACAGTTAACTTGCAACTGATTCTCCGGCAATGAAGATAAAAAAGGTTCTGTATAAGCATCGTATGAGTTCATCCTTCTAATTCGCGATGGGCAAAGGTCATGTGTTTCTCGTTCCTGCGAGCGAAAGATGGGCCTTTCCTCTAGTGGAAAAAATTCCGTGTTTCAGTATCTCCACGCTACTCATAGCTATTGCCGTCCAAAGCCTACTTGTTCTTTCCTCGACTTGCCGAATGTCATCGCGTACCATACGTATTACGGAGGAAGGAGAGTGTCGGACAGAGGATAGTTTCGACCTTGGATTTTCCGTATCTCAACAGATGCAGCCATTATAGAGCGTCAAACGACCGTTCCAAATTGGCTGTACCTCAAAAAGTTTGACTATACAACTGACGAAGGACACATCCGTCCCTCGTGGCAGAGCCAACTCGTCAACTCCATGACTGCTTCATAACAAGCTACAACCGTTAGATCTATAAGCCTGTACATTCCACATCTTCACCTCCGACTGATAAGCTTTAAACGTTCAAATCAGTGACTCAGCTTGCATCTATGCGACATCTTGCACCACGACATATACTTCGACTAGATGCAGATAAGAGATAGATCTCAAAGTAATTGCGCAAAACAGAAGAACTTTGTACATCTACCAGGTATGGACGCGAAATTGCCTCTCTGATGAACGGATTCAAAGCGCTCCGCTCGGAAACGTTCACAGTTTTATAACAGTCCTCACATAGGAATCCGAGAAGATTTAGTCTAGATGGAACACTGAACCAATAATGTGGTACAAATGTAGCAGGCAACAGGTATCACATGGAACACATAACGTCCACACAAGTATCACAATTTACTAACGGCCGCGAAATGCATGGCAGAAACCAGATAACGACAGCAGTACATTCAAGAAGAGAACTACAAAGTTGTGGAAGCAACCAGGCGACTGAAGCATCTACAGTCTACAGTGCTGTACATGTAGAGACGTGTCACCTACCTCCGTTCTGCCTTTGCATGCGTCCCATCGGGTTCCAGATGCTTAAGAGAACGAAATGCACTATAGAGAAAACGGAACTACACTCTTCAACCATTCAGCATCTCCTACCTGAGAACTGACAACTGCAGCACTACATCCCAAAACCATTGCTGGAACTCGGTCTCCCAACAGAAGGGTATGTCAAAACCAGAAAATTGGCAAAGAATCCTCCCTGAAAGAGTTCCCTTTAAAGAAAAGGGAACAACGATGTGAAGTATATGCTAAGGATAATAGCTTCTTAACCAGGTAACTGTCTCGGAAAGCTGAAAGCAACTGAGCTACATCTCGTATGACTACCAGATCATGAACTTACCTTACGAACATCTGCAGATCTCACAAAACCACCTCAACCCGCAAAAAGATGCATGTAGTTCACGCTTCGATTTAGAACGCAAATTCAAGTGAATTCCTGAATTCCATGTGAACCGGGTAAGAATCATCCATTGTCCTTCCACAGCAACATTATGTCTTCTTGTTATTTGTCCTCTACCTGGCCCACCATCGTCGATAGACAGATTGCTTATCTATGTCTATAGAACCTGGCATCAGCTCATAGAAAGGTCTTTACTGGAAGGAAGAGCATTTGTTACGAAACAAACCGAAATGAAAAGCTTCAAGACTACAGCAGCTCAGAATCAAACAAGCAGTTTGTAATTGTAAGTGAAACTGGGTAAGAACATCCATTGTCCTGCCACAAATGGTTCTCAGTGTGGTCTCGACTCCGATGGAAATGACCACCATAACTGTCTAAGACGAGGCAGAACCTGGGACATCCAGCCATACACGAATCATCTGAGCAATTGGAGCTTTACACGAGATGAAATTACCACAAAAATATTCACAAAGCGTGAGATTCTACTGCTGAATGACTTGGGCAAATGGAATCAAATGCGAACTATTCACACCAGTCAGGAAACTATCTAAACTCTCCTTCTCTACACCTGGTAGCCTAATCTACGTCTACTGACTGGAATCACAAGAAAGAACAGAAGAAGTGTGAACATGTAAGACAAGTTCATGAACTTCAGTCCGATCAACTGCTGGCACGCCTCCTCCTCAGGATGTTTCGCTTACGCACATCTCTGTCTGAGTGACCTATCCGAGTCTTCGTCATCAGCAACAACGGGAGACCGCGGTCTCCTCATTTCTCTCCTAGTTCTTTCAACATACACATCATGATACCCTGGTAATTGCTCGATCTTCACACAATCTTGCCACACCAACAACCAGAGGACACCCGTAGGCCTCATAGCACAAGCTTCTATATTTAATATCGTCCTCAGCACCAATTCAAGCTCTTTATTGTCCGGTACTTCCTTCCGAGGATAGGCTTCTTCGTATTGAGCGAGAATCTCACACCCAGGTATGCCAGACCAGTAGCAAGTTTTGCCATTCGTATGCGTAGTGAACCGGGTCTTATGGTACACCATCTCTTCAGGTGTTGGTTTTCTTAATTTGCTGTTGACCCAGGTGATAAAGCTCTGCTCCACATACTTTCGGGCTAAAAGACTGGTATCGTGAGAAAAGAGCGGTCTTGAAGTTCTTTCTTCTCCGCTGCACCCTCCATGAAACCTTTGACTGTTTCCGCCTGGCACTCGCTTGTCGCATCGTCCTTCTACATCCCTCCTAAACACTCGAACTGGAACTTCATCACTTCTTCTATCCCTCAAGACACCATTCCCCAGGTCAGCTGGCCTACAGTGATATCCTCTCTCCCACTCGTGATCCCTGCTCTTCCCAGCGGTATCGCTCCCTGAGCACCTCCCTCCGTTGGAAACATGAACCGGATCCTCATGAAGATTTCCCGTTGCTCTCACACGTTCCGGTCTACGAAAGAGATAATCCGGCTCGTTGTCTCCTATATCTGCATCCACATCTACATCGCCATCAAAGCCTGGGGGAAGCCGTTCGTCATGTTTAGTTCTGACAACATTACTAGCCTTCTTGCTTTCCTGATGATGAGCAGTGAGCTGCTGTTGGTCAGTGACTGCACCACTCCTCCATGACCGACTTTTGTGATCGCCATTAATCTGGATGCTCTCAGCAAGGATCTCCTTCCCAGCGGAGAAATTCTTGCTCAGAAGGTCGCTCATAAGCTGCATGTTCTCCACAAGTTTAGTGTTCTTTTCTTCTAACAGTCGGACTTCGGTCCTCAGCTTCTCTTCTAGACACCGCGCCTCAGACCTTAGTCTGGCGTTTTCTGCTTCTGCAGCAGAGGATACTCCATTCACCGGGGAGGAGATTTGGCCAATTTTTTCAGTAAGGGATCCAACCTTCGTTTCCAGTTCGTCAATCTTGTTTTGCTTCTGTTCGCTCAATTTCCGATATGTATTCACATTGGCATCACTCAAGTGTAGATCGTTTTGCATCTTCTGCTGCTCACTTTTCAAGTCCCGCAGCTTCCTCTCCAGATCCTTGATGTACATACCGGCACCCCGCTCCTGGACGATGTCCTCAACGCTCTCTCCTTCCGAAGAGGTGTCTTGGAGGTCCCTGGTTGCGTTTCTGGCTTTTTTCTGATCAAACCACCGAGTCAGAAGGTACAAAACTACTAAAAGCAAATTGGAAATCAGAAATTTTCGCTCACCGTATCAGCCTATCCTCTGAAACCTATCTAAGGTTCCTCGAGGGTATCGGGGGAACAGTATGCTAGCATTCACTATGTGCGCTTTGAAGGTGGCGCCAAGATACCACATAGAAACAGGAGATGCCATAACAAGGCACACTGGAAACTTGGCCTGTAATTTTAGGATGCCGATTCTATTTCGGATGACGGTATTTTTGGGAGCCACTCATGGTCCCACTGATAAATGATCCAGATCAGCTTAGTCGTTCTTCCTTGTGTATACTGAATCCTTGGAACAGGTCCATTCAAAATGCGAGATAGACTTCAATCTCTACTTCCTGCAACCCCAAGGTTGCTACGTCGTTTAGTTGTTTAGTCTCCTAAAACGTTACTGCGGTTCTAGAAGGCTGGGAAATTGTTCAGTTGCAATCATACTGGCGCAAGCTGCTGGTTACTGTAACGGACCTACACTGCGATTATTCGAGGAGACTAGAACTGTGACTGGTAAAAAAACGCATTCAAAATACGAAAGGTAGAAAAACCAAAGAATTAGAAGGACCACGAAACAAGCGGCATAAACCGATGAAAAGTACTTCCTCTTCCTGTCCTACTTGAAAACTGAGCCAACATGTAACGAAGAAGCAACCATCAACCAAGATGCGCAAGTCACCGTACCCGGTAACTTGGCTTGTATGCGGAATGCCTGGACTCCAAGACGTTCCAATTTGAACTCCTAATAATTTGCACTTGATTGACTTCAGAGATACGGCGGTCCGTCAGTAACTTACTTTAGCAGCCCACTTCAACCCGCATGAGTTGCAGAGTGTTCGTGGACCCAATGGACCTCGCCTGGCCAATTTCTTTTCTTCAGAGCCACAGTCTGCACATTTTGACGCCTGCACGGATCGAGATTTATGTCACTAAAACCTTTCTCACTTCCTTACAGCGGGGCATCGTCATGTCTCCATGACGATACAAGGCAGACAAAAACTATGACAGGGAAGAACTACGCTCCTCTGAAACGAATGGAATAGGCAAGCTCCATTTAGCAAACTGCAGTAAGGAGGTTGTAAGATCAAGAGAAGCATACCCGTTGGTCAACAGACTCCTGATCAAGACCCCTACTAGCATCTTTTTTTCGGCCACCAATTACTCCTCCCCCCCAATTCTGCTGGTAATTTTCACAACGTATCCGCAGGATAAGGGCAAGTGAAACAATTCACACCTGGAAAATAAATACCTGTACCTGAGAGCAAATTAGTCTGAACGAGAGAAATATAAGTTAACCATTGCCCAGGCGAGGTTGACAGCTCCCCACCTTTTGATCAAGTCGTCTCTGACGTCTCTCCGCTCTATCCATCGACGTCCTGTTCAGGCTGTCTTCGACCTTGCTACAAGCTGAGAGCATGTATGAGTAAGCTACGACCGGAGGACGCTCATGTTCGAAGGGAACAATCACTCAAGGTGCGACTTTTTCATCACAACCATCGTGTAACGATTCCCGTGAGTGTTGCCCCAGTCTTGGGCAGTCTCCCGTTCCAGCCACAAAATGTTTTACTGGAATTGTGTGACGTGCCGAGCGCTAAAACACAGTCGTTACCTACATTCTTCGAAACATAACCTGTCCGCTTAGCACTCTTAGAAGTCATATAGACCAAAGAGCAGGAAGCAGCGATTACACACGCTTCTAAACAGAAGACAGCATCCAGCTACGGCCTAATTACGGGCCCCTAATTACACTTCGAAGAGGTCTTGAGAAGAGCCCGTGCGCACGTGCGGCCCAACCTCCTGTTCGCAAAACAGCAACCGTACCCAAAGAAGGAATAAATCGCAAGTTCATCATCCTCCCATTCTTCGAGAGGTGTGTAAAATCAGTGTGTCAACTATGCGATTGAACTAGCGAACCTGGCCGCTGTATAAAGACTGTCTTCGGGCCCCTATCTAAGCAGATAAGCAAGCTGACCCGGTATCTTCCCCACAAGCCGAGAAAACTGACAGAGTTCAGCAAGCAACACCTACCATCATCCAAACCACGAGAGTGACTCATTTTCTCCTCAGTCTCTCGTCCGCGTTCGTCTGCCGCGTTTTCCCCGTCTCTCCGCACAGCATGTCAACAAGTCAGCAACTCGTTTCCACAAATCATCAAAAATGCCGGCGTCCGGCGCTCCGCTATCGTGTCGCTGTCCTTCCCCCCTCATTCATTCATTCTCTCATTCTCTCTCTCTCTCTCTCTCTCTCTCTCTCTACGCTACTGAAAATACGGCAGTCACGCCTCGAATGGTCGGCACTGACTCTCACGCTTAAACCCTCTTCGTCGTCCGTCGTTCCTCCGCGCCACCCTGTTCCTCGGTAGCCGCAGTCTAGGCCAAATCATACGACCTCATCGGAAGCTCAATCCTCCTAAAATTATACCCGGACAATACGTGCCCTACGTTACAAACAAAAAGTACTCGGTCCCCGTTGGCAAGAAACCTACCGATTTACAGCATGTTATATTTAACTCCTGGTCTGTCACGCCAGCCTTGGGGAAGACTCGTCTTAAGCCAAACTTCCAAACTCTCAAGGGGAAGAAGCCCAATGCATCCAACCCTTCGTACTTTTCCCCGTTTGAAAGTTGCAAGCTTATGGTGATGAACAAAGGAAGCGGAGGGCGTGATGCTTCAAAACATAAGTCCTCCATCTTGGCCGATCCAAGCCTTGGCAACAACTCGGTTTTCCTGCGAAGGTGGTAACACATGGACCTCTAAAGCATGACCGAATCATGAACAAGATGGATTGGAAAGCAAACGAAAGACCAAAAGTTGGTGCCGGGACTTCGACATTGTTCGATGCAGCTGGTATCCGTACGACCAAGAACCATCAATTTTCATCATGAAGAGTGCATTTATCCACATATGCCAGCAGTTTCGAGTAGTTTCTACTTCCCACAACAACAACAAAAAGTGTCTACTTCCTTTCCCAAAAATTAATTAAACAAAACTTCCTTTCCCACATAGAAGAACGTGCAGAGCCTAAGGAGGGAGGGAGGCATGCACTGGTTTAATAGTTACACATGAAGATCATTACCAAGGCTCTTGAAAGTTACAAAATTCCAGTCCAAAGATTACCGTAACACGTCTTATACACATGACTTACGTTTTTCTTGCATACACTGTAGTTTTCCTAAGTCAGTACGTGGAGGGTCTTTAGCGTCTAGACACATACATTAAGCAAGATTTGTTCTACATCTGGTGGTTGTCGGATTCCCTACTTTTAGCCTATGCTGATGTCTAATTCTGTGAGATTCTGTTGAACATGAAACGATCAAGTATAACTACATGTCCAGGAGACGCTCGAGCTGAGGAGTGCTACTATCCTCATATTTATTCGAACGGCTCAGAGACGAGTGGACTTGGAAGGTGGACATGTGGATCATTTCCAACACCTAAGTCTAAAAGAATGTATGAATCATGATGATTTCGTTAGTTGGATGGATCGATCATCAGCTGAAAGATTTTCTTTCTGGGAAGACTTCCGGTTTGGAAGAGAACTAGAAACTCTGTCAGCCAGAAGAGATTTTAGGCTGACACCTGCTTGCAGCCTGAACTAAGTTGTTTCCGATTAGAAGCTTTCCATGATAACGGCGAGTTCATCCTTCCCGTTTGGACGTTCGTAATATTTAACTTATATTTTCTTCTAGCCAACGTCCTTCGTTTTCCTCTTCCATATGATTGATAGTTTAATCCAGACATTTTCTTGACCGCACCCATAATACTTTAGCAGGATTTAACCTCACCTCTCTTAACTTTGCATTATTTTAACTTTGCATTATTTTATCACATCATTTACATGCTATAGCAGGTTCAGTAGGTCAAAATGTCCTATCATCAGAATGCGATAATTGCATGTTAGCCGTGGGTATGTATTTACATGGAAAGTTCAATCTAAAATGCCTTTACAATAAATTATTAGCTAAGTCTTAGTCCAGGGATTTTACATAGCAGTAAACTTGCTGAACTTACTATTACCGGTCAGAGGTAAATCTCTTTCGTTTACTCGGATATATGGTATGTAACGTTTTTACTTGTACTGTACACTCTCCATTTTCCAGAGTTGAAGTAGTAATTTACCTCTCCGACGTTTTGTTACTAGAGTAAATGTCTTTCGCCTTTTTGCGCTGTTTTACCCGAGTGACTGCCTTTGACTTGCCCTGTTTTGTTTGTATCTGCTACCAAAAAGCTTGCGTACACTTTCCCGTGCACTTTTTGTACCTTTCATTCTCCTTTTATGCGTCATGGACTCACAGTGCGTTGATTCGGAGAAAGGAGATATAAATATAAGTCATCCATCCAAATTATTGAATGACTGTGTTTCTTGAATGACTCTTCTTATTCAAGTTCCCAAAAGTTCATCGAGCATGCATACTCAAGCTGCTTCCGGAAGTCCATTGAACATGCTTATTGTTGCTCTAGAAAGACCTTTAATGCATCTCCCGCCATTACATTTAAATTTAACTGACACAATCGGCATTTTATAATTTTATACAGAACGGATGAATCTCCCAGCACGTCTAGTTTTGAACTGTAGTTATTATATGCTCATTCAGCACGTTAGCTATGTTAGTCTTAGGATCAAGAGAATGTGAAACAACAAGAAACGAAAGAACGTGAAGAAAATGGATGATAGCAAAATGTCAATATGGTAAATTCCACCTACTCTTGATGAAGCATTCTGAATTTACAGGAGTTAGAACCTCCTGAACTCTCAAGAAACATGTAGGATCTGGATCCAGACTACTACAGTAGCAAAGTCTGGAACTCTTCAATCTGGATCTGGACATCTTCAATCAAGATTGACCTTCAAAGACGATTTGGGTATTGTATCACACTTCATACAGTTTTGTCGTCAAATGTGAATCTGTCAATCTTTATATTTGTTATGAAGAACAAATTCTGATGCACGACGACTGTTTTCAGTAAAAGAAAGTTGATGTTGTTAGCAAGTTCGGGCGGTCTCTAATCCAGAAAACGACTTCTACTTTGTGTATGTTAGCATATGAAATATCCTATATTCCGCTAAATGAATAATATACATGTAAGATCAACTAAGGGGAACTTTCTCTCGCTTGTTGTTCTCGGGAAAAAATACAAGTGGTAAGGAACGTTATCAGATGCACTCCCCAAAGTACATATGCGGGATGCTGATTATCACTAGAGCATATTTCTCAATGAAAAAGTTAGGTAAAAATTAAACCTTGTATATTTTCCTCCTCCATCAGGAAAAGTTGAATATGCAAGGAAGTTAAGACTTTTAGTTTAGTGTGAATCTACGTGAATGGGAGAAAGCATCTTAATATTAGTGAGACTTAAAATATTTCATGTAATAATCAAATTTTTGATATATCAAATTATATATTTGATATATAATTTTTCGAACACCAATAAGAAAAACTCTCAAGAATCTTTTGAAGTTAAATTCAAACGAGGAGATTTACTGAAATCCTGAGATCCTTCAATCGTCTGCATTTGGGATGAGGAAACTGCCCTAAAGCATGACATGGACTATGCAAAGGAAGGCATTTTGAGGTCATTCTTTAAGCTATGTTTGATGTTTGGATTAACAACAAACTCAATCATTTTAGATCCTCTATTAGATTATTATTTTTAATCTTCTTTATCTATTCTAGAGGTTAATATCTTTCATGCAAGAATAAATAAATAAAAGCTAGTTTTTGATGTGATATTACCTACTTGGTGGCATATATTGACTGTGACACATAATGTTCAATCAATTATAAGATTGCAACAGAAATCAGAAAATTATTTGTCTAGTTGTAAGAACCTCACCCAAAATATATTAAATCAACATTTGTCAGCAACTACATAGCAATTCCAGTCGGTGACTCTCACTATAGCATGTGAATGTGCCATCAATCAATACGAAATAAAAATTAGAGAGATGAACAACCATAAATATTAAAGATAATATTATCTCATCCTTTTTGACGGAAAGATTAGATGACAAATTTATGTATTAATAAGAGTAATTTTTTTGCTTAGCAGGCTACAACACTTGTACTCTTTGAAGCATCATTGTCTGCGTTCACCTTATGTGTTCTCTTTATATGTTGTCATATTGTGATGTGGCTCTTGTGTAAAATTCTTGTAGAACTAGGTTGTGATTTTTTTCAACGTTATCACGTAACTTGTTGAACAGTGTGATGAGTGTACACTCATGATTATCTGTTTGAGTGATCGGATGATAGTGAAATGTGCCAAGTCAACAATTTGTGTGCATTCACTTCAATAGTTTTTGTCGTTAAATTCAAGTATAAGATGGTGGGTTGAGGATTCGTGAGACATTCTCTCTTAGTGGGTGATTCGTGAAGATTTCTCTATGGTCTACATGGAGTGAAGAACTACGAGAGTGGTGGTTATGGATAGAGAATTGATCCAAGCTCCATATCTTTCTTTCTCAAATCTATTCCACATCAAGCTTCATTGTATCCACCGCGATCACTTTTGATAGTGGTTAGTTTTCTATTTTGGTGATGAATTCATGGAGAGGCTGATGGACTTGTCTCTTTCGATTATTCTTTCAATCTACATATGAAGAGACTTGAGATCTTACGATCTACATCTTGTTGTATATAACAATGGATTTCAACTATCCGGACAACGTTCCTCTCAACGTTCAGGTTGATATTCAAGGTCATTGTAGACCAAAGATCCATCATCCACCTTGGATCATGAAGAATTTTAAGGAAGAATATTTCAACCAAGTGATATGTTCATCATTTTTTTCATACTTTTTATTATATATCATTTAAGGTTGTAATATTAACTCTATCTTAGTCCATGACTCAATTATCTATCTTGTTTGAACGCTTCTATGTATTTATGTTCTGTAAAGAATCATTCAATATGTCTCAAGGATTTTATGGTTTCTTCTGGTCTTATAATCATCTAGTGTTCTTTTGGTATTACAAGTTGTTATAGTGGAAGGAGTTGAGTGAAGAAAAGACAAACTTTTGCTCTCATTGATCTACTTTTGGACCAATAATGTTCGAGTTGTTTCTCATGACATTTTTTGTAGTTTCGAGAGATTTCAAAAAGGACTGAAGAATCAAATGATTTCATGAAAGATTGATGATGTTATGATTGATTGAGTGACGAGAGATGAAACTCGTACCCACTACTACGTTTTTTGTTGTTTCGTGAGATTGTGAGGTGTTTTGCGGATCTATGAGTTGGGTTGGAGAGCTGACCATGAGCTAGTCGTTTTGATACCAAGTGCAGCCGATTCATGATTGTTTTGGTTGTCAACCAATCGATTGAAGTTGAAGGGTGTAGACGTAATATGACAGGTATTGCAAACTGTGTTAGTGATGAAGTATTCACTATTTCTTGTGTTTTGGGTCAAAGTTACAGGTGAAACCTTCCATGATTGAGGGATGTCTTATTAATAAGAAATATGAAAAGTTTCATCTTGAATGGTCTAATAGGTTGTTCAAGGTCTTTGATCAAACCTACATGGATCTGTAAAGCTCTTAAGTTAACACAAAGTTAGATTGAGATATTGATCTAAAATTATTCAAGGTAAGACTGGAGGGTCCAATAAAGTTTCAAGTGAAGTTTGGTCACTATTCGTTGGGAACTGATGTCTCAAAGTTCAGAGAAGTTTGTGTTATTAGCGTGTTCAAGTTTTCAGTCATACATATTGTCACCTTTTGGTTCTTTTCGAGCAATTGGGGAGGATTTTGTAATTGAAACTACTATGTCAACATAGAGGGTGACATTTTGAAGGTTTGGGACTTATTTCAGCTCTAATTGACGAAGGAGCAAGGAGTCACGATGAGTCAGACGTCAATCTTTCAATTTTTGGAGCTGTCAGATATCACCATTGTTGTGAATCGAGTTGTGAATCGAGTATTCCTTGAGGCGAGCATGCTATACTTTGCTGGAATGCTTTGAAGACCAGAGTGTGCAACAAGTTGTATTGAGACTCAAAAAGTTTACATATATGGATGCAAAGCTTGGTAGAGTTCTGAAAGTCGTACATGTGAAAATATCGCACTATAGCATCTTTCGGTTGTAATAGATAGAGTTGTAATGGGTGGATTGATGAGAAGCTAGTGTCGTTGGAAAGCTTATCAAGTAGTGCTTCTAGTGATGTAAAATTATGTTTAGTTAAACAGTATAGAGTTGAATATTACAGATAGAAAATAGTAAGATTTGTTTGGAGCACAACATTCTATAACTTATACATACCTTTGGATCATAACAAGCTTTAACCTTGAGTTGAGAGAATGCAAGATCACTTGTGCCAGAGGAGTAGATAGAGAAATCTTTGGACTGAAAGATCGAGATTCGGTGCCAACATGTTCAAACTACATATCTCTACATAGTCATATACATAGTATACTCTCAGACATAAAAACACGTAATACGACAACGTTCTTACAACTATAAATCCAAGTATAAATTAATATTTATAGATAAATTTTATTTTTTTAACTTAGTCTAGTTTCTATATAATATTTTGATTTTTGATAGCATCAATAGAGCAAAATTTGATCAAGAATGATTATTATCTAAAATCTAAAAATCTAACTGCCTTACATATTCACTCTCCTCCATTCTGATGAAAGAGACAAATATACAAAGGTTTAATTTATTATCTAATCCTCTTGTTGAGAACAGTTAAGTAATAAATTAAACTACAAAGAGAATATCATGTGTTTGGGATCGACTCTTGGATATGTAGTTTCAGGGGTGCTTTTGTCAGCATTCTCATTACGGGTTTTTTTTAGTCTTTCCGTATCTTCAAGTCTATTATCACTTAATATTTATAAATACTTTTATTTTTCTTGTAAACTTGGAACAAAATATTCACTTGACATTAATATCTTATCTCGATAAGAGCAAACGGGCAAAACTTCCCTGAAGTTGATATTGCATGCATATTATTATCTTCAGTGAAGAAAAACAACTAAAAAACAACTAAAAAGAAACGATTCATTTTTGTCTTTTATAATCACACTTGCCGTCACTTGGAAAGATACATGCAACACTTAAAATTAGACTCGAAGAATGATAGACGGAACCAGACCACAACATTTGATTTAGTTTTCGACGACTTCTGACAAATAGTGTCAGGTCTTCTGGTAGAAATTCACGATTGGTGCCGGTGCGAATCTAACCGCAAGAAAACCAGCGGAGAATACTTTCTGGGAATGTGGTACAATATTTCACGTCGAGAAAAAACACGGTAAAGATTAAATTGGGACAAGAATGCAATGAGGACCACATGATATGCATACAAAGCCTACTTTTTGGCCAAGAAGAGGAAGAAGACAAATGTTGGTTTAGTGGAGAAAATTATCAAAAATGGTTGATTGCCAACTGCTATGTTACTAGAAAATAAATTCTGCAGACTATGGATCAGTATGTGAAATGACTAATAGAGAGACTAAAGAACATAAGGTGAATAGAAGATGCAATTATTTGCTTGGTTGGGCCCCTGCGCTGAAGTCGATCCTTGACAGGGCCCCCGCACCAAAAGCGATCCTTGGTCAGGCCATGACGGGCTGCAGTCAGTAGATAGCTGACTAGACGGTAGGAGGTTTTCTTCTCTTCATAGTTTCGAGGAGGGCATCGAGTTTGAAGGGAGGAGCCCGCGGATTCGGGTTAAGGCATTGGGACGGGAAGGATGAGTCCGCGGATTCAGTGGTGGTTTCTTCAGTCACGCAAGACCGCAAACCGATTTCTGTTTGCGTACTGCCACCGTGGACGATACAGTCATCATCCATTAGATCGATAAACAGTCTAGTCAGCTATCTACATACAATAGCCAGTCATGGATCTGACCAAGGATCGGTTTTGGCGCGGGGGCCCTGTCAAGGATCGACTTCAGCGCAGGGGCCCGACCAAGCAAATAATTGTAGAAGATGCTATCTTCTGAAAAATATCAAAAGAACAGAAGGTTAAATTGTCCAGATGACTAAACTTAAATAATTAAATTTAAACTTCTCAATTCAACAATTCTCTCCTCAACTTACGAGGTTTGTTTCTATAGAATTGGACACCTCGGCGTTGACAACTATAACATCGTACGTGCAGTGAACAGAGCGTATGTTTCGCTTCCACAAAAATTCTCCGTTATGTCAATAAAAAATATTCAATTCAAGTGTCTTTAATTAATGCACTAACTCTTCCAACATGAAAGGTTAGTCCATCAATTAAAGGACATGCATATTCACTCTTCTGAACCCGGAAGAGGTGAATATGTATACAAATACGTTTCGGGGAAAAGATACACAAACTTACAAGCAAAAATACAGTCTTAAAATACTTCTAAATGATTTGTTGTATATTATGACTTTGAGAAAAAAAAGAGCAAAAATCATTTTTTGCAATAAGCAAAGTTCAACATGCACAATGTTGACATGCGCACCAGAGCACAACTGACAAGATACCGAAATTCAAAGTATTAGATTTAAATTTTTATTTAAATAGTTCTAAAGTGAAAGTAACAAATGGTCTCTACAAAGTGAAAAACCTATAAGTGTAGTGAATCGAAACGTCATTCCTTCTATTATAAAACCAAATCTCCTCCACGAAGAAAAAATTCACTTCAATTTATATTAATTTATGAATTAAATTTTCCAAAAAAGTTAAATCATAAATTAATTTAAGCATGCAAATACCTCTTCCATCTTAACGTGGGTTTCGGGTTTAGGGATACCTCCCACATTAGCACAGTAGGGGAGGAGGCAAATGCTTTATCGGTACCATTAGCGCGTTTCAAACTGGATCGCGAGATATGAATTTACTTTAGCAGAGATTTGGGATAGTGAAGAATTCATCTAAGGTTCTTGGATTAAAAGCTCCTAAGGAACACTCCGTTTTCAAACTATGTCAGTGGATTAAGAAAGGTATGTGATATAATAAATAACATCGAGTTTTTTCATGAATCATTTAGAAAACTTTATTATTTCAGTTATGTGTTTCGTTCGTCCATCAATGTGTAAGCTAGAGCATTTCTTTAGTTTATCCCTCACGTGTTTCGCTCACAAGTTAACGAAATGTGTATCTCTCTCTTGTGAGAACGAGCGAATAATATTTTCTACTCAAATTGGATTAATATTAACGTATTTTTCTTAATTGTGAGAACTCAATATTCTCAAAAACTAAAAAAAAAGAATCATTCACGTAGAAAAATTCAAGTTTACAGCTATGAAATTTATGAGTTAGATGCAAAAAACTTAAATTTTAATTCACGAATAATATGAAAAATTCTTTCATTTTCCTTACTACTCTGAGAACTCAATTCAGAGATCTTGGACAAACTTGGTCGTACAAATCCGTTTTTTATTTTCGAGATTAAGTTATGGAAAAGTTATTTATCCCGGAGAAAAATCTTCGTCATTAGGTTGGAAACGCCCTATTAACGCTTTCTTTACCGACTGCCTAGAGAAACTCATGCTGACGAGTGAAGTGGCCGAGAAATGAGGAGGTTGTCAAGAAAAGTTAGCCGAACAGTGCGGCGCGAAGTGGGTTGGCCTGCCTGCACGTCATTCCCCTAAGCGTGTCAGTAGCATTTCAGGCGCGGTGATGTATGACGTGAAGATGAGGGCGGCGCCTGTCTCCTCTTTTCTCACGGCGAACACAAGCGTTACTGTACCACCACTACCCCATCCGCCTGTAGCCCGGTCGCCGTGGGTTCGAATCCTCCTGGCGGGGGGACTCATGCTGTGCAAGGGCAGCAGCATACGGCTGCAGAAAGCCCCACAGCGAAAAGAGTCCTAAAAACGAAACCAAACAAGAAAACCACCACCAACACCAGGGCTATCGAGGAGTTCCAAAACTTCGAGTAACAGTCATGTATATCGAAACATTTGCACTTTTTCCGAATGTCACTGAGCTTTGTCGGAAATGATTCAGAATGGCCGCAAAGCTTTTCAGGGAGCTCGGGAATAAACAGAAGTGAATATATGTATATACATGTAAATGGGTATATTCTCTCTATATTTTTGATTGAATTCAAATTCTTTCAGAGAAAAAGTTTTTCCGAGACCAGAAAAATTCAAATCTATAATACTGGTTCTTGAATTTTTTTAGAGTCAAATTACTTATTATTCTTGTAAAAGGATAGCGCTTCTCAGTTGCTTTTTAATGTTACCTTTCAAATTAAATTTTAGAAATCGGAAAACGGTAAATTACTCTGGATAACCCAGATGAGAGCATTTCCTAACCATGATCTTCAAAAAGTGAAGGGTCTGGGTTACCCAGTATTAGTAGCAGGGTTCAAACCACCTTAGGTAATATTTACCTCCTCCATCTAAAAGAAAAAAGAGAGAATATACATTCCAAGGTGAGTGGTCAAAAACCAAAGGATAAAAAGACGAATATCCAAGATATAAAAGTAGTTTTTAGGCGATTGGCTGCTGCTCATATGCTTTTTGGCCCTATTCTGTAAAGCCATTGGAATGCATCTGAAACTCTACATTCTGACGTGAAAGTAACAAGCAAAACAAAATCATTTTTTCAGACTCAAAGAACACTGTGAAGAAAAGAATAACATTTTCTTTTCTTTCATTCTTTTATACTCATACTGGGGTTTTAATCAACGGCTTTCTCTATCATGCGGTAATGTGAAATGAAACACGATGTAAAAAAACGGTTATATTTTCTTTCATCCTAAACTTTTGCTTATTTGTATTCGTATTTTCATCACAGCAGTAATGAAATGATTAGTAAACTTGATCGGACTCTTCTTATCGTTCTTTATTTGATCCTACCTTTTACCTGGAATTGCCAGTCGTGTAAATCATTTGCCTAATCAACAATACCTGTTAGCAAAAATGATTATGCATACATAAAGACAAGTCAACGAGCGATTTAGAATTAATTTTTCCAGGTCTTTTCTCGAGTCATCGCTCTAAACAGAACGCGAGATAAGTCTCAGTTTTCTAAATAACATAACTTGTATGACTTGTAACTCTAAGTGAGAGGTATGATAAAATAGGAAATCCTAAGAGGGGTCCGAGCAAGTACGACTTCCATTTTGGAGGTCTGACCAAGTAAATGCACCTGTAGATTGCACATCGATCCCGCAGAAGCTTTCTCTTGGTAGGAACTGACGGTCAGTACAGATCGGACCTTTGATCACGGCCAAGTGTCGGTGGGCTCGAGTAGGAGACATGCTAGACGTAGACAGACTTCCAGTTCGTCCTGGCATCACGAGCATGTTGAGAGGTCTATCACAGGCACACCACCCTTTGTAAGTTCTTCACTGTCGCTTCTTGCTCGGCAGAAAACGAAAGTAAACAAAAGTGAAAGTGACTTTCACCCTTGCTTTTCTGTGGATGGTTGCGTGAACATAAATTTATTTTACCTCACCTCTCACAGAGCTTGATCTCTTAAGATTGCTTGACTTGATGACAGCTCTTGACACTCTTTATTTAAGATTGTCTTACATGACTGCAACTTTGATTGGTCGTTTTAAAATGAACTAAACAGACCCATCCATGGCTTGCTGTTGACATGCACTTTTTACATTCAGATGATATGATATTTTCATCTGTTGAATTCGCTTTGTCAGTCAAAGGTGCGATCAAGGAAAAAAATCTTACAAGACGTGAATCAAGTCTGAAAAAAATATATAAAATGCGGTCAAATAAATTCCTATTGCGTGAAGCACTTGCAAAGTAGTTCAGTTTATGATTGAAATAAACAACTCGAGTATCTTAATTTTACTTCCAGGATAGCGTGAATCTATGTTTTCTCACGAGCAAATACTGCTCGCAACTGATTAGCGAGATCACTTTATCGTATAAGGTTATGGTGTTTATATTGCATATCACATATGGAAGTATGCAGAATCATAATAATCACCTTTTTCATTTTCAGATAGAAAACATAGTAGGCTTATTAATTTATTATTTAACTCTTCAGGCAATGTGAGATAATAAATTAATTTTTACCATAAATTGATGTTCATTGGTACCATGTTCTCGGCCTTGTAGTTCTGGAAGTGCGTCTTCACACATTATGGTCATCAGTTATGTTTGGATCTGCATGTAACTCTCTGTTCGTTTATTATTTAATATTATAAAAATTTTAATTTTTATATTAGTTTAGTGACAGATTTTTATATAACATTTATATATCTTTTGATAACTGAAACAAAATAAAAATTCTCCGAAGTTTATATAGGCATATTAAAGAGATTTAACCAAAGTATAAAAGAACCGAGGAGAAATATCTGAAAAGCACACGACACACAATATATTCAAAATGAAAACAAGACCAATGATCTCTAAGAGTTTTCACCATATTCCAGCACCTGCTCCAGCACCTGCCTTCTCTTACACGTTCTTCTCATAATGCACTTGGGATGCATATTTATTCTACTCTTATTCATCTTTCATTTGAGTCTCTTACCATTCTTAGGGAGTCTTGACATTAACATTGACCACGGCTAACCATCTGTCACCTTTGGTCCATGTTTGGAATTTGTTTTATGTTAGAAAATGACCTTTAGGTTCTAAATGAGAAGGAGATCATTCTCCTTCTCATTTAGAAATATCTCAACTGGTGTCATCTTCTTGTGTGGTACGTCAAAGATATAACTGAGCATAATTTTATTCCTATTTGCTCCTTATTTCCTTAGTCGACTTCTAGTATCCACGTACTGAAATTAAGAATATGAGACTCGCGTAGATTACATAGGATGTAACTAATTCCAGCTTTCTTCATTATCATCATTTGTAGTATGATCTAGAAGCTTCACTGAGGAAATTTTTTTATAAACATGTGCAAGTAGAAATAATATACTTTGAATTTTGAATAAATTTTTTAGATAATAAATGAACTAAAAACTAAGTTGTTTTTATCTTAAATAAATTTTAAAGTAAAATATAGTGGTTTATATCTAAAAATCAATTGTTTTAGACAAAGATATAATTCTTCTTGAATCAGTCATTTTCATCAAAATATAAAGATTTATCCCTTCAAGAGTCTTATCCTTATGTCCTCAGACTTTAATGCGCACCATAGGTACATAATATTTAAAATTTACACTTTAAGTACTATTTGGGGTTTTTCTTGATTCATCTAAATAACATGTTATCAACCACATGTTATCCTTATGCTAATCATGCACGACGGAGATTTAAATATAAATTGGAACTGCTTCTTAATTTATCTAGGTAATTCATATTTTTTATATACGGTCTTACTATCAACTACATCTGGTGCAAAATTATTGCTTCGCCACTAACAGAGTTTCGAGAATCGGGCTACGGACCTTGTGAAAGATATTAGGAGTATCAGAGTTTAGAAAAAAGGTTCTTCAACGGCTGAGAGGTAACTGGGAGTAAAATTGTCACGGGTAAGTTTGTATAAAACCGTGGCTCATTCTAGATCGTGCCCGAGATTCAACATCAAGATTTTACCATTGATTATTTTTCCGTTTCTACACTCAAGATAATTACTCAGAGTAGCAGAGAATCCATTGCAAAAAAAATCAGAAAAAACCAATGAATAGCCGTTAAGAAAACACCCGTGTTTTCCTGCGAGTATCTCCTGAGGTACCCGCAGGAAACACTGGCTGCAGACTTGTCGAATTCGTAACTCACGCCCGCGGCTCCCAAATATTTCAGAGATTCTTTAATTGTGACACCCCCTATTAAAGACACTCAAACCTAGCTTTCCTGTTACTCAGTAAGTAAAACTTACGGAAGAAGTTAACTCTACTCATCTTAATTTCCCTGACGTGCATAGAATAGTGACATGTTATTATTCCTCACTTAATCGAACGATAAAGATTCATACAGATTCGCATGACATCAATTAATTAAGTAGAGTTAACTCTAAATAAAATTATCGTAAGTACTGTATGCTCCTAAACAACCTCCCCTGAAAGCGGGTAAAAAAGATTAAATCGAATTATTACAAAATGTTCTACAATCTCGGACAAAGCTTTACAGTTTAGATTTACTTTCAGATGGGGGAGGTATTATGCATGCATATTAATTAAATATTATTTTTATTTGACTTGAACACTTGTCTTATAGTAGAAAGGGGTAAGTTTCAACTCACAGCGCTTATAGCTTTTCCTTTTTCCACAGTCCATGTGTTACGTAAGTTCAGCTGAGAAGTACTTAAATTTAGTATTTAAATCTAGATATTTAAATTTATCTTATCACTGTGCTCAATGTAGTGGTAAAATAAATCCAAATCTTTTATGCAGTGGTGCAATGTTTACTTACTACAGAAAATACTTTTATTTTCTAAAAAGCAGTATTTATCTAAATAATCATGTATATTAGTAACTTCAAAGTATCAGTTTCCTCGTCCCTTTGCACACTTCCCGCTCTATCTCGTCAAGAATTTCTTGTCCTCAAAATTCCAGCTCGTACTTTACCAGAACCACCATTTGCATGCATATTTATTTCTTCTCATCTGAACCCTATAAATTTCGTTATTGGAAAAGAATTGAATGGCCCTATAGCTCAGTCCCAAAATGAGGTCAATTTTATACATTCAGACAGACGACTGTTCGACAAGCTACTACTAGTTAACGTCATTTGCACAGAAACTCATATTTATACATTCTTACAGTAGCACGCCACAAGTTGCTTTTAATTATTATTATTATTATTATTATCTAACGATTGTGGGTTTTATGTGATAAATAATTTCTGTCTCTTCTCTTGATATGCAAGTTCACTCTTCGTCAGATCAGTAGAGGGACTACTTTTTATTCACCTCTCTCGCCTTAATGAGCTTACATTCTTTTTTATTAGTTTGTTCTTTAGAGATAGTTTGATGAGACCAATTTTCTAAGCTCATTCTAAGCTCATCCTAAGTTTCAGAAAAATAGAAAAAACTGATAAACTGATAATATAATAATATTTTCAGTTCACAAATGCGTCCATAACGATCCCGTTTCTAGACACAACTCGCCTTTGATATAATTTGATTTAATATATTTTAAGATAATATATTTTATAATATATACGTGAAGCTTTCTGCAGTCGTGCGCCGCTGCCCTCGGCAGGAAGACTCGACTCCATGGCTAAACTTGCCTTTAATAAACTACGACTTCATTCTTCTCGTTAGAAAATTTGTTTTCTTAACTTTGACAAGCTCTAATAGTCATCACACTAACATATACATTAGAGGAGAAAGAAAGGAACATAGACAGTTTACCCACCGCGAGGGTGTATTATATGCATGACTCACATTTTATACTTAAGGTATAAATATGCATGCACTAAGAACTTTTGCCCGCTTGTTGTTATAGGGAAAAGATACAAGTGTTAAGCGAAAATCCTATATAACTATATAGAGTTAACAAGAAAGATCAAAATATTTTATAAATGTGAAGTTAGCTAACCTAAAGACAAGAGAAGACCAAGACATAAACCATAACTGCGCTCCCCAAATTACATATGCAAGATGTGTATTATCACAAGATACTTTATCAAAGTTCAATTTATTACCTGGCCCTTCTTAACATCGTTATGATATATGCGAAGAATATTGCACTGAAGCAAATCAGCGACAAAAGGATTGCATCAAACATTATTTTTTGCTTTCTTGCATATGCTAAAAGCTCATCGCAAAGGAAAATTGTGGAGTGAATTGACCGTCCTCACAAGAATCTTGATTGCTGCTGGGAAACTATTTGCTGTAATAGTGGCACTAATTTCATCTGAAGCGACTTTGGACAAATCTTATTGGTAGAGTTAAAAAAGAATGAACGGGTGCTTTTTGTGTAAGTTGCCTTGGTCCTTTTCCTTTAGGATTAGCACGATATCCCCTGCAGGTTCTAGACTAAAGTGTCTGTTTTTAAATCAAAACTCTGCAATACCTTTACACTAAATCACTCCATAGTATGTGGTATCTTGTTGAGGGTTTATGGTAAACCCTAAAGCTAAAGTATGGGAGAAAAAAAGACCATTCTATTCTTTGCTTTTATACTCGCACCAAAGGTTTAATCACTTATGAACTATTTATTATTCTAAATTATTGTCTTAATTAAATATATAGTAATAATCTTCTGTTCTAGGTGATCAAATGTGTAAATATAAACCGTGTGATAGTGACAATAATGAGGTAATTTTACAAAGGGAAAAGTGTGCTTAAACTAGAGTATGACTACAAGTTATACTCTAGTTGAACTAGAGTATAACTTGTACTCATACTCTACCTTCAGATAACTGAGAATTTTAACCATTAGGCAGAAAATCATTATTATGATTAAGTCTTATCTCAGTTTGAAATGTGTGATTAGGTCCTATCTCAGTTTGAAATGTGTGATTAAGTCCTATCTCAGTTTGAAATGTGTGAAGTAAGGAGATGAATTTGAAATGTGTATAGTAGAGAATAAAATTGAAGCTATTCACTAACTTTACAAGTTATGATTCATCTCAGAGTAAACTATTTAGTATTTACAGAGAAATGATAAAAATTTCAAGGTTTTCTGGAACATAACAGAATCTTTTCTTCCGACTCAAAGAACATTACGAGGAAATATTCTCTTTCATGCATTTATATTCATACTCGGGGTTTAATCGTGTTTGTGAGTACAATGATGTTTGACTGTTAACACAAACAAGTTCTAAGTGGGAGACAGGGTGATCATGCGGTTTACGTGTTTTTAGCCACAAGAGCCCTCTCGCAAGTGACCATTTCCTACCAATGTTTGTGCGACTCCAATGGAGAAATAAGTGTGGCAAAACCACATATACGTGGTCTCTACAGAAGGCCCGAGAACAACATCATGTGCTCCAACCAAAACCAACTCATAGTATGAAGAAAGAGTCTAATAAAACATTGCTTATGAGCTGAATTCGCTGAGAGTCTATAGCCACATCAGACATCATCTTCACCTTCATTCTGCCACAATTTGCATGATGACCAAAAGTAGATCGAAGAAAATCACAATCGACGCAATGCTCGGCATGCCAACAGTAACAGTCTCCGTGAATGTATGGTTTTAGAACCCATCTTTACAGGGTTGATCCCATATTGAACAAATCACGATATCTCGGAAAGACGTTCGATAGAGCCAGCCGCTCAACACTTAGTTGACTTTGTTCTCTGTTGCTGGACTATATAACTCACTCCTCTTTCCACAGTCCCCAAAAGACAAAGCCTGCTTCAACTTAGTACAATCTGCACCTCATCCTAATAACTGTACAGCTTCCTCTACCCACCTCTGAATGCTCCGCATATATATGAAACAAGTGACTGCAACATTGGTCACTTTATAGGAGTGGGTACGTCAGCGAGAGACGCTAGCACGCAGCAAGCTTGTTGACCCAGATGACAATCAACACCTTCGGTAATACGGAAAGATGAGATATTCTCAGGTAAGCACAACACCGAGATCTTCTCAAAGATAGGAAGTGGTAGTTGAAATCCTTCCGAGCATGTTCTAGGTACGAACCCTTTGCCTGCAATTTACAGGCTGCCGAGAACATTCATCATCCTTTCAAAGAATAGCCTAGAAGATATTCTGGTCCTCCAGGAGCGATACGTGGGTCGTGATTTTACGACGAATAACCTGCACCAGGAACCGAAAGATGACACTACACTCTAAACAAGTGACTGCAGGAGTAGGCCATGAAACTTGGCCTTTGGGGCGTTAAAATCTTCAGCTCCTAACGCCCATGTATGAATATACTCCATGCAGATTCTTGCGTTCGCTAGCATCAACTGTTGCGAAAAGATCGAGAATGTTTGTGGTGATCGCCGACACGCTGGAAACGATGGCAATAACCACCATAATAGCGGCTAACAATTTGTCTCTGCTGGTTGCAATATTAGAAGAGCCCCTGGAGAACAAGTCAACCTCGTCAGTGTGAGCTCAGCACCATAGTGTTCGTCGGAGTTTCTTCACTAATGCAACGTACAGCTTGAAACATCTAAGGGTCCCTATCATTACTCTTATTTTTGTGGAAAAGGACTTTGGCAACACCAATGCAGTGCTAAACACTAGGCAACATGGTCTACAGATGATCTCACCATAAGGCAATGAGGCCGGGGAAGATGAAACCGAGACAAACAGTGGCTGTTGCGCCAGTGAACTCGAATGCGACCCAGATATTAGGAACCAATGTCGAGCCGATGAAAACGGCCCCAATGAGCACAGCTGTAAGAAGAGAAAACCTCTGCGTACACTCAGCTAGAGGTCTGGCCTTTGGGAAGAGGAGAGCATCAAGATTGAGGCGGAGAGAAAAGTTGAGAAGAGGAAAGACGAGCATGATGTGAATCGCGTAACTGATACGAATGACGTCACATAAAAGTCTGCTGTAAGGGACGTCAAGGTCTGTATCGAAGTTCGAAAGAATATCCGACGAGGTTTTCTCTCCGAAAAGAAGATATCCAAACAGGGCTGTTGCTACGTAGATCGAGCTGCAAAGGATAATGGAGGAACGTGACACACGGTGAATTTCTGCCTCCGAGGACCCCTTCATTTCGTTAGCGATCGGGTGCACTGCAATGGCGGGAACCGCAATTAGTAAGACGGATCTGATGATCCGAGCCAAAAGCACAACTCAAACCGACGAACATGCACGCCAAGGGAGTATGACGCAAGCATTGTACGAACGGTGAAGCGAAAGAAGTCTCTGCCTGCCTAACGACACTACATGCCACACGATGCAAGCAAAATTCTTCCTGAACTGAGCAGTACAAGACAATGTAAGGGAGCAGAAGTTTCACGCTGTGTCTTGCTTAAATTTCTTCTAACATTCCATGAAGAAAGCTGCGTCGTCACGGCCGGAGAATGAGAGCAGAGAGGGATCACTGCTTACAGTTGTGATGGCAGATGTACGCCGTAACCATAACCGGTACCACTGTAAACAATCTCCAGAAGGAAGCTTGATCATACACATCAGGGTATAGTCTGGGTGGATCAATTGTTCCATCGAACAACTTTTTGATTGCCACTACGGAGGTGATCACCACAAAAACCACAGCCAGTCCGACCGACAGTGCAGACGAGTGCTTCAAAGAATCTGAAAATGATACAGCAGCACAAGATGAGCAAGTTGAGCTACGTGCCTCCAGTCATAAGAAGTCGCTGGAATGCACCATGTTCGGGGTCTCAAGGATGAGCCCATATAAGAGAATGCTTGGTTTTATTCTCTCCCACTAAATTGTGCATGATCGTTAATGTGAGAAAGCAAGTTAGTTTATGTTACTCACGCCACTTGTGTTGCGAGTAACCAAAGGTTCCTGGCAAAACAAGCCAAGACTGTCTAAATATGTTCACACCCTATGCAAAGTTGTGGACGAGAATATTTCACTTATTCCAGGTAACATGGGTTAGTGTACGCTATAAGTGTCCCTTTACAATGTGGCCACTGCAACTCACATGTATCTCTTTTGTAAAGGCAGAAACAGTCTAAGCTCTTACCAAAGACTATCAGCTGCGGCGTTGACTATCAAGCAGCACGCAGCAGAGATTGCGATTCAGGGATATACGTCGCAATCCCTTGAGAGTTACAGAGGTTAACAAGAATTCAACGAAACGGAGCAACGAATAATGAATAATTCAAGAAAAGATACAAGACGTGAGTCACGGAAGGTTAAAGGTCCTAGTACTACCAAATGCACAGAAACAAAAAGCTGTATAGCTTACCAACATGTCTGAAACACGCCAGTGGGGTGAGAATGAATATTGTTGTTGCGCCGAGAACGAACATCCGACCATTCCACCAGGTATGACCTCCAGCCAATTCTACGAGGATTCCGGTATGGGCAGAATCGCCGCCTGTTCTTGCTCCGGACAGGACATCACCTGCACCGCAATTTAAATTAACTCCTTAACAACAACACCAATCTATCCAAACTGCGATACTACTTGTGAGCGAATAGAAGAGGAATTTATTCAAGCACGAAGGTCAAACGATGAGATTCCAACGTGGACTGCGAATCAAACTCTTCCACAAGCTCGCTGTTCGATCGACCACTATTTGTTGCATGATGTGGAGGCCCGGAGCCTCCAGGTTTCGCAAGCGAACTACCTTTTCCTGGATCTAGGGGCATGTGGGGTAAAGGCATAGACAGTTCTGGCTCGTTATTTGTGTATAAATGGGTAACCAGATAGTAAAGCCGTTATTCTTGATTCTATTTATCTAATCTGAATCCTTGTTCCTGGCTTCTGATTGTTAAGAAAGCAAAAATGTACTTCAATTACCCCATCTACTTATGCAAAGCAGCTGGTTGCCGTAATTGTTGTGAATTCATATCTGGCTATGACCAACTGCAAGACAGCTTTCCTAATTCTCAGCAACCAATGCCGATACGACTCACGGGATCCGCGGCGACATTCGGCGGGACCTTCCGGCTCTGGATGGAGTCCAAGCAGAGACCAAACTTAAATAGCATGAATCTCTCCACCCCAGATAATGCAGTAGAACACTCACCGATAATGATAAGATAAACGATAAGAACGCCCACATTGTTGATGATGATACACAACTGGGTCAGAGTTTTCCCGACCTTTCCAAATGAATCGGCCATGAGTGTTCCATACGAACGAGCCTTGATTGGTTGGGAGAACCTAATAAGAAACTCGAGCGACTTTTCGGTGAGGATACCGCTGATAACAATAATGACTAAACCCAAGGGGAGTCCCAGAACCTGCAATAGATACCAAATTGTGAGTATACCTCTGCTGAAGACAAGTGCGCACAGTAAATCACTGTGCCACCAGTGCTGTAAGACTCAAGCCTTGGACGTCAACATAACGTCTAACCCGCCTTAGACAAACTCCAAACCATGCTTCTACTGATCGTATAAACTTAATTGCTAGTCCATTATTCCTTGAAAGATAGTAGAGCCGAAGAACAGAACGCACTCAACACGCGTTTAGCAAACCTACTGTCTCAAGCGTTCTAGGGCTGTATATCCGCTTGCTTCCTCCTCGACCTCTGAAGCCAATCCTACACTTACCTCTCCAAGCATGCCTCCAATTATTGCAACGTCCAGCGAACGATACTTCAATCCCTGAAGGAGATGACTTCCGAGCCCAAAAGAGCCCAAAAGAACGACGAGTACTTCCTCAGAGAATAAAGCGAAACACTCGAGAGATGTCGATACAAGAGGATGGGAGTCCTAGGAACCACCACGTACCTTCATTGTGGCGGGCAACGCCATAATGCCAGCTCCGACGATAGTGGTAGAGAGATTGAACACAGCACTCGTAAAAGACGCTTGATGGTAGCCATCGTCCTGTTCCTCAACAAGATCATGCTTTGTGGAGACGAGAAGAGGAGATCGTTCATCGTCTGGATAACCCGCTGGCAGATAGAAATTTGAAGTCGAATTCTCCGATGGAATTTCCACTGTCATGGCTTCTTGTAGCTCAACCTCACGCGGAGAGTTTTGATAATCACTTTGCTATGCCTCTAGAGATGCACGGTATCGGTGTAAATGCTACAACACGCAAAAGGTAGGTGCAAGAGCAAGAATTTGCGTGTATTGAGAGCGGTCTGTGGTAAAAGCTCGAAATTCAAGTGTCTGTTTCAGACTGGAATCCGATTGAGATATATCAGGTTCCAGATTTGATTCGATCCTCTCAAGAGGAGCATAGAGAAGCACAGAGACAGAGACAGAGATGCGTTGCAGGGACGACGAAGCTTAAGAGCACTCGGCCACTGCAGGTAACGTAGATCAATGGACAACTAAGCTCGCATACGGAAACCGAGTCCAGCGTACAGAACGAAGAGAGACGCAAGAACCGAAGAGGGAGGTGACGCGGAGGGAGGCAGGAAGAAGAAGAAGAAGAAAAGTAAACTGGCAAACTACAGCAGTAAGCGCGGGGAGAGAGATTGAACGAGGAGGGGAATCTAGCAGGTGGCTTAAAAGGTACAGTCGTCGGCCGCACACGCACACCACTGGTCCTGACTGCTGATCAATGGTCAAAAGAGGAGGGCTCAATCATTCGTTTGATAGGCTCAACTCTTTCTTTGGTCTGCACGCAAGAAAAGTCTGTCGTATCCGCTTCTCTCGCTCGAGCAATTCTTCCAAAAGGCCAAAAGCGCACTCCAACCAAATTGCCTCGATACGTCTCTTTGTCGTTTTAGTGAAAGGTCAAGTTACGTAGCAGCAGACGAAGCAGGGCCACAAGCTGCCTCAACGCGATCTTCAGTCGCTCTCGTCGCTCCCGACCCACATACTTGGCTCAAGACCAATGACTACCAATACACAAGTTCACAAGACCAGCAGCAGCCAACTAGAAAAAACTAACCAGAGACGGAATTCGGGGAAAACAAAGAACAGAACAGATCAAAGAGTTCCCCAAATTCCGTCTGAGGGTAGAGGACCGAGATTCGGCAACTCCGTGGAAATCCGGCTCACCTTTTTTGCGTCCCGTTGCCCGTACGTTAGTTCGGGTTAGGAGTTTCGAGCCCAGCCCCAGCTCAGTCACGAAGAGGAAAATCTCGTTGCTAGGCACCAGAGTCCAGGCTCGAGAGACGTAAGCCTAACGATGATGATGACCCCTAGAGCTTCAGACTCCAAAGTCCTGGGGATGCCTAGCGGCGATGATGAGACCTACGGTAGAGCTGAGAGCTGCGAGCCCCAGTGAACCGTACCGCGGGCCTCTGCATTCCGATACGAAACGCACAGATAGCTAATCAAACTTTCTGATCCGTCACTTATGTGATCGACTGTCGAGTCTCGACCAACGGCCGATCAAGCTGCGACAAATGTGGTGCGTCACCTATGACACAAGGCCACAAGTGTCAAAGCTGGTCACAGTAACCAAAAGTGCGCATCTGGCCACCCCGCTTCTTCCCGTCTTCCATGCCAGCCAAGACTCCAAACACGAGAATCTTGGTGCTCGGCGAACAAGAGGCATCACCTCGATCACCCCTTTTCGATTCTTTAACTTATTTTATGGGGAGAATCCGTTGCACATCATACGTGCTTGATGAGCAGGGTGTTTGCGCAGTGGGAATTGCGAGGCCATGCATTTGGTACAGCAGAGAAAGTGAACATAGCGAGACACATGGGAATAAACTTATCGAAAATAGACGATTAGCTATGCAAATGCAAAGCAACAAATCTGCTACCGTAGTGGCTACAGAGCTAAGGCGATGATGCCATGACAAGTGCCATGAGATCGAGGACTCAAGCTGCTGCAGGTACATGTTTGGTTAGAGGCGTTGATCTTCCAACTAAATATTTTCATATCTTGAAACTAAATATTACTGGAATTGGCGGGGGAGATTCAATACAAAAGAAAGGAGATCGTGGTGAGTTCAATAAGCTGCAGTGCACACACACGCATCTGTCGAGTAAAACAACAGTATCTGACTCACTGTTGTGTTAGTCGATCGAAGATACCGGAAGAATACACTGCAGAAATTAATCTACAGTACCTGCTGCCTTCCCCAATAGCAACAGCCATTGAAGTGAGAACAAGTTGGTCTGTTTGAAGTACTAACTTGACATTACTTGCTACCTTAGGTAATATGTGCATTCATCGATACAATCTAAGACAGTGTGGTTGAGATGGTGAACATGATTCCTGACGAGACGGGAAACAACTCATGGTTGATATATATTTGAGATGAGTATCCAGCGGTGTTATGTCGTGGACTGGCCATGACATGAAACACAGGTAATGAGAAAAACATTTTTCGACACTTACTGCTAACAAAGTTCTTACGGTAGCATTGATAGATCTCGTCGGAAAAATCAAAATTAGTTTTTAAATCATCTTAAACGTTCGGCGGACATGACAAACGATAAGAAGTTATTATTTATTGAGGATAGTCGACGAGCGGATCGTCAATAAACAGCGGATCGCGGAAGGACGGATAACAAATGATGACAGATTGTTATTTAGAGAAGATCGTTAGCAGATAGACAGTCGAAAAATGAAAAACCACAACAAGTTATTATTTATAGACTATTGTCGAGCGAGAGTTTTCTTTAGAGGGGCGGGACCTTCTAGCTGTGAAACAATCTGTGTGTTGAGATACGCGTGTGGAACTATGGATCGGTGCTAACACAGACTCCTCCCACTGTCAAATTCGATCACAAATCGAATGCGAAACACTAAAATCAAACACTTATGTACACATGCAAACACATAGTCATGAGAGTGTAAACACTCTCCCAAATATAAAATTTCAGAAGTGCTCTCCTCGATAAAGGCCACTTTACTAGTATTGACTCCTCAAATACATCAATTTTCTCAATTTCTGTTTTTCTCAGTATCCTCCTTTCAGTAGTATCCATGACTACACTTTGATCTCTCAATCTCTCCTTTGCAACTTCTCTCGTCGTCGATATCACGAATGAGTCTCCCAAACCTCTTTTACCTCCATTGTAGCGAGGTATGACATATGAAGTATCCACCAATATCAAACAAGCAAATGGAACCTAACAATAAAGACAAGTGTAAACTATATGCTGACATGCCTTATGATCATCGTCGACCAGCAGCTCGTCTAGAGTGAATACATTGGTGGACAAGCAGCTAGTCTAAGTTATAAAAGATAGTGCGGCTTTGGTAGACAAACAACTAGTCTAGTGTGAAGAAAAAAAAATAAAAAATAAAGTCAAAATTTTACAAGTTTGCAACCTCGCTGTGCGAAGTGTCTATCAGTTGTTGTTGGAGTCATTGTCATATACAGTCACTTTGTTTCAAGAATTTTAGAATATAAGATCATGGAACCAACAACATACGGAGTCACTTTGTTTTGAGAACTTTAGAATATAAGATCATGGAACTAGTGGGATACGGAAGCGTCGTCCATACAAGCTAAATTTAAAAGAGACATGACCGCTCATACATATTATGTTTAAAGAAGATCACGTCTCTCGTCCTTAAGTGCAACCGCAATTACACCCATCGTAATCCCCCTGGTGAAGACTGGTACGCAATGAGAAGCATTCGCTCACGGTTGGATTTGAACCCTAGACCTTTGCAGGCCAAGTCTTTAGAGTTCTTTGCCAACCAGCGATCTATTACATGCCGTTGTATGTAAAAGAAACACAAAAAAGATCAAAGCTTTTACCTTTCTGAGTTTTAAGCGTACTTCATTGCTTCTAACCTTCATATCTTTGCCACCATGGACTCATTCTCGTTAGTTCAAATTTCTATGGGTACTATGTACTACAACCTACACCTTGGAACTTCAATATCCACAATTCGACCTCCCTACCACTAACTATACAATTCTCTAAAATGTATTTTCAATTAATTACAAATAACAGATATTTCACATCAGATAATATTTTCATGAATCAAAACATGACATGATGCTGAGCTCGACGTGCACTACAACATGGAATCTTCACATTTCCGTAAGTCCAATTTTTCTCTCTTTCAAGCAGCAATCCAGCTTATCTAAGGCCCCAACTCTCTTTCCAATATTTTGCCACAATGGTATATACTTAACCTAAGACGTTGCTAACAATGGGCCCAACTTAAGCTAGGGGGCAGCAGCCTAAGGACCCTACTTGCATTCTAACCACATATAGCGCTCATTTTCCACCCACAAAAAACAACTTTCAACACGACACCGTCGGTTTGTGGACTACCGATGATGTGCATTAAATAGCAGCATGTTGTGATTTAAAATGAGTCACCGGGGGATGGATAGATAATAACAACATATTGTTGTGGATAATAACAACCTATTGTTATTTCATAAACATATAAGTGATATTTCAATAGGTTTTTTTTAAGACCCGACTATAATTTTTGGGTGGTCTTTTGGCAAAAGGTCAGCTTGATGTGATTTTAAGAGACGTAAGCACAATGAATGGCAGTGCTAAAGGGCTAGCTTGAACTTACGAGCTAGAGATGGAGGTTTTGAGAGATTGATGAATTTGACACAAGCATGCAAGGCGTCATCGGATTCAGATTTTTACAGGCTATGCACTAGTTCAAACTTGTTTGGAGAGACGGATCGAGGGTTGGGATATGGTTATATTGAGACCTAGGGAGAGAGGATTAGGCGGTTCAGTTACTTGTGAAGGAGAGTTGGATTCATCGGACTTTTCGGGAGTCCAAACTTATTGTCCTTGGATCCATCAAGATCAAAACACAGAGTTCTACAAGAAATTGAAGACGAGACGGATCTTCATCGGACAATTTGGGAGTTCTGAAGGAAATTGACTCGCAAAGAGACGTTTACACCGATTTTTTATTACATGCGTCCAGAGGTTGGGTTGTTCTAGACGATCAGTGGACCAAGCTCTTTGTTCTTGGTTCGCAATCATGGAGTCTTTGTCTACGTAGAGGAGAAGATCGTACGTGGATTGGGTTGTCGGTTTAGATTTGGTGAGTGAATTTTAGCCACAAGGGGTCGGTTTACGTCAATTTTTTATTCTTATGACTAAATTTCTAATGTGGTTTTGTGAGGGGAACTCCGAACGACTTGTTTGGAGTCTCATTGGGTTCAAAATAACCAGATCTTCATGGGAGGAGACGGATCACATATCAGACGATTCATTTAAACCATAGGATGAGCTTTTAGATTTTCAGTCACCTACAACCAAAAATTGGACATATCTTGGCTGTTGGGTGTTGGTTCTCAGAGTTCTTGGAGCCTACGGGTCAAGAGGAAGGACCGTACAAGTTTCTGAAGACCATCCGGTGGAAGAAATAAGTCTACAGATCGATGTTCTTGGGCTTCTTTACTACAAGTTGGATGTCTATTTCAGCGTTCGAGACGATTCTCGCTATATCGCTGGGTACGTGAGTTGCGTTCTCGACCCTCAATTGGGTTAGAGCAATCTGACCATTTGAGCTAGTGATATGGTGAGCAGTGGAGGCACCGCAAGTTTAGATTTGGATACGGATTACTCTTCGTGTATCGCTAGCTACATGGACTGCACCCTCGATCCTCATTGGGATTAGTGATCGGACCGTTGGAGATAGTGATATACTTAGCAGTGACGATGCAGTGGATTTGTTATGGATGCGATTGCTATCATAGGTTTGCGTAGCGAGACATAGTTGTGAAGCTAACTGTTAGCAAAGGGGTGTTTCTCTTGCTTCGAGTTTTGCTTCGACAGTTCTTGTCCAGATTGGACTTAGGGACTTGAGTCAAGATTAGAGACTTTCTAGTCTACTCACCTCATTTTGTAATACACGACGAAAGTGTATATAAAGTGAGGTTTGGATATATATTGTCTCGTTCTCGTGTTTGTATGTGTGTATATGTGTGTGTGTCTCTCTCTCTAGCACAAGAAAAAATTGTGACGATATGATAGTGGTAGATTAATCATTTTAAGAATTGTGCTTGACGAGATGATGCACGACGACAAATCCTTAGTGAATGTCATCTTGTTTCATCATGAAATTGTGTCTCAGAGAGACCTATGACACAAGTATAGAGAACGTTATCAAGAAGTTCTTGATAGAATTTTTCACGAAGAAGCGAGCTCTACGAGGAGTTGAAGAGGATGAGATGATGTCTAACTTAGAGCTTCTTATGAAGAGGTTGTTTATCACTTGACTTTGATCACACCGATCACTAAGAAAAATCCATATTTGTTCAATGAGTGATACAATTGAGAGGATTGGAGGAGAGATCCAATACGATCTCAACGTTTCATGCTTTCAAAGTTGCAGGAGCATGGCATTGATGACAAGTTGAAGGATTGAATTTACACTTTTTAACAACTGAATGTTTGATGGAACATTAGACGTAGTAGACATTATGGACATTATGGTGATCGATGATCGATGTTGTGTTTGGACATCGAGAATGTTGTCCGTCATCGAGAAGGAGATCAGAACTGTGCTCTACTCCCCAACGACTTACGAGGATATCTTGACTTGGTTGTCATGTGCCAGATTTGAACAAACATGCATCTGATAAGTACTATGAGAAGAGTAAGTTTACTACTAATCAATTATTACTTTGATGTCATAAATAGTTTTTCTATATCAGTCCTTCTCATGATTGTATCATTTTCAATGTAGATCCTTTTTAAACTATGATGGCATTCCTTATGTAGGTTATTGTAACACTGACAACAAACACACTTCAATGCACCATAAAACAACAACATCACATATGTTGTCTCCTCCAACAACAACATGAAAAGTCACATTGAGAGAGTGGTTGTTTGGCAATCGTAGAGAACTATGATCGATATGTGTTGACTTGTCATACATTCACAAAATTACACTTGAATCTCATATACTTTCATGTTATTTGGTGATTATGATCTCATACGCATCAACTTATGATAATGAGTCAAACTTTGCAAGAGGACACATGACGATGTGCTAGAGGTAGACCAGTGTTTGAACTTTTACTACAAATATTCTCAATGACATTGTCATATCTCTTTTTGATATTTTGAATTTGATCACAACATACTTGCACTAGTAATTACATACATATAGTTGTTTTTGTGTCTTGTTTTATTTGCTAAATAATCTCCAAAGGGTTTAGTTATATTTTATGGATTACTTTATAACTATTTTTCTTGTTATATTCTTTTCTTATAGAGCTCGAATAGGTTAGCTATAAATGAGATTTAGGTGTATACGCATAATATAAAAAGTCCAAAGTAAGGTGTTTACAAGGTATAAAGTGTAAAACATAAGTGTTTAGCTATAAATCTGGTTGAGAAAATATGTTATTTAAACATATTAATTATGAAAATCTGTCAAAACCGAGCCTCAATCATCTTTACGTCACAAACAAGTTACGGAAATCTATTTCTTAGGGTGTTTTCTTACTTGTTAGACAGAAATAAATATAAGATAACATGTTCCAACAATTTTTCTATACCTATATTGTTTAAACATGTCTGGAAACAAGTTAGAACAGATTATGTGTTTATGTTGATAGATGTTAACAAGGTGATATGCTTGTGATAATCATCCAGAAGAAAAACCTTTGCATGCCAAACCCTCGATAAAATGCATATATCGTTTGAGAGCAAGTTTCATTTACTTAGACTGGACTCCATCATTCTCATTGTAGACCTCTACTACCAACATAAACCATGTGAATCATGCTTACGAAGTATCAAGACTTGAAAGCTACGACATAACGATGTTTAGGAATAAAATTTCATTCAAATCCTCGACAACATTGTCTACTATCTGTATTCTTTTCGATATCACTCAACACTACAGAAATGTTCTCTCTCGCAACTATTTCAACGTCGATATTTTTCCACGTAAGGTAGTTAAGGATGATAGTTATTTGTGATCCTCATAACAAAAACATCTTTCTTACTACACTGTAGATCGTGTGAACTCTTTCTTGTTTGTATGTTTTGCACGGACGCATTGACTGAAGAAAATTACTCCAAGCTTTCTGACTTTTGTCATTTAGCAAAACGCCTCGAACCTGCAATAAGCTACACAAAACTGCGGAGCAAAAAATCTTGTTTACCAAGTTATCAAAATTTGGTATACAAGATTTGTGTCTTTGTAAAATATTGTTTTTTCTATGAGATCTTATTATCTACAATCACTTGGCACTTTATAATAACAACAAAAATTACGAGAGTACTTCCGGAGGAAGTTGAATCCCTTGAGCTGGAACTTGTTCCAGCGAAGGCCCAATCTCCCTCCCAATTGACACCTATTATCAATGAGTCTTCGAAAGAATGAGATCTACTGCCAAAAAATAGAACTAAAGACACATCAACTATGGTTCAAATCTAACATACATCTAACTCTAGAATTCTCTGTCAAATGAACAGCGAAACAAAAAGAAATCAGGAAAAATAGTTAAAATAACATCTTGCATATACCCTTCAGCATACATGAGGATATAGGGTTTAGGGTGCTTGTAAACGAGAAAACGCTTATGTCTTGGATCTATCTCAAACAAAAAAGTACACAAATATATAAGATAAGAGTGTTTACATCCATAGTGGTATGACTGAGAAATGTATTGCAAACTGCAACAAAAACAAGAAAGAGTTCATTCAACTACTCGTATATAACACTCTACCGGAGAGCAGTTGCGTCTTCACCTTCTGCTCAATACGCATTCAATCATTTCTTTGTTGTAAAAATCAAAGTATATTAAAAATGTGCTCCATTTAAACTCCTTCCTCAGTTATAGCACTTCCAGTGAAATATTAAGACCCTCCTTCTCGCAGAAAAATGAAAACTATTTCATAACCCCCCACAATTTATAGCCTCTCACTCTCCCAATATGCACGATATGCGTATAATTAAAAGGTCGCTCTCACCACGGGTTTTATTACTTTGAAATATTTACAAAATATCCACTTCTTCTTACAACACATCGTGCAAAAAATAGACAACGTTGGACAATGCTGTCATAGTGCACGGCATTCTACATGATGAAACGGAACTTCAGAAAACACTCAACTGACATTTGTTCAAGAAGCTGCACCCTAGCTTATCAAGCTAGGCCGGAGCTAAGCTGGGGCTATGCTTGACAAGCTGCCCCTAGCTTGGGTTGAAATATCACCCTGAAGGGGACAAAAAGTTCCAGAATGCAGAGCTCGTCAAGAAGAGCGCCTTCATACTTTTGGTTTCAAGAAAAGACGTTCTAGGTAATAGTTAGTACAAGTCTTAAGTGATGAAAAGTGCGAAAGAGTGAAATCTGTCGATTCTGGCTCGTGCCTCGAACTCATATTCTGCCTGTGTGAGTGCGTAGGTGTTCGTGAATACTATAGTTTTGACTCCTCATTCACTAAAAAACGGAGTTATACAGAGAAGTTAGTGTAAGAAAAGCTAGTAAAGACTTTACAGACAATTTTCCTTAGAGTATATGTATCAACTGTATTTCCTTTTTGAACGAAAACAGAGATCATCCCCGTGATAGGGCGCCCACCTAAGAAGAAAGTGATCTCAAGATCAATTCTCCCTGGCCTGTGTTTCCTATTCCGGCATGTTGACCTCCTGGAAAGGAGTCTATGTTGAGTATGCAACCACGTCTTGCATATCTAGGGTGAGAGATCAATATCTCCCTTAATCGTGGGCTTCCTGGCCTAAGTCTACGCATGTCACCTTGAATATACCATGAGAGATACTTGGTGCGCATATGGGGGCTGTAAGTCCGGTGGAGTGACCTCATAAGTGTAAGGACTTCGGCCTACATTGGAGGCTTGTGAGTATATTCAAAGTGGCATCAAGATGTCATCGAGAGTTGAGAAACTTTCATTTTAACAAGGGGCTAGCTTAGAAAGGGGTCTGTTTGATTGTTACGTAAATAATATAAGGACTCTAGCTCAGCATGGGTGTTAAGGTTTGAAGAGAACAGTCGACATTGCGTGAAACGTTACGTAAGAGGATATTCTATTTTTTCCATAGAGGAGCTATCGGAGACGCGAAGGAGAAGCTTGGAACTGAGGAGATCAAATTTCTGAGAGAATTGAATTGAGAGGTCGTCGCAAAGAGAGGGACAAGTGTTTAGGAGCTTGAACTTTGTCTATTATATTGTTTTGGAGGGAAAAGTACTTTTTGAATGGACAGGAGGAAGTCTTATTGAGTAGAGATCGTTTGATAGTCTATGAAGGACTTTTGATCGTCATTGGATCAAATTTCTGAGAGATTTCAGTTGGGAGGTTGACGCAGAGAGAGGAATAAGAGTTAGGGGTCTGAATTCATCTACTAGATTGTTTTGGAGGTGAATCTGATGAACAGAGAATGGGATTGAGAGCAGAGGAGAGGCGTGCAGGAGTGAGAAGAGAGGTTTTTGATCACTGAAGATTTTGGTAGTAAAATTGATATTGGAATAAAGTTTATTGAGTCGTGAAAGACCTATGTGCACATTTTTGAGTGTCTGGTTTGATTTGGTGGATGCAAGAGATCAAATTTGAGTTGGTGACAGTCTGTTTTTCTTCTGATCACTTTCAGAATCAGTCACAGTCAGGAGGTCCGTCCTCCCGAAGAAAAACTCTCACCACGACATATCTGGTGCTTCCACTGAGAGATATTGGGGTGATTGGTTTGGAGAATTGGTTAGATTGAGTGGGGAAGACGGATCATGGTGCTACCGTCAAGGGTGTTACTATTGCTCAAGGTGGCCCTGTTTAAGGGACTCTTGGTCAAGATGGGGTAGGTTCTCAAGGAGGACCTATTGTAGTTCCAATAACAAGTGCACAATCCACTGTTGATACAGCTCATATTCTTCAGGCTTTGGCTGCTCTGATTCAACAGCAACCTGCAATTGGAGGAGCTGAGAAGAAATCTACAAAAGTGCTACAAGTAGTTGTTGATAGATGTGAACGATTTGATGAGAGAGACGTTATTAGATACCTGAGGGAGTATGTGGGTGAGATGGAGTTGGTCAAGACACCTGAAGTTGAGATAATTTGAGCTTTATTGTTTATTGTTATTCCTGAACTAAGGGAGAAGGTGAGAATTCTATAGATGAGACATCTAGGTGGATGAACTTTGTTTGAACATGCACTAAGAGAAGAGTTTCTAGAAAAAGATTTTGAAAGAGTCACCAAAAGGACCCTCATTGATTGGATAGAGCGTCAGCCTGGACGTACCATAAGATTGAATGAGATGATTCGTGAATTCGACAAGAGATACTCTCATCTTTCTGGTCTAGAGAGATTGACACTAGATGCTAGGAAGACGGAGTTGTTCTTAGGGACTCTGGATGAGTTTCCAGTAGACAGACTTTGTTTCATGTTCGCTGATTGTGGAGTTGAAGAAGGAGTTACATCTGATTGGAGAAGAGTGGAGGAAGCAGTATCTACTCTTTCTAGACAACGTCGTGGTAGGATGGCAGTGCAACTATAAACCTTGTCAGAATAGAGAGTAGCTCCTCAGGTTCCAATAGTTCCTCTTATAATACCTCAGGCACCTATAGTGATTCCTCAAGCACATGTAGTGGTTCCCCAAGTGGTTCCTCAAGCGCCTGCAGTGCCTATCTCATCACAAAAAGAGCCTAGACAGCAGCAGAGACTTGTTGAGAACTGAAATCAAAATAACCTGATTGAAGAGCTCACGCAACAGTTGAGAGATTTGAGAGTTGAGATGACAGATCTGAGGAGAGACCAACCATCAGTCGTGCTAGGTGTTCGATCTGTAAGAGGAACCTTTACCAAGAGATGTATTTGGTGCGACAGTCCAGATCATCTCAGAAGAGATTGTCAAGACCTAGCGGTTGCTTTGCAAGAGGGCGTAGTCAATTATCAAAACAACAGGTTGCATCTAACCGCTACAAGTCAACCTTTGAACACGAGTTTTGGAAGAGGAGGAATGAGGAGTTTACTCCTCGCACTTATTGGAGTAAACACTACAGCAATGACTGCGGGCTCTACGGAAGCTAATGTGTATACTGGAAGAGTTGAAGTGCGATCTAATCCAACAATAGTTGAGCAAGCTGCTCAAGTTTCAATTGAAATGATGAAGAGGGGTGCAGAAAGCATCAGGAGAACTACTGGATGGAGAGACCCAGTAGATGCAACTTCTGTTCGAGCATTTTTTGAAGCAAGCAGTGAACAAGATGTCATGGTGGAAGACAAAAGATGACGAGATGCTTCTGACTTAGATGCAGGAGTACCTGATGACAGTGACCGTCGAAGAGTTATGAGGAGGAGAGCAGCGGAACCATCACCATTTGTACCAACTGATAGGTTTCATGCTGCAGAGGATATATCCTCTACCTCTATAGCTCCACCACCTACAGTAGATCCTATGGAAGGTGTACAAGATTTGCCGTAGGAGGCTACTGCTACTGAGAAAGTACGGGAGAAGAATTTTACAGCACAAGAGAAGGTGAAGGCTCCGGCTTACAAGTTGGCAGTAAACATCGAAACAGCAACAAACATGCGTACTATTCTGGAGCAACGCATTTTGGATGCTAGAGTTGAGTTTACTCTTCGTGAGGTACTTGATATCGCAAAGAGAGAGTTTCATGAGTTGATAATTGACATCGTGAAGAGAAAGAGACATGTGTTGGCTGAACAAGTAAGTAGTCAGAGGGTTGGAGCAGTAGATGCTATTGGTATTGACGGGCTCAGAGATGATAAGTATGAAGCATGGGTTGCTGGTCCTGCTGTTGTTGAGAATGAAAATGAAGACTTTGAGGAGGATAAGTCAAGCACAAACAGTGATTTCAAACAGAATCATTGGGCATGTGCGACGACTGAGATGCAAGTTCGACTTGGAGGACTTTCTGAATCGGTACCTGCACTTGTGGATCACGGATCAGAGATCAACATTATTTTGAAGGAGGTGTATGAGAACGAGCAATGACCAATCGAAAGGAATCATGGTTGGATACTTCGTGCTGCAAATAATTAAAAGGGTGAGTTATACGTAGCCTGTCCCAATATGCGTGTAAGGATTGGAGATGTAGAGGTTGATCAACATTTCTTTGTACAGTCGTCTGTCTCTTATCTTGTCATACTGGGTCAGTCTTACATCACAGCTGTTCGAATGGAGACAAAGATGATGAATGATGAATGTCATCAGTACAATTTTTGACTGTTCTTTCAAGACATGAGTGGAATCGATAAACCCTTAGGGATTCTCAGACAAAAAGATGTAAGGGTTTTCGCAATCCATTCCTATAGAGCAGGATGACAGGGGTGTAAAACCTATTGTTGAGATCCCGTCAGAGTTGATATACAAAGTGGAGGAGTCAAATGAGAAACATGTACAGGAGTTTGAAGATGTGTGTAGTGTGCATAGTTGGCAGTCTAGGTTGTTGATGTTCGAGAACGATGGGTGGAGTCAGTTTACAAGAGTTGAGGATATGGAAGAAAATACAAAAAAATGGATGGTGAAACAGATATCAGAGCTGTGGCATGCAGGGGTTCTACTTGAAGATGATGTGGTTTCTGGCTTGTTTGAAGAGTTTGTGTTTGTCCAATCAGTTGCTAGTTGGTTGGACAGTGTAAGCAGATTGATGGAAGGGAAAGGTGGTATGGTGGTGATCCCTATCCACTCTTGACATATATATGAGGAGATTGCTCCGTATGTGCGATTCTTTCCTCATCCGATGCATAACAGTACGAGAAGAGAACGGTTTGTTGGTGTGCACTTCCTCAGGAGGCAGAAGTCCATGCCAATTACAAATCTATACTGAAGAAAGTAAAGCCGGTAGCAACTCAACTACCTGCTAACTCGCAACAACAAGTACAGTTAGTAGGCACTGAGCCCATATTACGATCATAGAAGAGTAGAGCATCAGTTTACTGAGGAGACGTTGAAAGAGTTCCAAATAGGAAGGGGTGATTTTCTGACAGAGGTTGAGAAGTCAATTTTGAAGCAGATGATAGTAGATCATGGTAAAGCATTTTCTTTTTCAGCAAGGGAGATAGGTTGTGTGGATCCAAGAGAGATAGCGTCTATGGTTATATTCACAATCCCTCATGTGCCTTGGGATCTGAAACCGATTCTTGTTCCTCGTGCCTTGTTGCCTATTGAGTTGCTGAAAGAAAAAGTACGGATGGGGATACTTGAGCCGTCTATGGGACCGTATTCTAACAGATGGTTCACTGTACCCAAGAAGTCAAGAGCCTTGCGTTTCATTCAAGACCTACAACCTGCGAATAATGTGACCATTCGTAATGTTGAGACGGGTCTTGTGATTGATGAAGTAGCAGAGGCATTTGCAGAGAGAGCTATCTACTCCATCGGAGATTTATATTCTGGTTATGATCGATTTCAGCTGGCTGTAGAAAGTAGAGATCTGAATACTATGCGTATGTCTTTGAGATTGATGCGGATGTGTACTCGTCCTCAAGGAACAATGAACTCGGTGGGTCATATGCAAAATGCGATGCATAAGATACTACAGGAATCTGTGCCTGATGTTATCATTCCATTTCTAGATGATAATCCTATAAAAGGTTGTGCGGTTGAAGACAAGGATGAAGATTACTTGCGAATGGACGTAGAAGGTTTGTTGCAGATCATATCAGGGATGTAGAACGTATCTTGATTCGTCTGCAGGAGGTACATCTCACCCTATCAGGAGCTAAATCCATGTTTGGTGTATTTGAGATTTTAGTGATTGGTTTATTTATGTGGTGCTTTTGGAAGACGATCGGAGAAGATTGACGCTATAGCTAGGATGACAAACTGTAAAAATATCATAGAGGTTCGACGCTTTCTAGGAGCTTATGTATTTTATCATCTATCCATTCCTCACTATGCTCATGTTGCGTAGCCTTTGTATGCATTACTGAGGAAGGGTAAGAGGTTTGTATGGACTTCAGTCAATCGAGAAGCTATGAATAGGTTGAAGGAGGCTCTGAAGTTTCTACTTGTGTTGAAAACAGTAGACTACGGGTGTGGAAGATCTGTCATTGTCACGGTGGATACTAGTCCAAAGGCAATTGGCTGGGCGATAGGTCAACATGATACGAGTGGTGTGCGGTTTATCTCAAGATTTGGGCTAGAATCTTGACGGACAGGCAACGAGATTATCCTCAAGTGAAGCGTGAGTTGTGGGGTGTGGTCATCGCGATGAAGACAGATCATGAGTTATTGATTTGGTGCTCATGTAGTCTTAGAGACAAATTGTCTACCTCTGCTTGGGATGATATCCAACTGTAGCACGTCGGACATAGCGATGTTGTGTTGGATTGCCTACATCAAGAGCTTGAATCCAGAGTTGAAGCATATAAAAGACAAGAAAAATGTGGTAGCAGATGTTGTCAAGAGTTCGGTATATAGACGAGGAGGATATGTTTTCAGAAGCTGAGGGAGAAGAAAAAAATATGTTCGGTGTCAAATTGGTCGACAGGATACAGACTTGGAGTCGTTGATGTTTAGAGGAGATCTTTACATGTAGACTTCGTGACATATGGTATTATCTGAGTTCGTTGGAAAGACAAGAGAGGTGGAGTAAAGCAGAGTTCAGAGAGATAAAGAAACAAGCATACAACTATTTTTTATGCGATGGGTATCTTTGGAAGCGTCCAAAGAGAAGAGATGGAGCACTTCTACGAGTTATAGATGATTTGCAGACCAAGCAACAGCTGATGAAGGAGTTTCATGACACCTTGTGGGTCGGACATCGGGGAGCTTGGGCTACCTACACAAAATTAAAAGAGCGATACCTACACTTCGAGGTCTTGAGGACCAGCTTTTCCTTCTCCAACTTTCGGAAGACAACTTCTACATCCTCAAGGTGCCTCTTCCAAGTCGAAGAGTACACTATTATATCATCAAGGTAAACTACTACAGAATCGTCAAGTTGATCATGAAAGATATCATTCATAAGTCTACAGAAAGTTGTTGGGGCATTGGACAGTCCAAAAAGAAGAACAGTGTACTCGTACAGGTCATATCTAGTGATGATGGTTGTCTTCTCCTCGTCCCCCTCGGCTATCCGAATCTGATGGTAACCAGATCGAAGATCCAGCTTTGTGAAGAAACGACTCTTTACCAACCGGTCCATGGTCTCATCCATCAAGAATATTCTTGATGGATGAGATTTGTTCTTGATAGTCACTTTGTTAAGTGCCATATAGTCTCCACACAATCTCAGGTACCTTCTTTTTTTGAGCAAACATGACAGGTGTGACATAGGGTGAGCAACTCGACGACAAGATGCTTTGTTCGACCATCTCCCTTAACTGTTCCTTCAACTCTTGAAGAAGGTTAAGGGGCATCCTTCGGCATCTCCCAACTGGTGGGACATAGCCGGGAATAAAGTCAATCTTGTGGTCGATTGCTCGTATAGGAGACAAAGTGTTAAGTAACTTATCTGGGAGGAGGTGTGCATACTGCATAAGCAGTTGTCTCATCTCCTTGTTCATCGATAGTTGTGACACTCTGTCCTCTTCATTAGTTTCCTCGAGGTCTTCTCATGGAGGACCATCCAGGCCTCCTCTGTCCCCTTCATTTACTTCTTAAACTGCATCGCTGTACAAATCATGTACGCGATGTAGCAATAGCGATACTGTGGATGGTCAGTCGAAGGTTGCGTATTCGGGTCGGTTTCCAGCAAGACACAGTGATCTACACTTCTAGGATCCTTAAGCCATAATTTATCCTCGGATAAATCTATGAAGACATGGTTCTCCCTTAACCAAGCCCAAGAGGAGATTCCTTCCGTCTTGACCAAAGACATTACGAGAAAGTCATGGCTTCGAACGATCCCAACACACTCAACGGGCAACTGGTGCACCGTATGTGTGACTTCGGATGTTTCTAGCACAAACCTGATTACCAACGAGGATGCTAACCTTTTAGGTACTAGGTGCAATTTCAAAACTTTGCTCGAAGCTACCACACTAACATCCGCTCTCGTGTCTACCAACATTCTGACAACTTTACCTTTCACCCGAACTTGCACCCAAGGCATACATTCGAAAGGGGTCGGATTATCTCTATAGGCATTCGGTGGTGCTTCATGAAGCTGACCTTATCTTCGGTTGATATCCGGATTTGGCTCCTCCTGAGCAATCTTGTCCGCGACTGCAGTTCGCACGTTGGCTCCTTCGAACCGGATCGAGCACTCCTTTGCAAAGTGTCCGGTCGGCCGTAGTTGAAACACCCATCTCTCCTCGGTGCAGGTGCTAGAAATGGCGGGTTTGACCTGGGTGGACTCTTGGATGGACCTCCGCCCACTCCTTGTTGTGTTCACTGCTGGCCTTGTCCTCCGCCATCTTGATGTGGCCGTCGATCAGGTGCTCGCGGACCTCCGGCTGTAGGTCCAGGTCCGGCTGCTGCTGGTGGCGTTGGCCGGCGGTGTCCAGGCTCGCGGTTCTTATTGAACCGCTGGCTGGAACTCCTCTTGAACTTGCGGAACGTTTGGACTTGTTTTAAACTTTCATCCATTTTTCTCCTCTGACGATCATCCTCCAATAACTCGAGATGGGTGCGGATATATTCAAGTGGGCGATCCCAATCGTAACGAGTCATCTCGTACAAATACCATCCTTGCAACCCTCGGTGGAATAGATACTTCTTCTCTTGCTGGCACTCAAAGCAAGTGCGTTCCAGAGATGGCTGAAGCGTTGGTTATAGTCTCGGATGTCCGTGCTTTAGGTTGTCCAACTCCTGACGATAATGGCTATATTCGTTACGAGGAACAAGATAGGTCCGTAGACAACTTCGTAACTCCTCCCATGTGTTCAGTTCAGGTCGACCTCCATTGATGCGCTCCTTTTGGTGGTTAGTCAACCACTTGAGGACATCACCTCTCAGTCTGCTAACTGCGTAGGCAAACCTTCCTCTCCTTGAGTAGTGGTGGAGGTAATTCTCCGTAGAGACAACCCAGATCTTGAACTTCGGTAGGGACGGTTCCTCATAATACTCTTGCGGCTCCTCCGGGGATGGGGTGCGTCTATGTTTGTGCCTCTGGCGAGCTCCTGATCTCATGTCGCTGCTGCTAGTGTTGGAGTTCTTTCCCGAACCTCTTCTATCTGGACCGGCGACACCGCTGCTCGTTGTCGTGATGTGAATCATTTTACATTGTAAATAATTCACCTCTCTATCAAGCATTAGTCTCTCTGAGTGAAATTAGGACCTCAGAGAAGTCGACACTGGAGGATGTTATATATTTTGAGGATGTTATATAGTTTGAGTCTTAGTAGGTTGATTACCATGTAGATGGAGTTAAGCTCATGGGTTGTAATTACGTGTCGTCCATGCATGCTTCATAGCGAGGTTAGGTTATCTTTCGGGATTACGTGCCGTTTTACATGTCTTCGCATGTAGTTTAGGGGTTACGCTGGCACTTTAGGGGCTTGACGTGGTAGCCTATGTGCAAAATTAAGTCACCACGTGGTTTGGGACACAAAAGGACAGGGGAGTGAAGCTATGAACTCCCATTGGCCCAAATTTGTCTTTAGTGTACCGCTAAACTTAGTAGTAGAGGTCTTAAGAGGAGTTCGAGCATTTGGTAAAAAAACTTCGAAATCTGAGAGCACATGAGGATAGGGCTCGTCGTGCCAAGCACTGTCAGCGAAATTTTTGATCGATTTGAAGCAATAAAGAAGGAGTTATGGCTGATTGAAGTTCGATTTGTGTCAGAATTGCAGCACTTCTGTTGATTTTGGGGTTTTCGGTATCAATCGCAGTAGATTTGAGAAAATTGCTTCAAACCTTCGAGGTCTCGTTCATTGGCAGCAGGGCTACGACTGTCCCCAAATTTTCATGTCAATTGAAATTGTGAGTAATTCGAGGCGACCGCTGAAGTAGAGGGGTCCGAAAAGCTCTCAATCTGGAACAGCAACTTCAGAGAGCGAGATCTGGAGTTCCGTTGTCGCGCTACTTGGCGGCTACATGTTATACTTCTACTCCGACGCTTGAGTTTAGTAGTTCTAGAAGTTAGTTTATATTACTTCTAGTCGTTTATGTATATGTTTGACACCTTTGCATACGGTGTTAACACTATTTTGAGTCTTAGTAGGTTGATTACCATGTTGATAGGGCTTAAGCTCATGGGTTGTATTTGCGTGTCGCCCATGCACGCTTTCTAGCTGATTTAAGTTATTTTTCGGGGTTGCGTGTCGTTTTAAGTAATTTAAGTTTTACGCTAGCACTCTAGGGGGCTTGACGTGGTAGCCTATGAGTAAAACTAATTTGCCACGTGGTTTAGGGTACTAAAGGACAACCAAGTGGAGCTATGAACTCCCATTGGTCCGTTTTTGTCTTTTGTTAAACTCTAAATTTAGAAATAGAGCTCTAGAGTGGAGTTCGAGCATTTGGTGGAGGATCTTGGAAATCTGAGAGCACAGGGAGAGAGGTCTCGTCATGCCAAGCACTTTCAGTGAAAATTTTGATCGATTTGAGTCAATAAAGACGGAGTTATGAGCAATTGAAGTTCGGATTGTGCTAGAATTGAATCATTTTGGTTGGATTTAGGGTTTTCAGTGTCACTCGCAGCAGATTTGAGGAAATTGCTTCAAAACTTCGAGGTTGTGTTCTCCGCCAGCAAGGCTATGATTTCACAAAAAGTTTCATATCGATTGAGCAACTGAGTAATTCAGGGCGGCCGCTGAAGATGAGGGGGTCTGAAAAGCTCTTAATCTAGAGCAGCGACTTCAGAGGAGGAGATCTACAGTTCTGTGTACATTCAGGAGTCCAAACTTCACAGGGATGTTCAGCACCCTGTAGACTGCAAATCCTGTAAGAAACTTCGAAATTGATCGAGCCAAACTCCTGTTATAGGTTGAAATAGCCAGCTAGGTACCAGAAATTGCCGTAGTTTTCTTGCTCAAAACTTTTCTGTTCATATCTCCGTGTCAGAATTTGATCTCAGGCTGAAATTTCGTCTGTGAGTTCAGTAGTACCTCATTTGCATGTAGGGGAAGTTTAGAGGTCTAAACCTTCATAGTTTTCCTCTCCGTGAGTGTCAAAGTTCACCGCCGAATCCTATTACTGCCAGCTAGACCTGAATTTCGCCTTCTGGGTATATTACTAGATCTTACACATCTGTGTGAGTGTTTATAGCCCTATTGTGACCTGAAAGCCAACCTCTTGAGTGAACAACCACAGCCAGAAGCCCGGCGCTTTCCTAGGTAGACGGATTACACTCCGACATACTCTCTTTTGGTGAACTCGACGTGAAACACCTAGGGTGGGAGTTTTCTTAAGAGTGTTACAGGATCAGATATCATGGCCAACCAAGGATCATCAAGTGGAGGTGCTGCTGCTGCTCAGCAACCTATTCAGTTTGATGCTGCTACGATGAAGATGTTCCAGGCTTTTTCCATGTTCATGCAGCAGCAGCAGAGCACAGAGAGGAAGGAGGTGTTAGCAACCAAGGCGTTGCAATCTGTGTTGCACCAGATGGACCAGTTCAAGGGTACAGATATTTCCAAGTATGTGCGATACTATGCTAGGGAGATGGAGGTGAACAAGGTGCCTGAGAAGGAGATGGTGGAGAACTTTGAGCTTGCTGTTGTCCCTGAGATTCGTGGGCGTGTGAAGGAGCTCAAGCAGCAGCAAGGACAGAGTTGGGAGAGCTTTATGCGAGCTTTGAAGGAGGAGTACTACACTGAAGATTCAGAGAGGGTGACCAAGAGAACGTTCTTGGAGTGGGTGGTTAAGCCCAACAAAGGTTTGTCTGTAAATGAGTTGTTAAGGGAATTTGATCGTCAGTATGCTCAGCTTTCTAGGACAGAAAAGCTTACATTAGAGGTGGAGAAGACCGAGCTTTTCCTACAAGCAGCGGACGTGACTATTCAGGAGAAGCTTGAGCTGTTGCTGGAAGACAAGAGTGAGGAGAGAGGATTGAAGACTGACTGGAAGGAGGTTGAAGAGGCTGTCTCTTTGCTGACCAAGAGACAGAGAAGAAGGGATAAGGTGGTGGTAAGTGAAGCAGCACCTCTGATAATTCCTGTCAAGCAGTTGCCTGCTAAGCCCGCTTTGGTAATTGCTAGAGAGGAAGACTCACCGCTTGATGAGTTGATTAAGGGTATGAAGGAGCTTAAGCTTAAGCTCACTAGGTTAGAAGAGAAGGAGCAGAATGTACAGCCTGCTATGCAGAGACCTCAGATGAGAGAAGGCTTTGTTCATCGTTGTATATTGTGTGATAACCTAGACCATGTAAGAAGAGATTGTGGGGAGTTTTCAGATGCATTGAGGAAGGATCTTATCTTCTTCAAAGATGGTAAGATCCATTTGAGAGAGACTGGGATGATGCTGGGAACCAACTTTGGCAAGGGTGGTATGAAGAGACTTGTGAATGATATATCAGCATCACATGTTGTTTCTCTTGTGAATGCTGCTACGTGTGGAGTGAAAGTGGAAATGGAGAGAGACAAAGGGACTACTGGGTTGTGATCAGATGTAGTGCGGTCCGTAGCTAGAACAGAGCTAGACAAGGATGTGCTACGAAGGGTTGGCAACTCAATTAGAGAAACTACAGGATGGAATGACCCTGTGGATACTATGTCAGTGCATGCTTATGTTGCAAGAAGTCAGCATGAAGCTGTACTAGAAGAAAAACGCAGAAGGGAGGATGCAGGTGAGGCTTCTACAGCCAAACGACCTGCTACAAGGAGTGAAAGGGCTAGACCAGATGCAAGGCAGGAGACAACACCTACTCGGGAGGAGACTATGGAGGATCTACCATCTACAACACCAAAGGAGAAGGAGAGAAGCAAGGAGAAGGGTAAGATGCCTGCATACAAACTTCAGTCTGACATTGAGATTGCTACAGACTTGAAGCAGGTGTTAGAGAACCGTATCTTGAATGGGAAAGTTGAGTTTACTTTGGGTGAGATTCTTGGGATTGCAAAGCGTGAGTTCCATGAGGTTATTATAGATATCATCAAGAGGAAACGTCAGATTTTGGGTGAAGCAGCTACGCTTAACGCTCTAGGGACCAAACTGTCGGAAGATGAGGAAGATGAGATTGCTGGTTATTGCTCTCAAGTATCAGAGGGAAGATCAGATCAGCACGTGAGGTTTGAAGATGAGGTGGAAGCATCGCAGAAGAGCCATTATTCTCACAACCATTGGGCGAGAGCAACCATAGAGACCTTAGTGAAGCTGGGAGATCTAGAGGAACCTGTGGTGGCATTGATTGATCATGGCTCAGAGATTAATCTGATGTCTAAGGAGCTGTACAAGCGTGGGAGATGGTCCATAGACACCGACCACGGATGGCTTATCCGCGCTGCCAACAACCAGAGGGGAGAACTCTATGGTGCTTGTCCCAACATCAACGTAACTGTGGGTGACATCAGTGATGTTCAGAATTTCTTTGTGCAAGACATGTCAACCTATCCTATCATTCTAGGGCAGCCTTACATTACTGATGTTAGAATGGAGACACGAGTTATGGATGATGGTTCAGCCTATGCTAGGATACGTAGTAGAGACGGCAAAAGAGCTGTTCAGTTTTTTACCGTTGCTGCAGAACATGAGAGGAATCGTGATAGCTTGAGAGACCGTCCACTGCCTAAGATTACTCAGGAGTTTAGAGAGTCTAGGAGTTTTGGCAGAGTACCATTGAGGAGCGAGACTTCAACGGTACAGTAGAGCTAGGATTCTCGCTTGATCCAATAGAGCAGGAAGCTTTATCCACTGGCTTCTTAGGACTGACATCATGTGGATCAGTGTGTTATAGGAAGGTTGAGAATCTGAAGAGGTTTGAGAGGCAACATGTGAAGTATGTACAGCAGTCTTTGTGGGATAGTGGAGAGTTAGCAGGAGATGAATACATATCTGGAGTGTTTGAAGAGCAGTATTTGGTAGATACTATAGGGGAGTTGAAATCTATAGTAGAAAGTTCTATAGATGATGTAGATAGAGTGGTGAGAGTGAGCTCCAAGGAGCTTTATGATGTAATTGATAAATTTATAGATCGACAAGAAGTGTATGTGGAGACCAAGTACAAGTCAGTGGCAAAGAAAGTCAAACCAGTGGCTTTGCCTTTGCCACTCGATTACAATCAGAAGATGGAGCAAGCTGCACGAGAACCGACGCTCAGAGGACCGAGAAGAATTGGGCATCAGTTCACAGAAACAACACTGAAGGAGCTAAGGATTGGAGGTGATGGATTTCTTACTGAGCAAGAGAAGAAGAGCTTCAGGGAGATGCTATTTAGGCATGGTAAGGCGTTTGCGTTTGAGTCACATGAAGTAGGATGTGTAGATCCAATTGTAGTTGCACCTATGGTAATCTTTACTATACCGCATGTGCCTTGGAATCTACGTCCTATCCCTGTACCTAGAGCTCATCTATCAAAGCTGATAGACTTGCTCAATGAGAGGATTAGGATGGGTATCTTGGAACCATCTATAGCTCCCTACTCTAGCAGATGGTTTACTGTTCCGAAGAAGAGTGGAGCTTTGAGATTAATCCAAGATATGCAGCCAGTTAACAAGGTGACTATCAGGAATATGGGTATAGGACCTATTGTAGATGAGTTTCAGAGGCTTTTGCTGGTCGTGCTATCTATTCAATGGGAGACTTATATTAAGGTTATGATCAGTTTCAATTATCCTCTGAGAGTAGAGACTTGACTACAATGAGGACACCTTTGGGGTTACTAAGGATGTGCACCTTGCCACAAGGTGCTACGAATTCTGTAGCACATATAATGAATGGCATGAATAAAGTTTTGAGGGATTTCATTCCTGAAAAAACTATGCCATTCCTTGATGATGTGCCAATCAAAGAGTGTGCTGAGAAGGAGAAGAATGAGGTAAAGGATCAGAGGGGGTGCCGTAAGTTTGTTGCAGATCACATAGCTGATTGTGATAAGATACTGAGTCGACTGGAGGAGGTTCATTTGACTTTATCAGGAGCAAAGTCTGTATTTGGAGAACAGGAGGTGTTAATAGTGGGGCACCTATGTGGATCTTATGGTCGGAAACCTTGTCCGAACAAGGTTGATGCCATTCGAAGGATGAAGGAAACATGTGGGTCGGTTACTGAGGTGAGAAGATTTCTAGGTGCGTGTGTGTTTTATCATATATGGATTCCACACTTTGCACATGTAGCAGATCCGTTGTACAAGTTGCTGAGGAAGGGGCAAAGATTTCAGTGGCAAGAGGAGCAAAGCGAGTCTATGAAGAAGTTGAAGGATCTGTTGTCTTCACCACCAACCCTACGGAAGGTAACATATGAGTTGGGCAGATCTGTTATCATTACTGTTGATACTAGTCCTATTGGCATTGGATGGGCTATATGACAGGATGATGAGGATGGAAATAGATATGTGGTGCGTTTTGGAGCTAAGGTGTTAAGTTCACGACAGAGAGAATACCCTCAGGTCAAGAGAGAGCTATGGGGAGTAGTTACTGCAATGAAGAGTGATAAGGAATACTTGATAGGAGCACCTGTGGTTGTGGAGACAGATTGTTTACCTCTCTTAGGAATGATCACTAGCTGTACAACTCCAGATATTGCCATGTTGAGGTGGATAGCATATATCAAGTCCTTGAACCCAGAGTTTAGACATATTGCAGGAAAAGACAATCTTGTGACAGATATGTTATCAAGGGCTAGGTATTACGATGAGAAAGAAATGATAGATGATCAGGAGGATGTGGGAACAGAGTTCTATTCTAGTGCTCTTGCTAGAAGAGATAGAAGCTGTTTTGCAGTCTCGTTGGAGTTTTTTGAGGAAACTATGTATGATGGCTAGTGGTTGGATCTTGGATGCTATTTGAGTTCACTGGAAAGGCAAGAAGGCTGGTCTGATGCAGATTTCAAGAGGATCCGTAGAATAGCTTATGGTTACTTTTTACATGGAGGACATCTATGGAAGCACCCTAAGCTACAAGGAGGTATACCGCAACGAGTGGTATGTGACTTGGAATTGCAGCAGAAGCTGATCAAGGAGTTCCATGAGAGTTTATGGGCCGGTCACAAAGGAGTTTGGGCAACATTTGCCAAGATGAAGGAGAAGTATTGGTGGAAGGGTATGTATAAGGATGTAGTACAGTTTGTTTCATCCTGTATACCCTGCCAGATGTATTCCAACGTACGTCATCGTGATGGATTGCATCCTACTTATCCTTTAGCCATTCATTACAAATGGGTAGTTGATCTGGTAACTATGCCATTTGGACTTGGACAAATGAGGTATCTAGTCTTGGCTAGAGAAGATCTATCTAACCAAGTTGAAGGTCGTGCCCTGAGGACGAAGACCACTGCTAGTGTCTGCCGCTTTCTACTTGAAGATGTTATTTGTAGGTATGGGTGTGTGGGAAAGATCACTGCAGATAGGGGTGAGCTGGATGCACAAGAAGCAGTTGAGTTCTTCAAGCGATTGGGAATCAAGTTTGCGTTAACCACTGCTTACAATCCTGAAGGGAATGGCAAGAACGAAAGAGGTCATCCGCCAATCATCAAAGCTTTGGTAAAAGCTTGCAAGGATAAGATCCGTGAATGGCCTAGACTGCTACCATTTGCTTTGTGGACAGATCGTACAACTCATAGTACCGTTACAAGTTACATGTCAGCAGAGTTGATACTAGGGCAAAAACCTATGATGCCGATTGAGGAGGTTGTGTCTACTTGGAATGTTTTGCCATGGGAAGATGGTAGAAGTACGGAGGATCTTCTTGCATTAAGGATCCAGCAGTTAGAACGAAGACCTGAGGATGTTGCCAAAGCTGTGGAAAGGTTAAAGACTGCTAGAGAGAGAAACAAAGGCAGATTTGATAGAACGCATAGATTACGACCCAAACCAGTTAAGGAAGGTGATTGGGTGTTAGTCTATGATAGTAGTCTTGATATTCAGCATAGCGCTATCAGAAAGTTTTCCAAGAGATGGTTCGGACCTTATGTGGTGTTAGAAGTTTATGATAATGCCACATACTCTTTGAGAGAGTTAGATGGTGCAGTGCTCAAGATACCAGTCGCAGGGAAGAGAATCAAGCTCTTTAGGAGGAGAGGGGACGACCAGAACATTGCAGCGCTTACTGAGGATGAAGCTGAAGACTCAATGCAGGTTGAAGACGAGTTTGAAGCTGAAGCTGAAGAGTCTTGATCTGGATGGCACATACCGGAGGATGTGCAGGTTCAGAGGGGGTGGATGTCGCGCTACTTGGCGTCTACATGTTATATTTCTACTCCGACGCTTGAGTTTAGTAGTTCTAGAAGTTAGCTTATATTACTTCTAGTCGTTTATGTATATGTTTGACACCTTTGCATACGGTGTTAACACTATTTTGAGTCTTAGTAGGTTGATTTCCATGTTGATAGGGCTTAAGCTCATGGGTTGTATTTGCGTGTCGCCCATGCACGCTTTCTAGCTGATTTAAGTTATTTTTCGGGGTTGCGTGTCGTTTTAAGTAATTTAAGTTTTACGCTAGCACTCTAGGGGGCTTGACGTGGTAGCCTATGAGTAAAACTAATTTGCCACGTGGTTTAGGGTACTAAAGGACAACCAAGTGGAGCTATGAACTCCCATTGGTCCGTTTTTGTCTTTTGTTAAACTCTAAATTTAGAAATAGAGCTCTAGAGTGGAGTTCGAGCTTTTGGTGGGGGATCTTGGAAATCTGAGAGCACAGGGAGAGAGGTCTCGTCATGCCAAGCACTTTCAGTGAAAATTTTGATCGATTTGAGTCAATAAAGACGGAGTTATGAGCAATTGAAGTTCGGATTGTGCTAGAATTGAATCATTTTGGTTGGATTTAGGGTTTTCAGTGTCACTCGCAGCAGATTTGAGGAAATTGCTTCAAAACTTCGAGGTTGTGTTCTCCGCCAGCAAGGCTATGATTTCACAAAAAGTTTCATATCGATTGAGCAACTGAGTAATTCAGGGCGGCCGCTGAAGATGAGGGGGTCTGAAAAGCTCTTAATCTAGAGCAGCGACTTCAGAGGAGGAGATCTACAGTTCTGTGTACATTCAGGAGTCCAAACTTCACAGGGATGTTCAGCACCCTGTAGACTGCAAATCCTGTAAGAAACTTCGAAATTGATCGAGCCAAACTCCTGTTATAGGTTGAAATAGCCAGCTAGGTACCAGAAATTGCCGTAGTTTTCTTGCTCAAAACTTTTCTGTTCATATCTCCGTGTCAGAATTTGATCTCAGGCTGGAATTTCGTCTGTGAGTTCAGTAGTACCTCATTTGCATGTAGGGGAAGTTTAGAGGTCTAAACCTTCATAGTTTTCCTCTCCGTTAGTGTCAAAGTTCACCGCTAAATCCTGTTACTGCCAGCTAGACCTGAATTTCGCCTTCTGGGTATATTACTAGATCTTACACATCTGTGTGAGTGTTTATAGCCCTATTGTGACCTGAAAGCCAACCTCTTGAGTGAACAACCACAGCCAGAAGCCTGGCGCTTTCCTATGTAGACGGATTACACTCCGACACCGTGTACAATCAGGAGGTCCAACTTCACAGGAGTGTTCAGCAAGCTGTGTACTGCAAATCCTGTAAGAATCTTTGAAAGTGATCGAGCCAATTCTCTGTTCTAGGTCGAAATAGCTGACTGGGTATCAGAAATTACCGTAATTTCTCTGCTCAGAACGTTTCTGCCTATATCTCGACACTCTGATTTGATCTCAAGCTGAAACTTCGTGTGTATGGTCAGTAGGGCCTCATTTACATGTAGGAGGAGTTCTGAAGTCTGAACCATCGTATGTTTCTGATTCTGGACTGTTAAAGCTTGCTGTCTGACCTTATCACTGCTAGTCTGACCTGATTTTTGCTTCCTGAACATACTGGAGGGTCCATTCGACCTGAGTGAGTGTTTATAGTGTTTCCTTATGATATGAAGCCTACCTCTGTATAGTAAGAAACCGTAGCCTGAAGTCCAACGCTTCCCTGAGTAGACTAAACACAGCCTTCAAGATCTATCACAGCTAGAAGGTTCCGCCCTTCCCAGGAAAACTCTCAACTCGACATCTGGTGCTTCCACTGAGAGCTCTTGGGGTGATTGATTGAGAAGGTTGAGTTTACTACAAGGAGAAGAGATGGATCGCAAGAGTGCTGCTGCTGCTACTTCTACGCCTACTGCGTCTACGTCTACTGCAGCTCCTTCTGTAGTACCAGCGGCTACAGCGACATCTGCACTTGGTCTGGATACGGCTGAGATTCTAAAGACACTTGCGGCCCTGGTCCAACAACATCCGATCATTGGAGGGGATGAGTTGAAGTCTACCAAGGCTTTGCAAGCAATTGTGAATAGATGCGATAGATTTGAAGGTAGAGATATTTCTAGATATCTGCGTGAATACAGAGGAGAGATGGAACTAGTTAGAGTTACTGATGCTGAGATGATAGCAAGTTTTGAGTTAGCTGTCATTCCTGAGTTGCGGGACCAAGTTAGAGATGTACAGAGAAGAAACCTTAGAATCTGGATAAGTTTTGAGCGATCTCTTCGAGAGGAGTTTCTTGAAGAAGATTCAAAGAGAGTTACTAGGAGAACGTTTCTGGACTGGGTTGAACAACAACCTGGTCGTATGATGAACCTGAATGAGATGCTGAGAGAGTTTGATCGGAGATACCGACAACTCTCAACTCTTGAGAGGATAACCTTAGATGCTAGGAAAACCGAGCTTTTCCTGCAAGCTACCGATGATGCTACGGCAGATCGGTTGTGCTTTATGTTGGCCGATCGATCTGCTGAAGGAGGAGTTACTACTGATTGGGGAAGAGTCGAGGATGCTGTTGCCGTACTAACGAGACAGAGGAGGGGAAGAGTGGTTGTGGGAGGACGTCCGCTTGCAGAAGTAACCGCTCAACCTCGCACTGCTCCTCAAGTACAGCAACCTCCGGCTCTTGCTCCGGCTCCTAGACCTGTTGTCCCGGCTGCAGTTCCTTTGATGCCAGTTGTGCCAGTTCCTGCACAGAGGGCACCGATTCAAAGACCTGCGGAGAACCATGGACAGCAGAATCAGATCAAAGACCTGATTCGGCAGATGAGAGAACTGAAGGTGGAGCTAGCTGGATTGCAGAGAGAGCAGCCGCCGGCGCCTGCTGCTGCACGTCCAGGAGGTGCTCCTGTTCGTAGATGTATCTGGTGTGACAGTCAAGATCATTTCCGAGGGGACTGTCAAGAGCTCACGGCTGCTCTGCGAGATGGTGTGGTTCGCTACCAAAACGGTAGGCTGCACCTTTCTTCTACTGGAGAGCCGCTAAGCACGCAGTTTGGACGAGGAGGCATGAGGAGTCTACCTCAGATTACAGCGGCTGCAACTGTACATGCATTGATGACACCACCGGTAAATCCTGATGTATATGCCGGTCACATTGAAGTTTCTTCTAGTCCTACGTTGCTAGATAGGACTACTGAGAAGAAACCTGTTCAAGTTCCTTCTGAAGTACTGAATAGAGGAGCAGAAACTATCCGTAGGGTCACAGGGTGGGGAGATCCTGTTGATGCTGCGTCTATCAAAGCATTCTTGGATGTGGATAGACACGTTCACTGGCAGGATGCTTCTGTGGAGGAGAAGAGGTGGCGAGAAGCCTCTGAACTTGATACTGGAGTTTCGGAGGAGGCTGAAGACAGACGAAGGGTCACAAGGAGACGAGCGGCTCTTCCTGAAGACATCCCGTCTACTTCTACAGCTCCTCCACCTGCACCAGGTCCGATGGAGGACGTGCAGAGATCCCAGCAGGAGCCAACGACTGCTGGGAGACGGTTTACTGCCCAAGAGAAGGGGAAGGGACCGGCTTACAAGTTGGCAGCAGATATAGAGACTTCAACTGATCTCAAGAGCATCTTGGAGCAGAGAATACTTGACGCGCGAATCGAGTTTTCTCTTCGAGAAGTTCTTGGTATTGCAAAGAGGGAGTTTCACGAGTTGATTATCGACATCATCAAGCGGAAGAGACAGGTGATGTCCGAGCAAGTAGAAAGTCAGATGATAGATGTTATATGATCTTTTGTAAATGATGCGGAGTTCGGCAAGGTGCATTTTCAGGAGGTTGATGATACAGAGTATCAGCAAGAAGCATTAGTTGCTGGTACCAACACTGCTGAATTCGATGATGATGAAGCTGGCGATGAGAGTCCAGCTACTGATAGTGACTTCAGAAAAAGGCACTGGGCTCGTGCTACGACTACTACACGAGTTCACCTTGGAAGTCTTGAACCTGTTGCTGCTTTAGTTGATCACGGATCTGAGATCAACATCATGTCACGGGAGGTGTACGAGAGAGATCAGTGGCCTATCGAGCTAAACCATGGTTGGGTGCTACGAGCTGCAAACAACCAGAAGGGTGAGTTATACGGCGCTTGTCCTAACGTGAGGGTGAAGCTAGGTGATGTGGAGGTAGATCAGCACTTCTTCGTGCAGTCTTTTGCTTCATATCCTGTGATTCTTGGTCAGTCTTATATCACGGCAGTTAGAATGGAGACGAAGGTGATGGATGACGGGTCTCACTATGCTAGGATTCGTAGTCCAGATGACAGACGTTCTGTTCAGTTTCTGACCGTTCGTACGAACCACGAATGAAACAGACAGACTTTGAGAGATTCTCCTATCTGTAGGAGCAAGGGTTTTCTGAAACCACTCTTGTAGGACGGGATAACAAGAGTGATGGATCTGATGTTACTATGATCCCGCTTGAGCAGCCTGTGGGATCACAAGAGGCTGACGAAGAGGTTGCTCAAGATTCTGAAAATTGCTACACTATACATAGTTGGAAATCTGGTTTAATGACTTTCAGTTCTGATGATTGGAGTGAGTTCACGCGAGTAGATGATCTGACTGAGAAGAGTAAAAGGCTGATGGAGAGGTGTGCAGCAAATCTGCGCTGTACATGAGTTCTGAGTGAAGATGAGATGATTTTTGGTATTTATGAGGAGTTTGTAGGTGTACAGTCTTTTGTTCGTTGGCTCGATGATGTAGATAGGTTGATGGAGCAGATGGGAAGAAGGGTGGTGATCCCTATCCACTCTCGTAAGGTCTATGAGGAGACTGCCTCGTGCTTGCAATCTCGTCCTCATCCGAGACTGGAGAGTGGATGGAAGGATGCAATCTGCTGGTGTGGCTCTCGTGAAGAAGCAGAGGTTCACACCAAATACAAAACTGTAGCGAAGAAGGTGAAACCAGTGACGACTCAGTTACCTGTTGACTCTCAACAGCAGATGGAGTTAGCTGCCACGGAGCTTGTACTGAGAGATCCTAAACATATAGGACACGAGTTTACTCAAGAGACACTCGAGCAGCTCCAGATAGGAGGAGGTGGCTTCTTGACTGAAGTGGAGAAACGAGCTTTTGAGCAGATGATAGTTAATCATGGTAAGGCATTTTCTTTCTCAGCTGGAGAGATTGGTTGTGTGGATCCTAGTGTGATAGCTCCGATGGTTATCTTCACTGTTCCTCACGTACCTTGGGACTTGAAGCCGATTCCAGTCCCTCGTGCCTTGCTACCGAAGGTTATTGAGTTACTGAAGGAGAGGATGCGGATGGGTATTCTTGAACCATCTATGGCTCCATACTCTAGCCGATGGTTCACAGTACCTAAGAAGACAAGAGCGTTACGCTTCATCCAAGACTTACAGCCTGCTAACAACATCACAATTCGAAATGTTGGAACAGGACCTGTGGTTGATGAAGTAGCCGAGGCATTTGCTGGAAGATCTATCTATTCTATTGGAGATCTGTTTTCAGGTTACGATCAGTTTCAGCTTGCTTTGGAGAGTAGAGACTTGACTACCATGCGTACACCTTTGGGGTTGATGCGGATGTGTACTCTTCCTCAGGGTGCGACAAACTCAGTAGCCCATATGCAAAACGCGATGCATAAGGTGTTACGAGAGTTTGTACCTGAGGTTACCATCCCATTTCTTGATGATATCCCCATGAAAGGCTGTCCGGTGGAGGACAAGGACGAGACTATGAGTGCTGATGGTTGCAGAAAGTTCATTGCAGACCACATCCGAGATGTGGAGAAGATTCTGATGCGCTTGGAAGAGGTACACCTCACTCTGTCAGGTACCAAATCTCGTTTTGGAATGTCAGAGATCGTGGTGGTGGGTCACTTATGCGGTACTTTTGGAAGACGGCCGAACCTAGAGAAGGTAGATGCTATAGCAAGGATAGCAGACTGTACCAACATCACTGAGGTTCGACGATTCTTAGGAGCTTGTGTGTTCTTTCGTGTGAGTATTCCTCATTATGCACACATTGCCGAGCCTCTGTATGCACTTCTGAGAAAGAGGAAGAGGTTTACTTGGCGGCAAGAACATCACGAGACGATGGAGCAGCTGAAGGAGATTCTGAAGTCTCCACCTATACTAAGGAGACTTAGCTACGAGAACGGAAGACCTATCACACTGACTGTTGACACGAGTCCAAAGGCGATTGGATGGGCAGTCGGTCAAGAAGATGGAGAAGACGTGCGGTTTGTTTCAAGGTTTGGAGCTCGGATCTTAACAGATAAACAACGTAACTACCCTCAAGTGAAGCGTGAGTTGTGGGGAGCTGTTACTGCCATGAAAGTAGACCGAGAGTTCTTGATAGGAGCTCGTGTGATACTAGAAACAGACTTTTTGCCCTTGCTAGGCATGATAGCAAACTGTAATACTCCAGACATAGCAATGCTACGATGGATTGCTTATATCCGGAGTATGAATCCTGAGCTGAAGCATATAGCAGGAAAGGATAACCCTGTTGCAGACATGTTATCTAGGGCTCGTTATACAGATGAGGAAGAGATGTTTGCAGAAGTCGAAGATGAAGAGAAGAGAGACGTATGGTGCCAAGTTGGTCAGCAGACTTCAGACTTGGCACCACTGCCGTTCTACGAGGAGTTCTACACGGAAAAGTTCCGCGATATCAGATACTATCTGAGTTTATTATGCAGAAGAGAAGGATGGAGTGATGTAGAGTTTAAGGAGATCAGACGAAAGGCATACGGTTACCTTGTACGTGAAGGTTATCTGTAGAAACGTCCGAAGAGAAGAGATGAGATGTTGGCTAGAGTAGTGGATGATCAACCAACGAAGCTGAATCTGCTGAAAGACTTTCATGACACCTTGTGGGCTGGACACCGTGGAGTTTGGGCTACGTACACGAAGATGAAGGAGCGATACTGGTGGAAGGGTTTGTATCAAGACGTAGTAGATTTTGTTGGGTCGTGTCTGCACTGCCAGTTCTACTCTAAAGTCCGCTACAGAGATGGACTTGTACCTACCTACCCACATAGTATTCATTTTTCGTGGGTCCTTGATCTTGTGATGATGCCGCCGGGACTATGGGGGATGCGTTACTTGGTATTAGCTCGGGAAGATCTCTCCAACTACGTGGAGGGACGAGCACTACGGACGAAGACTACAGAGAACATATGTAGATTCGTGCTTGAAGATATAATCTATCGTTATGGATCTGTTGGAAGACTACGAGCAGATATGGGCGAGCTGAGAGGTGCAGAAGCGAAGGAGTTCTTTGCTCGTTATGGAGTAAAGCTTCGACTTACTACTGCCATGAATCCAGAAGGGATTGGTAAGAGTGAACGAGGACACCATTCTATCGTTCACGCTGTCGTGATGTGAATTATTTTACATTGTAAATAATTCACCTCTTTGTCAAGCATTAGTGTCTCTGAGTAGAGTTAGGACCTCAGAGATGTCGACACTTGAGGATGTTATATATTTTGAGTCTTAGTAGGTTGATTACCATGTTGATAGGGTTTAAGCTCATGGGTTGTATTTGCGTGTCGCCCATGCACGCTTTCTAGCTGATTTAAGTTATTTTTCGGGGCAGCGTGTCGTTTTAGGTAGTTTAAGTTTTACGCTGGCACTCTAGGGAGCTTGACGTGGTAGCCTATGAGTAAAACTAAGTTGCCACGTGGTTTAGAGTACTAAAGGACAACCAAGTGGAGCTATGAACTCCCATTGGTCTGTTTTTGTCTTTTGTTAACTCTAAATTTAGAAATAGAGCTCTAGAGTGGAGTTCGAGCTTTTGGTGGGGGATCTTCGAAATCTGAGAGCACAGGGAGAGAGGTCTCGTCATGCCAAGCACTTCCAGTGAAAATTTCGATCGATTTGAGTCAATAAAGACGGAGTTATGAGCAATTGAAGTTCGGATTGTGCTAGAATTGAATCATTTGGGTTGGATTTAGGGTTTTCAGTGTCACTCGCAGCAGATTTGAGGAAATTGCTTCAAAACTTCGAGGTTGTGTTCTCCGCCAGCAGGGCTACGATTTCACAAAAAGTTTCATATCGATTGAGCAACTGAGTAATTCAGGGCGGCCGCTGAAGCTGAGGGGGTCTGAAAAGCTCTTAATCTAGAGCAGCGACTTCAGAGGAGGAGATCTACAGTTCTGTGTACATTCAGGAGTCCCAACTTCACAGGGATGTTCAGCACCCTGTAGACTGCAAATCCTGTAAGAAACTTCGAAATTGATCGAGCCAAACTCCTGTTATAGGTTGAAATAGCCAGCTAGGTACCAGAAATTGCCGTAGTTTTCTTGCTCAAAACTTTTCTGTTCATATCTCCGTGTCAGAATTCGATCTCAGGCTGAAATTTCGTCTGTGAGTTCAGTAGTACCTCTTTTGCATGTAGGGGAAGTTTAGAGGTCTAAACCTTCATAGTTTTCCTCTCCGTAAGTGTCAAAGTTCACCGCCGAATCCTATTACTGCCAGCTAGACCTGAATTTCGCCTTCTGGGTATATTACTAGATCTTACACATCTGTGTGAGTGTTTATAGCCCTATTGTGACCTGAAAGCCAACCTTTTGAGTAAACCAGCCACAGCAAGGAGCCCTACGCTTCCCTGAGTAGATTGCACACAGCCTTCAAGCTCATATCACAGCCAGAAGGTTCGCCCTTCCCAGGAAGACTCTCAACCCGACAACGCTTTAGTGAAAGCATGTGATGGTAGGCCTAGAGAATGGCCGAGACTGCTTCCATTTTCTTTATGGGCTGATAGGACTACACACTGTATCACGACTGGGTATATGCCAGTTGAGCTTATGTTGGGGCAGAAGCCGATTATGCCTGCTGAGGAGGACTTTCCTACATGGGCTACGCTACCGTGGGAAGATGGTATAGATCATACTTCACTCCTTGCTTTACGAACTAGGCAGTTGGAGCGAAAGGAGGAGGATCTTGCTGAAGCGCAAGAGAAGCTGAAGGTGGCTCGAGTCAGAAACAAAGAGCGTTTCGACAAGACTCATCGATTACGACCGAAGCCAATACGTGTTGGTGATTGGGTTCTGGTGTATGATAGCACGCTAGAGAATCAGCATTCTACACTTCGTAAGTTCTCGCGAAGATGCTTCGGGCCTTATGTTGTGCTAGATGTGTATGAGAATGCTACTTATAGTTTACGAGAGCTAGATGGTACTCCTTTGAAACTACTTGTGGCTGGCAAACGAGTGAAGTTGTTCAAACAACGTGGAGGATCAGTAGATTTGTTCAACTTTCTGGAGTCTGAGCAGAGGATGCCAAGTGATGAAGACGCCCCAGCAACTGAAGAGGCTGAGGCGGAGGAGAACGATACTGATGAAGGACAAATAGCAGACTGAAGAGGTTGGCACATGTCGGAGGATGTGCAGGTTTGGAGGGGGTGGATGTCGTGATGTGAATCATTCTACATTGTAAATAATTCACCTCTCTATCAAGCGTTAGTCTCTCTGAGTGAAATTAGGACCTCAGAGAAGTCGACACTAGAGGATGTTATATATTTTGAGGATGTTATATAGTTTGAGTCTTAGTAGGTTGATTACCATGTAGATGGAGTTAAGCTCATGGGTTGTAATTACGTGTCGTCCATGCATGCTTCATAGCGAGGTTAGGTTATCTTTCGAGATTACGTGCCGTTTTACATGTCTTCGCATGTAGTTTAGGGGTTACGCTGGCACTTTAGGGGCTTGACGTGATAGCCTATGTGCAAAATTAAGTCACCACGTGGTTTGGGACACAGAAGGACAGGGGAGTGAAGCTATGAACTCCCATTGGTCCAAATTTATCTTTAGTGTACTGCTAAACTTAGTAGTAGAGGTCTTAAGAGGAGTTCGAGCATTTGGTAAAAAAATTCGAAATCTGAGAGCACAGGAGGATAGGGCTCGTCGTGCCAAGCACTGTCAGCGAAATTTTTGATCGATTTGAAGCAATAAAGAAGGAGTTATGGCTGATTGAAGTTCGATTTGTGCTAGAACTGCAGCACTTCTATTGATTTTGGGGTTTTCGGTGTCAATCGCAATAGATTTGAGAAAATCGCTTCAAACCTTTGAGGTCTCATTCATTGGCAGCAGGGCTACGACTGTCCCCAAATTTTCATGTCAATTGAAATTGTGAGTAATTCGGGGCGACCGCTGAAGTAGGGGGGTCTGAAAAGCTCTCAATCTGGAACAGCAACTTCAGAGAGCGAGATCTGGAGTTCCGTGTACAATCAGGAGGCCCAACTTCACAGGAGTGTTCAGCAAGCTGTGTACTGCAAATCCTGTAAGAATTTTTGAAAGTGATCGAGCCAATTCTCTGTTCTAGGTCGAAATAGCTGACTGGGTATCAGAAATTGCCGTAATTTCTCTGCTCAGAACGTTTCTGTCTATATCTCGACACTCTGATTTGATCTCAAGCTGAAACTTCGTGTGTATGGTCAGTAGGGCCTCATTTACATGTAGGAGGAGTTCTGAAGTCTGAACCATCGTATGTTTCTGATTCTGGACTGTTAAAGCTTGCTGTCTGATCTTATCACTGCTAGTCTGACCTGATTTTCGCTTCCTGAACATACTGGAGGGTCCATTCGACCTGAGTGAGTGTTTATAGTGTTTCCTTATGATCTGAAGCCTACCTCTGTATAGTAAGAAACCGTAGCCTGAAGTCCAACGCTTCCCTGAGTAGACTAAACACAGCCTTCAAGATCTATCACAGCTAGAAGGTTCCGCCCTTCCCAGGAAAACTCTCAACTAGACACCGTGGACGTGGCTGTGACAGCTGGTGGACCTGGCCGCCCCGCAGCTGTTCACGGAGTGACGCGTGGAGAGAAAACCGAAAGAGATCTCAAAGCCCGAAGGCGAGAGCAGGGCACGGAGCTCTATGAAACCACGGAGACGGAAGCTCAATTGTTGTCACGTGGTGATTATGGAGAGCTACGTGACAGAGGTGGAGGGTGGTTCTTATCCACTACAGTTGTGTCCTCATGAGACAAGAAATAGTTTGACTCTTGAGGCACGTGAGCACACCCTCGATTAGATACTCTAGCTACGGGTGGATCTCGTAGACTACAGTCCTCTTTGACGAGATATCACTTCCAGTAGGTTTTTCATACGCTCTTAGTGGATCTTTCCATCTCACGAGATACTACTGCTCAACTCCGCTCTTGTTCGGACAAGGGCCCAGGCTTTTGACTCATAGCTTGACCTTGCATTAGAGCATTCTGACTCGCACCGACTATCTTTTCTACAACGATGAGGTTTCGTCTAGGCTTGGTCCAGTCTGTTGCTTCGACATTGTCTACTTGCGAGTGCGGTGTCTCGCTCGACACCTCAGGGGTCGACATCTTGCTCGTTGTCCTCACGATGAAGAGCGGACAGCCATCCACGATGTCATCAGAGACGTCGTGTTTATCTTAGCACGAGAAAGCCGTTACACGACATGGAGAGAGCGTTGGTATGCTCTTCAGACGAGAGGATCAGTGAGAGCTGATCTATACATGACGAGAGAGGATCAGATCTCAATGACAGATGTGGCTGTCAGGGATCCGACACAGGACTCAGTGACAGCACAGATGATCATTCATCTCCCAAGATGGGCTGCAGGCATGACGGCAGCAACGAAGATGAACAAGTATAAGGATATGCAGGTAGGACATCGCTTCATCTCCTTAGCCTTGGAGATATACAGATCAACAGCTTTGGAGTTCGCATCTTCTTCTTTCGGGATTGTGCTAGGGCTTATCATGAGAGATAGGAGAGTATCACTTTTTTTCTTTTTGTATTATGCTTTTTAGACAATGGTTTTTATTGTTTTACAGAGAACTTTAGCAGGTACTATCCACGGGAGAGTAATTACAGTAGACTATGCTATTTCATGTGCATATGTTGTATGTAGGACCACTGACTTATCTGTGTATGATATTATAATGACGATAGGTTAGACTACTTACAGCGAGATTTAGCTCCAGTGTTCTTCAGTTAGGGAAGTTTGTTGCTTTGCCATTCTTTCCCTTGTAGAGCTTGATTCCATCCGTTTGCTATTCATTGCGTCGCGTACTCGCGACAGAATATTTACTATCTTAAACATGTATAACAGATACGTTGCAGAATCACATCTAAAGTCATCGCAGTTCTGAACTTGACACGGGCTGCAATCACGGTTTGCCGGGCAGTCTGCAACTGGTTGAGTCATTCAACTGGATTGCAGCAAATGAGAGGACTGGTAACTCGGTCCAGGCCTTGGACTGGACTCCAGGGGCTTGTCTTACGCACAGACCAAGGCAGACGTATCGACACGTGATGTCCGTGGCTCCTGTGACTCGGTGACAAATTCCGGAACTAACGCAGAAAGAACGGTAGCGGCATCGATGCGCTGGCATCGAGGGTGGGGAGGCAGGAAGCGAGGTTTCTTGCTTGAGATTCTCGTTCCAAACAGGCACGACCACGCGCAAGTGACAAAACCATACAACTAGATAAACCTAATAACAGACTCTAAAGTCCTAACAACTTCCAGGCCGCCGCTTCCGTGTAGGCGCTGTAGGGAACGTGTGTACGCTCTTCTCTCTCTAACTACTGTAGTCCAGTACTACCTAATCGGAGCAAGAACCGGATTTTCTGTTCATTTGCTGCGTTCCAATGCGGCAGCTTATAAAGATGCTTTATCACAATATTATCTAATGTGATTTCCCAAATTATAAATAAAGCGAACTTTCCCTTAGTAAATACTTACGTGTTGAATATACATAGACAGATAACTTTAATTTTTCCGTGCCATGCTTGTGAAGCCACCTGGTTCAAGCGAAGCCGTGGTCGGTACCTCCGGTACCTACTCTGGAACCTCTGGTCTAGCCCTTCACCGCCCCAAAACCTTCAGGTTCGCCATGTTTCCATTTTTTGTTCAACTCTAGTTCCCTTTTCGACTTGAGTTACCGTAATGGTAAATGGTAAATGTTTATCTTGTCTGTTTATTTTTTCAAGAGAAATCGGACTGTTTCTTGTGAGTAACTACAGAGTACTCGGATCAATTTCACACAACAGTGATTTTGTTGCATCTCCAACCAAGAGCAGGAGAGTTTGAACCCCAGATCTTTCTCTTAGAAGGTCTAAGACTCAACAATCTCAAATGATCACATATATACATGCATGATAAACTTCGGAGAACTTGCTGTCAGTTACCAGAAAAGACATAATTATTATGTGGGATTTTATACTAAAGTGTCAAGAAAAAAGTTAATTTATTTATAAAAGTTATCTGATAACCGTCCTTAAAGTTACAGGACGATCTAGACATGACCCATACAGCAAAGACAGACAGATCTACTTCCGAAAGTGAAAGATGCTGCTAAATAAACATATATAAACTTGATGGAGGAGGTGAATAATATGCGGCCAGAGTGCACATATGCCAAAAAAGAAAAACATGATAAGTGTCGAAAACGAGAGAGGAATCTGAAGGTACATTTCGTCTCTATAGGATAGTGGGTTGTTCTAGGTCAGAAGGATTTAATTTGATCAATGCTAGAGTAAATCCCTTTCGTGAATTGTTATTGATTGTTTCATAAATATTAAGTTAAAAATATATTACATACATGCCGGAAGTGATGGAAAAAGCTTGTAAGTAATGCACTTCAAACCTCACTTCAGAGAACATAAAAGCGACTGCATGTCCAGTAAGAGAAAAAATTATAAGGAAAGTTTAATCTATCAGCTGATCCTTTCCGGCGGAAGAGGTAGGAAACAAATCAAAACACCTTGCATATTCCCCTCAATCCGAAGATTGAAAAAGGCAGTAAATAATACAGAAGGAAGATATAAGCACGCATAACTAGCTGCGTTCATTCCGCGCGAACTCGATACGGACTAAATACGTATTTCACTTGTCACACATACGTACAGTCATCCCGGTTAGTATTTCAAGTGTGAGTAGACTTGATACTATACGTTTTCGGCGTAAATTACAAGAATTGGAATTTAAATGATAATTAACAATGTGATATTAACTGGAAGGATCATCCATATCGCGGAATATATGATGAGGAGTGCAAATGAAGTAACTTGATTTTTCTTCACTTTATATTTTCTGCATAAAAAACGTCTTTATGTGGTTGACAGAAACTGTAGATGTTCTCCCTCTCTCGATTACACCCATAAGGCTTTTGCAGTTCCGCGCAGTCGTTTCATGTATCATCTGGAGGTATACCTCATTCATGCACTGGGACTTGCATCTTTTTCAAGTAGTTTCCTGAAGTTGATCCTAGCATGTATATTGCGTATTCACCTCTTTCATTTTTTTTAAATGGAGGCAAATTTGCAAATTTGTTGCCTAACCATTTTGTAGGAAAAGGTTAGATATTTAATTAAGGTTTAGGTTAAATTAATAAGTGTTTGTTAGTCACTTCTCGTACTTGTAGTTTCGGAAGCACGCATATCTACATTCATTTTGTGGGTTATGTTTGGATCGTCCTGTAACTCATGTGATTATCATTTTATTTTTTTATTTTTTTATTTTTTTATTTTTTTATTTTTAATACAAAATTTGCATATATACTTACATCTTTTCTGATAGCAGAAAACTAACAAAAATTCCCCGAAGTTGATCTTGAATGCACATTTACTTGTGAGATCATATATATTCACCATAGCACCTGCATATTCACCTCCTCCATCTTCCAATGGAGGAGCTGAATATACAGGAGGTTAATTTAATACCTAACCCTTCCGACAGGAGGTTAATTTAATACCTAACCCTTCCGACAGAAAGGGTTAGGTATTAAATTAAACTTCACTGTATTTTAATGAATTAACGACTATGAGTTCCCGTCTTATACCTTCTGAAGCGCAACAGTCGAGTCCAGACTTATGGGTTATTTTCTACCTTCCCCGGGTTTCCAGGCATGAATAACATATAACTTTTATATAATATTTTAATATTTTATTTTTACTTAAATATATATTTTTTACTTAACACTTATATATATTCTTGATAACATGAAGCGAGCAAAAGTTCCCCCGGAGTTCATCCAGCATGCATATGCACTTTCATCTTTCGATGGAGGAAAGGTCGACTTCTATACCTCTGAAAGTGAAAGTTTGAAAGTGAAGACAACTCAGTGATGCAGAGAAGAAGTACTCTACAACTGAAAAGGAGTGTCTTGGCATGATTTACTCCTGTAGAAAGTTTAGGCACTATCTTCTAGCCAACCTGTTTGTCTTCTATGTGGATCATTTTTCTTTAAAACATCTTGTGAAGAAAGCAGATTTGTCTGGTAGGATAGCTAGGTGGATTCTTCTACTTCAGGAATTTACTTACACAGTTGAGTACAGACCTGGAAGACAACATGTTAATGCTGACTACCTATCCAGATTGGAGACGAAACGACGAGAAGATGAAGTGGAAGACGAGTTCCCTGACGAGAAGCTGTTTTCAGTTTTCGCAGAGACACTTTCATCTGAGAGGGGGCGTACCGCCTGCTTCCAAGAAGACGAGACTAGATCTTCTGATCCAGTCTTTGCGACTTCCACAGAAGAGTCGATCTTCAAGGACTTGAGGAAGTTCTTGGAAGACCAACAGTATCCCGAGGGATTGGATGCGGAGCAGAGGGTTGTCTTCTTACATAAGGCAGGTCCCTATGCCATCTTCCAAGGTATCCTATTTAGGAAGGGACATGACGAGAAGCTAAGGAGATGTCTTGAGCCTTCAGAGATTAAGCCAGTGATCACGGGTCTTCATCACGAAGATGCTGGGGGTCACTATGGGCTGAAGATCACAGTAAAGAAGATGTTGGACGCCGGTTATTGGTGGTCGACCATGTACAGAGACACTTTTCAGGAGATCCAAAAATGTGATGCGTGCCAGAGGGTGGGAAGACCAACAGCTACTACTAGGTGGCCTCTTACTCCCATTCTTCCGCTTGCTCCTTTTGAAAAGTGGAGAATCGACTTTGTTGGACCTATCGCCTCGGTGGCTAGAAGAACCAGAGCACGGTATATTTTGATAGCTACCGACTATGCTACCAAGATGGTGGAAGGCGAAGCCACAAGAAAGAATGACGCCGCAGTGGTAGCCAGGTTCCTCTGGCACAACATTATCACTCGATACAGATGTCCGCTGGAATTGGTATCAGATAGGGGTACTCATTTCTTAAATGAGACTATTTCTCTCCTGACCCAATACTTCAAGATAAAGCATCGGAAGACGACGCCGTACAACCCGAAAGCGGACGGACTGACGGAGAAATCGAATGGTCTTCTATGTAATATCCTGAATAAGGTATCTGTTAACCATGCGTATGATTGAGACACGAAATTGCCATCTGTGTTATGGGCTTTCAGGATTTCACCCAAGGTCACGACCCAGAAGACACCCTTCTACCTAACTTATGGCATGACACCTATTGTGCCCATCGAGTTAGAGGTCCCTACTTACCGGTTAGCCGTAACCGAACGCATGGAAGAAGAGGAAAGCTAGGAGCAGCGTCTTCTGAACTTCGTAGAGTTCGAAGAAGACAAGAATGTAGCTTTGGAGAAGACGTACGAAGTACAAGCGCAACGTAAGCTGAACTATGATGGCAAGCTGAAGAAGGTGACCGTCGTAGATGGGGACTTGGTTCTTCTCTACGACAATCGACATCTTAAGTTCCCCGGGAAACTTCATCTTCGCTGGATGGGTCCTTATCGCGTCTTGGAAGTCTTCACCAATGGTTCCTTGCAGTTAGAAGAGTTAGACGGTACGTTGATGACCACTCGTATAAATGGGTGGCGCGTCAAGAAGTACTGGACGTGAACAGAAGTGCTGAAGCGCTGATGTTTGCGGGGACGCAAACATGTGAGGGTGGACGTATGTGGTGCCCACAAATTACAGGATTCACAAATTTTTGAAATTCTTGAGATTAATAACTTGTTTGTATAACTGAAGAAGCGTTGTTACTTAAGATTACGACTTCCTTAGAAGGAAGATGATCTTATGAGTTGTTTGTAATAATAAGTTGATTTCTTCGGAAGACGACCGTCTTCCGGGAAGCGTCTTCTCGGTGATGTCTTCGGAAGACGAAAGACGACGGAAGACACGTATCTTCCGGAAGACAGCAACCGTGGAAGCTTAACCACGTCAGAAGTAGGTGCACCGAACAGGTTAGGTAAGTCGAGAGGGTCGAAAACCCCTAATCTGCGGGGAAGATGCGCAGGAAGCGCATTAGCGCATTTCAACTTCCTGCAGCAGGAGCGCTTCTTGGTTGAGAAGATCGATGGCTTGAGTGAGGAGGCAGCGAGGTGAAATTGAGTGAGGTTAGGATCGATTAGAAGCTAGGAGGAAGGCGAGGTCGACTTGCTGAAGTGCAGGAAGCGTAGGAGGTGAAGGCGTTTCCTGTGAACTCCCGGAAGCTGACAGCTGAGTGGAATCAAAGGTGGACGGCTTAATTGATTGAGGCGTCGTCAGTGGAGGACAGCTGAGTGGAATCAAAGATGGACGGCTTAATTGATTGAGGCGTAGTCAGGAGCTGACGACGGAAGCAGCTCAGTGGGGTCGTATTGGAGCTGAGATCAGAGCCGGAAGCGCGCAGAAGAAGAAGACAACTCGAGAAGCAGACAGAAGATAGTAGAGGTTCTTCCCATGTTCTTTTCCCTTCCCACTGCTTCTCGCCTTTGTTTGGTATCCCCCGTGCTTCCCCGGTGATTTGCAGGCAACCTGATCGATCAATTCCCCCATCCCTATTTTCCTATTGTGACATTGGGTGCGGAAGCGCTGCCCAATTTCCGTCAGACATCTTCTTGCTCTTTCCGAGTTCAATTCGAGCTTCCCTACCCCTAGCCCTCAAATTGGAGATCCCAACTATCAATTTCCCTATCCTACCATCCCTCTACTCCCGAAACCTTGAACAGAAGACGCTTCAGAAGATTGAAACATCTTCGGAAGACTGTCTTCGAAAGACGCTTCAGAAGCCTAACTGTCTTCGAAAGCCTGACTGTCTTCCGAAGTCGACTGTACACAATTCATATCAAGAGTGGATTTGCTTTGCTTTTGTGTTAAGAGAGGCTTGGTACGAATTCTGAGTGGCTTGGTGAGTTGTTTTGTTATTTCGAGAAGTTGGAAGTCGGGAACTAGGCCTGTGCCTCCCGGTCTTCCAAGCTTCTCAAATCCACATCTTCCTAGAGAGACTAGAAGACTGGAAGGGCTGGCAAAATGCACGAGAAGATGTGAGGTTCCATTTCGGGTCTCTTTTATCCGACCCATAGCAGCCCATTCCTTCTTCTTCCCGAACTTAGGAGAGAGTCGTGAGAAGTCTTGCTGGCAGAATCTGGAGAGAATGGTCGAGGGTCATGTCTTCCCATCATACAGCAAGCTTCTTTTGAGTGTGTATGAGAGGTGAGAAGTCAGAAGAACAGAGTGTAAATGTCTTGAGTCTGTTGTGAGGATAGATTGCGCGTAGGAAGAAAAAGACAGGTGAGATCAGTGAAGGGAAGTCTGACTTCGGGAGGTCTTCCAAAGAAGACATTGAATCGGGAGTTGTCCTTGGAGTCTTCCCAGAAGCCACTGTCACCGCAGGAGTCCGCAACCATCTTCTGACTCTGTTATGCACTCTACGTTTCACGAATCTTGTATCTTCTGATAGGAAGTAGGATGTAATGCAAGGTGGGTTGTCTTCTTGGTAATCCATGCGAGGCCTTGCTTAGTTAGGATTGTTTAGATATAGCTCGGAAGACGAGAGCTATCTAGGAAGCACTGTTAGAATCCCGGAAGACGGAGTAGCTGTCTTCTGGAAGACTAGTTTCATCTTCTGAGAAGTAGAAGCTAGACTGTGGGCACTTGGGAAGGACTGAGCCTTCAGCTCACAGTAAGTGCGTGTGGCTTAGTGCAACAGATCTTCCAGTATGTCGATGCATCCTTAAGGGTTGGTGTTACCGGCAGCAGAGTTGACCGAGGCCACACCCTTTCTCAAGGAGTTGGGTCTCGACTTCTTCCTATGGGATTGGAACCTCGCCGACCAAGGACTTCTAGAGGAGGTTTGGGCAGCATTACCGCCTCGCAACCGTGTACCTGCGAAAGCAGGAGTAGCTCGAGGAAGACCATCTTCCTGGACTGAAGATTGGTGGCGCAGGGCCTTCCACAGGTCAGAATCCGAGGATCGAGGGTATTGGCTCGAGAAGAAGATCTTGCCCAGGATCGTGAGCGAGTGGCATGTGCCTGGAAGCACAACTTGCCTCTTCATGGAAGACAAGCAGGGCAGGAACGGGTGGAAGATCGAATCTTACCGGGAGCCGAAGAAGCGACTTCTGGCGAAGCTGTTTCTGCATCTCTTTCCCAAGGGGAAAGCGCAGAAGACGAGGTACCTTGGAGATCAGGACGTGGAGTTTCTGGAAGCAGTGTGGGATGAAGGAGTGCCCGTCAACTGGGGCTCATTCTTCCACATATATGTACAGGCGGAGCTAGCGTACTTAGGTACCCCGGCAGGAGGACACTTGACACCTTTCCTCTGTTACTTGTACGTAGCCATGGTGGATCTCACGGAAGGACAGTTGGTGAAGTATGGACCAACATGGCAACATGAGGAGAAGGAGGAGACCTCGGAAGAAGACGACCAAGCAGCAGCCGCAACTCCCCCTCCCACTCTGATGTCGCAGCTGAGGTCCGGCACTCACCAGAAGACGCTTCTGGTGAGAAAAGACGACTCCTGTGGAACGGAACACGCCACGCCTCCGAGGATGATGGGTCCTAGAAGTGTACATAGGAAGACCACCTCCCTCATTCATTCGGGATCGGAGTCTGACTCGCAAGAAGAGCCGTTGAGTACCCGACCGGAGCAGAAGACCGCTTCTGCAACACCAAGGAGTCTTCCGAAGACTCCAGAAGACGAAGGGTGGATGGATACCCCTACTGCGATGCGAGGAAGTGCAGTGAAGAGGACCGCTTCTACCATGGGGAGAGATCTTCCACCCCGGAAGATGAGAAGAGTAGCTTCTTCTGTGTGCAAAAGCTGAAGACCATTGTGGTGGAAGAGGCATCCTTGTCTCTGGAAGACAAGGTCGACACCTCCAATCGAATTGTGGAGATGAACCTGTCTTCCGCAGGAAGAAGACTGGAAGAGTTCAGCGCCTTCTTCCACTCAGAGATCCAGCCAGCTATGGAGTTGCTGGAGGAGAGAGCGAAGGCTCAGGAGAAGCCCTTGCAGCTTGGATTCGGTCTGCGCACCTTGATGCGTCAGGAAGAAGACCAGAAGAAGACAGAAGCGCTGGAAGCTAGTCTCCGTACCACGGAGAAGCTCGCAGCAAGGTACAAGACGGAAGCAGCCGCTTCTGCCAAGGAGCTGACCCAACTGAAGAAGGGCAACCAGGAGTTGCAGGCGCGTTTACAGCAGCACGACCAAGAAGTTCTCCGAGTACGGGGGAAGATCACCGCCCTCGCAGAGAAGAAGACAACATGGAAGACGCAGCGAGAAGCCGCAGAAGCGCGAGTTGCAGCCGAGAAGATGCATCGGGAAGCAGCGGAAGCTCGTGCGCAGGAGATGCTAGCACAGTCGGCGGAAACGCTTTGAAAGAAGTTCAACTTCACCGCGGGTAGGAAGTTGCTTACCTTGGCTAGAGAGTCGGACGATGAGTCCAAGGCGATGTTGGTAGAGTGCAAGGAGAGTATGTTCAGGTATTTGGATCGGCAGATAGAGGGAGTGAAGACACTCTATGGTCTTCCCTTAATTCCGCCACCTGCAACTGCATCTTCCCAAGCTCCAGCACCATCGACTGGATCTGAATTGGAGAAGGAGGAGTTCGACCTTGCTGTGCACTTGGTAGTGACAGCGTTGGAAGCCGAGAAGACTCTAAAAGACGCCCCGGAAGATAGGATGTCTTCTAGAAGACAGGAAGAAGAACCGTCTTCCCAGGTATTCCGCGTGGAGGAAGCGACTTCCCCGGACCCCTATGAGGTCGCCATGGTCCCTAGTACCGAACCCGTGCCTCAGAAGAGCGAGAAAGCACCACTCGACCCAGCTTCCCGGAAGACGCTTCCGTCTTCCGAAGCAGAAGCAGAAGCCGAGGAAGAAGAAGCAGCAGCGACAGCATGGCCAGCAACGAACGATGAGGAGGAAGCTACCTCAGTGTTACCCGAGGTGTTCGTAAGGCTTTCTAGCTTATCAGAAGCCGCGTTAGGAGCTCCGGTAGGAGCAGATCAGGTAGAGGTTACCTCCGAGCAATCAGAGTAGATAGTGAACACAACCGATGTTGACATTTTCCAAATTTAGTAGGACCGAACATGCTATCTTAAGGGTGACAATTTTCAATGTAAAATTAGTTAGGATACCATGTGGCAGCATAGGTAGCGTAGGAACATCAAGGCGGATGGCTAATCAGGAAGAAAAATGGCTTGCATGTGGAGTGGCAGCTTGCTGACAGCGCCCATCTCTCCTTGGTGGTCGTCTCTTCTGTTTCTCTCGCGGTAGAAGACATAAGTAGGATCGAAGAGTAGGAAATCTAGTCAGTTACACACACACTACACCCGTTGTTAGAGACATACGAATAGTCTAAGATTATATCGGAGGGGTCTGCATACTCGTTACCAGCAGTGGTTCGAAGATGTAGATAGAGGTAGTGTACAGTTTAGGAACAGGGAACGGCATCCTCGTGCAGTCCTGTTGACTAGACTGTTGTGTCGAGGAGTAGGCGCAGGAAATAGAGGGAGTGAGCTTCCCAATGCCAATGTGACATCTTCTCGAGGAATGGATTGCTGATTTGAGTACAGAAGCTTAATCCGTGTCTTCTGGGTGATGGGTTCTTTGAATTCACTCTCGATTGTGCATGGGAAGTGTTCTTCTTGAGTGACGGTGACTGTCAGCAGTTGTGGAATTGCAGCTTGGCTCATCCAGTAGAGCACTTCGGATCTACGTACGGGCGGTCTGATGGGTAAGAGATCACAGAAGACAGAGTAGTCGGAGCAGCGAAGCGAATAAGAAAGAAGCCTTCTTCTCACAGCAGAAGACGACATCCTCAAGTAGAAGACGGTGCAACTGTACACACGTTTGTTGTCTTCCTCCCCAAACTATTACAAGCAGGGATGGCTTGTTATTCAGGATCCGGACTAGAAGCCTGTCGGAATCTTAATTTCTCATTTTCATCTTGTTTTCTCTTGTTTGGATTTTCTCTTCTTCCCCATTTTCCCTCATCTTCCTCATCTTCTTACCTTCTTCTAGTGAGCTTCCGAGACTTCTATTGAGCTTCCCTGAAGGTGAATGTCATTGTAGTGCTGCAGGAAGACCATTTCCATAGGCAGAAGCCTGGGAAGGCTACATGGGACATACACCATGTGATTAATCTAACCCGTTGGAATGTGAGTGCAAGAGTAAGGTGTAACAGTCGTTACTAGTCGAGTTTTGCGAAGCAGGACAGTCTTCTGGAGGTGTGAGAAGATGAGTTGAACCCCCAGAAGCCGAGAATTGCTTCGGGAAGACGGTGCTGAGAAGACCGGAAGAAGTGATCTGGAAGCAGGAAGAGCGTCTTCCCGAACTTCTCTGTGAATAGATGTGTGGTATTTTAGTTAGTAGTTGTTTGTTTAGGTCCAGAGCACCTTTTGGAGTGCCTGGAAGACGCGTGGTTTTGTGAGAAGACGGGATTTCTAGGCAAAACCCGTGTGTTTGTGTGTTTGAACAGATCTTAGAACTTAGAGCAGCGTTACTTGTGCAAAGAGTTTTTGTTGTTGGACTTCGTCGTCCTTAGTCCGCTCCGCTAGTTTCAAAAGTTCAGCACATGTCTCAAGTAGCTTCGGCATCCGAAAGTGAGCCTTCTTCGAGCTAGACTTGAGTCCTCCAATAAATATACATATATTGGTCTCCTCTGTTCACTTAGAGAACGAATCCAACTTCGCACTAAACTTGCGCACATCAGCACTTAAGGCCTCCGTCTACTTCAACCCAACTAACTCAACACCATCTCAAATCCTTTGATACTCTAGAGTGAATCGTCGGACAAGCAATTCCTTTAATCCTTTCCAACCAAATGCCGAGACGGTCAAGGCATGTTCGTCTCTGTATGCAGTCCACCAGAAAAGTGCATTATCCTTTAGGAACGTAACCGCCGCTATGACTCTTTAGCTTGTTGCATCTCAAAGTATAGGTCCAACTCAATTAAGAAATCCTTAACTTTGTGAGCCCGTATATACTTGAAAATGAGATCAGCGAATTCGTATTACAAAGCTTCCTGGTAAACGAAGAAGTCCCTTGGCTTGTCTCAAGCTCAACGATACGTTTATCTCTAGAGATCATGCCCTCTTACATGGTCTTCATCATCTTGATGAGTTCTGCATACAAGGCTCTTTGACTTCCCGCGTTGAATCGTTGGACACCATTGGCAAGACTCCATCTTGCTGCACAGGTGTCGCAGCTGGCCCTGAGCTTCTTTGACGTTGAGACGAAAGTTGTCAGTTGTCGTCTCCTCACTGTACCTCGAGGTTAGCTCGAGTCAATCTAATCACGGTGTCACCACTCATTTCTTGATCTTCCTCTTGGAACTCTGTCCTACGTCAGCCATTGCTCCAAGTGTCCACCTAGAAACATTAATCCGCTTCGTATCTCACGTCCCTCCTCAAACAAAAGAGTCATTCCGATCCTTCTCACTCTCATCTCATTGTCGCTTGAAGCCTTATTCTTCTTATGAACCTTGTCCATGGTGTGTGGTTCAAAAGGTTTTTGTTAATTGACTTCGTCGTCCCAATCCGCTCCGCTAGTTTCAAAAGTTTGGCACACGTCTCAGATAGCTTCGGCATCCGAAAGAGAGCATTCTTCGAGCTAGACTTGAGTTCCCAAATAAATATACATATCTTGGTCTCCTCAGTTCACTTGGAGAATGAATCCAGCTTAACACTGAACTCGCACACATAAGCACTTAAGGTCTCCGTCTATTTCAGTCTTACCAACTCAACATCGTCTCGAATCCTTTGATACTCTGGAGTGAATCGTCTCGCGAGCAACTCCTTGAACTCTTTCCAACCAAGCGTTGAGACGGTCAAGACATGTTCATCTCTGTATGCAATCCATCAGAAAAGTGCATGATCATTTAGGAACGTAATCGTCACTCTCATCTTGTCTGACTCCTTAGCTTGTTGCGTCTCAAAGTATAGGTCCAACTCAGTTAAGAAATCCCTAACTTTGCGAGTCCGTCCTATACATGAAAACCGAAGAAGTTCCTTGGCTTGCCGCAAGCTCGGCGATACATTTATCCTTAGAGATCATGTCCTTTTGCATGATCTTCGTCATTTTGATGAGTTTTGCATACAAGGCTCCTTGACTTCCCGCGCTTGAATTGTTGAGCACCATTGGCAAGACTCCATCTTGCTGCACAGGTGTTGCAGCTGACTTTGAGCTTCTTTGACCTTGGAGCAAAGGTGTCGGTTTTCATCCCTTGACTGTACCTTAGGGTTAGCTCGAGTCGATCTAATCTCGGTGTCAGACGTCACTCGTTTCTTGATCTTCCTCTTGAAACTCTGTCCTACGTCGATCATTGCTCCAAGTGTTCACATAGAACGTTGATCCGCTTCGCATCTCACGTCTCTCCTCAAGCGTCCAACCCTCAGCCACTACCTCAAGTTCTCGCTCGTCGAAGCGTCGGCTATGATATCACTACCGCCTTGTTGCGCCAACAGAAGCTCTTGTTCAATAAGTCACGAAACTCACAACGCTAACCTGAGAACCACAATCACACGTTAGCAATGATGCACAACTTACCTTAACTCTGTTTGATCCGGACCGGAGCCGGATTGTCTCCGTAACTCTCAAGCTCAACATTCCCTAAGTTCCAACCTCGACTCGGCTAGGTCGATCTCAAAACATGAGCAAGTCACAACATGACTTGAGACGGACTTTCCATAAAGTCCAACGTCCTAAATGGTGCCTTCAGCACGTCTACCGGTCCAACCGTTCGTGATGTCTGTCTGGATCTAAGCTCCCGAACGGTGGTCTAACCCGCCATCTCGTTCCTTAGTCTTGTCCTAGCCCTTGGGTTGTTTTTAAATCTAGACGTCTAAGTCTAGACCGGAACGCGTCTTGGTACTAGCCCAGCCATCACCTCATGTCCTTAGAGTCCGTCCGCCGAACCCTGGGGTCGGATGGCTCGTCCTGACCCACCCAGGCACCGAGTCCCTTTTCATATATACTTTCGGGATTGCGACCACGCCCTCCTTTTTGATCTTTGACAATTATACTACAACCCAATCATGAGATCGATCATAATTCTCAGTTCGGATGTCAGTTTGAGGAGTTCTGCATATCACTGGAAAGTTCTCGCCAAGACCTTTCCAATGAAATCTTAGTCGCATCGAGATCTTACGTGGAGCTCCGTCAACGATCCAAAACGTCGCTAGAGCTCCAACACTAAGATTTTTCTGAGGAACTGTGGTCTAGCGCCAGACTTGGACCCTGTGGTTCAGACTAGAGTTCGAACCAAGATCCGTCTGTGCCGGACCCATGTCTCCGTCTTGCGTCTCAAATCCATGTCTCAGACTTATGTTTCGGTCCGTTTCTAGGCTTATCTCCTTAGGTCAGCTTCCGTTTGGGGTTGTCTTGGGGTAGACCTCGATGTCCTAACCCAATGTTCCAACCTTGGTTTAAAGAACCACTTAGGGTTCATCTGTTCTTGACTTCTTGACTTAACCAAGTCGTTAAGTCTTACTCGCAGCGTTCAGAACTAGCGCAAGTCCACTAGGGTTCTGTTGTTCGCATCTGCGCCTGATCTTAAGACTAAAGGTCACGACAGTTCATCACACTCGTCATGAAGCCATCTATGTAGAAGTAAATTCATTATTGTCGGAAATGATCACGGTGGATACAATGAAGCTAGAAAAGAGTTCAGAGGAAGAGAAAGATTTGGAGCGGGGATCATTATGTCCATAGCCATTTGGACATAGCCACAACTCTCTCGCTCTTAATCTTCCATGTAGAACATCAAGAGATATTCACGAGTCATAAAGCAAATAAGAATATCCTCACAAATCCTTGACCCACTTATATCTAAATTTTGAACCATCCAAATGAACGCAAATGTTGAACTGACATGTTTCACTAATGTGTCATTTCTCAAACAAATAACCGTGAATATGACACTACTTGGTGAGTTTCAAGATAACACTTGCAAAATGTAAAACAGAAAATAGTCTTATTTCTATGCTAAATTCACATAAGAGTAGTGTCACAACACAACACCGAGCTAATGGAATCTAAATATTATAGAATTTGGTTAGGCTATGGAGAAACGGACTGATGGAGTGGTTCTTCAAACAAAAGATCCTACTGATATTTTCCCGTTCAGATAAGTTTTACGTATATAACATTTATATATTACGTTGATTACATAAGTTTTCCTGTCTGTCATATCTGATCTTTTTAGGTGTGATGCACTTCTCAGGTTGTGCTCGACTACAAGAAGTACACTACTTAAATATCTCATAAACAAAGTATGAACGTATACTATCGAACGTAAAATTTTGTGGATTGTTGTGTAGAAATAAACATTAGAGGCAATAAAGAGAAAAAGACAAAATCATCTTATTTGCATGATTGCTCTGATCCTTTACAACCTCTATTATTCCATATAAGATCTGGGTGCGCGAATATGAATTACTATGGACTTCAGAATTCAACATGAATCCTGTATACTAGAAGAATCCTCCTACTCCCCACGAGAAAAAAGAAACACATCTTGATAACAACGCCTTCTTCAACTGCATTGGACCTCTATCATGTTATAAAAGAAAGACATGATTATCAGGATACAGTTGTTTAGACAAAATGGTCATCATCAAGAAAATGAGAACATCAAAAGATTGCAAATTTTATCTAGCTTTTTTTTTTCTTACGGTGGAAGAAAACAGACCTTGAATGTAATGATGGACAACACTTTATTATGGATTGGTTGTATCTGTTCAAATGCTGCACTATGAAAACTGGAAGTTTGAATGCTATCATCATACCATTTAGAACTTTAGACATTATACATGCTGTAGAACATAAATGAGTGTTAGCTTCTTCCATATTTTTGTTCTCCTTTTTAACTGTCCCTGGTGCAACTCAGTCTACCTTTCTCTCTCTACTAATATCCTTCCTCACAACCTTTTACATCGAATTTTGTTTGTTCTTATCAAAAAACATATAAATGTTATAGAAAAAAATTATAATAAACTATTATACAAATCTAATTAATCTATAATTAATATGTATTAATCAATCTGGGAGCTGCTAGTACATTCGGATATAACCTATAAATCAGACACAAACTGACGCACTGCTGGAAGTACAAGTCCGGAAGTATGTTTACTAAAGTTCCATTTCATGTATACATTAATTTATACTCTAACCTTTCTCGCCAGAAAAGTTAGATGTCATCCCATATAATTGACTATGCGTTTGCATGTGTATACGTCGATTGTGAAAACCACAAAGGAAAGGTTTTTCTTGGGTGTAGTGTCGTTTTCTGCTATTAGCAGAAGAATGTAAGATATTCATTTCATGTACATTGATATTCATTGTCCTCGAGTCGCGAGTGTATGTGATCTATAAATTAAGTGAGAACTCATGAAAGATATTTTTATTAGATTGAATATAAATATAAATATAAATATAATAATTTAAAAAATATGTAATTTAAAATCATTAAAATCATTAAAATCTTTATTTTAGAAACATAAATTTTTATATCAATATCTAAATAATAATTATAAATTTTATATTTTGGATAGATGTTATGAATCTTTGATAATATTATATAATAAAATTCTTTATAATAAAATTTTAAAACTTTATAATCTATGAAGATATATAAAAATTTTATTTTTCTTAAGATATTATTAGACAAAGAGATGTTTTAAACACAATAATTAAAATTTTTAAGATCTTAAAAAACTTCAAAAATAATTATAAATACTAAAAATTTATTTATATTTGCATGTATGAAAGATAAAATATGAGAAGTCCGGATCCAGGGTTCATGGCATGTATATTATTCTCACTCTCTTCCAAGGTCGAACGAGAGAAATATATACAGTCTTAATTTATGTCTTAACTCTTCTTCTTGGAAAGGGTTAGGCTATAAATTGAAGCTGAGAAATTCAAGATGTTTTTACTTGTGGAAGGAACAAGTCTTTTAATCATAAAAAAGTTCGTTCTGAATGAGTTGCTTATGGGTTTCTTGTAACTGCAGTGACCATGTGTAATCAAGTGAACCAAGTGATTTTTAATTTAAATTTAGTAATTTAAATGTAGTTAAAGAATTTAGATAACTTTATCACTCTCAAAAATATGTTTCCAAACCCAATCAAGCACAAGTCTTCTCGTAAGTTTGTGCTTTGCTCCATGTTGCTAATATATTTTTCACTAAATAGTTTGGAAGCAAATTGTAAGCCAATTGCTCGTGATAATTTTGTGGCCTATTTAAACCTTGTCTTTTTCTTCTCCTCCTCGGCCATAAATGCACTTTGCATGCATATTCATCGTAGGCTGTATATTCACTTAGAAAGTGTACATGGGTTATAATTTATTTTTAATCCTCATCATAAGAAGGGTTAGCTGTAAATTTATGCCTCAGAGTTTATTGTTATTCGGCAATGAGAGTTCATTTATACGTACGATACATAATCTGTAATTCACATTGATTATGGTTCTTTCTGTTTCGAAGATCCACGTGTTTTTTTCAGATCATACATGTTTTAATTTAGTTTTCTAAATATAACACTGTAAATTTAATACTTTAAATTTAGCACTTTGACTCTTACTGTACGCAACATGACAGTCGATGATGACTTACATAATGATTCAGATTTTAATTGAGAAAAAATAATTATACTCATTTTCTTAATGATTGAGGATTGAACTGAAACAAGATATTAGTAATCCGTTAGGCGGTTTTTAAATTATCTGTATCAGTTCATTCAACATTCAGTTAGCGTTAAATTTACGCTACCGAATGACGACAAAGGTTATTACAGACAGTCACCAATTTTTCTCGCTGTACAAGTCCGTGGAGCAGGATATTCTTATGTAACAGCACCTTAGAATGATCATAGCATCGAGGAATATATGCATGCAACATGAACTTTCTCAGGAAAATGTATCCAGTGGAACAGCAAAAGAAAGAAATCATGAGAATGAATTCAAGGCGTACGGTTGCTCAAAGATAAGTTCCCATACAGAAATGGGTAAGTTCAAGTACTGTACTCAGACTTCTTTCAACTCTGCTAACCACGAAAATCCAGATGGAGAGGATGAAGAGCAACGCTTGGCAGAGGTGAGGCTTGGATGTTTCACTTCACTAGCGGCGCTGGACGCCTTCCCAGTTGAACAGCATATTTGGGTACCATCGTCTTTCGCTTTCAGTTTTTCTGCTATTCTGTTTCTGTCTGGACAGGAATGAAGACAGGAATGCCGATCTCCTGACGATCTTGGAATTTGTCTTTTGTTTGGCAGACTTTCTATTGGATCAAGAGTGAACTAGACTTCGTTCCGAGCGAGGAAAGTAGTAGTTGCAATGACTCTGTGCATCCAACGATTCCATCTGAGCATCGCGGGAAACACCGTAAAATATAAAATTCCACCGCTTGGAAATTTGAGGCTTCGATGCAGGTCAAAAGAATGTCGGCTCGCTAGGAATGATCTATGGCTTGATCGACCGTTGTCGAGAAAGTATAGGTTTACTACGCTGGAAAGGCATACGCCCACCATTGACAGAACTGGCCCAGCAGGATTAGTTTCGAGAGCAGGATTGGATGTGCCATTTTCCACCGAGGAGATTCCGGTGAGGGACGGAAGCGTGTTGACTGGGGACGGAAGTGAATTGAAGAACACCTTGAGGCTCGTGGAATGTGCCATGCTTGCAGCTACAGCTGGGTTAGCATACTTTCTCAGCAATCTGTTTCAGCTGGAGGTGCGAATTCCTCTAGAAATGTGCTGTATCTTTGCTCTTTTAGGTCCCTGTTTTTGGTATTCAGCAATTCTTGCCTTAGTTATGGGGAGAATTGCACTCAAATTATCGTGGTGAACTGGCATCATGGTATCATGTTTGTAGCTAACTGTCGCTGTTTTTTCGGGGAATTCCCACTCAGTGATTTTCCTTGTCTGGCCTGATTGGGAGGACAATTGTTGCAGGCCTACTTGGGTTGTTTCTTTCCTCTCCCTGTGGTGATATCATCAATGAGATGGGGAGCTGCAGCTGGCAGAAAGACGATGGTACCATCTCTGCCTTCTCACTTGTATGCGCAGTCCGATGTATCCTCAATCGTAACCATTGAAAGAAGCTTGAGATTCCGGCTTGAAATTGGGTGTTCGAGATACTGACGTTATTTGTTTCATTCAACTTTAGTTGGGAACAGCTATGTTGCTTCTAGTGCTGGCGGGACCCTTGAAGGCTGCATCATACCTGGTATGTTTCTATTTACTTCCTCTTTCGAACTGGGTCTGTACTGACAGCTTCACTGAAATTATGGCAGCCTGGTTCTATCTCTTATCCCTCACGGAGAATGCCTCAATCTTGGCTTTGATTCCAATTAAATGGTCTTCATGGGGTTTTCTGTGCAGCTGATGCATGGGTTCGTGGGGCTAGGAATGGGTTCCCTCTGGAGGTAGCTGATTTCTGATTTTGTTTCTCTTCATTCGATTCCAACGTGTAGTGGATACACAGGTTAATTGCACAAGGATGTGTTGAGGTTAAGTTTATCTTTTCTGGGATAAAATAAACGAGGGTCATAACTCATTTAGTTTACTAGCAGATCGGTTTGGTTGTTCATCTGTCGCGTTCTTGCGTTGAGCTTCCTTTCCTGTTATATGACCTCGTGTAGCGGTACTGCTGCAGATCCTCATGAGTTCTTTTCTGTGTTGTGTAGGTGGCGTTTTAACTGGCTCTTATCATTAGCAGTATGCACTGTGGTGAGAATACTTTCTTTCGCCTCTTATGTCTTAATCTTCCATTGAGCAGCATCCAGCCAAAAACTTTCGTGTCACGATGAGACAAACCTTGTCTGACCGTGAATATTGAAGCTGATGTCCTTGGCAAACGTTGAAGAGGTACTCTTTTCTCGCTAGAGAATCGAAGAAGATGACGCCCCGAGTCAAGTTCTCGTCTACATGAACTAATCCGATCTCTATCACGCGGACAGTTCATTAATAGCTCTGGGTCGCTGTTGTCACAAGTCCTTTCGGCCAAGTAAAATCCGCAAGGTAGTTCTGTGAGTAGAACACTGTTTGTTTCACAACCTAAGTTACCCTCGGTTGGGTGTACGTATTGCTGGCGAGAGATTGTAGGAAGCTGGAAAGCTATGATATAGTCGCTGTTGTGGCGCGAAACTGTATTCTAACCTCGAAATGGACGTTATGCTACTATTCTCGGAACTTACTACCAGCAGGTAGAGCAATGTATGATTCATGAGCACCGTCCGATTGTTTCAGGTGCGTAGCTTGGGAGCAATGGGCTTCGTTCTGTTGTCGTCCTGGCTTCTCAGGGAGAACCTCCTTGCACTGGTATGGCTAACAAGACCTCTTCCATGTTGTACTTGTGTACAAGCGGACAACATTACTTTTGTTGGTCTTTCGTAGAATGAAAATGTGTGATCGTCTTCTTTGAGCAAGACTTGCTTTCACTGAAATTTGTGCTGTTTGTGCGAAGATCACCATTAATGCCCATGCGTCGTTCTCGTACCTCCTGGCCGCCTTGGGCATCAACCTCATCCCCAGCATGTTGGCGATTTACTTTGTCTTCGCTGGTCTGGTATTTCCATCTGTCCTCCATACTCAATGGAAAACTTAGTTTTGCGTGTTTGTGATGTTTGTATGGTGTCTTGCTTATTGGTAATGTTTGTGTTTCTTATCTGACAACCACTCTCGGGGTTTACTTGTTGTGCAGCTCTTAATCAACAGCGGGTCTTTTGTTTTCCTGCTGCACGTCCTTTACGCCATTTTTCTGAAGCGCCTTGGTATTCCGATGGCTATTGCTATACCTGGATGGATACAGCGGGCTATTTGAGTCAAGGAAGGTGGCTATGACTGTCTGAGAATAGACGTTATACGGCCAACTTAAACTGCATCGTGAAACAGGTATTCCCGACCTTCCTTTTTCCTTTCATTATGGATTCGAATATGCCACGTGCATGAAAATATTTCACTGAGTATCTCTGAGTCATTTTAGATGAAGAGATTTTGCCTCGTCCAAGTGAACTGAAGTTACGGAGTACTGCCCACTCTCTACAGTTTCAGACAGTAAGTTTTAAGTGGCCTATTTGGTGAGCAAGACTTGCTGTTCAGCTCCTTGACTTAACAAACAGAAGATCCTCATGTCCCATAGGCAGTAGAAGAGCAGTTTGTACTCCCAGAATTGGCACCATTTCGACACGTTCTTTTCGAAGAAATTACTGACTTTTGACTTGTTCTTTAACTGGCCTAGAACTTTTCAACCTTGATGTCCTTCACTCCTCAAGATGGGTTCGTTACGCGTCGAGAAAGTTGAAATAAGAGACTCGGCTGTTGTTTAGCAAGTGCAGTTTAGTGGGCTGAATGTAGGAATAGACTGAGTGCTTGCTTGTACCTACTGTAATTAGTTGTGACTTCGGTCCCAAGTGCCCGGATGTGCCTGATGTTCGCCTATTAAACAGTATATGTATGTTCTTGTCAAGATACAAGGATATCGGGGGCATATAGTGAGTGGGTCAAACGTTAGTGACCTTTGTGCACTAAATTGTTCGACTGACCGGTCTTTCCTTTCACTCCTCACTTTTACTGACTGTTCTTGAACTTTTTCTGTGGGATCGCCATTGAGGCTCTTTACTGATTTTCACTTTCACTCTACTGTATTTTAGCCCAGGTTCTCAGTTCTGCATTAGATTTCTTGATATCGTTTAAATCAGCTTGCAGTGCATACTGTACATGTCACTACTTTGCACTCCAATACCTAGGGGGACCATCGTAGGTAATGGGCGCCGCACTTCACATGCCCATTAGTCAGTCCCCTTAGGTTACAGAGTTACGCTAACTTGACGCTCCAAGATAGCACACAGACTACCTTTCTTTTCTGGAGCTTTCTGTGTACTTCACTGGGTTATTCTACTGGGTGTGACATCTGTCTTTGAGCGTGGTTCTCGCTCCTTAGCTCAGCTGCCATTCTCTCGGACGAATCCTATAGTGAGTTGGTCAACGTGTGCTTTTCTGCATTTTTTAGTTCATGCCTGCTCTTAGAGTATGAAACCGGATGACTCTGTGAGAGTGAAACAGTGCCAAAGTCGTGCATGATGGCCTTTCGAATCTTGCATCAGTCATGCATTACTAGTTCATCATTGCACTCCTTGTTAAGCAACATGGTCGTTTGGAAAAGAATTTGAGGGTAACTTCACTGATTGCAGGGTGGATGATGTGAGAAGCTGGTGAGGAGGCTGAAGAACGACAAGCATGCCATAAGATCCTTGTTGCTAGTTGGCTTTTCAGCTAGTCCGCCATGCTTACGTTGAGGATTGCAGTCTCGTTTTCCTAGGGGCTTGTAGGTCCCCAGCATCTACTGAGGTTTTCACTCTATGTAAAGTAGCTACTGGTATCAACTAGTAAAATGTAAATATGTACTCTCGACTTGCCGCTCGACTCTCGAAGTCGGAAGTTAACGGCTACATGACGAGAACAGTTTTGAGAAAAGGAGAAAAACTGCTTGGCATTTACGTGCGCAGCCCCGCATACCAGTTTGACCTTATGTACCTTGTCTCTTGTTTGAGCAGAAAGGCCGTACGTATGCACAGCAGTGTTGAAAATATTTCCATCTAGATGGTGGACTGTGTGCGGCCACTGTCCATGTGACAGGAACCTGCCAACACTGAACAGGCTTCCACCTTGCGGTGTGAAAAGAAGTAGTTGTATCTTACTGTGAGGAAAAGCTTTATGTATACTTGACGATCACACCGAATATGGACGTTACAGTGAGGTGGCCCGTTTCAGGACATAGTTGTGTATGCATGACGAGAGTGAGACAAGAAATCTCCTGGGTTGCCACTGCATTCTCCTTGCCAGGATGGCAAGACGGCCTGTGATGGTGGACTGTGTGCTGCCACTGTCCACGTGACAGGAGCCTGCCAACACTGAACAGGCTTCCACCTTGCGGTGTGAAAGAGAATAGATGGATCTTACTGTGAGGAAAGCTCTATGTATACTTGACGATCACAACGAATATGGACGTTACAGTAAGGTGGCCCGTTTCAGGACATAGTTATGTATGCGTGACGAGAGTGAGACAAGAAATCTCCTGGGTTGCCACTGCATTCTCCCTGTCAGGATGGCAAGACGGCCTTCAGACACTCATCTGCCCTGACAAGTGTTTGGAACTATTTGGTTTATATAACTTGGCAGTTGAGAAGGGAGGAGATTGTCATACACGAGAAGCTCACGTACTCGTCTAGAGAAGGTAGAGAATGCTGCATAATCTGCAATCTCGATGTCATTAGGACGTTGTTGCGTCTCTTCATGGGTAGAGTAAATGTTTTCTGATGCACTAACAGTAGTGAATAGATGATCGAATCTCTGGCGTGTATCAAACTCAGTTGCTCGAGGACTAATCTCTCACTCGTATCGAACTCAGTTGCTCGACATGTAGTACAAACCGGTTTCCGATCTGATATCGAGTATTATAAGCTTAGAACAACAAATGCTTTTGTGCTGCTTAGCCTCCTTTGTTGAGCAGATCAGTCTCAGAAGAGAAAAAACACATTTGTACGAACATGTTTTGCAGATTAGGACTTTTTGAGAACGATTGACTGTTGCTCTTGAAGCGCAGTTGGTCAGTAATTGTGAACCTCAGGTTGCAGGACCTTGCCCATACCTGCAAACTTTCCCACACTGTCTTTGGCAAAGGCCCGGGGCCACCCAGACATCTCCAACCCTATCAGTAACATTGCAAGGGATGTACCGGGAACCTGTACTCGACCTAGCTTTTATGCTCTTTTCATGATATACATCGGCATCCGGGCTTCAGAAGACACAGGACTGTCGGATCTGCATAATATAAATTGTTATGTTCTACGCCAGCCTAGATCCGGCATCCCGTGTGAAGTGCCCCAGCAAAATTTCTAGAAAAGCCGGATAAGTAGAGAAGACTCCGGATAATTTCTGTCTTAAAACACACATAATAGGTGAAGAAGTACTCGGAAATTGCTCAAAGACGCCGTCGAGTTAACACAAAAGTTCCGTCACCTGCAACAAACCGCCGGCAAATTACAGGTAAGCAGGCAAAACCTAGGCTGGCTCTGGTTCAAGTACTGGTAATAATGAGTGAAGATAAGATGGACACTGTCTACTCTGAGTACCCTCTCAATGTTGATATTGTAGTAGTTTCCTTACACCTCACGCTCCTTGGAGCGCCCTCCTGCTCGTCAGTCAGTAGTCGATGGCATCTCCCTTACGTTGCAACTTCCCTATGGTATGTTCTAGTGACTGCCCTGCCCTTTACAAAAAGCCTCTTGCATTAGAACTTTCATTTTCGCAAATGAATAAGACTTTTGCTATTTCGCAGTTTGATTGTAAATTCATTACTGAACGTAGAGACAATTGTAGAAGCTAGTTTCCGAAACAGTTGTAGTTTGTTGTGGGCTAAATTTCAAGGTTAATGTGATGATAATAATTTTAGAATTTTCCGTGTATCTCGTAATTATTTATAATTTTAAAGTTATATTTTATATTTTATTTATTTAAAAAATTTAAAAGAAGTTAAAAGTGTATCAACATGAGTTTTAGAGAACATAAGAAAAAGAAATTACTAAAAGAGAGAAATCAAGATTTAAGAATTCTACTCTCCAAAAACTTTGTAAAGTTGTTTTCAAATTTTGTGTGCTTTTCATTTTTCTGTGAAAATTTTCACAAAGAAATGTAAGAGTTTGTAATTATGCTCTCTGGAAATTGTGTATAGTCATTGTCAGTTTTTCTGTTTATTTTTTTGTGAAAATTTCTAAGATTATAACTTGGTTGATAAATTATCAGTGAAAACAAAAATCATGAGGAAAAAAATGTCTAGAGAGAGAAATCTAATATTCAAAGTTGAAGGGGTCTACATTAGTGAGTAAAATTAAAACGTATAAATTTTAGTTTTCTAGAAATTTGTACAATCAGCAACATTTCTTCTAATAAGGAAAGTTTTTGTTCAAAATTCATGAGTTAATAGTCCGGAGGTTGAACCACAAAAATCTTGGAGAGATCTCGTACCGATTACGAGATATACGTTTCGACATACAAAGAGGTCTTGAAGATATTTCATGGAGAATCCAATTCGAGTGCCGCGAGAGAAGAAGAGACGTTTAGACGAAGACAAAAAAGTGAAAGTTAAATATAGTTGAGTTGCGAACACACATCTATAACATTTAGGGTGATCTCTTCATTCTATATCATGAAGCTTTTGAGATCATTGGAGTAGAAGTGAAGAAGTTGAAGTTTCAAACGTCATTCATTGTGGAGGTCACAAATGCTCCTAGTGAAGTAGAGTTTGATCTTTATTAGAGTGACTTTAAGTTATCTGTTGTGATTAGTAATGACGATGGTCATGAAATGATTATCTTAGACAATTAACTTTAGATTAGATTTTGTTTCGTGTATAACATGTATAATATATGATTTGTATAATACATGATTTTTTGATATAAAGCTCGAAAGAGTTAAGTAAATGATGTAGATTTGCTTTCTTCAAAAGTAATTGTCCACTCAATGGTTGAGAAAGCATAATAATATAAGTGGAAGTTCAAAGGATTAGAAAGTTAGACTTAGAAACTTTCCTCAAGGTTTAGATGTCTGAAAGAACTCGAGAGAACTTACCGTTGAGTTTGAAAACACTAGCGCAAAAACTTCAGTAGAATCTCAGAGGAGAAGAGTAGAAATCGATTTATGGTGTTACTTTTTTAGATGGTAAGAGCATGAGAGTTTATTGATTTGAGTCTTTGAGTGAGTCTATATTCATCAACTCCAGTTTATCTTCTAGCAGAGAATCTTTATCCAAGTTGTGGAGTGGATGATCTATCAAAAGACACAAGTGTGTAGATGTGACCGCTCTACTTATGTCAATATTCGAGAAGTTGAACGAGATTCAGAGACTTGAGACGAAGAAGTTGTTGACTTCAACGGATGACTTTGCTCAGTTGTGATGGAGATCATCATCCAGATGGTGGAGAAGGTAGTAACGCGACTCATGCTCATGATTATCTTGAGAGAAGAAATGACACAAAAAGTGTTATTTATAACCATTTCTTTTCATTTTATCTATGATAGATTATTCTCAAGTGGAATTGGTGATGTTTGTATTATTTTAGCGAATCATTATTGTGCAAAGATTAGAAGAGCAGAAAGAATAGTTACAAGATGAGGAAACTACGAATGTTTCACGAGAAAGATAATGAAGATATAGAGCCGTTTGTATGAGACTTCGAGAGGGGTTGCATCGAAAACAACGGGAGAAGGAAGGAAGAATGAGTGTTGTTAATACCAAAGTTTTTAGAAGATTTTGCTCTCACGTGGTATGAAGACCGAGTGAAGAGCAAAACACATGATGTAGTTGAGGACACATGAGGGACGTTGAGAAACGCACTCATTGAAGAGTTTCTTCTAGAAGGGAGTTGAGAAGCTCAGGTAGAGCTCACTCATTTGAAGCAACGAGATGACGGGAAAGTTCAGCAATATGCCGAAAGGGTGGATAAATTGGAGCAACAATTTTGGACGATCTTACAAAAGAGTGGAGACAATGAGGAGCTAACGATGACGGAGATTGGAGCAATGTTGACCAAGAATTTGGTTGGAGGGCTAAGGCTTTCAATTCGAACCCAAGTGAGATACAAGAAGCTAGCAACCAAAGCGGAGGTCATCAAGATTGTGACAAATATGAAAGAGAGTTTGGATGAAAGGGATCTGATCCAGTCTCATCATGCCGCTCTAGTGTCGATTCTGATTATTGGTGTAGTCACAGTAATAGCATCTGCACCATCACAATTGATGATCGCTTTAATGTCAATTCCTACTCCAATAGTGGTGTCAAGACGATTTGTCCCTACAACGATGTCAATTGTCATCTCAGATTTCATGTGGAGTTGAAGAGCATCAACGATACTCTTGTTGATCTCAAGATAAACCTTGGTGCACTTACGAGAATGGAGGAACAAAGATGGAAGAGGAAGTCAAAGATGTTACGACCAACAATCACAATCGAGGAAATCAAGATAACTTTAGAGGCACCAAAGGTAACTTTGGAGAAATCACATGCTAGACATGGAGATTCTCATTTCCAACGGAATTGTCTTAACAATGGAGCAAGAGGTGTCGAGACTGTCAGAATGAATGTTGGTCACAAGCACGAGATAAAAGAGTGATTATTATCGACATAGTGCGAGATCTCATCCATGAGAAGAGAGAGAGCTCAAACTCTTCATGCACCCAAGAGATCGAGGATAGTTGATTGATAAGACCGCGGGGAGTTTATAGGCTAGGCGTAGCAAGAGTCCAAATCAATAGATAGCGAGGAGCTACGACTTGATGAAAAAAATGAATACAAAAGTCGTCTACTTTGATCTCTTGTATAGATAGAATGTGAGACCGAACCGTATTGAAAAAAATCATGAAGAAAATATTTATGCAGAGGGAAAGAGAGACCTCCAACATTCCAAGATGCAAAGCGTAAGATAGGAAGGATAGAAGCGTAAACAGTAGAGGCATAACTTGCTTTTCTTAAATGGTCGTAATTAGACATCTCTCATCTGCGTACTTTGTTTTATTAATCCATCTTGTTCTTGATAACATACAAAAAATCTTTAGAGTAACTCCCTAACCTCTTTCGAGTGTATAGGTTAAGAGATATTTAAGTAAGACGAATCATTTTTCAAAATCTCAATATGGATACAGATAGTTCTCTATTTAGACCTAGATCTGTGCTTTTTTTCTCAAGGTGAGGTAATCGAGATCCTGATATCTGAATGAAGATTGCACGATGAGGTTTTCATCCATGGTTGAAGAGTAACTCTCTTGATTTTAGTTTAATGATATTCCTTGCATGCATACCTTTTTGGTGAAGCGGAGATTGGGAACTTGATGGACTTCCATTTTCTTCCTAAAAAGGGAAAGTAGGCCTCTTTTTCTTCTCTTATGATAGAGATTGTTAGATATCTAGAATTCCTTTTCCTCTTTGATTTTTGTCTTAAAGCCCAATTGTCATTATAGATAAGTACTTCATTCTACAGGTGGGCTGTCTACAAACAACCAAATTTTATCGTTATACTCAAATACTTTTGCCGGTAGAGTTTGCTTACGAGAATAGAATCGGTTAAGTAAAAACTTAAATAAAAGCTCTACCAGAGAAGGAAATATTTGCGATTTCTTGAAAAATTGTAATTGATAAAACATGAGACACAATGAATAGCCAACTGATGGAAAGACCCCATCAAGCATTACAAGGGGAAAAAGGACCCGAAGGGCCAAGCAACCAACATCTCAAAGGGAGGAGAACACCAAGGCTAAATCCCGCTATCAATAGCTCTAAGACACCTATCGCTACTAAAGATATAATATATCGCTCCAATGTAATATCTTGTCTCTAAACCTAAGGTAAATGGGAAGAAAAAAAGAATATTCTTTGGGGTCTAAGAGTACTATTGGGGCCTTGAATCTCTTCTCAGAGAGAGAATCTGTCCTTCGAGAGATGGACAGATTGAATGAAACTTCTTAGATAGCTTTACCTTCCTCTCAAGAAAGCATTGGAGAGGGAAAGTAAAGAGTATTTTGATTCTCTTTTACTACTCTCTGCAAGTAGAGTTTGATATTACCCCGTTCTTTAATACTATACTCTTCGCGGGAGAGTTTAGACCTCGGCCTCAACTCAAACCAGTTTAAAATATGTGTACATAGTGAACCGGTTTAATAATATAATTTGCACCTCAACCGAAACCATAAATAAAAAACCGTATAACCCGAATCACTTAAACCACGAAACCATTTAAAGTAAACCATGAAGCCATATAAACCAGACCATTTACATCAAGAAACCAATACACCAAATTAAAAGAGATCTGAGCATGAACTACTTTGAACCGAAATGTTTCAAACCAAACCATATAAACTGTGATTCGATCGTTTAAACCGGTTAGAGGTAATCTCATCATCTTTTGTAATGCAAAAAGTCTCGAGTTCAAAACCTTCAGGTCTTTTATAGTACAAATCATTTAAACCGCGATTTGAATAGTTTAAACTACAGTTCGAACCAGCTGAACCTGTATTGAAGGTTGAACTGAACCAATCTTAAACCGAACCGTTGAAACCTTAACTGTTTAAACTTGAACAGTATATAGACAGAACCACATATAATATGTGTAAAACTTGAACCAAACCGAATCGTAGTTGACCGAACCTAAACCGCTTTAAACCACGGTTTCACGGTTTGGTTCGGCCCAAAACAAACTGGGCCAAGGCTTACTTTTGAAAGGAGGGTTATGATATTAGGATCTCTAGTTCTGAACTGGGAAGGAGACATAACAAAGATCTCAAATAATGAGATCTAGAAGTAGAAATCAGTTAAAATATACATCTAAAATTTTAGTAATGTTTTGATGAATTGAATTCTTGATAATGTAATAAAGAAAATATTCTTAACTTCATTTATATATAGTGTTAACGATTGACTCTTAGTAATTCGTTTGGAAGAAAAGCACATTTAGATCATAAATCTCATTCCTAGGAAATATAACATGGTGATTTAATTGATTTTTCAGAATTAGTTATTTTCTAAGAATAATCACAACACAATCTTGGTAAATTTGTTGGCCACGCGATCTTATTTGGACAGAATATCATCTCTTTCTACCATCCTCCTTACATTAACGTTTCAGAACCTTGAACGAGCTGAATTACTCTACTCAGTCAACACTAAACAGAGGATAATATGGTCTCTACACCGAACGACGTATAAAGTGTTGTGCCACAATTAATGTTAGTTTGTAATTAGTGTTGGTAATTGTAATTGTGGATACAGTCTTATCTTTCTATCAAGTAACACTAATTGTAGAGATACTTCTAAAAAGATAATAAAAATTGAAGTTTTTGTGCGTAGGAACTCCAAGATCGGTGGTAATACGTAAGCATGAAAAATGCTGTGATACCTGAAAACATCAATCATGAGATTGTCATAATACTTTCAACAGACAAAGCCATGATTTTAAAGTCACGGAGAATTCTTATCAAAATGTTCCATTCATATTGAGCATTTCTAACCATAAATAGTGTAATCCATAATTACTGTTGACTTGAGATTACTGTTGCCAACACTAATACGTTCTTAAGTCTTCTGAAATGCGAGACTAGAAATAGTGTTCTCAATATTATATAAGTCGCTCGGTGTAGACATGAAAAGCAGAATTCAAGATGCCTTGTTACAAGAGTAGAGCCACTCAATGTTTGGCTGTAGAAGATCCTGAACTTTCGTATACCGTAGTGCCAACCTATATCGCACAAGTCTTAAAAGCTGTCAACCAAAGATTTATTCTAGTATCATGTAATTCGTCATGCATTTCTTGCAACTACATCCAGTGAACTCTAAAACTGTGATTTAATTCTTTAGTGTACAATCTATAACTATAATTTAGATCTTGGTGTACATTAATACCTTCTTTCTTTTTTCGTGCAGGCCCTCTCTGTACTTCTTTAGTGTATCGTGCACAGCCTTAGGATATTTAGAAAATATATCGTGCACTAAAATGCACGAATAGTTATGCACGATTTAGCTTGGAATTACGGTAACGTTTTACAGGTTTTGGCTATAAATTTTACGTTCATAGAGTACACATAAATGTGATCTTTCGGATACTTTTGAAATCTTTTGAATCGGACACTTTACATTTACATTGAATAATGTATTTAGTGTTATGGCGCTAATCATGTTACATTCAGTTTACTCTTATCAAAAATAAAATGCGGTGCTTTGCATTCCAGAGTTTTTAACACTATTAGTGACACTTGTCCGAACTTATCCGAGCATACTATCTTCGATAACTATATGTAATCTCGAGAACTGACCTAAGGCTTGATATATCTTCAGATTCTCCTGCTCGACTCTTCCAACTGTTTGCCTTGTTCCAGTTTTATTTTCTCCTCGCATCGAGTTTCATATTGTTAGTCACACTAAAGGTGTGCATCTTTAATTGTAATTATATAAAAGAGAATCTTACTAAATTAAAGTGTACATCTTTAATCATTATTGTATATAATATAATCTGAGTAAGACTAAAACACAACTATGCTAGTCTTTTGAACAATGAAAAAATATACTTGCTAACATTAAATGCGTTATTTAAAATAGAGGAGATGTTTGAGTGGTACTTATAAATATGTAGTCATAGAGAAATGGATTCCATAGCCCTTTCAACCAAAGGCCGGTTGTTATTTGAGAGAGGGAGAGAGTCCGAGAGAAAAAATACCTGGCGAAAGTTCAAGGCGAAATGGGAATTATGCAGCGCACGGGTTTGCTTCGTATGCATCAGTAATCCAGCACAGACCATCACTTTCGTATCATTTTAAGACTCACGTGGATCTACGTTATCACTGTGGAGTCCCAAGACTAACTTTCCCTATGCGAACAATATACGATGTTGCAGTGTCGTTATATTGGGTTCTGAAAAATTGACGCTTTAGCCTTCTCGTGATGGAAAGCACACCTTCAATATGAATCACTGAGGCTAATCAGGGGAATAATCAGGGGAATGTATATGCACATATGTTTTCTTTTTCTTCCACTACAATATTTAGCGTAGGTCTGTCAGACAGTTGCAACATAACAACCTTCGTCTTGTGCAAGTACGCCTGCCTGAAGATAACCACATGCGAATTCTCAGGGGAATTCGCATGTGGTTATCTTCTCCCAGCAGAGGTAAACATTAAATACAGTCTGCTAGAAACGCAATGCACTCGTATATGGCTACTTCCAGCAACTTGCCCAGCATGCAGGGGGTTTATAAGACTTCAAATGACTCAAATAAATCTCACTGTCCATGTCTCCCAATATCATCAAGAGCGAGCTGAATGGACTAACATGGAGAGGAGGGTTGACGTAAGCTGACAATCTAGTTGTTGTTGGTATAGCGCTATTTCCCTGGAACATTCATCTGTACTTTGTCCAAATGATCAGTGACACTTAACTCAGGTAGTCAGGAAAACCATGGGCGATCTTCGAAGGTATCTGCTATATCGAGATCGTTTATCTTCGGAAACTTTAGGTAGGTATCCTGCTGATAACGGCATTTACGATCTCAATAGTGCTGGTATCTTGGAAGGTAGTCTTCTCACTCTGTAGACCCGATCACACAGGAACTGAAGTGAAATTGCACTTTTCTCTTTCACTGTAGATACCTTTAGTATGTCTTTTCTCTAGACATACTAAAATGCAGTTAAGTATGTCCAAAAAATGCCTAGTATGTTTTTTGCAGACAGTCATTCCAACTTCTCAAGCTTATGGAAGTTTAACCATGAATGCGTCAACAGAACTTCACTCAGTTGTACAGCCGCTCCGCAGTATGTCAGAACCTTCCGCTCCTACGATGTGTCTGCGATCCTACAGAGATGACTGAATGAAAACATCTCACAAGCAGAAATCAGGATTGTACCCGTCTTACACTCTAGTATCAATTTGAGAACTTCCAGCAGGATGTAGTTGCAAAGGATTTGTTAAAGATAATGTCTAGTCTCTAGTCTATAGTCACATCTATAGTAATCTCTACAGTCACTTCTATAGTCACATCTATAGACACATCTCTATGTCTAGTAACTGACTAATGACTAACCTCAGTCCATAGGTTAGAGTATATAACAACCCCCCTCCTGGGAGATGATGAGTCGACTAATCCCTTTACTGACATAACTTGTACAGTGAAGAGTATTCACTTGGTTTACTTCTTTAACATGGTATCAGAGCTTAGGCACGAGTATTAGCAAGGAGAATGAGGAACCAGAGAGTGAAAAATATTTAGAGGGAGCACACCACCTTCAACTGAAAAGTGAGAAAGAAGGCGCAAATTTTTGGTCAAACTACCTTTGACTGCGTTTTTGGAGGGGAAGGAGATCGAATTAGGCAAATCTGAGAGTGGATTTGAGGTTAAAAAGGCTTCGCCTTTTTAACCCCAACGGTCCAACTTTCGACCCAAACGGACCTCGTATAAGGAAGTTGCACTTTGGGGAACCTTCGGTCAACGGATCTTTGACTACACTTTTGAAGGCCTTAACGATCATTTTTCGCATTTCTGAGATTTTTGCCGTGCAGGACGAGACTGCAGAGGATTACAATATAGACACTACTTCCACCTCCACAACCACTTTGAGGAGTTCCAGATTTTTCCCACCTACTTTACTTTCGATCGATGACTAACGTTAGTGATAACCTACTTCATGATCATCATAAGTTGGATAGCACCAACTATCCAGTATGGTGCTTCAAGGTTCAAGCCATTTTTCAGAACTACGACTTATGGGACATAGTGTTGGGTGAAGAAGAAAGACCTATCGATTCACCAGCTGCTGTCAAAGCTTGGAACAATCAACAAGCACTTGCCATCATCAAGATGACAATTAAAGACTCGGAAATCATGGATATATTGGAGGCTAAAACCTCTAAAGATGCTTGGGATACTTTCACCAAGAAGCACGAAGGAGCTGCTCGAGGGAGGAAGAGAATGCTACGCAGAAAGTTAAACACTTTGTAGATGGTTGCAGGCATCTCACTCGAAGAGCACTTCAATACTGTCAAAGGGTTGCTACAACAACTGAAGAATCTGGGTGGAGATATAGATGAGGACGACTTGGTGCTTATAGTGCTCCAGAGCTTACCAGAACCGTATGAGCACTTCATCAAAGCAGTTGATGTTCGTAAGGAGCCTGTCTCATTTGAAGAACTCCAAACATTAGCTTTACAAGAAGCAATGAATATCGAAACCAAGTCAACTCAATCAACTACAACTACTAATGCAGCTTTCTTCTCCAAGAAGAGAGATCATAAGCGGGGTAGAACTCAAGACTCGCAATCCAAACAAAAGGAGCATTGGGACAACAAGAGAGGCAAGTTCAACAAACGTGACTCAGAGCACAACTCCAGCAAACCAAAATCTGGAAACTGTAACTACTGTAAGAAACGTGGTCATTTCGCCTATGAGTGCAGGAAGAAGGCATTTGATCAGCGTTCCAACACTAACAACAGAGGTAACTTCGTACAGACAACTGATCACGAAGAGAAGCTGTTCTTTACTGCCATGTACACAGACACACATGACCAACAATGGTGGATTGATTCTGGAGCTTCAAATCATATCACCACAAAGAAGGAGTGGTTTCAAGACTTTCATCCTCTTAATGGACCAGAGATTCGACTAGGAGATGGTAAGGGCTACCAAGTCCAGGGAGAAGGTAACATTCGTATTAAGCTACCTTCAGGTCAGATAAGAATCATTGGAGGTGTCTGGTTTGTACTTGGTGTAGTGCATAATCTCCTGAGTGTTGATAAACTTGCTGCAAACGGATTTCAACTGTCATTCGATGCACAAGGATGTTCAATTCTTGACCAAGGATCTGTAGTAGCTACAGGGCTGAAGGTTGGCCACTTGTATGAGTTACAAGCCTTACCCTTGGTAGCTCCAGTTCTTGCTGCTGTAACAGAGACGAGCCAGTTATGGCATCTACGACTTGGACATTTACACTATCAGAGAATGCAGAAGTTGTTTCATGATAACTTAGCACTTGGTGTTTCCAAACTCGCCCCTGTAAACACCCCGTGTGAAGTTTGTCTCAGGTCTAAACAAACTCGAAGGAAGTTCTTTAAGACTACTGCAACAAGGGCAACAGATATCCTTCAGCTGTTACATACAGATCTCTGTGGACCTACTGAGACCATATCGCTTGGAGGTTCTAAGTACTTTATGCTTGTTGTTGATGACTTCTCGAGATACATTTGGGTTTTCTTCCTCTTAAGAAACTCTGAAGCACTCTCGAATCTTCAACAGCTTGTTAACATGGTGGAAAGACAGACTGGGCAGCAAGTGAAGCAGCTACGAAGTGATAGAGGAGGAGAATTCACTTCCAAGGCAGCTGATCAATATTTCGCTGAGAAGGGGATACTGCGGCAGTTGACTACAGCTTACACGCCTCAGCAAAATGGAGTTGTTGAAAGGAAAAACAGAACTGTTGTGGAGATGGCAAGAAGTCTACTTCTTGAGCAAGATCTTCCAAAAGATCTTTGGGCTGAAGCTGTCAATACTGCGGTCTACCTTCTCAACAGAAGTCCAACAAATGCTATGAACAACAAAACTCCATTCGAAGCTTTCACAGGGAAGAAACCAGACCTCTCTAATCTTCGAATTTTTGGATGTAAAGCATATGTTTCAACTCCTCGAAAATTACTGCAAAAGTTTGATGATAGATCCCAGATCTGTACATTCATAGGATATCCAGCAAGAGAAAAGGGATATAGGCTATTGAGTGCTGCAAGAAAGATCATCATCAGTCGAGATGTAGTGTTTTTAGAGGACCCTTCATCTCGAAACTCACAACACCAACTTTCTGACCTGCCACCGCTCTCAATTCATACACCTACTTCAGAGATCCATGAAGAAGAACCTCAAGCTCAACTAGAACCACCTCCTACACCACCCACACAAGTTGAGCTTACTGAATCAGGTCCAACTACAGCAGATTCGCCTCTCATTCATCAGCCTACTCCAGATTCGAATCTTGCTACCCAACCAAGGAGACCTATCAGAACAAGAAAGGTTCCTGCAAGGCTAGAGGATTATATTCTCATGGCTGAAGCTCAAGGTGATGGAGAGACTATTACATTCGAGGAAGCTTTCAGTAAGGATCACTGGAGACGTGCTATGCAGGAAGAATATGATGCATTGCTCAAAAATGCAACCTGGAGCCTAGTACCTCTTCCAGCAAACAGGAAAGCACTTGGCTGTAAGTGGGTTTATAAGATCAAGAGGCATGCGGATGGAACTATTGAGAGATACAAGGCTCGCCTTGTTGCAAAAGGTTATTTGCAGACTGCAGGAGAAGATTTTCAAGAGACTTTCACACCTGTGGTAAAACTTAACTCTATCCGAGTTCTTTGTGCTCTTGCAAAACAACATGGTTGGAAGTGTCTACAAATGGATGTTAAGAATGCATTCCTTAATGGCATTCTTGAAGAAGATATCTACTTGCAGCAACCACCTGGTTTTGTTCGTCAAGGAGGTGAACAGTTAGTGTGCAAGTTGCACAAGGCATTATATGGCCTCAAACAAGCTCCAAGAGCTTGGTACACAAGAATCGACACCTTCTTGAAACAGCAAGGCTTCTCTCCTACAAGAGGTGATCCAAACTTTTATGTTTTGATTACTTCTCAAGGTATTGTCTTACTATTACTGTACGTGGATGACCTGATAATATCCGGAAGTAATCAAGGAGGAGTAAAGAAGATTCAGCAAGCTTTAATGCAAGAGTTTGATATGAAGGATCTAGGACTTCTCAACTTTTGTCTTGGAGTTCAGTTTCTGGAACACAACGAAATGTTATACCTCTCTCAGGCAAGGTATACAGAAAGTATACTTCAGGATTTCCAGATGGAGAAGTGCAAGCCTGCGCCTACTCCTATGGTTATCTCAAAGGAGTGGCAAAGTTCTTCTGTTGATGATGAGCAGGCAGATGCAACAGAGTTCAGGAAGCTGATTGGGAAATTAATTTATCTGGCTGTCACTACAAGACCAGAAATTTCGTTTGCAGTCAGCAAACTCAGTCAGAATATGGAGTCTCCCACACTTATGCATATGAGGGCAGCAAAGAGAGTTTTGCGCTACCTCAGGGGAACTACCAGCTATGGGCTCAGATAAGTCACTTGGACTTGTTGGATTTACAGATGCTGATTGGGCAGGTGATTCTACAGATCGTAAATCAATGTCTGGATTCGCATTTATGCTGGGAGGAGGTGCCATCACTTGGCAGTGTAAAAAGCAGCCAACTATTGCTTTATCCTCCTCTGAAGCAGAATATCGTGGCCTGTGTAATGCAGCACGAGAGGCCATTTGGCTAAGATGGATGTTGGAGGATGTAGGTGTCAACCAAGACACTCCAACAGTAATCTGGACTGATAGCATGAGTGCAATAGCATTGGTGAAAAATCCAGTGCATCATGCTAGAACAAAGCACATTGAAGTGCAAGTCCACTTCATCAGGGAGAAAATAATTTCGGGAGAGGTTGTTACTCAATGGGTAACAACTGATGACCAAACTGCTGATATATTCACCAAGCCTTTGTCTTCAGACAGGTTTCAAAAAATTGAGACTTGAACTTGGTGTATATTCAGTACCACTGACATTAAGAGGGGGTGTTAAAGATAATGTCTAGTCTCTAGTCTATAGTCACATCTATAGTCATCTCTACAGTCACTTCTATAGTCACATTTATAGGCACATCTCTATGTCTAGTAACTGACTAATGACTAACCTCAGTCCATAGGTTAGAGTATATAACAACCCCCTCTTGGGAGATGATGAGTCGACTGATCCTTTACTGACATAACTTGTACAGTGAAGAGTATTCACTTGGTTTACTTCTTTAACAGGATTACGAACTCCACCGAATATCAGTTTGAGAACCTCCTCAGGATGTAGTTGCAAAGGATTACCGAATATCAGATCAGAGTCAAAAGGTGTTAAAAGAAAGAAAAAGAAAACGGCAACACAATAATATGTGAGCGCTTTTGCGGCTCAAGAACGCAGCTCTTCATCTAGATCACTGACCAAAATCCATCGTCCATCCAAGCTTATCTGACTTCAGCAGAAGGATTATCTCGGTTTCTACCACCTTAAAGCTGCCGTTCTACAATAAATAAATTGCCATTCTTCCACAACCCATACTTTGCACATCATCTATCAACTTATCGATATCCTGCAGTTCGATATCAGTCGAAGTCGAGGTTAGAGCTGACACGGAACGCTAAACCATGACGACAAGCGCAATGGTGGTGAAGAAAGCAGGAATGTCTATCAGTCTTACGCAGTCAGATCGGATTTTTGTACACTTGGGAGACTTGCTCGCAGGAATGCCTATCAGTCTTACACTTGCGAGACTTGCTCGCATGCTTCGCTTCGCTGCAACACGTGAGCGCATCCTGCAGTTTGATATTAGTCGAAGTCAGACGTTAGCGCTGACATTGATATCAGTCGAAGTCGAGGTTAGCGTTGACACGACACGCTGAACCAAGACGGGAAGACGGCGAAGCATGCAAGCAAGTGTAAGCACTAATAAGCATTCCTGCAACCAAGCTTGACGTTGGTTAATTTCATGTTGAATCGTAGACAAAGATCCGATCTTGGCTTTTCAGTTAAATCGTGCGTGGATCGCAATTCATGGACAGGCCGTGGTTTACGGTATCTTGGACTTCGTTGCCAGTTTCTAGATGGTGCCTAATTCTCACTGCTGAAGCTACTCGAGAGAAGCAAGAAAACAAGAATAACCAACGAATGCTAGTTGGGACGGTTGGGAAGTAGTCGTCATTGGTCGCCACATCGTCTGACTGTCCCTTCGCTCTCCGCTTGACGGCGAATCCCATAACGATTTGCAATTGGTATCTAAGTGTGAAGAAGATGAGGGTGTAGTGGAACGAACAGAGCTCGATTGAGCACCAGAAGTTCCATTGGATCCTGATCTTCCAGACATAATGAATGTCTAACTCGATCAATCAGTACATGAAAAGGATGTACTCTGAGTTTACTGGAAGGAACAATATCTGCTCTTCTGTTGGAGCATAACTTCAGAACTCGAGTCAGTGATTCAAGGAAGAACATGCCGAGAGATATATACTACCTAGCTTGTCTGGAGGGTAAGACAGTTTTTTATCAACGTCCGAACTCTAATACATATTCACGTGTGCTTATACCACTTAAAAGATAACTATAAAAAAGAAAATCACACGCTCCTACACATGCACCTTCTTCGGAAATTCAAAACTTGAACTTCGATGCATCAAGAGCTCATCTCAGTTCCAAAGAACTCATCCGAGTCACAAAGAACTTGGACTTGATCTTTGCCTACTCATGGCTACAGGCTTCAACGCCTCCAGCTATGATACTGAACATTCTCCGTTAAAAGTTTGAACCTGGAGCGTCACACGCTCCTACACATGCACCTTCTCCAGAAATTCAAAACTCGAAACTTCCATGCCAGCATCATCTGAGTCACAAAGAACTTGGATGCGTTGATCTTCGCCTACTCATAGCTACAGGGTAGTCAAGTCGCCTTGATTGTCACGTTAGCAAACTTCGTACGATCGAATTCTTTAAGTTTGCATTTTAGGTCCCTTTAACATTGTTAGTTGGTTTCTCAGTATCAAGCAGTGGTTGTAACTGACTAGCACAATAAGAGATGTGCGCTCGGGTATACCGAAGTAGTTGTTGTATTTTCAACTCATGGATCATAGTTTTCCACGATTTCATGTTTCGAGGAAGTTCGTTGAGTTCTTGCTTAATTTTGCACCAGAACTCTTCATTGCATGGCGGACAGAGCGCACGGAGCTCGGGCAACGAGAGAATCCGACCTCGAAACAGATGTGTTCGGTATCTTGAGTCCTCAAATCACCTCTGTGTCGGTCGAGGTCCATACATGTCGTAACTGGAGGCTTATCCAAAGTTCTTTTCTTCAACTCTACAGGACCAGGTGTAATGAAAACCTAAGTTCTCCAAGGCAAACATAATATCCGGATGTCGAGATGAATTCGATTCGAGTTCCACAAAGTCGGCGAGTCAGTCTGTACCCGAGTCGAGTCGTAAAGGACTACCGTAGTGGAAAACTCTACGGAAAACTGTAGGAGGGACGAGAAACAAGTAAGTGCTTAGTACAGAGACTACAGACGGTTGCTGTTAGCACGAGCATCGTCTTTTACTGAATATGATGAGAAATGTAGCCGAGGGCATCCCTATGCAACTAGACTGAAATACCAAAGAACCTGATAAGCAATGCATCTTCTTTCCTTTCTCAATGGAATAAGGAATTCACAACTCTATCAGCACAGAATCCATAAACGCTATAGTTTAGGGCTACGAAACCGAGGTTTGGTGCACATTTCGAAGCATGAATTATACGAACACTTGCCTAATGGAATGATAACTGACATGTACCATCTGGTGCAACCATTTGATGGTTGAGTACTCCCGGCTGCTCAAGTGAAATCAAATCACACGGCGGAACTGGACCCAAGATCAACACTTAGCCCAGTCGTAACCTCTTCCAGTCTCTTTCTTCTGGCAACTGGTCCTGGTTCAAGGAGGAACTTGACAGTGAAAAACCGTGACTAGAAGGAGGCACGTCGGTGGGAATAAAGAGTCCAAGGTTCTACATCTAAACGTGGCCAAGAACTGCACAGGCATGCCCCCTCAGGTCGGAGAGAAGCTCCACCTGAGAGTTAGGTGCCACGGTTCGAAGAGATGAGATGAAACTCATGCACACAGCCTTACATCACCAGGCAACAGCTGCCAGTTACAGCAGATGGGTTGTTGTAATTGTAGGTGTATATTTTGTTGACTGTGAGAGGGTACGCAAGGAAGAATAAGACAATTCGGTTTCTAAGAAACACAAGGTTGGAAGAACTGCATTAAGTTCATCCAATCTCTCATCAAGTCGTTGTAGTATAGTGGTAAGTATTCCCGCCTGTCACGCGGGTGACCCGGGTTCGATCCCCGGCAGCGGCGCCCTTTTGCTCGTCCGTTTGACGTTCGGAACGGACGACTGGAGAAACGTCATCATTTTTTTGCTCAGATGATGCTTCTATAGACTTCTCAGTAAACATATCGTACCCCACTCCAGAATCCAGATAAAAGTAAAAATAGCATCCCATCCAAGAACGTAGAGAAAAGTATAAACATATTCGAGTGGCTATGGTGTCGTAAGAGAAACTAAGAAAGAATAAAAATCGATTGTGATTGGTTATGGTGCTGCAAGAAACGAAGAAGAAGAATTCTTCTGTCAATATAGCTTGAGGTGAGATAAATAAGATAAGCAAGCTTAATTTATTACCTAACCTTTCCGACGGAAGGGTTAGATAATAATGTAAAATATTTTCAGAACTAGTTCTTTAGTCAATAAATAACAGGTAGAAGCTCTAGTGGTGGAGACGCGTTGCTATGAGCTTTCACTTACGAGTTTTTTGGGATGTTATTGTAGTTCTTTGTATGTATAACATTTAACAGTTATTATATTTATAACTGTTAAATATATTTAACAGTTATATTATATTGAGTAAAAATTCCACAAAGATGGTTGAGCATTCTTGTAGAGCTTATGGTTCTGATTTGAACAAATATTTAAATTATAATTTTTAGTTTAAATTTTCATAATTAATATTTAAAGTTTAAATTATCCAGACCTTCCACTCTTCAGTGGTCACGGATGCAGAATGTGGTCCTCTGGGTTATCCACAACTATTTATGTCTTTCTATAATTTTTTGGTTCGGATTTTCAAATCTGGTGTGAAAGATAACATTGAGTTGCGTTACTGGTTTGAAAATAGTTTTGATTTGTTTCAAAAATTATAAAAAACTGTAACTTAAGATTCAAATTTTTCTGTCCTATGAAGAAAGCTTTTACTCTAAAGAAGGATCTTGAATTAAAACAAAAAATATAAAGAAAATATTTTCATTAGAGTCTTTTTATACATGAGGGGGTTTAATCTAAATTTAATTATTCTTCTTCATTTTATATTATTTTTGATGTTTCTATGTACACTTGGCCAAAAAAGACAAACAATATTATTGTTTTGATATTTATCTATCTTCTCCAGTCTTTACGGTAATACGGTTGTCAAGAAAAACCGAAAAAATGTAAATGCAGTACATAGAGCAATCTTGGAACAACCATAAAGATATTAGTATGAGGCGATTGGGAAAGTATAACTTTGAAACATTCTAATTATGAACAAACCCTTCCATTAGAAAAGATTTGGTCATAATTTAAGGGGCATACATATTTCCCTTTAATATGCATACTTCTGAATATCAGCAATATAAAATATATTTGTCTACAGAAAGAACGGTTCTTTTTCTAATAAAATATTCCTCGCAGAGACAGTATGCATTTTCTAGAAATATTTATTCATTTTCTATTATAAAAAGAAACTAAAATGTTATATAAGAATTCTAACTAAATTATTATAAAACTCATATTTCCTTAAACATTTTAAATGATAGACGGACCAAGAGTTACTGCCAGATCCGGACATAACAAGTTTAACGGGGCATGCTCCACTGTTTTCTCCTCAGATGGACGAGGGTGAATATGAGTAGCAGTGGCGGTTCCGACCAGGGAGCGAAAACGGACAAGTGGGAAAACCAGGATGTTAATATACATCCCTTGGGAACTCTGTTCGTTTAGTGTTATCCAGAAAATGTATAAATATTAAATAAAAAATATATATAGTATAAACGTTATATGTCAACTCATGCCTGGAAAAAGCCAAGAGAAAACCCATAAGTAGTGTCTCGGATCCCGCGTTTCAAGAAGTACAAGACCGGAGGACTGTAATGATAGTTACATTAACGAGGCGTGACAATTTAATTTATACCTAACCTAACGAGGGTTAGGTATAAATTAAATAATTATTCCCCCTCTTCCTAACTCGGAAGAGGAGGTGAATATGCTGCTTCCCATACTGTAGTCAACTGATCTGGTAGGAATATGCATGCTCCCCAAATTAAAGTCGTTATCCTTGTACTTCCCAAATGTGATCATCGTGATGTGCAGCCTCCTGTATAAATGACTGTAAATGATGAATGATGTTGTTCAGTAAACATATCATACCCTACTTCACATAGTTATGAAGAGCGTTTTGTCCAAGATGACATTCTAATAATACATTATGCAAACCATATTATTACAAGATAACAAAGGAAAAATAATATGTATCCAAAGTGGCCTTTCAAAAAAGGAAGAAAAAATCGACATATTTGGTTTCTGTGATTGGCGTTGCAATCAATCACAGGTTGAAAGTATCAAACTAAAAGAATAATTCCATCAGAAATAATCATAATCATAATCTCTCAGTCTCGCATTAAAATATGCGAGGAAGAAGAACAGGTCCAATGACTATGTTTAAATGTTTAGTGTCTGTAAATATGATCATCTAATCCAATCCACTTAATGTTGTCTTATATTGCTTAGAACATTTTGTCTTGCTTGTCATGGAATGTGACATCCTGAGCATTCGCACAATGAAACCATGACAGATATGTATTGAAGCACTCTATATATATTTCTTTTAGTTTTTTTTGCTCTTGGAGGATCTTTTAGATATAGAGCTAACATAACCAGCGGGGGAGAAGTTTCCTTTTCCCCCAGAGTATTTAAAAGGGGTTGAGGAAAAACATAAGGAGTATTGCAGTATCACCACGGGATTGTTCATTGGTGCGAAGCCAAAATATAAGTAAATACCAATGTTAATTTTCGTAATGCGAGGTATGTTTTTGTAGGGAATTAGTGACAAGAAATTATTTTTAATTTCAAGGATTTCCAAAAGAGTCTTCTTTGCATATTATTCACCTCCTCTATTTCTCATACAGGACATAAATATACAAGGGTTTAATTTATTATCTAATTTTTCGTTCAAAAAAGTTAAATAATACATTAAAACGGTAATCAGAGGTAAGTTGTGTTGGAAGCCTCCGGGGATATATACTTCAGAGCGAGTCTGTTCTCGCTCCCTTTATCTGTTATGTGTGGATCTTCTCGTATTTCCAGGTCCGGTTATTACTTAACTTTTAGAAATGAATTTATTTATTTATAACTTAATAATAAAATTGTCATTCAATAATTTTTTTTACAACAGCAAGCGAACAAAAGTTCCCCCAAAGTTGATCTTATATGTATATTTAACTGGATTCTCAAGGATATCATAGTCCATTTAATACGAAACTATGTACAACATAACAGAAGTCCTAAAATATACTTTAAAGAAAATATTTAGTTAATGTTAAATAAGAAATAAACAGAATTTAACAATTTTTAGTTTTGAAATCCTTCTAATTCTCCAATAATAAAATATATTTCACTATAAATTGTAATAAAAATTTAATAATAAGAAATCAACAAATGTGTGTTTGTCGCGCATGATGTAAAGCTTCACATTGAGTAACATCTCAGAGACTGGATTAACTGGTATAGTATCCTTCTTGAAGGCTTATGATACTGAAAAACTCCAATAGCATCGGACAAATTTCGTTTCTCGATGAACATACAAAACAAGAGTGTAGTTTAGAGGATACAGTAGGTGGGGCTTCAGCAGGGACAAGCACCACTTAGCACAGCATGAACGTATATTCTAGAGAAGTGTAGCAAGTCGTTGAATTTTTTAACAATGCCTCGGAGATGCAAGAAACAAACGTTAAGTTAGTCCAAAATTTAATTAGTTAACAGCTTTAGTAACCTTCTGCGCCCAAGGAAGACTAGATTGCGTTCACACCTTGGGTCCCCAGATAGGGTATTGAAGTAATACTGATTGCAATTAGATATTAGTTAGCATCAAATATTGAACACTCTGATATCATTTACTTCTTTCACGAATTAACGGAAGATCACATTCAAGTTTCATTGTCATCGTTTCTTTTCTCTCTACTTTTCTAGTTATTTTAGAAATTATGTCTAGAAATTAAAAACAAAGTAAAAAACAAATCTTTTCTTTCAAGAAAAGAACTTATCCCGATGCGAGAGCCACACATGTTTGTCCATTCATAATTCTATTCCCCGTTTCTCTACTCTCCATTTTTTGCAATCTACATATTGGAGATTTTATCTTTCTGTTTGAGAAGTATAAAATTAAACCCGATGTGTTCTATTGTGTTTTATTCTATTCCCCGTTTCTCTACTCTCCATTTTTTGCAATCTACATATTGGAGATTTTATCTTTCTGTTTGAGAAGTATAAAATTAAACCCGATGTGTTGTTTATATTTTGAAATTTTCAAAATACACGGTCTACATGTAGGTCATCCTTTTTCAATTTAGTTTTATATTTTAGTTCATATTTTAGTTCATATTTTACCTTTTCAGCACTTCCACTAGACTAAGTACTCTTGATCAAAATCCTTAGTGTTAGACACAATATCTTGTGATTGTGTGGAACGAACTCTTACTACAGTACCAATCAAACGATATCACTTTGATAGAGTTTCAAATGAACTCTTCGATTCTGGCTTGCCATTCCTGTAGCATCTTGCCATGCTTGACACAATTCTGATGCCTTTTGTTATGCATGATGCAGAACTGATTTTGTTTCATAAGCATTCAAGTATACTGCTTACTTATTTAAGCCATATTTATTTTGAGAATCTTATGAAATCACGATACTTGTGAGTAAATCACGAGATACTGTATCCTTGACGTAAAATCGAATTGGTGAGAACACGTTCTCACCGTCCACCTTAATTACAATCGTTTTCTGGATTCAACTTGGTTCCAAATTTCATAAACAATTTGTAGCTAGCTAGATGTTCAAGCTGATTATGAGGTCAACCCTCCTATAACTACCTCCAACAAGATACATCCATCCCTTTTAAGGTGACGGCCATCTTAATCTGTTCGATTCTGTTCGATTCTGTTGTTCCCAACATGGTTTACATGTTGTATAACCTTGTATTCCACATTTAATTAGCAAAATACAACTTCCCAACATACTTTGGGAGTCTTGTAGTGGAGGTTAGTTCTGAACTAGAATGGACTTCATTGTTTATTTTCGAGTGATTCGCGTGCAAAATCTCTTCGGAATTATTTTTAGTGTTACTTCTTGCTCATGGTTTGAGAATATGATTACTAAACAGACTGAGAGATTCGAACCATGTTCCACATATGTTTAAGAAAATTCAGTATAAACATTGCATTATTGCAGGCATTTTGGAGTTCTCTTTCCAAATATAAAGCCAACATTGTCCTTAACGTACCTCTGAATCACTACAAGATACTAAAGTAAACCAAGCTAGCTTTTTGCTAGTTGTTAGAATTTTCTGCAAAACCTCCTTCAGGAATTATTTCTCATTTGATTAAGTATGATTCCTAAGTCTCGCAGTGAACTACAAACGTAGAAAACCTCCACTAGTTGAATAAAACTAAAGTTTTTATTCTTTTATTATTCAGTTTTATTGCTTCGAACATTACTTACATTTCAAATATTGTTAATACATTATTAAAACTAACATGATATCTATTATATCTAACGTAATAATATATATGATCTACTTTTGAATGAATTTATTAATAACTAATAATCATTCTAAGAAAATAAGAAAAGGTCCATCACCTTATTTCGTACGAATCTGCTTAAGTTGCATGGATATTCACTCGGTCATAACGTAATGGAGATTATCTCTTAATTTTGATAAATCAAGAATTCTTGCTTAGAATTTTATTCAGTAAACTACCTTTGAGTCCTTTCAGAAGGATGAAAACCACAAATAGATCGACATCACGTGGATGAGTGACATATCTACATCACTCGTGGTTGTCAGAAATGTCCCTAAAGATAATGTTCTAACAGCAATAATCCAATAAGCTAAAAAAGGAATAGTGGTTGTGATACTTGAACTCGTCAAGATAAAAGAAATTCTCTAATTAATGTCTAAATTGTATTCTACCTCATCAAACAAATTACAACGAGTTTATCAAATGAACTAGCAATGAATAACTGAACTGGAGTCAAATGGAATTTTTAATTTGATCATGATGGTCATGAAGCTCAGCAATATTGAGATAAACTCTTGTGATACACATTGATTACCCGATACACTAATAAACCTAGAAGAGTATATCATCCTCTCTCTTACTTTCTTATATTCAAATGCTTATCCTTCTTCTCACTGTTTACCACTTTTACATATTTATGCCTTGGTAGTTTAACAAAGATAGTTCTTGCAAGGAAGGGAAGTTGTTGAGAATCCTTCACGCAGTGTTACCTAGAGAAACATCAAGAACTCGAAGAGATATTGGTCAAGAAAAACTCGACATATACCCCTTGAGAAGGAATAAGAAGACCGGATATCAAAGCAAGAAGGAATACAAAGACACATCAAAGCTCGAAATATGATTCAGAATTTTCGCATGGAGTAAATTAAGAGAAATATACATACCTCACATATCGAACAATATCTCGAGTAATGCTTATTTGTCAAGTCAATTGTCTAATCGACATCAATATCCTTTGATTGTATGAAATGCTAATGCCTCCGAGGGGACTGTAGGATTAAATTTGGTATTACCTAAAATAAGTGATCTAGTTTTAACTTTTAACGTATTATCAAATGTCATGGATGATAAAAAAAGAATTTTAAAGCTTTTGTACCATTTCTTTTAATTCTTTTTATCGTAGAATTGCTTATGGGCTGAACACTGTGTTCTGTAAACTGAGATCATCAAGTTGTGCAAGAAAAACTTCACTTAAATGTTCACTAAAGAAACTAAAAACTTCACTAAATGTTCAGACTCGTTCAGAGCCTGACAAGAAAAGGAAAAAGAAACCGCAAGATATATATAACGAAGACTACCAGAATTGTGAGACTTAGTTCAGTGGTTACCGTAATACATTGATCGGTCACAAGCTCTTCTTCAATCTCCAAGGCAACTGATCATGACAAATCACATGATAAACTGGAAAGATGACAAGATGGATAATTAGAATAGACGTTTATTGTCATGAGTTCACGCCTGCCAATCTCCTCATGATCACACACCAGACGTAAGCGGATTTGTGGGACATGTAATTAATTAAGGCCTTGGCCACCACAGTGACAAAAGCACTAAATGTATTAGCAGTCCTGACATAAGCAAGTGAGCAGTATACGTAGCCACTGGGTGGTTCTATGCAAGTCATGCATGTCCATCACTTACATAATATATAATCCATGTGCTATATATATACACGTACTAACATATATACTCGAGCATTAAGAAAGATCACACTGAGAAAATTCTAGTTAAAACTGCATATCCAACTTGATTCAGTTTCGCTCTTTTACGGCTGATTCAGTATTCATATCAAAAAGGAATTCTTGTGCTAAACTGATTTCAGCTTCTAAGACAACTCTAGTTTGGCCCATATGCATTTTATTCATGCTCCGCTGCTTAATTCTCCTCTAAATGTAAAAGCTGTACAAACACCACTCAGCTGACACAAAATATAACTTCCACAGTAATGCAACGGGTAAACAGTAATGTAGTAGCAAACATCTGCAGTAGGTGGGTGGCGGATCCAGGTTAACACTGAACACCAGTTGAGAACCGTTTTAGAGCACCTTCGTGCAAAACGTTGGAGACAGTCATCACTCGAGCATGTATATATGAATGAACTCATTTCTGGTTCAACCAGATGGAGTTCTTACAGTTTCATCGTTGGAACAGTAGAATGAGTTCAAGAATGTGAATTTGTAACTAAAACAAATCTCATGTGTCCGTTAACTCATTACAACCAACGTCAATCGTAGTAATATCCGCGCATTGCATTGTGAAATTTGGCGGCAACAGATCAGAGTTTATCAAGAATTTACGGCTGCTGCCAAAGATTACATTAGAGTTCAACCTCAAGACTAGGTTATGACAGAGAAAAGATTCTGTACTTGCGACTCTGACTAGCACTCTCGAGGTTCAACCCTTGAACTTGGAAAGAAAACCACTATGTGGTTTCATCGGATCCACACAAAAACATATTAATTACAGTCGTTGGAATCCTCTCTTTATCCAGTTTTGGAGCAGCCACCTTCATATGCATGCATCATTTGCCTGGAGTTCTCTAGATCCTACTTTGTTTTACTCGACTAGTTTGAAACAACGCGGATACATGTACTACGACAAAGTTACCTCTTCAGCGTGCATGCATGCATCGCCCAATAAACAGACATTGTTAATTGCCTATAAAAAGCAAGGCGATAATCAAATTAGTGAAGACGCATTTAATGTCTCTCTTGAAATTCCAACTATCACTCGCAATGATATCATCTAGAAAACAGACAAACTCTTGCATATAAGCATGATGGCTCTACTGGCATGCGGAGAAATCCAGCAGGAGATCTAGAAAACTGGACGAAACAAAATGTGAATGAGTGCATGCCAGCATTGGCAACCTGTCGAAAACATGGCATGGTTCAAGTGGACGTACGTGTGATTCTCAAAGCATCCAGATGTTCGAGAATTTGTTTTTTCTCGTGGATTTCCAGATGTTCTGAACTCTGAATCATCCTGATGAGCTCCTCCTGTTCCTCCTGAGCTCTTTCGTTTTCCTCGTAATTTCTCTGGTATAAATCCATGAGCGACTGCATGAGTTGAACATTGTTCTCCTCCAGCTGCTTCAAACAGATCAGATTCTGGAACCCGTCGAAACCCAGCTGCCTGTTGAGCACCACATCGGTTGAACGGGAAGGAGATGAAGAACCCATCTTCCTTCCGAAAATGAGTCTCAGAATCGGATGCTCTCTAACTGACCTGGTCCAGTTCAGGAAAAAGCAAGCAAACTTTGCCTGGAATGAAATCCTCACGAGAAAAGGTACCGCTCAACACAACAGCACAGATCTTGTGCTCTCCCTCTTATCGTCTCAGCTGCTTCCTCCGGCACATCGATCATCATTGTCATCATCATCTTTATGCTTGCTTGTACGTACTACGTGCTTTACCTTCCACCTTCTGTTTCAGGTTACCCACCGGTTATGATTGATACAGTCTACTATTTTCCTGTAGTTACCTTAAAATTAGTGGATCATATTTAGAGTCCTGGATCAACTGGGGCGAAGGGGTACAGAGCGCATATAAAGAACTGGACATAGAAAGGTACCCCTACTGGACAAGAAGACGCAGAGTTCTATAGATCATCAGTTGGTGAAATGACCTACAGTAGTACGCTAGCTGATGATGATGGTGATGTTGTAGATTCTCAGAGTTGATGATTGTTCTCACCCAAGTGTAGATTCTTCTAGCCTCTGGATCCATCATCACAGTACTATAATCCTTCTCTCAGTTTTGTCGTGGTCACTATACATCATGATTATCTCCTCCTGTGTGGTGACAACGAGTCCGTTGCCTGTGAATGATATGTGGGACTGAGATCATGAGTGGAATCATACCGGACTACAGCCTGGCTCTACCTAGCTAATCCGAAGTCTTGAGGACTTATCAAGCTCTTGGCATTCTATTACTACCCTGGAACTCAAATCTAAACTTCTCCCTCCGTGAGAAAGAGATAGATAGATATCAAAGTTACCTTCAAGCTGGGACTGTAGCTTCATCCAAAACTAAAATTATATAACTACTGCAAGAGATTGTAAGACTCATATAATCTGGTGCCCATCTGAAACATATTATACTTAAAACTGCAGTAGCTGCGGCTCGAACTATGATTCTTGAACTTCTACGCTTAAGTCTTAGGAAATGAATTGGAGATGTTATCAGACCTTGTTGTGTAACTACTCTGTCACTTCTCCCTCTCTAAATTCTGGCCTAGTCGTGTTCCCAAATAAGAAGTGGTATGATGCTTCCACACCTTGCAATTTGATTTCATTAAGAGGCTTAATTCTCCTTTTTACCTTGGAATGGAAGTACAGTTCTCGTGTGTCAATAGGATCATGCAACTATCATGATTTAAGATATTCCGAACACATTTGCAGCGTGACTTTACACAGTCAGAGCTGGAAAGGAGTGCTTGGCGGCACTGTATTTCCCTAAGACAAAAGCAAGTGAGGCCCTTCAAGTAGTGAAAATTTGTGAGGCCTGCATGCTCGGAAGCCATGCATATGAAATGCATGATCAACATTCAGTACTGCAAGCTAGCTAGCATGGCCAACCACTAGTAAGTACTACAGTAATGAACCTTTCCTTCCAGTCCATGCCAGGACAATACAATCAGAAGCATTCTTCATGCAATGCACAGGACCGACAGCAAGCGTACTAGCAATCTACGAGTGTCCTGCTTGCTTGCCTGCAGAAAACGTTGACAATCCACCGGCGGCATGGCAGCTATACAGAGCGTGCGGTGATGAGAGATAAATGTTTCATGTGGAGCTGAAAAGTGACGTCCCCAGTCCTGCTGCAGGTGCAGACATCATATACTTACGTGAGCCCAGAAACAAATTAAATTGCGGAATCCGATCGAGAAGATCCATCGCTCGCTCGCTAAATGAGGGTTCGGAACGAGACTCTCATGCCCTCTGAGTCAACTGCATCAAATATTTTATATCCTCTCCCTCTCCCTCCCTCCCTGCAGCATAAAGAGTTGAGTGACTAGTACTTTCTTGAGATAGTTTCTCACTTTTCACTCAGGGAACCCTTCCTTCGTCAAAATTCTCGATTCTTCTTACAAACAAGTATCTATGTAACAACATCCTACAGGAAAGAAAGTTCTCCATCCATCCATTGAATCCATTAATTCCATGCGTGATCATGGTATAGCAGAAGAGGGCTGAAACAAGCTAGTACTAAGTCCTCGCCTTGAAGGCAAATGCATTCATTCATTTCCATGATTTTCAGAACTCTCATCCGCAGGAAACGTAAGGCCACGAGCTACAGAAGAAGAATCTGATGCTCGGGTTAACTTCGAGCATGCACTGAACTTTCCGGACCTTTCTGACCTGTACAGCTGCCATTCTTCTGAGCGATCGATGGGGCCGGCGGAGCTGTCTTACGGGCGTTAGCTGCTTACCAGTCTCAAGAAGGTCAACTTAGCTCTAGACTAACAGTTTCTATACGTACGGCCATCAGAAATTTAAGAACTTCAATCTGCGGATCTTTAAATTATTACCATCGATCGACATATGGAGAATGCCCTTACTCCTTCGGCCCTTCTAGAGCGAGCTTAGAGGTTCGAATTCGTGGTGAAACGATGCAAGGACTCGTTTACCCATCACAATAATATATTATAACTGTGGCCTAAGAAGACGGGAAAGTAATTTCGGCACTAGAAGATCGAGGCACTCTAGATCTGTACGTACGTACTGTATGATTGTTGCCGACAAAATTAGATCTTCTTCTTGTCCTCACCTTCTTGCTACATTTCACTGTAACTCGTGAAAGTTGGAGAGCAGGACCCGCTCTAATAAGTTTGGGAATGGGATTGTGGCTGCAGTGCACGCGCCAGCTATTCATTGACAACGCTTCTGCCGCCACTCGAACACGCATGCAACTCCTTGTGCATGTTGCGATTGGAGGGGGTAGCGGTGATGAACACTGGAAATCAGCCTAAACTTAAAGCAGCCTTCTCCCAAACGCCATCGACTGCATGATCTGAGACATCAAACACTATTCAGTCAGTTGAAAATGCTCTACTGAGTTCGACTTTCAAGCTCCGGATCCCATGGCCAGAGTTCAAAAGAAGTTTAGTCGTCACCGTAAGAACTGTCGATCAGTCACAAACTAAATTCCTTGACACTGGAAACCGGAGGAAATATGAACTAGCATTTATCAAGGCTCTCAGCTACCTTTAATTAGTTAGTTTCTGTACCTTCTATCCGGAAAGTCGGACCTAAGAAAACCTGTAAGCTGTCGTTCTATATTCACTCGCGATCGTCGTTATGGTCTGGATTGGACGTTGGCTTTAGTAACGTTAGTGCACATGCTCAATTTATATCTTGTGCGTTGGTCAACGTTCAGTAAAATTTCTAATCTGACGGCTTTTGATCTCTTGGGATCGAGTTAACTGAACAACACAGAAACCTTTGCTTAGCTTTTTGGTCTTCCTTATGCATGCGAGATGTACATGCAAAAACTCTTTGCAGTTAGCGTTTCAGAGTGATTAGCGTGCTGTAGTCTCATAAGCAGCCACTTCTTAAAGTTTGTCACTTCATCTGAACACTAGCGTCTGTGTCTAAATACTTTGTCGAGTGGAAATCGTGAATATGAATCAAGTGAAAAACTTTTAACGCCTTCTAGTATTGTCCAGAGCACATCGATAGCAAGCCTACCCTCGGACAGCCCGTTGACATGTTCAGGTAAATAATATAGTTTTCAGAGCACAAGACAACCGCCTCTTTCTTTGAGTTGAAAGTACACTAATTAATTACCTTTTGGCCATATATCAGACGGTTCAGACCGGCAGTGAGTTACTGCTGTTAGACCCGTGCTGCGGAAAATCCGAAGCCATCACGTGCTTATATTTCAGACTGAATCGCCCATGTTCGAGATCACAGCTCAAGTACAGTGCTTATATAAATATAACGTCGTTGGGGCAGTTTGCAGCCTATGGGAACTCAGAAGTCGATGATCATCGTGACGTCAACAAATCCTCAGCATATCTGACGGTATAATGATGACTTTAGAGTTATGCATATGGTCTACACCATTTAGTATGTGAAACTCCGGACTAAGCAGTAAGTTAAATTATATTGTAGCGTGCTCTCGGTGCATTGCAAAAATATGACACGCTGCGTGAAGAATCAATGCGGGTAGCTAGTGAAGAGCCCTCATCAAGGTAGTGCTTGCATCACACAATCCTGCTCTCAACTACTACAGAGCTCGGAAGCCTCTTGGCATGGTGTGTTGTAGCTCCAGTGGTAAAACTTGAGAGTTCCCTCCGGGATTTTGATCTTGGCGCTCGATCTACGTGCAACCCCTTGCCTTGGATGCTGAAGGTGAACCCGGCCCTGCCTGACGTACCCATTCTAGTGCTGCAAGTAAACTGCACCAGAGCTTCCCAAAGTAGAAAAACCCTAAAATCTCTATAAGATGTTAGAAAGCAGCACTTTGTGCCTGTTAGATGCTGCAGCGTGGCTCCTACAGTTTGGAATCTCATGGAATCCACTATCATGCACGGAGAGTTGCATCACAGACTGTGATAGGATGGAAACGGCAAGAAACTGTGGCCGCACCGATCCTTTCGAATCCACTGAAGAAGGGACAAACTCCGCCGGGGCTTCTTGAGGTGGCCGCCCTCATGGATGAAGTCCTGATAGCAGATAACTCAGTCAGTACGTCAGTCGAACGATTATCTTGTCAATTGGTTTTCCTGGCGCTCGCCAAACTTTTAAGGGTGTGTATCGGGTCGAAGACAAAGCCATGCATCGAATAGCTGGAACGGAATGTGAAAGGATGATAAACTCCAGATACGTTAACAGTTGGGCCAGAACAGCTGCTGTGTATCAAAGTCCCTCGACGCAGATTCGGCTTGATTTGAATTTGTGTATCCACTCCTAAAGTTCTTGGCATGATTGGGCGGGTGTCTACTACGTTTCTTTATGTGGGCCCTACCAAGCTAGCTTCTTGTTTTGCCCGGCTCCACTACTTGCTCCAACAACACCTTTGTTGCATCTTAGCGGCGCACTCGGCCGCTCGAATCTTCAACGATCTGCTGTTCCTAACACGCTCCAAGCAACCGAATCGTTCATGTCGTCTGCATGGACTATCCCATGTTCGTTTCTGTTGTTTGTTGGGCTAACCTCATCAATTCCGCGCACCAACCTTTTGGGCTTTCTCCAAGATACATAGAAACGTCGTTTAGTTACCGCCTTTCTTTTCAAATTTTTACACGCTGTCATGTCTATGTGGATTCGAGATTGGAAGCGCCTTTCTTGACTCATGGATTTCTGTTTTACATTTTATACTAGGCAAAGTAAGAAAGAAGAGGAATATCCCTCTAAATTTTATGGTTTCGATATGCAAAGGAACAATTGTGAAATGTTTGCCTCTTTCCATTGTTGTTACAGGAATCATTATTTAGTTATCATATTAACTTCAGTCTTGGAGGGTCACTACTCAAAGCCTTTAGGCTTTATATGTGCGACATTGGATTTTTTTTGGACTCTTTGCTTTTCTAAATATTAGATTTAGAACTTTTTTGAGATCTTGTAATATAATAAGTATTATAGTTGTATCATGTCTTTAATCATCATATTATACTTCAGCTTGTATATCTATATGTAATATATATGCACGAAATGAGTTTTTCGTCAACTAGGGTATTATATTCGTGCATTCTTATTTCTTATATATGTTCATCGATTATAATTTAATAATTCTATTATAATTCTATCGATGGTACATGGTTCGGGAACAGAACGAGCGCGACACCCACAAGTCTCTAGCTATAAAAGCTAGAAAAAAAAGTAGCTTTGACAATACGTTATAATCATAATAACTATTGACAAACTAAATTTCTGGAATTGAAGGTTCGGAGAAAATTTCAAGCTGAAAGTATGATAAGAATTTTGGTGATGAAATTGAATTTTAGCTATGGTTATTTTGATAATTTCGTATTTTTAAAATTTATATGAATTTATATACTAAAAAATCGAAAACAGTTCAAAAATTCTGTAAGTTTCCCTTTTTACTTGTAATTTTGATTTATTCTGAACCTTGCTGGAGTTTATCAACCTGATACCGGTACTATGTCTTTTGCTTTCGATATTTCAGAGATATACTAAACTTGAATGCACAAAAGACGTAAGGTATTTTATTCTTCTACAGAGGGAAAATGCACGATTCGTATTCTTATGCTTATCAGAACATTAAACTCAACTACTCAAGGCATCATGCTCATCTTTCTAATAATGAATTTTCGCCATTACGTGCATTTTCAAACAAATACAATAATAAACATAAACGAATAAAACCAAAAATATCTTCTTTGCATATTCACCTCTTCCATGTTTTAAAAATAAGATAATAAATGCACGCCTGGTTTACATTAAATATGTTTGTTAGCAGGCTCCAGCATTTGTAGTGTATGAGGGGTGTTTGTCTGCGTTTTCTTTATAGATTATGTTTGGACCTTCCTGCAACTCTAAGTATGATTAATATTTAACACTTATAGTTAAATTTGATTTTTCTTTACAACTTAATATAGGATTTCTACATAACACTTATGTGCTTTTCTATAATCAAAAGAGTACAAAAGTTCCCCAGAAGTTCATGTTGCAAATGTTGTAATCCACTGTTGCTTTTGCAGCGATTACTAACACGACCAAAAGTTAAGAGTTAAGAGTTATTTGTTTATAATTTTTCCTTTATATATCCAAGAATCTCCAGGCTAAATCATTAACCCTTCGTTAGTCATAAAGATTTCTTGCAAACATGGTAGTATCAGGATCTTGCTCCCCAAGGTCGAACAGACTCAAGGCTTCCTGCAAAACTCCTCTTTATGGGATTGTATAATGCAAAATCTGTCCATTTCTTTTTGGAAATATATCACCTCAACATACGGATGAAAAAGACACTTCATATAGCTAGAATCCTTAATTAGAATATATATCTTCTTCAGTTTTCAAAAGAGTTGTTAGGGTATCACTAATGTGCGGTGACTGGTTAAGGTCACCTTAGGTGTACCAGAAATTACGGTTATGAAAGGAATAGAGTATGGACAATTCAGAATACTATACTGCATAAAGAATAGATTGAATTCTTCTTTCTCACCCTCTCTAGTCTGTAGACGTAGGTTATAGAAGCTTATGCGTTTGTCATTTGTAATTTCTTAACTTCTGACTTGATTCAAGAAGATCCAGAGTCTGATTTAAGAAATATCATAGTTAATGCTCTCGCAAAACCGTTCAGTTTTATGCTTATTCTCAACATAATCTGAGGTTTTTTATTGTGCGAGCCTCTGATTCAATTTAGTTATCTTTAAAAATACCTTAAATAAAATTTAAGAATTCCAAACTACCTTAGCCAATGTTCTCATGATATCCTTCAGTTTGAGACTCATTTGACCATGTTACGGAATTTTCACCAAAACTTAAACACTATAAGAATGATCTTTAGCAAAATGTAGAAATGTTAGTAAATCAAAGGACTAGAGATCGTCTGCTTTGTCCATCTCATAAATATCTTTGGAATGATAAAAGAGGTGTTTATTTACATTATTTGCCAATTTGAGATTAAGAAAGAAAATCAAATCAAAGTACTTTGTATTTTTACTCTGCATGTTGCAACAGTACACAACTGACACCGTTGGATGCAATCTATAGGTGTCTTTTGACGCTTAGATATAAATGTTTGTTTAATCGCAATTTGGAGAAATCAATGAAACTAGTATTTGAGATGATCGTGTTGATCAATTGAAATAGTTTGCGTTCATTCAACTAAGAGATCGATGTTGCCACGTCATGGCAGGGCACTAACATACACAATCCACAAAGAAATCACATGAGCAACAATTCAAAGCAATCCCTCAAAAATTCATTCTTATTCAACAACTGAAAAGAACAGATCGGTTAGAAATTACAAGACACTTATATGTCAAGGAATGGTCTTGCCTGCCGTTTCAGTTTGATAAGATACTTTTCTGGTATGTTATCAAGCTCTTGTATGTTCTTAGCACCTGCATATTCACATATTCCATCGAAAGATAAAGGATATCCAGGCGTTTAATTTAACCTAATCTTTCCTGCAAGAAAGGCTAGGTATTAAATTAAACTTTGAGTAAATTAATGTATTGATAAGTACAGCTTCCCGGACTTGTACTTTCTTAAGCGCAGCAGTCTAGTCAAGACTTATTATCTCCTGTTCTTTATGTATTTCCAGGCATGAGTTAACAGATAATATTTTTATTTTTATATATATTTTATTTAATCTTTATGTATTTTCTCGATAACAATAAACGAGCAAAAGTTACCAGAAGTTATCCTACATGCATATTCGGTTACTTGTAGCATATTACAATACAACAAATCAACTACGACTATTATAGTATACCACTTGTTTGTTGGTCGAAGACATCTGAACAACTTTACAAGATAGTGAAAAGACAACGAGCTCGTATGAAAGTTGCAGTGTACAACTTCACATTTGATCTTTGATACTAAAAGATATGTTTCATCTAATTTCATCCATTGGTATCGTGTTTCGGGCCAGTTGAACATTATTATAGAACCATGTGTGGAGTAATATAGACCTTAAAAAATAAAAATTAATACTAAATAATAGTAAAATAATAAAGCTATTGAAAAGTTATTGAAATAATTTTTTATTATTCTAGTTAGGTACACACAGAATAATTGAATGTCAACCAATTTTTCTAGAAAGTTATTAATTTAATATTATCTAATTAATTAAGGAGAAAAAGAGAAAAAGAAGTTTTGAACTTGATGAAAGACATCAAATCTAGAGCTGCCTCAAGTTAATATCTCAAAAGAGATCTGACCTAGATTTCATCACATGAGTAATGCATTCTCATCAACACCAAGGATCACCTTCTTAGTCTATATACCATCTCCTTTCAAAAATAGTATGGTTGAAGAGGATCTCATCTAACCATATGTTAACTGAATGATAAAATTTGAGATCTTGAGGATGCAACTCAACTTCAGTTGTTAATACATGTAAAATAAATTTAATTTTTGATAAATTTAGGAAAAATCATTATAAAACTATGATCTTTAAATCTTGAACATGGTATTAAACTAACAAGAAACGATTAGATCAAAATTTGCTGACGATTTGTAGTTACATACTATATCTCTGTAATGTGTAGTTATTATTCAGGACCAATTCTACTATATCATTATTTACGATATATTTATAATAAAATATAAATTTTACAATTTTATGTTAAAAGAAAACTTTAAAGCTTGAGATATGCATCCATTTAAATCTCTATGATTTATTCTCGTCATACTGGTTTTTACAAAAGCTGACTAAGGTTGGATTATCTCCAACAAAACTATATTGAATGTTGAATTCATCACTAAGAAATATCTACATCCAATCAACTGGACGTACATGTTGTTTCTGATTCTATTTTGCGTGAATCTGAAATATGCATATTCATGGATCAAGATAGATTCAACTGACTAGTACAAACAGTATGTGAGACCTATCACGTATGTACCAAAATACGAGGCTAATCAGTACTTTCGCTCATTTGCTCACTTCATGCACATCGTAATGAAAGAACATCGAGAATATGCAGTTATATCTTATATGCATTTTGATAGCAAGAGAAACATTTGCTCCGTGAAAAATATCAAGCAACAATCAAACCTCTCACGGGTTACAAATCTAAAATATGTGTTGAATATCGTAGATTCTTAATCACATACAGAAACCATTTTGTGGATAAGATAACCTTGTGTACCCTCAAGATAGCATGTTACACCTAGTTGCTCACCTTTTCTCAAATTTTGGACTATTTTTCATAATTTTATATTGTATCGCTGGATATGAATTGAAACTTTGCAGTAGAATTGAATCCACTTTAAAAAATCAATAGAGACGGAAGAAGTCCCAATCACAAGCATGAAAATTCTGTCTATTATCTAGCTATCTTTGCCTAAGTGTCATGTCACTACACTAGTTTACTTTACAAGTCATAGATATATGAATTCATAACCTTTTGATTGCAATAGTGCTCCAACTATAATGTGTTTCTACTTATTTGATTCAAGAATTATCTTCTATTATGCGTATAATCATGGACTTGTTAACTCGATAGCATATGATAGCAAGTCAACATAGTTTTGAGTCCAACAAGCAAGTTCAGTTTCATTATCTATGTTAATATTTCTAGCTTTCATTTTTCATTTAGTTGATGCAATGCTCGGAGAAGTCACTCGTATTATATTACTTTATCACCTATGACATATTGAAGGTATTAAAAATTCTGATTTTGAATATTATAATTAATATAGAAAATAGAAAATACTTTATTTAGAAGATAAATAAATAAAGTATAAAAAAGATATATTATATAAGAAAATATATAAAACATCTATAAATAAAAACAGTATAGTAAAAGTACAAAAGGAACCTTTGTACTTTTAACTAATTTCTCACATGCTGTTACAAGGTTAAACTAAGTTATTTTCTTGAAGTGCAATGGAACATAGTGCACACAACATAATATTATCTTATTCTTCATCTTCATCTTAGAGGAGAATCCGGAAAGTATCATCTGATGTCATATGGATTATATGGAAGATTGTTCGGATGAATACAGTAGCATTGTTTGGGACTGCATTGTATATCCGGAGTTGATATCGGATATAGATTAGCTCGGATAGTTAATCTTACGGACTGGTATCTGGATACATCAGATCGTTAGACAGTTACACAGTTCTTGACTCTTGTCCTAACAGTCTACAAGCGTGTTGCTAAGAAAATAGTATATCAGAGGCCTTGTCTCTGAGGATCACATTCTTCGATCGATCAATCAAGTGTAGAGGATAATTTTGTATAAAAGGAGATTTATAATTTTAGGAGAAACTTCTGTACTGAATCTAATTGCATGTTTGATGATGAAATCAATATTCAGATCCATTGACAAGGGACTCTGACATACTAGTGTATATCACGAGTAACATTTTGATGATAACGCTAGGGAACACAACAAGCATAAGTTGTAACCAGCGAGATCATTAGCAACGGATCTGGAGCTAACCGTTTGCAACATAGAAGGAGAAGAGACACTGGGATACTAAAGCAAATGAATGAGAGATAATTGGTCAACTTGGTCGGATGAAGAATGAGAACGAGAAACTGTATTTACTACAATCAGAAGAATTAGTCCACGAAACGGATGAAGAAGCAGAATTACAACAACACGGAGAACTTGTAGATAGAATGTCGCCTAACTCTCGATACAGACTACATACTTTAGCATCCGAGTAGAGTTGCAACACGATCCGTGTACATTTGAATAGAAAACAATGGAAACAAGATAGTTTTGTTTTCATCGATAAACAGTTTTCTGTATTAGATCTTACCATCATACTATAACTTTGCTGAAGGAATCTCAAAGCTATACAAGATTTGTAGTAGAATGTTGTTCTAGATAGAGATCAAGCATAGAAACTTTGAACTAGTCCCAATAAATATAGAAGATACAATCAGACTACTTGTCCAAAATAATGTATGAAAACATGTCAGAAGATGATGTCAATCCGCAAGATTGACTTCAAAGAGTTATACAAAACATCAATCGGACAAACTTTTCATCAGAAAATCTTAAATCAAATTGGTAGCAATCTACATCTTGTATTAGATGTCTTATTGATCAAAAAAGCCGAACAAAGACTTAAAAACCATGAAGATTTGAGAGAACTATGAGAAAAATTCACTCTCCTCCTACATAAATATAATGAACAACAAGTACTTAAAGAAGAAAGAAAATGTTTGAACTGAAATATGAACAGCAAGCGACAAGTATTTATGAAGCCATCATTTTTCGACCGAATCAGAAGGTGTTTTTGAACCACATGCGGACTGGAAAAAAAAACAGAAAAGTTTCAACATATAAGCTTGCTCACATCAGAACCAGACGAGATCAGAAGTTACTTCGATATTGAGTGATGTCAAAAAAACTTATTATCTTACACACGTCTAGGAAAGAAACATCATCAAGCACAAAAGCAGAAACACCGATACTATCACCTTCTCCAATCCTTTCTCCATCAATAGCACCTACCAATCTCAATAAACCAAATACTTTTCGCATACCAAGCATTACTCAGCAAACCATACCGACCAGCACCACAACCCATCCAACAACTATTCCTCTACTTCCAAATACTACAACTAGAAACACATCAACTTCTTCACCACAAACCATTACCAGTCCAACTCTTCCAACCAATCCAAATCTTGTTATCATTATTTCAATTTCAAATCAAACTCGAACATTGCGAGTACGTATACTCATGCCACTGTTCAAAGAGAAATCACACGAAGACCCGGACCTGCATATAGCAACTTTTGAGTGTTGTATGACTCTAAACAAGGAAGGTCCGACTGATAAGACAACTTTGTTTACAGATACATTAAAGAAACGAATATCTAGATAGTACACTCGAAGCAGAATTGATGATACACACCTTAGGATCAAGTAGAAACATTATTTCTAAATGAATTCTGAGTGACCAAGAAAGATGCAGATATCATGTTCGAACTCAGTAGTACGAAACAAGGAGAAAGAAAAAAAACAATCTTTCAATCTATTTTCAAATAGTATCATCACGACTAATCATACAATCACAGATTTTTCTCTCTATATCACTACTTTATAAAGTGCAGTATGATCTAAATATTTATAGAGTGGAGGATGGAGGTTATGCAAATGCAGATGAACTAGAAGTTGGACTACGTCAACACGACAAAGAGTTCTAGCATTATGAGATAGATATGTAGACAAAGACAAATACCAGTATAAAGAACCCGGAAGAGGAGAGGTGGATAGCGATGACAGCTAAGATACGAAGAAGAAGAAACAAGAAAATGCAGATAAAAGGAGAGAAGAAACATTACTACTTAAGCTCAAAAGCTAATGAAGAATGTAACAACCCAGAGAACACAATGTATCAAAAATAGTAAATTAAGGATCGTTCCTACGAAGATACAGTTAACAATTACACAACACACAGTACTACAACGTCACAATGATAATTCTAGTAGTTTTTTGTTATTCTCACAGAATGGAATAATATTCGGAGGAGAATTTAAGTCTAATAAGAAACCAAACCCCAACGCAACTTGACAAATCGAACACAAACAACAATGAAATAGTTCTTGATCAGGGACCTTTCCAACAATACAGACAAAAGATTCGAGAAGATAATGTATGAATGAATGAAGAATGCGAAGTACTGCTGAAATGTTACTAGTCTTCTTCTTAAAAGATAGAAGATACAAACTTCACAGCAAGGTTCAAAGAATAAGCCCCTACTCTTCCTAAGAAGTGTTTTTCCTACTAAATCTTCACTCTTAAAGACCCCACTTATTTGAAGAAGGCATTCTCAAGAAGAAGCCACCATCTTCCAAACGCTTCTTACAATTTAACTTATTCTCTTCCACTTCACAATAACTGATTTGTTCTCAGACCTTCGCTTAATCTCATTCGCATAATACGCAGGTTCACTCTTCGCCGAAGAGCATTCGCCGAAGTCTACCTACGAAGATCTTCGTCACTCAGATTTACTCCTATAACAGCAAGCTCCGAATATTTGAAGAAAATCGTCTTCGCCCAAATCATTCATAACATTTGCTCCGCACTTTTGAGAAAAATGAAAATTAATTAATAAAGAACTGAAAACATGGAAAAAGACACAACTTCAAAAGGTCGGGTCGCTTATATACTCTTTTCACTAACCTAACTGTTTTTCTTCCTAAGAAGACAGAAGACTTTCACTACCATACGATCTATCTTCATCTTCACTGAATCTAAACTCCTAAGCCTAACTATGCTCTAAACTCTTTTAACTGAACCTCCGCGTTTGCTCAAATCTCTCCTAACTCCCTATCTACCTTCTGTTTGAGTCGGGAAAGACGCGCTTTCACACCATCGGAGTTTGTGTCCGCTTGCACTACCTCCACCTTCAACGTTCGAAGAAGACCAAGCTCTTTGGAGTTCAAGCCCGAAGTCACATAGGTAGATAACACTAGCATTAACTTCTTTCGAAGATCTTCAGAGTTCTCCATCTTCGCCCGAAGTTCTTCTTTCTCCTTTGTAAGCTCGGCGACTGTGACCTGATACTCCTCTCGACTTTGTTGCAAGTCGGCTTTCTGTGTTGATAACTCCTTGAGTCGATCGGAGAAGCTCTTCGTCGACATCTTAACCTCCTCGTCCTTCGTCTTCGCTGCGGTCTTGAGCTCCTCGCATTGACACCGAAGGTCTTCAAGCTCCTTCTCAGTCTCCAACCGAAGCTTCATGACATTCCTCGTCTCTTTGCGAAGATTTTTCTTCTCCTGTCGCCAATTACCCTTGCTGAAATGTATCGCGACGAACAATTCGAGCAAAGTCATCGTCTTCTTGACTTCGTCTTCATACTCTTTCTTGTTCTCCTCCAGAAGTCTAAGGATTGGAACTACTACCTCTTTATCAAAGAGCATCGCCCTTCGAAACTTGTCATCTCACCAAGTACTGGACCCTATGAAGTTCCTTCGCCCAAGATGGCCGCTCCCTCCATCTTCACCTCTGAGCTACTTAGCTCGATTGTCTCTTTCTTGGTGCTCTTCACCTTCTTCCTTGTCTTCGGCTTCTCCGACGGCGAGGTTGAAAGACTCCATTTCTTTTTGTTGTGTCGCTTATCTTGATCTTCACCAACTTCTAGGGTGTCTTCCACCGGTTGTGCTTCCTGCATGACATCGGCTGGAGCCTTCGATGAAGCCTCCACTTGCTGTGCATCTTCTCTCGGTGCTCCTCCTCTTCCTCTTGAACTGATAAAAGATCTTCGTCCTCACAGTCTTCTTCTTCATCGAAGCTCAACTGCTTCTGCTCGTCTTCGTTCAGCCAACTCATTCCGAAGTAGAAGATTGAAACGAATCCTCCCAAGTGAACGTAATCCTGTTTGATCCAGAGACGCTGAACTTCTTCGTGGAAGATCTTCGTCCAATGTGCTCGCTTCTCGATGAATAAGTTATCGAAGAAGCAGACCTTCCATGCTGACAAATAGGTCGTCCGTCTCGAACTCAGGATCAGCATTATCGCTTCGGCGATCTTCCTCTTCTCCGGATCCTTGTAATCGGCTAACTTGTAGTCATTCGTCGGATGAACTGGGTGAACGAAGAGCTCTCCGTAATCCTGACCTTCCTTCACCAGGCTCTTCATCGACGCATGGTCGAAGAGCAAGTCTCCCTTCTCGCCCGCCTCGTCGAGCAAGACTTTCTCCCAATTCTCAACTGTCTAGTTCTCGAGTCGTCCATATCTCTCTTCGACCGCATGATCTTCGCACATTCGTTTCTGACTGATGAATTTGCCAGATACTCGGTCTAACCTCCCCATGTCAGGAAGCTTAAACCTAACTCCTTCAGCTTCGGCCAAAGCTGCCGAAGTTCCTCCTAGTCTAACTCAAAGGCTCGAATCCTTGATAACTTCGAGATGACAGACATCGCACCCTACGAAGATGACTGAATAGGCTGTTGTATGAACTTCACCTAATGCGCTAGTCTTTGCTCAAGTTAGCCTTCGCCCAAATGCGAGTCTTCGCTCAAGTTCACTATCTCCGTCTTGACTCTCTCCGCAAATGTAAAATCGTTGCGTGCTAAAAGTGGATTTGGATAATGAGCTGATTTTTTGAGTATATAGTTAGGTTCGAACTTCTCACACGTGCCGAAGTCGTCACTCATTCTTCTCTACAAACCTGACAAGGGTATGCGCAGACCGTCTTCATATTCGCCGCTTGCAATTCTTGTCCCTCTTCGGATAGATAGCTTCTTCTATCCTACTCAGACTTCGTACTACTCTGCTATGATTCCCTCTGATCATTCGTGAAGAGATTATACTCAAGGAATGCATTCTTAAGAAGTCTTCTTTCTCTGTATCTTCTTATTTCCAGATATTTTTCTGTGAAGGTCTTCTCTTCACAATTACTCTTCTTCACTTAAACTAATCTTTTTGTCTTGTATCTTCATTATTTCTTCTACGAACTTCTACATTTCAAGCATCTTCTGTAAAAAATTGAAAAAGTGGGCTCTACAAAGAACGATGAAGAACAAACAAAAAAACCAATGACATTAGAAAGTATTGTCACTTGTACAATACGGGCTCTCATAACACTCAATAATGTTATTACAATCTCAAAAATAAACAGAAGAATTTTTTGATCAACCAAATTCAATGCATCGAACATCATCTTCAAGGAGGAAGAGGACGTGGTAGGAGACAAGGTGGTAGACATTGAGATCCAAACACACCGATACCTAATGTGGAAAATTGTACTTGCTTCTATTATTATAAGAATGTTCTGATAAAACAAATTCATTGCATCGAACACCATCCTCAAGGAGGAAGAGGACGTGATAGAGGACAAGGTGGTGGACATAGAGATCCAAACACACTGTTATCTAATATGGAAAAAATGACATGTTTCTACTATTACATATGAGGTCCGCAATGTTCATTGTTACTAAACATCAACAAGACATGCAATGGACTGAGGAAGAAGAATGTAGGGTGACCGGAACTAACACTGTTTATGTAAAAAAAATGAGGTACAAGAATGTAAAGTCGTGATCAGATAAATGGCAAGATAAAATTTTGGAGATGAAAATTCATCCTGATCCGGCTCCCCTTCTGAAGTTAGAAATGAAGATGAAGTTCTGATCGGGGAAAAAGAAGATCGGATTGTACGAGACACAATCAGATATCTTAATAACCTGCATGCACAAAAAGAGCTCCACAAAGAGCAAATGGATCCAAAGAACCTTTCACAAATGAAGAGTTTGAATTTCTTTTTGACAAATAGGAGACCGTAAGTAACCCCAATACAAACAGTTCAAAAAGAACAAGAAGAAAATGTAATCTGAACGATCAAGATATTGCTTGAACATCAAACAGCAAACAAAGAACAAGAAAATAATTTTGATGAAGATCCAAAACCAGAAGACTGGCAAGAAGAAATACGCACTTATCTTGAGAAGGGAGAAATATGTCCGGATGTTCCACTTACAAAAGAAGGAAATTCATTCACAACGCAAAGAGTTACACACTCATTGAAGGAACCTTTGTAAAAAGAGAAGCGATGACATACTCAGCGGATGCATCTAGAACAATCAGAAAATCAATATTATGGAGGAAGGTCATGAAGGTCCAGCAGGGGGACACTTTGAGAGAGACAACACGTCATACAAGATATTACATTCCAAATTATGGTGGCTTATCATATTCAAAGACGTTCAAACTTGTGATGAATGTCAAAGAAGCATAGTTCTCAGAGAATGCTTACATCCAGTATTTCCTATCAAAATTTTTCGAAAGTGAGGAATTGATTTCATAGTACTTATCAATCATATCTATCAGTTTTATGTAAAAGAAAGTACATTATCACAACTACTATTTATGTTTCAAAATGAGTAGAAGCACAAGCCTATAAAGAGGGTACAGCAAAAGTAATAGCAAAATTTTTCTATGAATACATAATTACAAAGTTTGGCTGTTCAGTTGAATTCGTATTAGACCAAGGTCGACATTTCTTAAATGAAGCTAAGAAGAAATGACAAACCACTACCGGATTAAATATAGAATCACGATTTTGTTATCGTATCGTATGTTGCGTGAATGGTGTCTAGATTACACGTGGTATCTGGTTGTGGAGGAAACACACACTCGGGAAAAGAAAAACCAAGTGTAAATTCACACTAAAGAATGCTTTATTCACAATTTTGCACGTCGAAGTATACACAAATTTACAAATAAACTTTAGAGCTTCGTGATGTCAGCTGTGATTCCATAACCTTGACTTTCACTAGTTAGTCAGAAAGACCTCAAGAAAACCTTCAAACTGTAGAAAGATCAATATTTCTAGGACACTCCAAGAAGAGAGAGCAAGTAGACAAGGAAGTAAAATAAGAATGAGATGAGAGAGGCTTTGCCTCCCATGTATATATAGTGGAGGTGAGTACAAGAGAAATCATAATGGTGGGTTAGTCCTCTAACTAACTGTAACTACTTTAACCACTCCGGCTTATTAGCCGTCGATCTACTAGAGCTTGAGACTATATCAACACTCCTCTTCAAGCTCAACTCTACATCCTGTACTCCTAGATAATGTCTGAAAGCATCAAACTTATCTCTAGACAATGCCTTGGTGAAGATATTGATAACCTTATCTCTTGTACTCACATAACTGAGCTCAATCTCTCCTACAAGGACCTTTTCTCTTTTCTCTAATGAAATGATAATGCTCCTCAATGTGCTTCGTCCTAGCATGGAAAACATGATTACCAGCTAACTTCATGCTGTTAATGTTGTTTTGTATATACAACAACAAGATCTTACACTCCACACTAATGTCAGATAGCAGACATCGAAGCAAAATTGATTCACACGTTGCATCCGTTGCTCCTCGATACTCTGCTTCTGTGGATGACAAAGCAAGCATAGGTTGCTTCTTAGAAGCCCAGCTTATAGCAGCGCTTCCAAGTCCAAAAGCGTAACCTGACGTGGATCTCTTATCGACACTTTTTGTCCAATCAGCATCAGTGTAACCATGTACCAACAGTGGTTCACCCTATATATAGTGAAGTCCGTATTGCATCGAGAACTTCACGTAACGGAGGATCCGCTTGATAACCTCCAAATGTAATCTCCGTGGTGACTACATGAACTGACTGATCAGACCGACGGTATAGCTCAAGTCTGATCTGGTGATCGTCATGTAGATAAGAGTCCCAACCATCTGTTTGTACATGCGTGGATCATCAAGTAACTCACCATCCTCTGGTCCTAGCTTTACCTCTTGCTATAATGACATAGCAATGGGTTTGTAGTCAAGCATACTGAGAGCATATTGTTGCTGTACAAGCCAAACTTCTTTCTCATCTCTAATGAACTCCACAGCAAAGAAGTACTTGTGTTCTCTTAAGTTCATCATCTCTAACTCGGATTTCAAGTGATCCTTGATTTGGGAAATAAGCTCCTCATAGTTACGGTAATGATAAAGTCATCAACTAGATGGTGATCACAACAATCCGATCCGTATTCTTAATGAATACTCGATATGAACTACAAAGATGGAAACCAAGAGATTGCAAGTAGGAATTGATCTTTGCATATCATGCTCTTGGTGCATGTTTCAGACAATAGAGGACCTTTAGTAACTTACATACACGAGAAGGGAGCATAGGATCATCGTAACTTGGAGATTGCTACATGTAGACCTCCTCCTCAAGATCACCGTTGAGGAAGGCGTTCTTGGAGTCCATCTGGTGCATCTTCCAACCTTTCTGAGTTGCAATTGTAACTACATTTCGAATAGTCACCATCTTCGCAACTGGAGCAAATGTCTCATCAAAATCCACTCCATGTTGCTGTGCGTAGCCCTTGGCTACCAATCTGACCTTGTATCGACACACGATATCATCCGGGTTGTGCTTGACCTTGAAGATCTACATGCAATCAGTCGCTTTCTTATCCTCAAATAAGTCACCAACTCCCAAGTCTATTGATGATGAAGCGCAGCAAGTTCAGCTTCCATAGCACTTACCCATTGGACTTTGTGCATTGCCTCCTCAAGTGAACTTGGTTCTTGTTCCTGAAGAACATTGGTCATATATGCATGGTGTGCAGCAAGAAAGCCTTCATGCATATACCTACTCACTGGATGTTTTGCCCGTTCAGATCAGCGAGAGATAATCAATGCACTAGTCACCCTCCCTTGCAACTGATCTGACATAGATGTCAAGGTCTGAGACAAAATATCCAATGGATGTGGAAGATCCACATATCTGGACGAGTCAAACATACGTTGCAATAGCACTCGCTCATCTTGTGTAGAAACTAGACTAGTTCCACTAGGCTATGTTACGTGGACTCCAGCGTTAACAACAGCTCTACGTGCAACTGATTCTGATCTAGAATAAATGACTTCTTCAAATCCTCCACTCAACGTACTACTCTTAGATACTACAGTGGACTGACTCCTTGGTTCTACAGTAGGTACAAGGATGGCTACGATAGGTGTAGGAGCAAACCAAGACTGTACCTCATCAAAAACAACATCTCTACTGATATAGAACTGCTTGGACAAAGGATTGTAACATCTATATCCATTCATATTAGAAGCATAGCCAAGGAAGATACATCTATCTAGTTTCGGATCTAGTTTCTTACATCTCTCATCAAGTATGTGCACATAATAGATACATATGAAAACTTGAAGGAAAAGATACTCAAGTATCTTGAGTATCTTCAAGGTCAGACTTACTGTCCGAGAAGACCTCCATCGGTGTCTGATTGTGGATTGTCGCTTTAGACGTCTGATTCATCAGATACACCGCACATGAAATAGCTTCTGCTCAGTAAGGTCTAAGCATAGTCTTCTCATTCAACATCGCACGAGTAGCTTCTGCTATGTGTTGGTTCTTGCGCTCTGTAAACCGTTCTACTGCGGACTGTAACTGTAAGTCTTTTGGCGTCGAATGTCATGCTCATGCAGATATGCGTCGAACTCTTTCGAAAGAAACTCGTCTCCTCCATCAGATCTCATACAGAGGATAGATGCTCAGACTATTTCTCCACCAACTTGCGGAAACTCTGAAATGCTGATAGTACTTCAACAGAGGACTTGTTTCTCAACAAATAGATCCAAGTATAACGCGGATGATCATCAATGAACAACACAAAGTCCTAGAAATCTCATACTTGGTTGAGAAGCAATCCATACATCAGTGTGAACAAGCTCCAGAAGCTTGTTTGCTCTACTACCTGATCCCTTAAAGGGCTGTCTAGCTTGCTTGCCGAACTGACATTGATGTCGGGTTGGTCGACAAGCTTCAGACTTGGGCTGTTGTCATTCAGAGACGAGCTCTACACTGATAGACTTCACGACATAAGTTACTACTTGAGTTCATTGAAGAGGCGTGAGGATTGGAGTGAAATTGTATTCAGAGAGATAAGGAAGAAAACATACAACTATTTGTTACACGACAGGTATCTTTAGAGATGATCACATAGAAGAGATGAGATGTTTGTACGGTTGGTAGACGATTTGCAGACCAAGCAGCAGCTGATGAAAGAGTTTCGTGACACTTTGTGAGCAGGACATCAAGGAATTTGGGCTACCTACACAAAGTTAAAGGAGCACTATTGGTGAAAAGATTTGTATCAGGACGTAGTAGATTTTGTCGGTTCTTGTTTGCACTGCCAATTCTATTCAAAAGTGCGTTACATGGATGGACTTGTGCTCCACTTACCTACCTAGCATCCTTTTTCAATGGGTTCTTGACGTAGTGATGATGCCGTCGGAGTTATGGGGTATGTGATATCTAGCCCGCAAGGGTCTCTCCAACTTTGTGGAAGGACGTGCACTAAGGAAGAAGATTACAGAGGATATATATGTTTGTGGGCTGAGGCAAAAGAGTACTTCGCTCAATACGGAGTGAAGCTCAAACTCACTATTGCTATGAATCTTAGAGAATTGAGCGAAGGCATCCATCGATAGTTCATGCGTTAGTCAAGACGTATGACGATAAGCTTAGGGAGTGACTCATGTTACTTTCGTTTGCTCTATGGACTAACATGTAGACGCACTATATCACTACTGGATATATGTATGTTGAGTTGATGTTAGGACAAAAATTGATTATGTTTGTAGAAGAAGACTTCCTTATGTGAGTTGTCTTACCGTGGGAGGATGGATTAGATCGCACTTCATTTTTGGTGTTACGTATTAAGCAGTTAAAACGAAGATAAAGAAGATCTTGTAGATGCACAAATGAAGTCAAAGATGGCTCGGCTAAGGAACAAGGGTTATTTCGACAAGATGCACAAGTTGCGACTAAAGTCAATTCATGTCGGCGATTGGGTTTTGGTTTAGGACAGTACGGAAGTTTTCAAGACGTTGGTTTGGACCTTATGTTGTTCTGGAGATATATGAAATGCAACCAACTCTCTGTATGAGTTGGATGACATTGAACTGAAGTTGCATGTTGCTTGTAAATGAGTTAAGTTATTCAGAAGGCGAATATTGAGTTAGATGAGTTCTTACAAGAGGAACATGTGATTTAACATAACCTTTAAACACAACTTATATGGGCAGCGCCTTCGTATGTTTGTTGGTTCCATGGTTTTACATTCTAAGGTGGTGTCCTCGTATGTTGTTGGTTCCATGGTCTTACATTATGAAGTTCACGAAACAAAGTGATTGTATATGACCATGACTTTAACAGCAGCTGGTAATCACTAGATATAGTGGGGGTTGTAAACTCGTAGAATTTTGACTTCGTTTTTTTTTTCTTTTGCGTTACACGAGCTACTCGCCTTCGAGTGTCGTACTACCTCTTATAACTTAGGAAAGCTGCTCACTCACCAGTGTCTTCACTCTAGGCGAGTTGTGCACCTATTAAGGTCATAAGACACATCAACAAATAGTTTTATTTTTTATTTTAGCCTCCATTTGCTTGCTTTGTATTGGTGGTTACTTCCTGTGCCATACCTCATTATCAAGGGAGAAATGAGATTTGAGAGATTCATTCGAGATATCGTCAACAAGAGAAGCTGCGAGAGGGAGATTGGGAGATCAGAGAGCATTATGGAGAAGACGCATATTACGATGAGAAGGGATACTAAGAAGGAAAAAATTGAGAAAATTGATGTATTTGAAGAGGACGATACTAGTAAAATGACCTTTATCGAAGGAAGAAGACTTCTGAAATTTTTTAATGAGAGAGAGTGATTACACTCATGTGACTGTGTCTTGGTCGGATATCAAGGTGTTTGAATTTAACGTTCATCTTTGATTTGTGATCAAAATTTGTACCAAAGAGAGTCGTATTAACATCGATCCATCGTTCACGCGTGTATCTCGACACACAATTCACTCACAGCTAGAGGGTCTCGTCTCTCTTGAGAAAATTCTCGTTTGACAACGAGTTGATGGATTTAATAGATATGAAAGAGGATCACGAGAAAGAACTACGAGAGATCATACGAAGACAAAGGAGAAGAAATGATGCAGAAGCCGGACCTTCTGAGCAACCAAAACCTCCAACGGATCAATATGATTTGGTAGGAAAGAAGACGGATGATTGAGAATAATCATGAAGTAGAGAAGGGGGTAAATGTTACCTAGTCTTCACCTACAACTTAGAGGACGATACGTAAAGTATAATCTGGATGCCATTCTGGATTATATGGAAGACTATTCTGATGAATATGATTGGATTGTTCGAGACTCCAAGGGTGTTGCTAAGCAAATAGTATATAAAGAGCTTTGCCTCTAAGGATCACATTCTTCGATCGGTCAATCAAGTGTATAGAGAAATTATGTATAAAAGAGATTTAAAATTTTGAGAGAAACTTGTGTATTGAATCCAAATATTGATGATGAAATCAATATTCGGATCCATTGAGAATGAACTCTAGCATACTAGTGTATATCACGAGTAACAAATATCAATGAAAAATTACTTAATGAATTTTCCAAATTTTCAATTTTTGAAAATGCTGAGATTGCCGATGAGCTATCAATATAGAAACTACAACACAGCTACAATACTCATTCAATGACATACCTTGGTTGAGAGATCTGATTTTTATGAATAGAATCAACTCTCTTGTTGTCTTTCAAGGTGAATATGTTCTCTATTGCTGGATCTGCTTAGAATATGATAGTTGACCACTTTACAAACTTGGAGTATTCATGGAGATGGAAATTCAATGAGAATTGAGTTTTTGTTATTTCCTCCTTCATATAATTTTGGGAGAAGCTAAAAGATTGCTTCTTCTAGTTAATGTCAGTTCATGACAAAAATAATGATGCTAACAAAATTATCAATATCAGTAGCTTCATGCTCAACGAGACCAATTGAACATCATTCATGAACCATGAGATTGTCAAGTGCTTGATTCTATGATCAATTCTTCATCATACGAGTATCACCAAAATGATTTAGTGAGAACTCATATTGGTTGAATAATTTCTCTCCGGGTATTTAAGATGTTTGGAAGCATACCAATGACTTGCTCTTTGAGTGGTTCTCCAAAGTGATCTAGTCTCTTTGGGAGAGTATCTTAGATCTTTATTTCACTTTCAGTTTGTTATTGATAGGGAATGGATAAGCCTTAAGTGATATTTAAGATACATATCTATAAATTTTATCTCATTTAGATACACGCAGGCAGATTCAAAGATCAAATTCTGAAATGTGTAGATTTCTATCCTTCATTAGCACCACTACAGCTAAAGAGTTGAGTTGTTTGCACATAAACAATTGCTACGAGTTAGCTTCATTGATTTTATAGGTAAAAAGAGTGTTAGTAACATCATTTCATCACCAGAAGTGATTTCTAATTCAATAGTAATTGAAAGTATTAGTATATTCAATATATAATCCACGTATATCTCCAGTATTCAATAATATAATCACGTTCTTATTCACTAATTATCTTTGAACCATCAAACTTGTCAGATATCAAACGATCAACTTGCAACAAGCTTATCTCTCATTCAAAGGTCACCTTTAGTGACTTTTGTGAGAGCACAGACTCTTCAGATCGACATTAACACTGAGAAGCGAATAGGATTGAATACCCGAGTAGTCATAGCTGTAAACTTTGGATACTAAGCACTATGCATAGTAACAAGTATAGTGTTGTAGCTAAAGTGTGAAGTATCCCACATGGACTATATCAACACTCTCCTTCAAGCTCGACTTATTCTACTCCCAGACAATGTCTGAAAGCATCAAACTTATCTCTAGGCAATGCCTTAGTGAAGATATCGGCAACATGATCTCCTGTGCTCACATAACTAGATCACTCTCTCCTGCAAAGACCTTCTCTCTAATGAAATGATAGTGCACCTTAATGTGCTTCGTCCTAGCATAGAAGACATGATTACTAGCTAACTTCATGCTGCTAAAGTTCTCCTTATATACACAACATGATATGTATACTCCACATCAATATCGGGGAGCAGACATCAAAGTCAAATCGATTCGCATGTTGCGTTTGTTGTTCCTCGGTACTCTGCTTCTATGGATGACAAAACAACCATAAGTTGCTTCTTAGAAGCCCAGCTTATAGCAGCGCTTCCAAGTCTAAAAGCGTAGCCTGACGTGGATCTCTTGTCGGCACTCCTTGTCCAATCAGCAACAGTGTGATCATGTGACAACAATGATCTATCGTATCGATAGTGAAGTTTGTATTGCATCGAGAACTTCACGTAGTTGAAGATCCGCTTGACAATCTTCAAATGTGATCTCTGTGGTGATTGCATAAATTGACTAATCAGACCGACGACATAGCTCAAGTCTGGTCTGATAATCGTCAAGTAGATAAGACTTCCAACGATCTGTCTGTACATGCGTGGATAAACTTTACCCCTTGCTCTAATGGCGTAGCAATGGGTTAGCATTCAAGCATACCAAATCTCTCAAGCATACTGAGAGCATACTATCGTTGTACAAGTCAAACATCATTCTCATCTCTAATGAACTCCACAACAAAGAAGTACTTGAGCTCTCCTAAGTCTTTCATCTCGAACTCAGATTTCAAGTGATTGTTGATCTGAGAGATAAGCTCCTCATAGTTACCGATAATGATCAAGTCATCAACATAGATAGTGATCACAACAATCCGATCTTGTATTCTTAATGAATACAAGATAGAGTCTGAACTACAAAGATGAAAACCAAGAGATTGCAAGTAAGAATTGATCTTTGAATACCATGTTCTTGGTGTCTGTTTCAGACCATAGCGGGCATTCAGTAACTTACACACACGAGAAGAGAACTTAGGATCCTCGTAACCTAGAGGTTGCTGCATGTAAATCTCTTCCTCAAGATCACCGTTGAGGAAAGTGTTCTTGAAGTCCATCTGGTGCATCTTCTAACCTTTATGAGTTGCAACTGCAATTGCGATCTGAATAGTCACCATCTTCACAATTGGAGCAAATGTCTCCTCAAAATCTATTCCATGTTGCTTTGCGTAGCCCTTGGCTGCCAATCTAACCTTGTATCGACACACGATGTCATTCGAATTGCGGTTGACCTTGAAGACCCACCTGCAATCAATCGCTTTCTTATCCTTAGGTAACTCCACCAACTCCCAAGTCTAATGGTGGTGAAGCGCAGCAAGTTTCGCTTTCATAGCACTCACCACTTGGGATTTGTGCATCTTCAAGTGAACTCGATTCTTGTTCCTGAAGAACATTGACCATATATGCATGATGTGCAGCAAGGAAACCTTCATGCATATACCTACTCACTGGATGTTTTATCCGTTCAGATCGCGAGAGATATCGGTGCACTAGTCACCTCCCCTTGCAACTGATCAGACATAGACGCCAAGATCTGAGATAAAGTATCCAAGGGGTGTGGAAGACCTACATATTTGGACGAGTCAAACATATGTTCTAATAGCACTCGCTCGTTTTGTGTAGAAACTACACTAGTTCCACTAGGTTGTATTACGTGGACTCTAGTGTTAACAACAGCTCTATGTGAAATCGATTTTGATCTGAAATCAGTGACTTCTCCAGATCCTCCACTCAACATACTACTCTGAGATACTACAGTGGACTGACTCTTTGGTTCTACAGTAGAATAAAGGATGGCTATGACAGCTGCAGGAGCAAACCAAGATTATAGCTCATCAAAAATAACATCTCTATTGATATAGAACTGCTTGGACGAAAGATTGTAACATCTATATCCTTTTGTATCAGAAGCATATCAAAGGAAGATACATCTATCTACTTTTGGATCTAGTTTCTTATGTCTTTCATCAAGTATGTGCATATAACAGATACCAAAAACTTTAAGGAAAGAGTAATCAGGCTTACTGCTTGTGAAGACCTCCATCGACGTCTAGCTAAGAATTGCCGCTAGGCGTCCTATTCATCAGATACACGGCATATGAAGCAACTTCTGCCCAGTAAGATCTAAGCATGGTCTTATCATTCAACATCGCACAAGCAGCTTCTGCTATGTGTCGATTCTTGCACTCTGCAACCCTGTTCAGCTGCGGACTGTAACTACAGGTCTTCTAACATCGGATGCCATGCTCACACAAATATGCATTGAACTCTCCAGAAAGAAACTCGCCTCCTCCATCAGATCTCAAACAAAGAATAGATTCTTCAAACTGTTTCTCCAATAACCTGCGAAAAGTCTGGAATGCTGACAATACTTCTGCAAAGGACTTGTTTCTCAACAAATAGATCAAAGTATATCGCGAATGATCATCAGTGACCGACACAAAGTACTAGAAACCGGTCATACTTGACTAAGAAGCAGTCCTGTCACGTCAGTTTGGGCACCTCGACTAGGTTGACCGAGTGCGAAGTGGCGCATCCCGGTAAGGCCGTTAGTGCCGTTAGGGCGAGTTGGGGAGAGGGCCCACTAGGGGTAAACTTCACAGGTAGGGCTTGGAGGCCTTAGTTCTTTGAGTTGAGCCTTCAAGCTCCAGGCTATGGTGGATAGTCTAGTTGAGTGTAACCTGGATTCTCTTCGCGTTTAGAGTGGGTTTGGCTTGACCGTTTGTGAGTAATCCTTGTTGTGGTGTTGGAGATGGTAATCTCTGTATTCAGATTATTGTGGTACACTTGTGTATGTGTATGACATCGTCCATGTGTTATGTGTATGTGTGGTGTACCTCTGACAGTGATGTATGTTGTGTAGCGATGTGTATGCGCACGACAGTCCATACATCAATGTGAACAAGTTCTAGAAGCTTGTTCGCTCTACTACCTGATCCCTTAAAAGGCTGTCTAGCTTGCTTGCCGAATTGAGATGTTGTACTGACTCCAATGGGCTCACTAGATTTGAATTCGGACAGACATGTAACCAGGTCAGAACTCGGAAGGCTTTTCAGCCTCTGAAAGTTCATGTGCCCAATTAGCTTGTGTCAGATGTCAATATCAGACCCTATTGGACCACTCTATCCATACATGGCAGCTTGTAACTTAGGCATAGAGGCATCTAGTTTAAACAGCCTATCACTCTTGCTACCTCGAGATATGACAGTGCTATTAGAATCTTCAATAAAGCATCCATCTTTATTGAAGTGCACTTGCAGACCCTGCTCTATCAACTATCCTAGCAGGTTTCTAGTCAATGTGAGTACATGCAAAACGTAAACGTTGAAGCAGGAATGTCAAGCGGAAGTTACCCTTGTGTTGGATCTGGTGCTTGGTGTCATCCACTGTCATCATAAACTGAGGAATCTCCACAGGCTCGAGTGAACAGAACCACTCTCGATGGAATATCATGTGGCTAGTGACGCTGGAGTCAATCATCTAGTCAGTCTGTGGCTTGAAATCCTCATAACTCTGATGCATTGTAATAAACAACTGTTTTGAATAGACTTGCTCAATTATTGCATAGCCTTGCTAGTTGCTGTTACCTTGCTGGGAGTTGTTGTTGTATTATCTTTGGTTGTTCTGTCGCGTGTAGCATTGATTTGCGTTGTGACCTTGCTTCTTGTAGTAGTTGCAAGAACCAGACGCACAACTCTGATTGTTGGAAGAACCAGCCTGTTGCTGGTTCTACTACTGTTGCTATTGAATAATGGTCCGTGATCCCGTCCACGTCTAGCATCTTTTTCACGACCCCTGTCTCAAGATCCTCTAGAATCTGCAAAACAGACAAATTCTTGTTGACCCGTTGAAGCAATATTCTCTAGTAAGCGCACCTCCTCTCTTAACATCATAAGAACAAGTTCATTAAACCGCGGAAGGGGTTCTCTGGTCGAAATTGAAGTAATGAACTGCTTGTACTCAGCAAGTAGTCCTTGCAATGTGACACCAATCAAGACAATGGGATCAATCTTGACTTTGACGGAAGATAATTGATCTACGTGCTGCTTGATATGGTTCGCGTAGTTGTTGATGCACTCGAGCCCTTCTTCACAATGTTGAACAGCTGCATTCAGAAGACACTCAACTGGCATTTGTTCAAGAAGCTGCACCTTAGCTTATCAAGCTGGGTAGGAGCTAAGTTGGGGCTATGCTTGGCAAGCTGCCCCTTAGCTTGTGTTGAAGTATCACCTTGAAGAGAGCGAAAGGTACCAGAATGTGATGCTCGCTGAGAAGAGTGACTTCATGCCTTCGGTTGTAGGAAAAGATGTTCTAGGTAATAAGTACAAATATTAAGTTATGAAAAGTGCGAAAGAGATAAATCTGTCGATTCTAGCTCGTGTCTTGATTTTCGTGATCTGATAGTGTGTGAGTGCGTAGATGTTTCTAAACCCCATGCAACTCAGTCGAAAGTTAGTAGGAGTTTGGTTCGGTCGTTTCACCGATTCTCTTTTGATGCGCTGTAGCTTCAGCGACTCCCGCAACCAATATAGGTAGCAAGTACTATAGTTTTGACTCCTCATTCACAAAAACTGGAGTTGTACAGAGAAGTTGGTGTAGGAAAAGCTAGTAAAGAATGTATAGATAACTTCTTCTAGAAATATGTACCAATTGTATTTGCTTTTTGAACGGAAAGAAAGGCCATTCCAATGATAAGGCACCCACCAAAGAAGAAAGACGTCTTCAGATCAAATCCTCCTGGCCTGTGTTTCCTATTCCGGCATGTTGATCTCCTAAAAGGGACTCTATGTTGGATATGCAGTCACGTCCTGCATATATAGGGGCGGGAGACTAGTATCTCTCTTAATCGTGAGCTTCTTGGCCTAAGCCTTCGCATGCTACCTTGGTTATATCATGAGAGATACCTGATGCGCATATAGGAGGACTTTAAGCCTTATGATGTGAACTCATAAGTGTTGGAGCTTCGGTCTACATTGGATGGGTTGTGACTATAACCAAAGTGGCATCAAGATGGCATCAAGAACATGGAAAATTTTTAATAATCAAGGGCCCAGCTTGGCAGGGGGCAGCGTGATTGTAACGTAAATAATAAGAAGGGCATGTACCTTCTCAGACCCTGGAAGGTTTCATAGTGAAATTCGACCTCAAACTCTCCATATCTCTCTCAATGTCTCCAGTTTACAGTCGTCTACTATCATAACCTCCGATTTGAGACACCCAACTTCAGAAGACCATAACTTTTTCACTCCGGCTTGGAATCGATTGATCTCGGAGTCCATCAGCAAGCCCATCTCAAGAGCTTTCCGGCAACAGTCAATTCTTCTCCAGCAACCTCACAAAACTCCCATAAAGTGACAAAGACCTCACAGAAACAAAATTGGTCATAAATTTGACCCCCTCAGCTTCAATTGACCGAAACATTCTCATCCGTGCTTCAAATCGAGCAACCATTGAGTCCATGGGCATCCTCGTCTCCCAAGGTTTTCCAACCATATCTCACACTCCGTGAATGGACCACGGGAAGTGCCTCTAACTCTCAAAAACGTGAAAGGAACTTAGTGGAAGATGATTGGTCAAACTTTCGACCAATAAGAAACAAGTTGACAAAAAGAGTTTTTGTCTTCACGCACATGACAAACACACAAAGAACGAATTTCTCTCCAAGAGTACCATTTAGGCCTCAAAGCTTATATTGAACAACTACAAACACGTGCCGTTGACGATGCCATCGACCACGAAGCACGTAAACACGAAGTACAAACTACGCTCAATAGAGAGTCAGAATCCCGACTCTAAAACGGTTGACAATAAACGGAACTACAAAAGGAACAGATGAAGCTAGTATCTGGTTGTAATAATCCTCACCAAAGTTCCTCACGACAAACTCTCGATGCACCACCTTTGGTCGACTGTAACAACGTATTTCGACCCAGATGTTAAACGGAACTCTCGCTGGAAAGTTTAGATCCAATGGAGGATCCATACCACATCAGAGCAAGATGTAGACAGTAAGATCCCAAACAGCGTCGTAAGTGACAATGGGAAGAATGATAAGATCCGGAGTAGCCATCACCGCAACCATAAACGACTCTCCCCAATGAGCTACTATAAATACTCGAAAGTGATCCCGTGGCAGACAATGGATCTTAATGACGAATGGATGCGCAAGTGGAAGATCAGGAGCACGAAAGGGCTCTCCGTTCATGCCTACCACTCGCACTGCCGCTTACTTCATCCGATGCTACTGATCACACTCACACTAGACTTGGATACTCTACACTCTATATCCCAAGCTCCGCGCACCTCTCTTCTTATACATCAACCTCGCATGTGACGACAAGAGTACTACCCTTATCTCCATTCAGCGGAGAGTACACGGATCGTCCACGTGGAGCCTTATCTTTTGACACGATAAGGTCCCAGTGGCTCCTCAACACCAAACACGTACGATAAGGATATGTGGTGGTTTCACAACCTAGCCAATCCACAACACGACAACGTCCTATTCAATTTCTTACTGTCCGGATAAACCACGAGCGAAATAGATAGATCTTTAGAGACTCTCCTATTTGCAGAAGTAAGGGTTTTATTGTAGGATGGGATGATAGGAGTGAAGGATTTAGGACTACCATGATCCCGCTTGAGCAGCCTAAAGGATCTCATGGGACTAATGAGGAGGTTGCTCGAGATTCTGAGAGTATATATGGAGTACCAAGTTGGAGATCTAGTTTGTTGAGTTTGAGTCTAGATGATTGGAGTGATTTTACACGAGTAGAAGATTTGACTCTAAAGAGTAGGAGGCAGATGGAGAGGCGTGTAGCTGATCTGTGTTGTACATGAGCTCTGAGGGAAGATGAAATGGTTTTTGGTGTGTACCAGGAATTTTTTGATGTACAGTCTTTTGTTCGTTGGCTAGATGATGTAGATAAAATGGTAGAACATATGAGAGATAGGGTGGTGATCCTCATCCATTCTTGTGAAGTCTATGAAGAGATTGTCTCGTACTTGCAGTATCGTCCTCATCTGAGACTAGAGAATGGATGGAAGGATGTAGTCTGTTGGTGTGACTCTCGTTAGGAAGCAGAAGTACACGTCAAATATAAAGTTGTAGCGAGGAAGGTGAAGCCAATGTTGATCCAATTATTTGTTGATTCACAATAGCAAATGGAGTCAGCAGCCACTGAGCTTGTACTTAGAAATCCTGCACAAATAAGACATTAGTTTACTCAAGAGACACCCGAACAACTCCAGGTAGGAGGGGGTGGTTCTTGACTGAAGTAGAGAAGAAGACTTTTGAGCATATGATTGTTAGCCATGGTAGAGCGTTTTCTTTCTCAACTGAAGAGATTGGTTGTGTGGATCCTAGTGTGATAGCTTCGATGGTTATCTTCACTATTTCTAACGTACCTTGGGACTTGAAGCCGATTCTAGTCCCTCGTGTCTTGCTGCTGAAGCTCGTTAAACTATTGAAGGAGAAGATGCAGATGGGTATTCTCAAGTCATCCATGACTCCGTACTCTAGTCGATGGCTCACGGTGTCTAAGAAGTCAAGAGCTTTGCGCTTTATCCAAGAGTTGCAGCTTGCCAACAACATCACGATTCAAAATATGAGGACAGGACCTGTGGTTGATGAGGTAGTTGAGGCGTTTGCTGGGAGATCGGTCTATTCTATCGGAGATCTATTTTCGGATTACGATCAGTTTCAACTTGCCCTAGAGAGTAGAGACTTGACTACCATGTTTTAGTCAGAGTATAGTCTCTATGAGAGACTTTAGTCATTGTGGACGAGCTAGTTGACTCTTGTTTTCTTGTTCAATCTCTATCTACATTCCGGGAAGTTGATCACAGTTAGAAGGCTCGCCCTTCCTGAGAAGGACTTTGACTCTCCAAGAAGAAAGAGCGAGTAGACAAGAAAATAAAATAGGAATGAGTGAGAGAAGTTTTCACTCTCCATGTATATATAGTGAAGGTGAGTATAAGAGAAACCTTAATGGTTAGTTAGCCCTCTAACTAATTGTACGTAACTATTCTAACCACTCTAGCTTATATTAGTTATATATCTACTAGAGCTATTAATAGAGATATATTTCTGATATTCTGAAATTTGATATCTCTAACTCGCACTATTTTTTGATGGGCTAATGACGTTGTAAAAGCAAGGATCATGATAACTCTCTACTTTCTTTATCTTTATAACTCAATCATAAGTATATATTTACTAAAATATTATCTAAAAGAAAAGTACTAATCGTGTGGATATATTAATTTTTTACTAGAGTTATATTTCAAAGTAAACAATTTTCAGAAAAAATCTAGTGCGTATCTCAATTCTGTTTCCAGATATAATTAGTTTAGCTATTGATGATTAATTTAATACTTCTTTAATCTTTTCGAGCCACAAATAAACACTCCACCATACATAATTAAAGTTGACTCCACACAAACACATATATTATTTATATGTTTAACATAAGATGTTACAATTTCTGAGACTAGGGTTGGTTCATGCAATGTTGACGAAATGAATTACGAGTGCTTGGGAAATTTATTATCATGTAGTTTGTCCGATCTTAGTTATGAATATCTTTTAACTTTCTCTAGTTGTAATAACGTTTTAGTACCCGATTTTCATCTGGTCCAAGGTTATCAGTGTTGATATAGTTCCAAGCTCTAGTATATCAATGACTAATATAAGCCGGAGTGGTTAGAGTAGTTACGTACAGTTAGTTAGAGGGCTAACCGACCATTAGGATTTTCTCTGTACTCACTTCCACTATATATACATGGAGAGACAAAGCCTCTCTCATCTCATTCTTATTTTACTTCCTTGTCTACTCGTTCTTTCTTCTTGGAGTGTCTTCGTAGAAGTATCGATCTTTCTACATGATATCAGAGCAATAGAGAGAGTGTGTCGCTTATTGATGAGCAAGATGGAGTTTGTGCATGGAGAAGTATAGGAGAGAGCAACTGGAGTTGTGTATGATGTCGAGCATTATCCTGCTGATGCGTTCGGGTGAGACAAAATCGTTTCTTTCACACCCAAAAACTTTGAACGCGATTTCAGAGATCTAGATAATTTTTTTCTCGCTGAAATCTGTCAACCAATCCCACATGAGCTGTCTTGTTCAAAAATGCGAATTGTGTACTTCGTCAAGTTTCAACTGATTTGGATTTCCAGCGATAGATTTTCAATCGGATCTTTTTCAACCAAAATGAAAGTTTTAAGACTTGAGTACAAAAGAAATATTGGTCCGATTAAGGCCCCTAGCACTTTGAAAAAATTGTGAAATTTCAAGATATCGCACGTCCATTTTTTATCTCATTTGGTCTAGTTTCGATCTTTTTTGGTTTATTCTTTTGATGTTTTCGTCCTATTTTGTTCACTTACAGTTCGCGAACAAGTTCTTTCTTCATTCTCGCTCAAGAGGCGTGAGTGGAGTTGTCATTGTTGTGACATGTGATGAATTCTTCATCACGAGGTGTGGGCAAACGAGTTTTGTGGAGGTTTTGTGAGATTTTCCGCGTACATAACAGTGCAATTTCTCAACTGTAACTATGACGGAGTCCGTGTCTTTGATCATTGGAGAGAAACTCGACAAGAATAACTATCAAGTGTGAATGATGATATTCCTGCAGAGACAAGATCTATGAGATCTTATCATTGAGGAAGAGAAAGCGCCTGATGTACTCATTTCTGACGTAAATTCAAGGAGTAGAAGAAGCGATTGTACCACACGATTGACTACATCGCGCTGATAGTTTCAACATCGATGATCGGTCACGTCTTAAGATTGTGATACGCCCAAGAAAGTTTAGGATGCACTCGTGCGTTTTCGAGATATACTTATTACAAACTAACTTATTTCTTATTCCTTGCAAAAGCTAAAGCTAAACTAGAGCAAATAATATATATATTAAATGAACCTGAAAGACATATACATATCGTCTACGATTTTTGAATCTTGCTTTTTAGAAGCTAGCGAAACCTTCAGGGCTTCGAGTTCGAGTTTCCTTCTGGCGCGTCGGAAACTTGGAGGGGAAGTTGCCGGTCAGATGAAAGTACATGTCGCCCCTTCTTCGAGTTTCGAGATTCGTGCTATTCGACAGTTTTTTAGGGCCTTGTGACATGTAGCTGAGGTGTTGTTGGAAGCATCCTCCTTCCACAGCAACAAGTGCCGCGAAACGCATACGATTCCGGCGCTGCTTATGTTACCAGGATCTCTATACCATTTCCTTTTCGGTTGATGATGACTGGTCAGATTCAAACTGCGGTAATTAGCTCCAACCTGTCAAACCTACACTCCACTTCCCCGAGGTTAAAAACACGATCTTATTTGGCACCTACTTGGTAATCCCATACCTCATTACTACAGTTCACACGGAGGTTCAGTTTGCAAATTCTTTTCCCGAGCTTGTCACATGCCACTTTAATTATCTGTCATGTTTTAGTAAAAAGTTTTAAGGACATTTTTATATCATTAGTAGCCGGCCAGTTTCGCGGTTTGTACGCTAAGTAATTTATAATCCCTTGAGATTCCATCACAAACGAACTTTCCGTTTGCCAGTGCTCGACTCGACCGGACGACTTTTTGAGAATACGGAGTGTAAGGCCGTGCTTACATCACGCCAGTGCAGAAGTGCAACTTCCTAGCAAAATCCGTTTTCATTATTGTATCCCGTAGGAATCATGGTGGCAGCTTACTCGACGTTGATGTACCGTAATCAAAGTGTAATCAGAGGGCCTAATCTAATCTACTGCGAGCTCCGAATTAGGTCTACAGTCTACTGCAGGAGCATCTTTTTGTAGTTGGGGAAAAAGCAAGCCTCGTGCTAATCATGTACGTTAACGCACATTTAAGACGATAGTTTATCATTAATGCCTCCGATCTTTTGCTCCACGGACAAAATCTACGTGATGATCACTTAGCTTTTACGGGTTTTTTTGTCCCGTATACTCTAAATGACGTGTTTAATGTAGACCACTTCTTTTAAATCCGTTCGCAGTTTCATGTGAGATGATGTGACAAGCAGACAACATCCCCGTCGCACAAGTCCTTCACTTGGTGATGTAGTTGACAGTGTGGTTAGGCGCGGCGAGGATGATTCCGCGGGTGGACGACACGTCTGGAGCATTCATCTCCACTGACATTTCTCCATCTCGTGGAGATAGAACTTTGAAGTTGGGCAATCGAGCATCCTCCTGGCACGAATTGACAAACTGATTGCATCTTGCGCCAAGAGCAGGACAAACGCGAGGATGATCGCAAGTCGTGAAGGCGACGAGCGAGGATGTGTAATGCGTCATAAATGACTGCCTGTGCATAAGCAGCATCATTAAGCGTGCCTTCAAATGATGCCAAAGGACGAGGTTGATGGTATGGAACAAAACGCAGCCGCCTGTACGCATCTCTCTTGTTACAGTGTTTTGCTTTTATGAGCAGTCAGACTCACTGGAGTGTGATCATCTTCCTTTCTTGTGATGACTTCCCTTCAGTTCGTCCGTAGGTCATGGGCTTTTCCTTATCCCCTCGACCAGGAAACGCTGCTGGGCAGAAGGTACTGTAGGTCGAAGCGTGCAAGAGTAGATCGGAATCCGAATCACGACACGACAATCTACTCGAGAGATGACATGTGACAAGTATACTAAAACTTTTTGTGGATTCGAAATTTGAACTGCCTACGCTGCTAAGTGCCGCAGTGAAACTAAATATTATTATCTTTTAACTAGAAAGCTTGTGGAATTCAGAGTCTGCTCCTCTTCTGAACTAATATATTCACAGGCAAACAAGCTACAGTTGGGGATAATCTGCCTACCCCTAACATCACGCAGTTAAAAGTTGGCAGGGCAAGAGGGCAAAGGAAACGAGACTCGACCAGATCTGTCACCTGCATCTCTTCGGCTGGCTGCTAGAACTGTGTGGGAAGGAACTTCTTCAATCAGTGGCGCTAGAATAGTGGAAAAGGATTTATGGCGCCATCCACTTCTCCCGTCGTCGTTAATTATGCGATGAGCATCAAGAGATGCTTGCTATGAATAGTTGGTTGTGGATAGCAGGACTCCTCGCGTTAAGACGGCAATGGAGCTGAAAGTTACTGTTTGGATAAGGAAAGGGTTTAGCGTAAACTAGCGGTATTTAACGTATAAACTTGCCTCCCACCGTGAGTCCTCCGTAGGTAGTAGGCTGTTAACACGTCCACAAGGGCTTTTGATTGAAGAGTTGAGTTGCACGCATTACCCAGAATTGCCGCCAGTTTCTAAGTAGATCAGTATACTGAATCGTTGCCACAACAACAGGAAATCTTGATGGCACAGAAGCTATCTCAAGTAAACAGAACGAGCCGAGAGAAATCCTAGTGGAACTCGGAAGGCATGAGTGCTTTGTATTTACTCAACCGAAGGTGTATGATTGGAGCTGTAGGGGGAGCTCAGTCGCAAATGTAATTAGGATGCTGGAATCAGCTTTTGTACTCATAGGAACATAAGCTAGAATATCATTCATGGAGCGTCTACTCATACCTCATTTACTTTTTGCAGTATGCATCGAGTTCGACGCTTTGGTAATTACTATCAAGGGAACACGTGGTTTTTGTTTCTCGAGTATACACACTCGTGGTTAACAACAAGAACCGCGTCAATCAAGCGATTGACGTGGTTTTTATAATACAGTTGTATTGTACTTCATATTTGGGATTCAGTTGGTGCCTGAACACCCCACTCTGACTGAATCGTTGGTCGCGGTTTTCGGTCTCAAGAGTCCGAGAGCATTAGTATTTAGCATGGTAAAATTTAGGACTCTGGTAAATTCCAACCCTTGTATAGTGAGGTACGGCTTCCGCTTCTCAAGGTGGCAGGGACGTACAAATTTGATTTCAAACTCTGGATTCTGGGCGTAAAAGGCCAACCCTGGTGTCTGCGGAGTGTCATAGATTAAGTGTACAGTTTGTCTACAGCATGCAAACAAAAGACAAATATAAAAGGCTGTTCTACAGTGTTTTGCAGGTAAACGGAGTAGAATATTCAGCGATGCACGAAGTCGTAGATATGTAGGTGGGCCGAATCAGATTATCAAAATTCAAAGTTCAAACCTCTATGTGTAACTTGAAGCTGACATTTGTTTGGCAACGCAGAGAAACTGTTAGGCTTCAAACACAGAATTAGAAATGATTTAATTCACAGTTCTTTGACCCCTACAGTGTCCCCACTCTGCATTTCTGTCAGACCTTCCTCAAACCGACCTTCATAACCGGACTCGCTATGCTTGAACGGGGGAGAGGGAGGAAAGCTATAAAATATGGCATAACATGAGCGCCTGTCACACGCTCGGGAAAGTCTGCCCTCTACTGACCTACTTTGCTATCCAGTTGTCGGGCGCCTGCTGCTTCTGCAGCTGGAGGGATGGGACGAGTCGCTAACAACGAGTGTGGCGGGAATTGAAAGGGAAAACTGATGAAGAAAGTCAACAAGTCCATTATCCCGCCACAGGAACCTCTCAAAGATAGCCGATGTTGCGCTACCAGCTTCGAAATGCACCCACTGAATTTGGTAAGTTCGTTTCTTTGATGAGCATCCCTGCCGGGGAAGAGAGTCGTCACGGTCCAGGCCTGTCCCTAAGCTGAGGCTACGACCCTCGTGTTAGATAGACTTCAGCTCTCGTGTGGAAAGCTGCGTACGACTCGAGTAAAAGTACCACGATAATCTAGACTCCGTTCTTTCAATCCTCCCATCTATCCCTATGGCGAAACTCGGGATCATCACCTCAGGCCTTGTTTAAGGCGGAGAAAACGTTCAGCGGCACCGAGCGGACCCCTTTATCATTTGTCGAACGGACTTGCCATTCTGCTGCTTGGAAAGCTCCAGTACTGTAGATCCGAGCAGCCGTTTGAACTTCTATGGGCGTTTGGACGCGAGAAGTGATGCCCTCTAGGTGCGTATCTACCGTAGGCAACTGGCAAGTGGAATATGACATGGAGCATTGTCACCCTGGTTCGTAAGTCTGATGATTTCTCAGCTAATGGTACTCGTACTCCTGCATCGGTCTTGCTGTAATATTCGCTCCGTGAAAGATTCGACCACCGGCCCGTTGATTTACGACAACATCTGCTTTGCTTCATCCATCCTTCCTGCCCTCACTCATGGTGCATGTTGACGCCTTTTACATGCATTCGTGCTCCTCGTATGTAAGAGCATGATTGTCCCATAGTTCTTCTCAGGCATTTTCTACTTTACCTACTGTATTCAGTTCACTCTCATAGATTCGTGCTCAGTGCAGAAAATTGTACCTCACGCCGCTTGTCCCCTCGTTTAGAAGTAAGTGTGAGCTCTGTAGTTATGAAACCTCCGAATTCTCAGTCGTTTAGATCGTGAGCATCTTCCTCCTGACTGTTTGTAAGCTGCTTGGGCGCAGCTGCCTCCAGAGTTTCGTACTTACAGTAGAATCTTCCGCACTCCGACCACGAGGTCCATACCATCATCTACTGTAGGAATGCATCGGTTTCACAGAAGAGATATATATGTCCCTGCAGAGCTCATCATGGCTGCCAGATTGTACAGTCCTAAAAGAAAAGCGAAAGTCCTTCAGGGTCTCTAATGTACATGTTGCGAATGCGTGATTGAACGGTACCTTGTAGTGTTGTAATTCTCCTTGTTTGATTCTGTTTTCAGGTCAAGCGGGAGTTCCCTCCAGGTGCAGTCTTCGAAGGCTTCAACTTGTCCCTCGCCTGAAGGTCTCCTGGTCGTAAGACGCAAGAACTGAGCCACTCACACTACATACCTTGCGATTTGCTTTCGCGAGCGAGATTGTTCTGTCTTGTTTCGCGAGCGGAGATTGTTCTGGCAAGACAGGCAACGTGCAACTGAAAGTCGGTCAGCAATGTGTAGCATCAGTACTGTCACCGCGGCTTGCAGTCCGAAGGACATTTACATGGACTCTCCAAAGGAACAAGGGTCATGGCTGAAGAAGGTGAGGCACAGTGGCGAGTACTCCAACGTGTCCATCGTGGTGGACGGGCAGATTTTTCACCTCCATATGCTCCCACTCGTCCAGGAGAGCGCGCACCTGAGGGAGTTGTTCAGCTCTCGGGGGATCTCCAAGGACCAACCTCCAGGGACTGAGATGGCCATCGAGCTCCCATGCTTTCCAGGAGGGGCCGCAACGTTTTCCAAGGCTATGGATTTCTGCTATAGCATTGATGTTAATTTTTCGTCCTCCAACGTTGCTGCCCTCATCGCTGCTAGCAAGTACCTGGAGATGGCCAACCTGCTGAAGAAGGCAGAAGATTTCTTGGAAAAGCATGTTTACCGGAACTGGAGAAATTGCCTACAAGTGTGGGCGACCATCGACCAGAAGGAGCCTTATGTGAATCATGAAATGCTGAATGAGGTGATGAGAAAATGCGAGAGAAGCTTTAAGGAGTGTGTTGTCACGAGAAATGACACTGGCAGTCCGTGGTGCAACATCAGGGATGTTGCGGAGATGGTATATCTGTCATCGGCGATACTAGTCTCTCGAGTTTTCCAAACTTTCGCCGAGTCGGGTGTCGGACTATACTACGGGGAACCCGACGCTTGCAGTCCCATTCCGCTCTACCTACCGAATTCGTCACGTTCATATCCTCCCATGGAAGCAGATTCTGCTGTCTCAGCCTCGGAACGGGCGACATGGAAGCCAGCAATCGAGAGAAGAGGCGGTGAAGCTATACAATGGCTCAGGAAGCTGCCTTTGACACTAACATCTGACTGGCAGAGGGCTATGCTCGTCCGCTACATCGGTGAATGGATGCTGCAAGGTATGGACAAGGGGGAATCACCACTTGTGCTGGAAGGCTTTCTGCTGTCCTTGCTGGTGGAGGCGAGCAAATTAGTCACCAAGTCTGCCACGAAGCAGTTTCCGTGTGAGTTAACTACGGTTATCAATCGACTGAAAACCTTCAAAAGCATCTGGCTGGGCCATGTGAACCTTAAATGGCTGGCCAATTCTGTCTCGCGATCTGAGCTCGACCAGTATTCATTCGAAATTTTGCAGGCAATTGTAAGGAGGATCAACGAGGTCTACGGAAGCATGGTACCCGCTCGAACGTTTAAGAAGGGTTCATCGAAAGAAAGCTTCAAGGAGAATCTGGCCAAGATTGACAAGCTCATAAAGCAGGGAAACCCTCTATTCTACGCTGATAAGGCACTTTCCAACTTTGAGGACAGTGTTCTTTACCAGCTTAAAAATAAGACCCTCTCTGTGGAGCAGGTCCTCTCGTTGATACAAGATTTTCCTCCGAGTTTAAGGACGAATCATGAAGGCCTATACCGCACTTTAGAGCAGGTGACGAGGATAAGGGCTCTCACAGCAGCAGAGCAGCAGGATGTGAACAAAGTGCTTGACTACAGAAAGGTTTCTGACGAGATAGTCAAGTCTGCCTTTCGACATCCGAAGTTGGGCTTCAGCCATTCTCTCCTGAATAGAGCGATGGAGCTGGAAATCTCTAAACTTGACAGAGTGAAGATGCACTACGATCAGGACGATGACAGCCTCTCCACGCGCGAGAAGCTCGTCCGCAGTCGGAAATGCCACCTCATACTGGAGAAGGCGTTGCGAACTCACATGAGGGGTAGCATCCTCTTGTCTGAACGGTATCGTTCACTTGAGGAGAAAGTCGATGCCATGTCCAGGCAGCAATGAGATTCACACAGGTTGTATTTCCCTGTGGGACCCGCGATGTTCGGGAGCAATCGTTCCTACCCAGTTGGCGTACAGCCATCCGTACGATGCTCGCTTCGTCAAAAAGGTTCAGAGTCGCCGCCACACTACCGAAATTCCGCACAGACCGAAACCGGATGGTTATGCAGGTTCAACCATAATGTGAGGCAGGATGGCAATCACTGAGAAATCGATTCTCTCTCAACAATGTTGTTCAATTTTTCCGTCTTGCTGTTCGACCGGACCCAGCTTCGGTAGATTGTCTGTCGCTTGCACCTAGACCTCCAGGTAGCTACGCAGCTCAACAAGTTTAGTCAGATGATGTATCTTAGACTTGAGAGGCTTCTCGGGATAAGGTTATTCTCGTCCTGGCCGACGCTGATTAGATCAGTGATAAAACACGCTTGTAGAATAGGGCATTTGGTTAGCACATTCGAAGTTAGCTCATCGAGCTCGATAAGATTTATCTCAAACCAAGAAGATACACTTCAAGGTCCCTTTTGTACAGTACTTGTATAATCAGTGTAAGAAGTTGGGCTTTGTCCAGTAGACCTCTGGAAGATAAGTCCGATATCTCGTTACTGTTTCGCGCTGCGTTCGAGTTCTATTACGTCACGTGAATCACGCTTTTGTTACTTATTGGAGTCAATCAAGCTCACATATCCGGCATATCCTGTGTCCTGGATTTTAGCTTGCACTGTACTGCACACGAACCCAGTCGTACAACGGATTTTGGAACTCAATAGATCTCGTCCCTCGTTCAATCCTCATACCGGATCCATCAGCAATCATCCCCGAAGTTCCATAACTCATTACGAGCAGTGACATAGGGTCTCATCCTGGGTACATTAAGGCATGGCAGGATAATGGAACCGGGGTACGCCCTGAATTACTGACGAAGATGGTATTGCCTGCGAAGCAGTACAAGCTCGTCACCACTGTCCGGGTGTAAATTCTGTAAGCGACGAGCTCCTCCTGCTCGTTGCTACGTCGTGCAACCAGATTTATTTCTCCTGCATTTCATCGCGACCAGGAGAGAGGGGTGTTTTAGGTACTTTTGTCTCGTCCCGTCTGCTGTACGACCATTGACTGCAGGAACAGGATTGACTGACCGCTATGTGTTCCTGCCCACTCCCATCTAATTAGCTACTCTCCTCTAGCATGTACAGTGCAAACGACGAGTATGTCTACACGACCTGAACCGTGATGACAGTGGTGAGGACGAAATGTCGGTGGCGAAGGCTAACACTGCAGAACCATGCTACAGAAAGGGTCGGGTGGACCTATTTGTCATCCGTAATAGCTGTAGCTCAGACGAGGAGGCTTCTGCACAGCTCGTTGCATACCTGCTGAAGCCGCGTCCCACTGACCACAATCTCGATGATCACACAAGAATGAGACCGGGCCTTACGTCCCCAATCTCTGCTCTGCGCCAGTTTGCCCGAAACTAGGATTGCCTTGTGGTGCTGGACAACTGGAAGAGTAATAAATCAGGACGACTGTTCTCTCTTTACCAATCAAATCCGGATAGCTAGCAGAAAATAGTCCCATTGCTTCACAACATCCTTAACACGAACTGTTCCAACTTAATCAGCAAGCATAACCCCAATTCTACTGACTGCACGATGAACACTTAGAAAACCAACGGGGAAGAATATGCTTTTAGACCAGGACAAAGGGAATCAATGAACGAGTTCCCTTCAAACTGCACGCAGTTTGAATGTTAGGGTTAGACAACTCACGTGACACGTCCATCCGTACCAAACAGGGCACCACAGAAGATTCTTTTTGATTCCTACGCTGTCACGGTCACCTGGAAGCTGGAACTGTAGCGTGTTCCCTCCCATATGACCACTCGTAGTTCCCGGTTGACACTGTGACTGCTACTTTACGATATATAACGCATTTCTTTCAAGTCACGTGTGCACTTTACACTTCCGTCAAGAGTTTCGCATAAACTCACGGTCGGCTCTAGAGTTGGCTGCTATCTTAAACGTCCTTTTTGGTATAAAAGAGGTTCAATAGGAATATATCTGCTATATTTTCTATTTGAATTCAAAATCTCTCTTTGGGGCGGTTATTAACTTGGTTATTCCTTCCATCGTAGTCGTAACTCGGTCTGGCTCTTCACTTTCTCTTCTCTCTTGGTCGTGCTCATGATTGGTAATAGACAGTTTTGAGTGACACGTTGGAAAAATTTCTAAGTTGGACGGCTTCTGTAGTTTACTTGGCAATCACGAGATGGAAGTGATTTACTTTCTTCTCCAGCATGTTTGCGGGATTGCAGATGTTGCACAGAAATCAAATTGTGAAACACATCGGATATCCACATCACCCTCATAATGGGCGTCCAAGATGGATTGATGTTATTGGAATACAAATGTTTTTGTTGGTTCCTCGTTTGTGTTCCAATCTTTGGATCAAAGAATTGGATCCAAATGATTTGATCATCGTTATATGTTGTTGTGGACATGAAAATCCCATCGCTTCCATTTGTGAGTCCATCTCGTGTGTTATAATTATAACATAATTCTACTAACATGGTAACTTTTAGAGATAAAGTACAATGTAATCGAACTATATTTTGTGGATTTATGGATATCTTAAATCTTTTCGATATAACGAAAGAAAAATGATCTCTTGAATGAAATAAATATTCGTTCCCATCAGTTAGACTAAATACATGTTGATTATGAAGTTTCATATCTTTGTTAGTGTAAAATAAATCAGGTATATCGTTTGGATTATAATACATTTTTTGATAAGTTGAATTTAAATAATGTAGATCAGAAGATATTTGTTGGTTGATGCGAATACGATTCAGAATTTGTATAAAATCTGTATTGTTCTGACGCATAAGTTGAGTCAGTTTATAGTGTTTGAAAAATGAAGATCATATGTTAGTGGATATTTTGAGAATAAATATTAGAAGACTGGAAAATCCATGAATCTTGAACAGGTTGTACTTGATAAAAATCACCGCAAACAATTATATCTATACCACCGAATGGAAAGTTGAAATTCCAAGTTATTTGTTGTAGTCTTTGGTTTATGTAAGAGAACATTCTTGCGCTCACTAGAGAGATTTCGTCTATCACTAATAATCTTAATTGGCTATAATATTTGATGTATTCATCCAGTCGATATGGACTTAATTTTGATATGTTCATATCGTAAGAGTCTTTAGGGATTGCTAAAGCACTATGAATAGTCATTCCTTGTATGTTATATGCAGCTAATCCTGTGTATGCTATCTTCAAAACTTTTATTTGTTTGGGATCATTAAACATGGATTTATCATCTTCGTATATCCATGACAATCCTTGTATAATTTTTAATAAGGTGAATGTTTTATTGGTTCATGCTTCTCCCGTAAGAAATAAATGGATTGGTTCATGTGAAAAGTGTTTTTTTATACATACAACCATTGAAGATTAGCTTTTGTTGTTTGTTCAATTGACGTAATTCAGCACAAAACGATTCTATTGGTATTAGAGGATCTTTGATCGGGAAGGTTTCTTCACGATTCGTAGTCTTAGAAGTATATTTAAGAGTAGTTCGTTGCATTAAGTCGACATTGTCCAAATCTAAATTGCTTGAATCATGTTTTGGTTCGCTTTGTTCCTTATGATATTCTCTTATTTCTTCAAGTTCTACCACCTCATCCTCAAATTTCTAAATCATCGTTTTCTTCATCCGTATTGTACTTAAAAGTATACAAATTTTGTAACAATAGAATATGTGATTTATGTCTATTATACATATTTTCTCATGTTTCAGTTGAATCTTTAATGTCTTTTCGCTACAGGAGTAAACGTCTCACCATAGTCCTCCTCTTGTTGCTGTAGATAGCCCTTGGTTACAAGTCGAGCCTTATATCTCTGAATTGTATCATCAGCATGGTACTTCATTTTGTACACCCATTTGGTTCCAGTCAACTTCTTCCCTTCAGGAAGAGTTGTCAAGAACCAAGTATCGTTTTTCTGCAATGCAGTAAACTCCTCCTTCATCGCCTTTGTCCACTTCTCAGACTTCATAGCATCTTTGAACTTTAGTGGTTCTGCGTTATCAATCGCCTCTGCCAACCACATCTCAGCAAGTCGAGCAGGTAGCCTCCTGATTCGAATAGATATTCTTACTTGATTCGGAAGTGGTTGAAGCACTTGTTCAGGTACTGAAGTTGGAACTGTAACTTGTGTGGGAAGATCTCCTAGATCTACTACCAACTCAGGTGAGTGCACGATATGTTCTGTTTCAGCAACATCAACATCTACACCACCTCTAACAGCTTCTGGTACATTCTCATCAGACTGATTATCTTGTAACATATCAGAAAGAGGGAATATGAAAGCTAGACTAGTACAATTGGAGGTAGTGGTAGTCTCCTTCTTCTCTACCTCAAGATGAGCAGTATGATTTGTCTCATCAAAAAAAACATCCCTACTAATGACAATCTTCTCTTTACTGTCAAGTAGTCTATATCCTTTCGTTTGTTCAGAGTAGCCTATGAAAGTGCAAACTTTAGAGCAGTCGTCTAACTTCTTCCTCAACTCTCTAGACACAAGTACATAGACCTTAGACCCAAAAACTCTAAGGTTGGAGATATCAGGTTTTATACCTGTGAAAGCCTCTTCAGGGCTCATACCTTCCACCACCTTTGTTGGACTTCGGTTGAGAAGGTATACTGCAGTGTTAACTGCTTCTGCCCACAGCTTCCTAGGTAGTCCTCCATCCTTGAGTAGACATCTGGTTACTTCAGCAACCACTCTGTTCCTCCTCTCCACCACTCCGTTTTGTTGTGGAGTGTAAGGTGCACTTAGTTGTCGTATGATGCCTTTGGACTTGTAGAAAGTCTCCGTTGCTTTGAACAGAAACTCCCCTCCTCTGTCACTCCTGATTTTTCGAATTTTTGTGGTAGTATGAAGCTCAACTTCAGTTATGAAGTCTTTCATCTGTGTGAATGCTTCATTCTTCTTCCTCAAAAACCTCACCCACATATTTCGTGAGTAGTCATCAACTATCAGAAGGTAATATTCAGCTCTGCCTAATGATGGAGGATCAATGGGTCATGCTAGATCTATATGCAATAAATCTAGTGGAGCTGTAGCCCTTCTTGCTGCTGAAGGGAACTTCTTCTGAACATGTTTTCCCTTCAAGCAGATCTCACATGGCTTGTGCAAAGAATCGAATTTCTGTACTCCATCAACTAGGTTGAACTTGTACAGCAAGTTCATTCTATCTGAACTCATGTGACCTAGCCTTCTGTGCCATAAATCTGTCTTCTCTTGTATAGTAGCAGTAAGCAAAACTTCAGGTAAAGAAGTAGCTTCAAGCTCATATAAATGACCTATCACATTATTTCTTGCTACTACACCTTGACTGTCTTGTATGTTGCAGCCTTTGTTGTTGAAGTTGATGTAAAAGCCAGCTTGGACTAACCTTCCAACACTGAGCAAGTTATGCACCACATCAGGTATGTACCAAATGTCCCTCAACTCGAAATACTGCTCCAGTAGGTAGTTGGAGGTGAATATCACCTTGTCTCTTAACTTCGTATCTCTCACCATCTCCTAGACCAACTATTGGTCCATTGGTGATCTCCTGAAAGTTGTGGAACCTCTCTCGAATATGGTTAGATGCTCCAGAATCTATCCAACATGGATGATCTAACTTACTGGTGTACAGAGCAGTAAAAAATAGCTGCTCATTACCTTCTTCTGGAGACTTAGCTTGAGCAAGATTTGCTCTGTTTTTACCCTTGCCAGTACCTTCGTGTCTTGTCTTCAATCTGCATTCACGAGCATAGTGACCTGATTTATCACAGTAGTGACAGGTTCAATTCTCGCTTCTTGTCACCTTGTGCATGTGCGGAAGAACCTCCTCCTTGGATGCCTGGTCCAGCACCGCTATTCCATCTTTTGTTGGGAGGAAATGGTTTCCTCTTCTCTCGAAAGTTCCCCTTTTGTTTGTTGATGTGCAGCAAAGCTAATTCGTCAATTGCTGCTTTCTGTTTGTTCTTCTGTTCGATGTTGATTTCTTCTTGTAGCACCAAACTCTCCAATTCGTCCATCTCAATCTTTCCAGGACGTACCTCCATAGCTTTCACAAATACCTCGTAAGCAGGAGGGAGACTTTCAAGAAACGAATGTATAGCCTCTGAACCCTCAACTCTTCCTCCAAAGTTTTTGATGTCCTGTAAGAGAGATTTGAGGGCCATAAAATGGTCCTCAATGCTCTTACCCTCTTGCATCTGCAAGGTTGCGAGCTTATCCTTAAGAACTCTCAACTTCCCCTCTTTCGCCACTTCATGTTTCCTGGTAAAAATATCCCATGCTGCTTTCGAAGTTTCTCTATCTAGGATATCAACTAGTTCAGCATCTTTCACTATCATCTTGATAACAGAAAGTGCTAACTGATCTCGTCTGTCTCAAACGATAGCATCTTCAGCAACGATGGGTCTCTCATGTAAACCAGTAACAAACTTTCACAAGTCATATCTAGCAAGTATGGCCTGTACCCTAGCTCTCCAGATAGGATAGTTCGATTCAACTTATGAGAATCAGAAAGTAAGTTCTCAGTTATGGTAACTGACGTCATTGTACACTGCAACGAAACTGATCTAATCAAACAGTCTCCAAATGAAACGAAACTTGGTATGATTGTTGGCAGAGTGAGAATAGGACCTATAATATATGGGATAGGGGGTACACTTTGGAAAATTTTAGTTTCCTCTAAAAAAACCTCTAAGGCCTTCAAATCGAGGGTCAAAGTTGGACAAAGTATGGTGACAGTTTGAAACGAGGTCAGAATCGATTGAAAAAAATTTCGTTGGAAAGGTAGTTCAAAATCCCTACTATGATGGCGAAGCCTTTTTCTACCGATAAAGTGCCCTCAGAATTTGCAGAAAACGTCTAACCCTCAAACGCTGGTCAAAGGTGGATTTAGGACAACTTGTCACCATCACGAAAAATCCAAGAAAAGGTGTATTCTACTTAATTCGACCCTTCCTAACAAGTCACTTTAAGTGAATGCCCTTGAAATCGTCAAAAAACCTTGAGAAACCTCTCAAAAACGAGTTTCAAACTCCCTGGAACTGTCAAAACAGTCTCAAAACCAAAAAATTTCTGATCACAACTCAGCCCACATTCGCGTTTTACTCTCCCAGTCAAGAGTACATCTGCATCCTCACTCAGACTCTCTTCTCCTTAGATGGAACCTTACGTTCCTCCTGTCAAGCCCTCTTGCAAAGCTCTCACTTGCATCTCTCTCTACCCTGCTATGATACCATGTTGAATAAGGTGAGACTTAGCAGGAGCTCACACACACAGCTGAAGCTGCGGACATAGGATCAGACAATAAATTAGTCATCATCTCCAGAGTCGAGGTCATTGGGGGTGCCTCAGTGAAGGAACAAGAGAACAGTGGGAGTTACAACTCAGATACACAAGAAGGAGATAGTAACAGACACACAAGAGGGAGAAAGAACTGAGCGGCCGTTAGGACAGATATTCCACAGAGACAACTGAAAAGTCTTAAAGAAAATGAACGTGAACTTATTATCTTTCAACACTTTCACTTTTCGGGGCACGTGAAACACGATCTCTGGACTATCTAGAATAATTTGTATCTGTTAATAAAATATTTGTCTTCATTGATATAGAAAATAGCATTGGAAAGCGACTAGAAAGCACTACAAATTTTATAAAAAGAAAATTTGATTTAGATCTTCGTCTTGATAAAAAGCCAGTTACTGAAGTTACAAGCTTTTCTACATCCAGAGAGGATTCCCTCCAAAGAGCGGTTATTAACTTTGTCAGGACCATGCACCATAGTCATAACTTGGTCGGGCTTCTCACTTTTTCTTCTCTCTCGGTCGGACCCATGAATGATAGTAGACAGTTTATGACTGCCATGTCAGCAGTTGTTGATCACGTGGTTCAGTTAGGCTGCTGATAGCATATTCTATGCTTCATACCTGGAAAGTATTGCAACTAGATGTGAAGAATGCTTTTCTAAATGGTAAGATACAAGAAGAAGTATCCATACAGCAGCCACAAGGTTTTCATGTTGCTGGAAAAAAACAGTTAGTATACAAACTTCGTAAAGCCTTGTATGGCCTTAAGCAAGCTCCTAGAGCTTTGTTTACTAGGATAGACAGTTTCTTAAAGAAGAAGGGTTTCTCTTCTACAAGGGGAGATCCTAATTTATATATTCTAGTTACAGCAAAAGGGAGAGTACTGTTGCTGCTGTATGTGGATGATTGTAATCTTTTCAGACAGTGATGAAGAGGCTATCTCTTTTGTGAAGTTACAGTTATCTACAGAGTTCGAGATGACTGACCTAGGCAGACTTACCTACTGTCTTGGAGTTCATTTAGTCGAAGACGGAAAAGATCTGTACCTTGTACAAGATAAGTACATCAACGATACATTGAAGGAGTATCAGATGCAAGACTGCAAGCCAGTGCCTACTCCGATGATACTTTCGAAGGATTGGTCTACTCAGCATGGATTTGACGAAGCGGTTGATAAAACTGAGTACATGAGACTAGTGGGAAAGCTGATCTATTTGGTTGTAACGACCAGACCAAGTCTAGCTTACGCTGTAAGCAAGCTTGGCCAGGAGATGGAAGATCCAAGAGTTCCACATTTGAAGACAGCGAAACGAGTACTCAGGTATCTGAAAGGTACTGCGTTTCATGGACTGAAGTTTACTTCAATTAATCCTAAAGTTCTAACAGGCTTTACGGATATTGACTAGGCAAGTGATGTCATAGACCGGAAATCAAGATCTGGTTATGCATTCTTGCTTGCAAGAGCAGCTGTTACTTGGCAAAGTAAGAAACAGAAGGTTTCTTCTTTGTCATCTACGGAAGCCGAATATCATGGACTGTGTAATGCAGTTCAGGAAGTCGTGTGGATAAGATGGATGCTGGAAGATCTGGGAGAAGTTCAAAGAGAACCAACTACCATTTTTATTGATAACATGAGTAGCATTGCTCTTGCAAGAAATCCAATCCATCATGCAAGGACAAAGCTCATTGAGGTGCAGGTCCATTTTATTCGTGACAAAATACAAAGTGGAGAGATATGTGCCACTTGGGTACATACTGATGACCAACTAGCAGATATAATAGTAAACCTTTGTCTAAACCTCAGTTTGATAAACTGAGAAATGGCCTTGGTATATGTGAACTGTCCGTGGTCTTACGAGGGGGTGTTGAAGGATAATACAAGTTCACTTTCATTTTCTTTAAGACTTTTCAGTTGTCTCTGTGGAATATCTGTCCTAACGGCCGCTCAGTTCTTTCTTCCTCTTGTGTGTCCGTTATATCTCCTTCTTGTGTATCTGAGTTGTAACTCCCACCGTTCCCATGTTCTTTCACTAAAACACCCCCAATGACCTCGACTCTGGAGATGATGACTAATTTATTGTCTGATCTTATGTCCGCAGCTTCAGCTGTGTGTGTGAGCTCCTGCTAACTCTCACCTTATTCAACAGAAAGTAACCCATACCCTAAGATGCTATCTTCGGCTGTTGCCTCAATAACATTTTACATCTCAGAAACTACACTGTTGACAAGTATTAGTGTGGTAACTTGAATAGTGTGGGTTACAAATTAGTGTGGTCTACACTATTTGTTGTAAGTGCGAAATATTTGAAATCATCTACACTATTTCTTAGAAACCTTCAAGAGATAATTAAACAATATAAACATCATTTTGATGGTGAACCTGTGCTAGAATCTACTGTCGATCAAGATGTTACAATAGACGAAGAAATTGTTCCCGCTATATAGAGAATTCATTTTGGATTCAAATCAATAAAGAGTGATTAGTTTCAGGTTTATATATAAATTATATTATAAAAATATTATGTTAAGAACTGAATACTATTTGTCTTATAATTGTTGAAGCATAAATTATCTTTTATCCACACTATATCTTCATATTATTATTAGTGTGAGCTACACTAATTAAATTTTCACTACTTATAATGTGGATTCATAATTAATGTGGCCCACATTATATACAGTTTTGGGTTAAAAAAGTTAACTTCAGAATTAGTGTTACCTACACTAATACTTGTCAACAGTGTACTCGCGGTAGAGCATTCCGTAACGTAAATCTTGTGGGATTTCTGTCGCATAAATGTGAAGACGACACCTGTTAAAACGTAAGAGCACTCACCAAGAACCGTAAAGACACAGTGAAAGATCCATAAAAAACTCTCTTACTCGTGCTAGTGTTTTCTAAGAATTAAGTTTCTTCAATTTACTCTACAAGAGTAAAATTATAAATCAATAACGTTTTACGAAAGCGTGACGGCATACAACCGAAAGTGGTTCAACGGTTGTATGCCGCTGGCTGACATTTACGTAAGATGCCGTCCGTTCCTAAGTTCTCCGTTACTCGTTCAAAACTTCGTAATTAGAAAGGAAATGTACAGACATTTGTTAATACTTTGCAGTCACGACTAACCATATGAACAAGTTGCACGAAAGTGATGTAGACTGATCTATACAACCTAGTTCTGAATTTGTCATGATCAATAGACATCTTCCTGAACGGTGGATCCGACTTATGACGTAAAACATTCCGCACTTCTTCTTCTTACCCTGTTAGGAATGGATATTCACCAACTTCCAAGTGAGGAAGAGGGGAAATATGCTTACCCTTAATTTAATTTTTGTTATAATTCTTCTTAGAAAAGTTAGGCTATAAGTTAAAGATCTTAAATTGTAAATGTTTCTACTCGTTCGTGACAAGAGTGTTTATACCAGGCGAATGATAAGTTTTTATAGTTTACTTATGGGTTTTGGATGAATGCAGCGACCATGTGTTACCAAGTTAACGAATATAACTATAAGTTTTAAATTTAGAAATCTAAATATAATACTCTAATTTAATAATTTAGAAGTCAGTAGAACATCACTCTTGTATTTTTACCAGTTGTTACATCATTCTCACCAGTTATTAGTTTGACCGAGTGCGAAATGAGGCGTGTCGTTAACGCCGTTAATACCAGTAGTCTCAGTAGTATCGTTAGTGCCGTTAGTGAAATTTCTTGGGTTGAGATCACCAAGGAATATATATCGAGTTGGAGCTTGTAGTCTCTCACTTTTCTCGAGTTGAGCCTTCAAGCTCCTAGTTATGATAGATGCGCTTGCATGTGTTCTCATATTACTCGGGAAAAGTGATTCGTGAAGTTTTGATTGAGAAAAATCAGGTCGTGAATTTTCTGTCGGTAGTATCTCTGGGTGGTCGCATATTGATGATATCTTCAATTTGTGGAGCGAGGGTGATTTGTGCTTCGTTTGATGTATCCGTGATGTGATTTGGTGGAGGTTTGTTCGCTGGTTGGATCAAATTTTAATCACTGGTGATAGTTCATCATTTTCTTGAAACCCGATATTTGACTGGTGTGCGGAAGCGCTGGTCAGATTTTCTATCGTGGTTGGTTTTGGTCATGAAAAGTGTGGTAAAATGCGTTGAAAAGACGCTTCCAATGTAATCAAAGTTGTTCAAAATGGAGTCCGGTTGAGTTCGATAGAGCTCGTTTTGTGTTGCAGGGAATCAAAATTGATATTTATGTAAGATTTTTCAGCCGAATTGATGAAATCCACAGGATTGTCGTGAGTCTTGTTGCTTGTTTAGGATCGCGAAGTGTACACGGGTCTTGTGTAGGTGTTTTCTCCTCACATAATTCTGTTTTTGGCATCTCGAAGGTGGCTTTGGTGATTTTACGTCAGTTTTTTCACTTTTTTGCATTTTCGTATGTATTTTTAGTTGTCTTTTGAATAGTGATTTCGTCTGATTTTACATCTACACCAGTGGAGCGTAACGGTTCAGAGAGTGTGCGGGTGTATTTACGATAGAGAGCGTTTAGAGGTTTCGAGAAGCAGAGGTGTGTGAGTGCAGAGGCGTGAGAAGGGGAGTGCGAGAGTTGCGGAGGCGGAGCTGAGCTGGGTCGGCAAGTCAGCTTGCTGGTGTGCGAGAGATAGGAGAGTTTTCAATGGTGTGGGAGTGCATAAAACATGATCATGCATCTTGACACTATTCATGAAGCTTGCGTTTAACTTCTTCATTCTTAGTTTTGGACTACCACTACACTAGCTCTTGGTGTCTTACAAGGATGCTTATATGTACTTAAGGACTTGTTCTATGCCACAGCAGGTCTTACTAGACATTCTAAGATACCAAAAAAGGAATACGAGAGATCTCATAGTCTTAGAGAGAAGCTACACTTGAGGTACCGATGGATGCATGGAAGGTGTTAGTGGATATTGAATGGTGTGAGATAGTATAGCTACATGAAGAAGGTCTTTGGAGTTATTAGAGGATTGGACATCTAGTTAGAAACTCCAAACACATGTTATGATCATGGGGGGTCGTATATTATGCACATAGCTATTCGATGGAGAAGACGTCAGTCCGGATGGAGTTGGGTTTCTACTTTTGTGAATGTTTGAGGGTGGAGGGTTTTTGTGTGGACTTCTTGTGGTTGGAACCCTTCTATGCTCTATTTCATGTTTGTGCGTCGCGTTTGCTTGTGTTGACGCTTGATTTCCAGAATGATTACTCCAATGTGATGTTGGTAGTGAGACCGGTGTTGTGGACCAGTCATACTACTTATGTTTCTCTCACAATGAGGTTGGACTTGCGGATCAGCAGATCGTGAGAGGTTGCTTATGATGATTGCAATTCCAGGTTGTCCATAAGAGTTAAAGGATATGTTAGATTAGTACGAGCCAAGTTATGACAACAGTGGTCACAAGTGGTGACGAGATTTTGTTTTAGTGCTCAAGTTGGAGTAGTTGGTTCATGGTTGATGGTGTGTTCATTGTCGACATAGAGTTTTGTCATCACGGGGTTCTCAAGAGGTTCCGCGAGAGATTTCTCTATAGTACGTGGTGGGTTCATACGAAGTGGTTGTAGATATCAGCCATTGATACAAGTTTCAGTGACGAGAGATACCATTTTGACAAGTGTCAATGGTACTTCTCACGTTATCTCATCGATCGTGTGAGATATGGACGAGATCGAGGAGACCAAGAAGCGTCCTTGGCGATACTCGGATGCAATGAGCACCATCAAGCTGGATAATTTCATCCAAAAGTTCGACAGCAGATGCGAAACTTGCAGCTGTTTACTCTTTTCATGGTATGAAAAGGATTGTTTCAGCACTTGGAGAGGCTGCTGATGGACGAGTATCACGTGTTCAGGTTACTCCTACAGATAGGATGATCTCTCAAGGTTTGTCTATTTCATTCATAGTTCGTATAAATGATCAAAAACTACACAAAAAGTCTATCATATGGACTACGGATCTTAGCATAGTGAGATCCGTCATCCATCACCTTGGTCTCCATCCGAACTGCAGTGATATAAGACTGATCGAGAATGACATGATATGAAGCAGAAGACTGCACGAAGAAATATTGATCTATCTTCACATCACCTATCTTCATCCTCACGTTAGGACAAGCATAGTGTAACTCACCCTTCTGGTTACTGGTAGCACGTAGCATCGAACTATGGCTCAATTCAATAGGTCATTGTCCTCTTTCATACACCTCTCGTGATATGATGTTGATCTCAGATCAGTGTTCAACTAAGTAACAACAGGTTTAGACAGACTCTCAAGACGTACTCGTGTAGTAGTCGTAGCACGAGCCTAATGTCTCTTTTTAAAGTCACTATCAGTAGCTGGACGGTGGGCTCTGATTCCACAAGAGTACGACTTTAAAGTAGTTCATAGACCTGAGAACATAGATGCAGAGTAGAAATCCATGTACGATTCAGAAGGATGATACATGAGCTCGTTGACATGGTGAGATAGATGAGGAAGTGGTGCCAGATTGGCATGCATCGGCCTCGTTGTGTATGTTGGTTCGGGAGGATCATGTGACAGTTCTTGTGAGTCAGGGGGTAGATAGTCGGATCTGAAAAGTAACGATATTTACCACATCCGTCGCAGAGAGCATAATTAGTTCGACATGTCCACAAAGAGTTGAGACATTTTGGAGTGAAGCGCATGTATAGCTTACTCTAAGACAATATTGATGATGCGGTATTCACATTGATGTGCAGCACTTTGTGACATGATGTGTGATTTATGATCGAATACGAGCATCATTCAAAGCTCGAACTCCATAGTTATACCCATTACTGATTATGGGGTTGGGTTACCTTGGAGTTTGAACTTTTTGAGACTTTCGTCGTTGACCGTATGACATAATGACAATAGACAAATGTTTATGCATGTAGTCTCAGATTATTGTGGTATCCTTGTGTATGTGTATGACACTTTGTGCTTATTATGTGTATTTTGTAGTTTGGATAGCGATATATGTTGCGTAACGGTGTGTATGCGCAGGACACAATGATTCTATATTTTTTTCCTGCTGCTTAATGTATTTTCACTAAACTGTTATTGAAATCAATTGTAAGCAAATTGGTATTGATATATTTCTAGACTATGTAAACGTTTTTCTTCTTCTCCTCTACAAGAAATGCACTTTGGATGCATATTTATTCACTTAGTTAGAGTTTCACTTACGACGTGCAACTCCGCACCACCTCGTTTGAGTTGATACTTGACGGTTTTTTTGCAGGCTATTAAGTAGCACCATAAGCGGTGCAATCTGTAATTTTTGGGCACCTCGAACGTCAGAATGCACCCACTACTATGCTTTATCCCATACATTTTCTGAGAGTCTTTCCTTTACATTCTACGTGCCATATTCGAACCTCAAACCCTCATAATCCGTGATGTTCGTCTAGACACAGTCTGAGTTTAAACCCAAGACCTCGCGTGGTACCATTCCACCATCGTCGGGGTCCTCCGTTTTGGAAGACTATGTCGAATGTTTAAATATACACGCGCCTTATGCTCCGCGCGCAACTCTAATCTCTTCATGCGCTGCTGAGTGCTTGAATTTAAGCATCTAGGCAAATTCCGGACATGTCGGTACCGGATCGGCGATTGCTATCCCGCTCGAGCTGCGGGAATCAACTCTGTTGAAGCTTCTTGGAAGCATTGGGACTTCTTTTTGCTGGGAGAGGAGATCTCCCGTAGAAACCTTACACCAGACTAAAGGTTATGGAATATGTCTAGCGCTCGTTGTTCGTTCGGTAACGTGTGAGGAGCCGCTGTCCGAAGAGATTATCGGAATTTGCGCTCTGTCGCCTAGACCATGGGGAGAATTGCTCTGCGATCTCTTTTGAGCTTTTCAGCGGTTCGACGGCCACCAACAATTCATGCTTCTGCTTCGTCTTTCACCGCCAGTAGGGTAATTTAATCACCCTATCAATGATTCCGGAGCAGTGGGATCATATGTTGGAAATTTCGCTGCGGCTTTCATTGATGGACATCGTCACAAGCATTGGGGCCTATTCGACACGGTCACTATTGAAGGTTGTGTTTATGGGTTCCGTTTCATGTAGTTCATAACTCTCTCCCACTTTCTGTTCTAGATAAGCCGTGGGATGAGTGTAGCACAATGGCGGGCTTTCTCGAGAACATTTGATTCCCAAGGTACTGTCCTAACTCTCTTCTGCAGAACATTGAGATTATGCCCATCAATAACGTCTTCTAATTTGCACACCCCTCCTGTACAGCTGTACAAGAATTAAGCGTTAGTGTTATAAAAAACATTCAAGTCGACCATATAATGAGTTTGTAAACAGTTATGGCGGAGGATCGCGATTATGTAGAACTGGAAGCATCGAGGCGAACGAATTTCTAGCCATTTCATCCAGTAACTTCTTTCTTCCTCTGCTGCTTGCATCATTGACATCCGTTACAGTTTCGTTGTTCTCGAATGACTCTGACCCAGAAAACACATCAGTCCCTGGAGTCATTCAAGACCTGCACCGTATGCATCCATTACTCATATACAGCATCACCTTCTCAGGGCCTGTGAGGCCCTTCTTCCACCTGTAGCCGACAGGGCCTGCTAATGGGTGCTGCCCCCACGTTCCAAGAGTCACTCTCCTTGTTGCTTATATTCATGTTTATAAGACAAAAAGGCTGTGCCAGGTTTCGCTCTCGAATTGTTCAGACTCCAGAGTAAGACCACTTAGGTTGTGCTGTTACTAATACAGTTCCTGTTGAGTATCGGATAGCAGGAGTTGAGGGTTTGGAGGAAGAGACAGAGAGAAAAGCGGGATGGCTGCTGAAGGGGATAGCAGCTGCAACCTTAACCTACGTTGGCCTCAATGTGTTCCCACTCATGGGTAATATTCAGGCTTCAGGTTCAGCAAATGTTTTGACTGTCTTTCTTTCTAAACGAGGATCTCAAACAAGCTCCATTCATACCCCCGAAGCGCTCTTAACATCAACAAGTGGAATCTATCATGTTCAGGAGATTCCATGGTGAAGCACTCAGTGGCACTATTGCGCACACATGATCCCTACTTCAAGAGGAGTGGTGCATCAAGGCTGATCTTGATTGCCACCGATGGTAAGAACCCTAGAAGCATTGTTCTTACTGTTTTAGATTTCCAGGCATTTTACGGTATGGGCTTTAGTATTAGATATATGCCATGCGAGTCATGGGATACACCGTGTGTGTTTGCGAGGTTACTGACACTGTCGGATTCAATAGTCGCAGAATGAGTCTTAATCGAGTGTATTCCTTGGTATCATGATGCATTGTGGAATAGTATTGGGATGGGTAATGGTCATTTGTAAACTGGTGGAAGGAGCTTACACAGTACTCGACTTAGAATCTTCGTTTGACCGGCAACTTTACCTGTCGAAGCCTAATGTATAGAGTACATAATCTGTAGTTGACAGAAGATGAGGTTGGACTGGTTCTGGTAAAACCTAGAAGAATTCCGAGCCAAACACAGTATCGTTCCTGATCTCATATTTAAGGTGAATCGTTGTGATCATGAGGTACAGACGACAGAAGATTGAGGATAGTAAATGCCGGAGGAGTAGCGGGTTTGGTGAGTATGTTGGAGTCGGCTACTGATGATGACACTCGTCGAGAAGCAGTCAAAGCGCTGGCTACGATATCGCAGATTGGTAGGAACACTCGCCCCTGCACGGTATCCTTGTTCTGAGTTGATGAGATCCCTTTACTACCTCAACACCTAAACCAGTGTTAACCGTTTACCTTGTTAGATCCAATCGAGAAATCTGGGAAGTTATAGATGCTGTGGAGTTTTGGAAACAGTTCTGTAGAAGGGCTAAGACGATTCGAGAGTAACACTGGTCGTGACCCTTATGAACAGATGCTGCCGTAGAGGCACTGGATGCAACAGGCGCGCAACCTCTGCTAGCGAACCTGGCTGTTTCCGTGCTGGATTTGGAATCGCAACAGTATGCTGCAACTTTGCTGGAGAGGCTGAGTAAATGGAAAACCAGGGATAAGTAATAGATACCTGAATGTCAGTCAGTTCCATGGGATCTGCAGTTGCTGCATGATATAGATCTGTCCGATGGCAAGCACGAAGCTGAGAGAGTGGATTTTGCTAAGTGTTAAGTAGCTCCGAATGGGATCCAAGAAATGGTTGAGGTTGCATGCGTACCTCATGCATCAGCTTCTTATCTGAGCAAGTACGAGGGAGGATCCTTAGAAGCTGATGCATGCGTACCTCATGCACCAGCTTCTCATCTGATCAAGTATGAGGGAGGATCCCTTTGTGGCCCAAGTAAATTGCTGTGAAATTCTTCTGAAACTCAACAAACGTACATCTCACATCCACATTCTTTCAGAAATTTGTAGCCGCTGCTAGGTGTTAGAGCTCAAGATGGAGTCATAAATTGCAAGGGAAAACACTTCCTCGCAACTTGCAGGTCCAGGTGTGCCTCGTGAAACTGCTTGACCGCTATGACTTCTTCTCGAATCCCTGTGGGGTACGTGAACTAGTTATTAACAATGCAGATGAATTGAGGTAAATTAGTGGGGTTTTCTGTCAAGAAGAAAAGTTCGACGATATAAGTGCCAATATTCGACTTCGCTCATGAGAATGCCTCTCCTCAATTCTCAATCCTTTATCGAGGCGAGTACTGGGGCAGCTCAGCTTTGTAATACCAGTTTCCACAAGACATGAGAAATAGGTCGGACCAGAGTGTAAGACGGTATCATGTGTTGTGGGTACTTGAGATTGTATAGTTTGTTGAAGTTGCAGTCCACAGGGTAAATCATTTTTGGTGACGAGCGAAAAGATAGTTACCCTTCCCATTATGAATTATCAATCTGTGAATATCCAGTTCAGTAAGTACAGAATCAGAACTTTCTCAAAGTAACTAGGGAAATTAGTGTTGAAACAATCCCACGGTTAATGGGCATATTCACTGATCTTGATTTCCCTTCCGTTGCACCCCAAAGGAATGCAGTGATCTGGAAGCGGATGCTTCACAGCAGGAGAAAGCAAAATCCGCGGACGTGTATACAAGTTCTATTCGACAAAGGGCCGATTGGCGCGTGTAATTCTGCATTTTCGACTTACTAGAGACTGCAACTGGCGTACTGCAGCGGCTTGTATTGTGTGTTCCTGGTTTTCAACACATCTCAACTGCTTGGGCTTGCGTGCAGCATGCACATGGGCTTGATCCATGTAGTCGGTGCAGCTGCTACATCTCCATATTCGGCAAGTTGAAGAAATTTGCACTACAGAACAGTGCTAATATACTGCCTGGAAGAGCTACTGTCATCCATGACGAGGCGAAAAATGGTACGGAGCGTGGAGTCATGCCTTTCTGGTGCTTCTCCTCCTCCCGTACCGGAGTCAAGGAAATCGGTCAGATGTTTTGTATGACTAACCCATTCAGGACTTTTCCACGCTGGATGTAGTAAGAGAACTATCATTTTATGTCTTCTGTCAAGACGATGGTCAGTGCTCGAACTGACCATACGTAACAACCCGACTAAGAAGTTCATCCTTGGACTAAGAAAGCACTCCCTAGCTAACGATCTTTGTTGCTGTTGGCCACAATCGCAGCAACTCACTCCCTGACTTGCAGCTCTCGATAACACTTAGAGCCGCTTGTCTTAAAGCTTCCTGGACTTCGTCCATGCTCTGGTTTGCATCAATAACCTGCCACACCAACTTGAAGGCCACTCAGAACTTATGCATGACAGCCCGTACTACGGTAGTCAGTATCTTAAACCATGGCTGCAGGTATTGACTTTCTCTCCACTCCACAAAACGGAACCATGAATCTTCTCTCCACAAACATACAAACCTGCCAAGTCGAATCCCGCATCGCTTGATAGTGTAACGCCACTCTTTTCTGGAAATCGATATTCTCATACCGCTCTAGTCCATACTCTCCTCTCCGAGCAGCCACCTGGAGCGTCGCAGTTGATCACCAGGATCACACGAAAACAAGATAAGCAAAGCTAAGGTGCGGCCGCACTGGATCAGGGCAAATGGATAGGAAACAGAGACGAAGGTTATGGGCTGGTACTGGAGTGCTCACCTCAGGATCGATATCCAGGTACAGAACAAGGTCTGCCGCCGGTAGTTCCGTCTCAGGTGTCTGGAAGCCCACTGCGAAATTAGACCTAATGGGTCGAACTCAAAGCTATGGCAGAAAGGGCACGAGATTTCTGGGTACTAATCCGGCCATTATTCAAACGTCGACGTGCAAATATGAGTCACAAGGAGTGAACTAAACCGTTCGGATGGGGAAATTTAACCCAGTTCAGGACTATACTTTGCACCATTCGAAGTCGAGTCCTTTAGCTGCAGAAAAGGCGACTCCAGAGTAGGAGTACCGATCGACCACGAGTGTTGTTCCTGCCATCAACGTCGATTCCATCAAGTTCCTGCCATCATAGGATCGTCGCGTTCAAAGATAATGAGGAGACATTGCACCCGAACACTAAACGATGACCGAAGATGTCAGCTGAGACGAATTTATTTTCAAGCGAGTAAGAGATTGGTCTTACTTCTTCTCCCAGCGGTTAGCTGCAAAGAGGAGGTGAACGGCAGAATCATCCAACTCGGCAGTCAGCGAAAGGTAGGAAGAAATCATCCGACCGATCCCCGTGGTCCGATCCGGGAACCTCCATTCTTCCACTGATTCACCCCACCCTCTCAGGAAGGATGCCAGGGCACGGCTCTGCGAGCTCTTTCCACTTCTATCCAGACCTTCCAATACAATCAAGGCACCGCGCTTCTCCACACCACCTCCTCCTCCGTCCGCCATTATGGACAGTCCTGCTCTACGAAGAGGCGAAGGTCCCACGCATGCCGTCCTGCTAACAAACTTGAAAGCCAGGTTGATGCTCAATTGTCCTGTGCCACGAGGAAAGACACCACAACTCTGAATTTGACACTTGCAAACTCTTTCAAACTTCTCCCTCGTTGGCTGCGTGGAACTGATCAGGAATTCCTCGCCCACGGGTACCACTCCAGAAGCAGCAGGCGAAGAAGGTTCTTGAATCAGCCGTGACCCTTTTCTTCGTCCGTATTCTTCCTTCGTGCTTCGTTCCTCCCAAATCCTGTCTGGTGTAGAGCCTAAGCTCGTTTCTTCGGAAGCATACTTGGATTGAGGAAAGGCGGGAAATGCCCCCACCAACAGACCCGCTACACGTACTCGGCGCTAGGGTTTATACCAATATAGCATCATTCGGCTCTCTCAGTGGATGTGTTAGAGCTGCGCTTGCGGACTGACTACATTTCTACCGTGACCTTCTTGTGAATAGGGAATTTGCGCTCTCCACACTCTCGATCATCAGCGGGCATCTCATAGTCGGTAGTCGGGAGTCGGGAGCGAACAGAGTAACGTGTTGTGAATTCTGAAGTTGGCATTGCCGTCGTAAGATGTTCATCCGCTGTCCCAAAACGCTGACGAGTAACTGTGCCCCAAGAAAATGTCGTATCAGAGTCCTTGAATTTGCTTTTTCCCTCGAATTGACCACGGGAGACTCTGTTTGAAACTGTTGCGAATTGCTTCGGACTTTAGAGCCTTGTTTCTGTACCTTCTTATACTTTTGACACGAGAGAACTTTAGAGCTTCTACCTACCCGATCCAAATTGTGTGCCGACATCGAACTGGCTAAGTCACCAAGTGTACGAGGGAATTCAGTACTTCGAACGTACACCAGCACAAGGAGTATATCCTTCCTGATACTTCCGACTCTCTAACACCTGGCTGTACAAGGCTCCACCTTCAGTGTCAAGCTCTACCTGGTTATACCTTCTAGATTATTGTCGTTTAGCCAACGCCTTGATACTTTGTGTCAGGAAACGATGAAAAGAACCGCAATAGTCGTCATGGATAATAGAGTTATCCGTCAATGGACTATCTGCGAATGAGTGAACAAAGTCCATCCCGGTTGGAGGTCACGTCACTTTCGTCACAGAAGTTACCAAAGAGGGAAGAACTGATTTCGATCATAGTTATCAAACACATGGAAGTTCAGTAGGCTTTAAGGTCGAACATTCGCGATCCGGCTCATGGATAAAGCACCTCTGCTAGCATGAATCTTTGTTTGTAAACTTGTGAACACGAGGGTGCAACCTAACACAGGTCTCAGCACTCAGCAGAGTATGTACGGATAACTCTAATAACTCGTAAAACTAACAAAAGGCAACTAATGATTTTCGGAGGTTCTGTAGACTTGCAGCAAGAGGACCACAACTACTTCACGTTCGTATCTGACCGCATCAGGGCTTCAAGGAGTTCGGTGGTATAAGAATGATTCAAGATTGCAGAAAGAGGCTGGCGGAGCCTGACTCGTAACTGGGAACTTGAGCTTGTATATTCATATGTTCATCAATGGTACAATGATAAGGTACAACAGACACGGTAATTTCACACCTATACATACTGGAAACGAATGAGTATCGTAATGATCGTCGTTGAACGCCACTCGCCTCCATTCTACTTCTGAAGGTCCAGGTTCACTTCTTCCACCCTACCTCATTTTCCAGATCAGGCCTCTGATCGGCAATCTGACCCACCACCGATTCCTTAAAGGCCTCTGGATATTGTGCGGCAAGGCGATTCTTCAGACCTCTGCAGTATCGAAGAAGATATCGGTTGTCAGAAAACGGGTCCGGATATATGGTACTCCAAATCAAACAATTGACTCATCCAAGAAAACTCAATACAAGAAAGGAATACTAAAGGCAGACTGGGATGTAAAGATCCGAATTTAGACATGCCAGAGTGTGTTTTCTACTCTTAAAACTCCTCACCTTATCCGTTGGAAGATGTGATCCAGGTCCACTTTCATTGACTTCAACAGTCTGGTATTTCTCGAAAACTCATTAGCCACTGCCGCAAAACTACGCTCTGAGAATTCGTTGAAGTGAGAGAGGACTGCATTGCTGTCTTGAAGTCTTCCCAGTCTATTCCACGAAACCAACAAATGACACCAAACTGTTCAAATGACTACGAGACTTGTCACAGAATCGTAATTCGACCTAGTCTGTAGAAGCGGTGCATGGAGTCAAACTGAACAGCAATGCGAGAGCCATGCAGGCAGCCTACCCATTCCTTTCAGACAGGCTCATAGCAAAATGGAGCATAACCTAAATCTCTTCAGTAGCGTGAATCTCTTGAAATTCATCTGAGTTTCTTCGCGAACGTAATTTTAGCCTGGTGGTAGAGCATGTTCTACAAAATACATTCCATCGACTTTGGGACTCTGAGGTACTAAGCATTCACTACTACTTCGAAATTTTACATCTCCTCTGACAGACAACTCATCTGAGAGGCAAACTTCCACATCCGTGCTTGCCCTATCACCTAATGACACCGAAGCCTTCAGAATTTAGCTGTGATGCAGAAACGCGTACATTCCCCACACCCAGGCAGGGGACAGATCGTCATGTTAAGCTGCCAGAATCAAAAGTAAACACGCATTCACGCTGACAGGTTCCTTTATACTGTACATCAGTAACCAAACACCCGACAGGAAAGATCCATCACAGCGAAGATCATATCTAGGGTTATACCCGCCAAAGGCACGCATGGCAGCAGATTAACTGCTAAGTTCCTCATACTAATGAATGAAATCAATTTCTGAATTGCGCTGCATGTATTGCTCTACTGTTGTACAAGTATGACTGGACGCAGTAAACGCTGCTGTAGAATCTGATCTTCGACAACCTTTTGAGGCAGAAATTACCTCACAAACGTACATGAGCATTTGCAAATGCGTGAGAGTGGCCACATCCTCGGAGCTGAGCATATCTCGAATCTGCTGCGCTGCACAGTGCGACGCAGCTTCCATGCATTTCAACTCCCCTCCCTTCTCCATTTCGTTCTGTTGTGATTCATTGTTCGACATACTGGCTAATCAGTCGGCGGATCGACCAGTCAAACCTTCTTTCGTTCCACAGACCGGTGCAGATCCTAACGATTCGTCGAGTTCAACGTCCTTTTCCGACGCATTTTCTGCATCGTCTACGTTTAGCTGATTCTCCCTTCCCTCGATCGATCGAAGCTTTCGTCCGACTGATTGAGTTCTTCTGTTCCTTCCTTTGGCTACTTCCTCTTCCTCTTCTCTGCGAAGCCCTCTCAACTCTCAACTTCACCTCCACGTGTACGTCCAGCTGTCGGCGGAAACATCTTTTCAGCCTCGACTTCTCGACACAAAAGAGCTTCATCCCGCACGTCTTTTCCGCGCGAATGCCGTTTTCCTAAAGGTTAATACTGCGGCAAACATGCACGCGTTCTAGTCCTACGCACCGCACGAGTGAACGTGCGGTAAGATTAATTCCGCACGTATTGTATAACCCTTTTCTTGTATGTTGTTTTAGAGATTATATTAATCTTCATCGTCTTTTTACATTCATCCCCATCTATAGAATTTCACCTTCTAAGACTTGTGAGATGAGATGGATTTCGCTTTTGAGATTCACTTTCACAGATTTCATCTTCTAAGATTTTGAGGTCTTACAAACGTATAGCTCTTGTAATACCATTGCATGCGTAGCGTCTTATTTTCTCTTCCTCCGACCGTCTTTACAAAAATTACTTGCAGATATTTTCTAGCTCATCTAAGTTAGTCCCGACCACAACATGTAGAATACTGACAAGGCTGCAGTGACGTGTTTTAGTAATATTACCTTGCTGAGCAATATAACATTCGATTGTTCCAATCTGAAAGTTTTTGCTTAAACAGCACCTGCAAACAATAGTACAATTTGAACGGCACCACAATGATGTTATTTAGTTGAAGAGCACCTGGTAAGGTTAACAACTCTTTACCCGATGACTAGAACCGAGAGAACAAGGAGACCTCGACAGCAACAGTCGTTCTCCTCATAGTGTGCGTGCAGTTTAAAACTTAAAGCTGGTACTAGGTAAATCTGAGCGTTAAACCTCATGGTTCAAGATAATTTGATACTCGTTACTGATCATGATTTTGCAATCATATTCTGTATAGCAGTGTATTCAGAGTCTAGATTTACATAATTGACGAATGTGAGAGTGCAGCTTTTGTATTCAAAGAACATAAATACCATGGTGAATAATGACGATAATGGATGATAAAGATGTTCTTCGTTTGACTTCATCATTGATAGAGAATCATTTCTTAAGAAAATAAGAGAAAATAAAATAAAATTTGAGATACATTACAGCCATAGTGTTACTGATGTAACTATCTACTGAAGTTTAGGTATGAACTGAACTACCAACATGACGTATCCGTCTGATGTGGAAGCCAGTAGCAGTTTTAAGGTGACATGGAACGAACTCTGAGTGCATGGCAAGGAGTTTGGATATAGGTTGAGGGTGACATGGAACGAACTCTGACTGCATGGCAAAGAGTTGGATTTAGGCGCGGCATGCTTAGCACGATAAGCCTGTTCACGATCGATTTTGCATTGCCCGGTACGTCTAGCACGATAAGTCTATTCACGATCGGTTTTGCATTGCACGGTACGCTTCGCACGAGAAGTCTATTCACGATCAATTTTGTATTGCACGGTCGATGAGAAGGAGCGAAGCGATGAGTGAAGTCGGGTGCTGACTTCCATCATTTTTACATGAAGAGCTGCTCGTTTGGATTTAAGCACGGCAAGCCTAGCACGAGAAGCTTGTTCATGATCTATTTCATAATGCGTTGTCGATGAGATGTGAGCGAAAAGAAGAGTGAGGTCGGGTGCCTGCTTCCATTATTTAGTGAACTCTATAGTCTATCGATGGTCGAATTTGGAGGATTTAGAATCATGCTACTCCGCATTTGTAGTCGTATTTGAGACAGCAAGATGGTTTCAGTTGGTGCAGTCTTTGAGAACGATTAGAATTGGAGAAATTCGAATTTTTTAGATGAGGGCGAGCAAACCGAGTTCGAGCGTTGAAGATTAGAGTTCCGGAACTCGGAGCATCGACCTCTTGTTGATATGAAAGGTCGACCGTGAGAGGATGTACGACCGGCAGCTAGTAGAATAAAAATGGATGAAGTTTTTGCTTCATTTGAAGAATTTGATTATTCTCTGTGTTGTTTATGTGTGTTACGAGGTCGTCCTTGCTAGAAGGTTAAGATGAAAAAGATTATGTACTTCGCATTTGTAGGATGCGGCTCCAGTGTGTATCCGAGAACAAGCCAGTAATTCTACAAATGGTTCAGAGCAGCATGACAAGAATAGTGATTTGAATCTTGTTCTGCCAGTTTGCAATGTGTTTGGTCGAACATTCGAGGAGTTCACTGAACGGAGGAGGAGAAGAAGGGTAAGAGATGAGAGCGATCAGTCAAGTGTTTGAGTTGGTGAGAATATCAATGATGAAGATGGAGTTCGAACTCAACGCCGAGTCGGAGAGAATGGAGCATGTGGAGAACGATTGTGATACATCAGTGGAGGTCGGCGTTCCTATCGACTTGCCGGTATTTTGTCTGAAGAAGGAGATGATACTCATTCTTGCTCTTTTAAGGCGCGAGCTCAAAAATCTAGACTGACAGTCATTATAAAGATTTCTGTTTGTAACGTGACCCATACTTGTCCAGCGAGTGTACATAGTTGGCAGGGACCTACAAGCAATGCGAGATGGTTAGGCAATGTGTTTGGTAATCGTGTGGTCGTGAATGAGAATATTTTCGTGACAAATCTCGTCGAAGAGTTTCGTCATAATTTTCATAAGATAGTGAAATATGCACAAATGTGACGAATGCGCGATATTTCTAGAGATTCTCTGCATGGAAACCAGTCAACCTCTTTTCACTACATTCCATGTCTATGTAGACGAATAGAGTCGATAGATGATCAAACGATTGTGGATTGAGACAACTGGGAGAGTAGACCTCAAGTTTTCCACCATGCTTTCATCTGTCCGGAGACAACCCGTCGTGTTCTGTCATACTGACAAAAGGTTATTGCACTGGATGCATGTCAATCAAAGAACCGTAAATATCCTTGCCATATCTTTCTGACGTCTATCTTGGATGGAAACAACGAGGTGATCATATTAGCTTATGCTATCGCTCTAGAGGAATCTACTCAAACATGGACATGGTTTCTTCGACTCTTGAAAGATTCTATACATGATATAGACTCATCAGATATTATGCTGATATCAGACAGACAAAAATGGCTTGAACGAGCCGTGATAGAGGTTCTTCTCGGAGCTGTACATGGTCATTGTGCGCAGCATATTTGGATGAACCTGCAGAGTCGGTTCGAGCGGGAGTCAGAGAAGTCATTTATGACACTACTGTATGAACGCAGTATTGAACGGTAAGTTTTCAAACCTCATATGTACATAGATGTTCATGCACGTGGAATGATTATACTTTACATTCATATAGATAGTGATGGACTGCTTATGTATAATGTGCGTATGTATAATATATCGAACATAGTGATATAACTGTTGCACCAGTGTACTGCAATGTGTTCTGATCACAAAATATACGTGAAGAGTCGAGGAGCTTGAAATTAAACTAGTTTGTGTTCAGACTGTAATTTTGAGACGATCATATAGAAAATCGAGTCACATGACGAGAAAGGACGAGCATTGGCTACTTACTTGAAGTCCATAAAATCGGAACGGTATAGACGAGCGTGGTTTTCTTTACGACGCTATGAAAAAATTATGTCAAACTTGGCTGAGTCCGTGAATAATGCATTACGTCCTATCAGAGTTCATGTTCCATTTCGAATACTGCTAGATTTACGATTTTATATAATGAAGCAGTTCTCAACTCATCAAACTCAGCTTCAGGTGCACAGAGACCTGCTAACAATGTTTGCTAAATCACGATTTGAAGAGAATGAGCTAGCAGCAGAACAATTGCTATGTTCAATATCGTCTCCATTACAAACTAGTATTAGAGCAGTAGTGCACGCAACTTTATAGTGAAACATGGAGAAGAAGAACGTCGAGGTACGTGCACTTGTTTCGAGTACCAAGAGATGACATGGCCTTGTATGCACGCTATTTACTGGGACCATGAGACATGTATATATTATAGTTATTCGTTTAACTTCACGTGGGTACTCTGAAAGTCTTTTCAGCATATACGATCAGCATAGTTTACATGCGTTCACCGTGCAGGACCTCGATCCAGTTTTCGAGGTGTTGTGCATCACCGGTGGCAATGAAGCGTGGCAGACATCGTGTTGTCAAGATGCAAGTGGGTGTTGGGAGTACTTGATGTCAAGGAAAAGAGCTGCAACCAAATCAATGACGAAGCAAAAATGATTCTCGAGTTTCCATACGCAGATGAGCAATATCTTCCTCTCCCACGTGAAGCATTGGTTGATGTAGATGTTCTAGTATAGACGAGACGCAAGCGACGACCAAGAGATCAGACAACCAGACAGTCACGTCCGGTACCACTTTTGACGTGATGTTATATTTGCAAGCAACATGGGCACAACCGGCGTCGATGCTTCTCTGTGCATGAGAATGAGACACAAGCAATGCCAGTCGAAAGTGTAACACAAGATGTACATGTAGATGTTCTATCCACGAATGTCCGAGTTGATCCCGCCTCTCCCAAGACCATACACAGGGCACGACCTGCAGAATGAGAGGACATATTGGACTCAGATGAGATAATGTACTCGAATTCATCCGGAAGCAATCTAGATGACAACTAGATATCAGATTAACCACTGCTAGCGATGTTACTTTCAGATCTTCTATCTATAGTGTTACTTTGAGTTTTGTACCTCGAGCTGTGACAGTCAAATTTGCACTATCTTTAATACAGTTCATAGCTATTTACAAGAAGATTACCTGCAATGTTATTTGTTTGTCAATTCCATTGTGTACCATGCTACCGTCGATATGTGACTAGTAACATTAATCCACGAGACTATCACATGATATTATTACATATGCAAAATTGCCACTCATGTGCCGGACAATGAAGTATTATATGCATATGCTTTATTCGGCTGAGGATCAGTCTATCTTATATGTGGACTGAAGATATAGTATCATTGAGCTGTCTTTCTTTTTGTCTACTGGGTTGGTCTGATTACAGTCACCATGGTTAGATTGCTATCGCCGTGGTTTGGCTACAACTACAAGTGCAGTACAAGTGGTAAACTTTGGTGTCGAAAATCATGAAGATGATGAAACCGCCGTGGCAGCTACATGCAGATGTTTGGACTCTGGAGCAACACTCTGACCTAAACGTGTTTATGGAGTTGTAATTGTGCATAACATTTGTTTGGATTCATGGAAATAACGATAGGTCAAAGCTGATGTTTCTTTAAATGCAGGAAGATTCAAAGGCTTTGAATGTGAATGCTCATCGCTCATGAAATTTGCTTTACTTGTTGTATAAAACTATTGCTTACATTGTAAACCTGTCGAAGTATCTTACAACCTTCTTTTGTTTGAATCTCGGTAGGAGTACTAGTGGTTATAAGAACAGAGAAGTCAGAGATGGTGATCATGGGTCTTGTTAGCTTGGTCTAAGTAGTATCATAAGTACTCTTATTCTTGAATCTTGATTCCTTCTCTTCGTCAGGATTTGATTCTCAGTATCCAGGTTCTATCTTTCGAACCACGCATCATTACATTAACATCATGGAGGTCTGATTAGGATAAATGTCGTCCAGAGTAGAGGCTCTTTCCTTTCCTTCATTTCTATCGATGTACGTTGGACGATCTGAACATGTTAGCTTCGCAAAGCTCTAAGGGAGGAGAGTACTTCGAAAGATGATTAAAATATATGTATTACTTACTAGATGAATTCTGTTGCGTTTTTAATAGCTTTGCAGACATTTCGACTGAGAACTATTAAGACTCCACCCTCCTCTCTGCATATGACCGAGGACCGATTTCTTTTCTGATTTTGTGAAAAGGAAGAAATTATCTGCAGTCATGTTCATGAAATGCTTTCTAGCATGATTTTGAACTCTGAACCTAGTTATCAAATTCTATATCCACTCGAGAACTGTCGACGAGGATCACCTATATCCTCTATGATCTGTATCTGACGCAACTTCGCAAACATGCGTACGATCGATCAAATGCTTCACTTTTGGTACAATGCTGCTAATGTCTTCCCCGTACTTACAGAAATCAACAGTCACAAATCCGCTCGCATTGGATGTAAAATAGCTACATAACACTCCAGTCAATATGCGCCAAGCTCATCTTTGAATGTAGATACTCATATTGTAGTAAAGGTGCATTATGCTTGCTGCGATTCACGTCTCCGGTTACCTCGGCTTCGCTCGTCCTCGCTCTTAGAATTGACTCTCCTTCTCTCACGTCTCATATCACCCGTCTAAATGTCATATTGTCAATCAGCATGCGTTCATAACCATGCACTTAGAGAAGGTTCTGCGTCAGAGTGTTATGCCATGCTGGCAATCTTAGACAGTTTGTAACCTATAAAGGGTCTTGTCAAAAACATCTTATTGCGCGAAGGGCCAAACAAGCAAATCTTATAGCGCATAGTGCCTGTAAAGTAAATAGCTGGTAATATTGCAGAGTAACTTCTTTTTGATATCCTCTAGGAGCTCCTTGTCATCAATCCTGTCCCCCGACAAGACGCCAAGGTATTTGAAGGGCTCGCCCTTCTCAGCGATAACACATTCCGATTGTCTCGTCCACCCATGACTTGGACACGCACTAATGCATGGGAAAACTAAAAAGAGATGAGAAGCCTTTCCTTACTAACAAAGGATGAGTTGAATTAGTCTAGGGTTACTTAGTTAATCCCAGTTACAGAACCAGTTCTGTGCTGGCAACAGGATGACAGTGCAGTCGGCGCAATGATTCCTCGTGAAACACTTTTAGCTGCAAACCTAATCCAAATGTGAGAGGATGGTCAGTAACCGTCAGTTCAGGCCCGGGCTGTCGGAATCTCGGAACCGATCCAAGAAAAGAAAGGCGGACGCTGAGCCGGAGCGAGGGACCAATGAAAGCGGAAGTTACCGTTGGCGCGTAAAGACGGGCGGAGCGAGGGAAGGAATAGGAGCGACGGTGAGTTTGAAAGATTGGCGCGGCGTGGTGGCTCTCTTCTGTTCTACTCGCGTGCTCGCTCGCCACGGTTCTGCTGCTCGACGTAATTGCTTAAGTTTGCGCTCGATCGTCGACCCCGCTGATCCGCTTCAATATACCAGGCGACAGAACTTATTGCACTCCTTGTCGGTGAATCTCATCCAGTTTAGTTCAGATTCTTCAGAAGTCCAAGAAACACGGATTTGGAAGACTTCATCTGAACTCGCTCAGAGGTCAGGGAAGGCAGGTAAGGTTGTCGGGCAGTCGTATAGAAAGACGGGATCAGATGGACTTGAAGATGGCTGTGGGTGTCGCTCTTAGCGGAAAGCTTCTAAGTTTCGGAAGCTGGCACTGGAACAACAGAGTGCGGTTGTGGTTTCGATACTTCTGCGCTACCCGCTTGAGAAGCTTGAAGAGGAAGAGTTTACAATACTTCTCGAACATACGAGATAGCGAGTGCGGAGTCGAGATGAAGGAGCTGGCATGAGGATCTGGGTTGGAGGAAGCGTCTTCGGTCTTGTGTGGGCAGATAGATTTCCGCCTTGTGAAGTTTTCTTAGATCGCTTTTTTAGCTTCGAATCTAGAGTGATGAAGTCCGTGGGGCTGAAGGTGCTATTTCGGCTTACCTTGAGAGGAAAGCTCCTAAGTCTGTTGAACCTGTATTGGAGAAATAGAGTTAGACTGTGGTTTATATACTTCTGTGCCACTCGCCTGCAGCATTTGAAGTTTAGATCTGTACAGTATTGCGAGGATGAAAGTCGGACCGGTCCCTATACCGACGTGGAGGAGATCTCGATGGGGTTTCGAACGAGGTTCTGCTGCTTGCCCTTGAAGATATTTGACTTCGCGTGCGTTAGAAAACCACAGTCTGTTGCACCGAGATCGCAACTCCGACATGAACTTCTGGATACTCAGGAAAACATTAGGAAGCGAGCTCTTGGATGGTGGCACTTTGGCGAATCAATGCCCCAGAGTATGTGCACTGAGGTCTGTTTTACCCAGGTGAATTTATAGTTTCTGAAGGCATTCTTTGGGTACACAGTAGTAGCTATCAGGAGTTCCCTTGTGAAAGCAATCTAAACCTCGTTATCGGCTTACGATAGTTTAAGTTAGTGATGACGTGCGGCGTCGTCGGTTTCGGGACTAGAGAAGTGTAAGGAATGCTCCTTGCATTCAGTTATCATTAGTCTCGTCGAATTAGGGCACTTCACTGCATCTCGGGCTCTAGAACGCTGGCAGTGTTGTGCGCTAATGTCGTTAGGATGTCATAAATAGGGAAAACGAGGGCAAGAAGTAGCCTCTCTGAATAGAAGTTGTCTTGCCCTGCTTCCGTCCGAAGTTAGTGGTGAGCATTGTACTAATTATTTGGATCCATTAGACAGAATCTAGGCGTTGTTTAAGGCGGTAATTAATTCACCTCGCTTGTAACTATATTGTTATTATTTGTGTACGTATAAGATTGTCTCTTTGTAAGTCCCAGACAGACCCTTATTTCTCTCGATACATCCGGGAAGAGTTCTCATCGATAACGTCAGGCGGAAACTCATCCCTTCGCACTTTCTGTTAGTATTTGCACTGTTCAGATGGCGCATATTCCAGATTGGTCTTTGGCCTCTGGGGACGTTATCTATGATTAACAGTGATTATCCGCGGTTAAACATAGATAATCGACATATCTATGTTTAACAGTGATTATCCGCGGAGCTCCAAATTTTCTCTTCTTCCTCCGGTCTGGACTAGTCAGCATGTTCGCATTATACTCCTCCCTGTCCAAGGGTTGGTGTCGTGCACGACTGGAGTCTTCGGTTCCTCATCTTGTCCTGAACCTCAGCGGGCCATTATTTGTCAATAGAGTGGGTCTCATGATGTCTCTATGCTTTTAAGAAGGTTTCTTATGTCTGGTTCAAGCCGAATTTCAAGCGGAATAAGCGCATGTGGTGGACCACTAGATTATTTCATTGTGTATCCTCCTCTCGAATAACAATCCGAATGAACCTAGGGAATGCGCTTCATCGTTTACGATTTTTTCGTTGTATGGACGACCAGTGCCAATTACGTCGGATGATGCTTTCTCTGAGCTATTTGAAACCGACGAATGACAAGTATGCTAATGAAGTTACAGTAAAAGAGCTTTATACGACTCACCTTTGAGCTTTGTTACGGTAAAAGTACAGGCCCCTTCCGGAGAGAACAGTCCTCGAAAATTTGAAAGTCGATTTCAGTTTCAGAGATTCCAAAGTCTATTTTGTGTATACATGTATTCAAGGCTTCAAATCTTGTATCCATGTATATTGGTAAACCTGCCTATCGAGGGAAACTCCGCTTTGGGACTATATGAACCAGTGTTTGACCCACCCTGTACCTTACCGTAGATGGACGTACGGGATAACTTCCACTCATCGCTTGTCCAGACTCCACAGGGGAGGACAGCCACTGAAATCGTAGCGATTGATCTCCACCAGTGCTGACTCACTCAAGGCTGCCTGACGTGGAAGCTAGGATCAGCAGGGTGAACGTCATGAACCTGTAGCCAGTATCCAATCACTCCACTCGTAGAAACAATATTCTTCTTGTGTATGTCTCCCGGTGTGTTGTTGTTTACTGGCCTCTCCGACTTCTCCTGTGGAAAATGGCGGTCACTGGCTTGGACTTGGTGTCAAGATTATGGATTACTCAACCCCGCATCGAAACTAAACACGGCGAAAGATTACCCTCAAGTTCCTTCACTCGTTCCAGCTTCAGTTCGATCCGCCGCCTCTCCTGTTTGGAGTCCGGAGAAGGACGACGGAATCGTCTGAAGATTCGAAGTGAGGCAGAGACCCAGACAGAGAGCGGGCAGAGCACAACTTCTGATGATGGGAGAAAGAAGGTCGTTGTTGTAGGAGCAGGCTGGGCAGGTCTCGGTGCGGCTCATCATCTCTCGAAGCAGGTAAGTCAGTTGGTCCTCGCCTTACACAGCGGTGTGTGGAGGAATAAATACATGTAGAATTTATAACAGGAGACTACAGCCCCGCCTCAACGTTGTGTACAACGAGTTTCGATCAGTTACTGGACTGTACTCCTCTTCGTGATGGTTCCAGAGAACATCTAGTGTTCAGATTTCCCTCAGCTGAAGAGCCTGGACTCATTTCTACCTGTTACGGTGGTTAAGACAGAAATTGTGGAACGGTTGATTAAAAAGCTCTTGGAGAGGAGTTGACTGGCACACCGTGCCGGGTAGGGAGGCTGAACATTGAATGTGTCTGTCGTTGTGAGGCTGGGGATAATTCTTGAGTGAGGGTGATAGGTTTCTACATGGATTTTCAGAAAGAGTGTGCCTCTGGTGTGTACTTTCGCAGGGTCTCGACGTGACTCTGATAGAGGCTGGCCCTCAACCGGGGGGACTTGTAGCAGGATGGAAAACTTCGGCGGGCCGTTCAGTGGAGGTCGGCATTCATGGTATTCAAGTCTTGCTTTACTATACTTAACTCGCCCGTTCATTCATTAATCCACGGTTCTGTAGTGTGGGTATCTCGCGGATGATCGACTTCCCTCGGTCGAGGTATTGCAGTTTTCAGCCCCCAGTAATGCACGTGATCCGAACGATTCCGGTAAATTCTCCACTGACGTAGTGTGCACTCCTGACACAGCTAGATTAGTAAAGCACAATCAGAGGTTCAGACGGAGTGAGAGTGGAGATTAGATTATAGAACATCACGACACTCAGGCCACAAACATGATATGTTAGCACCGGGTTTGTTTTGGTTCAGCTCAAGGAAACGCGTACAACATTCAGGGATGTTTCTTTACGTTGGTGTGTGGAGCACATAACTCGTAGGACACATTATGGCTAACGGATAACATGAAGTTAGCACTCTTGCCACCATGCAAATCATGTCAAGGAAACCGTAAGGAAATCTTTTGTGTATTCGGCAAATTTGAAGAAACATCGAATGCGTATTCTCACACGTTGTCGAGATAGGTTTCATCCTAGAATTCCAATAGTCGTTTATGGCGGACAGCAACTTTGATAAGTGAATCAATTACGTCGGTCGTGTGAGTCGGGTGGTGTTTGACATTGGATGATTATTGGTGGTTTGATCATCTTCGTCTGATCTCATACACGGAGTGAAGCTCATTGACTGAACTGGAAAGTGGTGGGATGATGGATGACACGGGTGAACAACCAACACAGGATTCTGGTACCCGTACAAGAATATATTTGGATTGGTGGATGAACTTCGACTGCAACCCTTCACCACCTGGACTCGCTCGGCTCAGTACTCTCCGGCTGGACTCGAGGTATATTAACGAGTTGAAGTTTGTCCTTGCTACTTTTTCCTCCGTGAATGCTATGCCCGTAGTGTATCAGTTTTCTGAGCTGTTTTCCAGTTATCTAGTGAAATCACCATGCGATCAGCCTCAGTACTGACTTGGTATAGTGACTGCCGAACCGAGGCTGATTGTCTGTAGCTTGTTGTTTGTTCTTGCTGTGTTGTGGATCAGGTAGAGTCTCCTATTTTCCAAGATCTTCCCCGGCTGCCAAGCCCACTCGGAACTTTTGTCTATACCCAGGTGAGGATGCAGTTACTTTTATTCGCATATAGACTGATGTGAATTCTTGCAGTCTGGAGTATCTTCCTTTTATTTGTTCTACCACATATCCGTGTATTTTGCAGTTACTTTCTATCATTAGAAATGATAGGAAGTAGCCGGAGGAGTAACCTGCTATTAGGCGCTAGCTGCTATGGTCCGGGGTAGCTGATGTAAGTGACTGTTGCTTATATATGTTGCAGTTTCTTCGTCTACCTTTGCTCGACCGATTGACAGCACTTCCTCTCATGTATGCAGGTGACACTTTGATGTCCATAGGAAGATAGATTTGTTTGAGGTTTGGAACCTTGTCAAGTGCATAGAAGAAATGTTTACACAGATTTCTCAGCTGATTCCAACTGAAGAATATCGAGAAGAAAACGGTTTATTGCGAAGTATACTCTGACAGTGTAAACTTCGTGGCACAGTGATCGACTTTGATAACAGTGATGCAGCCTGGAGGAAATATGATACTAGTAAGCACCATAATTCCACAACTTCGCAGCGTTCTCGCGATACTTTTTCTACTTCAAGGTTCATGACAAGTTAGACGTCCATAAGCAGTTGGCGGATGGACAGCCAGTCGTGCCAAGAGATTATCCCAAGGACCATGATTATAGAGTTTATGGAAGTTATGGGTACTTAAGTTATGATTGATAAGAACGATGTGTCCTCTGTAAGAGGGATGTGGGGAAATAGTTTGATCTGTTCACCCTTCCGGAGAATATGAGTGATTAGCGACGGCCAGAACTTCGTATCATGTAGTTGGCCATTGTGCTATCTGGGGAAGGATTGTCAAGCTTTTCAAGTAAATCCGACGTGTTTATGGTGTTCTCTACAAACATGATTTGCTCCTGGCAGGAACGGCCAGGGAGCTGTTTCGAGAGTCTGGATGCTCAGAGCGGGTATATAACGACGCCTTCAATCCCATGCTACTTGTGGGTTTGTTTGCTCCGGGAGAACAATGCAGTGCTGCGGCCACAATCGGGATGCTTTACTACTTCATCATTGCCCATCAGGTTCGATTCCTTCTATCTGTTCCTCTAGCGTACGCTTCTTTTGATGCTTCATTCTTTTCAAGTCCCGCTTTTCTCAAGTTTCTTGTTACGCGCTTTCCAACAACTTTGGCTCCTCCAGTATCCTCCTCATGATTTCATTAATGGCTGATCGGGTTCCTTGCAGGCGGATTTCGACGTTGTATGGTGTAGGGGAACTGTCGGAGAAAAGATCTTCAAACCATGGATTGAGGCGATGGAAAACAGAGGGTTGAAATTTTTGTCGGGCAAAAGAGTCACCGATGTTATACTGGACGGCGCAACTGGAGAGGTGACGGGTGTCGCTTGCGGAGAAGAAACCTTTGACGCCGATGCAGTGATATTCTCCGTTGGTATCACCGCTCTGCAGAAAATTGTTGCAAACAGGTAGGTACGGCGGTCGAACAATGATGGATGGAATCAGAACATAGCCAGGGATGCGAACGGCTGTTTAGCACTCTTACTCATTCACGCACGGTCTGATAACAAACGCGGGTGTAAAATTTTGCTGCAGTTCCGTGTTGAAGACCAGAGAAGAGTTCGTCAACACGGCGAACTTAGGCGGCATTGATGTTTTAGCCGTTCGGCTTTGGCTCGATAGAAAGGTCAGTTACATAAGTCCGAGGTTTCCCTCGATTGAATCTGAAGTTCCCTCGTGCGTGGGAAGTGGCCGGAATGTTCAGTTTGACGTAGCGCTGATAAACCGTAGTTACCACGCAATGACTCTTGTGCATCATATAAAGAAATATCTTCACTTGTGTAACTCTCTGGGTCCGAGTCTGTGGAACAGGTGAAGATTCCGAAGCCCAGTAACGCGTGTTTCGGGTTTGACTCGACTACTGGATGGACATTCTTCGATCTCAACTATTTGCATGACGAGTACCGAGACGAGCCTGGAACTGTTGTTGAAGCGGACTTCGTAAGTTCTCTTCTCTACTGCTCGGATTTGTCAGTCAGCGGGTAGTTGGGTTATGATGAAGTATGTAGGCAGAGAAGACTAGATTGTGATTCTTGTTGGATGTTTCATTGATCAGCATATAGTTTCTGACAACAAAGCTCAAATGATCGTGGAAAACTACCATTTTTACATGGATAAAAGAAAGTGTGGATCTGAAAGTAACTGATGAATGTCGGTGATATTCAGTACCATGCCAATCAATTCCTGCCACTGAGCGACGAGCAAATAGTTCAGAAGGTACAAACGTACCTCACGCAGTGCATCCCAGAATTTGGAAGAACCAAGGTCGTAGATCAAGCGGTCGTGCGATTCCGGAGAGCAGTTACTCACTTCTCCCCAGGCAAGGACTTCTCACCATATCCTTGGCGGTCGGGGTCTGTCTAGTGAGTTGACCATGAACTTTGCAGTATTCTTGATGGACACTAAAGTGAAGATAAGATATCCTCCAGCGGCTCAGTATAGGAGGTTTATTACGGAGCTCACTATAACGTGCTTGTCCTCCTTGCGGAATGGCTCCAGGATCATATCAGCACATGATGGATGGAGAGACAAGTTTTCCGAATGTTTTCATGGCGGGTGACTGGATCAAAACCCAGCATGGCTCGTGGTCTCAGGTAACAACACATTTATGTTTGGCAACATTTGACTAAGGTTCATAGAAGCACGACATAGAGATGGTGGTCTGAAAAGGTTCCAAGATTAGCTATACAGTTTACATAAAACGGTAATGTTTAAGTTGGCGGTCAGAATATCTGCAAGGTTGGCTTACATACGGACCAAAACACGACTTCTATTGGAAGTTCTTTCTCGATGCCAGTTAGGAGGTTTATATACCTTCATTAGCCGGCTGACCTTTATTTGGCTGCATTGAATCGTCCCTCAGGAAAAGGCTTTTGTCACGGGACTGGAGGCGGCCAACAGAGCATTGGATTACTTGAACACGGGGAGTCCTGCTGCCATCATCCCCATAGAACCCGACGAGCCTCATGTACAAGAGCTGCGACGCTTGAACAATGCAGCGAAAGACTTACTTGCTCAAGCTGGTGCTTTCTCCAATGTTCTGTAGGACACTGTAGACAGCCTATTTAAAGTTTGCGATGAGCGCAATCGCACACGTTGTGTGTTGATGAACCAGATGTGACATAATGCTAGAATTGCATATACATGAACAGCTCGTTACCCCAAAGGCCAAGCATGAAAGTGATAAATGTGAAAATTCTTCTTGAAGATACCACGGAGCCCAACACCAAGTACAAATATTCTTTATTCACTAGCTGACGAAGAACATGTGTTACCTGCCTGAGCTAAATAACTACTAAAGCATACGATGATATGCCGATTTGAATATGAGTTGGAGACTATGAGTAATATAAGTAATTCGTTCTGTGGCAGTGGAGTCACCGCTTACTTTGGTAGCAGGGAAAGTTTGTTGCCTGTGTATATAGAAAGCATCAATGTTCTGTTCCTTTTCCCCCTGTATGAACTTAGACATTTTAGACAAATTCTCGCTCGCTTGAGAACATCCAGTGTGGGAATTCCGTCACATGCACTGCCGAAGTTCTAATTTCAAAGGACTCACTTGTCATTGAAGTCAGTTCATTCGTAATCAGGCAGTTCCTGATTTGCCTCCTCCCTACGTCCATCCTTACATCCAGAAAGAGTAGTGTTCGAGCGCTGATGTCAAGCCCACTTTTGCCCGTTTGTGCTCTGTTAAAGCTGAAATATGTACCCGTTTGGTTTCTTGACCAGCAGAGTTAGCAGATGTACAAATTGGTGTTATTGGAGTACTTACTGGCTGCCAGTGGCTGGAGCACAAAGGAGGCAAGTAAGTTTCCCGGCTCATAGGACAACCGAGACAAGGTACAGTGGCAGGATATCTTGACTTCATTTTTTGAGCTTTTGCTTCCTCTCAGAAATCACGACTATGTTTACTGAGTAACTCAAAGAAATTTACAGGTTCTATGATATCATTATCGTCTGAAAAGACATTAGTTTCCCCAGAGCTAATTTACCATGTTCATATTTCAAAGCTCTCGCGTGGACTGTACCTATGCTCTATGCTACACGAAGCTCAGACCTTGCATCTTTAGCAGACTGACAAATTTGCATCATCCTGAGTTCGCACCATCTGTTCGTGGTTTTTATGTCGATTGAGATACTCCTACATATCTGAATTTACTTGAACACTAGTCCTCTTTCTCATAAGAGAATGAGTTAATATAGACCTTGTTTTTCATGGGAGAGGATGGAAATCGACGAGCAGCGAAACACCATCCAGTGCAGTGGGCAAAATGATAACCGTCCCAGTACACTTCCACCAAAATATCTCTCTCTTGGCTCTGTTCCATTATCTTTGCTACCCCAAAGAAGAGTTTGTGCAGTGCAAAGTCCCCAAAGGCAGAAATTTTAGGAAGGACTTCGTTTGTGGAGACTGAACCCAACCCACAATTTCTTGATTCATGTTAAACACATGTAAGTTGTGCATTTAGCCTTCACTATCTAAGAAGTGAGACCTCAAGGAAGTAAGATGATTTCACTTAGCCTGCAGCGTGATGTGAGACTGGGCCTATTAAGCTCCTGTAGTGAAACATGTGCTTATCACTCGGCTGTAGAATCACGTACGCGAAGTGGATCTCGTTTCTCCTCGTCTTCTTTGAAGCATCGGTTAACTTTGAACCGAGAGCAACATTCACGTGACTGAACTCTAAATTCGTTCCTCCGGTCGAACCTTCGAACCGGCGGAAGGAATTTGTGCGAACCGCGACTAACTGAGTTCGTTCAGCCTCTGCAGATGCTACCGACCTGGGCCACCACGGCGGCGTTCGTGTTCCCGCTACTGTCAACGTTAACCGCGTCCATGGGCTCCACATTGGACACAGCAGACAGGGCTCCCATTTCACCGTCCGCTGCGTCGCTCATCTTTGTCGTGGTCATGCTCATTACTCACTGTAATCTCGGCTCCCCATCGGCCTCTTCGTTGCACTCGTGCGGAAGTACACCAGGCGAATTTAAGCAGGTCACAGCGTCACGCGCGTCGGTCGCGCTGACTGCTTCTGTAACCATTCTCTAACCATGATTTTTATCAGCGCTGGTGGAATAGCGAGGCGGCTTAGCTCAAAGATGTCACTCGCAGCAGTTCGTCGTGGCTCATTCCACGATACGCTGCCTCTGTTCATCATCGCTACGGAGTACTCCTTGAGTACCTTTCACCAGGCCACACGTCATCGTCGTTGGCCTTTCGTCCGTTACGTTAGGTCTTTTGGCGTCACAACTCATTCCTGTTGCTTGCCCTGCCTGCCTTTCTACTTTTGATGAGTGCTGCTGGTTGGACGGCAACCTGATTGACGGAAGCTTGTCAGAGGATTTACTGGCTGCTTGCGTTGGTACTGGGTGTGACCTCGCCATCTTGTTGCTCGGCTCTTGCTTCTCGTTACCATGTACTGCCTTCATCGCCGGAGGCTGATCGTGGGAGCTTGAGTGAATGTGCTAATACAATCTACGGTACTTCTTCATCACTTCTCTTACTCAGGTCTCTTACTCAGGTCTTCTGCCTCTCACTGAACCGGCCGCTGATCACTGTCCCTGCTTTGAGTCTTCTTATTTTGCCCTTCATTCTACTAAAATTCGTTTCGCCTTGCCTATAGTGTACTGAAGTCGGAATACATGAATGCAGCGTGACTGAGAGATCTCTGCCGTCCTCTCAACACCGTTTGATAATACTCTGGCATTCCTTACTCAATTCATATATCTGGGTAACTTACTTGCCCAATAGCCAAGGCAGAGTGAGTGACAATACTTCTTTACAGATACCACCTATTACATGGGCAGCGACAACACGCCATAAGTTGAACTTCAAAGTTGAAGCAAGTTGATTCTGTGCAGGGAAAGTTGTCTACGGACTTGTAAGCTCATAATATCCACCTGCCGTAAAAGTCAAGACGCTCAACAGTAAGGTTGTATAGAATGAGGACACGAACATTACTGATGCTGACTTTGCTCCTGGAGGTGATATCGCTCCTGGACCGCCTGGAGGAGTAGCACGCAATTGCGTATATGAGTACCTTAGTAAGGAAAAAGGAGGTTACTTAACACAGGTTCTGCTTTCAGCTTGGCCAACAAAGATCTATGATTACCCTGGGAGAAGATGGTTTGGCTCACTATCAGCTGGCGCAGACGAGTGAGTGAAGTATGCGAAGTCCTAACTCTACTACACCCTAACCACTGGAAATGAAAACATGTTGTATCTACTGAAAAGCGATTTTTCACTATAGCCTGCTCTGCAACCCTCGCCCTGCCTGTGAGGTTCCACGTACAGTCAAGTCGCCATTCGTACTGCTTCATCTTAGAGATACTAACGATACTAAGCACAGCAGCGACTTTCTATCAGCAGACGACGTTCACTTTATCTGGGTTAAGCTTACCTAGTGTGTTGTTGCCATGCCCTGCCCGAAACAAGACAAGCAAATCAGTTCGACCCAGCTCCATTGTTGGAAACTTCCGATACTTTTTACCAATTCAATTAGGCCCCAGAAAACACCGGAAGAAGGTGAGCTTCAACTATACAGAGCTAGCTGAAAAGTAAAGAGAATCACGACAAACTTTTCAAACTGCAATATTCAGTTGGCACTTAACTAGATTCTTCTGTCTTAATCGATGCATTCATGCTGCAAACGGAACTGAACACGTCGAGCGTCCACTGATAGAGTCTGCGAGTTTAGAAGAACTACAATCTATTGAGAAGTAGGTTTAATGGGCTCTGCATCGGACAGAACTAGTCGTCCCAATATACCGAGAGGTAGAGGGAAGGACTTCTGACTAGGGATCATGTCAACATGTGCAGGTGTGGATACAGATTAAGAAGAGAGAAGGGAGATTAAGAGCGCAGTGAAAGTATATATATATAGTCATCCAACCTCACAGTCGAACCCAGACGAAAATATTGCAAGTTTGACCTGCTGCTTGGTGGAGAGAGAGAGAGAGAGAGAGTAGCGCGGGCACTTTCTTCCCGGAAAGGTTTAAGCTCCATTCTGTAAGTGCAGAGAGTAGCGCAGGCACTTCCTTCCTGGAAAGGTTTAAGCTCCATTCTGTAAGTGCTAGGACATCTCCCCTTAACACAACTGGTACACAGGGCAATAAGAGTGCACAAAGCCTGTGAGGAGTTTCACATTCTCCACAACCACAGACCTTGGACGAAACTTGGGTCTCGCAGAGGAATGGTGAAATGGCCGGCCACGGCAGAGGAAAATTGTAATTCACTTTAAAACAGAGAGCCGCTCTGAAGACTCTTTCATGCAGAGGAAGGGCACAGGAGAGTCAACGTGTGCTTGCTCAAAGTGGACAGTGCAAACACATACACTAGAATCTAGATAAACTGCGATATGCCCTACAGTATAAGCAAGTGACACTCCTTGTTTCATCTCTCTCTCTCTCTCTCTCTCTCTCTCTCTCTCTCTCTCTCTCTCTTACTTATATTTCTGTATTTGTATAGGGCTCTCTCTCAGGACTGAGACAAGCGGGGGACGAACTCACGGACATTACAACCGTAGTGTGATGGGAAAAGAGGTGTGGTGCGGTGGAAGTACTTACCTGGGCAGTGTGATTCATCAATCTTCACCTGCTCCTGCACGCCACACTCCTTCGGGAGCAGCTTCACAAGAGTGAGGTTGATGGAAGGGAGTCCAGTGCTGGCACTGGCGTTGGCTCCGCCCCCTATGAGCTCGCATATGCAGCTCGGAGTCTCGACCAGAACGGTACTCAGTGCATCACAGCACGTTTCAGGAGGCTGCGTGTCCTGTCCACTAACAAACGACAGACAAGGAGCCAGCTGCACTACTTGCGCTGAGCAATCCGGTTTGTCCTCTCCGGAAGCTGCCCGAAACCGAAGGAGCAGCAGCAGCAGCTGTACAAGGACAAACTGAAACTGACAAGTTCGCGTCATGGTTCTCTCACTCTCTCTCTGCCGCAAAGAACGCCTTCCTCGTTCAGTATGTTCCCGCGAAGTAGAAATTCTGGAAAGTCTTGCTTAGAAGCCTCGGGGGCACATAGCACGTCGAGCTCGAGCTTAATGCTGCTACTGTTGTGGTTACTTCGGCCTTGCGTTCCAGTAGTGGATATAGCTGTTGCATACAACAGCAACGCATGAGTGAGCGTGTCGAAGGAACGAGATTGATCGTAGAAGTCGGAGCTGGAGCTGACATGACAATCCAAACTGCCACTGTCAGTCACTAATGGATTCATAATTTCATGCATTCATGTCTATTCGTACGTGGACAAGTTCTCGACAAGTCCATAGCAACTGCTTTCAATCGCAGGAAGCTATTACTACTGTGCTGTGAACTGCAACTGCGCATGCCTCACCGGCACAAGTTGGGCAACGCAAAGGCAAACTGGACCCCTGACTGGAGTGATCTTGGGTGGAATATAACCATGGTAAGAAAGCTCACTACTCCCATTTCATAAGGTGTATTAAGGTGCCCCTTTCTTTGTATAGGGATAGAAATTGCCAACAAGGAGATCTTTTTAGTCAACAGTTATTCAAATTTAACAATGTTCAACCTGTTAAAATGTACTTTTTATTCAATATAGGTCAAATATGTCAAACATCAAGCCACCAACCAAGTAGCCAGTACATGTCAGCACACTCGCATCATCCTTCAATCACAAATGTTGGTATTTAAAGTCAAGGATGAGTTGGCATTCTCCGGCTAGCCTAGAGTCTAGACAGTATAGGTCTTGCTTGTTATTATATACCTTACTGCTAAGCTATATCGTGCATCCTTGTTCGTGCATTTTCATATGCTAAAAGTCTAACTTCCTTGCATATATGGTTAGGTAATAAATTAAACTGCAATTTATATGTGATATGTTAGTGGGCAGCTTCTTGGATATGTAGTCCCGGATGTGAGTCTGTTGGCGTTCCCTTTATGGGTTATCTCTGGACCTTACTGCATTTCGAGGTCAGGTTATCAATTAACACTTAGAGAGAACTTTGATTTCTCTGTAAGTTTAGTATAATTCTGCTAAAAACCCCTGTGCCTATAGAAATAGTCAAGGTAACCAGCACGACTTCATTAAGCAGGTTCTTTGTCTGCAAGAAAAGAAAATTAACTGTTAAGCCTAAAATAATTTTGCTAATAAAACTTTTTAGCGAGAATGAAATGAATGTTTGTCAAGCAAGGACTTAAATCAAATCGCGCTATTAGCTTTGCAATCTGTAATTCATTTCAAACCAAACTGGTGAATATCGATTGAGAAGTACTCAGACAAAGGTTTTGTGGTTTCTTGGAGCAAAATCAAATATTCTTTCCATCTAAAGTGGACGGGGAGATAAAAGAAATATTTAGTTTCTGCTTGCTTTATATTCACTAGAGGTTTAACAATTATGTCTTTCTGGATAACAGCAAGCGGGCAAGAGTTTTCCAGAAGTTGATGTTATATATATATATATATATATATATATATATATATATATATATATATATATATTTGGTGCGCGATGTATTTCCAAATATCATAAGGTTGTGCATGATACATTAAAAAATAGGATGGGTATGTATGCGAGAAAAGAAGAAAGACATAAGTGCACACCAAGATCTAAATGAAGTTCTAGAATTCAGTGTATCCAATATGTATGTAAATATTACATAAAATTTACATGAATTACTTTGTTGATTCAAAGTTCATGCACAATAATGTAAGAATAAATATCTTTTGGAGGCTTGTGTTAGCAGTAGAACACTTCTTAGAGCATCTTCTTCCAAATAGCGATAAAGCAATCTTTATCTCTTTTTTGTATATTAAGAGTAAAAGATCTATATATTTTAAAGGTGGATTATTTCTACCGGATTCCTTAAATAGATTTTTAATGAGCATCAACATACGTAGAAACTAGAACTGGTACAAAAGCAACACAAACTGTTCTTTAAAGGGTTCGATTTTGGGTTAAAGAGTCTTTATTGGAAATTTTAAACTAAGAAAGTACAATACCTTTTGGAAACACTCCAAATTAAAGATTCTTAGAGAATGGTGCGAAAATATTCCTTAACTGGTTAAGGAAGTCTTTAAATCCCTTGTCATCCTATAAAAGGCACAAATGGACAAAAAGCCAACATTTCATTTGTGACCGCGGTCTGCTCCATACACAAAAGCGGAGCGCTCGATACTGTATAAAGCGCCGTTGCATGCACTCCACTCGTCTTCGTGCGTTCTCACTTGTTCTCATTCTGCCGCTGTCTACTCGTTGTTGCTGTTTACTCATTGAAATTCTCGTTCTTTCATTCTCAACATGCGTGAGGCTTGTGCTCGCGGAGGTGACTCATTCACTCGTGGTCCGCAGTGGTGACAATTTCTTTGTTTGTGATGATAGTTTCTGACCCACAGTGGTGATAGTTACTTGTCATGCTTTGAGTTTCAATCTCTACGTGAGTGAGGCTTTTGCTTGCGGTGGTGGCTCTTTCGCACATGGCTCACAATGATAACAGTCTCTTTGTTCATGATGACAAGTTTATGGTTTGCAATGGTGACAATTTGATGTCGTGCTTTTTGCTGTTTGCTCGCGACGCTAACAATTTCTTGCTCGTGGTGTGACCACTAATGCTTTCTTGTGGTACATGGGCTCATTTTCTTGCTTGTGGCTTGAGATGAAAGTATCTTGCACGAGCTGATAGTTCTTGCTTGAGACAACAGTTTCTCATTCATGGTGTGGACATTACTGCTTTCGTGCTCTCGACGTGAGTACTATGTTGTCCTACTCATTTGTTTTCTTACCCGTTAGAATTTTTGTTCGTTGGAGCTGTGGTGACCATTCTGTGACAGGCTATTTTTCAAACTCGGTGATCTATTTCACATTCGAGTTGTTGTTGCTGCTGTTTTATTCGAACCGGCCGTTCTTGCTATGACGTCTAGAAGCTATGCTAACGTTGTTGGCAAGATTGGGAATATTAGTGTGGAGTGGCTCACTACTCCCTCAATAGCTTGGATGATCTTAGGAGTTGTGTTGCTTGATCCGTTTACTGTAACCTCAGACAAACTTTGATCTTATTTCTCAATTTATTATTGATCTGAGTTACGGATCTTTCATTTCTGAATCTGTTTCATATCAAGCTTCACTACATCCCTTGCAATCACTTTCGGTAGTGGTTCGTTGTCTACTTTGGTGAAGAATTCATGAGGAGGGTGATAGACTTGTCTACTCCGGTGATATTGTCGATCATCACATACGAGGAGAGTTGAGACTTGACTGTACATCTTACTTTGATGGGTGAACAATCAATACTTGTGAAGTACTGACGGAGACCTTAATTAAAAGCTTTCTTCCTGATGAAGTTAATGATAGAGATAACTTACCTCAAAAAAGAAAAGAAAGAGAAAATAAGGACTTAAACCAAGAGAGTGGAGAAATTAGAGTAGAAGTTTCAGGTGGTTTTATGAAAAAATGGAGATGTAGTAGAACCGACGATGGTGGGCAATGGAGCAATGCTCATAAAGAATTGTTTTGGAGAACTGAGGCTGGAGATTCGAACACAAGTATGGTATGAGAGATCAACTTCGAAGGCTGGTGCAGTGAAGCTAACAACCAAGATGGAGGAGAGTCTGGATGGAGACGACTTGCAACTAGTGACTATTGGGATAGCATATGAAGATGTGCAAGTGTCGAGCATGCCAACTCTGACACCTGTGGTTATTCCGACCATACAGTTCTAAAATTCGACTCTGATAGTTCTTACTAGTGCAGTTACATCCACTGTATCATCTAGATATACTACTTCTGATTTTCGTGCTGAGTTGAAAAGTCTGACAGAGTCTTTGGCAGACTTGAAGATCAATATGATGAATTTGTTGCAACACCATAATCCAAATGTTGGAGGAGGTTCACGAGGTTACGAGAACTATCAATCTAGAGGTGGACCACCGCAAGATTCACCAAGGAACTACACGAATCAATGATGTTTTACGTGTGGAGGGTCTCGATTTCAACGTAATTGTTTCAAGTCGTAATGGTGGAATGATGGATGGAGCTCAAAGTCACAAAACAAGGACAATGGTGTAGCCTGCATTGATATCTTGGAGTCACGAGATGTACGAGAAGGTTTTCAATCCGTAGAGCTTTTGGCTCAAGAGAGGAAGGGGATGAGGACGCATTTCGACGAGGAAGAACCTATCGTGATGGAAGAGTCTCCAAGTCCAAATACTCGAAGTAGCAAATCTTCTTCAATTACCAAACAAGCGACAGAAGAGAGCGACAGAAAAAATTGAGAAATGTCAATTTCACGATCTCGATGGAGCAATCAAAATACAATGTGGTGGAAGATGTGGGTAAGCAAAGAGCAAACATTACTGTGGGGCAGTTAACTGCTTTGAATCCTTCTGTGAGAAAAGAATTTTGTAGCGGTCAGTCCGATGCATAAATAACCTTTGTGTCAGTCATCTGTTGCATGTACTGCTCGAAGCCAAGGTCTTCCGAGTATATTTCATAACTTTACTCCTTCAAGATTTGTAATGTCATTGCACTCCCATTACTGACACACAAACTCTCTCCAATACTCCCAATGGTCTAACTTGCTGTCTGTTAGCCATGCCAACCGTGATACTAGAAGGACGAGTTGGTACTAGATCCAACTTCCTCATAAGTCATTCTGAGATGGCATTTACTGTCGATCCTCCATCGAGAAGAACATATGAGATATCTCTCTCATTGATACGAGTCTCTACTTTTGATGTCTTATTGCATACCTCTCCTTCACTAGCATCTAAAGCACTAACCTTGACGATAAAATGATCTATCTTCTTCTTTCGATCGCGTCGAGAGTATCGAAAGTTTATATTATTGTTCTCACATAAAGCATATGCTTTGACTGTATATCTGAAGAAGGGGATAGATTATGTGTTGATTTTAGGAGATGAAGAAGCTCTAGCCGCATTTGAGGAACTAAAGAAAACTCTTACTTCAGCTCCAGTCTTGATTAAGCCCGATTGGAATAAACAAATTATTCTATACACGGATGTTTCAAATATAGTAATAGGATGTACTTGAAGTCAGTATGATGTTGAAGATAGCGATCATCCTATAGCATATGCTAGTCGGTAAATGATCAAGACAGAGAGAAATTATTATGTGACAGAGAGAGAAAGATTTGCACTGATTTATGCTCTGAGAAAATTTTTACATTATCTCATGAGAGGTAAGGTCACTATCTTTACCAATCATAAGACATTGAAGTGCATCTTCAATAAACCTATGGTCGAAGGACGATTAGCAAAGTGGAAGCTCTTATTGTCAGCATACGACTATGAGATTTTTGATCGATCAGGAAAAAAGCACGCAAATACAAATTTGATATCTAGAGCTTACGATGACGATGGAGAGGAGTCAGTCGATGGCACCTTTCCTGACAAATATTTAATAGTCTTGATGAGCAACTCTATTGTCTTAAGACAAGTCTCTTGCTAAGCAGCCCCCTAGTTAAGATGGAGTCTTTCTGTCCTTACACGCATAACAACTTATCAAGCAGCCCCTTTGCCAAACTGGCCCCTAGCTAAGCTAGCCCATTGTTTAATAAAATTTCTCAGCCCTCGATGTCATCTTGATGCAACCCAGATTATGAGTCAAGCCACGAGTTTAGAGCCTACGCCACAAGACCACCCCACAGGCTTACAGCCTTTCCATAGCTATATCAAGTATCTCCCAACTCATAATGTCGGTTGCATGCGGAGGCTTAGGTCAAGGAGTCCACGTTTAAAGATGATACTAGTCTCCCGTCCTTAAATGTGCAAGACGTAGATACACAACCAACATAGAGTCTCATCCAGGCGGCCCTCTCATAGTTGTATCAAGTATCTCAATCTCATAATCTCGGTTGCATGCGAAGACTTAGACCATGGAGCCCAAGTTTAAGGAGGATATCATTCCCCCGCCCCTAGATGTGCAAGACGTAGCCACACAACCAACATAGACTCCCATCCAGGAGGCAAACACGCTGAGATAAGAAACATGAGTCAAGAGGATTTGATCCAAGGACCTCTTCTTCCTAGGTGAACGTCGCTTTCACTGAGGTGGCTGGCTGCTGTTTCTGTTTAATATAGTAAAGAGATTTGTGCACATACTTACAAAACTGATCTTATATTCTTGGCTAGCTTTTCTAGTGCTACTTCCTCTATACATTTTTGTTCCTAGTAATGAAAGAACCAAAACTATACTACTCAAGAACATGAACCCGATGGTGTCATCAGATAATGAATCCAAGTCACCATCAGAAAACGACAAAATTTCTTCTTTTGTCACTTTCTTAATCTAGAAATGACGCAAACATCTGCGTATAATCTTATTCTGCATAAATGAGAACATGTGCCTGCTCTAATCAAGAAGAGCTTCCACCCGATATCTTCGCGGCTTTTTTGACATTCTTTGGAATATAAGTTAAGAGGCAGCTTGTCTAGCTCGGCCCTAGCTTAGCACCTGTCCACCTTAACAAGCTCTAGGGAAGCTTCCCTTACAGCTACGTACACACTGGAAGAAAAATCTTTTTGTTACTAACTTTCATTGTACAAACTCGCATGCAACTCGACAATGTCTTAGTCTACGAGGGAGATCTTGGGTTGACCTGATGGTGTAAAGCTCTAAAGGAATTGACGAAGAGTGGCAGTGAGACAGCTGACTGTGCGAGAGCGAGGGGAATGACAGACAACGGGTGAATGAGAGATGAGAAAAGAACATGTTTGAGCATGAGAAGCCTTGATTGGAAGTTGAGAAGGGGAGTTCTATGCAACAAATTTGGTGGCAAAAGAGCGAAGAGCAAAGTGCTAGATCATTGCAAGAGTTATTTGTGGATGCAGATGAATACCAAGATATAGAGTGGAGTCTGCAAGTTACTGAATGCGGCATCCAAACTGCCTGAGTCAAGTTGGCAGAGCTTGCCACCTGTCGATAATAAGGGTCGTTAACTTGGAGAAGTTAATAGCTACGCTAGTAGTAGATTGAAAAAGAATCAATATTGCTTGTAACCCTCCAAAGAATTGAGAGTGAAGCTGAAGAAAAACCACGATGTTGTCCACATAGAAGACTGCATCTAGGTGGTCATGAGGACCAAATTGAACCATGTGTAAGAGCTCGGTCACTCGAGTCTGTTGAATGGATACTATTAATAGTATCGTGGTAAGAGTATATAACGAGAGGGTGGCATTTTGACGCACGCTCCGCTCTATGGAAAACGGAGGAATAAACAGTGAATTAAAATACACAATGGTAGAAACAGACAACATAAGACCTTGAACCGAAGAGATAAACTTAGATCCAAATCCAAACTGTGAAAGTAAAGGCCATAAGAAGAAATGCTGAACTTTATCATATGCTTTCTGAAAACCAAGTTGTAAAAAACGAGTTGAAGAGCGCCGGTGATAGAGAGAGTCGTGGGTAAGAAGAAGCGTGAGGATATTGTCAGCTGTGGATCTGCACGAGAGACGATTGCCGGGAGAAGAAGAGAGAGCTGCTGGACCAATAACTTGACGAGAAGTTTATAGTGGGAGGAAAGTAAAGAGATGAGGTGCCAATCGAATAACTTAAGCAGTGATAGATTCTTGGATAAAAGTTTAATGACCCTCTAAAAGTTTAATGACCCTCTAATGTGGAAAGAGAGAGGTGGTCCAGAATTCTAAACAAAGATGATAACAATCCTGTCTTATTATGAGTCAAATGGCCTGCAGGATGTTTGTGGAGATGATGTCTATGCTGAGAGCTCGATCCCGTATAGACAGCTCGATCCCAAGAGAGAAAGAAGAGAGTATCAATAATCTCACTAAGTGTAGAGGAGTCATGAAGAAGGGCATTGTGTGCATTAGAAACGATTGGAGAGATAGTGTGAAGCAGTTGGATGAGGTTCAAGTGATTTTCTGCAGTAGAGAAGAGTTGAGAGTAGAAAGCGTAGACCTTATCACAATGTCATCGATGATAGTAAGTATCTAGCTTGAAGAAGTTGTAAGTGAAGGAATGTGTACATGACGAAATCGATGACGATAGAACCAAAAGAAATATTTAATAAGAGCATCATCTAGAATTAGATGTTGGGATCGAGACGAAAGACGCAACTGGTGAGAACGTATCGTTTCAAGATGTCGCTTGTGAGCAGTGAGATTGGCAACGGTCTGGAAGTCATCCTGGGTCTTGGTACGTTTGCGGTGTAGAGCCACAAGATGTGTAGTAAGCAGATCCATTGCTCGGAGCTGTTTCGTCTCCTGCTCTTGGAGACACCGAAGATGATGACGGATGGTCTCCTAACCAAGTACGTAACTTTAGACGAGTGAGAGATTATCGAGTAAATGTAGTCTTTTCGATATGTTGTATTTGTATTATTCTACTTTAAAGATCAATGATTTTACATTGTATGTTCAAGATCAAAATAAAATAAAACTTATTATTTCAAATTTTAGTTTCAGACGGCATAAACTTAGAAAATAAGAATATGTAGATGCCATTAGTTATAGAGGAACCCACTTATAAATTCTCAGGCATGACAACCGCATAATCTGTTTATGTCGAAGTACAGTTGTGGTCGTAGTCTAGTCTAACCTTTGGAATACCTTCTGCCTCGGAAAGCCCGAGCTCAAGAGTGTAGAAAAGTGAAAGAAAATACATAGCGGGATATCCATAATGTCAAATCTCACTTAGAACCTGAAAGAATATGCATGCTCACCTGGATCTTTCTACAATAGGAAGAAGACACGCGTAGGTCAATTTTATGGTGCGATTGGCAGGACAGGTGTCGAATATTAGCTGTCGGGCATTTTTTAATTATTATTTCTATCATGACATCAACGGAGTAAATATTTGTTTCTCTTGGAGGTTATTTTGGTTATTCACTAAATACTATTAAACATATATTAAAATAGACTTATGAACTAAGCAAGTGTGATAAATCAAATATAATTGAATTGTTAAATGTTACATCCTAAGGGGAGTTATGAAAAGAAACCAGAAATGAAATGCTTGTTATCACGCTCAACAAACTATATATTCTACATCCTGACAAGTTAGGAAAAGAGTTTTGATTGAAGGTTTTATTTATTATCTAACCTTCCTTGGCAAAAGGGTGGGGTAGGTTAATAAGCATCATAAACCTCCTTTGGAGAACATTTGTTCTCTTTATATTATAAAAATTGTTTAAATATTAGCTAAAAAGCAAAACTCAGTTAACCTAAATTTATAGAAAATTAAATGATATCCAAACTAAGAATTGCAAGTATATCCGGACATAACCCGTAAAGCAAAAGCACATATGCGTTTATAAAGCAACTAGTGCTGTAACTTGATACGGTAGTAAATAAATAAATATTTATTATATTTTTTTTGACAAAAAGGTGAGGGTAATAAATTGAGCATCCTACCCTTTTCCATCTCTAGAGGGGTAAAAAATTTTGGAATCGAAAATTATCAGAGGGAAATGGACAAAAATCGGTATTAAATATTTGATTTCTCTGGGTTTTTAATTAGTAATTTACTGTCATTTAACATTTTAACCTGCAAAACATCCAACTGTTCACCATTATAACGAGACTTTTCAAAATTCCAACAGGTTGAGAATACAAAGAATACCGGTTAGCCCGAGCACTGGGAGAGGTGATTTATTAAGCAAATAAATAAATAAGCACGACTCTTGATAATGCTCCGCCAGAGATGAACTTAGTGCGAACGGGGAGAGAGAGTGACAAGGACACTATCAGACAAAATCAAACTTCTTTTACGAACGTTGTGATGATTTCTCTTTTGTAATTATTCCGCCTTGTTGACAAAAACAAGACGGTATCCGGATTCCGGTGGCACATGAGCGGCGTACGTTTCTGGGCACGATGATGCATGGCGGGGCTACATCACGGCTCATGGTGCTCCGTGCCAATGGGCTCATGCGAATGCGTAGGCCACGTAGGCGTCGGAGGAATTCCGGGGAATCGGAGCAGTTTTTCGCATACGGTGTCGTGTTCGGTGGTGAAGTGCTCCTATCGTTAGACTCCAGAGTCCAGCGTCGCCCGCCGCGAATAAATATGGATTCTCCTTTCATCCTTGCGTGAAACCGGTTTGTCTCTTTCATCGATAGCTTTGCATTACCGGGTAATCTGCTGGTGCGTTCCTAAGCCACTGGATGAGAGGAAAGCAGCGGATGTGATTCATTGACTTCACGAGTAACTTATTCTCACTACCCTTCTATCGCACGATAAATAGTTACTACTTGGAGACTGATTACCAAACACTCTATTAGGACCCCGAAGCATTGCTGTGATACCATCCATTGATCTTAATCCAGCCAGTTTTGACCGAATCACGTACTGAAATGAAATAATCAAAAGAAGGAAGGAATTCTCATGAGTTCAGAGAAGCACATCAAAGAAAGTTGCAGAATCACCTCTTACTTTAATATGGTATGGTGTTATATAAAATCACATTGTTTGTATAAATATATTTTACCATATCTTTAATACGTTGGTCGGTCTTGACTCGACTCTTTTTAAGACTGGATTAATCGTTGTATCTTTTACGGACAATAGCAATTTTGTTTTCATGTGAAGAGATTACACAAGACAAGTAAGAGATTGCATAGGTTGATAATTTGTTGTACTTACACTTTACATGTTCTTATAGCCAGCTGTTAACATACACATCTCGTATCTTAATATTTCATTACTTGAATGCACTTTTGATGACAATAGCAAATTCAACAAGTTTACCACTATGTGAAAAAAACTACACAAGAAAAGTAAGAGATTACATGGGCTAATAATCTAAACGTTCATTGATACTGCCAACGGTTGACATGCATATTCAAATAATACAGTATTTTGACCTGCTGAAACTACTGTTGCCAATAGAGATGCAGTCAAGTAAATTTCTGCATTGTTCGGAGATTTCACTTGTTCATACCTCTATTGATTACATGAATGTGCGTATGTGGACTGTTATATGTTAAGCAACAAATTTATCGTTGGTGGCAAGAATCGACCCCAAGACTCCATTTTGAGGAGTGAGCACACCCGAGATCGAGATCTACGGTTGTAAGTAAAATCAGAAAAAAATAGTATTTGGCATTAATAGTTATATCAATGTAAAATACATAATTTACAAAACAAGATATAAAGTTCCAAGAAAAAGTGTAGATAGAGGGGAAACATATATATGTCCATTGGAATGCTACCAAACTACCGTACTCCGCAGAATGCAGAGTCAGAAGATATAGTGAGGATGCTGTGGCACCGTGACGCGAGTGAATTACGAATTCATCGTTGGAAGCATAATCACAGTTTAAACTCTAGAACATTTATTTTGTGAATGGTTTTAGTTTAGTCTAATAATAGGAGGAGTCACAGTTAAACACAAAGATTCTTGGACGTCTTAAAGATAAACAGTCGTAATAACAGTTCGTGAATTTTTGTTTACGAGCATGGTTCATAGAGAAGTGATCTTTTGAATTTCGAGAACCGTATCGTAATTAATCATTTGTTATTTTTGATAGTTGAAATTTATAGACCTAGCATTCAGTTGTTGTATATTTTTTCTTTTAGATTTTTTTTAAGATGAAAACTTTTTTTATTACACTTGGTAGATGGGTACAAGATCAGATGATGTTAAATTCTACAGAACAAGAGGCGTGGTACAAACCCTTTTAGGGGTTTTCTGAGTTAGAAGTATATTATTGGAAATATAAAGTATTTAGATGGTTTAGAACGTTTCAGTTCTTTTTGTTCGCTTTCTGTCATAAAAACTACATAAGTACTATACAAAAATTACATACTAATCAATTTAATTTAATTATGAATTTTAAATCTAGACATAACCCATAATGCAAAAACAAAAAACGTATTTTAGAGATTACCAAATACATTTAATTTAAACTAAACATTAATTAATTACCTAACCTTTCCCAAAGAGAAAATTAGGTAATAAATTTGCCCTCCTCTCTCGGTGAAATATGCAAGTAGCAGTGTGTAATGTACACTCCACGTAATGTACACTCCACTGGAGAAAAGGCTGTAAGATGACAAATCTAGCTTTTCCACTCCACGTTAAGTGCAATAGTAAGCAACCGTGCAAACATTGTATTTTCCGGACTTGACGGTCAATAAAGAGACTATGTAGAAACAAAGCTTCTTCTACACATCAACAGACTACTCCTTTTCCTTGACAAATCTGTTCCCCAGTCTACAATGTTATTCTCGTTTGAGAGAGGATATTGTATATTCACCTCTCTCAAGTTCGGAAGAGGAAGATATGAATACCTTTTAATTTTATTTCTTAAACTTTCTCTTTTGAAGAGTTAAATCATAAATCAAAGCATTATATTATAATTTATCATCCAGAAAGAGAACTGTGATGGTGGCATTACTGTGATGGTGGCATTAGACTCGTTTTGCGTGCAATTTTTATGGTTTTTTTTCATTCACAAGATCAAAGTGTGCTTTTTCTGGAAACGCATGTTTATATCTAGACATGTCAATTTGGTTTTTATTCACAAATAGAAATTCTTTTCTTAGTCAATTCAGATCTCAGATCGCAGTCAAGTCTAGATGTGGGACCATCAGATGGATATCAGTTTTTATTAAATCACTTCGGTTTTCTCTGAAATATGTGTGTCTATTTCATTCTCTGTTTATTCAAATTTTATTTTTTGTCAACGCATCTAATTCAGTTTATAACATCATTTTATGTTTCTATAATTCAACCCGATTGGTCAATAAAATCTGGAGATTTATTTTGCTAAAACTACAGTTGTCGTTTTCTTTCAGTGGTCCAAAATGTCACTTTGGATGTATATTCACTCATGTACACTTCGAAGTGTTCTTCGAATGTTCTAACTCTTCCGACAGGAAAGGTTAGAACATTAATTAATGTCCTCTGGAAATGACACGGTTTGATAATTAGTACCCTTGACTTATCCTCCCAGTAAAGCATCAGCCAGGACTCCACTTATAGGTTATATCCTGATGAGTTAGCTACTCAGAGACTGGCTAACATATATCACTTATGAAATAATTTAAATTTTTATAATAATTTATTATAATAATTTATTATAATATTTAGACGTTTTCTGATAAGAGAAAACGAGATACACTGTACAAGGCTGTGGGGAAGGATATTTCTCCTATTGCACTTAGCACTTCTTTTCCTTAACATATATTAATTTTCAACTTAGAACGTAGAAGGAAGTGTGGGAGAAAAGACTTGGAGTGACTTTTAATTCTATTTAGAACGGAATGCATGTGAAGTTATTAACGTCAAATGTATATTTAAATGAATGAAAGAGATGAACATAATGGATTTATCCAAAAGGAATTATTTGATTGGTTGCGAGAAAGCCATGGGGTGGGGAAAGGGAACTCACGCCGTTTCCAGGCACGCCAGGCGAGTAAAACGAAAGTGGAGAAGAGGTTATGTAGGGTTGGACCGAACAGATAGCCGCACGATCGGAGCCACGTGTCTGTTACTGCGTGGCGTGCGGCAATCCGCGCTCGTTCCTCGCCTGCTTTTTGTGCTTCTCCTCTACGCAAAAGCCCTTCCCCTTCCTTGAGCCTCGGTCTACCCTCCGCCTGCTCTGGAGTCTGGCCTGCCTTTCCCTTCCGTTTCGTTTCCTTCCTTCCTTCCGTTGGTTTCCTCGCTTTCCGTTCCTTCTTTTCCTACCTTTCCCTACACTTCCTTCCTTCCTCCGCTCGCTTGCTTCCGGGCGTCATCCATTCTTCCTTCGTTCGATCGGTCACTTGCATCTCCATCTCTCCGGATGCAGGACCATTTGTGACAGGCCCGCCGGCCCTTCTCTCATTCCCAGATTTCGTTGTAGGTGTGAGTGATACACACTCCGTTCTTTGCTCTCTTCGTTCATCGACAACATTAGTCATCAGCACTATCGGAAGTGTAATCGGCCTTCGACAGAGCAGGTACGTCTCCCGGTCCTTGCCGTTAGCCTGCGGTGCCTCGAAGTTTCGGCTTCTTCTTTGTTTATTCTCCTTCGTCGCCTTGGTTTCTTGAGAGGTGTTGCCTTTCTGTCCTTGTCGTGCTCTGGTAGATCATCAACATCATCGTGTTGTTGTGCTTATTCGTGGTCGTACATCTTTCATGTTCGTCTCTTGCACGTGAAGGAGACCAGATTGACCGGTTCTTTGGTTGCTTGTGTGTCGTGGTTTGTTTGTTTGGTTGCTTAAAGACTGTTGGCGTTGTTTATTGACGTTTGATTTTCCATCTCTTGCATTGGTTCCTGTTGCATACTTTGACTGTGCGGTGCAGTTTCTTTGTACCGTTTATACAAAGCTGCTCATATGGTGGAGTTCCTGCTGAGTATGCTTTGAGAATTGGAGTTCTTCTCGAGGCTTTTCTGAGCCATTCTTCTCTGTGTTTTGGCTGTGAAGATCTTGGAGGACAATTGAGGAGTGTTTGGAGAACGAAGGACAGACTACGGGTGGTTGGTCGCTGGTTGGTTAGTCGGTTCTGAGAAAGGAAGAGGCGCGTGTTCTCGCACAGGGAGAGGAGGAGTTTAACGACTAGAGAGAGAGGAGAAGGTTGCAGCGTCAAGATGACGGGGAAAAGGAGTTCGTTCAAGAAGGAGCACCCGTTGGAGAAGAGACAGGCTGAGGCATCGAGAATTCGCAACAAGTACCCTGACAGAATCCCGGTTATTGTGGAGAGGGCTGAGAAAAGCGACATCCCGGACATTGACAAGAAGAAGTACTTAGTGCCGGCCGATTTGACAGTGGGACAGTTCGTATTTGTGATTCGGAAGAGGATCAAGCTTAGCGCGGAAAGGGCTATCTTCATCTTCGTGCGGAACGTTCTCCCACCGACGGCCGCCATGATGTCTGCGATTTACGATGAACATAAAGACGACGATGGTTTCCTATACTTGACATACAGCGGCGAGAACACCTTCGGTGATCTCGATTCTCGTTTGATGGCATGCAATTGCCTCCCTATGGCTTAGACAGCATTGTTGCTAGACGCGGCCCAGGAATTCGCCGGAGACGCGAATGTGCGACGCGATGGGCTGATTTTCTGTACATAGATCGTACCGTCTCCCCTCTGTAAATAGGTCACGTTTATGGCTCCCCTTTCTCAAGCAAGGTTCGTGTCATTGATATAGCCCCCCTTGTTGTTGATTTGCATCTGTCTGCGGATGGCTCTTCAGCTTCAGTTCGAGCTCGATGAGGGCCTTGCGGAACTTCAATTTCTTTTGATTAGTTTGTATATTTCTTGAAGTGGCTAGCGTACCTGCCCGGATTTCAAAACTGTCGTTCTGGTGTTTGGCCGTATAACTCCAAAAGAAGATTCTGTTCACAATTGTAAAGGAAGGTTATCATGACTTCTGCATCAGTTTGTAGTCTCTTAGTGTGCCATTGTTTTTCCTCTCACCGAGCAAAGGCGCGCGTGACACACCCATTTGAATAAGGATGTTGCTTGCGCTTAGCCTAAGCTCTAAGACGCTTAATCGTCAGCACAGATGGTTCGAAACGTGCATGGGTCTATCAAGCAAGGTCCTGGTTGGCCGCAGCTAGAAGGATCGCAATTGCCTCCTCTGAGCACTTATTTCTTGCCTGTTCGTTGAAACAAACATGAAGGGTGTGGCTGGCTCAGTAAGAAAGGTTTCTTGGTGTTGTTTCTTGTTCTTGTGTTCCATGGCTGACAATCGTATCGTTTCCGTGGGTGTCGGGTGCGCGAGTATATCATTCTGGGTTGTCCATGGGTTCTGTATGCTAGAGCGATTGGACGGTTAATTTAATATCAGCCGCTTCCTCTTGGCTGCTTGAAACAAGTATCGTGAGATATATACGCCAGGACTTTTCCTTAGTGCGAATAGAGGAGTCCTTTCATGTATAAGAGGCGCCTATCGATGATTGACATGTATCTTTTGGCTGAAGAAAATATGGCTACCAGTATCAGATCAATCTTTGCGTGATGCAGCAGTCCTAGGTATTCAGGATCCCCGATCAAGGTCTTCACTTTGCAAACTCGCTCTTGTATCAGACGTATGGGGTGTCATCCGCAGCTACGTTCGTATGTTCCGGTTGTCCGATTAAGCGCATTAAAATTCCGGTTATGTCAGGGCGATTCTTGAAGAACCTATTTAAATAACCTCCGCGTTGCTGTGGGGTGAAAGGAGTTGTCTCCTTTATGAGCAGGGCTTGGCGATAGGTGTCTTTCTTTGTGAGCAGGGCTTGACGATAGGTAGGTCTTGCACTTCTGCATGGGTTGACCTGTAGTTCGTTCTAGGAGGTGTTCAAATTGTAGTAGGGTGGATGTGTACGCAGTATAAATGAGTAAGGTCGCAACCTGGCGTGGGTTCGTTGCTGTCCGGTCGCTAGTCGAAGTACTCGAGAGGATTTGCGTTGGGTGATCTTCGCGCGTCCTGCCAAAGTCCAGGTATCTAGACTGAAGGCAGAAATCTTCTTCCTCAGTCCCCCGTAGCAACTGTCGATCTTCGCCGGTCCCTCGAAGTCGAAAATGTCTTCCTCAGTCTCCTTACCGGCAGTCGTCTGTTTTCTCTCCCGGTTCAGTAGGTCGTGAACAACTCGCAGTTTTTGAACGACTGCGCGGGTACGGGTCACGCAATGCGTAAGCGTAAAAACCAACCCCAACGTTCTCAGTCTTTGCATTCGGCGTTGGTCACTGTGGGGCTGGATCACAGAGAGTGAAGGTTTCGACTCCTCATGCTATGAGCTGTAATACTCACATCCCTCTTCAGTTGGGGTTTTCTGAGAGTGGGAGGGCAGCATCATCACCCCGATGCTCAACTTCTTATCCTAGATAGGATCCCCTCTCATGGTCAATGTTTACCTCTACTTCGTCTGCATCAGCTCCTCCAACATTTCTCTAAACTATTGTCTGTTCTAACCCACTGCTCATGAGGTGTGTACACGGTTAAACTACACCAGCATGTTCGATGCTCAAGTCGATGTTATGCACCATGCAATGACCAAAGCTGGATACACGAACGTCAGTGTAGCGGTGGGGGAAGATTAAAAATTTCAAAATTACTGATACACGGTATCACGGAGACCGCACTCGTCGACTCGTTCCTGGTGACCCACAATTACAACCTCTTCAAGTGACCCACTGGCCGCACCCGTCGACTCGTTCCTGTTGACCCACAATTACAACCTCTTCAAGTGACTCACTGGCAGTCCTGAACCAGAATGCTCTACAAAATCTGAAACTGAAGAATCACTCAGGCGCAAGGCGATATAGTTAAGAATTCATATCGATTGGACTAGCATGCGCATGGTGAAATCCAGGATTCCAGCTTCAGGTATAGCCATGCACGGTGACCGTCTGGAACTCGCCTGTCTTGACGTACGGAACTGGGCGATTCAGACTCTCAGAGAATAAGAAAGCACCACCGAAGTCCATTTCGTAAGTTACGAAGATTATTCTCTCGTGGTTTCTCTACATGGCGCGGTTTCCTTTGAACCAAGCTCCCCCGTCGACAGGTGCATGCTGGCAGTACTCTCTCAACGGTGGTGTGAACAGAATTGAGTTCTGCAAGCTTCCAAACTCCCGTTGTGGCAACATATTTAGCCCGTACGAGTCCCGAAGTGGAAAGACACGTGATCTAGCCGCGTCACATGTCGATGTAGAAGCCTGCTCATTCTTCGTAGCATGAGAAAGCCAAGAGTACTACAGTAGACTTTTGCTTACGAGAGAACTTCTCAGTATACTGCGTAATGCTACTTCGACTTCCTGAAACGTAGTGACCTACCACAGTCGTTACCTGCTGCCCAGCCGGTAGAGGACCGAGGAAGACATTTTCGACTTCGGGGGACTGGCGAAGATCGACAGTTGCTACAGGGGACTGAGGAAGAAGATTTCTGAGACTGAAGGTGCGTACAGCGTCATTTCATCGGTTGACTCGAAGGATTCGTCGGTGGTAGGAGGAGTAAACGTCGTTAAGCTCGTTTTAGGCCTCATGCAAGGTTATCTTGTTCGACTAGTCTGATGGAATAAGTTCTAGTTCAGTTTGTACCTGGAGAAATACAAACAATATTACAAGATTTAAATTCAGACTACGTAAACCCTGACAACTGTAAAGCTCTGCACTATCCCACGCGCTCGCGAGGCGAAGTGCGGCCAAAGAGATTTCTGTCATGGGCCCAATCGGCTCTAATTCACGTCTCCCTCACCCTAATGAATTAGATAGAGACCGGTTTAGTTTATGGTCAAACACCTTTGGTAGCAAGGGTTTGGTCATACATTAATACACTATATTGACGAGGAAGGACTTCCAATAAACATTGGTGGGTGGTACTTACACTTCCTAAGTGTAAGATTCTAGAGCATGAAATTACATTGTTTTTCAACTCAAGGGTCACCACATTGTTTAAAATTCTCAAGGGTCACGATTGTGGGGATATTTCCCACATAAGATTGAACGTGAAGATTGTGGATGGTTTTTATCCATGGATAAACATGGATAAAAATCTAGAGTGTAATTTGTTTGGACAGTGAAATCTCATTCTGTTTTTTTTGAACTCGAATTATGTTAAACATTACATACAAATTTTTTTGCATAGTTTGTGGAGTTCTACTTCACGTTCAGAGTTATGTTTCGATAGATATTAGTGTTTTCTGTTTTTATATAAGAGTACCAATCTGATTTAGTTTTGGATTTAGTCTAATTCATTACAATGTATACAATTGATAAATTGACTAAATAAAACAAAATTGACAGTATAAAAAACAGTATAAGATTGACTAAATAATCCTTTATCGATTTATGACCGTGTTGGAAAACTTAAGTTCTCTCATTTTCTGGTCTAGTGTCGTCACAAGTGATTCTAAATTCAGTTCTTCCTCGATCATGTTATGAGGACTAGGTAAATTGATTATTTTCCACTATCTTGGTTGATCTTTCTCTCTTCTTCGTTTCGGAAAGAAGGGGTTCATATCACATATGGTTGGCAGGAAAATAATACATATACATTCGCAAAACTAGAATAGTGAGAATCGCATCGCGTGGTGATTTATGATTTTGTTAAATATGCGTGAATACTAAATATGCATGCTTGATTAACTTTTGATACATGTGGTAAATGGTATTTCTTGTCTCTTGAGGTCTTCGAGACCAATGATATCGTCCATGTGAGTCCACCACAGGGAGACTCGAACCAGAAGCTTCATGATATTGCACATGTGAGTCCATCACAGCGGGACTCGAACCAGAAGCTTCATTAATAGTTTGCAGCAGTATGCACATCCAACCGTGCCCGCAAAAGATTGAACCCACGACCTTTCTCTTAGAAGACTGTAAGCTAAACCACTTGGGACACCGATCTTTGATGTCTCACTAAAAATTCTGTCGATGAATCTCATTTTCATTTTCTCTTCAAAGACTTCAACGAGTGTTGAGAGTGAATCTGTGGCGAGCTACTCTCCATTCCTCCGTTTTCTGTTAAAACAGGTCCGGTCAAAAGTGAACTTGAGGATGCACAAAGTAAGTCCTCAGCTCGGACCATTTGAAGATGGAGTAGTCAAATACGTATACACTGGCTTTCAACCCATTTAGCCCAGCAATCATTCGAAATAGTTAGTCGACAGTATGATAATAACGAACCATGTCAAAGTCAAGAAATACCACTTTAAAAATCTATACCACTTCAATATACGATATTACCACCTGAAAGATATTATATTCTGCTGTCCATTGCAAGTTAAATATTTTACTTTCGATCTAAATTGTTGATTACCCATTGATCATTGAATGTAAACCAAAGATTGGGAAAGTTACATATATGATAATGCATTGCTCGCAGTGGGTTTACGAGCGTAAGCACACTCCAGGCAGTGCATTAGCTTACGTAAAACATGTTGTTTGTGCTCATGATTTCAGACGGCTTGTTTGTGACATTACACTACTGGATCAAAATTTTACCAGTGTTTTAAAATATATAGAGGAGGTGACTCATGACGTTTCTACAATCGCTAGGTGGTGAAAGTAACGGATGACAAGTTTGTGTTTGCACATATTTTATCTATTGCTATCTCCAGAAGCAAATCCGAATAGAAAAAAAATTAAATTGCGCCAATTGCCCTCACGGAGAGTAGTTAGCATTTGACAAGCCTCCTCACCTTTGGATTACTGGTGGAGCAACAAGTAGCTGGATAGGTAACTTTCTGTTGCATTGCCATATGATCAAAAGATCTAACTTTCCTCAACAAATGGACTCCAGATCTTTTGTTAGATAGTTAAAGGTGTGAAACTTCTTGTAGTCTAAATTTGAGACATTTACATTCACTTCCTTGCATATTCACCTCTTTCAAGTTCGGAAAAAGGAAATATGCAAAGAGTTTTAATTTATGTCTTAATTTTTCTCTTATAAATTAAAGTTTAAAAATTAAAAATATTTGTACTCGTAAAATCACTACCGGTCCAGACCAATTGTGCCCTTTGATTTCTTTTCGCTCTCCACGCTTGTTTGTTTCTGACATATATGCACGTTGGTTGCATATTCATCGGAATGACAATCGTAGAATGCAGAAAGAAGCAAGGGAAGATTTTGCATATTATATAATGAAACATTTCCATGCTCTTTTGTTAGATCAACGACACACGTACTTAGTCTACAGCGTGATGACAAGTGAGTACTTTTACATTTGAAATGAATTTATTCATTTTGGATTGCTAGAATTGTTTATGCGTAGAAATAATTTTAGCACTTGACATTGTCATTTATGTCCATATAAATCAGATGTAGATTTAACCTAAATCCTAAACTCTAAACCCATGTATATTATGCATGAAATAAATTTTAGCATCTCAGCTATCTATCATTTCTCATTTCTGTTCACTTTTGATACAAGGGTTGGGTGGTACTTATGTGTGAAGAGAATACATGTACTTTATGCAGTAAGAATATATTTACATTTATTTTTTATTTTCTAATCGTCATATAAATTTTGTATCTCTAACAGTTTACTCTCAATCTTGCACAGGTTATGATGTGCGTGTTGTCATAATATGGAATATGTGTCAACAAGATTTTTAGCTTTATTTGTCTTCTCGAGCTGTTGTAAAGATTGCAGTTCAAAGACTTTTCAAATATAAGTTTACTTCACTTTTATTTTCGATGGATGATATTCTTTCCGTTGCTTCTATTTGCTTGAATTCATGTTCTACTCCTTGGTGGATCATTTGGTTCAGAAGATGCAGGTCTTTTATATTTGTTTTGAGCAAACCTAGTTCTATTTACCGGTTTCAGAAATCTTTATTCTTCAAAAACTGTTATTATTTACTGGTTTCGAGGACCTTTGTCTTGCGTTACCAATAGATATCAGTTACTAAATCAAGTTGGAAGTCAGGTTTCAAAACCTTACTTACAACTAGGTTTATACAAACATGTTCCAGGTTTAGTGAAACCTGTTCGGACGAGTTTCAATTTACGTGGTTGTGGGTCAGATTTTAGAACCTGACTTCCACACATGTTTATAGAAACCTGATATTTCAGGTTTTTATAACATGTACATAAATTTCAGGTTTTTGAAACCTGATACTCAAACTAGTTTATAGAAACTTGAACTTTCAGGTTTCTGTAACATGTATACATAAGGGTGAGGTTTTTGAAACCTGACCCTCAAACGAGTTTATAGAAACCTGAACTTTCAGGTTTCTATAACATGCATACGTAATGGTCAGGTTTTCAAAACCTGATACTGAAATAAATTTATAGGAATTTTTCCCTTCAGGTTCCAGTAAAATTGCATACGTAAGGGTCAGGTTTGAAAAACCTCACCCACAAACAAGTTTTTAAACATGTTTACGTAGGTAAGGGATCCGAAACTTAACCCACAAATGAATATTGATCTATGCGTGGATCAGACTTTCAAAACCTGAACCACAAACAAGAAATATAAACTTAGATTTTCAGACGTCTGAAAGATATAGGTTCAGGTTGTCGTGCTCATACACATCGCTACACAACATACATCGCTGTCAGAGGTATACCACACATACACATAACACCTGAACGATATCATACACATAAACAAGTGTACCGCAATAATCTGAACAGAGAAATTATCATCTCTAACACTACAACAAAGATTACTCACAAATGGTCAAGCCAAACCCACTCTAAGCACGAAGAGAATCCGGGTAACACTCAACTAGACTATCCACCATAGCCTGGAGCTTGAAGACACAACTCGAAGAACTAAGGCCTCCAAGCCCTACCTACGAAGTATACCTCTAGTGGCTCTCCCACCAACTCGTCCTAACGGCACTAACGGCCTTATCGAGATGTGCCACTTCGCACTCGGTCAACATAGCCGAGGTGCCAAATTGACATGACAGCTGTCGTGCGCATACTCATCGCTACACAACATACATCGCTGTCAGAGGTACCACATACACATAACACATGGACGATGTCATACACATACACAAGTGTACCACAATCGTCTCCCTAATTGGCGGTTAAGTCCCTCTAACTCCAGATAGCTCCATATCCCAACTACGTGATATACACCTTCATGGGTGCAAGGATCAAGAGGCCGAGTGCTACATCGTCCCATCGTTAGTCGTCTGTCTGCAATCCATATCATGCAAAGATCTAATCGGCTATCTCTACTATATACATCGAGGACAAACCCACCGTCCAGTAGAAACGACACTGAGAGAGGGAGTCAAACATGACATGTGCCAACCTCTCGAACAATCATCACACACCAACATACGGGTTGCTCCACTAGCAGACCCACACAACATACACCTCAAGCTCGCGCGTACAACTGCTAAGCTTGGATCAACGATACCATCAATGTTGGGAAGATGACAGGACACGCAATTATGCACATGATCTTTCCACACAACATCATCACGGCCCTCTAACATGAGTACTCCAAAAGGTAACACTTCTCGCACTCATAAAATAGTGCGTCCTGCGATCACATCCAACGTCGTCGGTGCAATCTGCTGCTTCTCGCTGCGTCTTCCAAGTGGTCTGCTCTTCTGCGAGGGCAGTGATCTTCTCCCGCACTCGGAGAACTTCCTGATCGCGCTGCTGTACTCGCGCCAGCAACTCCTGGTTGCTCTTCCGAAGTTGCATCGACTCCTTGGCAGAAGCGGCTGCTTCCGCCTTGTACCTGGCTGCAAGCTTCTCCGTGGTGCGGAGACTGGCTTCCAGTGACTCCGTCTTCTGCTGGCTGTCTTCCTGTCGCAGCAAGGTGCGCAGGCCGAATCCAGGCTGTAAGGGCTTCTCCTGTGCCCTCGCTCTCCTCTCCAGCAACTCCATAGCGGGCTGGATCTCCTTCTGGAAGTAGGCATTGAACTCCTCCAGTCGTCTTCCTGCGGAAGACAAGTTCATCCCCACCACTCGCTCGGAGGTGTCGACCTTGTCTTCTAGAGGCAAGGAAGCCTCTTCCACCACTACGACCTTCATCTTCTGCGCACGAGAAGAAGCTACTCTTCTCATCTTCCGGGGTGGAAGACTCCTCATGGCAGGAGCGGCTCTCCTCTTTGCGCTTCCTCGCATCGCAGTAGGAGCGCCCATCCATCCTTCGTCTTCTGGAGTCTTCGGAAGACTCCCAGGTGTTACAGAAGCTGTCTTTTGCTCCGATCGGGTACTCAGCAGCTCTACCTCCGAGTCCGATTCTGATCCTAAATGAATGAGAGAGATGGGTGTCCTCGGTACGCTTCTGTGACCCATCTTCCTCACTGGTGTGGCGTCTTCCGACCCACTAGACTCGTCTTCCCTCACCAGAAGCGTCTTCTAGTGAGAGCCGGTCTCAGCTGTGGCATCAGAGTGGGAGGGGGCGTTGCTGCTGCCTCTCGGTCATCGTCTTCCGAGGTCTCCTCCTTCACCTCCTGTCGCTCCGTCGGCCCATACGCTGCCGGCTGATCTTCCCTAAGATCCCCCATGGCTACATACAAGTAGCAGAAGAAGGGCGTCAGGTGTCCTCCCGCCGGGGTACCCAAGTATGCTAGCTCCATCTGTACATAGTTGTGGATGTACGCGCCCCAGTAGATTGGCACTCTGTCATCCCACACTGATTCCAGGAACTCCACGTCCTGATCTCCTAAGTACCTTGTCTTCTGCGCTTTTCCCTTGGGGAAAAGATGCAGAAACAACTTCGCCAGAAGTCGCTTCTTCGGCTCCCGGTAAGACTCTATCTTCCAACCGTTCCTCCCTTGCCTGTCTTCCACGAAAAGGCAGGTGGTACTCCCAGGCACATGCCATGAACTCACAATCCTAGGCAAGATCTTCTTCTCGTACCAATATCCTCGGTTCTCGGTCTCAGACCTGTGAAACGCCTTACGCCACCAGTCTTCAGTCCAGGAAGACGGTCTTCCCCGAGCTAATCCTGCCTTCGCAGGTACACGGTTACGTGGTGGTAACGCGGCCCACACCTCCTCCAGAAGCCCTTGATCTGCGAGGTTCCAATCCCACAGGACGAAGTCGGGACCCAACTCCTTGAGAAAAGGAGTGGCCTCGGCCAATTCTGCCGCGGGTAACACCAAGCCTCGCGGATGCATCGACATACCTGGAAGATCTGTTGCACTAAACCACAAGCACCTGCTATGAGCTGAAGGCTCAGTTCTTCCCGAGTGCCCACAGTCTAGCTTCTACTTCTCAGAAGACGAAACTAGTCTTCCAAAAGACAGCTACTCCGTCTTCCGGGATTCTAACAGTACTTCCTAGATAGCTCTCGTCTTCCGAGCTATATCTAAACAATCCTATCTAAGCAAGGTCTCGCATGGATTACCAAGAAGACAACCCACCTTGCATTACATCCTACTTCCTATCAGAAGATACAAGATATGCGAGAAGTAGAGTATGAGAAAGGTTCAGAAGATGGTTGCGGGCTCCTGCGGTGACAGTGGCCTCTGGGAAGACACTTGGGACAACTTTCGATTCAATGTCTTTCTCGGAAGACTTCCCGAAGTCAAGCTTCCCTTCACTGGTCTCACCTGTCTTCTTCTTCCTACGCGCAATCTATCCTCACAACAGACTCAAGACATGTGCACTCTGTTCTTCTGACTTCTCACCTCTCATACACACTCAGAAGAAGCTTGCTGCATGATGGGAAGACATGACCCTCGACCATTCTCTCCAGATTCTGCCAGCAAGACTTCTCACAACTCTCTTCTAAGTTCGGGAAGAAGAAGGAACGGCTGCTATGGATCGGACAGAAGAGACCCGAATGGACCCTCGCATCTTCTCGCTCATTTTGCCAGCCTTCCAGTCTTCTAGTCTCTCTAGGAAGATGGGGAGTTGAGAAGCTTGGAAGACCGGGAGGCACAGGCCTAGTTCCCGACTTCCAACTTCTCGAATTAACACAACAACTCACCACTCCACTCAGGATTCGTACCAAGCCTCTCTAAACACAAAAGCAAAGCAAATCCACTCTTGATACGAATTGTGTTCAGTCGACTTCCGAAGACAATCTTCCGAAGACGGTCTTCCGAAGACAGTCAAGTTCAAGAAGCGTCTTCCGAAGATGTTCCCATCTTCCGAATCGTCTTCTGTTCCAAGTTTCGGGGATAGAGAGGTAGGGGGGTAGGGAAATTGATAGTTGGGATCTCCAATTTGAGGGCTAGGAGTAGGGAAGCTCGAATTGAGCTCAGAAAGAAGCAAGGAGATGTCTGACAGAAATTGGGTAGCGCTTCCGCGCCCAATGTCTCAATAGAAAGAATGGGGGTGGGGTAATCGATCAGGCTGCCTGCACACAATCAAGGAAGCGCGGGGAGTGCCAAGAAAAGGCGAGAAGAAGTGGGAGGGGAAAAGAACAGGGGGAAGAACCTGTACAGTCTTCTTCGGCTCCCCGAGTTGCCTTCGACCTCCGCGCGCTTCTGGCTCTTGTCTTAGCTTCCAATGCGACTCCACACGACTGCGCCTGCTGTCAATTTCGGTCCACACCTCGATTCCACCTCTGCTTCTACTCGCCATTCTTCACTGTCAGCTTCTCGGAAGCTCCACAGAAACGCCTTCGCTTTCTCTGCTGTTTGTGCTCCCGCAATTCGATCTCACCCTTCGCCTAGCTGCCAACTTACTCTCTCCTACCTCGATGTCTCACTCGATTCCTCTCTCAATGCTAGCTCGCGAAGCTCACTCTCTCAATCGATCTTCTTCAGGCGCGCTATGCTGCGGGAAGTTGGAAGGTGCCTAATGTGCTTCCTCACGCATCTTCCCCGCAGATTAGGGGTTCTCGACCTTGGTGTCTTCCTAACCTATCTACCTATTCGGTGCGCTCTAGTAGGTACACCTACTGTCTTACCCGAAAACTCGTGGTTGGTCCTTCGCGGTCGCTGTCTTCTGGAAGATAGGTGTCTTCCGCCGTCTTCTCGTCTTCTGAAGACGTAACTGGGAAGACGATCTTCCGAAGACGGTCGTCTTCTGAAGAAGTCAACTTCTTATTACAAACAGCTCTTAAGATCATCTTCCTGTTAAGGAAGACGTAACCTTAAGTAACAACGCTTCTTCAATTATACAAACAAGTCATTATTCTTAAAAATTTCAAAAATTCGTGCATCCTGTAATTTGTGGGCACCACAAACGGATCAACGTTTCTAGATGAACACTTGGAGCGATGATCGACATAGGACAAAGTTCCAAGAGGAAGACCAAGAGACGAGTGGCGGCTGACACCGAGACCAGATCGACTCTAGCTAGCCCCGAGGCACAGACAAGGGACGATAACCGACAACCTTCGTCCCAACGTCAAGGAAGGCCAGTACCAACTGCGGCACCAGTGCAGCAAGATGGAGTCTTGTCAACGGTGCCCAACGATTCAGACGCGGGAAGTCAAGAAGCCTTGTATGCGGAACTCATCAAGATGATGAAGATCATGCAGGAGGATATGGTTTCCAGGGACAAACGTATCGTTGAGCTTGAGACAGACCAAAGGAGTTTCTCGTCTACTAGAAAGCTTTATAAGACGAATTTGTCAACCTCATTTTTAGGTATAAGACGGGATCGTAAAGTTAAAGATTTCTTAATTGAGTTGGACTTATACTTTGAGACACAACAGGCTCAGGAGTCAAAGAAGGTGAGAGCGGCGGTTATGCTCCTGAAGGATCATGCGCTTCTCTGGTGGACTGCATACAAGGATGAACATGTCTTGACCGTCTCAACGTTTGGTTAGAAGGAGTTCTGTAAAGACCTATGTTACACATAGGAAGTTTGTCTATTAGTAAGGTGTTTAGTTATAACTAAGTGTTGAGAATGTTTATTGGCTGCCAAAGTACTTTAAGGAGGTATCAAGTTAGTCATGACTAGCTAAAAGTTAGTTATGGTTAAACTTAGCTGTACTTTTGGCAGAATTCAGATATTTGCTAAAGAGTGAGCACTACTATCTTGTCATCTTGTCTAAAAGGTAGAAAGGGGGTGGAAAGTATCTCTTATCTCCTTTTTGACTTGATATTAGTGGTTGGATTAAAGTTGTGGACTTTGTGGGCATTAAAAACAAGAAGAGATTCCACATGTTTCCTTTTTAGTGGGTCCTAGTGTAGAGGGGGGGTGGAAATTCGAGATTCCTTGAGAATATTCCAGAATCCTTCTAGAAGTTGTTGACTTTGAAGAAATAAGCCCATGTGAAAAGGTAAAAAGCCCATGTGATCAATGCTTTTACCTTAAGTAATATCTTAGTAAAACCCGGTAAAAGTAGTTACGGCTGAGTTACCGGGGAGTACCAAAGTAAAAACCTAGAATGTATAAATAGAGGAGTAGAGAAGAGCTCCTCATCCTTGTTTTCACATTGTCGTAATGACAACTTGAGTAATATAGAAAGTGTGGGATATTTTTAGCATGTGAGAACTTGAGAGACGTTGTTAGAATGGAGGATTTTTAGTTGATGTGTTTAAGGAGATTTTTAGTTGATAAGTTTGTGGGTGTATGAATGAGTGAACTCAGCATTTTCCCTTCAAGTTCATGGTGTGCTTCCATCAAAGCCATCAGAGGTGACCCATGAGTGAGAGACAGGCCCGACATGTTGCAGATTCGTGGATGACGATCGTGGAGGTTGAGAGATTGGGGGGGGGTAGTGATCGATAGGACCGCGGAGGGTTTACATTTTTGGTTCCGTTGCCGGGACCTCACTTGAAGGGATCATTGAAAATGTTTAGAGTTCAGTTCTATATTCGACAAAAGGAGATTATGAGAGAGCACATGGAGAGAACGTTGGGAGGAGAGAGAGCTAACGCGATGTTAGCAACGCTATAACCTTTCGTGTATCTCGTAGTGATATATGACGCGTTCGAAGTCATTCTTTACATCTTGTTCACTTAGAAAGGGTTTGAGGGGAGTTGAAAGAAGGTGCAATAAGAGTTGTAGAGAAAGGAGGAGAGAAAAGTTATTAGAGGAGAGAAATTTGTGAGTTTAGAAATTCTGCTCTCTGGAAAATTTGTACAGTCGCTGTCAACTTTTCTGTGATTTTTATTTTCCTGTGAAACTTTCCAGTGTTTTAGACTCGCTGATAACCTATCTAAGACAAAAGAAATCATAGGAAAAGGTGGTCTAGAGAGTGAGCAATGATTTTTCAAAGTTGAGGAGGTCTATTCGTGAGAGTTGAGGAATTCTGTTCTCTGGAAAAAGTTTACAGTCATTGTCAGATTTTCTGTGAATTTTATTTTCCTGAGAAACTTTCCAGTGTTTTAGATTGGCTGATAACCTATCTAAGACAAAAGAAATGATAGGAAAAGGTGGTCTAGAGAGGGAGCAATGATTTTTCAAAGTTGAGGGGGTCTATTCATGAGCGTTGACAAATTCTTTTCTCTGGAAAAAGTTTACAGTCAGTGTCAGATTTTCTGTGAATTTTATTTTCCTGAGAAACTTTCCAGTGTTTTAGAGTGGCTGATAAGCTATCCAGGACAAAAGAAATCATGAGAAGATGAGGTCTGAAGAGGGAGAAAGAATTTTTCAAAGTGGAGGGGGTTGACAACCATGAGGGAAGTGAAAATATACAAATTTCAGTTCTCTGAAAATTTGTACAGTCATCACCATCTCTTCTGAGTAGGGAAGTTTCTGTTGAAACTTCATGATTTAGTAGCTTGGAGGTTGAGCTACTGGAGACCACAAAAATCTTGGAGAGATCTCTTACCAACTAAGAGATATACGTTTTGGCATACAAGGAGGTCTCGTAGATACTTCATGGGGAATCCAGTTCGAATGACGAGGTGGAAGAAGAGACGTTTAGGAGTTCGAACGGAGTCGGAGAAGCCAAAGTTAAGTGTAGATGAGTTGCGAACACTTATCTATACTACTTGGGGTGCCCTCTTTACCCTATACCAAGAAGCTTCCGCGACCATTGGCGCAGATTTGAAGAAAACCGAGATGAAAGCATCATTCACTGTGGAGGCCACGAATGCTCCTGGTGAAGTAGAGTTGGATCCTTATAAGAGTGAGTTCAAGATGTCTGTTGTGATGAGTACAAACGATGGTGAGGAGGATCATATCTTCGATAGTTAATTTTAGATTAGATTTTATTTCGTGTATAGCATGTATAATGCACGATTTCCAATATAAAGCTCGGAAGAGTTAAGAAAGTAATGTAGAATTATTTTCCTCTATGATATTTTGTCCACTTAATGGTTGAGAAGGTGCAACATGAGTGGAAATTCAAAAGATTGGAAAGTTAGACTTAGAAACCTTCCTCAAGGTTTAGATGTCATAGTAAGTGTCGGAGAAAGTTCGAGAGAGATTATCGTCGAGTTTGAAAACCCTAGTACTAAACCTCAAGTAGAATCTCCGAGGAGAAGAGTAGAAACCGACTTGTGGTGTTATTTCTGTAGAGGGTTGGGACACAAAGTAGTGAATTGTCCAACTAGAATCAGAACCGAGAGAGCTAAAGGGAAGCGGGAGTTTACTGATTTAAGTCTTCGAGTGGGTCCATCGTCACCAGCGCCAATTCATCTTCTAGGCGAAGATCCTTGTCCAAGTTGTGGAGTGGGTGATCTATCCAGAGGACACAAGTGCGTAGATGTGGCCGCCCTACTTACGTCAGTAGTTGAGAAGTTGGACGAGACTCAAAGAGCGGAGACGGAGAAGTTGTCGACTTCAAAAGAGGACTCAACTGAGTTGTGATGGAGATCGTCATTCGGATGGTGGAGAAGGCGGTGATGCGACTCAGACTCATGATTACCTTGGGAGAAGAGATGGCACAAGAGGTGTTGTTACAACCATTTCCTTTCATTTTACCTATGGTAGATTATTCGCGAATGGAATTGGTGATGTTCGTACTCTTTTAGCGAGTAGTTATTGCACAAAAATTAGAAGGGTAGAAAGAATAGTTACAAGATGGGGAAGTTACCAGTGTTTCATGGGAAGGACAATGAAGATGTAGAACCATTTGTACGAGACTTCAAAAGGGGTTGCATCGGAAACAACGTGAGAAGGAAGGAAGAATGGGTGTTGTTACTGCCAGAGTTTTTAGAAGATTTTGCTCTTACGTGGTATGAAGACCGAGTGAAGAGCAAGACACCTGGTGCAGTTGAGGACACATGGGAGACGTTGAGTAATGCACTCATCGAAGAATTTCTTCCAAAAGAGAGTTATGAGAAGCTCATGGTGGAGCTTACTCATTTGAAGCAACGAGACGACGAGAAAGTTCGGCAATATGCCGAAAGGGTGGATAAGTTGGAGCAACGGTTTCGGACGGTCCTACGGAAGAGTGGAGACAATGTGGAGTTAACGATGGCGGGGATTGGAGCAGTGTTGACCAAGAACTTGGTGGGAGGGTTGAGACCTTCAATTCGAACCCAAGTGAGGTACGAGAAGCCAGCAACAAAAGCGGAGGCCATCAAGATTGCGACAAATATGGAAGAGAGTTTGGATGAAGGAGATATCATCCAACCTCATCATGCTGCTCTGGTGTCGACTCCGACTCCTGGTGTAGCCACGACGATCGCACTTGCACCATCACAATTGTGATTGCTTCAACGCTCCTACTCCAACGGTGGTGCCAAGACCGTTTTTCCCAACAACGATGTCTACTGTCACCTCTGATTTTCATGCTGAGCTGAAGAGCATCACCAATACTCTTGCGGATCTCAAGATAAACGTGGTGCAGTTACGAGAATGGAGGAACAAAGGTGGAGGAGGAGGTCAAAGAGGTTACGACAACAATCCCAACCGAGGAAATCAAGGTAACTTTGGAGGCAACCAAGGTAACTTTGGAGGAATCACTTGTTGGACGTGTGGAGGTTCTCATTTCTAGCGAAATTGTCCTAACAACGGAGCAAGAGGTGCCGAAGCTGTCAGAATGAATGTGGGTGGAGGAAATCCATCACAAGGACGAGACAAGGGGGTGGCTACTATCGATGTCGTGCGAGATCCCATCTACGAGAAAGGAGAGAGTTCAAACTCTTCTCATGCACCGGTGGAGCTTTTAGCTCAAGAAAGGAAAAGAACTCAATTTTTTGATGAACCGGTTTTCATGGAGGAGTCAGCAAGTAGAAGTACTCGTTCGAGTAATGTTTCGAGTACACCAAGGGAGCCAAGAAGGAAGCTAGGGATGGCGGATTTCACCATTTCATCTTCCCAAGCGAGATATGATGTGGTTGAAGATGTGGGTGCTCAGAAAGCCAACATCACTGTTGGACAACTGATCGCACTTAATCCCAGCTTACGAAGGGAACTCAGAGGAGGACTGAGTTCTAAGAGAAGCAAGAAGAAGAAACCCAAGAGCAAGACATCAAAGTCAGTGGGAGTTGGTGTGGTGGATGTGCATGCTTCATAGGTATGCACTAGGGCTTCAAAGATTGAAGTCCGATTGAATGGTCACTACGTCTCTGACGTATTGGTGGATGGAGGGTCGGCTGTAAACGTCATATCGGAGAGGTTGATGAAGAAGTTGGGAATGGAACCAACTCGTCCGGCTAGCATTGTCGTGGGGATGGCTAACAAGCAACGGGTAAGACCTCTTGGTGTGTTAGAGAAGGTGGTCGTGTCTGTGATGGGAGTTCAAACATTGATGTCCTTTCAAGTGTTAAAGGACTCTAGTTATGATTTGCTCCTAGGTAGGCCTTGGTTGAGAGCTGTGCGCACCACGGATAGGTGGCACAAGGGATACTTACGGATTGGACCTAGAGATCATAGAGTGATAGTTCCTCTCTCGGGTGTTGGAGTTGTGACTTCTGACTCTGATAGACCCACTAGTGACTACTGGGAATCTGATACGGAGGATGATCAGAGTGTCTCAGAAGTAGATACTGGGGATTCTTACGACCAAGAATCCTCGTCTGAGGATGAAGGATTTGGTCGAGATGAATCAGTACATCAGCTTAGTGCTATTGACTTGTTGCCTCGACCAGCAGTGGAGAAAGATCCTGACAAAGAAGAGTTGAGTGAGGCAGAGATTGTGAGAAGACTCTCTACCCTGAAGTTTGGTATCAATGTCACTCAAGAAGAGAAAAGTAGATTCCTAGATATATTTCGAAAATATATCCATGTGTTTGCTTTCAGCTACAAGGATTTGAAGGAGGTGACTCTCGAGACTCATCGAATCGAATTGGAGGAGCACGCAAGACCAGTTCGACAGAAGCAGAGAAGGGTCAATCCCACAACGGCAATGATGGTCAAGGAGGAGATAGACAAGTTGAGGGAGGCGAGTTTCATCTACGAGGTGGAGAACTCAGAATGGGTTTCACCCATTGTGATTGTCAAGAAGAAGAATGGTAAGCTGCGAGTGTGCATAGACTATAAGAAGCTGAATGCAGTTACCAAGAAGGACTATTATCCTCTACCATTTATAGATGAGATTTTGGAGGAAGTTGTCGGTCATGAGTGGTACAGCTTTGGTGATGGTTATAGTGGATACAACCAGATCAAGATAGCACAGGAGTACCAGCAGTTGACTACTTTCACTACTCCTTGGGGAACATTTGCATTTCGGACTGTGTAATGCTCCGGCCACGTTTCAGAGGTTCATGAACAAGGTGTTCGAACCATTCATAGGAAAGTTTGTTCGTGATTTCATTGATGATTTCTGTGTGTACGGAAGAAAGGAGGACCACTTTGATCATGTGATCAAAGTTCTGCAGCGGTTGGAGCAAGCTAACGCTTCTCTGAATCCAGAGAAGTGCATCTTTGGCTGCGAAGAAGGTCTGTTGTTAGGGCACATCATTTCCAAGAATGGGATTGCGGTAGATCCTGAGAAGGTGAAGAAGATTGTGGATCTTCCATTTCCGATCAATTTGACAAAGTTGAGGCAGTTTCTTGGCATGGTTGGATATTATTGTAGGTTTGTCTTTTCCTTCTCAAACAAAGCAATAGCTTTGACTATGTACATGAAGAAGGGAGTTGATTTCGACTTGATAGTGCATGATCAGAAGGCAAAGGAAGCATTTGAGGAGTTGAAAAAGGCATTAGCGACAGCTCCTATACTTGCTAAACCTGAGTGGAGTAAAGCATTTATTCTGTATACGGATGCCTCCAATGTAGCAATCGGATGTACATTAAGTCAGCTAGATGGAGATGGGCATGATCATCCTATAGCTTATGCTAGTAGGCAGATGGTTCCAGCGGAGAAGAATTACTCCGTGACTGAACGAGAAGGATTAGCGGTGATCTTTGGATTGAAGAAATTTCGACACTACTTGCTAGGAGGGAAATTTTCCATAGTCACAGATCACAAGGCTTTAAAGTATATCTTTAATAAGCCTAATGCCGAAGGTCGTATTGCTCGTTGGAAGATCCTTCTAACAGAATACGATTATGTGATCGAAGATAGACTAGGGAAGAAGCATGCAAATGCTGATCTTTTGTCAAAGGCTTATGATGATGAGGGAGAAGAACCGTTTGATGATTCATTTCTAGACGAGCATCTGATGACCATCACAAGCATCGAGGAGATACCGGACGAGTACAAAGAAATCTGGAGTTTCCTTGTAGATGGCTCTTTTCCAGAAGGTATGCATACCCGAGAACGCAACGCGTTGATCAAGAGATGCAAACCTTACACCATGGTGGAGGGAATTCTGTTTCATCAAGGAGCAGATGGGTTACTAAGGAGAACAGTTGGTCAGAAGGAGGCATTCAAGCTAATGCACGAGTTTCATGATGGCACGGTTTGCGGAGGTCACTTTGCTGGTAAGATAACAGCTTTCAAGATTCTGGATGCGGGTTATCACTGGAGAGGGATTTTCAAGGAGTGTTTAGACTATTGCAAAACTTGCGATGTATGTCAAGCATTTGCTCTGAAGTCTACTAGAACACCTCCGTTAAGATCAATTCCAATATTAGGACCATTTGAGAAGTGGGGTATTGACTTTGTAGGTCCTCTTAATAAGACACCTCGAGGCAATAGATACATTGTAGTCGCCACTGACTATTGTACCAAGTGGGTAGAGGCTAGACCTTTGAGAGAGACCAATGAAACAGAAGTCGGTAGATTCCTATGGGAGAGGATCATCACAAGATTTGGATGTCCGTTAGAGTTGGTCTCAGATAGAGGAGGAGAGTTTGTAGGGAGCATGACTACTGCTATGCTACAACACTTTTCTATCAAGCCACGAGTAACGACCTCATACAAACCAAATGCTAATGGTCTTGCGGAGAAGACCAATCTTACACTTTGTATGATGCTCGCCAAAGATGCTGGTGTTGAGACTGCGAAACATACTTGGGATAAGAGACTACATGCCATCTTATGGGAGTACCGAACGACAACAAAGACTTCTACTGGGTACTCTCCATTTCGATTGGTTTATGGAGTGGAGTTCAAGTTGCCGATCCAATTCGAATTGGATACTTTTCAAACTATTCAACGAAAGTTGAAGAGGTCGAGAGGAGAAGACGTGGTCAGATCAAGAAGGGAGCAACTCATGGAGTTGGAAGAGACCCGAGCGGTAGCAATGATCCGGATGGAACGAGCTCAGGCGTATCAAAAGAAGAGTTACGACAAACGGTTGGACAAGAGGGAGGTAAAACCTTTTCAAGTTGGAGATTGGGTTATGTTATATGATGCTATCAGATTCAAGAGGGCTAGGAAGAAGTTTCTTCCAAGGTATTTTGGTCCTTTTGTTGTAGATAAGGTGTGGAGCAACTTCACATATGACCTTCAGGAGTTGGGAGGAAGGAGATTCGATCGGGTCAACCATGACAAGTTGAAGTTGTTTCATCGACGAAAGTTCTCTCTTCACTCCGAGGACGGAGCGAAAATTTAGTTCGGGGGTAAAATGTAACGACCTATGTTACACATAGGAAGTTTGTCTATTAGTAAGGTGTTTAGTTATAACTAAGTGTTGAGAATGTTTATTGGCTGCCAAAGTACTTTAAGGAGGTATCAAGTTAGTCATGACTAGCTAAAAGTTAGTTATGGTTAAACTTAGCTGTACTTTTGGCAGAATTCAGATATTTGCTAAAGAGTGAGCACTACTATCTTGTCATCTTGTCTAAAAGGTAGAAAGGGGGTGGAAAGTATCCCTTATCTCCTTTTTGACTTGATATTAGTGGTTGGATTAAAGTTGTGGACTTTGTGGGCATTAAAAACAAGAAGAGATTCCACATGTTTCCTTTTTAGTGGGTCCTAGTGTAGAGGGGGGGTGGAAATTCGAGATTCCTTGAGAATATTCCAGAATCCTTCTAGAAGTTGTTGACTTTGAAGAAATAAGCCCATGTGAAAAGGTAAAAAGCCCATGTGATCAATGCTTTTACCTTAAGTAATATCTTAATAAAACCCGGTAAAAGTAGTTACGGCTGAGTTACCGAAGAATACCAAAGTAAAAACCTAGAATGTATAAATAGAGGAGTAGAGAAGAGCTCCTCATCCTTGTTTTCACATTGTCGTAATGACAACTTGAGTAATATAGAGAGTGTGGGATATTTTTAGCATGTGAGAACTTGAGAGACGTTGTTAGAATGGAGGATTTTTAGTTGATGTGTTTAAGGAAATTTTTAGTTGATAAGTTTGTGGGTGTATGAATGAGTGAACTCAGCATTTTCTCTTCAAGTTCATGGTGTGCTTCCGTCAAAGCCATCAGAGGTGACCCCTGAGTGAGAGACAGGCCCGACATGTTGCATATTCGTGGATGACGATCGTGGAGGTTGAGAGATCGGGGGGGGGGGAGGGTAGTGATCGATAGGACCGCGGAGGGTTTACAGTTCAAGGTGTTGCTCGCGGGACGATTCACTCCGGAGTACCAAAGGATTCGGGATGGTGTCAAGCTAGTTAGGCTGAAGCAGACAAGGACGCTAAGTGCCTATGTACGCGAGTTCAGTGTCAAGCTGGATTCTTTCTCCAAGTGGACTAAGGAGATCAAAATATGTATATTTATTGAGGGACTCAAGTCTAGCTCGGATAAGGTCTCTCTTTCGGATGCCGGAGCTATCTGCGATAAGTGCCGAACTTTTGAAGCTAGCGGAGCGAATTGGGGACGATGAAGTCCATCAACAGAAACCTTTTGAACCACGCAGCACGGACAAGTTCCAAAAGAAGAACAAGCGACACAACAAGAGACAGTGGGATGGGGATGAGAAGGGTCGGAAGGATTCTTCTGCCCCGGCAGCAAAGCGGCAGCAAATAGAAGCAAAACCTAAGGGACAAACACCTCAGAAGGACAATGGTGCTAAGTTTACTTGCTATAATTGTGACGAGAGGGTCATATTGCTAAGGAGTGCATGAAACCTAAGAATAGTAACTGTAGTATGAATGCGTTTGTTGCAAAAGACTTGTTGGAGGGTGAGATGACTGTGACCTTGAGAACCACGAAGAAGACGCCGGGACTGATGTTTCTACAAGCTAAAGTTGCTAACCGTGATGTTACTTTTCTTATGGACACAAGAATGACTCACTCCTTCATAAGTCCAAAGTTGGTGACGAAGTTGGGCTTGTCTACCTCCAAGGCAGACAAGCCTATTCAGATGCGCTTTGTCAAGGGCAAGACGTACCAAACTTCCGAAGTAACCTTGGATGTACGATTTGCGTGTGAGAAGCTGGAGTTCACAGAGAACTTCACGGTGTGCGAGATGGATGATATCCATGCGGTTTTGGGGAACATTTTCTTGGACAGGTTTGAAGTGGAACTTAGGCAGAAACCTTTAAGGTTGAACGTTAGAGTTAAAGGGCGGAAGCTGGGAGTGAGGCTGATCCAAAAGGCGTAGAAAATTGATGACTTTGCGGTGAATTTGATCAAAGATAAACAGATGAACTTCAACGACGGAGTCATGTGTTTGATGCGAGTTGCAGATTTGATGGCGGGTGACAGACAAGAGGAAACATTAGGAGACGCGACTAAACTTCCGAAGGTGCTTCGCAAAGTGATTAAGGAGTTTGAAGAAGTCTTGACAAATGAGTGTTGCGACCCTCATTCTCAAGATCGGGCGGAAACGCGAACAACAGAATCCTAGCGGACTTGCGCTAGGTTGTGAACGCTGCGAGTAGGACTTAACGGCTTGGCAGGGAAATCGGGATCAGATAAACCCTAAGTGGTTCTATGAACCAAGGTTGGAACCTTGGGATAGGACATAAAGGCCTATCCCAAGAGGGCCCCAGACGAACGCTGACCTAAGGGGGCGAGTCTGGGAACGGGCTGAAACATGAGTCTCAGACATAGGTCTGAGACGTGGGTCCGAGACGCAGACGAACCACAGAGTTCGACTTTAGGTCTGGACCATAGGTTTCCGAAAAATGACTAAATGTTGGAGCTCCAGAGACGTTTTAGGTCGTGGACGGAGCTCCACATAAGATCTCGAGGCGAGTGAGGTATCATTGGAAAGGTCTCGTCGAGAGCTTTCCAGAGATATATAACACTCCTCGATCTGACCTCCGAGCTGGAAGTTACGACCGAACCACAATCGGGTTGTGGTATAATTTGCAGGGACCAAAGAGGAGGGCGGGGCCGCCGATCCCCAGAAGTATATATGAGGGGGGCTCGATGCCTGGGTGGGCCAGGAGGAGTCACCCGACCTTAGGGTTCAGCGGGCGGACTCTAGGGGCATGAGGTGATGACTGGGCCGGTTCCAATGCACGTTCGTGTCCAGACTTAGACGTCTGGACTTAAGAACGATGTAAGGACTGGGGCAAGACTAGAGAACAAGTCGGCGGGTTAGACCACCGTTCGAGAGCCTAGACCCAGACGGACATCACAGCCGGTTGGGCTGCTATGTGTTACGAGAGTTTGTACCTGAGGTCACTATCCCGTTTCTGGATGATATTCCCATGAAAGGCTGTCCGGTGGAAGACAAAGACGAAGCTGTGACTTCTGATGGATGCAGAAAGTTCGTTGCAGACCACATTCGGGATGTGGAGAAGATTCTGATGCGTTTGGAGGAGGTACATCTCACTCTGTCAGGTACCAAATCTCGCTTTGGGATGTCAGAGATTGTGGTGGTAGGTCATCTGTGTGATACTTTTGGGAGGCGTCCGAACCCAGAGAAGGTAGATGCTATAACAAGGATAGCTGACTGCACCAACATCATTGAGGTTCGACGGTTCTTGGGAGCTTGTGTGTTCTTTCGTGTGAGTATTCCTCATTCTTGCCGAGCCTCTGTATGCACTTCTGAGAAAGAGAAGGAGGTTTACTTGGCAGCAAGAACATCATGAGACGATGGAGCAGCTGAAGGAGATTCTGAAGTCTCCACCTATACTAAGGAGGCTTAGCTACGAGAGCGAGAGACCTGTGATACTGACTGTTGATACGAGTCCAAAGGCGATTGGATGGGCAGTTGGTCAAGAAGATGCAGAAGGTGTGCGGTTTGTTTCAAGGTTTGGAGCTCGGATCTTAACGGATAGACAGCGTAACTATCCTCAAGTGAAGCGTGAGTTGTGGGGAGCTGTTACTGCTATGAAGGTAGATCGAGAGTTCTTGATAGGAGCTCGTGTGATACTAGAAACAGATTGTTTGTCTTTGTTGGGTATGATAGCAAACTGCAATACACCAGACATAGCAATGCTGCGATGGATTGCTTATGTCTGGAGTCTGAACCCTGAGCTAAAGCATATAGCAGGGAAGGACAATCCAGTTGCAGATATGTTGTCTAGGGCTCGTTATACAGATGAGGATGAGATGTTTGCAGAGGTGGAGAATGAAGAGAAGAGAGACGTTTGGTGCCAAGTTGGTCAGCAGACTTCAGACTTGGAACCACTGCCGTTCAATGAGGATTTCTACTCAGAAAAGTTCCGGATATTGGATTCTATCTGAGTTCGTTATGCAGAATAGAATGATGGAGTGATGCAGAGTTCAAGGAGATCAGACGGAAGGCGTACAGTTATCTTCTACGCGAAGGTTATCTGTGGAAACGTCCGAAAAGAAGAGATGGAATGCTTGCTAGAGTGGTGGATGATCAACCGACGAAGCTGAATCTGCTGAAAGAGTTTCATGACACCTTGTAGGCTGGACACCGTGGAGTCTGGGCTACATACACGAAGCTGAAGGAGCGTTACTGGTGGAAGGGTTTGTATCAAGACGTGGTGGACTTTGTTGGGTCGTGTCTACAATGCCAGTTCTACTCTAAGGTCCGTTACAGAGATGGGCTTGTACCTACTTATCCACCTAGTATTCATTTTCAGTGGGTTCTTGATCTTGCGATGATGCCATCGGGGTTATGGGGGATGCGTTACTTGGTATTGGCTCGAGAGGATCTCTCCAACTATGTGGAGGGATGAGCACTACGGACGAAGACTACATAGAATATCTGCAGGTTCGTGCTTGAAGATATCATCTGTTGTTATGGATCGATTGGGAGATTACGGGCAAATAGAGGCGAGTTGAGAGACGTTGAAGTGAAGGAGTTCTTTGCTCATTATGGAGTAAAGCTTCGGCTTACCACTGCTATGAATCCAGAGGGCATTGGTAAGAGTGAACGAGGACACCCTTCTATCATTCATGCTTTAGTGAAAGCATGTGATGGTAGACCTAGAGAATGGCCGAGACTACTTCTATTTGCTTTGTGGGCTGATAGAACTACACACTGTACTACGACTGACTATATGCCAGTTGAGCTTATGCTGGGGCAGAAACCAATCATGCCTGCTGAGGAGTACTATCCTACATGAGCTACGCTACCGTGGGAAGATGTTATAGATCGTGCTTCACTACGTATTAGGCAGTTGGAGCGAAGGGAGGAGGATCTTGCTGATGCGCAGGAGAGGCTGAAGGTGGCTCGAGTTAGAAACAAGAAACGTTTTGACAAGACTCACCGACTACGACCGAAGCCAATACATGTTGGTGACTGGGTTCTGGTATATGATAGCACGTTGGAGAATCAGCATTCTACACTTAGTAAGTTCTCTCGAAGATGGTTCGGGCCTTATGTTGTGCTAGATGTGTATGAGAATGCCACTTATAGTTTGCGTGAGTTGGATGGTACTCCCTTGAAGCTATCTGTGGCTGGCAAACGTGTGAAATTGTTCAAGAGACGCGGAGGGTCAGTTGAGTTATTCAACTTTCTGGAGTCAGAGCTGAGGACAACAAGAGACGGAGACGTCCCAGTGTCTGATGAGACTAAGGCGGAGGAGAGCGATGATGATGAAGAACAAGCAGAAGACTGAACAGGTTAGCACATGCCGGAGGATGTGCAGGTTTGGAGAGGGTGGATGTCGTGATGTGAATCATTTCACATAGTAAATGATTCACTTCTCTGTCAGTCGTTAGTCTCTCTGAGTGAAGTTAAAATCTCAAAGAAGTCCATTTTTGGATGATGTTATATATTTTGAGTCTTAATAGGTTGATTACCATGTTGATAGGGGTTTAAGCTCATGGGTTGTATTTGCGTGTCGTCCATGCACGCTTTCTAGCTGATTTAAGTTATCTTTTGGGGCTGCGTGTCATTTTAGGTAGTTTAAATTTTACGTTGGCACTCCAGGGGGCTTGACATGGTAGCCTATGAGTGTAGATAAGTTACCAGGTAGTTTAAGGCACAAAAGGACAGTCAAGTGGAGCTATGAACTCCCATTGGTCCATTTTTGTCTTTTGTAAAACTCTAAGTTTAGAAACAGAGCTCTAAAGAGGATTTCGAGCAATTGGTAAGGACACTAGAAAATCTGAGAGCACAGGGGGATAGAGCTCGTCGAGCCAAGCACTATCAGTGAAATTTTCGATCGATTTGGATCAATAAACTAGGAGTTATGCCCAATTGAAGTTCAGATTGTGCCAAAACTGCATCACTTTTGTTGATTTTGGGGTTTTGAGTGTCAATTGCAGCAGAATCGAGGAAATCTCCTCAAACCTTCGTGGTTGTGTTCACTGTCAGCAGGGCTACGACTGTCTCCAAATTTTCATGTCGATTGAGTGAGTGAGTAATTCAGGGCGACCGCTGAAGTAGAGGGGGTCCGAAAAGCTCTCAATCTGGAACAGCAACTTCAAAGAGCGAGATCTGGAGTTCTGTGTGGAATCAGTAGGCCCAATTTCACAGGAGTGTTCAGCAAGCTGTGTACTGCAAATCCTGTAAGAAACTTCCAAAGTGATCGAGCCGTTTCTCTGTTATAGGTCGAAATAGCTGTCTGGGTACCAAGAATTGCCGTAATTTCTCTACTCAGAAAGTTCCTACTCATATCTTAGTGCTCTGAATTGATCTGAAGCTGAAACTTCGTATGTATATCCAGTAGGACCTCATTGTCATGTAGGAGAAGTTCTGAAGCCTAAACCATCACATATTTCTCGATCCTGAGTGTCAAGGTTCGCCGTTTGATCTTATCATTGCTAGTTAAGCCTGAACTTTGCCTCCTGAACATATCAAAAGAGCCAAGAGACTTATATGAGTGTTTTTCAGTATCATCTTGAGACCTGAAGCCTATCCTTTGAGTAAACCAGCCACAACCTGAATTCCAGCGCTTCCTTGAGTAGATTGAACACAGCCTTCAAGCTCATATCACAGCCAGAAGGTTCGCCCTTCCCATGAAGACTCTCAACCCGACATCTGGTGCTTCCACTGAGAGCTCTTGGGGTGATTGATTGAGAAGGTTGAGTTGCTACAAGGAGAAGAGATGGATCGCAAGAGTGCTACTGCTGCTACTTCTGCGGCTGCTGCATCTACGTCTACTGCAGCACCTTCTGTAGCACTTGTGACGGCAGCGACCTCTGTACCTGGTCTGGATACGGCTGAGATTCTGAAGACGCTTGCGGCCTTAGTCCAACAACATCCGATCGTTGGAGGGGGTGAGTTAAAATCTACCAAGGCTTTGTAAGCTATTGTGAACAGATGTGGAAGGTTTGAAGGTAGAGATATTTCTAGATATATGCGTGAGTATAGAGGAGAGATGGAGCTGGTTAGGTTACTGATGCTGAGATGATAGCAAGTTTTGAGTTAGCTGTCATTCCTGAGTTGCGGGACCAAGTTAGGGATGTACAGAGAAGAAATCTTGGAATCTGGATGAGTTTTGAGCGATCTCTTCGAGAAGAGTTTCTTGAGGAGGATTCAGAGAGAGTTACTAGAAGGACATTTCTAGACTGGGTTGAGCAGCAACCTGGTCGTATGATAAGTCTGAGTGAGTTGCTGAGAGAGTTTGATAGGAGATACCGGTAATTCTCAACTCTAGAGCGAATAACCTTAGATGCTAGGAGAACAGAGCTTTTCCTGCAAGCTACCGATGATGCTACAGCAGATCGGTTATGTTTTATGTTGATCGATCGATCTGCTGAGGGAGGTGTTACTATGGATTGGGGGAGAGTTGAGGATGCTGTGGTTGTACTTACAAGGCAGAGGAGGGGAAGAGTGGCTGTGAGAGGACATCCGCTTGCAGAAGTGGTCACTCCACCTTATGTTGCTCCTCAAGTACAGCAGCCTTTGGTCCCTGCTCCCAGACCTGTTGTTCCAGTTGCAGTTCTTTTGATGCCAGTTGTGCCAGCTCCGACACAAAAGGTACCTGTTCAGAGACCTGCGGAGAACCATGGTCAACAGAACCAGATTGAAGACCTGATTCGGTAGATGCGAGAGCTGAAGGTAGATCTAGCTGGATTGCAGAGAGAGCAGCCACCGGCGCCTGCTGCTGCACGTCCAGGAGGAGCTCCTGTTCGTAGATGTATCTGGTGTGACAGTCTTGATCACTTCCGAGGAGACTGTCAGGAGCTCACAACTGCTTTGCGAGATGGTGTGGTTCGCTACCAGAACGGTAGGCTGCACCTTTCTTCTACTAGAGAGCCGTTGAGCACACAGTTTGGACGAGGAGGTATGAGGAGTCTACCTCAGATTGCTACAGCTGCAACGACAACTGCGTTGATGGCACCGCTGGTAAATTCTGATGTGTATGCTGGGCATATTGAGGTCTCTTCTAGTCCTACATTGCTAGATAGGACTGTTGAGAAGAGTGTGGCTCTAGTTCCTTCTGAGATACTGAAGAGAGGAGCCGAGTCTTCATAGGGTCACAGGATGAGGAGATCATGTAGATGTTGCTTCTATCAGAGCATTCCTGGATTAGATAGACACGTTCATTGACAGGATGCTTCTGTGGAAGAAAAGAGGCGGCGAGAAGCCTGTAAACTTGATACTGGAGTTCCTGAGGCTCTTCCTGAGGACATCCCGTCTACTTTTGCAGCTCTTCCACCTGCACCAAGTCCTATGGAGGACGTGCAGAGATCCCAGCAGGAGCCAACAACTGCTGGTAGGCGGTTTACTGCCCAAGAGAAGGGGAAGGGACCGGCTTACAAGTTGGCAGCTGATATTGAAACTTCTACTGATCTGAAAAGCATCTTGGAGCAGAGGATACTGGATGCGCGAATCGAGTTTTCTCTTCGGGAAGTTCTTGGTATTGCAAAGAGGGAGTTTCACGAACTAATCATCGACATCATCAAGCGCAAGAGACAGGTAATGTCCGAGCAAGTAGAGAGTCAGATGATAGATGCAGTAGGAGCTTCTCTGAATGATGCAGAGTTTGGAAAGGTGCATTTTCAGGAAGCTGATGACAAAGGATATCAGCAAGAAGCGTTGGTTGCTGGTACCAACACTATTGAGTTCGATGATGAGGAAGCTGGCGAGGAGAGTCCGGCTACTGATAGCGATTTCAGAAGGAGACATTGGGCTCGTGCTACAACTGCTACACGAGTTCGTCTTGGAAGTTTGGCTGAACCTGTTGCTGCTTTAGTTGATCACGGATCTGAGATCAACATCATGTCACGGGAGGTGTATGAGAGAGGTCAGTGGCCTATCGAGCTGAACCATGGTTGGGTGCTACGAGCTGCAAACAACCAGAAGGGTGAGCTATACGGCGCTTGTCCTAACGTGAAGGTGAAGATAGGTGATGTGGATGTAGATCAGCACTTCTTCGTGCAATCTTCTGCTTCATATCCTATGATTCTTGGTCAGCCTTATATCACTGCAGTTCGAATGGAGACCAAGGTGATGGATGATGGATCTCATTATGCTAGGATCCGTAGTCCAGATGATAGACGTTCTGTGCAGTTTCTGACCGTTCGTACGAACCACAAACGAAACCGGCAGACCTTGAGAGATTCTCTTATCTGTAGGAGTAAGGGTTTTCATAAACCATTCTCGTAAGACGGGATAGCGAGAGTGAAGAATCTACTGCTACTATGATCCCGCTTGAGCAACCTGAGGGATCACAGGAGGCTGATGGAGAGGTTGCTCAAGATTCAAAAAGTAGTTGCACTGTACATAGTTGGAAATCTGGTTTGATGACTTTCAGTTCTGATGATTGGAGTGAGTTCACGCGGATAGAGGATTTGACTGAGAAGAGTAGAAGGCAGATGGAGAGGTGTGCAGCAAATCTGCGTTGTACAAGAGTTCTGAAGGAAGATGAGATGATTTCTGGTGTTTATGAGGAGTTTGTAAGTGTACAGTCTTTTGTTCGTTGGTTGGATGAGGTAGATAGGTTGATGGAACAGATGGGAGGTAGGGTGGTGATTCCCATCCATTCTCGTGAAGTCTATGAGGAGATTGTCTCATACTTGCGATATCTTCCTCATCTGAGACTGGAGAATGGATGGAAGGATGCAGTCTGTTGGTGTGACTTACATCAGGAAGCGAAAGTACACGCCAATTATAAAGCTGTAGCGAGGAAGGTGAGACCTGTGGCGACCCAATTACATGTTGATTCTCAACACCAGATGGAGTTAGCGGCTGCTGAGCCTGTGCTTAGAGATCCTACACAGGTAGGACACAAGTTTACTCAAGAGACACTCGAGCAGCTCCAGATAGGAGGGGGTGGCTTCTTGACTGAAGAGGAGAAACGAGCTTTTGAACAGATGATAGTTAGTCATGGTAATGCATTTTCTTTCTCGGCTGAGGAGATAGGCTGTGTGGATCCTAGTGTGATAGCTCCGATGGTTATCTTCACTGTTCCTCACGTACCTTGGGACTTGAAGCCGATTCCAGTCCCTCGTGCCTTGCTACCGAAGGTGATTGAGTTATTGAAGGAGAGGATGCAGATGGGTATTCTTGAACCATCTATGGCTCCGTACTCTAGCCGATGGTTCACTGTACCTAAGAAGACAAGAGCTCTGCGCTTCATCCAAGACTTGCAGCCTGCCAACAACATCACGATTCGAAATGTTGGAACAGGACCTGTGGTTGATGAAGTAGTTGAGGCGTTTGCTGGAAGGTCAATCTATTCTATTGGAGATCTGTTTTCAGGTTATGATCAGTTTCAGCTTGCTTTGGAGAGTAGAGACTTGACTACCATGCGTACACCTTTGGGATTGATGCGGATGTGTACTCTTCCTCAGGGTGAGACAAACTCAGTAGCCCATATGCAGAATGCGATGCATAAGGTGTTACGAGAGTTTGTACCTGAGGTCACTATCCCGTTTCTGGATGATATTCCCATGAAAGGCTGTCCGGTGGAAGACAAAGACGAAGCTGTGACTTTTGATGGATGCAGAAAGTTCGTTGCAGACCACATTCGGGATGTGGAGAAGATTCTGATGCGTTTGGAGGAGGTACATCTCACTCTGTCAAGTACCAAATCTCGCTTTGGGATGTCAGAGATTGTGGTGGTAGGTCATCTGTATGGTACTTTTGGGAGGCGTCCGAACCCAGAGAAGGTAGATGCTATAGCAAGGATAGCTGATTGCACCAACATCATTGAGGTTCGATGGTTCTTGGGAGCTTGTGTGTTCTTTCGTGTGAGTATTCCTCATTCTTGCTGAGCCTCTTGAGACCTCAAGCCTATCCTTTGAGTAAACCAGCCACAGCCTGAATCCCAGCGCTTCCTTGAGTAGATTGAACACAGCCTTCAAGATCATATCACAGCCAGAAGGTTCGCCCTTCCCATGAAGACTCTCAACCCGACACCGGACCAAGTTGAGATAAGATAAGTGGTGCGTGGACGCTAACTTGTGATTGTGTTTGCATGTTAGTGGTGTAAAGTTTACGACCTACTGAGTTAGAGCTTCCGCTGGCGCAACAAGGCGGTAGGTGCGCGAAAAGTGGTATCAGAGCCGATGCTTCGGTGAGCGAGAACTTGAGGTAGCGATTGAAGGTTGGACGCTTAAGGACGGACGCAAGACACGAAGCGGATCAGCGTTTCTAGGTGAACACTTGGAGCGATGACCGACGACGGACAGAGTTCCAGGAAGAAGACCAAGAAACGAGGAGCGGCTAACGGGAGCAGATCGACTCGAGCTAACCCCGAGACACAGTCAGGAGACGATAACCGACAACCTTCGTCTCAACGTCAAGAGAGCCCGGTACCAGCTGCGGCACCGGTGCTGCAAGATGGAGTCTTGCCAACGGTGTCCAACGATGCAGACGCGGGGAATCAAAGAAAGAAGAACCTCGAGAAGGCGCAGCAACGATACACGAAACAGGTAAACATGCATCGGCGACAAATGAAGTTTCAAGTGGGCGAAGAAGTATGGTTAAGTACGAAAAACTTCACACTTCCAAAGGAAATATCGGTGAAGTTTTCATCAAAGTTCACGCGACCTTTTGTCATTGTCAAGAATTCGCACGAAGACGTCTATAGATTAGACCTTCCTCGCGAGTGGCAGTTGCATCCGACTTTCCATGTTTCTTTATTAAAGAAATACTTCAAGGACGATTTGCGACCAGAGCGTAAACAGGTTCTCAGACCTCAACCTGATGTCGTGCAAGACGAAGCAGAATATGAGATGGAGTCCATTTTGCGATCTCGGTGCAAATCAAACCGGATGGAGTACTTGATCAAATGGCGTGGTTACCATTTGAAGGAAGCAACTTGGGTGCCAGAGGAAGATCTCGCACATGCGAGCGAAGTATTAGACCTCTTCAAACGGCGACAAGGACAACAAGGGCGTTAGCAAGATGAGGACATCTCTTTCCAGCGAGGGGTGAAGGAACGTCAAACCATACGAATAGCAACTTGAGACGATGTGGGCCGATGGACTTTGTAGCTTTGACTTGTGTTTTGGAAATAAGCATTATGTTTCTTGAAAATTTGTCTAAGTGTATTGGTAGTGCATGGCTATGACTAGTTCTGATCAGATGCTTAGGATGTTGTCAAGAGGAGGAACGAAGCACACTCAAAGGAAGCGAGCTGGTTTGGATAAGCATCTAAATCAAGACTAAGTCTTGATGTCAAGACTTAGGTTTGCCGTAGCGTTGGCAAAGCAAGTATGAAATTTCATACTTGTCTTGGGGCTTGGGGTGATCTTGCTTTGCGTTTTCTAACTGCAAAAGTAAACTTAGTTGCGCGTCTAAGTCAAATCAGATTGCGACCAAAAAGTGAGTTTCGAGAGACCTCGTAAGTAGGTGTGAATATTTATAGTTAGCAAGTTAGAGTCTTAAGTAGAATGTTTAGAAGTTGTCAACTAGTTTTGTTTAGGGTAAGTAAAAAAGATAAGGCTTTTCTCGAAGGCTTTTCTAAAGACTAGTTGAAATTTTCTAAGTGTTCTAGCAACAACTTAAGACTCAAGCCAAGAAGGGAATTGCGGGTTAGCTACCAGAATGCAATTCTGACGCCAACGGGTTGGCTACCCATTTTGAACTTGGTGTTAACTTAAAAGGTCATTGTTGATGAGGGCATCAACCTCCAAAGTGGGGTGAGTGTCGTGACCCTCATTCTCAAGATCAGAAGCAAACGCGAACAACAGAATCCTAGCGGACTTGTGCTAGGTTGTGAACGCTGCGAGTAGGACTTAACGGCTTGACCGGGAAGTCGAGATCAGATAAACCCTAAGTGGTTCTCTGAACCAAGGTTGGAACGTTGGGTTAAGACATAAAGGCCTACCCCAAGAGGGCCCCAGACGAACGCTGACCTAAGAGGGCGAGTCTGGGAACGGGCTGAAACATGAGTCTCAGACATAGGTCCGAGACGCAAGGACCACAGGGTTCGACTCTGGGTCTGGATCACAGGTTTCCGAAAAATGACTAAGTGTTGGAGCTCCAGAGACGTTTTAGGTCGTGGACGGAGCTCCACATAACATCTCGAGGCGAGTGATGTATCATTGGAAAGGTCTCGTCGAGAGCTTTCCAATGATATATAACACTCCTCGATCTGACCTCCGAGCTGGAAGTTATGGCCGAACCACAATCGGGTTGTGGTATAATTTTCAGGAACCAAAGAGGAGAGCGGGGCCGCCGATCCCGAGAAGTATATATGAGGGGGGGCTCGATGCCTGGGTGAGCCAGGACGAGTCACCCGACCCTAAGGTTTGGCGGACGGACTCTGGGAGCATGAGGTGATGGCTGGGCCGGTTCCAATGCACGTTCCTGTCCAGACTTGGACGTCTGGACTTAGGAACGATGTAAGGACTGGAGCAAGACTAGGGAACAAGTCGGCGGGTTAGACCACCGTTCGGGAGCCTAGACCCAGACGGACATCACGGGCGGTTGGGCCGCTAGGTGTGCTGGAGGCACCGTTTGACCTTGGACTTAATGGGAAGTCCGCCCCAAGTCATCTTGTGACTTGCTCATGTTTGGGACCGACCTAGACGAGTCTAGGTCGGGACTTAGGGAATGCGGAGCTTGATGATTAGGGAGATGGTCCGGCTCCGGTCAGGACCAAGTTGAGATAAGATAAGTGGTGCATGGACGCTAACTTGTGATTGTGTTTGCAGGTTAGTGGTGTAAAGTTTGCGACCTACTGAGTTAGAGCTTCCGCTGACGCAACAAGGCGGTAGGTGCGCGAAATGAGTTACTTGTTGAGTTATCGCCAAGGCGGGTGGTGGATCACAAGATCGAGGTCTTGTCAAGATCAGAATCACCTTCCAAAGCCCCTTGCTGATTCAATCAGGTAGAACTCCTTGAGTTGAAAAGACAACTCGGTGAGCTATTAGCACGGGATATATTCGAACCAGCAAGTCACCTTATGGAGCCCTAGTTCTTTTTGCAAAGAAGAAGGATGAGAAATTATGACTCTGCGTAGATTATCGTGCACTCAATAAGGTGACGATGAAGAATAATTATCCTTTGCCAAGGATAGACGATCTCTTTGATAGACTAGCGGGCGCAAAGTACTTCAGCAAGATAGACTTGAATTCAAGATATTATCAGATCTGGAGAGCTGATCCAGATATTGAGAAGACCGCTTGTTGAACCAGATACATATCGTTTGAATTCGTTATGATGTCATTTGGACTCTACAACGCCCCTTCGACGTTCACTACATTGATGAACACAATTTTTTGTGAGGAGATGGATGAGTTTGTCATCGTTTACATCGACGACATCTTGATCTACTCCAAAACCTTGGAGTCGCACGCGGAGCAACTAAGGGTGATGTTGACGAAGCTGTGAGAGCATAAGCTGTTTGCCAACGTTGACAAGAGTGAGTTTGATTTAGAACGCATTAACTTCTTAGGACAAGTCATTAGTGCAGAAAGAGTCGATCCGTATATGCAGAAGGTGGACGCGATTGTAACTTGGGAGCCTCCGACTACAGTGAAAGAGATGCGGCGATTCTTAGGATTGGTGCAGTTTTACCGCAAGTATGTGAAGGGGTTTTCAAAGATCACGAAGCCGCTGACGGACTGGACGAGCAAAGACGCACAGGTAAGTTGGACCAAGGAGGTGGATGATGCGTTTCAGACGATCAAAGCTATTTTGTCAAAGGCGTCAGTTTTGAAGTTGCCGGAGTTCGACAAACCATTCAAGGTGCACACGGACGCGAGCGACTATGCGATTGGCGGAGTGTTGGTGCAGGAGGGAAAATCTATAGCGTACGAAAGCAAGAAGTTATCTAGGACGGAGAGTCGATGATCGACTCATGAGAAGGAACTGTTTATGATTGTTCATTGCTTGAGAAAATGACGACATTACTTGAGACTTCACCAAGTGTATACTGATAATATTTCGCTCAAGTACTTTGAGACACAAGATCGGATGACGCCAAAGCAACTACGATGGCACGATACCTTGACGCTCATGAATGTGAAATTAATCCACAAAGCGGTGTCGTGTTCTGATTCGGCTCCTTTGTGAAATTCATGTGTAACCTATGTTGTGTTTCTTTTCTATGTTTCGTGAATTGTATCGCGTAACTCGCCGAACGGTTTGATGGATGCCACGTTCATGATTATCTGTTCAAGTGATCATACGATAGAGAAACGTGTCAAGTCATCAATCTGTACACGTTCACTTCAGTGGTCCTTGTCGCTGCGTTTGTATATAAAATGACGAGTCGATCGTTCATACTGCATTCTCTCTCAACGGGTGATTTGTGAGGGTTCTCGAAGGTCTGCATGGAGAAGTGAAGAACTGCAAGCGTGGTGGTTATGAACGGAGGTTTGTTACCAGCTCCGGATCTTCCTTTCCCGAATCCGTTTCACATCAAGCTTCATTGCATCTACCGCGATCACTTTCGACAGTGGTTAGTTGCATACTTTGACGATGAATTCATGAGATGAGTGATGGAGTTACAACTTCCGTTGATCCTTCCGATCGTAACATATGGAGAGACTCGGGATATGGCGGTGTACATTTTGTTATGAGGAACAATGGATCTCAACTATCCATCGAACGTTCCTTTCAACCTTTGGGTCAATGTCCGGTGTCATTGTAGACTGAAGATCAATCATGGGGCTTAGATCGTGAGAAACTTCAGGCAAGAATATTTCAACCGAGTGATAGCTTCGCCGTTTCTTTTTGTCGTACTTTTTATTGTAGATCGTTTCCAAGTTGTAATATTTACTTTATATTAGTATGTGACTCAGTCGTTCCATTATGGTTGAGCGCTTCTGTGTAGTTACGGACCGCAAAGAATCTGTCGACATATCTAAAGGATTTTTTGAGGTCTTAGAGTCTTGTTGATGTCTTGTGTCTCCTTGGGAGTAAAAATTTGTTCTAGAGGAAAAAGTTGAGTGGAGAAAAGACAAAAGTAAAGATCTTTTTGCTCTTATTGGACCAATGGTGTTCTAGCTGATCCTCGCAACGTTTCTGTAGTTTCTGGAGACTTCGGAGGGCCATTTGCGAAATAAAGGGTATGGTTGGAAAGCTCTCAATCGGGGCTACAATCTGGGCTAAAGAATCGATCGATTTGATGAAACAATGAGGGCGTTACGATCAATTGAGTACAGGGGGTGAAATTCATACCTACTGCTACGTTTCTGGTTGTTCTGAGAGACTCGCGAGGAGTTTTGAGGAGCTATCTGTTGGGTTGGAGAGCTGCCGACGTGCTGGTCGTTTAGATATCAATTTCATCAGATTCTTGATCGATTTGGATTGTGAACCGACCGAGTGAAGTTGAGAAGTGCATACGTGATAAGACTGGAACAGCGAACTGTGATAGTCATGGATAGTTTGCTATTGCTTGAGTTCTGAGTCGAATTTCTGAGTGAAACTTTCCAGGATTGAAGTATGTCTTATCAGTAAGATACGTGAGAAGTTTCACATCAAATGGTCGACTAGTTTGTTCAGAATCTTGGATCAAATGTACTTGGGTCTGTAAAGCTCTTAAGTTAACACAGATTACGGTTTGATCCATATATGAGAATTGGTTTGAGATTTTGACCTGAAAATTATTCAGGGTAGGAGTGAAGGGTCCAATCAAGCTTCCTGTGAAGTTTGATTATCATTGGTCGACTGGTTTGGGAGGACTAAGGTCTCAAAGTTCAAAGATACTTTTGTTATTAGCGATTTCGGGTTTTTTCGGTCACATCTATTGTCACTTTGGTCATTTGGAAGGTGTGGGGCTGATTTCAGCTCTTGGTGATGAAGGAGAACGGAGTCGCCATGAGTCTTAAGCCGCTGTTTGGGTTCTCGGAGCTGTCAGGTACTGCCGCCGTTGGTGCTATATTGAGATCCGAGTAGTGTCTTGGAGCATGTATGCTTTACCTTGCTGGAATGCTTGGTAAACCAAGGTGTAAAGCAAGTTGTATCTAGACTCGATCAAGTCGATCGAGCGATCTTATAGTATCTTTTGGTTGTATCAAATAGAGTTGTGACGATCAAACTGATGGGTAGCTAGCGTCGCTGAGAAGTTGTTAAATCATGCTTCTAGTGATTTAGAGTTACTTGCATGCAGATAGTATAGAGCTGAGTATTTCAGGTAGAGTACAAAAGAATTTGGATGTAACACAAATTTGTACAACTTATACGTATCATTGGACCGTAGCAATCTTTAACCTTCAGTCGAGAGATACAATGTCACTTGTCCGAGAAGAGTAGATAGAGAGCATTAGGGTTGAAGGATAAGTTCAGAGCCAACTTGTTCAAGTCACCTATCTCTACACAGCCATATACCCTGTGTATTCTTAGACAGAAAAACACGTTATACGATACCGTAGAGGGAGAGTCATGGCGAAGGGAACACGGCACAAACACGAAAGAAATAGCGACAACGACTTGGCTCATTCGTCTCAGAATAGAGATGTTACGGAAACACACCTCAGATCCCTAACGCCGAAGGTATCCACATTGATAGACCAAAACTTATACATCATGGTCTCCACACCTACAAGAAGATCGAAAAGAACAGCAAGAAAAGAGAAGAGAATAAAAGAGACAGATACCACAACGAGAGCACTAATCACACATAAGGAGCGGTGCCGTCAAAAAAAAAAAGGAGATAAATAATCTACCAACTCCAGCTATCTATCACACGAACGATACAATCCTAGATAATAGCTCGAGTCCGACTATCTCCTAAATAATGATTGTCTTAACAGCCACTCCTATGTCTTCTACCGATAGACCTAACACTTTCTGACAAAATCCACCATTTTATTTCCATCTCTAATCCCACATGTCGTCTTCCTCCTTTTTCCTCATCTTCTCGTGGGATGCATATTTTCTTGAGTGATGTTTGTGAGGCATGCATATTAATAAATCAATGTTCGCTACAAATTAATACTTCTTTGGTATCCATAGTTCTGATCTTGTACTTTAGAAAACGCGCTTTGGTGTGCTATTCTTGTGGGTTATGTCCATATGAAACCGTGACTATATGTTCATTTAACACTTACATACATAACTTCAAATTTAGCTGTTAACGTTTATGTATATTATGTCTAACAGAAAAAAAATCAGCAAAAGAATTACAAGCAAAAGGAAAGAACCCTAAGAAAAACCTCCCGGAATCTATTCCACCACGAGACCAATCCACTTTCTCAATTTTCTTCTTGTTATTGTGTTTATTCTCTTCTCAGTATACGTTCTCCGGGGCACTTTGGATGCTTTTTTGAAGGCGTGCATTATCACTGAAGTGAGGTTACCGACTTCTCATTTTTGCACGAGCGTTTATTAAATCATATTTCGCACAGGGAAATCAACCATGTCCTCGCGTTCGGACTTTTGGTGCTCTTCGGCTCCAGTTTCGGGGTGCCTTGGTGTCCTTTAATTTTTACGTTTTCTCCTTTATGCTTTCATTGGTTTCCGCTCAAATATTTTTTCTTTCACGGTCCTCCGACACACTTCCTCTACTTCTTTGGTATAGTTTACTTCTGCAGCGATGATTTCTCTTCTCTTTTCTTATGCAGTCACTGATGTTATACTCAGAGCGACGGTGCGCAAGAAAACTATTTACTGTCAATACAACTGACTGTCACGAAACTATTTACTGCCATACAACGAACTGTATCTACAGTGGAACCTCGATCGAGACACAACGATCCGAATCAATACTCCTCAAGAAAACGCTCGCCAACAGATAAATTTGGGAAGGTATGTGTCTGCAAACTGAACCTCTGCATTTGGAACTGTTGCTGCTACTTTCTAAATATTTAGAGAGAAATGCAATGTACTAAATCACAAGTATAGGAAAAGTATTGGTTTACAAATTACGACTTGTGTTAAAGTTATATAAATTAGCTTAACTAAATCAAAAGATTAAATTTAAATCATTAAATTTAGAATCCACTTGATAACTTGATTACATATGGTCACTTCAGTTATACAAAACTCATAAGTGATTCACATGAGCAAAACATTTATCTAGTATAAAAATCTGTAACTCTCACGAGTAAAAATAATTTTAATTTATTAATTTTAATTTATAACCTAACCCTTCCGAGGTTAGTCAAAGGTGTTATCAAGTAATATAATCTTTAAAAAGATGGATAAAGTGGTTAGAGGTAAAATTAACACGGATGTAAAAAATGAAGCAGTCGTGCATATTCACCTCCTCCATCTCTCCACATGGGAGTAAAATATGCAAAGGAGCCAACCTGTTCAAGTCAACCAGTTCAAGTCACCTACCTCTACACAGCCATATACCCCGTGTATTCCTAGATAGAAAAACATGTTAAACGATAGTGAGAAAGGACAATGTGATTCCTGACGTCTTGAGTCGCAAAGGAGGAATATCTTCCATCGTCCACACAGATTTTGCACGCTATGTATCCTAAGGAATCTGACTTGGAGAGACGAATACGTGAAGGTTACATGGGTGACGACCAAGCGAAGGAGTACCTGGAACGGCTCAAGCAAGGAGTGAAGTTGCAAAATATGCAGCTAAGACATGGCTTACTCATGTTCAAACAAAGTCGGGTTTATGTGGGACAAGGAAAACTTAAGACTAAGTTACTCAAAGAATGTTATGATGCGCCTTTATCAGGCCATAAAGGAGAAGTCCACTTTAGCAGTGGTAGCTAAAAAGTTTTATTGGCCTCACATGAAAGACGATGTCGCCCACTTTGTGAAAACATGTGTAAGCTGTCAAACGAACCGCGTTTCTTATGAGAAGAAACAGGGGTTGCTTCATCCTTTGCCGATTCCAGCCAGACCTTGGGAAAGCATTAGCATGGACTTCGTCACCTCTCTGTCTGACTCAAACGGATACAATGCAATCTTTGTGATAGTTGATCGTTTTAGCAAACTAGCGAAGTTTACAGCGACCTTGGATACTACAACAGCGTTCACGACTTCTCGATTATTCTTAGATATTTGGTGGTATTCACATGGATTGCCCCGGAGTATTATTTTATTTCAGATCGAGACTCTAAGTTCACCAGTGTCTTTTAGAAACACTTGTTTCAAAAATTGAGGACTAAATTAAAGTTTAGTATCGTCTTTCATCCGAAAACAGATGGGCAAACAGAACGAGTTAATTCGGTTATGAATCAATACTTGAGGAATTATGTGAGAGCGGACCAAAGTGATTGGGCGGAGTGGCTCAGTCTTGCGAAGTATTGCTACAATTCCACGAAGCATTCAGCAACCATCGAATCGCCTTTCTTGCTGGCTTACGGACGTGAGCCAGAAGGGTCTCTTGACTTGACTCTTGCAGGGAGTTCTACATCGGCACGATCAAGAACACGGCAAACATCAACTGAAGAGGTATGGTTAAGTGCGAAGAACTTCATCCTTCCGAAGAGGATATCGGTGAAGTTTTCATCGAAGTTTGTGGGACCTTTTGTCATCGTCAAGAATCCGTACGAAGATGTCTATACGTTAGACCTTCCTCGCGAGTGGCAGTTGCATCCAACTTTCCATGTTTCTTTATTAAAGAAAACTTCAAGGATGATTTGCGACCGAAGCGCAAATAAGTACTCAGGCCTCAACCTGATGTCGTACAAGGCGAAGCAAAATATGAGGTCGGGATCATTTTGCGATCCCGATGCAAATCTAACCGGATGGACTACTTGGTCAAATGGCGGAGATACCATTTGAAGGAAGCAACTTGGGTGTCAGAGGAAGATCTCACATATGCGAGCAAAGTATTGGATCTCTTCAAACGGCGACAAGGACAACAAGGGCGTTAGCAAGATGAAGACATCTCCTTCCGGCGAGGAGTGAAGGAACGACGAATCATACAAGTAGCAACTTGAGACGATTTGGACCGATGGATCTTGTAGCTTTGTTCTTGTATTTGGAAATAAAGATTTTATTTCTTGAAAATTTGTCTAAGTGTATTGGTAGTGCATGGCTATGAGTAGTTTTAATCAGATGCCTAGGATGTTGTCAAAAGGAGGAACGAAGCACACTCAAAAAAAGCAAGCTGGTTTGGATAAGCATCTAAATCAAGACTTAAGTTTGTCGTAGCGTTGACAAAGCAAGTATGAATTTTCATACTTGTCTTGGGGCTTGGGGTGATTTTGCTTTGTGGTTTTCTAACTACAAAGTAAACTTTAGTCGCGCATCTAAGTCAAATCAGGTTGCGACCAGAAAGTGAGTTTCGAAGGACCTTGTAAGTATGTGTGAATACTTATAGTTAGCAAGTTAGAGTCTTAAGTAGAATGTTTAGAAATTTTCAACTAGTTTTGTTTAGGGTAAGCCCAAAAGTAAGGCTTTCTCCGAGACTAGTTGGAATTTTCTAAGTGTTCTAGCGACAACTTAAGACTCAAGCCAAGAGGAGAATTGCGGGTTAGCTACCAGAACGCAATTCAGACGCCAAGGGGTTGGCTACCCATTTTGAACTTGGTGTGAACTTAAAGGATCATTGTTGATGAGGACATCAACCTCCAAAGTGAGGGTGGGGATCGCGATCCTGAGTCTCAAGGTCAGACGCAGACGCGAACAATAGAACTATAGTAGACTTGTGCTAGGTTGTGAATGCTGCGAGTAGGACTGAACGGCTTGGCCGGGAAGTCGAGATCAGATGAACCCTAAGTGGTTCTCTGAACCAAGGTTGGAACATTGAGTTAGGATCTAAGGGCCTACCCCAAGACGAACGCTGACCTAAGGGGACAAGTCTGGAAACGGATCGAAACATAAGTCTGAGACGTGGGTCTGAGACGTGAGACCGAGACGTGGGTCCGAGACATAGACGGACCGTGGTTCAGACGTTGGTCCGAACCACAGGGTTCGAGTCTGGGTCTGGACCACAGTTTCTCGAAAAACAGCTAAGTGTTGGAGCTCCAGCGACGTTTTAGATCGTGGACGGAGCTCCACGTAAGATCTAGAGGCGAGTAAGGTATCATTGGAAAGATCTCGGCGAGAGATTTCCAGTGATATATAGAACTCCTCGAACTGACCTCCGAGTTGAGAGTTATGGCCGAACCGGGATCAAGTTGTGGTATAATTTTCAGGGACCAAAGAGGAGGGCGAGGCCGCCGATCCCCAGAAGTATATATGAGGGGGGCTCGATGCTTGGGTGGGTCAGGACGAGTCACCCGACCCCAGGGTTCGGCGGCGGACTCTAGGGACATTAGGTGATGGCTAGACCGGTTCCAAGGCACGTTCCGGTCCAGACTTGGACGTCTGGACTTAAGAGCGATGTAAGGGCTGGAGCAAGACTATGAAACGAGTCGGTGGGTTAGACCACCGTTTGAGAGCTTATACCCAAACGAACATCACGAGCGGTTGGACCGCTAGGTGTGTTGGAGGTACCGTTTAGGACCTTGGACTTTATAGGAAGTCCGTCTCAAGTCATCTTGTGCCTTGCTCATGTTTGGGATCGATCTAGGCGGGTCTAGGTCGGGACTTAAGACTGCTGAGCTTGATGATTATGGAGACGGTCCGGCTCCGATCCGGACCAAACAAAGTTAAGATAAGTGGTGCATGGACGCTAACTTGTGTTTGTGGTATACATGTTAGTGGTGTAAAGTTCACGACCTACTGAGCAAGAGCTGTCGCTGGTGCAATAAGGCGGTAGGTGCGCGAAAAGTACATATTTTTACTTGGTTTTACTAAGATATTACTTAAGATAAAAGCATTAAAACATTTACTAAGATATTATTTTTTCACATGGGTAAGATGGCTTTGATGAAAGCACACCACTATGTTTTATGCTTTGATTGAAGCACACCATTAACTTGAAGAGAAAAATGCTAAGTTCAATCATCACACGTCCATAAATTCATTAAACATGGATTAATCACATGGACTTCTTACTTTTTTCACATGGGTAAGATGGTTTTGATGGAAGCACATCATTAACTTGAAGAGAAAAATGCTAAGTTCAATCATTCACACACTCATAAACTCATAAACTAAAATTCTTCATTCTGACGACGTTTCTCAAGTTCTCATATTCTAAAATTTCACATTCTCTCTGTATTGCTCAAAATGTCATTACGATGTTGTGAAACAAGGATGAAGAGTTCTTGTCGATTCCTCTATTTATACATTATAGGTTTTTACTTTGTTATCCTCTAGTAAGTCAGCCGTAATTATTTTTACATGATTTTACTAAGATATTACTTAAGATAAAAGCATTAATCACATGGACTTTTTATTTTTTCACATGGGCTTATTCCTTCAAATTCAACAACTTCTAGAAGGATTTTGAAATGTTCTTGAGGAATCTCAACTTTCCACCCCCTCTACACTAGGACCCACATGTGGAATCTCTTCTTGTTTTTAATGCACACAAAGTCCATAACTTTAGTCCCACCACTAATATCAAGTCAAAAAAAGAAAAAAGCGATATTTTCCACCTCCTTTCTATTTTTTAGACAAGACGACAAGATAGTAGTGCTCACTCTTTATAAAACATTTGAATTTAGTCCAAAAGTACAGCTAAGTTTAACCATAATCAACTTTAGCTAGTCATGACTAACTCGAAACCTCCTTAAAGTACTTGGGCAGCAAATAAACATTCTTCACACTTAGTAATAACTAAACACCTTATTGATAAATAAACTTCTTATGTGTAACATATGTCGTTATATTTTATCCCCGGACTAAATTTGTACTTCGTCCTCGGATTGAAGAGAGAACTTTCGTCGATGAAACAACTTCAACTTGTCATGGTTGAACCGTTCGAATCTCCTTCCTCCCAGCTCCTGAAGGTCATACGTGAAGTTGCTCCACACCTTATCTACAACAAAAAGGACAAACATATCTAGGAAGAAACTCTTCCTAGCCCTCTTGAATATGATAGCATCATACAACATTACTCAATCTCCGACTTGAAAAGGTTTTACCTCCCTATTGTCCAATCGTTTGTCATAACTCTTCTTTTGATATGCTTGAGCTCGTTCCATCCAGATCATCGCATCCACTCATGTCTCTTCAAACTCCATGAGTTGCTCCTTTTTTGATTGACGATGTCTTCTCCCCTAGACCTCTTCAACTTTTGTTGACTAGTTTTAAAAATATCCACTTCGAATTGGATCGACGATCTTGGACTTTATTCCATAAACAATTCAAAATTGGAAATACTCAATAGAAGTCTTTGTTGTCATTCGATAATCTCATAAGATGACATGTAGTCTCTTATCTCAAGTATGTTTCGCAGTCTCAACACCAGCTTCTTTGACGAGCATCATAACTTCCCAAGGTCATCTTTTGTCTCCCGAGCCAAATACAGAAAAACATGGCTGTCATTGAGACGGATGTCACCTCAGCCACGTCAGAGATATCAACTGAGCAGCACATGATATCAGAAGTCGAAATAGATACTCATGCAAGTGTAGACACCATGGACGTCACATCTAGTGATCAAGAATAGATAGGAACATTAGTTAGGTCTAAATTGTTTATACCTCACTGATTTTCAAGAAATCAGAGTTAGCTATTTTTAGCTTGACAATTCTCTTTTTATATTTTTAGGATAATGTCCATGCACAGGGTTAGTTACAGCAGGAATAGAGAAGACTTTCCAAATTGAGAGGACCGAAGTCCAGGAAGAGGTGGCCATATGACTACGAGCCCTTTCCATCCTCGAGACTGTGGTATCTCCTCTTACGATTAGAGATAGTTGTATAAGATTAAGATTGGTGTTTAATTTTACAAACACAACACACACAAGAGCACACACACATAGTACACACACGCATGATAGGTCTGCACACTCGCACCCAAGAGAATAGTGTGGAAGTGTAGGCAGGAGTAGACAGAGTAGACAAGGAACGGCATATCCTCGTGTAGTCTTGTTAGTCTGGTGTGTCAGGAGTAGTGACAAGAAGCTGAAGGAGTAGCTACCAGAAGCCAATGTAACTTCCTCTGAAGAATTGGATTGATGATTTTCGCTTACAGAAGCTTTGCCTATGTCTTATGAGGATTGAGTTTCATCGAATTAATACTCATTGTACTGTTGAGTGGCGGTGATTGTTAGAAGTTGTGTAGTATCCAAGTTTGTCTTATCTAGTGGAGCACTTCGGATCCACATATGAATTGTCCATGGGAGATTGATCCCCTTGAGATAGAGCAGTCGGAGCAAAAGAAGAAGAAGCTAGAAGCTGTATCTGTAGAAGTTGACTAGAGTATAAAGCATGACGTGAGGAGTTAAGCAATGAGAGTGTCGGCATAGGTTTGAACCCATGTAAAAGCTCATTTGGTCAAAAAGACAGTGAGTGGTATTTAACTCCAAGATTGTCTCAAGAGGAAAGACCTAAAGTACACAAAAGTTGACGGATTGTTTCTTATCACACTATAAAACGTCATACTCAACAAGAAGACAGTGGGATTGTAAGTAGATTTTTGATCTTCTCTCTCAATTTACTACAAGCAGGGATGGCTTGTTAGTCAAGATCCGGACTAGAAGCTTGTCGAAAGATTGATTTCTCTCTTTTCTTAATTTTCTCTTCTTCCTTCTCTTCTCTCATCTTCTCATCTTCATTCTATCTTCTATCTGGTTACAGAAGCTTTGTGTAAGTATCAATGGATGTGAGTGTAGTTGTAGGTTGCCAGAAGACCGTTTCAGCAGGCAGAAGCATGAGAAGACTGCATGAGATCTATATCTTGTGAATGATCTGATCAATTGAATATCGTAAGGATAATTTGTGGTATGAAATAGTAATTGGCATCTACTGGGTAATGATAGTGTTCTAAGGATGTCAGAAGTCAAGTTGAACCCCCCAGAAGATGAGATTTGCTTCTAGAAGCCGACATGTGAAGATTGGAAGCTTGGGCTAGGGAGCAGTAATCGTCTCTCTATTTTCTCAGTGTATATTTGTGTGATATTTTAAGTAGTAGTTGTGTGTTTTGATCCAAAACGTCTTTTGAATGGTCTGGAAGCCGCATGGTTATGAGAGTTAAAAGGAACTTCTGGACAAAACCAATGTGTTCGTGAGTTTGAACGACTCTTAGAACTTAGAACAGTGTAACTAAGTGTAAAGTGTAAATCTTGGGGAACGAAATCTTTTATGCTACAAAGGTGTAAAAGAGAAATCCTGAGACACTACATATAGTCTTCCGTAGTCTTTAATCACACCATCATAAATTCTAAGTTGAGATGAATCTAAAAGACACAAAGCTACAATTTGTACTACTCTTATAAGGGAATATAGTGAACTCAAAGTTTATAACTATGACATATACAAAAATATCATAATCTACAAAACAACTCTTTAATTAATTCTCATCATATGCATTTTCTCTCAAATCTAAATATGAAGCGACCGTTGAAAATCTTAAGTCAAGCTAAATCCAACGGCCTTAGTGAAGTGAAGCTCAGTAAGAAATTATTTGATACAAATGTTTTTAATATAAAGTTTACAAGTAATGTGAATGAGATCAAATATGAATTACTCCGAACCGAATTCTGCGACTATCGATCCATAACTCGATCGATGATGGTCCTTCAAGCCATCAATTCTGGGGTGTTGCTCGTTTGCTGAAAATATTTTCTTCGGTCTCCAAAATCACATTTTTAGTTTTTGAGATCAACAACCCAAAATATGACATAAACGAGTAAAAATGTGAAAGTTACTGGTATCTATTTGCAAAATCACGAATATAAATAACCTAAAATATACGAATCTAATTCCAATCCTCAGTGAATATAGTTTGAAGCTCTAGATGTCAAATCTCTCGAAATATAATCGAGAAAGCTAAAGTTCTAAACATTTAATGCACCTATCATTTTGTTGTGCTAGTGAAAGCTCTTTCTCGATAAGTCATAAAACTTATAATATTAATATGCAAATCACAAACACATGTTAACATCCATGCACCACTTATCTTGATATCTTTTGGTCTAGATCGAGGTCAAACTATCCCTTAATTTTGAAACTCATCATTGTCTTGGTCTCGACTTAGACTTAACTAGGTCAGCTCCAAAACACGAGCAAGTCACGACGTGTTGTTTTAAGACAGATTTCTCATTAAACCTAAGGTCATAAACAGTACATCTAGCGCACATAACCGTTCAATCGTCCGAGATGTCCATCTAGATCTAGGCTCTCGAATGATGATCAAAACCTCCATCTCATTGCTTAGTCTTGCTCTAGTCTTTATGTCGAGTCTAAGTCCATATGTCAAACTCTAGACAAAAACGTGCTTTGGTACTAGTCCAGCCATCACCGCATGTCATGAGAGTCAACCGAGGAACTTTTAGAATGATGTGGTGTCCACAAATTACAGTATTCACGAATTTTTGAAATTTTTGAGATTAATGACTTGTTTATATAACTGAAGAAGCGTTGTTACTTAAGGTTACGTCTTCCTTAACAGGAAGATGATCTTAAGAGCTGTTTGTAATAAGAAGTTGACTTCTTCAGAAGACGACCGTCTTCGGAAGACCGTCTTCTCAGTTGCGTCTTCAGAAGATAGGAAGACGGCGGAAGATGGGAAGACGGTGGAAGATACCTGTCTTCCGGAAGACACCGATCACGAAGGCCTGACCACGAGTTTTCGGGTAAACAAGTAGGTGTACCTACTGGAGCGCACCGAATAGGTAGGTAGGTCAGGAAGACACCAAGGACGAGAACCCCTAATCTGCGGGGAAGATGCGTGAGGAAGCACATTAGCCACCTTCCAACTTCCCGCAGCACAGTGCGCCTGAAGAAGATCGATTGAGAGAGTGAACTTCGAGCTAACATTGAGAGAGGAATCGAGTAAGACATCGAGGTAGTAGAGAGTACGTTGGCAGCTAGGCGAAGGGTGAAATCGGATTGCGGGAGCACAAACAGCAGAAAGAGCGAAGACATTTATGTGGAGCTTCCGAGAAGTTGACAGTGAAGAGTGGCGAGTAGAAGCAGAGGTGGAATCGAGATGTGGACCGAAATTGACAGCAGGCACAGTCATGTGGAGTCGCATTGGAAGCTAGGACGAGAGCCAGCAGCGCGCGGAGGTCGAAGGCAACTCGGGGAGCCGAAGAAGACTGTAGAGGTTCTTTCCCTTGTTCTTTCCCCTTCCCACTTCTTCTCGCCATTGTCTGGTACTCCCCGCGCTTCCTTGATTGTGTGCAGGCAGCCTGATCGATTACCCCACCCCCCATCTTTCCTATTGAAACATTGGGCGCGGAAGCGCTGCCCAATTTCTGTCAAGATATCTCCTTGCTTCTTCCCGAGCTCAATTCGAGCTTCCCTATCCCTAGTCTTCAAATTGACTAACCCAACTATCAATTTCTCTACCCTACTACCTCTCTACCCCCGAAACTTGAAATAGAAGACGATTCGGAAGATGGGAACATCCTCGGAAGACACTTCTTGAACTTGACTGTCTTCGGAAGACATCTTCGGAAGACTGTCTTCGGAAGTCGACTGAACACAATTCGTATCAAGAGTGGATTTGCTTTGCTTTTGTGTTTAGAGAGACTTGATACGAAGCCTGAGTGGTGTGGTGAGTTGTTGTGTTATTTCGAGAAGTTGGAACTCGGGAACTAGGCCTGTGCCTCCCGGTCTTCCAAGCTTCTCAACTCCACATCTGCCTAGAGAGACTAGAAGACTGAAAGGCTGGCAAAATGAGCGAGAAGACGTGAGGGTCCATTTCGGGTCTCTTCTGTCCGACCCATAGCAGCCGTTCCTTCTTCTTCCCGAACTTAGAAGAGAGTTGTGAGAAGTATTGCTGGCAGAATCCGGAGAGAATGGTCGAGGATCATGTCTTCCCATCATGCAGCAAACTTCTTCTGCGTGCGTATGAGAGGTGAGAAGTCAGAAGAACAGAGTGCACATGTTTTGAGTCTGTTGTGAGGATAGATTGCGCGTAGGAAGAAGAAGACAGGTGAGACCAGTGAAGGGAAGTCTGACTTCGAGAGGTCTTCCGAGAACGACATTGAATCGGAAGCTGTCCCAAGTGTCTTCCCAGAGGCCACTGCCACCGCAGGAGCCCGCAACCATCTTCTGAACCTTTCTCATACTCTACTTCTCGCATATCTTGTATCTTCTGATAGGAAGTAGGATGTAATGCAAGGTGGGTTGTCTTCTTGGTAATCCATGCGAGTCCTTGCTTAGATAGGATTGTTTAGATATAGCTCGGAAGACGAGAGCTATTTAGAAAGCACTGTTAGAATCCCGGAAGACGGAGTAGCTGTCTTCTGGAAGACTAGTTTCGTCTTCTGAGAGTGGAAGCTAGACTGTGGGCACTCGGGAAGAACTGAGCCTTCAGCTCATAGTAGGTGCTTGTGGTTTAGTGCAGCAGATCTTCCAGGTATGTCGATGCATCCGCGAGGCTTGGTGTTACCAGCGACAGAATTGGCCGAGGCCACTCCTTTCCTCAAGGAGTTGGGTCTCGACTTCTTCCTGTGGGACTGGAACCTCGCAGATCAAGGACTTCTGGAGGAGGTATGGGCCGCGTTACCACCGCGTAACCGTGTACCTGCAAAGACAGGAGTTGCTCGGGGAAGACCATCTTCCTGGACAGAAGACTGGTGGCATAAGGCGTTTCACAGGCCTGAGACCGAGAACCGAGGATATTGGTACGAGAAGAAGATCTTGCCTAGGATTGTGAGTTCATGGCATGTACCTGGGAGTACCACCTGCCTTTTCGTGGAAGACAGGCAGGGGAGGAACGGTTGGAAGATAGAGTTTTACCGTGAGCCGAAGAAGCGACTTCTGGCGAAGTTGTTTTTGCATCTTTTCCCCAAGGGAAAAGCGTAGAAGACGAGGTACTTAGGAGATCAGGACGTAGAGTTCTTGGAATCAGTGTGGGATGACAGAGTGCCAATCTACTGAGGCGCGTACATCCACAACTATGTACAGACTGTAACGACCTATGTTACACATAGGAAGTTTGTCTATTAGTAAGGTGTTTAGTTATAACTAAGTGTTGAGAATGTTTATTGGCTGCCAAAGTACTTTAAGGAGGTATCAAGTTAGTCATGACTAGCTAAAAGTTAGTTATGGTTAAACTTAGATGTACTTTTGGCAGAATTCAGATATTTGCTAAAGAGTGAGCACTACTATCTTGTCATCTTGTCTAAAAGGTAGAAAGGGGGTGGAAAGTATCCCTTATCTCCTTTTTGACTTGATATTAGTGGTTGGATTAAAGTTGTGGACTTTGTGGGCATTAAAAACAAGAAGAGATTCCACATGTTTCCTTTTTAGTGGGTCCTAGTGTAGAGGGGGGGTGGAAATTCGAGATTCCTTGAGAATATTCCAGAATCCTTCTAGAAGTTGTTGACTTTGAAGGAATAAGCCCATGTGAAAAGGTAAAAAGCTCATGTGATCAATGCTTTTACCTTAAGTAATATCTTAGTAAAACCCGGAAAAAGTAGTTACGGCTGAGTTACCGGGGAGTACCAAAGTAAAAACCTAGAATGTATAAATAGAGGAGTAGAGAAGAGCTCCTCATCCTTGTTTTCACATTGTCGTAATGACAACTTGAGTAATATAGAGAGTGTGGGATATTTTTAGCATGTGAGAACTTGAGAGACGTTGTTAGAATGGAGGATTTTTAGTTGATGTGTTTAAGGAGATTTTTAGTTGATAAGTTTGTGGGTGTATGAATGAGTGAACTCAGCATTTTCCCTTCAAGTTCATGGTGTGCTTCCATCAAAGCCATCAGAGGTGACCCCTGAGTGAGAGACATGCCCGACATGTTGCAGATTCGTGGATGACGATCGTGGAGGTTGAGAGATCGGAGGGGGGGTAGTGATCGATAGGACCGCGGAGGGTTTACATTTTTGGTTCCGTTGCCGGGACCTCACTTGAAGGGATCGTTGAACGATGTTTAGAGTTCAGTTCTATATTCGACAAAAGGAGATTATGAGAGAGCACATGGAGAGAACGTTGGGAGGAGAGAGAGCTAACGCGATGTTAGCAACGTTAGAACCTTTCGTGTATCCCGTAGTGATATATGACGCGTTCGAAGTCATTCTTTACATCTTGTTCACTTAGAAAGGGTTTGAGGAGAGTTGAAAGAGTGTGCAACAAGAGTTGTAGAGGAATGAGGAGAGAAAAGTTATTAGAGGAGATAAATTTGTGAGTTTAGAAATTCTGCTCTCTGGAAAATTTGTACAGTCGCTGTCAACTTTTCTGTGAATTTTATTTTCCTGTGATACTTTCCAGTGTTTTAGATTGGCTGATAACCTATCTAAGACAAAAGAAATCATAGGAAAAGGTGGTCTAGAGAGGGAACAATGAATTTTCAAAGTTGAGTGGGTCTATTCGTGAGAGTTGAGGAATTCTGTTATCTGGAAAAAAATTTACAGTCATTGTCAGATTTTCTGTGAATTTTATTTTCCTGAGAAACTTTCCAGTGTTTTAGAATGGCTGATAAGCTATCCAGGACAAAAGAAATCATGAGAAGATGAGGTCTGAAGAGGGAGAAAGAATTTTTCAAAGTGGAGGGGGTTGACAACCACGAGAGAAGTGAAAATATACAAATTTCAGTTCTCTGAAAATTTGTACAGTCATCACCATCTCTTCTGATTAGAGAAGTTTCTGTTGAAACTTCATGATTTAGTAGCTTGGAGGTTGAGCTACTGGAGATAATAAAAATCTTGGAGAGATCTCGTACCAACTAAGAGATACACGTTTCGGCATACAAGGAGGTCTTGAAGATACTTCATGGGGAATCCTGTTCGAATGACGAGGTGGAAGAAGAGACGTTTAGGAGTTTGAACAGAGACGGAGAAGCCCAAGTTGAGTATAGATGAGTTACGAACCCGCATCTATAGCACTTGGGGTGCCCTCTTTACCCTATACGAAGAAGCTTCCGCGACCATTGGCACAGATTTGAAGAAAGCCGAGTTTAAAGCATCATTCACTCTGGAGGCCACGAATGCTCCTGGTGAAGTAGAGTTGGATTTTTACAAGAGTGAGTTCAAGATGTCTGTTGTGATGAGTACAAACGATGGTGAGGAGGATCATATCTTCGATAGTTAAATTTAGATTAGATTTTATTTCGTGTATAGCATGTATAATACACGATTTCCAATATAAAGCTCGGAAGAGTTAAGAAAGTGATGTAGAATTATTTTCCTCTATGATATTTTGTCCACTTAATGGTTGAGAAGGTGCAACATGAGTGGAAATTTAAAAGATTGGAAAGTTAGACTTAGAAACCTTCCTCAAGGTTTAGATGTCATAGTAAGTGTCGGAGAAAGTTCGAGAGAGATTATCGTCGAGTTTGAAAACCCTAGTACTAAACCTCAAGTAGAATCTCCGAGGAGAAGAGTAGAAACCGACTTGTGGTGTTATTTCTGTAGAGGGTTGGGACACAAAGTAGTGAATTGTCCAACTAGAATCAGAACCGAGAGAGCTAAAGGGAAGCGGGAGTTTACTGATTTAAGTCTTCGAGTGGGTCCATCGTCACCAGCGCCAATTCATCTTCTAGGCGAAGATCCTTGTCCAAGTTGTGGAGTGGGTGATCTATCCAGAGGACACAAGTGCGTAGATGTGGCCGCCCTACTTACGTCAGTAGTTGAGAAGTTGGACGAGACTCAAAGAGCGGAGACGGAGAAGTTGTCGACTTCAAAAGAGGACTCAGCTGAGTTGTGATGGAGATCGTCATTCGGATGGTGGAGAAGGCGGTGATGCGACTCAGGCTCATGATTACCTTGGGAGAAGAGATGGCACAAGAGGTGTTGTTACAACCATTTCCTTTCATTTTACCTATGGTAGATTATTCACGAATGGAATTGGTGATGTTCGTACTCTTTTAGCGAGTAGTTATTGCACAAAAATTAGAAGGGTAGAAAGAATAGTTACAAGATGGGGAAGTTACCAGTGTTTCATGGGAAGGACAATGAAGATGTAGAACCATTTGTACGAGACTTCAAAAGGAGTTGCATCGGAAACAACGTGAGAAGGAAGGAAGAATGGGTGTTGTTACTGCCAGAGTTTTTAGAAGATTTTGCTCTTACGTGGTATGAAGACCGAGTGAAGAGCAAGACACCTGGTGCAGTTGAGGACACATGAGAGACGTTGAGTAATGCACTCATCGAAGAATTTCTTCCAGAAGAGAGTTATGAGAAGCTCATGGTGGAGCTTACTCATTTGAAGCAACGAGACGACGAGAAAGTTCGGCAATATGCCGAAAGGGTGGATAAGTTGGAGCAACGGTTTCGGACGGTCCTACGGAAGAGTGGAGACAATGTGGAGTTAACGATGGCGGGGATTGGAGCAGTGTTGACCAAGAACTTGGTGGGAGGGTTGAGGCCTTCAATTCGAACCCAAGTGAGGTACGAGAAGCCAGCAACAAAAGCGGAGGCCATCAAGATTGCGACAAATATGGAAGAGAGTTTGGATGAAGGAGATATCATCCAACCTCATCATGCTGCTCTGGTGTCGACTCCGACTCCTGGTGTAGCCACGACGATCGCACCTGCACCATCACAATTGGTGATTGCTTCAACGTCAGCTCCTACTCCAACGGTGGTGCCAAGACCGTTTGTCCCAACAACGATGTCTACTGCCACCTCTGATTTTCATGCTGAGCTGAAGAGCATCACCGATACTCTTGCGGATCTCAAGATAAACGTGGTGCAGTTACGAGAATGGAGGAACAAAGGTGGAGGAGGAGGTCAAAGAGGTTACGACAACAATCCCAACCGAGGAAATCAAGGTAACTTTAGAGGCAACCAAGGTAACTTTGGAGGAATCACTTGTTGGACGTGTGGAGGTTCTCATTTCTAGCGAAATTGTCCTAACAACGGAGCAAGAGGTGCCGAAGCTGTCAGAATGAATGTGGGTGGAGGAAATCCATCACAAGGACGAGACAAGGGGGTGGCTACTATCGATGTCGTACGAGATCTCATTTACGAGAAAGGAGAGAGTTCAAACTCTTCTCATGCACCGGTGGAGCTTTTAGCTCAAGAAAGGAAAAGAACTCGATTTTCTGATGAACCGGTTTTCATGGAGGAGTCAGCAAGTAGAAGTACTCGTTCCAGTAATGTTTCGAGTACACCAAGGGAGCCAAGAAGGAAGCTGGGGATGGCGGATTTCACCATTTCATCTTCCCAAGCGGTGTCGTGATGTGAATCATTCCACATAGTGAATAATTCACCTCTCAGTTAGAAGTTAGTCTCTCTGAGTGAAGCTAAGTGCTCAGAGAAGTCGATTCTAGAAGAAGTGAGCATTCGAAAATCTGAAAACACCACGGCGTAGGTCTCGTCGCGCTGATCACCGCGGTATGGTCAAAAGTTGCAAACGGAGTTGCAAGCGAAAAGTTACTTGGAGTTATTCTACAAGATTTCTGATACCGGGAAATTTACCATAAATCAGAGTGAGTTCGACAAATACTTTTTAGCTTTTTAGATTATGGTATGTAGTATTTGTTTAAAATTCGAAATGTACAAAAAGAGCATGTTTAGAGAAAGTTATGGCACTTCGTGTTAGCAAAGGAAAGACGAAATACCGCAGCTTTCTAGCATATTAGCTTAGAAACTGGTCTTCAAAACCAGTTGTGAGATCAGCTTCCGTGGTGTAGCTGAGAAACTTGTAGGGAGGAGGTCTCCGGATCAAATCCCTTCAGACTCACAACCGGCTTGGAGTAGGCTGGCCCCTTCGGGGGAATATGAGGGGCACCAAGTTGCCTAGGGGCGGGACACTAGATGTCCCTTAAACGTACCGTGAATGCAGGACGCCTCCGTCTACCCCTGCACTAGTGCAGTCACCTAGTGTGGATGCTAGAGGGAGATTACCACCGGGTTTCGAAATGGATCTCTCACCTTCGGGTTGGCGGAGTAATTAGTACGAATTCGGTTGCGGCCCTCTAAGTCCTGGGGTAGTCACCTAGTGTGGATGCTAGAGGGAGATTACCACCGGGTTTCGAAATGGACCTCTCACCTTCGGGTTGGCGGGGTAATTAGTACGAATTTGGTTGCGGCCCTCTAAGTCCTGGGGTAGCGAGATGGTATCAAAGATACTCCAAGTCGGTACCAATTCTTTTGTAGAAAAATGTAGAGTTCGAAATACTATTCACTTGGGTCGAAAAATCAAGTGAAACTGATACCTGAGGCAATACTTACGACACTTCGAAGTTTAAGGGGGCTGGGAAACGACAATGATGATAACTCGGGCTCCACGTGTCAGAACGAGGTGATTCCGGTGGCCAGAGGTAGCCGTGGTGGAGTTACTTCGGATGGATGTGGCAGATGCTGACTGTACGGCCGAAACGGTGGCCGTCCGTACAGATGAACCTACGTAGCTTAGTGAAGTAGTCTTCTTACGTGTAGATATATTATCAGTGATTTATTTTCCTGCTGCCATCTGTTTAGGGTATCTTTTACCTCTGCCAGGTGACACTGAATGTTACGTAGGGTGGAGGAAAACCCAGAGGGGTGTACTCCGGAGAGAGAGAATTCTCAGCCCATTGTCCATTATCGAACTATCGCAGTCTGTCGATCATCGAGCAGTGTAGAGTTTATCGTGCGGGAGCTATCGAGTAGAGTGAATCGAAGAGCTAGGAGATTTTACAGAGACTACATCTGAAGATATTTTTCTGTCTGATCAGAGTTTTGATATCGAGGGATTGAGAGTAGAGAGCAGAATCGAGTAGATAGGAGACCTACAACTTGTACGCATACTTTTCTGAAGAGAAAACGGGAAGCTCTAGGTGAACGCGCTGGTGCTTCACAGGAGCAGTTTTTTGATATTATGAGTTACTGAACGTGAGCTTTGCAATCTGAATGACCTGGAGTTGAAGATCTACTTGCACGCCGTGTGTTTTATCTTGGCCAGATCGAGAACGTGGTGGTGTGGTTTCTTGCGATCCGTATTTCGTGTGTGATTTTCGCCCTCCCCTTCACGATCGTATCACAGCTAGAAGGTTCGCCCTTCCCAGGAAACTCTCGCCTCGGCATACAATCTGGTACTTCCACTGAGAGCTCTTGGGGTGATTGATTGAGAAGGTTGAGTTCACTACAAGGAGAAGAGATGGATCGCAAGAGTATTGCTGCTGCTACTTCTACGCCTGCTGCATCTACGTCTACTGCAGCTCCTTCTGTAGCACCAGCGGCTACAGCGACATCTGCACTTGGTCTGGATACGGATGAGATTCTGAAGACACTTGCGGCCCTGGTCCAACAACATCCGATCATTGGAGGGGGTGAGTTGAAGTCTACCAAGGCTTTGCAAGCAATTGTGAATAGATGCGGTAGATTTGAAGGTAGAGATATTTCTAGATATCTGCGTGAATACAGAGGAGAGATGGAACTAGTTAGAGTTACTGATGCTGAGATGATAGGGAGTTTTGAGTTAGCTGTAATCCCTGAGTTGCGGGACCAAGTTAGGGATGTACAGAGAAGAAATCTAGGTGTCTGGATGAGTTTCGAGCGATCTCTTCGAGAGGAGTTTCTCGAAGAAGATTCTGAGAGAGTCACTAGAAGAACGTTCTTAGACTGGGTTGAGCAGCAACCTGGTCGTATGATGAATCTGAATGAGAGGCTGAGAGAGTTTGATCAGAGATACCAACAACTCTCAACTCTAGAGCGCATAACTCTAGATGCTAGGAGAACTGAACTCTTTCTGCAAGCTACCGATGATGCTACGACAGATCGGTTATGTTTTATGTTGGCCGATCGATCTGCTGAAGGCGGAGTTACTACCGACTGGGGAAGAGTTGAGGATGCTGTTGCCGTTCTAACGAGGCAGAGGAGGGGAAGAGTGGCTGTGGGAGGACGTCCGCTTGCAGAAATAACTGCTCAACCTCGCATTGCTCCTCAAGTACAGCAACCTCCGGCTCTTGCTCTGGCTCCTAGACCTGCTGTCCCGGCTGCAGTACCTTTGATGCCAGTTGTGTCAGTTCCTGCACAAAGGGCACCGGTACAGAGACCTGCAGAGAACCATGGACAGCAGAACCAAATCGAAGACTTGATTCGGCAGATGAGAGAACTGAAGGTGGAGCTAACTGACCTGCAGAGACAGCAGCCACCGGCGCCTGCTGCTGCACGTCCAGGAGGTGCTCCTGTTCGCAGATGTATCTGGTGTGACAGTCCTGATCATTTTCGAGGAGACTGTCAAGAACTTACGGCTGCTCTACGAGATGGTGTGGTTCGCTACCAGAACGGTAGGCTGCACCTTTCTTCTACTGGAGAGCCGCTAAGTACGCAGTTTGGACGAGGAGGCATGAGGAGTCTACCTCAGATTACAGCTGCTGCAACTGTACATGCAGTGATGGCACCACCGGTAAATCCTGATGTATATGCCGGTCACATTGAAGTTCTTCTAGTCCTACGTTGCTAGATAGGACTACTGAGAAGAAACCTGTTCAAGTTCCTTCTGAAGTACTGAAGAGAGGAGCGGAAACTATCCGTAGGGTCACAGGGTGGAGAGATCTTGTTGATGCTACGTCTATCAAAGCATTCTTGGAAGTGGATAGACACGTTCACTGGCAGGATGCTTCTGTGGAGGAGAAGAGGCGACGAGAAGCCTCTGAACTTGATACTGGAGTTCCAGAAGAGACTGGAGATAGACGGAGGGTCACAAGGAGGCGAGCAGCCCCTCCTGAAGACATCCCTTCTACCTCTGCAGCTCCTCCACCTGCACCAAGTCCGATGGAGGACGTGCAGAGATCCCAGCAGGAGCCAACGACTGCTGGGAGACGGTTTACTGCCCAAGAGAAGGGGAAGGGACCGGCTTACAAGTTGGCGGCTGATATCGAAACTTCAACTGATCTCAAGAGCATCCTGGAGCAGAGAATACTTGACGCGCGAATCGAGTTTTCTCTTCGGGAGGTTCTTGGTATTGCGAAGAGAGAGTTTCACGAGCTGATCATCGACATCATCAAGCGGAAGAGACAGGTGATGTCCGAGCAAGTAGAAAGTCAGATGATTGATGTGATAGGAGCTTCTATGAATGATGCAGAGTTCGGGAAGGTGCATTTCCAGGAGGCTGATGATACAGAATATCAGCAAGAAGCGTTGGTTGCTGGTACCAACACTGCTGAGTTTGATGATGAAGAAGCTGGCGACGAGAGTCCAGCTACTGATAGCGACTTCAGAAAGAGACACTGGGCTCGTGCTACGACAGCTACACGAGTTCGCCTTGGAAGTCTTGAACCTGTTGCTGCGTTAGTTGATCACGGTTCAGAGATCACCATCATGTCACGAGAGGTGTATGAGAGAGGTCAGTGGCCTATCGAACTGAACCACGGTTGGGTGCTACGAGCTGCAAACAACCAGAAGGGTGAGTTATACGGCGCTTGTCCTAACGTGAGAGTGAAGCTGGGTGATGTGGAGGTAGATCATCACTTCTTCGTGCAGTCTTCTGCTTCTTATCCTGTGATTCTTGGTCAGCCTTATATCACCGCAATTAGAATGGAGACGAAGGTGATGGATGATGGATCTCACTATGCTAGGATCTGTAGTCCAGATGACAGACGTTCTGTTCAGTTTCTGACCGTTCGTACGAACCACGAACGAAACAGACAAACTTTGAGAGATTCTCCTATCTGCAGGAGCAAGGGTTTTCAGAAACCACTCTTGTAGGTCGGGATACCAAGAGTGATGAATTTGATACTACTATGATCCCGCTTGAGCAGCCTGTGGGATCACAGCAGGCTGACGAAGAGGTTGCTCAAGATTCTGAAAACTGCTACACTGTAAATAGTTGGAAATCTGGTTTGATGACTTTCAGTTCTGATGATTGGAGTGAATTCACGCAAGTAGAGGATCTGACTGAGAAGAGTAGAAGGCAGATGGAGAGGTATGCAGAAAATTTGCACTGTATAGGAGTTCTGGGTGAAGGTGAGATGATTTCTGGTGTTTACGAGGAGTTTGTAGGTGTACAGTCTTTTGTTCGTTGGCTGGATGATGTAGATAGGTTGATGGAGCAGATGGGAGGAAGGGTGGTGATCCCTATCCACTCTCGTAAGGTCTATGAGGAGATTGCCTCGTGCTTGCAATCTCGTCCTCATCCGAGACTGGAGAGTGGATGGAAGGATGCAATCTGCTGGTGTGGCTCTCGTGAAGAAGCAGAGGTTCACACCAAGTACAAAACTGTAGCGAAGAAGGTGAAACCAGTGGCGACCCAGTTACCTGTTGATTCACGACAGCAGATGGAGTTAGCAGCCACTGAGCCTGTACTGAGAGATCCTAAACAGATAGGACACGAGTTTACTCAAGAGACACTCGAGCAGCTCCAGATAGGAGGGGGTGGCTTCTTGACTGAAGTGGAGAAACGAGCTTTCGAGCAGATGATAGTTAGCCATGGTAAGGCATTTTCTTTCTCAGCTGGAGAGATTGGTTGTGTGGATCCTAGTGTGATAGCTCCGATGGTTATCTTCACTGTTCCTCACGTACCTTGGGACTTGAAGCCGATTCCAGTCCCTCGTGCCTTGCTACCGAAGGTTATAGAGTTACTGAAGGAGAGGATGCAGATTGGTATTCTTGAACCATCTATGGCTCCGTACTCTAGCCGATGGTTCACAGTACCTAAGAAGACAGGAGCTTTACGCTTCATCCAAGACTTACAGCCTGCTAACAACATCACGATTCAAAATGTTGGAACAGGACCTGTGGTTGATGAAGTAGCCGAGGCATTTGCTGGAAGATCTATCTATTCTATTGGAGATCTATTTTCAGGTTATGATCAGTTTCAGCTTGCTTTGGAGAGTAGAGACTTGACTACCATGCGTACACCTTTGGGGTTGATGCGGATGTGTACTCTTCCTCAGGGTGCGACAAACTCAGTAGCTCATATGCAAAACGCGATGCATAAGGTGTTACGAGAGTTTGTACCTGAGGTTACTATCCCATTTCTTGATGATATCCCCATGAAAGGCTGTCCGGTGGAGGACAAGGACGAAACTATGACTGCTGATGGTTGCAGAAAATTTGTTGCAGACCACATCCGAGATGTGGAGAAGATTCTAATGCGCTTGGAAGAGGTACACCTCACTCTGTCAGGTACCAAATCTCGTTTTGGAATGTCAGAGATTGTGGTGGTTGGTCACTTATGCGGTACTTATGGAAGACGGCCGAACCCAGAGAAGGTAGATGCTATAGCAAAGATAGCAGACTGTACCAACATTACTGAGGTTCGACGATTCTTAGGAGCTTGTGTGTTCTTTCGTGTGAGTATTCCTCATTATGCACACATTGCCGAACCTCTGTATGCACTTCTGAGAAAAGAGAAGAGGTTTACTTGGCGGCAAGAACATCACGAGACGATGGAGCAGCTGAAGGAGATTCTGAAGTCTCCACCTATACCGAGGAGACTTAGCTACGAGAGCGGAAGACCTATCATACTGACTGTTGACACGAGTCCAAAGGCGATTGGATGGGCAGTTGGTCAGGAAGACGCAGATGGTGTGCGGTTTGTTTCAAGGTTTGGAGCTCGGATCTTAACAGATAGACAGCGTAACTATCCTCAAGTAAAGCGTGAGTTGTGGGGAGCTGTTACTGCTATGAAGGTAGATCGAGAGTTCTTGATAGGTGCCCGTGTGATAGTAGAAACAGATTGTTTGCCTTTGCTAGGTATGATAGCAAACTGTAATACTCCAGACATAGCAATGCTACGATGGATTGCTTATATTCGGAGTATGAACCCTGAGCTAAAACATATAGCAGGAAAGGATAATCCTGTTGCAGACATGTTATCTAGGGCTCGTTATACAGATGAAGAAGAGATGTTTGCAGAAGTTGAAGATGAAGAGAAGAGAGACGTTTGGTGCCAAGTTGGTCAACAAACTTCAGACTTGGAACCACTGCCGTTCTACGAGGAGTTCTACACGGAGAAGTTCCGCGATATCGGATACTATCTGAGTTTATTATGCAGACGAGAGGGTTGGAGTGATGCAGAGTTTAAGGAGATTAGAAGAAAAGCGTACAGTTACCTTCTACGTGAAGGTTATCTATGGAAACGTCCGAAGAGAAGAGATGGGATGCTGGCTAGAGTGGTGGATGATCAACCGACGAAGCTGAATCTGCTGAAGGAGTTTCATGACACCTTGTGGGCTGGACACCGTGGAGTTTGGGCTACATACACGAAGATAAAGGAGCGATACTGGTGGAAGGGTTTGTATCAAGACGTAGTGGATTTTGTTGGGTCGTGTCTGCACTGCCAGTTCTACTCTAAAGTCCGTTATAGAGATGGACTTGTACCTACCTACCCACCTAGTATTCATTTTTCGTGGGTCCTTGATCTTGTGATGATGCCGCCGGGACTGTGGGGGATGCGTTACTTGGTGTTAGCTCGGGAAGATCTCTCTAACTACGTGGAGGGACGAGCACTGCGAACGAAGACTACAGAGAACATATGTAGATTCGTGCTGGAAGATATCATCTGTCGTTATGGATCTGTTGGAAGACTACGAGCAGATAGGGGCGAGCTGAGAGGTGCAGAAGCGAAGGAGTTCTTTGCTCGTTATGGAGTAAAGCTTCGACTTACTACTGCCATGAATCCGGAAGGGATTGGTAAGAGTGAACGAGGACACCCTTCTATTGTTCACGCTTTAGTGAAAGCATGTGATGGTAGGCCTAGAGAATGGCCGAGACTACTTCCATTTGCTTTATGGGCTGATAGAACTACACACTGTACCACGACTGGTTATATGCCAGTTGAGCTTATGTTGGGGCAGAAACCGATCATGCCTGCTGAGGAGGACTTTCCTACGTGGGCTACGCTACCGTGGGAAGATGGTATAGATCATACTTCACTCCTTGCTTTACGAACTAGGCAGTTGGAGCGAAGGGAGGAAGATCTTGCTGAGGCGCAAGAGAAGCTGAAGGTGGCTCGAGTTAGAAACAAGGAGCATTTCGACAAGACTCACCGACTACGACCAAAGCCAATACTTGTTGGTGATTGGGTTCTGGTGTATGATAGCACGTTGGAGAACCAGCATTCTACACTTCGTAAGTTCTCGCGAAGATGGTTCGGGCCTTATGTTGTGTTAGATGTTTATGAGAATGCCACTTATAGTTTACGTGAGCTGGATGGTACTCCTTTGAAACTATCTGTGGCTGGTAAACGAGTGAAGTTGTTCAAACAACGTGGAGGATCAATAGATTTGTTCAACTTTCTGGAGTCTGAACAGAGGGTGACAAGAGAAGAAGACGCCTCGGCTACTGAAGAGGTTGAGGTGGATGAGAGTGATGATGATGATGAAACGACAGAAGGATGAAGAGGTTGGCACATGCCAGAGGATGTGCAGGTTTGGAGGGGGTGGATGTCGTGATGTGAATTATTCCACATAGTGAATAATTCACCTCTCAGTTAGAAGTTAGTCTCTCTGAGTGAAGCTAAGTGCTCAGAGAAGTCGATTCTGAAAGAAGTGAGCATTCGAAAATCTGAAAACACCACGGCGTAGCTCTCGTCGCGCTGATCACCGTGGTATGGTCAAAAGTTGCAAACGGAGTTGCAGGCGAAAAGTTACTTGGAGTTATTCTACAAGATTTCTGATACCGGGAAATTTACCATAAATCAGAGTGAGTTCGAAAAATACTTTTTAGATTTTTCTCATGTAGATTATGGTATGTAGTATTTGTTTAAAATTCGAAATGTACAAAAAGAGCATGTTTAGAGAAAGTTATGGCACTTCGTGTTAGCAAAGAAAAGACGAAATACCACAGCTTTCTAGCATATTAGCTTAGAAACTGGTCTTCAAAACCAGTTGTGAGATCAGCTTCCGTGGTGTAGCTGAGAAACTTGTAGGGAGGAGGTCTCCGGATCAAATCCCTTCAGACTCACAACCGGCTTGGAGTAGGCTGGCCCCTTCGGGGGAATATGAGGGGCACCAAGTTGCCTAGGGGCGGGACACTAGATGTCCCTTAAACGTACCGTGAATGCAGGACGCCTCCGTCTACCCCTGCACTAGTGCAGTCACCTAGTGTGGATGCTAGAGGGAGATTACCACCGGGTTTCGAAATGGACCTCTCACCTTCGGGTTGGCGGGGTAATTAGTACGAATTCGGTTGCGGCCCTCTAAGTCCTGGGGTAGCGAGATGGCATCAAAGATACTCCAAGTCGGTACCAATTCTTTTGTAGAAAAATGTAGAGTTCGAAATACTATTCACTTGGGTCGAAAAATCAAGTGAAACTGATACCTGAGGCAATACTTACGACACTTCGAAGTTTAAGAGGGCCGGGAAACGACAATGATGATAACTCGGGCTCCACGTGTCAGAACGAGGTGATTCCGGTGGCCAGAGGTAGCCGTGGTGGAGTTACTTCGGATGGATGTTGCAGATGCTGACTGTACGGCCGAAACGGTGGCCGTCCGTACAGATGAACCTACGTAGCTTAGTGAAGTAGTCTTCTTACGTGTAGATATATTATCAGTGATTTATTTTCCTGCTGCCATCTGTTTAGGGTATCTTTTACCTCTGCCAGGTGACACTGAATGTTACGTAGGGTGGAGGAAAACCCAGAGGGGTGTACTCCGGAGAGAGAGAATTCTCAGCCCATTGTCCATTATCGAACTATCGCAGTCTGTCGATCATCGAGCAGTGTAGAGTTTATCGTGCGGGAGCTATCGAGTAGAGTGAATCGAAGAGCTAGGAGATTTTACAGAGACTACATTTGAAGATATTTTTCTGTCTGATCAGAGTTTTGATATCGAGGGATTGAGAGTAGAGAGCAGAATCGAGTAGATAGGAGATCTACAACTTGTACGCATACTTTTCTGAAGAGAAAACGGGAAGCTTCTAGGTGAACGCGCTGGTGCTTCACAGGAGCAGTTTTCTGATATTATGAGTTACTGAACATGAGCTTTGCAATCTGAATGACCTGGAGTTGAAGATCTACTTGCACGCCGTGTGTTTTATCTTGGCCAGATCGAGAACGTGGTGGTGTGGTTTCTTGCGATCCGTATTTCGTGTGTGATTTTCGCCCTCCCCTTCACGATCGTATCACAGCTAGAAGGTTCGCCCTTCCTAGGAAACTCTCGCCTCGACAGCGGGATATGATGTGGTTGGAAGCAACGAGACGACGAGAAAGTTCGGCAATATGCCGAAAGGGTGGATAAGTTGGAGCAACGGTTTCGGACGGTCCTACGGAAGAGTGGAGACAATGTGGAGTTAACGATGGCGGGGATTGGAGCAGTGTTGACCAAGAACTTGGTGGGAGGGTTGAGGCCTTCAATTCAAACCCAAGTGAGGTACGGGAAGCCAGCAACAAAAGCGGAGGCCATCAAGATTGCGACAAATATGGAAGAGAGTTTGGATGAAGGAGATATCATCCAACATCATCATGCTGCTCTGGTGTCGACTCCGACTCCTGGTGTAGCCACGACGATCGCACCTGCACCATCACAATTGGTGATTGCTTCAACGTCAGCTCCTACTCCAAAGGTGGTGCCAAGACCGTTTGTCCCAACAACGATGTCTACTGCCACCTCTGATTTTCATGCTGAGCTGAAGAGCATCACCGATACTCTTGCGGATCTCAAGATAAACGTGGTGCAGTTACGAGAATGGAGGAACAAAGGTGGAGGAGGAGGTCAAAGAGGTTACGACAACAATCCCAACCGAGGAAATCAAGGTAACTTTGGAGGAATCACTTGTTGGACGTGTGGAGGTTCTCATTTCCAACGAAATTGTCCTAACAACGCAGCAAGAGGTGCCGAAGCTGTCAGAATGAATGTGGGTGGAGGAAATCCATCACAAGGACGAGACAAGGGGGTGGCTACTATCGATGTCGTACGAGATCCCATTTACGAGAAAGGAGAGAGTTCAAACTCTTCTCATGCACCGGTGGAGCTTTTAGCTCAAGAAAGGAAAAGAACTCGATTTTCTGATGAACCGGTTTTCATGGAGGAGTCAGCAAGTAGAAGTACTCGTTCCAGTAATGTTTCGAGTACACCAAGGGAGCCAAGAAGGAAGCTGGGGATGACGGATTTCACCATTTCATCTTCCCAAGCGGGATATGATGTGGTTGAAGATGTGGGTGCTCAGAAAGCCAACATCACTGTTGGACAACTGATCACACTTAATCCCAGCTTACGAAGGAAACTCAGAGGAGGACTGAGTTCTAAGAGAAGCAAGAAGAAGAAACCCAAGAGCAAGACGTCAAAGTCTGTGGGAGTTGGTGTGGTGGATGTGCATGCTTCAGATATATGCACTAGGGCTTCAAAGATTGAAGTCCGATTGAATGGTCACTACGTCTCTGACGTATTGGTGGATGGAGGGTCGGCTGTAAACGTCATATCGGAGAGGTTGATGAAGAAGTTGGGAATGGAACCAACTCGCCCGGCTAGCATTGTCGTGGGGATGGCTAACAAGCAACGGGTAAGACCTCTTGGTGTGTTAGAGAAGGTGGTCGTGTCTGTGATGGGAGTTCAAACATTGATGTCCTTTCAAGTGTTAAAGGACTCTAGTTATGATTTGCTCCTAGGTAGGCCTTGGTTGAGAGCTGTGCGCACCACGGATAGGTGGCACAAGGGATACTTACGGATTGGGCCTAGAGATCATAGAGTGATAGTTCCTCTCTTGGGTGTTGGAGTTGTGACTTTTGACTCTGATAGACCCACTAGTGACTACTGGGAATCTGATACGGAGGATGATCAGAGTGTCTCAGAAGTAGATACTGGGGATTCTTACGATCAAGAATCCTCGTCTGAGGATGAAGGATTTGGTCGAGATGAATCAGTACATCAGCTTAGTGCTATTGACTTGTTGACTCGACCAACAGTGGAGAAAGATCCTGACAAAGAAGAGTTGAGTGAGGCAGAGATTGTGAGAAGACTCTCTATCGTGAAGTTTGGTATCAATGTCACTCAAGAAGAGAAAGTAGATTCCTAGATATATTTCGAAAATATATCCATGTGTTTACTTTCAGCTACAAGGATTTGAAGGAGGTGACTCTCGAGACTCATCGAATCGAATTGGAGGAGCACGCAAGACCAGTTCGACAGAAGCAGAGAAGGGTCAATCCCACAACGGCAATGATGGTCAAGGAGGAGATAGACAAGTTGAGGGAGGCGAGTTTCATCTACGAGGTGGAGAACTCAGAATGGGTTTCACCCATTGTGATTGTCAAGAAGAAGAATGATAAGCTGCGAGTGTGCATAGACTATAAGAAGCTGAATGCAGTTACCAAGAAGGACTATTATCCTCTACCATTTATAGATGAGATTTTGGAGGAAGTTGCCGGTCATGAGTGGTACAGCTTTGGTGATGGTTATAGTGGATACAACCATATCAAGATAGCACAGGAGTACCAGCAGTTAACTACTTTCACTACTCCTTGGGGAACATTTGCATTTCGAGTGATGCCATTCGGACTGTGTAATGCTCCGGCCACGTTTCAGAGGTTCATGAACAAGGTGTTCGAACCATTCATAGGAAAGTTTGTTCGTGATTTCATTGATGATTTCTGTGTGTACGGAAGAAAGGAGGACCACTTTGATCATGTGATCAAAGTTCTGCAGCGGTTGGAGCAAGCTAACGCTTCTCTGAATCCAGAGAAGTGCATCTTTGGCTGCGAAGAAGGTCTGTTGTTAGGGCACATCATTTCCAAGAATGGGATTGCGGTAGATCCTGAGAAGGTGAAGAAGATTGTGGATCTTCCATTTTCGATCAATTTGACAAAGTTGAGGCAGTTTCTTGGCATGGTTGGATATTATCGGAGGTTTGTCTTTTCCTTCTCAAACAAAGCAATAGCTTTGACTATGTACATGAAGAAGGGAGTTGATTTCGACTTGATAGTGCATGATCAGAAGGCAAAGGAAGCATTTGAGGAGTTGAAAAAGGCATTAGCGACAGCTCCTATACTTGCTAAACCTGAGTGGAGTAAAGCATTTATTCTGTATACGGATGCCTCCAATGTAGCAATCGGATGTACATTAAGTCAGCTAGATGGAGATGGGCATGATCATCCTATAGCTTATGCTAGTAGGCAGATGGTTCCAGCGGAGAAGAATTACTCCGTGACTGAACGAGAAGGATTAGCGGTGATCTTTGGATTGAAGAAATTTCGACACTACTTGCTAGGAGGGAAATTTTCCATAGTCACAGATCACAAGGCTTTAAAGTATATCTTTAATAAGCCTAATGCCGAAGGTCGTATTGCTCGTTGGAAGATCCTTCTAACAGAATACGATTATGTGATCGAAGATAGACCAGGGAAGAAGCATGCGAATGCTGATCTTTTGTCAAGGGCTTATGATGATGAGGGAGAAGAACCGTTTGATGATTCATTTCCAGACGAGCATCTGATGACCATCACAAGCATCGAGGAGATACCGGACGAGTACAAAGAAATCTGGAGTTTCCTTGTAGATGGCTCTTTTCCAGAAGGTATGCATACCCGAGAACGCAACGCGTTGATCAAGAGATGCAAACCTTACACCATGGTGGAGGGAATTCTGTTTCATCAAGGAGCAGATGGGTTACTAAGGAGAACAGTTGGTCAGAAGGAGGCATTCAAGCTAATGCACGAGTTTCACGATGGCACGGTTTGCGGAGGTCACTTTGCTGGTAAGATAACAGCTTTCAAGATTCTGGATGCGGGTTATCATTGGAGAGGGATTTTCAAGGAGTGTTTAGACTATTGCAAAACTTGCGATGTATGTCAAGCATTTGCTCTGAAGTCTACTAGAACACCTCCGTTAAGATCAATTCCAATATTAGGACCATTTGAGAAGTGGGGTATTGACTTTGTAGGTCCTCTTAATAAGACACCTCGAGGCAATAGATACATTGTAGTCGCCACTGACTATTGTACCAAGTGGGTAGAGGCTAGACCTTTGAGAGAGACCAATGAAACAAAAGTCGGTAGATTCCTATGGGAGAGGATCATCACAAGATTTGGATGTCCGTTAGAGTTGGTCTCAGATAGAGGAGGAGAGTTTGTAGGGAGCATGACTACTGCTATGCTACAACACTTTTCTATCAAGCCACGAGTAACGACCTCATACAAACCAAATGCTAATGGTCTTGCGGAGAAGACCAATCTTACACTTTGTATGATGCTCGCCAAAGATACTGGTGTTGAGACTGCGAAACATACTTGGGATAAGAGGCTACATGCCATCTTATGGGAGTACCGAACGACAACAAAGACTTCTACTGGGTACTCTCCATTTCGACTAGTTTATGGAGTGGAGTCCAAGTTGCCGATCCAATTCGAATTGGATACTTTTCAAACTATTCAACGAAAGTTGAAGAGGTCGAGAGGAGAAGACGTGGTCAGATCAAGAAGGGAGCAACTCATGGAGTTGGAAGAGACCCGAGCGGTAGCAATGATCCGGATGGAACGAGCTCAGGCGTATCAAAAGAAGAGTTACGACAAACGGTTGGGCAAGAGGGAGGTAAAACCTTTTCAAGTTGGAGATTGGGTTATGTTATATGATGCTATCAGATTCAAGAGGGCTAGGAAGAAGTTTCTTCCGAGGTATTTTGGTCCTTTTGTTGTAGATAAGGTGTGGAGCAACTTCACATATGACCTTCAGGAGTTGGGAGGAAGGAGATTCGATCGGGTCAACCATGACAAGTTGAAGTTGTTTCATCGACGAAAGTTCTCTCTTCACTCCGAGGACGGAGCGAAAATTTAGTCCGGGGGTAAAATGTAACGACCTATGTTACACATAGGAAGTTTGTCTATTAGTAAGGTGTTTAGTTATAACTAAGTGTTGAGAATGTTTATTGGCTGCCAAAGTACTTTAAGGAGGTATCAAGTTAGTCATGACTAGCTAAAAGTTAGTTATGGTTAAACTTAGCTGTACTTTTGACAGAATTCAGATATTTGCTAAAGAGTGAGCACTACTATCTTGTCATCTTGTCTAAAAGGTAGAAAGGGGGTGGAAAGTATCCCTTATCTCCTTTTTGACTTGATATTAGTGGTTGGATTAAAGTTGTGGACTTTGTGGGCATTAAAAACAAGAAGAGATTCCACATGTTTCCTTTTTAGTGGGTCCTAGTGTAGAGGGGGGGTGGAAATTCGAGATTCCTTGAGAATATTCCAGAATCCTTCTAGAAGTTGTTGACTTTGAAGGAATAAGCCCATGTGAAAAGGTAAAAAGCCCATGTGATCAATGCTTTTACCTTAAGTAATATCTTAGTAAAACCCGGAAAAAGTAGTTACGGCTGAGTTACCGGGGAGTACCAAAGTAAAAACCTAGAATGTATAAATAGAGGAGTAGAAAAGAGCTCCTCATCCTTGTTTTCACATTGTCGTAATGACAACTTGAGTAATATAGAGAGTGTGGGATATTTTTAGCATGTGAGAACTTGAGAGACGTTGTTAGAATGGAGGATTTTTAGTTGATGTGTTATTACTGATTTAAGTCTTCGAGTGGGTCCATCGTCACAGCGTCAATTCATCTTCTAGGTGAAGATCCTTGTCCAAGTTGTGGAGTGGGTGATCTATCCAGAGGACACAAGTGCGTAGATGTGGCCGCCCTACTTACGTCAGTAGTCGAGAAGTTGGACGAGACTCAAAGAGCAAAGACGGAGAAGTTGTCGACTTCAAAAGAGGACTCAGCTGAGTTGTGATGGAGATCGTCATTCGGATGGTGGAGAAGGCGGTGATGCGACTCAGGCTCATGATTACCTTGGGAGAAGAGATTGCACAAGAGGTGTTGTTACAACCATTTCTTTTCATTTTACCTATGATAGATTATTCGCGAATGGAATTGGTGATGTTCGTACTCTTTTAGCGAGTAGTTATTGCACAAAAATTAGAAGGGTAGAAAGAATAGTTACAAGATGGGGAAGTTACCAGTGTTTCATGGGAAGGACAATGAAGATGTAGAACCATTTGTACGAGACTTCAAAAGGAGTTGCATCGGAAACAACGTGAGAAGGAAGGAAGAATGGGTGTTGTTACTGCCAGAGTTTTTAGAAGATTTTGCTCTTACGTGGTATGAAGACCGAGTGAAGAGCAAGACACCTGGTGCAGTTGAGGACACATGGGAGACGTTGAGTAATGCACTCATCGAAGAATTTCTTCCAGAAGAGAGTTATGAGAAGCTCATGGTGGAGCTTACTCATTTGAAGCAACGAGACGACGAGAAAGTTCGGCAATATGCCGAAAGGGTGGATAAGTTGGAGCAACGGTTTCGGACGGTCCTACGGAAGAGTGGAGACAATGTGGAGTTAACGATGGCGGGGATTGGAGCAGTGTTGACCAAGAACTTGGTGGGAGGGTTGAGGCCTTCAATTCAAACCCAAGTGAGGTACGAGAAGCCAGCAACAAAAGCGGAGGCCATCAAGATTGAGACAAATATGGAAGAGAGTTTGGATGAAGGAGATATCATCCAACATCATCATGCTGCTCTGGTGTCGACTCCGACTCCTGGTGTAGCCACGACGATCGCACCTGCACCATCACAATTGGTGATTGCTTCAACGTCAGCTCCTACTCCAAAGGTGGTGCCAAGACCGTTTGTCCCAACAACGATGTCTACTGCCACCTCTGATTTTCATGCTGAGCTGAAGAGCATCACCGATACTCTTGCGGATCTCAAGATAAACGTGGTGCAGTTACGAGAATGGAGGAACAAAGGTGGAGGAGGAGGTCAAAGAGGTTACGACAACAATCCCAACCAAGGAAATCAAGGTAACTTTGGAGGAATCACTTGTTGGACGTGTGGAGGTTCTCATTTCCAACGAAATTGTCCTAACAACGCAGCAAGAGGTGCCGAAGCTGTCAGAATGAATGTGGGTGGAGGAAATCCATCACAAGGACGAGACAAGGGGGTGGCTACTATCGATGTCGTACGAGATCCCATTTACGAGAAAGGAGAGAGTTCAAACTCTTCTCATGCACCGGTGGAGCTTTTAGCTCAAGAAAGGAAAAGAACTCGATTTTCTGATGAACCGGTTTTCATGGAGGAGTCAGCAAGTAGAAGTACTCGTTCCAGTAATGTTTCGAGTACACCAAGGGAGCCAAGAAGGAAGCTGGGGATGGCGGATTTCACCATTTCATCTTCCCAAGCGGGATATGATGTGGTTGAAGATGTGGGTGCTCAGAAAGCCAACATCACTGTTGGACAACTGATCACACTTAATCCCAGCTTACGAAGGAAACTCAGAGGAGGACTGAGTTCTAAGAGAAGCAAGAAGAAGAAACCCAAGAGCAAGACGTCAAAGTCTGTGGGAGTTGGTGTGGTGGATGTGCATGCTTCAGAGATATGCACTAGGGCTTCAAAGATTGAAGTCCGATTGAATGATCACTACGTCTCTGACGTATTGGTGGATGGAGGGTCGGCTGTAAACGTCATATCGGAGAGGTTGATGAAGAAGTTGGGAATGGAACCAACTCGCCCGGCTAGCATTGTCGTGGGGATGGCTAACAAGCAACGGGTAAGACCTCTTGGTGTGTTAGAGAAGGTGGTCGTGTCTGTGATGGGAGTTCAAACATTGATGTCCTTTCAAGTGTTAAAGGACTCTAGTTATGATTTGCTCCTAGGTAGGCCTTGGTTGAGAGCTGTGCGCACCACGGATAGGTGGCACAAGGGATACTTACGGATTGGGCCTAGAGATCATAGAGTGATAGTTCCTCTCTCGGGTGTTGGAGTTGTGACTTTTGACTCTGATAGACCCACTAGTGACTACTGGGAATCTGATACGGAGGATGATCAGAGTGTCTCAGAAGTAGATACTGGGGATTCTTACGATCAAGAATCCTCGTCTGAGGATGAAGGATTTGGTCGAGATGAATCAGTACATCAGCTTAGTGCTATTGACTTGTTGACTCGACCAACAGTGGAGAAAGATCCTGACAAAGAAGAGTTGAGTGAGGCAGAGATTGTGAGAAGACTCTCTACCCTGAAGTTTGGTATCAATGTCACTCAAGAAGAGAAAGTAGATTCCTAGATATATTTCGAAAATATATCCATGTGTTTGCTTTCAGCTACAAGGATTTGAAGGAGGTGACTCTCGAGACTCATCGAATCGAATTGGAGGAGCACGCAAGACCAGTTCGACAGAAGCAGAGAAGGGTCAATCCCACAACGGCAATGATGGTCAAGGAGGAGATAGACAAGTTGAGGGAGGCGAGTTTCATCTACGAGGTGGAGAACTCAGAATGGGTTTCACCCATTGTGATTGTCAAGAAGAAGAATGATAAGCTGCGAGTGTGCATAGACTATAAGAAGCTGAATGCAGTTATCAAGAAGGACTATTATCCTCTACCATTTATAGATGAGATTTTGGAGGAAGTTGCCGGTCATGAGTGGTATAGTTTTGGTGATGGTTATAGTGGATACAACCAGATCAAGATAGCACAGGAGTACCAGCAGTTAACTACTTTCACTACTCCTTGGGGAACATTTGCATTTCGAGTGATGCCATTCGGACTGTGTAATGCTCCGGCCACGTTTCAGAGGTTCATGAACAAGGTGTTCGAACCATTCATAGGAAAGTTTGTTCGTGATTTCATTGATGATTTCTGTGTGTACGGAAGAAAGGAGGACCACTTTGATCATGTGATCAAAGTTCTGCAGCGGTTGGAGCAAGCTAACGCTTCTCTGAATCCAGAGAAGTGCATCTTTGGCTGCGAAGAAGGTCTGTTGTTAGGGCACATCATTTCCAAGAATGGGATTGCGGTAGATCCTGAGAAGGTGAAGAAGATTGTGGATCTTCCATTTCCGATCAATTTGACAAAGTTGAGGCAGTTTCTTGGCATGGTTGGATATTATCGTAGGTTTGTCTTTTCCTTCTCAAACAAAGCAATAGCTTTGACTATGTACATGAAGAAGGGAGTTGATTTCGACTTGATAGTGCATGATCAGAAGGCAAAGGAAGCATTTGAGGAGTTGAAAAAGGCATTAGCGACAGCTCCTATACTTGCTAAACCTGAGTGGAGTAAAGCATTTATTCTGTATACGGATGCCTCCAATGTAGCAATCGGATGTACATTAAGTCAGCTAGATGGAGATGGGCATGATCATCCTATAGCTTATGCTAGTAGGCAGATGGTTCCAGCGGAGAAGAATTACTCCGTGACTGAACGAGAAGGATTAGCGGTGATCTTTGGATTGAAGAAATTTCGACACTACTTGCTAGGAGGGAAATTTTCCATAGTCACAGATCACAAGGCTTTAAAGTATATCTTTAATAAGCCTAATGCCGAAGGTCGTATTGCTCGTTGGAAGATCCTTCTAACAGAATACGATTATGTGATCGAAGATAGACCAGGGAAGAAGCATGCGAATGCTGATCTTTTGTCAAGGGCTTATGATGATGAGGGAGAAGAACCGTTTGATGATTCATTTCCAGACGAGCATCTGATGACCATCACAAGCATCGAGGAGATACCGGACGAGTACAAAGAAATCTGGAGTTTCCTTGTAGATGGCTCTTTTCCAGAAGGTATGCATACCCGAGAACGCAACGCGTTGATCAAGAGATGCAAACCTTACACCATGGTGGAGGGAATTCTGTTTCATCAAGGAGCAGATGGGTTACTAAGGAGAACAGTTGGTCAGAAGGAGGCATTCAAGCTAATGCACGAGTTTCACGATGGCACGGTTTGCGGAGGTCACTTTGCTGGTAAGATAACAGCTTTCAAGATTCTGGATGCGGGTTATCATTGGAGAGGGATTTTCAAGGAGTGTTTAGACTATTGCAAAACTTGCGATGTATGTCAAGCATTTGCTCTGAAGTCTACTAGAACACCTCCGTTAAGATCAATTCCAATATTAGGACCATTTGAGAAGTGGGATATTGACTTTGTAGGTCCTCTTAATAAGACACCTCGAGGCAATAGATACATTGTAGTCGCCACTGACTATTGTACCAAGTGGGTAGAGGCTAGACCTTTGAGAGAGACCAATGAAACAAAAGTCGGTAGATTCCTATGGGAGAGGATCATCACAAGATTTGGATGTCCGTTAGAGTTGGTCTCAGATAGAGGAGGAGAGTTTGTAGGGAGCATGACTACTGCTATGCTACAACACTTTTCTATCAAGCCACGAGTAACGACCTCATACAAACCAAATGCTAATGGTCTTGCGGAGAAGACCAATCTTACACTTTGTATGATGCTCGCCAAAGATACTGGTGTTGAGACTGCGAAACATACTTGGGATAAGAGGCTACATGCCATCTTATGGGAGTACCGAACGACAACAAAGACTTCTACTGGGTACTCTCCATTTCGACTAGTTTATGGAGTGGAGTCCAAGTTGCCGATCCAATTCGAATTGGATACTTTTCAAACTATTCAACGAAAGTTGAAGAGGTCGAGAGGAGAAGACGTGGTCAGATCAAGAAGGGAGCAACTCATGGAGTTGGAAGAGACCCGAGCGGTAGCAATGATCCGGATGGAACGAGCTCAGACGTATCAAAAGAAGAGTTACGACAAACGGTTGGGCAAGAGGGAAGTAAAACCTTTTCAAGTTGGAGATTGGGTTATGTTATATGATGCTATCAGATTCAAGAGGGCTAGGAAGAAGTTTCTTCCGAGGTATTTTGGTCCTTTTGTTGTAGATAAGGTGTGGAGCAACTTCACATATGACCTTCAGGAGTTGGGAGGAAGGAGATTCGATCGGGTCAACCATGACAAGTTGAAGTTGTTTCATCGACGAAAGTTCTCTCTTCACTCCGAGGACGGAGCGAAAATTTAGTCCGGGGGTAAAATGTAACGACCTATGTTACACATAGGAAGTTTGTCTATTAGTAAGGTGTTTAGTTATAACTAAGTGTTGAGAATGTTTATTGGCTGCCAAAGTACTTTAAGGAGGTATCAAGTTAGTCATGACTAGCTAAAAGTTAGTTATGGTTAAACTTAGCTGTACTTTTGACAGAATTCAGATATTTGCTAAAGAGTGAGCACTACTATCTTGTCATCTTGTCTAAAAGGTAGAAAGGGGGTGGAAAGTATCCCTTATCTCCTTTTTGACTTGATATTAGTGGTTGGATTAAAGTTGTGGACTTTGTGGGCATTAAAAACAAGAAGAGATTCCACATGTTTCCTTTTTAGTGGGTCCTAGTGTAGAGGGGGGGTGGAAATTCGAGATTCCTTGAGAATATTCCAGAATCCTTCTAGAAGTTGTTGACTTTGAAGGAATAAGCCCATGTGAAAAGGTAAAAAGCCCATGTGATCAATGCTTTTACCTTAAGTAATATCTTAGTAAAACCCGGAAAAAGTAGTTACGGCTGAGTTACCGGGGAGTACCAAAGTAAAAACCTAGAATGTATAAATAGAGGAGTAGAAAAGAGCTCCTCATCCTTGTTTTCACATTGTCGTAATGACAACTTGAGTAATATAGAGAGTGTGGGATATTTTTAGCATGTGAGAACTTGAGAGACGTTGTTAGAATGGAGGATTTTTAGTTGATGTGTTTAAGGAGATTTTTAGTTGATAAGTTTGTGGGTGTATGAATGAGTGAACTCAGCATTTTCCCTTCAAGTTCATGGTGTGCTTCCATCAAAGCCATCAGAGGTGACCCCTGAGTGAGAGACAGACCCGACATGTTGCAGATTCGTGGATGACGATCGTGGAGGTTGAGAGATCGGGGGGGGGGGGGTAGTGATCGATAGGACCGCGGAGGGTTTACAAGACGGAGCTAGCATACTTGGGTACCCCGGCGGGAGGACATCTGACGCCCTTCTTCTGCTACTTGTATGTAGCCATGGGGGATCTTAGGAGAGATCAGCTGGCAGTGTATGGGCCAACGGAGCGAAAGGAGGTGAAGGAGGAGACCTCGGAAGATGATGACCGAGAGGCAGCAGCAACGCCCCCTCCCACTCTGATGCCACAGCTGAGGCCTGGCTCTCACCAGAAGACGCTTCTGGTGAGGGAAGACGAGTCTAGTGGGTCGGAAGACGCCACGCCAGTGAGGAAGATGGGCCACAGAAGTGTACCGAGGACACCCATCTCCCTCATCCATTCAGGATCGGAGTCGGACTCGGAGGAAGACTTGCTGAGTACCCGATCGGAGCAGAAGACAGCTTCTGTAACACCTAGGAGTCTTCCGAAGACTTCAGAAGACGAAGGATGGATGGGCACTCCTACTGCGATGCGAGGAAGCGCAAAGAGGAGAGCCGCTCCTGCCACGAGGAGTCTTCCACCCCGGAAGATGAGAAGAATAGCTTCTTCTCGTGCGCAGAAGATGAAAGCCGTAGTGGTGGAAGAGGCTCTCTTGCCTCTGGAAGACGAAGTCGACACCATCGAGCGAGTGGTGGGGATGAACTTGTCTTCTGCAGGAAGACGACTGGAGGAGTTCAGTGCCTACTTCCAGAAGGAGATCCAGCCCGCTATGGAGTTGCTGGAAAGAAGGGCGAGGGCACAGGAGAAGCCTCTACAGCCTGGATTCGGCCTGCGCACCTTGCTGCGACAGGAAGACAGCCAGCAGAAGACGGAGTCTCTGGAAGCTAGTCTCCGCACTACGGAGAAGCTTGCAGCCAGGTACAAGGCGGAAGCAGCCGCTTCTGCCAAGGAGTCGATACAACTTCGGAAGAGCAACCAGGAGTTGCAGACGCGAGTACAGCAGCGTGATCAGGAAGTTCTCCGAGTACGGGAGAAGATCACTACCCTCGCAGAAGAGCAGACCACTTGGAAGATGCAGCGAGAAGCCGCAGAAGCGCGAGCTGCAATAGAGAAGACGCAGAGGGAAGCAGCGGAGGCCCGTGCGCAGAAGATGCTAGCTCAGTCGGTAGAAGCGCTTCGGAAGAAGTTCAACTTCACCGCGGGATTAGCTAGGGAATGGGACAGCGAGTCCAAGACGAGGTTGGTGGAATGCAGAGATAGCATGTTCAGGTACCTGGATAGATAGATAGAAGGAGTGAAGACACTTTATGGTCTTCCCTCACTTCCGACACATGCAACCGCATCTTCCCAAGCCCCAGCACCCTTGACTGGATCCGGAATGGAGAAGGAGGAGTTCGATCCCGCTGTACACTTGGTGGTGACAGCGTTGGAAGACGAGAAGACTCCAGAAGACGCCCTGGAAGACAGGAAGACGAGCCGTCTTCCCATGTATTCCGCGTGGAGGAAGCGACTTCCCCGGACCCCTATGAGATCGCCATGGTCCCTAGTACTGCATCTGTGCCTCAGAAGACCGAAGACGCATCATTCGACTCGTCTTCCCAGAAGACCATTCCGTCTTCCGAAGTCGAAGCCGAGGAAGACGCAGCCGCAAAAATAGCAGGGCCAGCGAAGAGCGAGGAGAGGGAAGCTACCTCAGTGGTACCCGAGGTAAGTGCAGGGCTTCCCAGCCCATCAGAAGTCGAGGTAGTAGCTCCGGTAGGAGCAGATCATGTAGAGATTGCCACCGAGCAATCAGAGTAGTTAGCAAACTCAATCGACACTTCCAGATTTAGTAGGATTGGACATGCTATCTTAAGGGTGGCAGTTTTCCATGTAAAAATAGTTAGGACCCCATGTGGCAGCATAGGTAGCGTAGGAGTAATACAGTGGAGGGTTAATTGGGAAGAGGGACCGCATGCATGTGAGGTGACAACCTCTTGTCAGCGCCTCTCTCTCTCTCTCCCTGGTGGTCGCCTCCCAAGGCAGATGGTTAAGTAGGATAGCATGGTAGGAGAAACGCTCTCTGAGAGCTCTGCCAGTTCTGTAGAATTCGGCAGTAACTGAACATACACACCGATTCTACAGGCAGGCAGGAGAGACACATTAGAGCAGGGACAGTCTAGGAACAGGGAACGGCATCCTCGTGCAGTCCTGTTAGCTAGACTGGTGTGTCGAGGAGTAGACGCAGGAAGTAGAGGGAGTGAGCTTCCCAATGCCATTGTGACTCCTTCTCGGGGAAAAGATTGTTGATTTGAGTGCAGACGCTTTGTCCATGTCTTCTGGGTGGTGGAATGTATTGAATTCGTTCCCAATTGTGCATGGGAAGTGTTCTTCTTGAGTGGCGGTGAATGTCAACAGTTGTGGAGTGTAGCTTGACTCGTTCAGTAGAGCACTTGGGATCTACGTATGAACGGTCTTCTGGGTAAGGGATCCCAGAAGACAGAGCAGTCAGAGCAGCGAAGTGAAGAAGAAAGAAGCCTTCTTCCCGCAACAGAAGACGATATCCTCGAGTAGAAGACGGTGCTACAGTACTCACGTTTGTTGTCTTCCTCCCCAAACTATTACAAGCAGGGATGGCTTGTTAGTCAGGATCCGGACTAGAAGCCTGTCGGAATCTTAATTGCCCTTTTTCATCCTGTTTTCTCTTGTTTGGATTTCTTCTTCTTCCCATCTTCCCTCATCTTCCCCATCTTCTTATCTTCTTCTAGTGAGCTTCTGATACTTCTATTGAGCTTCCGTGAAGGTGAATGTCGTTGTAGTGCTGCAGGAAGACAACTTCCGTAGGCAGAAGCCTGGGAAGGCTACAGGGGGCATACACCCTGTGATTGATCCATCCCGTTGGAATGTGAGTGTGAGAATAAGGTGTAACGACTGTTACTAGTCGACTTCTGCGAAGCCGGACAGCCTTCTGGAGGTGTGAGAAGACGAGCTAAACCCCCAGAAGACGAGAATCACTTCGGGACGACAGTATCGAGAGGACCGGAAGAAGCAACCTGGAAGCAGGAAGTTCGTCTTCTGGAGCTTCTCTGTGAATAGTTGTATGATATTGTAATTGGTAGTCGTTTATTTAGTTCCAGAGCACTATTTGGCGTGTCTGGAAGACGTGTGGTTTTGTGTGGTTTTGTGAGAAGACGGGATTCCTAGGCAAAACCCGTGTGTTTGTGTGTTTGAACAGATCTTAGAACTTAGAGCAGCGTTACTTGTGCAAATCCTCTGTGGGAATGATATCTTGTATACTAAATGGGCAAAAGGAGAAATCCTTCGTCACTACAAATGAGTTGAATCGTCTTGACTCTCTAGGCATTGAAACCTCCTCATATATACTTATGAGGGTCCACAATCATGTCCTCTTCTTTGATCTTTCAAAAAAACACCACAACTTGATCACGGATTTGACTATAATTCTCAATTGCAATATTACTTCAAAGTGTTTCTTGGTACCAATGGAAGCTCTCGTCGAGACCTTCTAATTTATATTTCACTCCTCCCGAAATCTCACATGAAGCTCCGTCCAAGAATTAAAACGTCGTTGGAACTACAACACTTAATTTTTCCAAGAAACTGTGGTCCAATACTAGACTTGGACCCCATGGTTTGAACTAGTATTCGGGTGGTATCCATCTACACTGAATTCATATCTCAATCTGTTCTAACTTACATCTTAGACCCACGTTTCAAACCCACGTCTTAGACCTTACTTCTTAATCCACTTCTAGACTTACTTAAGTCAACATTCGTCTAGGATTCATTTGAGACATATCATCGTCCAACATTCCAACTTTGGTTCAGAGAATCACTTAAGGTTTGTTTGTACTCACTTCTCGATCAAACCGTGAAGTCTCACTCTTAGCATTCACAACCTAGTGCAAATCAGCTAAGGTTTTATAGTCGAACACTTGTACGCAATCTTGTCTATGAGAATCACAAAGTCCATCCAAACTTTGGAGTTTGATGCTATCATCAACAATAATCTTAAGTTAACACCAAGTTCAAAATGGATAGTCAACCTCTTGATGTCATATTGCATTTTGGTAGCTAACTTGCAATCTCTTTCTTGGCTTGAACCTTAAGTTGTCACTTCAAACACTTCGAATAAATCAAGTAGTTATGGAGAAGTAAAACTTCTTTGACCACACCTAAAAAAAAATAGTTGATAATTCTAAACACTATACTTAATACTCTAACTTGCTAACTTGTAAATATTCTCACCAAGTTACTTGATCTCTCGAATTTAGATGGTCAATCATGACCTTAGTTATTGGGGTTAGATGGTTGCGATGCTTCTGTTTCGTTAGGTGTATTTGCATGGTGCTGTCTACTTAGCTTTGATCCGTTTGTGTTGATTACACATAGTGCCTCGTCCACATTTACACTTGCATGCGTAAATGACCAAGACATCCAACTCACTTAAAGATGATACTGAGCTCGTGTATTTCACTCCTATATGAATAAACCTGCTGGTGTATCATCACCTTTCACTTTTTAAAAAGGAAGAAAAAAGCGTAGATGATTGTACACCAATTTCCAGATAAAACTATTAATTTCATTGTTTTTAATAATTTAAATCCTGACCTGATTCGAGTTTGATAGGTTTAATTTATACTAAAAAGTGAACCTAGTTGGATTAGAATTCGCTTCACGCCCTGTTACCCTTTATTTAGTTAAGGTGGGCATGACGGTCACGACCTGAAGAGAAAGCGGCCACGCGAAGCCTGCAAGACAACTTATACAAGTCTCTATGTCTAATGTACGCATGATCGCCTCTCCAAGCCTCCGGCAACTGGAGCCGGGTCAATTCATTTCAACGTTGTTCTGACTTTCTCACTAAACTTAGTAAAAATTAAGACTATAAAACACTAAGACCTAGGCCTAGGCCCCCAGCCTACCCAAAATGAAAGGGTAGAGGAAAAAAGGGTAGGCCCCCCCTACTCTATTGGACTTACTGTAATAACTACGTCGAACCGTATCTAAGTGCGCTGGTGGTGTATTTGGCCTCCAAGGAGTGCCTCTTCTTGGGAAGTAAAACGCGCGACCCAATGAATAGCAAACGGATGGGAAGACCCCATCAAGCCTCACAAGGGAAAGAAAGGACCCGAAGGGCCAAGCAACAACCACCCCGAAGGGAAGAACATCGGGGCTAAGCCCCGCTATTAGTAGCTCTAAAATCACCTGTCGCACCTATAATGTCGGAGATCAAAAAATCAGTACCTCTAGAAACAACTGGCGCACCTGAAGAGGCATCACCTACTGCGATTGCCCTCCTGTGAACTGCTCCTGCTAAAGCTCTCTGTAGAGCAATGGAAACTCGCTGTCGGAAAAACATGGTGCAGAAAGAAAGAGAAAGTGGAACTCCCTGGCGCCTCTCATGATAGGCTCTAGCACAGTCTCTCAAGAAGACGTCGAACTCCAAACATGTCGATCCGTATATCTCCATAGCTAAAGGGATGAAGCGATGTCCCACTTGCATACCCCTGTACTTGGTCACCTTCGCTGCTGCCGCCACGCCCGCAGCCCATCCTAGGGGATGGGTGATCACTTGTGCCGCCATTGAGTCCCGTGTCGGATCCGTGACAACCACATCAGCCACTGAGACCTGATCCTCTCTCATCATGAACAAATCAGCTCTCACTGATCCTCTTGTCTGAAGGGCATACCAACGCTCTCTCCACGTCATGTGACCGCTCTCCCGTGCTAAGGCAAACACGACGTCTCTGATGGCATCGTGGGTAGCTATCCGCTCTCCACCATGAGGACATCGAGCAAGATGACGACCTGATGTGTCGAGCGAGACACCGCACTCGCAAGTGGATAGTGCCGAAGCAATAGGCTGTACCAAGCCTAGGCGGAACCTCATCGCTGTAGAGAAGATAGTCGGTGCGAGTCGGAACGCTCTAATGCAAGGTCGAGCTATGAGCCAAGAGCCTGCGCCCTTGCCCGAACAAGAGCGGAGTCGAGCTCTAGTATCCAGTGAGATGGAAGGATCCACTAAGAGAGCATGGACAACCTGCTGGAAGTGGTGCCCCGTCAGAAAAGACTGTAGTCTGCGAGATCCATCGGTAGCTAAGGTATCGAATCGAGGGTGTGCCTCACGTGCCTCAAGAGTCAGGCCATCTCTTGCCTCACGGAGACACATCTGTAGTGGGTAAGAACCATCCTCCACCTCTGTCACGTAGCTCTCTAGAATAGGTCTATCTCGCACGAGAAAACGACAACAGAGCCAAGGTGCTGAGAGGGCCCAACTACCCAAAAAGGCTGCCGGAGCAGTCTCCTCCATGGATAATAAGCCCACTCCGCCACATGATATCGGCAAAGATGTCTGCCTACGTGCGAGAGGTCCTGCCACACAGTCAAAAGTCCCCGGTCCTATGATGTCGCCAAACACCCTCATGATCTTCCTATCAAACTCTCTGAGGCGCGAGATGAAGATAGGAGATGGAGGTACTGTGCGGAGTAAGTAACTCGGACGCCGCGCAATGGAAGAGTAAAGGATACCAAAGGCGACTTGAGGATCCTCCAACATAGGGAGATCCTCAATATGCAAAACGTCCTCCGCTAGAGCAACATCTAAGAATCGAGAGACAAAGTCCTCTGTACCCACAGGTACTCCGAGGATGCGTAAACCATCAATGGGGATAACAAATCCCTCCGGGAGCTGTAGGTCCGACGGTATACCTATGGGAGACCAAACCTTGCACTTTGACACCTTCACCCTCAACCCTACCAAGGCCAATTGAGAGACAAGGTGGTCAAAGGCAACACCGACTTGGTCCGCCGGACCTACGATGTGCGTATCATCGGCTAGAGATGGAAAAACACAACCTGGAGTAGCCAAGGCGGTGGCCAATAGAGCTCTGTAGTGAGCTAAGGCAAAGAGGGGTCCACCCAAAGGATCTCCCTGACGAGTACCTGCAGCGGAGCTGATGACTGAAACCCCCTCTATCGTAGGACCGTGCTGGTAGTAAAGAGAAGAAGGAGAACCATAGAAGGATCGCACGAAAGGGATCAGACCCGCCAGAGATCCCCCACCATCCATGAGCTCCCTAAAGATGGAAGCGCGAGAAACGCTATTAAAGGCGTTTTCCACGTCCACCTGTAGGACAACCCAATCGGGATGGATGTCCAAGAGAGCTCTAATGCCGAAAGACACAGACTCACAACCTCCCGGTGTCGCAACTCCAAACTGATGTGGGCAAAGGTGGTCCTGAAAAGTATCTCGAAGCTGAAGGACAATGGTACGACTGATAAGTCGTAAGAGAATCTCGTCGATGGCTATCGGTCGAATCCCTCCACCATCCTTCGTCATGGCCAAAAGTCTAGCTGTCCCTAGTACCTGAGCTATAGACTGAGGAATATGTCCCTGAGCTACTGCTGCCGCTACTTGAAAAAGCTCCGTGAAACCACTATAGGGGTCGTCTGTCTGAAAACAATCCCGTAGGTGCTCGTAGACCATCCCAGACAGACCTCCAGAAGATAGACGTGGAGCTGTACACAAGGCCTGGGCAAACAAAGATCTATCGAGACATAATGGCTCTTCCGGCTGATAGTCCTGAACCTCAGGTGGTGGAGGATCACCCAGTGAGAGGTGAAGGGAACGCAACGCAGCGATCGTCTCTTCGATAAGACATGCCAATGACAAAGGATGCAGTGCTCTAGCAGCTCTACTGTACTCTCCAGCCTGACTTAACATCCTACAGCGTCGTATGCGAGCGGAAGATGAGACATCACGTGTAGAGGCAGACTCACTCCTACCTCGTACCGCACGGACTGATTCCTCCTGTAAGGACGCCCAATCACCAGCACGGAATCTCCGAAGACGGGCCGCCACCTCCCGATGTCCTCCTCTGCCACCTCGAGTATAACGGAGACACCAACGAGGAAGTAGAAGAAATAGTAACCATGCCGCCTCGTCCTTGGTGTTCCGTGCCAACATGTCGAGAGATAGACGAAATGCTTGTCTCACCTCGTCATGAAGAGCACGAGATAACCGATGGAACAAACGCGGACAAGGGAAACTCGTCTTGAACAAACTCAGAATAGTGCCAGAGTGGACTCTCATCCACTCCCACGACTCTGGAGGAACTCCAAGAAGAAGGGCTAATGGTGTCATAGTGACTGCACGTGTAGACCTCCGATCTCGGCTAACCTAGGCATCCCATGTGGTCGTATCATAGCTCTTGTGCATCTTTCCTACATGAGATTTTACTCCTTGCGAAGTAAATAACTGATTGCACACCGGACATGGTGTGTCTCGAATCAGTCTCGATCTCATGGGAGAGAGAGTACCCATAACTAGAGAAAAACGATATCCGATCAAACGGTAATCATAACAGAAACATCTCCAAAAAGAAAAAAGAACATAGAAGAAAGAAAGAAAAGAAGAAAAAAAAAAAACAACAAAAAAAAAAGAGAGAAAACGAAGAAAAAAAAAAGAAGAAGAAGAAGAAAAAAAAAAGAAGAAGAACTCTGAACCTTGATATGTAAAGATAGAGAGCAACAAATACAATGAATGTGACAAAAACTGTCAAGAACTATCAAAAATCTCACAAAAAACTTTAAAAGGAACTCTCTCTAACCCTAACTTCTCAGAAAATCAAAAACTATTTAATATTCACTCATCTTTCCATCAAATGTACCAATTCTAAAACAAAAAAAAAGAATAAAACAACATGAAAAAGAATATGTAAAAAAAACTACCCCTATCACACTCTAACACCCTCCCCTGTCACTCTAAAAGTCCTGCGATCCTCTCTTCCCCTCCCCTCGCGCGCCTCTCCCTCCCGACTCTCACCCCGACCACTTGGGAAGTGACGCTATGATTTACTGCGGTGAAGGCAGGAAAAGAGCGGGGTCCTTGAATGAAATTGAGAGGAGACATGGAAACAAGTACTTACGAACAGTAACGAGGAACCAGGGGAAAAGAATGAAGAGAGAACAGAGACGGAACGAACGAGGGAAGAAAGAACGAAGATATGTGTTGTAGGGTTTATGGACTGTTGATCTTGCTGCTCTGACCTGACAGACATACGATGGCAAAGTGTTTTCATTTATTCTTCTACTGCCGCTTTCGTACCTCTATTCCTCCGCTTGCCTTCCGCCCATCTGCCGGTGCTTACGTATAGCCGTTCTCTATCAGTTTTAATTCTTTGAGGCAAACTTGCTCGTTCGTCGTTCGTTCGGCTTTTGTGTTTTTCTATGAGCTCTACTACCACAGCCACATCCCCTGAGCAGGAAGGTGCCTCTCCCGATGAACAGGTCAGGGCGTTTCTGGTCTTTGTCTTGTCTGTGGAAGATTTAAGTTGTTTGAATTTCTCTTCAGTGATTTTGGTTTATCTGGCCCATAGCTTGTCAAGAAAGCTCGGAGGTGAGTTAACGAAAGCTCATTACCGGTAAGCTATTTGATTTTGTCCAGGCAAGGGAGCGAATCAATGTGCAGCGTTACGACGTCGAGGCGTGGCACGCCATCGCTAATGAGGCACAAGTAAGGGTTTAAGATTCTTCACCTTCCAGATATTGCACTGAAAATAATTGCTGCGCAACTCCTTTACGTTTATTCTGCGCCCTTCCCTACGTCGTTCGTAAACGATCTGGGCTACAGGGGCGATTCTGCGATGCAAAGTCTAAGCTCCCAACTCTCGAAAATTACCACTCTTCGTTTGGAGATCACTGGAAGTACATGGAAGTGCAATGCAGTGCATTTTACACCGTATAACGCTACCGCTACAATGCTTGGTATTCAGTTGAGGAGTTTTGCTGGCGGCATTGACGCTGTAGGCCGTATGCTTCAAAGATGTTTTCTCGTGGAGGGATTCAGTGGACATGAGTGGGGATTATTTTATCGTAAATTGATACGTCGATGCTACCAGTGCGCGTGTTGCTGAGTATTCTACGAGCAATGCTGCCTGTGTTTCTGGCATTCGAACCTAATAATATTTCAGAAAGGATCACTTGCTCATTCTTGCGACAGGTCAAATTTGACAGTAATCATTCACAAAAATAGTCGTATGTGAGTCCGTATCACCAACACCATCTAATACTCTGGGCAACAACAGCTGCTAAATGGAAATAAAACTTAAAGTATTGAAACCCGAAGTTAACTATGATTATTTCGCGCTTTGGCATATTCATTGTAGGATTGATTCGTGATTGCGCTGAACTTTTATCCGCAGTCTCCTGTCTTGGACTGACTCTACGGGCCCTCTTTGTGTTTACGCGTGACAGTCGAGGCCTATTAGCGAGGCAATACCACTTTATGAGCAACTCGTGGCAACATTCCCCACTGCAGTATGTGTCTTTGCTATTGTGACTTCTAGCTTCTTCTTGATTTTCTTTTACATCTCAGAGTTCTTGTGGCTCCAGTTAGGTTTTGTTGGTTAATGGCAGAAATTCTCCCGCATATAACATAGAGTCACAGGGTCACGTGAGTGAAGGTGCAAGACCGTAACAATGCCCAGTTTCTGCAGGCAAGGTTCTGGAAGATGTATGTGGAGGCTCAAATGGCTGCCAACAACGATGACGCAGTGAAGCAAATATTTAGCCGCTCTTTGCTGAACTGTCTCAATGTAGACCTTTGGTCAGTGAAGTTTCCTTGCGCTTTTATTCGGAAGGCTTTTAGATTGCTCAATTGGAGTTTATGAATTTCGGTTATCGTTGTCGCCTGGTACTATGATACAACCGAGAGAGTCGGAACGGAGCTCTGCCGGCAGCTAGCAACTCACAACTGTTCACCCGTATATTAAACGGAGGGCGCAGGAGGTGCTACATTCGGTTCATGCGGAAGGTGAACGACAACAGAGGGAATGAAGGACGCGAAGAAATGAAGAAGGCATACGAGTTCATGCTTGGTCATTTAGGTCCGTTATTTCTTCCCCATCTTCTGTGTGGCCTGGGTTTGTGTAGTTTTACCTGTGCCACTCCACTGTCACTGTACTGCAGGACACTTTTCTCCCTTTATCTTACTGAAGACTCTCATGCTTTCTGTCGGGGCAGTTTCACAAGCTTGAAGTTAACTATGAACAAAATCTCGTTATATTCAGCGCCTTGCTACGTAGCTTCAACCTTCATAACTGCCATTGATGAAGTGTTTCCTAACAGGAGTGGACATCGCAGCTGGACCAGTATGGATGGAGTACATTGTATTCCTCAAAGCTGCTCCAGTATGATCCACCTTACCGTTTGTATTCCTGCCTCAACAAATAATATCAGTCTTGAAGGACACTTCATCACATATAACTAACACGTGGCCTTTCAGTTCGGCAAGAGAAGAGAAATACAATCAGGAACCCTTTTTCTACTCGCTTCTCCTCGTCTTTAGGAACCGCTCACTTTATCTGTTTCTAACACATTCGCAACGCCGTTGATGGTTGGAGTGCATTTAACTGCATCATATCGCTGTCAGTTTAAATACAACTGCTGGATAACCACGAGATTTTAACCGCTTTCTGTCGTATCCTACAGGCGTTGACTCCCCAAGACGAGTCCCAGAGGATGACGTCTGTTCGGAAGGCCTACCAGAAAGCTGTTCTGACTCCAATACACCTAGTTGAACAACTGTGGAAGGACTATGAGAGTTTCGAGAACTCACTGAGCAGGGCTCTGGTAGGCAATTTTCTTCTCTTCCATATTCAGAGTTGGGGTATGTTTAAGTGACATTATATTTGCTAGTCGTACTATCCCTCAAGTCTCAACAGGACCTTTCTTCTCTTGAGCTGCAGGCCAAGGGTTTGTTAGCAGAGTACCAGCCCAAGCATTTTAGTGCAAGGGCTGTATACAGAGAACGTAAGAAGCACTGTGAGCGTATCGATCATAGCATCTTAGCAACGCCACCGACTGGGTCGATCAAGGTAATTTCGACTTTGTGGAGAGCCTGTGAGGTGCCCCTAGCTATTCGCGGCTGTTTTCGTTATTATGATTGATTGATGGCCTCTCGTAGGGACTTTTCCGAGTAAAGTAGTCTAATGTCGTATATGCTTATTTATTTCAGGAGGAGCAACAGTGTGTTGCCTGGAAAGGACTCCTGAGCTTTGAGAAGTAAGCTTATGATTATTTCCATACACGAGTTGGTGGGTGCCATTGCGTTGGCATTCTCCTTTCCATGTTAACATCTTGTCTTTCCTACGACACGCTGCCGGCCTTAGCTGAGCCCTGTACTCTGAGTAGAGTTATACTCCATAGTTCTAGGTGTGGCTGTTATGACACGTGTGGAGATCATTCAGGAGAATACGGAGTTCGTTTGGTGTTTCTTCTTTCGTCTTACGGTTACGTTATGTATAGTTTGTTTGTCTTCGTCCTTTTGACTCTTGCATTGTTTCAACGAGTAGAGGAAACCCACAAAGATTGGATCCGGGAGCCTTGACCAAGCGTGTTGCATTTACTTACGAACAAGTGAGTATCTTGCCCTTAACACGCGGTACTTTGCCGATTGAGAACTCTGGTTAGACCTCGGGTCGTTAGACACAAAGTTCCCTGTCTGCAAGTTGTATATAATTTCAAGCCGAGTCTCTACACCTCTCCCATCTCTTCCGTCCCTCGCTTAGTAGGAGGGCAGGCGACCACCTTTGCCCCGCTAGTTGTTCTGCAAGGAGTCAGTCTTCAGTTGTGATCACAAGAGCTTCGTTCTGTGATTCAGTCTTATTTCTAGTCGAGGCTTTACCTAGAATTTCCATCTCTTACTCATATTTTCTGTGCTCCTCAAAAGAGTATTGTCGACTAATCAGGTACTGCTTAGACTTTGAGTATTTTACCTTGCGTTGGATTCAGCGATGTTTGAATGTTACTTATTCTACAATTGGTGCACACTTGTAGTGCCTTATGTACTTGTATCATTATCCAGACATTTGGTATGATTATGCCACCTGGCATGCCGAGACCAATTCATTAGAGGCAGCTGTGGCGATCTTCGGGAGAGCTTTGAAAGCTTTACCAGGTTCTTCCTCTCCTAAGCTGGGATAACCTTTTCGCATTCATTCCTGAATCTATATGTAAATCTGAGAAACTTCAACGATGGTTATCTTCTAAATATTCGCTAACGTGATGCTTAAAGTTAGCACATATTCACGGCCCTCTATGCTACTTACTCGATACTACTCTGTGATATACATTCGCTAATACCGTTTTTCCAGTTTTTGTCATATTCCTCAAACTTTTTGCACTCTCACGAGTGTGTGTTTCCCTCTTCTTTTTTTTTTACTTTTGGGACAGATACTTCTGTTCTACATTATGCCTATGCCGAATTTGAAGAATCTCGAGGGAGTATCGAGGTATATTCTATGACAACCAAGTATTGGTTTCCAGGTCCTTATTTGAATGTTTTTTCAAACAAATTGATGAACATACCTTTCGGTTTTGCATCCAAATCCCAGACGATATACTAGTCTCAGAGCATGTCGTGTAACTTTTCAACTTGTGGGTAAGATTGTTTGTCACGTGATGTCCACTTGAGACACAATCGGAGCGATGTGGAAGCTTGAGTAGACTGAGCACTTTTTTGTTTCGATACGTTGAAGAACCTGTATGGTTGCACTCATCTCTTTGAGTGTTTATTGACAGAACAAGTTTGTTTCACTTAGCGATAATGTCTGATAAATATTAGCTCAAATGGTGCACAGGAGGCGAAAAAAGTCTACGAAACGCTTCTGCGAAATGACATTACTGCCAATGCGTTGGCTTACATTCAGGTAAGCATGCAACAACTGTTATCGTACTTTTTTGGTCTAGTGGTGCTCTTCTGTATTTCGTGGTGTTGGCAGTCCGGTGAAACTAACGATCTACCTTACTGATTAGATAATGATAAGACCTTGAACAGTATTGTGAACAACTTTCAAGGGAATTTCCAGGGGTTTTCTGCTAAATTTTTGCCTCTGCACGCAGTACATGCGGTTTGTGAGGAGAACAGAAGGTGTAGAGGCAGCTCGAAAAGTTTTCCTTGAAGCACGTAAATCACCTGGTTGCACATTCCATGTATACGTGGCTTCTGCTACCATGGAGCTGTGTGTAGATAAGGACCCAAAGGTAATCAATGGTTTAGAAGTATGTAGATGCCATGGAATAGAGTTTGTTACATTGCGTTACAGTGTACTCTTAGGTGTATTCAAATTGCTTTACTCTCAACCAAGTCCTGTAGGAACAAAAGAAATTTTCACAACTTCTCTCTTTCCCAAAGTTAAGTCCTTCCTGAGTGAAACTTGGAAGGCGAGGACTCTTCGTCCTCTGTGCTAAGTCATCTTACTATTTCGATAAGTGTCCCCTTCATCAGGTTGTTGTCTCATCTGGTTTTCTTCATCTTCTCAACCTATCCTTGTTTCTAGCACCGTCCAGCCAGGGCGCAGGGTCTATGGTCGAAAACGCTAGGGCGTGCAACTTTATGAGTAATATCATTATTTCTCCTTCCTAATATTTGGTGCGATTGGACATCAAATTTACCAGTTTGTGTGTTCATCCTCATTTTCAGTTTATTTTTCTGTCCTCCGAGTGGAGCTCCAGTGTCCACTACTGGAGCTCTTCTTTTGTTGTGTTCGGCAGTTCCACATTGATCTCTCAGAATTATGATTCAGTACCCTTTTTCAGTTCACTTTGCTGTCCTCTGGGTGGGCGATTAGCTACTATTCTGTTGTGTTGCGGAATTGTGCGTGGAATTCTGATCTTTTTGAATTCAGTCTCTCCGCTCGTAAATTGTGAAACTAGCCTACATTTAAACGCCTGCTTCGGTTACCCCACGTGTAGTATGTTACTTCTGGTATCAGCCACTGACCAGTATGCCAATATTCTACTGAAATCTAACTTCTAAGAAATTCTCAAACCTTGGTACTCGTGGTGTGCTTGCAGGTGGCACGAAATATTTTTGAACTGGGTCTGAAGAAATACAGTCACGAGCCAGCATATGTTTTAGAGTGAGTCAGCAGTCAATTTCATCGAGTGCTACTGTTCATTGCTCGAATCTCTTTGACGTTTCTGTATCACATTTTCGTGGTTGGATGTTAAAGTGTTTGCACGTATTCTACAAAATGTTTCTTGTCAGTTCTACATCTTTCGGGCTGGTTCAAATGTCATATCGGCTCTTCTGCTTTGGTGTTTCCAGTTAACTTGAAACTAGTCTTGGTGGTTTCGGACTTCTAAGCAGAACTCAAAAGGAAGGCATGCGCGTGCTTGCTCATGTGAATGCAGCCTGGAACAGATGATTATGGAAGAGACATGCTTCTTGATGTCTCTCAGAAACTAACCTAACTGATTTTAGTGAAGGTAGAATACCGAAGAAATGCAAGTTTCTCGTTCGTGTTTTCTTTTCCTCTTGTAACGCTAGATAGAGCGAGTTACAAACTTCATGGTGTTCAGGTCATCTCAGTGAGTTGGATACATATGTTTGTCACAGGTATGCCGACTTTTTGTGTCGAATGAATGACGATCGAAATGTGCGTGTCTTGTTTGAACGTGCTTTGAAAGTTCTCCCACCCGATGAGTCAGTTGAGGTAAGTCATGTTCCTCCCTTGAGTACAAATGGTGTTCCGCAGTTGCAATGTAGAGCTTTAAGGTTTACATTGCTTAGTGGTTTCCGGTATTGTACATTTTGCAACGTTGTCCTTTACTTGTGGCTTTCGCTAGTTTTACTTTTTTCTGAGAGCTGCAAGACCTGCTTGGCTTCTCTCGTGTGTGGATAGATCTTCCGCTGATGTACTTTGAACCTTTCGCAGGTGTGGAACCGTTTTATGGCGTTTGAACAAGCCTATGGGGACCTTCAAAGTATGCTGAAGGTATAATAAATACTGAGAGCTAGCTTTAAGAACTGTGTTTTGTACGAATCAGTACATAGAATGGACGTAGCATCATATTCCTCTCGACCGATTGGTATTGGAGTGAGCTTCAGTGCGGGCCCTCACGTTACTAGTGTTCTACACGGAACACGTGTTTGATTGATGATAATTTGCAAGGGTTAAATGGTCACCATTCGCCCGAGTATGCTAACCATTTTAGCTGTGATTGATAAACAGGTTGAGCAGAGACGACGAGAGGCACTGAGTCAAAATAATGAAGATGGGGCAAACGTACTAGAAAGTTCCTTACAGCAGTTGATAGCAAGATATCGATTTCTTGATCTCTGGCCTTGCTCGTCCTCGGATCTCGACCACCTTGCCCGTCAGCAGGTTATCATGACGCTGTTAATTGCGGATAGATTTTCTACACAAGTGCCTGTATTCTGCTCGCGCGAGGTTGTTTATAATCTGTCTAGTGTTATGTTCTAAACTTCGAGTGCGTCGTTACATTATCTGAAAATTTGGAGCTCTTTTAGAAGAAGCATGTACGAAGTAGGTTGTGGGAGATCGTTGCGCTTGGTATGCTAGTCTAGTATGACGCCTTCTGGTGAAACCACAGGCTGCAAATCTCTCGGTGGGCTTCGAGCGGAACTATTCCTTGTAGTCCCGCTTCGTGTTATTTTGGATAATATGAGCCGTACTTTGTCTGATCCTTGGAGTTGGTGGTTATCAGATCGTTGCACGACAACCTTTGACAAAGCCGGATAAGCTATCTGTATCAACCAACGTTTCAAGTTCGCTATCAACAGGTTGGTCTCTATAGCTTTCGATTCTAGCGTTGAGTACTATTTCTTGCGGAAAAGTATGCTGAGTTTTTTCTCATGTTCTGCTGCTGTAAATGAGCTGGGAACAGTACATTTGCCTAGCACATGCTACCCATATTAACGGACTCGGGCACACCCTTACTTCACGTCAGCTTTCGCCTAAAGCTAAATGGAGAACCTATATCGTCTACATGAAAACACGAAAGATTCTCGGAACGCTGACTCATCGACCGTACTTCGGTCAGACTTTCATGTTTCATTGGTAGTGAAGTTGATAATTAAGACTTAAAGGATATCCTGCTTTTAAACTTTATGCATCAGAGAAAGCTCAACCGACGGCGGCCGTTGCGGATGGAACAATAGCGACGAGTGTATCTGTAAATATCGTGAGACCAGATATCTCTCACATGGTCGTTTATGATCCCAGACAAGGTTTTGGTAAGTTTCACTGGCCCTGAGTGAACAGACTACCTTATTAGGTTGCTTGATTTTAAACTTTTTTCGGCTTTTAGGGTCTCTTTCTGCGTCTTTCGGCTGAGAATTCTTACTTAGCACTTTTCGTTTAATATTTGATCGCGCATTTAATTATGTACTTTAATCTTGACAGCTTAGATACCCAACAACTGAATTTCAACATAATGAATGTATCTGTTGGCCTCGTCGCAGGAGGAATTATGAACAGTGTTGCGATGCCAGGTATAGGCTTGCAGATGCGTCCTCCTGCACCTCCACCAACTGGTCTACCTCCTCGGCTTGCTGGACCCCCCCCTCTGCCTCCAGGTCGGCCTCCTGATGGGGCTATGGGTGCCAAAGTCAGTGATGAGGTTCTTAAGTCTCTACCCACTGCTGTGGGCAATTTTCTCAGTCGGTTACCTGTGGTGAATGGTGAGTCCAACTTCCGAAGCTACTCTGTCTGAAGTGGCAAGAAAGTCGAGAATGTGTTGGAAGTACCCATCTCTTCACGCCTGCTTTCTCTAGCTTACATGAACGATACTCGTACTAATACGAGGAGTCGTGCATGTTCCTCCATCTGACCGATTCATGTGGATCACCTTTTGTGCAGGTCCAGTACCAGATGTAGATGTAGTAATATCGATCTTGTTACAGGCAGAGGTACCATCGGCCTCCGAGAGTTCCTTACAACAACCGCAGCAAACTCAACGTGTGCCAAGTCCAGGCAATGCTGGCAATGTTGCAACCCCAGCGGACTCGTCGAGTAGCGTCAAGCAACAGCCTGGCTCGAATGGGACAGCCAGAAGTGGGAACCAACAAGCTTCATCTGGCGGTGAAGGAAGAAGTGGAGGAGGACCTGGACCTCGGCATCAGCGTCAGCAACAACATAAACGGAAGGAGCCTGACAGTAAGTACAGCACTCCTTCTGCTTGGAAATTTAGATGCAACCATAAATGCTTTTCATGTAATGGTTTTGGTTCTACGATTCACGATGGCAGCAGTCTTGTGAGTGTTCTTACTCCGTTATCAACTGTTGCAAATCTATAGGAACAGAAGAAGAGGAGGACAGTCCTGTGTCACAGAGTCGACCTCCACCACGTGACGTGTTCCGGTTGCGGCAGCTACAGAGGGCCCGAGTTGTTGGCAATTCTGCACTAAGCGGAGTACCGTCAGGAGGGAGTGGGGCGTATAGCGGAGAGCCGTCTGGTAGCTCAGAGTAGTGAAGTTGTTTGAATTAGTCGAACAACGCCATAGCATAGCTTACTCAAAGATTGTACCATTCATTAAAAAACTTAAGCATTCTCCAGGCACCTTCCAGCAGGTTTTCTACAATCTCGTCTGCTTGTCTGCAAATTTATGTTCGAAGGTGTGGAGATGCAGCATAATCGCGGGTCATATCCGTACCACTGCCGTGAGTGCATCTGGTGATTGGCTTATCAGAGTCTCTTTTCTCTTACAGCGCTGCACAATACAGTTGACGCACTGAAGGAGGCTGCCGGATGAAGCACGTCCCGCACAAAGTCCTATCCGAGTGCAGAGAGCTTGTCGATGCACTAAGTTGATGCAGCTGCTTGTCGGTTTGTTGTCGGCATCAAGTTTGGCCTGAAAGTCCCATGGCATTAACTGACCGATGCATGTGTCCTGCGGGAAAACCGGCACCATTTTAAAGCTATAAATAATCTTCCGCCCGTGAATTGTAATCGAGTTATCTACTGTCGTGAAGTCTCTTCCACTGTCAGTCCACTGTCACTTTCACTTGTCTTCCGAGGCAGTGTCATCTATTTACATGAATCTGGTGGGTGATGAAAGTGCCTACATCAGACTTCACAAGAGCGCTTTCCCAGCAGAAAGCACCTTTGTCCGCTCAAGGCTACACTTAATGCCGAATCAATCAGTGAACGACCGATGAATTCCTTCGCGCCTTCGTTTTACTGTGGAGTTAGAGTTCGGATTTGCAACAAAAAACTTGCAAACTAGTTTACCTACTGTACAACAGCGTTCCGTGAGTATCAACCTGACGGGCTGGTCAGTATCAGTTCAGTGTCCAGTTGCTGTCTAGATCTGCATGGTGCAAAACGACAGGAGCAAAAGTGGCAAAAGATCCAGGAACGAATAGAAGGGAGGTAGGAAATACAAAAGGCCACAATCATTGCTTGCTTATGGACAAACTGAATGATGCCAGAGAGCGAGGACAGGGAACTGCACATTTTGGCAGCCGGATCATTCGAACTCCTCTCGAGGTCTAAGTCGAAATACCTGTGCTGTAATGGGTCATACTTCCGGGGCGCTGCGTTTCCGTCTCCTGGCTTCCCCAATGGTAGGAGTTTGGCCTTTTTTCTGCCTGGCTGTGCGCTTAGTGCTGGCAACGAGTCAAAGCGGGTCGATCTTGGCATTACCCGTGGCCGAGAGCTGGAACTTGTTGCGAGCCAAATCGGATGCCGATGCGATCATCAATGAGGCGTTCTCCACCAGGTTGGTTTCATTGTGGTGATGGATTTGTGATGCATCAGGAAATGGCACGGACAGCACAGCATTCAATTCAAAAGTGCAATGCGGACCCTCCCGTGCAAATGATGAGATGAAAAGCAGAGGAGGTCTTCCCTGGTTCTAACGATTGAGAGTAGCACCGCGCTCTCTACATGTCTCGTAAAGAAAGGCAAAAGTATCTTATATTTTGCAGTTTGTCTGCGGAGTAATCGCACATAGCATCTAACTGCGTCCAGTCTACTTCATTATTCAGTCGGTGTCCACATATGGAAACGACAAGGCATTCTCATTGTGCAATAAAACAAGTAAACTGCATCACGAAGAAGACAGCATCACGCCACTCCAAGGCATTTGAAGTTTGACGCTCTGAGTCTTCGAATACATCGAAGAACAGTCTGCTACTATACTGTAGTACCAGCGCCACAACTAACTAATTTACTCTTCAACAGCACGGTGTACGAGAGATTGGCATATATGACAGACACATTTGGCCCGCGACTCAGTGGTTCAACTGCTCTTGAGAGTGCCCTCGATTGGACTAAGGTCAGTAAACACACCCCATTTCTTCCATCCCTGAGGATCCCGTTAGATTCTGATTGTTTAAAGTCGGAGCTTCTCCGGCACCACCTGCGGTCTTCTACCACCTGGAGGGTTGATCTTCCATGAATGGGGGTTGTGTGGCAACTTATAGGGCCAAGTAGAGAATGATGGCATCAAAGTGTACGAAGAACCAGTGAAAATTACGAGCTGGGTTCGTGGCCGCGAGTACGCTACACTTCTGTCCCCACGGTCTAAAAGCATTCGGATAGCTGGATTAGGAGGCAGTATCAGTACTCCTGATGGAAAGCCCCTGGTTGCGAAGGCCCTCGTTGTGTCGTCTTTCGAAGAGCTGGAGAAGATCAACAACCAAGCTAAAGGTAAGAACATTCTCTTCGTCTGTTTCAGTGTGTACCAAAACCTTCAATTTTGAGTCGGCAACGAAGGCAAAAGGTGAACTTTTGGTTTCATTTATTATGTTCATTCAAAGGTGAAAATACTTGTGCTGTTGCTGCTGGTGATTTCTTTTAGAGAAAGGGTCAACGGATATACTCGGTATGAACTTACTCTCGTTGAGTCTTCTAGAGCTTCCAGAAACCAAGCATTTGATCATTTGATTTGAAGCGAGACCTCGTCCCTGCTATAAATCCCTACATATGTGGTGACGTTCATCGACTGGGCGAGTGCATTATCGCGTTTACTAGACTCTAAGTTTCAAGTTTTTCGAAGTCCTCGAAGGCACTAAGTTCCCAATGCACTTTGTTTCGTGGTGTACTAATTGTATTTTTGTTTTCCGGGAAACTAGGAAGAATCGTAGTTTTCGATGTCGAGTTCGAAGACTACGACACAACAGTTGATTATCGCGGGAATGCTGCTGCAAAGGCTGAAAAGTATGGGGCTGTCGCTGCCCTTGTGCGCTCTGTTTCTCAGTATGGCTTACAGGTGCTATTTGTGTTTCTGCGCTCAGTATGCTGCTTTACTGTTATCTGGATAAGTCGTAGTCACCAAGACTTTTAGGTACTAGTAGTGGCATGGTACTTTCTTACTCACGGGAGAAGGTCTTGTTTCTGAAATTTTTGCCAGAAATTACACTAAAGTTAACTCCTGATGTTGGCTACAGACTGTGCACACTGGAGTGATGAACGATGCGGGTATTCCTGCTGCTGCCATTACACTGGAAGATGCAAAAATGTTTCACAGAATGCAGAACCGACGTCAGGATGTAGTTATTGAGCTTTATATGGAGGTACCTTCCAGATTTTCTTGAAATCTGATGAGTGCTTGAATTAACCATCCTTTCTAGTCTTAGTTGCTAGTCTTGGTTTTCGCGTCGTCCATTCCCTTCTCCCTGCGATGAAGCCGTTTGAAAGTGCCCCCCTCACATAATAGTATGCGATCTGAAAGGCCGTAGAATTTGACCTCGGAAGGATAAGATGCTACCGTAATTCATAAAATTCCGAATGAAACTGGACGATAAGTCCGGTTTATGTAAGCATGTATCAAGCAAGATATGCCTCATATCTGTAAGCAAGATATGCCTCATGAATGGATCTTGTCCCACTGCAGGCTCACACATTGCCCGATCGGCTTTCCAGGTAAGAATTCCAGCAGGTCATGGTAGCTTGCTGCTAGTCACATTTGTGTCCTTTACGGAACAAAATTCTGTTTGACAACAAATTCTAGACCTATATAAGAGCGCGGCCGATGCAGGGAAATATTTACTTTGATGTTCTAAGTTGATCAACTGGATGCCATGTCAATGCTTTATTGCCTTCTTAACCGTGTTGAAACATGACAGGATATTATTTCTGTTCCGTTCGAAAGTGGATGTGAAACTTTACAGATCCGAAGATGTTGTACTGTCGGATACAGGAACTTGATTCTCGAAATCCAAGGAAGTGAGAAGCCAGAGGAGCTTGTCGTGTTTGGCGGTCACATGGACAGTTGGGATATTGCTGATGGTGCCATGGATGACGGAGGTGGTGCATTTATCTCGTGGGAGGTGTCTCTTCTCGCCCTCTTTATGTATAAGAACCGCCGAGTTGTACGCGTGAGTTTCAAGAATTTGTTTGAAAGGGTGCTGATTATATGCATAAATCACCACGGGGCTTTCCATGCAGGCGATTCGTCTTATACACGTGCTCGGCCTGAAACCGAAGCGCACTATGAGAGCTATTTTGTTCGTGAACGAGGAGAATGGATCAAAAGGCGCTATTGCTTATGCCAAAGAACATCAGCATGAATCCAACTTGTGAGGCTTCCTTCCTCCGCATGACTTTCGTCTTTCATGTGGCCCAGTCTTTTGTTTCCGCTGCTGTGCAAAGTCAGGACTTGCTGCATTGCTTGTTTCGGAACACGACCTGTTTGATCATCTGGAGGAATTCAGGAGCCACTTCCCTTTGCTCGGAGGGTTGTTGAAACCTGAACCATCTCCATTACCGTCGTACATCGACAAGGTATCCGGATCTGACCAGTCACTTTTCTCTCTGTTCATGGTGGGAAAATATCCAGAACCAGCATGGCAATCGAATCCGACATCGGCACTTTCACCCCGTTCGGCATCTCAATGACTTGCTCCAAAGAAGCGACAGTTATTTTGACAGATGTACGCTCCCCATCTTGTTCTTGTTCGAGTTCCCTTTGTATCTTCGTCCTTTAGCCAAGCCTTTCGTGTTAAAGAGTTTTGACAGTAGTTTATGCATTTGTTGTGACTGTCTCCAGTCTTGTCTCGGTCTGTCACCCGTTAGGCTGATCCGAATTCTGTATCGTTGTCCAGCTCGGTCAGAAACTGCTTAGTCGTATCGGATCTGGCAATGTTTCTGGCACTGAATACGGAGAAGATGTTTCTTACTTGGTAATTCTTCTCCTCCAGTATTATCTCAAGTCCTATTGAATCAGCTTTTGGCAGTTATTATATCAGTTCAACCTCAAGTACTCATCGCGTGTCGTTGGAATGTTAGTAGAGGAATTATCCTTCCCTCCGTGTTCCGATCTAAATTGTCTGCGATGATACCGCCTCACCTGTCAAAACTTGCGCTTTTCACTGCAAAGAGATATTGCATGCGATATTCGACTCTTGCGCACTTCTGATTTGCAAAGGTTTTGGTTCGGTATCAGTAGCACTGACAGTTTTCTGTGGCAGGCTGATCAAGGGGTACCTGCTGGATCTTTGCAAGTTTTGGACTTCAGAGTTGGTGACCACGCTAACAACCCATGCAGAGGTTTCGGTGACGGTGTTTCAGGAGGAACCGAGTCCATGAAAAGTGCCTATTTCTGGTAAGTACGCCCTTAACTTTCATCGGAGGTTTATGAACTATTCTTTTGGTTTTGTTGGCAGGTGTATGAACGTTTTCTCACCCTTGAAATTCAGATCTCATTGTGATCAACCCCTCGTTAGTTTCTGTTTAGTTTGCATGTTTGATCAGTCACCATAAACCCAATCCGCTTTTTCCAAACTCCGGAGTGTATTTCCGTAGTTATTCCGGAAAAGAAACTTGTTTCACAGTGATAATGATACATCATGTCGTCAGCTTGGGAACGCTTGACTTCGTTTCGTTGGTCCATAACCAGTTCAATGAGCCTGTTCTACTCACATTCTCGTGTTTCCCCATGCTGCAGGTATCATCATACAGAGGCAGATACCGTAGACAAGCTAGACCCAGAACAGCTACAACATTGCGCTGCCGCAATGGCAGTATGGACGTATTCAGTTGCTAATCTCGAGTCTCTCCTTCCTCGATGACAAGGGTTTGCAGAGCTATCTGTATGTTATGCATTCTTAGTCCGTGGTAGGGTTTTCAGTACCTGAACTCCTGTTGTGAATAGCTTCAGTGCGCACCTCCCATTTGGGTTGTGGTTTGTTACCCCGTAACATGGCTTGTACTGTGTAACGATACGCCTTTGCAAGGTGTGCGGTAATGAGGTACCCGAGCTGCAGCTCTTGTAAGTTCAAACTGCAAACTGCTATTGAGGGCATTCTTGACTGGAGAGTACGTGGAGGTCTCTGAGATTGCAGAGTTGTGCGTGTTCTGCATACTTCCTCCATTCAGACGCGCTACTCTCCTCGGCCAGGCACCTGAAGGACGTTAGGTCAAGTTCTGACCTTCCGGCGAAGCGAATTGGAAATAATTATTGAGCGGCTTATGCTGCCCGGTAGGTTCGTGGTACAAACTCTCGTATGGTTCACTTGACTGCACTGCTCCATAACAAGTGACCTTGTCGTCAGTAAGTAACAACTTCTTATCGTTATCCCTGCCAGTACGGCTTGTGCACTCAGTCGAGTCACCTTTCTGCTGATGAAGTCGCTGTCAGGGTCCTGGAGAGCTGAGTCAAGCTCTCATTTCACCCACATGTAACACCAGGAGAAAATTAAACAACGAATGAAAATCAGAAGGAAGTTAAATCAACGGGGAAACAGAAGAGAAAAACTCGGGAAACCTGTTCTTCCTCTCTACTGAACGCAACGAAAGCAGCTGTGAGCACGGAAGCAGTTGGGACGAAGTTTCGAGCAAAGCTTTCGTGAAAACATCCTCTACGCAGCTGTGCTACTTCCGAAAGTCACGCGAGACTTACACTATTACTCGACAGTAGCAGAGAAAACCGTGTGACACTCAACCAGGTGAGAGCAGCATAGATTTTCCCGGACGACACATCAGCCAAGATCATGTTCAACACACTACTGACATTCCCATACCAGTGTATCGCGGCTTGAGTCGGAGATATAGTGTCTGGGTAGACAGAATCTGTATCGGCAAGCCATATTTAGCCTTTGTGGGGACCCCCAGTGGAAGTGCCAGAATATAACAGAAACCAGCCAAGCAAGACCATAAGACTTTACACTACCGCCACTGCGGTTCTGTGCGGCTTCGGTCTGCCGTCTTGTAACGTTTCTTGAGCTGTGAAAGCATTTTCTCGGTCGAAGGGAGCCGTACTTGAACCCTACTTTAATGCCAGTTGAACAGAGGTACAAACAAGTTCCATAGAAGAGTGTGTGTGGGGAGGGAGATGTTTTGGCACGTCACAGGCGCAGAATAGATCTGGCATCATGGCTGCGGGTTCCATCTCCAGCGCGAGCAAAGATTATATTGCTGGAGTTGCAGCTGGAGTGGCCACGGTGCTCGTCGGGCATCCGTTCGATACAATCAAGGTCCGCTGCACATTATGTCAGGAGCCACCGCAATTTTACAGAGAGAGAGAGAGAGAGAGAGGCGTCGGGTACTGTATGGGCTCGTAATGTTAGTTTAGGAACTGGCAAAGACTTTGCTGCCGAGACGGTCGGTTCAGGACTTGGATTTGCTCCTGAGGATTGCTCGTGACGTTTTCCTATATAAATGCATAACGCGACGAATCCGTGTGGGTGTGCAGGTCAAATTGCAGACACAGAAATGGAGCGGTCATGTTTCTCAGTATCGCAATGGATTTCACTGTTTGCTACAAGTTCTCAGTGGAGAAGGGGTGACGTCAACACTCCCTTCTCTTATCGCTTGCTGTTGTTCAGAGCTTGAACCGTAATTCGTGCGTACTTTAGTTTGCCGAGCTGCATATTTGAGTGCTGTATTGCTTAGAGTAGTTATGGTGAAGTAAAAAACCCCGTATAACGCTATTTAATTTAAATGTAATAATATGTCTATGAGATAGTGGGATTACACAGTGTTCTCTCACGATATGATGCATAATCAGATAGTGAGATTATAGAACGTAATTTCACGATATTAGTAAATGTGAAAATTTGAACATGAAAGAAATCAAATTCTGAGGGAATAACGTGGGAATATTTAGACCAGGTTGTTTAAAAATTCATGTAAACCCATTGTGCATTACGATGTTTAATGCACTCTTAGTCGTGCATTACCTCTGTCTCAGGTCCCCGTCTCGGGTCACGCCTCGGCTGTGACCTTCAAAATACGTAATGCACTCTTAAGAGTGCATTATCCTATACATAAACCTTACGGGAACTTGGGGCCAAATGTAGGTCAAAGGACTATACAGAGGAGCTACGCCTTCTTTCGTAGGAATGGCTTTGGAGAGCTCGCTGCTCTTTGGAGTGTACACGCAGTTAAAAACAGCATTCCAGGTATGTCGAAGATCTGTTCAAATGCTTCCTTAGCAGTTTCAGTATATGTGCTGACAGATGATTGCGGGGTGCTCATGTTCCTAATCACAGAAAGGGGTTGCATGACCCAGTTTATCCAGATGACAGAAATATTTCTAACCTGCGGGACTTCTTGCTTTGGTGGTTACACCGTCTAGTAGAAGCTCCAAATTCTCGTTGCTGCTGAAAGGACCAGGCCAGAACTGTTGGCTTGTGTAGCAAACTCGTGGGTGGCCTTCTAGCCTTCTGGGTTCGTGATTTTCAGTCCGACTGATTAGTGTACAAGTTCCTAATGCGCTGAGGCTACCCTTGAAATTACGTTTTAATTGTAAAGGATGGATGTGCTTGGAAATGGTAGAAGCACATGTGTGCAGGCCTGATGCGGGAATATCGTTGGCATGCATGATGGACGGACTATGATCTTCGAAGGCTGGAGATGCCAGTTCGCCACTTCTGAACACCGTCTTGCCTGCTGGATTCTTGGCGGGAGCAGGCGTCAGTATTGTTCTCTGTCCGACAGAGTTGGTCAAGGCAAGTATGTGTTTTATGAAGAGAACTTCCTGGTGGAGGTTGATGCAAAACTCTATTATTTGGTTAGTGCTTGTCGATAAAATTGATCTCACAGATTTGATGAATTTCTTATTGTGTCAGTGTCGTCTTCAAGCACAAGGGATACGAGGTGGTTCAGGTGTCCTGAGTTTCCGACCTTACGACGGGCCTGTGGATTGTGTTTTGAAGACTATTAGAAGTGAAGGGGTAAGTTTTACATGCGAGGAACTTACAAACATGGGTTTCAGGCTTCTTAATGTGTTCTTTCACTGTTCTTTTAAGCGCACTTGCATCTCTTTCATGCCGTGCACCCTTCTCGGCACCCAGAAGAGATGATAAAACTTTCTTTCCCTGTTCTGTTAGGTTGGAGGTCTTTTCCGTGGGTTCTCGACGACTTTTGGCAGAGAAGCTCTTGGTAATTCCGCCTTTTTCCTTACATATGAAGCTTCACGAAAGTATATGCTGTCAAGTTTAGGTCTCCTAGGGAACAGTTCAAAGGACAGCGATCAATGCCAGTCTGAAGCTCTGTCAGGAGGGACTAGTGGAAGATCAACATACACCAATCACCTGATCGAGGCGGGGGTTGGCATCGTCAGTGGAGGCTTTGCAGGGATAGCGGTAAGTCCCTTTAATCCAGCTTGATTTTGGTGGTAGCAGTTTCTACAAAGAGGTGCAGCTTTTGCAGGTATCCTTCTTGTGTACTACGTTAGTATGCAACTTGTCAGTTGAGTGCTAATGAGCTGTTCCTTTCTCCGCTGTATACAGTTTTGGCTTACTGTATTGCCGCTTGATGTTGCTAAAACACGGATCCAAATCTGCCGCGACTCCAGTCAAAGCCGGAATCCGTTTGTGCACTTGAGAACTGTAAGTTCCTCTGTCTTCGTTTTCCTCTCCAGTCACTCCACCAAATTCCCGCCAGGGTGTTTTCGCGAGGCTCGTTTCTACGTATTCCGCTGGTTGACTCGCGCCTGTAATACAACAACGATGCACTATCTATTCCGAGAATCATATCAGTTGTGTTTTGCTGGGCTGGGGTGTCTGATTACTCATTTGTGCAAATCATAATGGTCTTATTCTACTTTGTGTGTCCTAATCGAATGAAGGGGATATTTACTAAGATGACTTTTGCTGCCCTTTTAATTTATGCTTGGTATGAGATGATGATTGACACCGACTCCATTCTCCTTCAGGTTCACAAAGAGCTGGGCGTACGAGGACTGTATGCCGGTTTGGGTCCGACTTTGGCCAGAGCTTTTCCAGCGAACGCGGCATCTGTTATGACGTGGGAAGTTATTTCCAAATTCTTATCTGGGAACTACTGAAGGCAAGAATTTACAGCGCGTGATATTTTCTCACAGCCTGTGCGCTTGTACATCATTGATTATTTGGTCAAATCCTCAAAATTCTTCAGACGTCGATCTAAAGACGACGCTGCCTCGATGATGTGTTCTTGTACAAGCTTCTCTCTGATCAGACTTACCTCAAAGGCAGCGAGCACTCACAAGTGCCTTTTCAGAGTGGAATCTAACGACTGAGGAGGATCCGTAGTGACTTACATCCTCACTCATTACGGCAAATGAAAAGGCCACAGGAAATGGTCATTTCGACTTTATGTACAGACGCAGAGAGCCCTTTTGGTTCAAAGATCGGATGTAAAAGCAGAAAATTATATCTCTCTGCTATTGATGTAACACAAAGCCCGTTTGGTTCAAAGTTCGGATGCAAAAGCAGAAAGGCGTAACTCTCTGCTGTTGATGTAACACAACAGTATTATTTGTTTCTCGTGCTTTATGTATCACCCTCGCCGCGTGTCTAGTTTTTATTTAAAGATCTAGTGACATGGACTCGCAAAAACAGAGGTTGCAGTGAGTGCAGTCACTAATTCTGAAGTCCTTGAAAAAGAAAGCTGATGGGTCCAGAGAGTATCTATCACTCTCAGGTGGATCAGGATTGTACATAACTTTGCCTGTCTTTTTGCACTTCATTTCCAACGAGTTGCTGTCCGAAATAAGATAAATTCACATTTCTTACCACCGATTATGTACACAGAGTGTTTTCCTGAGTGAAGAAGTGGGAAGACACATCGAATAAATATGCATGCGACATGTACTTCTGGAAGGAAGAAAAGGACAAGCGGAAGAAACAGAGGGGAGATTTCAGAGTATGATTGGTGAGGAGAAGTGACATGACTGAATATACTGATTAAATTAAATAATGTGTCTGATGTTAGTATTAATATTTGTAAATAATTGAATATATTAGGTTAAATATACGTTGATTTGAAGACGAGAAGCAGGTTGCAGAAAATAAGATCTCATTTCATGTTGCAGTAGAATTATTTATAAAACCATCCATTGATTATACATGTAGACATACAGCAATTAATTTTAATACGGACGTGTGAGTTAGTGAGATCGACTGTTGGTTTTTCCGGGGTATTTTTGGGAGAATGTCTACGTTAAAAAATTATAATGATTATTTCAAAGAAATTGAAAAATACAAATAAAATAAAATGAGACTAGAAGCAAAAATTCTCTTTAAAAGAGAGATCGACGAACACAATGAGATTGATTATGCACGAGACGGACGAGCAAGTTGGACAGTTTAGTCAAGGTTATGTAATAGATGAATAAGGAATAGGTTTGATATAGCTAGTCACTGCAAGTTCTTCCGCTTGAACGTCAGTCGTAGCCTCGGAATGACTGAAGATTGAATTGTGGAGAACAACCTTGTTGTAGAAAGTCCAATTGTTTGTATATGAGACAGTGAAGTTAAGTAATCTGATTGGAGTATGTTTGCATGATATGACGGTTTAAAGCTCACGATTGTCATAATATACATTCTATAGATATTCGTCTAAACAGTCTGATCATTGAGTCTCTTTGTCAGCGACTGGCCGCAGCCTTGACAACAATTATTGATGATCGAGACTTTACACGTGATATGTAATTAAGAAAGTTAAGTATAATAAGTCTCTTTTGATAATCACCTTATACTCCTCACAAGTTCAGTTGTCGGTAGCTTAGCTAACTAGGTTCAAGATCTGTGTGAAGCTAAGGACTATAACTGACTTTGAGTTTCTCGAAAAGTGTGTAAATTATACATACTATTAATTATGCTCTTATCAAGACAATGAGGTAGCAAGTCTCGATGATCGAGACTTCTTGGTAAATTAAGAAGGGTATATAATATAATTATCCTTGATTTTCCAGTTGCTTATCAATAGTCAAGACTATAGAGGTGTACTGTGTCGGGCAACTAACTTCGTTCCTAATTTGAAAAAATATATCTCATGTCAGGTAAACTACCATGAACTATATAACATTCATAATATTAATATATGATATAAAAAATGTAAGTTTCTCTACATTTTGGTTCAGACTCCTTTGTCAAAAATACCGCAAAGTGATACATACTCTTTATTAAGGTCTCTGAGACACTCTTGGCAGCAAGTCTCAATGATCGAGACTTTACCAGGGAAATTAAGAAGAGGATATAAATTATGTAGTGTCAATCGTCGAAATCTCACCAATGATATCTATAAATCTTTTCCCCTCTCGATTAAGCATAACTAACATTTGTATTCCCTCTTACATAACTGAATCTGATTTTTGTACATGTAAATATTATGTGTTTCTTAGGATGAATACACTACAACTAAAAGCTCTACGTTTCTGACACTCTCGAAGTTATGAGGACACTTCCACTCCGTATAAAAATGTGGAATCTGCATTCAAATCCGTGTCAACTCTCGATGGACTCTCGATTAACTCTCGATATTGAGAGTCTATCGAGAGTTTAGATTTCAAGTACATTCTTCATCACAAAAATTCTGCAAATGTCTTGGTATAGTTGATTCTTTTGTTGCGGAGAAAATGGCTGACTGTAAAACTCCTCACTACTACATGACTTTTTCCAAACAAATGATCTTGGGTATTACAGTCATTCACTTTTCATTACAGACAATTTCCGAATCTGGGAGTTGAGAGTTCAAAGCAACTATGAAATGTTTCACTTTTTCTTTTGCCTCTCGGCTAGGGTGGGTGCATGTAGAGTGAGTGTGTGAGAGAATCACATACTAACCCTCTACAGTTCATAGCACACCAAGGTCGTCCAGGGTTTGCACCCAGCCACCTCTCATTGTATCTGCAATCTATAAAACTACTAAATGTTATCTCAATGCATACATACGATGGTAAACACAAGCACCCTCTTCATTTCAAATCAATGACAGTAACAAAATATAAAACATAACGAACCAGCACTACAAAATTTTGAATGAAGACCAGTCACAAAGACCAAAAACCTAAGAAGTCAACAACAGCCTCATGAAATGGAACAGGAATGTAATAACTGCAATGACAATCAGATTCAGACTATGCTAGTGATGCAACACAGAAAACTGTAGTCTGCTCTCCCTTGATTGTATTCAAAGCACGGTTTCGCCTTTTAGCATCCAAAGATGATCAATTAGATTATTTTCCAGTTTGTAATGCGTTCCAGTATCGTCTATAGACTCGGTTCCTTGCATTAACTCTTCAAATGTCAACCCTCTTCAGAATTGAGTATTATGTATCTGTTCAAACAAATACTCTTGGTTCAGATTTTCTTCCCTCTCATCTTCTATGATCAGATTGTGTAGTATCACACCAGCCAGCATGATATCTCAAATGGTTTGGGGATCCCAATGCCTACAAGGGTTCTGAATAATATGAAACCATGTTCGTAAAACTCCAAAGCAGCGCTCCACGTCCTTCCTACATCTTCTTACATCTTTGCAGACCAAGCTCGCTTTCTCCTTGCAGTTCAGGTATTGTCTGCACGAAGATTGATCACTTCGGGTAGATACCATCAGCCAGCAAGTAGTACATAGGATAGACATTGCCCCGGACTTGAAAACTCACGTCTTGTGCATCACTAGACAGCAGGTTTCGAACAAAAGGGGAACAATCCAAGACAATGATATCGTTGTTTGAACCTGGCAACCCAAAATATGCATGCCATATCCAAAGAGACTGGTCTGCTACAGCTTCAAGAATTATTGATCGATGTTTGTCCTGTCTTGATAGTGATCCAATCTACAGGACAATTCTTCCACTCATAGTGCGTACAATCAATGCTTGCAAACATGCCAGGAAATCATGCTTAGGTTTTGCTAGATGTCTTCTCGTGTAGGCTGACGTAGGTACTTGGACTCAAATATTTCTCCGATTACTGCACAAAACCTCTTGAAAGATTCCATAGCAGTAGATTCAGCTAATCGGCAGTACTCGTCTGTTGCATGTGCAACAACACCGTAGGCTAACATTCGCAACGCAGCGGTGATCTTTTGGATACTGGATAGACCTGGAACTCCAGTAGCATATCGTTTCTGCATAAAATATTCATCATGTGCACAGACAGCTGATTCTATTTTTAAAAAACAGCACTCTTCTCATTCAAAATCGCCTTCTGAACATTGTTTCATCGTAGATGAGAGAAAAGCAGAAAAATAATCAGCCATAATTCGGTCATGTCCTCGAGCTCTTTCTCTATTCAGATTCTCCTTCTCCCAGGTCGTGAACCTCCAGCTTTTTGCTTCGACGGTAGAGTAAATGCATCTGCTTGGTTGATCATAATTGACAAAAGAACTCTTCAATTTCATCATCCTCAATCAGTTCTGCTGTATTTCATACAAGCTCGTCTCGCCATAGCGCAAACATTGGTATACAGTTTCTTTGAAAAGCAGGTGTAGGTGCGGAAACGCGAAGCGCGAAACGGCCTTCTTTAAAATCTCTGGGTAAAAGGGACCGGAAAACGAGTTTTACTGTGCGAGTACGCCGGCTAGCGGTGGAGATGCTCCTACATGCCTCACCCTTCTTTGAGCGGCTGTAAGCAGGTCTCTCGGTGTGCAATTATCAAGACCGATTGTTGTAGACTCACGTTTTATTTCCAATTAATTTTCACGAGAAAGTAGGAAAAACCCCCACCGTGCATTCCAATCCTGCGATGATTTGCAAAGCATGCAACATATTTCTCCCCTCATTGGATGGTCAACGACATGAAAGTGAACAACGTCCTCCTTATGGGAACCACTGTAGGCCCCCCTCGGTCGAAAAGGGGTACCACCCCACCAGCTATAGCTAAGAAAAGGTAAGCGATGGCCGATGTAAGGGTTTTAATCTCCACCCTTCGACCTCGTGACAGCGAGAAACTGCAGGTTCGTCGTTTAAATTGGGCAGCATCCGTGTTTCAGTTATCCAAATATTCCTGTATAAAGACAGTAACTTTGTCGAGTATGTCCTCAAACAATATCCAGCTCCCTGTTAAACAGACATTACGGCGAGGACCTCATTGCCAACAACTGGACCGTCAAACAGTATTAAGCTCAAAACAAGTAGATTGCTCTGCGAGAACGATACGACGTCCAGACCTTCCATTCTTAGATTGGGGATATATTATAACATATGCGATTCCCTCCGACAAGAAGATTACGCTGCAAATCCTAAGATAGAATGCCTCTGTTAATCTAGTGCGAAACTCCCCGACCACAACGAGTTCTGGTCAAGTGGTCTATCTCTACACCGGTTAAACGCTGTTCTACTATCGCATACAGTAGTGCACACATATCTGTGCACTGATAAATGGTTCTAAAGGAAATATTTTCTTTCCTACGTGACCTAAACTCTGGACAAGGTATACTGAAACTTCGTCACTGAACCTCTTGTCAAAATCGAATGATAGCACACAATTGTGCCCGTTGGTAGAAGGGGTAGTGTCACTCTGCAAATTCGTTAAAACCCCTACATGCGGAATAGGATGACTCTATTGGCCATGCCAGACGAACACCCTGAGATCCTACTACCTGCATTTTGATCATGCCTCACTGGGGCTTTTCTCTTCATCTTGCTCCAGCTCCAGTCCAGATGAGAGCCATGTTTTGACAGATGACCCTGAAGCCACCAACCAGTCTGCCCTATCGGAGCTTGTCTCAAAGGGAGCATTCATCTCTTTCAGTTTCGCTAGAATATTAGTCATGAGACGGGGCCCATCGTCTCCTCCCCTGTTCCTACCAGCACCCGTTTCTATGACCAAAGTTTCAGGTAATTCCTGTCCCTCCGCGGCCTGACTTCTTATAAACTTTACCCAAACCGCAAGAGCGCATTGAGCCGTGTTAAAAGAAAGGGAACGGAGATGTAATATCCAAAGCATGTTTGTATGCGTTCGCAGGCTTCCAGGATACACCTTCAGAGAATCGGCCATTGCCAAAAGAGATTCCGCTCGCTCCTTGTAACCCAGATTCCAGCACAAATCAATCAAAGAGTTGCAGAAGGGTCTTAGAGAATCCCAGCTAGACTCAGCGAGTAAAGTTCGAACTTGTCCCTGGAGCTCTCCGGAATCTACCGTTTCAGACAGCAAAAGATTGACAAGACGATGCAGTATAGGTTTGCCCGTTTGCAGACATCTGAGCACAGGCATCCTTTCCGCTTCAGTATCACACATGTTCATCAGTGAAAGCAGCACTCCGCAACATCTGTCATCTACAGTGCTTCCTGAAGCCAACATTTCTTCAAAAAAATTCTCTGCCCTTTCGAACTGCTTCGTGCTGCCACAAGCCTTGATCAGGCAAGAATACACAACAACATCTGCAGCACACCCAGCCTCGATCATCTCCTGCATAGCCTTCACCGCGTCATCAATCCTTCCTTCCTTCGCGTACAGGTTAACCAGCGACTTGTAAGTCATCTCATCAGGTTTTAATCCCCTTTCTATCATCTCTGATACCAGGCGCTCGCCTTCAACCACCCTCCTCTCTTCTCCGCACATCTTCAACAAGGAGTTGTAAACTGCGGTATCCATAGGCAACTTCTCTTCTTTCATCCTTGAAAACAAGGAAAACGCCTCCGCAACGTTACCAGACCGCCCATGCACATCAATCATAAGACTCAGCGTGAATTCTGAAGCCTTGATCCCTCCCGATTCCATCTCCTTGAAGACTCGCTTCGCTTGACCAGTTTTACCTTCTCGAGCAAAATATTTAATCAACGTGTTGTAAACTACAGCGTCAGGCTTCAGACCGATTTCCTTCATTTCTCTGATAAGAGCCGAGGCCTTCTGGTACTTTCCCGCTCTTGCATACACATTAACCATGGATCCATAAGTGACTCTGTCCGGTCTCCACCCTGTCGATCTGAGATTCTCGTACAGCTCTACTGCGTCATCAAATCTTCCCAGCCTAGAGTAAACCAAGGTCATAGTGCTGTACGTCACCTCGTCTGGAACAATCCCTGCAGCTCCCATTCTATCGAACCATGCTAGAGCATCCCCTGGCGCTTTACACTGGAGCGCGCAACTGATAAGAGTGCTGTAGGTATAATTGTCCAATTCTACACCCTCCTTGACCATCTCTACTGCAAATTCGTCAGCAACTTTCCACTGCCTTCCAGCGCGCATGGTTCCCAGGAGCACATTGTACACCACGATGTTCAACTCAAACTGCTTCATCTTCGCCCACCTGAAAAAGGCCAGAGCTTTCCTCCATTTCAACCCAGAAATGGCTACACATATGTCTTTCACGCTTAGACTATAATCCCAACTCTCCAGAGCCCGTTCGACAGCTTCCTCGGTGGATTCAGCGTCCTTGAGCATTTGCAGAATTTCGGTAGCTCGGTTATACTTCGAACCTTGTGGCGCCCATCTATCTACGGTGTACCGAGCTTGCTTCTCGCGTTTGGCGCCGATCGGACTCGATGGAGCGGTCTCCACTGCTGTAGCAGAGGAATTTCTTGTGTCTCCACTCGACAGCCGCAGCTGCTCGGCCAGCGACGAATTCCTTTTACCTCTCGAAGGGATATTACCCGCTTGAGAATTCGAACCGGAAACAAAGGTCTTCCTTTCACCACTCGCTTGAGAAGGAGAAGCATCCGAATCTCTAAGAGATAATGACGAGCATCGTACACTTGCAGAGTACGAGGATGCAACAATTCCAGAGGAAAGCAGGCTCGTTCCATGAGACCGCGAACAGGACACAGGGACACCAAGTCTGTGAAGGGGTGAAGAAGAAAAAGAAGAGGAGGAGGGGGAGGATTTGACACGAGACGTACGAGAGCTCACACAGCTGCTGAAACTCAGGTCATTGTCGACGCTCCCGCCGGTGCTGGTCCTCTGATCACAATTCCCGCATGCCGTAGCAACAACTCTCCCGCGCCGCTCAATTTCCAAGACCAAATCTCCCGACAAAACAGGACCGCGCGCAGCAAACGCTCCCGCAGGGTGAGACACCAGCGCCATACTTCTCCTTCCTCCCACCAAGACTTCGCCACCGCTGTCCTCTCTTCTCCTCTACTTCACGCTGCCCCTGTGGACTTCACGCGTACTGGTCGTTCCGATCCACTCGGAAGAAATCTCCACAAATTCCTCGCGCACTTCACGCTACGGATCGCTTAGATGAAACTACACCGTAACTCTCACTGAGGAGCTGGACCATGCACGGCTCATGGCTCCCTTCTGCGCGTGTGGCGACTGAATTTCTTGTCCATGTCTGGAGCCCACTCCAGTCCGTCCCCTCCGCAGCCGAGCCCCGACCCGCCATCGCTCTGATTCGACTTGGGTTCGCTTGATATGGATGGAAACATCGGGACGACGGATAATCGGACGGATGGTCGGAAGACCATACACGGCCACCAGATATGTGATAGGGTAGATGGATTCCTTTATCTGCCTTCTATGGATACCATTCATCCGCTTGTTCCCTTCCGGTCCCACACGCGGACTGATAGTGCATTCACGAGAACTACCGGTAGGGAGTCTCTCGGAGGGAACTACTGTACGTACCGGAACTAGCTCCTGTGTGGGGGAAACACTCATTTTATGAATGGAATTTCGAGAGCAATTCTCGTAGAGTGCAAACATCTGTCAGTGCAACATCATTCAGCGAGCTGATGGGTCCGTCTGGTCTCCGGGTCAGGTTACTACGGTGCCCTCAATCAAATCAAGTCGGAAGGCCATCTCAACCAACAACGGTATGTTTCAAAAGGTTTACGTTGATCGAGTAATGGACTAGCATTGTTAATATACTGCAGTACATTAACGACGTGCACATTTTTATTGCTAATCAATTCGAAGCGCGTCGGTAAACTGGTCTGTAAAGTGGTTACAATTACAAACGCTCGTAAGAATTGTGAGACTTTAGAAATAAAGGTATGGTGGACTGATATGCAACAGTTTAAGATAATGAAGTGTCATGAGAAAGGAACATTACGCGTTAACCTACGGAGTGTGGTATACTTGTCTGGGCTATGGATTGTTCGGGCGCTTGATCTCGTACAGAGCGCATCAAGAAAACGCTGAATCTAGCACAGGGGTCACGCCGCTGGTTCAAGCCATTAATCTTGAAGAAGAGGACGATGCTGCTTGCTCGACAGCGAGAGGTCAAGCAGAGAAAGAAAGTTATCACGATTGAAAACGAGAATAAATAAACTGACGTTACCACAAAGTTAAATCTGTGTCTTCAAATTGAACATCTGGTGTATTTAAGCTGCAATGTGCTCTGAATTGGCTAGTTGCGCTTGGATATCAACAAAGAGCTCGTAGAATTTTCAAGTACACTCCTTTTATAGAACAAAGACTGCTTCGAATTTTTAAATATACTACCACGAGAGAACTCACTGCTAGAAGTCGTGAAAACCAAGTCTTGAAATCAAGGAAAGTATTCATGGTTATGTATCTGGTATGCTATTACATGGAAATCTGCGCTCAAACTAGTCTGTGCATAGTAGTACAACAAGGCTGCTATAATGTATTGAAGGGATCGTACGAACATACCTTTTTGTCAGCTACTGGTCATGGATATGTGAAGAGAGTTACAGCTACTGTGCATGCGCGATTTCTCGAGCTCTGGTTGACACATATTACATTTAAACCACCCCTGGGGTATATAAACCCCCAAGAGGTCACGTGGTCATTTCTTCAGTTCCTATAGCGAGTCCGGCCGGTGGCAGCGAGGAACAGCTTTCTGAGGAGAGTCCGTGTCAGTAGGAATCTGTTGTTGCAGGTGCTGGAGGCTGTGGGTTGTTGTGCGTTTTGTGCCATCGCGCTTTGAAGCTGACTGCTTTTTGACGACACTGTCACGGTGATTTTGTTTCAGATGAATTCTTAGTTCTTTCTCTGTGTCTGTGTTTCGTGTTGCATTGTGATTTACAAGATTCGTGCTGCGGATTGCACGTCTTTTGTGTTAGTTTTTCCACGGGTTCTCTGCCATCGTATGCTTCTTTTTTCCGGCTTCCTGATTTCTTGCACCGGGTTGCAAGCTACTTTCGCTCGTCCTTCTGCAGTCATGTTTGGTCGGTTCTTGGTGGCTGGTGGCTGAAGGTTACGATTTTTGTGTTTTTTTGTCTCCGACCTCAAGTGCTGCATTCTTGCTGGAGTCCTCCCGTGCTTGCCATCCGACGACCTCGACTTCTTCCTCGTGTTTGCCATCCGATGACTTCGACTTCTTCCTCTTGTAGTAAGCTTGTCATCTAAGGATCTCAACTTCTTTCGCTTTTAGTCTACTTGTCATCTGCGAACCTCTACTTTTTTCGTTTGTACTGCATTGCATCCGAGGAACTTGACTTCCTAATCATTTCGAGTTTCTTTCATAAGGAGTTTATTGTCATGAGAAATAGGCCTCCTCTCTCCCATGAAGTATTGTTAGTAGTTGGTAATGCTAAGGAGAGTTGGAACTCTCGTTGGAAAAGGTGCAGTTGGAGAGGTTCAACTCCCTTTGGGAGTATTTATTCACTTATAAACTATAATTATATAAATTTAGTTACTGTTTAAATCACTGAAGAACTAGAGTACAACTCCCAAATTTTGTGATTGTGCTAAGTGAACAAAAAGGTCAGCTCTCGGAACTTCATTTTGTTCTAGATAGAAAAATCTTGGAGTATAAACAATGCAAGCAACAAGCATTTGCAGTGCAAGCAACAACTCTTATAACTAAGAAAAATAAAAATAGAATATAAAATTTAAAAAGAAGGACGAGAAGAGGCAAACTTAGACAAATGTCAAAACTAAGACGAAGCAAAGACTAAGAAAAATGCAAAAACTAAAGTAAGCGAAGACAAAGTCTTGTGTTTAAGATAACAAAATATTACTTATAAATCAGCAAGAGTTCCATACTACTCACTTAGAGCTTGCAAATAGAGTTGAATACGAGTAAACACTTGTACTAAGCAAAACATAAGTCGAGAATGAAGGTAAGACTTGTGACCTACCAAAAGGATGAAGGAAAAATTAATTAAAAACTGACCGAGAGCTTGCAAATGGAGTTAATACAAGTTAAATAGTTAAAAATTATCAGACTTCGATGAGCAAACAAAAAGCACCTTTTGAGTGATAAAATATCGTAGCATACTTACAAATCATAAGCTACTTTGGTCATCAAATAACAGATCACGAAACTTTGTCTTCTATTGCGTTGTGCGCTCTGACTAGTAACTTCTGATCGAAGGTCTATTTTGTACATTAGTGTTTTGTGGCCGTCGCTCTCTAGCTTTACGTGGTTCATGCAAAATGTTCTCATTCTAGTCCAAGACACAAACAGCAAGATGTGTCTCGTGAGATTTGTCGTAGGGGATGTGTTTGGACGTAAACTTATTTATGATTGAGTTGAACGTTGTCGTAGTGCGTTCTATTCTACATGATGAAATGGAGCTTCAGAAGACACTCAACCAGCATTTGTTCAGGAAGCTGCACCCTAGCTTATTAAGCTGGGCAGGAGCTAAGTTGGGGCTATGCTTGACAAGCTGCCCCCTAGCTTGGATTGGAATATCACCTTAAAAGAGTCGAAAGACACCAGAATGCAAAGCTCGACGAGGAGAGCGACTTCATGCTTCCAGTTTTGACAGAAAGTGTTTTAAGCAATAGTTAGTATGGGTTTTAGACTAAGAAATATGCGAAAGAGGGAAATCCGTCGATTCTGGCTCGTGATTCGAACTCTCAATCTGATAGCGTGAGTGTGTAGGTGTTCATGAGTACTATAGTTTTGACTCTTCATTCATTAAAAACGGAGTTGTGTAAAGAAGTTAGCATAGGAAAGGCTAGTAAAGACTTTGCAGAAAAATTTCTTCAGTAAAAGCATATGTATAGACTGTAAATGATTTTAGAACGGAACCAAAGGTCATCCCAGTGATAGGGCGCCTGCCTAGGGAGAAAGTGATCTCAAGATCAATTCCTCCTGGTCTCTGGTTCTTATTCTGACATGTTGGCCTCCTGGAAGGGAGTCTATGTTGGATATGCAGCCACGTCTTGCATATCTAGAGACGGGAGACCGGTATCTCTCTTAATCGTGGACTTCCTAGCCTAAGTCTCCGCATGCCATCGTGAATATACCATGAGAGATATCTGGTGCGCATAGGGGGGCTGTAAGCCCTGTGGGGCAGCCTCATAAGTGTAGGGGTTTCGGTCTACATTGGATGGCTTGTGGTATATTCAGGATGGCATCAAGATGGCATCAAGAGCACGGAAAACTTATGTTGATCAGTTAAATAATCATCAAGTCGGCCTTGCAATTGCAACAGAAGTTGTGAGATCTTTATCAGTGAAGGATTAGGTTTTGTAAATGCAGCTGTGAAACTTTTATTAAAAAGGGGCCAGCTTAGCAAATAAAGTTCTGTACCCATAAGGACAGTAAGGGGCAGCTTAGCTAGGGGCTTGCTTCTGATAAGTCGTTGTGCCTATAAGGACAGCAGGGGTAGCTTAGCTAGAGCCTTATCTTTTAAGTTAAATAACTTGCGGTGACTTTTGGACGGAGAGGACTTTTGAGGACTTTGGAACATAGAGCGGAGGGAGAAGCCATCGGGACGCGCAAGAGAACTTTGGGAGCAAGAGAGATCAAATTTATGAGAAAACTGAATTGGGATGTCGTCGCAAGGAGAGGGGCAAGTTTTTTAGAGCTTGAACTGTGTCTAACAAACTGTTTTGGAGAAAATTACTTTCAGGAGGCAATCTATTGAGCAAATATCAGTTTGATGATCTGTGAGAGGCTTTGGATCGTCGTTGAATCAAATTTCTGAGAGTTTCAGTTGGGAAGTTGACGCAAGGAGAAGTATGAGAGTTGGGGTCTGAATTTCATCTACTAGATCGGTTTTGAGGTGGACTTGACGGACTCTGGCAGAGAACTGATAGACAAGAGAGAGAGGAAGAGAGAGATTTTCTACGGTGGAAGAAATTGATGGTGGAGTTGACACTCAAATAAAGTTATTTTGAATCTTGAGAGGTCTATCTGTGTACCTGAGTGTTTGTTTGAGTGTTTGTTTTGTAATTGATGGACGCAAGAAGCAGGGTTTTGAGATCTCATCGCCAGCAGCAACCTATTTTTCCTTTTGATCGTTTCTCTGATAGATCACAGTCAAGAGGTCCGTCCTCCCAAGAAAGACTCTCACCGTGACAACATATTTGATAGATAATTCTCTCTTGCACTTCTATAGAACCGCATTTTTGCTGGCATAATGTGTTTGTCAAGAAATGCGATCATTGCGTGATGTGTAAGAGAATCTACACACCAATCAATATCAAGCTCACATGTAAAATGTCATAAAAGATGTATATAAGAAGAAAATGTTAGTGGGTTGTTGACTTACCCTCATCATAGTATTTGTCAGCTTGCGGTAAACTACTCGTACACAACAAGATCGATTAGTGCCAATTTTATCTCTAAAGATTCTGCAAATCAGATGTTGACCAACCTAATGATCGACTACATTCTTGATATCTTTGCACAATAGAACAATATCGTCGTCTTCTAGTGGATATCTTCCATCAGTCAATTTTGTCCTCCTAGCATTCAATTCACTACAAGTGTATATCCACCTTTTCAACTTGTAGTTAGACCGTGTGGGTTAACCTCCATGAACATGTAGCGTAGAGAGCAGAGAAAGGTGCTCGACATCATCTCGTACATCACTGACACTCACTGAACCAGTGTTGGCTTGTTCTCCGTAACTAATGCACCTTGAGCGTGAAACCATCCCACCAGCTGGATCTTTGTAAGAAGCTCCTAGGCTGCTGGAATTTCACAATCTTCTACACCATCCGGCGCTCGTTTTTTCTTCGTCGCGTCTATCAACAACTTTATTCTTGCACTTGTGTCATAAGTCCTTCTAAGAAACGATCACGTATCGTTGCAAGATAACATCTATTGAATTCTTGTCATCATGAATGACCTCGTTAGGAGTGATCTCTCATACTATCAACTATTGAATCTTCATCTCGAGTATTTTATCCTTGATTAGCTATGGATTGTTATCCGTCTCAACTCGCGTCATGTCCATCAACTCGATACAATGTCCATCGTGCTTATCAATGAATGCGCATGTCTCAGTATATCCATTACGAGACGAGTCGTATCGTAAAATCATTACCACAAAACCTCCTACATAAAATAGTTACATGTAAGTGTTCACATACATTACACATTATTAAGACAATCAAATTCACAAGCACTCACCTTCTATTGATACCTCATCATCACTGAGAAAGTGCTTAGACATCACTTGGGACTGAATCTCTTCATTCTCGACCGTCCACCTCTCCAACGCTTCTTGGATCCACCTAATCTGCCGACCCGTGTCGAACTGAAATTTGAAGAAATGACTCTCCGAGACCGAGGCTAAACTCATCTCTCTATACCCACTGTCCAATTGTGTGTATCATAATCCAACTGACTATCAAACGTGATAATTATAGTATACTACATCAAGGTTGTCATAAAAGATCTCCATCTCTATCGATCTCCATCCATATGTGTGTTGCATGAGACATCTGAACTTGATAAACCAAGTTTGATGGATAAGCTTGATAGTCTAAGACAACAAAAAACTCTACACATCCAAAATGAGGGCACTTCACGTTATAGTCCTGAAACAATTTTCTAAGTCTACCCAAATCTACAAACTCGTATGTCGACAAATCATCTACTAGTAATGACTCCACTATCAAATCAACCTCTACATCCATAGACCTCTGAGAATCGCCCACACAATCTACTAGAGCTTGAGAGTCACCTACAATCATATGCAAGTTCGAGTGTGGTGTAGAAACCTAAGTAGAAAATACAAAAAACTACTGTTATACAAAATACTTGCATACAACATCATATACACACCATTTGATACATAAGAATACTTGAAAAACTAAACTAACTAAACATGTTTGAACTTTTTATCGGTGGAGTTGTGTTTTGAATGTCAAAGGCATGAAGTATCTTTAGAGAAGCATCAAAATCTACCTCTCCTAGTATTATGTCAACCCCCTTCAAATCATCCTCTTCTAACATTACATCTGGTATCGTCTCCTCGTCCGAGACGATCTGTGCTCTACATTCATCTCTCTCATCAAATGATCTATGCGAGGACGAGCAACCTTAAAAAGAAATTGAAGAACAGCAGTGTGACTTGCACTTGGACCTAAAAGATGCATCTCAATTGCACATAGCGCGTCATCAACGACTTCAGAACTATCACCTTCTCTCCTAATACCTCAAGACATCCTCTATGTAAATGATGGTCCTCAAGACGTCTAGATCACACTCTCGTAGGCATCTTGTCTCTGATGTTCCTCAAGAACTGAACTATAACTATAAGATCTCTACAACTAGAAAAAACAAAGGTAATAAAAAAACAAACATTGACAAATGAAAAACGAGCAAAAAGTAATGTGTGGAGGACCTACAACAGATCTAAAATAGCAAGTGTAGACAAAAAGAGGTGTAGAAACGATAATAAAAATAAGAAACAACAACAATATCAATACACAAAAAAATACAGACAATATCAGAACTAAGATGTAAGAAAACTATAAATGAGGAAAAGTGAGAACAAATTAGAGAGAAAGAAAACCAACTGGAAAAAAGCAGAAGAAATAGAAGAAATAGAAGAAAATAAAGAGAGAAGGAAAATAAAGCAGGTGGGCCAAATACCTCTGAAAGTGGAGAAGGAAGGGAGGAAAGAGAGAGTCCTTCCTCCTCACATGCGCGCGATATGAGGAGGAAGGAGTCCTTCTTTGGAAATTCGATTTGTTTAGTTGGCTTGAAACACTTTTCTTGTGGTTGGAAATCCGTTTATATTTTTTGACAAGTGAGAAATATCTCTGACTAAGAAGTCTCTGTAGTTCATGTATTTGTTTCAGGAGAGATTTCTCAAACCATGTTCTTCTATCCAACAATCTGATCGCTGTAACCAACAAGTGCTCAATAGGGTCATCTTTAAAATCTAAATTTTCAAATTAGTGGTTGAAAATGCAGCAGAAGTTTTCCGATTTTTCTCAACCATCGGATGTGCAAATTGTATCATCAATGGCTCAAAATGCAGATCTCATATATATGCTCGTTTTGAGCCTTATACAACAAAGAATAAACACGTACCAACAATGTGGATTTAGCTGCGGGTCCCTTCTTTTCTTAACCCTCAGTAGTGGTAACTAACAATGGATAGAGGTGAAGGCCCCCTACAAAGTTGCGGGAGAGGTGGTTTAAGGACACTGAAAGTCAATCAAAATATACTAAGCGAAAGAGTCGTTGACAAACATTCTAATCGTATCTGAGATCTAGCTCATTCCTATTGCACCAGACGCATCTCAAACATATTATGTGCCTGAAATGAATTATGAAAATCATAATCTATTAGATAGTGAAAAGAATCTTCTCACATCTTTTAGTTCAAGATCATACAAGAACCAATACGTTCAAAGTGGAAGAATAACAATGCAAAAGAAGAAAAATAAGCTTTATATTTATGAAGTGTGAAACTAAACATGTTCACTGCCAAGAATTCATCTCAGACAATCACGTCGGAAAAAAATATAATATAAATATACACATAAATTTATGTGAAATGACAACGAGAATAGTACTAGTACATACTCATAGTACAAGAATCTCTAAACAAAGTGATATAATTGTGCTCCAAATATACATATATGTCCAAAAATATTACATTCATCATGATATAGATAACAAATAATTGCTACTAAGTAAGAATCCTCATCGAATACAAAGTATTTCAATGCAGCAGTTAAATTGTACTTTTTCTGTAAAAAGACATTTTCCAGTTATCAAAGAAACTGATATAAATTATGTATAAGAAGAACAACTTTTGCAAAATGTATCAACCAATATTGAAACACGAACTTGGATCCAACAAATATGATTGTTAAGATATGCTCAAAATAATCTCCAAAACATAGTCAACAAAATCAAAAGAAAGACCGTGAAAGCACCAATACAAACAAAGAGTATTTTTTGTAGAAGTTTAAGTTGTGTATGAGAGGTGCCAATAATGGTCCTCAAGTGGGATCCTTAATAGACTCATGAACCTAGTCTGGGGGTTCCGGACGCACCTTCTCAAAACACAACATATATCTACCAGGGTATGAAAAATACAAATAGTATTTATGCATTAACGATGTCAACAAAACAAAATAAAACGACTAGGACTAAAACACATGCAGTCTATTCGTAATTGGGATATGTTGTGTCTACTAAACACTCGTGTACAAAATGAAAATACAGCAGAGAGATATAAAATACCCTAAGGTGAAATCCAATGTCTGGAGTTGGGGCACCCCAACCATAAATGACATACTCCTTCACGGACCCGTTAGGTGTTACAGGAGTAGATTTCAAATGGTATGAAGAAGAAATTACATGTATAGCAATATACGATGGTAGGTGGAGATTATAATTGTGTACTTGATCTCAATAAAGAGAAATTGCCAACCGGACTATCCTTACCGATAGGATATGAAGAATTAAGAGACCTATTAAAGCAGTTGGATTGTCGAGATGCGTTGTTCTCGAATAAACAAATATTCATATATCTGAATTGTTATCCTAATTCACACTCCAAGTTAGATATGATCTACATTAACAATGCAAGAACCACTATAATAGATAATATAAAACATATAACTCTTTCAAGTGTAGTTTCCGATCATGACCAAGGGAATTATAATAACCATCTGAAAAGCAATTAAAATAAAATGAATGCAATAAAAACGATTCAAATTCCAAGCAGAATGGTGAGAAGCACTTCAACTCAACTCCAGATACAACTAAAAGAATACTCAAAACAACAAACTCTTCAACTTATTTCTTTCTCCTTTCTTAAGTATCAATGTTATCACCTTTGTACGAGTTGACATTGAGAGGTGATCAACTTCATACGATTCTTTAATCATTTCTTTATATGAGATATTTTGTCCATTAAAACATCTTATATATTTTGTTTGGTAGACCATTTATTCTCGGAGTTTTTGCATTTTTTAGTTTTCTTAGAGCTTGGTCAAGCTCTGTATCACTGTTAGGTTTTTTCTAAGGCATTATTTTGTGATGGAGAAAACTTTTCTTGCATATAATATATAAATTCTTGAGTCTTTAGCGCTTGTGATTAGTGTATTCTCAATCGTGAGTTGTGTTGACGAGTATAGCTTGGAGTAAAAGGAGACGGTCTCCTCTAATATTGTCTTCATTGTCTCTTTCTTTGGAAGTGAGTTCATTAATCACAGTGCTTGCTGTTCTAATCTTAGCTAGATTCGAGAAGAACTTTGGTAGTTTTTCTCCTTGACTTTGATTCATCATTCATGCTTTTAATTGTGCTTTTTCACAATAGTCGTTGTAATAACAATCTAACTTTTTCTTCAAGAAGACATTTTTATTGTATATTGTCACTTGCAGGGGACTTCAACGATTGCATGTTAGCATCTTCCATATGAGTTTTACAAACATGTAACTCTCTTATGTTCAGACCATAAAATTTAGCAAAAGTACTAGCCTAGTAAATGAAAATAGTCGTCCTGAAGAGATAATTCATGAAAATTAAACTGAATTTGTACCAAACTGACATATTGGAGATGTACATAAATATCTTCAAAATACTTCCAAGTCAGGTTGGACCTTTTTGGTGGACATTGAAAAGACATATGACGCAATTGTACCTTTCTACACAAATTAAAAATTACCTCACCTTGGGCACGTCAAACATTATGTGCAGATTTCTCATCTGGAGGATTAAAAATGTTTGACCAAGCTACACAAATTAACACATTTCATGCAAAATAGATTGCTCAAATCTTAAGGAGTCCTCCAAAAACTGGACAACTCTCTCGAAAATTTTTTTTATGTACACATCATTAAAGAAGCATGTCTTAATGGGAGACCCGACAGTAATATCTTTGGTAAAATCTCCTAGGTGGCAACCTTCCTAAAGGTTTGGCTCGAAAGCATTTAAGTAGTACCTCCACCACGGGACTTTACATACCTAAAGATGGAAGTGATATGGTTCAATCGCTCTATTAAAGACAACAAGAATAAAGTGTTTGGAAATCACAATGTATACCAACAACTTATGAAGCAAAACTTGTTGCATGTTCATCATATATCAAGATGCATCAATTAGAAACATGTGTCCGTTATATATAGAATTATTAGAGCATAAGTATGAAACCCAAGCGAAAAGATATTTATTGCTATACAAACTATTATCCCCAACAGTTGACAGTTAGCTTTAATGCACAAAATAAATACAACATGCTTAAAAGACTCATGAATCATCTTAAATCGACTTTCAAAAAATAAGACAGTCACAAATAATTTATAAGATTCAAGAAGAAATCCCTCATAAACATTGGGTAAATCAGTATGATGTTGACAAAAACAAACAAATCTTAATATCTCCTACACCTCCAAGATTTGTGTAAGCAAGACTAGTCTCTCGCTTACACGCATTTGTGATATTTCTGGTTCATGAAATATCACAAAGGAACCAATTCTCATATTAGAATATGTGAGAAACTTTCTTCATACACGATTGGACCAAACGAGAATTATAATGTATAATCAAGAATAACCTAACATAATTAATCAAGTATCTGTGCGATTACTTTGACTAGGACGAGAGAGTAGTTTCTCCTTACCTCCATTTTGTCATAAATGGGATGTCCAATTAAACTTTCAAGGAGAGTGGTCGTTAATATTCAAATACACAAAATGGTCAGAAATATACTATTAAGAGGTCTATATGAATGAGAAATAGTTAATACATACATTAAGCGATTCCAAGGCAACTTAGAGTAAGTCATATGACAGGATGACATGTATGAACAATAGTTCATATCAATGAAGATGAATAGGAGCTGAAACACATTTCTTTTCATATCTCACTCACTATAGTATCATTCTAAACAAACAAGAGCTTGTTAGAATCTAAATATTTGCTATACCTTTCTAACTTATCAACATGAAATTATGTGAGATCATGTGCATGTGGGTTTTGGAAATTATAACATCAACAGAAATAATGACATTTATGATAGAAGACCCACTTCAATCCACAACAGAATAAAACTTTGCTGAGTGGTGGAACATGCTCTTGATGATTGAGATTGACCTTCAGCAACATCAAGTCAGTCGACCAAGACATTCCCACGATGAGAGATTATTGACGATGCAATATCATTTTATAGACATTCACATGAGAAAAAGATACAAATGGCATAGCTCAAATTTCAAAAAACTTGTTAACGGATATAATCATTCATGCCAAAAATAAAGACTGGTCTCTTGCTAGCTATAAAAAATGAACTGATTTGGACATATGTGTAGTGATAATCTTGTATAAGTTCTCATACAACAACTAGTTGAGCACTCTTAGTGATATGCTTGTCTTTGTGAGTCAACCATTTGAAATACACTACTATCGTTGTATATATTCAGACTAACAAAGAGAAAATGCATCCAAGATATATATGGTGGTTAACAACAGAATGTAAAGAGATTATGCTAAAGTTTTCACAAATCATTATAGGAGTATATGGTACTCATATAAAAGTTGAGAATCATACCACCAATACGGTTCTTCCTTGAACACTACAAGAACCAGCACTCTGATTACTCCGTGCTTCTTCAAGACATATGTGACTCAAATCTTAGATTTTGGGTTTTGTTGCAGCATATCTCTCACATTGTAAGACGGGTTTCAAGTGAACTCAAACTCTAATGTCTTCAGAGGTGCACTCTCATACTTTACATAGTGAGAGAAGAAGTACAAGATAAGGTCTAGTCTATAGCTGATCACCCAAGATGACTACATGGATCGATGACGTGGTTTACATGTAGCCTTAGATTTGAAACCTCAAAACAACATCTAAGGACGGATTGAGAAAAAAAGGACTCGTTGGAAAGCTCTTGAAGAGTACGATCATGATATTTAAAACATATCTTAAGCCCTACCTCTAGCTACCAGTTTTTGAAAAAAAAAACATCATTTCAATCTCCAAAATATTTCCATAAAGTTTCAATGAACTTTCGGTGCTCCTGTCCTGTTAGTAGAAGTACTTTTTGCTGAATTTATTCTCAGGCCGACCTAGACGTAACTGACTACTATACCGAGGAGTTTTATCGAACCAATTTTAATCTCTAATCAATAATTAGAACTCTACTTATTACGTGCACTCACATTTGATGCAATTGACCTTGTAGCAAGCAATGGAGTCAAAGACATTTCTCACAAAACCAATACACATTATATCTTTGGAGGACATTACGACAAAAGTGATTCCACCAATAATACTACGTGGTACAACTTGTCCATTGAGAGAATAACTATTGGACATCTAGTTACGTATTAAGACAACATAAGATAACTTCTTTCATAATCAACAATCAAAGGCAAGAGTTAGAATTCAAGATGTGTTTGATCAACTGAAGAGGAGATGGGGTATCTTACGAAATTGTTATATCCATCTAGAAGTTGTCGTTTGAGTTGTACTAGCATGTGGAACACTACATGATTAGGTGTTTCAACAATGATAACTTTTACATAGCGATATGAATGTGATAGACAAAAGGTTGAATGCATCACACATTCCACTTCTAGGATCTATAATATATAAACGAAGTATTACCAAAAGAATTAGTGAGACAAATTTGTCTACAAATTTCACAATCAGTCATAATTATCGAGAGGTACATAACTTGAGAAGAAAGTATAGTTACTTACTCAAGCTGGAGATATGCATACATTTTTTCTCTTGAATTCTAGCTCCATATTGTTGCGACTCTCTGTCTCAAGATCAGACATAGACACGAACAACATAACCTAGTGGACTTGCGCTAGGTTGTGAACGCTGCGAGTAGGACTTAACGACTTGACCAGGAAGTCGAGAACAAATGAACTCTAAGTGGTTCTCTAAACTAAAGTTGAAACATTGGGTTAAGACATAGGGACCTACCCCGATAGGACCCTATGAATGCTGACTTAAGGAGACAAGTCTGAAATCGGATCAAAATGCAAGTCTGAGACGTGAGTACGAACAGATCGAGACGTGGATCAGACGTAGACGGACGCTGGTCCAAAACATAGTATCCTAGTCTGGTGCTGGACCACTGTTCCTCAGAAAATGCTAAGTGTTGGGTTAATCGTTAATCCACTGATGTTTTGGGTCGTGGATGGAGCTCCAGATAAGATCTCGAAGCAAATAGGTATCACTAGAAATGTCTCAGTGAGAGCTTTCTAATGATACCAAGAACTCCTCGAACTAACATCGAAGCTGAGAATTATAGTCGATCTCGTGATCGGGTTGTGATATAATTTTCAGGGACCAAAGAGGTATAGGTGGACCAACATGACTCACTCTATCTCATAGTTCAGCAGGTGAACTCTAAGGATATGAAGTGATGATTGGGTCAATACCAATGCCGTTCCGGTCTAGACGTGGACGTCTGGATTTGAGAACAACTTAAGGACTGAGGCAAGACAATGAAACGAGACGGCAGGTTCGATCATCGTTTGGGAGTCTGGACCCAAACGTACATCACACACGGTTGGGCTGCTAAGTGTGCTGGAGGCACCATTTAGGACCCTAGACTTTATGGGAAGACAGTCCCAAGTCAAGTTGTGACTTGCTCATGTTTCGAGACTGACCTAACCGAGTCTAGGTCTGGACTTAAGGAATGTTAAGCTTGAGAGTTATGGAGACGGTCCGGCTCCCGATCTTGATAAAAAAGGAATAAAGATAAGTGGTGCATGAATGCTATTGTGTGATTGTGATTTACATGTTAGCGTTGTGAGTTTCGTGACCTACTGAGCAAGAGCTTCCGCTGGCGCAACAAGTCGGTAGGTGTACAAAAATATGCTTTAACTTGATCATCGAGCTCATCACGATGTTCTTCAACAACCATAAATTCAAACTTATAAGATTCTTGTAACTATTTAGTCATTTGTTTTGTAAACTTATCATTGCATTGTTTAATATCCTCTTAACTATCTTCAGGGAACTTTCTCTTATTGTTGAATTAACTCACAACACCAAGATGATTGCACATCTTATTTCTTGGACTCGCGATACTCCTCTCACTGTATGTCTTTATTGATGAAGTCAACTGAAGATATCTCAACTAGTAGTTGATCTCTTTCATCACATTATCATTGAGTTTAACCCTTTGAGACGTTTTGACCTCCTCATATGTTCTATCGTTCATATAAGTTAGGTCATCAGTTAAATCAACAACTCGAGGTTCAAAACAATAATACTTGCATCATCATCACATGCACTTGGAATTCTTAACCTCTGGAGGGAAGATATTATAATCATGCGCAATTGCTCATAGAATTCTCAAGTGCTTGGCTCGCTTCAATCTGTCTTTTTTATCTTTTCTGCTCTATACTTTTTGATTTAATGTAGATTATAGCATAAATCTTGTACCGCTAAAGATGGTAATATTGGTAATCTCATTGAATTCGACAAATAACAGTTTTCATTTATTTGTTATTTGTCTGTTTCAATCATGGAAGAAGATGTCCTCATACAAATCTATAATATTATCACATGACTATGACTTCGTTGAACTTTAACTTGTTTTGAAAATAAAACACCTAAAATCAAGTATACAACAGAAAAAAAACAACCATTGAGTACTAGAATATGATATATACATTACACATGTGATTAACAAGATACAAGATGTAAGTTCATAATTGTGATTTCAACTTGTTATTTCAATTTGTTCTTTGTTGTTGCAGATTTCTTCTATCTCAAGGTATAAGAACCAGCATTTATAGCCATGTCAATTGAGAAAGCCATAGAATTCATTTCAGTCATGGAGACGTGGAAGAGTTGTTTCAGTGACAATGGTTCATGCATATTATTAAATCTTAAATTTGATGTATGAATGAACCCAAGACACAATTTTAAAAGACAACAAGATACATTCAGCTGATAACAAAACTATAAATATAAATATATAACATGTACATATTAATCATCAAATGAATGTAGTTTAGAGTTAAAGAACACGAATTTTGATAAAGATATGAGAAATTAGGAAGTTTGAGGTTGAGTAAGAGAATGGAAAGCATGAAGAATTGGAATGAGAATGATCCAAAGATCTAAAACTTGTCTAGAATAGAAGTTACAAACTTGAAGATGATCATTTCATTGTTCAAGTGCACGTTATATAACCAAATCTATTAATAATTAGTCACATCTCACTTTTACTAAACTAGTCATACGTCAGATTGTCCAACGGACAAGGACTAGCAGAAGGTATGTATGTCGTGTCGTCTGACGTATGATTAGTCTTTCTTGTAGACGTACCTTGTCTTTTAGTGAACTTTCAAGTCAAGATGTGAATGGGACAAGAGAGTGGTGAGAAAGTTAGAGTTTTGAAGTAAGGTATTACAACCAGATCAAATTTGAGAAGAGGAAAAGAAATAAAGAATTCCTCAGCCAAATTTCTATTAAACTATAATGAATTCTTACAAGAAAACAAGAAGTTTATGGTTGTGTATTCAAGGAGTTAACTACAAGTTATTGAGACAAGGTTGGGGTCAGCATTGTCACGATAAGAGAATCATAGTGAGGTTTTGTGCAAGTTTCTCCAAGCCAAATCTAGCAATTTTGGTCATCAATGTTATATCTCTGAGGCTTGTAGAGAGCTAGATTGATACGTACGATATTCAAATATGCGGTGATTTGACCATGGATCCAAAAGTCGCACGGCTTAACGAGCAGTGCATCAGTGTTATACACGAGTTATGTGAGATTTAATATATTTGTTGTCCGTGGATCAACAACATCAGAGACATCAGTATCAATCTGTGCATCACATTGTCATAGTATGAGTCGATCTTATTAGCACACCAATGCTCTAACATGAAACATGTCTAGATGAGCGGATGGAGATTTATATCAAAGATGAATAAAAAAGCAAAAACATGGACATCATCATAAATGAAGGTTTGTACAACAACAACAAATGATCACCTCTATCAACGGATAAGATTGTAATAACCACCGATCATAAATCAATTACGATCATTAGAGAAGAGACAATAACAAACAATGTTCTAGTGATTCAATAGCGAAGATATAATAACAAACAATGTTATAGTGCTTGTCATCTCGAGCAACAAATTTAAGTGATTATCATCTCTGATGATCAGAAGATAGATATCATCTACTCATCCAAATATATGTCAGTTTCGTATTGATTGTTTATGATATATGACATATGTATACATAGTTTGATGTGTGTTTTGTGTATAATGAGTTTCTTTCTATGTTGATAATTTGCTTACTATACACATGTGTAATCATCAATAGGTGACCAAACTAATAAATGTTCTTATGAAAAGAGTGCATATTTATTCAAAGACCCACAATGTGCACTTCATCTTGAGGATGGATAGATACAGAATTTGTGATTGTGATATCTTATGAGTTAGTCATTACGATCATTTCATTGTGAACAAGGTTGCAAGTGAGTAATGATCTGAATTATTGCATCATCATCCATTGGTCTTTCTCACCTCTTGTTAGGTTTAATTACTTCATAGTTCTGTCTAAATCATTCTACAATTCAACATCCATAGGATTATTTGCATACTGATCTAAATTATCATACAAGTGTTGTTTTAATTATAGTTTATCATACATTTCTGTATACTTTTGATAACAATGTTTAATTGCTTATGTTTGGCACCATATATTAGACTTTTGACTCCATGTTACACACACTTATTCAAGTGCTCGTTAAATTTTGCTGACACTATTCTAGTAAGGTTAAGACTATACAGTTTCTTGTTCTCTAGTACCACATGTTTTTACTGTCAAGTTCATTGGACAAATCAGATTATTTACTTCAAAGCTATCCAAATGCAGAGCAACATGAACTATGGTGCAAACTATGAAAGCAATCTTTCATTTGCATAATCTATTTTAAAGAATTAACAATTTTTCATGACATTAAGTTCCAAGTCGATTCAAATAACGAAGATATAAACTATCTCATATCATAGCCAGAAAAGTCTATCAAATTGCACAAGAATCCAATAGAAGTTCGGCTGATATAAATCTTCACGTTAGACTCGAGAAGAAAAGAATGGAGTAGACGAGACATACCACAATGCTCATTTCAATAAACATACAAGGAAAAAGAAGCAAGAAATGAAATTAGAAATTAGAAATATAACATCTAAAAGACAAAATACTTTAATTTATTCCGTACCCAGTAACGTCTTGTTTTATGGTGTGAACCCCTTTAAGAAGAACAAATATAAATATTTGGTAGTCATGTTTACTTGTTGTATACGATATTCAGAAAGTTCACTGGATTGTAAACTACACCAACCACAATTAAATAGTATGAGTTAGATTATTTCGGAGCATCTACTTTTTAGATAAAATCCATAATTTATCTAACTTACAACTTTTGTTATTGGACTAGACGGATCAAGAAGAATATACTTCTTGTTAACTTTATTGTGTGATAAAATGGATGCCCATAGGAGCAAATATCCAAATATAATATTCCGTCGTAAAAGTATTAGCGCAGATAAGTGCTGAAGTCTACTGACTTACTTTCGCTTCGAATACAAAAAATAAGGTTAGTATTTCATATACTAGCAAAATATCAACGACAAACGACGACCTTTGAACTAATACGCATCCCAAATGACCTTGTACAGTGAATTTCGTTTTCTCTTATCAGAAAACGTATAAGTGTTATAAAAATAAGCTATAGTAAGTTATAATAAAAAATCAAAATCATTTATAAACGTTAAATGTTAATCTCTCCGGGAGTAGCAAATCGATCCAGACAGAACCCATAAGTGAAGAGCTAACTGTGGCCTTGCTGGAAGTATAAGTCCGGGAGTGAAATTGTCAAATAGCGTCGTTTTACAGAGGCATTTAATATATATCCTAACCCTTCCCGTCGGGAAGGGTTAGGATATATATTAAACACCCATGTACACTCAGAGTGTACATGGGTGAATAGGCAGCCTTAATATGGTCAGTATTAAGGCTGCTTTGACGACCTTTGAACTATAAACAGTAACATCATATTCCATGCAGGTTGTAGTGACAGTTTGCTGAAACTCACTGTATTATGAAGGGAGTTAAATTAAACTAAAAGAAGAAAACAATACCCACGACAATAAAACAAACAACCAACCTCTTGAATAAGCATCCCAAACGGCGGAACGCCGTTGTGCCAAAAAGAACTAAATTTTGCATTTAGCCGTCTCCAGCCTAACGCCGAGAGAGATAATTCTCATTCAGGATCCTTGGCCGCATTTATCGTCTGTTATGAGAAGCCTTTTTTTCCGGGAGCGAGAGTCATTATCTTTATGTTACAGAAAATAATATAATTATTATGTGAATATTTTAGATTAAGTTTAATAAATACAATAAATAATAATTATTAATTATTCCAAGAACAATAAAAACATGGTTGGAAAATCCATAAACGGTGTGCAGGTCTATGTGCTTCAGATGATACAAGTGCATGAACATACTACACAAAAATGATACATTAATAAAATACATTCGTTTATTACCTAACCCTTCCCGTCGGAAGGGTTAGGTAATAAATGGATGTATTTATTAGCTTATGATCACAGCCCCCTTCCATCTTCGGATGGAAGAGGTGAATAATAAGCAATGATGTAAAATGACATGTATCTTGAATGATATTTATCTTCGGAAAATCACGAACTCAAGGTGAGATGAAAACGGTAATTAGTCTGATTTAGAGTAAGTAGGTTCAGATTCAATATTCAGAACCTTAATCAATCTAAGTAAAGAATTATAAAAAGCTTTCAAAAGCTTTAAAGAATATAGATCTACACAGAATTATTAAGCAACTTCATGCATTCAAGTACTCCTGGTGACCCAGAGCACTCTTTTTCGAGGGTCTGCTTCATAGAACTATGAAATTTTACCTTTATGCAGAAATGATTTTGGTGATTACTTCTCCACTAGCTTTACAAGTTGTGATTAATTTCAAAACAAACTATTTAATATTGATAAGAAATGTTGAAATGAAGATTTCAAAGTTTCATGGAACATAAGAGAATTTTCCTCAAAAGCTCAAAATACACTGAATTATGCTTGTATACCCATATCGGGGGTTTAAGTGTACTTGGTGTAACTATCAAAGGTCTTCCTAGAACATGGCAGTCGGAAACAATAACTATAAAGGTAAAAGGTAAAGTTGTTAACTTGTCCGCTTAATCCTTTCGAGGGGCATGGGACTGTCCTTTGTGGGTAACCACAGCGTACCCGGACCAGATTGCACACATAGCACACACAGCGACTTCTTGCACCTCCAACCGGGAGCAGGCAGGCTCGAACCCCAGACCTTTCGCTTAGAGGTCTGAGGCCCAACCAACTCAGCCACCGATCTTCGGTGTAACTATATAAGAACAAATAAAGTTGTACATTTCGTTTCAATCATATTCTTGCCGAATATAATATATAAAGATTATTATGACCGAAATGAAATATCCCTTATGGAACTCCATTCATGGATTTTCTGTTCAATCCCGCTATGGTATTATTTTGATCCAAAACAATCGTATTTTTAACTTTCAACGATTCGTAAGTTGCGGTGACGGTGACGTTAAATTATCTCAGCATCGTCAAAATATACATTCTCGATGAACTTCTGGGAATATTTGCTCGCTGGCTGTTATCGAGAAAATATATATTAAATAAAATATATATCAAATAAATAAAATAATAAAAATTATTTATTAATTATTATCTCATGCTTAGAAATATAAAAAGATCTAAATATAAACCACAAAACATGACTGTAACATTATTAAAAATATAAATCTATAAATATTTATTTAATTTACTGTGAGTTTAATTTATTACCTAACTATTTCTGCAAAAAGAGTAAAATATAAATTAAACCCCTTGGATATTTGCCTCCTCCATCTTTCGACGGAAGAGGTGAATATATATATGCAGGTGCTCATGAGAGATACACGCTGTTAAAGTGCTGTTGAAATGGACAGGAACGAAACAAAATTCAGAAAGTCGTGTTCAAGTTGTACTATAATATCTTTCTCCTTTGTTAGTGTAATATTCTGTTGTCCTCTTCACATTTGAAACTAGCCGGTGTTCACATGACTTGTTTGGGAAGCCTCATACCACGCGAACAGACCGAAAGACCGAACAAAACTGTTCAGCCGGTTTGGTCTTGTTGTATGGTCTGGTTCATGCGAATCCGCGCTCCAACGCCCCAAAGTTCCCAACCCGTCGTTCGAAGCTTTGAGGACCACAGTAGCAAAACTCTAAACCCCGAATAACCTTATCGTGCCGTTTTGCCGGAACCTCCACGAAACCCTAAAGCCCTTCGCAAGTGTTGATCAAAGAGTCACGTAGCCATCGGGTATATAGCTCGATTTGGACCTCCTCAAGTGGAACTGAGGCTGTGCTTGGCAGTGAGTGATGTCTGCGGGATGGCAGCCAGAACCCTTCGACGTGTAGCTAGGATCCGGTATTCGAGTGATGCGTGGCCGTCTTCTGCGATTAGCTTATTCTCGCAATCTTGCAGTGGAGTTAGGGCAAGTTCAAATTGTGGTGAAGTCGACGGAGATGTCAGCGGCAGTAGTTCACGTGACATCTGTTTAGCAAATTGGTCGAGTCTGAGATTGGCTTCTTGCCTGAGGCGTGTTCAACCCGGATGTGGGTTGACTCTATCATCGAGTTGCAGAAGTACTACCGGACTGACGAATTCCACGGATGGATTGGTCCGCCCCAGGTCGTTCGCGTCGAAAGCGAAGAAACTGAAGAGCAGTATGTTCCTCTACCTTTAATGTATCTCGAGTTGGAGAATTAGCCTTGCAGATGGTTACTTGTGTTACGGGCTTGGCGGGGTAGTCAGTGACTTCTGGACTTCAGTTCCTATGTGATCCAGGACGATGAAGACAGTGTGAAAGGTCTCGTTCGACTGATGGCCTGACAGGCCGTGTTGACCATCCGAAAAGATCACCACCCGTAATCTGATGTCCTGTGTCTCCTTCAACTGCCAGTGGACATTTCTGTCACTGATGTTTGTCTCGTCGTTAAGCTGCGTTGACTAGAATATCGGACGATGAAGATAACTTGAAAGGTCTCGTCCGGCTGATTGGCCTTCAGGCCGTGTTGACCATCCGAAAAGATCACCACCCATAATCTGATGTCCTGCGTCTGCTTCAACTCCCAGTGGACACGCCCGTCACTTGCTGTTAGTCTTGTCGCCAACCTGTGTGATTAGAATATCGGACGATGAAGATAACTTGAAAGGTCTCGTTCGGCTGATTGGCCTCACGGCCGTGTTGACCATTCGAAAAGATCACCACCCATAATCTGATGTCCTGAGCTGAACTTGCTTCTTGTCATCGGAGGACTATGAAGATACTCATTAAGGTCTCGTTCGCCTGAATGGTTCGACAAAGCCATTCTATGTTGAAAAAACTTAATGCTGAGTCCTCGATGGTGACCTGAAAGCTAGTTGAAGTGTCAATTGTTTTAACCTAAGGTTAACCTAATCTTGAACCCAAACCAGTGTTTAAGCTTGCCCTTCATGCAGAGACTTTACGCTCCTCTCCAATATTTGTATGTAAACGTATTGAATATCTCTTCTTAGTTGAAGTAACAGCAGCTCGAGCGGACAGTAAGGGATTGCGTCAGACTCGGTCATCTTGAACCCCTCTTAGCTTGTACGGAAGTAAAGACGCGCTGTCGTGATGGTGAGCCATGTCATTGCCCTGTCTGATCTTCGGCATGCGATCTCTAGGCCCCTCTTTGCAGAGGTTGAGCACGTTTTCTTGTGCTGTCTTTACAACTTCCGATATTGAACTGTTCAAACTAACAACTCTGCCAGGTTTCTCTGCGCTAGCATTGCACAGTGAGAAGTATGATGAGTTGTACATATTACAGACTATTGTGCTTTCTAGATTGTAAGTTCTTGTACCTGTGGTCTGAAGTTGGCCGCCGGAACTTATAACCAGGAACTGAGGATACAGTTGAGGAAGATGAAGACATTGCCGCCGCCTCCAAGGACACTGCGACTAAGATGATGGAATTAGCATTGGATGTTCTGATGAGGGAGCACTCTAAGCTGCGTACGGGAAGAGCTTCTTCTGGAATGTTGGACCATATCACAGTTGAGGCGCATGGAGTGCGGACGCCTCTGAATCATATCGCCGCGGTGTCTGTGTCCGGTCTTCAAACCTTGAGCGTTCTGCCTTATGACCCGTCTGTGAGCTTTCTCTCCCACCTGCTACGCCTTGTATTATTGCTGCTCTTGGTATGTTCGTGTCTTCCTCGAGCTTTTGTTTCGAACTCCGCAATAGAGCTGCTTTTGTAGGATTTTTCTTGTCTCCGGAGTGGGATCTTAAACACTTCGGGCTGTGATCAGATGGTGAAGGAGGTGGAGAAAGCTCTTTTAATGTCCCCTCTCGGGCTCAATCCTGTCGTGGAGGGCTCTATTTTGACCGTACCTCTTCCCAGGTGAGATTCCTAACTGGCTCTGCTGTTAGTCTTTATCTGGGCAGGATATGCACAAACCTGATGACAGTTGGCGAATCTTCCATCCTCATTGTGTTTACATACCCTTCGAGGCCATAATTTGCCTATAGTCAGCATGCCTTAGCTGCGAGCCGCGATAGGTTTCTCACTATCTGGACTCACTGTGTTACCAAGTCCACGAAGATGTGGTTAATGAGGCCGAAATTCTTGAACTGTAGCAATGGAGACCAAGTAATCCACAAGTCTTTCATCAAATCTGTTGTCACTCGGCAAATCTTCCATCCTCATTGTGTCTACATGCCCTTCGAGGCCATAATTTGCATAGAGTTAGCATGCCTCATCTGTGAGCCGCGATAGGTTTCTGGCTATCTGGACTCACTGTGTTACCAAGTCCACGGAGAGGTAGTCAAGTTTATGAGGCCTAGATTCTGGTAACACTCTACTAATAGAGACCAAATAATCCATCGTCTAAAGTAAGCTTACATGTGGTTCGGTGAAGATATGCACCCAACCTAGTGGCAGTTGGCAAATCTTCCATCCTCATTGTGTTTACATACCCTTCGAGGCCATAATTTGCATAGAGTCAGCATGCCTGAGATGTGAGCCGCGATAGGGTTCTGACTATCTGGACTCATTATGTTCAAGTCCACGAAGAGGTGGACAAGTTAACAGAGGCCTATATTCTGTTACTAAAACTGATAGAAACTAGATAATCCAGCAGGTCTCCATCCTCGGCGTAGTGTGTTTTGTGTCCAAGTTCAAATGAAAGTAGGGGCCGTACTTACCATTGACTAGGCTGCAGTTGGAAAAATTTCAAATGCACATTTGGAGAAATATTGTGGAGCGGAGTTTGATACCAGCCTATTGTGAATGCTAGAGAACCGATGAATAATGTAGTGTTTTGGTGTGCCCAGGGGCATCTGACATGCTTGTATGTGGTGGATGGCGCATGAATGTCACGCGGTACGCGGGTATACGCAGGCTAACAAAGGAGGTGTGTGAGGTGAGCATCATTTGTCACCCTGCGGCTGTTCGTTAACGGCGGTGGTACAAATATAGGATTTGGTGATATCATCATGTCAGGGGAGCTCACTACGTGGATGTGATGCAGTCAATGTGTAAACTCGCCATGAAAGCTGGAGAGACGGCGAAGCTGAGTATCAGAAGAGCACGGAAGGATGTAGGTGATCTTTCCTCAAAATATCAGTGTGTGTTGCTTTTGCGTATGAGAAATGTCTAGTTTTAAACCGCCGGTGTGGGTGTAAAGTAAGAAACATCTGGATACGATTTCTCGTACGAGATTATATCATTCTTTGGTATCAAAAGATGGGTGTAGAGAAAATGTTAGTTGAGTTCTAGAATAATAGACAATACTTGATTGAAGAGTTTATGATATAACGGGAGGCTAGGTGCGCAAGGTAGAACCCCGTAGAACCCCGATGTTACATAAGCTTTGTATGTGGGATGATAGGTTTATATCCACACCAGAGGTTTAACAAGCGGATCGTATGTTTCCAGGCATTGGACCGAGCCAAAGCAGGCGGACTATCAAAGGACGAAATGAAACGATTTGAGAAAGAAGTGGAAGATTTGACCAAGAAGTATGTCAAGTCTACTGATGAGGTCTGTAAAAGAAAGGAAAAGGAAATCTCGGTATAGACTTGAATTCTTGGTATATACTATAGACTGGATACTAGCAAATTAGCTAGGACATACAAAGTAGCCCCAACTTAATTAACGGGGAGAAGCTCCAATGTTACCAATCATGAATTGTGACAATTGATGCCACAGTTGCTGGTCCGTCCAAGCAAATCACTATTTGAAGGTATCTTTGTACCTTCCAGCGAAATCCTGTATGTTTTGGCAGAACTAACCAGGAAAACGAACACGACTGTTTATTAAACTGCAAACAACTCGCCACTATCAGAGGACATATCCTAGTTATCTTCGTCCAAGTTTGAACGTTGCTACATTACCACGAAACAGTTGTTTTAAAACAAGGTCAAATTCATCCGGGAAACGTAAATGAACTATGACGAGGGGGATGAGAATGAACGAGAGGTAAAATGATGAGAATATTGAAAAAATAGACAATTTAAATGTTCAAAACATCTTATTTGGAAATAGCCTTGTCAACTTAGATAGACCGTTAGTAAACACAGTGAATGACAAAAGAATCTACCTTTGAAGAACATGCGATAATATAATAAACTTGAACTTGAAGCGAAAACTTCTTTAAACTTGAAGCGAAAAAAAGGATGAAAAGTACGAAAATAAAATTCAATTCTAGAAGCTAGTTCATGGGTACAGCCTCATGTATATAGTGACCAAAGTCGGACCAGTCTTCCCTAGTTGAACAAAGTAGAGGACGAATTGTACGAAGATCTTACCCAGTCGAGAACACCAAAAGCGCGATGAAGAAGTAATGTACTGACTCAACCAACGAACTACTAACAAAAGATTTAGTTTCGAACATTCCAAACTCATCCAAATGTTCTCGATATCCAGAAAAGATATTGAGGTGTGCGGAGTCGCGACACCGCACTTAGTGACATGTATGTCAATGAATAATACTCATGGTACTACACATATACTTGACTTTATGTTGAAACTGAGGAACTTAAACCGATGAAGTTGATTGCTAATATAACCACATGCACGCTCAAGCATCTCGTCCTTTAGTATGACCGTCCATTTTCGTTACTATGATAACTTCAACAACCGCACTCGTCTTGGAAGCGGGAGCTTCATCATATGTATATTATATGCGCCCAGGCTCAGTTCAGTTCATGTATTACTGTGTTCTCATATTTCTAAACACAATGATTTATTTTCGCACCGAATCAGATGTCACCTTTGAGTACTCTAAGCATGTTTTAATCTCTAGACTACCCCTCTAAATTATGTGAATAATGATTAATTTGTAAGACAATCAATTTACGCTTCTAATCATTAATTTTGTGACATAATCAATTATCCTTCTAAATGTTCAATCTGCCGTCCGCTCTGTTTGAGTTTTGAACTCCTGACGTAGTGCGTCTAGTCAAAGACACTACTCACTGCGTTAACTTCAATAGATGTAAAATTAGAATTCTACTCGTCTCATATGCAACGATGCATGCTCGTGCTCATGAGTATAGATTGAAAGTCTTTATAAAGATACTGTTTTATTACACATCCGGTCAGTGGTTTGTGTCTTGGATATGGACAGTATAAAAATACTCATGAGCTAATGTATATATTCACCGGTGTAGCGGGAACAGTCAATATATATACACCGTTCACTGTGTCTACAATCAAATGAATGCACCTTGACAGTAAAATTAGAATAAGAAGATGATCGAAGAATCAAAAACCTTAATTTTTTCTTCCGAGCGTATCGCTTGTCTTTTTCCGCTGTTTCCCGATTCCGGCACTTGTGATGTATATTCATAAGTAGACTATTGCTCATCATGAACATTGAACGTCTGCTTGCTAGGATAGCCAGAAAAGAAGATAAAAAACATTCTAAATGAGAATCTGTAACTTTTCGAGGTTCAAATCTTCCGCCTGGCAAGAATTTTGCCAGAAAAACTCTATCTCTAGGATCATTTCTGTCCTTTGCAACATGATAAGATTCAAGACATCACAAGACTCATAAAGGTTCCACATGTGAAGACACAATCTTCCCTTATACTTCAAAATGTGGTTTTCTCTGTATCAGAAATATCTATTCTTTTGGAGATATGATCGTTAGTATCTATAATAAGTCAAATCACATTTTTCCATTAGGTCAATCTTTTTGTAGCCACAAACAACACAATAGACAGTCGATCACTTGAACATTATCTCATACAACAATTGACATGAATTTCTACACTTCAAATGTATCATAACATAGATGGTTGCTCACGTTCCATGGAAAGAGTTTCTTTGTTTTATGACGTTCTACTCCAATTGGTCAGAAGTTCTTGTCGTAAAAGTTTCAGCAAAGACAAGTGTTAGTTTCCAACCTCTTGTAGTACTAAAAGACATACTTTGTTGAATGGTAGAACTTGCTCACAGGAAAATCTTAGAATTGCAAAGTAAATATAATTAAGTTCTAAATCAAATTTGATTGGTATCTTAGAGTTCAAGATAAGATATAGCTTTGAGAGAATGGAACTGATATATCTTACAATACGATGATATAATGACACTAGATTATAAATATTATAACATTAAACTTACTTTTTTTGGAACGAATGTAGACTTCTTCGAGTCTTGTTGCATAGGTCAGTAAACACGACATGAAATACAAGAAATAAGATTAATATTTCATATGCAAAATATCATATACCCGAATTAACTTTTAAATTCTAAACATTGTTTGTTCGATTCAATTGAAAAATCAATACTAACATAATATTGATGCATTGATAGTTCGTTGCAACGTAATGCATTAAGGAGTGAACCTACACTCGAAAAAAACACACGCTCACATCAATATAACAAACAACCAACTTCTTTAATGATACGCCTCTAATTATGTCTAGAGGCTAATTTTTCAAGGTTAGTTAACCTTTCAAGATCAGCATTCTAACATTCTTTCAAACATTTCATCTACGATGGTGACATTGCTCACAGGATGCGAGAAATCCGCATCACAACATGATCTTATCTACCTTCTTTTAGTGTGCTTCCAATTCTTTCTCTCTACACAATAATCCACATAATTCTACTACCAATCTTTCAGTTAAAAATACAATCAATTCTGAAACAACGTTGTGCAATTGTCCACAAAATCATGCACTATCTGTTTCTTATAGAGATCCTTTGTCTAACGACTATACAGACAATTTTGCAAACTGAATGATACTTACAATCAGTTTTGGACGAATTCAAAGAGATTTCAAGGACAGCCGAAATGGCTAAGAGACTTGAATCCTTCATCTGCAAAAGTACAATATAATGTTGAGTGACAATTGCTTATTATTGTTTCTATGATTCAAAGATCGAATAGATCACATTAGTCATCACTGTATGTGCAGTTGTCAGGGCAAGAGGATGGACCAGCAGAATTAAGCTGAAGCCAACGAAAAACCTCGGTGAAATGAGAGTAAACAGTGTGCATAAAATTTCCAATAAATAAAATTTTACATATCGATTATCGAAATGTAATGGTTCTGGTTCGACCGATGCTACTCCCACCACTCACAACTGTGCCATGAACTGCCACATTTTACTGTCAATAGATCATCTATCACGTGCTAAAAAGGTAATGATTTCTTTTATGTTTCTCTAGTAAAGACTTTTTAAACATAAGAAATGCTTGCTTGAAACTGGAGGAACGAAACTCAACGAAGCACGCAATCAGTGCTATCACCGTGATAAACAAGTAATGTTTTTTTCTCTTTTTCTCTAGTAATGATTATTTTAGGCAAACATTAGAAATGCTTACTTGAAATGAGTGGACAACTAAACTAACCGAAGCACGCAATCAGTGATCTGCCCGGCAAGGCATAACGGTGCATCAACGATCCAAGCGAGGAAAGAGTTCTCCGAGTATAACATTTAGTCTTACCTGACAAAACTTTCTTGCTCGCTCTTCCTGAAATTATTGGATGTTTTCTGCATTCACTACATTTTTCAATAGTCTGACACTGGACCGTTACTTCAAGGCTGAGCTTTTACTTTACTTTGCAGAAAAGTTATAAACTAAATCCTATAGCATTAGATGATCGGTTCCTTAGAACAATTTCATATGATGACATTTTCAGCAATTGACGGGCTTCAGCATTTTCAGCATTAAACTGTAAGTGATTTCGATGTAACTTGATTGATAGATCGATCCATTCATCTGGACACTAAACATATGATGAAGAAAACGCTAGTTGCTAAGCGAAGCATCAATTACCTTTTGCTAGTAAAACCTATGATCCGTCAGAGGTCCCACCGGGCAGAGAAGGAGGCCATCTCGCCTCTCCGGGTCTCTGACGGCGTTTGTTGCTTTAACGAAACAATTCACTGCTAACATGGAAAGAGCAACAATCATCAATGCAGTGGTCATCCTATTCCAGCACGTGAAAGACAATATCACCGCCCTGCTCTACGCAAAACTCTAGCTAGACAGGCTTTGTTCTTCACACGTCTACAGTAAGTAGTGTATATCCTCAAGAAACCTTGTCAACGAAGGTAGATCAGAGCTCGACACAAGTGTTACAGCTTCGAAGCCTTCTAAATTTACTCCCATTTAGATAACTGATACGTAATACTGAACTTGGATCACTGAGAGATCTGACTTACATATCAAGGACAACGAGATATTGCAACAAGTTCTTAACCGACGATATGTGATCGAGAGAACAAGACAAACAGAGATGGAAAAGATAAGAAATAAAATAATCTTCAGCGCAGATCTGCGTTTCGAATTTGTCGCCAGTAAGACGTTGGACACTTCCAACTAACAAGAAAGACCAAGAGGTCTTGCTAAAGCCTGAAACTTTGTCTATTCGTCGAGTCCCGTAAGCAGAACAACTTGATAACTGTGGGTAAAGCTCAACGTGGAAATTAAACACACCTGGCTTCAGTCCTGTCCCATGAAATATATACATCAACCGTGTAGAACTGCACTTCGTAAGGATATAGGCATATCGGAAAACTCCCACGCGCAATTAAATGGGAAAACCGAAACTGAAACTTGAAATTTCAAAGGAACCAGTCGACTCAACATGCCCGTCAACGAACAGAAAGCTCCGTAAAGTGGTGGAGCAGAACAGGAAGCCACATTAATACGTTTCCTTAATCCTATGGGAGCGATCGGTAATGAAGGACCTTCGTATGCAAGATGACGACCATAATAAGCAGATAGAATCCTTCCCGCTCAGTGGTTCATACCCCTTGCTCACTGGGCAGCCTCTGTCAAACTTGTCAAAGCTGATTTAAGCACGACAACTGGGAATGATATGCTGGGCACTTACTTCAGATGACCAGAATATTCAAGCGATCGCCATAACTGCTAGAGTAGAGCATCTAGGTCCGACTCAAGTGATCCTTTTAAGCGACAGCTGGCTCAATCAGTGAGTAAAATCTCACCACAGGTGAGTACACGCACTGTACTTCAGAAAAGAATGAAACACCTGCATAGCCAGCACGATGAAACTCTCCAGTCTCTCCTAATTCTATCGAAGGAATCGCCTCCGAGCCCACATCCTAGCAATGGGTGGAGTGAGCACAAACGTAATAGGAACTCGCACAGGAATGAGGGCTTTGTTGCAGAGAAAAGCAACAGCAAACGCTCCACCTTCTTCCAGCACTTTCGAGCCTGCAATCTTCTCAATCACAGTGCCGTCCTTCGGATCTTGAGAGTCCTTGGGCGCCGATGACACGAGGCCCACTCTTTGCAGCAGGTCACGCACGTCGACATTATTCTTGATTGCCACGTAACACGACGTGTAAGTTACACAAGACACAGATAAGTGAACAGCAATAGCTACTTTCCCATACTTGCTGAACAGCTCCTTCAACTTGCTTGCCGCCATCCTTCCTCGTGCTCCAAGGCAATGGACCTGCCGTTTTCTACGGAAATCACATTCCAATCCCCATAGCCCCAAATGATATAAGAGGGAGAGAACACCCTACGAATTCAACCGGTTCAGGCTTAAGCTAAATTCCAGCGAGCTGTCCTGAAATTTTCCTTATGCACGAATTTCAGACCAAAACCTTCAGCCTCGGGAGTAACTTGACCTGATCCCAATCCATACGAATCCAACATCTGCTGTCGGAATCCTACGGAACTAGTCTACCGAGCAGCAGTTCCTGCACTCCTGGAGCACACCAAAGTGCATTCCGCACGGTGGTAAGCAAGTTATCCTGTGAGCTTCTCCCGCGCTTGAAGAATCGCCATGTTCTCTAGCACTCCTCTTGTCTACTATAGACACCTTCAAACATCCTTCGTTTGGCCGATGGTGAAGGATGAGCACAGAAGCTTGCGAGGTTTAGGGCATAATCGTCCAGTGAGATTCTCCAATTTTAGAGACGAATTAGACCCATTCTGAGATTGACTCCGCGTGTGCACTCACTGCCACGACATATTCAAAACATCAAGAAGTATTCGTTTTTAGGGTTTCAGGGCCTCTGTACAGTCACTCTCTCCTCTGGGAAAACTCTTAGACGCCCCACGCGCACTTGGAGTTTTTCCACTCCACGTTTCTGGGACAGTTAGGTTCGGTAATAAGGGTGACGTGCGCATTAGTTTTGCGTTTAGCTTTCAGGAAAATTGGAGAAGATATTCTTCATATTATCCTAAAAGCCTGTAAGGTGCCCCGGAGGTCATTTTCCAAGTTTACGGGACTCAAACTCCATATGCTTCTGCCACTTGTACATCGAAACTCTCGCGCTAACGAAAGCTCGTGCGAGTGTTTGTTACCAGTTCGAAATTTGGATAACGACGCAGAGAAACGGAGGGAGGAATTGTCCGTGCTTGCTAGAGAAAATCAAAATTGAGTCAAGACATTATGTGACTCAACAATATATAAGTTTGTGATTTTTCTTGTAGGTTCATTTCCATGTGAGCTTTTTGAAATGAACAGCCGAGTTTGCATGACTATGTCATTTTCAAGACCGTGAGATCATCCACAGTGCTAGAGACCAATCTATCCGCAAGCGAAGTTATGTTTAAGACTTCCAAGTTTTGTTTTCAGAGAGTTAGAGATTTTGTATTTCAATTCGTGTCGTGCGCATACACATCGCTACACAACATACGTCGTTGTCAAAGATATATCACACAACACATAACATATGGACGATGTATTACACATACACAAGTGTACCACAATAATAAAGATTGATACTCATTTCATCATGCCAACCGGCAATACACAAGCACTAAAGTCGTGCCATCCCACTTTGCGTCTCAGAGAATCCAAGCTGCACTCACCAAGACTATCTATCATAGCCAGGAGCTTGAAGGCTCAATGAAGTTAGAGTTGAGCTTGAAGGTGCAACTCGAAGAACTAAAGCTTACAAGCCCTACTTGCGAAGTATACGCCTAGTGGGGCTAGCCCAAGAACCCGCTCTAACGACACTAACGGTCCTACCGAAACTAACCACTATGCACTCGGTCAATCTAGCTGAGGTGCTAAACTGACGTGAGAACTGTCGTGCGCAAACACATTGCTACACAAAAACATACATCGTTCTCAAGTACACCACATATACACGTAGCACATGGACGATGTCGTATACATACACAAGTATATTACAATTACTCTCTAATTGACGGTTAGGTCCCTCTAACTCCAGATAGTCTCATATCCCAACTATGTGATATACATCTTCGTGGGTGCAAGAATCAGGAGATTTGGTGCTACATCACCCCATTGTTAGTTGTCTGTTTACAATCCATACCACGCAAAGATCTAATCTGCTATCTCTGCTATATACACCCAGGATAAACCCACCATCTAGTAAGAACAACACTGAGAGGTGGAGTCAAACACGACATGTGCCAACCTCTCAAACAACTATCGCACATCATTTACGGGCTGCTCCACCAGCAGACCCACACAACATACACCTCAAGCCCGCACGTACAACTGCTAAGCTTGGATCAACAATATCATCAATGTTTGGAAGATGACATGGAGTGCAGTTACGCACATGGTCCTTTCAAACAACACCATCATGATCCTCTAACATGAGTACTCCAGAAGGTAACACCTCATGCACTCGTAAAATAAGGTGCTATGCGATCATCCAACGTTGTCAGTGCAATATACTGCAAATAGATATAATCATCAAGATGAAATCGATGAATCGACGGACGATAACCTCCTCCTCGAATAGTCACATATCACAAAGTGTCTCTATGCTGAACAATCGTTAGGTTCTCAAAAGTCATAAGCATGACTCTCTGAAATATCTCAGCTTGTTGAGAATATGCTCTCACCCACATATTTGAGACATCAAGGTTCAGCACCTCAGCAAAATCACGATGAATGGTCGAAGATAGAGATGGATCTTAGTCATACAATAGAAAATATGGTGAGAAGGAAACCAAAGATGTTTGTCGGCTAAACTGATAGTCCATAGCCAACTATAGTAACTTCAAATCCTTGTCTCTCAACTGGTCCTTCTGCAAGCCATACTTGTGCAATACTCTCTTCACCGTCTGAACAACCCTCCGCCTTTTGAAGCCTTGGATTTTATATTTTGTTAGTAAATTTTTTTTAATAAAGAAGTAGATTATTCATTATAGATGACGAGATAGAATAGTTTTACTTGTAGTATAGAGTTTCTTAGCCGAAGAATGATGCTGAGTGGAAATACAGGAACTATGAAGTGTATGACTTTGGTATGATAATCTGGTTGCATTCTACAGACTAAGAGCTTTCCAAAGATATCTCATTTGCTGAGAATAGATGTCAGACGACGAAGTTACGTTCAGGAAGTATGATGGAAATTTGTACGATTTCGTGGACGAAGGACAAGAGGAACTTCGCATATGAGGAGCGAGATGAAATAGATATAAGAGGAGTCAAAAGCAATTCACTTTTACTATTCTCACTCGCAGGTTTACTGTAGCGCTTCGAAATTAACAATTAGAGATAGACGAAGAGCGACTTTAGAGAAGTTCGACTTTGCAGAGTTTGAGTGACAGAAACCAGAGAGGAAGAACTTCGCATTTCAAGAAGCGAAGAACTTCGTGCTGTAGCAATTAGAGAGATGAGAGGAATGTAGACTTCGCGAAAGTCGCCTGTGAAGCTGAAGACCTTTGCAACGAAATGGCCGGACTTCTAGCCCTATGAGCGACAACTTGAGGAATAGGGCTTGGTCTTTCTGATGCAGAATTGAGACGTCGTATCGTCGGAATTGGTGACCGAGATACTCGTCTGTCGAGGACACCTGATTTGAAGAAAAGACCGCAGAATTGGACGCTCTCACATTGGAGCTTCGTGCTTGGGATTAACGATGCAAGACGACCGGACGATCTCATGTACGATAGCACGACGAAGCCGTCTTCGGAGGAAGTGACAAAGTACAGCGAGCTCTTCTCCATGATGCCGGTAGGGTCGAACGGGTTCAAAGTGCACAGTTACATAGATCCATTCTGAAGAGACATTGCAGTGGTCTTGAACACGATCTTCAAGTCTTATCGCACATCGTACTTGGTGAATTGGCAGATTCATTTCATCAAGCAGATACTTGCAAGGAAGAAGGCGCATTGGAAGAAGATTTTTCATGTTAATGGTGCATGACATGACATGGCACGCAGTTACGCACATGGTCCTATTAAAGAATCGTCTCTTAAATAAAGTGATTTTTCAAGTTTAAATTATGCTATTGAGGCATCGTAGTTGTTATCAAAATCAAATTATGATATACAAGTCCGGTGGTTGTTTAAATAGAGCGACTGCTTGAAGTTAAGTTTTTAAGGTCTGGTTGTAGATTTAAACCAAGTGACTTCTTGAAGTTAAGCTATTGAGACTCGGTAGAAGATTCAAAACTCGGTTTACGCTATAGAGGTCCAGAATTTGTTTGAAGAAAATTACTTAATTATCATGTCAAGCTATTTGTCGTGCATATACACAACATACATAGCTGTCTAAATTACAAATCGCATACACATAACAATCACAGAGTGTCATACACATACACACGTATATCACAATAATATGAGAACCCATGGCAACAGATCACTCAACAATGAACCCAAACCCACTCTGTGCTCGAAGAGAATCCACGTTCTACTCACTAAGCGCATCTACCATAGCTAAGAACTTGAAGGCTCAACTCGAGAAAAGGTGAGGGACTACAAGCTCCACCTCGAAATATACTCCTTGATGATCTCAATCCAAGAAACTACGCTAACAGTACTAACGGCACAACTAGAACTAACGGTGTTAAAGACGCACGTCACTTCACACTCGATCGAACTAGCAATTGATGAAAATGATGTGACAGCTGTCGTACGCATACACATGCTATACAACATCCATTGGTGTCTAAACTACAAACCACATACATATAACAAGCACAAAGTGTCATACACATACACAAGTATATCACAATCGTCTCCCTAGTTGGCGGTTTGGTCCGTCAAACTCCTGATAGTCATATGATCCAACTATGTGATATGCACCTTCTTCGGTGCAAAGATCAAGAGGTCGGGTGCTACGTCACCCCATCGTTAGATGCTTGTCTACAATCCATACCATGTGAAGATCGAATGAGCTACCTCGCTAACTGCAACGAGGACATATCCACCGTCCTTGAGGAATTAGGATTAGAGATGGTGTCAAACATGATATGTGTCATCTTCTCGAACAACCATCACATAACAACATAATGGTTGTTCCACCAGCGTACTCATATAACATACATCTCAAGCCTGCACGTACAATCGCCAAGCTTGGATCCACAAAACCATCGAAGATGACATGATGTGCAATTATGCACATGATCCTGTCAACCTACATCATCATGACATTCTAATCCGAGAACATCATACGATAACATCTCACACACTCGTAAGATAGTGCGTCATGAAGTCACATCTAAATCATCGGTGCTATTTGCTGCAAGTACACGAATTGTTAGATGAAACATGCGAATCGATGGTCAATAACCTCCTCCTCAAATAGTCGCATATCATAACGTATGTCTATGTTGAGCAATCGACAAGTTCTCAAATGTCATCGACATAACTCGCTGAAACATCTCAGCTCGTTGAGAACATACTCTCATCACATATCCGGATCATCAAGGTTCACAACCTTAGTAGAATCACGACGAATGATCGTAGATAAATCTGGTTCTTGATCGAATAGCAGAAAGTATGATGATATTTCATAACCATCACATCATCATGAATATCTCGCTGATCTTTCGAAACATCGTTATCTTCCGGATGTGAGGACTCATCATCTACCCTTTGACTCACGGAGTCATTAAGTTCAGATATAGTATATATATTTAGTAGGTTTCACGTTGTGACAATGTTAGAATAATTATGACTCTGCCCACTAGCAAGTTAACCAGCTTATCAACTTTTGTTAGTTATGTTTTGTAATAAGTTCTTGCTTCCTACTAGTGTGGTTTTATGATGAGCATGGATATTCCTTTCAATATTTATTCTCTACATTTTTGGGATGAGGTATTCCAAAAAGACCCTCTTGATCGTGAATGAGTCAATAGTGTCCCAATAAAGTGCTTCTTCCATGTGGATGTTGAGTTGATATCTCCGAGAGACAACTCTTTGTATTCTGCTGATAACATGTGCAAATCAACAAGTTGTTTAATACTTCTATTTTATTTTTGAAAATAACAAATTTGAATATTTTATTTACATAAAATATCTTACTTTTACTCTAAAACTCATCAAAATTTAAAATAATTTATTTTAGTTTTACTGATTTTAAAAAGTTTATTTAAAATAATTTAAAATATCATATTTTTCCTTGCACGTGTTTCTAACAAAACTATTATTGAACCGCCTGACGGATATTCCCACGGATGGAACATAATTCACAAGAAGCTATAGAGTCAACTTCAACTTGCACAGTCCTGATTTGCAAGTGTCATATTTCACTTTTGAAACCTATGTGTTCATACCTTCTAATTTGGGTGTCAAATGTGTAGCAAGTGCATGCCGATCATCTCTTCAAGAAATGGAAGTAAAACATTCATGCGGTAGGTGAACTACGACGATGAGGGATCAAGTTCGAACGCATTCGGTCACAAGGTGAGTGCCTTCTCTTGCTTTACATCTTGTAGTACTTTCAATCGCTGGCTCTTGTTCAATCTATCCTCGCATGGATCGGTGCCGACTCCTGATGCATTGTCCATGGAGTGTGTGGAGGGTTCAACCTGCTTCGATGTTTTTTGACGATTAGTTTTGAGAGAGAGAGAGAATTAATCACTCGAACGACAACATCATTAGCACTGAGCAGTAGGGAGTTGTTCTTTAACGATGATTTTATGCAAGTGCCTATGCAGTGGCTTAATTTTACTAACACATGATAGCTAGTGTTTGATGGTAACGTGATGACTTTGAGCTATAATTCTCGGGTCATTGTCGATATCATCATTATATCTTATTGATGTGCACTGTCGATGTGGATGTTTATACAGTGAGCACTATACTGAGGAGTAGTTCACCAATTCTGTTGCAAACAGTGGTAAGGAGTTTCATAGTCAAGTTTGAAGCTTTTGATTGCACTATTTGCTCTGGATTTTTTGAGAGTGCTATAAATTGGTTGGTATTGAGGTGGGTTTCATGTAGCCCGTATGTAGCGATGAGGATTTAGGGTTATTGGAGTAGATGACATTTGATAGTCTAGTGGGCCGGTATATGTGATGGAATGCATCATATCATTAGTGTTTAATGTTTAATCTCGTCGAGGATATGACTGGTTTTTGGTTTCTGGAGTTTTACATAGTCTCCATATGATTTTGTATTGTCATTCAATTTTTTAACAATAATCGATCAGTTCATACTCACGATTTCATGCTTTTTTCTACTATAGGTTCATATAACCAAAGTGATGTGTGTGGATTTTCCAAGTCAAGATTTTCACGTAAGGTTCGTTGTGACTTGTAAAAGAGGCTACTTTTACACTTGACGTCTTGTAAAGTGTAAGACTCCCAAGTTTCTTATTCTCCAAGTCGAAATAATCCTAGTGGTGATATCAAAATGTCCAAATGATTATAGTGAACTATAGATACTTATGTTTTCACTAACAATTTATGGTTACTTTCATTTCACAACTTATTTATATTTTTCTTTTTAGTTTTTTTCCTTTTTCTTTTAGTTTTTCAGATTAAAATGTGTAGGACAAAAAAAAACTTCAAGTATTGTTGTTCCATTCATATTTGAAATTCTAATGGAACAACAATATCACTATCAGAGAGGCTATTAGGCCGCACTTGCATTATGATCATCTAATTCTCACGGTAAAATTACATCGCTGAAGCCTTTCGAGAAAGAGAGTTGTGATTGAAATTAACACTAATTGTTCATTCATCATCTCTAAGATCTTTTATCATTTACTGCAGTCACAAGTTGCGCAATCTTCTTATGAGACTTGTAAATCTCGTTGTTATCCTCTAGACTTCTAAAAACGATTTTGACTAAAAAAGATCATTACTCCTCTCCGCATCCATGCCGTGATTCTTGGTTAAGTTATCACTTTCTCTTGCGTGCATCTGGGTCCAAACAATTTCGCCTCCTTGAACATAAGTGTTATTTCTGAGTTTATTTTTCACCATGATTTATCCCAACATCTTCCTTCGAGCGAATCAGTTAATTGAGTAAAACTCTACGCCTTCATGAATGTTCGCTTAGCCTAAATTATTCTCTCTATTTTCATTTTGTACGTGATGCAGATAATTTGAATAACACTCTAATATAGAGTTAAGAACTCATCCTATGATATTCACATTTACATTATACTTTCTCATTCTCAATTCGTGCTTTCGGTCAAACTTTTCAAACTTTGTTTAATCAGGAGATCCTACCATCCACTTAATTTCTATACTCCTGGTATTACATATTATTCTATCGATCTTCTACTTCTATTCTCTTTAAATATCAAACTATTATTGATGCCATTTGAAATTTGAAATTTTTTATTTAATTAAACGTATTTAAAACTGCTGGAAACTGTGACTGACCTGGTAGTTCTCCTGAACAGCAGGGGAACAGGGGAGATGATATTCGTCATCGTCATCGTGTGATCTACGGGGGAAATGCATATCTATAGATCACTTGTATGGTTACAATCCAAACAAAAACTAAACATCTCCAATCGTTTCGAACTGTTCGAAATCTCTGTTTCAAACTCGCTCAGATTTATGGTACAAGTCTGCAATTGCTGTTGTAACATTTTTACATACTACGGTGATCAATTCGATGGAAACGAATGCTGCAGACAATAAATCCCCAGGCGACACATACAGACACTACTGTGGGTTGAATCGCACTAGAAGAACACATATCAGATGAATAAGGGTCACCTGATATACATAAACTCCGATTCGTCGACCCACGCACTATCGGAAAAGCCCTGATCCGATTTAGTTGGCACGCTCTCTAATTACATCGATGTCCATCTCGGTGGGGTCGGTGGCCTGCAGCTCATAGTGGACACCGTCGAGCTCCCTCCTGAACCTGTCCTTGGAGCTGGCGTACATCATCTTGGCTTTCACGCGGGATAATTCCGGGGACCATGAGACGAAGAAGATCTTGCTCTTCTGGCAGTTGTCCACGGTAGTAAAGTCGAAGTCATAAACTCCATACCTACAGTCCTTCTCCGGAAGGGAGGCCGCGAAGGCATCGTAGCTTTCCTCGGGTCCCCCAGCCTTCTCCACCACGATCTGTTGTGCGACCTCATCGATCTTGAAGATGATGAAACGGTACGTTTTCTTCCGCTTCAAATCCATAAACTTCAACTTGCAGTCGTCATGGACGGCCATTCCCGAAGCAGCGTTCGCCATCGCGACCACGATATCTTATTCCGGCCGATCCGCTTGATCCAAAATCTTCAAATCTCAGTCAAATCAACTCCTCGCAGCAACCCTCGAACGATCGGCGAAGTATGTACACCAATCCGCTCACACGCTCGAGTAACTCCACTCCAGACTCGCGCTCTATTCGTCTCCAGGGAAAGAGCGGCCGGATGGTCGGGGAGAAGCGAGAGGAGGACGAAGAAGAGAGGAGAGCAGAGAAAAGAACAGCGAGCACGGCAAGACCGAAAAGATAGGGAGTATGACGACTTGGGAGGACTAAACCGCGTAAAACCTAAGCACCCAGCGTAACGTTAGGGGGCTCGGAGGAGAAGGAGAGCAGTAAGCTTGGTGCAACCCGTCGGAGGTGAGTCAGAAGCTGATGGTGGGATGATGCTTGCTTGGCTTGTGCTATACATCAGCGGCAAAGACAAAAGGGACAAGCACAAGCCACGACCACTCTCGTGTCTTTGCACAGCGTAAAGGAAAATGGGAGTATAAAAGTCGAGAGAAAATTTTACATAATAAACGGTTCAGGATAGAATAACATTTAAAAATCGCGATGTATGAAAATAACATATATAGATCGTGGTTTCTCAAAAAGGATCGTGGTTTATCAACTGGATGGACTGCGGAAGATGCTGTATAGTACATAAATGCCCTCTAAAATACAAAGGAAGTGAGAATTTATACTTCCAGAATCCATTATGGATGCACACAGTGAGCAGGAAGAGTAGAAGAGATGAGGGCCTACCGTGCGAATGTATGAGAGACGACTGCACAGGAGATGGAACTGGATGTTGATGGCGAAGACGAGCTGACAAGCGATCGACTGCACGCTCTCCCTTCGCCTCCGCCAGCTCCCAGACAGATTAACAGCACCGACGGACGAGCAAAGAGATCTGGGAAAAGGAAGTCCTCGTTGAACCCTTCCTCGATCTCAGATTGAACTGTGTGTACCTGGTCAGGTCAGGCTAGCCAAGATAGGGACTCAGGTTCGGCGCGCGGCAGATTATACCGCAATTTGCTGGTTTGATGTTCACCGCTGCTACCACAAAGCATAGAAGTGAGCACGTGATTGACCGATTCGTTGCGCAAGCACGAACTTGCACGAGACGAGACAGAGAAGGCTGCGCTGAAGGGATCCTTCTCCCTGGGTCACACACAATTCTCCCTCCGGTCTGGAATCGCTCAGTCTTCACATCATCTCAGTCCTGCTCTCACTCGCTCTTCTCCTAGCGCTTTCACCTCGAAAGAAAAGGCTAAATTTACCAGAATGCATGAAGTCATGCACCAGGTCACGTGAACCAAGTTTATACTCTTTACTGTAGTAGGTTTTTTCTTGGTTTTGGTCCTCTGCTGCTGCTTCTGCAGTTCTTCTTCTTCTTCTCTCCTATTTCAAAGTAGTGTGAAGAAAACGGTACGTCGGCATCACGTCCCTCTCATGAATGAATGAACGAACGGATGAATGAATCACTCAACAATTAAATTTATCATGATAGCAGGAGCGCTCCTTCGTAATAGAAGGAGGAAGCAACTAGAGTCTGCGATGGCCTCTTTACCAGATTGTTGTTTTGTACCAGTTAGGAGAATGGCTGGAGATGTGGCCGTCACGTTGTAGGAAAATGTGTGGGGGTAACTCAGCCAGCACAACAGCATAGCTTGGCCAGGGATGAACGAGGGATTGTTTGATCATGGACAGGCTTGCTCAGTCAATCAGTCAGTCACTGCATCACAACTGTACGGAGGAAACAAAAGTCTTAGTGCTGCAGATGGATGATATTTTTCTTGCTCAACCATCGTTGGCATTGCTGCTGACATTGGAATCTCCACCAGCATGTTTAGGAAGAAGACTCGCAATGTAGAATACTTGACGGTAAACGCGACGGTCTTTGTAGCACTTGTTCTGCGCAGATCTAGAAATGCATTCATATCTGGATATGGGGATTCTTATGGAGTCTCCATCAGATTCTTTCTCTTCTCACGAGAAGACTGCACAGGTCGCGTACAGTATGCATTAGTAGTAGAGAACAACGGCGGCTACTGTGGTCTCTCTCCTGCGCCTTATGAGTCTTACTTACTGGAGGGAAAAGCTTTGCCCGAACTGAAAGAGCTCAAAGAATCTCGGAACTAGTAGCTGGACTGCTCACTCACTCCTCTTAAAGTGGTGGTCGGGAAAGAGCTTGTTCATTTGCGGTTCTTAGGCCTCTCTCACTCACTTCGGGATTTACTTGTAGCGTCCTTGTATTGTTTTGTGTTTCCGAACCGTGGATGCATTACGTGCAGATGTCGCCTTCTCTAGGAGAAGTGATCAGCTCACGAACTAGTCCGAATCACCACCTCCGCTTTGAGGTAAGCTGGCTTGATAATCACAGTGATTTACGGGAGACAGAGATGTTTCATGAACGTAGCTCGGGAAATGTTTCTCCCAGTCTCCTGCAACTTTTATGCTTCTCCGGTCGACTTCTGCCAGGCATGCTTTATGATGCTGTGATGGAGGGTATTTTCTGCCGACAGATCAGAATCTCATCCGTGGACTAACTGTAACGTACACGTTGAAGCAGCTCCCTAGATGACGTAGTCTAGTTTCGCACCATTCATGACCACTTTCCCTTCAGAGATTACCTAGGTACAATTGGAGTTATCTTCTTCAAGAAATCGGTTTCTTCAATTAAACGAATGTATTCCACCAGAGACTGTTTTCAGGATGGATATTCCTCACCACCGACATACCACCATACCATAAACAATGATACCATTTTCGCAGACAGATACAAGAACCTTAGGTGGAGGGATGTGGGTGACCCTTCTAAGTCCTTGTGCTGTTTTCGGGCATTGGCTGCTAAGAGACCCCAGTGATAACTAGCCGATGAGTTGCGATATGTATATGCATCCGAAAGGAAACTGTGTTCTGTCTATATGGCTGATATGTTTGACGAGACGGAAGGAAGTTCTACCGTAGGTCTTTCCAGTCCTATCAGTTCCAAACAGAGTTTGGTGGAATACCTCCAGAGATTTTCCTGCATGAGGTGATAATTCTTGCAGCAAGGTAAAAGTTATTATCCTGGGAAGTTGAGACGACCTTTTGTCGAACACGGAGTCTTACGTATCTTCTGCTTAACACTCCCCTGTCTCTCATACCTTTCTGGAGACGCAGTAGATAGCAGACTGACCGTGTTCTATGGAAACGTCCTGGTGATGGTTTACACAAAAGTGACACACAGTTGAATTGTGCTAAAAGGGAGAGACAAGACAACCATGAAGAAAACCGGGAAAATCCTAAACCAGCTGCGTACTTCAAGGATCTGGAACGGAGTGATTCTCTCATATCGTGCCAGCCGCTTCATGGAAGACTCTCCGCTCTGGAAAGAACTACACCGCGTCTCGACGTTTAGGTTCTGCATGCTGGTCTCAGCTTTCCTCTCGGACGGTACAAGCGTCACGAATCTACAAGGTATGACTTGCACGAAGAGTAAGGATTCAAACATCAAAGGAAAATGAAGACAAAGGCTTTCGTCGAAGCTTTCCGTGGCCATTTCTTCGTCGAGCAACGAAGACGAAAAAGGTTGCATCTCTGTCTGGCCTTTTGTGAATTCATGGCTAGATGCAAACAGAATACAGCATACTGCTTTTCATTAGTATGCTCATGAAAAGCTGTATGCGCATGAAAGTATTCATTGCGTCGCGTTTCTTCTTTTCATGAGTAATGCGCTTTTTGACTTAGTCCCGTGTGGACAGATTGCATCGAAAGGACTCGGTACAAGACCGCGGTTTCAAATCTATTGACAGAGCAGTCAGCGAGTCTGTATTGACTGCGATTATGGCATTATGCATGAGCATAAAGCTAGAGACAAAACCACCTGAGCAAGGGCTGTAGTGAATAAGGTCGTTTTCTTGGTTTCTGAACATGCTGTGCGTTCCCTCTCCCTGCATCCAGACGAAGCCCGACTTGATTCTCTTCTGCCCAAGGTTCCCGGGGACCTGGAACAGACCAACCGGCATCTGCGAGGTTCCTGCAACCTCCGCCAACATACCGTAAAATATCCTCGGGTGAGCGTGTATGTTCGTCTGACACAAAACTGACGCAGGAAAGTGGAGTCTGAACCCTCTGGATAAGTTCTTTTTCGATGTTCAGAATAATCGAACATTCTTCTTCTAGCGATAAGCTCTTTATGGTGCTCTGCCACTGCAATTCATTCACGTCACCCATCGAAACGCCCTGCCAGGACCAGATTCTATCACCATTACATGAGATAGAAGAACATCAGGACTCAGGTCCCATGGGGATATGTTTGTCGGTGACTCGGAGTTCCGCATACCAACGGACGGCCGATCTTCACACCCAAGAGACAAGGAAAAGAACCGCGCCGCCTGAAAGAGAAGGATCGAGCCGCGTCCCGGACTGAGCCTCTTATCGAGACTTTGACATCTTGGTAAAGCCCACTGCCCTGAGCGACTTTCCCGCATACTTCCGTATCAGGATCATTCCTTCCGGCCTCCTTGGAATGTACACGTGTGACTCACAGGTAGAATCAAAAAGAGCGATTCAAGTACTAGACACTTGTAGCGACCAGACAAGCAGTGAGAAGAAACAAGACGCCACTCGAACAAGAAAACACAAAAACAATTCTCCACTACTCTCTAAACCCTAAAGTCCAGAAGTATGCCGCCACGGTTATCTCCTAATTCCAGCCACTTAGGAATTCCACACGACGAACGCCCCATATTCATTCTCCTCACTAACTTGAAACTGGACGAAACAGAACTGACAAATAATTTTCCTTTAAGAACATCCAACAAATTTGCGTAAAGGTAGTCCGATTTCGCGAACTGAACCGTTTCCCGATTTTAAAAGACGGGCTGTATTGCAGAAATCTGTAACAGATTCTTCATCTGCTCTGTTGACAAGATTTGTTAGCCAGAGAGGATGGTGTGCGTTGTACTGTATTCTCACCAAGCTCCCGTTGAACCACGACGTGAAGGAAATTTCTGTGTGATCTACACTTGCCTTTGAACTAAAAAGAACGGAAAACTTCTACACGAGTTGTATATGGTGATTCTGACAGTCTACTCTGAATATTTCCATGTGGGGGCCCTTAGCCACGGCTGTATATTGGGCGTCTTTATATGATCATGACAAACGGATCTACTTCTCTGGGCTCAAATCTCATACGACCTCTCTTTGAAATTCTGAAGTCTGAACTGTAATAGAGCTTCCTAAGTCTATACAACTACAAAACTGTGATGATGATGACTGTACACGATCATAGCTGTACACGCTGATCAGCAGGTCAGTGAACACTCGAACAGAGCTGGTTCACAATAACGCCTCCACTATATCCAGGGATGTTGGCCGGTTTTCCTGGAATGAAATCTATAGTACACCTGATGGTCGCGGTGTACTCCTTGCGAACCAGACCATGAAACATGGAGAATTCAGACTTGAGTTGAAATTCGACTGACAAGTCAACGCTTCCTCTCTGATTCATTTGTTCAAGCAGCACTGGAGCGGCGCCGTAGAGGGGTTCCAGGCGGCCACGACCACTGATGGAGGCGACTTCCAAGTCGATAACACGACCTGACTGCCTCGGCTGTACGAAGTCTTCTCCCTGGCAAATTTCAATACAGGCAACCAGTTACCCCTATAGGATATGAAATGATCGACAGAGAGCTTCCACCTGCCGGAAAACTTTTAATGAAAACATCAACTTGAGTCTTCAGATCGATCTGGAACGTGCAAGCCTCACCTCGCCGTATGCGATGGTTCGTGTGAAAGAAAGCAAGCCGTGGACTTGCTTCACCTTCGTTTCGTATAAAATCGACGGATTGAAGAACTCAACTTTGATCACCGCGTCGGCAAGAACACCATGAGTGGGTACTCCTGTTCGATCAATCATGGGGGAAACCTGGAATTCCGTGAATTTCACATCCTGGAACAGAATAAGATGAAAAGTAAGTGAACCACAGGCAATAGCCACAGCGATATTCGAACAGACCAGAATTTCGCGCTTCAGAATACACATCATTCAAGCTTTGAGCCTCAAAGAAAAGTTCCCAGATAAACAGTGAGCTCCGTGGCACCGCGAAATCTACGACTGTGGACATGATTCATAAAAAGCTCAGGCCAATTGCTCCGCAGAAAATTGCGCTCGAAAGTAAATTTGTGGATCGACCCACACCTGAAACTTCACGATTGGCGCTTCTGGTTGGAAGTAAATAAAGTACATCGTTGTACTCGAGCCGACCAGGAGCACAGTGAGAATTGTAACCGCATAGGCAACCCTCGTACACACAGTTTTGATATCTTCGACCTCGTGTTCATCGGTTGCAGAGTCACGTCCGGGAAGAAGTCTTGAAGTCTCTTCGTCCGACCCCATGATCCTCTCCCACTGAAAAGAAATTACTCTTGGTGTTAATTATGGTCGCGCAGGGTGCTGCGGCTCTAGAATTTCAAGAAACAGCCACCTGACAACCAAGTGAATTCTCCCTTGGGTCTTAAGATTGCCTGCGTTCTAGTGTATGCAACGAATTCCCAACTGAAGTTTTCTTAGCTTGTTACATCTAGAAATTATATATAGAAGTAAGAGAGAGCTACTATATCTAACGTTCAAGCTCGAGGGTTTGTACGGTAATCACCTGTGTATGAAATCGCACTCAACGGATTTCACGAATTACGTTGCTTCTGTGATTGTCTCACGTACTCTTTCGGGTATGTTGTCCAGTCAAGATCCTTTACCTTAAAATCACACGCCAGCAAGATATAGTCTCAAGATTATCTGAACGACGACACCACTTCAGAGGAAGAATGGCCTCCCAACGTAAGGCCTCAGTAAGGTTCGATCAACTGAGCCACGCTCGAAACTACAGTTTCTCAAGGAGAACGTTCCTTTCAGCCCTCGCTTCCAGAATTCGGGAAATTCCTTTGAAACTCACAGAATTAGCTCTAGTTATCGACCGAAGAGGTCTTTAAGCTTGAAGACAGTTGTGGACTCTTGAAGACGTAGGTGCGAATAGATTCCAATCCTTACAGTGGCGGACACACGTTATCCGTAGACAACACGGGCACGCTGAAAAAGCTAGCGGCAGCAGACCAACACCGAAGTCCAAAGCCGTTTGCCGCTAGCTCGCTGGCTGAGTCACAGATCCTCCGCCGCCTCTCTCTTCTCACCAATCTATAAGAACAGTATCAATCAAAAGGTATGGAAGTAGATGCCCTGGCATTGCAAGGAGCCAGCACCGCGTGATCTTGTATAAAGTTCAAGCTCTCGGTCCGAGCCAGAAGAAAGAATCAGAATCCTCTTAGAAACAGGGAACCAGCGCCCGGTCCCCGCTTTTAAACGCAGCGCCACGAGGTAAACAACAACAACAGAAGTTTTGAAAGCCGAAGAAGCACCGGAAGATGGCGCGTGCGCGGCTAAAGTAGCAGGCAACCGAGACGAGGAGACGAGGTAAGAGATTCAGCGGACGATTACTACGGCAGGAAACAGAAGCGACAAAGTCCTCCGAGCACAGACCCAGAGAAGCCAAGACAAGAAACAGTTAGAGAGAGGGCCTACTACTGATGCTGCTACATTCGCCTCTCCGTTTGCTCTACCCCGTAATAATGAATGGATTAGGAGGTTCTGAACTCTGAACTCCAACGTCCGCTGCTGCTGCTCTTCCTCCTTCGGGACCTTCTCCATTCTCTATCTTCCATTCGTTCAGCGGCTTTAACGTCTCCTGCCCTTCCTTCACATGGTTCTCCGTTTACTATTCCGGTATACAGACCACCGCCTACCCTTCTATACCGGTTCTTCCCTTCCGCGACTTCTGTAGGACCTCACCGGGACCAACGCTTTCCACCTCACCGTCCGTCATGACCGAATCGTGTGACGACGAAGACGAGAGGCACAGTCTTAGAGCGCTGTCTCTCACCCGAGCTCGGGATTAGTTGGGAAAATGTGGAAAGTTTTACTCTGAGTAAAGTTTTTGGTGGTGGCAACGTGGAAGGACCCTGCCAGGCGGCGGCTGCTGCGCCAATATTAGTCACCCGCAAGTTCATGGGATCTCTATTCTCACCTTCTGTCTCTCTCCAGGGTGAGTTTCTTCACGACAAACGATCAATTTCTCCTCCTCCGGACCCGCAGATCTGTCCGCTCAGACTCCTCCGCTACCGTAGGCTCCTTTCTGACAGCTGATAGAACCTCCGCTACTCTCTCGAGGGCTCCAGTGTTTCCCTCTTCGTTAATTAGACGCTAAGTCAACTAACCACGCGGAGACGTCCGACTCCAGTCTAACTACTGTAACTCTACGGAGAGGTCGGACACCAGTGTAAAGAACGAGGAGCCTCCTCCATCACACGCAGTAACTTCGTCCAATCCACGGCACGACAACCAAGAAAAGCCTTGCCCGATAGAGATGTAGAATGACCCATTTTGACATGCAGACACGTGTCGCACGGCTGTAATGCTTCTTTGTCTTTGTTCCCTTCAGTTTGTGAAATTTCATAGGTTTTAAAAGGTGCCCAGCGATAATGTAAGAGACGAAACAAGTTCTTCTATATAGCAAGCTTTGAATATCCCAGCAGAAGAGGCCAAAGACTCATTTTGATGATGATTGTGGAGACTCGGGTTTCGTACCGTGCTTGCTGCACCTTGTCGTAATCACGAAAGAGAAAAAGAAAGGAAGAAGTGGCAAGTTTGTTCCCAACGGCTTTACTTACTTGCCTGAGGACCGCGGGGCTCTCCAGTTTGGAATCTACACTAGTGAGGGGTAAAAACTACCGTAGTCAATCATGTTTCTTTTTCTTTTTTCAGCTCTTCTTTGCGTGCCGTGGCTGTGAAATCCCGGGTCGCAAACCTTCAGCCCAGTCCTTGGCTTGGAAAGTTCGGTTTTTAATGCTGCGACTTCTTGGTAGTCTCTCAGAATCTCTACCCTTGAACAAATTGGTCGAAAATTGTCTGAAATTGTTTTACCACGGTGTATATTCTTGTAACTTTTCTGACTAAAATAACTTTTCAACTTTCTTTTCTCTTCTATCGAAAGTTTTCACCACAACGCCCAAGCCGGCGCAATGCTCACGAAATTCCAGCATTTAGAGTAAAGTTTATCGACAAAACTGAATATTTCCTAGTTGGAATCGATGTTAGTCGGGAATGGCAAGGGCGAAATATGCATGGAACATGAACTCTTGTCCGCTTGCTGTTATCGAAAAATATATAAATGTTAAACAGGAGTTCTATAAAACATTAATTTCTGGAGAACTCTTGCTATTATAAGAAAAAATAAAATATTTTATACATATTTTATATTAAAATAAATCAAAGTTATCTTTGAGTGTTAAATAATAACTAAACCTAGAAATACAAGAAATTCTAAAAATAACCTGTAAAATAGCACTGAGAAAGGCACATTCGAGACTACCTATTATCCGGAGATGCTACTCACTAATACACTAAACTACACTAAACTCCACTCACTCCCTCACTCCCTCACATCGCCGTTTACTAGCCGTTTAATTTATTACCTAACCCTTCCCAACGAGAGGGTTAGGTGATAAATTAAACCTTTCATAGGTGCCTATCAAACTGGAAGGTCTCACAGTTCCGAACAAAACATGAAATAGTCGGAAAACGCTGCCGAGGAAGAGGGAAATGCTTCCGGTCTACCGTCGCCGTTTCTAAATAAGAAAATAAATAAGGCAAGAGAGGAAAATGCAGTCACACGAAACTGACGGAGATGGCTACGGAAAGATGAAAGATGAACGATTTTCGGTACTGACGATATATATCATCTGCTTGTCTTCTGAGTAAAGTATATAATTTCTGGACACGTTTTCTCCATTTAGAAACTTACCGAGTTTCACAGACGGAGACCACGGAGCACTCGGCCAGAAACCGCGGAGATAGCTACGGTCCACCTCCGGTGAGCGAATGGCACCAGACTTTCAACGAATAAGAGGTGAACACCTTTGCTAACCATCATAACCGTACGATTCCTGTTCCGAATTCTTCTATTCACATTTCTGAAAATTAGACTGCAGATTGGAGAGTTATGAGAAACTTTTTTCTTTTCAATTCTGTGAAAACAGCGACAAAGCGTCGCTTTCTGGGGAAGGTGATGAGAAGTAGACAAGGAGCTTTGCTTGCAATGGAATTGCAGGGTTATGCGTTGGTGATTTTTATGTTTTTATTTTTATTTTGTTTTTATTTATTTTGTTATTTTATTTTATTTTTTAGTTTTTATCATGATTCTGTCCGTATGTTTTATTACACGATAAAAAATCTCTCTTTGCTTTCTGGTTTTCACAATCGACTTATAGTTATGCTACTACATAGCAATAATAATCAGCCCTTGAAGGCACAACAAGATCATTGAATTTTAAACATCATCTCAGTATTCTTTTGCACTACTTTCCGAATTCTGTAGAATACGTTCTGCTAAATGTTAGATCCGGACCTCTTATACATTTTGTGCTCATACATTTTCGCGTTCCGCAGTTGATAGATTAGTTCTGGAGCATACTTTATATAGTAAGTAGCTATGCTTTCAATGTAATTGAGAGGTTTGTGTAATTACTGTAACGATTGATCCAAATATAAGCAGATTTTTTTCGGATCTCATAGTCATTATTTTCGCCCCTTCGTCATTTAACCGTATGCTAATACGATAAAGTAGGGTACACGACAAAATATATTCTCTTCTCTTTTCGTTTTCACAATCGATATATAACCATACCAACGCATAGTAACAAATTCTTAATCTACAACTGATAAATTAATTGGACATGCACGTAAACACACTTCACAAGCAATGCATTTATCAAACTCAATATGAATACGACTTCAAAATCGTTTAGAGGGTATTAATCCAGTAGTGATTGTGATCATAAATTATAAATCTAAAACTCATGAGTTTACTTTCAGTCCTAAATTATACAACACGTTATTCTAACTCTGACATGGTATTCAGTTTTGTGCCCAAACAGAATCTCATCATTATTCTCCGTTTTTGGATCCTGCAAACTAGTGTGAATGGAGATCCTACAGAAATTTACTTGACTCCACCTCTAGTACGTTTCTCAAACTTGACCTGAACTTTGCGTTACTTGCTCACACCTTTGACTGGTTATAGCAAGTTCAGTAAGTCAAAATGCCAAGTTATCAAAATGTGAGAAGTGCATGTTAGTTGTAAGCTATGTATCTACATGAAAAGTTTGATTTAAAATATATTTAGAACAGATTTTCAATTCAGTCTCTTATTATTTTTATGTAATGTCTTTACATAACAGTAAATCTGTTAAATCTATTATTTGTCAATCAAGGCTGCAGTCAAGTAATGCAAAGTCAAAAAAGATGGGGTCCAATCCGACAAATGTATTAGGGATGGGATCAAGAGGACAAAATACCTTTCCCTGGTTTGAGGTTTTTTCGGTTGAAGCTTTTTGTGAAATGACCTTTCACTTCTTTCCATATTCACTTTCTCCTGTCTCGGACGAAGGAGACAATATGCATCTCAACAAATTGGAGTTAGGATGGCATAGAACAAGACAAGCGGCATTGACGAGGTTTAAATTCCTGATATTTATTGGTGGAAGTTTACCTGACCATTTTCTCTCGGTGCTAGGTCTCCGACGAGATCTTTTTTTAAAACCTTTAGGCTTTAGGTGAAGGGTGTCAGGCTTTGAAGCAAAAATCTTCTCTCGTGCATTTTCACGTCTCTATTCTCTGCAATCTTGCATGTTCATGGCTTCGTGACTTTCGACGAGTAGCAGGAGGATCCCATCATCATCATCTTTTCCTCTGGTCTTTATCGCTGGCTTTTGGCATTGTTGGTCTATGGCACATCTGCTACTGCTACTGATGCAACTTCTGACGCCTTGGATCTCTTTTTTCTGTGAGAAGGTATCATCACTATGGCCGTGTTCTCTGCAGCGACATCCTCTCTTCTGCGAAAGGGTCCCATCATTGTGGTCCTCATGACTAGAATGACTTGCTCGTCTTCTCTGGAGCGATTGGGGTCATATTGTCACACAGTCCGATCCGCATAAGAAGATATGTCCTTTCTGCACCTCATGGACACAAATCTATGACTTTTGTCCAACGTTCATTCAGTCGTTACGACTTGTTTCTAGTTTCTTGCAGATCTCATCGTCGGCACATGTACGGCTGACTTACAATTTGCTTGTATTTCTTGGTTATTGACGACATCAAATCGATGTGGATACTATTTTCATTTTGGACGGGTGTTTTTTGAACTTTCAAATCTCTCCTCGCAAGATATTCTGCGTTCCTTATCTATAGGAGGATCATGACCTTCCGAGCAAAGAGAGTGGTTTGAAGTTCAGACGGTGTCTAGCTAAATGTTGTCTTTTTTTCGCTTCACTTTGCATTCTATTCTACTTGCCATTTTGCACTTCACTTCTGATTTTCCGCTTGGCATACTCTATGATGAATTCATATTTGTTGGTATGATGTTCTTTACCTTCGTGATAATGTTTATTGACACTCCTCTGCCTGAACCTCAAGAGCATGAACCTACTACGTCGATAGCCCATAGCTCTAGTCCTTCCATAGCTCATACCTCCTCTTTTTCCACATCTATCGCGGTTGTTAGTCCATTATCTCAAGAAATATCTTTCGTCAATGATTGTGAAGAGGAACTCTCGAAAAAATATCTGATTGTTTCGACTAATTTTCTCCCCTCTTTGGACATCTTCTCTAGATCCACAGGTCACATACTTAGTTTTGATGACCGTCGTTTGTAGTTTGATAGAGCATATATCTATTTGGACCTTCATTTGTGTCCAATTGCTCCAGATTTTGTCTTAGAGACTGATTTTGTCAAGGTCGGTCGCTTGCTTACCTCCCCGGGTCACAACACTATTCCAGCTTTGTCTGGATCTTATTTCTACTTGGGAATCATAGATGAACGGTTCTGGCTCGTCCTCGCTAACAAGACTTAAGGATATTTTGCTATCCGAAACAAGTAGAAAATACTATGTTAGTCACACTATCAAACTCTTATGATCCATAGTCCATTGCGTTTAACGTCTACGTCATATGCCTTACGTTTGTGTGGCATTATCCCTGATCCTTTTCTTCGTTTGTCCTCATTTCTCAAATCCGTCTCTCTTTGATGATAATGAGAAAAGAAGCGAAGATGAGAAAGTCATATTCCTCGAAGGACAATCTAGAGCTATCTGTGATAGTTTGTAAGAGGGAGGGGGATCTTGACTTGTCATTTTTCCACATGCTTGGAGATTTTCTACAACGGGATTGTGTTTCAAGAATCTTCTCTATAGAACGGGATGGAGTATACTTGCAAGGTGTTGTCTGTATACTTGCAATTTCTCCACTAGATGTCAAGAAGAGGTTAACTGCTGCTCTAGGCTAGCAGAAAGATAGACTCATTGGCAAAGAAATATGTGTCAAAACTCTCAAAGACAGTATGTGATTCCATAATTACGTCAGCATGCAGTACGAGATACAACTCATGTGAGTTGATTCCATATAGAAGTCTTTCCTGCCTCCAAAAATAGTGATCTCTGAAAATATCCAGAATATATTTATTTGGAGAGATGAGCATTGCTACGTTTACATTGTAAATGTAAGTACATGGACACAACTGCAAAGTTAGTCCCGAAGAGGATGTGCACAAAGAAGATTTAGAATAGAACAAGCCCGCAGCTGTGGCACAGTTCTGCTAATTACGTTAGTGTTTATAGATACGAATTGATTAGTGATTCATAGTCGGTCGACTCACATGTAATCGGATTCCGAGCTCATTATCATAGTCACTGAGCTCCGAACTGCAATCATGGTCACAGTCACGGTCCGAACTGCAGTCACGGTCACGGTCTGAACTGCAGTCACGGTCAGGACTGAGGAGTGCAGTTAAGGTTCGCGTCGTCGTTTGTTCATCGTCATCTGTTCGTCGTGAATTCGCCGCGTCTTGTACTGGGACGACGACATTGAAGACGCTTGGAGGCACCATGTTACAGTTGGAGGCGGCATGCGGACTTGTGTTCGTGAAGAAAGCAACTTGCATTGCATCTCTCGTCCTCGCGATTGATTGCTGAAATTCTCTGACTGATTGTTGAAATTCTCTGAGAAACTCGCTGAATTTGGCAGAAAGTCTGATGGACCTGAATGCTTGCAATTTTCTCGAGTGAACATATGGTCATCAAAGAGGTTGTCTACTGATCTGAATTGTTTGAATGTTTGCATCTATCCCGCAGTGTCTTCCTCGTTTGCATTTATCTCGCAGTGTCTTTCTCGTTGTGACTCGTAGTGATTTCACAGCATAGTCGTCTGGTCTTCATGCTTTCGAGTGCTTGATCATGGAGATGGTTTACTGCAATCGATGCAATCGAATGTTGTCAATCAGCATATTCACGCGTGCTCGTAAAGGACATAACCCTCTTGACTTAGCTGTGTTCAAATAGTGTAACCAGTGTCATAGCAAAGCGAACCTTGGTACTACGTGCGAGACGGCTATGGAGAATGAAACTGATGATGACAACGCTTTCATAGTAATCGTCGAGTGTGACCATTCAGAGTTGATTCATGTTGTGCAAGAGTGCTTCGGGGATGAGGATGGCAAAGACGGGTTTGTATTTTCGGACTGAAAGTCCACCTTTCAGATGAGAGTAGCATGCATGAGTTGCAAACTTTGAACTCCAGTAACTTGTCTGTGTGTTTGACGTCTTGACTGAAGACAAGCATCATTCCGAATATGGAAGTAGCCTCTGGATACTATTGAGAAGTACGTAACCCGCGTGTTTCTGTGCAAAACTATTCGATCTTAAAGACGATATTATGGTGTACCTCACGATTTGACAAGACAAAGTTCAGAGATAAGAGTGAAGGATTCACATCTTTGGTGAGACAACCAGAGAAGAAGTGAAAGATAGATCGATCTGAGTGCAATGAAACTTTATTAGTAACGGTGGACGTACAGCAGAAGCTTATGTATTTGACGTGTCAACATTTGCTGTCACATAAGAAGCTGACACATAAGCTACATTATTTCCTTACTGCTGCTGTCACATTTTTGGAGTTGATATCCAGATTGAATCTCCAGAAGCCTGAGGTGTACCGTATATTATGTGAAAAAGAGTTCATTAGTCCTTTGTATAACACGGACGCAGTAAATTTCTAGATCGCTGAAGTACAGTCTAGACAATATCTCCGCGATATAGATTATCAAGTGAAGTCGGCATCTTTGTTGATACGCTCAGAAAGGTTTTGTTGAGGTGTTGTACGAACAGACTGATGAGTACATTGCTTTCGCAATATGCACACCTTTTTGTGAGTATATAGATAGTGTGAGACGAATTATTATCGATAGTACTTTCAAAACTAACTCGATGCGCTTTGAGCTGTTCGTTATTGCTGTAAACTTCAGAGGTTTTAGTATGTCCTTATCGTACATGTTCTGTTTGAAGCAAGGTGATGTGAAAAAGGGTTCCAGATCAGCGACGGAGCAATATAGAAGGACGGTTCTTGTGATGTGGTTCGAGAGATTAAGAGGTAGAGGACTACGTCCAGTGTTCGCACTCACCGACAAAGACATTGGTCAGATTTCGACATTACGCTTTGTCTTTACTGCTATGTATGTTCAACTTTGTTTGAACTTCGACCGCTCAATCAACGGTCGAAGTTCGATGTATGTATACTGGATGGACCACTGGATCATACAACAGTGTGGAGGCAAGTAATTCTTTCTCTTTTATTGATGTAAAATAGTTTCCAAACAGTGTGGGAGTTGTTGGTCAATTGTGTAATGTCCAACAACAAAAGGTTGTTATTGACATGATCACCAAACATTTCAATTTGCATTCACTTATACCATCTGTTGAAGGGAAATTTTTTACTCCCGATGTATTACACTCTACGTCTGTTCGTGAGATTTATGACTTCTGTAAGAATTCGAACCTTTTGTCTTTGTGGATATATCTTTGGCGAGAGTGATACAGTCCAGACAAATGGAAAATTTTCAGCAGAGCATCGAAACCTCTCCTTTGCTTGTCGCGTACTACAAACATTATCGAGAGTCACTGGAGAAAACTGAAGCACGATTACAAATATGTCCTTAACCGTCCTCGTTTAGATAAGTTGACGCTAATCATCTGTGAAAGTCTGGCAGATATGCAAGTGTCGCTACACCAAATCATTCACGGATGTTTTTTCCGAGCTGATGGGAACAGTTTCGTATCACTTGGCAGAAATATTTGAGTAAAGATGTCTCTCCTCCGGATAGTCAATTCACAGACTCCGAGAGATGGATATGCTCTTGCTACTCATTTTTGAATACCCCATACTTGTTATGCAAGCATTTCGTGAGAGCTTATGCTGACAAGTCTGCGATACAACTCGTGTACTCGTCTATGTTCCGGCACTGCACGTACCCACTGTATGTTTTCACCAGCTCGGAGAGTTTTTCAACAGAGAAGCTGTGCCGGATGATCTGAACCTATGGTTTGAATCACGTCATGTATATGTGAATGAAGAAATGTCAAATTGTCCTACTCACTTTGATTTTAAAGAGGACGCAGACGATGCACATGTACGCTCGCAAAGAGCATTTGAAACATGAAAGGATCGAATCTGATCGAGCGATGTCAAGAGATTCTTGACTTTCTCATAACGCTTTGCAATCGTGAACATAACAACCTTCTTTTTCTGAAGTCACTTGACAGGGCGTTCCAATCTTTAGAGAGCAAAGTCCGTCATTGTATAACTATTTTGCGATCTCGAGTACTACATGGACATTTACTAGCCCCTCATTGTATTTGCGTTAATTTTTGTAATATCTTTTTGCTTTTAAGCTTATGGTTATTGTTTCATTTTGTGTAGGACACCTTGTCAGACCAGACCGATTTGACCTGCCCCGGTTCAACTCCCAGGAGGGTGACTCTACTTGTGACTGATCTCTAAATATTTAATGTGTTTTTTTGCGAGGATGCTAGAAGATGATTCTAAAATGCTAGAAGGGTGCATGCAAAATCGAAGAACGGTTGAGAGTGAATCTGAATCGGACTATCAGACTCTCGTATTGAGCCTCAGAGCGATCTTGACCCGATCGTTGTGAGCGGAGTGCAAAGAGGAAAGGTCAACTCAGTGTGAAGAGAAAAGACCGCGCGTTCACTGTGATCCTGACCCGGGTCACACTGAGCGCAGTTAAGAAAGAGCGCGCTCAGTGCGACCTAGGTTCGGTCGTACTGAGCTATCAGCTTTCGCTGGTACACTCTTTCAACACTAAATCATAACTCAGCAGAAGCAAGTAGAAACGTAAGCAAGTAACATAAGCAAACAAGTAGAAACGTAAACAGAGAAGAGGTTTTCGATTATGTGGTTGCCTTCACAGCCGAACAATTAAAGCCTTGATGCGAGATCACATAGTAGGATAGTGCTCAAAATGAGTATGATACCTTTGCAGAGCAACTTGTAACCTATCTTTTGAACTCCTTACGAAAGCTTGAATCTATGCATGTCATTTAAGAGGCCAGTCAAAATGTTCCAAGTCTTTCAAGCCACGAACAAATATTCCACAGCTTTTCAAGCCACAAGCAGCACGAAACACTACGGACAGCAGCACGTGCTTACAGTGATCAATAACACGCGCTTACAATGATCAATAGAGGATGTCAAAGTTCGGGAGATTTATTCGTTAAAGGGCTAGGGAATCTTTGTGAAGTTTATCACGATCGAACACCGCGCTTCTGCGCACTGGCTGCGATTTACACTGACCGAACATCGCTATATTCAGACGACCGAACACCGTCGTACTGAACGCGAGATCACGCACTGAACGCGCTTCCACTGCGATTTACATCACCGTCGCACTGAACGCGAGGTCGCGCACTGAACGCGCTTTCTGCTCCGATTTACACCGACCGAACATCACGGGTTTAAAGCGATCGAACACCATCGCATTTAACGTGATTCTGTTGCGATTTACACTGATCGAACATCGCGGGTTTAGGACGACCGAACACCGTCACACTGAACGTGAGATCACACAGCGATCGATCACTTGGAGTTGCTCGTTTTTCTGCTGTTCGCTCAACGATCGACCATTTGCGAGTGCTTTCTGCTGTTTGATTTTTGATTGTGACTTTCCTTTCTTATCAGAGTACTTTATCTTCGAGTAATTTTGAAGCTCGCTTAGAGTACTATTGAAGCTCGCTCTTGCTTGTATGTGTAGTGAACGACGAACGACATACAAGTGTGCAGTGAACGAGGAACAAGCATGACACCGCGAGAAGAAGGACCCTTTTTAATCACATTTACGTCCCAACACGACTTACATCGACGTATCATCTGACAGTGGATAGATAAAGAAGCTATCAGTCAAGCCTAGAGCTATATAGACGAGGACCCGCTAGAGAAACTTGGATGATTGATTGCTTTCTTTTTCGAATTCGCTCGTCTGACGTAAGTATTGAGTCCCTCGTTTACAGTAAACTTAGTATCATTTTTTATCCTCGTTTACAGTAAGCTACTTGATATTTTCGGTCCCTTGTTTATAGTAAGCTATGTCAAGTTCATGGTTGGTCTTTGCTTTGTCTGATTGTAATGTTTGTTTGTGTCACATTGGACTCTGTGCTGCTTTCATCCAATCTTATAATGCAGAAACACGAGTGGCCAAAATTGAGGATCAAGAATTCAAGTTGATCCTTGACTTACTTCGCGAAGCCTTTGTTATACATGAAGGATCTGTGATATTACCGCCGTTCATGAGACACGTCCAAATAGATGATTGGTTTCTTGCGTATGATAAGATCGAGAAGAGATACTTCGCACGAGAATGTGCTTTTGAGGGATGGAGATCTGCTTTTCAATGCTTCAATGTGGTTCTCTTGGCGAGAAGAAGGCCTAAAGCTGTTACAGGTCAACTCGCTTTGTATGTAAAATCTAAAGTGGAAAGAGAAGATAAGGATTACGACTGGTCTTTGTTCATGTTCGAGAACTTAGAAGCAGAAGTGTTGCATCTGCAGAAGCACATCAGAGAACAGAGGAAAGGAGGATCCATAAAGACTTTCTGCGAAATGGCTTTAACCCATGTCATGCGACATTTGGGTATTTTGAGCGAAGATGAGTTAGTATTCTCCACCGAACAGGAAGAGCTTGGCATGGGCCACATGAGCCACAATGATGGAGGTACCTGAAAACCTCTTCTCTCTTTACTTGCTGTTTCACTGCTCTGTACCTCCAAACCTCTTCTCTCTTCTCTCTTCTCTTTATTTGTTGTTTCACTACTCACTGCTCTCATTGTTTTACTTTAGTGCTTTTGTTGAGTGTTTTTCGCTGCATTTAAAGTGTTTTAGTGTTGACAGAGTACGAAAGCTTTAAGCTGATAGCTTAGTGCAAAGGAACCTAGGTCGCACTGAGCTATTCATCTTAAAAGCTTTAACACTGCGCTCAGTGCGACCTGATCAGATCACACTGAGCGCACGTCTTTTCGCACTACGCTGAGTGCGACGGGGCGAAGATCACTCTGAGGCTCTAAGGTTCAATGCGACCGAGACTGAGCAGAGGAGGTCGCTCTAAGACCAGGAGTTTGTTGGTCGCTATAACACCGATTTCTTATGTATGACGTAGGATCCTCATAGACTCTATTCAACAAGAGGAAAGAGGAGGAGGAATTAGATGCTCGGCTCGCGACCAAAGGAGAAGAGGAAAATTCTTTGAACCTCCGAATAGTAGAAGCGAGCCGGAGAGAGGAAGACATGTCTGAGCGACTGCAAATACAAGAGGAGGAGTTGGAGAGGTTAAAAATGGATGTCACTCGTCTTGGTTCTTCGAAAAGTTTCTATCCCAGATTGACAGATCCTACTGTACTCAGGAGAAAGACGCTGATTTTAGATCTGAACGGGTTGTTGATAAGAACGGGACGTAATGACTTGGAGCTCCAAGGAGCTAAAGAGAGAGATTACCCAGTTGAGAGTTGCAAAAAAGATTTATTCTATGTGGTACGGAAGGGAGTTAAAGAGTTCACGGAGATATGCTGTCAAGATTTTCAAGACCTGATATGGACATCGCATACTATGAGCAACTGTAACTGTATCCTTCGATCCATGGAGAACAAAAAGTACTTGCATGTAGAGATCGCGTCAGGTCAGGTAAATTAGATAAACTCAATGCTATTAAAATCGTTTTAAGTGTTACCAGTTTTCACTTTGCTTCTACTTATCTTATCGCAAAATTGTACTCTGCAGATCTGTAGAATCTTTGGACAACCCATGTGTACTCGTTCCAAGACGACCAGAGAAGCTGCCACGGATAATTACTTGTATCTGAAGGAATTTTATCGTGTTCGTCTATAACTTATGTACACGAGATGTGTTGTTGATAGATGATTCTCTTGAGAAAAATAGAACTAATCATCTCTACAATGCAATCCATCCCCCTCTTTTATGCCAGAGTCGGATGACATGGACAGAGACAACTATCTTATGAATGTACTTTTACCATAGCTGAAATCATGAGGAAGCAGCACCCAAGATATCCCAAGTTATGTCACCGTAAAGTATAGATAGGCTTTTGGAAGAGAGCCTTATACCGCTCTTAAAAACTACTAAGGCACTATGTCACAAGAAGAAATCAACTTGATATGACGTTCTTGCAGTGTCCTTCAAGCGACCGACTTTATGAATAAATTAAGATGACGTTAATAAAGTGTGTTGTTTTCTGATTTGTGATGAAATTTGTGTTTGAACTGTTCAACTCTTCTCCCCGAACCAAACAGCTCCGCTGTAAAAGTCTTATAGAATCTGCCATCATTTTTCTCATTGGAGAGGTGGGAAAGGAGTTGACAATTCCAGCAAGCGTAAGGGAGTTAAACAGCAGTCTTGAGACACTGGTCCATGCATATCAGTAACTGATACACACCGAGACAAAATGGAGGGAAGATAACTGACGCAGAGTTCCTTAGATATACATTGGCCGTTCTCGACAAATCTCATTTCTGGAGGTTTTGTTGCAAGTGCTGCCTTAGGACCTCGAACACAACAGAGGCACTCCGGGATAAGCGTATCACTCTGGTAAGACGGTCAAGACGTATCATCGACAACTTTCTACCGAATCTTACGTGCTTATGGGTCTCAACGACAATTTTATATTAAATCTTATAGTACGTCGACAACTTTCTACTGAATTTTACGTGCTTATGAGGTCCGATGAAGTTATATTCTACTCTTGCGTGCAAACGATATGGTGGATAGACGTTGTGATGGATCTGATACTATTGGACATGTCTTGTGACTTAGACGCTGTATGAAAGAAAACATTAACATGGTCGTACCGCTAGTCAACAATCAGACTCAGACAATATCTGACTATGTGGAGGCACAGTTTTGCTTCAAGCATAGCTTTCTATTCATAATTGCAAGCATTATGGTGGTGTTTTCCACCAAAAGTCATCTACCAAACTCAAGAGTCAATCATTTACGATGACCAGTACTGGTTTGCACAAAAATCATCGATTCTTTCAAAGAATATATACCAATAGGTAAAGACTGTCATCAAAAGAACGATCTCTATTCATTCACTTTAAATGTCCAAATGTAATCAGTACATTTGGACTGTCAAACGCATAAACGCATATGATAGTCCATCATGACGATCCACAGAGACAGTCCATGTTCGTAGTGATCAAAGAATCAATCAGCGTCACCACTTCAATATAGCGAATGCGAACATAATCATCGATAACAACACGGTCAGAGACCGAGAACTCCACGAAAAAATCACTCTTATAATCATCGGTGGCATGAGAATGAGCTACTTGATGTCTCTCGTATGCACAACAGTCGATGTCATGAGAATGAGCTACTTGATGTCTCTCGTCTGCACAAGAGTCGATGTCTGGCTCTGGTGTGGTGCTTGTGCTCGATTCGGGTAACAGACACTGGGTAGGGGTGAGAATTTGAATAGCAGACATGCCTCGTTCTGAAACTGGAAGAGACACTAAATAACTATCTTTTTCCACATGGTTGTGCCTAGTCGATCCGAATGTATTCTCAGTCAATAACTTTACTCTTCACAACGATAAAGTGACAGTACCACTGCTGATCAACGTCTACGGTCCATCAGAACACTGTCTTCTCCGTGTAGTTCCAGTAGACTATAAGCTAAGGCGCTTATGTTTAGAAAATCCCTCCCAGCTTCTCATGCTATGGTCCACGCGTTGGCACTCTCGTCAGCTACCAGAAGCTGCAATCTGAAACATTTTTTCAAAGACACACGCTCATTTTTACATTTCGAACAAAACAACCCAGACCATTGCTATATGTGTTGCATCTGTCATATGTCTTGAATCCAGATTTCGCATACGCTAAGACAGAAACCTTCAATAACTGATGAGAGCAACACATATTAGTGTCCAAGCAGTCAACCAAGTACTGCAAGTTATGTCTCACGTACCTGCTCATTGTAGCAAAAGAACAAAACATCACGACTACACAACGCAATCAAGCTGTATTAGCGAAGATCAGATGAAAAGATCGATGTTAACACACATTGTGTTGTCACAAGTGAAACCTCACATTGCATGTTGTGCGACTATGGACCACGTAGTTCTTTACTTCCTGAGGACATCTGACAAATTGTTGTTAAACTGTGTAGTTCAAAATGAACGGAGAACTGCCTTCAGTCAAAATGACGAAGAACGATCTTGAGTGCACGAAGAGCTCGGTGATTGCGGTCGTGACCGTGACTGCAGTTCGGACCGTGACCGTGATCGTGATTGCAGTTCGGAGCTCGATGACTCGATAACAGATGAGTCGATCGACTACGTATCACTAATCAATTCGCACGTATAAACACCGACGTAATTAGGGGGACTGTGCCACAGCTGGGGGCTTGGAATAGAAAGAGCAAACTGGACCAGTACCGGAAGCAAGCACAAACCCAATGATGTACTCGGGAGATTTCCTTCCACTCGCGGACGTGTTGACGAGGATTACTGGTTCGAGCAGAGCTTTTGTAAATCCCGGGAGCCCACTGTACATGTAATTCACAGTATATTACAGACTAGTCGTAGTAACAAAAATATTCATAGTGTACATGTAACACATACTATATTACAGACTAGTCTTGGTAACGAGAAAGTAGCGCACAAATATTACAGAAGTCCCAGCAGCAGTATAGGCAAGTCCAAGACGATAAGTATGGCTACAACAGACGCAGTCTATATTCGGATTCTGTTGGAAAGAAACTCCTTATACAGAAGAATTCTATTTTCGTTAATAAAGTTTCCGGGGTCGACTTAGACAGTTTTCATTTTTTCATCGTGGTTGGAAATTCCGCAAACGGTAGGAAAAAAAGCCCAACTCTGGGCGTCACAAGACCCTCAAAGAGAAGCTCCGATTCACAAATGGATCTTAATAATACACGAATGGCTAGAAAATTTTACGTGAAACGAAATATTACAGTGGCTTGCGAGTATGCAAGGTGGGTTTAATGTTTTTTCTAATTTTTATGAGAAAAGTGTAGCAATAAAATTAAATAAATTAAACGTACGATAAATTTGTCTTTTGTTGGACATGTTGATATTTTTATATCTCTTGGGGTCCGCTTTGAAGTGCATTATTTATAAGTTTTTCATGAATTCTGTATACTAATTAATACTTATAGAGAAATTATTTTTCTCTCATAAAAATAATTTAGATCTATAACTAAATATGTACAAAGTAGTCATTAATAATTCATTCATGAGATATATTTTATTTAACTTAGATAAATAAATTCTGACACTGCAATCCATTACATGTATTCTAAATATTAGGATTTATTTTCTCCATTCCACGCTTGTATGTTGCTTTCCTTCTTGCATATATTCACTTTGGTTACATATATCTTTAGGTATTTCAAAGTTTTCAGAAGAGGAATATTTACAAACGGTTTAAGTTATTACCCAAACACTTCCATCCGGAAGGGTTAGATAATAAATTAATCTGTTGATTATTTGATTATTTGAGCTCAGCAGACTGTAGCACTTATCTCCTCCCAGTCATGTCTGGACCTCCTGCACTTATGGGTTAAGTCTTGCTCTTTTCGCAACCGTTGGTCTAGCTAACCTATAATAGTTAAAAAATTATTTTATTATTTCATTAACTTATAATATAATTATTAGTTAGTACATATATATTTTTATATCATTAAGAGAGCAAAAGTTCCCCATATGTTCATCTAGCAGGTATATTTTAGCCAGATGGTGTTCAAGGTTTTATCATCAATCAATCACTCCCTCTCAAGTTATGACTTGTTAGTTGATTCTGGAGTTGCAGATTATGTCATCAAGTCAATCAAGTTTTCTTGGTTTAGTTCATAGAGTGAGTTTATAAAAATTTTGAGTTCAAATATTGCTTAATATATTTCAATATTCTGTACTTATTTTAATATGAATATTAAATAATATTAATCTTTATAAAATTTAAACTATACTTAAATTAATGTCACTCACAAGAATTTCGCACTCACATTAATTAAGTATACACACTAAATACGATAGAGAGTGTAGTTTGCCAAGGAAGTCTACGACCTCATCCCAGAGGTGCCGGAATCTGACTCCGTCAAAGCAAAAACTTCTGCGGCTGTTGACATCGTAGCACTTTACCAATCGCGCGTCGCGGATTTGGCGTCGCCGCTGATTATGTAGATCACTAAACGCGCATACAAACCCGCCACTTCTTTGCAGGCAGGAGCCGGGCCGCAGGGCACACGAAAGCGGGTGTCCAGGTCACATGTGGGATCCTGCTCCAAGGCTCCAAGCCAAAATGAGGTTACCACGTGGCTCGATGATTAGACTCTCCTCTGCGGGCGGGGCTGATGACCTTCCAGCAGAAGTGGACAATTTTTCTCTACGAAGAGCTACCACTTGGGCACGAGACTTGACAAAGAAATGAAGACCCGCATGTGAGAAACCCAACCCAAATGAGGTGGATAGAGAGCTCGACATATCGTGAAGCATACCGTCCCTATCTAGCCATGGTCAAGGGAAGGCTGACAGACAACAGGTCAGGTCTCAGGTCTGAACTCCGTAGTTTTCAACTAGATATCCTCCATGTCATGTGAAGTTGATTGGAAAGTGGAAAGGTAGATGGAACCGGTACCTGCCAACTTATCCAGAGAAACAACTAACTTTGGTCGTACCGAACTATTCTCCTTTCGAAGGATGATTTGTCCACAGTTTCCTATGCAACGAGGAATGTTCGTTTGTCTGCTCATGCTGCTTTCACAAGCATCTATTTTCGCCGGTCGTTGGACTTCTGTCGATGGTCAATACGTGAAAGAGCTGCCTGAGAAAGAATATTAAGAGATATTTTATATTCCGGTACTTGTAGAGCTTCGTCCCCATAGCTATACTGGCCGGAGTTGATAATCAATAGTAATGAAAAATGATAGAAGGAAAAATAAAAAGTTGTTTTAATTAATTAAGATATTACAAATATGATCGGGAAACACTGATGACTCCCGTATCACATTTCTAACTTAACGTATATAATACGGCCGGCTAACGGTGGACTTCCAGCACCGACCGGCGTTCAGTCAGCTTGTGAAAGCCCCATCAACTGTCCGCGTCTCTCGTCCCGGCGGCCTTCTCGCCTACCTTCTGTAACCCGTCATCCACCTGACTGTGGTTGGAACGTAACCAACTCCCAATTTCCCAGTATTAGCATTTGGTCCACGCAGTAAGCACCTTGGGTTGTCTGCCCGTTACCACGTTGCATGCATCCAAGTAGTCGTGGATGCATGCATTAGGGGGCCATGAAGTTTAGGCTCATTAGGGGGCACTAACGTTCGTTGTTGTCCTTTCTTCGTGGACACTGGATCGCCCCACTTCGTGGGGTTGCGCATTGTGTCATTCTCGCCTCATGCAAGTTTTGCTTTTCTTGTATCTTACAAGGCAATCGTCCGCAATCTACACCTACGAACGTCATCTACCCTACAGTAGTCTTCTAAGAGTCAGAATTTCTACCCACAACATCAGCTCATAGCCTCATACCCCTTATTCATTTTTCTTTTTCCTTCAAATTACATTACATTATATTATACTTTATAACGCCTTGCAACTTTACTCAAGAATCAAGGTGGTGAAGCGACAGGCGGCGTCCCGTCCACGTAAGGAAATCTATACAGCGTGGAGGAAATCCATAAGCAGGCCTTCTGTGCCGTCTACTGAAATTCCATGGTCTGGTGGCGGGGACCAACATTCGATTCAGCTGGACGAACTAGCCGGAGGGTCCACGTCACCAACATTCAAAATCAGCTAGAGCAGCTGATTTATCGAACTGTGTGAAAAGGTTAGCGTGCCATTCACCAGTTCAGGACTTCATTTCTCGGGGGCCCTTCAAGGTCCCCTGTGATACACGTGGTATTCAGTTTATCCAAACTACCAGTTTGGATATACTCAATACCACGTAAGCCTAACCATTACGTATGAATAGCTCACAAAGATGCCTCTCCGCCATCCCGTTTACGTGGACCACGTAGAGCTTCAATCACATACTTACAGTTGGGAGCTTGTTCGAACTCAGTTGACCCGACCATAAAGTCTGTATTTATCTTAAGTCTAGACATGTAGTCGTCCGGACAAAATACGAAAGGGAATTATCTCGTATTAATATAATTTAGATTCCGGTTTTTGACATATTTCTAACCATGGAAATTCAGAAAAGAGAATAACATAAAAGATCAGTGCAATCAGGAAGCGGAGTTAGATATTGCCACTCATCATGCGTTAGAGAAAAGGCGTCTTCCTTCCATATTCACTCTCCTCCATCCTCTATGATGGAGGAAGCAAGCAAATATGCAAGAGTTTGATAATTATTTAATTAGTAATTAAATTTTTAGTTTATCAACGTCTTTTTCTGGTAATCTCTCGCACTCACACTCTCAAGAAGTGCATCTATCTTTGTAACTCCGTTTTTTATTATTAACTTTAATGCTGTACAGTGATTAACCAGAAACCACGTGGTGGTTACAAGATCACGGCAAAGACTTCAAAGGACAAGATAACTGAGATCGCGAACCTTAGAAGGCATTCTTCGGTTTTTCTAGTCTACACACTTTCACTACGGGAGGAGAAGTCTGGTGGCTGGGAACATATTGCAGCTATAGGAAACAGAGAGAGAGAGATGTGCAGACTGGGGACAGAGACCAGAGAACACAAAGAATAGATCGTTGATACATTGATGTGAGCTAATGATACAATAGGATTTCTAGTGTTCATTAGACAGTTAATATGATAATTAGTCTGTTGAGTGAGAAATCAACATGTTAAACATGAAGACAAGTTTTCTGGAGAAATTATAGTTCTGAAGTGAAATTCTCATCGAAGAGTTTCAGAGCAGAGAAGATTTCCGGTCCAAGAGTCTCCTGTGACCTTGTCAGCAAACAAACGCCGTGTCATGTATATGAGCATGTGATTTCATCTATTTTATGATAAGTAAGCTTGGATTGTGTGCCAAAGCTGAATAGGAAGCATCTGGTGTGGTGTTGATTCTTACTTCTCAGCATCCACTAAGATTCATAGTCATGTTTGTTGCTCTCATGAGTCATTGCGTTTCGACTTGATCACCAGTAGCGGAAGCGCTTCCTAAATATCATCCAGTCTAGATCTAGAACTATTTTCTCTGCGTTCTGAAACCTGAAATTAAGATCCGAGATATTCATGTAATGTATATGAGCTTGTGATTTTATCTATTTTATGATAAGTAAGCTTGGATTGTGTGTCAAAGTTAAATTGGAAGCATCTGGTGTGGTGTTGATTCTATTTTTGTGTAATTATTTTATCTTCTTACTTCTCAGCGTCCACTAGGATTCATAGTCTTGTTTGTTGCTCTCGTGAGTCATTGCGTTCCGACTTAATCACCAGTAATGAAAGCGATGTCCAAATATCGTCCAATCCAGATCTAGAACAATTTCTCATGCGTTCTGAAACCTGAAATTAAGACTCGAGATATTCATGTAATGTATATGAGCTTGTGATTTCATTTATTTTATGATAAGTAAGCTTGGATGGTGTGTCAAAGCTGAATTGCAGCGTCCACTAGGGTTCATAGTCTTATTTGTTGCTCCAGTGAGTCATTGCTTTCCGACTTGATCACCAGTAGCGGAAGTGCTGTCCAAATATCATCCAATCTAGACTTAGAACTGTTTCTCCTGCGTTCTGAAACATGAAATTAGGACCCTAGACTTACAAAAGACTAACTCGTTATCTAAAACCCGTCTCACAGTTTGAGTTATGGGTTACGGAGATGGATAATTATTTGGAGAATTTTGATGAGCATAGTTGGTTCACCTATACTGTTAGTAGACTGGAAGAAGATGCTAAAGAATGATATGGAGGTCAACAATGGATGAGGAGTTTGAATGGAACAACTCCTATACCCACTGGTCGGAGCTGAAGATGAGCTCCGACAACATTTGGTACCAGTTGATGAAGCTACACAATTTCGACTAGAGCTCATTCATTTGAGACAGACAGTATCTCCAACAATTTTTTGAGCTGGTTATTTTTTGCACATGATGCGATCGATCTGTTATTTCACTTGAAGAAAGGATTGCAAGGTTTCTATGCTAGTGTGTTTGATAGTTGGGTTATGTTTCACAAGTCCGAGGACATGCAAGACTTGTTTGCATATCTAGAAGCCGCAGAGAACACTAGAGAACGTAACTATCGTGCAACCCTTCCGAGTTTTAGTGTGGAGCAAGTGGTGGCGAGCCTAGTAGAGGATTTTGGTGGAATCCTCAAGGACAGATAGTGTGGGTGGAACAAGACGTGGTGGTCGAAGATTTGATGCATCAGGAAGATGTTCCTTGTGGATCTCAGCAATGAGGAGTTACTCATGGTCCTACTCAAACACGACCTACTGTATCTTATGCATCCAATACAGGATCAAACCAAACTTCGGCTTCAAGTGTTAAGAGTAGTGGAGTTGTGGAGCTAACAATGCTACACCTTCAAGGATGATCATATGTTTTCGATGCAGATGTGATGATCATATTGCTCGTGAATGACCTCAATGTTCAACAACGAGCACCGTTCGTGGTTTGACAACTGAAGAGACAACCAGTGTTGAAGAACCTGTTGAGGTGACTACTGGAGCAGAGATATGTGCTGGTGAGTATTTTGTAGAATATGAAGATTTTCTGTCATAGATTGTAGTGAAAGTAGGAAACTAACAATGTTGTTTGCTCATTGATACTGGAGCGGATGTGAACGTTTTGGATGAGAAATTAGTCATGATCTTAGAGATAACTATAACCAAGATTACGAGCTCATTGTTGATAAAGTTTGTGCAAGATAGCACAACCGTTACAGAATAGCTCATGAGGGTTCTTGTTACCGTTGGAGAGGTAACTAGGAAGCATGAATTTCTAGTTTTGAACTTGGGTAACACAATGGATGGTATCTTGTCCTGGTTTTGGTTACAAAAGACTAGGGCAAAGCTAGATGTACAAGAAGAGAACGTCATAGTCATGGATCGATGAGGCTTGGATCAACCACATGCATTGATTGTCAAAGAGTGACCTAAGGAGCCAAACCATGCACCCATAGATTCCAACGAGCTAAGGTGGCATTTCAGATCTACACAGCCAGACAGTTTGGAAAGCAGATCAAGTCGGTTGATGAAGCTTAGATTGCAGTGATGTCTAAATCCAAGATGGAGACGGGTGAAGAAGACCGTGTTACTGCTCTTCCCATACATCCTGATATGCAAGTAATGATTGAGCTATTCTCACATAATGCAGGATTAGTTGGATCATTATTGATATGGTTCTTGGAGCTACACGCATTGCAGTGCTAGCAAGACGAATATCGTTTGATGAGCTAACATAGCTGAAGAAAGAGTTGGTAGCTCATGGTATCTTATGACTTAGTATATCACTTTATGTTGCTCCAGTGTTGATCGTGGTCAAGAAAGATGATGATTTTCGCATGTGTGTAGACTACCATGCACTTAATAAGGTTAGTCTTGTCAAGAACAAGTACCATCTTTCTCTCATGGATGAAACCACATGTCGATTGATCACAATAAGATACTTCACTAAGTTGGATCTGCGTTATGGATATCACCAAATTCGGATCAAGGAAGAAGATGAAGAGAAGACATCTATAAGGACGAGATATGGCTTGTTTGAGTATACAATGTTGCAGTTTGAACTGTCCAATGCACCTGGTACTTTTTGCAGGTTTAAGAATGAGATCTTCAGAGATCTCTTGCATGAGAGTGTTATCGTGTACTTAGACGATATCATTATCTTCTCATCCACTTGGGATCTAGCAGATGTTGAGACAATGTTCAAGCGCCTAGAAGAACACCAATTGTATCTCAAGAAGAGCAAGTGTTCTTTTGGACAAGAAAGTGTAGTGTTTCTAGGATGTTTGATTGATGCGCAAGGTATTCATCCTAACCGAGTCAAGATTCGAGTCATTATCAAATAGAAGAGACCTGAGAATGTTCGTGAGCTCATATCTTTTCCTGGTTTAGCTACATACTTTCGGTGCTTTGTTTATCAATTTGCACATAAAGCCGCACCTTTGTTTGATTTATTACGCAAGACATCCAAGGTTATGTGGAACCCATCAGCTGAAAGAGCGTTCCAAGAAGTGAAACAAACATTGACAGAAATGCACGTGCTAGCTCTTCCAAAGATGGGAGAACCTTTTGAGGTTCACATAGATGCTTCTCAATGCGTCATTGGAGGAGTTTTGATGCAAAGAAAGCATCCAGTGGCTTACGAAAGTCACAAGTTTTCAAAAACTGAGGTAAAATGGTATGCTCATGCAGGAGATGTTTGCGGTTGTTCATTGCTTGAAACGTTGGGAGCATTATCTATTGCCAAGCAAAGTCATTGTTGTAACGAACTGCGAGGATAATACATACTTTCAGAATAAATCTCATTTGTCACGTAAACATCAGATATGGCAAGTGGAACTTACAAATTTTGTATCAAATGATGATATCAAAAAAGAAAGAAAAATATTCCAGTAGATGCGCTAAGCAGATGTGTCCAAGCTTTAACAACTGAGGACACAAGTGAAGAGCTCTTAGATCGAATCTGACAAATATTACCAGATGATCCTCAAGCTCAACGTTGGACAAGTCAACAAGAGAGAGATCCATTAGTATGTAATCTCTCATTCCGCAATGGGCTTTGGTTTTATAAGCAAACCACAGTGTATGTTCCAGCCAGATCGCTAAAGATACTAGTCATGCAAGAAGCGACATGGAGGACATAATAGAACATTGCAACAAGTTAAGGTGCAGTTCTACTGACCATCCATGTTAGAGGATGTAGTCAAGTATGAACAGATATGTTAGCAACAACGAACTGAGCAAAGGAGACTTGCAAGGTTGTTGAGGCCTTCGTCAATACCTAATGGGTCTTGAGAGAGCATAAGTATGGACTTATGCACTGATTTGTCTGAATCAGGAGGTTTCGATGCTTTGTTAGTTGTCATAGATTGTTTTAGCAAGCAAACTCACCTTATCCCTTGTAAGGAAGCATTGACTTCAAGAGACACCGGTGAACTAACCATACGATATGTCTTTAAGTATCATGAGATTCCTATAGACATTATTTCAGACTTGGACATGAGGTTTGTGGTTGAGTTCTGGAAGGATTTGTTTCGAAGAGCCAAAACTACTTTCAAATTCAGTTCATCTTATCATCCTAAAATTGATGGACAAACAAAAAGGACGATACAGATAGTGGAGCAAAGACTAAAGAACTATATCATGCGAGATCAGAGTAAATGGAGCGAGCACTTGGACTTGGTGGAATTTGTATATAATAACACCAAACGTTCGAGCACTAGATTTAAACCATTTGAAGTGGTTTATCGTGGCTATTATGCATCGTGGACTCCTATAGCTTTAGCTACCAAGGGACATGAAAATATAGGAAGGTCATAACGAAGGATCTTCTAGATCTATAGACTTTCATATGTGTTCAAGGTATTGTGTTTCAAGAGGCAAAGAAACACATGGAGAAGGTACAACAACGGTATGCCAAGTATGCAAATTGTGGTAGATAAGACGTATAGTTTGAAGAAGGATAGAGAGTTTGGTTACGAACTAAGAACTTCAGAATCCTAGCGGGGTGGACTTAGTCAAGAAGCTTCTTCCAAAGTGGGCAGGACCATTATTGATTGAGAAGAAGTTAGATCTTGTGACATAAGTTATATTTTCCGGCTAGTATGAAGCATTATCACCCTATCATTCATGTTTCTAACTTGAAAGTGTTTCACGAAGAACTATGGTCATTGCTAGGAAGATATAAAAAATGACATCCGGTGTAAAAATTATTACCAAAACTTGACGATCTTGAGTTGATTGAGATAGTAGATCATCGAGCAGCACCGAATCCAGATGGAGTTGGAGAACTCGTTCCTCAATATTTGTGCTGTTGGACAAGTAGAGTTTCGAGATTGGTAAGGGAAGCTTGGGAGTTTTTAGATAATTTAGCGCTATACAAGTTTTATGAGCCACTACGTAGATATTTTGTGAGATGATAGATTGCAATGGTCTCTTTCAGCCAAATGATGGATTGAATTGAATCAGAAGAGTCATGTCGAAGGGTCCTTCAAGGACTTGGACCGAGTAGATCTGACCAATCTACTCATCTAAATGTGAAGTTGTGTAATGTTGACTATTTTTGACTGTCGGATATCAATCAGGTTTAGACTGAAGCTACTATGATGTATCACAGTAAGGAGGTGGATAAAAAAAAACTGACGAGTTCACCACCTAAAAGCTAAGGTTTTGTCTCGTCCGAAAGCTTCAGTTGGTGATCGGTAATAAGCATAGCTCAGAATTGAACAAGATGCAGACGCTCTAAGAGAGAGCTTGATATTATCCTAGATGGGGTAGTGTTTTCATGAGTTGGAAGAGTGTTTCGCATAAGAATGGTTGGAGGTACTGCAGTTTAGTGAAAGAACTGCACTTTGTTGGTTGGGGCGGTTGTAAACTCATTTTTTATTATTAACTTTGACGTTGGGCAGTGATTAATCAGAAATCATGTGACAGATACAAGGTCACATCAAAGACTTGAAGGGACTAGATAACTTGGGTCGCGAATCCTAGAAGGCACTGTTCGTTTTTCTAGTCTATACTTTCACTACTGGTGGTTGGAACAAATTGTAGCTATAGAAAATAGAGGGAGAGATGTACAGACTGAGAGACAGAGACCAGAGAACACAGAGAGTAGATTGTTGGCACATTGATGTGAGCTAATGATACCAAAGGAGTTTTAGTGTTGATCAGACAATTAATATGATACTTAGTCTATTGAGTGAGAAATCAACATGTTTAGAGTGAAGACAAGTTTTCTAGAGAAATTTTAGTTCTGAAGTGAAATTCTCACCGGAGAGTTTCAGAGCAGGGAAGATTGTCAGTCCAAGAATCCTTCGTGATCTTGTCAGCAAACAAACACCGTGTCATGTATATGAGCATGTGATTTCACCTATTTTATGCTAAGTAAGCTTGGATTGTTTGCTAAAGCTGAATTGGAAGCATTTGTTGTGATGTTGATTCTATTTTCGTGTATTTACTTTGCCTTCTTACTTCCCAGCGTCCACTAGGATTCATAGTCTTGTTTGTTGCTCCCGTGAGTCATTGCGTTCTGACTTGATCACCAGTAGCGGAAGCGTTGTCCAAATATCATCCAGTCCAGACCTAGAATTGTTTCCTCTGTGTTCTGAAACATGAAATTAGGATCCGAGATATTCATGTAATGTATATGAGCTTGTGATTTCATCTATTTTATGATAAGTAAGCTTGGATTGTGTGTCAAAGCTGAATTGGAAGCATCTTGTGTGATGTTGGTTCTATTTCTGTGTAATTATTTTGCCTTCTTACTTCCCAGCGTCCACTAAGGTTCATAGTCTTGTTTGTTGCTCCCGTGAGTCATTGCGTTCCGACTTGATCACCAGTAGCGGAAGCGCTGTCCAAATATCGTCCAATCTAAACCCAAAACTATTTCTCATGCGTTCTGAAACCTGAAATTAAGACACGAGACTTGCAAAAGACTAGATGGTTATCCTAAACCCGGTCGACGGTGGTTAAGTCCCTTGTGCTTATTAGCAGAAAGTTTGACGAAATGGATCTGAATACAAAAATAAAGTATAAAGGTCTTCAGGGAGGTTCAAGTTCGGTGACTAATTGATTAGAGACAAAAGATTCTATTCTGAGATCTGCGATCGAACGTTTCATCTTTAGTTCCATTATGGATTATGTCAGTATCTCCTCGCATCTTTTGGTTTAACTAATATTTAACATTTAAATATAATTTTAATTTAGCTTTTTATTAAAATATTTATGTTTTTCCAATAACAGCAAGAGTTCCCCAAAAATTCATGTTTTGCATGCGTATTTAGCTTGATGGGGAGTACTTTCGTCTGTCGGCTTGAAGCGAGGAGGAACAAGTTTGATTTCTTGCATTTCTCTAATAAGATAGTAAGAAATGTTTTCTAAATGTTTGTTTGAGAAAGGTTGAGTACATGTACAGCCCGTCGAGTATACATTTCTTGTATTATATGCATATGCATGTTGCATATTATTCACCTCTTCCATCTGAAGATGGAAAAGTACTGCAAGCCTAATCTATTATCTATCCTTCCGACCGGAAGGGTTAGAACTTTCATTTTTAATAAAACTTGGCATAGAATTTCTATACAGTAATTACATCTTTTCTGATAACCTATATCGAGCAAAGTTCTCCAAAGGTGGTTGAACATGCATATTAAACATATAATAACATTCTTCACAATTTGATCATATGTATAGCTACTTTAGCCCTCATGCACATATCGTCATGTAACTGTAAACTTGTGTGTCATAGATAAACCTTGGAGTTGAACAGAAGTGAGGTTCGAGCATCTCCTTCTGATGGAGGAGGCAAATGTATAAGGGTTCAATTCATTATATAATTCTTCTTTCAGAAAATTAATCTGTTGGTGGAAAATATGCTTTCGTCAAAAGTTCTTGCATTTGTACTCTTTGCAGCGCATGAGTCTATGTTTCTTTTGTGGATTATATCTGGATCTTCATGTATCTCCAGGTCCGATTTAGAAATAATTTTGATTTTTCCTATAAACTTGGTACATAGTTTTCACTTAATATTTATATCTTCAGCAAACTAACAAAAGTTTCCGAAGTTGATCTTGCATGTATGACATCATATAGGCTTCAGTAAAATGCTCAACAAAACCTCATCTCTCTCTACAAAACATTTATTGAATATCAACTGAGAAAGAAACGTTCTGAGGATACTATGCAGACACAAACAAATACGTCTAGAGTTTACATCACAGATGCAATGTCTACTTGATTAATTTCTTGAGATTTAATCTTCGTCCCAAGAAGTGGAGACTTCGATGAAGAAAGAAGAATCGTGGAAGAAGCGAAGTTGACAAGAACCTCTAACACGAGCACCTGCACCAGCACCACATTATGATGTGGTAGGCAGAAGTCTTTCTTCTTGAAGTCATGTGTTTCAAGTTGCATCAATGTTGAATTGATCAGTGCTTGCAGATCTCAGTAAAAAGACTACCTTAAACATAATGTCATGTTGGTTCTTTTTATACCGTGATGGGTTTAATGGTCATGGGTCTTAAACTAACATGTCTATAAGGAAAATACAGCAAATATATAGTCAAAATATATATATAGTTGTAATATAGCAAAAAACAAATATAAAATATGAATTTGCAACACATCCACAAGGTTCTAGTTCACATTCATCGTTGTTGTGTATATTCAACATGTGTGAATATTTCCTTACACATCCTACAAAATGATAGTATAAGAGTATCTCATTTTTCACTTTTTTCTTCACAAAGCTACCTTTAATGACAATAGCTCATCTCATGTTGAAATTTCCTTATTCTAGAGATCATATCTTTGCATGAAACACACAAGAAGGAACAAAGACAAGTGCTCTAATAGGGCGTTGTCAAGGAGAGTCCTTCTCAAGAAGGACGAGTCTTCTGAATGTGATCGATTGCGGATAGAGGTAGAGACTGAACAAGAAAACAAGAGCCAACTAGCTCGTCCACAACGGCTGAAGCCTCTCACAGAGATTATACTCTGACTATAAGTCACTTACTACTCAACAAGATCAGTTCTCAGCTGTCAGAAGACAGATCCACCTCCAAACACAACATATAGAAGAAATCTAAACTCCAAATACTTTATTTCTCTTCCGAAGACACTTAATAGTCCTCCACAAACATCAATTTGACAATCGATCTCTACTCAATAGGACCCCCTTACGTTGATCACAACAGATCACTCCCAGCAATCCATACTCACTCAACAGATCTTCTCCCGTTCCTCAGAAAGCAGATTGCTCTCCAAAAGTTTATAATTGATGAAAATCTGAACCTCCAACGCCTTGTATCCCTTCTTGCAGTAGCTTCAACACTGAAATCTTTCAGAAATCTGCCCTTCTCAGTCTTAGTAGATGTTCCTCCTCCACTCAAATAGATGTTCTCTCATACCAGATTCATCTCCAAACAGTCTTAGTAGATGAAATTCAAGCTCCTATTCTTATCCTTCTCTCTGTGACAGCCTCCGAACTGAAATCCTTCAGAAAATCGATCCTTTCAGTCCTTGGCTTCTCCTACTCGTCTCGACGGCTATCTCTTGGAAAAAAAAGTAGAATACTCTCTTTCGCACGACGTCGGCTATTTTCTCCAAACCCTTAACACCCTTGCTAAGCTAGGGTCCTTACAAATCATAACACCCCTACTAAGCTAGGGTCTTTATAAGCAGACCTACTTATCAAGTAAGAAGGTCCCCTGCTAAACTAGGCCTTTCTTATTATTTATGTAACAATCAAGCAGACCCCTTGCCAAGCTAGACCCTTTCTTATTAAAAATTTCTCAACTCTTGATGCCACTTTGGTTATAGTCACAGCCCATCCAATGTAGACCGAAGCTCTTACACTTATGAAGCCAACCACATGACTTACATCCCCACCATATGTGCACCAAGTATCTCCCGTGCTATAACCAAGGTGGCATGTGGAGGCTTAGACCAAGAACCTCATGATTAAGAGAGATATTGGTCTACCGCCCCTAGATATCTAAGACGTGGCTGCATATCCAACATAGACTCCCATCCAGGAGGTCAACATGGTGGCATGTGGAGGCTTAGACCAAGAACCTCATGATTAAGAGAGATATTGGTCTCTCACCCTTAGATATCTAAGATGTGGCTGCATATCCAACATAGGCTCCCATCCAGGAGGTCAACATGGTGGCATGTGGAGGCTTAGACCAAGAACCTCATGATTAAGAGAGATATTGGTCTCCCGCCCCTAGATATCTAAGACGTGGCTGCATATCCAACATAGGCTCCCATCCAGGAGGTCAACATGCCGAAATAGGAAACAGAGGTCATGAGGATTTGAGCCGGAGACCTCTTCTTCCTAGGTGGGCGCCCTTATCATTGGGATGGCATCTGTTTTCGTTAGAAAAGCAAATACAATTGGTACATATTTCTAAAGGAAGGAAGTTATCTCTACAATCTTTACTAGCTTTTCTTACACCAACTTCTCTCTGCAACTCCGTTTTTAGTGAATGAGGAGTCAAAACTATAGTATTCGCTAACACCTACGCACTCACACTATCAGATCATGAAATCGAGTCACGAGCCAAAATCGACAGATTTCTCTTTTTTGCACTTTTCATAACTTAATACTTGTCCTAACTATTACTTAGAATAATTTTTTCTGCAACCGAAGGTATGAAGTCTCTCTTCTCAGCGAGCATCACATTCTAGTACTTCTCGCTCCTTTGAAGGTGATATTTCAACTCAAGCTAGGGTGCAGCTTGTCAAGTACAGCCTTAGCTTAGCTCCTACTCAGCTTGATAAGCTGGGGCACAGCTTCTTGAACAAATGTCAATATGAGTATCTTGTGAAGATCAGTTTCATCAAGTGGACAGTCATGCAATACGACACCGTAAGGATAATTTGTTGTGTGAAGTAGTAACTGACATCTACTGAGCAGTGACAATGTTCTAAGGATGCTAGAAGCCAAGTTGAACCACTAGAAGATGAGATTTACTTCTGGAAGCCTTGGTCAGAGCCTAGTAATAATCTTCCTTATCTTCTCAGTGTACATTTGTGTTGTATTTGAAGTAGTAGTTGTGTGTATCTAGAGCACCTTTTGAAGGGTCTGGAAGTTGTGTGGTGGTGTGAATTAGAAGAGATTTCTAGACGGAATCAGTGTGTTTGTGAGTTTGAACAGATCATAGAACTTAAAATAATGTAACTAGTGTAAATCTTCTTGGAGAACGAAATGTTTTATGCTACAATGGTGTAAAGAAGAAATCTTGAGATATTACATATGGTCTCTTGTAATTTTGACGCCGCTTACATGATCCAAGTGAGGAATCTTGCTATAGGATTGAGATGGTATAACCTTTCACTCCTACCTCGCCTGCTCGGTTTGACCGTTATACTCTTAAGGACATGGTCGATACTGTACAGACTAGGACGTCATGGCAACCTTCTCTATCACAGAGACCTCTAAATCCTCTTCTCGAGACATGTAACAGTTGTGGAGAAACCAGACACTAGTGGTCTACTTGCCTCCATCCAAGAAGACAGATTGAGCAAGTACCCTTGTGCAGAAATGACAAGGAAGCAAGACACTTCATAGGGAACTGTCCTCAGGCTCAACGACCTCTGCAGATGGTCAGGTTTGCAGATACCACACCTCCTGCAGATGGAGCATCCACTTCTAAACTTGAGTTAGCAGTGGTGCAACATATCTCTGTAGAAGAAGAAGATTCTAGGGATTGCATACATTGTTTGCACATTGAGGAAGATGAACCAAGCCCTGGGAAGCATATAGGAAAAGAGCCTCAGCTGCAGAAGATGCACAGACGAAGAAGTCACCTGAGGAAGCACCACCATTTATCTTGGCCAATGGAACTACTTGGAGTCCTTGCTCCGATTCAGATAGTTGACCTCCAGAGGAAATTATGGATGATGCAATACTCAAGGTGAGTACCAGAAGTAGAGACAAGTCAGAATCCTGTCATAAGAGAAGCAAGGAGACACATGAGAAGAAACATCACAAAGAGAGAACACCCTCTCCAGAGCGACCTTCTTCTCATGCTTATGACAGAGAAAATATGAAATACTTTGCTCTTGACATCCAACAAGAAGTAGAAGTCATCATGCAAGAAGAACTGGAGAAGCGAAGGAAAACAGTACAGATGTTTTCTCCACCGACCATGGAGCCGTCGATCCCCAGAAGTATATGTGAGGGGGGCTCGATGCCTGGGTGGGCCAGGACGAGTCATCCAACCCCAGGGTTCGACGGGCGGACTCTGGGGACATGAGGTGATGGCTGGGCCGGTTCCAAGGCACGTTCCGATCCAGACTTGGACGTCTAGACTTAGGAACGATGTAAGGGCTGGGGCAAGACTAGGGAACGAGTCGGCGAGTTAGACCACCGTTGAGGAGCCTAGACCTAGACGCACATCACGGGCGGTTGGGCTGCTAGATGTGCTGGAGGCACCGTTTAGGACCTTGGACTTTATTGGAAGTCCGCCCCAAGTCATCTTGTGACTTGCTCATGTTTGGGACCGACCTAGGCGGGTCTAGGTCGAGACTTAGGGAATGCTGAGCTTGATGAATAGAGAGACGATCCGGTTCCGATCTGGACCAAACTGAGATAAGATAAGTGGTGCATGGACGCTAACTTGCGATTGTGTTTGCAGGTTAGCGGTGTAAAGTTTACGACCTACTGACCAAGAGCTTCCGTTGGGGCAACAAGGCGATAGGTGCGCGAAAATTGAGTGCTACGAAATTTCGGAAGAAGAGCTTCCAGAAAACCAAAGTATTGTCTTTTCTTCGCAAGATCAGTTAGCTGATCATTCATAAGCTTAGTCAGATCTAGAAAAAGCTCCCAAAACGGAATATTTTGGTGAAAGGAATGGTGAATCCTGACGACCTCCAAAAGATGGAGATTGCCCCAAGAAAGAAGTGAAGCTTTCCAAGATAATCGAAGACGAGCAGCTGGAAGACGATCCGAGGATCTGGTAATCCGAGAACTCCTAACAGAGTTTCAAGATGTCTTAGCGTGGACCATATAAGACATGAAGGGCATACCTAGAGAAATGAGAAAACATCGGATGGACTTGCTGGAAGACGTTGTTCCTGCACGGCAAAGGCAATATTTATTCAACCTCAAGTACTCACTTCTTGTGAAAGATCAAATTGACCAGTATTTGAAAGCATGAGTTATCTTCCTAGTGATTAGCAGTGAGCGGGTGGCTCCAGTTGTCACCGTTCTCAATAAGCAAACAGATAAGACCATGGTGTGCCAAGACTTTCAAACGCTGAACTTGGCCACGAAGAAGGACCATCATCCTTTGCCATTCACAGATTTTGTGTTAGACGAAGTAGTAGGACACGAGTTCTACACCTTCTTGGACGGGCATTCTGGATACAACCAAGTATCAACCAGAGAAGAGGATAAGTCGAAGATGACTTTCACTACTGATTGGGGAACTTATGCATATAACCAAATGCCGTTTGGTTTGTACAACGCTACTGCCGCATTTCAGAGGCTGATGATTATGATTTTTAAGGAGTATCTTCAGATTTTTATGAAGATCTTCTTAGATGATTTTTTTGTGTTTGGACCCAAGATGGACCATCTGATATTTTTGAGGAAGTGTTTTTTTGAAGTGCAGAGAACATCGTTTGACTCTGCGTCTTGAGAAGTGCTTCTTCAGAATGACAAAGAGAATCTTGTTGAGTCATAGGATTTCTGGAAGATGTATAGAAGTCGACTGTGCCAAGGTGGAAGTTATCATGAAACTTCAACCACCTGCTAACCTGATTCAGTTGAGAAGTTTCTTGAACAACGTAGAATACTACAGGAGGTTCATTGACAGGTATGCAGAGGTAGCAGGAAGACTTACCAAACTGCTGAAAAAGGACAAACCTTACGTTTGGACTTCGGAGCAGCAAGAAGCTTACGAGGAGACAAAAAAGCTATCAGAATCTCCCGTCTTAAGACCATCTGATTGAGAAAGAGTCTTCCACATTTATGTGGATGTCTCTACTTTTGCCATAGAGGTGATATTGAGGCAAAAGACGATAAGAAGAAAGATTATCCTATTTACTATGCGGGAAGACAACTCAGCGATGCAGAGAAGAAGTACTCGACAACTGAGAGGGAGTGCCTTAGCATGATCTATTCCTGTAGGAAGTTTAGGCATTATCTTTTGGTCAACCCTTTTGTCTTCTATGTGGATCATTTTTCTTTGAGCATTAAGTTAAGAAGGTAGACTTGTCAGACATGATTACTAGATGGATTCTTCTACTTCAAGAATTCACTTATACTGTTGAGTATAGGCCTGGAAGGCAACATGTTAAAGTTGACTACCTGTCCAGACTTGAGACAGAACCACGAGAAGACGAGGTGGAGATCCTACTCCACAATTACACCTCTTACCGATTATGAGTTGAGTTACTGTTGGAGCTTGGATTTTGCAGGACCTTTATCGTTGATCGTACATCACCATCGGTATGTGTTGGTGATGGTGGAGCACTTCTCCAAATGGATTGAGTTGGTGGTATTACCAGACAAGACGAGTGAAGAGACATCGTATGCGTTCTTAGATCAAGTGTTGAGTCATTTTGGAGCACCAACCGAAGTGCTGACGGACCAAGGTACGGAGTTTCTAGGTGAGTTTCAGACCTTGTGTGATCAGGCGCTGATTGATCATCGGACTACATCTCGAGATCATCCTGAGGTGGATGGTTTGACGGAGAGGGTTGTTCAGACGGCGCAGAGAGGATTGCGCAAGCATGGCTTACATATGGACCACTTGAGAGACTATGATGTGCAATTACCATGGTTGGCTATGTGCTATCAGTTTAGCCGACAAGCGTCTTTGACTTCGTTCTCCCCGTATTTTCTATTGTATGACAGAGATCCAGATCTATCTTTGGTCATTCGTCATGATTCTGCTGAGGTGCTGAACCTTGATGACCCGGATGTGTGAGTGAGAGCATGTTCTCAACGAGCCGAGACATTTCAGAGAGTTATACCTATGGCTTTTGAGAACCTAGCGATTGCTCAACATAGAGATACATTTCGATATGCGACTATCCTAGGAGAAGATTATCAGTCATCGATTCGCAAGTTTCATCCTGGTGATTATATCTATCTGCAGCAGACTGCAATGACGACGTTGGATGTGACCTTCTAGACGTTACGAGTGCATGAGGTGTTATCTTCTGGAGTACTCATGTTAGAGGGTCATGATGATGTTGTTTGGAAAGACCATGTGCGTAATTGCACGCCATATCATCATAAATATTAAATGTTAAGAGAGCCAACGACGCGAGAAGATCTCGAAATAATCCATAAGAAGAAAGAAAAGGGCCACACTTCTGAAATAGTCCTGGAACATACAAGCAAATACTCTAGTTTTTACGGGCATTTAATTTATTACCTACCCCATCTCAACAAAAAGATTAGGAATAAATTAAACTTTTGCATATTTACCCCCTCCATCAGAAGATGGAGGAGGTGAATATGCAACATGAACTTCTGAGTAACTCATTCTCGCTTGTGGTTATCAGAAAATTAACAAGTGTTAAGTGAAAAATCTATATTAAACTAATCAAAAAATTTTAATATATATATAAATATTAAATATTAAAAAATCCAAGCAATGCAGAAAGATCTCGACATAACCCATAAAGGGAGAGAAAGAGGACATGCTTATGAAAGTATAATTCTGGAAACATACAAGCAAATACTGAGGTTTTTACGAGGTATTTAATTTATTACCTGTCCCATCTCAACGGAAAGATTAATAATAAATTAAACCTTTGCATATTCACCTCCTCCATCAGAAGATGGAGGAGGTGAATATGCAAGGAAGTCGTCCTTTTCGAAGAAGAGTAGAGTGAGGTAGGTTTCTGAAATAACTGGTTTTTGTTTTTCGCATGAAATGATATATTTGGGTAATTTTCTCATAGCAACCCAGTATGCGTGCAATATGCAATATGAACTTTATAAACTTTTGACCCGAGGAAAGAAGAGGACAAGTTGCTTTCCAGAATAAAAACTTGAGGTTCGTTCTTTCAGCACTTCATTATGTTATACTGTTAGTTATACGTTATGTTATTACTGTAAGTTATTTTTACAAATGACCCGAGAGATTATATTTGTGTGTGTATGAAGAATAGATTTCTGGAGAACTCTACAAGATTGGACTCGTGAAGGTAAGATGCGGTGGTTATACATGAACTGTACTTATTCTGCATAGTCAAGTTTTACACTGAGTACCCTGTTAGTTCAGACAAAACAGATACAGCATGATTAAATACAACTTTTCGTTTCTAAAGACAAATGATTATAAAATATATATTTTTAAAACAATATTTTTAAAATTAAATTATCTTTAGAATGCTCGAAGACTTTATCTGATTCATTCTGAGTTAAAAATATTTTATTTGGAAAAATAACAATACTCTAACACTTGAAGTGTGAGCTCAGGTGATAATACATGCTCAGTAGTGTTTCAGGTTTTCAGTTTGATAAGTAATATCTTTTTGATTATTTTTTATAACTTCAGATATTCTTTCAAGTTTCCAGTTGATGAAATAATATCCTCTCGATAATTGTTTGGTCCTTTTCCATGTATCTCCAAAACTCAATTTCATCCGGAACTCACTGAACCATTCGCTGGATTTCCCCGTACAACCATTTAGAGCAAGGGGACTACTTTATATCAAGATAATAGAATATGATAATAAAATTAGTGAATTTGTAACGGTTAACCTTAAGAAAATTTCACCCCAGCGACTTGTAAACTCCTGGACACATCACCTGGGAGTTTATCTTCTTTGTAAAGGTCCCACGTTAGCAAAGGCAAGAATTTTGAATTGCCTTTCAAACGATCAGGGATTTATGTTAAAGGTTCGTCTTCATCTCTCATCAGTACAACAGTTATTGTTAGCTCTGAGCAGTTAATGTGGCAAACAAAGATCGAAGATTAGAGAAGAATACAGAGGTAGACTTGATCGGACCCCAAATGAACTTTAGAACTTGATAGAACCCCCAAAGTTGAAAAAGAAGTGCTAGGATCCTTGACAAACTACACAGGTTAGATTGCTGACTGAAGCCGGTGAGCCAAGTGTTGTCCTTGTGACATTTGGGTCCAGGTTCGACGCAGTCTACATAACGTAATACGTAATAGTGAATGACCAACCACTAATAAAATTGCGTTCCAATCTCTATCATGGTCTCGTCGCATAGTGTCACGACCAAGACCTACTATCCTGCATCAACTCATTTTGAAGTTACCGCGTACAATCGTGGTCACCTCAGTGATGTTACCTCGAGTAGCTATGACTGAACAAGGTTTTGTTTCTCCTAGAATGCGTTTGCTCGGATGTTTGACTCTGATCAACGATGAGGTTTCTACATGAAGAGTTTTCAGCATGTACGTCATTTCGTGAATGTGGTGCAAGTGCTTGCTAATGAGAATCTGAATTACGTCTACAGAGCTTGTGGATATCATTCTTGAGAAAACGAGAGTCGATGTTCCAGAGCGACTAAGAGAATGTCTAGCTATAACTCGTAGCACCGTCTTGGTATGAAACTCAGAGTTAACGATCATGTGTGTGGTGTGCATGATGACCAATCTACTTGGTTTTTCTATGTAAAGCTTAATGACCACAGTATTACTATTGTTCTTATGGTGGAGTTGTCTAGGTACGTTGTATTCAATGACGGCGAGTCATTGTGAAGCGTTTCAACCTACGATTTTATGAATTTTATGAATCCAAACTGAGAGACTCCGAGTCAATCTTGTCGTCTCGGAATCCAGGCTGAGACAACCCTGAGTTGCATCAGTCAAGAATCTTGGCTGATCGACTATCTCGAGCAGAGACACCTCGAGTTAACCGTATCGTCCCGGAATCCGATTTGATGTTAAAAGCGGGTTGTCTCAACTTGATCGGTTCAGAGTTTGGGTTGAGATTGATTGACTCGGACTGGGACAGTCCGAACTCTGAGATGCATCAACTATCCTTGCTGATCAACGGTCTCGGACTGAGACACCCCGAATCAATCTTGTCATCCCGGAAACTCGAGTTGTCTCAATCCGAGTCAAAATGATTGACTTTAAGATCGGATTGAGACATGTCGAACTTTGGGCTGCATCAGCCAAGAATCTTGGCTGGTTAACTATCTCGAGATGAGACACCCTGGGTCAGCCTGGTAGGTCTGTAGTCCGGACTAAGATCAACTGACTCGCACTAAATGTCCATATGCACCAGCCGTAGATGTCTTCCGTTTCTTTGCAGCGATTAGAGGTACACTCTACACAGCGATTAGAGCTACACAAAAAGATTTGGTATCTGGACAACGTTCCCTTCTGACTACTGCACCGTCCACTAAACGAGAAGCATGCTTGTTACAAGATTTGTGGAGAACTTCACAAGCGCACCGAGGTAACCACGTGCCAAGAGTACGATCAAGTCTTTTTCTACTTTGGGGGTCCGATCAATATTCTGAAGTTCATTTGGGGTCTGATCACTGGGGAGGAATGCAAACCACACACCACGCAAGATGGATGGAGACTTTGTCTCTGCATTCATCCAATCTATATCTTACGGCGGTGTACGAGGCACCTCCGAGGCATGATCCCATGTAAGATCTGATGTTGCAGATCAATGCAAGAGTATCCCCGACGTAGCACTCAAGCTGAACAGATAAGGATGGCAATCTCATTACGATAGAGCTTTCGTAACGCATCAAGAGTCGGGAGGCTATTGCCAGAACTTGTTTCTCAACAAAAATCTGTATCTAAGGAACGGGAGCCTTCACCGGCTTCTCACTAGAGCAGGAGATTGTCCGAATAACTCTCATCCTTGCTTAAGGAAATAGACCAACCTACCGTGGTATCGACATGGAACGGTCTAACCCTCATACACTTGTATAGCTCGCTTCCACACGACGGGATGCTGCGGGAAGGTCGGGCTGGCCGTGAACATCTTCGTACAATGTTCGTGATCAAGGATCAGCAGTAGGCAGACTCTGCGACTAATCGTGGTTCTTTCGTGGTCAAATCCTTGCCTACGCGATGATCGTCAATGGGCAGAACTCACCATCCACCAGCGACCCTCAGTTCAATAGCAATTACAACCTTCCATTCCCATGAAATATGCTTCCTTGTGAAGCAGACTGGGGTACTCCCAGCTTCAAGGCCATGGCAGAGATTCTAGCATATGACTTTAATATAGAACGTACAGTGGTCCAAATCCAGCGGGCGAACGTTTCCTCCATCCGAAGCACAGTCCACAAACTAGTTCTTGCCCGCCCATAATTTGCATTTTCAGAGTAAACCTAGGCAGCTGGCTTGAGTTCGACTGCTCAATCTTCACTAATCGGCCTACTTTTCCAGCTTACTTACGACAGAATCTAGAGGTGCAAGCTCGTTCACTATGTCTATCCAATCAGGCATCCCCTGCACACAGCAACATAGGATGAAAATCCAAGTCAGACATGGATTCCAGGGTAAGCATCACATCAACCCCATCGTCTACACTGAAACTGAATCAGACTCTCTTCAAATTACACATTGCTTGAGGAAGTGAAAATCGGCGAACATCCAACCTCCCAAAGCTACGAGAGTCTACAACTCAACACATGAACCCTTTGGAGTTTACTCTGTACTGTAGCTACGACTACCAAAACTGCAAAAACTGCTTACCCGACCAGACTTTCGAACACGCCCATCGAGTCGAAGTACAATAAAGACATCCTCACCAGGAGTCACTCCCTCCGATTGCTGTTGGTCCCGAATCCATCTGTTGTGGTCGCGCATCACAAATTTCTAGGCATGTTTAGTCATAAACGACAGACCAAAGTAATCCAACAGAAGTACAACCACAACAGTAAGCGTTTCCAGTTGTCAAAGTCCTCGGCAATACTCTAGCAATACCTTTCCCACTCTACAGACGAAACGGCCTCAGCTTTGAACCTTCTCTCAGCTTGGATCACCGCTTTAGCAGCAACGTCCTCAGCCTTCTTCTCAAAGTCATCCTGCGATGTCGATCATAAACCTTCAGATGCAGAACTTACCAATGCGAATGAGCCACTTAAGGATCATATGGTGGTCACGGTGTTGGAAACTGCACTTGGCTAGTTATGGAAGAAGGGAAAAAGCAGGCTGAATCCACGAAGGTACTGAAACGCGAGAAAATACATACTCCGACAGGAACAACATTTGATGTTGATGGCTTCTGTACAGCGCCAAAACCACGCTTCTTTGCAATAGGATCTTCTTGGCCAGAACCCCATACAATGGGAATCACCAACACACCCCTTTCCAAAAGATCGTCTCTAAACCTCGCAGCTTTTTGCATTGTTTTAGCTACTGCCTCTTTCGAACCCGCAACGATCACCTGTGAGTCAGTTCATGCCGGATGAGTCACGCTGAGTACGAATGACACATCTGAAGCTAGTCCCGACGATACGGCCCTGTCACAAGAAATGCAACATGCACACGTTTTGAACAATCGATCTAGTTACTTCATAAAGGGAGGTTTGAAGGAGGACGCTTCAACATCGTGACAATCATGATCTTATAGTCATTGAGGCTCAAAATGAAATACTTACAGGTCGTGTGCTGTCCCGTAACTGCGATAGCTCGACAATACGTTTACTTTGAAGCTGCACCGGTAGTCTCGATAGAGTTTCATCTCTAGATATGCGGCCCATTTGCTCCTCTTCCTTTTTATTATCCCAAACGAACAAGGCCACAAAAACAGCAACTCCTGTTTAATTAATGTACAACGCACGAGTACAGCGTGGATGTCAAGACATGTCCAGTGGAGAATACATGTCTCGCACTAAAGAACGGCGACATGATCATGATTTACATGTCAGTGAAGGTAAACGAATACATATGCAAGCTCCAAGTAACCCCCGGGCAATTACCAATTAGTATGGTTTCAAATCATTAAGCTACTAACAGGAACCGTAGAATGATATCATTGTAAGGCTTATGTGATTTACCTCCTATGTTGATTGCTAAATTTTGAGCTGTTTCAGGTATACCAGGAGCCCCTTCGCCACCTTGAATGGCCTGAATGAAACGAGGTATAGTGAAAAGAGTTCCAATTCCAGCGGCCAGAGAGAAAGCCACATAAAAGAACTTCCGAACACCTCTGAAAGGAGCCTGAACTTCGCTTATAAGTTTCAAGTCCCTTCTGAAACTGTTACCAATTTGTTCTCCTCCTTTCCTGGCCTGAGAGACACAGAAGCAAAGGTTCAATATGTCAATTACCTCTGCACACAAACTAATAAGAACCATGTCAAACACCCACAAACATATTAACTTTCACCGAGTTTAAATCGTCTGACTTAAAGATATCGCAACAAACTGTAAGTCTCAATTAGAAACGATTTGCTGTAATTGCAATTGTAGAGGCAATGCAAGAGAAAACTTCCACGCTCTAGAATGGAACAGTCGAGATCGAAAAAATTAGTAGACCTCATCTTGTAATTCCTTAAACTGTGGCATGGCCCTGAATGCCGCCATATCAGGGTCATTCAAAATGACACTAAACTTGAGTCCATACTCCTTCAGCGCCGTGCGCAGTGCTTGTGCGGCCTGGTCTCCGTCCCCTCTGTTGCCAAGGAAGAGCGATAATAAAGTCAGCGTCCGCGTAGAGTGCAACATATTTTTCGGCAAGATCACATAAAAGATGCCATCAAGAGGATAGAGTACAGAGGAGGCAGCATACAGAGGCCACAAAATCAGCTGATAAAACATAACGACGGGAAGAAAGGAGGCTACACAAGAACACTCCCCCAGAATTAAGAAACTGCAAGACAACATCAGAACTGTAAACCTGTTTATCCCAGTAAACGCTGGCTTGGGCACGGCATCAGTCCTAATAAAAACCGACCTCACCTCATCGCATGACAACAAGCCTTGTTGTAAAAAGCAGCTTGTGCCTCCTCTGGCTCAGGATTCAGTTTCAGTGCTGCATTGAAACTTGTCAAAGCTTCCTTCACCTGTGGAGAACAAGCACAGTAGAAAAGAAATATGTTTTACTGAATAGCGTTTCACCCGCATGCATGATCCAAGTCCATGCGGCCAAGTAGCGGGAGTGAGAGCAAAGGAGATGCACAAACAGGCAAATGCCAGCCTCATGCAAACACCATTCCCGATGTTCACATGAGCTTGGGTATTACTTTTCAAGCGGAGCACAGAGCGATAAAACCAAAAGCAGAATCTCAATACTTCATGGGAAAATTCTCATCATGAGACCAATAAATACTTCGGAGTAGTACCCTGCCTTTGGCGAATTGTGCAAGGCCTAATTCCACAGCTTCTTTGGCTGTAGCTGCAGAGGATGCATTATCGGACGTAACAGTTTTAGCATCCGATTTCCCCGAACTGAAGACAGTTATGCAATCCTTCCTCCTCTTAATCAAAGTTCCAGCATTATCCTCAAACCGGATGCTCCACAATTCTGTTCGTGTAATCCCGTGCAAACCAACAGCGGCTTGACGAGGGATCTGCAAAGCAGAAACTGCTGCCACCCTCGAAACGAACGTACTTCTCTGGCTACATGTCGACAGCTGACAATTCAGCATGTTAACCATCCTCTACCAGCTCGCCGGTTCACGAGAAAGTACAGTAATCCCTGCCACCTCCTCTCCACCTCCTGTGCTTCAGCTTGTCTTCAGACCCTCAGCATTCTCTCCTCCACCGCATTATCCTCCCGTCGGAAACGATACCATTTGCGAGCTGCCAGTAGATAAGAATCAGCGGATCGAACAGAGCAAAAATGGGAACAGTTCAAGGAATTTTTGTCCGTAGACAGAAAAGCCAGATAAAAAAGCAGCACTTTCCATCTGTTCACATACAAGTGTTTGCTGCGGTGCGTCCAGCATATCGGAAACGTCTATGTGCACAGTGGGATAAGAACGCGGTCGTGGTAGAGCCTTACCGCAGTACGGTACAGCACAGTACTGTAGTGCACTGCATTCTATTATTACGTGGTAACCTCAGAAACGAAAAATTACAATACAGTACGTATGTACTGCAGTTACAGTACCAGGACCACGTCACACAGGTGGGTACCGCGTACCTTTGCAACTACGGTAGCTTCTTTTGAAGTCTCGTGAGCTCTTGGCTATGGTGGTCACCACCACGACCCTATCCACATTGCTTTGCTTGCCTGCGTGCTGGCCTTCTGGCGTCCGCTGCAAATCGTCCGGACGTTTGAAGAAATTCAGGCCAGGCCAAGGAGCAGAGATTTTGACGGCCCGTTCTTTAGAGGGCGAGCGTTGTCAGAGTGAAGGGAAAATTGCAGGGTCTAGTATGAAATGTAAGTAGTTTTCTTCTGCCTCTTTAGACGTAGACTGAATGGTACAGGTCTGTTCATATCGTGGAGGTCCTGCTTGCTTCTGTCGACGTCGCTCTGGGGAGAAAATTGTTAAGATACTGCCAGGTCCACTCGAGCATTTCCTTTATGGAGCCAATGTTAGTTTTGAATCGGACGCAGCTCTCGGGAGAGAATAATCTGGTCTTTGTGTTCACTTTGACACTAAATTGATCTAGTCTGCCAACTAGTGGTTTGCAGCTGGAATTCAGTAGTTCAGTCATTTGAACGTTTAGATTTGTGCTTTCTCCTGAGTTTAAGATGCTGTACAGACACTTCTTTTCGTAATTAAGACTTTCACATGGTACCGGAGCAGATAGTCGGGCTGGCCTGTAGGCATTAGCTGTGTTTGCGGTCACATGTTTCTGTTTTACTAGGCGAATTCGTCATGAATTTGCTGTCGTGTATCATGGCTTACGGGGATCTTACTCTTAATTCCTCATTGCAGATACGAAGGCAAACTAAATCCATCCCAAGGCGACCATTGATACCGCTTGAGAGTTTGCTGGGAGTGCAAATCATGCAGTTGATGCTGAATTGGTGAATACATCGCCCGTGTACATGTAGTAGTGTTGCTTTGCTTCTTTCGGTGATTCACGGCTTTGAACCCGTGGGGTCAGAGTCGATCATCTAACACTATGGGGACGTCGTTACTGGTTTGCACCACCAGTATTAGACCTAAATTCCAGCAGTCTGGCCTCACTGCAAAGTGCGAATCGCCAAGGGTTTTAAGAAACGCTCGTCTGCCGAAAGTATCAGACTGGAAGGCAATTGGGTTGTCAAGCAGCTTAGTATTGCAAAAAAGGCGTCACTCTGTAGCGTTGCCGCCTTATGGAGATTGTTCAAAGTTGTCCACTCTGCGTAGAGGCGGCGGTCAGTTGGCAGTTAGATGCACGGCGGAAGCTGGACAGAACTTACAATCGGCTCTGAAGTTCACTAAAACTATTCAGACGGACTCGTTGCCTCCCGCTGTACGGGATAGCACAATGAAAGCGGTTGATGATCTTGGACTGAGAGTCACCAACGGCGATGTTGCTTCAAGAGCTGGTCTTAAAGTGACTCAAGCAGAAAGTGCGCTTCAGGCACTAGCAGCGGATTGTGATGGTTTTTTGGAGGTTAGTGTGAATTGTACGTATTGTAAAGTCTCATTTGTAAATGCACCAGCTTCCGGAAAGGTGGAGTTACGTCGTATTTCGTTCTGTTTGTGGAGTTTGTCCGAGTGTCGTTGACTCATTTGCAGTTCTGCATCTTTCATCTAGAGGTTGCGCTTCTCGGCGATGTGTACCACTTGTTTTCTCTGTATCTTATGTTGATTTGCGTCGTTCGTCGGTTTCTTTTCTACTGCTTGTTTGGCGTACATTTTCGTCCTTGGGACGTTTGTTTATCGTCACGATCATGTGTCTAGAGGGTCGTAAGGGTGCTTGAAGTATGACGAAGCACCTTGAAGTATGACGAAGCACCATCATTCTGAAGACTTCTAACTGTTGATAAAATTGTTTCAACCAGGTTTCAGACGAGGGAGATGTTCTTTACGTTTTCCCGAAGGACTATCGATCAAAATTAGCTTCGAGATCACTAAGGCTGAAACTGGAGCCTGCGCTGAACAAACTCCAGGTAAAACCATCCTACAATAACTGCCCATACTTTCCTCCAGCCTTTGGTCTCTTTGTTAGTTCCATAATCATTTTTCCATTGTATTGACAGGCTGCCGGTGGTTACCTTATAAGAGTTTCTTTTGGTACGGCCTTGTTAGCATCAATTGTCCTCGTCTACAGTGCTATCCTCGTCCTCCTGGCTTCGGGAAGAAGGTACAGACTCATTTGATTTTCTCTCTCACCTGTGGACTTATGAACGGTCGATGAATAAACTGCAAGCCAGATGCCTTCTGCCGAGTAGGAACGGTCAGGTAAGATGAGCAGTATTGTTGATCTCGTGGATGTGCTAACATCGCGTGATTTGTTTGTTCCCAGCGAAGAGGACAACCGAGGCAATCGTGGGGGTTTTGGAAATCAAAGATATAGTTCTGGAGTCCAATTCTACGTCAGCCCTGCTGATTTATTCTGGTTGGTATTCCGTCCCTTGGAAGATTCCGTGTGTTTGTTAGAACGAAAGAAACATATTCTGTCCTTTCCGATATTCTTAGTGCCTCTCTACGAGCTTTTTCTGTCGGTACAAATCGGGGGGTAAATGGGTTGAGCAGTTTCCTTGTCTGTAGAGACATTACATCCACAGCTAAACGAACTGTATTCCCGCGCACCACACGCCCTACCTTGGATATGGAGCTGCTGTTTTGGATGCTTATACCAAGCAAAGACCTCGGCTGGAAGCTATCCAGTTGAAAGCCCTTCGGCTTATGATCGGTACCGCTTCTAACACTGCACGAGTAGCGGAGCGGGATTTGGTGTAGAACTATTGGGAGAGTATAGGAACGTAGCCAAGCTCAAGTGGCGATGGCTACTGGATCAACTAGAATCCAGCAAATACCCAACGAATGTGTTCAAAACCACTTGGGTCCAGGATCGGCCAGTTAAACAAGCTAAGACTTCACTAAGAAGAAATTCTGAGAGTTGCAGACGTACGAGAGAATACCTGGAACAGGTCTGAAGTCGAAATCGGAGTGTACCCGGAAGAACCTTGCTTTAAGGCCAACCTTAGAGGAACCCCTACCCTAGATACTAAGTCGAAGTTCAAGTTTCGAGCAGGAAGCATCCCGTTGAGCAGCAGGGTGAGTATGATGAACCAGCAGACTAAGGTCTGTAGTCTCTGTCAATATGGCTCCGAAGATGGTATGCATCATTTGGTGTGTGGTAAATTTAGTACTCTCAGAAATCTCTTTAGTGACATTAGAATGCTGATGCCATCGGCCGTGTTCATAAGATTCAGTGGCCTGGACTCAACACCCAAAGCAGCTGCCTTGTTGTCCAACTCCTTTTGGGGTCAGTCCTCCGGTTGATGATCTAGTCAAATCCTTCCTGGCTGAAACTTTGAAGGTGAGGACGGACGTCCTCTATGGTAAGTCTCTCCATCCTCAGGTAGCTGTCTCTTCTGCTTTGTGTTCATCTTCCTCAACCCTCCTTTGTTTCAAGCACCATTCATCCAGGGCGCTGGGTCTATGTTCGAAAGGCTACTGCATGGCAGTTTTTGATTCTTAATGAGTACATCTGTCGCTACAAAGTATGTCCTTTTCGACAGCACGTAATACTCGTTTCCACCATTGAGAAGTCTTTCAACATAACATCATTCCCATTTTCAGGGTGTATCTGAAGAGTTTTCTAGGTGGATGGTTCCTGAGCCAGCTTTGATTGTCTAGAACCTGTGGGACTTTCGCCAGCTTGTGGTTGACGTTTATTAAGACCAGAAATGCGCCTGTACCCTTAAGGACAATGAATAGGTATCCCCCTCAAGTGGTGGCTCTAGAGGCCTTTTCTGTTAATACTAAACGAAGTAATCGCTCTGCCAATCTGGGAAAGTCTTGAACGATAAGTTAACATAGAAAAAAGCTGTTCTCACATTATACACTCACTACAAGAGTCCCATGCCTCACCAGTTTGATACCATAAACACCCGGATCACGCGGGATCTTTTCATATGGCTGTTACTTTATATTCGACGCGTAGCCCTCGTTTGTGCTGCCAAGTGCACTCCATAGCTGCGTGATGGTATTCGATGATCTTTTTCCTCTGACATGGGTTGCCTCATTAAGGTACTCTCCCTTCTTCGAATAGTTTTCCTAGTTCACCACTTCTACTGCTCGCTGGCTTCGAGTACCGCATACCTGAGGATAAACGTGCTGACTGAAGCAAGGTTATGATGAGACAAAGTATCTTCCAGTACCATTTTGGTCTCGCTACATGTTAACTTTGTCCTGCGCAATGGTAGTGAGACTGTTGACCACGATATCGAAGTCTATGTACTGTGAAGAGTGGCAGTCGAAAGTTCACTATTATCCTTTCAACCGCCTACACCCCGCTGTGCTGCTTACGATGTACTTCTATGGGTTCAATGTTTTCGGTTTACCTTTTAAGTGTGTGAGGAGAGCTGCTCCACATCGAACTGATCCTCATACACGTAAGGTAACCCGAAAAGATTGATAGATGCAAGAAGGTTGAACGGATAATATCTTGGTCCATGAGTATATGGACCAAGGGCAGTTTGATGCAATATGGATTTTCGATATACTCATGGACCAAGATAGACCCCTTCAACCTTCTTGCGTTTCAATAGCCATCTGCGTCTCAGAAGCGAACTATGTGAAGAGGCTGAGAAGTGCCGCTGGACTTGGAGGTGTCAGGAGATAAGAAAGGTCGACGAGAAAGACCTCATGGATGTTTTACATGGTCCATGTCTGAGCCTTAGTTCGGTAAGATTGCTAAAAACTAAAGGTTAGTATTCTCTTTTCTCGTTCGAGGCACAAGAGATATCATTTTGATGATGATCTTTGCTTCACTAACTCACCTTCCAACATAATTGTCATTCTGCTGGTGGTACTGAAAGATAACTGACTTTTAAAACGAGAATTAGGATTAATAATAGTTCCTAATTAACTGGATTCAGTGCACAGTTTTAGTTTTCAGTACTGAAACACAAGGTTTAGAAGAAAGAGAACAAGTTTCGGAAAACCATGATTTCCCTATTGCATTTCTTTCCTAGTAGCTGGTCACATGTATACGACTAATTGGTGTAACTTCTTTTGCTTATTTGCCATCTGCCATTGCGCGAGTTGAAAACTGTTTTGAGTTCTTGAGTTGTGCTACTGTGTTTCTTGCTTTTACAGACGCCATGTGGAGCTTAACATTCTAAGCTCTCGCATACAGTTATATTCATTCCTTGTAAACTGGTTCTGGGTCTGCGTTTCCTTCCTTCTCTTATCTCATTTGATTGTTGTCGTCATGCGAAGCATAACTGGAGAACTTTCAAGGAAACTTGGAGAAAGTCGCATTGTCCAACTTGTTAGTCCTGTAGTGTGTATGGTCTTTTGGAGACAACCGATAATGTACGTGTTCACGGTCAAGGTCCTTGGATAAACTTGTATCTCGATTGCGATTTCTGTCGCATTGCTAGTCTTAACCACCACTTTTTCTCCTTCCATGAAAGATAAAGATAGTGCAGGGTCAATCGGTCTGCTAGGCTGCGAGATTGCTGGTTGTAACCGGAGAACTGGAAAGTTACTAGAAAAATTCGAGATCACAACTTGGGCCGGGCACTACTGAGCCGAGCCGAGCCGTAGAGCTTTACTACCTTGACACTCCGTCTCGAAGAGAAGTCTTCCCTAGCCGGGAAAGTTTCTCTGTCAAGAAAGAAGTTGATGTTATCCCCGGTGTGAAAAGACTTGGATAACCGTGGGTAATATTTCTGTAACGACCGACTGAAATACAATGTTTGTAGTCGCTCCAATTGTCCAACTTACCACGAGTTTCTATCTTCTGTTTCCTAAGCTCTGTAGTAAAATTTCATCAGACGGTAAGCAAAGCAGCAGCTTGTCTGGTTTACTAAGTCGTGCTTCTGGATGGGGTAAGCTTCGTTACTATGCCTTTGTGAAGTGGCTAGTTCATGGTTAACAAAAGAACCGACGCGGAGGGGATACTATATGCCCGAATGTATGCAGAGCAAAAACGTTGGTTTGCCACTTGTCATCTGCTGAATCAATGACGGCGAGAGATCAGTGTAGTGTTTCAAAGGGTGCACCTTCTTGGACCAGACGAGCTGTTCCGGGGTTCACAACTAATTTCCTATAACTTCATCGGTTGTTGACTGATTGAATCGATTGTGATAGTTGCAGTGGCGAGCAACTCTCATTTGTATTACGCTTCATGCAGAAGCTTTCACTGGCCTCGAACTCTTTGACAATTCTTCTTCTGTTTTCGCAAGCCGCGACGGCACTTACTTCACGTCAGAAGGCTGGAACTCAAGTTGTTTCGGGGCTGGATTGCTATGCCCTAGCTCTAGTCCTTCCGCTGGATTTGTGATCAGACCAAATTAGGTTTCAAGTGGTTGGAGAGATAGTGAGGTAGAAGCTTACTCAGTTATTCTGCTAGATATCAATGGTGGATATCGACGCCAATGTCTGAGCTTGAACAGAATTTCAACGAGAAAGGGTAGATTCACGTGTCCAGGCACACTAATTACACTCCTTACGGCGCGATTGAAGCAGATATCTGAATTGGGGCGTTTCGTCTTACTACCGCATGTTTACATCCTGATTGCAGGGTAGTGTGAATCGAATGGGTTGGGTTTTTGTGTGATGTTTGGGGATGGTAAGTGGTGATTCGTTCTTGAGTGTTGGTCTTATGGCCCGCGAATTCAGCAAGCAACCTGTCCATAATAGTGCGTCGATAGAGTTTTTGCCGAGTGGCGTGACATACGCTTAGAGGTCTGCGGACCATCCTGCGTCGTGTATTTGTCATCGGCCAACGATTCGGCGCAGCAATCACGCGGTTGCGAGTGACGTGCTCAGAAACATGTAAAATCATACAGCTAGTATAATGTTGGTAGCCACCCTGCGGTTCTCCTGTTCTCCTGTAATTTCACATTGATGTGCTTATACGTTCGGTACCAGTGTGCCCAGTTTGGGGAACTCTTTGAGGTCCAGGCAAATAGACGAGTCAGCCATTACTCACACACCAAATAATGTTATTGTGAATACCTTATGCGCATCTGGATATAAGCACATTGTGGAATCATGTCCTGGGATTTGGAAGAAACCTTCGATTGCGAAGAAACTTTCATCGAGGGTGTTGTCGAAGGTCCAGTTAAAGGGGCAGTTAGTTATATCGATGGGAGCACATTATTTCAGTGGAGTTCAGTATTAAGAGCAGCTTGCAGCCCCGACTTTGTTATCGTCGTGAATGTGTGGCTGCTCAAACTTGCTGTTTTTGGCGCTCATATTAGTTGGAGCCTGTACTGGTGCGAAGTTCTTTCAAGATTCGTTTGAATTAAAAATTGCCTTGGAAAATTGACCTCATACCTATCATGCATTTGTGCAGGTTCTGGGACCCATATTACTACCGTAGGCCCAGGACCAAATCAAAGGGTGGAATGAACTTCTTCGAATCTGTAAGTGGTCTAGTTAACTTCTGAGGAGCTTCGGCTCTCACAGAGTATACCTCAATGCAAATAGATGCATCGTGTACAAGATAGTATATCTCTCTTGTTTAGTGATATGCGTAATCTTTGTGCCCTAAATATGGTATCTTTGTTTTCTTCTTGTTTCCGCACGAGTTGTTAACATAAGTCCGTTTCAGGTATTCTCCTTCGTCTTTGGAGATGGTGATCCTAACGAAGGTTTGGAGGAACGCCGATGGAAAGCGGTAAGTCTCCTGCAGACGTTCTCCGTTGTTTGAAAACCACTTCATTGGGTACTGTCTGTAGTTATACAGTAGTTAGTAAATAGTTTAACGACTTCCCACTAAAGACTGCACAATTTGAGCGTACATTGACCCGTTCATTCTCCTTGGGATGTATTTCTTTCGATTCTGCTTTCACGGGCTACCTTAAGTGTATGTGGGTATTTCTTGCATTGCGTTGCTATCCACATAGACCGAAATCTATTGTCTGGATTTGCGATGTGGGAGTTAATGTCTTGATTTGGAGAGCCTTAAGAAGACAGCAAATCACGGAAAAGCCGTCGTCGACATTAAAGTTCATTGATCTGTGTTCTCTAGTGAAGCCTTTCTGTTTTCCGCCGGTGTAACGTGTTTCAGGTCTTGTAACTTAAGTTACTGAACAGAAAGCAGTGACTGAGTCAGCATGAGAATAGACGTAACTGAGAGAAAACTATGGTTGACCTTAAGCTCTTTTGCCTCTCCTTGAACATTGGTGTCATTTGCTTGCTTCACGGAAAATTGCCAGTGCATAGCACATCGGTACTCAGCTGATCAAGAATAACACTTCATCAGAGCAGGTCGGAGATCTTATCGCTAGTAAGGGAGGTGTTGTAACTGCTGAAGAGTTGGCCCCTTTCTTGGAGGTGCCACCTGTATCGGAGGAGAGCAAGGTCGGTAAACGCCTTTCCTTTCGCTTTAAGGTCAGTCGGTAGTGATTGAGATCCGAAAGGCAGTCCCTAGCTGCATGGGGTCAGCTCGAACGGCTTTGGGTCCTTGATTGGTGTATTTAGTCGAGGTTGAACCACCAACGGATAAGTGACCATCATTCGGGGAAAGACTTGTCTCCGACGACGCGTGTCTTCTTTGCTGGTTTACATGACCTCTGGTCATAAAGCACGACATAGTTAAAACTCTTATACGTGGCCTAACGGAAGCACACCCTGTGGACCACTCTGGCAGAAGGATGAGGCGTTCGTTCTGCCAGTGCTGCTTCGGTTCGATGGTTATCCTGAGGTCGACAGGAAGGTAAGACGCTCCGCGTGATTTGCTCTCTTTAATTTTGCTCTCTTACCGTTATCCTGCCCTACTGGAAGCAAATGGAACATCGTGAGTCAGGACGATGCCAGAAATAATGTAATTTATAGCAGCGAATATTTCAGGTCGTTCTCGGGTGCACTTTTCAGCTCTATATCACCGTACGGACGTCGTAAGTCGCGGCTTCGAGCCGTATCTTGAACAATTATCTGCAAGTTGCTCATCCTCTTACTTCGTAGTGCAGGGTAACATTCTTTACCGCTTTCCCTCTTTGCAACGTACAGCCAATGACTGGATTGGACAGAGAAAAGAAAGCTCGGAAGATTCGTTCTACCTAGCAGAACGCCGTTGGAACTTCAGGTACGCCTCAAACTCATTAAGCACTAGACTGTCAGGACCGTTTCATGTAAACGAAGACCTGTCGTTTGTCAACTGTAGTATGGTTACAAGCCTGGTCGTTAGATAGTCACATCTGATGGGGTTGATGTTTCTTCTCTACTCGTTTATCGTCGCAACAAGCCAAGCAAGAATCCGTGTTTGTATTAATGAACGTTTTGTCATCATCGTTCCTACAGTAAAGCAAATAAGATGGAGCAAGCACTTGTTATCGGTCTGGGTGCTGTCAATCTCCTGGGAGTCGTTGTATTGGGGAGTATGCTGAGGTTGGTAGCGATTCTCTTCTGGATTGCTTTTGTCCCGATTTGGAAAGGTATGTGCTTTGGTTCCGAGTGTTGTTTTTGTTGCTAAGGGGATTTGAAACTTATCTTGCTGTGAACCCGCAGGGACTTACATCTCGTAGGGCAACTGAATGGAACTGGACTCGTTCCGTTTGCAAGCAGACTTTTGCCATGGTTACAGGTATGCGGTTAGACCAGAACGTTTATCCATTGTACTTCAATGTACGTGCCGTGGCCTGTGACGACAAACACATCGTCCAAACACCTGTTATGTAACTTTGCTATTTTATCAGGGATACACGGGAGCATTTTTTGCGATTCCAGCCTTCCGGTGGCTTCTGCTCCAGAGAAGAAACACCGAGATTGAGGAGCGTAATCGTGCACGTATAGGCTGGGCTGTCGCTCTTCAACGAGCGAACAAAGCATTGCAGGAGAAGGTAAGCGGACTTATTGATTCCATCGAGCATGGAATTGCGAGAGTATTGTTGTCTTCCATGCTCTTATCACTGGCTGTAGTTTACGTTTGTATACAGTCGTCATGAGTAGAGTTTAGATATTTGCTTCTGAAGCCGACGTTGGAGTAGTGGGTGAGTTAGGAAATTGTCTTCAAGCTCGTTTTGGTGTTGCAAATCTGCATTGACAGCGTGACGCGAGAGCACGGGAAAGCTTATCTGTGCGGAAGCTTTTTACGTTTTTGATATCGTTGGTGAGGAGTTCTGACATAATACGCTTTTCCTACTTTGTGACTGAAGCTCTCGAGTGCACGGGAAATGGCTCAGCGTACTTTTATTGGTGCTGACCGGATCATCTATTCAACAGAGAAGGACTTTTCAGAACAAAGTTACGAGGCTCGGGAGTGGGATAGGCAGCTCAAGGAGAGGCAGACAGGAAAGGGTTAAGTCTTGCATAGTTAGGTAAACCTTTACTTGGGATTATGTGTAAAAATGTTTCACCATCTCGTTGATGATTGTACCATAAAACACAGGCTTCACGTCAAAATTGGTAGACGTAAATCCAGCGTACTAGTTGTCCGATGAATGCAGGGTGTGCTGGATAATAGATGATACGTAGTGAGTTAGTTTCGACATATTCCATCCGATAGTCGTCCAAGTTTTTGGTGGATGGCATTGGCTTGGGGATTGCACATCGAGAGGATCTGTTTTGATCTTGTGCATGTTGGCATGATTTCAATGAAGGTTTCACGGTCGTGTCAATCTGGTTCTAGTTACTCCATGGAGTTTTGACTCGCAAGCTTGTGACACTACACTAGGTGTCGGTAATCTGAGCTTCGCATTTACAACTTGAACGTTGCTACCGATGATACTGGCTGAATTTGTCTTGGGATACACACTAGTTCTTGCGAGGTTTGTGAGATCAGACTGTTAAGAGAAGGATAGACGCTTGCTAAGGAATGGAATAGTCATGGTGTCCTTACTGGAGTAGATGTGGCAGTGAAGTCCATTTGTCAAGTTTTTCAACCTTCATAGGCTCCGTGGTCAAGTTTCTTTCGTTTGCTGTTCTCTCGAGTTATTCCTTGGACCATTGCGGGACTGGAGAAGGAACCGAACGTCATGTCATATTGACACTGGTGGAGAATCCAGCTTCCATGTCACTAACTCGAACTACTTTTATTGCTGGAGAGAACGAGACACATGTGGGGTACCGTCTTCCATGGGTGAGATTGAGCTTACATTTTCCACCTCCGGATAATCATTCGAGGATTTTTACAATTCCTCCTACACATTCCCTATGCTGGAAAGCGTTTCACATGTCCCTCGAATGATAGCTTCAGCATGAACTTTTCAAATATTTCCTTAGTTGATAGCTTTAGTTCTTCTTGGAATCAGAGGATTCATGCTGTGTGGATCTACGGAGTTAAAGCATGTCCTCTTTAATCGTGGAGCGTTATGTCAAGCAGAGAATCAATTTGTCCTCTGCGTTCTTAGAGACTTAGACTTGAGCAGTAGTAGCTTTTGATACACGGTGGAGTTCCTGAGCACTTCTTCAAAGTGACTTGCTCACGGTCAATCAAACAAGATTTTTATAGCTTGGTGCCGTAAGCATTGTACTGAGCACTTCATGATAACGATGTGCTCACAATCAATCAAGACTTGTGCTGTCATTAACTAATACCTATTAGTCCAAGTTATCAGTATGCATCCCAATTCCCTCGACAAGAAGGTAAATAATATGTATGAATCGTACTATATCTTTTCCCGAAGATCCACCAGATTTACATGTTCTTTTCTTTCTGGTAAAAGGAGAAATGCGACATGAGGTAAGGAACAAAGTACAAATGAGTTCAGCCACAGAGCCCCAGAACAAAGCTAAACCAAGGAAATGTTCATACTGAATGATAGCCAGAGGGGACTGCATCCTTATACAACATGAGGCTCCAAGGCAAAACGGGAAAGTGGAAAGCGAGAGAAGCCGGCTAGCTCCTAAATAAGCAAAAGAAGTTAACAAGGAATTGCAGGGCTACGCGTTAGCTATTTATCCGCATCTGAACTCGTTCCTCTCTTCTTCCCATATTTCACAACGATTCTCTTCGTCTTGCTGTCTTCTTAACCAGTCTTTTAATACGATAAAATAAAAATTTTTCCTCTTCCTTTCTGTTCTTCACGATCGACGTATAGCAAAATAGTCGAACCTCGTTCATGTCAAGCAGTGAAATGTTCTTGCGAGCCCGTGAGAAATAGCAAGTGATAGAAAATGTCAAACTAAGGAGATCTGTTGAAAACGGATTCCGTCAAATAGCTTCATCTAGCAGAGTCCGTTTGCAAAGCAAGGTACCTCCAGAAGAATCCACTTTGTGCTGAGTGATGAAAGACAATTTTAAATAGTCTCTACTACTGTAATTAAATATGCGTGCAATATGAGTATTCGCAAGAGTGAAAGAAAGGACAATCATTGATATAGCCAAGAAAATTGTCAGAAACTATTGGCTCTCACTGCCTTCTCAGAAAAGTTTATTTGTTTAGAAAAATATGGAATACTGATTTGACTGTAGATGTCTGTTCGACAAGAACAAACATCTAAAGTTACCTAGTTTTGTATATTTGAATTTAACAGAAATATATACTTCTAAATTTAAGTATCTAAATTAAACAATATTGTTGTTTATAATTTAATCTACGTTTCTATGCAAATCACACTTGGATGTTGGCCAAAGAGGAAAACCATAAGTGCAGTGCGCGGAGCAGCTCTCATGCTGCCATAAAGACTCTTTTATGTGAGTAAAAAAATTGAATTTAATTAATAATTTATTATCTCCTTTTCAAGAGAAAAGGGTATGCCATAAATTAAAAGACGTGCATAACCTTCTCCATCTGAACATGGAGAAGACGATTATGCACGTTGTTGTGTTGTGGGTTGGCTAGAGTGTGACCCGTGTACATATGTTTATCGTATGTGTTTGATGTTGTGCATCCATCGAGATCTTATCATGTGAGAAGATAAGACTCCACACGGACGATCCGTATACTCTATGCTGAGTGAAGATAAGGATTAGTACTCTTGTCGCGCATGTGCGAGTTTGCTGTATATGAAAGGAGGTGTGCGGAGCTTTGGACATTGAGTGTGGAATATCTAGATCTAGTTGTGAGTGTTATGAGTGTCGTCGGATGAAGTGAGAGATTGTAAGAGTGGTAAGCATGAAGGGACGGTCCTTTCGTGCTCCTGATCTTTCACTTGCGAACCCGTTCATCATAAAGCTTCATTGTCTGTCACGACATCACTTTGAGTGTTTATGGTGGCTCATTGAGGAGAGTCGTTTATGATTATGATAATGATTACTCCGGGTCTTATCATTCTTTCGATAGTCACTTATGACGATGTTTGAGATCTTTGATCTTCACTTGGAAAAAATCATGTTAAAGTCTAAATCCAAAGACACAACACATAATCGTCTGATCCTTACATCAACATAAGGCAATACTTTACAGAGAAATGGAAAGTTTTGTGTAGGAAGAGAAGATCAACTCTCTACAAGCAAGAAATTTATATTTTTGAAACTATAATCGTAACTTGGTTGGAACAGGTCATTATAACACAAGTTATGAATCAATTGTTTCGTTTGAGAAAATAGATTGAGATCAAAACAAGAATATGAGATGAAGCAAAGGTGAAAACGAAGAGAATGTTGAAAAAAGACATGATTTTGTCTACACTCCCGATGATGAAGATGTCACGTCAGTTTAGCACCTCGGCTAGGTTGACCAAGTGCGGAGTGGCTAATCCCAGTAGGGTCGTTAGTGTCGTTAGGATGAGTTCTTGGGATGATCCACTAGGGGTATACTTCGCAGGTAGGGCTTGGAGACCTTAGTTCTTCAAATGAGCCTTCAAGCTCCTAGCTATGGTGGATAGTCTTGGTGAGTGCAATCTGGAGTCTCTGCGAGCATAGAGTGTATTTGACTCGACTTTAGTGATTGTTTAGTGCCCGTTGGCATGATGAAGTGAATACATACCGTCTATCACTTGAAGAACTAAGTAGAAGAACAAAGGGTTGTTCTTGCTACTGACCATTTGACCTTATCACCATTGGATACTACACTCATTATATGACAGTATCTAGAGGAAGGTGTGTGTGTGCTAGAGCTGTTTGGAAGGATCAGCACAGGTTTGGCTGCGGTATTGCAGATAGACATACAAGTACAGCGATACTTGTATGTGGAGAGAGCTGAGGTGATGAGACGCATCTCATTACGTCATGTAGCACGTTTGGTGCAGAGATATCTTGAGTTGTTGTCCATATCAGCTGTAGAGGATACCAGCAAGCATTACCGTCAGATATTCCGCTGTTGTAGGCGCAGGATCTCATGTTTGTTGACATCATTCACTTGGTGATAGCTGAGTGGCCATGTCAAGATCACACGCGTGCTGGGAGAGGTCAGGGTTTCTATGATCTGCGATCTAGGATGTTTCGAGAGATGTTACGGATCTTACGACATCTCCAGATGCATCAGATGGATTCTCCAACATACATCTTGGAGAACGTTTCTTTGTTGGGTGATGCTCGTACACAGATGATGACGAGTGTGCACCAAGTGCGGTCTTGGGTTAGACCGGCATGTTGTTAGATGCAGCGAGAGCGGGATCTCATGCACATCGTCCACGGTTGTGATGGACGAACTTGTTATCGAGAGAGGTGCTGAAGCGTGCACACGTGTAGTGAGACGACCAGCGTATCTCACAATTGATGACATCTTGGATGCAGGACGACGATCTCAAGTAGTGAGAGTCTTCGATAAGTCACCCATGGCAGTGGTGAACCTAGTGGGACGGCCCATGGTAGCGTTGTCCACTTTGGTGAGCTTTCCAACATCATATGCTTACAGAGATGGAGGACCTGGGCTTGTGTGGGATGCTCGATTACAACAATTGGTGGAGCCCAATGCGATGAGAGAGAGCGAGCGATGGGTTTCTCTACGCGTATGGCGGCAGTAGCTTTTGTGTCGGAGGCTTCACGTCGTGAAGTATTGGATCAAGCAATAGACTTGAATTGCTTGACATGGATTGTTAGTCTTGGATTGACTGAGCAGCGTCTGATGCGATCGACGGGTGTTACTGCTCGGACACTTCTGAACTCTTTGTCTATCGAGTCGGTGGAGACAAAGGCCCAGGACGAGACGTGTAGAGTTCGTCATCCTTGGACATCATGAGATGTCATAGTAGAGAGTGTGGAGCTTGCAGCTAGGATTGCAAGAGTTTTTCACACAATAGCGGTGGAGGTTGTTGGTGGTGAGCAGAAAGAAATTGCTCCAGAGGCTGCAAAATAGCAATCAATAACTTCGTCTTCTACCTCTAGCATAGAGACAGAAGATACTTGGGAGCCGGAGATCGGACCCAAGCTTATAAGAGAGGAGAGACGAAGAATTCAGAGATTCCTGAAGAGCTACAGGAATTTTTTTTACCTTCAGTATGAAAGATTTGAGTACCTTGAAAGGACCAGGTATACGGATCGACTTGACTAATGACACGTCAATCTTTCGACATCCTTATAGATACATGAAGAGAACCTTGATCCAGAGTAAGACTCAAGACTTGTTGGAGGCTGGGTTGGTGGAGATGTCGCATGGAGAGTATGCATCTGTCACAATTATGTCAGCAAAGAAACATATGTATGGCAACTACACGGATAGACGGATGTGTGGAGACTACCGTCTTATCAATCGGCAGACGAAGTCTGATAAGTATGCCATGCCGACACCTGAAGAGATCTTTGATGCAGTGGGGCATGTGAAGGTCTTCAATACTTTGGATCTTCAAGCAGGGTATCATTAGTTGTCGATGAGAGAAGAAGATAAGTCCAAGACAACATTCTAAGGAATTGATTCTCACGGCAAAGATTGTTTGTATCAGTGGCGGTTCTTATCATTTGAGTTGAAAAATGCCCTTGCTGAGTTCCAAAGGGTGATGGACAGAATCCTAGTAGGATTGGATTTTGTCAGATGTTATATTGACGACATCTTAGTCTATAGTGCTCCAGTGAAGGAGCACGAGAGACACTTACGGATGTGTTCGAGTGGTTGAGAGCTCATGGATTGAAGTTACATCCTGAGAAGTGTAAGTTCTTCCAAGAGTTGCTAGAGTATCTAGGTCACACCATCTACCTAGGTGGGTTGGGTGTTCAACAGACGAAGGTTGAGGCTATTGCACGTATCTCACGTCCCACAGATGTGAGTCGAGTTCGAGCATTTGTTGATTTGATGAACTTCTATCGTCGATATGTGAAAGGGTTAGTGCAATTGCGGAGCCATTGACCAAGCTGATGAAGATAGACTAGGAGTGGCTGTGGGGAGATGAGCAAGAGCGAGCTTTTGTAGAGCTCAAGGATAAGTTGACATCTGCTCCCATCTTGAGGAGACCCGTTAGGGGGCGTCTTTTCCAACTGCACATTGATTGGAGTATGTTGGGACTTGAAGCAGTGCTGACTCAACATGATGATGAGAAAAAGAAGTTCGTGGTGGCGTATGTCAGTCGCTCCAACAATTCGGCGAAGACAATGTATAGCTCGTATGAAGGAGAGTGTTTGACGGCAGTGTGGGCTGTTGCACACTTTCAAATTTTTTTTGGAACTTTTTTACTCTCATCATTGATCATCAACCGCTCAAGTGGTTGATGGAGTTTCACAAGCTTACAAGGAAGCTTGCACGATGGGCTCTTATCTTACATTAGTATGACTTCCAAGTAATGCATAGACCTGGAGTTGCAAACTTAGATGTCGATGGGTTGAATCGTAAGTCATGCACGAATCAGCAAGATCAGACGGGGCTCGATGACATGATGAGGTTGATGAGGAGATAGTGCCAGGGTGGCATGCATCTGCCTTTCTTTGCGTGTTGGTCATGAACTCTAGTATGGAGGACCATGTTGTATCTTTCTCAGGTCAGAGAGTAGATGACGAGTCTTTGGATCCTGAGGGTGGAGATGGTGTTCTAGATCAGCGAGATATCGACGATGATGTGACCGTAATGGAGTATCTACGTACTGACGTGGTGGTAGACACAGTAAGTGCCAAGGAGCAAGATTGTGTCTTTCAACGAGCGAAGAGATTTCAACGAGAAAGACGACATGTACTTCGAGTGTGGGATGATGAGATAGTACTCATGTTAGAGGGCTGTGATGATGTTGTTTGGAAGGACCATGTGCGTAATTGTGCGCCATGTCATCTTCCCAATGTTGATGAGATCGTTGATCCAAGCTTAGCAGTTGTACGTGCGAGCTTGAGGTGTATGTTGTGTGGGTCTGCTGGTGGAGCAGCCATATGTTGGTATGTGATGGTTGTTCGAGAGGTTGACATATGTCATGTTTGACTCCACCTCTCAGTGTCCTTCCTACTGGACGGTGAGATTGTCCTCGATGTATATAGCAGGGATAGCCGATTAGATCTTCGCGTGGTATAGATTTCAGACATGCGTCTAACGATGAGACGATGTAGCACCCGGTCTCCTGATCCTTGCACCCATGAAGGTGTATATCACGTAGTTGAGATATGGAGCTATCTGAAGTTAGAGGGACCTAACCGTCAGTTAGGAGGACGATTGTGATACACTTGTGTATGTGTATGACGTCGTCCATGTGTTATGTGTATGTGTGGTGTATCTTGGACTGTAAGCCAGCCTGTCTCTCACCCAGGGGTACCTCATATGACTAGGATTACTAGTGCACCTTAATTACAAAGATTTCAGTACACCCATGCTCACTTCACTCAACTTTCTGACCCGTATGGTCACATCCGGTCCTCTAATAGCGTTCCTACAAACAAGTTCTAATCCCGCTCTCAACATTGCATCGCAAAATACTCAAGGACTCCCAAGGTCTCCAATGCTCACTTTACTTATAGACAGGAAAATGAGAGTCCTTTCCACTCTCTCAACTCCTCCTTATATATTCTACAACTTCTTACCGTGGTAACTTTTACTAAGTTACGTTACCACATGGTAAGTGCGCAATCCAAAATAGTTAAACTTCTAAAGGCTACTAAAATTTAAGAATAGCCCACACATTACTTGTTCTACTTTACTAAAGTAAGAGATTCTCCTACTTTAGCTTTTATAAAGTGTTAACTTTCCAAACTATCCAATCGGAAGACGACAACAAACTAATACGTCTTTTGAGGAGCATCTCTAGATCTTTGTGCATGAATTTCCATCATCCATCCAATCAGCGATGATCAACAAAGTTACATACTTTTGAGAAGCATATTTAGAGCTCCGCACTTGTCACATAGTGTCATAGTGAAACCTCTAATAGTTTCCCCAACTTAGTTATAACTATCTCAGCTAGTTATGACTAGTTTTGATCCCTCTAGATTTAGATCTTCGAACTAGAGTAATCTATAAGATAGTCATACCTAATGAAATTTATATAAGCACGCACACAAATAATGAGATACTTGTGGTGTGACATTTACCCCCCGACTTAATTTTCACTCCGTCCTCGGAGTGAAGTATCACGTTGATGAAACTTCTTCAGCTTGTCGTGGTTCACTCGGTCGAAGAACGTACCACTCCTTTCTCGAAGATCATAGGTGTCATTACTCCACACTTTGGAGATGATGAAAGGCCCAAAATATCGACGTAAGAACTTCTTTTGAACTCGCTTGTGTCTAATAGCATCCCATTACATCACCCACTCACCCTTTTGAAATGGCTGTAACTTCTTTTTTTTCTTCGCCAAGCGCTTGTCATAGCTCTTCTTCTGCTGTAGCTGAGCCATCTCAATTCGTTGAGCTGCATCGTCTCTATTCTCTTCCAGCTCCAACAAGGTTTCTCTTCTCTCTTTCTCAGCTATTGGACCACCCTTTCTCTTCAATCCAGCTTGCAAGGTCTGAAAGGTGGTTAGGTCGAACTGGATTGGTAATCTGGATTCCAACCCATACACCATCTTGAAAGGTGAATATCCCGTAGACGTCTTCACTATTGTACAATAGTCTCATAGCACCGCATGAAGACGCTTGTCCCAGTTGTGTTTGGCCCCTTCCATGTCAGCATCCTTTGCTAACATTTGACACAAGGTAAAGTTTGTCCTCTCTACCAAACCGTTTGAACTAGGTTTATATGAAATAGTAACCCTCTGAGAAATGGAGAAGTGTGTACACATGGCAGTAGTCATACCACTGACAAATTCTTGACCCCTATCTGAAACTAACTCCAAGAGACATCCAAACCTAGTAATGATCCGTTCGTATAGAAATCTACCCACCTCAACTTCTCCAATAGTTACAAGAGGCTTAGCTTCTATGTGAGGTAATCTGTGGCTACAACAATATACTTATTGTTGCGAGGGGTGCGATTCAAAGGTCCAACAAAATCTATTCCTCATTTCTCGAAAGGTCCAAGAACCGGAATAGATCTAAGAGGAGTAGAAACACTAGATTTGATAGCGAAAGCTTGACAAACATCACAGGTTTTACAATACGTCAGGCAATCTCTAAACATCCCCCTCCAATGATATCCTGCGTCAAGTATTTTGAGGGCCGTCAACTTACCTGCGAAATGTCCTCCACATACTGGACCGTCATGGAATTCTTCCATGAGTCGTAGAGACTCCTCCTTGCTCACAGCTCTTCTCAAGACCCCATCAACTCCTTCACGGAATAACACACCTTCCACCACCGAGTAAGGTTGACTTCGTTTCACCAACGCCTTCTTCTCTCTGGTCCGCATCCCATCTGGATAGACACCTTCCGTAACGAAATCCCAAATTTCTTGATATTCTATTGGGATAATAGAGTTGCTCATCAAGACCATCAAATCTTCATCAGGAAAGGTGTCATCCACCGGCTCCTCTCCATCCTCATCGTAAGCTCTAGATAGCAAATCTGCATTCGCGTGTTTCTTTCCTGGTCGATCGCAGATCTCATAGTCGTATTCTGACAATAAGAGCTTCCACCTTGCTAATCGTCCTTCGACCATAGGTTTATTGAAGATGTACTTCAATGCCTTATGATCTGTAACGATAGTGAACTTGCCTCTTATGAAATAATGTCGAAATTTTCTCAGAGCATAGATCACTGCTAATCCTTCTCTCTCTGTCACAGAATAATTTCTCTCTGCCTTGACAATTTGCCGACTAGCATATGCAATAAGATGATCTCTACCTTCAACATCATACTGACTTAGAGTACATCCTACTGCTATATTTGAAGCATCCGTATATAGAATAAACTGTTTATTCCAATCGGGCTTAACCAAGATTGGAGCTGAAGTAAGAGCTTCCTTCAGTTCCTCAAAGGCGGCTAGAGCTTCTTCATCTCCTAAAATCAACACATAATCTACTCCCTTCTTCAGATATACCGTCAAAGCATATGCTTTATGTGAGAACGAGAGTATAAACCTTCGATAATACCCCACCATACCTAAAAACTGTCGTAGCTTAGTGAGAGTACTAAGAAAAAAGAGCTCTAAGATCTTCTGCACCTTCTCTAGATCAACAGCAATGCCGTCCTTGGATATGATATGACCCAAGAGTAACCCTTCCTCACACCCAAAAATACATTTCTCCGGATTGAGAGATGCATTTGCTACATCCAAACATTCTAAGACCTTCACAAGGTGCTCAAAATGCTTCTCCTTACTCCCGTAAACACAAAAGTCATCTATAAAATCTCTCACAAACTTTCCTAAGAAAGGTTCGAACACTTTGTTCATAAACCTTTGAAACGTCGCAGGAGCATTACACAGACCAAATGGCATGACTCGAAATGCAAACGTACCCCACGGAGTAGTGAAAGTGGTCAGGTGTTGATGTTCTGGTGCAATTTTGATCTGGTTATATCCGCTATAACCATCTCCAAAGCTGTACCATTCGTTTCCCGCCACTTCTTCCAAGATCTCGTCAATGAAAGGTAGAGGATAATAATCCTTCTTTGTGACCGCATTGAGCTTCTTGTAATCAACACACACCCTCAATTTGTCATTTTTCTTCTTTATGATCACAATGGCTGATACCCATTCAGAATGCTCCACCTCGTAAATGAACCCAGCAGTGTGCAGCTTCTCTATCTCTTCTTTCACCAGATCCGCAATTGGAGGACTCACTCTTCGTTGCTTCTGTCGCACCGGTTTGACTTCCTTCTCTAACTCGATACGATGTTGCTCCAATATGACCTCCCTCGAATCCTTGTAACTAAATGCAAATACATGAATGTATTTGCGAAAGATCTCTTCGAAACAACTCTTCTCCTCTTTAGTAACCTTCGATCCATAACGTAAGGTGGCAATTCTTCTCTCCATCTCCTCGGGAGTCAACGGTTCTTTGTCTCGATCACTTTGCACTTCCGGAGAAGGAAAAAAATCCACTACATTCACACCCACATTTCGTTCTTCTCTCTCCTCCTCTGACGATGTATTTTCAAATTCTGAATCTGAAGAATTGGTACCTACATCAGAAGTAGTATCGACAACTTCTGACTCCCAGTAGTCCGATGTGGGTCGATCCGATTCGACGTCCCAACTTGATCTCCGAGCAATAGAACTTTGATACGGTGATGATTCGGTCCGATGCGTAAATAACCTTTGTGCCGGTTATCTGTTGCATGTACTGCTCGAAGCCAAGGTCTTCCGAGCAACATTTCATAACTTGACTCTTTCAAGATTTGAAATGTCATGTTTACTTGTACTCCCATTACTGACACATAAACTCTCTCCAACACTCCCAATGGCCTAACTCGTTGTCTGTTAGCCATGCCAACCGTGATACTAGAAGGACGAGTTGGCACTAGATCCAGCTTCCTCATGAGTCATTCCGAGATGGCATTTACTGCCGATTCTCCATCGACAAAAACATCTGAGACATCTCTCCCGTTGATACAAGCCTCTACTTTTGATGCCTTGTTGCACACCTCTCCTTCACTAGCATCTAAAGCACTCACACCGACAGTAGAAGGATTTACCTTCTTCTTTCGACCTCGTCGAGAGCTTAAACCGCTACGAAGTTCTTTCCTCACCGAAGGATTCAAAGCAATCAACTGTCCCACAGTAATGTTTGCTCGTTGCTTACCCACGTCTTCCACCACATTGTATTTTGATTACTCCATCAAAATTGTGAAATCAGTATTTCTCAATTTCTTCCGCCGCTCTTTGGTTTTTGAAGAAGATTTGCTACTCCGAGTATTTTGACTTGGAGAATCTTCCATCACGACTGGTTCTCCTTCGTCGAAATGCGTCCTCATCCTCTTCCTCTCTTGAGCCAACAGCTCTATAGATTGAAAACTTTCTCGTACATCTCTTGGCTCCAAGATGTTAATGCATGCTACACCCTTGTCCTTGCTTTGTGAAGTTGAAGCTCCATCCGCAGTTCCACCATTACGACTTGGACAATTACGTTGGAAATGTGATCCTCTACACGTAAAACATCCTTGGTTCGTGTAGTTACTGGGTGATCCTTGCGGTGGTCCACCTCTGGACTGATAGTTCTCATAACCTCGTGCGCCCCCTCCAACATTTGGACTCCAATGTTGCAACAGATTCACCATGTTGATCTTCAAATCTGCCAAAGACTCTGTCAAACTTTTCAACACATCACGACAGTCATTGGTTGCAAGTCGTCTCCATCCAGACTCTCTTTCATCCTGGTTGCGATCTTCACTGCATCAACCTTCGAAGTTGGTCTCTCATACCGCACTTGTGTTTGAATCTCCGGTCTCAATCCCCCAATAAAATTCTTTGTGAGCATTGCTCCAATGCCCACCATTGTTGGTTCTACTACATCTCCACTCTTTCGTAAAACCACCCGAAACTTTTGTTCTAATTTCTCCATCCTCTCGGCGTAAGTCCTTACTTTCTCTTTTTCTCCTTGTTTGAGGTAAGTTACCTCTACCATTAACTTCTCGTAACTTTCATCAGGAAGAAAAGTTTCAATTAAGGCCTCCGTCAATACTTCCCAAGTATCCTCTGGAGTCCCACTACTCTTCTCTTCTTCCTATCCTCATACCATGTCAATGCAAAACTCTCAAGAAATTCAACCCTACCCACTCGCTCTTCTTTCGATCTCCATTGCCAATGCATGCCCGTTTGAAGTCCCTCACAAATCCTTCCACGTCTTCTCCATCCTTTCCGTAAAACATCGGAAGTTTCCCCATTCTTCTTTTCTTTTCTTCTTCTTACTCAAGGTACTGCTTGTGGATGTGAAGATCGTAATTCACCGCAATCCACAATTTCCCCGTTGAGCTCTCTCCTCTCCAAAGGTTGGAATAAGTTTGATCCTCATGGTCATCTTATCTCTCGTGTGACAGACTATCTCCATCCTCGCTAGAGGTCTTCACTCGTTCCGTTTCTACACTCAACCTTCTCTCGAGACCTTCGGCTACAGTTTCTAGCAAAGCAATCACTGCGCTACACTCGTGCTCAACTGGAATCCCGTCCACTCCACATCTAGGACAAAAGGTTGTAGGATCAATGACGTCTTGTCTAGGGGAAGAAGGACCTATGTGTAAGCTTAAGTCGACCAACCCTCTTCGCTCACGCAAAAGTCTACTCTTCGTAGGACACTTGCTCACTTTATGTCCTTCTTCTCCACACAAAAAGCACCTTGAGTTCTTCTCTTGGTTCTTACGACTACTCTCTGCTTCTTCCTCAAATTCTAGTCGAAATTCTCCTTTCGTCAGATCAGCGGTAACTATCACCGCATAGCCTTGAAGGATCTTGCTCAACCTCAATTTCCACTCTTGCTGTCCTTCCATGACGATGATCCGTCATACATCTCTCTTGCTATGTAGCTTGTTTGACACTTTTGATCACTCGACTATCTTCTCACTTAGCAATCTCTCACATTACTAAGTAGAAGCTTAACTTGTCAACCCTGAGCCTCAGAGATCGAACATAACCCTCTCAAGAATTCTGAAATTCTTTCACTCTTTTACTTCAGCAAGCGATATAACAGATTTGATCCCCCTTCACTTCGAATGTCATAACTCCAGTTCTACTCGATCAATTCATGCATGATGTGGGTGCCTAGATAGCTTATCTTGCAAGCTATCAGCATGAAAGATTTCAAGATCTAACTCTAGAAACTGAAAATATGAAAATGACTGTAAACTCCTTCTCGAGAGCTCACTATTTGATACCAAAAAACCTCCTTAACTTCCGAAAGACATAACTCTCTCCTCACAATTGATCTCTCGAAGATATCAAGCTTATTGGAAAGCTTATCTTGCCCTCTATAACATGGTGTATGTACAAAGGTTCTGAACTCATGCTCAAAAACAGACATGAACTGTATTAACGACTAAATACGAATCTTTGTATCGAGGTCCCGGCAACGGAACCAAAATGTAAGCCAGTCTGTCTCTCACCCAGGGGTACCTCAGATGACTAGGATTACTAGTGCACCTTAATTACAAAGACTTCAGTACACCCATGCTCACTTCACTCAACTCTCTGACCCGTATGATCACATCGGTCCCTCTAATAGCGTTCCTGCAAACAAGTTCTAATCTCGCTCTCAACATTGCATCGCAAAATACTCAAGGACTCCCAAGGTCTCCAATGCTCATTTTACTTATAGACAAGAAAATGAGAATCCTTTCCACTCTCTCAACTCCTCCTTATATATTCTACAACTTCTTACCGTGGTAACTTTTACTAAGTTACGTTACCACATGATAAGTGCGCAATCCAAAATAGTTAAACTTCTAAAGGCTACTAAAATTTAAGAATAGCCCACACATTACTTGTTCTACTTTACTAAGAGATTCTCCTACTTTAGCTTTTATAAAGTGTTAACTTTCCAAACTATCCAATCGGAAGACGACAACAAACTAATACGTCTTTTGAGGAGCATCTCTAGATCTTTGTGCATGACTTTCCATCATCCATCCAATCAGCGATGATCAACAAAGTTACATATTTTTGAGAAGCATATTTAGAGCTCCGCACTTGTCACATAGTGCCATAGTGAAACCTCTAATAGTTTCCCCAACTTAGTTATAACTATCTCAGCTAGTTATGACTAGTTTTGATCCCTCTAGATTTAGATCTTCGAACTAGAGTAATCTATAAGATAGTCATACCTAATGAAATTTATATAAGCACACACACAAATAATGGGATACTTGTGGTGTGACAGGACAGCGATGTATGTTGTGTAGCAATGTGTATGAGCATGACAGCTGTCATGTCAGTTTAGCACCTCGGCTAGGTTGGCCGAGTACGGAGTGACTAATCTCGATAGGGCCGTTAGTGCCGTTAGAGCGAGTTCTTGGATGACCCATTAGGGATATACTTCGCAGGTAGGGCTTGGAGGTCTTATTTCTTCAAGTTGAGCCTTCAAGCTCCTAGCTATGGTGGATAGTCTTGGTGAGTGTTGTCTGGAGTCTCTGTGAGCACATAGTAGATTTGGCTCGACTGTAGTGATTGTTTAGTGCCCGTTGGCATGATGGAGTGAGTACATACCGTTTATCTATTGTGGTACACTTGTATATGTGTATGACATCGTCCATGTGTTATGTGTATGTGTGGTGTATCTCGGACAACGATGTATTTTGTGTAGCGATGTGTATGCGCACGACAAAGAATCAAATGAGACTTATAATTCATATGGAAATTTAGATTCATAGTAGGATTTTGTCGAGATATGTGGTGCTCACATTTGCAATTTTTGGGATTTTTTTCAAAAGTTTTATGTTAACATCGTGTATATATATAATTGAATTAACCTTGTTACTTAAATTTATCCTCTACTTAGCGGGAAGATGAACTTACGACAGATTTTTGAGAAAAAGCCGACTTAATCCGAAAGCTGGAAGACGGACGTCTTCTTGGAAGACCTCTTCCGGAAGACAAAGTCCAAAAGATAACAGTGCAAGTCTTCCAAGGAGTCTCATGACTGTAATTATGAAGTACATCAACCTAAGGACCAACTGGAAGACACAGTAGGTGTTAGATGGATCTAAAGAGCAGCCATTTAAGCAGTAGGTAGGACCAGGGCTGACATGGTACGTTATCAAAAACACGAACAATAGGAAGAAGCACGCGGACAGCCGGGTAGTAGATACAAAAATATTGCAACAAAGAAAAAGTGCGAAAGCATCATGTCTTTCTTCCTCCCCCTACTTGAATTTGAAAACGCTTTGAGGAAGATTTCAGAATTTTGCGAAGAGAAATTGTTGTGAACAAGTGAGAGGTTGTGAGGACGGTCGTCCTTCAGCAGGAAGAGAGTAGAAGTAGTCACAGGCAGGATTGCGAGACTTGGAAATCTGGAATTGAAGATTGAAACTTCAGGCTGCATACAACAAGGCTCAAAGGAGTACGAGGCAGGATTTTAGTAACAAGAGGTCGTTCGCGAGCTGGCAACAATTGAAGAAATCATGCTCACATCAAACGTGCGCAGGAGGCATTTAGAGGTCAAGTAGAGAACAACTCATCGTCACCAGCACATCATGAGATTCTTCCCTCTCCTCTTCTTTTCTCTTCGTCTTACCTCCTTTCTATTTTTACAATTCTCTCTTCCATGATTTCTTGCATGAACTCTTGCCTATCTCCTCTCTCTTCTTTGAAATTTCCCATGGATGATGTGGTGCCCACAGTTTGCAAGTTTTGGGATTTTTTTCAAAATTTATAAGTTAACGTCGTGTATATATAATTGAATTGACCTTGTTATTTAAGTTTACCTCATGCTTAGCGGGTAGATGAACTCAAGACAGATTTTTGGGAGGAAGCCGGAAGACAGACGTCTTTTGGAAGATGTCTTCTGGAGGACGAAATCTAGAAGACATACTGTGAAGTCTTCCAAGGAGGACCGTGACTGTAACTACGAAAGACACCAATCTAGTACCTACTGGATGACGCATAGGTGTTTGTGGACTTGAAGGATAGCCACCTAAGCAGTATGTAGGGCCATGGCTGACAGGGCATTTATCTAAAACGCGAGCTGCTGGGAAGTAGACAGAAAAACTACCAGATCAAGAGAAGAGACACGAAAACGTCATATCTTTTTTCTTTCTTCTCTACTCAAATTCAAACACATCAAGGAAGACATCAGAGGTGCAAGCAGAGAAACTACAGTGAGAGATCATGAGGACGATCGTCTTCCAGCAGGAAAAGAGCTCGAAGTAGAAGCATGCATGATTTCTCAAGGATCGCAGGAACTGGAAACCTTTAGAATCAAATATTGGAGTTTCAAGTTGTAGGCAGCAGAGCTTGAAGTCGAATGCGAAGACAAGGTCTTAGCAAGGCGAAGTCTCTCGTGAGCAGAATCAAAGCACTCACATCGGCAGTGCGTAGAAGATATTTTTTGAGGTTCTTCTCGCTTCTTCTCCCTTCTCATCGTCTTATCACCCTTCTGTTCTTATGTTTTCTTCTTCCTTGATTGCTTGCAGAAAGCCTACATGCTCCCTCCTCTCTTCTGAAATTTCTCCTGAGTGGATTGTAGACGGAAGCGCTATCCAAATTCTGACAGACTTCTTCTCAATTTCACTTCCCAAACTTGAAATCGATCTTCCTCTCTCTGTCTCGAAAACTCTTTGTTTCTATTCATCTATTTCTCTACCCCATTATGCTTTTGTCCCCATAATCCATGGACAGAAGACTTGTTTTCGAGTCTGGGGCATTGCCAGAAGCTAAATTTTGAATTCACATCAAGTAGTATGGATTGGATTGGAATTTAATTGCTAGAATCTTGATGTAAATCTAGAGGAACTGTGAGTTGGTAACTGTTTCGAGAAGCATGAACTTGGAATTCATGCCAGTGCCTTCCAAACTTCTTTTCTTCCCAAATCCACATCTTCCTAGAGAACTAGAAGACTGAAAAGACTGGCAAAATGCGCATAAAGATGTGAGGGTCCTCCGCGGGTCTCTTCTGTCTGATCCATAGCAGCTTGTTTTTTCTTCTTCCCACCTTAGATGAGAATTGTAAGGAGTCTTGCTGGCAAAATCTAGAGAGCAATGTCAAGGGACGCAAGCTTCTTCTGAGAGTGTATGCGGGATGAGGAGTCAAAAGATAGAGTGCGAATGTTCACTGTCTATCGTGAGGATAGATTGCGTATAGGAGCTAAAAGACATATGAGATCAGTGATAGAAAGCCTAGATATGAGAAGTCTGTTGAAGACGTCAGTTACCCAGAAGTTATCTCGAAGGTCTTTCTGAAGACCAGTGTCACCGCAGGATCCCTCAACCTTCTTCTGATCATTTCTTAAGACTCTCTTCTCGAGTACCTCTTCATCTTCTACTAGGAAGTATGATTGCAAGGTGGATTGTCTTCTTAGGAATCCATGCGATGTCTTGCTTAGTTAGAATTGCATAGATATACATAAGAAGACGTGATGCAATTAAGAAGTTCTCTTAGAATTCTGGAAGACATAATAGCTGTCTTCTGAAAGATTGAACTCGTCTTCTGAGAATTGAAACTAGACTATGAGAGCTTGGTAAAAATTGAGTCTTACGCTCACATCAAGCATATGTTGTATGGTGTACCAGAAGCTTTGAAATGACTATGCATCCTCGAGGTCTTGTGTTACCACAAACAGAGCTGAGCGCGACCAAACCCTTCATCAAGGAGTTGGGTCTCGACTTCTTCACGTGAGATTGAAATCTTGCCGACCAGGATCTGCTATGAGAGGTCTAGACAACCCTATCTCTCCAAAACCGTGTACATGTCAAGGCAGGAGTGGCTAGAGGAAGACCAGCATTGTGGACGGTGGAGCAGTGGAGAAGAGCGTTCCATCAACTGAAATCTGAGAACATGAGTTAGGAGCTGGAGAAGGATAAAATTCCTCCGATCATTTCAAAGAAATGACATGTACTCGAGAGTACTGCCTATCTCTTCCTGGAAGATCGATAGGAAAGAAATGGTTGGAAGATGGAAGCCTACTGGGAGCCGAAGTAGCGTCTTCTGGGGAAGCTTTATCTTCATCTTTTCCTCAAGGAAAAAGCTCAAAAGGTCCGATACCTAGGAGATCAGGATGTGGAATTCTTGGAAGCTGTCTGGGCAGGAAAGGTAATCAAATTGGAGCGTCTTCTTCTACGTCTATGTACACACCGAGTTGGCTTATTTGGGCACCCTAACAAGAGGGCATCTCACCCCCTTCTTCTGCTACATGTATGTATCCAAAGGAGATTTGAAGGAGGCTCAGTTGGTCAAGTATGGACTAGTGAGGCAGGAAGGAGTCAAGGAGGAGACTTCAGAGGAGGAGAGCTCGGCAAGTGCCATGTCTCCTCCCTCTCCAATCAGTGCCTAAGGGAGGACCAAGCACCATCTTGAAGAAGATCACCGATCAGACGGATGATTCTAGCGACACAAAAGACACGTCGTCATCGAGGAGGATGAGACTTAAGAGTGTTCCTAGGACAAGCATTTCTTATCCCACCATCCACTCCGGATGGTGAGATGGTGAGATAAAAAGTGCTTGTCTATCTCAAGAAGACACTCTCGGCACTAGGACCATCATGAAATTGGTTCCTACGACCCAAGGAGTCTTTTGAAGACTCCAGAAGATAGAACCTGGTAGATGTTTTGACTGCGGTAGATGACTATGTAGAGAAGAAGGCAGAGCATCAAGAAGACAGACAGCCTATCTCTGCTATGAGAAGAGATCTCCCACCGAGGAAGACATCGCGAGTGACATCTTTCCAAGTACAGAAAGGTAGAACAACCATGGTGGACGAGATCAAGGAACCTCAAGAAGATAGAGAAGCTTCCGCGGATCAGTATGTCAACATAAACCGTACTTTGACGCGGAGAAGACTGGAGGAGTTCAGTGTCTTCTTGAACGCCGAGGTCCAGCCAGCCATGGAGATGGTGGAGAAGCTGGCTAGAGCCCAAGAGAAATCTCTTCAGCTAGGATTTGATCTTCGGACTTTGATCTCACATGAAGAAGCGCATACATAGAGGGTGGAAGCTCTAAAATCCAACCTCCGTGCTACTGAGAAGATAGCCAAGTATAAGACGGAAGCTTCCGCTTCTGTTAAAGAGATGGTTCAACTTCGGAAGACCCACCAGGAGTTGCAGGAGCGACTTAAGCAGAAGGAGCAGGAAGTCTTGAGGAGCAGGGATAAACTGACTGACATGGTAGCCGAGGAGTACCCAACGAGAAGTTGCAGAAGCCAAGGCTGCGGAAGAGAAGACGTAGCGGTTGGAAGCAGAAGATCGAAGCAAGGAGGTCATGGTGCAGATGAGAGAAGCACTCAAGACGAAGTTCAACTTCACATCAAGAAAGAAGCTTTTGACCTTAGCACGAACGTGGGATGTTGTCTCCAAGGACATGCTGGTAGAATGTAAGGACAACATGTTCATATGCTTGGATCGGCAGATTGAAGATTTGAAGACACTCTATGGTCTTCTTTCAGTTCTCATCTCTACAGCCATGTCTTCGGATGCTCCAGGATCTTCACATGTTGAGGATCCAGATAAGGAGGAGTTCGACCTAGCTGTTCATCTAATGATAACAGTATTGGAATTGGAGAAAGCACGGGAAGAAGCTCTAGAAGCCAAGAGGTCTTCTAGAAGACAAGAAGAAGAGATGGCTTCTCATGTATCGCCACAACTCCAAGCAATGATGAAGTCTTGCAGAAGAGCCCAGAAACACAAATGAGTACGGCTTCCCAAGGTCATCTTCCGTCTTCCAAACCAAGTACAGATGAACACATGGCTGTCATTGAGAGGGATGTCACCTCAGCCATGTCATAGGTATCAGTTGTGCAGCACACGGTACCAGAAGTCAAATTAGATACACAAGCAAGTGCGGACACCATGGATGTCATACCTGGTGACCAAGAATATGTAGAAAAATTAGTCAGGTCCAAGCTGTTTATACCCCTCTGATTTTCAAGGAATCAAAGTTAGCTGTTTTTAGCTTGGCAACTCTCTTTTATATTTTTAGAATACTGTCCATGTGACAAGATTAGTTACAGGAGGAATAGAGAAGACTTTCCAAACTGAGAGGAACCGAAATCCAGGAGGAAGTGACCATTTGACAATGACTCTTTTATCCTCTGGACTGTGGTTGTGGTTCGAGAGAATCCCCTCCTACTATTAGAGGTAGTTGTATAACATTGAGGCTGATGTTTAGTTTTACACACACACAAGAGCGCACACACAAGGTACACACGTGCGTATAGTAGGTTTGCACCTCCGCAACCAAGAGGGGAGCGCAGAAGTGTAGACATGAGTAGACAGAGTAGATAAGGAACGGAATCCTTGTGTAGTTCTGTTTGGTCTGGTGTGTCAAGGAGTAGTGATAGGAAGCTGAAGGAGTAGCTATCAGAAGCAAATGTAACTTCTTCTCATGGATTTGATTGACGATTTTGTTTACAGAAACTTGATCTATGTCATCTGAGGATCGGGTTTCATCGAATTCATACCCAATTGTGCATGAGAAGTTTTCTTGTTGAGTGACGATGATTGTTATAGGCTGTGTAGTATCCAAGTTTGTCATCCAGTGGAGCACTTCGGATCCACATACGGACTGTCCATGAGAGATTGGTCCCATGAGATAGAGTAGTCGAAGCAAGGGCAGAAGAAGCTAGAAGTTGTATCTGTAGAGCGTTGGCTGAGTACCAAGCAAGGAGTTAGACGATGAGAGTGTCGGCATAGATCTAAACCCATGTAAAAGCTCATTTGATCAAAGGGACAATGTGTGGTAATTAACTCCAGGATTGTCTCGGAGGAAGACCTAAAGTACACATAAGCTGGCAGATTGCTTTTTACCACAGCAGCAGACGTCATCCTCAACAAGAAGACAGTGGGATTGTAAGTAGATATTTCGTCTTCTCTCTCAGTTTACTACAAGAAGGGATGGCTTGCTAGTCAAGATCCGGACTAGAAGTCTGTCGAAAGATTTATTTCTTATTTTCTCTCTTTTCTTTTATTATTTTCTCTTCTTCCTTCTCTTTTCTTATCTTTTCATCTTCATTCTATCTTCTACCCGGTTATAGAAACCTTATATGAGTAACAGTGGATGTGAGTATCATTGTAGTGCTACCAGAAGACCGTTTCAACAGACAGAAGCCTGGGAAGGCTACAAAGGACATACACCTTGTGATTGATCTAATCCGTTGAATATCCGTAAGGATAATTTGTTGTATGAAGTAGTAACTTGGCATCTACCGAGCAATGGCAATATTTTAAGGGTACCAGAAGTTGAGGTGAACCACCAGAAGACGAGATTTACTTCTGAAAGCCGACGTGAGAAGACTGGAAGCCTTGGCCAGGGGCTAGTAATCGTCTTCTCTATCTTCTCAGTGTACATTTGTGTTGTATTTGAAGTAGTAGTTGTGTGTTAGGATCTAGAGCACCTTTTGAAGAGTCTGGAAACTACGTGGTCGTGTGGATTAGAAGAGACTTCTAGACAAAATCAGTGTGTTTGTGAGTTTGAACAGAACTTAGAACAGTTTAACTAGTGTAATCTTCTTGAGGAATGAAATCTTTTATGCTACAATGGTGTAAAGAAGAAATCCTGAGACATTACAAATGAGATTTCAGACAAAAGCGCTGTTCAATTTGTGACAGTCTTCTTACTTCCAGAATCGGCTGTGTAATATTAATAGCTAGAAGTTCTTTCCTCATCAAATTATCTTCCCAATGTAGCACACTTCCCCGTCACCTAGCTATGCATCGTTTGATCTATTCATAACGCAAATGATAAGAGTAGAGGTCACTCACACGTCCTTCTCATTGCAAACTTTCACCATAACCTTCACAATGAGCGGATGATCACATTTGCTCTTAGCATTCTCTTCTGGGTTGTAGGCAGTTGTCAATGACAACTTCACCCACACCTTGCAAATAATTCACGAGCCTCATGTGCATCTAGCTCTCCTCGATCATCCAGTTACAAGTCCAGATTTATCTCTATTTTAAGCATCTGTTTTTTTCCTTGTTTTGATGAAACTCCACTTTGCATACATATTATTCGACTTTCTGAGTTTTAATACTCATAAAAAAGAAAGACGTCACGTAACGGAAATGGGAGGCTATTGATCTGGTACAGCGGAGAAAGTGAACATATTGAAGAATATGGAAGCAAACTATATATATAGAAAATGCATGTGAAGTCAAAGCAGAAAAGCACAATGTAACGCTATTTTCTCGTTTCCTTGCAAAATCGATGGTTAGCTATGAATACCTAGCAATACTATAGCACAATTATGCTCCCACATAACTAACTCATTAGTGCAGGAAATGGTTAATCATTACTCTAGTTGGAACCATAGTATATGGGTCAGTTCATAGGTTTCATGTTGAAGAATATGAAAGCAAATAATATATAGAAAATGCATGTGGTCAAACCAGAAAAATGTGTTTTTTCTAGTTTTCTTGCAAAATCGACGGTTATTATTGCTATGAAAATACATATAGCACAAATACGCCCCAACATCATTAACTCATTAGTGCATGAAATGGTTAACCATTACGCTAGTTGAGTCACTTCATATGTTTCCAACGCAATAAACTTCATTCATTTAGACACCCTATGACGTGAAAAAAACCTGTAAATCTTATCTCATATATTGGAAGTGCGTACGCTTTAAAGTACAGTTTTCAGAACATACAGGTATTGCATGCAGATGTAGGACCTAGAAAGAGAAGTGAAGATGATACATCCTTAGAAAGATTTCAGAGCCTTATCTAAAGCCTTTTCCCATTAGAGATTCTACAGTAGTCCGTAGGAAGTATAAACTTATCGAGGTATATTCTAAGTAGAGAATTACTATTATACAATCGCGTGTAGATGTAACAAGACTTTGATCTTGAAAGGGAAGTGAATATCCATATTTACGCTAGACGTCAAATTGCAGGCATATATTGAAAACATGAAGATTTGCTTGCATTTCACCTTCACCTTCTACTATCTTCGAATGAGGGGATTATGCAATGTGGTTTATACCTGCACAGAGACAGTGGCACCAGAGTTTCAAAAGAAATCCCAAGGATTTTTAATAGCAAAATGTCACCCAGCCGAAGAAATTTCTCGAGTCCGGTGAAGAAAAACAAGAAAGACGACCGAAGAAAAAAGATGCAAACAACTTTCTGCCCGACAAGCCTCCTCTAAAAGAAGTCACATACGCCCCCTTCAGAATCTGCTCGTAGGGAGGCGGGCACTTTTTCCCTTGACGATTCGACTGGAACAGGTCCTTGAATCGACTCCCGGATTGAAAACGTGCGTTAACTACTTTGTGAATATAGGCCATCACTCGACGGTATAGCCATGATGGTGAAATCGACTAACAGAGGTGAGCAACAATCCAGCACTCATCATCGTTCATGAATCACTGGCAGACCAGCGAGCGAGCACTAAAGATCGGTGAAAAGAAAAGAATTGCTGGGTGAGTGAGTCCACAGTCCAGACGCAGCAGCATCTAGAAAGCATCCATAATCTACAAAACAAATTATCAATGCAGGAGGGCTCCTTAGATCTCGACAGGTGCCCCTGTTCCCCTTCTGCATTATAATCACTCCGATGAAGAGACAGATGAAAATCTTTCGCTTTCCACTCTACTACTTATACCCCCTGCTAGTAATTACTACTCGAGGCTGAATCAGAACTACACTGCAGAGATGCGTGCAAGACTTGGACCCAAAGAAATGATGTGGTTGGACCTATACTCTTTTTACCCGGCTGACTAAATCCATGGATGAGCCCTTTAGCCTCTTGGACAACGCCGTCCTTAGGAGGAGGCTGGGCTTCGAGATTCTCAGCGGCGTCCTGTAGCAGTCTGGAAATTAGAGAAGCTACATGACAGGACTCACGAAGGTGAATCTGGAGGGACGTATCGCAGTCTTCATGGAGGCCTTATAGGAAGTTTACCCAACAGTAGATGTCGTCGTCGCGGGATGAACAGAATAGATAAAAGTACATGTTGGACTCCCCCGAGGCTCCAACATGATAGGATAGAGGGGAAAAAGGACACCGCAATGGACCAGAACCAAGGACAATCAGTTGGAAGCACTATGACCTCGATCTCTCTGCCTGCCTGCTGCTGCTTTTGAGTGAAGTCATGGAGGCGAGGTCGGCGAAGAGAGTAACGATAACCGTACTAAGGGAGAACTGAAGGGTGAAGATTGGAACGGAAAGAAATGACATGATTAGGTTCGATTAGGAGCGAGGATGATGTTTACAAATCCCCATCAAAGCTCGTAAGTGTGTACGCTCATAATAGTCGTAACTACATAGCGGATAACTTAGCAGCTAATCAGCAAAAGAGCAGCTTCCGGAGAAGAAGGACCACACGACGCTGTCGGACCTCCTCTGGGCCTGGGGAATGCAAAGCTCCACAAATGGCCGCTCCCGGAACGTCGATAGTGGATCTGACTTTACGTGCTGGCTGACTGTCCTCGTAGGATAGACAAAGACACAGGACCTCAGCAGGCGACATGAGGACGCTCTTTGGAATATTGGAGGTGCCCTGCGTTTTGCGAATAAGAGCAGCCCAGGTGGATCATGTCCACGTGGAGACTTCGGTAACTTTTACCCTAAAACACCCGTCCAAAGTTACCCTAAAACACACGTCCATATAGCCGGGAGACCTTTATACCCGTCAGCAATCTTCCGGGTCTCTTCCTTTTCAGTGGAGGTAGGTTTGGGCGTTCCTCCATCCGCCTGGAGGCTTTTGGGAAGTCGAGAGAGGAAGGAATGGAGTGGGCAGGTAGGAGAGACTGAAGTCTAGGACCGGGACTCCTACAAAGCGGGGAGGAGTTGAGAGTATAGCCGAGATCGAATTGCTGATGACGAGGATGATGATGAAGATGCTCATGGAGAGTGCTGCAGAGCTGAGGAAACGAGAGAGTCGAGAAAGACAGACGACAGAGAGACGTCGTGGCGGAAGAGGGACAGGATCCGATTGAAAGAAGAGAATGCATGATGGATGAATGAGTGTATGAACGAATGACTAAAGAGCAGAAAGGCACAGCGAGAGAGGGAGGTTGAAGCAAAGAAAGAAAAGAGGAGAGGAGAGGAGAGGAGGGAGACAGCGATTTTTTGGAGTCGATGATGGATGCTGCGGTTTGGACGTGTTCTGGATGACGGCTACATGTTTGTTCCATTTTTGAAGAATTTGTTGTGGGTGGGTTGTGAATGATGAAGTCACATCCCTCCGGAATTCTTGGGGGACGTCGCGGTTGTTGGAATGCCTGAGGTTGTGGTATCTGCAATCGGATCGAAGCACGGCGGTTTATCGTGTTCGGCTGCCATGAAGAAGAGGGGAGGAGTGTAAAGTGCCGGGCATGAAAATTTGGGCCTGACATTTATGTATCTGGCGGCTCTCTTCCTTCCTTCCTTCCGCTTGCCTGCCTGATCGCTGCTGATGACTGCTGCTACTGCGTTGCGTGCATGCGCGAGCGTGTTGGCAGAAGTTTTGGGAGCAGGGAAGACAGAGGACCTGGGGAAATAGAGACAGCGAGTTGGAGGAAGAGTGAGATCGAGAGTTTGGTTTCTCCTTGAGGAAAAGGCTTTTGTACGTGAATGCGATGAATCAACATCGTGGCGTCAGAGCATGAATTTTTGATGCAATGAGGCTTTGTCGTTTTGGCCGTTTGGTTTGCATTTCTTGCTGCTCCCGCAATTTTGATCTTTGGTCTTGCTCCAACTTTGTCTTGGAATGAGACGCTGTGCTCATCTGAGTTAGTCACGTGCGGTCGACGCGCTTGGTCACATTGCTTTTGGACGCCGGTTGCCCCTCCGTTCCCTTCATTCTAGCCTCAAGTCTCGGGAAGTTCGAACTCGATACTTTATCCCCCGCGAGGTGTGTCAGCCCCGTTGAGATATCGCACGCTTGCCGACATACGATTTGGACATCAAAGTACTGGTCCACGTTACAGTCTGGTGCAGCGGGGATTCTACTATCCAATTTAGAATGTAGGAAGTTACAAGAGGAAACTCTGGTCCAGTTGTGCACTCTCGGTGAGTGATTACTTGTTTTATGAGGAAGGGTGGACCTTGATCGTAATGAGACCGTACCGGAGCTACCACTTAGGAAGCGGTTCACTTGAGCTTCATGGCCCCGTGAAGGTCTAGGCTGGCTTCCTCGTCAATCCGTGGTCAGCCTAAGCGGAGGAGGGCGTTCTTATCGGAGTCGTTCTCACAGCACAGAATCAGCCTCAGCTTTGTAGTGCCTTCCCGCATGTCCGCTTGGATCTCCCAGTTAGTTCCGCCATTCTACCTGCAGAGTTTCAAAGCCTGGCAAGTCTCAGGAGGAGTCTTCCGCTTCCAGCTCGAGTTGAAGAACGTCAGGTATCTTGACCGACACTACGATTCACCAGCCCCCTGCCAAAGGATTATCAGGTCAGGACAGTGATCAAAGGAAGGTAGCATTTGCAGAGTTCTGTTTCCAGAGGTGTTGCCTGCTGGGCCACTTTGCAAGTCGAGCAGGCAATTTGGATGATGCTATCTACTTTCTGATAGCTTCATCGAGAAAATTTCAGGAGAAGTGTCGATCACTTTCTGCTCAACTGTTACGAAATAATTCGTTGGTCAGACTCAGAGTATAGAGCTTTACATGAGACTCTCCGGAAGTATCAGGAAGCAGCCGACAGTTGGCACTTTCAAAGAGAGAATAAGTGGGCATTATCTTGATGCGGACGTGGGCTGTAGCAGATTTGTAACCATTGGTGTCTGGCCAAGCAGGAAGAGGATAGAGCTCGAACATAGTCGGATCAATAGGAAATTTTTGTGGAGGTTGTTGTGGAATGCACTCGGTGGATTCGCCAGAAACAGGCGCTGGTAGTAAGAAGGCGAAACGGTCACTCTCGTCGTGCGGTCCAACCTCGACCATGCCCACCACAGACAGTCAAACCGGCACCGGAGGAGACGATTATACCCTGTTTCCTGTGGAAGACATCGTTCAGTATCCTTTACCTGGCTATGTGGCCCCTGCCTCTGTTTCATTCAGCCCAGACGATAAATTGATTTCGTACTTGTACAGCCCTGATAGTACCCTCAGTAGAAAGATTTTCGCTTTTGATCCCGTCCTCCGACAGCAACGTTTGTTAGTGACTCCACCGGGAGGTGGAGTCGATGAGGGAAACCTATCGACGGCCGAGAAGCTGCGAAGAGAGAGATTACGGGAGCGTGGCTTGGGTGTCACACGGTACGAATGGGCTAAAATCGGTTTCGCTCCAAGATTGATGGTCCCTCTTCCTGGAGGAGTACGGTCTCAACGATCACACCCTTTTATGCATGTTGCGGGACCTGCCGTCTCACGCCAAAGATGTTGTCCGAAGTTTTGTTTCTCTGTATTTTTTGATTACCTATTGCAACGGCTGAATAGTGTCACTTGTTTGATCACATGCTAGCATCCAAAAGTGGCCTTATGACTTTAGCTTCTCTTACTACAGCTATAGATGAGCCTTGCACGCTAGCTGTCTAGCCGCATGTTACCAGTTAGGTTGTGCGGAGTGTATCTACATCGCCCGTAATCAGTATGGGGCTCTCTGGTCTGTGATGGCTGTTTTGGCTCAAGTATTGTTATTTCATTTCTTGCGATGTGGGCTTTGTGTCGTGAATTTAATTTGCTTAAAATATGAGAGGAAATCATATGGTCAACTTTTATTGATGATCTGCAACCTCGACACCGGGCGTCTCTATCAAGGGTTAAAATAGAATCTGGGATTTGCAGATTTATGTTCAGGATGGACCGTCTGCGGAGCTTCGTTTAAGAGTCCCGAGCACCGCCAACACGCCAATTTTGGATCCTCAATTGTCACCTGATGGTTGCACGATTGCCTATGTCAGTGAGGATGAGATCTACGTTATTCCTATAGGGGGCGGAGAATCGGTACAGATAACAACAGGTGCAAGAGGGACAGGCAAGGTAACAAGCGAGACAATCAACTGCTTTTTTTGGTTCTTATTTTCACTTTGTTACTTAGGACAGTAAAGGTTAGTGTATTAGGTCCGCAGCGTTTAATGAACCCTACAATGTAGAAGCTCTTTCTGGTGACTTCAGTCTTAGGACTATTTCAACTGATGCAAATTCCGTCGATACATACCTTGTGCAGACTCATGGGCTAGCAGAGTATATAGCTCAGGTACGTTCCCTTTCTTTCTAAGATCGCCTTTCTTCAATGTCCGCATATTAGGCTTGAAATAACTTCAGTCTACGGTTTAGTTAGTTTTGTGTGTCGGTAATAAGTTGTTGGTACACCCCGGCAATATTCTGTATGATGCAACCCTTGGATTTCTGTCCTCTATAGCCGGTACCAGTACCTCATTGAGTTGTACTTCACGTTGTCTGTACCAGGAAGAGATGGAGAGGAGAAATGGGTTTTGGTGGTCACCTGATAGCCGTTACATAGCTTTCGCGGAAGTGGATGCCACGGGAATCGCCCCTTTCCGCATAATGCATCAGGGTAAGGCTACGCTTGGTGGTGAAGCTGAGGAGGATCATCCTTATCCCTTCGCCGGTCAGGCGAACGTTAAAGTACGGCTCGGAGTTGTTCCAGTAGCCGGGGGTGACGTAACTTGGATGCAGCTTCACTGTGGAGTGCGTGAGGATGAGGAATACCTGGCACGTGTTATGTGGATGCCTGATGGCTACCTTACAGCCCAGGTGCAGAATCGTGCTCAAACAAAGCTTCAGCTTTTAAAATTCGACGCCCTGTCCGGCTCACGAGAACTTGTGTTGACGGAAGAGAATGCTGTTTGGGTGAATCTTCATGATTGTTTCACACCTCTACATAAGGGTGTTGGAAGGATGGCTGGGTCCTTCATCTGGGCGAGTGAAAGGACAGGCTTTAGGCATCTATACTTGTACGATGGTTCTGGTCAGTGCCTGGGTGCACTAACAGAAGGCAACTGGGTCGTGGAACAGATCGCAGGGGTGGATGAGAATTCGGGTATAATTTATTTCGTGGGGACTTTGGACAGTTCGCTTGACACACACCTGTATAGTACACAGTTGTTTCCAGATTTTGTTTCTCCTTTGCAAAAGCCAAAGAGATTGACACAGAGTGAAGGCAGACATATTGTAGTTTTAGATCACCAGATGCAAAGATTTGTGGATATACACGATAGTTTGGGAACCCCACCTCGAGTTTTACTCTGCTCCTTAGAAGATGGAAGACTTATAGTACCTATTTATGAACAACCTGCACCTACGCCCCGAGCTCGAAAGTTACAACTGGCCGCTCCAGAACTTGTCGAGATAAAGACTGGCGATGACGGCATAATACTCTATGGAGCGCTGTACAAACCAGATCCAAAGCAGTTTGGACCACCACCATACAGGACCGTTGTCAGTGTCTACGGCGGACCCAACGTGCAAACTGTTTGCAACTCCTGGATGAACACAGTTGACATGAGAGCACAGTATTTGAGGAGCCGTGGCATTCTTGTCTGGAAGGTAAAGAGAACTCTTCTGAGGTGCTGCTGTCCTTCACTTGGATTTGCATTTGACTTCTTTCAGGTTGCTCGTTCAGCACCCACGCAACTGTAAGGCCGGAACGTGAAATTCATTTGCACTGTTGCTGAACGATATGCTGCAGTTGGTTACCTGTCATTACGCATGACCTCAGTCGCTTGTATAACTAACTACTTACTTACTTAACTCATTTGGGTCACTGTTTGATCAGCAGTGGACTTGATAGTGTTAATGTGCTGTCTATTTTGATGACAGGTTATAGATTATTGTACATTCTGATTCTGTTAGCACCTGACAGTGTCAGTATGCAGGTTTTCCTCTGCATGAGTCATGTAGCTGTCTACTTTCCCTGTACTAAATTCGTCAAATGGTGCTATTCGCGTCTTGCATTATTTATGCTAGACAGTGTCTACAACAGATCTAGTGATCTAAATATGAGGTAACTGTTCGGCATGGCTCCGGCGCCGCTGGTGTCTGAACAATAAAATGAACTTTCTTAGATTGCAGTGGATTTTTATGATGGGCACGTAAGGTGAATCACAAGCACGCAGGATTAGTCAAGAAGGTAGAGAGAAATGCTCGATTTCTCTCACAAACCACCGGGAATGTATATCCCGAATATTCCTACGACACTCTCAGCCTATGCGAACCTGCCTTCTGCACTTGAAGTGATCGGATTAGTTGGAAACTAGTTTGGGTTGTGCAGAAGCTCCGTAAAAGCTCAGCTTATTGGTGTACGTTACCTGTTTGGATGACAGCTGGATAATAGAGGAAGCGCAAGGCGAGGACTCAAGTTCGAAGGAGCTGTGAAGAACAACATGGGTCGCATTGACGTCGAAGATCAGGAAGCTGGTGTGCAGTGGTTGGTGCGACAAGGCCTCGCACACGAGGGTAGAGTAGGGATATATGGGTGGAGTTACGGTGGCTACATGGCAGCAATGGCGTTAGCTCGCTGTCCTGAAACCTTTCGGTGTGCTGTAGCGGGTGCACCAGTTACAGCGTGGGACGGATACGATACGCACTACACTGAGAAATACATGGGTATGCCTTCCAGCAACCAAGCAGGTTACGAATATAGTTCAGTTATGCACCATGTGCATAGAATACAAGGAAAACTTTTATTGGTGCATGGGATGATTGATGAAAATGTTCATTTTCGACACACAGCCCGTTTGATCAATGCTTTAACAGCGGCGGCCAAGGAATACGAGCTACTGATCTTTCCTGATGAGAGGCATATGCCTCGAGGACTCAGAGACCGCATGTATATGGAAGAGCGAATATGTGAATTTCTAGACAGAAACCTTTGAGAAACTTAGTCAGTTACTAGGATATCCTCCAAAAGATTTATTATTCCGGGCAACCACAACCTCCGTAGATTGCGTGCACCCGATCGAACCTTTAGGTTTGTGAGCTGGTTGCCATCGTGGCTTGTAGAGTTTTACAGGTATTGCGCATGAGTGCGCTCCATATGTTGGTTAAGTTTTAAGTGATGGAATTACCTTTGCGGCAAACGATGGATCGACTAAAGTTGCGTTGTGTGAAGGTCTGTCGATTAATTGATCTGGGCGATTTAGACATGAAGTAAGTGCGAGTGTGAAGGGTGTTTGTGTTTCTCTTTCTTCTCGTTCAAGTTTGGATACTTGGGAGTGTGGATCACGTGAGTCAGATTATGTGCATCTCAGGGCGCATACGACAGGCCTTCTTGGAACCAAGTCGGTGCAGCATTTACGTGAATCACCTCAGTCAAGATTATGGCATAGCATCCACTCCATTCGGTTCCGGAAACGGAGCATGATGGAGGTCCTGAAACTCGTTCGACAGGAATTTTGCGTTCCGGGTTCAGCGTCTCGCGGAGCTTACACTGTTGACAAGAGTGACAAAGTGTCTGCTTTATAACACTTGAGGTAATGTTGCGGTCACCTGGAAGAGCAGGAAGCATCCCACGGTATGACTACAAGTGCTCCTGGTAACGCAGTAGATTCCATTTTGCGGGTTCGTTGTTAGAAACCTGAGAAATTTAACGTTGCGCAGAAAATGGTTATCGTGATTACTCCTTCTTCCCTTGCGAATGTAGGAATCAAATTAAAACTCTTCTCAAAACAACTCGACTTAGAACTGACTGAGAAATGTTTAATATTCAATCACAACAAACAACTTAGAATCAGGGGCTCTTGGAGCTGACGAGAATCTTTTCTTTCAAGGTGCACTGTGAGAAAAATAGAATATTCCCTTTCATGCTTTTATACTCACACCGGGGGTTTAAGGAGCATAAAGAGTATCGTAGAACCGCAGTCCTTTGCTAAGGAGAGTGGGTGGCTGGGGACCAGTGGGGGAAAGCTGCTACTGCTATGCCTTTTGCTTCGACGTGGATAAGGAATCATGTTCCGTGGCAGTGGCTGAATCCCATTCGAACAAAGAAAGTCTGTATGTGTGAGGAAACATTTGGTTTGCTTTCACCGATATATATATCGCTTGAACTCAGGTGAAAAAGAGATTATCTCGGCCAGCACGGACGGACTCTTCCTATTTAGGCCTTCGGTCACTCCTCTTCACCGCACGACCCTTTCGAAGAGAAGAGTTCACAATCAAACTGAGAGAATTCGACTAAAACTTTTACCTTATTGGTCTCCATCTGCAACCTGCCACAGCCAGGACGCGCGGCACTTACGGTTTAATCATGCCGTCTAAGGCGCAACGCTTGCCTTCTGAAAAATGTTCAGCAGTGCGCTCGCTGGCGTCTGCTCCCATGCTCTCCGACGTGTTCCTTTGGTTAAATTCTTTCCACAGTTTAAGAGAGATCGAACTCGGGTGATCTCCCTGGCGTGCCTCTTCGTCTAGACACTTTTAAAACCATATCCGCTACCTGTCGTGCGGGTCGTTTTGGAGTCTATTTCCCGGTCACACCTGCGACATCTCGGCTCGCATCGATAATACCTCCCTGGCGATCCTTTTTCTACCGGACGCTAGAACAGAAGAAGGGCCATCATGGCTTGGTCAGTCAAACCGGTCTGTTCACTTGCTCGCTCCGCGGACAAGGCGCGGTGAATGAGCGTGAATAGCAACAACAATGAAGGCGGGGTTGTGAGGTCCCACCACAGGACGAAAACATGTTTGCGCTGTAAATGCATGCAGCGAGATGGCTCTAAGATACTGTATCCTCTAAAGATGGTCCAGGGCGAACGTCAAGTCGACGTAGTGGCCACCAATTCTACATCTCTAGCTTTGGAAGTTCAGTCCTGGCTTCTTATGAACCTAGCCCAGCCTTCTCCCTTACTGCGGCTCATTCCGTTGCAGTGACTTCAGGCTCCACTCACATCGCGAAATTATTCTGACGTTTTACGTTTCACGGTGATCTACGGAAGGTTCCGTAATCGAAAACGTCCGGAGAATCCACTTTCTCTCCGCATAAAAGACCGAGAACTTTTACGGGGGGCATAGTAGAGTTATCAACGACGATTCTATTCCAGTGCCTAGATAATCTATGACCGGTGATAGTAAATATAAACGATCGACAAGAATCTAATCGAAAGGTTATAATTTGAACACGATCATAGTGTACACCTTGTTGTAGGTAGTGTATCCTCTTAGGCCCCAGGAGAACATATCAGTTTTTGTTTAAAAATTAAAGTTTTTCTTCATTTCTGAACCTGACTTAAGGTTTAAAGTTTTTGATAAGTTTTTATTCTAATTACCTTGGAGATTTAACGTCGGTGAACATGTGAGTCTAGCTTTTGTTTAAAAGTGTTTTTCTAGTACACGTCATGACATAGTCATCACTTTTTGGATCTCACAGCACACAGTCATCGGTGTTTTTTACTTTGGGTCACTGTCCATGTCAACAAAATATAATACAAGTGTGAAAAAATTCAAATTGACCCCTAACTACTTGGAGAGGGTACTCTGGGGTACCCTTAGAAATGACTGATGTACGTGGACTTTTGCCGTCTCATTTTAGTGGAAAAATAAAACTTGCAAGATTCGCTTGTGTCTCTTATTGCGAATATAATAATCATTAGTCTTCGTAACCCTCTGCAATCCAAAAAACTTCCACGATGTGAGTACACTGCACACACTTCTCCATCTAATGGTTTAATCGGACCCCTGTGCACTTTTCTTTACTTAATCAGACCCCTGAAGAGTACATTTACTTACTCGAACCTCTGATCTATCATTGACTGTAATGGATTCATATGGTACCAGTCATGAGACAATCATCTGATTGCATGAAATGTTGTTTTCTAAATTTGTTTTTCATAAACATAAAAACTATCAAGGGTAAAAATCGATACGGGTTTGATTAAACCACATGTCGGAGTATAAAACTCTCCCCCATGCCATGTCATTTTCCTCCTGCCATAGTAGCGAGAGGGATCTTAAGCAGGAGTTGTTTCAGGAACTCTTTCCGGTGTTCGGTCTTTAGGGTTTAGGATTTCCATGTTTCGAGAGTGCTTCAGATTGCTTGTCGAGTTCTAGCTATAGACTTCTGCCGCTTCGAAGATTTGGTCTCATCGACTAAGATCCGCTCGTTTAATTTCACTTTGCGTTCACTCTATATCGTCTTGGTCACTGTGGTGACTTTTTATACATCAGTGGGTTGCTGGACCGAGGCTTTTCATTGCAGGTGGTGATTTTGGTTGCAAAGGTACCTTTGTAACAATCATTTTTATCGATGGAGAACTTACCAACCTCCGACTAGTGCGAATCAGTGCAAAACATACTGTTGTTTTCACTCTATTGCTAAACATGTTGAACGACATATCATTTTCTACTGCTGCATTTTGTGCCTTCTTGTGCCTTCTTGCGGACTTGTTCTATTTGGTAGAGGTGCACTTCTTGATCATCCGGCCAGTCATTTTGACCTCAATGACCAAGTCTTTTCTTTTTGGTTCAGGTCATTTTGCCAACGGTTTTGTCTCTACCATAGTGTGCGAGAGGTTCTATTTGGCGGTGCTTTCTTTGACTATGTTTTTCTTCTGGAGTCGGTTTTGAATACAGACCTTTCATTAGCGAATTGAGAGCTAACGTTCTTGGCTGGTCGTATTTTGTGTGCCTAGCTTTTCTCTTTTTCCTGTTTGCATCTAGCTGTACTGCGAAGCATTTTTGTCATTTTGTCATTTTCATCATGACCAGCCGCAGTCGAGCTCAACAAAAGTCACATAGAGTCACCTCACAAGACACTTGGAATCCTCCACGTCTTGAAGTTCTTTCTCGAACACGTGTGGAAGTTCTTGTGGTCTAGTATAGAGGATGGAGAGAGGATTGTAACGACCTATGTTACACATAGGAAGTTTATCTATTAGTAAGATATTTAGTTATAACTAAGTGTTGAGAATGTTTATTTGCTGCCCAAGTACTTTAATGAGATATCAAGTTAGTCATGACTAGCTAAAGTTAGTTGTGGTTAAACTTAGCTGTACTTTTGGCAGAATTCAGATATTTCCTAAAGAGTGAGCACTACTATCTTGTCACCTTGTCTAAAAGGTAGAAAGGAGGTGGAAAGTATCCCTTATCTCCTTTCTGACTTGATATTAGTGTCATTTACAGTCATTGTCAGATTTTCTGTGAATTTTATTTTCCAGTGAAACTTTCTAGGACTGTAGCTTGGCTGATAACCTATCTACGACAAAAAAATCATAGGAAAAAGTGGTCTAGAGAGGGAGCAATAAATTTTCAAAGTTGAGGGGGTCTATTCGCGAGAGTTGAGGAATTTTGTTCTCTGGAAAAAGTTTACAGTCATTGTCAGATTTTCTGTGAATTTTATTTTCCTGAGAAACTTTCCAGTGTTTTAGATTGGCTGATAAGCTATCTAGGACAACAAAAATCAAGAGAAAAGGTGATATGGAGAGAGAGCCATGAATTTTCAAAGTTGAGAGGGTTGAAAGCCATGAGAGAAGTGAAAATATACAAATTTTAGTTCTCTGAAAATTTGTACAGTCAGCACCATCTCTTTTGATTAAGGAATTTTCTATTGAAACTTCATTAGTTAGTAGCTTGGAGGTTGAGCTACTGGAGATCACAAAAATCTTGGAGAGATCTCTTATCGATTAAGAGATATACGGTTTGACGTACAAAGAGGTCGTGAAGATACTTCATGAGGAATCCAGTTCGAGTGGCGAGGTTGAAGAAGAGACGTTTGGGAGTTAGAACGGAGACGGAAAAGCCAAAGTTAAGTATAGAGGCGTTGCGATCAAGCATCTATTGCAGTTGGGGTGCCTTTTTTGCTCTATATCAAGAAGCTTCTGCGAGCATCGGCGCAGATGCGAAGAAGATTGAGTTCAAAGCATCATTCACTGTGGAGGCCACGAATGCTCATGGCGAAGTAGAGTGTGATTTTTACAAGAGTGACTTTAAGATGTCTGCTAGGATCAGTACAGACGATGATCATGAGGATATTATCTTAGACTCTTAATTGTAGATTGGATTTTATTTCGTGTATAGCATGTATAATACACGATTTTCAGTATAAAGCTCGAAAGAGTAAGAAAGTGATGTAGAATTATTTTCCTCAAAGATATTTTGTCCACTTAATGGTTGAGAAGGCGCAACATGAGTGGAAGTTTAAAAGATTGGAAAGTTAGACTTAGAAACCTTCCTCAAGGTTTAGATGTCATAGTAAGTGTCGGAGAGAGCTCGAAAGAGATTATCGTTGAGTTTGAGAACACTAGTACAAAATCTCAAGGAGAATCTTCGAAGAGACGAGTAGAAACCGACTTGTAGTGTTATTTCTGTAGAGGGTTCAGACATAAAGTAGTGAATTGTCCAACTAGAATCAGAACCGAGAAAGCTAAAGGGAAGCGGGAGTTTACTGATTTAAGTCTTCGAGTGGATCCATCATCACCACCGACGATTCATCTTCTAGGAGAGGACCCTTGTCCAAGTTGTGGAGTGGGTGATCTATCAAGAGGACACAAGTGCGTAGATGTTGCCGCCTTACTTACGTCAATAGTCGAGAAGTTGGACGAGATCCAAAGAGCTGAGACGGAGAAGTTGTCGACTTCAAAGGAGGACTCGGCTGAGTTGTGATGGAGATCGTCATTCGGATGATGGAGAAGGCGGTGATGCGACTCAGGCTCATGATTACCTTGGGAGAAGAGATGGCACAAGAGGTGTTGTTACAACCATTTTCTTTTATTTTATCTATGGTAGATTATTCACGAATGGAATTGATGATGTTCGTACTCTTTTAGCAAGTAGTTATTGCACGAAAATTAGAAAGGTAGAAGAGTAGTTACAAGATGGAGAAGTTACCAATGTTTCATGAGAAGGACAATGAAGATGTAGAATCATTTGTACGAGACTTCAAAAGGGGTTGCATCGGAAACAAGGTGAGAAGGAAGAAAGAATGGGTGTTGTTACTGCCAGAGGTTTTTGAAGATTTTGCTCTTACGTGGTATGAAGATCGAGTGAAGAGCAAGACACTTGGTGCAGTTGAGGACACATGGGAGACGTTGAGTAATGCACTCATCGAAGAATTTCTTCCAGAAGAGAGTTATGAGAAGCTCATGGTGGAGCTTACTCATTTGAAGTAACGGGACGAGGAGAAAGTTCGGCAGTATGCCAAAAGGGTGGATAAGTTGGAGCAACCGTTTCAGACGATCTTACGAAAGAGTGGAGACAACGTGGAGCTAACGATGGCGAGGATTGTAGCAGTGTTGACCAAGAACTTGGTGGGAGGATTGAGACCTTCAATTCGAACCCAAGTGAGGTACGAGAAGCCAGAACCAAAGCAGATGCCATCAAGATCGCGACAAATATGGAAGAGAGTTTGGATGAAGGGGTTATCATCCAACCTCATCATGTCACTCTGATGTCGGACTCCGACTCTTGGTGTAACCACAACGATAGCATCTGCACCATCACAATTGATGATCGCTTTAACGTCAGCTCCTACTCCAACGGTGGTGCCAAGACCATTTGTCCCTACAGCGATGTCTACTGCCACCTCTGATTTCCATGCTAAGTTGAAGAGCATCACCGATACTCTTGCGGATCTCAAGATAAACGTGGCGCAGTTACGAGAATGGAGGAACAAAGGTGGAGGAGGAGGTCAAAGAGATTAGGACAACAATCCAAACCGAAGAAATCAAGATAACTTTGGAGGAATCACATGCTGGACTTGTGGAGGTTCTCATTTCCAACGAAATTGTCCTAACAACGAAGCAAGGGGTGTTGAAGCTGTCAGAATGATGTAGAATGAATGTTGCTGGAGGAAATCCATCACAAGCACGAGACAAGGGAGTGGCTATTATCGACGTAATGCGAGATCCCATCTATGAGAAGGGAGAGAGCTCGAACTCATCTCATGCACCGGTGGAGCTTTTAGCTCAAGAAAGAAAACGAACTCGATTTTCTAATGAATCAGTTTTCATGGAGGAATCACCAAGTAGAAGTACTCGCTCGAGTACTATTTCGAGTTCACCAAGGGAGCCAAGAAGGAAGTTGGGGATGGCGGATTTCACCATTTCATCTTCTCAAGCGGGATATGATGTGGTTGAAGATGTGGGTGCTCAGAAAGCCAACATCATTGTTGGACAACTGATCGCACTTAATCCCAGTTTACGAAGAGAACTCAGAGGAGGACTGAGTTCTAAGAGAAGTAAAAAGAAGAAACCCAAGAGCAAGACATCGAAATCTGTGGGAGTTGGTATGGTGGATGTGCATGCCTCAGAGGTATGCACTAGGGCTTCAAAGATTGAAGTCCGACTGAATGGTCACTACGTCTCTGACGTGTTGGTGGATGGAGGATCGGCTGTAAATGCCATATTGGAGAGACTGATGAAGAAGTTGGGGATGGAACCAACTCGCTCGACTAGCATTGTCGTGGGGATGGCTAACAAGCAACGAGTAAGACCTCTTGGTGTGTTAGAGAAGGTGGTTGTGTCTGTGATGGGAGTTCAAACATTGATATCCTTTCAAGTGTTAAAGGACTCTGGTTATGATTTGCTCCTAAGTAGGCCTTGGTTGAGAGCTGTGCGCACCACTGATAGGTGGTACAAAGGATATTTACGGATTGGGCCTAGAGATCACAGAGTGATAGTACTTCTCTCGGGTGTTAGAGTTGTGACTTTTGACTCTGATAGACCCACTAGTGACTACTGGGAATCTGATACGAAAGATGATCAGAGTGTCTTAGAAGTAGATACGGGAGATTCTTATGATCAAGAATCCTCGTGTGAGGACGAAGGATTTGATCGAGATGAATCAATACATCAGCTTAGTGCTATTGACTTGTTGTCTCGACCAGCAGTGGAGAAAGATCCTGACAAAGAAGAGTTGAGTGAGGCAGAGATTGTGAGAAGACTCTCTACCCTGAAGTTTGATATTAATGTCACTCAAGAGGAGAAAAGTAGATTCTTAGATATATTTCGAAAATATATCCATGTGTTTGCTTTCAACTACAAGGATTTGAAGGAGGTGACTCTAGAGACTCATCGGATCGAATTGAAGGAGAATGTAAGACCAGTTCGACAGAAGAAAAGAAGAGTCAATCTCACAACGGCAATGATGGTCAAGGAGGAAATAGACAAGTTGAAGGAGGCAAGTTTCATCTACGAGGTGGAGAACTCAGAATGAGTTTCACCCATTGTGATTGTCAAGAAGAAGAATGGTAAGCTGCGAGTGTGCATAGACTATAAGAAGCTGAATGCAATTACCAAGAAGGATTATTATCCTCTACCATTTATAGATGAGATTTTGGAGGAAGTTGCTGATCATGAGTGGTACAGTTTTGGTGATGGTTATAGTGGGTATAACCAGATCAAGATAGCAGAGGAGTACCAACAGTTGACTACTTTCACTACTCCTTGGGGAACATTTGCAATTCGGGTGATGTCATTCGGACTGTGTAATGCTCTGGCCACGTTTCAGAGGTTCATGAACAAGGTGTTTGAACCATTCATAGGGAAGTTTATTCGTGATTTCATTGACGATTTCTGTGTGTACGGAAGAAAGGAGGACCACTTTGATCATGTGATCAAAGTTTTGTAGCGGTTGGAGCAAGCCAACGCTTCTCTAAATCCAGAGAAGTGCATCTTTGGCTACGAAGAAGGTCTACTGTTGAGATACATCATTTCCAAGAATGGGATTGCGGTAGATCCTGAGAAGGTGAAGAAGATTGTGGATCTTCCATTTTCGATCAACTTGACAAAGTTGAGGCAGTTTCTTGGCATGGTTGGATATTATCGTAGGTTTGTCTTTTCCTTCTCAAACAAAGCAATAGCTTTGACTATTTACATGAAGAAGGGAGTTGATTTTGACTTGATAGTGCATGATCAGAAGACAAAGGAAGCATTTGAGGAGTTGAAAAAGACATTGGTGACAGCTCCTATACTTGCTAAACCTGAGTGGAATAAAGCATTTATTATGTATACGGATGCCTCCAATGTAGCAATCGGATGTACATTAAGTCAGTTAGATGGAGATGGGCATGATCATCCTATAGCTTATGCTAGTAGGCAGATGGTTCTAGCGGAGAAGAATTATTCCGTGACTGAACGAGAAGGATTAGCGGTGATCTTTGGATTGAAGAAATTTTGATACTACTTGCTAGGAGGAAAATTTTTCATAGTCATAGATCACAAGGCTTTAAAATATATCTTTAATAAGCCTAATGCCGAAGGTCGTATGCTCGTTGGAAGATCCTTCTAACAGAATACAATTACGTGATCGAAGATAGACCATGGAAAAAGCATGCGAATGCTGATCTTTTGTCGAGGGCTTATGATGATGAGGGAGAAGAACCGTTTGATGATTCATTTCCAGACGAGCATCTGATGATCATCACAAGCATTAAGGAGATACCGGACGAGTACAAGGAAGTCTAGAGTTTCCTTGTAGATAGCTCTTTTCCAAAAGGTATGCATACTCGAGAACGTAACGCGTTGATCAAGAGATGCAAACCTTACACCATGGTGAAGAGAATTCTGTTTCATCAAGGAGCAGATGGATTACTAAGGAGAGCAGTTGGTCAGAAGGAGGCGTTCAAGCTAATGCACAAGCTTCATGACGGAACTGTTTGCGGAGGTCACTTTGCTGATAACAGCCTTCAAGATTTTGGATGCGGGTTATCACTGGAGAGGGATTTTCAAAGAGTGTTTAGACTATTGCAAAACTTGCGACGGATGTCAAGCATTTGCTCTGAAGTCTACTAGAACACCTCCGTTAAGATCAATTTCAGTAGTAGGGCCGTTCGAGAAATGAGGTATTGACTTTGTAGGTCCTCTTAATAAGACACCTCGAGACAATAGATACATTGTAGTCACCACTGACTATTGTACCAAGTGGGTAGAGGCTAGACCTTTGAGAGAGACCAATGAAACAGAAGTCGGTAGATTCTTATGGGAGAGGATCATCACAAGATTTGGATGCCCGTTAGAGTTGGTCTTAGATAGAGGAGGAGAGTTTGTAGGGAGCATGACTACTGCTATGCTACAACACTTTTCTATCAAGCCACAGTAACGACCTCATACAAATCAAATGCTAATGGTCTTGCGGAGAAGACCAATCTTACACTTTGTATGATGCTCGTCAAAGATGCTGGTGTTGAGACTGCGAAACATACTTGGGATAAGAGGCTACATGCCATCTTATGAGAGTATCGAACGACAACAAAGACTTCTACTAGGTACTCCTCATTTCGACTGGTTTATGGAGTGGAGTCCAAGTTGCCGATCCAATTCGAATTGGATACTTTTCAAACTATTCAACGAAAGTTGAAGAGGTCGAAGAGAGAAGACGTGGTCAGATCAAGAAGAGAGCAACTCACGGAGTTGGAAGAGACCCGAGCGGTAGCAATGATCCGGATGGAACGAGCTCAGTCGTATCAAAAGAAGAGTTACGACAAACGGTTGGGCAAGAGGGAGGTAAAACCTTTTCAAGTCGGAGATTGGGTAATGTTGTATGATGCTATCAGATTCAAGAGGGCAAGGAAGAAGTTTCTTCCGAGATATTTTGGTCCTTTTGTTGTAGATAAGGTGTGGAGCAACTTCACATATGACCTTCAGGAGCTGGGAGGAAGGAGATTCGATCGGGTAAATCATGACAAGTTGAAGTTGTTTCATCGACGAAAGTTCTCTCTTAACTCTAAGGAGGGAGCAAAAATTTTATCCGAGGGTAAAATGTAACGATCTATGTTACACATAGGAAGTTTGTCTATTAGTAAGGTATTTAGCTATAACTTAGTGTTGAGAATGTTTATTTGCTGCCCAAGTACTTTAAAGAGGTATCAAGTTAGTCATGACTAGCTAAAGTTAGTTATGGTTAAACTTAGCTGTACTTTTGGTAAAATTCAGATATTTCCTAAAGAGTGAGCACTACTATCTTTTCATCTTGTCTAAAAGGTAGAAAGGAGGTGGAAAGTATTCTTTATCTTCTTTTTGACTTGATATTAGTGGTTAGATTAAAGTTGTGGACTTTGTGGACATTAAAAACAAGAAGAGATTCCACATGTTTCCTTTTTAGTGGGTCCTAGTGTAGAGGGGCGGTGGAAATTCGAGATTCCTTGAGAATATTCTAGAATCCTTCTAGAAGTTGTTGACTTTGAAGGAATAAGTCCATGTGAAAAAATAAAAAGCCCATGTGATTAATGCTTTTACCGTAAGTAATATCTTAGTAAAACCCGGTAAAAGTAATTACGGCTGAGTTACCGGAGGGTACCAAAGTAAAAACCTAGAATGTATAAATAGAAAATAGAGAAGAGCTCCTCATTCTTGTTTTCACATCGTCGTAATGACAACTTGAGTAATATAGAGAGTGTGAGATATTTTTAGCATGTGAGAACTTGAGAGACGTTGTTAGAATGAAGGATTTTTGTTGATGAGTTTATGGAGAATTTTTAGTTGATGAATTTGTGGGTGTATGAATGAGTGAACTTAGCATTTTTCTCTTCAAGTTCATGGTGTGCTTTCATCAAAGCCATCAGAGGTGACCCCTGAGTGAGAGATAAGTCCGACATTTTACAGATTCATCGATGACAATCGTGGAGGTTGAGAGATCGGGGGGTAGTTGATCGATGAGATCGTGGAGGGTTTACAGATCAGAAGGTGGAAATTAGTCTCTATGGATAAGTTGTGAGTGAAGTTTCTTGAGTTTTGTACTGTTTACGACAAGTTTGTTGTAGAGCAAGACATCGACGTGAAGGAGCTAATACTTTGTACAGCATGTTCGTTTGCAGATATTGAAATGGAGCAAAAATGCTTTTCTATTATAAGCAACTCACAAAAATAGTTGGTTATGTCGAACGAACTGCCTTCTCAGAATATCTTCAGTCAGTGGTTCATACCACTTGGGAGTCTCCAGGAGAATCACACATAAGTTTTGTACCATAGTTCTTTGTACACATCTCAGTATACACCTCTGTGCTTTTTGTGTTTTTGTGGACAATAGGTCTCCTTCACCCAAGAACCCATTGACAGTAGGTGTCATGGTGAGGGAGGAAGGAACTTCTGCTGGAATCGGTTAGTTAAGGGTTCAACTCCTCCAGAAGTATTCTTGAAAATTTTTATTTTGTTTTGAAAAGTTCAATATGTCACATGAGGTTTTGAGTATACGTTGGTAAATCAGTCATGTGCACAGATTCTTATCTGACTACCTACTAAGTTAGAGGAACCTTGTCACGTCAGTTTGACACCTCGGCTAGGTTGATCGAGTGCGAAGTGGCGCATCTCGATAAGACCGTTAGTGCCGTTAGGACGAGTTGGTGGGAGAACCCACTAGAGGTATACTTCGTAGGTAGGGTTTGGAGGTCTTAGTTCTTCGAGTTGAGCCTTCAAGCTCCAGGCTATGATGGATAGTCTAGTTGAGTGTAACTCGGATTCTCTTCATGCTTAGAGTGGGTTTGGCTTGACCATTTGTGAGTAATCTTTGTTGTAGTGTTGGAGATGGTAATTTCTCTGTTCAGATTACTCGAAGAACTGAGTGGAGGTCGAGATGGAGTTCAATAAGAACCTGCTGATCTGAAATCGTCCGCTGGTATCTTCGGACGTTGTCGTTTGTGCTTGATTATTTGGACATGTGATCGAGGTGTGTGAGCGCATGGTACCTTGCTGGTCGCAGATCGATTGATGTTGTGAGAGCGAGTGGAGATTTTCTGTCATGCGGAAGCACTATAGAAATTTCGCGGAATGTTCTTGAAGTGACTTGTTGGAGCCGGAGTGCGCGTTTGGGGTGGCAGACGAAGTACTTGTCAATGTCAGGCCGGAGTGGGCTCTTTGGAAGCGCATTGGAGAGCGATTCTAGTACATCAAGTTTCGTGGAATTTGACCGAGCATCGAGGAAGTTATGGCATGTCGAAGTTTGCTGCCGTGTCACCCGAAAGTGCAAAAAGGCTAGTTACGTGCTCCTTGAGGCTTCGAGGAGCAGAGGTGCGTGAGTGCAGAGGCGTGAGAGCGGAGTGCGAGAGTGGGGAGACGGAGCGGAGCCTGAGCTTGAGCTTGAGCTCGAGTCCGCATCCGTCGCAAGCCAGCTTGTTGACGTGCGTGAGAGAGGTATCCAAGTTCTAGTTGTGTGGGAAGTGTAAAACCAGCTGGTCACCCATCCCAACACTATTCCTGGACCTGGACTCTTAACTCTTAACTCTTAACTCTGTAGTCTTAGCTTTGGCTTTATCACTAGACCAACAACTCTTGGTGTCCTACAGGGATGCGTGCAAGTACTTATGGACTTGTATAAGATAGTAGGAGACCTTCTCGCACGTTCCTAGAGGAGTGGTAGGGCGACCTCACAGTATTAGGGGGAAGCTATAGTTGTGGTAGTGTTTGTCTATACCGTAGAGAGGCATATGGAGGCAGTTGATGACAGTTGTCTTGGGTGAGCTAGTAGAGCTATCACATGGATATTTTTGGAGCTACTAGAGGTGTGGACATCTAGTTAGTGATCTCAAGCATCAGTTACGACAGTTGGTGACCATATATTGTGCATGTGGTCACCGACAAGGAGTCGTCAGTCCAGATGAGACTGGATTTCTCTTTATGTGAATGTTTGAGTGTGGAGGGTTATCGTTTGGACTTTGGAACCCCTCCATATTATGCTTCATGTTTGTGCGTCACGTTTGCTTGTGTCGGCGCTTGATTTCCAGAGTGAGTTCACTCTAGTGTGCTGGCGGTAGTGAGGTTGGAGTTGCGGACCAGTCAGACTACCTTTGTCTCTCTCACGGTGCGGTTGGAGTGACGACCAACAGATCGTGAGAGGCTGCCTGTGGTGATGATAGATACAAGTTGCCCTTACCTTGACCGTCCTAGTAGGAGATAGGTGAGCTCAGTAGGAGCGGGGTTAGGCAAGTGGTGGTTACGGTGGTGACGGGGATTGCGACATTCTGGTTGGGGAGTGTGTTATCGAGATTCTCTCATCACGGAATTCTCATGAGGTTCTGGTGGAGACTTCTCGGACATTGGACATACACGGAGTGGGGTGACGTATCGACTACATACACCCTTGCCGTCAATTGTTCCAGAGGACGAGTCAGACGCAGACATCGTGTTTCTGGCGGTGAGTCTAGTGTCGCCACACCGTTGTTGTGGGACATGGATGAGATCTATGGACCACGAAGGGACCTCGACGTTACTCGGGTACAGTTGGTATCATTGAGCTGGATGACTTCATCCAAGAGTTCGACAGTTGGTGCGACCTGCAGCAGATGCGGAACCCACAGCTGTTTACACCTTTCATGGCGTGGAAGGGTTTGTTCCAACACTTGGAAGGACCGCCGATGGACGATTATCATGAGTTCAGGCGAGATTACAGTGTTGAGATCGAGTTGTGGAGACAACATTGGTCTCCCAACTACGTTTCTATCACTACTTGTGCAGTTTCGGGAGGCGTAGTATCTACGAGTTTGGGTGCCGTAGCAGTGGTACATCCACAAGTGACGGAGTATCTACTACCAGCGGTGCGTCCACAAGTAGTGGAGCAGGTGGTAGTTTCAGCGAGATACCACCAGGGTTTAACCTTGTGGTTCAGTTCTTCCAAAGTTTGAGGAAGAACTATCAAGGTGTGCGGACCGACAAGTTGAGGAGTCTGCAGGAGTTCCAACCGAAGACTGGAGAGAGCATACGCGAGGCATTTACTAGCATGAGGCGGTTGATCAGCGTTACCCAAGGGGTGACGAAAGCACATGCAGTCTAGTTCTGGTATGGGATACTAGACCGAGAGCTGCGTAGGAGAGTTAGTGCTACTCTCCTTAGAGATACCGCTCCGACGTTGGCGGTTGTCTTTGGTCTGGCTGAGCGGATTGAGCTCAACATGGTAGAGGAGAGGGTGGTGGTTGTTGGGTTCAGCAAGGAGACACCACATGGAGCGACCATCTCTTCTCGAGGATCACAGGCTACGCAACAGTGTGGTGGTGGTGGTGGTGGTGGTAAAGATCGTGCGGAGCAGTCACGATCTCAGAGAGGTGTTGGAGGATCTGGTGGACAGAAGCCCATGCCGTCCTTCTCTAGTCAGCAGCAAGCGGGTCCTTGCTGGACGTGTGATGGTCCTCATCAGCAAAAGGACTATCCACAGAGGAGAGGTGGTTATGAGACGTCAGAGACGTCTCAAGCAGTACCTAGACAATGTGAGCATTGCGGACGACCTGATCACAGTAGTGACCGTTGTTTTGATCTCCATTCCGAGTTGCGGCAAGAGAAGGCTGATCGTGGACGAGGTGGAGGAGCTCAAGGAGACCGTGGTGGTCGAACTGGAGATAGAGGTCCAACACCTGGGAGGAGATCGGTCGGTCCACCGTCTGCTACGACGTCCGAAGCAGGTATGGCTGCTCGGATTGAGCAGTTAGAGCAGAGGATAGCTTGTATGGCTATGGCTTAGAAAGATCAGGTGGAACAAAGGCTTCCACGTCTTATGGAGGAGAAGGAGATGACTTCGACTTCATGGCTGATGTGGCGCAGATTGAGGCATCTACGACAATGACTAGAGGTTCAGTACGTGCCTCCGAGCCACGAGGTGCATCAGTGGAGTTGGATCCACAACGCGGAGAGGCTGATAGACAGGCCAGGCTTCCCCAGTCATTCACGTTATCGGAGACGTTGAGGACCACATCTATGGTTCCTAAACGGCCTACCGATGGTGCAGTAGAGTTGGAGGCATCGACATCCAGGAGTGGATGTGATGTGAGTCCACCCTCGACGTCTGTGGATGCGACGTCGAATCTGATGTTGGAGGCGGCTACAGCAGTTTTGCGAGCCTCACTATTTTCAGCCACGGACATGAAAGCACTGGGAGTCAGCTTAGCTCCAGCGTTCCAGCTGACGGCCACGCTCAGTGAGGACGAGGATGTTGTTACTTCTAGTGCGGAGGTGGTTCAGCGAGAGACGATAGATGTGTCCATGGAGTCAAAGATCAGGACAGCTACCAATGATACTTCACAAGCGGCGACTGCCAGGTTAGATGAGTTATCAGCTAGGCCGGCTATTGACCGTGTTGGTTTGGCACCATGTGTGGTGTTGTTGGACAACAGAAGTGATATCTTCTGTTTGGTGGCACCTTCAAGGAAGATGTATCGACCACAGAAGGTCTTGTTAGACTGTGGAGCCCAATCGTTGATGTTGGGCAAGGCGGCATGTATTGATTTGAGTCTGAAGAAGTCCTAGGTGGAGAGATGTCCATTCCAGTTGCAGACATCTCTAAGAGGATCAGGAGGTACAGATCTACACATGACATGTGAAATATTGACGGTGAGAGTTCGATCAGATCATCCCCCGGATGGCTCCATGGTGAGGATCAAGGCCATTGTTACAGCCGCAGAATCTTATGATGTATTAGTTGGAGGTGCTGTGTTATACCCTATGGGGTTCCTGATCGACTATTGGACAGAGACCGCATCTTACAGACCAGGTTGGCAGTCCGGTGAGAGACGAGTGAGCCGCTTACCAGTGCGGTTTCAATGCTAGAGTTGAGACGAAGGAGCCTACACCAGGGACGATGACATCCGCTGCAGAGTTCAGTTCGATCATCACTTGACGGGACGAGTTGTTGGAGGGCAATGCCCATGCGGAGGATACTCTGATCTTTGAGGAGGTGGAGGACATGCCTAGCATGTCTACGTTAGTACCATCTGCCTTGGATGTTCCACTCTGGAGTTCGAGTGGAGAGTTGCAGCAGTATGCTGATCAGTTGGTGCAGCAGGCTTGGAGTGAAGTCTTTGTACCACCAGTAGAGGAACAAAGGATTGTTCCTGCTACTGGCCCTGTGACCTTATCACCGTTGGATACGACTCGCATTGTGTGACAGTATTCAGAGGAAGGTGTATGTGTGCTGGAGCTGTTTGGAGGGATCAGCACAAGTTTGGCTGCGGTATTGCAAGCAGGCATACAAGTACATCGATACTTGTATGTGGAGAGAGATGAGATTGCGAGACGTGTCTCATTGCGACATGTGGCACGTTTGGTGTAGAAATATCCTGAGTTGTTGTCCATATCAGCTGTTAGAGGATACCAGCAAGCATTACCGTCAGATATTTCGCTGCTGGGAGCGCAAGATCTTACGTTTGTTGGCACCATTCACTTGGTGATAGTCTGATGACCATGTCAAGGTCACACGCGTGCTGAGAGAGGTCAGGGTTTACATGACCCGCGATCTAGGATGTTCTGAGAGATGTTACGGATCTTACGACATCTCCAGATGCATCAGGTGGATTCTCCAACGTACATCTTGGAGAACGTTCCTTTGTTGGGTGATGCTCGTACACAGATGATGACGAGTGTGCACCAAGTGCGATCTTGGGTTGGACCAGCAGTGTTGTTGGATGCAGCAAGAGTAGGATCTCGTGCACATCGTCCACGGTTGTGGTGGACGAACTTGTTATCGAGAGAGGTGCTTAAGCACGCACACGATGGAATGAGACGATCAGCGCATCTCACGGTTGATAGCATCTTGGATGCAAGACGACGATCTCAAGTAGTGAGAGTCGTCGATAGGTCGCTCATGACAGTGGTGAACCTAGTGGGACGGTCCATGATAGCATTACCTACTTTGGTAAGCTTTCCAGCGTCACATGCTTACAGAGATGGAGGACATGGGCTTATGTGGGATGCTCAATTACGGCAGTTGGTGGAGTCTAATGTCGATGAGAGAGAGAGAGCGATGGGTTTCACTACGGGTACGACGGCAGTAGCTTCGATGTCGGAGACTTCACGTCATCAAGTATTGGATCAAGCAATGGACTTGAATTGCTTGACATGGATTGTTAGCCTTGGATTGGCTTAGCAGCGTCGGATGTGATCGACGGGTGTTACTGCTCGGACACTTCAGAGCTCTTTGTCTATCGAGTCAGTGGAGGCAAAGACTGGGAGCGAGGCGTATGGAGTTCGTCATCTTTGGACATCATGGGATGTCGTAGGAGAGAGTGTGGAGCTTGCAGCTAGAATTGCAGAAGTTTTACGCACGATAGCGGTGGAGGTTGTTGGTGGTGAGCAAAAGGAAACTGCTCCAGAGGCTGCAAGATAGCAGTCAACGGCTTCGTCATCTACCTCTAGCATGGTGATAGAGGATACTTGGGAGTCGGAGATTGGACCCAAGCTTATAAGAGAGGAGAGACGAAGAGTTCAAAGATTCTTGAAGAGCTACATGAATTGTTTCCCTTCAGTATGAAGGATTCGGGTACCTTGAAGGGACCTGGTACACGGATCGACTTGCTAATGACACGCCAATCTTTCGACCTCCTTACAGATACAGTAACATGGAGAGAGCCTTGATCCATAGTAGGACTCAAGACTTGTTGGAGGTTGGGTTGGTGGAGATGTCGCATGAAGAGTATGCATCTGTCACAGTTATGCCAGCCAAGAAGGATATGTATGGCAACTACACGGATAGACGGATGTGTGAGGACTACCGTCCTATCAATCAGCAGACGAAGTCCGATAAGTATGCCATGCCGACACCTGAGGAGATCTTTGATACAGTGGAGCATGTGAAGGTCTTCAATACTTTGGATCTTCGAGCGGGATATCATCAGTTGTCAGTGAGAGAAGAAGATAAGTCCAAGACAGCATTCTGGAGAATTGACTCTCACAGCAAGGATTGTTTGTATCAATGGCGGTTCTTACCATTTGGGTTGAAGAACGCCCTTGTTGAGTTTGAGAGGGTGATGGACTGGATCCTAGCTGGATTGGATTTTGTCAGATGTTATATTGACGGCATCTTAGTCTATAGTGCTAGTGTGGAGGAGCACGAGAGACACTTACGAGATGTGTTCGAGCAGTTGAGAGCTCATGGATTGAAGTTACACCCTGGGAAGTGTAAGTTCTTCCAAGAGTTGGTAGAGTATCTGAGCCACACCATCTATCCAGGTGGGTTGGGTGTTCAACAGACGAAGGTTGAGGCTATTGCACGTATCTCACGCCCCATAGATGTGAGTCGAGTTCGAGCATTTGTTGGTTTTGGCGAACTTTTATCGTCGATATGTGAAGAGATTTAGTGCAATTACGAAGCTATTGATCAAGCTGATGAAAGTGGACCAGGAGTGACAGTGGAGAGATGAGCGAGCTTTCGTAGAGCTCAAGGATAGGTTGACATCTGCTCCCATCTTGAGGAGATCCGTTAGGGGGCGTCCTTTCCAACTACACATCGATTGGAGTATGTTGGGACTTGGAGCAGTGTTGACTCAACATGATGATGAGAAAAAGGAGTTCATGGTCGCGTATGTCAGTCGCTCCAACAATTCAACGGAGACGAGGTATAGTTCGTATGAGAGAGAGTGTTTGACGGTAGTGTGGGCTGTTGCACATTTTTGATGTTATCTGTTTGAGAACTTCTTTTCTCTCATCACTGATCACCAGCCGCTCAAGTGGTTGATGGAGTCGGACAAGCTTACAGGGAAGCTTGCACGGTGGGCTCTGATCTTACAAGAATATGACTTCCAGGTAATGCATAGATCTGGAGTTGCAAATCTAGATGTCGATGGGTTGAGTCGTAACTCGTGCACGAGTCAGCAGGATCAGACTGGGGCTCGATGGCATGACGAGGTTGATGAGGAGATAGTGCCAAGGTGGCATGCATCTACTTCTTTGTGTGTTGACTATGAACTCTAGTATGGAGGGTCAAGTCGTATCTTTCTCTGGTCAGAGAGTATATGATGAGTCTCCAGATCCTGAGAATGGAGATGGTGTTCTAGACCAGCGAGATATCCATGATGATGTGACCATGATGGAGTATCTACGTACTGGTGTGGTAGTATGCACAATAAGTGCCAAGGAGCGAGATCTTGTCCTTCAACGAGCGAAGAGATTTTGACGAGAAGGATGACATGTACTTCGAGTGTGAGGTGATGAGAGGATACGAATAGTGCCACATCCATCCCAGAGGATACAGTTAGTACGACATGTCCATGAGGAGTTGGGACATTTTGGAGTGAAGCGTACGCATAGCTTACTCCAAGGACAGTATTGGTGGAGTGGTATGCACTTCGATGTGCAACAGTTTGTCGCAACGATGTGTGGTTTGTGATCGAGTACGAGCATCGTTTAATGCTCCTATTCCACAGTTACACCTCTTACCGATTATGGGGTTGGGTTACCGTTGGAGTTTGGATTTTGCGAGACCTTTATCGTTGACTGTACGTCACCATCGGTATGTGTTGGTGATGGTGGATCACTTCTCCAAGTGGATTGAGTTGGTGGCATTACCAGACAAGGCGAGTGAAGGGATGGCATACGCGTTCTTAGATCGAGTGCTGAGTCATTTTGGAGCACCAGTTGAAGTGCTGACAGACCAAGGTATAGAGTTCCTTGGTGAGTTTCAGGCCTTGTGTGATCAGGCGCTGATTGATCATCGGACTACATCTCGAGATCATCCTGAGGCGGATGGTTTGACGGAGAAGGTAGTTCAGACGGTGAAGAGAGGATTGCGCAAGTATGACTTGTGGAAAGGCCACTTGGGAGACTGAGATGTGCAGTTACCATGGTTGGCTATGGGCTACCGTTTCAGCCGACAAGCGTCTTTGGCTTCCTTCTCACCGTATTTTCTATTGTATGACCGAGATCTAGATCTACCTTCGGCCATTCATCATGATTCTGCTGAGGTGTTGGACCTTGATGAACCTGGATATGTGGATGAGAGCATGTTCTCAACGAGCAGAGGACATTTTGGAGAGTTATGCCTATGGTTTTTGAGAACCTAACGATTGCTCAGCATAGAGACACGTTGCGATATGCGACTATCCGAGGAGGAGGTTATCGATCGTCGATTCGCATGTTTCATCCTGTCGATTATATCTATCCTGCAGTGGAGAAGACGTAGAGGGAAGCAGCGGAGGCTCGTGCGTAGAAGATGCTAGCTCAGTCGGTAGAAGCACTTCGGAAGAAGTTCAACTTCACCGCGGGTAAGAAGTTACTTACCTTAGCTAGGGAATGGGACAGCGGGTCCAAGACGAGGTTGGTGGAATGCAGAGATAGCATGTTCAGGTACCTGGATAGACAGATAGAAAGAGTGAAGACACTTTATGGTCTTCCCTCACTTCCGACACCTGCAACCGCATCTTCCCAAGCCCCAGCACCCTCGACTGGATCCGGAATGGAGAAGGAGGAGTTCGATCTCGCTCTACACTTGGTGGTGACAGCGTTGGAAGACGAGAAGACTCCAGAAGACGCCCCGGAAGACATGATGTCTTCTGGAAGACAGGAAGACGAGCCGTCTTCCCAGGTATTCCGCGTGGAGGAAGCGACTTTCCCGGACCCCTATGAGGTCGTCATGGTCCCTAGTACTGCATCTGTGCCTCAGAAGACCGAAGACGCACCGTTCGACTCGTCTTCCCAGAAGACCATTCCGTCTTCCGAAGTCGAAGCCGAGGAAGACGCAGCCGCAGAAACAGCAGGGCCAGCGAAGAGCGAGGAGAGGGAAGCTACCTCAGTGGTACCCGAGGTAAGTGCAGGGCTTCCCAGCCCATCAGAAGTCGAGGTAGTAGCTCCGGTAGGAGCAGATTATGTAGAGATTGCCACCGAGCAATCAGAGTAGTTAGCAAACTCAATCGACACTTCCAGATTTAGTAGGATCGGACATGCTATCTTAAGGGTGGCAGTTTTCCATGTAAAAATAGTTAGGACCCCATGTGGCAGCATAGGTAGCGTAGGAGTAACACAGTGGAGGGCTAATGGGGAAGAGGGACCGCATGCATGTGAGGTGACAACCTCTTGTCAGCGCCTCTCTCTCTCTCCCTGGTGGTCGCCTCCCCTGACTCTCGAGGCAGATGGTTAAGTAGGATCGTAGAGTAGGAAATGGAGCTCTGCCAGTTCTGTAGAATTCTGTAGTAACTGAACATACACACCGATTCTACAGGCAGGCAGGCGAGACACATTAGAGCAGAGACAGTCTTAGCGCACTACACCCGTTGTTGGAAACATACGAATAGTCTTGGAATATACATGAGGGGTCTGCATACTCGCACCAGCAGTGGTTCGACGATGTAGATAGAAGTAGTGGACAGTCTAGGAACAGGGAACGGCATCCTCGTGCAATCTTGTTAGCTAGGCTGGTGTGTCGAGGAGTAGACGCAGGAAGTAGCGGGAGTGAGCTTCCCAATGCCATTGTGACTTCTTCTCGAGGAATAGATTGTGGATTTGAGTGCAGAAGCTTTGTCCGTGTCTTCTGGATGGTGGGTTCCTTGAATTTGCTCCCAATTGTGCATGGGAAGTGTTCTTCTTGAGTGGCGGTGAATGTCAACAGTTGTGGAGTGTAGCTTGACTCGTTCAGTAGAGCACTTGGGATCTACGTACGAACGGTCTTCTGGGTATGGGATCCCAGAAGACAGAGCAGTCAGAGCAGCGAAGTGAAGAAGAAAGAAGCCTTCTTCCCGCAACAGAAGACGACATCCTCGAGTAGAAGACGATGCTACAGTACTCACGTTTGTTGTCTTCCTCCCCAAACTATTACAAGCAGGGATGGCTTGTTAGTCAGGATCCGGACTAGAAGCCTGTCGGAATCTTAATTGCCCTTTTTCATCCTGTTTTCTCTTGTTTGGATTTCTTCTTCTTCCCATCTTCCCTCATCTTCCCCATCTTCTTATCTTCTTCTAGTGAGCTTCCGATACTTCTATTGAGCTTCCGTGAAGGTGAATGTCGTTGTAGTGCTGCAGGAAGACAACTTCCGTAGGCAGAAGCCTGGGAAGGCTACAGGGTGCATACACCCTGTGATTTATCTGATCCGTTGGAATGTGAGTGTGAGAATAAGGTGTAACGACTATTACTAGTCGACTTCTGCGAAGCCGGACAGCCTTCTGGAGGTGTGAGAAGACAAGCTAAACCCCCAGAAGACGAGAATCGCTTCGGGAAGACGGTACCGAGAAGATCGGAAGAAGCAACCTGGAAGCAGGAAGATCGTCTTCCCGAGCTTCTCTGTGAATAGTTGTATGATATTGTAATTGGTAGTTGTTTGTTTGGGTCCAGAGCACCATTTGGCGTGTCTGGAAGACGTGTTGTTTTGTGTGGTTTTGTGAGAAGACGGGATTTCTAGGCAAAACCCGTGTGTTTGTGTGTTTGAACAGATCTTAGAACTTAGAGCAGCGTTACTTGTGCAAATCCTCTATGAGAACGATATCTTGTATACTAAATGGGCAAAAGGAGAACTCCTACGTCACTACACCGTTTCGTGTCTCACGTCTCTCTTCAAGCATCTAGCCTTCAGCCGCTACCTCAAGTTCTCACTCACCGAAGCGTTGGCTCTGATATCACTTTTCGCGCATCTACCGCCTTGTTGTGCCAGCGGAAGCTCTTGCTCAGTAGGTCACGAACTTTACACCACTAACCTGTATACCACAAACACAAGTTAGTGTCCATGCACCACTTATCTTAACTCTATTTGGTCCAGACCGGAGCCGAACCGTCTCCATAATCATCAAGCTCGGCAATCCTAAGTCTCGACCTAGACCTGTCTAGGTCGATGCCAAACATGAGCAAGTCACAAGATGACTAAGGGAGGACTTCTCATAAAGTCCAGGGTCCTAAACGGTACCTCCAGCACACCTAGCGGCCCAACCGTCCGTGATGTCCGTCTGGGTCTAAGCTCTCGAACGATGATCTAACCCACCGACTCGTTGCTTAGTCTTGCTTTAGTCCTTACGTCGTTCCTAAGTCTAGACGTCCAAGTCTGGACCGGAACGTGTTTTGGAACCGGCCCAGCCATCACCTCATGTCCTCGGAGTCCGTCCGCCGAACCCTGGGGTCGGATGACTCGTCCTGGCCCACCTAGGCATCGAGCCCCCCTCATATATACTTCTGAGGATCGGCGGCCCCGCCCTCGTCTTTGGTCTCTGAAAATTATACCACAACCCGATCTGGTTTGACCATAACTCTCAGCTCGGAGGTCAGTTCGAGGAGTTCTATATATCATTGGAAAGCTCTCGTCGAGATCTTTCCAATGATATCTTACTCGCCTCGAGATCTTACGTGGAGCTCCGTCGACTAAAATGTCGCTGGAGCTCCAACACTTAATCATTTTTCGAGAAACTGTGGTCCAGAACCAGACTCGAACCTTGTGGTTTGGATCGACGTCCGAACCACGGTCCGTCTACGTCTCGGATCCACGTCTCGGTCTCACGTCTCAGATCCACGTCTCAAATTTATGTTTCGGTCCGTTCTCAGACTTGCCCCCTTAGGTCAGCGTTTGTTTGGGGTCGTCTTGGGATAGACCCTTAGGTCCTAACCCAATGTTCCAACCTTGGTTCAGAGAACCACTTAGGGTTCATCTGATCTCGACTTCTCGGCCAAGCCGTTCAGTCCTACTTGCAGCGTTCACAACCTAGCGCAAGTCCACTAGAGTTCTATTGTTCGCGTCTGCGTCTGCGTCCGACCTTGAGACTGAGGATCGCGACAGTACGGCTGAGTTACTAAAGGGTACCAAAGTAAAAACCTATAATGTATAAATAAAGGAGTAGAGAAGAACTCTTCATCCTTGGTTTCACAAAGTCGTAATGACATTTTGAGCAATATAAAGAGAGTGTGAGATTTTAGAATATGAGAACTAGAGATATGTCGTCAAAATGAAGGATTTTAGTTTATGAGTTTATGGGTGTGTGAATGCTTGAACTTAGCATTTTTCTCTTCAAGTTTATGGTGTGCTTCCATCAAAACCATCAGATGTGAACCTTTAGTGAGAGACAGATCCGACATGTTACAAGTTGATCGATGGCTACTGTGAAGAGTTGAGAGATTGGGGGTAGTTGATCAATAAGACTGTGGAGGATTTACAAGACAAACAAAGGGGGACAAGAGAGAGAGATAGCACATACACAAGGAAGAGACTTGAGCTTGTAAATCGATCAAATTGATGATCTCAGTCGCCGCGTGGATATGCGTAGAAAGAAACGAGGTTGTGTGAACATCTTGCAGCGTATGTCTTGCATCTGAAGCCAAAATCTGTCGCCAGTGGTGTATAAGAACATGTAAGGATCTGACAAGCAAGAGAAGTTCCATGCAACTTTGAGAAAGTCACCGTCTAGAAGAATTCGACCTTACGTTCTGAGAAAGCTAAGTCTACATAGATGTGGTTGCGTTCAAGCCATCTATCATTCAGTCCTTGTATAGAAGGTGTGATTTTGTGTAGCTCATCTAGTGTAGACAATGAGGAGGACAATCCGGAGGAATGTAAAGAAATTCCTCTATATCGACTGTGAGTTCAGCTTGTAGTATGTGCTCAGAAGTCGTGGACTCCTCCAAAAGAGAAGTGATATATACCTCAACTTTTTCCAACTCGCTATCATCTCATATTTAGCTAAAAAAAGTAGAGGTTCATAATTTATTACCAACAAAAAATCTATTACTAGAGCATCTTCATCTTAGGCAAAAGGTCAAGATTGGTGCTGTTGGTTTTTGGAGAATTCGAGAATAGGGTTGGTGTCGTCCATCTGGAGTTGAAGAAAGAGATATAAAGCATATCGAGCATCAACACGCATGAGAAATTTTGTCTCGCAATGTTATAGAAGCAAATGAATACCTATCGGACAAAGAATATGTGTCGTGAGCCCCCTCCAGTAGCACCAAGACGATTAGACAAATATTACTATCGATAACCAAAGAATAATACAAGCAGTAATACCTGCGTATGTGAAAAATAGTGGATTCGGTGAGAAGTCTTGGCTAGCAACCACTCTTATCTCCAATCCATTCGTGACGATATTTTTCAAGCCGAGCAGATAACCACAATTTAGCCACAACATTAGAGCATACTAGAACAAAGATGTATAGCGACCCTGCTACTTTTGACAAGCGATAACAAGCGACGTCTCTAGAGAAAATCATACAGCAAAAGCGCGATAGCTTGAAAGCCGCCACATGCACACCAATCTCCAGCTTAGCCTCCGAGAAGTCGTACGTATCCGTCAGCCATACATCCAATTCGATCATCACCCGTTGTCGTGTTGTGGTTCGGCTCCTGTGTGAAATTCCTGTGTAACCTATGTTGTGTTTCTTTTCTATGTTTCATGAACTGTATCGCGTAACTCGCCGAACGGTGTGATGGATACCACGTTCATGATTATCTATTCAAGTGATCATACGGTAGAGAAACGTGTCAAGTCATCAATCTGTACGCGTTCACTTCAGTGGTCCTTGTCGCCGCGTTTGTGTATAAAATGATGAGTCGATGGTTCATACGACATTCTCTCTCAACGTGTGATTTGTGAGGGTCTCGACGGTCTGCATGGAGAAATGAAGAACTGCAAGCGTGGTGGTTATGGACGGAGGTGTGATACCGACTCCAGATCTTCTTTTCTCGAATCCGTTTCACATCAAGCTTCATTGCATCCACCGCGATCACTTTTGACAATGGTTAGTTGCGTACTTTGGCGATGAATTCATGGGGAGGGTGATGGAGTTACAGCTTCCGGTGATCCTTCCAATCGTTACATACGAAGAGACTTGGGATATGACGGTGTACATCTTGTTGTGAGAAACGATGGATCTCAACTATCCAGCGAATGTTTCTTTCAACCTTTGGGTCGATGTTCGGTGTCATTGCAGATCGAAGATCAATCATGGGGCTTGGATCGTGAGAAACTTCGAGCAAGAATATTTCAACCGAGTGATAGCTTCGCCGTTTTCTTTTGTCGTACTTTTTATTGTAGATCGTTTCCAGATTGTAATATTGACTTTATATTAGTCTGCGACTCAATCGTTCCATTCTAGTTGAACGCTTCTGTGTAGTTACGGACCGCAAAGAATCCGTCGACGTATCTAAAGGATTTTTTGAGGTCTTACACTCTTGTTCATGTCTTGTGTCTCCTTGGGAGTAAAAATTCGTTCTAGGGGAAAAAGTTGAGTGGAGAAAAGACAAAAGTAAAGATCTTTTTGCTCTTATTGGTCCACTTTTGGATCAATGGTGTTCTAGCTGATCCTCGCGACGTTTCTTTGGTTTTTGGAGGCTTCAGAGGGCCATTCGCAAAACGAAGGATATGGTTGGAAAGCTCTCAATCGAAGCTACAATCTGGGCTGAAGAATCAATCGATTTGATGGAACGATGAGAGCGTTATGATTGATTGAGTAGAGAGGGGGTGAAATTTATACCTACTGCTACGTTTTTGGTTGTTCCGAGAGACTCGCAAGGAGTTTTGAGGAGCTGTCTATTGGGTTGGAGAGCTGACGACGTGCTGGTCGTTTTGATATCAATTTCATCAGATTCTTGATCGATTTGGATTGTGAACCGACCGAGTGAAGTTGAGAAGTGCAGACGTCATAAGAAGAGAACAGCGAACTGTGATAGTCATGGATAGTTTGCTATTGCTTGAGTTCTGAGTTGAATTTCTGAGTGAAACTTTCCAGGATTGAAGTATGTCTTATCAGTAAGATACTTGAGAAGTTTCACCTCAAATGGTCGACTAGTTTGTTCATAATCTTGGATCAAATGTACATGGGTCTGTGAAGCTCTTAAGTTAGCACAGATTACGGTTTGATCCATATCTGAGAATTGGTTTGAGATTTTGATCTGAAAATTATTCAGGATAAAAGTGAAGGGTCCAATCAACCTTAGTGTGAAGTTTGATCATCATTGGTCGACTGGTTTGGGAGGACTGTCTCAAAGTTCAAAGATACTTCTATTATTAACGATTTTGGGTTTTTTCGATCACATCTATTGTCACTTTGGTCATTTCTGAGCAATTTGGAGAGGAGTTTGTTGCTGAAATTGCCATGCCTACATACAACCCGACATTGGAAGGTGTGGGGCTGATTTCAGCTCTTGGTGATGAAAGAGAACGGAGTCGTCATGAGTCTTAAGCCGCTGTTTGGGTTCTCGGAGCTGCCAGGTACTGCCGTCGTTGGTGCTATATTGAGATCTGAGTAGTGTCTTGGAGCATGCATGCTTTACCTTACTGGAATGCTTGGTAGGCCAGGGTGTACAGCAAGTTGTATCTAGACTCGTTCAAGTCGATCGAACGATCTTATAATATCTTTCGGTTGTATCAAATAGAGTTGTGGCGGTCAAACTGATGGGTAGCTAACGTCGCTGAGAAGTTGTTAAATCATGCTTCTAGTGATTTAGAGTTACTTGCATGCAGATAATACAGAGCTGAGTATTTCAGGTAGAGTACAAAAGAATTTGTATGTAACACAAATTTGTACAACTTATACGTATCATTGGACCGTAACAACCTTTAACCTTGAATCGAGAGATACAATGTCACTTGTCCGAGAAGAGTAGATAGAGAGCATTATGGTTGAAGGATAAGTTCAGAGCCAACTTGTTCAAGTCACCTACCTCTACACAACCATATACCCCGTGTATTCCTAGATAGAAAAACACGTTATACAATACCGTAGAGGGAGAGTCAAAATTGACATCAAAGTACACGGCGAAGAGAACACGGCACAAGCACGAAAGAAAGAGCGACAACGACTTGGCTCATTTTTCTCAGAATAGAGATGTTACGGAAACACACCTCAGATCCCTAACGCCGAAGGTATCCACAGCGATAGACCAAAACTTATACATCATGGTCTCCACACCTACAAGAAGATCGGAAAGAACAGCAAGAAAAGAGAAGAGAATAAAAGAGACAGATACCACAACGAGAGCACTAATCACACATAAAGAGCGGTGCCATCAAAAGAAAGAAGGAGATAAATAATCTACCAACTCTAGCTATCTATCACACGAACGATACAATCCTAGACAATAGCTCGAGTCTGACTACCTCCTTAATAATGATTGTTTTAACAGCCACTCCTATGTCTTCTATCGATAGATCTAACACTTTCTGACAATATCCACCATTTTATTTCCATCTCTAATCCCACATGTCGTCTTCCTCCTTTTTCCTCACCTTCTCGTGGGATGCATATTTTCTTGAGTGATGTTTGTGAGGCATGCATATTAATAAATCAATGTTCGTTACAAATTAATACTTCTTTGGTATCCATAATTTTGATCTTGTACTTTAGAAAACGCGCTTTGGTGTGCTATTCTTGTGGGTTATGTCCATATGAAACCGTGACTATATGTTCATTTAACACTTACATACATAACTTCAAATTTAGTTGTTAACGTTTATGTATATTATGTCTAACAGAAAAAAAATCAGCAAAAGAATTACAAGCAAAAGAAAAGAACCCTAAGAAAAACCTCCCGGAATCTATTCCACCACGAGACCAATCCACTTTCTCAATTTTCTTCTTGTTATTGTGTTTATTCTCTTCTCGGTATACGTTCTCCGGGGCACTTTGGATGCTTTTTTGAAGGCGCGCATTATCACTGAAGTGAGGTTACCGACTTCTCATTTTTGCACGAGCGTTTATTAAATTGTATTTCGCACAGAGAATCAACCATGTCCTCGCGTTCGGACTTTTGGTGCTCTTCATCTCCAGTTTCGGGGTGCCTTGGTGTCCTTTAATTTTTACGTTCTCTCCTTTATGCTTTCATTGGTTTCCGCTCAAATATTTTTTTCTTTCACGGTCCTTCGACACACTTCCTCTACTTCTTTGATACAGTTTACTTCTGCAGCGACGATTTCTCTTCTCTTCTCTTAGGCAGTCACTGATGTTATACTCAGTGCGACGGTGCGCAAGAAAACTATTTACTACCAGTACCTTGACTGTCACGAAACTATTTACAGTCATACAACGAACCGTATCTACACTGGAACCTCGATCGAGACACATCCATCCGAATCAATACTCCTCAAGAAAGTGCTCGCCAACAGATAAATTCGAGAAGGTATGTGTCTGCAAACTGAACCTCTGCATTTGGAACTGTTGCTGCTACTTTCTAAATATTTAGTGAGAAATGCAATGTACTAAATCACAAGTATAGGAAAAATACTGGTTTACAAATTACGACTTGTGTTAAAGTTCTATAAATTAATTTAACTAAATTCAAAATATTAAATTTAAATCATTAAATTTAAATCATTAAATTTAGAACCCATTTGATAACTTGATTACATATGCTCACTTCAGTTATACAAAACTCATAAGTGATTCACATGAGCAAAACATTTATCTGGTATAAAAATCTGTAACTCTCACGAGTAAAAATTAACCTGACCCTTCCGAGGTTAGTCAAAGGTGTTATCAAGTAATATAATCTTTAAAAAGATGAGTAAAGTGGTTAGAGGTAAAATTTACACGGGTGTCGAAAATGAAGCAGTCGTGCATATTCACCTCCTCCATCTCTCCACAAGAGAGTAAAATATGCAAAGGTTCAATTTATTCCCTAATCTGTTTAGTACAAACGTTAAGTAATAAATTGGACTCACAATAAATTAATATATAAATAGTTTCAGGTTCTCAAACTTGTATTTTCAACAGTATGTCAGTCACAATAAATTAATATAAAAATAATTTCAGGTTCTCAAGCTTGTATTTTCAACAGTATGCCAGTCTACTCATGCTTTCTGGGTTATATCTTGGTCTTAGTGTATCTTTAAGAATAAACTAATAGTTAACATTTATAAATATTATATTTATTGTATATTTAATTGTATATATAATATTTATATATTTCCCCAGTAACAGCCAACGAGCAAAAGTTCCCAGAAGTTAATCGAGCATGCATATTTTATTTAGGAGTGCGGTAAAGTAAAATTCTCCCCTATAAGTTTACAAACGACACCGAAATGTAGAGGAGTACATTTGCAAGGGACCGGGTGCAAGCAACGGTGCACATCAGTGCTCCAGAATGTTCCCGGCGGATGAAACGTCGGGAAATGTTTGGAAATTTTCATAGTGAGGTTGGTTAATTCCCGGTGAATTCAGCCCCAAATCGGTAATCGCGAATTTTAGCCGGTAGCTTTTACTCTAAATGCCGGTAAGTCTTCTACAGTAAAGACTCTGTACTGTACAGGTCGTACTACTGTCAACTATGCTGTGACTGTGCAGCGAACTAGAGGAACGTGGAAATGCCCGATCATCTTCTGCCCCGGCAATCTTCACAGTGAAGTGTGGGGCCTGAAGGGTAAACGCAGACAAGGGCTAAAGTGAACACCGCCCCTCCAGCAGCGAATAATTCCACTGATCCGTCTGACTGTTTGGCCCCTCGATGAGCGATCGAGCCCGTCAGTACTGCTCTCTTTCTCACTCTCGCCTCTCACACAGACACAGTTTAGGCGAACGAAAGAATAGCTATTTCATTCGTCGAGCTTGTGAGTCAGAGCAGGACACGAACTAAATCAGAGCAGAACGGGGCGGGCAGGGTAGCAGAGGACAGTCCCGCCGATTGCGCTTCGAGGCGGACACAGGCCTCCTAATGAGATCGGGCAAATAATTTTGGAGACTGCCAAGTAGGCAAAAATTCCTTTTGTTCTCGCAGTTCGTCGACGATAGAAGAATTTAGTTGCGGACGCTGATTCTGAGGTATGCTTTTTATATTCGTGTATCTGTCGTTGTGCGAACCCTTATGATGATAGGTTATGGTGGTAAAAAGCAAGTGCATGGTTGTTTTAGATGATTGGAGGTGGTTGTATGAAGCAAGCGCGTGGTTGTCTGTGCGATCTGTATCACTAAATCAGTAAGAATCGCTTGATCCTCTGGAAATGTATTGGTTAGTGCTGGATTAGTGGACAGATTCTGCAGTCTAAGCAATAGATATTTGGCACACACCTTTCTGTTTGCTGCTCTTTGTTGTGGTAGTATTCGAGATCCACGTTCATTTCATTGCACTGACGCTTTATTGGTTTACCGCTGTAGAGCTACTCATACGTAAAAGTCTGTAACGGACAGATGAGCCCGTATAACATGGCGCTAAATTATGCTCGATGTTCAGTCCTCAATTCGAAGGCTGACTGATGATCCCGACTGGAAATTGGTTTTTGAAGCCGTAAAGGAGGGTTATAGTACTAAATTGTTGGGATTGCAGTTTAGGAGGCTGAGCATTTCCTCTTGAAGTTCCTTGACCAACTAAATGAGAACAAGAGGGATTTATCTTTTTCGAGGACATTATGTACTGAAAAAGCTTCGGGTTGAACGTGTATTGCCGGTCCCGTCAATATCTGAATAAACATCCTACAAGTTTCAAAACAGTGATTCAGTTCATCTGAGTGGGCAGTCTGCGTCTGTAGGTACAAACTTGCTTCTGTTGCTGGCGGGAACAATGGGAGCCGAGTTGACGCCTTCAGGTAGTGAGGACCAAGTAGTGGAACAACGAAAGCCCCTCTTGGAGAAGTCTGGATATGACCGAGATACGAGCGATGACACGGTTGTTAACGTAGAGAACTACGGATCTCGTGTATTCGGTTTCAATTATGGTTTCCGACCATGCAGGGACCTCCCCTTTGCTATTGGCTTCCTGGTATTTCTGGTTGTAAGTTTGGCTGTGGGAATCTTGGCGGTTGTATTCGCCAACCCAGATTATCAGTGGGTCGAGACCACAAAATATCATCGTGGCTGTGATCTCCCAAATGTTACGGATACGGCGTCCTTGAGGTTCATGGCCATAAGTAGTGGGGCTGAGGACACAGGTTTTACAGCCAGCCACGATACACAGAGTTTTTGGAGGTCAGTTGATCCATCTGAAGAAAATTCAGTAAGGGGAGAAGATCCATCTGTGAAGCCTGCACTATATGTGTTCATAATAACCCTTGTGCTGAGTCTACCAATTTCCTATTCCGTCTTGTGGCTTCTCAAGACATACACTGCGGAGCTCGTCTACGCCACTCTTCCGTTCATCGTGATTATACCTGTAGGCTTGAGTATTGGAGGGTTTATCGTCTGCTCTAGGGATCAGCAGTGTAAGGAACAGTTTACTCTTCAGTATCAGATAACGGCCCTCGCTTTCGTCCTTGTCTTGTGCGGTATATTTGTATGGATGATCTGGGCCAACTGGGACAGAATCGAGCTCACCATTCGAATAGTAAGGACGGCTACGGAGGCGCTGTACAAGAATCTTGGACTTGTTCTTGTGTTGCCTGGTCTCTGTGTTGTTCTCCTCTTCTACCTTGTTCCGGCCGTTATTTTCATGTTCTACGCTTTCACGAATGGGAAAATTATTCCGAATCCTGAGCTTCAACGACACCCGGAACTTCACTGCGGCGAATCCGGTGTAGACTGTTGTGTTTGGAAATCAAATTCATGGGTGCCGTGGTACTTGGCATTCACAGCATTTTCGGTGTTGTGGGCGATCATGGTAATCAGTGAGGTTCAGGTTTTCGCCATCAGTGGAACTGTGGCCCAGTGGTATTTTGCGGCTCCGACTTCCTCACTAGTCGGGGCGAAAAGACGCGCTCTCAGGTATAAGCTTCGCGGGAACCTTCAATTGAAACTTAACATACGAGTTCTTAGAGACTGAAAGTTCTTGAAACTTTGAACCAATTCTTAACCATGCTGCGTGTTTTGCCAGGAATGCATTCGGTCCTTCATTTGGGACCGTGTGCTTCTCAGGGCTCGTCGTTACCTTCGTGCGGATGATACGGGCTGCCATCGATAACTCTCGGTCAGAGAATGCTCAAGAGGGCCTACTGGCTACTGTGGTCCGTGCATGTCTTGAGTGTCTCCTCTCAGCAGTGGAGTTTTTGACAAAGTTTACAACCAACTATGCAGCTATCACCGGAGCTGGGTTCTGTGCTTCAGCGTTTATGACCTTCGATCTTCTGAATCGTAATCTCCTGTCAACCGTGGTGGTGGAGACCGTTGCTGGGCGTTTGTTGGGTCAGACGGTTTTCGCCGTCTCGGCTGTATATGGACTTTTGGTAAGCAATCTAATGTTCACCTACTGAACCTTCCAATCCTTTGGCATGTATAGAAGTCGAAGTTGCTGTAGACCAAGAGCGAGAATATTATGGGCCAGACACTCGACTTACTGAGAATCAACAGAAAGTATCTGAGATGTACATGCAAACCGTAGAAGAATCCTTTGCCGCCTTGCAAAAGTTCAGGGGGTTCTTTAACAGGAATTCTTCTGTAGGTTAGGTACGCAACTGAAATTGTTGGTTTGTAAGCATGCGTCAATACCAATTCGAGGGCAGGCCTTACTCTCAGACACCGTATATTCCAACGATAGATGTCCCGTATATGCATTGCGATATCCTAGTGTGAGGTAGTGCTCAGTTATCGCTTTTCGTTTTCCTGGAGTCCTCTTAGTTCTCGTCGTACTCGTCGTCGTACGTGTCGTCGAGCTGCGAGGATGAAATTTAGTACTCTTCCGTCATAACACCGGTGACGTTTTCTTCTCAGGTTTGGGGAGGGCTCTGCATTTTTGCCCACGGCTGGAACACCGCCTGGGCCGTTCCCGTTGCAATCTTTTCGTTTGTCCTCTTGTTCCTGGTCTTGTTTTTCTTCATGCAGGTCTTGAACAATATCGTGGACACAGTGTATATCTGCTATGCGATGGATAAAGACCATAATGTGGTTTCGAACACCGAGGTGCACGATGTTATGGTTTTGCTTCCTCCTGCGAAAACAGATGATATTTCACTCGCTGTACCTCGGTAGAGAAAATTTGCGTGCAACATACAGTCTTGTATATTTGTCCGGCCTTTCTTCTGAGGATAGCTGGATACTTCTCAAACCTATGTTAGTATAAGAAGTAGCAGGAGGTTCGTGCTGTCCGGATATTGTAGACTTAGTAGACGAAGGAGACGATTGTAGCATAATAGAGCACTTTTTAAGTCCAGAGTTAAGAAGTGGGTAGACCGGCCACCAACATTGCCGACAGATCCATGGCCAATCGTCAACAGCGATGCGGTCTGTCTGGTGGATTAAATTGCAGTCTGGTTTGTCCCTTGTCAATTAGACAGCTAAATCGCCACATCTGTATTTTGGGTTTGAGTTGAGTGAAGCTTGAGGACTTGAGGAATTACGAAACAAATATTCATCACGATTCATGCCTAGTGTGGTTGATGATCCGTCCCCGCCAAGATTCACTTGATGTTTGTTCCATAGCGTCAGCGCAGCGCTGCTTTCATCATAGAGGTGGAGTCTATGGTTTGTCGCCGAGTACGTGACCAGCATACTTGCTGACGACAGTATCAGGACGACTTTGTGACGCATAACTACAAGCTAGTGTTCTTTTAAATACTGATATATGGTACTATGCTCCGAGTCTTCCGTTGCATCGTAGTTGTGCTCCATTCCTCTCACATTGAGGAATTTGTTCACTTTCAGAATATAACTCGTCGGTTTACCGTGGAATTCCGTTAAAGCCTTTATGCTTTATAGCACCTCAAGAATCAAGTAGGATGCTTGCTTGTTCCGTGGTTGCTTGTACACAACCACGGAGTTCTTGTTCTGTTTCCCAGTTACTTGGAATGGTACCAGGAGTAAGCTTGAGCAGTTATGCAAGGTTGGATTGGCACAAGATCTGCCCCTGGGCCTTGATCTTGATCACTTTTTCAGGGAATTACTATGCAGGTCCCAAGTGCACAAGAAATGGAGCGAGAAAGCGAGTCTGACCACAGAAGGTAACGTTCGGAAGGAAATACGTGCTTCTCTTATTAATCTTTTGTGCTTGAGGTTGCGCAGAATTTTGATCCCAGATTTTCTCTGGGAAAGGACGAGCACGTTTGACCAAAGCTGAGCGGCAAATGCTTTCTAGGAATTCCAGGTTGAAGGATTTCTGTGCATCTTAGAACCAAATTTAGTGACAGCAGATAAGATCTGATATAGTTGTCAGTTGATTGTGTTGACTCGGAGCCATCCTGATACCGGAGGAACATCTTCTCTGCTTTATTTGAGGAGAAGTTGTGCGCGATACCTGATTTTGTAAGGCGGATAGCCCGATCCGTGAGTAGTTATGACTATATCACATACTATATCACATTATAAGCAGAACTCCTTGCAGCTCAATTCAGATAAACGTTCAGCTCAGCTAACCTGAGGTAGAATGCGCAAGCGCTTGCTCTCAGTTCATCCGTTCTTCAAAACACAGAAAATTTACGAAAGTTATGATGAAAATTGGGCGATGCTAAGCTATATTTCTGTGACACATAAGAATAAGAGATGGTCTTGTGGTCTTTTACGTTGCACACAGCATGTACACATGTTGCTTGGGTGGCCACGTAGAAAGGGGCACAAATCTAGAGTGTCGATGGTGAGATCCGGTTTGACCTGCGAGTTGAAGGGTGTAGGTAATACATGTTGTCACATGTTGCGTGGGTGGCCACGTAGAAAGGGACACAAATCTAGAGTAGTCGATGATGAGATCCGGTTTGACCTGCGGAGTGAAGGGTGTAGGTAATACATGTTGTCATCATTTCCTTGGAGTGTTGCATAAAGAGGGATAACAGGTTGGAAACCCCCTGGGCATGGGTTTAGCAAGTTCTTGGCTTTCATTCTTCTTTACTCCGGTTGCATGAGTCAATCAGTCACGAGATGCAAATTAAAGTTGATGATCATTATCTTGACAAAAGTAAGATTGGATTATTTGATACCATTGACAATGATCTAACCTTCAGAGTTTGGAGGATGAAACAGCTTGGACTGGATCCGATGTGTTTCGGAGAGTCGTTACATCATGACTTCGCATATTAAAATGGGTAAACCTCTTTCGTAGACTGTCGGATATATCTTCTCTCTTCGAAGTTCAGCTTCTCGTAATGAGGATGCAGTCACCTCATTCATCAACGAAACACTGAATTTCTCTGACAGGCTACCTCTCAGTCCGGAAGTTACTAGATAATATCCTCAGCGGATCCTCGAGACGAAGTTTTAAAGATAAAAGATCTGTAAGCAGTGTCTGAAGGTTCAGGACTCGAAGCAGACGTTACAGGCCAAGCCAAACTTAGCTACAACAGTCCTGGTGACGACAAGTGGGACTCGTTGACCGTTCAATCAGGAAATCCTGTGTGAAGACTTAAGTTCTATTTGAACCCCTTGTAGAAGTCTGCTGACGCTCGACAAACTTCGGTCAGAATGCTTAGGTGAAAAAGTTGGGCCACGTAGCTTGTTCATCAACTACTTTAAAGAGCTTGCGAAAGCCACTCTGATCTCGTTTCCTCCACAGTCTGTTTTCGTGCCTGGTAGTTTATCGAGTGGCTTTCGGGATTGGTCTAAAATGGTGTGCTTCCCAGGATCTTCCTGCACTTGCGGCTTGAAGGCCCGGATCGATCGGCGATATCTGGCAAGTGTTGCTTAGATTCTAACATGGAGTTCGCTGTTCCAGATCTGCCAGGGCACCATAAGCTTGAAGATCTGCCCACTCGCCTTGGGCACCTTCAGAGCTTTAGCACTGAAGTTTATACAGTGCAGCCAAGAGTCTTCCTAAGTATCCTATGATCTACTAAGACCTCTCTATGATCACTTGCAATGCACCAGACTCAACTCACGACCAGAAACACTTGGAATGCTCGAGTGATATGAAGACTTGTTCATGTCATTCAGACCTACACAAGTGAAGGATTTCTGATCGGTGACTGAAAACAACTGGTCAGCAAAGGTTTTCGTCCTGATATTAGCAACGGTTGCAGCATCTGAGATTATACAGTGTATGAATCAACTACTTGTATTTGAATCACTGTATACATCATATTACAATATAGACATGTATCCCTGCAAGCTGCTTGCTTTGGACGGTAAGCGAATACTATCGGTCGTATTCTCTTTGTGTAACGTGGCACTGCATTCTCTTCTACTCGATATGCTCTGTATTTCTAATAAGTTCAGAAGCAAGCAAGCGTTATGGAGGTAAACTACTCTGGTTAATTTCGAGCACAACCATCGGATCCATCATTCCAGAGTATTCTGTCAACATGAACATGTTCCACCAACCATTTCTGTTCTAGAAACTCGATCAGTCAATCGGAGTTGGGATGATAACAACTCAGTACTCCACTGTGGATCCAAGGGCTCCGAAGTGAAATTTTCTTCTCGTATCGGCACTCGTTGCAGGTTCCTCCCGACTCTAGTAATTATAACTTCATGATTTCGGGAAATGTGAATATATATATGTTGGTGCAATGGTTAGCAACACAACACAAGAACTAACCACGTGTACTCCAGACTCCGAGATTTGAGTACTCGGAGACTACATCGCAGTGAGCTTTCAACCATATTTGCAGGATCAAGACCTTGGATAACTTTTGGATATAGTAGATAAATCCATCTATGTTTCTGTCCAGAGCAAGAGTTCGAAACAGTGAGGCGAGGAAAGTAAAGGTTTCTGAAGGAACATCCATATACCTCTCCGGTAATACTGGTTGCAGCCAGAGTACCACACGGTAAACTTGAAGGGTCTTGTCACAAAAAGAAAACGCAATTATTCCCTGCACCCGTAAAACAACCACGATGGACCATCATGTACAAGTTAGGACTCTTCTCACTTGCATGATATTTTATTTCCGGTACATCTTACAAACCTAGAGGATCACCGTGGAAGAGTCTGATTTCCGCATGAGTTCATGTGCAATAGTGGACCTGTAAATTTGTAAATTTGCTTTCTCGTTTTATGATCCAGAATGCACTAAGTTGCACCAGAAATGACAATTGTTTATTAAGTATCGTACTCTTGACGGTTTCGATTCCTTCCATTTGCAATTGAATTCTCATTATTTTTGTATCGTTTGTAAATATTAGGTGCAGCAAAGATCGTCCATGTTTAATCTACATTCTTCCCGACAACGACAGCCAGTCAAGAGTATGATACTTGACTTTGAATCTATCTCAAGAGCGATACTGAACTGAAAAAATCTACATTCTTCTCGACAACGATACAAGAGAAGCTTGAATGGATGCGCAACTGATTGCGGCGATCAATTTTGCAGAGACAGGACAGGTTTTGACCTACCTAGGTTTTCCTTTTGGAGTGAAGCTCAAAGAGAGACAGAAAGTTCAATACTTACTTGACAAAATGAGGAGGAATCTGCCGCATTGGACAAATAGATGGTTGAGCTTTTCAAGTCAAGAAGTAATTCTCAAACACATCTTGGAGCTATACCGACTTACATATTATGATGCTGGACTTTCAGAAGGGTTGTTATAAGGAGCCAGAATAACTAAGCATGTTAGGAACTAGTTTGATTACACATTGCACACTCTTCCAAGCTAATTCTCTTTCTAGCTTTTATAATCATTGTCGTGTTGCGAATTAGTTAGTGTGCAAATGATATCTATAAAAGATATTTTGTGCATATTTGTGTAGTTTATAAAGTTATGAGGTGAAAATTCTTGTTTATATAAGCTTAGAAAGATCTTATTTTTGCTAGAGGTCTCCAGGATGTGCAAAAAGACAAGGTTGAGTCTTTTAGATTTCTATTAGTTCACTAAAAAAATTTTATTAAGTTGTGCTCTATCTTAGAGCACGTTATGAGAAGAACATAACATTTTCACGAGGACATGGATGGAGAGCTCTCCATAGGAAGAGCAATATGAGTCTAAATTTTGATCGAACTGGAGATCTAGAGCATGAGTTATGGTTATCTGAAGTTCGTTGAATGACAGACTTACATACTTTACGTACAAAGTGAAAGATTGGTGAGATGAGTGCAATCAAACTTTATGAGCTTGTAGTTTGTCAGTTGCTGAAGCTCTCACTTCAAATTTCATTATCAGACGTTTGACGGCTCAAGCGTTATGACGGATTGAAGACAAAGGGGTGCAAAAAAGTTTCGATCTAGAACAACAAGTTTGGTGATTTATAGAAGGATCGTCGTTCGAATCTGTTGAAAGTTCTTGAGCAATGTTTTTACGTTGTGGTCTACGAGCATAAGAGGTTTGTGTCGAAGTGGACGGTTCATTTAAGCGAGGTAGCTTCTGTTTCAAATCTGAGATAAGAAATACGTGTAGACTTTTGTCGTGTTGTATTAACTGTAAGAGGAGATCTGGCCGTTAGATCTTTCTTAAATTTGACCTACAAGTAAAAATCTTAAGGTCATACTTACGTGACAAGTTTTAGAGAAGATTGAATGTTAGATATGAACCTATAGAGTATTAAACTCAGTTGTTTTTCTGTTGAGTTGTATCAAACAACAATATCTAGTATAGGTCTAGAATCTTATCAATGACTATTGGCATAAAAGAATTTCGTTTGACTTTAGTATTGATCTGAGAGATATATGAGGTGTATACAGTAGAAGAAGACTGTATATGTGTTGTAGTCACGTTATCTTTGATTGTCCATTTTCACTGCAAAGTGACAAAGTGTGATTCTTGACTATTAGAGACGACTACTCTGCCTAGGCTAATGACTAGTTATAGGATGTGTTACGGTGCATGTCTTGAGCAACCTACACGTGGATAAATGAGACGACATCAAACATACAATGTGTATATGTGTCATCTCATCGATCTGTGTGCTTTTGGATGAACAATTGGTGAACTTGCACCTATCCTTGTTTTGTGTTTTGAGATTTGATGCAAAAGAGTGACCTGAAGGGCATTAGACCTTAAGAGATTATTGTGATTATTCATAGACGTATCGTAGTGTAACAACTTATGTGCGTGAGTCTTTTTCAATATCGAGATTTTATGAAGCCCCTATTATGTAGACAGAATGAGCATGTCGTGAGAGATAGACGAAGAGCTTTATCTAATGCCAAAATTTCTGTTCTGAAACTATTTTCGGATCAAACTAATATACCTCGTGAGTTCATTTCCAATAGTTTTTGATAGGGTTCTTAAGGCATCGTGCAAGTTATGCTCTCACATGTTCTTGTGATCTTATCTATTGTCGCTTGCGGTCAAGAATGAGACCTTATCATTTTTATCTTTATTTGATAGAAGATGGATATGAACCCGGCTCTTACCGGTAAAATTCACCATTGAGTGTGAGATAAATCACATCTATTGATCCGAAGTCATGTATCAAGCTCTAGTTGAGTTGACCTTGATCAGTCTTGAATCGGACCGTACATGAACTTGCTTTATTTGACGGTTTGGTTCAAGTGAGGTCGATTCAGAAATGGTCTGGTTCAAACTTGATAAATAGTTCGCTTTCAAATGGTTCGGTTTTGGACATGAATAGTTTTTAACTAGTCCAGTTTGCAAAGTAGATGATCTTTAAGCGGTTCGGTTCCATAGTTTTAAAAGTTTTATATTATAATTTAACGATAAATTTCTTTGAATAATAATAAACATGAATAACACATTATTTGAATATTCTACTATAAAGTTAATTACTTTACAATGAAACGAAATTTAAAAAATTTATTAAAAGAACTCATTGTTTGTGCAATTCAAGACTTTTTTAAATGATTCGGTTCTTAAACGGTCTGTTTCGGTTCAATTTTAGAAAACACTTCATTTCAAAAATAGTTTAGTTAAAAGAACTTTTTAACAATTTGGTTCATAAATAGTTTAGTTCAAGATTTAAAAAACGGGTTGGTCTCAATTCATTTCATTTTCATGTAAAACAGTTCAGTCTCAAACTGAACTGAAAAGGGTTGACTGCTAACCCTAGTGGTGAGAAATTTCGAAGACGAATACTACCAAGAGTTTGTATCATCACTTATTCTGTTTGTCGTCATGATCATTCAGAATTTTTGTGTGGTTATCTTGACACTTTATTGAGAAAAGAAATACTTAGATTGAAGAGAGGTTCGAGAGAAATTATAAAATAATAGTTCATTTCAACGTGTATCAAAAGTTAACCACATCTAGAAGGTACTCCTTTTCTCAAAGAAAAGGTTTTTGCTACTAACGCATTGAGCGTTTAAGTATTTGCAATTTGTGGAGCAGATTCTTATCGAAGCATCAGAGTCATAGTTTACCACAACCACTTATTTTGTCTCAAATCATAAATTATTATAGAGAACTAAAATTTTACCACAAAAGTGACAAAACATGAATAATTGATTTCCAAACAGTACGTACTATAACTTATTGTCTCATTTCTGCACACCTAAGAGGAAGTGTAATTCTGAAGTTCATACCTGAAAAGTATTTTTGATGTGTTACATACCCAAACATGTTTCTTACACATCTTTCTCTGCAGTGGGGTGAGTTTGGAAATCATTTTTTTTGGTGTTTCATGGCAGAATTCTTTCTTTCTTAGGAACCAAAGGTTTACGCGATTGACAATTATTATGCATACAATTTGGAGTTATTGCCAAAGTAAAAGAAGAGGATAATTGCGAAGGTAAATCTTGGGGCACAATTGGCATCAGAATGGGATATTGTTTACCACTTTCTGAAAGTTATATGTATAACTATAGTGACGTTTTCGTTAACTCTTGTCCACGGATAGTTAGAGAGAATTTGTTAAATATTAAATCGAAATTATAAACTAACCTAGTGAGTAAAGAAAATTTGGATAAAAGTATTAAAGACATGCAAGAAATGGACGAAAGAGCCATAATTAAACCACGCCAAAGCGCTCTCTAGGAATATAAAACCGGTGAGCTCATAAATAAATTAAAACTAATATGTATAAATAATGATATTTAGTAAATAAAAATCACTTAATTATTATCACTTAACCCTTAAACCTGCAGGAACTTTAACCTTAACCTGCAGAAAGGTTAAGTGAGAAATTAGAAATATGCATGCAACGTGGAGCTTTTGCTTCTATGATTCATATGAGCATCAAAGCAAACTCTCCGTCTGTCTATCCGTTGATGATGCTCAGGGCACGTAGTGTGGTTTCTTGTTGTTCATGCTATAGACTGAGGTGTTTCCTTTGGAGCTTCTATCATTTGACGTTCTCTTACTGTATCTGGTAATGATCCCCCCATTTTCAAAATGTTCGAAGCACGACTATTTTGTCAGCAGCCCCAGCTGAAACTGTTTCATGCGAGGAGAAGTAGAAAATCTCTAGAAGCAGATTAGGTTGATCGTTTACGTCTTCTTCACCAAGCAAAGGAACCGCTTTCCACTCGTCGTAGTACGAAGATGCCTGAAAGCCTGGAAGTGCTCCATACTGACTTGCGTGCGATTGTACCATCCTCGTCATGCTGATGGCGCCTGATTGAATCGGTCTCTCTGTTTCGGGTGCCTGTGAGGTAACGTGTCGCAGTGGACGCAGGCCTGGTAGTATTCGTGACGAGCTTACGAGTCGAAGCGACGAGTACACCGTTTCGAGTGCCTTTGAGGTAACGCGTGGCGATGGACGCAGGCCTGGTACTATACGTGACGCGAGCTCAAGAGTCGAAGCTAGCTGGTGATACCTGATTTCGCACGGTAGAGCGGAACAAATCTTTGACTTTGACAAATCTTTGCGAAGCCAATGCAACCGAATCCCCACGCTTGGCAATTACACTCAGCTTTCCATGGCCTCAGATACATCGATGAATGGTCAGGTTACCTTCTATAACTGTATTCAGACCCTCCTGAAATCGGACTCGTTGCCATGTTGTCGTGCGTGTGCCTTATCGAGTTCTGATCGTCACTCTGCATGTCAAGTGCGTTGAAAGTGGCCTGCACTTCATATTTACAGTCATAAAAGCCCGGCCCAGTGAAAAAGCTTATGTCCTCAAGTCATAAGCTTTGCCGAGTCTTGATGTTTGGAATGGATATCCGAGCATGATGGTAGCGGCAGACGTGGCTTGCTGCTAAAGGAGCTTTCTTTAATTTAGCTCTGGCTCGTGGCCGAAAGAGCTGACGGAGAGATATTTATGCCAATTTTATGGTAAGGTGCTGACTCGTGGAGTCGAAAGGGTTAAGATTAGGATTTGTAAATCTGTTGACTCCAGGAATCGGATAATTTCAAAATAGTTGACGAGAGATGGAGTCCCGGGACTCGTGCTGTCCTTCCTAAAGGTGTTTTAAGGTTACATGGTAGGTGTTTAAGGTATCAGTAGAGAACGCGACCCAATGAATAGCAAACGGATGGGAAGACCCCATCAAGCCTGACGTATTAAGGTATTGGCTTCAGAGTTCTGGTTGGATGTGAAGAACGGTAGGCGAAGCTAGAACAGAGAAAGACCTATAAATTAGCCGAACTTCTTTGCACTTATTCACTTGAGTTGCATAATTACAAGTCGATCCACAAGCATTGTCATGAAGAAGCCAGAAACTCTACTACCACTGGTACTGGTGGTTCTGCTGTTAAGTCACTCGGCTTCAGCACAGACGTTTTACGTATGGAGGCTTATCGCTAACAATCTCAGTGACCTGAAACTGGAAATCAAACTCTGCATCGACGAGTTATGTTATATCAGAGCCCCTAGGAGGCTCTACACGCTTGACCCTAAGGGTGTTGCAGTTTATGGCGTCGATGATCCTTTTGACATGCAATTCCTCGCCGTGACTGATCTGAATTCTGGACGAAGGTTAGAGCACAAGTTGTCAGAAGGTCAGATAAACGCCAACAACACTGCTAACATACTCTCGGTGGTGCCGACGTCATCCGACGTCACCGAAGTATGGTTCTCAGACAAGTCCGGGAAGAACGTTCGCCTTGGCGTATTGCAGTAATTGACATACTTGTAAGTTCTCTTCGCTTCTCCTTTGTTAGTGATCACTTCGTCTTTGATCACTAAAGACATGTGAGCTTGTTGTGAGAGCAGTTAGTGACTTTCGAAGTGCATGATGCAATGTTTGTCACGTGAATGGCCGAGGCATGGTCTGATGTTTGAACATCAGTATTGTACGTGTACGTAGTGACCTTTCATGGTTACATTTTTCAGACAAGAGATCATCTCGTCAACTCGATTTGTTCCCGAGTTTATCTTTCGGCTGTACTGAAATCCACCGTAATCCAAAGGTTTCATTAGGGGTGTCAAAGTTAGTAACCTTTCTGAAAGATTCGACACCCGCGAGAAGAATTTACGACTTCGATCAAACCTTGGAACACCTTCCGTGCGAGTACCTCCGGAGGTAATCGCAAGAAAACCTCCGCGAGCATTTTTTAACGAATGAAGTGGGTGTTTTTTTTAACGATTATTCATTCGTTTTGTTTGTTTATTTTTATAAAATAATTATAATTAATTTTAAAATAAAAGAAAATTAATTCAAAAATTGGTGAGGTATGAGTCACAAGCGCGATCCACACTCAGTCTCGCTTTTATCTAGAAGAATTCACTTCCCGGATTCGTTTCTTTTGCTGTGTGACAGGCCACTTCCAGGGGAATACTTCTGTTTGATTGGGTTGAAGTGACACTACTCATGATCAACAATGCTTACAGCCTGCACGTTAGTACGATTCAGTGCATGGGCACTGAACATATACGCATATATAATTGCACAGGCGACAAGCAGTAAAGTGTTTGTCACGTTTAGAACGAGTGCACTTCGATGGCGATCTATTTGGCTATTTATTATTTAGCGATTTATTTGGCTATTATTTAGCGATTTATTTGGCTACGTCTTGCCTTGGCCTACATCGGTGTCGGGATTCAGTGATTCGAAAACGATTTCAAGTTCCAAGTCCTTTCGTAGGTTTCAATGGAGCAATTTCGAGCAAGTTACTACTATAGGTCATGGTACGACTAGGTCATGGAAATGTCGAATATCTAGAGATCTTCTACCATGGAATGTCTCTCCAAGTACATGGGTGCAGGAGAAGACTGTACGCATTTCCAATCTGATCTTCAAGCATTTGCTCATATCTATCCCTACCACTCGCATTCTGTTCCAGCATTCGCACCGTTTAAAGCCACGGCTGATCTGTGGACGCGTCTGGTAAGCTAAATACAGTAAAGACGGAAGACTCGTGTTCTTGTTGCTAGTCTAGTACTAGCTTGAATAGGCACTCCCTCCGAATAACCACATCCGCAATGGCCTGTCGCATACAAGAAGTTCTTAATATGCGTGCGCAGAAATCCACGTTTGAGGGACTGGTAGAAATAAACGGAACTTTCCTAGTTGTTTTCGATATCAATTCTGCAGGGAAGAATTTTGTAATAATTCCACATTTCGATCAATTTAATTCCATCATTAGGATCTAAAATATTTATGAAAAAGTATAGTTCAGCAATTATAGACGGAAGTGTAAAGAGACACCCGAACATGAGATTAAGTTGTAAAGCTCACGGCGCTAGCACGACCCCTCCATATGTGATCTTCCATCCATATTTCGATGGAGAAGGGAAATAGTCACACGTTTAATTTAATATTCAGTTAAATATTAATGATTACAGTTTCTCTAACTTGTACCTTTTGAAACACGGAACCCTATACATGACATGGTTTATCTCCTATTCTCCCAGTGTTTCAAGGCCTAGATTATCAAATAATATTTATAAAATATTTTAATTATTTATATTTATTTATTTATTTATTTAATATTTATATATTTTTTAGATATCAATAAACGAGCAAAAGTTATTCAAAAGTTAATCACGCATGTATACTTATGCCACAAGAGGTTTTTGAGACTTTTACTTTTTTATTTATTCACCTCTTTCCATCGTTATAGTATTCACCTTCTTAATATTGCATGCAAATTATTCACATATGATTGAAAGCACTTCATATATATATCACCTCTTTCCATCTTCAAGCTTAATTTACTATCAAAATTCTTTATCAGTAAAGATTATGTAATAAAAACATATAAACTGAATTAATCTTTTCGGTTAGCAAGTTCTCGCAAAGTTAGTCTCAAATGTGCGTCGGTCCATGTTCCATTTATGGGATATATTTGGACCGTCTCAACTATCACTTACTTCAGCTATCATTTATAAATTATATTTAATATTTTTAGATATATTTAATATATTTAATTATTTTTTGTTTTCTCTGTGTTTCCAGACATGGATTAACAAATAATGTTTATAAAATTTTTTATTTTTTAAATCTATTTAATATCTATTTAATATCTATTTTTTATGTAATATTTATATATTTTCTTGATAAGAATAAATGAACAGAAGTTCCCCAAAGTTGATCGAGCATGCATACTGTCCCTGGATTGACACTGTCTTCGGGTCTATTAATTTTGCATTAATACTAACGTGGACGAGGTTTGGACACAAACTATAGTTGCAGACCCTCTAGAAAATTAGTGTAACTTCAGTTTCGGTTTCACTCTTCTTCGCATATTATTAATTCACTTTTTAGATTGTTTGATTTAGAACGTCACTTGACGGATTATTTTTACACAAGAATGAACCAGGTGTCCTTGTTAATCTCTCTCTATGAATCTCTCTAATTCTTTTTAGAATATATTTTTTTCTCAAAAAAGATATATATATATTTTTATATCTATCAAGATTTTTAGAGTTTTATTTTTTCGTGAATACGAGTACTTGTTTCATATTCTAACTCTGGATGTCTGAACTTGAAATGAAATGTCTTGCCAGTGTAATAAGTGTAGTACATAAAAAGAACAGTAGATTAATAGCTAATATATCATATGTCTCACGTATCAATGAATTGTATCTTTGACATCTGACTCACCCATACATGAGATCGAGACAAAGAGACTTACTGCAATCAGTATACTGGTAAAAATTATCAGTGCACATTGCGTACGGAGCTGAACCTCATTTATATCCACTCTCACACTATATTTAGTTTATTTTAAAAATAATTTATATCTCAAACAACGAACCAAACTTTCAAATTTCTCACCCGCAGTTTCTGCTGGTCCTTTTCTTCTCACATGCAAAACCTCATTTTGCATGTATATTTTATTCACTTTCTCCATCTTCCGCTGGAGAAGATAGAAGGCTTAATTTATTACCTAACCCTTCCCATGAAAGGATTAGGTCATAAATTAATGTCATCATAACTTCATGATCCTTTGAAATCAGCTCCTAGTTCTTATGGTTTTGGCAGCACTGCAGGTCATGCTGGATACTTATGGGTTTTCTCTGGACTCATGTGCAACCTGTGATTCTAGTAACAGTTAATATTTTTATAGTATAATCAAATTAAAATCTTTATTTATTCTAAAATATTTAACGAACATATATAGTTTTCGCTATAACCTAAACAAAAACATCACAACAGTCGTGAAGAAAACAAATCAAAAAGTATTCTCAAAATAATCTCAGATTCCATCGCACCCTGAGAACGAATCCAGTCTCTTTATTTTTTCTTTCATACCCAGCTTGTCCCCTTTTTCGGTTATCTTTTGCTAGGTAGCTTGGGATGCATATTTATTCTCTTAGATGGTTTCACTCTGTAAACATCTTCTAACTCAGTGAACTTTTCTTTGTCTCAAAAGATAAGCATGCTCAGCTACTTTGGGAGAATTTTATATTACTTTTGTTATCGGAGAAGATATTAGATGTTAAATATGAATTGTATTTTAATAATTTAAAACCCATAAGTATTGAGTCGACTCTCGCACTTCAGAAGATACAAGCCCGGGAGGTTGTACTCATGAATACACTACTTTACTGAGACGTTTAATTTAATACCTAATTCTTCTTGTCGAAAAGGTTAGGTATTAAATCAACTGAACATACATTTCCCTCTCTTCCAACTCGGAAGAGGGTGACTATGCATACTTATCAAATATATATGCATGCAAAATGAATGGGTGAATAATATTCATACTTGCTTACCTATTTAGACCTATATTCAATGAAACCTTCAAAGTGAATTTGTTCCCGTGAAGAGCATAAAGGTGAGACGGCAAGTTATTGCAGATTTCATCTCATGTACGCAGTACACTTAGAAAGCAGGAGGAAACGTTTTCTCTCGGAAAGGTTAAGATATAAATTCATGTCTCAATCAAATGATGTTATCTGACTTATATGCTTAGTATTACAACAGTTTCGTTTCACTTATAAGTTATGTCCGGATCTGTTGAAAACTCTGAAGCTATATAACACTTAATAGTAAAAAAAAATTTTGATCTTTCCAAACAACTTAGTAGAAAATATTTAGATGACATTTATATTAAAAATCAAAAATAATATATAACTATTAAATGTTAGTCGCACAAGGTACTGCAAAAACGCCCAGAGAACCCATAAATAAAATTCATGCCAACGCGCCTCCAGTGATATATGTCCTGACGTTTACTGACTAAATTAGTTACTTTTATTATTACTTTAATTTATTACCTAAGCTTCTCGATAGAAGAATTAGGTAGTAAATTAAGCTTGCTACACTCTTCCATCTTCAGATAGAAGAGGTAAATAAGCAAACTGAATATGAGTGGTGGTAAGAAAACAGAAAGACCGGTATTTTGACACTTACTCTCCGGCTAAACCCTAAACCCATGGTTGAGTCACGAGTCAATTCTTTCCGATGAACTTTGACATTATTCTACCGTAATTAAAGCCGCTATGATACAGTATGCTCCACCTGCAGTATCCAATGAGAAGGCGACAAGAGACAAAGCACGAGAAACTCTTGCACCGGGTTGGTTTTGTTTTTAATTTTCCGTTATGTATGTGGCGTGCCCGGTTCTTTCCGGTGTTCGGAAAAGAGTCTTGCCATGATTTATAGTTCTTTGAGGTTTTCTTCTCTCTTCGACTTGCAACGAGATTTTATACGGAAAGAATTGGGAACGAGTTTCCTTCCTTAAATTAACGGTTTACGTTCCTTGTCACTTTTGAATTGGTCCTAGTTTACACTTGGCCAAACAGTAAACTGTAAACGCCGTATGTAAAATCACTTCAATTTCAACTTAAAAGCCTTCGTTGAGGACAAATACAAATATCATTTTTGAATTTATCTTAATTATGACAAAACCTGGCACGAGAAAAGATTTGGTCATAAATGACAAGGTATGCATATTGCACTCTACCATGTAAGAGAGGTTAATATTATGCAGGATCATGAGTTCTATCTGTACTATGTAATCCAATGTAGATATACTGCAATTTAATATAAAGAAACATCATATGTTGGAAAATACTGTATATGGTTTTATAGTGTCGTGGTTGGGATGGTGGTCCATGAGCGTATTTGTTCGGGAAGCACCAAGCACTATGACTACAACTCTTCTGTATGACGTGGATGTTCACGTGAATGGTTAGATGAGTCATCCTTTTATACATCATGAGAGGTTTGAATGGATATCTTATACCTAAGATCTGACATTGTAAAATATTTTCATGGATACAATGGAGGTGATCAGAAGTTTGATTTAGCACACTCTCACGAGGTTTGTTGTGTTTGATCACACATATCTTAACGATATATTACTTGATTACATCTTTGACTGATTTATCAAGTGTGAAATCAGTCATGTAATGTCCCAGGATTTTTCTTTACACCATTGTAGCATAAAAGATTTCGTTCTCCAAGAAGATTTACACTAGTTACATTGTTCTAAGTTCTAAGATCTGCTCAAACTCATAAACACACTGGTTTTATCAAGAAGTCTCTTATAACCCACATAATCACGCAGCTTACTGACCGTTCAAGAGGTGCTCTGGATCATAACACACAACAACTACTTCAAATATAACACAAGTGTACACTAAGAAGACATGGAAGACAGTTACTAACCCCTTACCAAGGCTTCCAGTCTTCTCAACGTCGACTTCCAGAAGTAAATCTCGTCTTCTGGTGGTTCAACTCAGCTTTTGACATCCGTAGAACACTACCCCTGCTCGATATATACCAATACTACTCCACACAACAAATTATTCTTATGAATACTCAACTGATTAGATCAATCATAGCGTGTCTGTCCCTTGTAGCCTTCTCAGACTTCTGTCTACTGAAATGATCTTCTGGTAGCACTACAACGACACTGACCTCCACTGTTACTCACACAAGGCTTCTGTAACCGGATAGAAGATAAAATAAAGATGAGAAGATAAGAGAAGAGAAGGAAGAAGAGAAGTGAAAGAAAGATAAGAAATCAATCTGCCGACAAGCTTCTAGTCCGAATCTTGACTAACAAGCCATCCTTGCTTGTAGTAATATGAGAGAGAAGATCAAGTACATACTTACAGTCCCACTATCTTCTTGTTGAGGATGACGTCTTCTACGGTGGTAATAAGCAATCCGTCAACCTGTGTACCTTAGGTTTTCCTCTCGATGCAATCTTGGAGTTAATTACCACCCACTGTCTCTTTGATCAAATGAGCTTTTACAGGGGTTCAGACTTGTGTCGACACTCTCATCGTCTAACTCCTCGATTTCTGGTACTCAGTCAACTTATTACAGATGCAGCTTCTGGCTTCTTCTGACTACTCTGTCTCAAAAGATCAATCTCTCATGGACAGTCCGTACATGGATCCGAAGTGCTCCACTAGATGAGACAAATTTGGACACTTCACAGCTTCTAACAATCACCGCCGCTCAACAGGAAAACTTCTCATGCACAACTGGGTATGAATAAGATGAAACACCAACCCTAGAAGACATAGACAAAGTTTCTATAAACAAAATAGTCAATCAAATCCATGAGAAGAAGTTACATTGGCTTCTGGTGGCTACTCTTTCAACTTTCTATCACTACTCCTGGACACACCACTCTACCTACTCCTGTCTACACTTCCGCTCTCCTCTCTTGGGTGCGGAGGTGCAGAACCTACTATGCGCATATGTGTACTCTTGTGTGTCTCTCCTTGCACTAAACATCAATTCCAGATCTTATACAACTGCCTCTAATCGTAGGAGGGGATTCTCTTGAATCACAACCACAGCCCAGAGGATGAAAGGGCCTACTGTCAGATGACTACTTCTTCCTGGACTTCGATCCCTCTTAGTTTGGAAAGTCTTCCCTATTCCTGCTGTAACTAACTCTGCCACATGGACAGTTTTCTAAAAATACAAAAGAGAGTTGCCAAGCTAAAAACAAATAACTTTGATTCCTTGAAAATCAGCGAGGTATAAACAGCTTTGGACCTAACTAATTTTCCTACCTACTCTTAGTCACCAGGTGGAATATCCATGGCACCTGCACTTGCCTGTGTATCTAATTCAACTTCTGGTACCATGTGCTGCTCAACTAGTATCTCTACCGCGGCTGACGTGGCATCCGTCTCAGTGACAGCCATGTGTTCATCTGTACTTGGTCTGGAAGACAAAAGATGACTTTGGGAAGCCGTACCCATCTTCGCTTCTGGGCTCTTCTGCAAGACCTGTTCGCTGATTGGAGCTGTGACAATCTCATGGGGAGTCAGAGGCAGTTATCACTTCCACTTTGAATACTTGAGAAGTAGTCTCTTCTTCTTGTCTTCTGAAGACATCTTGGCTTCTGGACCTTCTTCTCGTGCTTTCTTCAATTCTAATACTGTTACCACCAGGTGAACATCTAGGTCAAATTCCTCTTTATCCTCAACATGTGAAGATCTTGGAGCGTCCGAAGACATGGCTGTAGAGACGATAGCTGAGGAAAGATCGTAGAGTATCTTCAGACCTTCAATTTGTCGATCCAAGTATCTGAACATGTTATTCTTACATTCTATCAACATGTCCTTGGAGGCATCATCTCAAGTTCGTGCTAAGGTCAGAAGCTTCCTCCCTGCTGTGAAGTTGAACTTTTTCATGAGAGCTTCTCCATCTGCACCATAATCTCCTTGATTCGGTGTTCTGCTCCCAACCGTTGCTTCTTCTCTTCGGCAGCATTGGCTTCTGCAGCTTCTCGTTGGGTACTCCAAGTCTTCTTCTCGTCCACCAGGTCAATTAGTTTGCCCCTGATCCTCAAGACCTCCTGCTCCTTCTGCTGAAGTCGTACCTGCAACTCCTGATGGGTCTTCCGAAGTTGAACCATCTCTTTAACAAAAGCAGAAGCTTCTGTCTTATACTTCTTGGCTATCTTCTCTGAGCGCGGGGGTTGGACTCTAGAGCTTCCATCCTTTGCGTATGAGCTTCTTCCTGTTGGATCAGTCTGAAGATCAAATCCGAGCTGAAGAGACTTCTCTTGAGCTCTAGCCCGCTTCTCCATCATCTCCATGGCTGGTTGGATCTCGGCGCTGAAGAAGACATTGAACTCCTCCAGTCTTCTCCGCGCAGAAGTCAGGTTCATGCTGACATACTGATCCGCCGAAGCTTCTCTATCTTCCTGAGGTACCTCGATCTCATCCACCATGGTTGTCTTCCTCTTTTGTACTCGGGAAGACGTCATTCGCAATGTCTTCTTCGGTGGGAGATCTCTCTTCACAGTAGAGATATGCTGCATGTCTTTCTATTCTTCTGCCTGCTTCTCTGTATAGTTATCTGCTGCAGTCGAGACATCTACCCAGTTTCTATCTTTTGGAGTCTTTGGAAGACTCCATGGGGTCGTAGAAATCAATTTCCGAGTGGTCTTAGTGCCAGAGGTGTCTTCCTGAGAATCTGACTTCCATCCGGAGTGGATGGTGGGGTAAGAAGTGCTTGTCCTGAGAACACTCTTAAGTCTCATCCTCCTCTAGGACGACGCGTCTTCTGTGTCACTGGAATCATCCGTCTGGTTGATGATCTTCTTTGGGGTTGTGCTTGGTCCTCCCTTAGGCACTAAAATTGGAGGAGAAAACATAGTTCTCGTCAGGTCTTCCTCTTATGAAGTCTCCTCCTTGACTCCTTCCTATCTCACTGACCTATACTTGGCAAACTGAGCCTCCTTCATGTCTCCTTTGGACACATACATGTAGCAGAAGGAGGGGGTGAGATGCCCTCCTGCCGAGGTGCCCAAATAAGTTAACTCGATGTGTACATAAGCGTGGACCTTTTGAGCTTTTTCTTTGGGAAAAAGGTGAGTCACTTCTTCGGTTCCTGGTAGGCTTTCACCTTCCAACCATTCCTTCCATGTCTATCTTCTAAGAAGAGGTAAGTAGTACTCAAGGGTATATGTCATTTCTTTGAAATGATCGGAGGAATTTTGTCTTTCTCCAACTCGTAATCCCTGTTCTTAGATTCGAGTCAACGGAACGCTCTCCTCCATCACTCCATCACTCCACCGTCCACAGTGCTGGTCTTTCTCTAGCCACTCCTGCCTGGACAAGTACACGGTTTTGGAGAGGTAAGGTTGTCCAGACCTCTTCTAACAAACCTTTGTCGGCAAGATTCCAATCCAAGTGAAGAAGTCGAGGCCCAACTACTTGATGAAGGGTTTGGCCTTGCTCAGCTCTGCTTGTGGTAACACAAGACCTCGAGGATGCATAGTCATTTCGAAGCTTCTGATACATTATATAACACATGCTTGTTGTGAGCCTAAGGCTCAACCCTTACCAGGCCTGCACAGTCCAATTTTCACTCTTGGTTAGAACACGAGTTCAGTCTTCCAGAAGACAACAATTCAGTCTTCTAGAATTCTAAGAGAACTTCTTGACTGCATCACGTCTTCTAATATATATCTATGCACTTCTAATTAAGCAAGGCATCACATGGATTCCTAAGAAAACAATCCATCCTACTTCCTAGCAGAAGATGAAGAGGTACTCGAGAAGAGAGTCCTACAAAACAGTCAGAAGAAGTTTGAGGCTCCTGCGATGACAGTGACCTCCAGGAAGACTTCTAAGACGGCTTCTGAGTAATTGACTTCTTAGAAGACTTCCCGCATCTAGGCTTCCTATCCTTGTTCTCACCTGTCTTCTGACTTCCTGCACGTAATCTATATTCTCACGACAGACACTGAACGTTCGCACTCTATCTTTCGACTCCTCACCTCACATACACTCTTAGAAGAAGCTTGCTGCGAAATGAGAAGACATGACATGTAACATTGCTCTCCAGATTTTACCAGCAAGACTCTTCACAATTCTCATCTAAGGTTAGAAGAAGAAGGAACATGCTGCTACAGGTCAGACAGAAGAGACTCGTGGATGAACCTCACATCTTTTCGTGCATTCTGCCAGTCTTTTTGATCTTCTAGCTCTCTAGGGAGATGTGGATTTGGGAAGATAAGAAGCTTGGGAAGCACTAGCATGATTCTCAAGTTCATGCTTCTCGAAACAATTATCAACTCACAATTCCACTATGGATTCACATCAAGATTCTCGCAATTCAGTTCAAATCAAATCCATACTACTTGATGTGAATTCGAACTTCAGCTTCTGAAAATGTCCAGACTTGAAACAAGTCTTCTGTCTAAGGATTTTGGGAACAGAAGCACAATGGGGTAGAGAAATGGATGGGCAGAAACAAAGAGTTTCGAGACAGAGGAGAGAAAGATCAAATTTGATTTCGAGAAGGGAGATTGAGAAGAAGGCTGACAGAAATTGGACAGCACTTCGGTCTGCAATCCACTCAGGAGAAATTTCAGAAGAGAGGGAGGGGATAGATAGGCTTCCTGTAAGCAATCGAGGAACAAAAACATACGAACAGAAAGACGATAAGACGATGAAAAAGAGGGAAGAAGCGACAAGAACCTCAAAATGCGCTAGCAAAATACGCTGTGCTTCCTCAATCTCTGATTGTCTTCTGCGTACTGCTGATGTGAGTGCTTCGATTTTGCTCACGAGCGACTTCGCCTTGCTAAGACCCTGCCTTCGCATTCGACTTCAAGCTCCGCTGTCTGCAGTCTGAAGCTCCAATCTTCTATTTCAGAGGTCTCCAATTCCTGCGATCATTGAGAAATCTTGCTTGTTTCTACTTCGATCTCTCTTTCTGCTGGAAGACGCCGTCTTCACAATCTCTCGCTGTAATTTTTCTGCGCGCACCTCTGATGTCTTCTTCGATGTGTTTGAATTCGAGTAGATAAGAAGGAAAAAGGATATGGCGCTCGTGCCTCTTCTCTTGATATGATAGTTTCCTTGTCTACTCCCTAGCTGTCCGTGTTTTAGATAAGTGCCTTCTCAGCCCTAGCCCTATCTACTGCTTAGGTGGCTGTCTTTTAGGTCCATCGAACACCTATTGTGTCACCCAGTTGGTGCGAGGTTGGTGTCTCCTGCAATTACAGTCACAATCCTCTCTAGAAGACTTCGCACTATGTCTTCTGGGTTTCGTCTTCCAGAAGACATCTTCCGGGTTCCGAAAGAAGTCAGCTTCTTCCAAAAATCCATCTTAAGTTCATCTTCTCACTAAACAGGAGATAAACTTAAGTAACAAGGTCAATTCAATTATATATACACGTCGTTAACTTAACTTTTTTTGATAAAATTCCAAAACTTGCAATTTCTGGAAACCACAAGTCACTTTGCCATGTACCATGACTTATACATTATTGTTGAATGGTATTTAGTCACAGTAAAAAGTAATAAAATATTAACAACATAGCAAAGTAACTGGTTTGGCTTGAAATTATAACTACAATGAGTCATAAAGAGATATGTGACAATGACAAGTTTGGGTAATACATGTTACACAAATATTGAAATATAAACATCAGGGTTATACATAGCCACTTCCTTTAAATTTTGCATATATAGTATATATTAATAAGTCAGAGGAATGGTGGTTTAGGAATCAAGTCCCTTCAGCTTTTTGGTAAACTGCGATCATGTCTCATCCAAATTTTGCGGTTTTAAACCCCCGGTTTTAAATTTGACTACAAATGCTCCTGTTAATGCAACAGATCGCATTTTGCGAGTTCGCTTTCAAAAACCTGAGAAATTTAACCGTAATACAGAAATATGGTTATATGGTTACAATGAAGTGTGGGCCTTTAGTTCATACTAGATATTAATAAATAAAAAGCTTGTGATTACATCATCTAAACATGGGATTTACAAAAACAAGAATCAAATTAAAGTTCTTCACTAGCTTTACAAGTTATGATTGATATCAAAATAAACAATTTAGCACTTACTGAGAAATGTGAATATGAAGATTCCAAGGTTTCTTGGAACTGAAAAGAATCTTTTCTTGAGACTCAAAGTACACTATGAGCAAAAAAGAATATTCTTTTCCAGGCTTTTATACTCATATCAGGGAGTTTAAGGATAAATTAGTGACTTTGTAAATTATGACTGCGGTTTTTATCTCGCATTCCTCTCATGAGACTTTTTCATCTTCTTGTGTAGATATCTATTTGGATGTATTCTTACCATTTCGAAAGGATAGTATAATCCATTCATTTCACAGAAATTTGCTTGAGGTATTGCTTGATCGCACCTGTGACTGGTTATCGATAGTGAAATCAGTCATTTTTCCATGTCTTCCGTCATTTCACTATTTTTTTTAATTCAAATCGTTGAAACGATAAAACACACATAACGAAATATACTCAAAAACTGCTATATGCGACATGTGACTGGTTTCACAGTCTATAGTAAGTCAAAGTGTGATCAAGCAACCTGTAGTTAAAAGTTAAACCCAACAAACCTACCGGGAGTGTAATCAATCAAATTCCTGCCTGGGGCCCTACCTTTCCTTCATGTTATACACTCTGGTATGCATTTGACTTGTTTTTGTAACATCAGCTATACTCCTCTTACGAATGATAACAGGCAACTCCTAAAATGTTCAAATCAAGACCTTTGATTGCTCTCGAGAACCTGCTTTTCTCTGCAGTCCAAGATGAGTTACGAAGGAGGTAGAAAATACATGCGAGGAGAGGTAGAAAATCCCGAACCAGAGCTTATAGTCATAATTGAAATATCGTTTACGTCTTCAGCAAGCAAAAAGGACGCGCTGGTGGAATGTCTACTCGATCTGATAGGACGTGCGGGGGTCCAGACGGAAGCCTGGAATTGCTCCATACCGCCTTGATTGCGATGATTGTACCATCATCGTCTACTGCGCTGCTGGTGATGCCTGCCCTGACCCACACGATCAGATAACGTGCCTAATGGAGGTAGGTTCAGTTGTATGTGACGCGAGATCACGAGTGAAGGGCCGCCGCTGTTGTTCGCAGTCCGGAGGGGATGGGTGAGCAGATCTTTGACCTCGTGCGGAGCCAATCGGCCGATCGAAATTCCTTTAATTTCGGTCTCATGTAGCTTTTCTGACATGGATCGAGTGATGGTCAGGTTCTAGAATACCATTGCTTCTTGACTTGGCTGGAGTGCATTTTTATCTGTTATCCAGGGTCTAAAATTCGGACTCGGGATCTTGCCAGTGTCCTCCTTATACGTCTAGTTTATCGAGCTCCGATCGTACATCCTTCATGTGAAGATCTTATCTGTGCGCTGAACGTGGCCTCCACTTCGTTGATCGAAGCCCGGCTTAGTAAATAACTTATATATTCAAGTCAACCCTGTTCAGTGTTTAGAATGTACTGTAAGTCCGAGCTTATGGCATGGGGCGCGTGGCTTCCAACCTCGCTTGTGACAAAAAGAGCTTTCTTTAGATCTGGCTTGTGGCCAGAAAACGCTGTGTTAAATATGGATTTTACTGTGCTGACTCTTGGAGTTGGAAAAGACCTTCAGGAGTCGGGTAGTTTAAAACCCGCGGACTCGAGATGGATTCATGTTCGTCCAGTTTCCTCTGTACTGTGGAGGATTACTGTTTGTAGGTCCGCGTAGCTTCCGAGTTCTCGTGGGACGTGCAAAGCTGTGGCGTAGTTACAAGAGGAAAGGACCTATAAATTAGCTACTCGTCTGGCCGACCTTCATTGCACTGATTGACTTGAAATGTATACAAATCGGTCCACAAGCATTGTCATGAAGAAGCCAGCAACTCTACTACAACTGGTGCTGGTGGCTCTGCTGTTGAGTCACTCGGCTTCAGCACAGACGTTTTACATATGGAGACTCATCGCCAACAATCTCAGCGACCAGAAACTGGAAGTCAAGCTCTGCTTCAACGAATTATGTTACATCAGGGCCCCTAAGAGTGTACACACGCTTGACCCTAAGGGTGTTGCAGTTTATGGCGCAGATGATCCTTTTGACCTGCAGTTCCTCGCCGTCACGGATCTGAATTCTGGACGAAAGTTAGAGCGTACTTTGTGGTATGGTCAGATAAATGCCAACAACACTGCCAACATTCTCTCTGTGGTGCCGAAATCATCCTATGTCACCGAAGTATGGTTCTCAGACAAGTCAGGAAAGAACGTTCTTCTTGGCATATTGAAGTAAATAACATCCTTGTAAGTCCCCTCCGTCTCTCCTTAGCGATCACTAAGTCCTTTTTGAAATCGGATGTGCGATCCTTGAAGACACGTTAGCTTCTTGTCAGAACACTTAGTAAAGTGCATGATGCAAGGTTTATCACTCGAATTGCCGAGGGATAGTCTTACGTCTGAAGTCAGTATTCTACCTAGTGACCTTACACGGTTAAATTTTACAGATAAGAGATCATCCAGTCAACTCGAATTTTTTTCCCAGGTTATTTTTAACTTTCGGCTGTACTGAAATCCACCATCATCCAACATAAGGTTTCATTCTCTTCTTGGGAATCAATAGTTACCGAGTTTTTTGGTGTGTGACAGTCAACTTCGGAGGCTTCTGTTTAATGGCGCTTTAAGTGACATTATTGTCATTCAACAATGTTTACAGCCTGCACGTTGTTCGATTGAGCGTATGGTAAATTGCATCGGCAACAAGCAGTAAATTGCTTCCGACGTGTAGAACGAGTTGCACTAGTCTAAATACCTTTCTGATCTCTTTGTCGGAAAGTGTAGATTCGAGATGCGTATGGCTAATATTAATGCACTTACGTACTTAAGAAGCATTCATATATGATATAAGATTTCTCGATGTTTAAAATTCCTTTTCCATGAGCAACTCATGCTCTCTTTCGCCTGGTTTGAAAGGGTTAAAAACATGGCTACAGTAATAACTTGCTCCAGCGAAACCAACACAGAGAACGAGAAACACATTTTCGAATTACAGACACATGTAGGCGAAGCCGAGAAAGTCAGTCGCACCGGAGCTAAGGTACGGCTTGTCGGTGAATTCGTCTGATAAGCTCATTAATGGGGAGGACTGTTCTTGTGACTCGTGTTCCTCTTGATTAGGAAAATAAAGTACTCTGCCAAAAGAAGAAGATTTGGCTATAAGCTCATAAGAGGCAGGAACTGGCTTGGCCACTTGTGTTTCGACTCCCTACTTGTAACGCACTTGGTCGCTGAAATGCGTCTCGTAAGCTCCTGAAGACGGAGGAATTGTCTTTGTCACTCAGGATTCCTTTTACTAGGAAAAGAAAGTACTATGCCTATAAGGAGATCCGGCAATGGCTTATCACAGACAGTAAGCGCTTATACGTACTGGGAGCTCCAAGTTGAGAGATTGTTGAATCCTGTAAATTTTAGAAAATTACAAATCTCGAGATTTAATACAGTACTCCCATGGAATATGGAGAAATCTTGAAGATGTAAGTCGCCACCCGAAAACAGGTGGCGAAAACGAACTTTCAGGTGATGAATTCTTGACCGAAGTTTCACTCACGTATCCGGGCCCTGCGCTTCAAGTTGTTCAGTCGACAGAGAAATCAAGTTTTGCTTGGGAAAAGACTTGGAAATAGGACAGATTTTGACCCTCCTTCAGCGAGTATAGATGAGAAGCTCACTACGATTCCTGAAACGAAGGTACAACTTTAATCTCGTATGTAAAGCATCTCAGTGGGGCACGATTTTCGCAAATCAGGCATGGAGCTATTCTTCACTTCACAGTAAAGTACAGCACGAAGCAGTCCGATGTGTTGAGATTTCTGCTGCGTGTTCGATGCTCGGAGTACCGTCAGATTCCGGATATTGCCGCAACACCCGTCCCTCGCGACCTCACAAGGCCCGCCGTCTCCTTACAAGGCCGTACAAGGTATGAGATATTTCCCTGGACTGGATTACAGGAACACCTTACCAACCTCTGGATCGACTGCTTGATTCGTTCATCGATCTAAAGTGCATGAACGGGGTGGTAAATTTTGATTTCGATGTGTCTCGCAGCAGTCGCAAGGTTTAGGTTTACTAAGAGGTCGTGAGTAATTCAGTGAATTGCAGGGTAACATGGTTTATAGAATCCGTGTCCGCGGAGGAGAAGGAAGAGATCCGTGTGAAGCTTATTGTCTACGGAAAGCCCAAAGACCAAGTTATTACACAACTTAAATTCCAGCGTAATCTGCGCTCTGTTGCTAAGGAGCGTGTGGGCGCAACCTCGGAGGGTTGAGATTCCTCAACTCCTACTGGATCAACCAGGTGATTCTCCTTCCGTTGTCCCGTTCGACTCCTTGTCGATGCAGTACGTATGTTTATTTACTTCTTATCTTTGCTGAAGGATGTCGGCACAGGAGAGCTCATATCTGGCCTTCCTTGTTGCATCCTAATCGTTCCTCCTCAGGATTCTACCTACAAGTACTACAAAGTTCTTCTTGTTGATACTGCATACGATGCTATCTGCAACGACCCCAGGATCAACTGGACTGAAAACTGTTAATCCAATCCACAAGCACAGCGAGCTGCGTGTATTCACCTCCACGAGCAAGAAGCACTTTGGTCTCCGCGGGCGCGGACATCTCTACAACAGGTCACACGCGACGTGGGAACGCCACAATACGCTGTCTCTCCAACCTGGGGTCCCTGTCCGACAAAAAATGCAAAAACGCTGAGAGACTAGCGGAAGTTTTGTACTTAGTTTTGGGGCAACCACTCACAGGGAGGTGAGCTTGTTGAGGATGTTCAGATGACGTCACTGGTACAAAGTTCTGAGATTGTACCAGAAAATGCCTCAGGGGAACATTTTTTTTCTTGCAGAATTCAGTTCGCTGGATTTACAAAGTGCGTTTACTTCATGCAACTATAGGTCTTAATCTGTCGATCTTGCCAGTGTCTTCTTTTCACAGTGCAGCTCTCGAGGTTAGGATGGCGACTCTCGGTCCTGCACCCCAGCCAATCCATGTATTTCGCGCCCACCGTTCCGCTGTGCACTGTGTAGCGTTCCATCCGTTCTCTGGTTATCTTCTCTCAGGGTACAGTTTTGGCCGTCCAAGCTTTGGCAGTAAATTCAGTAGCGTTAATTGAATTTGGGATTGACTCTCGTGAGGATGGAAAGCTGACATCGTTCCTGCAAGCTCTATGTGTTCCTTCTTACGTTCAGTTTCTGCGATGTAAAGTGTACACTCCATTCAACTAGTTTTGAACAGAATTGGGATGTTGGATTTCAGAGATGCGCAGGGTGAGCTGAAGATCTGGGACCTCACTCGTCAAAAGCAAATTTCTTCATCCAGGTATAAAACGGGTGCTATCTTTTCTCTTCTTCGTTCTCGTCCTATTAACAAAAGCTTGATGAATAACGAGGTAACAATACGTTGTTGACTTTCAGTCTTTACTGATGGTGTTGCTCCTGCAGAGTGCACACATACGCGTCTGGAGTCATAGGTATTGGCACCGCTCGTTGCTTGGAGAAGAAGATCTTAAGGTGAGCACTAGTAATTAAAGATGTAACTGCGCTTGGATGTTTTACAGCCGCCTGTATGACTTCTAATTTAGCCAACCAACCAGTGAAAAAACTGAAATGAACAATCTCTCTAGTACTAAGAGATTTCTGAAAATGAGTCCTTTGATTCACAAATGTGAGCTTTTGTAATCCCAGCCAAAGCCGAGATGGCGGAGTGAAATGTTGGCAGCTAAGCGATGAAGGCCTCTCAAGGTACGATCGTATGATGGTCTACTAAGTTTGATATGGGAGTTTAAGCTGCTTTGCTTCTAGGAAGCTCGAACAGAAACTCTCTCTCTTAGTATCTACTAAAGATCGAGTCTAACACATTCTCATGCATTGACTGTTTTAACCATTCCCAAAATCCTGAACTCCCTTCACTCCTTTGTGAATGATAATCCTAACGTATCCTTGGTGTATTTCATTCTCTGTTTACCTTTTAAGTATACGTGGTTAGTTCATGCATTTTGGTGCTAAGATCTATACATATACGATCATAAAAACCTAATCTTCATGCTCTGATGATGATGAACCACGTTCGGAATTTCGGCAAATTTCTCAGCGCGCACAAAGAGATAATTATATTTTCATACTGGACGAATTTTCACTTGAATTTGCGTTCGAGTTAAGGCAGACACGGGACGTTATTAGTTTTTAAGTAATTTCAGCTTCTGCTTGTGTACATATTCTTGTACCATACATTTAAGCGCGGCTTTCATCGTCAACGTGGGTGCTCGCAGGAACCCGTTGGTATCTTTCAACACAGGTTCATATCACTTTTGCAGGCTCTCAATACCAGAGATCAAGACGGAGCAACTAGACATAGAAGACGCAGGCGTACAAGAAGGTAGGAGCTACAAACGCCTCTGGGCGAGGCACCTCGAGGTCTCTGAAGTTAGATTTGATGCTGGTATCATAAAGTTCTTTCGTCAGCAACGGACCACAATTACTGGTTTCTAGAATCCGACTCCATAGGCACTTGAATCATATATCCTTGTCATACTAACACAGGGTTTGTGCATATATAAGGTTCAAAAGCAGAAGCAAGCCCAGGTGGATTAAGAACGCTTGTAGCGCTTGTTGGGGAGGACCCTGCCGTGGTAGGTGTCCCACTGAAAGCTTTTCACTTACCTCTAGGTCGGTCTGTTCTTCACAAGCTCTTAGATCATTGTATGTAGTCACTGATACGCGATAAGAGGAGGGCAGTCTTCCAACGGTCAGATAGTATGTTTCTGGCTTACATGACTGCAAGATTTTAGCGACGTTCTTTTGTACTCCGCCTCGATACAGAAGTTCTACAGTTCTCAGTCAGTTTCTTCGAATCTAGCGATTAGCGTTATACAGAGCGATGAATTTCTCTGCTGGAGGGTTCAAGCTGAACGAGTTTCGTACGCAGGTTGAGATATGGGATGTTGATGGTGGAACAAGGGTTCAGCAGCTCAGGCAAAGCAAGAGCCACAGCAACCCCAACTTGGAATTTACCTGTTCATCGTCTTCAGGTTTGCGTTTACTTGTATAATTTTGGAACTTCGTTTTGGACGTTCCGCCGCTTAGAAAGCTAACCAGTTTCCTTGGCGGGAGTTGCAGGCATGTGTATGGCCCTCCACGCTTTCCAGAGAGAACCTGGAGGTCATATAGAAGTCTTATCTGGGTAGGGTGGAAGTATTTAAGTGTGCTGTAAATTAGTTGCAGTCACTTTCTTGCTTCGTCAGTTGATGCTTGCTTAGTGTATACACTGGATGGGCAGTGTGGCTGCCGCATTGTCCCTTCTTCTAGTAGATAAACTCATTTTAACAAGCAACTTGTGCTGCGATGTTAAGGGGGTAAAGTTCCATTCACAGGCCAGGAGATGTATGAGATTACATATGTCTGAATTTGGGAACGCTTGTAATAATGCTTGGTCCCTGAAATCATTCTGGAGCCGATATTAATGAAACTGTTTACGGAGAAAGGAGTAAGCAGGACCAGTAAAGTTGCTGTCTTTACCGTCGTTTTGACCGCAGTTCCCCGAACAGGATTCTAGTCAGATCACCCAGTTGTTATCAAGAAGTATTCTCTAACACCACGGTTATGGTCCTCACTAGGTATGAAGATGGGAGCATTGCTCTCTGGGATCTTCGGTTCCCAAAGCTGCCCCGTGTAAATGAGAAGCTTCACTCCGAACCAGGTCGAGGTCACAACCTTGGTCATCGCTGTTCAGGTTTACATGTTTAATATACTGTAGCCCATAATTTGCTGTTAGTCCTTTTCTTGCACAAAACGAGCTGTGTACTAAGAGATTGTAGCCTGGCAGTTTTAAGCATCAAACTGGACTGGACATATGAAGTGGGTGTTTCTGGATCAGCTGATAACAAGTTGATAACGTTTTCTCTGGATCATAACCAGGTACCGCCTGCTGTTTAATACTTGAGTGGTTACATGTTGCGTGCCGGCATATAACCTGTACCATTTCCCTTTTAGCGCAGTTGCCTGCCGACCTAACTGTACGGTTGAAAATTCTGCAGAACTCTTTTCATGTGAAGAAGGAGATTTCTCTCTCACAACCGGGCATAGCGGACATCACCATAAGAAACGACAGAAGGATTTTCGCATCAGCTGGTTGGGATCACCGGTGAGTACATGGTTTCAATCCCACAGATTGCTTTGAGCTAGCCTCCGCAGTCCTGGAATTTACATACCATGATGTGTTGCTATCATCGTTTCTACTTCACATGGTTGCTCCTAGTAATAAGGATGAATGGTGGCAAACCGAATTTTCAGATGCCCTGGAGTGTCTAACATACTAGAAGCTGAAGTTGCGTTTGTTGTTGCAAGTTTTCAGTGTTCGAGTATTTGACTACCATAAGACGAAGCCTCTTGCAGTACTGAAGTATCATGATGCTACGGTAATATAACTTCCCTAAGAATAAGTTTGGTTAGAACAAGCGATCAAGCACGATAAAGATGTTAGAGTGATAATCTTGCACTACATTTCTAGTTGACGTGTTTCCCTGAATCGCTGAATATGAAGTCCATGACAGACATGTATCTGATCGGATCAGGTTACTGGAGTAGTCTTTTCCGAGGACCGAAAGCTGCTCGTTTCTTCATCTGATGATTCTACAATCGCATTATGGTCAATCTACCCACCTCCGGAGCTGCTGAAACTGACCGACAGATTCCAGTCCACACTGGCCTTGCAGAAGGGTAGACAGAGTTGACGACAGCTGAAACCTCGGGAGATTAGATTAAGTCTTCAGCAAGCTGGCAGATCGTGTCCTCGAAGTGTACATCATAAATATTCACCTACTGTAGATATACTCACCAGAAGACCTGCTGTTGCATGTAAATCTCTGAGAATTAATGCTTTTTTGGCGGAAAATCACCGGTGAATTAAGCTACCAAGACTGCTTCCACTGGATATTCTGTTACTTTAAACGAATTTAGCACACCTCATATCTTCTTCCAGTACGGCGAATCTTCAGTCTCTCTTTTGTAGTCTCAGGCATACGAACGAATATCTTGGGAGTCATTGCATGTGGAATGTACATTAAAGCGCATGCTTGTGGCTGCAAGCAAGCATATTTGTTGGAAAGAAATGATTTGAGTTTTGAACCACGCGGAATTTAGGCATTGTTCGGTCAACATCTTCCAAGAATTTGAAGCTTACAACTGCCAAAGTTTCACGAGAATTGAGCAGTACCTGGTACCTGATCTGTTGAAGTTCGCTGTCAAATGTTGACGGCGAAGGAAATTGTAGACAGTTGCTGTCCTCTCTACATATTCCGCTACTCTAAGCAGGAATCATTATTGTGAACAGTACATGCATTCTGCTAGTAACCCAGTAGCTAATTGTGAAGAAGACCTTGCAACTGGGTATGAAGAAGCGATGGTGCCTTAAAAAAGTGTATCGGGAGAGGCGGTCTTATCTGATCAACGTCATCTATCAGCCAAACAGGATCACCAGTGTCACAACAAGCGATGGTGCCTTAAATCACTGTATTGGGAGAGGCGGTCTTGTCTGATCAACGTCATCTATCGGCCAAACAGGATCACCAGTGTCACAAGATCAACATATTAGATCTAACCAACCATCCGTATGGAGAAAACTATGAACCCCTCTCGGTTTAGTTAGACTTTATCATACATTTCTCCCACCTGGGGTTTCTATGTACCAAACTTGCGTCTTAGCGAGTCAAATAAGAAGGGAGTAAGGAGGACAGCAAGAGAGTGTCCACTTGCTCAATCTTGTTGGAGCACGAGTCCGATAACTGCTGGCATTTCTTGCCTGGGTCTAGAAGTTTCTCTACGAGCCCTTGGTACGGAGTTGAGATAAAGCCATCGTATCCACATCATCATATCCGGTCATCCAGACAAAGCCACGGAGAAGATTCTAGCTGGGTTCCTTAAACCCTAGACCCAACCGGAGTATAATCCAACCCAATCATGGTTTAGTTGCTTGGGTCTCAATTGTTGCTGATAGACTCAGAAAGAGCACCGGATTTGAGAGCGTCCGCTGTGTCGCGTTAAAACCTCCAGATTTCATATTCAGCTGACAAACGCTCAGGTAAGTGATCTGTACTTGTCCTTTCGTAATCGAGCATTCAACGCGGCTGCGTCATGACTGGATGGACACCATAGACTCTGTAGTGCAGAAAGACTAGTATTGGGAGAATGTTTCACGTGAGCCTCAGAACGCTGCACTATCGGACATTCAGTTTGAAGAAATTTTGTAACCGTGGTTTGCTGTCTTTCATTTCTTCCCTGCTTTCGATCGTCCATGGCGTGTCTTTTCTTAAAGTTTAGGAGTGGGCCGTAGGATGAACAACTTTTGATCGGGTGTCCTGAACTCTCCACTACTAGAAATTTCGGGAACAGTAGCAGTTATGGCGTCGTTGAAATGCCACTGCCCCTGTTCTCGTTTTTCCTCGTCTCTCTCAAGGTACTTCCGTAACTTGTATAACTTTACTCAGCCGCGAGGTTCTAGGATGCTTGTGATCAGTACAAAATTATAATTCCTTTACCTCTGAGGTGAATTAGTTACGAGTGATTTTGAAATGAGAACTTGGTCATGGCGTGAAGCTTAGAAGAGGAAACGGGAAGAATTGACACTGGGGACACTTCTAACAGCAGTGGTCCAGAATTCTGGACCTCTCGAGGGAGAACGGCAGCTGGTAACCTGACGGTGCGTCCAGGCAAATCCTTACCGTACCCGTCAGTGCCGCTAGCATGCGACAGTACTTCGAATGGCATTGTTCAGAATGGAGACGCGTTTTCGAAAAATGGCTTCGAAATTCACCGTCGGGAAGCGGTTTTGATGGGGATTGCGGCAATCTTTACAGCCACTGGTTCGCCCCTTGGTGCATATGCAGAGTCAGCAGGTAGATGAATCTTCACCCGAGAGGCAGAAATTTCACCGGGCTATAGATGGTTGTACATGTCTGCGCAGTTTGTCTTGCTTATTGTTAAGTACCAGAACATCGTTATCGCGTTCAAGAATAACTTATGATCGACTCCCCATAGAAATCCATTTTAGCGAACGCTGAAAAATGTCATTCGGTCATTTGCTCTTTGAACAACTTCATTCTACGGTGGGTGGAATAATCATCTATACAGTAATCCCAACGGAGTATAGTCTTAAAGTTTTAGGAAGGATAGCTGACTAACTGATTTTCAGGAGCCACGGACATGATACAGGAGGAGCGAGCAGCTACTGCTGTTCAAGTGGATGTGATCAATGCTTATTCATATTTCTATCCTACCAATCTCGGGAGCAAAACGCAGATCGCGCTGAAATGGTAAGCGTTCTTTCACTGACTCCAACATTTCTCCGATCTCGAGCGAAGCGGGACTCAAAAAGTTAAGTTCCCCAACAACTTACGAATCTTCCTAGCAAGCACAGAGCAATCATATGAGGACGACGGAAGTACAGCTGATGATAAAATGGTATTTGGGTTTTAAGGATAAGCTGAACTGTCCAGACCCTGCCGTGTAAAAAGTTATGAAAGTCGTCAATAAGAAGGCGATCACAAGAAGGCTCACCGTGCGATATGGAGTTTCTGCAGGGTTGAGTCCAGGAAGCCTGAGCGCTACTCATCTGCAGCACCACTTGCACGTATTACACGTACCTTCATCTGGTGTTTCCTCCATGTCTGTCCATAGTTCGTAAAGTCTATGGTAGACGATCTCATAGAAGTATGAAACGCCATATAAGATTAGGGCCAATTTTCGGGATGCGTAGTTTTACGATAGAAGTAGGAAATAGGAATAGGAAATAGTTTCCTCATGCACACAGCTTTCTGGTAAATCTCTTGTGGATTGTATGAACTCTGTATGATGAAAGATTTCACCTTCAAATTTTCAATCCCTAAGCTTACGTGGTTGTTTTCCAGCGGATGCAAGACAACGCATAGTGTCGGAGCGAATCGATTTCAGAAACAACGTCGTGGTGTCTGTCTCGGTAGTCTCCGCTTCAGCCATCTTTTGGACCTTGGATCTTGCAGATTATAGCTAAATGAACTGAGAGTATCTTCCATTATCCATAGGAAATTGGATTGCGGAACTTAGTTCTTAAGCAGTACAATGTTGTATCATAGTGTTTCCAAAGCTCGCTTCCATCTACGTACACGGATGATCTAACTGGAGCAGTACACCTTGCACGTAGGTTGGTCCACCAAACTTCATGATTCTGAAGTCAACTGAGACGACGGACTGGGATGCAAAAGATGTTGCCCAATCAGTTCTTGCGGACAAGTCTACGTCGGTTAGTTTTAGCCTGTTCAGTCCACTCCTTTTGATTCCTTTTATGCTAAAAGGCACATGAAGTTACCGGAACCTCTCGCAGATTATGTTATAAAGCAACAGTCATAGGAGAGGTGAACACTACCAGAGAAGCCTTTTTTTTTTGGACAAAGCCACCAAAAGCATCAGGTGGCTTTGTTGTTACTGGACTAGTTCTCTTCTGTTGTCAGGGGAACTTTTGGTGAAGTAACTACATAGAGTACGTGGAGTCAGGAGGATGACTAGACTCAAACTTTCCATGTAACTGTGTGCAGCGCATGACTACGGGCCAACGGGTGGCAGAGATATCGGTCTTGGACTCTCGTACTGAGGAGGTAGCGGTAGCTCTTGGTGAATTCTGCATCAATCTTTAGTATACACTTTTAGCCTACTTTTCAACGGATGATGTCATCCATAGGATGGGGATTCAGCACGCGCATTTCATGAGCAGGATCCCAAATCACATTTTCCTACGTTCTCCCTTCTTGTTCTTTCTCTGAATTTCTCACTCGTGAATTTTTCTTCATATCTTCTCGTGCCATGGATTCGCGTTTCCTCTGTTCGTGCATTAGCACTTATCGTTTATGGCGCATTTCTCTTAGCTTAACTGTGCTTTGCCACTGGGGATCGATGGTTCCTTTTCTCGTGTATTGTACGACGTTTTGCTTGCATCATTGAGTGACAAGCAGCGGCGTTGTTATCTGTTTCATTATCTGACCACAGATGTTGAACCAAGAATGACCTCTTGAGGGTGACATGTTGCACTTTGCAGAGAGATGGGATGAGGTATTGGTACTATGAATACTTGACGCAGAAGTCCCCAACCGTTACGGTAAATCTGCGCGAACCTGAACAGTTTTATTGCCACTCGCCTTCGTCGTTTAGTATTCAGAGTGAGTAATTCAATCGCAGTATGATTTTGATTTTCCACCTTCTTACATAATCGCTGAAGGAGGTCATGTTGATCATGATGATACAGCAGAAGGGCCTGGATGTGTTTCGACACTCAGTGGCAGTCACCGCCGAGAGGGAAGGTACCTGATTTCCTTACCAGCTGATATCATAGAGGCGTCCCAGGCCAATAGAGTAGCTATGCAAGAATGGCTATGTGCACGCTTTGACGATGAAGGGTGGCGGTTCTTCTGGAACGCTGCTCTCCTCCAGCCTGCATGTTTATCACTAATCCAACTGGTCACTAACCTAGTAATGTTTCTCGATCACAGGCTACCTATATTCTCTGAACGCTTCCACTTTAGAGACCAACTGGGAGAAGGTAAGCAAGCCAGTACGCTGCAACGGAATTCTTTGAACTTGACTCGTCTACATTTATTTGAGATTGTCATGGTGATAGGATGGTGAAGAAACAAGAGAATTGCCGTGTTTTGGGTGGCCTTCCCTGATGAATTTCTTTACTACGGGTATCGCAGATGTCCTCGGCACTAAAGCAAAGCATTTCTTCATTTCAAATGCTGTCAGTGACTGAAGAGTATGTGCCACCGTACAAGGATCCATGGCGCTTCTGGTAGGTGAGCGAGCTTGAGCGGTCTCCTGTGTGTTGTCCACTCGATCGGGATCGTCCGATGTAGGATAGATGACAGATATTCTTGCCCTATTAGTTAGAGAAATTTTTGGCCCGAGGATTAGCCAACTTCACGAGTCCAGTCAATGTGTTTGCTGATGTGACAGTAGTCTGATTCTTAGAGGCTCTAAGATTGTGAGCCTCTCCTGTAACGTACCTCCGGGAAACTTCTTTGTATGCTCACAAATGCCATGCAGTCTTCACGGATTTGGATTGTATTTTACGAGAAGATTAGACGTGGATCCTGAAAATAGTTATCCGGTGTTCCAGATTTCTTCTACCTAGCATCGGTTAGAAGTTGGCTCATTTGGATCTGTCAAGCAACGTTGCATGTCTCACAGTCCACTGGGTAAAGAAACAAAGTAGTTCAACCTATAGGTCCGCACGAGACAATCAGAAGCGCTGCGCCCGTCTTGCTCGCATTTGTTGGAAAGGGTGTGCGGTGCTGTTACTTGTGACCCAGAGGCATGAACTGCAGATGACAGTGCTTGGAGCAGCCGGCCCCAAAGCGGCTGTTGGCCCAGGTTATCTAGACCTATGTCAAGCTAAGATGTGTGGAAGAACCCTGAGCTGGATTTTCATTTGTGCTTGTACAGCATTGTCTGCAAAGAAGGGCTAACACTTCAGTTCAGATCTTCTTAGTGTTGATGCCCCCTGAAGACATTCGAGCTTACCATGATGAAATTTTGGTACCTCCTCTATATGGAAGCTCTTTTCTCTCTCGTGGTGCGCACGTTGGTCACCTCGCTCTTGGAGCATTTAATCGGATCGCTATCGCACACACCTTCACGAGGCTAGGGAGTTCATACATTCTGCACTTCTGCCGCTGGTGTAGCACAGAAGCCCGGTAGTCGTACGAACTTCGAGCGGCATAGAATCCCAGGTGATATACCGAAAACGTGCAACCGTTCCTCAGGATTTTTGCTGCCGAGACACCTAGAGGCATCCGATGGTCTAGGGCACCAAATTCTGGACCTTCTAGATCAGCTCACCAAAGCGATGCAGTGCCAACCAAGCCGGTGAAGTGGCCTCGACCGAATCGTCTAGTCCTCATCCGTCTCAAGCAAGAATCTGACCTAAGAGCGAGCAAGAGATTGTCCTGAGGCTTGACCAGCGACACGAGCTCCATTAACGTAGAGCCTGATGGTAAGTGAGACCAACAGAGAAGCACCACGTTTTTCCGTACGACATTCGTGGGAGCCCCAACGGAAAATCAGTAAACCATTGATTTATCTATGAAGTTCGATGAATCTACAGTATATTTTGACATATCTTGGCGGTTATCAGTTTCTGTACAAAGTTCACTATTTTCATATTTTATTGTTCAGATCTGAAGAATTCTGGTAGACAACTTAGGAAGCGAAATTTCCAAGTTTTCAAAATTGTAACCTACGAGTAAAGAAATGTTCATGTTTGATGTCTTTTATGTTTGTCAAGAGTTATAATCCATTAATCGAGAGTGTAGTCGTGTATGGTCTTGTTTTGAGGTTTGTATTAAACTATAAAGAGATTATAAACCAACTTCTAGATTTCAGCATAAAGTGGAAAACTCTCTACGAAGGAATAGGAATTCATTTGTTGCATTCAAATTATATTCCAATTTTTCTTTGTGAAAAGGTTAGCTCAAAAATATATGCATTCTTTAGAACTAATTTAGATGGGTTTCCTCAGTTCAGAAGCATCTCTAAACAGAGTTGATTATATCACTCCTGGTCCTAGGTAAAACAAGAACAGTGTGAGAGTTAAATTTTATGAGTTTAGGAATTAAAGAATACATGCAATTGTGATATTTATACTTTTATCTATCAATAGAAATTGATCGTATCTCGAATAAAGAAGAAATATATCACATATACAATAAATTTTTTAATAAACTCATCCACTATGGATCTTATTCTCATATTTTTTATTGTTCCGTTGTTCATCAATTGCATGTTTTAGATCAAATGTAACAATCCATTTTTCTTTAGTACAGTTAATCACTGACTTCAGTATTATGCGGTGATTGAAGATCTTTATTCGCATCTTCTTTTTTAGAAACTTTACCAGATTAGGTAAGTGTGTCCTTGTTATTGGAATTGACCTCGAAGTCCAAAATACTTACGAAACAGTGGAAATGATCATCGATGTGATGACATATGGATCTCCCCTCTTAACTCGTATGATTCAAAACTGAATGTTTATTTTCTTATCGCAAAAATATTTTTTGAAAGACATCACCTCCTCTAGCGAACCATCCAATCCAAGTTTAAGTTCTTCGATAATTGCCTTAGAGAACTTATGTAGATCTTTCTAAATCTTATAAAAAATATTCTCATTGTTTGCTCAAGTTGCTCCTTACTGTTATATAGTTAAGGTCTTGCTACATATTTTACTTTCTTATCGACGGTCTTGTATTCATCTCCACTTAGACCTCGGGTACTCAAAACCTTTCGATTGTAAATTAGACCTCCCCAAAATGAATATATACAACCTCAATCTCATGACTCAACCTAATAGACATCATATGTTGTAGCAGATCTTTCTGTCCATCCTCTTCGTAAACTCCTAAAAGTTGCTTCATACTCCCCAAACTCTCCTAACACTTTCAATTTTGTTGCAAATTTAAACAAACATTCTTTTGGGTATTTTTTCATATTTTCAGTCCTCTTCTATACACCGACCTCACATCCTTCAAATTTGACAAATCATGAATAAAGACATCTTCTTTTGAAGACGAGTGTATCTTTTCTCTCGCACCATTACACTCCCGCTCTATAATTATACAAAAAATACCTAAACTCCTCACTTCCTCGATAATAGATTCTCTCATAATCGATCTCAATTCCATTCGTGATTTGGCAATATGATTAAGAACTATATAGTCATTTTCTCATCTTGATTTCGTATTCTAGCGTACCCTGATCCATCATCTATAATCTTCATCTTCATTAGTGTTGCAATAATAGGATTGCAAGGATTAGCAAATAAGATGTTACTTCTTGCACGAAGTTTGGTCAACAACAACATCACTAAATTCGTGCTCGTACATGCAGACAATTCTTGTGTAGATCTCCTAACGTACTGTTTGTAGCTATTATCACCCATCCATCGTCCATATCGATATTAATCACTCCTCTTCCTGTAGAGATCATTCGACATGATATTAATCTCTGAGTCATGATAGACAAATGTAATGATAGTATCCAACCTTGATAAGTGTCTTATTTGTTGCCTTGATCTAGTGACTGACATTCTGTAGTTAGGATTATTCTTCTCATCCTTCCTTCATCTTTGAAATGCACATGTCGAGTTCGATCCTTTTCCTCTCTCGTTGACTACACATAACTTCTCGTAAATTCTCTCTCCTCTTCTATATATACTATGGTATCAAGAGCTTGCAAGAACGCTTCAATTGTGATTTCTTGTGTGTATGTAGTTGGCTTACCATTCTCGTTAGTTTGCCCTTTCATCTTCTTTGTTGATGAAGAATGAGCACCATCCATAAGCAGATCTTGAGAAGCTACATCTCTAAGTTCTTGTTGAATTGTCTCCTCTTGTGTTTATTTTTTTGCAGAAGTTCCCTCTTTTGTATCATCACTTCTCCTCTTTTCTTCAAGAAATGCTTCATGTTGACTCTTCATATTATATACATGTATCAACAATGACTCGACTAGATCCTTTCATCCTTGTAGCAGTTCTTAATAATGCATCTTGTGGCATCTTCCTTTTGTGACATGAAGATAGCAGACAACCAAAGTCTACTTGGTTCTACGTGTTCGATAAAATCTTCCCTTCAATCTTTGATCTTGACACCATAAGTCACAACATTTACTACTGCAACGTCATGCGTCCTTAAGTACTCCTCAATCAGTCTTTTCATTCCTCTTTTCTCAAAATTGGTCTCAAGAAAATCTCTTATATCCTTCAAGCATTACATTCTTGTGCTTCCAAAATATGATACCCCGTTGTAACATCTCGGATCTCCTCATCTAAACCTCTCTCGTCTCTGATCTCTCTTGATAAGTAGTCCAATTGCTTATTCTCAATTGCTTTTCAATTGGATATCTTTCCAACTGATCATTAATCCTTTATTTCCAAATAATAATCTTTATCTTTCATAAGCACTTTTAGTTTCTCTTGTAACTTTTCGTCCTTTGTTCGACGAGACAACTTATCTTGTTCAACTGCAACATTAGCTCCATTCGAATGAGTCATGGAGAATACTTCTTGGATGGATGAGTCGACAACTAAGTCGCTTGTAGATCTTTATTGGATGACTTCATCCATTCCAAGAAGGATCTCTTGATAACTTTATTAGAGTCCTCTAGAAAATACTCATCTCTCATTGCTTTCGAGAATTCTTCGTAATCTTTTTCAAAATGCTTCGCTTTTTTTTTTACATGTTCTCTAATCTTGAGCACCGCAACCAACAAAAAAATCTCTATTATCTCATTTTCTGAAACTCGATTAAACTATACATCTTTAGCGTAATGTCTCAAGTACTTTCAGACATCCCTCTTGTCAAACTAACCAACCTTCATAGCTATCGCATGTAACACCTTAGTTGTCAATCCTTGCTTCTATTTGTTACTTTTCAATAAACAACACAATCGCATGAAACATTGACTTTATGACATCATCCGACTGCAACTTCGATAGTCCTCTTGGACTACTACCTCCATCTCCGCTCATTGTCTCCATTCATGGTAGTTTATTTTTCCTCGTAATCTTTTATAGCTTTCCAATCTTTCATGTCAAATTCACCAACTATAGTATTTAATTTGTGCAAAAGATGTAACAAAAATACACAATGTCGTGTCGTGGATAAGCTTCTATTTGAAAGTCGAACTTCAAGGTTGCACATTATTGTTTCAAAGATGCTCATGAAGTAGAAACTGACTTTTACTCTATTTTTGAATCTCCACTCTAGCTACATCAAGTGGTAGAGCTCGTGATAAGCTTCACATGGGCACTTCATTCGCTTCATTTAGACTATAATGATAACATTATGAGATTCGAAAGATGAGAAACTCACACAAGGCTTTAACTTGTCAATGTTTACTATGTAACTGCGATCACCTACGCTATACTAAAGACGTAAAGGAACTCCTTGATCATAATCCAAGTTGATTTAACGTCATGTCAACTAGAATAAGAAGGTAACTTAAAAATTTAGCTTGTACTTGCGACTTGATGGACATTTTGGAGGATTGAGAGGTCTAATGCACGTAAGTTTAGTATAGAGCTTCTACATTATATTTATATATTTCAGTATAACAAAAGTACCCCAAGTGAAAAGAAATTATTCTTTCTAGAAAATCGCGGAATAATGAAGAAAGAAAACACAACCAACCATCTCCAAAAGTTTTCACACTATTCCGGCGCCTGTCAACTTGCACAAGATCTTCTCGCATTACGCTTGTTATGCATATTTCTTCACCCTCTCCGCCAAATAGTTGTTGCATAAAACAAGCACCTTCAAGTAATGACCAAACCCTTTCTCGCGAAATAGGTTTGTCACTACATACAAGCCAGATTTATGGAAAATGTTATTTACTCACAAAATGAGTAATTATGTTGGAATGGGAGCGCTTCCCGGTATGCTCTTCATTTATTCCGAATAGTGTGCGCTTGCCATCGAGGTGTTATGTGTTCTCTGCTTGCCAACGTGCAACTCCCCGCACCACCTCGTTTGAGTTCACGTAGCAGTTTTGGCCCAGGTTGAAGCGCCGTTCGCGGTGGATTCTGACATACGAGGGTTCTGCCGAGGCGAGAGCGGTGATTTATCCTATACGTTCAACATATGGGAGATAGACGAGGCTTACCAAGCGCAGCAGTAAATGTAATGCACTTACTTGGAGAACCAACTAAACGAACTTACGGGGTACCATATCACTTGACTGAATCGACTTTGTTCCCTTTTTTTTCTTCTTTAACACTCGCCCTCGCGCGGCAACATCGAGTTTCGCTTGAATCCCTTGAAAATCGCCTGAATACCATATGCTCAGTGCAAGTAACGTATAAGGTACAATAACGCATTTCGGGTAACGGTGTGAACAATACGTCATTCCACTTTTATGAAGCAATTCTACCCAGTTGCTCAAGCCTTTGCCAAAGTAATCTTCCTGGTCGAACCAGGATTATATCTTTGCTTCCTACAGTGGCAAATCATAAAGGTTCCAAATCACTGGATGGTAATGTAGACCGACACGAAAGCAGAGGGCGGGTTACTCCTGTTCGTACACAACTGAGACGACAACTTCTGGATAAGCCTATTCAAGCTTGAAATCGTACAAGGGACTGTCGTGTTAGTATTTACACACAAAACCCTGTCAAGGAGTCTGTACACCGCTTTGCGACTCGTATCTAATCCCTCACATTACCCGGCAAAAACACCCTATCAGCGCGACAGCCGAATGGGTCACAAACGATGACATTAGTCACCAGACGAAGATCTCTTCGTTTGCTCTAGCATGGCATGCGAGGAAGTCTTTTGACTACTCCCACTGCGTCCGGAGTAACAGTACAACCTACGCGAAGGACAATCTTGTTCTACTTACTGCAATAGCGCCGTATATTATCCTGCAGTGGCTATGCATTTCTCAGTAGCTTTCCTGTCGATTGAGAATAATTAATGATCCTCCTGATCTCCCAACATCAGTAAACCCTGACATGTATCGCCCTCTTAATCAGAACATCAAATTTCTTACTGATGAGCTGAATGATGAATCTTCACATTCATTGTCAAGGTTTCCTGCATCTTCTTGCCGCATACAGCATACCTCCCAGTGTGAATGGAAGAAACGTAACCCCATATCCTGCACAACTGATGCGTCGTACCTTCGCGTGTACTTGTACCTGTACCGTTCTCATTCGTTGAATGTGACACCGCCGAGGTGGGGAAAGAATTAACGCTTCACGATGACCCAACTAGTTTATCCCTGAATTGGTATATCCTTGATTGATAGATCCCTGCAAAAACAAGATTAACCCACTGTTAGTGAGCCCTCTGCCTACGCTCAAGAACCACATGCGCTTCACATCTGAAGGCCTTGCTTCAATGCCACCACATGCTTCTTAAGCGAAGTACAGTGAGTTTAGGGTTTAGCATTTAACCTGCGTTTTGCATTGATCACCTGATCTTGTATCGTGAAGTGTCTACTAACAGTTCCAGTGCTTCTCCATTGCAACTCCACCTGTATTTTTCCGTTCTTTGAATCCAACATCTGATATTTCTCGTTTGTACGCCTGTTTCTTACCACATCCGACAGATCAATTTCAACTCGGCCCAATGTTTCCTACGCACAAGAGATAAAATCAGAATCTGGTGAGTGACAAGAATTGAGTAGAAACAGTACTGATACAATGGCTTACTAAAATTGATTCCTAGAAACTCGCAGCTAATGCAGAGACATACAACAGTTAAGCTGAATGATCAGATGGACTCAAAAAGCATTCCTTTTTAACTTCAGCAAATGATGATAATCAAACAACGAACTAAAGTTTGCCTCATGTATCGATCGACGATACCCTGGGGTGTATAAGATTCTTGCTTTTGCTGCAAACTTCCAACAGCAAGCGATCACTGAAAGGTGGATCTTCCATTGTATATTCAAAATCTTGTTCCCACCTGGGACCTCTGGCCTTCTTGATGGCCTGCAAAACATCACCAATTACCACAACTCAAGGGACGGGATACACGATAAAGAATTGCACTGGACAAGGAAAATGCCTCGAAATTGCAGAGCTGATGTTGGTGCGGATAAAGATCAACTAATTCGGCGAGCTGGAGCCAGCTCATGCTTGCCTTGGTCCTCCTTTGCTCTCCTCTGAAAGTAACTTTCACGTAAGGGTTTGTATGGTATTTTCCTTCAAGATCTTCCGCATGATGCACAATCACCACCAGTAAACCTCCCCCGGGCGGCACCACAAGAGGGCCAGTGATTTGAGAAGGAACTTTAGAAACAAGTGGACTATCATTACTCTCGCCATCTTCGTTATCGTCACTCTCGTGATGCTCCGCGCCATCAAGCTCTTCTTTGAACGGTTTGTAGTTCAGCTCAAGCGTAATTTGGCCCCGATTCTTTTGATTTGCAGAATCATTAACGTCCAAGTTCTTCAACAAGTTCACAGTGAAAGACTGGTGTTGTTCAGGCACAAGTTGCTTTAAGGGGATGACCTGTACACCTAACTTGTCATGAGAACCAACCTGCGAACAGTGCAACCATCAGCTATGTTAGTATAATTTCCCCCTTTGATTATACTGAGATTAGCTCCGACTTTGAAGTGCTACATGTCATGCCAGCGAAGGCACACTGTAAGCACAAGAATTATGTCGAGCACTCGCCTTATCCCAGTCGTAAACGGTTATGTCGAGGGACTCTGTTTCTGGGTCATCTACAATGAGACTCAAGGTCTCGTTCCATTCTGGATTGAGATTGTTCATAATGGTGCGCGTCTTGTGAGTTGAATCGCCCACAGTCAGCATCACGTATGGATCCGACTTGCCCAGAATATCTTTATTTTTCAGCTGTTTCGCTCTTACTACCGTCACGTATAGCATACCTTGCGAGTGCTTCTTATTTCTGTACATAAAACACCAAAATTACACGGTCAGTTTTCACAAGAAATTTCTACGTGAACTTGGCACACTCCGCTCCCGGAAAGATAAGACGATAGTTATGAGAATGCAGCGCCGTACTACTCACAATGAAGTCTTTAGGACAGATATATCGTAGGTCTTTGGCCATAAGTACATTCTTGCCAGCATCTGCTTGATGTATTCCTGAATGGTTCAAGCAAGGGAGAGAAACATATTTAGACAGCTACACAGCTGATTTCTGACTGTTTTGACGCTTGTACACGTTTAACTTACTTTCTACACCTCCTGAATGTTACTGGATGGACAAGCTCTCTAAGTAAAATTTCAAAAACATTCCCTGAAGAGTAGATTGTATGCTTACAAGGATGCGTCCGAGAAGAGACAAGTTCAAGAACCTGAATGCACAGGTTTTCCCATGAATCATCCATGAAGTACGCATCACCTACAACTTCTTAGTTTCTTCATCTCTTGTTTCTCGGAACGATACCAACCTGAACGAAGCGATATAGACCAGGAACTGCCATCAGATCCGCATTCAGTAATTTGAGCCCGAAGTCCACGTGTGGCTGTATGAATATGACATATTTGAAATCCCACGGTCAGAACAAACCACCTTATTTCTTCACTGGAAATTATTTCGATTAAGCAAAGTGGACACGCCTTCCGTGCACACACGACAGCAAGTTTTTAACGAGGCTGAAAATTCGGACTAAGACCATGCAAGTATGCGAGGTGCAGGGAGCTCCTGTTATGCCGTACCTTCTCCATGATGGAAACGCAGATATTGGAGAAACAAGGGAAGACATCAACGAAAGGCTTCAAAGTGATTCGCGCTGTTAAAAAGAGTTGAAAATCCACAAGCTGAATCACATAATGCAGAAGAAAAATGTCAGAGCAAGACAAAGTACAACATCGGAACATAATCACTTGGTGATTATGTTCCGATGTTCACTCGCAAAATCTTTTTAGTGACATCAGTTGAAGATGTCGACTGGCGATGTAAGATGCGGACCTGTGCAGTAGCTTTCAAACCATAAGCCTTCACGGCAAGCTTGATGTCCGGGTTTCCAGCCCATTTAACTGAAACCTCAAAGATCATCTCCTTTTCCGCAGTCTCATGTACTTTCACTCCTGCACAAAGTACAGATGACCTGAACGAATTAAGAACCTTTAACCGGAGAGGCATCAGAACAATAAGCAATCCAAGCAGACTAAAGAATGAGCTGGTTACATGCAGCTTCAAGGGTTACAAGAAACAATTTATACCCGGAGTCAGTCAGAACTCCCTTAGGAAAGTAAATGCACCAACATGCATCTGAATTTAGCATGTTTCTGCAGAAATTCTTCACAAACCGGAGAGCTGAATAGCACAACACTGTGTATATCATGCGGCATTTCTCAAGCTTCCGTGCAGTGTCAGAAAGGTAAACCTACCCACAAAAGATGGTGGCAGAGTACCGAGAGTCAGCGACTCAAACTCAACAGAGTCCAGTTTATACTGCGATTTATACTTCGTGACGTAGGGTTCTGCTGTAGATCGAATAATCTTGCAAAGAGCCTGTTCCACTCGTGAGTGAGTTTGCGAACGCTTCACTTTTATTCCGAATGCTCGTCATGTATGCACGAGTGAGCAGATAGACAACACGGCAGGCCAGACTTCGCATGTGTATGGTAAGAACCAGCCATAAACTGGATACAGTACCTCCACTAACACAAACCTCGACCTATACGAAAGGAAAAGCTCAAGTACGAGGAAGCAGGAGCAAGCAAGAAAAACTCACCTTGTTCAGAAATGGCCACATTTCTTCGAAAAGCGTGTTCAACCAATCCACCTGCAGCAATTCATACGCTGGTACAGTGATTAATAGGACTAGGCCAAACTGACCATCACCACTTGGGGTAGACCCTAAATGGCCTATTGGTGCACCTGAACCGGAAGAAACTGTCTCCAAGTATGCTTAGATCTCTACTTCCTTTCTTAGTGCAGATTTTGTCAAGTCTTGAAATTATTAGGAATGCCAAAGGATGTATCACGGTTTGAGGACTTATATCACGCTTCCAACAGGTCTGAAAGTGAGGCAATAAATAGTCGACCTTATTACTCTCAGCATACTGGAACCTGTGATATGCCTCACTTTCAGACCTGTTTTTAAGTGTATAACGCTACAGAAGTTGCGAACCAGATCTCATGATACGCAATGCATAGTTCACTCCACTCGACTGAGTTGCAGCAATGCACTCTAATACCAGAATTTAGCTTTAAGATTTGCTATTAGCTAGCTTGGATACTTGCTACCCTTCTTAAGCTTGAGCACTGCAATAACGTACTTCTCATATAGAATCGGGCCTTATCCTCTGGCGCGTTCAATGCGTTAGTAACCTGTTCACGTTTGCAATTAGCATTTACCTTTTCATGATCAGGATTCTTCACCCAGAAAGGAATTTCTGGTAGTAAATGTTCCACCGCTTGCTTATCAAGCTCGTACACGGGCCGGACGCGAGGTTCCTGCACACAACAATTATGAGAATGTGCTCAATATCGGCTCCAACCACGCGATTCTAAGTGAATTGATTTCGATCCTTCGAATAGGGAGGAAAGGAAAAGAGGAAGGTTACAGATAAGAATTCCTGCAACTAAACATCAATAAAGACTTTTCTGGGACATGACTGAGACCAAGCAGGAATTTAAGGCTCTTCATGGATGAAGTATTGGAGCTAATAAAAACACTTTCTTGACAAACTTCTACACGTAACTATTCTTAACAGCAAGGATTTGACCAATTTCGAGTCTTGTGCCATGATTGGGCGAAAATGGTCCAGTACTGGTAGGACTACATAATTCGGCTGACAGGTTAGTTGGTTTCAGCTTGGACACAATTCAAACTATGACGCATACTTATTACTGCTAATCAACTTTGTGTCGTCCGCGATTCCCAAAACAAAGAATACTATAGAACGCCAGAAGCGGACTAACTTTCAGCGTGACTTCTCGGACAAAGACTGCCACATGATTAGCGACGAGTCACAGCGATGAGTGCCTTTTGAGCTTACCCAGGTACAACTTTCTCGTACATTGCAAGACCATGGTAAAGATATCAGCCTGACGTGACGTGATACGATACTTAATTTGTCTCGTCGGTACCCTGCTCTAGTTACAGATACGGCGATTCTTCCACTCAACACTACTGTCGCAAGTCTTAGACTGGCTATATCATAAATTTATGCATGAGAATGCAGCTGACCACAACCTGCACTGCCCAGAGACTTGCTCACGAGAGTCTGGAACTGAGGTCAACAGCAGAGAACACTGGATTTGGATGATTGTTTCACGCGACAATGTTCTAATAGAGAGCTATTCTTTGACACACGAGAAGTCAAACTGCACTTCCTCGGCGAGCTCAACAAGCGATCAACTGCAGGCAAGAAAGTACCTTGACGTCGTCAGGCTCAAAGTAGATGAACATGATGAATCCAGCCACGAGGCCGAGGACGATGCCCATGCCAAATCCACATACCGTCAACAGAGTGCTAATGATCCCCATTCCGCTCTCTCTCTCTCTCTCTCTCTCTCTCTCTCTCTCTCTCTCTCTCTCTCTCTCTCTCTCTCTCTCTCTCTCTCTCTCTCTCTCTCTCTCTGTGCGTGCGTGTGTGTGCACGCCGGCTATAATCGCCACACGTAAGAATGTATTTTGACAAAGACAGGACTCGTCAAGAAAGGCGAGAAACTGAAGATATGCACCAGGGACGCACTACGCACTAACAGAAACAACTACACTGAAGAGAGAAAATGGAAAGAATCTACAAAGCGACGAGTCTTTCCGACTACTATCGATCAGTTCCACTACCACTCCTTGTACCTGCGCCGTACTCCCTGATTAAGGCGTATGCTCAAATGAGGCTTACGTTACAAGAAACGACACGAACAACAGAGGCGCATGTGCTTTCTTGCGTAGACGGCGATTAAAGCCGAATAATCGCACGAGAATTATTCATCCAATCCTCTCCTCGGGTCAGATGATTAGAATGGACTTGAATCTAGAACAGATCCGAGCCGGGAATTCGATCCCGCGTGGCGAAGATAATGCGCCTCCGCCGTGAATTCGTCACATCACAGTGGTGATCGACTGATAAGAGGGGCATTGCTGCAATGCTCCGCTACACCTGGACGTTAAGATATCGAAACTTGTAAAGCCAACTAGAGAGTCTAGCGTACGAATTGTTTGGAAAAGAGTGGATGAGAACTTTCGAGGAGATAAAACGAAGGCAACCGACAACGACGACGACGATTAACTGAGAAGTCCGAAGATGGGAGCCACACCAAATGCCAGAGTGTAGGAGACAAAGACGGGAGAAACAACGAGAAAATAGTTAACGCAAGACGCCAAACATGCCATCAAAATAATGGCATGTCATCACATCCATCGACGGTGCGCGCAAGGCGCGGCTCGGCCGACGACGACATTCTTAATACTGTATTGTACACCAAAAAACTATTTATTATGTACGATACTCCAGTACCGTATACTAGATAATCAGTACTGCAGAAATTTGCTTGGTAGCACCCTAGTAAGTTAGTTGAGCTTGATAACACCCTTGACAGGTTATAGATTGTGAAACCAATCATTTTATTATGCTATTACGGTTCGAATGGAACACATCAGCTCTTTGAACATATATAATATGATGTGTATTTAATTATCATATTATTTGGATTACAGAGTTATTTAATCACGGTTGAAAGTACTGAAATGAAGAACCACAAGACAAAGTGACTTGTTATACTGTGGATAACCAGTTAGAGGTGTGATGAAGCAATATATAGTTAAGAGGGATGTGATCAAGCTCAACAAACTTATCGACGTGTGATCGAGCAAATTTCTGAGCAGTACTGTAAGCCTAGTATTGTTGTGCTCGCTCATAGTTCCATACTTTGATCACACCTCCAATAGGTCTGTTCAGTTTGATGACACCCCCCTCTTAACGATGGATTGTTTGATCATACTTTTGATTGGTTATGGTCAGTCAAATCAGTCACTTTGTTTTTTCTTTCATTTCACTACCTTTGACAGGAAGTACATATCTTTGAGGGCAGTCAGTACTACCTGTTGAATTTTTCGTGTTGACGTTCGTTTCAATCTTTTTCCGAACAGATCGAGACATATGATGTTTCATGCTTTTAGTTGGTTTGAAGACTTAGAACGCACTAGCGAAACAATTGTGTTGATTAGGGGATGGTCTTTAGTAGTCTTTATTCACATCTAGCCACGTTCGATGCTTGTTATACACCCTCGGGAGTTTTTTGTAGAGTATTGACAACTTTTTCTCTAGCGGCACCTCAAAGATGTCGTTGGATCATAACCTAGACAGTTCTGACATTTATCAAATAAAGTAAATATAAAAGAGAGAAGGAGTTTGAAAAACATAATGCAATCGCAAGCTTGTTACCAACGCTATTGTCAGCAAAAAAATAGGGCAAAAAACATCCGCCCAACAGGTAGTACATATGATCCATAACAATTAATTACATGTCAGACGACAGATGCTCATAGAGCTGATGTGTGCAGTCCAAGATGTCACTAACATAACAAAGTGACTGGTTTCTCAGTATATAGTCAGTCAAGGGTGTGCACAAACCATTCATTTTTAAGAGAGGTGTGATCGAGCTTGACGAACCTACCAAAGGTGTGATGAAGCAAATTTTTGTTATGATCACTCGTCACATACTTTTAGTTCAAACAATGAATACGTATACTCGTAAGTTGAGACTCTCATCTCATCAGTGAATTTACTTTACCATACCTCTAATACATTGGTGAGACTTGACCTCACCCCTCTTAACATTGCATTGCTTGATAACACTCATGACCAGCAATAATAAGTTCAGTTGATCCAAATGTCATCTATTATACATGTCAATCTCTAGCGATCTCCACGGTAAGTTCAGTTTAAATTGTATTTACAACAAATATCAACCCACGCAATCTCTTACTTGTTTTGTACAATGTCTTCACATGGCATTAAACTTGTTTAACCTACTACTGCAAGTCATCGAGCCTTATCCTCTGGCACGTTGAATGCATTAGTAGCTTGTTCACGTCAATAATTAACATTTATATTTTCATGATGGGGATTCTTCATCCAGCAAGGAATTTCTGATAGTAAATTTCATTGTTTGCTTATCAAGCTCGTACACGGGCCGAACGTGAGGTTCTTGCACACAACAATTATGAGAATGTGCTCAATATCGACTCCAAACACGTGATTCTAAGTGAATTGATTTTGATCCCCAAATACATCAGAAAAAAAGAAAGATTACATATAAGAAGTATATGCACAAAAAGTTTGATTTAAAGTATATTTATGAGAGATATCAACTTGTGCAATCTTTTATTTGTCTTGTATATTTTATTCACATGATGATAAACTCGTTGAACCTGCTATTATCAATCAAGGGATACGATCAAGTAATACAATCTTAAGAGAGGTAGGTCAAGTCGGACAAATGTATTAGGGATGCATTCAAGTAGATTTGTATGATTTTAGTCCACTATGAAAGCACGAATCTTGCTTGCACAAATCTAGTCAATTTGTACCAATGTCGTGTCTAAACTTCTTTATATGATTTAGGTTCAACCATGGTTTGGAGAGATTCGGTTGTGCGAGTATTGATTTCCAGTTGGGATCGGCTCCTCGAGAGACCTCTCAAAACTGTTGGAAGCAAAGACACTTTTCAAAAACTTGAAAATATACTTTTTTGAAAACTTGATGTTCGAGAGAACCAAAGATGGAAAATTTAAGATCAAGCAGCTTGTCTCATCAGAAATTTTTGGAGAGAGAAAATGATAAAGATATAAATTTGTGGTACTCCACGTTTTCACATCCTGAGTTTTTCTATGCATGGTTCTCTTTCGTCAAAAATTCCACGTCAATGTTTTGGTTATGTGGCATGCCTTGTCATCCGAAATGGACAGAATCTTGATAAGTGGTTAGTAAGTGTCTTCGTCGACATTGAGTCAACAAGCAGCTTCATTGCTTTGACATGAAAAATCTAATTAGAGAATCCTAAACCGACAATGGGTTTAAGATTCGTTCGACTCAATTCGAGGCTTCTCGATGCCAATCAAGCGACCAATGTGTTTGTGAGCACACTGCACTCTATACCCTAGCATGAACAATGACAAAGTTTTCATAACCACATCGGCAGAAATGCACATCATTTCTAGAGAGTTTGACATTTACATCAAGAGAATTTGCTATCACTCATTCACTCGATCTTTGTTACCTCTCATTCAATATGATAGTTTTCTATCAAAAGATTTTAAATTTGCACTAGACAGATTGAGACAGTTGAGCATTTGCGACTTGACATAAGGGAAAACCGGCTCTTCACGTGATCTTTGTCAGTCATTCACTCGGTGCGAAGGTTTCTGTTGTGTGATTGAAGCATTTGCTTTTTGTCAGTGAAGGTTGAGCATTGCGGCTGCAAACTGACGTGAGGGACGAATTGTACTTCATTGGATTGTTGAGCCTCAGCCGACGAGGAACAATTCTTGGTGGTGGAAGCGCGTACTGACTTCCATGGAGGTAGACCGGTCGTCCTTACTCATTCTCGAGTATTTTTTGAAGTCTCTTTATCTTGCTTCTTGCGGGTTTGCCTCGATCTTATGCACTGTACTTGTTGTTGATCTAACCTTGATCCTTTGCACTGTTTGTGTTTTGCATTATCGACTATCTTCGACTGTTGCTTCCAAATTCTAACTGCATGCGCATGATCGAGAGAGACGGATGTTGACGGAACCTGGTGTTTAGTTAGCATAGGCATCAAAATCACTCTGTTTGTAGACTTGTTGTCGCTTGTAGCGTGTACATTTTGTAATCTTTGTTGATTTTAAATTTTGGTTCACTCTTTGCTTCGCTACTATCTTTATATTGAGTGGCTTTACTCTTTCTTGACTTGGTTTGGTTTAGACATGATATTTCTTTGATCTTCTGCATATCTGGACTTTACAAAATGTCTATAAATCACAAGAAACAGAATAGCCTTACAGAATTCGATTTCACATCAAATAAGCCATATGTGCCATGTGCCTCGCCTAGTGAAATCGGTGGAACCTCAGGAGATGCACGAACCTTGACACGAGAAGAAATAGAGAAGAATTATCGAAACTTCAAAAAGTTGTGGCTTCTAGATTTTGATTGGATTCATTTCGAACCAAGTATATGGAAGTTGTTTTGTAAACTATGTCAGCAAGGTAAGGGCACTACTCATTTTGCTGCCAACGGTTCTAAGAACATGATAACTTTGGCCATAATCGACCATGGCCGTTCAGCCAAACATTGAGCTATTTGGTCAGAAAACATTCAAGGAAGAGAGCCATGGCAAAGACCATTTGGACTGCATGACTAGCACGCGATAAGATAATTCTGACCCTATTTTGAGCGGCATATTTTGTTGATAAAGATGTTGTTTTTTCTCTAAATAGCCTCGTCTTTGTAGATTGATACATTGTTCCACACAAGACATAACGGTATCAACGTATCAAGATGATAAATCATGTGCTGAAATCATTTTTTGCATCAGTCATATCTTACACAAGCGTAATATCCATAAGATTCAAAAATCTCCCTATTTTAATGTCGAGTCTATGGACGTATCAATCACGGTTCATATGGTTGTATTCACATCATTTGTATTTATTTGGTCTCACTCCATCATTGTGAAAGATGCACAAGCTATAGCTTCTGCTATAGTTCATTTACTTGCAGAATCGAACTTAGAGTCCATTCACTTTTTTAGTTCTGGATCAGATGACGTCAGCATCATTATGGATGTTCGGAATGGAGTTGCATCACGTCTCAAGAGATCTGTTAATGCTCATCTGGTCTCTGTGCATTGTATAGCACATAGAATTAATAATAACTTGGCGTCTCTTTCTGCTGCAAAAGCCCCAGCTTGCAAGGATATGAGTGATGATGTAGATTTGATTCTAAAGACCTTGGTTGTGTATTTACAGTCCTCTTCTAAGCAAGAAGCTTCTCTTGCTGCTTTATAAATTGCTTTGGCTGATGCACGTAAATGTATGAAACGGTATTTGAAGATATAGCGGTTGTCTAGGTGTCAAGCAATGACCACAATTTATGATAGTCTGAAGTCTATTCTTGTGTACTTCCGTTATCAAGCGAAACCTGATGACACGGTTGCATAGAGTTTGTTTCAGAAACTTAGAAATTTTTGAATGATGTATATATTCTATTTTCTGAAAGACATCCTCAATAACTTGGCGAAGCTGAATAAAGCTTTTCAGCATAATACAGTAGATTGCAGTTCTAACGGTCTGTTTGTGAGAACTACCATTAATGAGATAAGTGTAAACTTCTTGATAGAGACTACAGATATAAATACATGTGTTATAAATGAGGAGACAAGTTATCACATTCTCTCATACTATGGACCTCCGAGAGGTCACTTGAAACGCCTTCAATCTGAACTTTGAGGTAAGAGTTTTCATTCAGTTTTGTTGGAGAGAGACAGGTTGGGCGGAGATCTAGAGTGCGCTTTGATGTTCCAGTAGGCATTCATCCAAGCAGTATATTCTGCTCCAGAGGAACATTTCGAAGATAATTATAAAATATCTTGTTTTAACGTATTTATCCCTTTTGTTGATGTCATATACTACTTTAGCTGTTAGAAAGTTGGGTGATAAAGAGTTAGACATGTTGTGCAATTTTTATGGACAGAAGTGTTTTGTATGTCAAGGGAAAACTCAAAAAGCCTTGATATCACCTTTTGCTGCAAAAGGTGAGTTTAGGAATTTCAAGATCCATTGCAAATCTGAGTGGTGTGATAAAGAATTTAACGACTTGTGGTATATGTTACCAGGAGAAGCACTTTAAGAAACACAATATCTGAATTTTCTCATCTTTGCAAGGACTATGGATATACAGTGTGTATCCGTAGCGATTTGCGAAAGGGGGTTTTCTGTTCAAAATTCTATAAAAACCAAGTTCCGAAACAAGCTAACAACACAAAACTTGGAGGTTTGCACATATGTGTCTCATTAAAAAGTCCTTCTGATGTGATGATGATCTTTTGCCTGATGCTGCTCAACTATGGCAAAACTCAATAGAATACAGATCTATATTGTAATAGAACGCAACTCTGACGCATTTGACTTATGATGCTTGTGGTTTTGCTTCAGTTGGTCATACTTCCAGTAGCTCTACTCCATGTGAGTTTGATCATGAGAAAAAATATTACTATTGTTAGCATATGATCCGTTCTTTGATAAACCTTCTTCATCATCGATCTGGTAGATCTTTCTACCGGTGATCTCGACAAGTCCCAAGATCGATATCGTCACTCGTTATGAGATCTCTATTCGCACAATGATGAATCTCCGGTGTCGTGTTGTGATACGGTTCATATGTAAATTTAGCATTGAATTTTTATTGTGTCAATTTTTGGTGTTCCGTGAATCTTGTCGTGTAACTCGCCGGACAGCATGTTAGGTTCACGGTTAGTTCACGGTTATCTTGTTGATATAGTCCCAAGCTCTAGTAGATCGACGGCTACCATTAGCCGGAGTGGTTAGGGTTGTTAGAGTTAGTTAGAGGGCTAACCCACCATTAGGGTTTCCCTTGTACTCACCTCCACTATATATACAGAGAGAGGCAAAGCCTCTCTCATCTCATTCCTATTTTACTTCCTTGTCTACTCGCTCTCTCTCTTCTTGGAGTGTCCTCGAAGTATCGATCTTTCTACATGGTATCAGAGCTGGTGAGAGTGTGTGTCCCTTGCTGATAGGCAAGATGGAGTTTGGAGTACAGGAGAGAGCAGCCAGAGTTGTGCCTGATGTCGAGCACTATCCTGCTGATGCGTTCGGGTGAGACGAAATCGGTTCTTTCGTCACCAGAAACTTTGAACGCGATTTCGGAGGCCTAGACGTTTTTTTCTCGCTGTTTTTTGTCGACCAGCCTTTTAAAGGCTGTCTTGTTCAGAAGGTGCGAATTGTGTACTAGGCCAAGTTTCAGTCGATTTGGAGATTTCCAGCGGCAGTTTTTCAATTGGATCTTTTTCGACCAAAACGAAAGTTTTAGGACTTGAGTCTAAAACTAATACTGTTCCGAATTTGAAAAATACTATTTGAAAAATTTTGAAAATTTTGAGGGGTCGCACACCCAATTCTGACCTCGTTTGGTCTAGTTTCGGTCTTTCTTGGTGTGTTCTTTCGACGTTTCCGTCGTGTTTTGTACACCTACAGTTCGCGCACAGGTTCTTTTCTCGTTGTCGCTGCAGGAGGAGTTCGCGGAGTCGCCTCGTTGTGACTTGTGACAACTCTTGATCGTGCGGTGGGGAGAGACGAGTTTCGTGCAGTTTCTGGGAGGTTTTCCGCGTACAGAACAGCGCAATTTCGACATTGCAGCTATGACGGAGTCTGTGTCTTTGATCACTGGAGAGAAACTCGACAAGAACAACTACCAAGTGTGGAAGTTCTAGATGAAGACCTTCCTGCAAGGACAAGATCTATGGGATCTTATCACTGAGGAGGAGAAAGCGCCTGAAGTGCCAATTTCTGACCTGAAATTCAAGGAGTGGAAGAAGTGCTCATATCAGGCTATTCACTACATCGCGCTGACAGTTTCAGCATCGATGATCGGTCACATCCAGGATTGCGATACCCCCAAGAAAGCTTGGGATGCACTCGCGCATCTGTTTCAATCCGGAACAGAGGCACGGAAGCTGCAATTGCTGCAGCAGTTCAACACCGTGAAGAAGGCGTCGATGTGCATCAACGACTATGTGAACCATATCAAGCAGCTCGCGGATCAGCTATCTTTTGTAAAAGTCGAGATTGATCCCACTGTCTTGATCGGAGCCACATTGCAGGGACTACCTGCAGAGTACAAACAGTTCATAACATCGATTTCGACTAGAGAACCCCTTCCGCGGTTTGATGAGCTTGTTCCTATGATGTTAGGAGAGGAGGTGCGCCTACTGGGGAGTTCTACTTCGACGAGTCAGCAAGAATCTGTCTATTTTGCAGGTTCTGGAGGATCTCGAGGTAGGGGTCGTGGCAAAGGTGCTGGACGTGGACGGGATCACGGACAGCAACAACAATCGCAGCAGCAGCAGAACCAGCAACAGTCTGGTGGTTCCAACAACAATCAGAGAAGAGCGCCTGGTTCCTGCAACTACTGCAAGAAACAAGGCCACAATGCAAATCAGTGCTACAAGAAGCAAAACGATCAGAGACAACACGACAACAACCCCCAACAAGGTAACAGCAACCAGCAAGGCTATGTAGTCACTGAGCATGTCTATTCGGAGCAGTTGCTGATTACTACGCATCAGAGTTATGCGGCTTTCGAGCCGCATACTGACTGGGTGATCGACTCTGGCGCCACTAGTCACATGACTTCCCATCGGGAGTGGTTCACTTCACTCGAGCCTGTGGAGACTCCACAGTTTATGGTGAAAGGAGATGACACCAAGCACAAGATCCAGCACAAGGGTAACATTCCACTTGACATTCTTGCCTCAACGTTTACTGGTATACGGAATGTCTTACATGTACCTACATTGACTAGAAACCTGCTATCTGTAGGACAGTTGATAGAGCAGGGTCTGCAAGTGCGCTTCAATAAAGATGGATGCTTTATTGAAGATTCGAATGGCACTGTCATAGCTCGAGGTATCAAGAGTGGTAGGCTGTTTAAACTAGATGCATCTGCGCCTAAGTTACAGGCTGCCATGTATGGACAGAGTGGTCCAGTAGTGTCTGATATTGACATCTGACACAAGCGAATTGAGCACATGAACTTTCAGAGGCTAAAAAGCCTTCCGAGTTCTGACCTGGTTACAGGTCTGTCCAAATTCGAATCCAGTGAGCCCACTGGAGTCTGTGCAGCATGTCAATTCGGCAAGCAAGCTAGACAGCCCTATAAGGGATCAGGTAGTAGAGCGAACAAGCTTCTGGAGCTTGTTCACACTGATGTATGGACTGCTTCTCAGCCAAGTATGACCGGTTTCCAGTACTTCGTGTCGTTCATTGATGACCATTCGCGTTATACTTGGATCTATTTGTTGAGAAACAAGTCCTCTGCCGAAGTACTGTAAGCATTTCAGACTTTCCGCAAGTTGGTGGAGAAACAGTCTGGAGCATCTATCCTCTGTCTAAGATCTGATGGAGGAGGCGAGTTTCTTTCTGGAGAGTTTGATGCATATCTGCGTGAGCATGGCATTCGACGCCAGAAGACCTGCAGTTACAGTCCGCAGCAGAACGGGGTTGCGGAGCGCAAGAATCGACACATAGCAGAAGCTGCTCATGCGATGTTGAACGAGAAGACCATGCCTAGACCTTACTGGGCAGAAGCAGTTTCATGTGCGGTGTATCTGATGAACCGGACGCTTACAGCTGCAGTCCACAGCAAGACACCGATGGAGGTCTTCACAGACAGTAAGCCTGATTACTCTTTCCTTAAAGTTTTCGGATGTATCTGTTATGTGCACATACCTGATGAAAGACGTAAGAAACTAGATCCTAAAGCAGATAGATGTATCTTCCTTGGTTATGCTTCTGATACGAAAGGATATAGGTGCTACAATCCGTCGTCCAAGCAGTTCTATATCAATAGAGATGTCGTTTTTGATGAGCTACAGTCTTGGTTTGCACCTGCACCTGTGATAGCCATCCCTGTACCTACTGTAGAACCAAGGAGTCAGTCCACTGTAGTACCTCAGAGTAGTACGTTGAGTGGAGGATCTGGAGAAGTCACTGATTTCAGATCAGAATCGGATGCACATAGAGCTGTTGTTAACGCTGGAGTCCACGTAACACAGCCTAGTGGAACTAGTGTAATTTCTACACAGGATGAGCGCGTGCTATTGCAGCGTATGTTTGACTCATCCAGATATGTGGATCTTCCACATCCACTGGATACTTTGTCCCAGACCTTGGCGTCTACGTCAGATCAGTTGCAAGGAAAGGTGACTAGTGCACCAATTATCTCTCGCAGATCTGAGCGGTCAAAACATCCAATGAGTAGGTATATGCATGAAGGTTTTCTTGCTGCGCACCATGCATATATGGCCAATGTTCTTCAAGAACAAGAACCGAGTTCGCTTGAGGAGGCGATGCACAAGGCCCAATGGATAAGTGCTATGGAAGCTGAACTTGCTGCGCTTCATCACCAACAGACTTGGGAGTTGGTAGACTTACCTCAGGGTAAGAAAGCGATTGGTTGCAGGTGGGTTTTCAAGGTCAAGCGCAACTCGGATGGTACCGTGTGTCGGTACAAGACCAGATTGGTAGCTAAGGGCTACGCACAGCAACATGGAGTGGATTTTGAGGAGACCTTTGCTCCTGTTGCGAAGATGGTGACTATTCGAACAGCAGTTGCAGTTGCAACTCAGAAAGGTTGGAAGATGCACCAGATGGACTTCAAGAACGCTTTCCTCAACGGCGATCTTGAGGAGGAGGTCTACATGCAGCAACCTCCTGGTTATGAGGATCCTATGTTCCCTTCCCGTGTATGTAAGTTACGGAAGGCTCTCTATGGTCTGAAACAAGCACCAAGAGCATGGTATGCAAAGATCAATTCTTATTTGCAGTCTCTTGGTTTCCATCTTTGTAGTTCAGACTCTACCTTGTATTCATTGAGAATACGAGACCGGATTGTTGTGATCACCATCTATGTTGATGACTTGATCATTACCGGTAACTTTGAGGAGCTTATTTCCCAGATCAAGGATCGCTTGAAATCCGAGTTCGAGATGATGGACTTAGGAGAACTCAAGTACTTCCTTGTTGTGGAGTTCATTAGAGATGGGAAGGATGTTTGGCTTGTACAGCGACAGTATGTTCTCAGTATGCTTGAGAGATTTGGTATGCTTGATTGCAAACCCATTGCTACACCATTAGAGCAAGGGGTAAAGCTAGGAGCAGAGGATGGTGAGTTGTTGGATGATCCACGCATGTACAGACAAATGGTTGGAAGTCTTATCTACCTGACCATCACCAGACCATACTTGAGTTATGTTGTCGGTCTGATTAGTCAGTTCATGCAGTCACCACGGAGACCACATTTTGAGGCTGTCAAGCGGATCCTCTGCTACGTGAAGTTCTCGATGCAGTACGGACTTCACTATCGATACGGTGGACCATTGTTGTTACATGGCTACACAGATGCTGATTGGGCAGGAAGTGCCGACAGGAGATCCACGTCAGGTTACGCTTTTGGACTTGGAAGCGCTGCTATAAGCTGGGCTTCTAAGAAGCAACCCACAGTTGCTTTGTCATCCACGGAAGCAGAGTATCGAGGAGCAACGAACGCAACATGCGAATCGATTTGGCTTCGATGTCTGCTATATGATATTGGTGTGGAGTGTACATATCCTGTTGTTGTATATACAGACAACATTAGCAGCATGGAGTTAGCTATTAATCCTGTTTTCCATGCTAGGACGAAGCACATTGAGGTGCACTATCACTTTATTAGAGAGAAGGTCCTTGCAGGAGAGATTGAACTCAGTTATGTGAGCACATGAGATCAGGTTGCCGATATCTTCACTAAGGCGTTGTCTAGAGATAAGTTTGATGCTTTCAGACATTGTCTAGGAGTACAGGATGTAGAGATGAGCTTGAAGGGGAGTGTTGATATAGTCCCAAGCTCTAGTAGATCGACGGCTATCATTAGCCGGAGTGGTTAGGGTTGTTAGAGTTAGTTAGAGGGCTAACCCACCATTATGGTTTCTCTTGTACTCACCTCCACTATATATACAGAGAGAGGCAAAGCCTCTCTCATCTCATTCCTATTTTACTTCCTTGTCTACTCGCTCTCTCTCTTCTTGGAGTGTCCTCGAAGTATCGATCTTTCTACATATCTGAGATGTGAGACCATATGATAATGATATATGTCCGTTCAGTGATCCGTGAGCATTTGTGTTAGTGACTCTTGTTATTAAATTTAGGTATAAGATAGAGGATCGAGGTTTTATGGGGGGTATTCTTTCTTGCTTGGTGTTCTACGAGTGGTTCTTAGTGTTCTACATGGAAGATGAGGAGCTGCAAGAGTTGTGGAGGATGCATTCGTGTTCAAGATCTTCTATTCTCAAATCCATTCCATATCAAGCTTCACTACATCCATCACGTTCACTAGCGATAGTGGTTCGTTGCCTATTTTGGAGAAGAGTTCATGAGAAGAGTGATGGACTTGTCTACTCTGGTGATCATACCGATCGTCATGTATGGGAAGAATTGAGACTTGACTGTGTACTACCTTACTTTGACAAGTGAATGGATCAGAACTTTCTAGCCAACGTTCTTTTCAACGTCTAGGTTGATATCTATTGTCATTGCCGGCGAAAGATCAATCATCGTGCGTGGATCACGAGAACTTTAGTGAAAAACATTACAATCAAGTGATGATTTTCTTCCTTTTTTTTGTCGTACTTTTCATCGTAGATCGATTAAAGATCATTATCTTGACTTTGTATTGAATCTCGTGTATGTTTTGTGTTGTTATTATCTCTAACGCTCGACGAGAGTGATTAACTTGTGTTAAGTTTGGCATCCTAGTTTGGCTTCAAAATGATCAATTGAAGTTGGCTATAACAACTAAGAGATATAAGTAAAACCGTTTTACTTGGATTCAAAGATTGAGTTGTTTTATGAGCATGTGATCGAACCTCTGATTGCAAATCTCTAAGATTGAGTTGTGTCCTATCAGCTTACTACTTGTGAAATTTCAACTCTTTTGGTTAAGAGAAAGTGTTAGGGTCGTGGATTTTAATAACCGGGTTCTGTAAAGCTCATAAGATAGCACAGACGAAAGGTTTGGTCCATTTCGAACAATTGGTTTAAGATCTCAAGTTGAAATTTCAGAGGGTAGTAGCGAGAGATTAGAGGGAATCTTTTGAGAAATTTGAGCCAAGTTGGAAGTTTGAGTTGGGAGCAATAGATTGCTGAAGTTCAAATTACAACATGACGCGTTTGAAAGAGAAGAGAGATCTTGAGCAAACGAGATCTTGATCTTGGTTAATCTTGAGCAAACAATTCGGAGCGTGGAGGTAGAACGTTTTGGAGGTGATGCTAGTGAATCAAGGGAGCTACGTTGTGAATTTTATACCGAGATCACAATCAAAAAAAGCGTTACGTTATGTCAAGACTGGTGATCGAGAATCTTTAACTACAAGATACTGTTGTCTTCTGCAACACGTTTCGACCTCAATGGTTGCTTGTTGTGTGCATGCTTTATCTTGTTGAAAGCTCTAGACGAGAAGGTTTCTAGTGGAATGATATATGTCTAGTTTATAACTTGTTTGATCACTCAAAATCTAGATCAAACATGAAGATAATGATGAAGATATGAGACATGTAAGTTATAAGTGTTCAAAATTGTCAAATTTTGATCAGTTGTGATAGGAGTTATCTTGATCCAATCAAGGTGTTATTTATATCATTGGAAAGCTCATATGATAAGCTTTAAATTATTGTAAGATTCATCATATTTGCAGATTGTAGAAAGTCAAACTTGAGTACTATTAGTTACGTTATCATAGAAAAATAATGAAGAAGACATTGTTAGTGCACAAGCCAACCTAAGGGATCATTTGATGGTGCTTATGTGAACCAAAACATTTGTTTATCATGTATAGATCATTCATGTACTTAGAGTATGATTATGAGCCTCGTTGTGTTGTATGGTGCACTTACATTACACTTAAGGTTAAGATATGTCATTAAAAATTGAGACAAATAGATGTTAGAGTCGAGATAAAGATCGATTGAGTGGATAGTGAGAGCACAAGGGTGTTATCGAGTTTGTTCAAAGTTTTGCAGTATCTCTCTAAAGTCATATACCTAGTGTATTCTCAAACAAAAACTCACGCTCTATGACACCGTGAAGAGTCTCTGCATGTACTTGGATTAATACCTCGAGTACGGGTATCTTTTATCGGTAACTTGTATCGAAGCTTAACCGAATCTAATATACACAAAACACTATATAATACATACATCAACTTGTCTAATTACAATGATCAGAAAAGAGTGAATACAACGTATCTCAAAATAATTACCAGCAAGTCTTTACTTAACCCTTTTAAATATCTCTTATAGCCTACCAGTAGAGGATCTCAAAGAGACGATCTCATCTCACTCCCACACCAAAACCGGTGCACTCACAACTGCCTCGGATCTTCTATCTAGATCTTAGGAGAGAGAGATATTGACAAATCCTTAGTGGTGTTGATATTGGATCATTGTATCCTTGTTAAAGGTCCCTCTCTCTTCGACTTGCTATCTTTTATACCTAAAGATTTCCTACCTTGCTGCTATCGACAACCATATTGAGTACTCTTAATAGATTATAGATTCTAGTATCTCGAGAGCGCTATCCTAAGTGATAGGTCCTATATTATCTTATCGTGACTAATTCTACTCTATTTTCTTAACGCTAACTATGGTCCTAACTACTATCGATAGTTTCTAAGTTTGATTGTTGCAAAGGGGTTTCTTTAGTGACTTAGTAGAGAACCCTCTATGGAATATAGCAAGCACCATGTATACTAGAGGAGTTAGACTTCTAGTCCCAGAGGAATAGATGAGATTGAATATCACTAGAAGATTTTATCTTTTAGTGCATGTTAGTTGTTCTTATATCAAAAGCACCTTCGACGATTGGATTATTTAAGAAAACATTTGAACGTTGGAGTACTATTTGAGAACCATGAGGGAGCCAAAAATAATAGTTTTGGAGTCATCGGTGAGAAAAATTTCAACCGAAGGAAAAAAGAGACTGAATAAAACAACTGAAAAATTTTATAACCTCAAATTCTGGTCGAAAAATCAACAAACACAAGAGTACTCTTCCGGACAATCATATGATACTAATCGATTATCCGGATGGTTCCGAATGTAAATATTTTAATCCAAAATGTTGTGATTTAACAACGGAAAAAAACAGGTTTGAAACAAAAACCTACCCGAACACTGGGTTCAGCAGTGTGACCAATAAATGAAATACTAGAATAGAATGAATATTTGTGAGAAAAGTTGATACCGGTTGCAAACGAAAAAAAGCTAATGGAGTCAAGTTGGAAATTTGCCAGCGGTGATTATATAACAAGCTCCCTTCCTCTTTAACGATTACCTTACAGCGATTTGAAATCGTTCATTGAATGATGAGCGAAAAGATAGTTTTTGTAATCTTTCCTATTTATGGTAAATCTAGTTGATAATTTTGCATCCATTAATTGATAGTTTAGTATTTTTTGCATGAACCAAAATTAATATACAAAATCGAGAATAACAGACTTAACACCATAGCAAGTCTAGAATAAAATTACACACGGTCCTTAGCCAACATGGATGTACAGTCTCCATATTTATAAACATGGTCCGAGTATACAGTTTGAAATTTGAACAGCTAAAATCATGATGTGAGAAGTGGATCTCAAATATCTGTTTAGATTTGTCTTCTTATTCTATATATTAAGATTTCAACTTTTCTAAGATAAGACAATTTGATGTTGTACTTTTCCCAATTTTTAAATAAAACCATCGAACAAAGAAAAAATGATTATTTTGACTATTTTGACTATTTCGCGCACTATCATTTATGTTAGCTTGACCTATCGTGCAGAACTTCGATATATAGATCAAAATGAGTTAATTCGGGAAGAGAAAAGAATTTAATGAACCAAGTTAAATACGATATCTCTGATTACGTAGGACTCGGTTTTTAATCTTTTACAGAGTCATGTTTTAAACCCTCGTGCTCCGTATAAATACTCCTGGTCATAATGACCTCGAGTTCGCAATTTTAACTTTTAAAGCAAAGAATGTTTTTCATGATAAATACTTCATTCCAGAATAAAATCTGCGAAGTATGATTTAAATGATAGCTATTCAAAATCCTTACACTTTATAATTCACCTGAAAGTAATATGATTGTAATAAAGTTTAAAATATAAGAATTAAATATTAAAGTTTCTTGGAACTAAATATACATGCAAATGGTGGTTTTGGCAAATGGCGGGTACAAGATGAGTTAACAGTTAGTGGATAAATAAAATAAATATATACATGTACATTAATTAATGCATGCTGGATGAACTTCTGAAAACTTTTGTTTTTGCTGTTATCAGGAAAATTTATAAATATAAAATAAAAATTATTTATTAAATATATATATAATCAAAAAATTTATAAATATTAACTGTACGTACATGCCTAGAAACACAAAAAGACCATGAATAAAACCATAAGTCTTGACTATACTGCAGCACTTCTAAAGATACAAACCCAAGAAACTATTACTATTAATATATAAATTTAATATACTACCTAACTTTTACTGTTAAAAGAGTTAGATAAATTAAACTCATATTCACCTCCTCCGTCGAAAGATGGAGGAGGTGATACGCATGCAATACAAGTTCGGATATGCTCCATAACAAAAAAAGTACACCGGGGTGATTCTCTTTCTAGCTTTTCTACCCGCACCTGGCGTCTAACAGGTTAGTACGGACATCGACGTGGATATCAATTTTAGGTATTCCCAAACCCGGATGTACTTTTCCGACACTGTAGGAGTTGCATATGAAAGTGGATCGTAACGCATGCGAGGAGGAGTTTTGGGGCGGAATCGGCAGTTCTCTGGATAGTAGAAAATTTCTCAATTTTATCTGTTAGAGGGAATTTCCCGTACATGGATTTACACCACTTCATCCGTCCGGCTGTGCTTCTATCCCGGCGCATCGTGTAGGATCGAATAAGATAGAAATTCTAGGTAACCGACAATTGTTAGGATTGGATACAATCAGAATTGTCATGCATAATACATGCATGCAACCTGAGGTTTTGGCTGTAGTGCAGGAAAAGAACAAGAGAGTGAAGGTGAAAAGTCATGTCTATTATTGGTTACTTCGGAGAAACAATAGATTATAGTGATATGTCAAATAAACAAAGAGAAATCGATGGAAGATAATTTGAGAATGATGAGACTAAATTTAAATTTTCATTTTGAATGGTTCACAGAGAAAAAGATAAACATATTTTAACTTCTATATTTTACAAAATAAAAGAAACAACCATTGAGATGCAGAGCCACGAGAAACAGAGAATATAACTATAAACCCAGGAATATATAAGAGTTGCTCCCGCTTTAGAATAAATTCGCTCTCTTTCTTTTCGGAACAAACGATTTATCTTTGTTTTTACTTTATTTTTCAATGTGATTTCCAATGTGGTTAAGGAAGTAGAGGGACAAGGGATACTGCAATGATACAGGAATGTTATTTTTCTACAAAATAAATAAATAAGTGTTTAATACTTGATGTTAACTACCCTCTAACTACAGTAAGGTGAAAAATGCAGGGGAGTACAGACTCATCTTTCATAAGACCATGCACTTCATTTCAAAAAGCTTAGGCTTTTCAGATTCACATATTGTCTTTAATTATTGTTATTATTTCATAACCTGTTTCCATGTTGATTATAGATTTCCAATAGAGTTTTGTATAAAATTTCTCTATAAATATTATTATTGTGAATCACATTGGAATAATCTTCATAGTCCAACATGTCATCTAAACTCTTGGTTAAACAATGAAGATATAGATTTTCCATATATCTTGATTGTTGTATATCACGTCTGCATTCAAAAATTAAAGCCAATCTCTTTCATCCAGTTTAGATGGAACATACAAGGTTAAATAGTGATGTGAAGGAGGCAAGAAATTTTATCATGTTATTTCAAAATTAAGTTCTTTATAATACAATAATATTTTACATAATCAGATCTTGAGTGTATTTGTTGTTTTCTCCGTCTTCTCATATTCCCTCTCACTTAAAGAGTAAAGCTCAGCAAACAGCTTGTGATTGCATCGTTTTCACTAAGCTATCAACTTTGATCCCAATTCTCAGACAAGCTGGCAATATTATCTCGAAAGGAGGTAAAAAGTTGTACAGAAAAAGGAGAACCCCTTTCCCAGTGAAGTTTAGAAAGAACCTGGAGGATATTATTGAATACCATCAAAGAGGTGAAGCGAATATACCCACCAATCCAATAGAAAAGACAACCACATCAGAGAGATGTTCACACCATAGCCAATGAAACCAGTAATAACGAGCAATTTGGAAACATCCAATATAAAACACAATTCAATTGAATAAAAAAAGAAGAAAAACGCGACCCAATGAATAGCAAACGGATGAGAAGACCCCATCAATTGAATAAAAATCGTCAATCACCTTTAAAAAACTTTTGCTGGAAAACCACTTGCAGAGTTCAAATATAGCGTCGGAATTGTCGGGATGTTTTTCTTGTTCGAGATAAAAGCAACTTGTCCGTATGTTCTCTCCTAACCTAATTGCTGTGTGTATACTTTAGCGCTAAGCATATCTGAAACTTATAGATTGATTTTCAAAAATACTTGCAAGAGTTACCAGTTTGTAAGTATTAGCAGCCAAGTATGAAAGATAAGACGACAAATGTAACCCCATGTTTTAGGTTGCGGAGGATAAAATGAAACATAATGTGGAAATAGAAGATCCAACGTGATATTAATGATCAGTACACATGCTTTGCTTATACAATAATCAGTAACAATTCCCTTCAGTTTGGATATCAGAGGGCATGACCTCTAATCTCGTCTCTAGAATAAACTCTCACAGAAAGACAGAAAATAAAATTCCTAAGATGTAATATATCACACTGAAAAAAACTAAAATTAAATCTATTTTTTGAAGAAGTTACTAGTTAGAAAGGTGTATTTATTATTCTCATCAAACCAAGCGAAGATAATATATGATTTGTTCAGATAAAAAAAATTCATCTCTTAATAAACATCCCAACCGCCTTTGAGATCAATGTTGAAGAAATGGACAAGCGGTGGAGTAGAGATTTTTATTCTTCTTAGTGATGGGATGAGTACAGTGGTTAGACGAGTTATTAGTTGTATGGATTAGAACTCTTTCAACTTTTTGCTTTTACCTTAAGCCCTTGTTGTTGCCAGGTGCCACACCCAAGTGATCTCTATTATACTTAGAAAGCGTGAAATCAGTTTTGGAGGAAGATTTGACATGAATACGTGATAGTAGCCAATAGATTTTTAAACTTTCACGCAAAATCTGATACGATAACATGTTGGGAGTATTATTTCACTCAAGTTTTAGGAGTATGATTTGTCATGTGAGAGATGAGAATCTTCATTCATGAGAAGACAAAACTTCTTATCAGATGAACTTATCGTTAGTAAGAAAAGTCACTCCATAATTTATGATAATCTATACGTATAGTAATTAAGTTGGTTGGACTATGATGTCTATATCATTCTCGATGATTGATTTTTATTTTTTATTATAGTAAAATATCAATTTCAATAATTAGAATTTTAATCTATTTTTCAAATATAAAGACCGTGTCGATGATGAAGATAAACTTTTCTATCTAAATTTGAATGTCGAATCGCTCTCGATGTTCTTGTTTTGTTTTTGTTTGTATAAATCTTAACTCTCAGTGATAAAGAGTTCAGGAGTCTAAACTCTAGATCAACAAATATTGGTGATCTCATTTTTATGATTATTTTTGGTCAAATTTTTTTACAACAAATTTAAGTCTCGAGGATCAAGAGTAGTTGATTTGGTCAAATTTTTTGATGGTTTTGTAAAAAAGGTTGTTGACTCATCAAAATTTATTTTAAATAACATGTCACAAAACCAAATTGAAACTCTTGATGTCAAGAATTACATATTTTTGAGTAAAAGTGAAAAGTATCACAAAAGTTATAAATTTTACTATCTATTTAACATTTTACATCCTTTGATTAACGAAAGTACTTCTAAATTTATTATTATTTTATTTTATTTTATTTATGTACAGTATGAATGAGTACTCCTGATGATCGAGTCTCCCTCCTCTAGAGTTGTACATGGGGCAATGAATATTTTATTTACTTTTTTAATGGATAAAATTTAATATTGATTTATTCTCTAGATGACCAAGAGCTCATATCTTCATCATAGATTGAATGTCATATGATCAAAATGTGACAATGGATATACTATATATTTGAACTTTGAAATTTTGTTGACTAGACCTTCATACTTCCTATATTGACAAATATATTATGATTTAGTCCAAATGTCTCGATGGTCAAGAGTTATTGGATGAGACACAACTCAGTGTAGAAATGAGTCAAAAAATCATCATATGGTGAAATACAAGTCATTCATCGAGAACATATTTAGATTAATCCTATTGTTCAATCATTTTCATATATGAAAGATGACGCGGTCACTGTAGTTGAGTTTCTGTACACACAAATCATTACTCAATATGGATGCCCATTGGAGTTGGTGAGTGACGGAGGTACTCATTTCTTAAACAAGATGATAGAGGAACTGACAGACTATTTTGGTGTAAAGCACCGCAAGACAACGTCGTATAATCCAAAAGTTAATGGATTAACGAACAAGTATAATGGAGTGTTGTGCAAGATTTTGAATAAGATGACAGTGAATCATGTGTATGATTGAGATACAAAGTTATCGGTTGTCTTGTGAGCATTTCGAAATGCAGAAAAGATAACAACACGTCAGACCTCTTTTTTCTTAACATATGATATGACACCGATTATGTGAGTTGAATTTGATGTACTTACGTACAGAATTTATTCGACGATAGATTGTCAACAGAGGAGAGCCAACTGTTACGACTCAAGAGTATGATGACACTTGTGGAAGAACGCTAGGAATCAAAGAGATTAACGAAAGTTATCCAAATGAAGCGGAAAGAGAAGCACGATAAGAAGATATGTTTTTTGTTTTTGTTTTGTTTTGTTTTTTTAGGCCTCTTTTCACTGTGGGGCTTTCTGCAGCCGTATGCTGCTGCCCTTGCACAGCATGAGCCCTACGATAAGAAGATATGTAAGGTGGATATCAAAGACGACGATTTAGTGCTGTTGTATGACAACAGATACACTAAGTTTCCAATGAAGTTACACTTACGTTGTCGTGTCGTGGATCGGCTCCTACCTAAAATTCAGACTTCGATGCTTGTCACTCCAAAGACACTCATGAGAAAGCAAGCTAGGCCCCAACTTACGGACTGTTGGCACAACTTCGGATCTTCGCTTTCATCGTAGAAGTGGATACAACTCTTTGTCAGCACTCCATAGGCACTTTGTCTACTTCGTTTGGACGCGTAGTGGAGGAGTTACAAGACTCGAAAGATGGGTAAAACAAGCTAGACCTCAGCTTACGGACTTTTGGCACAATTTCGGATCTCCACTTTCATCGCATCAATGGGTAGAGCTCATTGTCAGCTTTTCATATGCACCTTGTTTATTTCGTTTGGACGTCTAGTGAAGAAGTTATGCGACTCGAAAGAAGGAAAAATCAAGCTAGGTCCTAGTTTACTTGCTGACTGGGTATTTGAGACTTCAGGCGTTATATCAAAGACGCAAGGGGCTTGCTTCATTATTATCACAGAGAACTTCGTACGTACAGAGACTGATACAAGGGGGCAACTTAGAGACTAGCTTGTTTCTGCGACCTGTCGATAGACGTTTTGGAGAATTGGGAAGTCCAATACACGCGCGCAAGGTGTCATTGGGTTCAGATCTGTGCAGGCTACGTACAGGTTAAGACGGTTTGGGAAGAGGAGGATTGGGGAGTGTGTACTGAGAGAAATTGAGACACAGAAGGGAGATTGGGAGATTTCAATTATCTGTGAAGGAGAGTTGGACCGTTGGACCGTTTTGGAGTCCAAACTTGCTGTCTTTGGATCCATCGGGATCAAAACACCGAGTTCTACAGGAAATTGAAGACGATACAAAGTCTCATCGAGCAATTCAAGAGTTTTGAGTGAAATTGGCTCGCAGGGAAGCGCTTACGTCAGATTTTCATTCGTCTGCGATCTGAGATTGAGTTGTTCTTCGCGATAGGTGAGTCAAGCTCTTCGTTCTTGGTGCCTACGTGATCAAAGAGTCTTCATCTACTCATAGGAGAAGACAGTACGTAAATTGGATTGTTGGTTTGGGTGCTGTAACGACCTATGTTACACATAGGAAGTTTGTCTATTAGTAAGGTGTTTAGTTCTAACTAAGTGTTGAGAATGTTTATTTGCTGCCAAAGTACTTTTAGGAGATATCAAGTTAGTCATGACTAGCTAAAAGTTAGTTATGGTTAAACTTAGCTGTACTTTTGGCAGAATTCAGATATTTGCTAAAGAGTGAGCACTACTATCTTGTCATCTTGTCTAAAAGGTAGAAAGGGGGTGGAAAGTATCCCTTATCTCCTTTTTGACTTGATATTAGTGGTTGGATTAAAGTTGTGGACTTTGTGGGCATTAAAAACAAGAAGAGATTCCACATGTTTCCTTTTTAGTGGGTCCTAGTGTAGAGGGGGGGTGGAAATTCGAGATTCCTTGAGAATATTCCAGAATCCTTCTAGAAGTTGTTGACTTTGAAGGAATAAGCCCATGTGAAAAGGTAAAAAGCCCATGTGATCAATGCTTTTACCTTAAGTAATATCTTAGTAAAACCCGGTAAAAGTAGTTACGGCTGAGTTACCGGAGGGTACCAAAGTAAAAACCTAGAATGTATAAATAGAGGAGTAGAGAAGAGCTCCTCATCCTTGTTTTCACATTGTCGTAATGACAACTTGAGTAATATAGAGAGTGTGGGACATTTTTAGCATGTGAGAACTTGAGAGACGTCGTTAGAATGGAGGATTTTAGTGGATGAGATTATGGAGATTTTAGTTGATAAGTTTGTGGGTGTATGAATGAGAGTGAACTTAGCATTTTTCCCTTCAAGATTCATGGTGTGCTTCCATCAAAGCCATCAGAGGTGACCCCTGAGTGAGAGACAGGCCCGACAGTTGCAGATTCGTGGATGACGATCGTGGAGGTTAAGAGATCGGGGGGTAGTTGATCGTTAGGACCGCGGAGGGTTTACATTTTTGGTTCCGTTGCCGGGACCTCACTTGAAGGGATCGTTGAACGATGTTTAGAGTTCAGTTCTATATTCGACAAAAGGAGATTATGAGAGAGCACATGGAGAGAACGTTGGGAGGAGAGAGAGCTAACGCGATGTTAGCAACGTTAGAACCTTTCGTGTATCCCGTAGTGATATATGACGCGTTCGAAGTCATTCTTTACATCTTGTTCACTTAGAAAGGGTTTGAGGAGAGTTGAAAGAAGGTGCAACAAGAGTTGTAGAGAAAGGAGGAGAGAAAAGTTATTAGAGGAGAGAAATTTGTGAGTTTAGAAATTCTGCTCTCTGGAAAATTTGTACAGTCGCTGTCAACTTTTCTGTGAATTTTAATTTCCTGTGAAACTTTCCAGTGTTTTAGATTGGCTGATAACCTATCTAAGACAAAAGAAATCATAGGAAAAGGTGGTCTAGAGAGGGAGCAATGATTTTTCAAAATTGAGGGGGTCTATTCGTGAGAGTTGAGGAATTCTGTTCTCTGGAAAAAGTTTACAGTCAGTGTCAGATTTTCTGTGAATTTTATTTTCCTGAGAAACTTTCCAGTGTTTTAGAGTGGCTGATAAGCTATCCAGGACAAAAGAAATCATGAGAAGATGAGGTCTGAAGAGGGAGAAAGGATTTTTCAAAGTGGAGGGGGTTGACAACCATGAGGGAAGTGAAAATATACAAATTTCAGTTCTCTGAAAATTTGTACAGTCATCACCATCTCTTCTGATTAGGGAAGTTTCTGTTGAAACTTCATGATTTAGTAGCTTGGAGGTTGAGCTACTGGAGACCACAAAAATCTTGGAGAGATCTCTTACCAACTAAGAGAGATACGTTTTGGCATACAAGGAGGTCTTGAAGATACGTCATGGGGAATCCAGTTCGAATGACGAGGTGGAAGAAGAGACGTTTAGGAGTTCGAACAGAGACGGAGAAGCCCAAGTTAAGTATAGATGAGTTACGAACACGCATCTATAGCACTTGGGGTGCCCTCTTTACTCTATACGAAGAAGCTTCCGCGACAATTGGCACAGATTTGAAGAAAGTCGAGTTTAAAGCATCATTCACTATGGAGGCCACGAATGCTCCTGGTGAAATAGAGTTGGATCCTTACAAGAGTGAGTTCAAGATGTCTGTTGTGATGAGTACAAACGAGGGTGAGGAGGATCATATCTTTGATAGTTAATATTAGATTAGATTTTATTTCGTGTATAGCATGTATAATGCACGATTTCTAATATAAAGCTCGGAAGAGTTAAGAAAGTAATGTAGAATTATTTTCCTCTATGATATTTTGTCCACTTAATGGTTGAGAAGGTGCAACATGAGTGGAAATTCAAAAGATTGGAAAGTTAGACTTAGAAACCTTCCTCAAGGTTTAGATGTCATAGTAAGCGTCGGAGAGAGCTCGAAAGAGATTATCGTTGAGTTTGAGAACCCTAGTACAAAACCTCAAGTAGAATCTCCGAGGAGAAGAGTAGAAACCGACTTGTGGTGTTATTTCTGTAGAGGGTTGGGACATAAAGTAGTGAATTGTCCAACTAGAATCAGAACCGAGAGAGCTAAAGGGAAGCGGGAGTTTACTGATTTAAGTCTTCGAGTGGGTCCATCGTCACCAGCGCCAATTCATCTTCTAGGCGAAGATCCTTGTCCAAGTTGTGGAGTGGGTGATCTATCAAGAGGACACAAGTGCGTCGATGTGGCCGCCCTACTTACGTCAGTAGTCGAGAAGTTGGACGAGACTCAAAGAGCTGAGACGGAGAAGTTGTCGACTTCAAAAGAGGACTCGGTTGAGTTGTGATGGAGATCGTCATTCGAATGGTGGAGAAGGCGGTGATGCGACTCAGACTCATGATTACCTTGGGAGAAGAGATGGCACAAGAGGTGTTGTTACAACCATTTCCTTTCATTTTACCTATGGTAGATTATTCGCGAATGGAATTGGTGATGTTCGTACTCTTTTAGCGAGTAGTTATTGCACGACGATTAGAAGAGTAGAAAGAGTAGTTACAAGATGAGAAAGCTACCCGTGTTTCATGGGAAGGACAATGAAGATGTAGAACCGTTTGTTCGAGACTTCAAAAGGGGTTGCATCGGAAACAACGTGAGAAGGAAGGAAGAATGGGTGTTGTTACTGCCAGAGTTTTTAGAAGATTTTGCTCTTACGTGGTATGAAGACCGAGTGAAGAGCCAGACACCTGGTGCAGTTGAGGACACATGGGAGACGTTGAGTAATGCACTCATCGAAGAATTTCTTCCAGAAGAGAGTTATGAGAAGCTCATGGTGGAGCTTACTCATTTGAAGCAACGTGACGACGAGAAAGTTCGGCAATATGCCGAAAGGGTGGATAAGTTGGAGCAACGGTTTCGGACGGTCCTACGGAAGAGTGGAGACAATGTGGAACTAACGATGGCGGGGATTGGAGCAGTGCTGACCAAGAACTTGGTGGGAGGGTTGAGACCTTCAATTCGAACCCAAGTGAGGTACGAGAAGCCAGCAACCAAAGCGGAGGCCATCAAGATAGCGACAAATATGGAAGAGAGTTTGGATGAAGGAGATATCATCCAACCTCATCATGCTGCTCTGGTGTCAACTCCGACTCCTGGTGTAGCCACAACGATCGCACCTGCACCATCACAATTGGTGATTGCTTCAACGTCAGCTCCTACTCCAACGGTGGTGCCAAGACCGTTTGTCCCAACAACGATGTCTACTGCCACCTCTGATTTTCATGCCGAGCTGAAGAGCATCACTGACACTCTTGCGGATCTCAAGATAAACGTGGTACAGTTACGAGAATGGAGGAACAAAGGTGGAGGAGGAGGTCAAAGAGGTTACGACAACAATCCCAACCGAGGAAATCAAGGTAACTTTGGAGGCAACCAAGGTAACTTTGGAGGAATCACTTGTTGGACGTGTGGAGGTTCTCATTTTCAGCGAAATTGTCCTAACAACGGAGCAAGAAGTGCCGAAGCTGTCAGAATGAATGTGGGTGGAGGAAATCCATCACAAGGACGAGACAAGGGGGTGGCTACTATCGATGTCGTGCGAGATCCCATCTACGAGAAAGGAGAGAGTTCAAACTCTTCTCATGCACCGGTGGAGCTTTTAGCTCAAGAAAGGAAAAGAACTCGATTTTCTGATGAACCGGTTTTCATGGAGGAATCAGCTAGTAGAAGCACTCGTTTGAGTAATGTTCCGAGTACACCAAGGGAGCCAAGAAGGAAGCTGGGGATGGCGGATTTCACCATTTCATCTTCCCAAGCGGGATATGATGTGGTTGAAGATGTGGGTGCTCAGAAAGCCAACATCACTGTTGGACAACTGATCGCACTTAATCCCAGCTTACGAAGGGAACTCAGAGGAGGACTGAGTTCTAAGAGAAGCAAGAAGAAGAAACCCAAGAGCAAGACGTCAAAGTCTGTGGGAGTTGGTGTGGTGGATGTGCATGCTTCAGAGGTATGCACTAGGGCTTCAAAGATTGAAGTCCGGTTGAATGGTCACTACGTCTCTGACGTATTGGTGGATGGAGGGTCGGCTGTAAACGCCATATCGGAGAGATTGATGAAGAAGTTGGGGATGGAACCAACTCGCCCGGCTAGCATTGTCGTGGGGATGGCTAACAAGCAACGGGTAAGACCTCTTGGCGTGTTAGAGAAGGTGGTCGTGTCTGTGATGGGAGTTCAAACATTGATGTCCTTTCAAGTGTTAAAGGACTCTAGTTATGATTTGCTCCTAGGTAGGCCTTGGTTGAGAGCTGTGCGCACCACGGATAGGTGGCACAAGGGATACTTACGGATTGGGCCTAGAGATCATAGAGTGATAGTTCCTCTCTCGGGTGTTGGAGTTGTGACTTTTGACTCTGATAGACCCACTAGTGACTACTGGGAATCTGATACGGAGGACGATCAGAGTGTCTCAGAAGTAGATACCGGAGATTCTTACGATCAAGAATCCTCGTCTGAGGATGAAGGATTTGGTCGAGATGAATCATTACATCAGCTTAGTGCTATTGACTTGTTGCCTCGACCAGCAGTGGAGAAAGATCCAGACAAAAAAGAGTTGAGTGAGGCAGAGATTGTGAGAAGACTCTCTACCCTGAAGTTTGGTATCAATGTCACTCAAGAGGAGAAAAGTAGATTCCTAGATATATTTCGAAAATATATCCATGTGTTTGCTTTCAGCTACAAGGATTTGAAGGAGGTGACTCTAGAGACTCATCGGATCGAATTGGAGGAGAACGCAAGACCAGTTCGACAGAAGCAGAGAAGGGTCAATCCCACAACGGCAATGATGGTCAAGGAGGAGATAGACAAGTTGAAGGAGGCGAGTTTCATCTATGAGGTGGAGAACTCAGAATGGGTTTCACCCATTGTGATTGTCAAGAAGAAGAATGGTAAGCTGCGAGTGTGCATAGACTATAAGAAGCTGAATGCAGTTACCAAGAAGGACTATTATCCTCTACCATTTATAGATGAGATTTTGGAGGAAGTTGCCGGTCATGAGTGGTACAGCTTTGGTGATGGTTATAGTGGATACAACCAGATCAAGATAGCACAGGAGTACCAGCAGTTGACTACTTTCACTACTCCTTGGGGAACATTTGCATTTCGAGTGATGCCATTCGGACTGTGTAATGCTCCGGCCACGTTTCAGAGGTTCATGAACAAGGTGTTCGAACCATTCATAGGAAAGTTTGTTCGTGATTTCATTGATGATTTCTGTGTGTACGGAAGAAAGGAGGACCACTTTGATCATGTGATCAAAGTTCTGCAGCGGTTGGAGCAAGCTAACGCTTCTCTGAATCCAGAGAAGTGCATCTTTGGCTGCGAAGAAGGTCTGCTGTTAGGGCACATCATTTCCAAGAATGGGATTGCGGTAGATCCTGAAAAGGTGAAGAAGATTGTGGATCTTCCATTTCCGATCAACTTGACAAAGTTGAGGCAGTTTCTTGGCATGGTTGGATATTATCGTAGGTTTGTCTTTTCCTTCTCAAACAAAGCAATAGCTTTGACTATGTACATGAAGAAGGGAGTTGATTTTGACTTGATAGTGCATGATCAGAAGGCAAAGGAAGCATTTGAGGAGCTGAAAAAGGCATTGGTGACAGCTCCTATACTTGCTAAACCTGAGTGGAGTAAAGCATTTATTCTGTATACGGATGCCTCCAATGTAGCAATCGGATGTACATTAAGTCAGCTAGATGGAGATGGGCATGATCATCCTATAGCTTATGCTAGTAGGCAGATGGTTCCAGCGGAGAAGAATTACTCCGTGACTGAACGAGAAGGATTAGCGGTGATCTTTGGATTGAAGAAATTCCGACATTACTTGCTAGGAGGGAAATTTTCCATAGTCACAGATCACAAGGCTTTAAAGTATATCTTTAATAAGCCTAATGCCGAAGGTCGTATTGCTCGTTGGAAGATCCTTCTAACAGAATACGATTATGTGATCGAAGATAGACCAGGGAAAAAGCATGCGAATGCTGATCTTTTGTCGAGGGCTTATGATGATGAGGGAGAAGAACCATTTGACGATTCGTTTCCAGACGAGCATCTGATGACCATCACAAGCATTGAGGAGATACCGGACGAGTATAAGGAAATCTGGAGTTTCCTTGCAGATGGCTCTTTTCCGGAAGGTATGCATACCCGAGAACGTAACGCGTTGATCAAGAGATGCAAACCTTACACCATAGTAGAGGGAATTTTGTTTCATCAAGGAGCAGATGGGTTACTAAGGAGAGCAGTTGGTCAGAAGGAGACATTCAAGCTAATGCACGAGTTTCACGACGGAACTGTTTGCGGAGGTCACTTTGCTGGTAAGATAACAGCCTTCAAGATTTTGGATGCGATGGATTCTTTGGATGAAGAAACATGTAGAGAAGAAAAAATCTTCGTTAATGGAGATGGTTGAGAAGATCACTCCCACACCAACTCAAGAACAAGAAGAGGAGATTAAAGTGGATTTTGGACTTCAGAATGATGGAGAAGAACTTCGTATTTACGACCAAGTTGAAAATGTTTGACATGATATACTGGAGCAAAAGTTCATAGTTTGGGATAAAAGGAGACAAGAGAAACTTCGGAGCTAGTGCGATATCGGTTCGGAGTTACAACAATTTGAGGAACGTTGGAGTTCATAGGAAGAGTCACTTTGACCTGATGATGTAAAACCGGGCGCCGTTTTTCTCCGTGATCGTGAATATGACACTACAACCTGGCTTTACAACGCCACAGTAAAAGATCAATAATTTTACACTGCAACCTCCTTTCGTTAATGCTTTATATCGCGGCCTTACTGCTAAATCTAAGATGACCAACGGATCCCTAGGATTTTTGGTATTTTGGTAAACGGTTTTTTCACCTCCACGTTGCCTGTACAAGGCCGTGAGGAAGGATATTCACTCGCGATGAAGTTGCATCTTCAACTTGTTGTCTCTTCGTACTATGTTTGGTTTTTTTCGCTCATCTCATTAATGAATGTTAGTTATAACTAAGTATTATGATAGTTTATTTGATGCCTAAGTAATTTAAAAAAGTATCAAGTTATTATGACTAACTAGAGTTAGTTTGTTAAATTAACTATATTTGAAATTGAATTCAAATGTTTGCTAAATACGAAGCACAATTATCTTGTCTTGTTGTTTCAAAGGGAGAATAAAAGTCTTACATATGACAATAGGAGATCATGATCATCTCTCGCAGCCGGTGCTCTTGTATCGCTTGTCACCGTTTGTCAGAGTTCCGGGTGCCTAGGAGAAGTTACTCTGTCACAAACGTATTCTTTGCAAATAGATTGACACGTTGTTAATTCCTCGGTAACAAAAGGCACGCTTCTTTCTCGACCAGCTCCACATGTAGCCTCCAAGTTATACGTCCATGGTGGAAAACCAAAACCAAAACGAAGGGTGTTTTGGTTTTGGTTTTCCACCATGGACGTATGTTTGTCGTCTGGTGTATTCTATCGTATTATTAGACGGAAGAGTACTATCCGGAAGAAAATAGACGAATAGAGTCGCTGTGAAACTCGGAAAAGACAGAAAAAAGAATAAACCACTAATGCATGGACTCGTCATACCATGAAGATAATGTTAAGAGCAAAGAGAGCCAATGTGATGTTAATAGTTCTAAAAATTTTCATTTATCTCATAATGATCTATAACGCATTCAAACTGATTCTTTACACACGCATTCAAACTGATTCTTTACTTAGGAAGAGCTTGAGGAGAGAGTGGATGAAAAAAGTGTTTTAGAGAAATGATGAAAAAGAAGTTAGTAGCATAGAAAAGTTTGAGAGTTTGGAAACTTTGCTCTCAATCTCTCAAATTTCCTTATTTTGGTATTTTTCTGAAAAGCTTTATAAGATTGTAACTTGGCTAATATGTTATATGACACATCAAAATAATTGCAAGAGGAAGAGATATAAATAAATTATCACTATTTCTTTTGATTAGAGAATTACATTTTCAAACTTCATGAACTATTAGCTTAGTCACAACAATCTTCGAGAGATTTTTTATCGATCAAAAGATATATGTTTCAGAGTACAAAAATATCTTAGAGAAGTTTCACGAAGAATCCAATCCGAGTGCAAAAAAGAACTAAAAGAACTTTACAAGTTCTTACGGGCATGGAGATTCGAATAATAAATGTAGATGAGTTGTGAACACGTATTTAGCATTGGAGTGAAATTTTAGTTTTATACTAAACATATGTTGAAACTGCTTCATACACCTAAAGAAGTTGGAGGAGTTTCAAACATCTTTCACCAACGAGACCAAAAAAAGTCTTAGTGGAGCAAAAGCGGATCTCAACCACAGTAACTTCAGATTTTGTCCTATGATTAATATTCAAGATGGTGATCAGTTTATTAGTATGAAAGATTGATTTGAGAATGGATTTTGTATCGTGCAGTAAATGATCTTTTGATATAAATTTTGAAAAATGCAGCAAAAGATTATATTATATTATATTTTTATTCAATGATTGAGAAGACGTACAAATGAAAAGAAAAGGAAAAAATTAAAATATTAGACTTCTTTCAAAATTTAGATGTCATAATAAGTGTAGAAAAGAACTCAAAAAAGATTATCGTGGATGAATACATGTAACTATACCTTTTTCCGCACTTAATCACAAGACAAATAACATCTTGGCTTGATTGGCACCCTACCATCAATTTCCAGTAGATTCTCATATTTTCTTTTAATAATTTCCAGCTTGTAAAAGCCATTATGTGGTTGATTTAGCCCCTAGCGAGGCTAGCTCGGGTATTTTCAAAAGATACAATTCAGTCACGTCATCGACCTAGAGTAGTCTCCCGGTCGCAATCCAGTTGGAGGCAAGAGTTCACGTCTTCTGCAACTTTCGGCAGAATTCTCACGACTCACGGCCAAAGCAATCCACCCGATAATCGATGACGATACTCGGCCCACGAACTTCGTACGACTGGAACCACTGCAGAGGGCAACTCATCGAGCCGTGTCGAGCTGACGGAGGGCGAACAGCGAGCGGGGAAGAAGAATTATTCGCTTGTAATCGAGAGCGTAATCTGTCGAGTTTTAGGGCTCCAGAAGATTTTGGTCGTCCGTAGTCCGCTTCTTTCTGCGGAGCGCAATTGATCGTTCGGCTCGGCAATTTTTTGTCTACAACTGCATCGTTTTCTATTTCCGCGCACGAGGTTTTGTGTTCTTGATTTTTGTGATCGCTCTTCTTTCTTGCATAGAGGATAGAACCGACTTTAAGGCGGGCGTGCGCGGGCGAGCGGCGATATGCCTCGCTACGCGCAACTCGTCATCGGACCGGCTGGCAGTGGCAAGTCCACATACTGCAACAACTTGTATCAGCACTGTCAAAGCGTGGGCCGAGTCATACACATTGTGAATCTGGATCCTGCTGCGGAGCATTTTGAGTATCCCGTGTCTCTGGACATCCGGGAACTGATATCTCTCGAAGATGTGATGGAAGAGCTGAAGCTCGGGCCGAACGGTGGCCTTGTGTATTGTATGGAGTATCTGGAAGACAATCTCGATGACTGGTTGTCGGAGCAGCTGGACGATTATATCGATGATGACTATCTTGTGTTTGACTGTCCGGGTCAGATTGAATTGTATTCCCATATTCCTGTGTTGAGGACTTTCGTCGACCATCTCAAGAAGTGGGACTTTGCTGTTTGTGCTGTATACATGCTTGATTCTCAGTTTGCGTCAGACGTAACGAAGTATATCAGCGGGTGCATGGCATCTTTGTCCGCAATGATTCAGCTCGAGGTTCCTCATGTCAACGTTCTGACGAAAATAGATTTACTTCCCAACAAAAGTAAGGTCGACAAGTTTCTGGATCCAGATGCGAGGATGCTGTTGGGAGAGTTGAATGATCAAATGGCACCTCGATTTCAAAAGCTGAACAAGGCCTTGGCTGAACTTGTTGATGATTACTCGATGGTCAGCTTTATACCCCTTGATATCAGGGATGAAGAAAGTGTTCAGTATGTATTGTCACACATCGACAACGCGATCCAGTTTGGAGAAGATGCAGAAGTCAAAGTGAAAGATTATGACGCGGAAATGGATGAACCTGAAGATGGTGGGAACTTCGACGTGGGAAACATAGATGACGATTAGTTATTACAAGGAGGTTCAAGGGTGGAGGGTTCGTGCGATGCAGGGCTGTCAGTAGTGGGCAGCTGAGAGAACCTGAATCGAGTTCTTCAGAAGCAGGAGTTAGTGGAGAGTCTGATGAGCAACAGGTACCATTACGGAAGAAGATATTGGATTTTAAGGATGCTTTTTGGAAGTTCTTGAGGCCACATACCATTCGTGGGACCGTCATCGGAGCGTCTGCCTTGGTGGCGAGAGCGTTATTAGAGAATCCACAACTAATAAACTGTGTTCTACTGCCGAGAGCCTTGAGAGGACTTCTCGCTCTTCTGTGTCGGAACGGATACATTGTAGGAATTAACCAGATTTATGACGTGGGAATTGATAAAGTGAACAAGCCGTGGCCGCTGGGGATCTATCAGTAACTTCCGCCTGGGTTTTGGTCCTCGGATTAGCTGCTCTGGGTGTTGGCATTGTTGCCACCAATTTTGGTCCTCTGATTACTTCATTATACTCCTTCGGTTTATTTCTTGGAGCTATATACTCTGTTCCACCACTTCGTCTCAAGAGGTTTGCTGTACCAGCGTTTCTCATAATTGCCACTGTAACAGGATTTCTCCTGAATTTTGAGGTTTATTACGCAACAAGGACTGCCCTCGGGCTGAGCTATCAGTGGAGCCCCTCCATAGTTTCCGTCACCTGTTTTGTCACCGTCTTTGCTACAGTTATTGCTATCACCAAAGATCTACCGGACGTGGAGGGTGATAAACAGTACAACATTTCTACGTTTGCAACGAGGTTGGGAGTGCAGAAGATCTCGTTTCTGGGTTCAGTTCCTTCTCATGAACTACGTTGGAGCCATAGGAGCCGCAATCTTTTTGCCACAGGCATGCAACAGGAATGTGATGGTTACAGCTGACGCCCTTCTTGGCTTGGCTTTGGTGCCAGACGTGGCTACTGGATTCAGCGAAGTACTCCAAAGAGGGAATAGCTGGATATCGGTCCATTTGGAATTTATTTTACACACAGTACGCACTGCTCCCATTTAACTGATTTGGTTTGGAGAAAATAGATAACCAGATTCCTCTGCAGAGCCGGAAGCCGAAAGGAGGTGAGTTTAATGTAACTCTGCCTGAGAAGTGTTACTGTAGGATGTCGTGGTTGGTGAAACTGAATTTGCCAGTTCAGGAATTGTGTCACGGTCGTTTGCCGAATTGAGGTGTTACTGGTAGATATGTACGTCGGAGAACACTTCAACTTATCTTAGAATTTTAGCAGGTCTTGTTCTTTCTCACTTTGCTCTTCAGATTGGATTCAGATGGATGCAGTTGCAACTGTACCACAAAACCCGCAAATTATGTAATTTCATTTAAATTGTGATCCATTTTAGTGGGGGTACAGTTGCAGCTGTCCTGCTTTCACCTTGATAGCAGGTCTGTAATTTAGATAATTCCGGCAGGCTTGAATCCATGGTTAGGGGTTTCTAGCACCTTTCATTTCGTGTACACGGGAATCTGAGCTCCTTTCTTGAAGCATGATAAATAATATCACCTTGAGTCAGTTTAAGAGAGAATATTTCATGTGACTTGTGACTCGTACATGGTCCGAGACTAGACCTCTCTGAAACTGACAGTCAGCTCACTACTGTTATTCGGGATAAAGAAGAATGTGATGGTTGGAAAACGGTAATCGTCTGCGGATGGTAGTCATAAACATCTCTTTTAGTGGGAAGCAGGAGCCAGAGTATAGTACTATCGAAGACTAGCGATCAGCAGGTACGTGATGGTTATCCGACATGAGAGCTCTAGAGGGTTCCGAGTACTGTTTTGATGGTGGTTGCAGAATCCCTTTCCCGAATGAGAGTCACAAGTCTGTTGGTCCACACAGTGGACAGCCACGGCACTTAGTAACCATCGGCATCTGATTTGTTTTCTAAGAGAACCTAGTGGTAGGAATATCGTGAGTCCTTCAATGTCTCGTGCTTGGGATATCGTAGTAGTTCCAAGAGGTAAGGAGAACACATGCTTCTGAAGATACTGGCTTAGCTGCTCATCGAAATTCGATTTTCAGGCTGTCTCATGAGGTCTAAAGCGTCTTGCCCGTCCATGGGGCCCATCTCAAAATTCTGGTGATCGATGATGTAAGCGATTTGTGCATAGACCTGCACAACTGGAAGGAGGTAAAATGATATATGTATCCGGAGTATTCTGATAATGAAAACTTGCTTTTGAACTTAGAGAAGCTAAACCTTAATCTTGATGCATGTACTCACGTTATAAGCTTTGCTACATCGGTCTAGTTTGTATAACTTTTTCAAAATGAGCATTTTAGGAATGATAATTTTTAATTTTATAAATAGTCAGTGTGGTGCATCACATTCATTATCGGCTTGAACATTTTCATTTTCATAGACAACGCGTTTTGAGATGTTTATCCTTAAGATGTCCAGTTCTGCCCGGGGTAACTGGATCGACTCTGTTGTCAAGACGGGCGAAACCTGTGAAACGTTCAAGGACCATCTCACTCGATAGTTTGCAAATGTTTTCATGGATCTCTAGCCATGTAACATACCAATTTTGCGTTAGGAAGGATCAGAACCAAACTAAGATATATATATGACCCCCCAACAATGGAATGTTGACTACAATAAGCTCGAAACTTTCAGCTTTTTGTAGTCACAGACTGACAGAAGCGTGCCTAGTTGAGCAGTCGTACGACACGAAGACATGTTGATGATCTGCCAACAACCTATGAACACATAAACGAATCGGTACACTCGCAATACATTCAAGCTTCACTTTTCTTCTATCTACCACATCAACTGAATCTTGTGCCTTCCCCCAGTGTACCCCTTGCAACTAGGTGAAAACCAGCGATTCCAAAACTCCCAAGAGAAGAAGTCCTTCTGTTCGCGTTCTCTCTCTCATACTGCTGTCAGCTGTTCACTCCTAAACAGTGTACCGTATTTTCGGATGGTATGTAGTGAAACAATAAATCGGCCCCCTGCGATGGCAGCTTGCATCGAAGTTCTCATTGTATATATCCTGATGCTGGGAAAAATCTCCAACATAATAAAAAGGCAACGACGGTATTATTTTCGGGTTCTTGAGATTCTGCTCCACAATTGTTGGTCGCTGTCTTTTTACAGACATCTGCACATGGATGTAACCGGTATTCAAGAATCATACTAACCTCCTCCGTGTATGCAAGATCCGTGCCCGTGAGTAAAGTAAAAATGACATACATTCTAACTAGGCTAGAGCGAAACAAAACTTACATACTGGACAGGGCAAGCAGACACGAGGTGCTTGTGTTTACAATCGACTTAAAATGTAGATTTATATGACATACATAGTTCAAAAGCCTACGAACATGATTAAAAAGCAACCATTGTCAACGTCCTGACTTTTCAGCTAGCGACATATCAGACAAATGTATCTATTCAAGATACTCTCAAGTTCTTTAGATGTGCTTCAAATCATATAAGGCCGTCAACAGCTGAAGAACTGTCCAGGATTACAATTTACCTTTATCCTGCGTTGTCACCCAACGTTCCGTAGATGCTTCAAAAAGTGTATCCCTGCTACTACAGACCCCATTGTATTGTGGCCAAAATGGTCCAAGAAATCTGTTGGTCCAGTATGACACAGTATGTACATCAATGCTAGAGAGAGATCCTCCAAACATGACATTTCCAGTAATCCAAAGCGTTACTTGATGCAACACACTGGTGTGAGCCGATGTATTACGCTTGATCAGGCAAAGTGAACAGACGTGTACCAAGTTATCAAAATATACAGAACGTGCCTTGAAGATCAAGTTCAGGAACGGCAACTAGACCTAGTGCTTTCTTACATTACTGACTGACTAGCCATTCATCAGATCTCAACGCTAGATTCCGGTAGATGCTCAAAACGACATCATCATACAATCCGATCATACAACCTAATATACAGTCGGTCGTCCTCAAGCGCAACAGCTGACGCTAGAGGTGTGAAAACCGTAATAGTTCAAATCAAAATATGTAGGACGACCGAAAGCAGCCCTTGATTTGATCTGGCCTCCAGCCATCGGGTACACTACGAACTTGAAGCTAGTAGACGAAATGTGTCTTGTAGATTCTCAACAGAAAGCAGGATTACGTGTCAGCCGATGTTTATCTCGTTGAAACTTCCGAGATCAAGGGGTAAGATTATCCATCATCCAGGTGATGAAGGACAGACGAGAAGGACAAAGGTCAATACTGAGGAAGGATCTTTTGACCAGGTTCTCCGTACTCTCTGTAAACCTCCCGCAAAAGAAAGCGACGAAAGTGAACGAAAATGCTTTCTAGGAGGAAAGCGGACCTGGAAAGCGGACATGCATCTGGAAGCAATAGGTTACTTAAGGTTTACTGTTCGCGGATATAGAAGATTACATCATCTTGCATCTGATGAGAACAGAAGAAGTATCCTGGAGAGGACACGGCTAACACTCTCGTAAAACCCAGCGAACAACTAACAATAGTGACGCTGATTGTGGAAGTGGAGAGAAGTAATTTGAGGGGCAGCCAAAACATCTTCTATGGTAATTTAGACCATCACAAAGCTACACAGACAATCTGTAACGAAATGCAACGCAAAAGCGTGTATGCTTAAGGAAAGGACAGGCGAAGTGGACAGACTTCGGATTATATGTCATTTGCCTACGATCAATTGTGAACTATTTCATGTTAGAATAGGACTTCTTGTATAATTTACAAGGCTTGGCTGTTTCATCAAGGGCTTCGTCACATTTTGCCGGAGCATTAGATCCCCTTCGGGATCTAATAATATCGATATGATTCTAGCCTCTAAATTTCTTGTTTCTCTTAGCCTTGACGTCTTCTAAAGCTTTCTGGTTTATGTCTATGGTCTCTGCATCCTTTTTCCCTTGCACATAAGCGTCCTCGTTCCACGCTCGGCATCTATTTGGTTGAGTCTTTTTCCGGACCTTGATCCCCTTGGATTGCAGAAATTCCTCACCCACTCTTTTCGAGTGCTGTACAAGCGCAGTAATGGCCATACATCTCCATGCAAATTTTGTTGCTGCGTCGGCCTCCGCATCATGTCCTGGGGTGTCAAAATCACGATACTCATCTTCATCTTCGAAGGAGAAATCAGCATGATCATCCTTACCCTTCGATGTTTTGCTTTTCTCCTCCCGTGGCTGGGCTTTAGAACTCCTCATTCTCCGGACATGCTCAACAGCTTCTTTCAAACCTGCCACGATACCCCTACGGTAATTGGCTCGTGCGACACGAGTATTGATACCCTGGTTCTTTGTCTGAAACTTGACATCATGATTCTCTTTCTCTGCCTCGTCGTAGTTGTTGATAGATTGGACAATATACTCAGCTGACATTATGGTGATGCGGTTGAACGTGGCGGCGAATGCATACCCAGCACAGTCAGCGTTCTGACTGATACCGTAGAACACAACCTGTAAAACAGTACATGGTAGGAAAACGTTACATGGAAGAGAACAATGTGAAGCTGCATATAAGAACCAGCTAAAATGCCTTTTCATCCTGTATCTTCTATGAGGTTATCGGCTTGCTTAAGTCTTGGAGACAGAATCTTACCAGTATTCCTCCCTACAGAGCTCGGAAACTAAACCAAAGCTTGGCTGAGTGGCAGTTCATTGAGCGACTTACCCTCAAAGGCTTTGAAGAACTTCCAGCCTTGAAAAAGAACTGCGTGTCGAAGTTGTCTGATATTACCCAGCCTAATTCCAGAACCCACGACTCCATACGCCCTAGTTTGGCTCTCCCTTTGGCCCGGAGCTCTACCACCCGCATGCCTCCCACCAGTGTGCTAGTATCAGTCAGATCTCCGTTCAGTACCTCTGCCTGCAAAGCAGCAAAGCTTTTCTTCATGGGTACATAAACAATTATGATTACGTAGTTAAACGTGTGCAAGGAGAAACACAACAGCCCCAAATGCAAGGCTTGAGAAGAATGCAAGGCGATGAAGGTCATGAAGTTTCACACCTGCTCTAAGTTGTGCTTCGTTAGCAAACGTTGGGCGTTTTTCAGGGCTTGTTGGGCTTCTATCTCAGGAGTATCCGGATGCAAGCCTAGCTCGAGCATCTTCTTGATCTTGAATCTGATTCCCGACACGGCTTCTCCAGATGCTTCACCTTCACAGGACAAACTTTAAGAACTGATCACCCTTGTGAACAACTGCATGTCCAACCAGAGGCAGAGTACGTCGCGTACCGAACAGTGATCTCTTAACCCATAAACCCCAAATCTAAGAAGCTGTCGTTCAGTTCGAGGGTTTAAGACTCGGACATAATAGACACCTCCTCTTTACCCTCTTATACGCAATTTCCTTGCTTAAAATCTAGGAAGACGTGGTTCCACATAATATTCTTGTTCTTACTAGTGACTGACGGCTTCACAAGATAGCGAAATAACGACCAACCATATCCACCTGTATTTCAGTACCCGTCTGTGCAGGGCTTGTATCATCCTGGTCGGTTGCATCGACAACAAATGCTTCCACTGTGACCGAACCTCTTTTGATTTTGTGTGTACCGCGGAATTCTACGTCGCTGTCGCTCGATGAATCGTCGGAGCTGCGCTCCGCCTCAGAGGTGTCAAGCTCTGCCATTCCAGCATAATTTCGGACGGACCCAGCTCTTCGCGTTCTTTTGGGTGCTTCCTCGGATACGACTCTCTTGATCTCCTCGCTGGATAACGCGCTCCGGGTAGGATCTTTCTCTGCATGACGTAGTGGTTCAATCTTCTCCTTCTTACACTGACGCAGGTTGGGATATCCCTCCGAATTTGAGATTTTACCACTGGCACTACTGGAATTCTTCCTTGATCCACTACTCACCAGGACATGACTTCCTTCTCGTGTCGTCCTTTCGAACCCGTCATCTTCAACTTTCACACGTTCCAGTTCCTGGGGCCCGGGCCTTTCGGTCGCCTCATCTTTCACCTCACTATCTTCCGTCAGGTCAATTATCCCTTCGGGTTCAGACTTCCTTTGGTTGCGGCCGACGTAATTACATCTCGTGGTTTCCATTTTTTGCACTAGGCCTAGATCAATAAATACCTCCACCGAAGAAAGTGCACCCAATCCGTACTTCTGCACCGAGTGACTGGCACGCGCTGATCTAGAATGCAAGCTGGAACAGCAATCAAAGCAAAACACGAGAGGTACTTTTCCTCCTCCACAGTCCAGGCATTCCAGCTTTGCTAACCCAGTTTCACACTCATCGCACATGCGAGCTGCAACTATGGTCTCTAACTGATGGTGCTTTCGAGCTTTTTTTCTGTGCAGCAGTTGAGAACAAACTTCACAGTAGTCTAGTCCTTCATCGATACATCGCACAGTGGCTTCAGCCCGCTCACACTGTGCGCACTCCATATTGGTGTATGAGATGTCGCCTTCTCGAACTCCTCACTGCTTTAAATGAACTTCACCAAAGCACACTACCTGTTCCAGTTGATCGTGCTCGATATGGAGCTTTCCTCCGTGCTCAATCGTTTCGCGCGATCTCCTCTTCCTCCCTCTGGAGTATGTAACTCCTAAATTTCCAACGACCATCCCAGGAAAAGGCCAAACATAAAGGCACTGGTCGGGGTGAAAAAGCTAGATCTGCACATGTACTCCTGGTGTTGTCCTCGGACGTAGACAATCTATAAACTGTTCCGCTGCTTCGATAAGTGTTTCCGCCCGTCCATTCCCCATCAGTGAAGGGAACATGTTAAGCCCTTTCTGATCGTCCTCCGTGCACAAGTTCACTTATGGCTGGCTACGTTCAGCAAGTAACTCTCTTACCGAGCCTTGTCGTTTCAAGCCAGGTGACAATACAACAGTCCTGTTTCCTCCCAGAAAGCAATTCTACTTTAACAAGCCCAACATTTCAAGGAGCAGATTTCAGTCGAGGGATACTTTTGTGTTTCTCCGCGACATACAGTACCTACGAACCTCAGTCCTTGAGTCCTTCCCTTCTAGACCAACAATTCCACCTTCCGCCGTGGTTCTGCAAGTCACTCTCCGCACGTCCCAGTGGAAGGCTTTTTTATCATCCTTCAGTGCCTGATTTCCTCCGCCTTCTTTCAGTTTCGACTTTTACATGTAAGCTTCTGCAGTGTCAAGCTTCTTGCACAAGCAAAACTCCCGCTCTCTCCCTCGATTCAGTTCAATCTGCTTCCCGTCGACGATTCTGAGTCCCTCTCGTCGTCGACGTCCACACCGCTCTCGAGAAGGCGGGAGCGCAGCATTTGGTTCAAACTTCGTACCCAACTGGCAAAGTAGTTTCCTGTACTTGGAAAGATTTAGTATACAGGTGGGGACCACTCAAGCGGATATTCGCAGTATGCCTCTAAAACAGGTGCATGCAGTAAATTGGCAGGAAAGCATATATCTTCTCTTTCTTTTTTAATGAGTTTTTTATTGCATTTGGTAGATGGGTACAAGACATGAAGATCAAAAAGCACACAAAAGTTAAAAGAAATGAACAAGTCTAAGAAACTAAGTCTTGTTTTATAAGATAGCATAGATTCTAAAACCATTATTTTTGAAAGATCTATATATCTAAGGAAGAGACAAGCATCACAGCAATTCGCAGAGTGTATACACGATCGAATATATTTTTGACAAAAAATCAATATTAGAATTTTCATGAACTCTACCGAATAGAATAAAACTGAGTATCCAATCTCCAAGCACATGACCCATACGTCATAACCTCACAGAAGAAGGACCGGAGTAGAACTGTACTCGAAAGAGTGAAAATCGCTACTGATATCCGTCAAGCTCGAAGATAAGAAAGCATATATCATGCGTTTCCAGTAAGGAGACCGCTAATAAAGAGAAGAATAAATAATAATTCTTTCATAATGTTTCTCCGAGTTTATTGTATACCAACCTCTTGGTAGTATATATATTCACTCATTTTCGATTCATCTATTTATTTCATCACTCGTATTAACTATTTAATGTATTATAAATATTATTATTAGAGGGTTGTTTATATATATTTTATCTTTTTATCATCTCTCTATATCTCAAGTGCCTTCATACGCTTGCGCTATCGTATCGTATTGACATGAAGGTTGTCCAAGAAAATACAAAATTCTTGGTTGTGAAAATATAACATGCTGAACAAAAATGACAGAGAAAAAACAATCACGAGAATAAGCTTCGCAAGATGTTACAACTCTCATTTTACATACACATCCGTTATGTACTACTAAAATAAAGTGAGTAGACTAGAACATGCTCTAGTCTGACCCAAGTGTTTAAATATAATCCTCGGACAAGAACTGTCAAAGGGTAACTCAAAGCAAAAGAAACACCCCTTTGATAATAGTTACCTTCAAAACAACGTCCCACTATCCAACCCTATGTATAACAGCCGCATCCATAACAACATCATTGCATCGTCGCCTTTCCAGTTTCGTTCACGGTACTGGAAAACTTGTAGAACTTGCAAGTTCATGCAAGTTTTCACTCCGATCATGCAACTAGTAGAACATCCAACCTGTAGCGAAAATAAATAACAACATGTTGTTATTGGCCATATTCAATCCTTCCTCACTTGGATCGTTCTTCTTAGAACACTGATCACTTCATCCTCGGAGCACCTGGTAAATAACTACAAGTTGTTATTTTCAGGATCAGATCATCCTACCCCAGTCGCTCAGTCTTGGGGTGTCGGTCGCCGTTGCGTCGCCTCTATTTGAGACGTCCTCGTCCTTCGAACATCCTTCACGCAATATCGGACACGACAACGCGTAGCATGTATCGAGGAGCGACTGGTAGGAGATGGTTATCCTTAGTACGTTACAGGTAATGACAACTATTTGTTGTTATCATCCCAAAACCTATAAATGTAAAAATCACCGTAATTTTTTTGTTTTTGCTCCGTTTACGATGATTTAGATATCAATTTTGATCACCTCGACAAGGACTATCCAATGATGTAGTCCAAAAATTTACAACAGGTTGATAAGATTTCATCTTAGTTGAACATCATAGTTGGTCCACGACACGACATTACAATAGTGATTACTTTATTGATGACAATCCTTAGCTCTACTCTGCACAATACACACATCTTGGGTGATGCATAAGAAATGTATGTTTGCTTATAAAATAGAAGAAATCAAGCATGAATAGTAGAGAATGAAAATTCAATGTTTGGATATGAGCCATTTGACAAATGGATAGGTAGACGAGTGCTCTCATGAAAAGCATTTTGTAATGTTTTAGCGGTGGTGTTCTTACTTTTGATACTTTCTTGCATTGTCATTATTTTATTCTCGCTTCGTAGGCTATGGAAGCATGTTGTAGAGAGCTGAGGAGTTTTATTTTCTCGTTTTCATATGTCCTCTTGCTTTTGCTACCTTCATGTGATGATGTTGTTTGGTATTTTTTAGCTTCTTGGGTTGGGGATAGGGTGCTCGGCCACCCATATTGTTTTTCTTCTCTTGTTTGTGTTTCAAGAGAAGCAGGACTGTTGCTTTGGAGCGATTTCGTCACCTTCTTGCATTGTTGTTGTTTCTAAACGTTGTTGATGTTGTCTTTTTCTCACTCTCCAAGATATTTGAAGATCCTACTGGTCCTCATCTCTCTCACTTGTTTTCTCTCACTGTTGTTACTACCTAAAAACTCTATCCAACAGTACCCAAACCATCTTAAATGAACTTCTCCAGCAAAAGTTACGATCACTCAAAAGTTCTCCACATGTTTCCTGAACCTTGAATCTACAAACTCCAACAAAACATACTTAGAAAATGCTTTCTTGTGACATCTTACACGTCTTAAATAGACCTCCATACAAAACGTTGTAGCTCTAAGAAGTTGAAAACTTCACGTAGAAAGAAAAATGTGCAAGGTCTCAGGCGCTTTTGTTCCCAATGCTAAAGTCCTCCAGAAACTTCGAACGGTAACTGCTCCCTCAATACGACTCCAAATGTGTTGATTGTGGTCTCATTAGAAAGCCACGTAAAAGACCTTTCCAACAATACCAAGCATTCTCATAACTGATCTATATAGACGAAAATGCAATCTCATGAGTATCTTGATTCACTTTCAAGTGTAAAAGTACATGAGCTCTCGTGTGCTTTTTGTTCTTAAACTCTTTTCCACTTCAGAGAAAATGTGCAAGTCCTCGCGCACTTCTGATTTCCCAAGACGAAATCTCATCCGACTACTAAAGTGTGTGAGCTCTCGCACGCTTTTGACCTCCCAACTAATAAAGTGAGCGAGCCCTCACACACTTCCCCTACCCTAGGCAAGAACTCATCATGATTGACGGTGTCCACCCTTAATCCACATCCTAGTCCAAAAAGAAACAAAATATTTGATAAAATTTCATCATCCTCCTGATATTAGTACCAAAATCCTTCACTAATGAGCCCTTGCAAGATCTCCTTATATACTCGAAGCTCCCCACTTGAAGATAAGAGTTGTCACACCACTTGTCAAACATATAGTCCACCACACATCAAACATGCAGTCTGCCATCATTGCCTTAAGTCTTGTCAACATCCATATAGTCAGCATGTCTAAGTCTATGTCGCATCCAACCCCAAAATGACATATCATTCAATTTCACATCAGCATTCTAACACATCGTCGGTTTGTCATCTCATCCTTCTTAGTGTCATGCGATACTTTTTCAGTGCCACATCAGCACTTAAGAGATCATAAATATTACATCTTACATCTTATGTAACTCCTTCCTCGTAGCTCAATTCGCTTTGATCAAGAACTAATTTTCATCTATGCAATGGTGCTATCAAATTTGCATTTCGAGTAAGTTGCATATGAATCTCTCCAAACCCTAGTTTCTCATACAAGCTAGTCCACAAAACGACATCGCTTAGCCCCTTACGAACTTTTACATATACCCATCGTCCTTCGATGATTTTGTTTTTTTCATAGAAATTTATGATTATCTTCAACGACATAGTCTTGTTGCTCACACATATCTACAATTATCTGGACTTCTATTTCTTTGACAGTCCATCTTCATTTTTATTGAAGTTCGACAATGTCAAAAACAGACTTGCAACCATGACCAACTATATCTCATTTGAATTCAAACCTTACATAGTCCATATCATTTATTTGGCTATTACAGCGATAACTTCTTGTTTTGTTCCACGACCCCGTTGCATTTATCGCTCTACACAGTTGGAACATTTTTGCTGCTCCTTCTTTTGCCGTCACTATATTCATTTTGATTATAAATATATCGCTTCGGAAATAAGCTAGAGTGAGGATACTCAGCTTGAAACTATTGGTGATAGTTTGTATGACATGTGCGATATCGACACTATTTTGTTTTTCCTCCATTTATAATTTATGCACAAGCAATTTTTACCAAACTTGTTTTTTATAAGACGAGGGGAGAAGTCTCTTGCATCTCTACTTTCACGATGTGATTTGTATTTATGCCAGATCCACGACCGAAATAAACAAACATATTATTCAAGTCTTAGGTTGGGATACAAAACCACCATGTATGCAACGAGATATGTGTTAAGCAACTATTAAACAAAGACCTCATCACATTTGTAGGAATAATAAGTTATTGTTTTAAATAAGAGAAAGAACAACACCATCATGATGGTATGAAGATCATTTTGAGAGTATGATAAACGACGATAGAGAGTTTGTTTATATTTTTGGAGACAGCAGATACAAAGAACCATGTTGAGCTCAAGTGCACTCTCATTCTACCAAGGATTACAATTCAACATGCACAAAATTATTAATCCACTTCTAAACACTTTGCTCATTGTCTCCATAAAATGCTTACATTTGGGAAATATGTCACATTATCGTATCATATGTTGTGTGAATGGTTTCCAAGCTACACGGGGTATTTGGCCGTGGAAGAAATGCTCGCTTGGGAAAAAAGAAGCCAAGTGTAAATCCACACCAAAGAATGATTTGTTCACACTTTTCGTGTCGTCCGAATATACACAAGATTTACAAACGAACCTTAGAGTTTCATGGTGTAATGTCCCAAGATTTTTCTTTTACACCGTTGTAGCATAAAAGATTTCCTTCTCCAAGAAGATTTACACTAATTACACTGTTCTAAGTTATAAGATATGTTCAAACTCACAAACACACTGATTTTGTCCAGAAGTCTCTTCTAATCCACACAACCATGCAACTTCCAGATCCTTCAAAAGGTGCTCTAGATCTTAACTCACAGTTACTACTTCAAATACAACACAAATGTACACTGAGAAGACCGGGAAGATGATCACTAGCCCCTTGTCAAGACTTCCAGTCTTCTCACTTCGACTTCCTGAAGTAAATCTCATCTTCTGGTGGTTCAATTCGACTTCTAGCACCCCTAGAACACTGCCACTGCTTGATAGATGCCAATTACTACTTCACGCAACAAATTCTTCTTACGAATATTCAACGGATTAGATCAATCACATGATGTATGCCTCATGTAGTCTTCTCATGCTTCTACTTGCTGAAACGGTCTTCTGGCAGCACTACAACGACACTCACATCCATTGTTACTCATACAAGGCTTATGTAACCGGGTAGAAGATAGAATGAAGATGGAAAGAGAAGAGAAGAGGAGGAAGCAAAGAAAATAATAAAAGAAAAGAGAGAAAATGAGAAATGAATCTTTCGACAGGCTTCTAGTCCGGATCCTGACTAACAAGTCATCCTTGCTTGTAGTAAACTGAGAGAGAAGACCAAATATCTACTTACAATCCCACTGTCTTCTTGTTGAGGATGACGTCTTCTGATGTGGTAAGAAGCAATCTGCCAGCTTTTGTGTATCTTAGGTCTTTTCTCTCGAGACAATCTTGGAGTTAATTACCACCCATTGTCCCGTTGACCAAATGAGCTTTTACATGGGTTCAAACATGTGCCGACACTCTCATCGCCTAACTCCTCGACTTCTTGCTTGATACTCAGCCAACGTTCTACAGATACGACTTCTAGCTTCTTTTGCCTTTGCTTCGACTACTCTGTCTCATGAGATCAATCTCTCATGGACAATCCGTATGTGGATCCGAAGTGCTCCACTAGATGAGACAAACTTGGACACTACAGAACCTCTAACAATCATCGCCACTCAACAAGAAAACTTCTTATGCACAATTGGATATGAATTCGATGAAACCCAATCCCCATAAGACATAGACCAAGTTTATGTAAACAAAACCGTCAATCACATCCTTGAGAAGAAGTTATATTTGCTTCTGGTAGCTACTCCTTCAGCTTCATGTCACTACTTGTAGTGTCACAGGATTGCTCCTTTTGCCCATTTAGTATACAAGTATCGTTCCCACAGAGGATTTGCACAAGTATCGCTGCTCTAAGTTCTAAGATCTGTTCAAACACACAAACACAAAATCCTACATTTGGGTTGGATTTGCTCTCGAAATGGTCAAGAGATATGAGTAAATCCGTTTTCTTTGGGTAAAAGTTTGAGTTGCTCCGTGCACATGGGATTGGATCTCTGAGTGAAACTTTCCAGGATGAGAGTGTGCTCTATCAGCTAGTCACATGTGAAATTTCAGCTCATTTGGGTTAGAGAATGTGTAGAGATCTAGGATTTTAGTCATCGGGATCTGTAAAGCTCTTAGGTTAGTACAGGCGGGTGGCTTGATCCATTGCGGACAGTTGGTTTGAGATCTGAGGCCCAAATTTCATACAGTAGTAGAGAAGGGTCAGAGGGGTTTTCTTATGAAGTTTGAGCCCAATTGGATGATCGAGGTGGGAGCACGAGGTTGTCAAAGTTCAGTTTACAACGTGACGAGAAAGACGTAGAGAGATTTCACCTAAATCTCTTGGTTGGTGTTGAACAAAATGACTTGAAGATTGGAGGTGGGCTTCTTGGAGGTGTTGCATGGATAACAAGGAGGCTGTATTGTGAGATTGGTACGGCGACCACATTCAGTGGAGGTGTCACGCCTTGCTGAAGCTGGGGTACCGTTATCTTCGGAGTCACGCTCCGAGTTTTCTGGTTGTTTGCTGCCAATATGTCTTGTATCGTTGAGAAGCTTGTGTAGTAAGCTGTCCTTTACTGTGGACATCTTCTTGAATGAAGCTCTTATTAGCAAACAATAGAAGGCCAGAGTTTAGCATTTAGGTAGTTTGTCGAGAAGAAGTAGCGAAGCGGATATTGCTGAAATATTGTATGAAAAGTGCTTGCGATCTAAAGCAGACATGTACCGTGTATGAGCCTGCTTTTACTTAGAATGGGATCAAGCTCCGAGTCGTTTGTACGATGCACATGTGTTGCACTTGGGTCAAGTTAGATCGATAGTAACCAAGACAAAAGACTGATAGATTAGATAGTGAGAGCGTAAGTTTTCATCGGTTAGGTCGTAGATCCTGTTGTATCTCTCCACAGCCAGATATCCCGTGTATTCCCAGACCACATTTCATACCTTACAACAGTTGGTGAACTTGACGTGAAAGTCTGAGGTGAGAGATACGTGCGTGGTTTTACCACCATGGACATTGAAGGGTTGGGTCATTACATATATGATGCTTCTACATCTGGAGATGTTCCAAAGGTGACCAAGCTTTCACGATCTGACATGCGATTGCTTGAGGCATTCGTGTTGGTAATGCAACAACAACAAGCCACAGAACGAAAGGAGGCAATGGCTACTAGAGCCATGCAATCTGTTGTGGGTTTGTTGGATCAGTTTGACAGAAAAAACATTTCCAAGTACCTTAACTACTATTCTAGGGAGATGGAGTTGAGTAAAGTCCCGGAGAGAGATATGGTCAACACAATTGAGCTTGCTTTCATATCAGAGATACGAGAGCATGTGAAAGAGATCATCCACTCTCATGGCGTTACATGAGAAGAGTTTATTTTTTAATTAAAAGAAAAATATTCTTTAGAAGATGCAGATCGAGTGACTAAGAAGTCATTCATGGAGTGGGTAAACAAACCCAATAAAGGGCTTGTTACTACAGAGCTATTTAAGGAGTTCAAGAGACAATTCGTTCAGTTGTCTCGGATGGAGAAGCTCATATTGGAGAACGACAAGGTGGAGCTGTTTCTGCAAGCAGCTAACAATGAGCTACAGAGGGAGTTGGAACTACTTCTGGAAGATAGGATGGAAGATATTGGACTCATGTCTGATTGGAGGAAGGTTTCTGAAGTAGTGGGTGTACTTGCGAAGCGAGAATACCGGAGAGGGAAGGTGGTGGTAAGGCAAGAAGTGAGACCACCGCCAATCGTACTACCCCGTAGGCAACCAACAATACCTAATGCACAAGCACTTACGATACAAGTACCTCTTATTTCGTTTCTTGCTGTCCATGTCCCTATGGTTGCACCTCAAAAAGATGCAATAGAGGAATTGGTAAAAGGGATGAGAGACTTGTAGATTAAGCTAGCAAGGCTAGAGGAGAAAGGGAGAGTACTTGAGAGCAAACCCGCTCCAAAGCAAGGATATGTGCAGAGATGTAGTTGGTGCGATAGCACTGAACATCACCGGAAGGAATGCGGAGACTTTGCTGACATCCTACGGCAAGGAGTGATTTATTGGAAGGAGGGGAAGGTTGCATTGAAAGAGATAGGTGAGATCTTCAAAACTAACTTTGGAAGAGGAGGGATGAGGCAAGTTTGAGAGGATTATCTTTCACAGCATGCCGAGGTATCAATACAAGCCGCTACCTATGGAGTTGAGGTAGTGAAAGATAGAGATAGTACTTTTGAAAAAGAAGTAATGGCGAGTGAAATATGGAGTTATGATGTGACCATATGGAGAAAAGAAAAGCAACAAGGGGTGAGTTACTCAAGGTGGCCACGACAATCAGAGGTGTTACTGGATGGAGTGATCCAGTAGATACAATGGCTGTGCACGTCTACTTGACAAGAGTCAACATGAGGCTCTCATGGAGGAGAAGCGTAGGAGGGATGATGCTGGTCCTAGTGAGGAGAGAAGTACTCTTAAGAGGTAGTTACGAGGTGATAAACCTCGACTAGATACAACACCGGTGCGAGAGGAGACTATGGAAGAAGTATCAGCATCTACCACAGAGAGGTAAGAAAGGAGTAAGAAAGATAAGCCTGCTACCTACAAGCTGAAGTCAGATATTGAAGCAGCTACAGATTTGAAAGGCGTGTTAGAAGAGAGAGTGCTCAACGTTGTCGTGTTGTGAGACGTCCCACATGTGAATTCAGTGTAGAACGGGTGTTGTGTTTTCTTTTGTGTTCGGTGAACCTTTTGTGTAGTTCGCATGAGAGAGTATTAGGTGTCACGTTCACAGAGATCTGGATGTGAGATCGCACGATAACGAGATGTGCCGACTCAATGATCCGTGAACGTTCGCGTGAATGGCTCTTGTTGTCAACATAGGTATAAGATAGTGGGTTGGGGGTTTGTGAGGCATTCTTCTGGAGGGGTAGTTTTCATGAGTGTGTCTTAGTGTCTTACGTGATAAGAAGGAGCGGCAGGAGTTGTATTCATGGATGGAGGACTGAATCGAGTTCCAAATCTGCCATTTCCGAACCCGTTTCATATCAAGCTTCACTTGATCCACCGCGATCACTTTCGACAGTGGTTCGTCGCCTACTTTGGAGAAGAGTTCATGGGGAGGATGATGGACTCGCCTACTCCGGTGATCTTACCAATCGTTACGTATGGAGAGGACTGGGACTTGACAGTGTACATCTTACTTTGAGGAGGGCCAATGGACTTGAATTATCCAGCCAACATTCCTTTCAACGTCTGGGTGGATGTTCGATGTCACTGTCGGCGGAAGATCAATCATCGTGCGTGGATCGCAAGGAACTTTGGGGAGGAGTACTGTAATCAAGTGATGGCTTCTCCATTTCCTTTTGTAGTACCTTTCATTGTAAATCGGTTCCAGGTCGTCATCTTAACCTTGTACTGAATCTTAAGTGTTAAGTAAGATCTCTATAGTTTGACGAGGGTAATTAACTAAGGTTGGGACCAATGCCTTGAAGGCATGAGAGGGTAGCTAGGTCATAGTTGTTCTAGGGTACCAAGTAAAGGACAAAAGAGGTTTCCAGATCTGTTTCTTATTGGTCTATTTTCGACCAATCAACGCCATTTCAGATCTGCAGACGGCTTTAGGGTTTTGGAGGTCTTCCCGGGGGTCATTTGAGGAGTGAGTGGTCTTGTTGGAAAGCTCTCGAGACGGGCTACACTCTGGAGACAAAGATCAGGCGATTTGGAATTCTGAGGAGAGAGTGATGGACGTTGAAAGTCAGGGGGGTCAAATCGGTACCCCAAGCCACGTTTTGGAGTGATCCGGGAGTTTGAGAGGTGATCTTTAGGAGCTGTCAAGGGGATCGAGTAGTTCACTCCGTGCTGGTTGTATTGATGTAAAACAATCCTACATTTGGGTTGGATTTGCTCCTGAAATGATCAATTGAAGTTGGCTGTTACAGTTGAGAGGTATGAGAAAACCCGCTTTCTTTGGATTCAAAGCTTGAGTTATTCCGTGCACATAGGATTGGATCTCTGAGTGAAACTTTCCAGGATGAGAGTGTGCCCTATCAGCTAGTCACATGTGAAATTTCAGTTCAATTGGGTAAGAGAATGTGTGGAGATCTAGGATTTTGGCCATCGAGATCTGTAAAGCTCAGAAGTTAGCACAGGCGGGTGGCTTGATTCATCGCGGACAGTTGGGGGTCAGATCTGAGACTGAAATTTCATACAGTAGTAGAGAAGGGTCAGAGGGGATGTCCTGTGGAGTTTGAGCCGGATTGGATAATCGAGGTGAAGGCACGAGAGTGTCAAAGTTCAATTTGCAGCGAGACGAGAAAGACGTAGAGAGATTTTGCTGAAATCTCTTGGTTGGAGTTGAACAAAAACGACTTGAAGGGAGGTGTGCTTCTTGGAGGTGTCGTGTGGATGACAAGGAGGCTATATTGTGAGATTGGCACGGCGATCACGCTCAATGGAGGTGTCACGTCTTGCTGAAGCTGAGGTACCGTTATCCTCGGTATCACGCCCCGAGTTTCTAGCTGTTTTGCTGCCGATATGTCTTGTATCGTTGGGAAGCTTGTGTAGTAGGCGGTCCTTGCTGTGGACATCTTCCTGAGCAAACTCGTATCAGCAGAAGGTCAGAGGCTACAATTAGGTAGTTTGTCGAGAAGAAGTAGTGAAGTGGATGTGGATGAGAGACTGTATGAAGAGTGCTTGGGATCTAAAGCAGACACGTACCGTGTATGATCTTTGTCTTTATCTAGAGTGGAATCGAGCTCCGAGTCATTTGTGTGATGCACATGTGCTACACTTGGGTCAAGTTAGCTCGCTAGTAACCTACAAAAACACTGATAGATTAGATATTGAGAGCATACGTTTTCATCGGTTAGGTCGTATATCCAGTTGTATCTCTCTACAGCCAGATACCCCGTGTATTCCCAGACCATAGTTCACGCCCTACGACAACGTGAAGATTGAGTTTACTTTACGAGAGATCATTGGAACAGCAAAGAAGGAGTTCCATGATGTCATTATTGACACCATCAAGAGGAAGTGACAGTTGACAGGAGAAACTGCTATGACTAATGCTCTAGACACGAGAATAACGAAGGAGGAGGAGCTAGAGCTAGCTGAATATTGCACCAACCATAAAGTTCGATTTGCTATAGATGTAGGGTTCCTAGTTACTATACTAGGGGACATTGGGCTATAGGTACTACGGAAACCTTGGTGAAGATAGGAGATCTGGCAGATCCGGTGGTTGCTCTCATTGACAATGGATCTGAGATTAACATCGTATCTAAATATGTCTATAAGCGAAGGAAGTGGCCCATTGACATAGAGCATGGTTGGATGATCCGGGCAGCGAATAACACGCGGGGAGAACTCTATGGTGCTTGTCCGGATGTAAGGGTAAAGATTGGGAATGTAGTCATAGAGCAAAACTTTTTTGTTCAAAACACTACTTCGTATCCAGTAATTCTTGGACAACCATACATCACGGCTGTAAGGATGGAGACCAAGGTGTTGGATGATGGATCCGCATATGCATCAAAAATCAAGACGGTAAGAGAGCAGTGCAGTTTTTGACTGTACTTCCTAACCATAAGCGCAATTGGGAACACTTGCGGAGTGGTTCTCTTCCTAGAGTCACTGAAGAGTTTAAGAATTTTTGCATAGGGTCACTATAGTGCGAGTGTATAGTGGTACCAGTACACAAAAAGAGATACTCTCGTCAGTGAAGAGAAGTGCCTTTTGTACAGGAGTTGTGAGACTTTCTGAGAGTGGATTTGCTTTATATACACAACTTGTTGATCTACAGAAGTGAGAGCTAAAGGCTGTGGAAAGAGTTGAGAAATATCTAAAAAGAGTGTGTGTGCTTGAGAAGGAGGATAGAATAGCGGGTGTTTACATGGAGATGGGATTAGAGTATCCTTTGGAAGAACTTACCAAGATTGAGAAAAGGAGTGAAGATCAACTGGTGGAAATAAATTCTAGAGAGCTCTACTCGATCATAGAGTCATTCCAGAAACCAGAGGTCAGGGTTGAAACCAAGTACAAAACGGTGGATAGAAAGGTTAAGCTTGTAGCTCGACCTTTACCCGATGACTCCAACCACCAAGTTCAGCAAGCTTCGAAGGAGAAGAGCTTAAGGGATCCTCGCCAAGTGGGTCACAAGTTTACTACAACTACACTCAAGGAGTTGAAGGAGATCTCTACTCCGGATATGATCAATTTCAACTTGCAGAAAGGAGCAGGGATGTCACCACTATGAGGACGCCGTTGAGACTGGTAAGGATGTGCACATTACCGCAAGGGGCTACAAACTCAATGGCGCACAAGATGAATGAAATGAATAAAATCTAACGAGATTTTATTCCAGAGAAGACAATGCCGTTCTTGGATGACATTCCAATCAAGGGTTGTCTAGAGGAGGAAAAGGATGAAGCGACAGATCAGAGAGGGTGCCGTAAATTTATTGCTGATCACATTGTAGTGTCGCAGGATTACTCCTTTTGCCCGTTTAGTATACAAGATATCGTTCTCATAGAGGATTTGCACAAGTAACGCTGCTCTAAGTTTCAAGATCTGTTCAAACACACAAACACACGGATTTTGTCTGGAAATCCCGTCTTTTCACAAAACCACGCGTCTTCCAGACTCGCCAAAAAGGTGCTCTGGACCTAAACAAACAACTACTAACTAAAATATCATACAACTATTCACAGAGAAGCTCAGGAAGACGCGTTTCCTGCTTCCAGGTCGCTTCTTCCAGTCTTCTCAGTACCGTCTTCTTGAAGCAATTCTCGGCTTCCGGGGGTTCAACTCGGCTTCTCACACCTCCAGAAGACTGCTCCTGCTTCGCAGAAGTCGACCAGCACGGCTGTTACACCTTACTCACTCTCACATTCCAACAGGTTAGATCAATCACAGGGTGTATGCCCCCTGTAGCCTTCCCATGCTTCTGCCTACGGAAATGGTCTTCCTACAGCACTACAACGACATTCACCTTCACGGAAGCTCAATAGAAGTCTCGGAAGCTCACTAGAAGAAGGTAAGAAGATGGGGAAGATGAGAAAAGATGGGGAAGAAGGGAAAATCCAAACAAGAAAAAACAAGATAAAAAGGAGAAATTAAGATTCCGACAAGCTTCTAGTCCGGATCTTGACTAACAAGCCATCCCTGATTGTAATAGTTTGGGGAGGAAGACAACAAACGTGTGTACAGTTGCACCGTCTTCTACTTGAGGATGTCGTCTTCTGTTGTGAGAAGAAAGTTTCTTTCTTCTTCTCTTCGCTGCTCCGAATACTCTATCTTCTGAGATCCTTTATCCATAAGACCGTCCGTACGTAGATCCGAAGTGCTCTACTCGACGAGCCAAGCTGCAATTCCACAACTGCTGACAGTCACCGCCACTCAAGAAAAACGCTTCCCATGCACAATCGGGAGTGAATCCAAGAAAACCCACCACCCAGAAGACATGGACAAAGCTTTTGCACTCAAATCCGCAATCCATTCCTCGAGAAGATATCACATTGGCATTGAGAAGCTCACTCCCTCTACTTCTTGCGCCTACTCCTCGACACACCAGTCTAGCCAACAGGACTGCACGAGGATGCCGCTCTCTGTTCCTAAACTGTCCACTACCTCTATCTACATCTTCGAACCACTGCTGGTAACGAGCATGCAGACCCCTCTAGTATAATCCTAGTTTATTCGTATGTCTCTAACATCGGGTGTAGTGTACACTGTGCGTAATGTATCTCATGTGTCTTGTATCTAATGTGTCTCAAAATTCTACTCTTCGATCCTACTTATGCCTTCTACCACGAGAAAATAGAGGAGACGACCACCATGGAGAGATGAGCGTTGTCAGAAGGTTACATTCCCCTTTCCCTGATTAGCCCTCTACTTTGCTGTTCCTACGCTATCTATGCTGTCACATGGTATCCTAACTAATTTTACACTGAAAACTGCCACCCTTAAGATAGCATGTTTGGTCTTACTAAGTTTGGAAATGTTTAACGTCGGTTGTGGTTACTATCTACTTTGATTGCTCGGAGGCAATCTCTACCTGATCTGCTCCTACCGGAGCTCCTAAAGCGGCTTCTGATAAGCTAGAAAGCCCTACGAACACCTCGGGTAACACTGAGGTGGCTTCCTCTCCATCGTTCTTCGCTGGCCCTGCTGTCGCTGCTACTGCTTCTTCCTCGGTTTCTACTTCTGCTTCGGAAGATGGAAGCGTCTTCTGAGAAGCGGAGTCGACTGGTGCTTCCTCGCTCTTCTGGAGCATTAGTTCGGTACTAGGGACCATGGCGACCTCATAGGGATCCGAGGAAGTTGTTTCCTCCACGCGGAATACTTGGGAAGACGGTTCTTCTTCCTGTCTTTCAGAAGACATCTTGTCTTCCGGGGCTTCTTCCGAAGTCTTCTCGGCTTCCAACGCTGTCACTACCAAGTGCACAGCGAGGTCGAACTCCTCCTTCTCCATGTCGGCACCGATCGATGGTACTAGGGCTTGGGAAGATGTAGTTACCGATGGCGGAGTCGAGGGAAGTCCATAGAGTGTCTTCACCTTGTAGTGTCGCAGGATTATTCCTTTTGCCCATTTAGTATACAAGATATCGTTCTCACAGAGGATTTGCACAAGTAACGCTGCTCTAAGTTCTAAGATCTGTTCAAACACACAAACACACGGGTTTTGCCTAAGAATCCCGTCTTCTCACAAAACCACGCGTCTTCCAGACACTCCAAAGGTGCTCTGGAACTAAACAAACAACTACTGACTAAAATATCACACAACTATTCACAGAGAAGCTCGAGAAGACGCGCTTCCTGATGTAGTTACCGGTGGCGGAGTCGAGGGAAGTCCATAGAGTGTCTTCACCCTGTAGTGTCGCATGATTACTCCTTTTGCCCATTTAGTATACAAGATATCGTTCCCACAGAGGATTTGCACAAGTAACCCTGCTCTAAGTTCTAAGATCTGTTCAAACACACAAACACACGGGTTTTGTCTAAGAATCCCGTCTTCTCACAAAACCACACGTCTTCTAGACACTCCAAAAGGTGCTCTGGAACTAAACAAAAGACTACTAACTAAAATATCACACAACTATTCACCTTACGTTGCGCTTGCACCTCGTACGTCTTCTCCAAAGCTGCATTCCTGTCTTCTTTGAATTCTACAAAGTTCAGAAGACCCTGCTCCTGACTTTCTTCTTCTCCCATGCGTTCGGATACGACTAACATGTAAGTTGGGACCTCTAACTCAATGGGCACAATAGGTGTCATGCCATAAGTTAGGTAGAAGGGTGTCTTCTGAGTTGTGACTTTGGGTGAAATCCTGAAAGCCCGTAACACAGATGGCAATTTCGTGTCCCAATCATACGCATGGTTAACAGTTATCTTATTCAGGATGTTACACAGAAGACATTCGACTTCTCCGTCAGTATGTTCGCTTTCGGGTTGTATGGCGTCGTCTTCCTATGCTTAATCCTGAAGTATTGGATCAAGAGGGAGATAGTCTCATTTAAGAAATGAGTACCCTTATCTGATATCAATTCCAGCGGACATCCGTACCGAGTGATAATGTTATGCCAGAGGAACCTGGCTACTATTGCGGCGTCGTTCTTCCTTGTTGCTTCGGCTTCCATCATATTGGTAGCATAGTCTGTAGCTATCAAAATATACCGTGCTCGTGTTTTTCTAGCCACCGGGGCGATAGGCCCAACAAAGTCGATTCCCCACTTTTTAAAAAGAGTAAGCGGAAGAATGGGAGTAAGAGGCCACCTAGTAGTAGCTGTTGGTCTTCCCACTCTCTGGCACGCATCACATTTCATGATCTCCTGAAAAATGTCTCTGTACATGGTCGACCACCAATATCCGGCGTCTAACATCTTCTTCACTGTGGTCTTCAGCCCGTAGTGACCCCTAGCATCTTCGTGATGAAGACATGTGATTACTGGCTTAATCTCTGAAGGCTTCAAGCATCTTCTTAACTTCTCGTCGTGTCCCTTCTGAAACAGGATACCCTGGAAGATGACGTAAGGACCTGCCTTGTGTAAGAAGACAGCCTTCTGCTCCGCATCCAATCCCTCTGGGTACTGTTGGTCTTCCAAGAACTTCCTCAAGTCCTTGAAGATCGATTCTTCTGTGGAAGTCGCAAAGACATGATCAGAAGATCTAGTCTCGTCTTCTGGGAAGCAGGCGGTACGCTCCCCCTCAGATGAAAGTGTCTCTGCGAAAACTGAAAACAGCTTCTCGTCAGGGAACTCGTCTTTCACTTCATCTTCTCGTCGTTCCGTCTCCAATCTGGATAGGTAGTCAGCATTCACATGCTGTCTTCCAGGCCTGTACTCAACTGTGTAAGTAAATTCCTGGAGTAGGAGAATCCACCTAGCTATCCTACCAGACAAATCTGCTTTCTTCACAAGATGTTTCAAAGAAAAATGATCCACATAGAAGACAAACGGGTTGGCTAGAAAATAATGTCTAAACTTCCTACAGGAGTAAATCATGCCAAGACACTCCCTTTCAGTTGTCGAGTACTTCTTCTCTGCATCACTGAGTTGTCTTCCCGCATAGTAGATGAGAGAATCCTTCTTCTTCTCATCTTTCTGACTCAACACCACCCCTATGACGAAAGCAGAAACATCCACATAAATGTGGAAGACACTCTCCCAATCAGGTGGTCTTAAGACAAGAGATTCCGACAGAAGCCTCTTCATTTCTTCGAATGCTTCCTGCTGCTCAGAAGACCAAATGTAGGGTTCGTCCTTCTTCAGCAACTTGGTGAGTCTTCCTGCTACCTCTGCGTACCTGTCAATAAACCTCATGTAGTATCCTATGTTGCCTAGGAAGCTTCTCAACTGAGTCAGGTTAGCAGGTGGGTGGAGTTTCATGATGACTTCCACCTTAGCACAGTCGACTTCTATACCTCTTCCAGAAATCCTATGTCCTAGCAAAATTTCCTCTGACATACCAAAGAAGCACTTCTTAAGGTGAAGAGCCAAACGATGTTCTCTACACTTCATAAAACATTTCCTTAGGAATATCAGGTGGTCTTCTTTCGATCCAAACACACAGAAGTCATCCAAGAATATCTCCATGAAGGTACGAAGATACTCCTTGAAGATTGTAATCATCAATCTCTGGAATGTGGCGGACGCGTTGCATAAACCAAACGGCATTTGATTGTATGCGTACGTGTCCCAATCAGTAGTGAAAGTGGTTTTCGACTTGTCTTCTTCTCTGATTGAAACTTGGTTGTACCCAGAATACCCATCCAGGAAGTTGTAGAACTCATGTCCTACTACCTGGTCTAACACATAGTCGGTGAATGATAAAGGATGATGATCCTTCTTCGTGGCCAAGTTCAGCTTCCGAAAGTCATGACACACTCAGATCTTCCCTGTCTGCTTCTTCGGCATGATGACGATATGAGCTACCCACTCACTACTAAGTACTGGGAAGATGACTCTCGCCTTCAGTATTGGTCAATCTGGTCCTTCACCAGAAGCGAGTACTTGGGGTTGAGCCGATACTGCTTCTGCCGTGCAGGAATAACGCCCTCCAGCAAGTCAATGCGATGCTCTCCCAACTCTCGAGGTATGCCCTTCATGTCTTCTATGGTCCATGCGAAGACATCCTGGAACTCCTGTCAGAAGTTCTCGAAAGTCTTCCAACTGCTGGTCCTCGATCACCTTGGAAAGTTTCAGCTTCTTCAGCAACCTCCATTTCTTGAAGATCATCCGGGTTTACCATTCCTTCAGTGTGACTGTACTCATTGACGCCAAAGTATTCCGGTTTGGGAGCTTCGTCCGGTTCAGATTCGTCTTCTGGAAGACCAACTATCGGATCTTCCGAAGGGAAGACGGTATTCTCGTCTTCTGGAAGACCAACGGCCGGATCTTCTGAACGAAAGACGATACTTTTGTCTTCTGGAAGCTCTTCTTCCGCAATCTCGTAGCACTCAATGTATCCACAGATCACGTCTTCTGTTGTCTCTGCTACTTCTGTAGTACACAAGTTATTCACCACAAACTCATTATATCGTTCATCACTGTCAGAAGACGCAGCTGAGTCTTCTGAAGTGTACACCTCTGTCGTAGAAGGAGTTTCACCTTGGTGTCCAATCTTGATCCAAGGAAGCAAGACCTTAGTCTTCTCACCTGGCTTGGATGTAGGATTGGGAAATCTCAAACGATGTCTTCTCCAGTCGGTATTTACATTTGCAGCATACAGCCATGGTCTTCCTATCAACACCTGATATCCAACCCTAGCTACATGTCGCAAAATGATGTAAGTGAGGTAAAAAGATACTCCACCAATTACCGTCAAGACATCTTTCAGTTGCCCCAAAGGTCGTCTTTTGGTCTAGTCCGCCATTCTGAGGATTCTCGGAGTCGACTGGAACTCAGTGAAGCCTAGGGCATGCGCCGTTTCTTCAGTCATGATGTTAACTCCGGAGCCAGAATCAATGGGTACCTTCTTCAAAAGACAGCCATGGATCTCCATATCAAGTTTTAGGATCCTATCTCTATCCTTAGGATCGGGGTGCTGTGGGGAAGTCTAGCTGTCCTCCTCTTCCTCGATCCTCGAAGCACAGATTGTAACAACTTCATGTAACCAGTGTTGTCATCCAACAGCTGTTGGAAGGTTACATCCGCCTTCTGATTCCACAAGTCTCACAAGAAGTCGTAAGGGGATCGCTTCAGAAGAGTGACTGGGGTTTCCAACAAAGAAGATGTAGTAGCTGCTTCCTTGGATGGAAGACCAGAAGAGTGTCTTCCCTCGACCGGAGGCTGTTCCCGTGAGATAGGGGCTGCCGTCTGCCGTAGTCGGTGCAGGAAGCTGCTGTACTATCTTCCGTCGCTTCTCCAGCTCTTCTTGCATGATCGCTTCAACTTCTTGTCTAATGTCAGGAGCAAAGTACTTTGGATCTTCTCGATCGTAAGTAGGAGAAGAAGGTCGCTCAGGGGAAGATGACCTCTCCTTTCGCTGCTTCTTCTTCTTAATCTCCTTCTGACGAGATTCTAACTTCCCTTTGCTTCTAGTACTTACCTTGAACACCGCTTCATCCAAGACTTCTTCGAGAGGCCAACTGTCTGAATCCGGGCTAGGGCTCCAAACAGTGCCATCTGCCAAAGTGAAGGAAGAAGCTGTCTCAAGTGACTTTGTCTTCTGAGCTGTAGTCGTCTTCTGCAGCTGAGGTTCCTTTCTCTCGCGCTTCCTGGGGTCTGGTTCGTCTTCCTCGATATGGAGACAATCCGTACAATCCCCAAGATCTTCTTCTCCTCTATCGTGATGTGCTGTACCACTGCTTACTCGAGTTTAGAAGCTGATGCATCTTCTGCAGGAGGCGTGGTCTTTGCAAATCTAACCATTTGTCGGGGACGTAAGGTCTGCGGACAATTTCCGGTGAAATGATCGGCTTTCTTACAGTTCCCACACAAGAGCACTTGCCCAATCTGTCTTCTCGGATGAGGACAAGTGGACCACCAGTGTCATGTCTCTCCACAATTATTGCACGCTCCAGGAAGAGGGTTGAGAGGTCGTTGTGATGAAGAAGGTTGCCAGGGTGTCCTGATATGTACATTACTAGCTCTATCCTTAGGTACATAATGATTATATTGGGCGGGAGGAGTAGGAGTGAAGGGTTGTATCGTCTCGATCCTATAGCAGGTTTCCCCACTAGGACCGTGTAGATATCCCCCATCGTCTTCTTCCCAGCCGGTCTAGTTGACAGCTTGGTCCTGCATACACTGATCTCTAGTGTGCCCTGTAGTGACGCAGGATTACTCCTTTTGCCCATTTACTATACAAGATATCGTTCTCACAGAAGATTTACGTAAGTAATCGCTGCTCTAAGTTCTAGGATTTGTTCAAACACACAAACACACGGGTTTTGTCTAAAAATCCCGTCTTCTCACAAAACCACACAAAACCACACGTCTTCCAGACACGCCAAATGGTGCTCTGGAACTAAACAAACAACTACCAACTAAAATATCACACAATTATTCACAGAGAAGCTCGGGAAGACGATCTTCCTGCTTCTAGGTTGCTTCTTCCCGGTCTTCTCGATACCGTCTTCCCGAAGCGATTCTTGTCTTCTGGAGGTTCAGCTCGTCTTCTCACACCTCCAGAAGGCTGTCCTGCTTCGCAGAAGTCGACTAGCAACGGTCGTTACACCTTATTCTCACCCTCACGTTCCAACGGGTTAGATTAATCACAGGGTGTATGCCCCCTGTAGCCTTCCCAGGCTTCTGTCTACGGAAATGGTCTTCCTGCTCAAGCTCAATAGAAGTCTCGGAAGCTCACTAGAAGAAGGTAAGAAGATGGGGAAGATGGGAGAAGATGGGGAAGATAAGAAAATCCAAACAAGAGAAAACAAGATGAAAAGAGTAAATTAAGATTCCGACAGGCTTCTAGTCCGGATCTTGACTAACAAGCCATCCCTGCTTGTAATAGTTTGGGGAGGAAGACAACAAACATGAGTACTGTTGCACCGTCTTCTACTCGAGGATGTCGTCTTCTGCTGTGGGAAGAAGGCTTCTTTCTTCTTCACTTCGCTGCTCTGACTGCTCTGTCTTTTGGGATCCCTTACCCAGAAGACCGTTCGTACGTAGATCCCAAGTGCTCTACTGAACGAGTCAAGCTACACTTCCACAACTGCTGACAGTCACCGCCACTCAAGAAGAACACTTCCCATGCACAATTGGGAGCGAATTCAAAGAACCCACCATCCAGAAGACATGAACAAAGCTTCTGCACTCAAATCCACAATCTATTCTCCGAGAAGAAGTCACAATGACATTGGGAAGCTCACTCCCTCTACTTCCTGCGTCTACTCCTCGACACACCAGTCTAGCTAACAAGACTGCACGAGGATGCCGTTCCCTGTTACTAGACTGTCCACTACTTCTACATACATCTCCGAACCACTGCTGGTACGAGTATGCAGACCCCTCCTGTGTATTCCAAGACTATTCGTATGTTTCCAACAACGGGTGTAGTGCGAAGAACTATCTATCAGGTGTCTTCTCTCTAATGTGTCTAGTCTGCCTGCACCATAGAATCGACTACTGAACGTTTTAGAACTGGCAGAACAGGCAGAACTCTATCTCCTACTCTGCGATCCTACTTATGTCGCTGCCATGAGAACTAGGGGAGACGACCACCAGGGAGAGAGAGGCGCTGACAGGAGGTTGTTACCTCACATGCAAGCGGTTCCCCTGCCCGAATTGGCCATCCACCTTGCCCTTCCTACGCTACCTATGCTGCCACATGGTATCCTAACTAATTTTACATGGAAAAACTACCACCCTTAAGATAGCATGTTCGATCCTACTATATTTAGAATTATCAATGGAGTTACTAACTACTCAGATTGCACGGAGGCAATCTCTACATGATATGCTCCTAACGCGGCTTCTGATAAGCTAGAAAGCCTTGCAGTTACCTCGGGTGTCACTGAGATGGCTTCCTCCTCATCGTCCTTGGCTGGCTCTGTTGTCGCTGCTGCTGCGTCTTCCTCGGCTTCGGCTTCTGCTTCGGAAGACAGAAGCGTCTTCTGGGAAGCGGAGTCGACCGGTGCTTCTTCCGTCTTCTGAGGCACGGGTGCGGGACTAGGGACCATGGGGACCTCATAGGGATCCGGGGAAGTCGCTTTCTCCACGCGGAATACTTGGGAAGACGGCTCGTCTTCCTGTCTTCTAGAAGACATCTTGTCTTTCGGGGCGTCTTCTGGAGTCTTCTCGGCTTCCAACGCTGTCACCACCAAGTGCACAACGAGGTCGAACTCCTCCTTCTCCATTCCGGATCCAGTCGATGGTGCTGGAGCGTGGGAAGATGCGGTTGCAGGTGTCGGAAGCGAGGGAAGACCATAAAGTGTCTTCACTCCTTCTATCTGTCGATCCAAGTACCTGAACATGCTCTCCCGGCATTCCACCAACATTGCTTTGGACTCGTTGTCCCATCCTCTAGCTAAGGTAAGTAACTTCCTACCCGCGGTGTAGTTGAACTTCTTCCGAAGCGCTTCCACCGACTGTGCCAGCATCTTCTGTGCACGGATCTCTGCTGCTTCCCTCTGCATCTTCTCAACTGTAGCTCGCGCTTCTGCGGCTTCTCGCTGCGTCTTCCATATGGTCTGCTCTTCTGCGAGGGCGGTGATCTTCTCCCGCACTCGGGTGACTTCCTGATTACGCTGCTGTAACCGCGCCTGCAACTCTTGGTTGCTCTTCCGAAGCTGCACCAGCTCCTTGGCAGAAGTGGCTGCTTCTGCCTTGTACCCGGTTGCAAGCTTCTCCGTGGTGCGGAGACTAGCTTCTAGCGACTCCGTCTTCTTCTGGTCTTCTCCCTGTCGCAGCAAGGTGCGCAGGCCGAATCCAGGTTGTAAGGGCCTCTCATGTGCCTTCGCCTTCTTCTCCAGCAACTCCATAGCTGGCTGGATCTCCTTCTGGAAGTAGGCACTGAACTCCTCCAGTCGTCTTCCTGCGGAAGACAAGTTCATCTCCACCACTCGCTCCGCGGTGTCGACTTCGTCTTTCAGAGGCAAGGAAGCCTCTTCCACCACGATGGCCTTCATCTTCTGCGCACGAGAAGAAGCTACTCTTCTCATCTTCCGGGGTGGAAGACTCCTCATGGCAGGAGCGGCTCTCTTCTCTGCGCTTCCTCGCATCGCAGCAGGAGCGCCCATCCATCCTTCGTCTTCTGGAGTCTTCGGAAGACTCCCAAGCGTTGTAGAAGCGGTCTTCTGCTCTGATCGGGTACTCAGCAGATCTTCTTCCGAGTCGGACTCCGATCCTAAATGAATGAGGGAGATGGGTGTCCTCGGTACACTTCTGGGACCCATCTTCCTCAATGGCGTGGCGTCTTCCGACCCACTAGACTCGTCTTCCCTCACCAGAAGCGTCTTCTGGTGAGAGCCGGGCCTCAACTGTGGCATCAGAGTGGGAGGGGGCGTTGCTGCTGCCTCTCGCTCATCGTCTTCCGAGGTCTTCTTCTTCACCTCCTGTCGCTCCGTTGACCCATACCCTGCCAGCTGATCTTCCCTAAGATCCCCCATGGCTACATACAAGTAGCAGAGGAAGTGCGTCAAGTGTCCTCCCGCCGGGGTACCCAAGTATGCTAGCTCCGTCTGTACGTAGTTGTGGATGTACGCGCCCCAGTAGATGGGCACTCTGTCATCCCACACTGATTTCAGGAACTCCACGTCCTGATCTCCTAAGTACCTTGTCTTCTGCACTTTCCCCTTGAGAAAGAGATGCAGAAACAATTTCGCCAGAAGTCGCTTCTTCGGCTCCCGGTAAGATTCTATCTTCCAACCGTTCCTCCCCTGCCTGTCTTCCACGAAAAGGCAGGTGGTGCTCCCAGGCACATGCCACGAACTCACGATTCTAGGCAAGATCTTCTTCTCGTACCAATATCCTCGGTTCTCGGATTCAGACCTGTGAAAAGCCTTGCGCCACCAGTCTTCAGTCCAGGAAGATGGTCTTCCTCGAGCTACTACTGCCTTCGCAGGTACACAGTTACGAGGTGGCAACGCTGCCCACACCTCCTCCAGAAGTCCTTGATCTGCGAGGTTCCAATCCCACAGGAAGAAGTCGAGACCCAACTCCTTGAGGAAAGGAGTGGCCTCGGCCAATTCTGCCGCTGGTAACACCAAGCCTCGCGGATGCATCGTCATGCTGGAAGATCTGTTGCACTAAGCCACAAGCACTTACTATGAGCTGAAGGCTCAGTCCTTCCCAAGTGCCCACAGTCTAGCTTCTACTTCTCAGAAGACGAAACTAGTCTTCCAGAAGACAGCTACTCCGTCTTCCGGCATTCTAACCGTACTTCCTAGATAGCTCTCGTCTTCCGAGCTATATCCAAACAATCCTATCTAAGCAAGGCCTCGCATGGATTACCAAGAAAACAACCCACCTTGCATTACATCCTACTTCCTATCAGAAGATACAAGATTCGCGAAACATAAAGTGCATGACAAGTTCAGAAGTCGGTTGCGGGCTCCTGCGGTGACAGTGGCCTCTGGGAAGACACTCGGGACAGCTTCCGATTCAATGTCTTTCTCGGAAGACTTCCCGAAGTCAGACTTCCCTTCACTGGTCTCACATGTCTTCGTCTTCCTACGCGCAATCTATCCTCACAACAGACTCAAGACAATTGCACTCTGTTTTTCTGACTTCTCACCTCTCATACGCACTCAGAAGAACCTTGCTGCTCGGTGGGAAGACATGACCCTCGACCATTCTCTCCAGATTCCGCCAGCAAGTATTCTCACGACTCTCTTCTAAGTTCAGGAAGAAGAAGGAATTGCTGCTATGGATCGGACAAAAGAGACCCGAATGGACACTCACGTCTTCTCGCTCATTTTGCCAGCCTTTCAGTCTTCTAGTCTCTCTAGGAAGATGTGGAGTTGAGAAGCCTGGAAGACCGGGAGGCACAGGCCTAGTTCCCGACTTCCAACTTCTCGAAATAACAAAACAACTCACCACACCACTCGGGATTCGTACCAAGCCTCTCTTACCACAAAGCAACACAAATCCACTCTTGATACGAATTGTGTTCAGTCGACTTCCGAAGACAGTCTTCCGAAGACAGTCAAGTTTAAGAAGCGTCTTCCGAAGATGTTCTCATCTTCCGAATCGCTTCTGTTCCAGGTTTCGGGGGTAGAGAGGTAGTAGGGTAGGGAAATTGATAGCTGGGATCTCCAATTTGAGGGCTAGGAGTAGGGAAGCTCGAATTGAGCTCGGGAAGAAGCAAGGAGATGTCTGACAGAAATTGGGCAGCGCTTCTGCGCCCAATGTCTCAATAGAAAGAATGGGGGGTGGGGTAATCAATCAGGCTGCCTGCACACAACCAAGGAAGCGCGGGGAATACCAGACAAAGGCAAGAAGAAGTGGGAAGGGAAAAGAACGTGGGGAAGAACCTCTACAGTCTTCTTCTGCCCCCCGAGTTGTCTTCGATCTCCGCGCGCTTCTGGCTCTTGTCCTAGCTCGAATGCGACTCCTCTTGACTGCGCCTGCTGTCAATTTCTGGCCACGCCTCGATTCTTCCTTCGATTCTACTCGCTACTCTCCAATGTCAGCTTCTCGGGAGAAGGTTGGAAGACCGGGAGGCACAGGCCTAGTTCCCGACTTTCAACTTCTCGAAATAACAAAAAAACTCACCAAGCCACTCGGAATTCGTACCAAGCCTCTCTTAACACCAGAGCAAAGCAAATCCACTCTTGATACGAATTGTATACAGTCGACTTCCAAAGACAGTCAGGCTTCCGAAGCGTCTTCTAAAGATGTTCCAATCTTCTGAAACGTTTTCTGTTCAAGGTTTTGGGAGTATAGAGATGGTAGGGTAGGAAAATTGATAGCTGTGATCTCCAATTTGAGGGCTAGGGTTAGAGAAATTGATAGTTAGGTGATCGAATTTAAGAATGAGAGATGGGGAAGCTCAATTCTTACTTAAGAAGAAGTGGGAAGATGACTATAAAAAATTGGACAGCACTTTCGCGTCTAATTCTCACAGAGTTTCAGGATAGGAGAATCGATCGATGGGCTTCCTGCAAACGAGCGGGGAAGCACGGAGAACATCAAATTAGAGACGGGAAGCCATGGGAAGGAGAAAGAACACGAGAAGAACCTCAGTATAGCTTCTGGCTGCTTTTGATGCACCTTCAGTCTTCTGCGCGCTTTCGGTCTCAATCCCAGCTCCAATGCGATCCCACGAACCTGCTCCTGTCGTCAATCTTGAGCTGCACCTCTCTGCTGCTGCAATCGATCCTTCTCTTTCTTGGAAACTTCTCTGATCGACCCTCAATGTCTGCTTCCTGAAATTCAAAAAGATTCCTTCAGCTCGACTGTGCTTCCAGCTCTCACAGAATCGTCCTCTCTCTCTCTCTCTAGCCTCAATTCGGTTCTCTGAGTTATCAATTACACTCTCCTCGCTTCTAGGCCCAATTCGACATCTCGATGGCAACCGGCTTCTCAAAATGCAGACGTCATTCACTGTGAGAAGCAAGCGATCGATCTTACCCTAATGCGCCCCGCCCGTTTCTTCCCCGCATTTTAGGGTAATGTCTTGGTAACCCCGATTCACCCACTACTAGGTAGTACTTACTCTCCCGCGGTGATGTGACACGTGGTTGGTACCCCGAAGGTCCAATCACCGTCTTCCGGAAGATGTCCGTCTTCCGTCTTTCGTCTTCTGAAGACCTGATCGGGAAGACGTCTTTTCGGAAGATGTCCTTCTTCCGTCTTCGGAAGAAGTCGACTTCTCTTACAAAAAGTTCTTAAGACCATCTTTCTTCTAAGCAAGATGTAATCTTAAGCAACAAGATTATTTCAATTACACAGACATGTTATTATCTTTAAAAATTTCAAAAATTCGTACATCTTATAAATTGTGGGCACCACACTACTTCTCGACACACCAGACTAAACAAGACGACACGAGTTCTCTGTCTACTATGTCTACTACGGTCTACACTTCCACGCTCTCTTCTCGGGTGCGGAGGTGTAGACCTACTATACGCGCGTGTGTACTCTTGTGTGTGCGCTCTTGTGTGTGTGTGTGTGTAGAAGTAAACATCAACCTCAACTATATACAACTGTCTCTAATCATAGGAAGGATTCTCTCGAACCACAACCACGGTCTAGAGGATAAAAAAGATCACTGTCAGATTCACCGCCTCATGGACTTCGGTTCCTCTCAGTTTGGAGAGTCTTCCCTATTCTGCTGTAACTAACCCTGCCACATGGACAATATTCTAAAAATATAAAGGGGAGTTGCTAAGCTAAAAACAGCTAACTCGGGTTCCTTGAAAATCAGCGGGGTATAAAACAGCTTAGACCTAGCTAATTTTCCTACCTATTCTTGGTCACTAGGTGTGACATCCATGGTGTCCGCACCTGCATGTGTATCTAATTTGACTTCTGGTACCATATGCTGCACAACTGGTACCTCTAGCACGGCTGAGGTGACATCCGCCTCAGTGACAGCCATGTGTTCATCTGTACTTGGTCTGGAAGACAGAAGACGACCTTGGGCAGTCGTACCCATCTACGCTTCTGAGCTCTTCTGCAAGATCTGATCGCTGCTTGGAGTTGTGGCGATCTCATAGGGATCAGAGGCAGTCATTATCTCCATTGTGAATACTTGAGAAGTCGTCTCCTCTTCTTGTCTCCCAGAAGACGTCTTGGCTTCTGGAGCTTCTTCCTGTGCTTTCTCCAGTTCAAATGATGTTACCACCAAGTGAAGAGCTAGGTCAAACTCCTCCTTATCTAGATCCTCAACATATGAAGGTCATGGAGCATTTGAGGACATGCCTGTAGAGATGAGAATTGAAAGAAGACCATAGAGTGTCTTCAAATCCTCAATCTGCCGATCCAAGTATCTGCACATGTTGTCTTTACATTCTACCAGCATGTCCTTGAAGACAACATCCCACGTTTTCGTGATGTGAATCATTTCACATAGCGAATAATTCATCTCTGCCAAGAGTTAGTCTCTCTAAGTGAAGTTAAGACGTCAGAGAAGTCAATTTTGGAAGTTGTGAGCATTGACGGCTACGTGTTACGCTTCTACTTTGACACTTGAGAGTTAGTAGTCGTTGAAGTTAGGTAAATATTACTCCTAGTTCTTGATGCATATGTTAACACCGTTGTGTTATATGTTTTGAGTCCTAGTAGGTTGATAGTATGTTATTTATCTTGTTCAAGCATTCGCACGCTTGTGCAAGTGAATTCATACTTTCCTTTGATGTTCAAAGTACATAACTTAGGTTTACCATGTTGATAGAGTTGAAGCTCATGGGTTGTACTTACTTATCGCCCATGCACGCTTTCTAGCTGATTTAAGTTATGTTTCAGGGTTGCATTTCATTTTAGGTATTTTAAGATTTACATTGGCACTTTAGGAGGCTGACGTGGTAGCCTATGAGTGAAGTCAAGTTACCACGTGGACTAGGGCACTAAAGGACAGCCAAGTGGAGCTATGAACTCCCATTGGTTCATTTTGTCTTTTGTAAAACTCTAAACTTTTAGAAGCATGGATCTAAAGGGGAGTTCGAGCATTTCGTGAGGACACTGCAAAATCTGAGAGCACAGGAGGATAGAGCTCGTCGTGCCAATCACTGTTAGTGAAATTCATGATCGATTTGGAGCAATAAAGAATGAGTTATGCCAAATTGAAGTTCGGATTGTGCTAGAATTGCATCACTTTTGTTGATTTTGGGATTTTCAGTGTCAATTGCAGCAGAATTGAGGAAATGGCTTCAAACCTTCGTGGTTGCGTTCATTGTCAGAAGGGCTATGATTGTCTAAAAAGTTTCAAGTCATTTGAATGAGTGAGTAATTCAGGGCGACCGCTGAAGCAGCGAGGGTCTGAAAAGCTCTCAATCTAGAGCATCAACTTCAGAGTTCGAGATCTGGAGAACCGTGTACAAACACAAGGCCCAACCTTACAGGGGTGTTCAACATGCTGTGAACTCCAAGTCCTGTAAGAATGAGCAAAAATGATTGAGCCAATTCTCTGTTCTAGGACGAAATAGCTACATGGGTACTAGAAATTGCCATAATGTTTTTACTCAGAACTTTTCTGTTCATATATCGGTGTTAGAATTTGATCTCAGGCTGAAACTTCATGTGTGTGTCCAGTGGGGCCTCTTTACATGTAGGAGAAGTTTAGAAGTCTTGATCTTCACATATTTCCTATTCTTGAGTATCAAAGTTCACCGTTTGACCTTATCATTACTAGTTCAGCCTGATTTTTTGTTTCACGAACATATCAGAGGAGACAAGAGACCTATATGAGTGTTTTACAGTGCCACCTTGTAACCTGAAGCCTACCCCTTTGAGTTAGCAACCACAGCTAGAAATCCAACGCTTCCTTGAGTAGACTTATACCGTCTTCACGGTCATACCATAGACAGAAGGTTCCGCCCTTCCCAGGAAAACTCTCACCACGACATCTGGTGCTTCCACTGAGAGCTCTTGGAGTGATTGATCGCGGAGGTTGAGATTCTTATACAAGGAAGAGATGGATCGCAAGAGCGAAAGTGCTGCTGCTACCTCTAGGGCTAGAGCATCAACGTCTACTGCTGCACCTTTTGCTCTACCTGCGTCTTCTACAGCGACATCTGCATCTGGTCTGGATACGGCTGAGATCTTGAAGACGCTTGCGGCTCTAGTCCAACAACATCCGATCGTTGGAAGGGGTGAGTTAAAGTCCACCAAGGCTTTGCAAGCTATTGTGAACAGATGTGGAAGGTTTGAAGGTAGAGATATTTCTAGATATCTGCGTGAGTATAGAGGAGAGATGGAACTGGTTAGAGTTACTGATGCTGAGATGATAGCCAGTTTTGAGTTAGTTGTCATTCCTGAGTTGCGGGACCAAGTTAAGGATGTATAGAGAAGAAATCTTGGAATCTGGATGAGTTTTGAGCGATCTCATCGGGAGGAGTTTCTTGAAGAAGATTCAGATAGAGTTACAAGGAGGACGTTTCTAGACTGGGTTGAGCAGCAACCTGGTCGGATGATGAGCATGAATGAGTTGCTGAGAGAGTTTAATTGGAGATACCAGCAACTTTCAACTCTTGAGCGCATAACCTTAGATGCTAAGAGAACAGAGCTTTTCTTGCAAGCTACCGATGATGTTACGACAGATCGATTATGCTTCAAGTTGGCAGATCGATCGGCTGAAGGAGGTGTTATTATGGATTGGGGGAGAGTTGAGGATGTCGTGGCTGTTCTAACAAGGTAGAGACGAGAGAGAGTGGCTGTAGGAGGACGATCGCTTTCCATAGACACTTCGTCTACTTCGTTTGGACGTCTAATTGAGAAGTTACAATACTCGAAAGATGGATAAAACAAGCTAGGCCCCAGCTTAAGGACTTTTGGCACAATTTTGGATCTCCACTTTCATCGCATTAATGGATAGAGCTCTTTGTCAACACTCTATAGGCACTTCGTCTACTTCGTTTAGACGCATAGTGGAGAAATTACAAGACTCGAAAGATGGATAAAACAAGCTAGGCTCCAGCTTACGGACTTTTGGCACAATTTCAGATCTCCACTTTCATCGCATCAATGGATAGAGCTCTTTGTCAGCACTCCATAGGCACTTCGTCTACTTCGTTTGGACGCCTAGTGGAGAAATTACAAGACTCGAAAGATGGATAAAACAACTAGGCCCGAGCTTACGGGCTTTTGGCACAACTTCGGATCTTCATTTTCATTACATCGATGGGTAGAGCTCGTTGTCAGCTTTCCATGGGTACTTCGTCTACTTCATTTGGACGCCTAGTGGAGAAGTTACAAGACTCAAAAGATGGATAAACCAAGCTAGGTCCCAGCTTACGGACTTTTGGCACAACTTCGGATCTTCATTTTCATTACATCGATGGGTAGAGCTCGTTGTCAGCTTTTCATGGGCACTTCGTCTATTTCATTTGGACGGCTAGTGGAGAAGTTACGAGACTCAGAAGATGGGAAAATCAAGCTGGGCTCTAGTTTACTTGCTGATTGGGTATTTACGGCTCTAAGCACTATACTAAGGACGCAAGGGGCCTGCTTCTTCATTATGAAGAGAACTTGTACGTACAGAGACTGACGTAAGGGGATAGCTGAAAGGGTCAGCTTGTTTCTGCGACCTATCGGTGGACATTTTGGAGAATTGGGAAGTCCAATACACGCGCACAAGGTGTCATTGGGTTCAAATCTGTGCAGGCTACGTGTGGGTTAAGACGGTTCTTGAAGAGACGGATCGGAGGATGTGTTCTGGGAGAAATTGAGACGCAAAGAGATGATTTTGGGAGCTTCAGTGACCTATGAAGAAGAGTTGGACCGTTCGGGCCGTTCTGGAGTCCAAACTTGTTGTCCTTGGATCCATCAGGATCACAACAACGAGTTCTTCATGAAATTGAAGACGATTCCAAGTTTCATGGGGCGGTTTGGGAGTTCTGAGTGAAATTGGCTCGCAAGGAAGCGTTTGCGTCTGGTTTTTCATTGTATGCGATCTGAGATTGGGTTGTTCTTCGCAATCGGGGAGCCAAGGTCTTCGTTCTTGGTGTCTATACGATCATGAAGTCTTCATCTACGCATAAGAGAAGACCGTACGTGGATTGGGTTGTTGGTTTGGGTGTGGTGAGCAAGTTTGAGCCGCAGAGAGGAGTCGTCATTTTTTGTGTTCGGTGATCAAATTTTTTGCGTGATTTTGCGAGAGGAACTCCAAACAGCTTGTTTGGAGTCTCGTTGGGTTCATGATAGCTAGATCTATCTGTTAGAGAAGACAGATATCAGATCAAGTGATCCGTTTGAGCGATGTGTGCGGTTTTAAGCCGTAGGGAGGAGTTTTTGAAGGTTCGATCACATGCGATCGAAAACCGACGATATCTCAGCTGTCGAGAGTTGGATCTGAAGGTTTCTTGGGCCAACGGAGTCAGGGAAGGAGACCCTAACGACAATCTGAAGACTGTTTGCTCGAAAGGAGAAAGTTCTCAGATAGACCTTTTTCGATTTCTTCGCTACGGATTTTGTTCTTTTGAGTTCGTTAGAGTTCTTGTTGATTATGTACAGCTTGTGGTAGCTAGCTTTAGCTAAGAGCTTGTACATGGATGTGGTTTGGACTTGGGTTTCAGTCATGTGATATTGGTGCAGCTCTGTTTGTTAGCAAAGGGAAGTTTATCTTGCTTTGAGTTACGCTTCAATGGTTTTGGATCAGGATTGAGATTCAAGGGTTCGTTTTAGGGGCTTTGAAGCAGATTACAGACCGCTTTGATATTTTGTGTTCTTAGGAAGAAAGAACCAGTAGTGTACATACATTTGGAGTTGGTATATATTGCTGCATTCATTTTCGTGGTTGTTTTTCTCTATCTTGTCTTTGTTCAGTCAGGAACCTCACGTTTTCCTAGACATCCTTCACGCAATATCCGACACGATAACGCTTCTACTTCGACACTTGAGAGTTAGTAGTCGTTGAAGTTAGCTTAATATTACTCCTAGTCCTTTATGCATATGTTAACACCGTTGACATATATGTTTTGAGTCCTAGTAGGTTGATAGTATGTTATTTATCTTGTTCAAGCGTTCGTGCAAGTGAATTCATACTTTTCTTTGATGTTCAAAGTACATAACTTAAGTTTACCATGTTGATAGAGTTTAAGCTCATGGATTGTACTTACTTATCGCCCATGCACGCTTTCTAGCTGGTTTAAGTTATCTTTCAAGGTTGCGTGTCATTTTAAGTAGTTTAAGATTTACGTTGGTACTTTAGGGGACTGACGTGGTAGCCTATGAGTGAAGTTAAGTTACCACATGGATTAGGGCACTAAAGGACAGCCAAGTGGAGCTATGAACTCCCATTGGTCCATTTTTATCTTTTGTAAAACTCTAAACTTAGAAGCAGAGGTCTAAAGAGGAGTTCGAGCATTTCATGAAGACATTGCAAAATCTGATAGCATAGGAGGATAGAGCTCGTCGTGCCAGTCACTGTCAGTGAAATTCATGATCGATTTGGAGCAATAAAGAAAGAGTTATGCCAAATTGAAGTTCAGATTGTGCTAGAATTGCATCACTTTTGTTGATTTTGGGGTTTTCAATGTCAATTGCAGCAGAATTGATGAAATCGCTTCAAACCTTCGTGGTTGCGTTCATTGTCAGCAGGGTACGATTGTCCAAAAAGTTTCAAGTCATTTGAGTGAGTGAGTAATTCAGAGCGATGTCGTAGTGCGTGACATTCCACATGATGAAACGGAACTTCAGAAGACACTCAACCAGCATTTGTTTGGGAAGTTGCGCCATAGCTTATCAAGTTGGGCAGGAGCTAAGCTGGGGCCATGCTTGACAAGCTGCCCCTTAGCTTAGACTGAAATATCACCCTGAAAGAGGTCGAAGTGCATCAGAACGCATAGCTCGACGAGGAGAGGGACCTCATGCTTCCAGTTTTGACAGAAAGTGTTTTAAGCAATAGTTAGTACGGGTTTTAAACTGAGAAATATGCGAAAGAGAGAAATCTGTCGATTCTGGCTCGTGATTCGAACTCAGAATCTGACAGCGTGACTGTGTAGGTGTTCACAAATACTATAGTTTTGACTCCTTATTCATTAAAAATGGAGTTGTATAGAGAAGTTAGCGCAGGAAAAGCTAGTAAAGACTTTACAGGAAAATTTTCTCAAGAAAACATATGTACAGAAAATTTTACCTTCTTGAACGGAACCAAAGGCTATCCCAGTGATAGGGTGCCTGCCTAGGAAGGAAGTGGTCTCAGGATCAATCCCTCCTGTCCTCTGGTTCCTATTCCGGCATGTTGGCCTCTTGGAAGAGAGTCTATGTTGGATATGCAGCCACGTCCTGCATATCTAGGGGCGGGAGACCGGTATCTCCTTTAATCATGGGTTTCCTGGTCTAAGCCTCCGCATGCCATCCTGAATATACTATGGGAGATACCTGGTGCGCATATGAGGGGGCTGTAAGCCCTGTGGGGCAGCCTCATAAGTGTTGGGGCTTCGGCCTACATTGGATGGCTTGTAGTATACTCAGGGTGACATCAAGATGGCATCAAGAACACGCGAAACTTTTGCTAATTAGTTAAATAACCATCGAGTCGACTTGCGATGGGAAATGAGGCTATGAGAACATTTATTAGTGAAGGGGTAGAGTTTGTGGAGACAACTATGAAACTTGTATTAAAAAGGGGCCAACTTTGTAAATAAAGCTCTATACGCATAAGGACAGCAGAGGGGCAGCTAAGCTAGGTAAGTGATACTCAGCTTCTGATAAGTGACTGCGCTTATAAAGACAACAAGGGGGTAGCTTAAGCTGAGGCCTTAACTTTTAGGTTAAATACCTGCGGCGGCTTGGGATCGGGGACAGTTTGCAAAGGGTTTTTCTGAGAGAGCTGAAGCGGAAGGAGGAGGATTAGGGATTGGAGGTTGAGGACACGCAAGAGAAGCTAAGAGGCTGGGAGAAGATCAAATTGCTGACAGATTGAATTGGGAGATCATCATAAGGAGAGGGGCATGAGTTTTAAGCTTGGACGTTGTCTAATAAACTGTTTTGAGGAGAAATTACTCTCAGGAGGCAGTTTTATTGAGAGAGATCGTTTGAAAATCTACAGAGGACTTTTGATCGACGCTGGATCAAATTTCTGAGAGTTTCAGTTGGGACAAAGAGAGGAATAAGATTCAGGGGCCTGAATTTCACTATTAGGTTCGGATTGAGACGTACTTGGTAGACTTTTGGCTGAGAACTGATTGATGGGAGAGAGAGGCACGCATGAGAGAAAGAGAGAGAGATTTTTTTTACAGTTGAAGAGATTGATGGTGCAGCAACACTGAAATAAAGTTATTTGAATCTTGAGAGACCTTCCTGTGTACCCAAGGTGTGTTGGAGTGCTTGTTTTTGTAATCGATGGACGGTGGACGCAAGAAGCAAGATTTTGGAGATCTCATCGTCAGCGATTATCTATTTTTCTCTTCTGATCGTTTTCTCTGATCGATCACAGTCAGGAGGTCCGCCCTCCCCAAGAAAGACTCTCGCCACGTCAGCGACCGTTGAAGCAAAGGGGGTTTGAAAAGCTCTCAATCTAGAGCAGCAACTTCAGAGTTCAAGATCTGGAGAACCATTGTCGTAGTGCGTGGCGTTCAAGATGATGAAACGGAGCTTCAGAAGACACTCAACCAGCATTTGTTCAAGAAGCTGCGGCCTAGCTTATCAAGCTGGACAGGAGCTAAGCTAGGGCTATGCTTGGCAAGCTGCCCCCTAGCTTGGATTGAAATATCACCCTGAATGAGGGCGAAAGTTTCTAGAATGCAGAGCTCGACGAGGAGAGCGACCTCATGCTTCCAGTTTTGACAAAAAGTGTTTTAAGCAATAATTAGTACGGGTTTTAGACTGAGAAATATGCGAAAGAGGGTAATCCGTCGATTCTAGCTCGTGACTCGAACTCATAATCTGATAGTGTGACTGTGTAGGTGTTCACAAATACTATAGTTTTGACTCCTTATTCATTAAAGACGGAGTTGTATAGAGAAGTTAGCGTAGGAAAGGCTAGTAAGACTTTACATGAAAATTTCCTTAGGAAAACATATGTACAGAAAAATTAAGCTTCTTGAATGGAACCAAAGGCCATCCTAGTGATAGGGCGCCTGCCTAGGAGGGAAGTGGCCTCAGGATCAATCCCTCCTGGCCTCTGGTTCCTATTCCGGCATGTTGGCCTCCTGGAAGGGAGTCTATGTTGGATATGCAGCCACGTCATGCATATCTAGGGGCGGGAGATCGGTATCTCTCTTAATCGTGGGCTTCCTGGTCTAAGCCTTCGCATGCCATCCTGAATATACTATGGGAGATACCTGGTGCGCATATGAGGAGGCTGTAAGTCCTGTGGGGTAGCCTCATAAGTGTTAGGCTTTGGCCTACATTGGATGGTTTGTAGTATATTCAGGGTGGCATCAAGATGACATCAAGAGCACGAGAAACTTCTGTAAATCCGTTAATTAATCGTCGAGTAGGTTTAGTAATGGCGGAGGAAGTTATGAAGTCCTTATTCGTGAAGGAGTGTGCTTTACAAAGATAACTGTGAACTTTTATTTAAAAAAGAGGTCAGTTTTGCAAGAGAATATTTGTACGTAAGGACAGTAGGGGGCAGCTTAGCTAGGGCACTACTTCTGATAAGTGACTGCGCTTATAAGGACAGCAGGGGGGCAGCTTAAGCTGAAGCCTTAACTTTTAGGTTAAATACATGCGGCGGCTTGAGATCGGGACACTTTTCAAAGGATTTTTTCACATAGAGCTGAAGCGGAAGGAAGAGGATTAGGGATTTAGGATCAGGGACGTGCAGGAGAAGCTTAGAGGCTGGGAGAGATCGGTTTTTCTGATAGAGCTGAGGCTGACAAATGTTTGGGAGCGGAAACTTTATCTATTATACAATTTGGGGGCAGAACTACCTTCTGAACGGACAGGAGGTTGTTTTATTGAGAGAGATCATTTGATAATCTGCAGAGGATTTTTGATCGACGCGGGATTAAATTCCTGATAGTTTCAGTTGGGAGATTGACGCAGAGGGAGGATTAAGAGTTGGAAGAGCTTGGATTTACCTACTAGGCTGTTTGAGGTGAATCTGGTGAGCTAGGAGCATCTATCTGAGCGGAGGAGAAGACAGGGACGCAGAAGACCAGATTTTTCTAAGAAATTTCAGTGTTGAAGCTGTTGTAAGAAGGGGTACAAGGTGTTGGGTTTCAGATCTTCATCGGTTGTAGGTTTTGGAGAGAAATCTGCTGGAGAGAAGACTAGTTGAGTGGGAATTGGCTGTTTGGCATATGCGGTGATCAACCCTTGGCTCTTGTCTTGGTATTCGATTCCTACTCCTACCTCGCGATTTATCACAGCCAGAAGGCACGCCCTTCCTGAGAAGGACTCTTCTCTACACCGTGTACAACCACAAGGTCCAACTTTACAGGGGTGTTCAGGATGCTGTGAACTCCAAGTCTCGTAAGAATGAGTGAAAGTGATTGAGCCAATTCTCTGTTCTAGGACGAAATAGCTATCTGGGTACTAGAAATTGCCGTAATGTTTTTACTCAGAACTTTTTTGTCCACATATCGGTGCTAGAATTTGATCTCAGGCTGAAACTTCGTGTGTGTGTCTAGTGGGGCCTCTTTTACATGTAGGAGAAGTTTAAAAGTCTAGATCTTCACATATTTCCTATTCGTGAGTGTCAAAGTTCACCGTTTGATCTTATCATTACTAGTTCAGCCTGATTTTTTGTTTCACGAACATATCAGAGGAGCCAAGAGACCTATATGAGTGTTTTACAGTGCCACCTTGTAACCTGAAGCTTACCCCTTTGAGTTAACAACCACAGCTAGAAACCCAACGCTTCCTTGAGTAGACCTATACAGTCTTCACGGTCATATCACAGTCAGCAGGTTCCGTCTTTCTCAGAAAAACTTTCACCACGACAACGTTCGTGCTAAGGTCAGAAGTCTTCCTTCTTGCTGTGAAGTTGAACTTCATGAGCGCTTCTCTCATCTGCGTCATGGTCTCTTTGCTTCGATCTTTTGATTCCAATCGTTGCTTCTTCTCCTCCGCAGCCTTGGCTTCTGCAGCTTCTCGTTGGGTACTCCAAGTCTTCTTCTCGGCTATCAGGTCAGTCAGTTTACCCCTGATTCTCAAGACTTCATGCTCCTTCTACTGAAGTCGCATCTGCAACTCTTGGTGGGTCTTTCGAAGTTGAGCCATCTCTTTAACAGAAGCAGAAGCTTCCGTCTTATACTTGTTGGCTATCTTCTCAATAGCATGCAAGTTGGATTTCAGAGCTTCCACCTCTTCGTATGCACTTCTTCATGTTGGATCAAAATATGAAGACCAAATCTTAGCTGAAGAGGCTTCTCTTGGGCTCTAGCCCGCTTCTCCACCATCTCCATGGCTGGCTAGATCTTGACATTGAAGAAGACACTGAACTCCTCCAATCTTCTCCGTGCGAAAGTCAAGTTCATGCTGACATACTGATCCACGGAAGCTTCTTTGTCTTCTTGAGGTTTCTCGACCTCTTCCACCATGGTTGTTCTCCCCTTCTGTACTTGAAAAGATGCCACTCACAATGTCTTTCTCGGTGGGAGATCTCTTCCCACAGTAGAGACATGATGCATGTCTTCCTGATGCTCTGCCTTCTTCTCTGCATAGTCCATGCCGCAGTCAGAAATTTATCCATGTTCTATCTTCGAGAGTCTTCGGAAGACTCCTGGAGATCGTATGAACCGATTTTTTGGTGGTCCTAGTTCCAGAGATGTCTTATGAGATTTTGACTCCACCATCCGGAGTGGATGGTGTAGTAAGAAGTATATGTCATAAGAACACTCATAGGAACACTCTTAGGTCTCATCCTCCTCGGTGACGACACGTCTTCTGTGCCGCTGGACTCATCCGTCTGGCCGGTGATCTTCTTCGATTTGACAATCGTAGCCCGGCTGACAATGAATGCAACCACGAAGGTCTGAAGCGATTTCCTCAATTCTGCTGCAATTGACACTCAAAACCCCAAATTCAACAGAAGTGCTGCAATTCTGACACAAATCGAACTTCAATCAGCCATAACTCCTTCTTTATTGCTCCAAATTGATCAAACTTTTCGCTGACAGTGCTTGGCACGACGAGCTCTCTCTCCCTGTGCTCTCAGATTTTGCAGTACCCTCACCAATTGCTCGAAATCCACTCTAGAGCTCTATTTCTAAACTTAGAGTTTTACAAAAGATAAAAATGGACCAATGGGAGTTCATAGCTCCACTTGACTGTCCTTTTGTGCCTTAAACTACCTGGTAACTTATATACACTCATAGGCTACCACGTCAAGCCCCCTAGAGTGCAAGCGTAAAACTTAAACTACCTAAAACGACACGCAGCCCCGGAAAATAACTTAAATCAGCTAGAAAGCGTGCATGGACGACACGCAAATACAACCCATGAGCTTAAACCCTATCAACATGGTAATCAACCTACTAAGACTCAAAATATATAATATCTTCCAAAAATGGACTTCTCTGAGGTCTTGACAAAGAAGTGAATCATTTACTATGTGAAATGATTCACATCACGACAACGTGACCCCTTCTTCAACTTGATGCATGATCGTGTAACCGCTCAAGATCAAAGGTATAATTCTTTCTCACTGAAAGATGGATTATTGTATAGTACACATCGTTTGTATGTCCCACAAGATCTCACATTAGGCTCACACGACTACATACATAAAGTATCGATCTCAAGTCATCTTGGAGTAGATAAGATCATCAATCTCTTGCAACATAATGGTGGTGCTCTAACATGACACGAGATGCTCAAGAGTTTGTTTGCTCGTGTGAAAGTTGCCAAAGCAACAAGATAGTGAATCAAGAACCAACAAGGTTAATACAACCATATCTATTCCATCTACACGTTGTCCTGTTGAATGATAGTCTATACAATGAAGGGTGGTAACAAAAGAAGTTTTCTTCCACTGTGTACGTAATTGTAAGAGAAGCTGCCATAGAGCTTGTTAAGCTGGGCAAGTGCTAAGTTAAACAAGTTGCTCATTAGCTTATATTCCAAGAATGACTAAGAAGTCATGAAGGTATCAGATGGAAGCTCTTCTTGATTAGAATATGCACATGTCTTCACTTACGCGGAATAAAGTTATACATAGATATTTACGTCATTTCTAGTTTAAGAAAGTGACAAAAGAGGATTTTTTGTCATTTTAGATGCTGACTCGGATTCATTATCCGATGACACCATCGGGTACGTGTTCTTGAGTAATATAGTTTTGGTTCTTTTGTTAATATAAACAAAGATGTATAGTGGAAGTAGCACTCGAAAAGCTAGCAAAAGAAATAAAATCGAGTTCTATAAGCATGTGTACAAGTCTCTTTACTGTATTAAATGGAGCAGGAGCCACCTCAATGGAACGGACGTCCACCTAGAAAGAAGATGTCCTTGGATCAATTCTCTTGATCATGTTTCTTATCTCAGCATGTTGACCTCCTAGATGAGAGTCTATGTTGGGTGTATGACTACGTCTTGCACATCTAGAGGTGAAAGACTAATATTTTCTTTAAACGTGGGCTTCCTTGCCTAAGCCTCTGCATGCAACCGAGATTATGAGTTAGGAGATACTCGATAAAGTTGTGGGAGGGCTGTAAGCTCTGTGATGTGGACCTTCGCAAGCAACCGAGATTATGACTTAGGAGATATCTTGTATAACTATGGGAGGGTTGTAAGTCATGTGGGGTGGCTTTGTAGCTGTGGTTAGGCTCTAAAATCGTGACTTGACTCATAATCTGAGTTGCATCAAGATGACATCGAGGGTTGAAAATTTTTTACTAAACAAGTAGATGTCACATCTCAAATATCATATTATTTGTGTCTTTATATAAATTTTGTTAAATATGACTATTTTATAAGTTATTCTATTCGAAGATCTAAATCTAGAGTTATCAAAACTAGGCATAACTAAGTCGAGAGAACTATTAGAGGTTTCACTATGACACTATGTGACAAGTGCGGAGCTCTAAATATACTTCTCAAAAGTAACGAAATATCTCCTGAAATATATCTTCAATATGTGGACCTAGTAACAGCCTGTGTACACCGTAAAGAGAAACAACAGAAAACGTTGTTGTTCTTGCGCAAGAAGAGAAGAGGTCGGCAGGAACTACAAGGATCAGCATTCATGTAACATGTGCTGAGAGAGAAACCTCTTAGTAGAATTCTTTCATGCTGTGCAGTGTTTCGCTTTCTGCTGCCTGCGGGTCTGGCTGGAGCGCTGATGCGAGTGGTGAGTCGTCTGAGGTGTGGTCGTGGATTCTCAGTGTTAGGAGACAGTGAAGGACCGACCGGAAGCGAAGAACTTGAGTCTGACTGGATGTCCTGACTTACATGGCGACGAGCAGGGGAGACAGGTTTTAGGTTATTTGTTGTTGTTTGTTTGCAGTGCAGGGTAGGGACCTTTTATTTAAGGCAAGGGAGAAAACGGGAGAAAAACAGAAGAGTAGATGCCGGAACTGACAGTTGTGGCCGAAGAACTCGTGCTGAAAGCATTGATGTGATATGAGAGATATTTCTGTGTCTCCTCTTCCTCGGCGAGTTGGGTGCGGGTGTGGATCATCTTTGGGTGCTGTGGAACTAGAACAGGCCTGAAACAGGTGTTCTCGGTCAAGGTCTCGCACAGGACTTATTCCGCGTTTGTCTTTTGCTGTAGCGGGAGGTAAGGTGAGGGCGTGTGATCATCACGCTCCTCGGTTGTATATAATCCAAGCGTCCAGACGTCAGGGGAGGGGACGCGGAAGGAAGGGAGGAAGGATGGAAAGGGAGAGAGAAAACATCAGTTCCACTGTTGAAAGATATGTATATTCCTGATTAGGCAGCCGTGTTTTGTCAGGTTTATCGACTTGTGCACTTCTTTCTGCAAGTCAGTCGCAGCACATCCTTGCCAACGGTGTTTTAGATGAGAGCCTGAAACTGCCGGGCGAATCCTAGCAAATATGTAGAGTAGTTGCAGAAATTTTCCTGATTACCCTTGAGGGCTGGAAGGTAAGGTTCGAGGTTCATTTGCTTTTGACTGGGATTGAAACAATGGCGGATTTTCAGTTCCACGCAGGAGTTTCATCACGAGAGCGCCACGTTTCGGCATCTGTGTGAAGGCATCTGGGCATCCTCTTTCCGCTATTGGGTCGCATCTTATGTTGATTGATAGCGAAACAACATCAGAGTTGGCGCGAGATGGTTTTCTCGGATGGAAGGCCTGAAGACGTAGGATCTAGTGATTACCAGGAGCATGAATTGCGGGCCAACCAAAACCACGGTACTGTGGAAATATTGGGCCACTCAAAGCAAGAGATTCCGTGCTGTCCTCTCTTGAAAACAGATGGTGGATCTGTGATTTGCACAGGTCAAGCTGATGAAGGTCGCTCTTGCGGAGATAATGCTTTTAGTTTAGCTGACAACACCGATGAAGACGATCGTGGTTCTGGCAGATATAATGTTGCCGCGATGGAAAGCAGCTTAAATTGTGAGAGTACCGTGTGTCATGCGGGTACACCTCAAACTAGCGTTACGACCTCTCTGGGGTCGACAGCCCCTGTAACCAGGGCTGCTTCCTCGACATTGACATCATCTAGCGTCGCTAATTCTATCACGTTTCCTCCACGTTTTAACGCCGAGCCGTCGGGTACCTATTCGGGACTGTCCAACTCTGAGAATCTGATCCGAAACAGTGTCGAGACATGCCAGTCATCTGCGCTTGGAAGAGCGGGCAGTACAGGGAGCATAGACGTGGTAAGCAGATCGGGATTGGCCTGTCAAATCAGGTCAAACAGCGTGCAGAACTCCACGCTCATGGGAAGATTATCCGTGGATGAGCGACGTACCATGGAGCAGACAGCGCAGAACTCTACCGTTTTAACATCCGAGGAGCCCATCAGGAACTCAGATTCTCCCGGAGATTCATCAGAACAATTGAGCAGAGAGTCGGGTGCATTGAGGTGGGTGCAGGCCTTAGAGTTCCAGGCGACTGGAGCTTGCCGCGCTGATGAGCGGCTTCGGCCACAACTTCGGTGGAATGTTTCGTGTGTTGGGGCTGATGGGCGGTTGCTGGTGCAGTTGGGACAGGTCGGTTTGTAACCTACCTGCTTCTGCAGGACTTAATATCTGGTTTGATTCAGATATTAAGTCCTTTTTGTTCATACCAGGAACCGTAACCAGGAATCATAATCGTAATCGTAACAATCGCACTACAGACGTGGAAAGTGTTCCCATTCTGCTAAGTGCAAGCTTGTTGGGAAACTAGGTTTTCGTTGGTGATCCCAGCTAAGTGTGATTGCTGAGTGGCATATAATACTTAAGGCAGTTTAATTTCATGGAGCCGAACTGACGTCCCTCTTGAACGTGTTTTGCAGCATTTTAAAGTGAAAGAGCTGAATCTGCTTGCCCGGTGTCTCTGTGCTCCTCTTGTACATATACGTGTGGGTAAAGTGTTACGCCAAGGACGCCTTCTGCTCCCCACTACATCAAGGTGGTTCTCCATATCTTTTCGTTTCTGACATTTTATGAAGGATTTGTGTTGAGCAAGAGATGGTGGAAGTTGAAAATTGCATTGAAACTATCAGTGGTAGCTCGCTCGGGGTGAGGGCGGCTAATCTGGTGCACACGCTAACGGTATACATTGACAGAGTGTTGTACTGTTGCCGTCCAATATAATAGACTTCAAGGTTCTAATCCATAACATACCTAGCCTAATCTCTGCATATCACTACAGAAGTTGGTTTCCTTTGTTCTTGTCTTCAGTGTTCGCTTTATTCACAGTTGTCCCCAGACTCCTTTGTAGCGTTTGTCTCTTTCCAGAACAAACGTGCAGACGGATCTGGACGTTTACAACCAAAGCTCCAGTCCCGGTTCTTTCGGATCTCATGATTAGAATGTCTATTTATTCAGCCTCCTTCACGGTTTTTTCACTCTCTGTTACTTCTTCCCGTCTGTTTTACATTGTAACGAAGCATTTGTTATAGCACCTACATGACTTTCAGCAGCGATGGTAAGAAGGTTTGGAAATGGTTTCGTTTATGTCAGAAGAAAGTTTATCCGAGTACCAGATTATGGAATTTTAAGTACACTTTCACGGCTTTGTGGAGAGCGGGTTCCTTGAATTTTCTCCAGAGCCTTTGGTTCCGGAATGCACGACCTAAATTTCTGAGAACAGATCAAGCGGTCTAGGAAGTCAAATTTGATCTGCTTATGGTTATCAAATGTTTGTACGAGTTGCGAGGAGTTACATAGTTCCCAGCGAGGACAAAAGTATCTAACAAGGTTTCTCAATGCCAGGGGTTTCTTGAGTTTGACGATGGTTCCGGGGTCGGTTATGCGTCTTTCCTTCATTCCTGATGGGGGATTTGTGGAGATGCTAGCTACAGTAAGTTCGGCCTCGGAGGCTCCGGCGGTATCTTTGGAAGTGGTTCTAGCTGATGTGTCGGGTAGAACATTTCTCTTGAAGCTGCCTGATGGGAAGGTCTTGTACTTCTGGCAATCAGAGAAGTTGAAGTCTACCGGAGATGAGCTTGTTACAAAGGTAAGTCTGTTTGTCTTAGGTGTTTCTCGAGAGTTTATCTTCTCTGAGATACATATATGCTGAAGATATTTTTTGAGTGCTAAAGGTTCACTGGGGTGGCTCTTGGTCGGAAATTTTGCCTGCTGGTTAGTAGAGAAAGGAGTGGGATCCTCTGTTGACCCGCGGCAATACGTCAATTATCACTTTCTTATCCTGTACAAGGAGTGTAATTTCCACACTCCTCCTTTGACTTTCGTCTTGTCTAGCCGCAGCAGGTCCCAACTATGCCGTCTGTCGTGGTTGTATTTAGTCTCGGTTCATTTTAGAGGGAGACTCGATTATATGATTTATCTGATGGAAGCTTTAGTGTCATCCTGTTGAAGTTGACCTGTTTTCTTGCCAGATGAAGGATCTCCTTAGTCGAAAGCCTACTCTTTCTCAGCTCACTGGTATCGAAGAAAGTCGTTTAGACTCCTTTGCGAGTTATACCTGCTCAGCACTAAACGCATCATCTTCGACGGAGGCATCACAGTCTCCTCCGTCGGCAACTTCTGGTGCAAATCTTCACAGCTGTACCGCAAGTAGCTCGTCGCCATCGAATGAACGTACAAACTCCCATGCGTCGACTTCGTTCAGTGGAGGAACGGAGCCTGTGTCCTTACCTACCGCTTTTACTAGATCGAGTCCTGAATTTGAAGACGATGCATACTTTCGCCCAGATGGTCTTTCTCAAGCATTGTCCCTGAGAGGCGTAAGTCTTGTACACCCGCCGGCATTTTCAGTTTCGCCTAGAAGCTCATCAGCGTGGTTGCCGGATAGCTCAGAGAGTCACTATGTAACTCTAAGGAGCAGGGTTGCGAATTCGGTGGGTCCATCTGCCAGTTTCAGTGGAACCAGTGAAGGTTCTATGTCGAGCACCCATGATAAGCAGGTGTCGCTTGGAAGTTCCTGGAGCATTCGAACATCACTGTCGGAGTCGAGTCCCGAGAAACAAGAAACACCAAGCCTGAGTGCAGGTTTGTATACATCTTTAAATACGGACTCTAGCGGACCTGGCCACGACAGGTTTCAGAAGCAATACAGGACTAGTCCACTAGCCCCTAAAAGTATTGCAGAATTCTCACTTCGTCGCTCTTTGCCGTCACTCCTAGGAGAGTCAGCGTCCCCCAGCTGCAGTAGCTCACCACCTGTATCATCTCACCTGCCTATCTCTCCAGCATCTCTCCTTGCTCCATATTACTGTCCATGCTCGTTAGGAACATTTACACCTCCTTGCGTCCCATCCACAAGCGAAGGGGGCCTCATATCACCATCAATTCCTTTTTTTTCCGTGAGACCTCCACCTTCTCTTTTCCCCCCTGGATCCTTGAGCTTTCACGAATTCAGCCTATCTCCCGTGCAGTTACCGGTCTCGACGTTGGTGACCGCAGCCATTCCTATTCACTCGTCTGGCGTATCTCCGTTTTGCACTCAGCCCGTCAGCTCGATTCCCATTTTGCACAAGCCGACCCCATACATGGTCAGGACCTCTTCTCCAGTGTCGGGTTACAGCAGTACGTCCTCAGAAGTTCTGGAGAAGTCGTTTTACTCTTGTTCAAGTGCAAGACAAGCGACGCATGCTGAAAGCTGTTCTGTAAACTTATCCACCAGCTCATGCCCAGGAGTTTCAGCATGGCAGTCATCCAACAACCTTGAAGCATTCATGCCTGTATTTGACCCTTTTCTTTCTTTCAATGCTACTACACCTTGTATAAAAACTTCAACCGAATCTGCCACGCATACACAGAGGCCTGTCCTGGACAGGAACCTGGCGGGAACTCCAGGTCTTTTGGGGAGTTTTGAGTCTGGACTTCACACACAGACGCATGCAATACTCACATCCAGGGCACTGAGCCAAGTGACTCCATTTGAACTAAGGCCCCAATACACATCTCGATTTGCGGAGGAGAATCACGAAGCACCTATACGCACTATAGTTGATCAAGTATCTTCGGTCTCAAGTGATCTCAAGTTAAAACAGAGGAGCTTCTTCGCAGAAATGGTGAGTCTTCTCTCTGCTCTACTGTCGCCAAGTAGCTTTGGTTTGATTTTCTTTTTTACCTAAGTAACTTGGAATTGATTTCGGTTGATCGTGCAGTGTGCTAAATTTTAACCGTTGATTGAGTAGAGAGACAACCATGTTAGATGATTCTAGCAATGTACTTTTGTTTCGGTACTGCAGGATATTACATCACATTTTATGAACCTTTTATTGTTACCATCGTGTTGCACATATTTCGATCCACTTCTTCTAACTAGAAAAAGCTACGTGATTTTGCAAAGGTCGCCACGAGTCGCGTCGCTGGACAAACATTTCATTCACCTGAAAGCTCTTCAGCAAATGGTGGATTTCGTACAGGAGAGTCATCCCCCAGTTTTCGTTCTGAAAATGCTGAAGATTTATCGCATGTCACTGTAAAGGATATGGCAGCTAACAGATCACAACAAACTGACGAGACACTAAAGATGGAGGAGGAAAAAAACTATTAGTTGTTTACTCATGCTTTTGCCTTCTTAGTTAGCAGATCTTGTGCTGGCTTTTGCTTGGCTTCGCCTCGTACCGTCTTCGTAGGAGTTGTTGTACCATACCGAGGAAGTAAACCTAGAGAAATTGTAAACCTGTAGAATTAGATTGATCCAACATTCTTTCAAGAGATTCAGTTGAACTTGAGACCTATAAATGTTACCTTTCCATGTCTCCTCATTTTGTAACAAATTTCCAAGTTATTACTCTTGAATGCTTGTCTCGCTCACATCTTCTTGCCTTGGTGGCAGGCTGATTACAAATATGAGCAGTAAACGTCCTTGTAAGAAGATGGAGTAAATTGAGCCCATCAGTGAGATATGGAGCCGAGCATAAATGTGCCTGATATTTCTTTTGCCACTGAATGTTTCATCTGTTTCGTTTACTTCGTTACTCTTCTCATCTGTTGGTTGTGCTTTTCCACATTGATTGTGTAAAACTGTAATTTGAAGGAGATAAGCTGTGAGCGATGCTGATTGTGTGACCTCTCTATATAGATATGCTGGAAATTACCGTGGTCTTTTGAGATTGTGTCTTTCTAGGCGGAAGACCCAGGGGAAGCGTGGAAGCTTGTGGGAACCACTTGGTCAGATGCTATCTCCTCACGTTGATGCAGAGTCGGGTCAGAAGTTATTTCTGTGGTCATGCAAGTCTTTGTGGTAGTGTTCTCTTGGATTCATAGGAGCGTATCGACTTACTCATGTGACGGCCCACTTTCTTTCAACTCAGCTTGTTAATAGTTAGGTTTGGAGGAAAACATTCTACTCTTGATATAGGGATTGCATGAGGTCATTATGAGGACAAAATCCTCAGAGGGGCTAACGTTCGACTCTGACTTCTTGTCGGTGGAGCTTGCTTCAAGGAAGCTTTGTGGGAGAGATACGGTGAGTTTCTCGACCTTCAGAAGGCTTGGGATTTTAGACTTCAGTACAGCCGGATTTAGTCGTCTACTTGAACACAGAGACACAGAGAGAGAGAGAGAGAGAGAGAGAGAGAGAGAGAGAGAGAGAGAGAGAGAGAGAGAGAGAGAGAGAGCGAGCGATGTGCCGTAGCATTTCGACCATAGTCCCAGACAGTTCTAGAACCAAGAATGGGTGTAGACAGCTACCGTCTCTTACCGTAGAAGACATTCGTCCTCACCTTCCAGGAAGAGTTTAACTAGATCACCAACAGAAAAGACTAGAGAGAGAGAGAGAGAGAGAATGCCCTAGCCTTTGGACCATAGACCTGCGCCCTGGCTAGATGGTGCTAGAAACCGAGATAGAAGAGGCAACCATCTGGGCAGTGGAAGTCTATCCATTTAGAAAGACCACTTAGCGGTGAAGAACACTGGTCCTTACGGATTTTGATAAGGACATAATACACGCATTTGGCCAGGCTGACCCCAAAACGAGTTGGACAACAGGGCGGCTGGTTCCAATCCAGTCCTGAAAACTTCACTTCCCTCTTGTGCAATTTATCGTGATGAATCGGTTTCGGTTGCCACTGTTTCTGTGTGACTGTAAAGGTTTATTCACGTTATCTTCATCCCAGATATAGAGTGCACATCTTCGCCTGATGGTTCATCTTTCTTCTTAGCATTCGGAGGGTTGGTACCTGCTCGGAACTTGAGCTTCAGCCTAATGCCTAAGGTTAGGATGCCTGTAAGGTAGTGCTTGAAGAGAGAGAGAGAGATGTGAGAGATTGACGTAGGCCAAAATGTTTTACCTCGAGGTAGTTTAAATTCTCGTTCCGTGTGCTGTTGTTTGTGGTGGCCACGTTCTGCGGCAATAGACCTCAATATTTGTCCTCTAGTTGTAATATCCGGTGCGACTCGTAGCTGCCAGTATCTTTCTCTGATAGTGCGTGCAGTATGAAGGTTCACTGGTCGCTAGTGCTTGGCAGACGTCTAGTTCGCTGTTGATTCAACTCCCAAACTCAGTTGACGAGCGGAGTTATGGTATTCGGGTTGTATGGGCTCGTTCAGCACTCCGACAAATACGCATCAAATTTGTGCCTTCACTTCTATAGCACCAGATATCGGATGAGGCAGTCCTACGGGTCGATTCTGGAGCAGGCTCGAAGAACCTGAGGAACCCCATTGTAATCCGCTTCTTTGGCGTCTTGTAGAATCTTCTTGTTAGCTACCGGTAGTCGTACCGGATATGCTGGTGTGGGTAGACTTTCACGATAGCAAAGATTTTTCTGCAAACACAGCATCTAGTTTACTCCAGTTCAGGAAAACCTTGTTGTCCCAGTTCGCACTTCTACTTTCTAATGTTTTCTTTTTACTTTGGTATCGTAAGTGTTTATACGAAAGGAAGTCGCATCATGTTTCGGTTCTTTCCTTGGACGTTAAAACACGATTTGACAGGGTCACTGAGACACGCTCCTCCGGAAGTACTGAAACACGATTGTATTTCTTCTAGACCTCAGTCTCCGGAAGGTCCAACAGAGTGCGATTGACATATTTTCCCGAATAACTGTCAAAGGATTGATCACGAGGGTAATATTATGACTATATTGGGAAGTATGCATAAAACAACTCTCTAACAGAGGGTTGCACACGTTTGTCGCGATGGTGGGGTATTGCTTGAGAATGAGAAACTGCAGCAGTATCACAGCGTGATGGAAAACATCACTTTGAACATGATAAGAGACTGTAAAGAATTATTCATGTTATTAGTAGCTCCGGAGACCAAGAATTGTGTAAAATTAATTTATATGAACATTCTTTAGCATTGTAATTTAAGAAGTATAAGAGTTCACATCCATTCTCAAATATTTTGTGTCGTTAGCTACGGTAAATGTTGTTTTCAGAGAAGTATTCCGTTTTTTTCAGGTGGATTATGCAAGCAAGTATCCAGAAAAGACGATCAGTTTGTAGAACGTTTTTATCAGACCCGAACAAGTAACGCCAGAGGATGTCAACATCTTCTTCCACGTTGATAACAGACGATGTCTCTATTGCAATCGCAGGTACTTTGAAACTAACAGAAATGTCACAAAGGAAAAAGAGGAGGTGGAGGAGCACCCAAAGGCGGAAGAGCAGAGCACGCCAGTGGAGGAGGCTGCGGAGGAGCGAGAGTTATCTCACATCATCTCTTTGGTGGACGTTTTGCTGAGGACGAAGAGATATAATGATCACCATCCTATCGAAGTAGAGTAAGAAGCAATATAGTACAGAGTATAGTACGAGGAGGCTGCGGAGGAGCGAGAGTTATCTCACATCATCTCTTTGGTGGACGTTTTGCTGAGGACGAAGAGATATAATGATCACCATCCTATCGAAGTAGAGTAAGAAGCAATATAGTACAGAGTATAGTACATGCTGTCATAGTTTACATTTCGACTGTTGACAGCAATAGACTGTATGACGTAGTATACTTAGATTGGTTTGTATTTTTTGACTTAGGCTCTTTATATTTCGGCCTGCCCAATAAGCAGACAGAGACGGCCCTTTCTGTACTGCTTTCATTTTCCTCCTTGTACTTACGGTTTTTTTCTTCTTTGTCCTCATGTGTCGTATTTCTCTCCTTGCCAATGCACATAGTCTTCAATAAAAACCGAAGCAATCTTTTATTCTGTTCAAAGCTGCTAGAAACAGCGGGCGTCTGAAACTGAAAATCAAATATATATCTCGAAACGCTGGTATGAACAGCGACAGTCTGAAACTGAAAACCAAGTACAGATCTCCAGTTATTGCATCCAAAGTGCACTTCTGGACGAAGAGAAAATGAAGCAAAATGGTAACATAACCCATAAAATTATCATATATAAACGATTGACAAGTGGCTTAAGAAAAATTTAGTGCACATATTTAAATACATTATGCGACAGACACATACTTACAAGGATGATTGATGTTCGGCTGCATTAGAGAGAAAGACAAATTGTTTTAAATTTATTTTACTATATTTAAGATATTGAATTTGGATTACTAAATTAAAAGCTTTTATTGAACGTAGTGAATTTCATTATACATGGCTGTGGTAGTCAGAAAACCCATAAGTTAAGTTACGTTAGCTAATCCTTCCCCTGGTATAAACAACTCACACTCTGTCTTCGAACAGTATACATCTTCAATTCAAAATATTTTAATTTATAATCTAATTTTTCTCACATGAAGGGTAAAGATATAAATTAAAAAGTTTACATATTTTCCCACTCCCTAACTTGGAACCGGGTGAATATTCGATGTGGTGAAAGGCAGTTTGAATTTGCCCATTGTGAGTTTAACTAATCAAAGACTTATGCACGAATCTCATTTTATATTATTGCTTTGCATTTGCGTAACTAACCGTAGATTTTGTAAAGTCCAGAATAAGACAAAGTCTATACAAGGTGAGATTTTTTCTCATTTTTCACTAAGAAAAGTAGTTTCTATTCTAATATAACATGATTCTCATGCAACCGCCTAGTTTGCAATTTTATTGCAAGCATAACACATGGTTAGTCTTATTTTATTTAGTGCGTTGATCAATGCACTACAGATTAGTGAGAACTCTAGACTTCTTACAAAATAGGTATTACTTTCCAGATCTTTTACTTTTGTCAAAAATCTTTATAGCAAAGTTGACTGAAACTTTTTTAAAAGAAGATATTGTTCCAGCAACCAAGTTCTCAAACTTGCTTCGCATCCAAATAAATATGCATCCCAAATGAGTGTGAGAGCAAAGGGACACAAAAAGACAACTAGAAATATAAATTTGAAATTATTCAAATGATTCATTGTATATGATCATTTTAGTAAAAATATTTCTTTTACAAAAATAATATTTTATGCAATAAACAGACATGCGCAATGTTTGGTTACTGCAAAGAGCACTGTTACAAGATAAATTTAAATTTAAATGTCTAAATTTGATTTACTAACTTTAAAAAATTCTGAGTTGAACGTAAAACATGAACTCTGGTAAGAGTAACCTATGAGCGCAATGAGTTTAAACGTAACCCCTTCTACTTCTGAGCTGAATGCAACACGTGAATTTTGGGAAGAAGAAATACTTGTAAAAGCAGTGAGTTCAAACGTAACCCTTTCTAGTGAAAATAAAATTTTTTAGACGAATAAAAATAATGTTTTTTAATAACTTCAATTTATGACCTAACTTTTTCAAGAGGAAGAAAATAAATTAAACGGTATGTATACTCCTCTTCTTCCGAACTTGGAAGAGGGTGATTATGCAGGCTTGCCATTTTGATAGTTAAGATGATTTACCCTCTAGTTTGACATCCCAAGGATTCCCATTGAGGAGATTTTCCCCCAAAGTCAATTATTACTGTACAGACTAATCTCTTTGTAATAATAAGTAATGGAAAGAAAACATTTTATCGATATATGGAGATGTCCTATATATCGACAAGTTATCGACATTTTGTGTATCATACGAGGAAATCTCTTGTGTTATATCTGTATAAAACTTTTTGGATATAAACAAGTTTACTGATTTAACCAAACACTTAAAAGGAAATATAACTATATTTACTCTAGTACAAGTGAGAAAAATGGTAATATATGCCAATCATCATATTATATTCTGAATCTCTCTTAATAACAAGATCAAAAACATTTGAAGTTAATTCATTTGAAGTTACTTATCAATTTTTTTAAGGAAAAAGATATATTATTAAATTTAAATCAGTGGTAATTAACTTCATTTGATGGCTTCTGTATATAGTTATACAGAAGGAGTTAAACACACAAAAGGTTTCCATTTTTTATTAACAAAGAGCTCCGCTTGCAGTGGAACGGCAAGGCTATGCATTAACGATTTTTTACTTATTTTTTCCTTTTTCTTTTTATATTTTCCTCTTAATTCGTTTATTTTCGCTATTTCGCTTCATTTTTCTGTTTTCACGATTACTCGAAAAAAATCTCACCTTCCTTTCAGAATCGACGTATATCGTTACATCGCGCGTGTTCTTACATAGGAGGTCCTTATATCGAGGTTAGACTGTAGTCATCCGGCGTCTATTCTTTGGCCTGAGTCACGGTTGGTGGTCAGTGTCGGCCATCCAGGAATTTGGTGGTATATGGAGCCATGGAGGCGGGTTTCGACATCTGTGACATCTGTATTTGGCAGCACGAGAGACACACGATCGGGGAAAACTATGTCTCCGGGCATGAAGACCCCAACAGCGCAGTTTGGGTGCTTTGTCAGACATGCTTGCAGGGTTTGGCCGACGCGGCCTCAATGCGGACACGTTAAGTGGTCTTGCCATGTGGCGTGCCCTCGATCATGGCTTCTACGTGACATGTCATATTCATCGGGCAGTCACGATCCAGTAAAAGAGAAGTGACAGCCACGTCATGTCATCGCACCGGATCGTTATGGATCGGATTCAGTACAGCAATTTGCCCATGCAAACCGTTCGCTTTAATGTTTACACCGGCTACTTGATTCAAGTGTATGTGACACCAAAAGGAGTCTTACTTGAATGTTCATCTCCGTAGGAGTGCGTCTCCTCCATTCATCTCCTCCATCTCCAAATGGAGGAGGTATATGCATACTCATTAATTTATATAAATAAATAAATAAAAATAGTGAGATTAAATAACAATATTCGACCCAGTGAACTTTTTCTACAAGAAGATGAGGCCTTTATAAGACGATGAGGGCCGTTCTGCACACAAGACTTGTAAGTATTCTTTTGTTTTTTTAGCGACCAAATGCAAGAAAGGTAATGAGGTTCATACGACCAAGTATAGAAAAGGTAACGATGTTTATAAGTGAAATAAAACTATTTATTACAGAAGTTTAATCTTAGTTTTTAAAATTTAAAAAGATAAGTTTACTAAGTCAGTTCACCCTTTTTACGTTAAATCATTCTCTTCTAACTGCTCGTAAAAGAGACCTCGTTGCTTCTCTCAACTGTGGTAAATCACATACATATAACTGTTTCAAAAAGAGAACTTTCAGAACTAGTATTGAAGCTAAAAACTAATCATCACGTGCGTGTAATTTTTAATTTTCTCACTTGTAGTTTTTATAGCGTGTGAATTATGTTTCTTATTTAGAAATCTGGATCTTCTCGTATCTCTAGGTCCGACTATCATTTAACTTTTGGAGATAAATTTGAGTTTTCCTGTCAACTTGTTAAAGAGTTTTCAAAAGATATTTATATTTGTTCCGATAACTTCCAGCGAGCCAAACTTAAGTTTCTCTAAGCTGATCTTACATACATATTATTCTCAGTGAAAGTTCTGGATTTCAAAGTAATAAGTAATGAGTAACTGGTAATATTTATTCCAAATTATTATTTAGTGTATATTTATATAACCTATCGATAATTTAAAAAACAAAAAACAAAAAACAAAAAACAAAAGCAGAATATAACTCAACAACAACCATTTCATAATTATTTCCATGTCCGTCACCATGTTCGCTTCCTTTGCTATACCTTGTTTCCTGGTTATGAATGAGAGTTTTCGTGGGGATTAATGAATGTGTACATGCATGTACATATATTAATATGAATTAAATATAAATAAGTTTCGAAGTTTTGGGAAGTTTTCCATTTTGGGCCGGTTTTTACTTTCACTACGGGAGAAGAGGTCTGGTAGCGAAGAAGAGACTGTACTTACAGAAGCCAGAGAAGAAAATGTGCAGAGTGGATATAAGACCCAACAACACTGAGAGTAGATTGTTGATAAATTGTTGTGAGCTAATGATACCAGAGGAATTATAGTGTTGATGAGATAGTTAATATGATAATTAATCTATTGAGTGAAAAATCAAAATGTTCAGAGTGAAGATGAGAGGAATTCTAGTTCGGAAGTAAAGTCTTCACCGGAGAGCTTCAGTAAAAGAGATGATTGCCGGTCCTAGAGTAAAAGAAGAATGTCGTGTAATGTATGTAAGCTTGTTATTTCATGTATTTTATGATACGTAAGCTGAGATTGTGTTTCAATGCTGAACTGGAAGTCTATGGTGTGGTGTTTACTCTATTTTTGTGTTATTATTTAATTTTTCTACTTCCAAGTGTCCACTAGAGTTTATAGTCTTGTATGTTACTTCTCGTGAGTTGCGTTCTGACTTGATCATCAATAGCGAAAGCGTTGTCCAAAATTCATCTAACTCAAACCCTAAACTGTTTTTCATGTTTTCTAAAACCTCAGATTAAAAACCAAGACTCGCAGAAGACTAACAGATTATCTTAAATCTGTCTTATGGTTGTTAAATCTCTTGTGCTTATTAGAAAAAATTTTAAGAACTGGATCCGGAGATGAATTTTTTTTAAAAAAAAGAGTATAAAGATCTTCAAAGATATTCACGTGCTGCGACTAATTCGTACAGGTAAAAAATTATATTTCGAGATATGTGGTAAAACATTTCACAATGTTACCTGTGTAGTTTAAATTTATTTATTTATTATTATAATATTCAAAATAAAACCATTAATTTCAACATAAACTAACTCAAGTAATCAACGCTAAGCGGTACGTGTGCATCTTGTCTCGCACTACTCTGTGTCTGTCTCATCAAAACTAACTCTCAACGGACGGGGTAAAGTGTGCTTCCCGGCAGAAAGGGACAAGCGACCGGACACGGCTCTAATAACATAGAAAATTCTTCGCGAGCTCCACGTGTAACAGCTGTACTCAAGGGTCAGGAGAGTTGATTTCAAACTGACAATCACGGGCAGCACCGTCTGCTGCCGGTGAGAGAAGAAGGACGAGACATGGCATAAGCCACGTGGTCGTGAAACTGCAAACATACGGTCGCTGAAATTGTCGAGAGCTTCGCTAGCGCTGCGGGGACCATTGCGATCATGCGGAAAGAAAACGACAGGACGCTGCTCTTCCTCCTGCTGTCGCTGCCAGCGCAGCTGAGAACCGGAGAAGTTACAACCAAGCCTGAAGATTTTTGAGCTGATAGCTGATAAGTTACGGGGAACGAGGACAAGAAGAAGCACAGCAATACCGAAACAGGAGCAGTGAGATGGCGTCGAACGTTTGTTTGATTTGAGTGTTTGCTGCGGAAGGAAATTTGCTTCCTGCTGCTGGTAGGGCTGAATCGGAAAGTGGAATATCGAGGAATTTAGGCAGAGTACTGGTTTCAGCAGGATTACTGAACTGTAAGTGCGTACATGTGTGTGAACGGGCTCTCTGCCTCGGAATAATCATGTTGCCTTCCGCAGCTGATCTCATTGCAGCACGAGAACGAAAATATGTTCTTATCTGCTTTTTGTTTCTTACTGGCGTAGGGCTGGATCTGCTGGGAACGTAACACTTAAAGATGGGAGCAGGGATAGAAATCCGAGGATCTGAGGAGACAGATGTAGTGAGTAGAAATTTCTCCGTTTGACAATCGAGATTTGTTGCCTATTTACAGGGTTTAGAGCTGAGCTTCTCATCGGAGCAATATGGGGATTATGAGCACTGTGCTGGGTCTGGTGGGCTTCGGATGGGGAATCGGCATCGGTTTAGTAGTTGGCTACTTTATTTTCATCTATACTCAACCTATGGATGTGAAGGTACTCCGCCGTCTTTCTCTCGCTTGGCATCTACCTTTCTGCTTGCATGGGCGTAAAGGCGACCGCAGTTTTATCAAAAACTTTAAAGAGATTAGAACCTGCTTTGTGGTGATATGCTGGTCACCACAAAGCGTAATTTGGGTATGTACTTGTCGACTGATCCATGTGAACGCGGGTGGCCTTGCGCATTAAGTTTCCCAGCTGACAGCTGAGCTCGAGGATACGCATGCACATTTCTTTCTTTCTTTCTTTCTTCTTAATTTGGGGTAGTTAGGTGTTTTAGTGCATACCTGCTCATTACCTACAGCTGTTTCAGCGACCCGTGTGCAGAAAATTGTTTGCTACTGTGTTTCTGGGTTGTCTAACCCTGCTCGCTTGTTTGCCCCCTTTGCAACTACTGCTTTATGAACAGATGTGACCCTTCTTCCTTCTCCCAGGTCTTTAAACTGTCTGTATTACTCGCTCCTGGTGTTTCTCTCTGGGTTCTGTTTTGCCGGTTACATTAAGTGAGTGTAGCACTGTTCTTGCATCGAACAGCTATACTCATGGACCGACGTAGATATTGTGCTCCTGCTGCTCGTTTAGACCTCATTTTCTTCAAAAACCGCATACGTGGATTTGACTGCGCTGCATATTGTACATGTCTTCATACCAGGGAGTACTATGTCCGGCAATGTGCTCTGTGCTATGCATTCCCGTTGGTCCGCCCCTTGGTTACAGACATTGGGTAACTTGATGGACGGGCAAATACAGGCTCCTCTTTTACTACCTCTGTCTGCCTTGTCCTCTATTCACTCACTAAATCTGTTATCGGTATCTTCGTTCTGCTTGGATAACCTTCGTTTCTTGCAATGGATTCTATGGTTCAGCGTTATCTACGTTTGATTTCATAACCTTCGCTTCTTTCAACATTGCAGTAGACAAATCTAGTTTGACTTCAATTCGGCAAGGGGTTTGCATTTAGCCTTTGAAGCATACTGCATTCGTTCTCTTGTCATTGTCTACTTGAATTCGTCTACATACCGATGGGAACCTATTCTGGAAATGCGCTTCGCACTACACATTTCCATCGGCACACCCTCTGGTTATATGACAATTCGCGAACTCTGCTCGGCATTGTTAGCGCACATTCGGCCCCTAATTGATTCTCACTGTGTACTTGGCTGGACTAATTGCGTGGTACCCCTATACTAGAGAGTGGTCCTTGAGCATATCTTCCATTCTCGACGTATGAAGATAACTTGATGTTCCCATACATTTATTTTCTTTCTTTACTACCTCTGACTGTCTTCTCGCTGTATTCACTCGCTAAATCGGTGCTCCTCAACTCACTTAAACTAACTTGTTCTGCGCGGGGTTCTCTTGGCTATCTCAACGTTTCGCCCCGACTGCCTTCGCTTGTTTCACTATTGTAGTACACAACTCCAGTTGTTTCACTTCTGCATTAGTTTGACATCAGCTTTTATATTAGAATCGATCAGATTGCATCAATACATACTGCACTTGTCTTTTGGCACTGGACAGTCGCATTGAACTTTATACCAAGGGGAACCTTTTCTGGAAATGTGCTTCCCACTACACGTTCCCATCGGCACACCCTCCGGTTACGAACAATTGTCTAACTCCACTTGGCAAGTTACCGCACATTCGGCCCCTAATCGCTTCTTACCATGTACTTGGCCGGGCTAATTGCTTGTTACCTCTATACTAGAGAGTGGTCGTTGAGAATATCTGCCATTCTCGACGTATGAATATTTGAACATCTCCCTGGGTTCACTGGGTTTTGGGGGTTACCTTCAGTGTGTGCGAACGGTCCTTGATTCGAACTGCCATAAATTACTTTCTTCCTACATACGGTCGAGCAGAAGAGCACAGTCAAAGTTTAGGCCTTCATTATGTCTTAGTATTGGCCTTATTATGCCATTATCTCAGTAAGGTGTTCTCTAAGTATGTCTTTCGATCCACTTGTTCCTTAGAACTCACATGTCAAAGTCATGACAGTCATTTGCCCGGTAAGAGTGCCTGCTCGGTCTGCGTTGGAGTTTCTCGTGTGGTTTATGTCCCATCGGATTGACCAAGTTTTCGTCACTGTGGTGCAGGATCCGGTTGTCAGGCCGCTGTCTGAGCTGGATGCCAAGACTCTTCGCGGGTTATTGCCGGAAATCCCGCACTGGGTGAAGAATCCTGATTATGACAGGGTAGTTACTGAACCGCATATATTAAAGTACCTGCGTTTCGGGCGTAGTCAGTTGAGCGATGCAAATCTCGTTGTTAGAAGATTTCTGGAAAGGGTGGTAAATCATGGAACTGTGGTTCGCCTCGGAACTCTTAGGAACTTAGGTAAGGGTAAGAGGAGGTGTTGTCGCGCTGTACTGGAACGTGTGACGGCTAAAATCCTTCGCTGCCGTTTGAGACGGCAGCGAAGGATTCGTTGCTGTTGGACTCTTTTCTATCGTGCTCGTTCATATCACGCAGTCAGAAAGCTTTCAAGAGACACGTTTCTTTTCTTTCCTTTCAGCGGTTGCCGTGACTTTAGTTGACTTGTATATCATTGTCTCTGCTCCCAGGTTGACTGGTTGAACAAGTTTATACGCGATCTATGGCCGTTCCTGGATAAGGTGAGAATAAAGTTGCTGTATTGTAGTTGCCTCAGATGTTTGGCTTGGTCTAAGAGTGGCCTTGTCTGCAGTCCAAGCTGAGGTGGTTGTGTACGGTCTGTGCAGTAGGTGGTACGACAGATCTTCAACTTCCCAGTAGCTGACGGTCTCACATGTGCCTTTTTAGCTTCCGGTGCTTACCTGAATTCATGGTGGATGCATATTTACAGGCTATTTGCAGGATAATTCGCGAGCAAGCGAAACCTTACATCGAGGAATATGGCCCCAAATTCAAACTGGAGAGTATTGAGTTTGAGCAGCTTACTCTGGGCTCATTGCCACCCACCTTCGTCGGTACTGGCTCACCTCTCAGTGGAGTGATATCCTAAGCCTAAAAGACAAACACGTTAAACGAGATAATATGTATAAACCGTTTCTTGTTTTTTAGGATGTGAATCAGAGCTCTTATCACATTACGTAACTTTGAGGAGGTCGAAGCATGAGGCAGAGATTTATACCGAGAAATTGTACTAGTGTAGTAGACGCTATTCTATCGGAGGCCCCTGTTCTGAGGTTCTCTAAGCATATGCATTCCTGGCCCAGTCTCTTCCTTACTTCTCTCTTACCCTGTGTTCATCCTTTCCTGCGTGCGGTTCGATATTATGCGTTTATAGTCATTGGGTAACCATAACTTGTTCGGAGGAGGTATGGTTCATCTTTGGAGCCGTCAGTCGTTTCTTAATTCTCTTCTAGAAACCGTGCATCTTAGTGTTGCTTTCATATTGGCATGTATTCTGAACGTTACTTTGTAGTGAAAGAACGGAGAGAGGTCTGTGTATGAACCGGCGCAGGCAAAGTCTTAGCCTGATGCTGAATTGTGCTTACAGGAATGAAAGTATATGACACACAAGAGAAGGAGATGATAATGGAGCCTTCATTTAGATTCGCTGGGAATCCGAACATCGTTGTTGCTGTCAAAGCATTTGGAATGAAAGCGACAGTGCAGGTGGGTGTCAATCTTCCTAGCATCGAGTGTTGTATTGGTGCTGATGAGTGTGTAGAAGTATGTCTACTGTTTGCCAGGTATTTCTCCGGGCTGGGCGTCTGTAGCGGTTAGTTTTTTCTCGTTACAATTTCTCATAACTTGCACTTTTTCTTCGCGTCAGTTGGTCGATGTGCAAGTATTTGCAACTGTTCGGGTGACGCTGCGACCCTTAATTGAAACGTTCCCGTGCTTTTCGAAGATCGTCGTCTCCTTGATGGAAAAGGTAAATACTGGGAAAGACTTACCTGTTTTCTCGCGTGCGCTTGATGCATTTGCTTTCCTTCTTGTATGAAATGGAACCATGGCATACGTAAGCATCGTAATACAGTGCTTGGAAATGTCCTTTTAAGATAGAACATAAGTTGGACCGAACATTCATAAGAGCGGCATATATACAAAAGGCTCATAATGCTTTTATGCTAAGTCGTAATGGTATTATTCACGGAATGTTACTTACCATGTCAGTATTACTGAATTATATTTCACAATCTATACCGTATCTTTGGACTCACAAGTGTGTTGGTAACTTGTTGACAGCCTCATGTGGATTTCGGCTTGAAGCTCTTAGGTGGAGATGTCATGGCAATTCCAGGTGTTTACAGACTTGTCCAGGTGCGCGCGACGTAGGGCTTCGTCAATCTACCAAAACAGTTTTGGCTTATACTCCTTCAGCAAGATTTGATGGGCTGAAGTGCATCTTTTTCCTATGTACAGGACATTATCAAAGAGCAGATTGCGAACATGTACCTTTGGCCGAAGTCTTTGGAAATCAGTGTGGTGGATGATGCGGAGTAAGCTGGCTTGAAGCCTTAAAGCTGTGTAATGACTGTTTTTGTTCAACGATTCCGGTATAGAGTTGTGTCAGTGAAGTAATGAATCGTGTCATTTTGTCTCGATGCCACTTGCAGTGCTGCGAAGAGACCTGTGGGAATTCTTACTGTGAAGGTTGTGAGAGCTAAGAATTTGAAGAAGAAAGACTTCATGGGTAAGTCTGATCCGTACGTCAAACTCCACCTTGGAGAGGGCCACCACTTCGCGAAGGTCACAAGGACAATGAAGAGTAATTTGAATCCCGAGTGGAATGAATCCTTCAAGCTGATTGTGCATGATCCTGAAACTCAGAACCTGGAACTTCACGTCTACGACTGGGAGAAGGTAACTTTATACGTTTTGCTTGTCTCTTGTCTCTACTTACTGCGTTGCTTTGCGCGTTTGGGCTGGCGGTAAGTTGCATGGTGTACTAAATTTCAAAATCATCTGGAGGTTAGATCCATTAGTTATGAACCTCGAGTGTTTCTTCTTTTTCTGTGGTTAACAATTTTGACGTGTCCTGCAGATTGGTTCTCACGAGAGGATTGGGATGCAAGTTGTTCCTATAAAGGACTTGGTTCCAGAGCAGACTGAAACCAAAACACTCGATTTGGTTAAGACTATGGACCCGAATGATCCTTCCAACGAGAAGCAGAGAGGATCTCTCACGGTTGAGTTGAACTATAAACCATTCAAAGAAGAGGAAATGAAGGACATCGAGGAGGGAGACGAAGATGGAGAAGTAGAAAAAGCCCCGGACGGTACACCTGCTGGTGGAGGTTTGTTGGTCGTGGTTATTCATGAAGCAGAAGACGTCGAAGGCAAGCATCATACCAATCCATTTGTTCGTGTAGTCTTCAAAGGAGACGACAGGAGAACGAAGGTAAGTTTCGTCAGTAGATTTTGCTGGTTTTCCTCTTTATCCAGATTGTCGTTCTTTATTCTTCATCGCGCATAGGAATTCCGAGTGTATTGTTCATGTTGGCTGTCACTCATGCCTCCGGGATTTTTCATTTATTCGTGCGTCCCTGGAAAGTTTGGCGGATGTGTGTAAATATGATTGGTTGAAGACTGGATTTGCTTCTGTGCTGGATTTCTCATACTGAAAGTATAATGTGAAACTGCAGCATGTAAAGAAGAACAGGAATCCCAAGTGGGACCACAAGTTCGAGTGGGTGCTGGATGAACCACCTGTTAATGATCGAATTCACATAGAAGTTATCAGCAAAAACTTGGGATTCGGGTACCATATGAAGGTAATTATCTTTAGGTTCGGTTTCGGTTATAAGTCCATATCATTAGATCTGCTAGTCAGTTACTTCCTCGTAATTTTGGCCGGTCACGTCTCCTCCCTGGCAGTGGTGGTGCAGCTTTTGTTTGATTGAAGGTCTTGTCTCAAGGCGGGGTTTGATCGTGGGATGCAGGAACCGTTGGGTTACGTTGACATCAACTTATCAGATGTTGTGAACAACAAGCGCATCAATGAGAAGTATCAACTTATAGACTCTGCTAACGGGAAGATACAGGTAGAGTTGCAATGGAGACCAAGTTAAATTAACAGTAGCTATACTAGAACCAGGAAGGTACAGATAGAGTTACGACAGAGGTTACGTATACGTCCAAGAAATAATGTCTAAGCGTCATTCTGAAGATTAGGTAGGTTATAGTGCTCAAACACCTTGACCAGGGGTGTGTGGTGTTCGGAGGGGTCGGGAGGGATATTACTGAATGCCGTGTGGGCTGCCACCGAAGCTCTCGGTTCAGGTGTATCACCAGGCCTAAGGCAGGTGGTTTAGAATCTGGAAGCGCGCAGTCGAGAATAAGTGGACGAGGGAGATGGATATCCTTGAACCAGTGCGCATGAAACCGCCTATCTGATACTCTGACGCGTAACTGACATGTTAGGGAGTGATGAAACTGTATAGTAAGTAGTACTTGTTCGATACCACAAGTTTGAGGTTTGTGTACAGTGCAACGCGTTGCACTGCAGAGCTTTGTATAATGCTGAAGTGTTTATTTTAGTTGTGGGCTGCCTTATTCGCTCTCGTCCGAGTTTCTCCATGTGAATTAGATGCAGTGATCTTCGTTTGTCATATAATAGCATCGTTTCTGAATGTATCTATCACATCGCCACCGCGACACTGGACACGGCATTGAGAGATCCAGTCGCCCGTCTTCTGTGAATGTAATGTACCCAAGTGCGAGGTAACAGGTTAATTCGACAGTTTCTTTTGGCACTTTATAGATACGCCGTTCTGGAGAAAAAGGACGTTTACCGCATTCTAGAACACAACACGCGAAATACGCGAGTTTCTCCATGTGAATTACATCCAGTGATCTTCGTTTGTCATATAATAGCATCGTTTCGGGAAGTATCTATCTCATCTCCACCGCAACACTGGAGACGGCATGGAGCGATCCAGTTGCCAGTCTTCTTTGAATCTAGTGTACACAAGTGCGAGCTAACAGGAAAATTCGACAGTTTCTTTTTCTTTTCTTTTTATTATAGATACACCGTTTCTTTTAGTGTGTCTGGGGCATCTACAGTGCCCTGGCGGAGATGTAAATGCCCCGACACACTAAACTAACCAAGGCACTGTAAATGCTCCCGCACATTAAACAGTCTCGGTAACCAGTCGGTCTTTCAGTCGTGGTGCATGGGAAAATCCGGTGGCACATAGAACAATGTCGGTAACAACCTCTATACTATATTGATCTCGTGGTTTATGAGAAAATGCGGGAGACATTGTTTTCTTCATTTATCTCGTGTATCGTTGTGGTAAGTTTCCGTCTTATATCTCTATCGAATCAGGAGACGTGTTGCATATCTTTTTCTCTTGCGCGTGTGATTTCAAAGAAACTTGGCAACTAGATCTTCTCGGGTGGTGTCTAGTGTTGGGATGGAGATGTACTTTAGGAAGAAAACTGGGTCATGAGAATCCCATTCGATAGAGATAAAGTCTGGAATTTTACTGAACGATATATGAAGTAAATATACCGTGAAAGAATTACGTTGATTGCATCTTTTCTCACATCTTATGCCAAAAACTCGATTGGTTATAAACATAGTTTAGTGTTGTTGGGACATGCACAATGCATGCAGATATTCTTAGTGCATCTCTATCGAGCCACGTAATGTGCTTTTGTATTTTTAAAGTAATTTATTCAATAAATAATATAGTATATTTTAATTTAATGGTGATTCTAAAACATCAAAAAGTTATTTGGAGAACTACAGTGTCATAGTATTTGCACAAAAGGTGTAGCTAAGAATAAGTGAAGTATTTGGTTTGAAAGATACGAGAAATTAAAAAATTAAATAACAACACATGGATAAAATAATTTCATTTTCATTTATGATTTGATATGGTAAGAAATTACAAAATTATTTTGAGAATTTCATTGTTGTATTATTCATTGTCATTTAATGATTTGATATGGTAAGAAATTACAGAATTATTTTGAGAATTTCATTGTTGTATTATTCATTGTCATTTAATGATTTGATATGGTAAGAAATTACAGAATTATTTTGAGAATTTCATTGTTGTATTATTCATTGTCATTTAATGATTTGATATGGTAAGAAATTACAAAATTATTTTGAGAATTTCATTGTTGTATTATTCATTGTCATTTAATGATTTGATATGGTAAGAAATTACAAAATTATTTTGAGAATTTCATTGTTGTATGAATGTAAGTTTTCAATCCAAAATTTAGAATAGTTCTCATTTTTTTAATGTGTACAGAATATACAATTAAAGTTTAGACCTTGAAAAAGTCTCTCAGTTATCCTTAATTGTTTCATCAAACTCTTCATGTGCACCTTCAACTCACGGACTTGAGTGAGTTCTAATGTCTAGATCTCTCCTTTTCTGATACTTGATTTCGATTTTCATCTCGTAAAATCTTTAAAACATCGGGGTATCTCTCTCATCAAACTGATCAAGCTTGTTATTACTGTTAGAAGCACTTTCATACCCAAATCTTTTTTCATATTTCTTTGCTGTTGTTGCAAAAATAGTGTGAAAGCGTCAAGTATTTGTGCAAAGATTGGATCTAATTGCACCCCTAATATCCTTGTCGATACTTGTATCTTTATCCTCCCAAAAGCATTATCCAATCTTTTCAAAATCATTACATATCTTTCTTCCTGGTCTGCAACATTCTCATGAACAACTAAACTCATCTTTACATTCTTTCATGATGTTGATCACAACAACTTTCCATCTATTTTGTATGTATAAAGCTAATCAATACATCCAGAACTTTCACGTCCATTTCATCACTTTGTCATATTATTTTGCACAGAAAATATGACCAAGAATACATGAAGTATCTGGTTGGAAAAAGTATGAGATAACACAGTGTAAAGTGTAACAACATACGAACTTAAGTTTCAAATCTAGAATCTAGAGTATTTCTGCAATATATACAAAAATTTAATTCCAGACTTCATATATCTACACTATTTTCACAATGCCATAATCCAAAATATATCAACTTTCCTATATAGCCCTCTAAAATATCTTCTTAATGATATCCAATATGTTCGACATGGACCTCCATACCACAAGTACACATCTTCAATTTTTTCAGCAGATTCCTCTTATGTCTTCCTCTTACCATTCAACTTCGAGACAGATCTCGAAGTTCACTTGAAACATATTTTCCTACAATCTGATCTCCTAAATTTTTCTTCTCGAACAGCTAGTTCTTACGATATCTGACACACCCCCAAAGGATCATCAGACTGGAAGTTACGCAATGAACTTGAGTGGGAAGAAAAAAATCTCTTCTGTTCTGAAATGCCCTAATGCTAGAAACTTCACCTTACATTTCTCTATCGATAGTAAATAGTTGTTTTGAAAATAATCACAATAAAGCTAAAGGACAATCTTGATTTGAACCCTTAGTCCTTGTACATATTCCATTATTCCATGAGAGTTAAGTCATCAAAAGAATTTTGTGCATCAAAATAAACCTCTTGGTTATAAGAGTAACTAGAGGTTTAAGTGCAAGGTTTCTTGGAGAGATCTCATAAGTCATCATTTTGAATCACTTGGATCACTATGCGATGGAGAATTAATATTGAGAAAATCGTTTTCATTCAAATGTTATATGGAGAACAACGTATTCAAGGAGAGTAAGTAGAAACACATGCATGAAGAATTAAGAGAAGAAGCCGTTGTGATGTTGTTGATGAATTTACTAGAGCTATTATAGTTGGCTTTGGTTTTACCATCTTTGTAAGAGAAGGGTAGAAAGATAAAGTTGATGGTCTTAAAGGAAAACAAGTAAGCAAAGAAGTAACAACATTATTTTATCGCAAAAGAATATAAAAAATAAACAATATATTTGAGTGTTTAGAAATGAAGAGGAATAACATAACCGTAAGATCTTAGAAAGAAGAGAATGAGTTTAGAAGTATCTTGAAGAAATACAGAATATTAACTTAACATCAAAAGAATAATAGTTGAAAGTAAATAAATCAACTAAAAGGTTAAAATATATATTTCTTAGATTGCAAAGTAGTTTAGAAACAATAGATGTAACCAAATTAGAATTCTTGAACCTCAATAATTTGTTATGTTTTGTGGTATTGATGTATATAAACTATGATGAATGAAGTCATCATCATCAAGATCGTCATCATCTCTCTTCAAAATCATATATTTCTTTCATAAAAATCTTCTCCAGATTAACGTTGAATGTTTAGAATTTTGATGAAAGTTTGTTATCAAACTATTGTAATTTGGATGTTTTACTTTTATTTACTTATTAAAAAGTCTTTACTTAGCAATCAATATGGACAGACAGAACATTTCAACAAGATTCGAACTTAATGGTTATAATTTAGAGTTGAAAAAGCAATTTACATAAATAAATTAAACCACCATTGTTGTAGATTATTAGGGCAGTTCTTTATATGATAGTTTGCAAATTAACTATCCATAGAGACAAAAATAATTTTAATATGATCACAAAGAAGAAAGTTATGATCTTCGATAGTTGGGAGGATCTAGATTGGATTCATGAACCACTTGTAGTGATAGACCAGATATAATGATGACATGTGTCATATCGTGGATCAACTTCTACACCTGAACCAAATTTAGAGATGCCCATTATCTTTCCAAACTTCCAAATACGCTCATGGGATAAAAAATCAATTTTTCAATTTTTAGATCGTCACTCTAATTGCATCAAGTGATAGAGCTTGCTGTAGTATCTTATAGTTTCTCATAGTTTCTCTTGTTGTAGTGGGTACTTCATTTATTCCATTTGGACTCTTACGGTGGAGATATGAGATTCATAAGATGAGGAAATCAAGCTAAGTCTTAGCTTGGTAACGTTGATTGGGTGCAAAGGACATACTTGATATAATCCATGTTGCACTATGAGTTGACATAAGGAGGCAACTTAAAGAGTTAGTTTGTATTTGCGATCTATTGATGGACGCTTCAGAGACTGACGAGAGGATTGAGAGATCTTATGCATGCACGTAAGGTATAAGTGGGTTCAGATTGTGTATACAATGCATAGTTAGACGGGTTGTGAAGTGGTGGATTGGATTGAGAGTTAAGGGGAGAACTGAGAGATAGTGAGGGAGGAAAGAAGCGCCTCAATTTCTTGCAGATAGTTGGACCGTTCTAGTCATTCCGGAGTCTAAACTTGATGTCTTTGGATCCTTTGCGATGAGAACATTGAGATCCATAAGAAACAGAATATCACACAAAGATCTTTAAAGAGATATTTTTGTCAATTTTCATTCATCTATGACTTGAAGATCATCGAACAACAAATATCAGTAAATAATTTTTCAGTAAATTATATCGCTCTAACTCTCCGTAGATCATAAAGAACAATACAGTGCGAGCTATCAACGAGTTCACCAAGTGTTGATAGCTCACACTTAGTAAACTTCGTCGGGTATGAAATACCAACTAGTTGTTATTTCACATATTTGGCTAGGATAGTTGAATGTGAGCCTCACACACCCAGCCAACCTCAATGAGTGTTAAATAAAAACATATGTTATTTCGGCACATCCGATCATCTCCATAATAACAAGAATTTCATTCTATTTCATAGAATGAAAGTTAACTCTTAGCGATGTGTCGAGTGTTCATTGATATCAAGAAAAATTTGCTTTGATACTTGATATTATACTTTTCCTCCTCGTTCTTGATGCCGATGTGATAAAGAGGTCTTTATATACTTATAAGATAAGATCGTTCATGGATTGGATTCTTGTGTTGTGTGTAGCAAGTGAAGTTGAGTAATCGAGGATCGATTTAGATCCAGTTTTCGCTTTTTGTGACCAAAGTTTTGTCATTCTTCTTGAGAAAAACTCTAGTTACTTGTTTGAGGTGTCATTGGGATCAAGATGATATATATGTCTTCTCTTATACATCTATCAGGAAAGAGATATCTCAGATCAAGCGACCCGTTTTGTTGTGTGTGTGGTTTTAAGTAGCATGAGGAGTTTTGGAAGCTCTATCACTTGCGATTAAAAATTTAGAGACATCTTAGCTGTTCGGAGTCAGATTTTAAGGTTCTTGGAGCCAAGACGTCAAAAAGAATACCATCCATATCTGAAGATCCGTTTGATGAAAGGAGGAAAGTTTTAGATAAATCTTCTTTCATTTTTTTGCTATGGTTTTTGTGGATTAGATCTAGATCTCTTTGAGTTCTAGTTGGTTATGTGTGGCTTGTGATAGTTAGTTTTTGCTAGAGGTTTCTACATGAATGGGTTTTGGGTCATGGTTTAGATTGTGTGATATAGCTGCAAGGCTTCTTGTTAGCAAAGGAGCGTTTTCTTTTCTTTGAGAATACTTTCTTTGCTGTGGTTCTTGTCTTAGACTTGGATTGGGAAACTTGTTACAAGACTTGGGTGCATATTACAGACCATCAGTTCTGCTTATCAGTTTTGTGTTGAGAGAAAACAATGTGATGATTAATATATCTAGCAGATTTTCATGAAACTTGTTCTCGTGCTTGTTTCTCTTTTTTGTCGTTGTTCTGCATTGATATCTCCACAACCAAGAACTTCATTTTTTTAAACAATATTCATTCAAAATATGATACGATAACGAGTACGGTCGTATCATAATGAGTGAGATTGATAGGCTTTCAAGAGCGATATTGATAAAGCTTTCACATATTTTCCGAGCATCAAATGGTATCCGAAGTCTATTAGAACTTAGTGATGATATCAATTAAGTTATAAAAATGCTTTACAATTTAACATGTACATGCATAGATTACCGGAGATAGATTATTATGTTTTCTCGGTAAACGGATACATGAAAAATATATGATAGTGAATATTTTGTAATTATTGTTTTATATCTCGTTCTTCATGAACCTAGAAGTCTCTATAGATTCTGATCAATCTGACGTACTATCTTTTTGTATAAGATGCTCTATGCCTCACTTTCGTTCTCCTTGCATGTGATCTTACAACCTAATGTACATATGGAGTTTTTGGCTCTTTTTAGATTATGAAGTATCTCTGGTCATAAGAAACTATTCAGAGTTGATCTACAAGAAGCACCTAGCTCTTAAGCACAAATTGTTTCTACTTTCTAGTTATAGAAGTTTCACGAGAACATTGAATCTCTAAAACATGTACTTAAGTCAAAGATTAAGCTCTTTATTAACTCTACACTTTGTAATTCATTTTTTAACGAACCACATGATTGATTTTGAGAAATCTTGGAATCAAGTTTGTAAGGTTTTTAATGATTATTTTAATATAATGTAAAAGTTACATAAATAATTAGAATATAATAGACTAATTATTTACTAAAGATTAAAGATTTAATTATTTAATATCTGCATTCAAGACATAAGTTATCAAATTTGGAATAAACCATTTAAACTGAAAGTCAAGTTTTAAGTTCTCTGTTGTAATTTTCTGGAGTATTAAATTAGATTTAAAGTTGATAGTTCACTATTCTTGCAATAATAAATCATTATAATTCAAAGAAAGGCAACATAAAATTATATTAAAAGGATCTAGATTTTAAAATTTTATCTACAAACAGTGATAAATATATTATATCACTAAAATAAAATAAATGTTTAATGATAGTACTAGTATTACTTTTAAGCGACTTTCTCGAAACAATGGAGATATGCAAATGGTCCAAAGCAAAGCCATCATTCAGAGGTAGAGTCTAATAGCTATTTTCTTCACTGCGGCAACTTGTTACTACACAAGAATTTATGCAAGTCTTTCCTTCGAGGATGGCAAATGGTCACATCTCTCCTATGTACCATTCATATATTCCATCTTTATATTAATTAGTAGTGAATGGTTTCTACAGTACCTTGTTATTCACTAACAACTTCTTTACATTCACGTGTATGTGATTCCTACACCCAATGTGGATTAGTTATGATGCTGGTTGGACGTGGCTTATTCTTCCTAGAATATGTGAATTATTTAATTTACACACCTCCTAAATATGGAATGTTTGAATTAAATCTTTTGATACTGGCATTAAGGAGAAACAGAAGAAAAAGTTAAATCGAATTGAAAATCTACATTTAATTTATTACCAAATTTTCCTACGAGCAAATCTGATAGTAAATTAACGCCTTGCATAGTTGCGAAAGGCACCTCCAACGTGCGTAGGCATACTTTATTTGCATTAGTCTTGTGTGAATGTTTTAAACAAGATCTGCATAGTGCGAAAGTAGATATAGATTTGCGGTCACCGTGAGAAGTTTATTTTTAAGTATGGAAGCCCAAGAGCATCTCCAACGTCTAATACGTCCCATGTATACTTCTTTAATTCAATTTACCTGTATTAGTTCAGGGTGGATTGCTTTGAACAAGATTTACAGAATACAAAGGCGGAATTAATTACACTATTGTGGAGAGCATTTGTTATAGTATTATGGATTCTTTTTGTATTTAATTCTTAGATATTTTTAAAGTTTTATAGAGTATGAAACATTGAGGCCTCCCGGACACAGATGGACTCAAAGGAAAGGTCCACCGCAACAAACTATAGAAACACAACGGACTGAGAAATTCATGAGTGGATGAATTCGAATTACAGATTCATAACACTAACGAGACAGTCCATGATCGAACGAGGGACACTTTCTATGACTATCTGTCGGACTAAATTGTCATGTTCCTCAGTGATTACAAATGATTATTATTACGAGTGATCACGAATATATCAGTGACTCGCGATGAGACTATCTTTGAAGTCTTCTATTGAAGCTATGGCTACATTGAGTTCAGGTGGATCTTACTTTTCAGCCTAGACTTCCGAGCTGGCACGGAACGCATTTGCAGATGACGTGGCTTGCATACATTACAGAATGCACAAGGAGGAAGGAGAGAGGAAAATACACACCCACACATGAACTGACCTCAAGCAGGAGGAGCACAACCAAAGATTGATCATATAGTATGAGATGAAAACATGAGACGCAATGAATCTCCAACGGATGGAAAGACCCCATCAAGCTTTACAAAGGAAACAGTGACCGAAGGGTCAAGCAACCAACGCTCCGAAGTGAGAAAGAACATCGGGGCTAAGCCTCGCTATCAGTAGCTCTAAGTTTACCTATCGCTCTTAAAATATCACACATCGATAAATCTAAACTCCTGCATACAGATGCATATGAAGTAGCATCGCTTACTGCAATTGTTCTCTTGTGGATCATGCTTGCTAAGCTCTCTGTAGAACAATAGAAACTCGTTGTCTAAAAAAACGTAATGAAAAAAGAAAGAGAAAGAGAAAGTGATATCTCCTGACGTCTCTCATGGTAAGCTCTTGCATAATCTCAAATAAAAACGTCAAACTCTAAAGCTGTCGATCCATATATCTCCAAGGCTAGGTGATGAAGCAATGTCCCTCCTTGGTCACCTTCGCTGTTGCCGCCATGCTTGCAGCCCATCCTGAGAGATGAGTGATCACATGTGCCGTCATCGAGTCTCGTGACGGATCCGTGACAACCACATCTGTCACTGAGACCCGATCCTCTCTCATCATGTACAAGTCAACTCTCACTTACTCTCTCGTCCAAAAAACATGTCGACGCTTTCTCCATGTCATGTAACCACTCTCCCGTGTTATAGCAAACACAACACCCATGATGACATCATGAGTAGCTATCCACTCTCCACTGTGAGGACAACGACTTGAGGTGTTGACTCGAGGTGTCGAGCGAGACATTACACTCGTAAGTGGACAGTGTCGAAGTAACGGACTGGACCAAGCCTAAGCGGAACCTCACCACTGTAGAGAAGATAGCCGGCGCTAGTCAGAACGCTCTAATGCAAGATCGAGCTATGAGTCAAGAGCTTGCCCCTTGTTCGAACAAGAGCAGAGTCGAGCTCTAGTATCTCATGAGATGGAAGGATAAGCTAAGAGCGCATGAAGAACTTGCTGGAAGTGATGTTCCTCAGAAAAGACTTTAGTCTGTGAGATCCATCGATAGCTAAGGTATCAAATTGGAGATGTGTCTCATGTGCTTCAAGAGTCAAACTATCTCTTGTCTCACGGAGACACATCTGTAGTGGGTAAGAACCATCCTCCGCTTCTATCACATAGCTCTCTAGAATATATCTATCTCGCATGAGAAAACGACAACAGAGCCAAGTTGCTGAGAGGACCCAACTATCCAAAAAAGCTGCCGGAGCAGTCTCCTCCATAGATAATAAATCCATCCCGTCACATGATATCTACAATGATGTCTGTCTAAGTGCAAGAGGTCTTGCCACACACTCAAAGGTCTCCGGTCCTAAGATGTCGCCAAAGACCCTCATGATCCTCTTATCAAACTCTCTAAGGCGCGAGATGAAGATACTGTGCGGAGTAAGTAACTCGAGTGCCGTGCAATGAAAGAGGAAAGGATACCAAAGACAACATGGGGGTCCTCTAACTTAGAGAGATCTTTCATATGCAAAACGTCTTCCGCTAAATCAACATCTAAGAATCGAGAGATGAAGTCCTCTGAACCCACCGGTACTCCAAGGATACGTAACCATCTCTCGGTGTAACAATCCTTCTAGGAGCTGGAGATCTGACGGATCTTCTATGGGGACCAAGTCCTGCACTTTGACATCTTCACTCTCAACCCTACCAAGGTCAATTGCGAGACGAGGTGATCAAATGCATCATAGACTTGGTCCGCCGGACCTATGATATGCGTGTCATCAGCTAGAGATGGAAAAACACAACTTGGAGCAACCAAGGCGATGATCAAGAGAGCTCTATAGTGAACTAAGGCAAAGAGTGATTCATCCAAAAGGTCTCCTTGACAAGTACTTGCAATGGAGGTGACGATTGTAACCTTCTCTATCGAAAGATCCTGCTGGTAATAAGAGGAAGACCATAAAATGATCGCACAAAGAGAATGAGACTCACCAGAGATCCGTGATCATTTGTGAGCTCCCTAAAGATGAAAGCGTAAAAAATGTTATTAAAAGTATTTTCCACGTCCACTTGAAGACAACCTAATCTGGATGGATGTCCAAGAGAGCCTCACAACCTCCAAGCGTCACAACTCCAAACTGATGTGGACAAAGGTAGTCTTGTAAAGTATCGCGAAGCTGAAGAACCATGATACGACTGATAAGTCGTAAGAGAATCTCAACGATGACTATCGCTCGAATCCCTCCGTTATCCTTCATCATGACAAAAAGTCTAGTTGCCCCAAGTACCTGAGTTATAAAATGTGAAATATGTCCTTGAGCTACTGCGGCTGCTACCTGAAAAAACTCCATGAAACCACTAGAGAGGTCGTCTGTCTGAAAACAATCTCATAAGTGCTCGTAGATCATCTCAGACAGACCTCTAGAAAATAGACGTGGAGCTGTACACAAGACCTGGATAAACAAAGATCTATCGAGACATAATGGCTCCTCAAGCTGATAATCATGAACCTCATGTGGTGAGAGATCACCCGGTGGAGGGTGAAGAAAATGCAACAAAGTGATCATCCAGTAGGACATGTCACTGACAAAGGATGCAATGCTCTAGCAGCTCTATTGTACTCTCCAACCTGATCGAACATCCTACAGCGTCGTATGCGAGCGAAAGATGAAATATCACGTGTAGAGGCAGACTCACTCCTATCTCATGCAACACATATTGATTCCTCTTGTAAGGTCGTCCAATCACCAACACGGAATATCTGAAGACGGTTCGTCATCTCTTGATGTCTCACTCTGTCACCTTGATTATAACAGAGACACCAATGGGGTAGTAAGAGGAACAATAATCACGTCGTCTCGTCCTTGATGTTCCGTGTCAACATATCAAGAGATAGACGAAACGTCTACCTCACTCGTCATGAAGAGCACGTGGTAATCGATGGAACAAACGAGGACAAGCAAAACTCATCTCGAACAATCTCAGAATAGTGTCAGTGTGGACTCTCAACCACTCCCACTACTCAAGAGGAACTCCAAGAAGAAAGACTAACGGTGCCGTAATGATTACACATGTAGACCTCTGCTCTCGGTTAACCTGGACATCCCATGTGATCAAATTATAGCTCTTGTGCATCTTTCTCACATGAGACTTTACCCCTTGCGACATAAATAATTCATCGCACACCGAACATAATGTGTCTCTGCTCGATCTTTGATTTCATGAGAAAAAAAATACCCATAGCTGAAAAAAGAAGAGTATCCAACAAACGGTAGTCATAATAAGAACATCTCAGAAATATACTCTTAAATAAAGAACCTTAATCCTCTAAGAATAAACAACACACTATATGTAATAACAAATTCTCTCAAAACTCTTAAACAACAAACTATGTAATCTTAAAAATATTTAATATTCATTCATTTCTTCACAAAATATACTAAATCTTTAAACTAAAAAACAAAAACAAAAATTATATAAAATTATATAAACAAATCTACACTCACCCGCCCCGAAACAATCCACCCTATCAACTCTCAAACCTCCCTTCTCCCGCACTCAGTCTATACAGAACATACAGTATTAGCAGATCTCTCGAGACGTTCTGACCGGCGATCAAGGTGGCCGGTTTGCAGTTGTTCCGACACACTAGCGACAAAGCTGTATTTGAACACGGTCGTTGAAATATGTTTGACTGTCAGAAATATCTAGCCACGTGTCCTTCCAAGACTAGCGTGGTTGGCTTGAGTACGTTCTGCTTGGATATCTGTATGGCCACAAGATGGAAGCAAGCGGCTCCAGCTGGAGGCCTCTGTTCACGCCGTATGGCACAGCAGGGACGTAGCAGTACAGTACGTACCGTAGTAAGTAAGTAGTTCCAGGCTTCCAGCACGTAGTAAGTTCATTCCCCGTCTCGTAGTCGTAGGTAGGTAAGTGTACTGGAGCCGAACTTCAGTTGACGGAGAGAACAATCTGTCCCCCAGAGGTAGGTGGAATGGTTAGTACCTTCCCCTGCAGCTATTGGAGTGTGAGCTCCGAGGTTCAAACCCCTTCTCCTTATACGGACATTCTCGGGCCTACAAACACTGCACGCAATGAGCAGAAATACCAAATTGAATATATGAGTATTATTTATTTATTTATTTATTTCGTTCCATAGATTGACAGCTAAGCTAAGGAGCAAGAACCAGGCTCAAAGATAAAGGTAACACTCAGTAGAATAACTTAACGAAACACATAAAATGTATCATATAAATTTATATATATGTAATAAAAGCGCAGGGACGACTGGTGCTAAACCCCACGCAACTCAGCCGAAAGTTAGTAGGAGAGTGCGGACTGCACGCCATAATTAACTGTATTTTGTTTTTGAAAAAAGGGTTTCAATACAAGCGATTTGAAGCTGTAAAACATGCAATCCCAAAGGTCATCCCACTAAGAAAGAAAAGAATAGTCATATATTTATATAAAAGTTTAATGTAAAGATAAGTCCAAATAACACTAAAATATCGTTTGGAAATTTCAGTTCGACAAATTTAACCAAGAGCAACGAAATGAATCAAGAGCTTTATTTTAATTATAAAAAAGGAGGTCTTTTCCTCGAAAAAAAGACAGCCCCAGCTTATATATGTACAGCCTCAGAATTCGAATGGAAAGAAACGAAGTAATCCATTGATTCCTTCGCGAGGATATTCTGTCGTTGTACCCGAGCCCAAGGGTAGGATAGGGATGGGGGTCGTCCCAGCTTATGGTAGAATTTTACGTACTAGGGTAGTGATTCAGAAGTACGAAGGGAAGGGATCGTGGAAGTGTTAGAATGAGTGAATTAGTACCCAGACAGACAATCCTTTGGAATGAATTCATGAGTGAGTGGGTGACGACTGACTAGACTAGGCCAGTCGTTTCCAGTACTTTCACCGAGCAGCAGCAACAACACCAACAAACGAAGCTTACGCGATAGAACGAGCGTTACTAATATATGGCAGCCAGCCTGAAGCACTTTATTATATATCGGTTTGTCTGAGGAGCTAAGCTTTAGAGCCGAGATCAGGATCGGAACGGAACAGAAGGGGGAGGGGGCGGCGGGGAAGTGGACGATGCCTGCCGTCGACGTAAGCCCATGAGATTTTCATTCCAACCGCCACGAGTCTGCTATGATTGTCGATTCGGGGCTGGACCAGCTCTGCCTTGGGACGCTGGCGAGGGCTGGCTGGCTGGCTGGCTAGTAGGACACGCTTTTTGAGTTGTGGAAGCCCAGGAAGTCCTTCAGCACCCGGCGTTCGCTCGTTTGGTTCGTACATGCTCGGAACAACGCAGCAGCTGCAGCGTAAACATGAACGAATGACTGCACTGCCATACGCAGCTCGATGGACTTGCTTCCGTCTGCTTATCTTGAAGATCAGTAAACAACGTTACGGAACTCTCGATCGGGGAGGTCTTATATATGTAGGGTGTCGACGATCGGCTTATCGTCATAGTTCATGCCTTTTGGTTCTCTGTTTCAACTGGACTGCAAGTGACTGCAACTACGTACTTCCGTTTGGGTATATATATTAGTTCTCAGCTGCTGCATGACAACCGGAAGGAGCGAGCGAGAATCGCTCTGATTGCAGACTGCATCTCCGATTCCCCCTTTCAACTGTAACACTTTACTAGCTAAGATCTGCTAATGGGATCGGAGGTGCCCTCCAGATTATCATGAACATCACGGCCAAACATTAATATTTTCCTCCTCACTGAGATCTAGACTTGCCGGATCTTCCTTAGTTTAAAACATTACCAAGTTCATTCATTGAGTAGGAGGCTTTAACTTTCCATCGTGGAGCTGCTGGTCCGTCGGTCGCCAGTGTTGCTGCTGTTGCTGCTGCTGCTAACCTTTACGTTGATCGATTATGATCATCATGAAGATCATTGTTGTGAGGGCATGCCATGCGTCATACGTGTTCTGTGCAGACCCAGTGAGTGCACTCACGAGGTGTAAGTACTGCAGCTACTGACTTGTAGTTTGGAACCCAAACCGTACGTGAGAACATGCTCGAATGATCCGAAATTCTCATTCACTTGGTGCTCTCCTCCATCCATGTTCGTTTGTTCGTTTGTTCGTTCGTGCGGTCGGTCGGTGGGTCGGTCTGTTTGTCGGTCGGTCTGGTCTAGCGGATGTTCTGAATTCCGGCTGCGCTGCGCTCGAGCGAGCGAGCGAGTGCCATCTCCATAAAGTTGCTTGCTCATAGATGAGTGTTCGTTCGTTGAGCATCCATCGACCGACCAGCCGGAGGATCATCATCATCGATATCGATCTGTCCACCTCGCTCGGAGCTGAGTTCCAGTGCCTCCTGACATCAGAAATCTCTCCAGAATTCGGTTCTGCATGCCCACAAACGAGAACCTGTCGTTCCGAGCTGCTGCATGCTGCACCAAGGTGGGATATATATACGTATCAAGTCAATTTCTCTCTCTCTCCCCTTTTACCAAGGTTAAAGCATAAAATCATGATCGATGCTCCCAACTTAAAGGTTTCTTGAGACGAAACTCGATCGTACTGTCCTTCTCGTAGCGAGACGTTAGGATGCTCGCGTTCAACTTGATATAGATACAGGACTGGTCCACTTTGTGCCTTGAATCTGATATCTGCTTTTCATCTATCTGTATGTAAGAACTGTTTTGCTCTGAGCTTGAGATGCTAGATGGCCTAACAGGTACTCTTAGACTATATACTTATTGTAAAACTGACTGCAGGCGGGAACTTTGCCTTATTCCTCTTGTACTCGACTGTTTTTCCTTTTTCTATATAAGTCTGCATACTCAGAGTCGCAACGCTTGCAATTATACATATTAACATTCATGAGCTTGAAGTTTCTCTCACGTCGATTGTCTGGCTACTAAGCTTCGATGATTGCTTATAATGCCTCTGACTGACTACAAACAAAGCTGACAGTGTGCTTTAGTTAACAACATACTTGCGAGCGAGCCTCAGGTCTCTTTAACAGCATGAAGGTGGAACTCTGTACGTGTTACAGTGATCAATGGAAGTCTCGGTAGGGCACTCATGGAGTTTGTACCTGCTGTGCTGTAGGACCTTCGTCAGTATGCTGTCAGCTGTGTGGGATAGGATATCTTTTTACGTAATATGTGCATTCCACATCTCTACGAACGCTATGTCAGTCTGATTAGTGCTGCTGCTCATGTATAATATAATGTGCTAAATGTGCAAGTATGATTATCGTGACATACGTCATGATTAGATCTAAAACACGAGTCTTATTGGCATCTCCATAGACGACAGTCACACTCGAAAGTACGTAAAGAACGAACGAAACGAACCCACTGCAGAAAGCAAGGTAAACAGACTGGGTGGCCATTGCAAGCATTGTGCGCAGTTATATATACCAAACGCATTGATCAGCAAGAATCCTGATGCTTAGTAACCTAATTAATATACAATTGTCGTTCTTTTGTCAGTTCAGGTAATTCATTCAGAACCCAACAGCGACATATTCCAGGTACGTATCAGCTCTAGCCACTATAGACTTGAGTGACGAACGAACGAACGTAGACTTTCTCTGGAGCATTCGTCATAACACGTGGAAAAACATAACTAATTTAGAATATGAATCGCATGCATGCTAGGAAGAAGAATCCACGATTGAATCAGATGCATTTTGAACTTTAATTAGATTTCCACTTCAGTTGAAACTTGAATGTTTGATGTAAACTGGCATGGAGCAGGAGCAGCAGCAGCAGCACAAAGATGAAGTTGATTTTTGCCGGGCGGGAGAGAATATGCGGCATGAATCTGTGGTCGTAGTAGTGAAGGTGGCCGGCTTCTCCATCAGGTCCGCAAGATCAGAAGAAGAAGGAGAAGAAGGTACGTGGGCCTGACGGGACCCCACGCCACGCCGTCGTTTGGGAATTGGAATTATCATCGTCATCATGGTGAAATTCCAGAAACAGCTCGCGGGGCAAGTTGTGGCAGAATGGAAAGACGGATACTGTGACTACAAGCAGCTGAAGAGGGACGTGAAGCGCATGAAGGAGATCAGAATGTCCATCAGCACGTCGATCATATCTGCAAACTCTCCTCATGATCAGGACACTCGGAATTCCATCTTCCCGGGAAGCTCTCTGGTAGCCTTTTCCGACATGCTTGTGAATACCTCTCGCTTCTTCTGGGTAACAGTGGACAATATAACGGTACTACTAGTCCATCCCTCGCGCTCTTCAATTATTATTTCTTGTGCGTTCCTTCTGGCATTGAGGAAATTTGTAAGTCTCAAAAGCTTCCGTTTTCCTTTTCCGAGTACGAGTATAAAAGTATGAAAGATAATATTTATTTTTACTCGCTCTGTACAAGAAAATATTCTCTTTTGCTCCAATAAACCTCTAAATCTTCATCTTAACATTTCTCTTTCACTACTAAATAGTTTATTTTGAGATGAATCGTCACTTGTAAAGCTAGTGAATAGCTTTAATATGATTCCTCACTTCACATATTATTGGGATGAAGACGGAACCACCAGAAACATATTTTGCATAAGGGTTAAATTTCTCAGTTCTCTGAAAACAACAATAAGTTCTTCTGAGCTACCAAGAGCACTTGTATTCAGACTCGGGGTTTAACGCTCATAATATGCACTATATAATATTATAAGAACCATATAATATATAACCATAATGTACTACCGTAGTAGTTGAATAGTTTACTAAGGGGCACTTTAGTTTGCTCGAGGGGTGAGTAAGTCTGGTCGATCTTGACAGGTCTTGGGGACAGGTCATTACTCTAAACCATTGCAACTATTTCGAACGAATTAACCCTAAATTTATTTCAAACCTAATTAAATGATAGGGGATATATCCTTACCAGAAAGAGAGGAATTCAATACCCTACCAACGATTCCTTGAGTATGTGTTCGTTAGAAGTTCCATTAAAAGAAATTCAGTTAATAGTTTCTTCAAAAAATATATACTTCATACTATATACGAGCAGCGATCCGTGAATCAATAGGAGGGCTTACCATAATAATAAGCGTGGAAGTCCAATGCAAAACTCTTTTCAAGCTTAAAAAGTTCACTATAATAATTGTTTAATTAATTAGATCATTGTGAGATATCAGTGAATGAGTGAGCTTAGATATCAATGAATGAATGAGCTTAATATTTAATTAAAATGCAGTTCTGTTTTGTGGTCTGTCAAGCAGTTAACAGAAAGTTTAACATAATGACATGATTAATATTTGGAAACTTGAATTTTTGAGTTAGGCTTGTAAATGTTATCATGATCGCTGTGATCCGACAGAATGCCCAAACAGTCAAGCCCTCCTTTCTCTGCACTCTTGTCCCTCCGCCATAAGCATAGATCTCGATCGAGTATGAATCTAATTACTTTGAAGTTGCTGGTATCATAATTTCACTTGCTAGCTAGCCATCAGAAATATATTATATCTGCATCTGTATATGAAATGATCTGCTGCAGCTTTGGCAAAAGGAGATCCAGAGACTCTGAGACGACGAAATGAGAAGTTGCTGAATACTTTTCTTGCTTGATCTTGATCAACTGACATGATGATCCTACTAGGTGCATTTTCGTGGACGTCGAAACACCGTTGATGAGGAGAACCTTTATGAAACAGAAATCTGCGGAACTGAGCTGTTGCCCTCGTCACTTATCCCCGTGGACCTTGCGTCAGAGTTCTTCAAGAGATTGGATGCCGAACTGAATAGGGTCAACAGATTTTTCAAATCGAAGGAGGAAGAATACAGTCTGCGTGCACAGACTCTGACGCTTCAGATGGCTGCAGTCCTTGACTTACGCAAAGCTCTTGCCCGTGATGGGATCAAAGTCCCTCATGACGAGACCAAATCAGGTATTGTAGTTTTACTAACTGAAGATCACTTCAATGTAATCACTTCTGAGACTCGTTACTTCCGTGTTGTTCTTTCTCTTCCTTTCTGTGGCGTGGATCGGATCGGCCAGTTAAGCAAACCAAGAGTTTGACAAAGAAGATAGTGAGAGTAGCAGATCTATCAGCAAGCTATGGAACAGGTCTTGCCTCGAAATGAATAAGTTTCTAGCAGGTAGCATCCGAATGAACACCCTGAAAGCTGAATAAGATGAACCAATGTTCATACTAGCTAAGGTCTGTAATCTCAGTGAAGATGGGATGAAGATATGTGCATTATTTCGTGGTCGACTGTGTAGAATGTAGTACTCTCGAAACAAATCTTTTAGTGACATTAGACCTGAGAACAAGATTCAGTCGCCTGGAGTCGAAACCCAAATTAAAGCAGCTGCCTTGTTGTTCTAACTCTTTATGAGTTCAACCTGAAAAAGCCTCTTCTGTTGATTATCTAGTTAAATCCTTCCCGGCTGAAACTTGGAAGGTGAGAACGAATTTCCTCTACTTGGGTAAGTCCCTTTCCTCTCAATAGCTCTAGTAGCTGTCGCTTCTGCTTGCCCCTCATCTTCTCAATTCCATCCTTGTTTCCAGCACCTTCCAGCCAGGACACGGGGTCCATGGTCGGAAGGCTACATCTCTCTCTAAATGTATGATAATGCTTCAATGGACAGAGGCTAATATGCTCGATGCATGGAGCTTACAATCAGGACAAGATGTCGTTGCGAGCAAGAAGCAAGTGCAACAAGCGGAAAAACTCTTACGTGCTGCCTTTGCAGACTTGTACCGTGAATTAGGTCTTCTGAAAAGCTACAGGTACGTAACATGACCGGTTCCTTTGAATTTCATCGACTGATCACTGATTTCATCACTAGATCACTGATTTCATGTCTTAGCTAATACTCATTCAGAATTCCATTCATATGCTTTACATGGCTGCAGAGGACCGGTACTGCAACTGTATGTACATGACTCGCGTGACAATAGTTTCTTCTGGTTAGTCACGTCTCACTTGAATTCAGTCTGATGAATCTAACAAAAAGTGGGGGCTGTCTGGAGTGAGTGGATGCAGTACTGTAAACATCATGGCGTTCTCTAAGATTTTGAAGAAGTATGACAAGGTCCAGGTTTCTAAATACTCAAACCTTTTAACTTGTTTACAATATTAATATCTTTATTAAGTTATCTGAAAGTTGGAATTTATTGCCAGTCCTGAATGTGTATGGAGAGCATCACGTTCTTGGGAATGCTCCATCCAGTAGGCACTTCATAAGACTCTGGAGGCTGGCTAAGAAGGATTGGGCTAACAGAAGACAGACATGAGAGGGGAGAAGAGGGGATTTTATGTGTGATGTATTCATTATTTATTACTAACTGTTTCCTGCGGAATATTGAGTTGATACCAGGTCACAGGTTGGAATGCATCGCCGAGATATTTGAGGGCTGTCGGGACGTCTTACTTAGCCACTTCACAGAAGGTAAGGAAGGAAGGAGTTAGATTATGATTATTATTATTGGTTCCTTTGATCCCGAGAAAATTTTGTCTAAGTTTGAGTTTAAGTCCATGGTAATATTTACTTCCATAATTTTCCTAACCAGCAGCAAATGCAAATAATGATTAGTTACTCCATGAGTGAAATTTTTGTCGAGCCACTGTTAATTTGTTAACAACGACCTGCAGGTGGTGAAGTTAATGGACAGAGTAGAAGACATCTTTGCTCTCCATCTGGTGAAGAAAAGTCATCGTGAAACTATGATATACTTAAGACCTCTGCAAGATACTTCTGACAGAGCCCTCTCATACTTTCAAGGTAAGTTGATCCCTGTCACATATTTGAGTAGAACTTATTTTTCCCTTTGTCTAGAGACTACAATTCGATCTTCGAGTTGATCGACCACTAACTGAGTTTCTTATGCCAGGCATATTTACGGGATGTTCAGCCGCCTTCCTCAGTGTGCTTCTGTTGAGATTGATAGTTCCATCCAGATGGGACTCCCACGTCCCAGCTAAGAAAGAACACACGAAAGCTGTCGTTTCTGTTTCCAGGTGACTGATATTCAACTTCAGTCATAGATATCCAGTTCTAACTATATGTGATGACGGAAGAAAGCTTGAATTGTTTGTTTAGCAGTAGTTACTCACTTGTCTTGCAATCCTTTGCTGGTTCTTTCTTTCTTCGTTGCTTGTTAGAGCATTTCATACAGAATTAAGTTCATATTCCGTGATTGAGACATGGTCGATAAGCCAATGTTTTTGACTGCTTGGACAGTACTGTGGGGTTGGTTCTCCTACATTTGTACATGTATGCTTGGAATGTATATCTTTGGCGTGGAGCTCGCGTCAACTATGCTCTCATATTTGAGTGGGCGCCAGGCACAGAGCTACAGTATCAGCAGGTGCTGCTTTTGAGCACTGGACTCACCTCCTTGTGGATGTTGGCTCTCATCGTTGTGAAGTTGTACCCAGCTCTACCATATGCTCACCTGGCTCCTCTGTTCATTCTTACGGTGAGTTCTTCAGATGTCTGGTCAAGCTGCTGCCTGTTACTACCCTAGTAGTTCTCAGTATCATGTGATCAGCAGAAGATGACTCTTATGAGTTTGTTGCTTCGACTGAGAGTTGTACACTGCGGATCCAATGCTTTGCTAACATAGAGAAAGGGAAGGATTTTCGCAGGTAATCCTTTTTATTCTTTTCCTCCCCTTTGACTATTGGTACCGGACAACAAGGGTCGTTTTCCTTCGCTGCATGATCCGCATCATCAGCTCCCCTTTCTCTAAGGTACGTTTCTCATCAGTCATTCAGGGGACTCTCGTTTAGTCCAGCATTCCGCTGCCAGTATGGAAGTTAGTAATGAGATACAAAGCAGACCATGCATGGCGAAAAATCTCTCACAGCTCAGAGATGGACACCGGCAAACTCCATCGTTTGAGATATAAATTTGGGGCATCGCCATTGAGACAATTATCTGGTCACCAAGTTGTGGTTTGACTCGTCTACGCAGGTGGTGCTGCCGGATATCTTCCTAGCCGATCAGCTAACCAGCCAGGTACAACCAGAAGCAATCGACATCGTCTGACTTGAACATCGTATTTCTCATCGATGCGAATGTACTTCATGACAATGACAAGAGATATCGTATCACTTAGTTTGAGCATGAGTTGAGAAAGATTCAGTTCCAATGCAGGTGACAGCGCTGAGAAACATCCAGTTTTTTACCTGTTACTACTTCGGAGGATACTTCGAATTTGAAGACGAGGCTGCCTGCACTGCAGACTGCCCGACATTTCTACTCTTCCAGTATATAGTTGCTGTGCTACCCTCCTGGTGGCGACTCATGCAGGTAGAGGGTCCTATGCTTCAAGCTCAACTTCGCTTAATTCCTCTGCCTCCAAGCTTAGAAAACCAAGGAAATAATCAACGAGACCATTTTTTCCGGATCCAACACTCATTGACAACATCACTCACATGGAAAGGCATTGCAAACGTCGTAGTGTGCAAGAAGGTGGACAGACGAAGGGGATATCCAGCAAGCGCTCAACGGTGGCAAGTACATATCTGCACTGATCGCTGCTGCTGTGAAGGTGGCCTACGTCCACCATGGAACAGGCGGCTGGCTTATTCTTTACGTTGCGTGCTCCCTTGTATCCTCTGTATTTGGTGTGTACTGGGACACCATCCGAGACTGGGGTCTTCTGCAGACCAAGTCTGTGAATCTATGGTTGCGAGATCATCTACTCCTTCAACATAAACGTGTATACTACTTTTCTATGGTAAGGTTCGACACGGCACCACCAGCTTGCCACCTTGATTGCAACTCTGGGACGTTCATGCGATACTTCCATCGTTTGCAGTTGATGACTGTGTGACATGTTCAAGATCTTGCAAGGAGTTGACATTTACTAAATAGATAAGAGAGAAATCTACCTCCTACAACAGCTAGCATACCTTTAAGGTTTTTCTCCCATGATGGATAACCCGCTTGGGAGGTGTACAGCTACGCGGGCTGAACTGATATCCATACATTTGACAAACAGTTTCAAACCTGTGGCAGGTGGCTAACATCATTCTGAGAATGGCCTGGCTGTTTGCACTTGTCCCGGAAGAAACCTCAGGCCTCGACCGCGACACAGTAGATCTAGTGCTTGCTGCTTTGGAAGTAATTCGCCGAGGACACTGGAACTTCTACAGGTCAGTTTAGGGTTTAAAATATACATCCTTCAACTCAGACTTCTTGCGAGTAGGCCATCTATGCTTGAAACACATAGCTGTCATATCTATCTAGAGCAAAGTCAATTCCAGTGTCTCGCTGCTACTCCTCTTGGGGTTTGTTCCTAAACTGTTTCGTTCTCGCCGCTGCTCTGCAGGTTAGAATACCAGCACCTGCAAAATTTTGGCGACTTGAAGGTTCTGAAACAGATGCCACTGCCCTTCCAGGACCTTAGCTTACACCAGTCTAGATCATAAGACTTAAATGCAGGTAGATAGGGGCATACTGCCGGAGTTCAATTCTTTAACACGCGCTTTGTAATTATACGTGGAGAGCTGGTACAAGTCGCATAACCAAAGCTGATCGAAAATTTCAGAACGAACAAGTTCTCCAGGCTTCTTCTGCTCCCGATACAGTACCTGTCTGCAAATGAAAATAGCAACCGTCTGATCGGTCCGCCTGGATTATGTCCTATTGTGAAAGAAGTTGAGGACGGGTGTTTTTTCCGCTTGATACCCTCGTAGTAGCTTGTCGGGGCTGTAACTAACAACATCATGAACAGTGTTCTGCTACAAATTCTTCATACCAGGTCTTCCGCATAGTGAACGGAACCTTGCTGCTGCCGCTGTTAAGCCGTTTATATCCTAGTCTCAAACCGCGTCATCGAACACTTCTTCGCAGACTACATTGGATATGATGACCAAAACAAATCACCAGCACCCTGGAGATACAGCGACGTAAGCAAGTGCATGATACCAAATGCTCAACCGTTTCCGTCAACAAGCGTCCAACAGGTGTTACAAAAAGTATGGAGTTCGGGAAACGCGGTTTTAACACTCCGCTCAAGCGGTCTATATATACTAGTCCGTGGTTAGCAGCGTGGCACAGAAAACTAACCAAGTATACTCTAGTAACCCCTGAGTTTAAAACCCGGAGTAGTATAACGCAACTGAAGAGGGATGAAAATGTGATATTTGGCCAAAATGTAACGTAGCGGTCCCCGGGGACGTGGGAATCTGTACGAAGCAATATAGTAACTTACATAAGATGAGATGCCGACTTATCTAAGCGAATATCGAAACAGTAATCCAATACCTTACTGCTCTATGGTCAGCGTGTAGATAATCCTCCTGACATAACGTATTGCGAATCCAGAATTTCTAAGGTCTGACACAAATCGTACATTCAGCAAGAATCTAAGCTATTATAGTGACTATGTTAGGCTATATTCGAACTTCGATGGCGAATTGCAAAACATACAAAAGCAACAGTGCATTATGTGAGTACAGCCGACTCACATGAGATCTAAATAGCTGAACGAAATTCTTCAAAGGCAAGAGCAAAATATTTGCCTGAACATTAAATAAGGACCTCGGTATAGCAGACACGCACTTGCGAGAGAACGAGAGAATAGACTGAAAGGACCGGGACGAAGGAACAGAGTAGAACAACGAAGGTTAAACGTGTTTGACTATCCGTGTCTGAGTCTTTGGTGTAAACCCAGTTTGGTCTCGCGATGACATTCTAATGGTCACATAAGCTCTCAGTTTGAAGACGTAGGCACACTATCACGGAGTCGGAATGCGATGGCATCAAGAACTTTCTGCCTGCATGTAGATGTAACCCCGGGTCTATCACAAAGAAATATGTACAGTAAGAAGTTACTTTTGGCGTTCAAGGGGTCTATATATTCGTGTTGTGGTTAGAGAAGAAATAACGACCTACACTTGATGTCGACAGCAAATTTAAAACCTAACAGGGTACATCGCAAGTAGACAGTGGAACGAATTTGCACTACTCTTCTAGAGAAAACAGTATGCCAAGGATTCAGGTGCTGCAAATATGGAGGAAAGAGCACAACTCCGGATCAATACCTCTGGCATGGAAAAGAATACAGATAACATGTTTAAGACGAGATGCTGACTAATCTAAGAGTAGGATAAACACACACTTCATTCAACGACCCTGAAAGGGTAGTTTCCCAATACTATGCTATTACCAGCTTCTACGTAATCCTCCTACCATAACATATTGGATACCGAATTTGAGGCTCAAATATTCAGCAAGCAAGAATTTAACCTGCGCTGAAAAGATAGTAACAGTTGAAGCAAAACGATACGGAGAAACAACTGAATAAAAGCCAAAACAAACTGTGCGAACTAAATGTAACCATAACCACAACAAAAAGTGTGCACAAGATGCCACGGTAATCGCGGGAAGTGAGAAAAACCATCATCACCGAGCAAAAAAAAGTCCGAGAGTCATGATCGCTCAAGAAGTACATAATGGTACCCGGGTAAAACACCCATCTTCATAGCTCAAGAATTATAGAAACAACCTTCAGCCCAGAATCGTGAATTTCGAAAGGGTTCACGCCACAAATAATACATGTCCGCGGATCCGGACGTCGGGAATGTGTAGCAAAAGTGCAATTCCCGGACCTGAAACCCTTGTACGGAAGAAAATACAGGTGACTCGTACAAGAAGAGATGCTTACAACTCTTAGCGAACGTATTTATCAGAAGCCTGACCGGACCGCAGTCGACTATTATTCTGTGCACAGCGTGTACATGATCCTCGATACATATCAGAAATACTGAGGGTTAAAACTATGTTCAGGAAAATGGAAAATGAAGCTAGCTGAAAAGATAGTATGGGCGAAGAATGAATCCACATAAACTTCGTGACATGTTATGCTGCGAATCCATAATTTCTGAGGCACCAAACATATATATCATGGTACACGGGTAAGCAGTTCCCGGAGAAAACAGTAACTTCCCCCGCACACTTAGGTACCCCAAAATAGTTTTGAACCCATGGAAGTACAAAGACTGGTGTAGATGTACGCTAACTTGGTCTAAGAAGGTAGCGAATGTATATAACCGAGGTTGGAGCAAGGGGAAATGTATAGGGAAAGCCCATTTCCAAGATGGTACCCCACAGGTGGGAAGTGCAGAAGAGATGGCAAGTACAGTATGCGATGCCTAACGATGTAAGTGACAGAGCATCTTGGAAATGTAATACAGAGCGGTAAAGCGAATAGTAAAGTGCATGAAGAGCGAGATATCTAGATAATGACAAGAACGAACATACACCAAACGTATATATACTGGTACACCAAAACATATATAGTTGAGAAGTACGTATAGACTCCGCGAGACATACCTCCATGATGTACTCCACTCCAGCTCCCACAGTAAGCATCGATTTGCTCAAGAGCTTCCGGGGCTTCAGTGCATCGGGTCCTTGTCGGATTTAGCCCTGAGTACGAATACCGCGGGGCTATGTGTACCGTACACTTGTTGCGCTGTACACCTAGAACCCATCCTAACCTTTCACTGCCGATTATTTCTACACCGTAAGTTCTCTGAAACTACATAGATACATACGACACGGGGAAAAGTCTCTGCTGTAAGCGACTCAAACGCTGCAGATATATTCCGGGCTCCAAAACTTCTGTGTACACCTCGGGAGTTTCACTTGTTGCCATCCTTTAATGTTATGAAGGATTTCAGTAAACTAGGTGAAACAATATCGGAAAGACCTCCTTTGTCAGAAAGTGCCATTGTCTTTTCCTTAACCGTGCCTTGCAGCCGCTTCATTGTGCGCTCTAACTGCTCTTGTTCTGCAACATCATTATTATAGAATGTCCCTCTGTCAGATTAAGGTTTCTTGCTCTTCTGATGACTGGTTAGTATATGCTATAAACCCCAGATCCTAAAATCGCGATCAATTACATCACACGCGCATAAACTGGTCACTCACAGATAATACAGGGTCAGTTGTAAATTCGTGTCTACTAGAGTTTCTCCTTTTCCGTCAAGAATTGCTGAGTTCATTACCTTCTTCTAAGAGACGGTGGGTGCCATGAAACGGAAGACGGACGAAAACGTCAGAACTACGACACATGACATACAACTGTGCGGTTCCATCATGATCCCCACAAGTTGGACATTTCTCCGGGGGTGTACTATCCCCGATTTCACTGATGAGCGGTCTTCGCAGCTCGGGCACGCTACTCCGCGACGTGCGAGCTTGCTTTCTCAACGCAGTCAGCGCTTCCCTGTTTCCATTACGAGCCTTGTCGCACTCGAGCATCTGTTCAGTAAGGTAGATAGCAAACCGTCGTCGCAAGATCAACACATTGGGCCCACACGAAAATCTAACGCCAAAGACAGAAACCTACAATGCACAAATCCCTACATATTTGAACGAACCCTCATCTCACTGAGGGCAGCTAGACGTACGCACAGCACCTGTTGACGTGCAAGCAAAAGTTGTTCTGCCACATGCTCAACATCTGTAAGGCCCGCTTGAAGCTTCTGCACGTCTGCATCCATCAGAATAAGGTAGCTCCGCAATTCGACCTTCGTCAAACTCTTGAACTCTTCCTGGATACAGCTCGAGGTTTTCTTGCCATCTCCAGCCGAACAGGTACAGCAATATAGGAAATCGACGTACAAATCCAACTATCCTTAATCCCTCAGCAATGCATATTCGACCCGCACAGCACTTGGAATACTACCCGAGACTTTGCTACTCCCCGACGAGGACAAGAAAAACTAAGCAAATTCAGGGCAAGTCAGGCCTGTCCATCTAACACGAGCAGCTGCAATGAACCACAGCACCGCCACAAGACAACAAACCCGCAAAGAATCGTATGACCACAAACACGTTTCACACTGTACTGCAAAACCTTGCAAGCGTCGGCAGACGCGACGGCATGGACTGAAGTCGCATCGCATTGAACTTCTCTCTGTTTTCCCGGCACACTCCGGCACGTTCTGTTAAAGGCTCCCTTTAAACGCAGAAAATGCTGTCCGTAAGCTGACGAATCAACTTAACTTTAGTTACCCTTAACTAGAAGGGTTAACTATTTAACATATATGAGTAGAATGGGTTTGGGAAACGGGGGAGTAAAAAGGAAAAGGAACAAGCCAACAATATTATTATTTATTATTTATTCACCTCTCCATCGCAAAGGGCAAGTAATTTAATTTATGACCAAACCTTCCCACACTGTCATAAATCAACTTCGAATTAGAATAAAACGATTGTATTAGTTAAGAGTTCGTTGCAGATTGTCGCAACTGCAATGTGTAAGGAAGCACTATAGTGAACACATTGCCGCCCAGTATTGTTGTATTTTCGTATTGAATCAATAGATGGAGGCGTTGATCCATCGCAGTCTTGTTTGAGCACCGTGACAGTGAGCTCGGTCGTTCTTTCTATGAGTTCAGTTCGTTCGTTCCTTCATATGACGAGCTGGCGATGTGCTGTACTTGTTCTTGCTCGACTAACTAGCCACATTGCTGCATTGAACATTATTTCCGCTGAACACGACAACGATACTCGCTAATGGTCATGTTGGACAACCTTCTTGTCCATTTCACTCCTGCGAAGACATGATGTGCCATGTCAAACGGACGGAAGGTCTTAATGATACGTATATTCCATGTTGGATGACTACAGAAATTTGCTTGATCATACCCCCAGTACGTTACGTGAGCTTGATCATACCCCTCTTAACGTTTGGTTACTTGATCATACCCCTGACGGATTATTGACAGTCGAACCAGTCATCTTATCTTTTGGTTCATCATTTTAGTACTTTCAACATCGATTAAATATCACTGTGATTCAAAATATTTTACATTAAGGGCGCGTTAGACGATCCATATTCTCATTCTTCTAATATATGCAGTCTCACATCTGAATAAAATCACAAAGTGACTGGTTTGACAGGCAATAGCCAGTCAGGGGTGTGATCAAGCCAGAAAACGTTAAGAGGGGTATGATCAAGCTCACAGGAACCTATTGGGGGTATGATCAAGCAAATTTCTGTGGATGACTAAGTTGAAATGTACGTCGCATACTCTCGATTGCCAGTCATGGATCTGGTCAAGTAACAACTTGTGCGTACAAGCCCAATCAAGCAATAAGAATGACGCACGGACATGACCAAGTAACTTACTCGTCAAGTCCACCTCTTTCTGGTGCTTTTTGTGTATGATCAAAAGTTTATTTAGTGGAAGTGTGCCAAAGTTTACACAGATTTCAACTCTGGCTTTGAAGCTCCATAACGTCCGTGCTCGATTGTGATGCACTCTTCACGCTTGCTGCTTTCTAGCATGCTTCTTGGCTTCATCACTGTCAATGGCATTTTGACCACAAGACCACTCGTCTTTCCTCTCTTGTCCTTGCTTTCCTTGCTCTTCATCATCTTGCACTTCTCCAGTGCAACTCGACAGCTCGTACCCCGCTACAAGCTCATCGGCTTCTCAGCTCTCGCATTGATACTGCTCGATCTCGTCTTGCAATGTTCTCGGATTTGATCCATAGTCCGATAATCATGGTTAGCATTGTCTTTTTGCTCGTTGCAAATCACATTGGGTAATTCCCTACTCTGCTATCTTCACTAGTTAGGGAGTTAATATGTGCTTCACGGGTTACTCCTTGCTGCTTCTTTCTGCTTGTATTGGTCACATTTTTCCCTTTAAGAACATCATGGAGATCATTTGGCCATTCCGTTGGTTGCTGTTTGCAGCTCCTCTCCATGTATCTATTACATGTACCTCTTATTAATAAAACTTTCGGGTATTATTAATAAGAGGTAATAAAACCCGAAATTATTACCTCTTATTAATAAAAAAAAGAGCAAGAATGTTCAAATACATAACCCATATAGTTAGAACGATAGGTTTTTGTATTAGAACAAAGCGTACTGCAATAGCAAATAAAATAATACAATGCAATAGCAATAAAACATTCGAAAAAAGACTATTTACAAAACCTTCCTACTGCACTTTCTAACACGGTACATTCGTAGAAGTCCAGTGCAAACCCGATGTGGCAGACGAAATGAACTTATGGAGCTATGCTCTACAATGTCGAGGGTTCACTAAAGGACTATGTTATCAATACGTGAAAGTAGAAAGAAGATATTTTATTGTTTATACTAAATTTAAACAAATAATTAAATAGTATAAATAATTATTATTTTTTAAATGAGTTTTAAATAAACCCATATATAAACATATATACAAACTATATTATTTTGAAACTATTTTTATTTTTTATGAATAATATTAAAAATACAATGGTTTCAAAATACCTCTTGGGTCTCACATGTTATTGCATGAGTTAATTCTCAAGTATATAAGTTGGAGTTTTGCTACTCAAATTTTATTGTGATTCTTCCAATATAACATACTTGACATGGGTGTTTCACTAGAATACTAGGCATTCTGTGGGTATTATTCATTTAAGACGACCATGTCTTGTTCTTGATAAAGATTATAGCTGTATAGTTTTAGCTACTTCAGATGTGCAAGGTTGTCAATTAATATAGGGATGTAGACATACTGTGGTTCGGAGAAGTAAAACCGTGAAGCAAAGAAGTGCAAAGAAGAGACAACGGGTGGATTCTCTTGACGAGATATGTGGTGGATAGTAACATAAGCACAAAAAGTAGTGTCGCCATAGCTTATAAGAATCATGTAGCGATGGTAGAAACATGACGTACAGGAAACCACAAGCTACATTCGATGAAAATACGATTTGGAAAAAGAATCTAGATAAAAAGATTGAAATGAGAACTGACATTACTATTCATACCGTCAAATTCTTAAGCTTCCTTAACAAAATAAAAAATAAAATGTTTTAAGTGAAATTAAACTCTTCATTTATACTTTCATTTATACTTTCTCTCGAAATCGTATTGTACATGTGTTTAATATAGCAAGTATAGCATTTTATAATCCTTTTATATTATTACTTGGAATAATAACAGGAGGGAACTCCATGCTTGTTACAATTCTTACAAATTCTATGCATATCTGTCATTTTTGTTATTACTCCAGCATTGAACACGTGGGATTAGTAATGTAGAACAATTTTCACAAACTTTTAATTTTCGATATAAATTTACAATACAATTTTCTAGAGATCCCCCTCCATCGGTCACTCAAAAGGTTTGAGTATGGTTGCAGTTCAGAATCTATAATAGTCAATAGTTAATAGTCTAAAGGGAGTAGTATGTAACCATGAAAAAGAGGACCGCTATTTCCCAACTAGAAGTAATCTGGACTAATGTAAATTGACGCATGCACATGTAGCAGATTCGAAGATAATCTGTAATCCACATAGATAATTGAAAAAGGAGGGGTCTAACTCGAGATATAGTGACGTATCATCAACGAAAGCCAATGTAGTAGAGAACTGAATTATCTTAAGGTGTTCCAACGCTGATGTCTTGCGAATATGCATTATGAATGATAAGGTAGAAAGAGCAAATAGCAAAGGAGCCAATGGACAGCTCTGTCGAACATCGCACTGGATTGTGAACATGTCTATTATATAGCTGTTGACTTGAACGTGAACTCTGGCCCCCTGAGTGAGACTTGCCACCAACTGTACAAACGGAGCTCCAAATCCTAGCTGTAGAAGGAGTTGTCATAAGTAATGACAGGAGAGACGATCATATGTCTTCTCATCATCCAAGAGTAAGCCAATGTAATAGAGAACTGAATTATCTTAAGGTGCTCCAACACTGATACCTTGTGAATATGCAGTATGAATGGTACGGTAGAAAGAGCAAACAGCAAGGGAGCCAATGGGTAGCTATGTGGAACATCACACTGCATTGTGAACATGTCTATTATATAGCCATTGACTTGAACGTGAGCTCTGGCCCCCTGAGTGAGACTCGCCACCAACTGTACAAACGGAGCTCTAAATCCTAGCTGTAGAAAGAGTTGTCATAAGTAATGGCAGGAGTGACGATCATACGTCTTTTCATCATCAAAGAGTAAGAATGCAGCCATCCTCCGTTTCCATTGTAGGAGATCATGTGTAAGTTTGAAGAACAAAATGCAGTTTTGGACAAAATGACTTCGAAAAAATCCATGCTGCTAGACTGATACAAGACGAGGTAATTGTAGTGTCGCAGGATTACTCCTTTTGCCCATTTAGTATACAAGATATCGTTTCCACAGAGGATTTGCACAAGTAACGCTGCTCTAAGTTCCAAGATCTGTTCAAACATAAAAACACACGGGTTTTGTCTAGAAATCCCGTCTTCTCACAAAACCACGCGTCTTCCAGACACTCCAAAAGGTGCTCTGGACCTAAACAAACGACTACTAACTAAAATATCATACAACTATTCACAGGGAAGCTCAGGAAGACGATCTTCCTACTTCCAGGTCACTTCTTCCGGTCTCCTCGATACCGTCTTCCCGAAGCGATTCTCGTCTTCTGGGGGTTCAGCTCGTCTTCTCACACCTCCAGAAGATTGTCCTGCTTCGCAGAAGTCGACTTGCGCGGCTGTTACACCTTACTCTCGCACTCACGTTCCAACGGGTTAGATTAATCAAAGGGTGTATGCCCCCTGTAGCCTTCCCAAGCTTCTACCTACGGAAATGGTCTTCCTGCAGCACTACAACGACATTCACCTTCACGGAAGCTCAATAGAAGTCTCGGAAGCTCACTAGAAGAAGGTAAGAAGATGAGGAAGATGAGAGAAGATGGGGAAGAAGAGAAAATCCAAACAAGAGAAAACAAGATGAAAAGAGGAAATTAAGATTCTGACAGGCTTCTAGTCCGGATCATGACTAACAAGCCATCCATGCTTGTAATAGTTTGGGGAGGAAGACAACAAACGTGTGTACAGTTGCACCGTCTTCTTCTTGAGAATGTCGTCTTCTGCTGTGGGAAGAAGACTTCTTTCTTCTTCACTTCGCTGCTCTGACTACTCTGTCTTCTGGGATCCCTTATCCATAAGACCGTCCGTACGCAGATCTTAAATGCTCTACTGGACGAGCCAAGCTACACTTCCACAACTGCTGACAGTCACCGCCACTCAAGGAGAACACTTCCCATGCACAATTGGGAGCAAATCCAAGGAAATCCACCACCTAGAAGACACGAGTTAAGCTTCTGCACTCAAATCAGCAATCCATTCTCCGAGAAGAAGGTACATAAGTGTTGGGAAGCTCACTCCCTCTACTGTCTGTCCCTACTCCTCGACACATCAGTCTAATCAGCAGGACTGCACGAGGATGCCGTTCCCTGCTCCTAGACTGCCCACTACTCATCTACATCTCCGAATCGCTGCTGGTGGTAAGAGAATGCAGACTTCTTCCTGCGTTATCTCCTTATTTCAACATCGAGTGTAGTGTACACTGTGTACCTCTAGTGTCTAATCTGTCTCCTGCACCGTAAGATTGGTATGTGTGTGCAGACAGCCAGTTTCTTCGAAGACTCCCTCGTGTGTCTAATCTGTCTGCACCGTAAAATTGGTATGTGTGTGCAGAACTCAATTCTCCACACGGGTCCAATTTCCTACTCTACGATCCTACTTAACCATCTGCCTTGAGACGCAGAGTCCCTTCCAATCTTTGACTGAAATCAGGGAGAGATGGGCACCGCCAGAAGGTTACCACCTCACATGCAAAAACGGTTCCCTTTCCTAATTAACCATCCAGTTTGTTGCTCCTACGCTACCTATGCTGCCACATGGTATCCTAACTAATTTTACAATGGAAACTGCCACCCTTAAGATAGCATGTTTGTTCCTACTAAATCTGGAATTGTCAACCTTCGGTTACTAGCTACTCTGATTGGTCGGAGGTAACCTCTACCTGATTTGCTCTTATCGGAGCTCCTAACGCGGCTTCTGATAAGCTAGAAAGCCATACAGTTACATCGGGTGTCACTGAGGTGGCTTCCTCCTCATCGTTCTTCGCTGGCCTTGCTGTCGCTGCTGCTGCGTCTTCCTCGGCTTTGGCTTCTGCTTCGGAAGACAGAAGCGTCTTCTGGGAAGCGGAGTCGACCGGTGCTTCTTCGCTCTTCTGGAGCATCAGCTCGGTACTGGGGACCATGGCGACCTCATAGGAGTCCGGGGAAGTCGCTTCCTCCACGCGGAATACTTGGGAAGACGGCTCGTCTTCTTGTCTTCCGGGGCGTCTTCCGGAGTCTTCTCGGCTTCCAACGCTGTCACTACCAAGTGCACAGCTAGGTCGAACTCCTCCTTCTCCATTCCAGATCCAGTAGATGGTGCTGGAGCTTGAGAAGATGCAATTGCAGGTATCGGAAGCGAGGGAAGACTGTAGTGACGAAGGATTTCTCCTTTTGCCCATTTAGTATACAAGATATCGTTCCCACAGAGGATTTGCACAAGTAACGCTGCTCTAAGTTCTAAGATCTGTTCAAACACACAAACACACGGGTTTTGCCTAGAAATCCCGTCTTCTCACAAAACCACACAAAACAACACGTCTTCCAGACACGCCAAATGGTGCTCCGGACCCAAACAAACAACTACCAATTACAATATCACACAACTATTCACAGAGAAGCTCGAGAAGACGATCTTCCTACTTCCAGGTTGCTTCTTCCGGTCTTCTCGATACCGTCTTCCCGAAGCGATTCTTGTCTTCTGGGGATTCAACTCGTCTTCTGACACCTCCAGAAGCGTGTCCTGCTTCGCAGAAGTCGACTAGTAACAGTCGTTACACCTTATTCTCACACTCACATTCCAACGGGGTGGATCAATCACAGGGTGTATGCCCCCTGTAGCCTTCCCAGGCTTCTGTCTACGGAAGTTGTCTTCCTGCAGCGCTACAACGACATTCACCTTCACGGAAGCTCAATAGAAGTATCGGAAGCTCACTAGAAGAAGATAAGAAGATGGGGAAGATGAGGGAAGATGGGAAGAAGAAGAAATCCAAACAAGAGAAAACAGGATGAAAAAGGGCAATTAAGATTCCGACAGGCTTCTAGTCCGGATCCTGACTAACAAGCCATCCCTGCTTGTAATAGTTTGGGGAGGAAGACAACAAACGTGAGTACTGTAGCACCGTCTTCTACTCGAGGATGTCGTCTTCTGTTGCGGGAAGAAGACTTCTTTCTTCTTCACTTCGCTGCTCTGACTGCTCTGTCTTCTGGGATCCCTTACCCGGAAGACCGTTCGTACGTAGATCCCAAGTGCTCTACTGAACGAGTCAAGCTACACTCCACAACTGTTGACATTCACCGCCACTCAAGAAGAACACTTCCCATGCACAATTGGGAGCAAATTCAGTGAACCCACCATCCAGAAGACATGGACAAAGCTGCTGCACTCAAATCCACAATCTATTCCCCGAGAAGAAGTCACAATGGTATTGGAAAGCTCACTCCCTCTACTTCCTGCGCCTACTCCTCGACACACCAGGCTAGCTAACAGGACTGCACGAGGATGCCGTTCCCTGTTGCTAGACTGTCCCTGCTCTAATGTGTCTCTCCTGCCTGCCTGTAGAATCGGTGTGTATGTTCAGTTACTGCCGAATTCTACAGAACTGACAGAGCTCTCAGAGATCTTTTCTCCTACCTTGCTATCCTACTTTAACCATCTGCCTTGGGAGACGACCACCAGGGAGAGAGAGAGAGGCGCTGACAAGAGGTTGTCACCTCACATGCATGCGGTCCCTCTTCCCAATTAGCCCTCCACTGTATTACTCCTACGCTACCTATGCTGCCACATGGGGTCCTAACTATTTTTACATGGAAAACTGCCACCCTTAAGATAGCATGTCCAATCCTACTAAATCTGGAAGTGTCGATTGAGTTCGCTAACTACTCTGATTGCTCGGTGGCAATCTCTACATGATCTGCTCCTACCGGAGCTACTACCTCGACTTCTGATGGGCTGGGAAGCCCTGTACTTACCTCGGGTACCACTGAGGTAGCTTCCCTCTCCTCGCTCTTCGCTGGCCCTGCTATTTCTGCGGCTGCGTCTTCCTCGGCTTCGACTTCGGAAGACGGAATGATCTTCTGGGAAGACGAGTCGAATGGTGCGTCTTCGATCTTCTGAGGCACAGATGCGGTACTAGGGACCATGGCGATATCATAGGGGTCCGGGGAAGTCGCTTCCTCCACGCGGAATACCTGGGAAGACGACTCGTCTTCCTGTCTTCCAGAAGACATCATGTCTTCCGGGGCGTCTTCTGGAGTCTTCTCGTCTTCCAACGCTGTCACCACCAAGTGTACAGCGAGATCGAACTCCTCCTTCTCCATTCCGGATCCTGTCGAGGGTGCTGGGGCTTGGGAAGATGCGGTTGCAGGTGTCGGAAGTGAGGGAAGACCATAGAGTGTCTTCACTCCTTCTATCTGTCTATCCAGGTACCTGAACATGCTATCTCTGCATTCCACCAACCTCGTCTTGGACTCGCTGTCCCATTCCCTAGCTAAGGTAAGTAACTTCTTACCCGCGGTGAAGTTGAACTTCTTCCGAAGCGCTTCTACCGATTGAGCTAGCATCTTCTGCGCACGGGCCTCCGCTGCTTCCCTCTGCGTCTTCTCTGTTGCAGCTCGCGCTTCTGCGGCTTCTCGCTGCATCTTCCAAGTGGTCTGCTCTTCTGCGAGGGTAGTATTCTTCTCCCGTACTCGGGGAACTTCCTGATCACGTTGCTGTACTCGCGTCTGCAACTCCTGGTTGCTCTTCCGAAGTTGTATCGACTCCTTGGCAGAAGCGGCTGCTTCCGCCTTGTACCTGGCTGCAAGCTTTTCCGTAGTGCGGAGACTAGCTTCCAGAGACTCCGTCTTCTGCTGGCTGTCTTCCTGTCGCAGCAAGGTGCGCAGGCCGAATCCAGGCTGTAAGGGCTTCTCCTGTGCCCTCGCTCTTCTTTCCAGCAACTCCATAGCGGGCTGGATCTCCTTCTGGAAGTAGGCACTGAACTCCTCCAGTCGTCTTCCTGCAGAAGACAAGTTCATCCCCACCACTCGCTCGAGGGTGTCGACTTCGTCTTCCAGAGGCAAGAGAGCCTCTTCCACCACTACGGCCTTCATCTTCTGCGCACGAGAAGAAGCTACTCTTCTCATCTTCCGGGGTGGAAGACTCCTCTTGGCAGGAGCGGCTCTCCTCTTTGTGCTTCCTCGCATCGCAGTAGGAGTGCCCATCCATCCTTCGTCTTCTGGAGTCTTTGGAAGACTCCCAGGTGTTACAGAAGCTGTCTTCTGCTCCGATCGGGTACTCAGCAAGTCTTCCTCCGAGTCCGACTCCGATCCTGAATGGATGAGGGAGATGGGTGTCCTCGGTACACTTCTGTGGCCCATCTTCCTCACTGGCGTGGCGTCTTCCGACCCACTAGACTCGTCTTCCCTCACCAGAAGCGTCTTCTGGTGAGAGCCGGGCCTCAGCTGTGGCATCAGAGTGGGAGGGGGCGTTGCTGCTGCCTCTCGGTCATCGTCTTCCGAGGTCTCCTCCTTCACCTCCTGTCGCTCCGTTGGCCCATACGCTGCCAGCTGATCTTCCCTAAGATCCCCCATGGCTACATACAAGTAGCAGAAGAAGGGCGTCAAATGTCCTCCCGCCGGGGTACCCAAGTATGCTAGCTCCGTTTGTACATAGTTGTGGATGTACGCGCCCCAGTAGATTGGCACTCTGTCATCCCACACTGATTCCAGGAACTCCACGTCCTGATCTGTTAAGTACCTCGTCTTCTGCGCTTTTCCCTTGGGGAAAAGATGCAGAAACAACTTCGCCAGAAGTCGCTTCTTCGGCTCCCGGTAAGACTCTATCTTCCAACCGTTCCTCCCCTGCCTGTCTTCCACGAAAAGGCAGGTGGTACTCCCAGGTACATGCCATGAACTCACAATCCTAAGCAAGATCTTCTTCTCGTACCAATATCCTCGGTTCTCGGTCTCAGGCCTGTGAAACGCCTTACGCCACCAGTCTTCTGTCCAGGAAGATGGTCTTCCCCGAGCAACTCCTGCCTTTGCAGGTACACGGTTACGCGGTGATAACGCGGTCCATACCTCCTCCAGAAGCCCTTGATCTGCGAGGTTCCAGTCCCACAGGAAGAAGTCGAGCCCCAACTCCTTGAGGAAAGGAGTGGCCTCGGCCAATTCTGTCGCTGGTAACACCAGGCCTCGCGGATGCATCGACATACCTGGATCTGCTGCACTAAAGCAGATCTGCTGCACTAAACCACAAGCACCTACTATGAGCTGAAGGCTCAGTTCTTCCCGAGTGCCCACAGTCTAGCTTCCACTCTCAGAAGACGAAACTAGTCTTCCAGAAGACAGCTACTTCGTCTTCCGGGATTCTAACAGTGCTTCCTAAATAGCTCTCGTCTTCCGAGCTATATCTAAACAATCCTATCTAAGCAAGGCCTCGCATGGATTATCAAGAAGACAACCCACCTTGCATTACATCCCACTTCCTATCAGAAGATACAAGATATGCGAGAAGTAGAGTATGAGAAAGGTTCAGAAGATGGTTGCGGGCTCCTGCGGTGACAGTGGCCTCTGGGAAGACACTTGGGACAGCTTCCGATTCAATGTCGTTCTCGGAAGACCTCCCGAAGCCAGGCTTCCCTTCACTGGTCTCACCTGTCTTCTTCTTCCTACGCGTAATCTATCATCACAACGGACTCAAAACATTTGCACTCTGTTCTTCTGACTTCTCACCTCTCATACGCACTCAGAAGAAGTTTGCTGCATGATGGGAAGACATGACCCTCGACCATTCTCTCCGGATTCTGCCAGCAATACTTCTCACAACTCTCTTCTAAGTTCGGGAAGAAGAAGGAACGGCTACTATGGGTCGGACAGAAGAGACCCGAAATGGACCCTCACGTCTTCTCGCTCATTTTGCCAGCCTTTCAGTCTTCTAGTCTCTCTAGGGAGATGTGGAGTTGAGAAGCTTGGAAGACCGGGAGGCACAGGCCTAGTTCCCGAATTCCAACTTCTCGAAATAACACAACAACTCACCACACCACTCAGGCTTCGTATCAAGTCTCTCTAAACACAAAAGCAAAGCAAATCCACTCTTGATACGAATTGTGTTCAGTCGACTTCCGAAGACAGTCTTCCGAAGATGTCTTCCGAAGACAGTCAAGTTCAAGAAGCGTCTTCCGAGGATGTTCCCATCTTCCGAATCGTCTTCTATTTCAAGTTTTGGGGGTAGAGAGGTAGTAGGGTAGAGAAATTGATAGTTGGGTTCGCCAATTTGAAGACTAGGGGTAGGGAAGCTCGAATTGAACTCGGGAAGAAGCAAGGAGATATCTTGACAGAAATTGGGCAGCGCTTCCGCGCCCAATGTTTCAATAGGAAAGATGGGGGGTGGGGTAATCGATCAGGCTGTCTGCACACAATCAAGGAAGCGCGGGGAGTACCAGACAATGGCGAGAAGAAGTGAGAAGGGGAAAGAACAGGGGAAAGAACCTCTACAGTCTTCTTCGGCTCCCCGAGTTGCCTTCGACCTCCGCGCGCTTCTGGCTCTCGTCCTAGCTTCCAATGCGACTCCACACGACTGCGCCTGCTGTCAATTTCGGTCCACACCTCGATTCCACCTCTCCTTCTACTCGCCACTCTTCACTGTCAACTTCTCGGAAGCTCCACAGAAATGCCTTCGCTCTTTCTGCTGTTTGTGCTCCCGCAATCCGATTTCACCCTTCGCCTAGCTGCCAACGTACTCTCTACTACCTCGATGTCTTACTCGATTCCTCTCTCAATACTAGCTCGAAGTTCACTCTCTCAATCGATCTTCTTCAGGCGCACTGTGCTGCGGGAAGTTGGATGCTAGCATCTCATGTGCACGAGCCTCCGCTGCTTCTCGCTGCGTCTTCTCAACTGCAACTCGCGCTTCTGCGGCTTCTTGCTGCTTCGTCCATGTCATCTTCTCCTCTGCGAGGGCGATGATCTTCTCTCGCACTCGGAGGACCTCCTGATCGCACTGCTGTACACGCGCCTGCACCTTCTGGCTGCGAGCTTCTCCGTGGTGCGGAGACTAGCTTCCAGTGACTCCGTCTTCTTCTGGTCTTCTTCCTGTCGCAGCAAGGTGCGCAGACCGAATCTAGGTTGCAAGGGTCTCTCCTGTGCCTTCGCTCTCTTCTCCAGCAACTCCATAGCTGGCTGGATCTCTTTGTGGAAGAAGGCGCTGAATTCTTCCAGCCTTCTTCCTGCGGAAGACAAGTTCATCTCCACTACTCGCTCTGAGGTGTCGACCTTGTCTTCCAGAGGCAAGGATGCCTCTTCCACCACAATGACCTTCATCTTCTGCGCACGAGAAGAAGCTACTCTTCTCATCTTCCGGGGTGGAAGATCCCTCATGGCAGGAGCGGTTCTCTTCACTGCGCTTCCCCGCATCGCAGTAGGAGTATCCCTTCTTCTCTTGTCTTCTGGAGTCTTCGGAAGACTCCCAAGTGTTGCAGAAACCGTCTTCTGCTCCGATCGGGTACTCAACAGTTCTTCTTCCGAGTCGGACTCCGATCCTGAATGAATGAGGGAGGTGGGCTTCCTAGGTACACTTCTAGGACCCATCTTCCTCGGTGGCGTGACGTCTTCCGACCCACTAGACTCGTCTTCCCTCACCAGAAGCGTCTTCTGGTGAGAGTCGGGCCTTAGCTGTGGCATCAGAGTGGGAGGGGGAGTTGCGGCTGCTACTCGGTCATCGTCTTCCGAGGTCTCCTCCTTCACCTCCTGTTGTCCTGTTGGTCCATACTCCGCCAGCTGATCTCCCCTAAGATCCTCCATGGCTACGTACAAGTAGCAGAGGAAAGGTGTCAAGTGTCCTCCCGCCGGGGTACCCAAGTACGCTAGCTTTGCCTGTACATAGTTGTGGATGTATGCGCTCCAGTAGATGGGCACTCTTTTATCCCACACTGCTTCCAGGAACTCTACGTCTTGATCTCCCAGGTACCTCGTCTTCTACGCTTTCCCCTTGGGGAAGAGATGTAGAAACAGCTTCGCCAGAAGTCGCTTCTTTGGCTCTCGGTAAGATTCAATCTTCCACCCATTCCTACCCTGTCTGTCTTCCACGAAAAGACAACTGGTGCTCCCAGACACATGTCACGTACTCACGACCCTGGGCAAAATCTTCTTCTCAAACCAATACCCGCGGTCCTCGGATTCTGGCCTGTGGAAAGTCCTGCGCCACCAATCTTCGGTCCAGGAAGATGGTCTTCCTCGAGCGACTCCTGCCTTCGCAGATACACGGTTGCTAGGTGGTAACGCTGCCCACACCTCCTCCAGAAGTCCCTGGTCTGCGAGGTTCCAATCCCATAGGAAGAAATCGAGACCCAACTCCTTGAGGAAGGGTGTGGCCTCGGCCAACTCCGCTGCTGGTAACACCAACCCTCGAGGATGCATCGTCATACTGGAAGATCTGTTGCACTAAGCCACAAGCACCTACTATGAGCTGAAGGCTCAGTCCTTCCCAAGTGCTCACAGTCTAGATTCTACTTCTCAGAAGACGAAACTAGTCTTCCAGAAGACAGCTACTCCGTCTTCCGGGATTCTAACAGTACTTCCTAGATAGCTCTCGTCTTCCGAGCTATATCTAAACAACCCTATCTAAGCAAGGCCTTGCATGGATTACCAAGAAGACAACCCACCTTGCATTACATCCTACTTCCTATCAGAAGATACAAGATTCGCGAAACATAAAATGCATAACAGGTTCGGAAGATGGTTGCGGGCTCTTGCGATGACAGTGGCCTCTGGGAAGACACCCGAGACAGTCTCTGATTCAATGTCTTTCTCGGAAGACCTCCCGAAGTCAGGCTTCCCTTCACTGGTCTCACCTGTCTTCGTCTTCCTACGCGCAATCTATCCTCACAACAGACTCAAGACAATTGCCCTCTGTTCTTCTGACTTCTCACCTCTCATACGCACTCAGAAGAAGCTTGCTGCTCGGTGGGAAGATATGATCCTCGACCATTCTCTCCAGATTCTGCGAGCAAGTCTTCTCACGACTCTCTCCTAAGTTTGAGAAGAAGAAGGAATGGCTACTATGGGTCGGACAGAAGAGACCCGAAATGGACCCTCACGTCTTCTCGCTCATTTTGCCAGCCTTTTAGTCTTCTAGTCTCTCTAGGAAGATGTGGAGTTGAGAAGCTTGGAAGACCGGGAGGCACAGGCCTAGTTCCCGACTTCCAACTTCTCGAAATAACAAAAGAACTCACCACACCACTCAGGATTCGTACCAAGCCCCTCTTAACACAAAAGCAACACAAATCCACTCTTGATACGAATTGGTCATAGTCGACTTCCGAAGTCAGTCTTCCAAAGACAGTCAAGTTTCAGAAGCGTCTTCCGAAGATGTTCCAATCTTCCGAAGTGTCTTTCGTTCAAGGTTTCGGGGGTAGAGGGGTAGTAGGGTAGGGAAATTGATAGCTGGGATCGTCAATTTGGGGATGATGGGTAGGGAAGCTCGAATTGAACTCAAGAAGAAGTAGGAAGATGCCTAACAGAAATTGGACAGCGCTTCCGCACCCAATGTCACAATAGGAAAAATGAGGATGGAGGTAATCGATCAGGCTGCCTGCAACCAACCGGAGAAGCGCTGGGGATACCAAGCAAAGACGAGAAGCAGTGGGAGGGGAAAAGAACATGGGAAGAACCTCTACAATCTTCTGTCTGCTTCCCGAGTTATCTTCGACCTTGCGCGCGCTTCTGGCTCTGGTCCCAACTCCAATGCGACCCCACTGAGCTACGTCTGTCATCAGTTCCTGTCTACGCCTCAATCGATTGAGCCACCCACCTCCGATTTCACTCAGCTGCTTCCAATGTCAGCTTCCGGGAGTCTCACAGGAAACGCTCTTCACTCAGGATGCTTCATGCGCTTCAACAATTCGACCTCACCTTCGTTCTAGCTTTTAATCGATCCTATACTCACTCAATTCCACCTTGTTGCCTCCTCACTCGAAGCTCACTCGTCTGAAATCGATCTTCTCAAGAGCGCGCTTGCTGCGGGAAGTTGGAATGCGCTAATGCGCTTCCTGCGCATCTTCCTCGCAGATTAGGGGTTTCGACCCTAGGTGGCTTATCCGACCTACCTACCACCTTGGTGTTACTTAGTAGGTACACCCACTCTTTTACCTGGAAACTCATGGTTAGGCCTTCGCGGTCACTGTCTTCCGGAAGATGGTTGTCTTCCGCCGTCTTCTCGTCTTCCGTCGTCTTCTGTCTTCCGAAGACGCAACTGAGAAGACGTTCTTCGGAAGACAGTCGTCTTCCGAAGAAGTCAACTTCTTATTACAAAAAGCTCATAAGATCATCTTCCTTCTAAGGAAGCAGTAATCTTAAGGAACAACGCTTCTTCAGTTATACAAACAAGTTATTGATCTTAAAAATTTTAAAAATTCGAGAATCCTGTAATTTGTGGGCACCACAGTAATAGAAAAGCAAGCTTGATAGCAATGAGCTTGGCAACCACTTTAGAGTGAGTGTTAAGTAACGTGAGTGGATGCCACTTGTTTAAAGAGAAAGGGGTAGCGACATTAGAGATAAATACAATGACTCCTTGAAGGAAGTCAGTTGGGAATGATCGAGGTTCCCAACACTCATGTACTACTTGACAATAATGTTGACAGAGAAAAGATCAAAGAGTCAATAGAGCATAACCATTTATGTCGTTCAAGCCAAGTGATATTTTTACAAATATTGCTGAAAGCATCTGATAAATCTTGTCATTAGTATGACAGTCAATTAACATTTTTGCTCTTCTGCCGTAACTTGAGAGATGACAAGTTGTAGTACAATGTTGAGGTCTTGAACATTTGCTGATGTCTCAGAAGGTTGAGAGTACAAATGGGAGAAAATCGATGGACTTCTTGTAGAATGTCTTATTAGTCTGTAAGAAGAGTGCATTCAGTGGTGAGAAGAAAGTGGAGGTGGGTTCTAGCTCGCCGCGCGTGATGCCGAGCAAAAAAGTAACGCAAAGTATCTCCTTGGAGTAAGTAGCGATCCCAAGCCCACAAATGTAGTCAATGTGCTTCTAGGGCTTCCAAGCGCCGAATCTTATTAGTTATAACTTGACAATGATGGTCTTGGATGAGGTTATGATATATAGCTAAGAGTAGAAGTTGTTCGCGAAGAGAGTTAAGAGTTGAGAGTTGTCGGGATTGCTCAGATTGTGCTAACGTGATAGCAGTTTTGAGAGGACTCCAAGTAGCAAAATAGGAGATAGCTAGATGGAAGGAAGGATGAGGGCGGTAATGATCATGCCAAATATTAACTAAGTCCTTGTGGAGCGCGAGGACTACGTGAGCAAATGTGCATCAGCTTTAACATAGACGGGAGAGATCAAGAGTAATAGAGTACTTATCATATAAGATAGAACCAAGATACTGATCACTCAATGGAAAGTCAATATGGTGGACTAGTGTATGAATGGATAGACAATCTCCGATGACAGAGATGTAATGACGCTCCAGTGCAGAAGAAACAAGATAGGTATTATGAACTTGGTACTTTGTATGTGGTGGTCCCAACACCGTAGACATAGCTGCACGAGCGTCGGAGAGTTAGAAATGATATTTCAACCGCTAGAACTCTAGTGTCTCTGCTCCTCGAAGCAAGTTAGCAGTAACCCGATAATCTGATGAAATCTCAACAGAGTTTCAATCGCCAAGAAATAACTAGGCTCGGATAGGGAGGTGAGTTCAAAGCCAAGTTCAGAAATTGAGAAGGTCTTGAGCACGGTTAGGTGCTATACGGAAACGACACAATATGTAGTATCTTGGAAAGAGTATATATAAGAAATACAGCGGAACAAAGTAAAAACTTTCAACATTTGATGATCCTTCCATAAAAGGAGAGCCATCCCACCGCTGCAGACTTGTGCATCAGCAGCCAACGCATGATAGTCGTTTGTGACAATGTGAAGTAAAAACTGAAGACGAGTCGTCTGCAAGTTTGTTTCATGCAAAATCAATACATGAGGTCCGTGAACATGTAGGAAGCGGCGAATCGAGTGCTTATGGTGAGGGGCTCGCAATCCACCTATGTTCCAAGAGGTGATGAGGGCCGAAGATGATGAGATATGCAAGTAGTTAGGTGTCACGTCAGTTTAGTACCTCGGCTAGGTTGACCGAGTGCGTAGTGGTTAGTCTCGGTAGGGTTGTTAGTGTCATTAGGGCGAGTTCTTGGACTAGCCCCACTAGAGGTTTACTTCATAAGTAAGGCTTGTAGGTTTTAGTTCTTCGAGTTGAGTCTTCAAGCTCCTATCTATGATGGATAGTCTTGGTGAGCTCAATCTGCGTCTCTGATGCATAGAGTGGATTTGACTCAACTTTAGTGTTGGCTGTTGTCTTGATTTGGCTGAGCGGATTGGTGCTCAACAGGGTGAAGAAGAGGGTGGTGATTACTAGGTTCAGCAGGGAGGTATCACATAGGACGACCATCTCTTCTCGAGGATCACAGAGTACGCAACAGCATGGTGATGACGGTGGTAGGGACCGTGTTGAACAGTCACGATCGCAAGGAGGTGTTAGAGGACCTAGTGGACAAAAACCTATGCCGTCTTTCTATGGGGCCTTGCTGGATGTGTGATGATCTCCATTAGCAGAAGGACTGCACACAGAGGAGAGGTGATTACGAGAAGAATGAGACATATCAACAGTGCCTAAGCAGTGTGAGTATTGCGGACGATCAGGTCACAGTAATGACTATTGTTTTGATCTCCACCTCGAGCTACGGCAAAGGAAGGCTGATCGTGGACGAGACGGAAGAGCTCAAGGAGACCGTGGTGATCAAAGTGGAGGTAGAGGTCCAACACCCGGGAGAGGATTAGTCGGTCCACTGCTTGCTACAACGTCAGATGCGGATATGATTGCTCGGATTGAGCAGTTAGAGCAAAAGATAGCTAGTATGACTATGGCTCAGCGGAGATCTGGTTAAGGAACAAAGTCTTCCACGTCTTATGAAGGAGAAGGAGTTGACTTCGACTTCATGGCTGATGTGATGCAGATTGAGACATATGAGGCAGTGATTCGAGATTTAGTGTGTGTCTCTGAGCCACGAGGTGGGTCAGTGGAGTTGATCCACAATACAAGAAGACTGGTAGACATATTAGGCTTCTTCAGTCATTTACGTTATCGGAGGCGTTGAGGACCACGTGTATGATTCATAAACGGACTATCCATGATGTAGTGGAGTTGGATGTATCGACATCCATGAGTGAGGGTGATGCGAGTCAACTCTCGATGTTTATGGATACGACGTCAAACTCGATGTTGGTGGCGACTATATCAGTTCTACGAGTCCTCTATTTTCAGCCACGGATATGAGAGCATTGGAAGTAAGCTTGGCTCCATTGTTCCAATTGGTGGCCACATTTAGTGAGAGCAAGGATGTAGTTACCTCTAGTGTTGAGGTGGTTCAACGAGAAGCGATAGATTAATCTATGGAGTCGAGGATCATGACGGCTACCAGTGGTACTGGTAAGCAGCGATTGCCAGATTAGATGAGTTACCAGCTAGATCGACAATTGACCATGTTGGTTTGGCACCAGGTGTGGTGTTGGTTGGACAACAGAAGTGGTATCTTTTGTTTGGTGACACTTTCAGAAAAGATGTATCGACCGCAAAAAATCTTGTTAGACTCTAAAACCCAATCTTTGATGTTGAGGAAGGCGGCGTGCATTGGTTTGGGTCTGATGAAATCTGAAGTGGAGAGATGTCCATTCCAGGAGATCAAGGAATACAACTCTACACATGACATGCGAGATGCTGACGATGAGAGTTCGATCAGATCGTCCCACCAATGACTCTATGGTGAAGGTCAAGGTCATCATTACAACCACAGAATCTTATGACGTATGGGTTGGAGATGTTGTGTTATATCATATGGAGTTCGTGATCAACTATTGAACGGAGACAACATCTTATAGATAAGGTTGGCAGTTTGATGAGCGAGTGAGTCGCTTACCAGTGCGGTTCAATGCTAAAGTTGGGACAACATAACCTACACCCGAGATGATGACATCTGTTGCAGAGTTCAGTTCGATCATCACTTGGCCGAACGAGTTGTTAGAGGATAATGCCCATGCGTAGAATACTCTGGTCTTTGAGGAGGTGAGTGACATACCTTATCATCTACCTTGGATGTTTCACTCTGGAGTTCGAGTGGAGAGTTGCGGCAGTATGTTGATCGGTTGGTGTAGTAGATTTGGAGTGAAGCCTTGGTATCGTCAACAGAGGGTTGTTCTTGCTACTGGTCATGTGACCTTATCATCGTTGGATAAGACTCTCATTGTATAGTAGTATCTAGAGGATGGTGTGTGTGTGTTGGAACTGTTTAGAGAGATCAGCACAGGTTTGGCTGCGGTATTGTAAGTTGACATACGAGTACATCGATACTTGTATGTGGAGAGAGATGAGATTATGAGATACATCTCATTGCATCATGTGGCACGTTTGGCGCAGAGATATCTTGAGTTGTTGTCCATATCAACCGTCAAAAGATATCAACAAACATTATCATAAGATATTTCACTGTTGGAGGCGTAAGATCTCGCAGTTGTTGGTATCATTCACTTGGTGATAGCCGGATGGTCATGTTAAGGTCACATGCATGCTGGAAGAGATCAGGCTTTACATTACCCGCGATCTACTATATTTTGGGAGATGTTATGGATCTTACGGCATCTCCAAATGCATCGGATGGATTCTCTAACGTACATCTCGGAGAACGTTCTTTTGTTGGGTGAGGCTCGTACATAGTTGATGACAAGTGTGCCCCAAGTGCGGTCTTGGATTGGGCATGCAGTGTTGTTGGATGCAACGAGAGTGAGATCTTGTGCACATCGTCCATGGTTGTGGTGGACAAACTTGTTACCGAGGGAGGTACTCAAGCTCGCACATGATACAATGAGACGATCAAAGCACCTCACAGTTGATGGCATCTTGGATGCATGAGGACGATCAAGTAGTGAAAGTCGTCGATAGATCACCCATGACAGTGATGAACCTAGTGGGACAACATAAGAGAACGTTGCCCACTTTGGTGAGCTTTCTAACATCGCATGCTTACAAAGATGGAGGACATGGGCTTGTGTGAGATGCTCAATTATAGTTGTTGGAGTCCAATGCCGATGAGAGAGAGCGATTAATGGGTTTTCTTACAATACAATGGTAGTAGCTTCGATCTCGGAGGCTTCACGTTGTCAGATGTTGGGTCAAGCAATGGACTTGAACTGCTTGACGTGAATTGTTAGTCTTAGATTGATTGAGCAGCATCGGATGCGATCGACGGGTGTTACTGCTCAGACACTTCTGAACTCTTTGCCTATTGAGTCAGTGGAGGCAAAGGCTGGGGCCAAAGCGTGTGGAGTTTGTCATCCTTGGACATCATGGGATGCAGTAAGAGAGAGTGTGGAGCTTGCAGCTAGGGTTGTAGGAGTTTTTCGCACAGTGGAGGTGGAGGTTGTTGGTGATGAGCAGAAGGAAACTGCTCTAGAGGCTGTAAGATAGCAGTCAACGACTTCATCTTCTACCTCTAGCGTGGTGATAGAGAATACTTGAGAGTCAAAGATTGGATCCAAGCTTATAGAAGAAGAGAGACGAAGAGTTCGGAGATTTCTGAAGAGCTACAAGAATTGTTTTATTCTCAATATGAAGGATTTGGGTACCTTAAAGGGACCAAGTATATGAATCGACTTGACTAGTGACACGTCAAACTTTCAACGTCCTTACAAATATAGTGACGTGGAGAGAGTCTTAATCCAGAATAGGACTCAAGACTTGTTGGAGGTTGGGTTGGTGGAGATATCGCATAGAGAGTATGCATCTGCTACAATTATTATAGCCAAGAAATGACAACTATCCGAATAGACGGATGTGTGGAGACTATCGTCCTATCAATCGGCAGACAAAGTCTGATAAGTATACCATGCTGACACTTGATGAGATCTTTGATGCAATGGGGCATGTGAAGGTCTTCAGTACTTTGGACCTTCGAGCAAGGTATCATCAGTTACCGGTGAGAAAAGAAGATAAGTCCAAGACAGCATTATAGAGAATTGACTCTCACGACAAGGATTGTTTGTATCAGTGGCGGTTCTTATTATTTGGATTGAAGAACGCCCTTGTCGAGTTCCAAAGGGTGATGGACAGGATCCTAGCAGAATTGAAATTTGTCCGATGTTATATTGACGACCCCTTAGTCTACAGCGCTACAGTGGAGGAGCACCAGAGACATCTAGGAGTCGGTAGAGTATCTGGGCTACACCATCTACCCAGGTGGAGTGAGTGTTCAACAGACGAAGATTGAGACTATTGCACGTATCTCACATTCCACATATGTGAGCCGAGTTTGGACATTTGTTTGTTTGGTGAATTTCTATCATCGATACGTGAAGAGGTTTAGTGCAATTGCGAAGTCATTGACCAAGCTGATGAAGGTGGACCAGGAGTGGCAATGGAGAGATGAGCAGGAGTGAGCTTTTGTAACGCTCAAGGATAAGTTGACATCTACTCGCATCTTGAGGAGATCGTTAGGGGCGTCCCTTCCAACTGCACACTGATTGGAGTATGTTGGGACTTGGAGCAATGCTGATTCAACATGATGATGAGGAAAACGAGTTCGTGGTGGTGTATGCCAGTCGTTCCAACAATTTGACGGAGGCGAGATATAGTTCGTATGAGAGAGAGTGTTTGACGATAGTGTGAGCTGTTGCACACTTCCGATGTTATATATTTGGAACCTTTTTACTCTCATCATTGTCACGTCAGTTTGGCACCTCGGCTAGGTTGATCGAGTGCGAAGTGACGAATCTCGATAAGGCCGTTAGTGCAATTAGGGCGAGTTGGTGGGAGAGCCCACTAGGGATATACTTCGCAGGTAGGGCTTGGAGGCCTTAGTTTTTCGAGTTGAGTCTTCAAGCTCCTAGCTATGGTGGATAGTCTTGGTGAGTGCAATCTGGATTCTCTGCGAGCACAGAGTGGATTTGGCTCAACTTTAGTGATTGTATAGTGCCCGTTGGCATGATGGAGTGAGTACATACGAGAGCAGAGATGCATGAGTGCGGAGGCGTGAGAGCGGAGTGCGAGAGTGCAAGAGTGCGGAGGCGGAGCGGAGCGGAGCCCGAGCCCGCGCCCGCCGCAAGTCAGCTTGCTGACATGCGTGAGAGAGATATCCAAGTTTCAGTTGTGTGAGAAGTGCAAAACCAACTGGTCACCCGTCGCAACACTATTCCTGGACATGGACTCTTAACTTTGTAGTCTTAGCTTTGGCTTTACCACTAGATCAATAGCTCTTGATGTCTTCTAGGGATGCGTACAAGTACTTATGGACTTGTTTAAGATAGTAGGAGACCTTCTCGCACGTTCCTAGAGGAGTGGTAGAGCGACCCCACAGTAGTAGGGGGAAGTTATAGTTGTGGTAGTGTTTGTCTATACCGTAGAGACGCATATGGAGACAATTGATGGCAGTTGTCTTGGGTGAGCTAGTAGAGCTATCACGTGGATGTTTTTGGAGCTACTAAAGGTGTAGACATCTAGTTAGTGACCACAAGTATCATTTACGACGGTTGGTGATCATATATTGTGCATGTGATCACCGAAGAGAAGTCGTCAGTCTGGGTGGGACTAGGTTTGTCTTATGTGAATGTTTGAGTATGGAGGGTTATCATTTGGACTTCTTGTGGTTGGAACTCTTCCATATTCTACTTCTTGTTTGTGCGCCGCGTTTGGTTGTGTTGGCGCTTGATTTCCGGAGTGAGTTCATTCCAGTGTGCTATCGATAGTGAGACTGGAGTTGCGGATCAGTCAGACTACCTTTGTCTCTCTCACGATGCGGTTGGAGTGACGACCAACAGATCGTGAGAGGCTGCTTGTGGTGATGACATGTACAAGTTGTCCTTACCTTGACCGTCCTAGTAAGGGATAGGTGAGCTCAGTAGGAGCGGGGTTATGCAAGTAGTGGTTACGGTGGTGATAAAGATTTCGACATTCTGATTGGAGAGTGTGTTACCTGGATTCTCTCATTCACGGAGTACTCGGGAGGTTCTCGTGGGGACTTCTCGGACAGTGGGTATACGCGAAATGGGATGAAGTACCGACTATCTACACCATTGCCGTCGGTTGTTCCAGAGGACGAGTCAGACACAAATAGCGCGTTTTCTGATGGTGAGTCTAGTGTCATCATACCGTTGTTGTGGGATATGGACGAGATCTATGGGGTCACGAAGGGACCTCGACGTTACTCGGGTACAGTTGGTATCATTGAGCTGGATGACTTCATCCAAGAGTTTGACAGTTGGTGCGATCTACAGCAGATGCAGAACCCACAGCTATTTACATCTTTCATGACGTGAAAGGGTTTGTTCCAACACTTGGAGTGACCACCGATGGACGATTACCATGAGTTCAGGCGAGATTACAATGTTGAGATCGAGTTGTGGAGACAACATTGGTGTCCTAATTACGTTTCTATCACTACTGGCGCAGTTTTGGAAGACGTAGCACCTACGAGTTGTCAGTAGCAGCGGTACATCCACAAGTGACGAAGTACCTACTACCAACGGTGCGTCCACAAGTAGTGGAGCAAGTGGTAGTGTGAGCGGGATACCACCAGGGTTTAACCATGTGGTTCGGTTCTTCCACTGTTTGAGGAAGAACTATCAAGGTGTGTAGACTGACAAGTTGAGGAGTCTGCAGGAGTTCTAGCGCAAGACTGGAGAGAACCTACACGAGGCATTTACTCGCATGAGGCGATTGATCAGCGTTACCCAAGGGGTGACGGAAGCACAGACAGTCCAGTTCTGGTATGGGATACTAGACATGGAGCTGGGTAGGAGAGTTAGAGATGCCACTCTTCTTAGAGATATTGCTCCGACGTCTTTGGTCTGGCTGAGTCTTGTTGGGTTTAGCAAAGAGACACCACAGGGAGCGACCACCTCTCCTCGAGGATCACAGGCTACGCAATAGTGTGGTGGTGGTGGTGGTAAGGATCGTGCGGAGCAGTCACGATCTCAGGGAGGTGTTGGAGGATCTAGTGGACAGAAGCCCATGCCGTCCTTCTCTAGTCAGCAGCAAGTGGGTCCTTGCTGGTCGTGTGATGGTCCTCATCAGCAGAAGGACTGTCCATAGAGGAGAGGTAGTTATGAGACGTCTGGGACGTCTCAAGTGGTGCCTAAGCAATGTGAGCATTGCAGGCGACCAGGTCACAATAGTGACCGTTGTTTTGATCTCCATCCCGAGCTACGGCAAGGGAAGGTTGATCGTGGACAAGGTGGAGGAGCTCAGGGAGGCCGTGGTGGTCAAGCTGGAGGTAGAGGTCCAGCACCTGAGAGAGGACCAGTCGGGCCACCGCTTGCTACAACAACAGAAGCAGGTATGGCTGTTCGGATTGAGCATTTGGAGCAGAAGATAGCTAGTATGACTATGGCTCAGCGAAGATCTGGTGGAACAGAAGCTTCCACGTCTTATGGAGGAGACGGAGGAAACTTCGATTTCATGGCAGGTGTGGCGTAGATTGAGACATCTGCGGCGATGACTCGAGGTGCAGTACTTGCCTCTGAGTCACGAGGTGCGTCAATGGAGTTGGATCCACAACGCGAGGAGACTGATAGATAGACCAGGCTTCATCAGTCATTCACGTTATCAGAGACATTGAGGACCACGTCTATGGTTCCTAAATGACTTATCGATGGTGCAGTGGAGTTGGAGACATCGACATCCAGGAGTGGAGATGATGCGAGTCAACCCTCGACGTCTGTAGATGCGAATCCGATATTGGGTAGACGACTTCGTCTTCTACCTCGAATCCGATGTTGGGAGCGGCTACAGCAGTTTTGCGAACCTCATTATTCTCAGCCACGGATATGAAAGCATTGGGAGTCAATTTGGCTCTACTGTTCTAGTTGGCGGTCACGTTCAGTGAGAGCGAGGATGTAATTACCTCTAGTGCTGAAGTGGTTCAGCGAGAGACGGTAGACGTATCCATGGAGTCGAGGATCAAGACAACTACCAATGATACTTGGCAAGCGACGGCTGCTAGGTTAGATGAGTTACCAGCGAGACCGACGATTGATCGTGCTGGTTTGGCACCAGGTGTGATGTTGTTGGACAACATAAGTGGTATCTTCTGTTTGGTGGCACCTTCAAGGAAGGTGTATCGACCACAGAAGGTCTTGTTAGACTATGGAGCCCAACCGTTGATGTTGAGGAAGACGACGTGTATTGATTTGGGTCTGAAGAAGTCCGAGGTGGAGAGATGTCCATTCCAGTTGCAGACATCTCTAGGGGGGTCAGGGGTACAGCTCTACACATGACACGCGAGATGTTGACGATCAGATCATCCCACGGATGGTTCCATGGTGAGAGCCAAGACCATCGTTTCAGCCGCAGAGTCTTATGATGTATTGGTTGGAGGTGTTGTGTTATACCTTATGGAGTTTGTGATCGACTATTGGATGGAGACAACATCTTACAGACCAGGTTGGTAGTCCGGTGAGGAACGAATGAGCCGCTTACCAGAGCGATTCAATGTAGAGTTGGGACGATGGAGCCTACATCAGGGACGATCACATCCGTTGCAGGGTCAGTTCGGTCATCACTTGACCAGGTGAGTTATTAGAAGGCAATGTCCATGCGGAGGACACTCCGGTCTTTGAGGAGGTGGAGGACATGCCTAGCATGTCCACGTTAGTATCGTCTGCCTTGGATGTTTCACTCTAGAGTTCGAGTAGGGAGTTGCAGCAGTATGCTGATCGGTTGGTGTAGCAGGCTTGGAATGAAGCCTTTGTACCACCAGTAGAGGAACAAAGGGTTGTTTCCTGCTATTGACCATGTGACCTTATCACCGTTGGATACGACTCCCATTGTATGGCAGTATCTAGAGGAGGGTGTGTGTTTGCTGGAGCTGTTTGGAGAGATCAGCATAGATTTGGCTGCGGTATTGCAGGCAGACATACAAGTACAGCGATACTTGTACGTGGAGAGAGATGAGGTTGCGAGACACATCTCATTGCGTCATGTGGCAAGGTGCAGAGATATCTTGAGTTGTTACCTATATCCGCTGTTAGAAGATACCAGCAAGCATTATCGTCAGATATTTTGCTGTTGGGGGCGTAGGATCTCACGTTTGTTGACACCATTCACTTGGTGATAGCGGGGTGGCCATGTCAAGGTCACACGCGTGCGGGGAGAGGTCGGGGTTTACATGATCCGCGATCTAGGATGTTTTGGGAGATGTTACGGATCTTACAACATCTCCAGATGCATCAAGTGGATTCTCCAACGTACATATTGAAGAACGTTTCTTTGTTGGGTGATGCTCGTGCACAGATGATGACGAGTGTGCATCAAGTGTGGTCTTGGGTCGGATCAACAGTGTTGTTGGATGCAACGACAGTAGGATCTCGTGCACATCGTCCACGGTTGTGGTGGATGAATTTGATACCGAAAGAGGTGCTTAAGTGCACAAACGATGGAGTGAGACGACCAGCGCACCTCACGGTTGATAGCATCTTGGATGCATGACGACAATCTCAAGTAGTGAGAGTCGTCGATAGGTCATCCCATGGCAGTGGTGGTAGCGTTATCCACTTTGGTGAGTTTTCCAGCGTCACATGCTTACCGAGGTGGAGGACCTAGGTTTTTGTGGGATGCTCAGTTACAGCAATTGGTGGAGCCCAATGCCGATGAGAGAGAGCGAGCGATGGGTTTTGCTACGGGTACGACGGCAGTAGCTTCGGTTTCAGAGACTTCACGTCGTCAAGTATTGAGTCAAGCAATGGACTTGAATTGCTTGGCATGGATTGTTAGCATTGGATTGGTTGAGCAGCGTCGGATGCAATCGACGGGTGTTACTGCTCGGACACTCCTGAGCTCTTGTCTATCGAGTCGGTGGAGATAAAGGCTGGGGGCGAGGCGCGTGGAGTTCGTCATCCTTGGACATCATGGGATGTTGTAGGAGAGAGTGTGGAGCTTGCAGCTAGAACTTCAGAAGTTTTTCGCATAGTAGCGGTGGAGGTTGTTGGTGGTGAGCAGAAAGAAACTGCTTCAGAGGCTGCAAGATATCAGTCAGCGACTTCGTCTTCTACCTCTAACATGGTAACAGAGGATATTTGAGAGTCAGAGATTGGACCCAAGATTATAGGAGAGGAGAGACGAAGAGTTCAGAGATTCCTGAAGAGCTACAGGAATTGTTTTGCCTTTAGTATGAAGGATTTGGGTACCTTGAAGGGACCAGGTATATGGATCGACTTGGCTAATGGATTGTCAATCTTTCGACGTTCTTATAGGTACAGTGACATGAAGAGAGCCTTGATCCAGAGTAGGACTCAAGACTTGTTGGAGGTTGGGTTGGTGGAGATGTCGCATGGAGAGTATGCATCTGCCACAATTATGCCAGCAAAGAATGATATGTATGGCAACTACACGAATAGACGGATATGTGGAGACTACCATCCTGGAGCTAAACCCCCAGAAGACGAGAATCGCTTCGGGAAGACGGTATCGAGAAGACCGGAAGAAGCAACCTGGAAGCAGGAAGATCGTCTTCCCGAGCTTCTCTGTGAATAGTTGTATGATATTGTAATGGGTAGTTGTTTGTTTGGGTCCAAAGCACCATTTGGCGTGTCTGGAAGACGTGTTGTTTTGGTGTGGTTTTGTGAGAAGACGGGATTTCTAGGCAAAACCCGTGTGTTTGTGTGTTTGAACAGATCTTAGAACTTAGAGCAGCGTTACTTGTGCAAATCCTATGTGGGAACGATATCTTGTATACTAAATGGGCAAAAGGAGAAATCCTACATCACTACATGGAGTATCTACGTACTTGCGTGATGATAGACACAATAAGTGCCAAGGAGTGAGATCGCGTCCTCCAACGAGCGAAGAGATTTTGACGAGAAAGATGACATGTACTTCGAGTGGAAGACGATGAGAGAGTACAGATAGTGTCACATCCATCCCAAAGGACACAATTAGTACGACATGCTCATGAGGAGTTGGGACGTTTTGGAATGAAGCGTACGCATAGCTTACTCCAAGGACAATATTGGTGGCGTGGTATGCACATCGATGTGTAGTAGTTTGTCGTACGATGTGTGGTTTGTGATTGAATATGAGCATCATTTAACGCTCATACTCTACAATTACACCTCTTATCGATTATGAGATGGGATTACCATTGGAGCTTAGATTTTACAGGACCCTTACCGTTGATTGTACGTCACCACCGATATGTGATGGTGATGATGGAGCACTTCTTCAAGTGGATTGAGTTGGTGGTATTACCGGACAAGGCGAGTGAAGAGACAGCGTATGCATTCTTAGATGGAATGCTGAGTCGTTTTGGAGTACCAACTGAAGTGCTGACGGACCAAGGTATAGAGTTTTTTGGTGAGTTTCATGTCTAGTGTGATCAAGCGCTGATTGATCATCAGACTACATCTCGAGATCATCTTGAGACGGATGGTTTGACGGAGAGATAGTTCAGATGGTGAAAAGAGGATTGCGTAAGTATGGTTTGCAGAAGGGCCACTTGGGAGACTAGGATGTGCAATTATCTTGGTTGGCTATAGGCTATTAGTTTAGTCGACAAGCGTCTTTGGCTTCCTTCTCATCGTATTTTATATTGTATGGTCGAGATCCAGATCTATCTTCAGCCATCGTCATGATTCTACTGAGGTGCTAAACCTTGATGACTCCGATATGTGAATGAGAGCATATTCTCAACGAGCCGAGACATTTCAGAGAGTTATACCTATGGCTTTTGAGAACCTAGCGAGACATGTTGCAATATGCGACTATTCGAGGAGGAGGTTATCGACCATCGATTCGCATGTTTCATCTTGGTGATTATATCTATCTATGACAGACTGCATCGATGATGTTGGATGTGATCGCATGACGCACTATTTTACGAATGCGTGAGGTGTTACCTTCTGGAATACTCATGTTAGAGGGTCATGATGGTGTTGTTGGAAGGACCATGTGCGTAATTGTGCACCATGTCATCTTCCAAACATCGATGGTATCGTTGACCCAAGCTTAGCGGTTGTATGCACGAGCTTGAGGTGTATGTTGTGTGGATCTGCTGGTGGAACAGACCATATGTTGGTGTGTGATGGTTGTTCGAGAGGTGTGCACATATCTTGTTTGACTCTATCTCTCAGTGTCATTCATATTGAACGGTGGGTTTGTCCTCGATGTATATAGCATGAATAGGCGATTAGATCTTTGCGTGGTATGGATTGTAGACAGCCGACTAACGATGAGATGATGTAGCACCCGGTCTCCTGATCCTTGCACCCACAAAGGTGTGTATCGCGTTATCATGTCGGATTTTGCATGAAGATCCAAGAAAATACGAGGTTCTTGACTGTGGAGATGTAGTGTGTCGAACGAAGACAAGACAGAGAGAAATAACCACGAGAATAAGCATCACAATGTATATCAATTCCTACTTTATATACACTTCCGAGTCTTTTTCTCTAAGAATGCAAAACAGAGAAACAAACCTGAGCGGTCTGTAATCTGCACCAACCCCTCTAAAACGAGCCCATGAATCTCAACCCAGACCTAAACTATCGAAGTGTAGCTCAAAGTAAGAGAAACATTCCTTTGCTAACAAAAAGAGTTGCATCAATATCACACGATTCAAACCCAAGTCCAAACAACGTCCATGTACAAACCCTTAGCTAAAGCTAGCTATCACAAGCTGTACATAACCAACTAGATCTTTAACGAACTCAAAAAGAGTAAATTCGTAGCAAAGGAATCAAAAAAGATCTATTTGAGAATTTTCTCTTTTCGCCAAACAGTCTTCGGATGTCGATCGGGTCTTCTTCCCTGACTCCGTTGACCCAAGAAACCTTCAGATCCAACTCTCGACAGTCGAGATATCGCTGATTTTTGGTGACCGAACCTTCAAAAACTCCTCCCTACTACTTAAAATCGCACACACCGTCCAAACGAATCGTCTGATCTGATATCCGTCTTCTTTGGTAGAAAGACCTAGCTACCATGAATCCAACGAGACCCCAAACAAGCCGTGTGGAGTTCTCTTGGCAAATCACGCAAGAAATTTAGTCACAAGATGCAAAAAACTGACGTAAATTGACTCCCTACGGCTCAAACTCGCTTACCACACCCAAACCAACAATCCAATCCACACACTGTCTTCTTCTATGCGTAGATGAAGATTCCTTGATTGCATAAGCACCAAGAACGAAAAGCTTGGCTCACAGACCGCGAAAAACAACCTAATCTCAAGATGGAAAATTGACATAAGCGCTTCCTTGCGAGCCAATTTCACTTAGAACTCCCAAATCGCCTGATGAAACTTTGTATCGTCTTCAATTTCCTGAAGAACTCGGTGTTCTGATCCCGATGGATCCAAGGATAGCAAGTTTGGACTCCAGAACGATCCGAATGGTCCGACTCTCCTTCATAAGTCATTAAAGTCTTCTAAAAACCTTCCATGTGTCTCAATTTCTCGCATAACACACTCCCCGATCCATCTCTTCACGAACCGTCTTAACCAATGCGTAGCCTGCACAGATCTGAACCCAATGACACCTTGCGCGCATGCTTTGGACTTCCCAATTCTCCAAACCGTCCATCGACATGTCCTAGAAATAAGCTAGCTCCTTAAGATGTCCCCTTACCTTAGTCGCTGTACGTGAAAGTTTTTTCAGATAATGAGCAAGCAGGTACCTTGTGTCTTTAGTATAACGTCAGGAGCCGCAAATACCCAGTTAGCAATAATAAGCTAGGGCCTAGCTTGCTTTTCTCATCTTTCGAGTCTCGTAACTTCTCCACTAAGCGTACAAATGAAGTAGACGAAGTGCTCATGGAAAACTTACAACGAGCTCTACCCATTGATGCAATGAAAGTGAAGGTCCAACTTGTGCAAAAAGTCTCACTTTTAGTCCCATGAGTGTATTTATTTAGAGCGATAATGATAAGTATCAAAAATAGATTTTCAGGTGGAGTCGGTCCACGATGCGACAACGTAGTTGGGATAAGAGCTATCTGGACTTAGAAGGACTTAACCATCAGTTAAGAAAGCGATTGTGGTACACTTGTGTATGTGTATGGCATCATCTATTTGTAATGTGTATGTGTGGTGTTTCTCTGACAACAATCTATGTTGTATAACGATGTGTATGCGCACGACAGTTGTCACTTCAGTTTAGTACCTAGTCCCCGTGTCATTAGGATAGGTTCTTGAGCTAGCCCCACTAGGCGTATACTTCGCAAGTAGGGCTTGTAGGCTTTAGTTCTTCGAGTTGAGTCTTCAAGTTCTTGGCTATGGTGGATAGTCTTAGTGAGCGCAATCTGAATTCTCTAATGCAATAGATTTGGCTCGACTTTAGTGGTTGCTTAGTGTCTGTTGGCATGGTTGAGTGAGTACATATCGTTATTATTGTACAGGTCATTATTATTTTGATACACTTGTGTACGTGTATGACATTGTTCATGTGTTATGTGTATGTGTGGTGTACTTCTGACAATGATGTATGTAGTGTAGCAATGTGTATGTGTACAACAGAGAAGACGTTGTCGTGTCGTGGACCGGCTCCTACATGAAAATCAAATTTTGACAGTTATCGCTCCAAAGACACTCGTTGATAAAACAAGCTAAGCCTTAGCTTACGGACTTTTTGGCACAACTTCGGATCTTCACATTCATTACATCGATGGGTAGAGCTCCTTGTCAACTTCTCATGGACACTTCATCTACTTCATTTGGACGCCTAGTGGAGAAGTTACAAGACTCAAAAGATGGATAAAACAAGCTAAGCCCCAGCTTACAGATTTTGACACAATTTTGGATCTCCACTTTCATCGCATCAGTGGATAGAGCTCTTTGTCAACACTTCGTCTACTTCATTGGGACGCTTAGTGGAGAAGTTACGAGACTCGAAAGATGGGTAAAACAAGCTAGGCTCCAGCTTACGAGCTTTTGGCACGACTTCGGATCTTCACTTTCATCGCATCAATGTGTAGAGCTCGTTGTCAGCTTTTCATATGCACTTTGTCTACTTCATTTGGACGCCAAGTGGAGAAGTTACGTGACTCGGAAGATGAGAAAATCAAGCTAAGCCTTAGTTCTTTTGCTGACTAGGTATTTGTAGCTCCAGGCGTTATACTAAAGATGCAAGTGGTCTGCTTCTTGATCATTGGAGAAAACTTGCACGTATAGTGACTGATGTAAGAGAGCTGCTTAAGGGGCTAGATTGTATTTGCGATTTGTAAGCGGATGGTTCGAGAGATTTGGAGATCCAATGCAAACACGCAAGCCATCGTTGGGTTCAGATCTGTGCAGGCTACGTGTGGGTTAAGACGGTTCGTGAAGAGATGGATCGAAGAGTGTGTACTGGGAGAAATTGAGACGCAATAGAGAGATTTGGAATGCTTCAGTTATCTGTAAAGGAGAGTTGGACCGTTCGGGCCATTCCGGAGTCCAACCTTGTTGTTCTTGGATCCATCGAGATCAGAACGCCGAGTTCTTCAGGAAATTGAAGACGATACAAAGTTTCATCGGGCGGTTTGGGAGTTCTGAGTGAAATTGACGCTTACGTCAGATTTTTGTTCGTCTACGATCTGAGATTGGTTTGTTTTTCGCGATCAGGGAGCCAAGCTCTTCGTTCTTGGTGGCTACGCGATCAGGGAGTCTTCACTTACGCATAGGAGAAGACCATGTGTGGATTGGATTGTTGGTTTGGGTGTGATGAGTGATTTTGAGTCGTAGGGAGTCGATTTACGTCAGTTTTTTTGCATCTTGCGGTCAAATTTCTTGCCTGATTTTGCGAAGGGAACTCCAAACGGCTTGTTTGGAGTCTCGTTGGGTTCATGGTAGCTAGATCTACCTTCCAGAAAAGACAAATATCAGATCAAGCGATCCGTTTGAGCAGTGTGTGCGGTTTTAAGCCGCATGGGAGGAGTTTTGGAAGGTTCGATCATCTGTGACAAAAAATCGGCGGTATCTCGGCTGTTGGGAGTAAGATCTGAAGGTTTTCTGGACCAACGGAGTCAGGGAAGAAGACCCTATCAACATCTGAGACCGTTTGACGAAAGAAGAAAGTTCTCAGATAGGTCTTTTTTGGTTTCTTCGCTAAGGGTTTTGCTCTTTTGAGTTCGTTAGAGTTCTGGTCGGTTATGTACATCTTGTGGTAGCTAGCTTTAGCTAAGAGCTTGTACATGGATGCTGTTTGGACTTGGGTTTCAATCGTGTGATGCTGGTGCAGCTCTTTTTGTTAGCAAAGGGAAGTTTCTCTTGCTTTGAGCTACGCATCGATAGTTTTGGGTATGGGTTGGGATTCAAGGACTCGTTTTAGAGAGTTTTGAAGCAGATTACAGACCGCTCTGGTCTGTTTCTTAGTTTTGTGTTCTTAAAGAGAAAGAACTGGCAGTGTATATACGTTGAGAGTTGGTATATATTATGACGTCCGTTTTCATACGTGTTTGTCTATTTCTTGTCTCTGTTCAGCACATTACATCTCCACTGCTAGGAACCTCACGTTTTCTTGGACATCCTTCACGTAAAATCCGACACGATAATGTCATACCGTTGAGGAGGCCGTGAGATCTTCGTGCTTTGTTATGATTGAATCCTCTTGAGTCATCAGCACAATCGTTGGAGTACACAAACGTTATCCACCGGAAAGACCGCTTGGCTATCATCAGTGCAACAGGAACGCCGAACGTCCAAGGACCTATCATTTATTGTGGGTTAGAATGTTATAACGAGTCCCGAAAAACTATTGACGAGAGGGCAAGAGTTTGTTGGAGAGATAAAGTGAGCTCCATCATTTGATGCGTATGATCCATATGAGACTGTGGTCACATAGAGCAGTCTGAAGGGGAGTCTGTTGAAGGACCGGTGGCAAGTCTAGAAATTTGAGAGAAAACTCAAGTAAACACGAACCAAGTTCTAATCAAATGGTTGTGGATGGAGGAATAGCCACAGAACCAGTCCACGTGCCGTCAAGAAGACCAATTGTTTAGTCGTCAAAGGAATTCTAAGTAGGGGGTCAATTTGGCGAAACAAAAGTGACATTAGGTCTTTACACCAAGAAGTATATTTAGAATCTCCACCCAAGTAGGTTGTAACACGGGTTGATACTGAGGCATCTTCACTTCCAAGATCCAAGGTAAATGTGCTACAACACATCCACGTAAAAAAAGAAGTGTAGAATCCAATGCCTTACTTCGATCATACCTTGAGTTGAAAAGCGTGACGAATGTGATATTGTTGAGTTGTCAGATGGATGTGACTTGCAAGCTCTCCAATTTGATCCAATTGACACTAACCCAATCCTGAAAGACCCTAGATGAATATTCTCCTCGTAGCAGAAGATAATAACTGCTTGAGCATCATAAAATCAAATATGACGCATACTTATCTCCAAAAGCACTCGAAATTAGACGAGTAGACCTAAAGTAGAAGAAGCATTGACCGAGAGTAAGCAAAGTCTATCCAGAAGTGTCTCATCTGTGATGTCAATCTATGACGCAAGAGAGGATGCAGATGGGACCAAGGAAGACGGTGTCATAGCCTTGTACTAATGAGGGTGCGAGAAAGAGTTATGTAATATGTTAGCAGAGAGCGTGTAGGCATTAAGAAAACAGTGGATGACGAAGGGCATAAATCGACAAAGAGAAAAGAGCAAAGAAATACAGCGAGCATAAAAGAGTGAACAAAGTGTGAGAAGACGAGCGAGAAAGAAGATTGCGAGGGTGGAAGAAGATCAAGAGTAAAATTGCATAGCAATGATGCGACGAGCAATCGCAACCAAGTGCAAAAGAGTCGTGCCAAAAGCGACTCGGGAGCGAAGAAGGTGAGAGCATCGAGCAGCGATGATGCAGTCAATCGATGTAGAGTGAAAGATAGTTCTAATAGGTAACCAGTGTGCACTACGCATACATGTTCTTAGGCCGTGCCGCCATGAAAAAGAGTGAATGCATAGCACAATTCCTAATCAATATCGTGAAACACAATAACGAGATATCATAGCAGGAAGAGCTCCTTAAGTCTTTCTTAGTAGATCATTTGAACACCTTGTTATTCTTGAAACTGTGTGTCTTCTAGAAAAAATAACTTAAATACAATGTCCTTGTCTTATTTCCGAAGTAAGACAATAGTTTTACATGTCGGATGAAGTTAGCATTCTAAAGTCCTAGTATGAGTATAAGAACACCGACTCTCCCAAAGGCTATCTTTTATCGTTTGAACAGTCAAGGAGTAGAGAATGGAATAATTCACTTGAAAAAGTTTTCCATGATCCATCATAACCTTCTCATCCGAGAATGAAATCTAACAACTGAAGTTGTTATTCATAGCTCTCGACGAGTTTCACATTTGTGTTTTATTTGAGATCGATCTGGTTAGTAATGATGGAAAACTATGGAGTTCCAATTTTGATGGTTTTTGGAAGAAATAGAAATATTCTCTTTGACTTAAAGTATAAAGTGGAAAATTAAAGAAACCATATATCCATTTTATACCTATACTCGTAGCTTAATGAGCGCATGTGGTCTGATTTATAAGCTTATAACCTCGAGATCCACTATTACTTTCATTTATTTGCCCATTTTATGACATGGTTCGTTCTGAAATCTCTTCACTCCAAGTTGCCTTCAAAAGGACTTATAATAATAATAATCATAACTAAAATTCACTACACCAGTTGATTATATAGTTGGTGGAGATTTTAACTGAAAATGCATAAATATGATTTTAGAAAAATGAACACATATAGAAATTAGTTCTTATTAACCTCTGATATAAGAATATGCATCTCGATGAACTTCATGGGAACTTTTGCTCCCTTAATATATATACAAAAAGATATATGTGTTAGATAATAATTGTATCTTAAGCAGATAAATCAACTAAACTGTTATCTAATTATTATATGTAAGATGGACCAGCAGGTTCGAAAGGAGCCAAACTTAATCCAAAAGTGCAGAGGGTCTAGACGCGACTCGGCAGATATAAGTGCGGTAGCCTATTCAGCTCAAATAATCAATTAATCAATAGATTAATTTGTATAATTAATTTAGTAAATTAAACCACTTGTGCATATTTCCCTCATTTGACCTTTGGAAGATGTGAATATATGCATGGTTGCAGTCCAAAAGATGACTATGTTGACCAGCATAGATATCTGTCACATATACTCGAACTCAAGAAGATGAGAAGACATATGCTCACAAAAATGTAGGTTTGGTATTGAGTACATTGATCTTGATTGATTTAATCTTTAAATTCTTATTTTTTAATTCTAAAATTTAGAGTTCTTCTAATTCTTTCTTCTACTAAAATCCCAATGAGATCTTGTGACTGACTTCAAGCATACGTGGTTTTCAAGCAAATAGGCTAATTTAATTGTTTGCAAATAATCTCGTTCCTTATTTCTATATTACAGAAAGAACTGTCTCTATAATATTAAAACGGTATATTAGTTCCGTTGGTAAGTCGAGTGATAAACATCACGTTTTGAATATGAACAAAATTTTTAGATCATGTCTCATGTACAAAGTCTAACTTATTAAAAGCTACACAGACTTAAAATAATCCTTGCAAAGAGTGAATGACATAAAAATCTACTCATAACAGTGATAGAAAATTCATTGAAATGACAAAGCTAGTTAAACGAGATCTGGTGAAAATGGAAGTGAGATAAAATGGTTTAGTTGACTCGAGAGCTAGTCCTCGTACATGGAAATCCTTGCTTCTTCGCATTGTAGAACCTCCTTCACTTCGTAAATTTTCCCAACAGTATCAACCATCCCATTCCAAAACTTCCTAATCCAACTTCAAGTGTCCATCTGAAGCTGAGCACATCAACACTCTTGAAACATATTTGAAATGAGTATCAATTATAAAGTTTCAACGAGAGCATGGTTAAATACATCTTCAATTTCTAAAACATAATCGAATGTTATAAAATTCAGCCCAAAATGCTAAAGCTCTAAATTTTAAAAGTCTAAACATAACTTTGTAATCTTGATATATTTTCTAACCTTCATAATAGCTCTCTGTTCACAACTCAGATTGAACCAATCATGATAATGCTGAAAGTTTCTTTTGTTTGTGAGGTTTCATTGCTTTTGAAACCCCTCCCACTTAATCACAAACATAATTATTAGTACATCTAACTACATTCTTACCTTATTGCCAAACTCTTGTTAGGATGTAACTAGAAAAACTAGAGCGAGAGTTTTACACATTAAATGTGTAAAGCTCTCTCGATTATATGAGTAGAATGTCAACACTTTCAAAAGTACAAACTATTATAAACTACAATATAGTTTAAATAAATAAAAATATAATCTCTTAAAATAAAACAAGATGATGCGGTTGCAGTGGAATTGCGGGGCTATGCATTTAAGATTTATCTAAACTAATTTATTAAACTAATTTATCTAAAATCTTCTTTTATTTTTTCTAACAATCATCTAGTAGATTAAAGATAGTAAAAGATGAGAAAAACTTCACTTTCCTTCTCGAGATTCACATCAACGAATAGCTCTACATAGCAAAAACTCTTTCTGAATAAGTATATACTAAGATAAGGGGTAAAATACTCTGGTGATAATAAATAGTACTCTTATGATACAAAATTTTCCATCTAATATAGAATATCATCATCTCAAGTTAACCACATGATACAATATGTATAATATCTTGACAAATTGGGTTATTCTCCGAGATGTGCTGACATAATGTTGGTATCTATATTAAACTTTTTACTAAACAACTCTGCAAAATCTACTACTATTATGCCAAATGCCAAAAATTTAGAAACAACAAGTCTGAATGTACATGTTAGAAGTGATTGTTTTAACATAATGTTTTATCTACATTATTCAGACTGCAAACTCATGCTAAATGCATCACATATCTAAACGACCGTAGGCTTCTCCAGGTTCTACACATGCTACATTAAACCCTAGGTGCGGATATGAAAATAAATAAAATGTACTTTTTTCTTCCCATTGTATTTTATATTAGAGAGAAAATATCGTGCTGTTCCAAAATACCACCAAAACTCTGTTTCATATTTCTCAATGGATGCTCAATCATTAGTAGTGAAATGAATCATATAGTGTAGAGCTATGGGAGAGCTTTTAAATATTTATTTAACAGAGTTGGTTCTAACTTAAAGTAAATTAAACTACTATAATAGCAAAAAAAATTGTATATAATGGTTAAAATTCTTTGTTCACATAAATCTCACTTGCAGAATTAAGTCCTCCTGGTTACCAGACATATTTAAAGAAGCACTTGGGATTAAACTGAATGGCCTTTCTCTTGCCACTTTAGCAAAATTGACGGTTAGTTATGCAAATGTATAGCAATAAAGTTTGAAAATTGTTCAGATTCTGCTTTACGTAATCTTTTAGCTCCGAATCTGACCTCGATGCACAGTACGATACTGAGATATCCTCACTCATGACATAAGGAAAAACGATATGCTGATTAGATATAAAGTAGATATGCTGGTTTAAAGTATAACAAGTAAACGTACTAGAGAACGAGAGCATTTATACCAAGCGGATCTGCCACAAGTCACACACGAGCGGATAGACTTCGATAGAGACCCTTAATTCTTCATGCCAATGTTAATCATATTATCGTCACGGTTTTGCTCCATGTCTATTTTTAGATATATTAGAAGAGATATGATGAATATTGACTTCAAAGAGAATTATCTGTTTTCTGGGAAGAACATAACTCTTTAAAGTTCAAACACTAGATTCTTTCCTCATCATGAAGCAAAGTTTTTCCTACAAAGAAAGATTAAGATATGAAGTTTACTTCGGTCCACAATAAAGCACAGATGAACTGTAGAGTAATTACTTCCAACCAACTACGTAAGTAAGCAGTTGGGTTGCACTGGAAAGTGAAAAATAAGGTGTCTTGTTGAGATCTGCGACAACTATCCCAATAGAACCAGTACTGTGCTTTACTGTCAAGAAATCTCCTTCGATGCAGCTTTGGAAATATTGAAAAGATACCTGATCATGAAACCATCCAACTAAGTTAGAACTACTTTTTATTACACTTAGCAACTGAGTGTGGTAATTAGTAACCAAAATGAACCACGAAGTACAAAAGAAGAGTGTAAAGCTTAGCTTTTGTTTTTTTATTAGTTTTTAATTTAATAGGAATGTACATTCACTAAGAAGAAGACGACATTCTTCCTTAGTTCATGGTATATTTCTTGTTGCATGACAAAGTCCTCACTGTTCAGATAGTGATATTAAATATGCATGCATGAACTTCTGGGGAGCTTTTACTCGTTTTTTGTTATCAGAAAAGACATAACTGTTAAGTAGAAATTATATAATAAACTGAAAAAATATTAATATTATTTATAAATGTTAATATTAGCTGGACCTGGAGATACAGGAAGATCTCAACATAACTCATAAATGAAGAGTAAAACCACGCGCTTCGAATACAAGTATGATCATTTGTATTTATGGAAAAAATACTGTTAATTAACAGATTAGTTTATTACATAACCCTTCTTTATGAAAGAGTTAGAGGTAATAAATCAAACCCATGTATATTTACCTCTTCCATGTGAAGATGGAAGAGGTGAATTTGCCTAGGTATTCACTTTTTGAGGTGTTTAAAAAGGAATATACATGCAATTCAACTTCAGGGAACGTTTGTTTGTTTTTTATTATCAAAAAAGATATAAATATTAAATGAAAATTCTGTATTAAGTTTAAGAGAAAAGTCTAAGTTATCTTTAAATGGTAAGTGATAGTCAAACCTGGAGATGCAAGAAGATTCAAACATAACCTACAAAGGAAGCGTACACGCTACAAAGACTTGAAGTGCGAAAACATATTGATAAAAAATATATTTTCAATCAATCATTTAATTTATGATTTAATCTTTCTCGATGAAAAGATTAGACAATAAATTAAACCCTTGCATATTTTGCCACTCTTAGGAGATGAAGATGAAAGAGGTGAATATGCAAGGAATGTAAATATAGAGCCGTATGTACTTCTTGGAGATACTTAACATGGGGACTCCTCTCGTCAATTGAGCTATCTTGGGTCATGGTGAACCACAAAGTACACATTCACTTTATTCGACTCTAATTTAACCTTACTATTTTGCCTAACTCATATCGTTGTTGAAATTTTTCTTTTTTAATTCTTTTCGCTCCAGCGATCCACAAAGCATTATGAATCACACTGGAGCGTGCGAGAGTGGACAAGGATTGGTTGAGTCTGAAAGAGCAGAAAAAAAACAAATATGAATGTATTTCATAGCATACTGGACAAAGAGCCCATGGCAATGCAGTGATGAATGAATGATCGAGACTAGATAAGATATAACAAGTTAGAGTATAAACTTCTAGCTCTGTCAGAAAAAAACATCATTCTGTGTGTGATTGCAAGCCAATGTCTTAGGATACTACATTAGTTGTGTGTGCCGTTTTATTCTTATGTGCGATCTCTGACGAAAAATATTCAGATGTTCTCTTAAAATCCATTTCTATTGAATTTAGTCCGAAGCATCATGCCCCGACACAACGATCCTCACATATACCGTCGCTTCATGTTATAGAGGAGACCTAGTGCTGAGACTTACTACTGCATGAGAGGAGTGCGAGCCACCAAAGATATCTTACTAGGGGTGTCAAAGTTAAAAAAATAAATATTTTCCAGGAGAAAATAATTTTTGATGATTGAAAAATAAAAATAAAAATAAAAATTCTATAACGACGACGAACAACGAACCACGATAACAATCGTGGTTCGTTGTAGGTTTATTCCTGAATGGATATTATATTTTTTATTCAATTTTCTGTTTTAATATTAAAACTAAATAGATAAAAAGTAAAAATTTACTAAAATACACAGACAAAAAACACTCACCAAAGTCTGTCCGAAATCGTAACTCTCTCTCGCGGGCCCAGAACCTTTAGAAACGGTTACAACTTTTACACCCCCTGCTGGCTGTAACAATTCCCGGACGGAGAAAAGAAATGAACGCAGTAGTACCGAGTAGAAGAACAACACTACAGCGTGGTCTGGTTGGCGCTGGGGTTGGGGGTGGGCTCCCTTCGGAGATGTCCCATGACTCCCATCCAACCTCCAGTTGTGTTTACCCTAATATGAGCGAGAGAGAAAGAGATACAGTAGAGAAGGGAAGACGTATGGGAGGGCTTGCAGTCAGTGGGTGCGGGTGGGACCCGGTGGCTAATCCATCCTTCGGTCCATCCATGCTGTATGCAGAGCGAGCACCGAAACAGGTCGTACGCAATAGGAGCCGTGAGATAGGAGAAGGAATGGCTGACGGCATCTTCACCATCCGTCCATGGGATGATGGAGCGGAGCGCAGATGGATGACGATGCACAGTTCCCATCGTGGAGTTCCTGGAGGAGTCGGAGAGCGAGGAGAGTTGAGGGCGCCGCTGGGCCGTCTTCCAAGCCTCTTGCCCGCGGGGACATTCTCCTTTCTCCCTTTGCGAGCTTCGCCCAAGCCAGCTCCTTCAGTCCCTTGCCCTCGCGGCGGCCAACTGCTACCCTAGCAAGGTTTTGCAATTTCTCGACCATCACGATCTGAAACCTGTTTTGATCAGCCGACTCTTTGGTCTGCTGTGTGTTGATGTTGCTTGGCTTCATTAGCTGGTTCTGGTGTATTGATTCGTAGATTAATACATAGGCCTGATTTGCTGTCAATCCGCCTTGTTGACGGTGTTCACTTACGTCGTCGAAGTATCTGATCAGACTGCAAGTGGCCGAGTGCTGCTTGAGTTGAGGTGTGCATTGTTCTGTTCAGGGATCGGTAAATGTGGGGTTTTCTGCGTTGATTGCTGGGATTGGTGTACCTGTTAGCTGTTGTGATGTCTAGCTGAATTCGTGGGTTTTACGACGTGCAGATGAATAGGGAAAAGCTGATGAAGATGGCCAGTGCCGTGCGCACTGGCGGGAAGGGTAGTGTACGCAGGTACGCAGTGGTTGTCGTTTTCGGGTGTTTTTGAGGTTCATCTCGGTGGATATAAACGGACTCGTCCTCTTTGTTTTCCTACATACTGTGTCGTCTGTACCATGGGACAAGTGGGATCACATTTTGGATACTGAATTGAGCATTTGGCTCAGCTTGCAGCCTGCCTGGACACTCCGCTCATTTCTTTTCTAGCCATACTGCCTGCTGGACCTTCGTTATCTGTGTAACGGAGGTTATCATGCAGACAACCTCAACCTGTTTTGTTTCTCTGAACGATAACCCTAATTTTTACGTACTATGAGCGTTGGAATCAGCTTCGATGTTGAAGTTTTGTTTTTCTCCTTGAGGTCAGCGATACAAGATGGTGAATTGCTCTTTTGTTATTCCAGAAAGAAAAAAGCCGTTCACAAGACTACTACCACAGACGACAAGAGGTTGCAAAACACTCTGAAGAGACTCGGAGTGAACACCATTCCTGGTATCGAGGAAGTGAATATCTTCAAGGATGAAACTGTTATCCACTTTGTGAATCCAAAAGGTTAGACCTATTGTCTGTGATGTGGTTGTGTATCGGTTATGCCAAGAAGGTCTTATTGTGCAGGTGATGGAAGAAGGATTAGCTTGGGAAAACCTTTTTATTGAGTATATAAATGTGAACGTTGCATATTCTCTCGTTTTATGCAGATTGTGCAGTACTCTCGTTCTACATGTACTAGAGCAACTTGACCTGATTCTGAACATAGGGTACCGGTTCATTCACTTAACTGAGTTTCCTGTAGGCATCTGACTGTAATCAATTTGAACATTTCGTGAACTTGAAAATCGCTTTGTCTTTCACAGTTCAAGCATCAATTGCTGCCAATACGTGGGTTGTCAGTGGGCCATCGCAATCAAAGAGTACGTTCTTCCACTCCCTTACCATCTGATACGGGAGTTGCCTTCATATACTTGTTGGAGCTGAATCCGTCCGTATTTAGTTTTGCCCTCCGTTGTGGAGTTGTATGGTAGTAGCAGTTTAAGTGTAGATTTTGTCTTCATTCACAAGGTCAAACATACCTCAGAGGTCGAGGTTTTAGTCTGTTCTTCCAGTCTGTTCTTCTGTGTCCGCGGTGTTAGTACTGTATGGTGTGTCGGCTTGTAGTTGTCATTCCGTGTTCAGTATGTCAGTGGCATATGGATTAAAGGGTGTTTGAAGGTCTTGTATTCTTGTAGCATCGATTGGGTCGTTTATGCAGTAAATTTTTTTTATTTACTCACGTAACGATGGTGTGGCAGAATTGCAAGATCTACTGCCGGGCATCATCAACCAGCTCGGTAAGCACAACCGCTTTGATGAATTTTCGGTGTTTGTTGCAGCCGTGCCGTGCTTCGGATTCAGCGTTGGTGGTTTCTCGCTAATATTTTGTCATGTAAATGCGTTATCAGGACCAGATAATCTGCCTAACTTGAAGAAGATCGCTCAGCAGTACCAGAGACAGGAGACTGCAGGTGCCGAGGACGAGGATGATGATGACGTTCCTGACCTTGTTGAGGGAGAAACTTTTGAGGAAGCTGCCAAGGAAGAATCTTCTTAGGAAGGTCTGTAACCTCTGTGGCTCAGGCCGTAGATACATTCTGCTCTGTTTTGGTCTTGGAGACTCTCTGTGGAAGTACTCTAAGCCACATTGCCAGGTTGAGTGACGTAATTGACAAAGCAGCTCAAGTTGTGCCCATGATTAACTGGATTGTTACTACCTCGTTTTTAGCTGACATAGATGGACCTCCTACCCGAAGTTTAGATAAGGGCACAGAGGAGGGGGGTGTACAGAGCTTAATTTTTGGCGGCAAAGTTGTGTCAACTTCTAGCGATATGTCGAAGGTCCTCGTAGTGTGCTCTGCCGGGTCTTATGACATACTGCATTTAAGCTTTACTAAGAAGGCAATTTAGACCTTTTTTGTTGATGTTGTCTTATGTCAACCATGGTTTGGTGAGCGTCATTTCGACATATGATACTTCTGATGGCCGAAGTCGAACTACCATTATTCTTTGTATTGTGATGATCTTCCATGTGCGCTTTGTTACGGGAGGAAAGAATGGAACAGCAGACTCGCCTCTTACTGGAGCAGATCGGCTCTCGAGTGGGTCAGGAAGATATATAACATGTCATGAGTAAACTCTTGTGCTGATGAAACCCAGTAATTTGGAATGGCACTAGCTCCTAGTGGTAATATTGAAGCCCGTTTTCCGGGGTTAAAGTGTAAGTCTTGAGAATCGTACGTGAACCTTTAGGTTCATGACAAACGAAACGGTGTGTGCATGACTATTGCCTCACGTCTGAGACGGGCTTGATAATATATCATCACGTGATGGAATGAGGTGTGTGGATGTTTGTGGAATGAGTGATAATGGCTATGCTGTTAACGCCTCGTTTATGTCTAGACTCTTCATGCTCACTTGCACTCGTTTTGCCTGGTACAGAGGTTGTCTGTGTTGAACCCTTGTAATTCTCATCTGGAAATTCAGTTTTTATCTGGGCAGCGATGATGCTTGGGTTTGAGCCACTTTTTGGAGACAAGAATATCTTATATAGGCTTTTATTCCCGAGTGGAAATCGGCCTTTTGGAACAAGAGGCGTCCACTGTCACCGGCTGAAGAAGGGTGACGCGCTCAGGTGAGGACGTACTACTCGAAACGGTACATTAAACAAATGTTTCGTGGGAAGTAGCTTAGACTTATCGTGTTTTTCTCATCTCTAGGTCAAGTCGTATAGATGGTTACAATCGAGGGCTTGTACCGAGGTTTATGGTGATTTAGAAGTTTGTCTAGTGGGTGGAAGGTGTATGAGGGACTGGAGTCACTGGACAGTACTTCCGATGGGAGCGGTCTACGAACGTCGTAGTGAACCAAGTAACTTCGGCGGATGGAGGATAGGAGTCGCGCTGTTAAGCAGAAATTGGAAGTATTGTGCTTGGTCCTGGGTTCACTCGAGAAGAGCTGATGATTTTAGAAGTCGCTTCATCTCAACAGCGAGTTCATTTATAGTAAAATGCTATTAGTTCATTTTGTATGAGCTTTGACCATCTACTACCACGTGCTAGAGTTGGCTGGAAGTCGTGGAACAAGTTTAATAGCCTGGCGTTACCCCCCGCTCCCCTGTAATTGGGGATTTTGCGGGCATGTAAACGTTGAGTTGCCTTAAGGAATCATAAGTGAGTTAGGCTCTACTTCCTTTCCGGCGGGACGAACAAACGTGGACGACGCCACCATTTCCTGTAATACCGATTTCAGACAAGAAGCCGGGGTCTGCGCTCAGTGACCATGTAGCGCGTGGGCAGTACTAAGCATTGCAGTCGGCAGCGTTGGCAGGAGTGAGTCTTTGCCCTACAACGAGGTCTTCCTAGGTGCAGAGAAAGTTTCTGTTCAGAATTCACGGTTTTAAAGCGTGTGACTTGGGACAGCACACAAATGGGAAGATTCTTGGGGAGAGTAGACAAGGTGAAGGTAATTACATTAAATCGGGCCGGACTACGATGATTTACCGAACGAGTGACAATCATGTTAACATTTGAACACGTATGTTGCGTACATACGCCCCAGCTAAGACACTATGTACGTGTATAGTTAGCTCCAGCTAAGACATTATGTACATGTATAGTAAGCGTTACGATCCGAGGCTAACGGGATGTTACCCCCAGCCGCAGCAAATTACTTGACTTCACCTTTAATACGTTTGGTGGACTTGACCCTACCACTTGACTTGACCCTACCACTTCACCTCTAATACGTTTTGTTTGATTTTACCTCAATCCTCTTAACTTTACGTTATTTAAGTCGACTTTTGACTCACAATCTCAGGTTCAGCAGGTCAAAATGTTTCGGTCATTTGAAATAAAGAAGTGCATGTCAGGAACATGTATATGCAAGAAAAATTTCGTTGAGAATGTTTTTACAACAGGAGAACAATCTCAGCAGTCTCTCTATTTGTCTTCTGCAACGTCTCTCATGACGAATATGCATGCAAACTCTCCTTTTGCCAAACAGAAGGAAAAGGACAAAGGACAAAAGTTAAGATAGTTACTGAAAATAAGCAAAAATAATTGGCTTTGAGCTGGCTAGAGATGACAAATTTAAAAGCACTGTAAAATGGAGAGACGCGAAGAACCTCCGAACTGTTTCAGAGGTAATTATGCAGGTTGGTATTCAACTGGTAACATACTTATTTGAGTTAAATTTAATATCTTCTTTAAACAATAAAAGTTAAATTACTAAATTTAAAATCTATAAATAAACTAGATTTCTTACTGTACACATGGTCACGTTCTGTACATGAAAACCAATAAGTAGAGACTGGGAAGATATCTCATTCCTCGTATAAAGCTGCTGGCTCCAAGTGAACAAAAGTATTATCTTTTGTGTATTATTAATTTATTCACTAATCCTTCCAAGAGAAAAGGTTAGTGAATAAATTAATACAGAATACATATATCATCTCTTCCGAACTTGGAAGAGGTGATAATGCAACGAAGTACACATAGTACGATAAACCTGTTGAACTTGTTATTGCTACTAAAGGATGAGGTAAAGTAATACAAATTTAAGAGGGGTGTGTCAAGTCCTGCAAACGTATTAGGAGTGGGGTCAAGTAAATCTTTGTAGTTGGGGGCGAGATCTCGTTCGCCCAACCGATTAAAGTAGTCTATAAGCAACAAACAATATGTGTTATCAAGACATGCGAAAGATAAGCAAAACATCCACATAATACTCGGAACTCTAGTAGGACGTCTCAAACTCATAACCATAAATTTCATTATGGGAATTACATCCAACTTCGTAATCTTGATATGATGTGGTTTTACGGAAGAGGATAATTCGGTTTGAGGGGCCTATGTAGTCTGTTCTTACGATTACGGACAACATTACGTTCCTTTCCAGACTTAGTTGTAAGTTCGTGAATTAGCGATAAACTCTAATTCAAATTGGGTTTTTAGCAACGATCATAAAATACCGTTAAGGTAGAGATAGAACATTGTTCAAAATTCAGTTTGCTTGTCCTCACTTTTTCATTATTATCCGCTGCAATTTGTCTCAGTTGAACCATTCAAGGTGTTGAGTGTAGAGAAGTACTCAAATTAGAAGAAAGCTGTTCATCATGTCTGTTGTTAATAACAATTTAGAATTCCAAGTAGAAGTTTCCGGTGTTGAAGACATGACCTCTAAGAATAGTATTGTTGTGAACAAAACCTGCAGCAAACGTTTCAAGACGTGTGAGGCAGATTACAACAAGATTGTAGAGTATTTAGAGGATCCGGACAATTTTTCTGCACTTCATGGATCGGACAAGCATACGAAGATTGGACAGAGAGTCATTTCAAGACTACGGCTTTTGCTGTCATGACAATCCATTTGACATGATTATGATTTCCTCTCATAACCGGCGTGATAATTCAAAAGAAGGAGGAGAGATATCTAGATAATTATAAGAAGGCACGAGAGTTCTTAGATGGTATCTGTGTTAGACTTATCGCACTGATACAAAGTTATCTCGAAATTCAATCCGAGATAACATTAGAGCAGAAGTTGAATGCAAAGTGTCCATTTTTCTATAGAATGCATCATTTATACAGGAGTAGAGTTAACATAAGATCTCATATGACTGTTAATGTTGGATTGAGTGATTCTATTTTTCTGAGAGTATATTGATAGAAGACGATGATCACCAACCTCGTTCTGATTTTTAGTCTATGTTAGATCGCGATTTTGTGAGTGAAATACAAGACTCACAGATGCATGCAGGAGAAATTGTTGATCGGACTGAGAATTTCCAACCATCTGCTGATGAAGAAGTGGCTCATTTCGAAGACATCTCAATATCGCCTCCAGCGACATCTGCATTAGAAACATTTCACGATCTTCCTGTTTGCTGAAGAAACTAAGAGAACTAGAGTAGAGAAGCAAGCTTCATTGTTAGCAGATTTGTCAAGATTAAATCGATCTTTAGAAGAAGTATGAGAATATATATGATGTTTTCTTTTCCGAAGTAGAATGTGAAGACATTATGTTATATAAATTTTGAATATATTATTCTCATTCTCTTCTTCTCTTCCTTTTGTTCTTGTTCTCGTTCTCTCCTTCTCCAATTTTCTTTTCTTGTTGAATGCTGGTTGGTATTGAAGCGGAATGGAAGGTGGAAGGTGGAAGCGCTCTGGAAGTTGGTAAAAGGATCGTAGAGAAGACAAGACATGGAGAAGAGATCATGGAGAAGCAGAGTTGTTTGAAATTGAGGTGGATGTTTGTATTGCTTTAGATTGACTGGGAGTTGCTGTTGTTTTTGTTGTGGATTATTTGAGTGTGAAAGATAGAATGTACTTTGATGTGTAATCTGTAGCAGAGCAGAACACCTTCCGATCTGAAAGTTATGCTAAAGTGTTCAACAGAACAACTTTTAGACATAACTCTTTTTTACTGCGGAATGGCGATGCCGACGTGTCACACTAAAAATATTGCTGCGGAATGTCAAATTGGTCATGCCGCATTAGGTTTTCTAGCGCGGCGTGACCACGGCAGCGTTTTGGGCTAGAAAATTCACCACAGAATTGTCTGAAAGGATGTTCTACGGTAAGATTCACAATGTGGAATGCCGTCATGTTCACAACGCAGAACATCCTCTTGACGTTGAATATGACACATCGTGGAACACCATTTTGACTTTCCGTAGTGTGTGTCTCATTGTAACTACAACACGGAACGCCGAAGAGGTGTTTTGTGGTGTGAGTTCCATCGAAACAGTATGCGTGGAAGTCGGAGAGACATTATGCACTTTGAGACCTACGTCAAGTAAGTGCGGAACATCTTTTCAAGCATTCCGTGGTGTAAATAGCCCTTATGAGGTTATGCCAAATGGGCCGTGTCCAATGGCTCGTAGTGCAGAATGCATTAGGTTCAAGGCGTTCCATGTTATCATTTTGATGTAACAACGAGTTAGTTTATTAGGAGATTACGTGGTGGCCATTGAATATATTTTGACTAAATATAATGAGTTTTGCCAGCAAGTGAGTGGCTATTCATCCACCCTTTATTTTGCTTGTAATTTTCTCTTGTGTAGTTCAGAAGCACTCTGCAGGAGTGATTAAAGTTGGAGTCGAATATATTAAAGAAAGAAAAATATATGTAAATGTAATTTAAATATTTAACCAGTTGATTGCACTTTCTTTACACTGATGTAATCTTTTTGTATTAAATGTATGTTTTGGTTGAACGGATTTGATATTCGATAAGTTAAGGTTACTTTTTTTGATATTTTATATGTTTTTTGAGTTCCGGTCATGCATGTTTAAATACGACTTAACATTGGTTCTTTGTCATCATGACCTGTGTATTTTTGTATATTTTACATTCGTCTCTTTGATTATTCACATGATCTTTCATCGTACTCTCATCTACGTGAGAGAAGTTTTAAGGTTAGTGGACTCACATCTATTTTCTTCTTAGTATTTCATTTGATATTTTCAGTTGGGATAAGGGAATGAGAGTTCATAAATGTATATTTGTTTTTTTTGCGAATATTTAGATACCAACAGAAGAAGCGGTAACACATCTGATGATGTGTTACATATAACTTTTCATCTAGAGGATGATCTGGAACATAAATGTAAAGGGCATGGGTTGATCAAGAAGATGTATGATCATGTGTAACTGATTTTGATCTAGACTAGCTTAGACGTTATGAACTAGCTGATGCTTTGTCGTATGACTTTGTGAAATCAGACGTAAGTGATTCTTGACATCACCTCGTTCATGATTTTGAATGAATATTGAATGTTTTACTTTGAATGAAGGTACAATTTTTTTTAATTTGAATGTATGTCAATGCTTCTACTTTGAATGTATGGATTTACTTTGAATGAATGTATTTCTTTTTACTTTAGATGTATGTCAATGTTTTACTTTGGATGTATGGATTGAAATTTACTTTGAATGAATGAGCTTTTCTTCTTGTCACTTTTACTTAGAATGTCCTAGAATTGTTGAATGTCTTTTGAGAATGACTTGAGTATGTGGTGGAATGTAGATTGCCACTTGTGTGGAGTTCATCACCTGTTACGACAAGGATATGAAAGAGGCTACCGTGCTAGATAGACCCGTTAGACTCGAACTTGATCTTGTTCAAGCTGTTTTTTTGTTACCTCATGGTTGTGCTAGCCCATCCAAACAGATCAGACAGAGGGCTATTGTCGATTTTTTTTCTAGAGTATGATGTTTACAACAAATGTTATTATGTAATGTTGCAATGCATGTTCTACGCTAGAAGAACTTCAACGCAGAATGCTCATTGCAGCATTGGATTCAAAACTCTATCAGCGGAATGCTACACAACGTTCTGTGCTTGTGATAACTCTGGGGAATGCTAAATACAACGTTCAGTGTAATGAACATCATGGAATGCTGTGCAGATCAACACAAAATATTATAAATAGTAATGCAGAACGTCATCGAAGCATTTCGTGCTACTATTGGACATCTCGCGAGATGCTCACTTCAGCATTCTATGATGAAGTGAGCACAATGGAGCATCGTCACATGACGTTCCGTGCTACTATTGAGCATCCCACGGGACGCTCACTTAGCATTCTGCGCTGAAGTGAGCACTACGGAACGATAACAATCTATCTCCAAAACTACATGAGCACCAATCAGAAACTCACGGTATGTCCTCATCGAGGTGATCACTCTCCACAACTCACGCTTCACTTGAAGATAATCTCATTGTATATCTGACAAAATTCTAACCTCAAACTTAGAGATAAATCGTACGTCATTCGCATCATCTTGATCAATCGCCTAGCCAATCGTCTTTGGACTAGTATCCACAGTGACAATTGCAGATCTTCCACACCCATGGTCTATTCTTTTCAACATAGATGGAGACTTCAATTTTCCTTCAACTTGTTTATAACTTCATGATGGACTGAAGTTCATACAAACTCTTATCTTTTCTCAATAATGCATACAGAGGCTCCGCAACACGAGCATAATGAGGAATGTTAAGTGATAAAATACACAAGCTCCTAGAAACGTCTAACCTCTATGATACTTGTACTCTCTTCTATCCTAGCTATAGCGTCAATCTTCTCTAGATTTGATCGTCTCCCAAAAGTATAATTTTAAGAGATTATATTTTCATTTATTTAAAGTATATTGTAATTTATAATAGTTTGTACTTTTGAAAGTTTTGACACTCTATTCATATAATAGAGAGAGCTTTACACATTTAATGTGTCGAACTCTCTCTTGAGTTTTTCTAGTTACATCTTAAAAAGAGTTTTGCAACAGGATAAGAATGTATTTAGGTGTACTAATAATTATGTTTGTGATTAAGTGGGAGGGGTTTCAAAAGCAATGAAACCTCACAAACAAAAGAAATTTTTTCAGCATCATCAGGATTGGCTCAATCTGAGTTGTGAACAGAGAGCTATTATAGCTTTCAGAAGCTAACATGGTAGAGATTTTTCCTTTTTGTGTCAATGATACTCATGTGACACTTCCGATGTGAGGGTTGTCAAGTAGTGATGAAGGTTAGGGAATATATCAAGATTACAAAAGATATGTTTAGACTTTTAAATTTAGAGCTTTAGCGTTTAAGGCTGAATTTTATAACATTCGATCATGTTTTAGAATTTGAAGATGTATTTATCCATGCTCTCGTTTAAACCTTATAACTGATACTCATTTCAAATATGTTTCAAGAGTGTTGATTTGCTCAACTTCAGATGGACACTTGAAGTTGGATTAAGAAGTTTTGGAATGGAATGGTTGCTATTGTTGGGAAGATTTACGAAGTGAAGGAGATCTGGATTGAGCAACTACTAGTGCACTTGCTGGTACGAGTCCATCTACTAGTATGCCTACTATGACACCTAGAGTAACTACTACTTGGATATGAATAACAACATGGGGTATGGATATCACTGAGATTCTTAAGACGCTTGTGGCTTTAGTCTAACAATATCTTATTGTTGGAGTGAGCTGAAATATGTGATGTCTATACAAGTGACTATAAGTAGAGAGTAGAGAGTACCTACACAAGTATAGAACTCAGATGGAGCTCATGAGAGCTATTGATTCTGAGAAGATTGTAAGTTTGAGATGACAGTCATCTTGAAACTAAGGGATCAGGTGAAGATGTACAAAAAAGACCTTAGAGGTTGGACGAGTTATGAGCGAGCTCTCAAGAAAGAGTTCCTTGGACAATTCTAAGATCTAGAGGGTTACTTGGAGAAATGTTCTGGATTGGATTGGACATCAACGTTAACCCCGATGCAAGGTTGGATTGAACGAAATGATAACAAAGTTTGACAACTCTCTATACTTGATAGATTTACTTTGGATGCCAAAAGAACTGAATATTCTTGTAAGCTACCGATGACACCACAACAAATCGATTGTGCTTTATGTTGACATATTGAGCAGTAGAAAGAGACATTACTGTAGATCAGAAAAGAGTAGATGATGTAGTAGCAATTCTCACTAAGCATCAACAAAGAAGACAATGAGAGAAATTCATTTTGTAATAGTTGACGTTGTTGTTGTTTCTCAGGTGATGCAATCTCTTGCTCTTGTTGCTCCAACAATAACATATGTCTTACTGTTGCTCCTCCTATTGCTCATGTACAGAGAGCACATAATTACTACGGAGTAAGAAAACAAGATTGACGATATGATCCGACAAATAGAAGATATGAAAGTGGACTTGATTGGTTTACAAAAAGAGCTTACATCGACAAGCACTCGTCTAGGAGACGCTCCTCTTTGTAGGTATATCTTGTTTGATAGTTTTGACTGTCTAAGAGTTAAATGTTAAGACTTGGCAGTGTTTTACGAGAGGACGTGGTCCCTTATTAGAACAACAAACTGTTAAGTACTCAATTTGGAAGAGGTATGAAGGAATGAAGAGGTATGAAGAGTCAACTTCTGACACTTGTTGATGTTGCAATGACAATGATGGTGCTTCAACCAATAGAACCAGATATTTTTGCTGGACATGTTGACAGTAATACTTTGCTTAAACGAACTACGAATGTGTCTTTTGAAGTCATGCAAAAGAGAGTTGAGTCTATTCGTAAGGTTACATGATAAGGTTATCTTGTAGATGTAACTTCTACTGTCTTTGTGGAAATCGATAAACATGATAGCTGCAATTGGTAGGATGCTCTTGTATAAAAGAAGAGGCTGAGAGATACCTCTAGTTTAGAAGCAACTGCTCAAGATGAGTTTGGAAACAAGCTTGAAGTTAATAGAATGAGAGCAGCAAAGACACAACATGTGAGATTGGAGATGAGTTCTAAGTCGGATGGTAGACCTCTAGTCTTAGAATCCGTTCATTTCTATGGCTCCTCCACATGTACCAAAGATGATAGAAGGTATATAAGGGCCAGCGCATGAGTCAACAACTGCAAGAAAAACACGTAAGAAGAGATTCATTGCCCAAGAGAGAGAGAAAACTCCAACTTACAAACTGCTAGTTGACATTGAGAAGTGTACAGACATGAGAAACATCTTGTAGCATCTTGGATGCAAAGGCCGAGTTTATTCTTCGTGAGGTGTTTGGGATTGCCAAGAGAGAGTTCACGGATTGATTGTTGATATCATGAAGAAGAAGAGACAAGTAGCATATGAGCAAGTGACAAATCAACACTAATCAAGTGATCACGGTGATAGAAGATGTTGGGAACATGAGCTAGGTAAGATGTCTGCTCAAGAGGTTGAACATATTCCACTAGTTGATGGTTCTTCTACTATTGAAGTTGATGATGAAGACATTGAAGATCTTGAGGGGAAGTCATTTGCAGATAGCCACTTTAAACAATGATACTAGACTCAAGCTATTACTGAAATGCAGATATGACTTGGGAGTCTCGATGAACTATAAACTACTTTTGTCAATCACATACCAAAGATCAATATCATATCATCGAAGTGTACTAGAGAGGGAAGTGATCTTTGATTATGATGCACCATGAATGGGTACTACTTGCAATAAACAACCAGAATGGTGAGTTGCTTGACGTTTGTCATAACGTGCGTAAAGATTGAGGATGTAGAGGTTGACCAACACTTATTAAACATCACGTTCTGAATTTGAACAAAATTTTTAGATCACCTCTCCTGTACAAATTCTAACTTATTAAAAGTCACACAAACTTAAATAATCCTTGCAAAGAGTGAATGACATAAAGATCTACTCATAACAGAAAGTGAAATGACAAACCTCGTTAAACGAGTTTTGGTGAAAATGGAAGTGAGATAAAATGGTTTAATTGACTTGAGAACTAGTCCTCATACATGGAAATCCTTGCTTCATCGTGTTGGAGAACCTCTCAAGCTATGTCACTTTTACTCATAGTTTGTATGAACAGTCAGATATAGAGTGTCTATAATCAATACAACGTATTCTGCCTCTTCCAGAAATCCTATGTCCTAGCAAAATCTCTTCTGACATACCAAGAAGCACTTCTCAAGATGAAGAGCCAAACGATGCTCTCTACATTTCAAAAAACACTTCTTCAGAAATGTCAGATGATCTTCTTTCGATCCAAACACACAAAAATCATCCAAGAAGATCTCCATGAAAGTACGAAGATACTCTTTAAAGATGGTAATCATCAGTCTCTGGAATATGACGGGTGCGTTGCACAAACCAAACGGCATTTGGTTGTATGCATACGTGCCCCAATCAGTAGTAAAAGTGATCTTCGACTTGTCTTCTTCTCTGATTGAAACTTGGTTGTACCCAGAATACCCATCCAAGAAGTTGTAGAATTTATGTCTTACGACCTGGTCTAACACAGAATCGGTGAAGGGTAAAGGATGATGATCCTTCTTCATGACGAAGTTCAGCTTCCGGAAGTCCTGACACACTCAGATCTTACCTGTTTGCTTCTTCGGCACGATGACAATAGGAGCTACCCACTCACTGCTAAGTATTGGAAAGATGACCACTGCCTTCAAGTACTGATCGATCTTATCCTTCATCAGAAGTGAGTACTTGGAGTTGAGTCGATACTGCACTGCCGTGTAGGAATAATACCTTCTAGCAAGTCAATGCGATGCTCTCCCAGTTCTCGAGGTATGCCCTTCATGTCTTCGATGGTCCAAGCAAAGACGTCCTGGAACTCTGTCAAAAGTTCTCTGAAGTCTTCCAACTACTAGTCCTCGATCGTCTTGGAAAGCTTCAACTTCTTCCCAGGAGCAACCTCCATTTCTTGAAGATCATCAAGGTTCACCATTCCTTCAGTGTGACTGTATTCAATGACACCAAAATATTCCAGTTTGGGAGCTTCTTCCAGTTCAGATTCGTCTTCTGGAAGATCATCTAACTGATCTTCTGAAGAGAAGACAATACTTTCATCTTCTGGAAGACTAACTAACTGGTCTTCTGAAGAGAAGACAGTACTTTCGTCTTCTAAAAGCTCTTCTTCCGCAATTTTGTAATCCATATCAAGTTCTGGGCTCCCAAGTCCTCATGCTCTATCCTCAAGATCGGGGTACTCTGGGGAAGTTTCGCTGTTCTCCTCCTCCTTGGTCCTCGAAGGACAGACTGTAACAGCTTCCTGTAACCAACGTTGTCATCCAAAAGCTGTTGGAAGGTGACATCCGCCTTCTGATTTCACAAATCTAGTAAGAAGTCATACGAGATCGCTTCAGAAGAGTGACTGGGGTTTCTAACAGGGAAGATGTAGGAGATACTTCTTTGGGTGGAAGACTCGAATGGTGTCTTCCCTCGATTGGAAGATGTTCCCGTGGAACGGGGGCTGCCGTGGTCGGTGGAGAAAGCTGCTGTACTATCTTCCGTCGCTTCTCTAGCTCTTCTTGTATGATCGCTTCAACTTCTTGAGCAAAGTACTTCAGATCTTCTCTATCGTAAGCAGGAGAAGAAGGTCGTTCAGAGGAGGGTGACCTCTCTTTATGCTGCTTCTTCTTCTTGGTCTCCTTCCGACGAGATTTTGTCTTCCCTTTGCTTCTGATACTCACCTTGAACACTGCTTCATCCAGGACTTCTTATGGAAGTTAACTATCTGAATCCGGGCAAGGGCTCCAAACAGTGCCATCCGCCAAAGTAAAAGATAACGCTTTCTCAAGTGGCTTCGTCTTCTGAGCTGCAGTCGTCTTCTACAACTGAGGCTCTTTTTCTTCTGAGGAGTCTTCTGTACAACTTCTTCCCTGGATCGTGCCTTCTCCTTCTTCTTCTTCCGTGTCTTCCTCTCTTGTTCAGATTCAGATTCTGAACTTTCGGCAGTAGACTCTTCAGAAATAGAGGATGTTTCCGAATCACTGTTATCAGTTTCAATGGACTTGGACTTCCTCTTGGACTTCCTAGAAGACTTCTTCGACTTCTTGGACTTCTTCGAGGTCTTCTCTCTATCTTTCGCCATATTCCGAGTGATGCTCGAGGTTTCATACTGCTCTGCATGCTTTTGTACTTCTACTAAATCATCACATGTGATAAGACACATCTGGGAGAACTGAAAGAAGCTGCTTCCCCGCTTCCAAGAGCTTCTTGGAAGACGTGATCTTGGAAGGCTGCAGTAAGCGCAACATGAAGCAGGTGATGGAGACATTCCAAACTTGTGACGGATTGTTCAGATCTCCAGTCTATCAGATCCAGTATTAGAAGAAGAGAGACATCTCTTCTCAGCACTCTGGTGGATGCCTCCGACCAGAGGAAGAAGCAGAAGACGCAAGGATAAGGACCCTGAGTGGGTACATTCATCTCAGCGAACCGCTTCTCGAGAGCAGCGGGTATCCCTGAGACACCAAAGGAAAGAAAAAGAGCTTAGGAAAATCCGATCAGTAGAGTTGGAAGAGCCTTCCATCTCGAGTATTATCTTTGGAGAAGATAGAAGCCAACCGAATGACCGCGTTTATAAAGTAGATTTTGGTTGTGGTTACGCGGAAGACATCTTCCCAAGTGAGGGAGAGGCTTCTCAAGGCGAAAGAAGACTGAAGGGAATCGTTCCAGATATCTCATAAGGTGGCAGCGACAGCAGCTCTGACTCAGAAGACGACATTCGTGACTCAGATAGACCTGGGCCTTCGAGAAGACCATCTCCACTACCTGGATCTGATAGAGGAAGAAGTTGGCAGTCGCATCAACCGGCAGTCGACATGGCTTCTCACATTCACCAGAAGTACTATCTGTACGACGATGATGCGGACACTGATGACTTCATCACGATGTTCGAGACCATCTCTCTATCCAACAAGGAAGACTCTGATGCTGACAGACTCCGTGTATTCCTAGTTTGATCATAAGGAAGAGAAGGAAATGGATGAGTAAAGTGTTGGATGATGAGTTAGTTATGGCCGCTTGGGCTACTCTGAAGGCAGCTTTTCTGAAGAGGTTCAGAGGAGTGGGCTATGACTGGATGACCCTCATAGAACTTCAGAGGCTCGAACGGAAGAAGAAAGAGACACTGCGAGATTACACTGAGAGGTTTGAAGACCTCCTGGATCACATCCCTCAGAACCAAAGAAGACCCGGTTATTGTGCCTAGCAAGCTGTGGACTGGTACTTGGGAGAAATCTAGGATATGGAGTTGTACTGTAGAAGAGCTTCTGGCTGCGGTTCATGTCTTCTAGTAAGATAAGGACCCACAACACACTCAACTATAATCCAAGTTAGTGAAAAATACAACTAACTACTGGCACACAGATCCAGGAAGCTTAGAACAATCGTTACTAAGATGAAATCTCCGGCAGCGGCGTAAAAAATAACGAGTGTTATTATATGTAGTGTCTCAGGATTTCTCCTTTAGCCCATTTAGCATAAAAGATATCATTCTCACAGAGGATTTGCACAAGTATCGCTGCTCTAAGTTCCAAGATCTGTTCAAACACACAAACATACGGGTTTTATCTAGACCGTCTTCTCACAAAACCACACGGCTTCAGACCCTTCAGAAGGTGCTCTAGACTTAAACAAACAACTACAACCTAAAATATCACACAGATATCTACAGGGAATCTCGGGAAGACGCTTTCCGCTTCCAGGTCACGACTTCCAACCCTCCCATCATAGTCTTCTCGAAGCTATTCTGGGCTTCTGGGGGTTCAATCCGGCTTCTCACACCTCCAGAAGACTACTCCTGCTTCGTAGACGTCGAATTAGCAATGTATGTCACGCATTGCTCTTCCCATTCACAACGGGGTTAGATCAATCACAAGGTGTATGCCCCCTATAGCCTTCCTAGGCTTCTGTCTTCGGAAACGGGCTTCCTACAACACTATAACGACAAGAAGAGAAAATCCAAACAAGAGAAAACAAGATAAGAATGAGAAATTAGACTCCGACAGGCTTCTAGTCCGGATCCTGACTAACAAGCCATCCCTGCATGTAGTAATTTGAGCAAGAAGACAACAAATTCGCTTACAGTTACACAGTCTTCTACTTGAGGATGCCGTCTTATGCTGTGAGAAGAAGTCTTCTTTCTTCTTCTGTTGCTGCTCCAACTACTCTGTCGTTTGAGATCACTTACCCATAGGACTGTCCGTACGTGGATCTTAAGTGCTCCACTAGATGAGACAAGCTTCGACTTTGCACATCTGCTAACAATCACCGCCATCCAAGAAGAAGACCTTCCATGCACAATTAGGTGTTAATTCGAGAAAACCCACTGCCCAGAAGACACAAACAAAGCTTCTGCACTCAAATCTGAAATCAATTCCTCGAGAGGAAGGTACATTGGTGTTGGGAAGCACACTCCTTCTACTTCCTGTTCCTACTCCTCGACACACCAGCTTAGAAACAGGACTGCACGAGGATGCCGTTCCCTGCTCTAGGTTATCCATTACCTCTATCTACATCTTCGATCCACTAGATAATGCAGACTCATGCTGTGTACTCCAAAATCTATTCGTATGTCTCTACCAACGGATGTAATGTGTGTACTGTGCTAAGATGTGTGACCATCTGCACAGTAAAATGTGTCTCTCACATATGTGTCTAATGTGTGCACCGTAAAAATGTGTGTGTGTGTGTGTGCGTAACCACTCAAAATCCTACTATGTATCCTAACTTATACATCTGCCTTGAGGCGCAGGGGAGATCCCCTCCAATCCTCAACTTGCAATCCGGGAGATGAGGGATTGTCAGAAGGTCACCATCTCACATGCAGTCGGCTCCCTGCCTTGGTTTAGAAACTTACTTTCTACTCATGCGCTGTCTATTCTACCACATGGACATTTATCTAAAATTACAAGAGAAACTGTCACTTCCCAAGATAGCAACTTTCGACTCCTACCAAAATTAGCAAGTCAACTGTAGCTTCATATAACGGATAGCTTTTCTCTAACATCAGATACTCTAGGCATTGTTGTTTGGTACATCTTGTCAGCTTCTTCAAGATCTTCTTGACTTCATATCTTCTTCTTTATCCATTAACGTCAAAATTGATGACGGTATGTGTGAATTTGTGAATTAATTGAGCCGAGGGGTATATTGACAAAGAAGAGACACATGGAAAACTGGACCAATCTTCATGTGTGAAGGGAGCTCTAATTTATACGCTATGGCATCAATACGCTTGAGAATCAGAAAGAGTCAATGAACGTTGTCGTGTCGTGTACCGGCTCTTACATGAAAATCAAATTTCGGCAGTTATCGCTCCAAAGACATTCATTGGTAAAACAAGCTAGGCCCTAGCTTATGAGCTTTTTGGCACAACTTCGGATCTTCACTTTCATTACATCGATGGATAGAGCTCTTTGTCAACACTCCATAAGCACTTCGTCTACTTCGTTTGGACACATAGTGGAGAAGTTACAAGACTCATAAGATGGGGAAGACAAGCTAGGCCTCAGCTTATGAGCTTTTGGCACAATTTCAGATCTCCACTTTCATCGCATCAGTGGATAGAGCTCTTTGTCAGCACTCCATAAGCACTTTGTCTACTTTGTTTGGACGCCTAGTGGAGAAGTTACAAGACTCAAAAGATGGGTAAAATAAGCTAGGCCCCAGCTTACGAGCTTTTGGCACGACTTCGGATCTTCACTTTCATCGCATCGATGGGTAGAGCTCTTTGTCAGCTTTCCATGGACATCTTGTCTACTTCATTTGGATGCCTAGTGGAAAAGTTACGTGACTCAGAAGATGGAAAAATCAAACTAAGCCCTAGTTTACTTTGCTGACTGGGTATTTGCAGCTCCAGGCGCTATACTAAGGACGCAAGGGGTCTGCTTCCTCATTATTGGAGAAAACTTGTATGTACTGTAACTGACGTAAGAGGGCTGCTTAAGAGGTTAGCTTGCGTCTGCGATCTGTCAACTGACGGTTCGAGAGATTTGGAGGTCCAATGCAAGCGCGCAAAGCGTCTTTGGGTTCAGATATGTACAGACTACCCGTTGGTTAAAACGGTTCATGAAGAGGTGGATCGGTGTGTGTGTACTAGAGGAAATTGAGACGCAAGAGAGAGATTTGGAAGGCTTCAGTAATCTGTGAAGGAGAGTTGGACCGTTCCGGCCGTTCCGGAGTCCAAACTTGCTATCCTTGGATCCATCGGGATCAAAACGCCGAGTTCTTCAGGAAATTGAAGACGATACAAATTTCATCGGGCGGTTCAAGAGTTCTGAGTGAAATTGACTCGCAGGGAAGCGCTTACATCAGATTTTGTTCGCCTGCGACCTGAGATTGGGTTGTTCTTCACGATAGCTTGTTTGGAGTCTCGTTGGGTTCAAGGTAGTTAGATCTACCTACCAGAGAAGACGGATATCAGTTCAGACGATCCGTTTGTGCGGTGTGTGGCGGTTTTAAGCCGAAAGGAGGAGTTTTTGAAAGTTCGGTCACCTACGATAAAAAACTAGCGATATCTCGGCTGTTGGGAGTCGGATCTGAAGGTTTTCTGGGCCAATGGAGTCAGGGAAGAAGACCCTATCGACATCTGAAGACCGTTTGGCGAAAGAAGAAAGTTCTCAGATAGACTTTTTTTGGTTTCTTCGCTACGGGTTTTGTCATTTTGAGTTCGTTAGAGTTCTGGTTGATCATGTATAGCTTGTGGTAGCTAGCTTTAGCTAAGAGCTTGTACATTGATGTTGTTTGGACTTGGGTTTGAATCGTGTGATGACGGGACAGATCTTTTTATTAGCAAAGGGATGTTTCTCTTACTTTGAGCTACGCTTCGATAGTTTTGGGTCTGGGCTGAGATTCAAGGACTTGTTTTAGGGGGTTTTGAAGCAGATTACATACCGCTCTGGTCTATTTTTTAGTTTTGTGTTCTTAGAGAAAAAGAACCGGCAGTGTATCTGCATTGGGAGTTGGTATATATTGCGATGTTCATTTTCGTGCTTGTTTGTCTCTTTCTTGTCTCCGTTCTGCACACTACATCTCCACAGTCAGGAACCTCGCGTTTTCCTGGACATCCTTCATGCAAAATCCGACACGACAAGCCATGGTTGAGCTTCTTAGCTCCTACCAATGAGAGGTTGGTGGTAGATAGTCAAACTCAAATCTCTCACTGCAAATTTCAGATCACGATGATGTACATCAGCATATTATTTTTGAAGATCTATGCAATTTGTAATTTCTCCGTTGCGCAATGGATGCCTTGTTGAATTTGTTCCACGAACTTGTTCACTGCAGCCATTTTTTTTCTTAATTCCAAAAGTTTGGTCGTGTGGACCAGATTGGAAGGATTCAACGGATTCTTTCCATACATGAGATGGAAGGGTGTCATTCGTGTCGAAGCATTTAGCGAGTTGTTGTATGTAAACTCCTAATCTTTTTGCTCCTCAAATGTGAAAACGCGTAACATATCTTCTATAGTTCTATTGGTTCTCTCAATTTGTCCATCCGTTTGAGGATGACATGCGTAGACATCACAAGTTTAGTCTTGAATATCCAAACAAGGTTTTCCAAAACAAACTAGTGAATTGTGTCCCTCTATCTGTTATCAATATCCGAAAAAGATCATGGTGAGCAAAAATAACATCCAAGTATAGACGAGCTAGTTTTGGAGCTATGATTTTGTTATCGGACGGATATGAATCATTTTTCTCAACTTGTCTATGAAACTACAATGGAATCAAATCCTGAAGTAGTTTGAGGTAACTTGTAGACTAGATCTATTGTTATATTTTCTCAATGTGGTGTTAGTGTCGGCAATGATTGAAGTAGTCTTGTTGATAATTGATTGCTCGCTTTGACCTGCTGACGTGTTAAGCAGTTTCAAACATACGTGGTCACATCATCTTGCATCTTAGGTCAATAATACACCCTCTATGCAGCTTCTAAGGTCTTCTCAACATCGACATGACTTGCAATTGCTGAATCGTGACATTCAGATAGTACTGTGGTATGAAGTTCTTTGTCATCTAGAATCCACACTCTATCTTTCTGAAATGTTAACTCACGAGCGCTAGAGCTATTTGTATGTTCTTTTGTTGCTTCTCTCAACTTATCCCACCATTCTATGATCACATTGTTGATACACGACATACGTATAAATGCATCAGTAAGTTGTTTCTTGCCTTCCACATACATGATCTTCATCTTGAATCATTTTTGTCACTTCGTCCAACAAATTTGTCGTTTGTAGAGAGTTTTTTGGATCTCCTAGTACATCAAAGGTTTATGGTCTGTTTCTACTATAAACTCCTTGTTCTCCAAATAGTGTTTTCAATGCTTTGTAGTCAACATAATGATCAGCTCCTCTTGTTCGGAGGTGTGATAATTCTATTCTACAGTTTGAAGCTTGTGAGAAAAGAAAGTCACGAGATGCTATCAATCTTCTCATTCTTGTAATACTGCTCCGACTGCAAATCTTGAAGAATCTGTGGTCAACTTATTGCTCGTGAAAGGTCATATCACTTAAGAATAGGAGCATGCAAGAGTGCATTCTTCAATGCTTGAAAGTATAGCTCTTGTGCAGCACCCCAACTCCATCTTTGTCCTTTGTCCAAGATTGTGGTCAACGCTTGAGCAATACGAGATAAATTCTTCACAAACCTACGATAAAACCTAGTGAGTACTAAGAAAATTTTGAGCTGAGTTTGATCCTCATGAGCACTCCATTTTTGAATGGATTCTAACTTATCACTCATGAGTTGAGTCCCTTTTGTACTCACTCGATGATCAAATAGTCTACATGTCGTGACCCTTCAATCTCAAGATCGAGTGTAGAGACGAAGAACAATATCGTAGTGGACTTGCACTAGGTTGCACTATGAGCAAGACTTAACGGCTTGATCAGAAAGTCGAGAACATATGAACTCTAAATGGTTCTCTAAACCAAGGTTGAAACATTGGGTCAGGACGTAAGGGTCCATCTCAAGGAGATCCTAGACGAATGCTAACTTAAGGAGGCAAGTATGAAAGTGAACCGAAATGCAAGTCTAAGACATAAGTCTGAGTGGACCGGACGGAACGTTGGTCCAAACCACAAGGTCTAGTCTGGAGCTAGATCACGATTTCTTGAAAAATGAGAACTTTTCTAAATGTGAAGTGTTGGAGCTCCAACGACGTTTTGGGTTGTGGACGGAGCTTTACATAAGAACTCGAGACGAGTAAGATATCACTGGAAAGGTCTTGCCGAGAGCTTTCTAATAATATGAAGAACTCCTCGAACTCACATTGGAGCTGAGAACTATAAATGATCTCGTGATCGAGTTGTGGTATAATTTTCAAAGGTCAAAGAGAAAGACGGGACCGCCGATACTCAGAAGTGTATATGAGGAGGACTCGATGCCTAGGTGGACCAAGACGAGTCATCCAACCCCAGAGTTTGGCGGACGGACTCTAGAAACATGAGGTGATGGCTGGATCAATACCAAAGCACGTTTCGGTCCAGATATGGACGTATGGACTTAGGAATAACCCAAGGGTTGGGACAAGACTAGAGAACGAGACGGTGGTTTCGACCACCGTTCTGGACCTCTATGAGAAGTCTGTCCCAAGTCATGTTATGACTTGCTCATGTTTTGGGATCGACCTAGTTGGGTGTAGGTCAAAACTTAGGGAATGTTGAGCTTGAGAGTTAAGGAGATGGTCGAGCTCCATTCTATTTCAAAACATTGTAAAGATAAGTGGTGCATGAACGCTGACGTATGATTGTGATTTACAAGTTAGCGTCGGTTTCGTGATCTATTGAACAAGAGCTTCTCCTAGGCCTTAGCTCGCTTCTCCACCAACTCCATAGCTGGCTAGATCTCAAAGGTGAAGAAGCCATTGAACTCCTCTAGTCTTCTTCTCGCAAAAGACATGTTCATGTCTACAAACCGGTTTGTGCCAGCTTCCCTGTCTTCTTGAGGCATCTGTATCACTTCCACCATGATGATCTTTGTCTTCTGCACTCGAGAAGATGCTACTCTCAATGTCTTCTTGGGTGGAAGATCTCTTCTCATCGGAGAGACAGATCTCTTCTCTGCGTAGTCTCTTGTCGCAGTCGGAACATCGACCCAGGTCTTGTCTTCTGGAGTCTTCAGAAGACTCCCTGTGGTCGCAGGAACTGTCTTCCTGGTGGTCCTAGTGCCGAGGATGTCTTCCTGCGACTCCGACTCCTATCTTGTGGATGGTGGGATAAGATATGCTCTTCTTAGGAATACTCCTAGGTCCCATCCTCTTCGGTGGCAACACGTCTTCCATGTCGCTGGAATCATCTTCCCGAACAGTGATCATCTTCTGGTTAGTACCCGGTCCTTCCTGAGACACTATAGTGAGAGGAGAAGACATGGCACATGTCCGGTCTTCTTTCTCCGAGGTCTCCTTCTTGACCTCTTGCTGTCTCGCTGGTCCATACTTGGTCAACTGAATCTCTTTCATATCCTCCTTCGACACATACAAATAACAGAAGAAGGGAGTGAGATGTTCTCTTACTGTAGTGCCCAAGTAAGCTAACTCGACGTGGATGTAAGCGTGGAAGAAGATGCCTCAGTTGACAACCTCTCCTGCCCAAATAGATTCTAGAAACTCCACATCCTGATCTCCGGGGTATCTTATCTTCTGAGCCTTTTCCTTGGGGAAAAGGTGAAGGTACAACTTCTCCAGAAGACTCTTCTTCGACTCCCGGAAGGCTTCCACCTTCCATCCATTCCTCCCATGTCGATCTTCCCGGAAAAGACAGGTAGTACTCCCAAGTACATGTCATTTCTCTGAAATGATTATGGGGATCTTCTCCTTCTCCAGCTCGTAACCACGGTTCTCAGATTCAGGTCGGTGAAAAGCTCTATGCCATCATTCCACCGTCCATAAGGCTGGTCTTCCTCTGGCGATCTCTACCTTAACAAGTATATGATTTCGAGGCGGCAAGGCTGCCCAGACCTCTTTCAGCAGACCCTGGTCGACGAGATTCCAATCCCATGTGAAGAAGTCGAGGCCCAACTCCTTGATGAAAGATTTGGTCGCGATCAGCTCCGCTTGTGGTAACACAAGCCCTCGAGGATGCATGGATATTTTGAGCTTCTGTTTCACTATACCACACATACTTGCTGTGAGCTTAAGGCTCAATCCTTACCAAGCCCTCATAATCCAGCTTCCACTCTCAGAAGACGAATTTAGTCTTCCAGAAGATAGCTATTATGTCTTTCAAAATTCTAGCAGTGCTTCCTAGGTGCATCACGTCTTCCGATCTATATATCTATGCAATCCTAACTAAGCAAGACATCTAATGTATTTCTAAAAAGACAATCCACTTTGCAATTCATCCTACTTCCTAACAGAAGATGAAGAGATACTTGAGAAGCGAAGTTTGCGAATCGATATGAAGAAGGTTTGAGAGCTCCTGCGGTGATAGTGACCTCCAAAAAGACTCTCGGGACAGCTTCTGGTTAACTAACATCTTCAGAAGACTTCCTGCATCTAGGCTTCTCATCATTGATCTCATCTGTCTTTGGCTTCCTACACGCAATCGAGTCTCACAACAGACATTGAACATTCGCACTCTATCTTTCGACTCCTCATCTCGCATACACTCTCAGAAGAAGCTTGATGCGTAATGAGAAGACGTGATCTTTGACATTGCTCTCTTGATTTTGCCAGCAAGTCTTCTCACAATTCTCATCTAAAGTTTTTGGGAAGAAGAAGGAACAAGCTGCTATGGGTCAGACAGAAGAGACCCATGAAGGATCCTCACATCTTCTCGCGCATTCTGTCAGCCTTTCCAATCTTCTAGCTCTCTAGGAAGATGTGGATTTGAGAAGTCAAGAAGCTTGGAAGGCACAGGCCTAATTCTCAGTTTCTTGCTTCTCAAAACAAACATCAACTCCCAATTTCACTCTAGATTCATATCAAACTTCTCACAATTCAAATTCCAATCCAATCCAAGCTACTTGATGTGAATTTGTTCAGCTTCTGAAATTGTCCAGACATTCAAACGAGTCTTTTGTCCATGGATTTTGAGACAGAAGCAAGTGGGATAAGGAAATTGATAAACAGAACATAGAATCTTGGAACAAGGGGGAGAAGAAGCTCAAATTCGATTCTTTTGGAAGAGATTGAGAAGAGGGCTACCAAAAATTAGACAGCACTTCCGCGTCCAATTCTCTCAGGAGAAATTTCAGGGAAGGGGAAGGATATATAGGCTTCCTGCAAGTAATCAAAGAAGCGTGGAAAACATAAGAAGAGAAGGGCAGAAGTGATGGGGAAGAGAAAAGAAGCGAGAAGAATCTCAATACTACGTTTTTAATGTGCTACGCTTCTGCTTCACTTCTTCAGACGTCTTCTGCGCGCCTAAGTAATTTGATTCTGCTCACGATGACTTCACCTTGTCACGATCCTGTTTCTGCCTTCGACTTTGAGCTACTGCGACTCTGCTTCCGATCCTTGATTTTTTTCTTCGATTCTCAATCCAAGCTCCGTTCCTGTGTGGATCCCCGTCTCTTTCTATCTCGAGTGCGCTTTTTGCTAGAAGACGTCCGCTCTCAATCTCTCACTGCAATCCTCTTCTACGCGCGCCTCCAATTTCCTCCTCAATTTCGAATCGACAGAAGCGGGAAAAGAGTATGGCATCTCTTCTCCAGAGCTTCTCAATCTTACTCTCTCGCGTTTAGATAATTGCTCGATCGATCCTAGTCCTACCTACTGCAGTAGTGATTATTCTTTAAGTATACCTAAGTTCACCTAGTTGGTGCGAGGTAGATACTTCCCGCAATTGCAATCACCATCTTCCTGGGAAGCGCACTCTGTCTTTCGTCTTCCGTCTTCAAGAAATGACTAGCAATTGACACCAAGATCAGATCGACTCGAGCTAGCCCCGAGGTACAATTAGGGGATGATAATCTGCAACCTTCGTCTTCACGGTCAAAAAATCCTAGTACCAATTGCGGCACCTGTGCAACAAGATGGAGTATTGACAACGTGATCAACGATTCAAGCGTGAGAAGCCAAAGAGCTTTGTATGCATAGCTCATCAAGATGATGAAGATCATGCAAGAGTGCATGGACTCGAAGGATAAACGTATCGTCGAGCTTGAAGCAGGTCAAGAGAATTCATCTTTTTGGAAGCTTTGTAAGACAAATTTGTCGACTCTGTTTTCAAGTATAGGACGAGCTCGCAAGGTTAAGGACTTCTTAACTGAGTTAGACCTATACTTTGAGGTGCCACATGCTAAGGAGTCTGACAAGATAAAAGCGACAATCCTAAAGGACCATGAGCTTCTCTAGTAGACTACATAAAAAGACGAGCATGCATTGATCATCTCAATGCTTGGTTGGACCGTCACTGAGTTGTTCGCAAGACAATTCACTCTAGAGTATCAAAGGATTTAAGATGGTGTCGAGTTAGTTAGGTTGAAGCAGACGGAGACCTTAAGTGCTTATGTGTGCAATTCAGTGTTAAACTGGATTCGTTTTCCAAGTGGACTGAGAAAACCAAGATATGTATATTTATTGGAGGACTCAAGCCTAGCTCAGAGAAAGTGAAGGTGACTTCTTCCTGCTGAATCAAGGTCCAAAGACCAAATCCATGTTGAAGGGGCTCCTTCTATACCTTAGCTCGCTTCTCCACCAACTCCATAGCTTGCTAGATCTCGGAGCTGAAGAATGTTGATATAGTCCCAAGCTCTAGTAGATCGACGACTAACATTAGCCGGAGTGGTTAGGTTGTTAGAGTTAGTTAGAGGGCTAACCCACCATTAGGGTTTCCATTATACTCACCTCCACTATATATACAGAGAGAGACAAAGCCTCTCTCATCTCATTCCTATTTTACTTTCCTTGTCTACTCGCTCTCTCTTCTTGGAGTGTCCTCGAAGTATCGATCTTTCTACATGGTATCAGAGCTGTAGAGAGCGTGTGTCTCTTGCTGATGAGCAAGATGTAGTTCATGCATGGAGAAGTACAGAGGAGAGCAGCTGGAGGTGTGCCTGATGTCGGGCACTATCATGCTGATGCCTTCGGGTGAGGCGAAATCGTTCTTTTTGCCATCAGAAACTTTGAACGCGATTTCAGAGATCTAGACAATTTTTTCTCGCTGAAATTTGTCGACTCGTCTTTAAAAAGCTGTCTTGTTCAGAAGGTGCGAATTGTGTACTCGGTCAAATTTCAATCGATTTGGAGGTTTTCAGCGGCAGATTTTCAATGGATCTTTTTTGACCAAAACGAAAGTTTTAGGACTTGAGTCTTAAACAAATCCTGTTTTGAATATGGGTGGGGGGTCAAATTTTGAGGGGTCGCACACCCATTTCTGATCTCGTTTGGTCTAGTTTTGATCTTTCTTGGTGTGTTCTTTCGACGTTTTCATCGTGCTTTGTACACCTACAGTTCGCGGACAATTTCTTTCTTCATTCTCGCTGCAGGAGGAGTTCGCAGAGTCGACTTCTTGTGACTTGTGACCACTCTTGATGGCGCGGTGTGGAGAGACGAGTTTCGTGAAGGTTCTGTGAGGTTTTCCGCATACAGAACATAGCAATTTTGACATTGCAGCTATGGCGGAGTCCTGTCTTTGATCACTAGAGAGAAGCTCAATAGTGTCCTCTAAGTATCGATCTTTCTACAAAGAAGACATTGAACTCCTCCGGTCTTCTTCTCACAAACCGGTCTGTGGCAGCTTCCCTGTCTTCCTGAAGCGTCTGTACCTCTTCCACCATGGTGACTTTCTCCTTCTGCACTTGAGAAGATGCTACTCTCAATGTCTTCTTGGGTGGAAGATCTCTTCTCACCGGAAAGACAAATCTCTTCTCTATGCACCCTTCTTTCGTAGTCAGAACATCGACCCAGGTCTTTTCTTCTTGGAAGACACTCTGTGGTCGCAGGAACAGTCTTCCTGGTGGTCTTAGTGGCGAGGATGTCTTTCTGTGAATCCGACTCTGATCCGGAGTGGATGGTGGGATAAGATGTGCTCTTCCTAAGAATACTCCTAGGTCCCATCCTCCTCTGTGACAAAACGTCTTCTGTGCCGTTGGAATTATCTTCTCGAACAGTGATCGTCTTTTGTTAATGCCCGGTCGTTTCTGAGACACTAGAGTGGGAGAGGAAGACATGACACATGTCCGGTCTTCTTTCTCTGAGGTCTCCTCCTTGACCTCTTGTTGTCTCGCTGGCCCATACTTGACCAACTGAGTCCTTTTTAGATCCTCTTTGGACACATACAAGTAGCAGAAGAAGGGATGAGATGTCCTCCTATTGGGGTGCCAAGTAAGCTAACTCGGCGTGGACATAAGGATGACCTCTCTTGTCCAAACAGCTTGCAGGAACCTCACATCCTAGTCTCCGAGGTATCTAACCTTCTGAGTCTTTCTCTTGAGGAAAAATAAAGGTACAACTTCCCTTGAAGACGCTTCTTTGGCTCCCGGTAGACTTCCACCTTCCATCCGTAGATGTCAATTACTATTCTCTATCACAAATTACTCTTATGATTTCCAATGGGTTAGATCAATCACATGGTGTATACCTCATGTAGCCTTCTCAGGCTTCTACCTGCTAAAATGTTCTTCGGACAACACTACAACGACATTCACATTCACGGATACTCATACGAAGCTTCTGAAACCAAATAGAAGAAAGAATGAAGATAAGAAGAAGAGAGAAGGAGGGAAGAAGAGAAAATCAAAACAAGAGGAAATAAAAGAAAAGAGGTAATTTAAGGTTCCGACAGACTTCTAGTCCGGATCCTGACCAACAAGCTATCTCTGCTTATAGTAAATTGAGAAGACCAAAGATTTACTTACAACCCCACTGTCTTCCCTTGAGGATGACGTCTTCTGCTGTGAAAAGAAGACTTCTAGCTTCTTCTGCAATATCTTGAGAGTATTACAGGACTAGAGATCATGACCAACCAAGGATCATCAAGTGGAGGTGCTGCTGCTACTCAGCAACCTATTTAGTTTGATGCTGCTATAATGAAGATGTTCCAAGCTTTTCACATGTTTATGCAGCAGCAGCAGAGCACAGAGAGGAAAGATGTATTAGCAACCAAAGCGTTGTAATCAATGGTGCACAAGATGGACCAGTCATGGGAAGAGATATTTCCAAGTGCGTGCGGTACTATGCTAGGGAGATGGAGGTGAACAAGGTGTCTAAGAAGGAGATGGTGGAGAACTTTGAACTTGTTGTTGTTCCTGAGATTTGTGAGCGTGTGAATGAGCTCAAGCAGCAGCAAGGACAGAGTTGGGAGAGCTTTATGGATGCCTTGAAGGAGGAGTACTACACTGAAGATTCAGATAAGGTGACCAAGAGAAACATTCTTGGAGTGGGATGTTAAGTCCAAAGGTTTGTCTGTAAATGAATTGTTAAGAGAGTTTGATCATCAGTATGCTCAGCTTTCTAGGACAGAGAAGCTTACACTAAAGGTGAAGAAGACGGAGCTTTTCCTACAAGCAGCGGATGTGACTATTCAGGAGAAGCTTGAGTTGTTGTTGGAAGCCAAGAGTGAGGAGAGAGGATTGAAGACTGATTGGAAAGAGGTTGAAGAAGTTGTCTCTTTGCTGACCAAGAGACAGAGATGAAGGGACAAAGTGGTGGTAAGTGAAGCAGCACCTTTGATAATTCTTGTCAAGCAGTTGCCTACTAAGCCCGCCTTGGTAATTGTTAGGGAGGAAGACTCACCGCTTGATGAGTTGATCAAGGGTATGAAGGAGCTTAAGCTTAAGCTCACTAGGTTAGAAGAGAAAGAACAGAATGTACAGCCTGCTATGCAGAGACCTCAGATGAGAGAAGGCTTTGTTCATTGTTGTATATGATGCAATAGCCTAGACCATGTAAGAAGAGACTGTGTGGAGTACAGATGCACTGAGGAAAGATCTTATCTTCTTCAAAGATGGTAAGATCCATTTGAGAGAGACTGGGATGATGTTGGGAACCAACTTTGGCAAGGGTGGTATGAAAAGACTTGTAAATGAAATCTGCATCACATGCTGTTTCTCTTGTGGATGCTGGTACTTGTGGAGTGAAAGTGAAAATGAAGAGAGAAAAAGAGACTATTGGATTGTGATCTAATGTAGTGAGATCCGTAGCTAGAACAGAGCTAAACAAGGATGTGCTACAGAGGGTTGGTAACTCAATTCAAGAAGCTACAGGATAGGATGATCCTATATATATTATGTCAGTGCATGCTTATGTTGCACGGAGTCATCATGAGGATGTACTAGAAGAAAAACGCAAGAGGGAGGATGCATGTGAAGCTTCTATAGCCAAACGATCCGCCACAAGGAGTGAAAAGACTAGACCAGAGACAAGACAAGAGACAACACCTACTTGGAAGGAGACTATGGAAAATATACCACCTACAATACCAAAAGAGAAGGAGAAAAGCAAGGAGAAGGGTAAGACACATGCATACAAACTTCAGTCTGACATTGAGATTGCTACAGACTTGAAGCAAGTGTTAGAAAATCGGATCTTGAATGAGAAGGTTGAGTTTACTTTGGGTGAGATTCTTGGGATAGCAAAGCGTGAGTTCCATGAGGTTATCATAGATATCATCAAGAGGAAACGTCAGATTTTGGATGAAGCAGCTACGCTTAGCGCTCTAGGGACCAAATTGTCAAAAGATGAGGAAGATGAGATTGCTGGTTACTGCTCTCAAGTATCAAAGGGGAGATCGTATCAGCACGTGAGGTTTGAAGATGAGGTGGAAGCATCACAGAAGAGTCATTACTCTCACAACCATTGGGCAAGAGCAACCACAGAGACCTTAGTGAAGCTGAGAGATCTAGAGGAACCTGTGATGGCATTGATTGATCACGGCTCGGAGATTAATCTAATGTCTAAGGAGGTATACAAGCGTGGGAGGTGGTCCTATAGACACCGACCATGGATGGCTTATCCGTGCTGCCAACAAGCAGAGAGAAGAACTCTATGGTGCTTGTCCCAACATCAAGGTAACTATGGGTGACATCAGTGATGTTCAGAATTTCTTTCTACAAGATATGTCAACGTATCTTATCATTCTATGGCAGTCTTACTTTTACTGCTGTTAGAATGGAGACACGAGTTATGGATGATGGTTCAGCCTATGCTAGGATACGTAGTAGAGATGGCAGAAGAGCAGTCCAGTTTTGGACCATTGCGATATAACATGAGAAGAATCGTGATAGCTTGAGAGACCGTCCACTACCTAAGATTACACAAGAGTTTAGAGAGTCTAGAGATTTTGGTCGAGTGTCATTGAAGAGCGAGATTTCAACCGTACAATAGAGATAAGATTCTCGTCTGATCTCATAGAGCAGGAAGTTTTATCCACTAGCTTCTTAGGATTGGTGTCATGTGGATCAGTGTGTTATAAGAAGGTTGAGAATCTAAAGAGGTTTGAGAGGCAATATGTGAAGTATGTACAGCAGTCTTTGTGAGATAGTGGAGAGTTAGCTAGAGACAAATACATATCTGGAGTGTTTGAAGAACAATATTTGATAGATACTATAGGGGAGTTGAAATCTATATTATAAAGCTCTATAGATGATGTAGATAGAGTGGTGAGAGTGAGCTCCTAGGCGCTTTATGATGTAACTGATAAGTTTATAAATTGACAAGACGTGTATGTGGAGACCAAGTACAAGTCAGTGGTAAAAAAAGTCAAACTAGTGGCTTTGTCTTTATCACTCGACTACAATCAGAAGATGGAGCAAGCTGCACAACAACTTACACTCAGAGACCCAAGAAGAATTGGACACCAGTTCATAGAAGCAACATTGAAGAAACAGAAGATAGGAGGTAGGAGGATTTCTTACTGAGCAGAGAAGAAGAGCTTCAGGGAGATGCTATCTGAGCATGATAAGACGTTTGCGTTTGAGTCACATGAAGTAGGATGTGTAGATCCAAGTGTAGTTGCACCTATGGTAATCTTTACTATATCGCATGTACCTTGGAATCTACGTTCTATTCGTGTACCTAGAGCTCATCTACCAAAGCTGATAGACTTGCTCAATGAGAGGATTAAGATGAGTATCTTGGAACCATCTATAGCTCCCTATTCTAGTAGATGGTTTACTATTTCGGAGAAGAGTGGAAGGAGCAATCCTGCGTCACTACACTACTTGAAGATGTTATTTGTAGGTATGGGTGTGCGAGAAAGATCATTGTAAATAAGGGTGAGCTGGATTCACAAGAAGCATTTGAGTTTTTCAAGCGATTGGGAATCAAGTTGGCGTTAAACACTGCTTACAATCCTGAAGAGAATGACAAGAGCGAACAATGTCATCCGTCAATCATCAAAGCTTTGGTAAAAGCTTGCAAGGGTAAGATCCGTGAATGACCTAGACTGCTATCATTTGCTTTATGGACAAACCGTACAACTCATAGTACTGTTACAAGTTACATGCCAGTAGAGTTGATACTAAGGCAAAAACATGTGATGCCGATTGAGGAGGTTGTGCCTATTTGGAATGTTTTGCCATGGGAAGATGATAGAACTACGGAGGATCTTCTTGCATTAAAGTTCCAGCAGTTAGAACGAAGACCTGAGGATGTTGCCAAAGCTGTGGAAAGGTTAAGACTACTAGAGAGAGAAACAAAGACATATTTGACAGAACGTATAGATTACGACCGAAACCAGTTAAGGAAGGTGATAGGATGTTAGTCTGTGGTGCCCATAATTTACAGGATTTACGATTTTTTAAAATTTTTGAAGTTAATAACATGACTGTGTAATTGAAATAACCTTATGACTTAAGATTACACCTTGCTTAGAGAGAAGATGATCTTAAGGTCTTTTTGTAAAGAGAAGTCGACTTCTTTGGAAGACAGAAGACAGACATCTTCCGGGAAGACGTCTTCTCGATTATGTCTTCCAGAAGATGGAAGACAGAAGACGGAAGACGGGTGTCTTCCAGAAGACAGAAGACGGAAGACAGTGACCACGACTGCATGGGCACCGACTAAGCACCACCTAGACAAGAGGTAGGTGTATCCACCTGGTAGCCACCATGGTAGTAGGTAGGTCAAGGAGGTCAAATCCTTAATCGCGCAGAGAAGATACCGAGAGGAGGCACATTAGCACGAAATCAATCGACTGCTTTTCGCACCGAAGGCCAACCGTGCTTTGAATGTCGATTGCAATCAAGATAGCAGAATTGAGTCGTGGAAGCAAGGAACGTGGAATTGAGAACTAGTAGGATCGAATTAAGGCAAGAAAAGAGAGAGAGCAAGGTCGATTCTGTTGAAACAGAAGCACAGTCGAGCTGAAGGAATCCCTGTGGATTTCAAGAAGCGGACATTGAGGGTTGATTAGAGGTTTCGAAGGTGGAATAAGCATCGATTGTAGCAGTAGAGGGGCATAGCTCAAGGATGACGACAGTAGCAGGTTCGTGAGGTCACATTGGAGTAGGGATTGACGACCGGAAGCGCCAAAAGACTGAAGGTGCAACAGAAGTAGCTGGAAGTAGTACTGAGGTTCTTCCCAAGTTCTTTCTCCTTTCCCACCGCTTCCTTTCTCTGATTTGATGTCTCTCGCGCTTCCCCGCTCATTTGCAGGAAGCCCATCGATCGATTCCCCTATCCTGAAATTCCCTCTATGAAAATTGGGCACGGAAGCGCTGTCCAATTTTTGATAGCCATCTTCCCGCTTCTTCCCAAGTTGGAATCGAGCTTCCTCATCTCCCATTTTCAAATTCGATCACCCAACTATCAATTTCTCTACCCTACTGCACTTCTGTTCTTGAATCCTTGACCAGAAGACGCTTCTGAAGATCTGAACATCTTCGGAAGACGCTTCTGAATGTCTGATGTCTTCTGAAGATGACTGTGTTCAATTCGTATCAAGAGTGGATTGGATTGGACTTTGTGTTGAGAGAAGCTTGGTACGAATCCTGAGTGACTTGGCGAGTTGATTGTTGTTTCGAGAAGCTGGAAGTTGAGAACCAGACGTGTGCCTCTCGATCTTCCGAGCTTCTCAAATCCACATCTTCCTACAGAGACTAGAAGATTGGAAAGGCTCGCAGAATGCGAAGAAGACGTGAGGGTCCTTTACGTTTCTCTTCTGTCTGATCCATAGTAGCCTATTCCTTCTTCTTCCCGAACTTAGAAGAGAGTTGTGAGAAGTCTTGCTGACAGAATCTGGAGAGAATGATCGAGGGTCATGTCTTCCCGTCATGCAACAAGCTTCTTCTGAGTGTGTATGAGAGATAAGGAGTCGGAAGAACAGAGTATGAATGTTTCGTGTCTGTTGTGAGGCTAGATTGCGTGTCGGAAGTCGAAGACAGGTGAGACCAATGATGAGAAGTCTGGCTGCGAGAAGTATTCTGAGTACGTCAGTTAATCGGAAGCTGTCCCAGGAGTCTTCCTTGAGATCACTGTTGTCGCAGGAGTTCGCGACCATCTTCTGAACCTTTTCGTACACTCTACTTCTCACATATCTTGTATCTTCTGTTATGAAGTAGGATGAAATGCAAGGTGGGTTGTCTTCTTGGGAATCCATGTGATGCCTTGCTTAGTTAGGACTGTTTAGATATAGCTCGGAAGACGAGAGGTATTTAGGAAACACTGTTAGAACCCGGAAGACGGTGTCGTGTCGTGGACCGGCTCCTACATGAAAATCAAATTTTGACTTTTGTCGCTCCAAAGACACTTATGGGTAAGACAAGCTAGGCCCTAGCTTACGAGTTTTTGGCACAATTTCATATCTCCATTTCCATCGCATAGATGGGTAGAGCTCCTTGTCAGCTTTCCATAAGCACTTTGTCTACTTCGTTTGGACGCCTAGTGGAGAAGTTACAAGACAAGAGTCGGATCTGAAGGTTTCTTGGGTTAACGGAGTCAGCGGAGGAGACCCTATCTGAAGTCCGTCCAGCGAAAGGAGGAAGTCCACAGATAGGTCTTTTTCGGTTTCTTCGCTACGGATTTTGCTCTTTTGAGTTCGTTAGAGTTCTGGTTGGCTGTATACAGCTTGTGGTAGCTAGCTTTAGCTAAGAGCTTATACATGGATGTGGTTTGGACTTGGGTTTGGATCGCGTGATACTGCTGTGGCTCTGTTTGTTAGCAAAGAGAAGTTTCTCTTGCTTTAAGCTACGCTTCGGTGGTTTTGGGTCAGGGTTGTGATTCAAGGGTTGTTTTTAGGGGCTTTTGAAACAGGTTACAGACTGCTCTGGTCTGGTTCTCAGTTCTGTGCTCTTAGGAGAAAGAACCGACAGTGTACATACATTTGGAGTGTATATATAGCATCATTCTTTTTCGTGGTTGTTCTTCTCTGTCTCGTCTCTGTTTCAGCACACAACATCTCCACAGCCAGGAACCCCGCGTTTTTTCCTGGACATCCTTCACGCACAAAACATCCGACACGATACGGTGGTGAACTTGACGTGAAGGTCTAGGGTGGAGATTTCTGTGTTTGAACTGGGCAGAAGAGATCAGCAATCATGAACGAGGATGAAGATGGATACGATTGTTCGGGAGGATGTTGCAGACCTGGGATGATGGATATGTAGACGGTTGGGATCATGGGAGGATGGGAGGATGGGACAAGCCATGACTATGGACGGGATGGACGGATTAGAGGGGATAACAGGGATGCAGTTGGATGCAGCAACTGCACGTTTGTTTCAAGCCTTCACTTTGTTTATGCGACAAGAGCAAGAGAACCAACAAAAGGAGGCTTTGGGGAAGAATGCGCTTGGAAGGGTGATCGACAAGTTCGATCTATTTGATGGGAGAGATATCTCAGACTACTTGAGATGTTACAAGACGGAGATGGATTTGGATCGAGTACCGGAGAAGGAGATGATCGAGACGTTCGAACTCGCTGCGGTGCCTGAGATAAGGGAGCATGTGAAGGGTCTAGCAAAGCGTTTTGGGAGGAACTGGGATACATTTTCACATGCACTGATGGAAAAGTATTTCTTGGGAAACTCAGATCGAGTAACCAAGAAATCATTTTTGGGATGGGTCAACGGATCCAGCAAGGGTTTACAACCTACAGAGCTATTAAAGGAGTTTGAGAGACAATTCTCTCAACTACCTCCGGTGGACAAGCTAACCTTGGAAACCTACAAGACGGAGTTGTTTCTTCAAGCTGCAGATGAACCATGACAAGAGCAGTTGGAGCTACTTCTGGAGGATGGATTGGAAGAAGAAGGGTTGACAAAGAATTGGGAGGTTGTGCATGAAGCAGTTGAGCTTCTTGCCCGGAGACAGACAAGGGAAAGAGTTACAAGGTTGACACATGTATCACTAACTACCACACCAATTCGGGTAGTATCTGAGGTTCAATCTCCAGTTGTGGTTGTAGAGGAGAAGGATCCAACCATCGAGGACCTACGGCAAAAGATGCAAGATCTGCAAGCTAAGGTTACTAGGTTGGAGGATAAGAGATCGTCGATTGAGATGGAGCTTGTACCCAAACCAGCTTGGGTACATCACTGCATGTGGTGTGATGGTACTGATCATCAGCGGGACGATTGCATCGACTTTACAGAGTCTTTGCAACGTGGGGTTATTTTTTGGGAGGATGAAAAGATAGCATTCACAAGTACGGGTACTCTCCTTCAAGCCAACGTTGGTAAAGGAGGGATGAAGAAGTTTGTGGATGATTATCTTGCGGCACATGCAGTTGTAGCTATCGAAGCTACAAGTTATGGTGCTAGGGTGGAAGAGATTCAGCATGATCTCCATATGGATGATTTGGATGAGCAAGAGGATCTAAACGAGCTCAGGTTGGATACTGCATCTACGATGCAGAGCGAGAAGAAGAGACATGAAGAGACTTCTTCAGGGAAACAAGTTCAGGAGGGTAGTGTTCAACATGAGACTATCCTTCCTGAACAGACAATGGAGGGCGATCCTTCACAACCGGAGGAGATGGTTGAAGTGCAGATAGTGGACATGGGTGATCTGGTTGCATGCAAACAACCAGATGTTGATATGACGATGGATGTGAAGGGAGGTTGGGAGGAGTGCATTCGAGATGCAAAGGTTGGGTTCATTTCACGGGAGGTCTTGGATATAGCTACAAGGGGAGTCCATGATGTCATCATTGGCATCATCAAGGACAGACATGCTGAGGGTGAACGAGAGTGGATGGATGCTCTGGAGGCTACGGGTATAGGATGATGGATAAGGATGGCTTACAAGGGAGAAGCCATTGCTGAAGGTGATTTGTGTTGGGAGGATGATGCTTGGGGGATTGTAAATATTTTCAAGAAGGTTGAGAGGATGATGCTTGGAAGGTTGCAAGGGTTTTCAGAAGAAGATATCAGGGAGGATGATGGTTGAGGAAGATACTATTGTACAGCGAGATAATTATGGTTGCGTTTGAGGATTTTGGTTGCAGCAGTGTGGCTCTTTTTTTCAGAAAACAAAAAAGAAGAGTTGGATACGTACAATGACATGTATATACTTGAGGTTGAGGGTTACAGTCAGGATATGCGGTGATGATTGGGACGACGGATGATGTCTACTACGACACTTGGGTTACAAACCTCGACGGTGAGGTTCTACAAGGCGCATGGAAGACATTTCTATGGTATGGTGGGTTATTCTTTCTATGTCTTCGCATATTGACGATGTGTAGATTTAGAGCGGGTGATTGGATGGGAGGTTCGAGGTGAAGATCGATGAGCATAGATCTAGGAAGGATCATGGCAGGGTAGCAACTTCAAGATGACGATCAGGTTGCAACCTTGAGGATGAGGTTGACTGAGATGGGAGGGAGGATGACAAGATGGTTGAGTGCCGGTCCACTCCTTGGTTGGTATCTCTGGTGCATACCGGAGGATGCACAGGTTTGGAGGGGGTGGATATTGTGTCGTGGACCGGCTCCTACATGAAAATCAAATTTTGACTTTTGTCGCTCCAAAGACACTTATGGGTAAGACAAGCTAGGCCCTAGCTTACGAGTTTTTGGCACAATTTCATATCTCCATTTCCATCACATAGATGGGTAGAGCTCCTTGTCAGCTTTCCATAAGCACTTTGTCTACTTCGTTTGGACGCCTAGTGGAGAAGTTATAGGACTCGAAAGATGGAGAAAACAAGCTAGGCTCCAGCTTACGGGTTTTTGGCACCATTTCAGATCTTTGTTTTCAACGCATAGATGGGTAGAGCTCCTTGTCAGCTTTCCATAGGCACTTTGTCTACTTCGTTTGGGCGCCTAGTGGAGAAGTTACAGGACTCGAAAGATGGAGAAAACAAGCTAGGCCCCAGCTTATGGGCTTTTGGCGCAACTTCGGATCTTCACTTTCATCATATAGATGGGTAGAGCTCGTTGTCAGCATTCTATGGGCATCTTGTTTACTTCGTTTGGACATCCAGAGAAGAAGTTATGCGATTCGAAAGAAGGCAAAATCAAGCTAGGTTCCTAGTTCTTGCTGACTGAGTATTTAAGGCTTCAGGCGTTATATCAAGGACGCAAGGGGCCTGCTTCTTATTATTCAGGAGATTCAGGAGAGAACTGTACGTATAGAGACTGTAACAAGGGGGCTGCTTAAGGGGCTTGCTTGCGCCTGCGACCTGTCAGCGGACGGTGCGGGAGATTTGGAAGTCCAATGCAAACGCGCAAGACGTCGTTGGGTTCAGATCTGTGCAGGCTACGCACAGGTTAAGACGGTTCTTGAAGAGACGGATCGGGGGTTGTGTTCTGAGAGAAATTGAGACGCAGGAAGCAGATTTGGGATTTTCAGTTACCTGTGAAGGAGAGTTGGACCGTTCGGGCCGTTCCGGAGTCCAAACTTGCTGTCCTTGGATCCATCGGGATCAGAACAACAAGTTCTTCAGGAAATTGAAGACGATTCAAAGTTTCATCGGGCGGTTTGGGAGTTGTGAGTGAAATTGGCTCGCAGGGAAGCGCTTACATCAGATTTTCGTTCGTCTGCGACCTGAGATTGGGTTGTTCTTCGCGATCGGTGTGCCAAGCTCTTCGTTCTTGGTGCCTACGTGATCAGGGAGTCTTCATCTACGCATAGGAGAAGACTGTACGTACATTGGATTGTTGGTTTGGGCGAGGTGAGCGAGTTTGAGCCGCAGGGAGTCCGTTTACGTCAGTTTTTTGCAACATGCGACCAAATTTCTTGCGTGATTTTGCAAGGGGAACTCCAAACGACTTGTTTGGAGTCTCTTTGGGTTCAGGGTAGCTAGATCTATCTGCCAGCGAAGACGGATATCAGTTTGGACGATCCGTTTGTGCGGTGTGAGCGGTTTTAAGCCGCAGGGAGGAGTTTTTGGAAGTTCGGTCACCTGCGACCGAAAATCGGCGATATCTCGGCTGTTAGGAGTCGGATCTGAAGGTTTCTTGGGTTAACGGAGTCAGCGGAGGAGACCCTATCGACATCTGAAGTCCGTCCAGCGAAAGGAGGAAGTCCACAGATAAGCCTTTTTCGGTTTCTTCGCTACGGGTTTTGCTCTTTTGAGTTCGTTAGAGTTCTGGTTGGCTGTATACAGCTTGTGGTAGCTAGCTTTAGCTAAGAGCTTATACATGGATGTAGTTTGGACTTGGGTTTGGATTGCGTGATACTGCTGTGGCTCTGTTTGTTAGCAAAGAGAAGTTTCTCTTGCTTTGAGCTACGCTTCGGTGGTTTTGGGTCAAGGTTGTGATTCAAGGGTTGTTTTCAGGGGCTTTTGAAACAGGTTACAGACTGCTCTGGTCTGGTTCTCAGTTCTGTGCTCTTAGGAGAAAGAACCGACAGTGTACATACATTTGGAGTGTATATATAGCAGCATTCTTTTTCGTGGTTGTTCTTCTCTGTCTCGTCTCTGTTTCAGCACACAACATCTCCACAGCCAGGAACCCCGCGTTTTCCTGGACATCCTTCACGCACAAAATATCCGACACGATAACGGAATAGCTGTCTTCTAGAAGACTAGATTCGTCTTCTGAGATGGAAGCTAGACTATGAGGACTGGGGAAGAACTGAGCCTTCGGCTCACAGCAAGTACGTGTGGCTTAGTGTAACAGAGCTCGAAGTAATGTTGATGCATCCTCGAGGGTTGGTGTTGCCGGCAGCAGAGTTGGCAGAGGCCAAACCTTTCATCAAGGAGTTGGGTCTCGACTTCTTCCTGTGGGACTGGAATCTCGCGGATCAAGGTCTTCTGGAGGAGGTTTGGGCAGCACTGCCTTCTCGCAACATTATACTTGCGAAGGCAGGAGTCGCTCGTGGAAGACCATCTTCCTAGACAGAGGTGTTGTGACGCAAGGCTTTTCACAGGCCAGAATCCGAGAACCAATGGTACGAGCTCGAGAAGAAGATCTTACCTATGATCTCAGGGAAGTGACATGTGTCTGGAAGCACGACTTGCCTCTTCTTGAAAGACAGAGAAGAAATGGATGGAAAGTAGAAGCTTACCGGGAGCCGCGGAAGCACCTTCTGGCAAAGCTGTTTCTTCACCTCTTCCCAAAGGAGAAAGCGTAGAAGACAAGGTACCTTAGATATCAGGATGTAGAGTTCCAGGAAGCCATCTGGGAAGGACTGCTCATCAATTGGGGCGCCTTCTTCCACGCTTACGTTCAAACAGAGTTGGTGTACTTGGGCACCTCGGCAGGAGGACACCTCACCCTGTTCTTCTGTTATTTGTACGTGTCCAAAGGTGACTTGACAGAAGACCAGTTGGCGAGGTATAAGCCAACAGGAAAGTGCGAGATGAAGGAAGCAACCCCGGAAGAAGACGATTGAGCAGCGGCCGTAACTCTCCCTCCCACTTTAGTGCCTCAGACGTGACCGAGCACTCATCAGGAGACGCTTCTGGTGCGAGAAGACGACTCCAACGATACGAAAGACGTATCACCGTCGAGGAAGATGAGGCCTAGGAGTGTACCTAGGAAGAGCGCCTCTTTTCCGATCATTCATTCTGGATCGGAGTCAAATTCACAAGAGGAGACGTTGAGCACCAGAACTGCACAAAAGACAGCTTTTGCAACTACATGGAATCTTTTGAAGACTCTAGAAACCGAAGTATGGGTTGACATTTTGACTGCGACTCGAGGAAGTGCAGTGAAGAGAACCGTTCTTGCATTGGGAAGAGATCTTCCACCCCGAAAGATGAGAAGAGTAGTGTCTTCTCGCCCACAGAAGCAGAAGACCACAATGGTGGAAGAGGCATCCTTGCCTCTAGAACGAGAAAGACACCCCCGATCAATTCGTGAGGATGAACATGTCTTTTGCGAGAAGAAGGTTGGAGGAATTCAGCGCATTCTTCTAGTCGGAGATCTAGCCAGCTATGGAGTTGGTGGAGAAGCGTGCGATGGCTCAAGAGAAGTCACTACGATCTGGATTCGGTCTGCTCACCCTGATGCAGCAAGAAGATGTCTAGAAGAAGATGGATGCATTGGAAGCCAGCCTCCGCACCACGGAGAAGCTTGCAGCGAGGTACAAGGCGGAAGCAGCCGCTTCTGCCAAGGAGTCAGTACAGCTGAGGAAGAGCAACCTGGAGTTGCAGGCACGTCTACAGCAGTGTGACCAGGAGGTTCTGCGAGTCAGGGGGTAAGATCACTGCCCTCGCAGAAGAGAAGACGACATGGAAGGCACTGCGGGAAGCGGCGGAAGCACAAGCTGCAGCAGAGAGGACGCGACGAGAAGAAGCAGAAGCTCGAGCGAAGGGACTGTTGGCACAGTCGGTGGAAGCTCTTCGCAAGAAGTTCAACTTCAGCACGGGTAGGAAGCTTCTCACCCTAGCGAGGGAGTGGGATGACGAGTCCAAGACGATGCTAGTAGAATGCAAAGAGAGCATGTTCCGCTTTTTGGACCGATAGATTGAAGATTTGAAGACGCTTTACGGTCTTCCTTCGATTCTACCGTCAGCGACTACATCTTCCCATGCTCCAGGACCAGCGATCGGGACAGATTTGGAGAAGGAAGAGTTCGACCTCGCTCTCCACTTGGTAGTGACAACGCTGGAAGCGGAGAAGACTGCAGAAGAAGCCCCAGAAGACAAGGTGTCTTCTGGAAGACAAGCAGTAGAGTTGTCTTCCCAGGTGTTTCGAGTGGAGGAGGTGACTTCCTCTAACACTGTGAGGTCATCACAACTCCCCGCGTCGAACCAGTATCCCAAAAGATCAAAGAAGCGCAGGTGGACTTAGCTTCCCAGATGACGCTTCCATCTTATCTTGTTTTCTCTTGTTTGGACTTTCTCTTCTTCCCCATCTTCTCTCATCTTCTCTCATCTTCCCATCTTCCTATCTTCTTCTAGTGAGCTTCCGAGACTTCTATTGAGCTTCCGTGAAGGTGAATGTCGTTGTAGTGCTGCAGGAAGACCGTTTCTATAGGCAGAAGCCTGGGAAGGATACAGAGGGCATACACCCTTTGATTGATCTAACCCCGTTGGAACTTGGAAGAGCAATGTGCGACAGACGTTGCTAATTCGACTTCTACGAAGTAGGGGAAGTCTTTTGGAGGTGTGAGAAGCCGAGTTGAATCTCCAGAAGCCGAGAATTGCTTCAGGAAGACTGTGTTGAGAAGACTGGAAGAAGTGACCTGGAAACAGGAAGCGTCTTCTCGAACTTCCCTGTAGATATTTGTGTGATATTTTAGGTGGTAGTTGTTTGTTTAGGTCCAGAGCACCTTCTGAAGGGTCTTGAAGCCGTGTGGTTTTGTGAAAAGACAAGATTTCTAGATAAAACCCGTGTGTTTGTGTGTTTGAACAGATCTTAGAACTTAGAGCAGCGATACTTGTGCAAATCCTCTGTGGGAACGATATCTTGTATACTAAATGAGAAATTAAGACTCCGACAGGCTTCTAGTCCGGATCCTGACTAACAAGCTATCCCTGCTTGTAGTAATTGGGGAGGAAGACAACAAATTCGCTTACAGTTACACAGTCTTCTACTCGAGGATGTCGTCTTCTGCTGTGAAAAGAAGACTTCTTTCTTCTTCTGTCATTGCTTCGACTACCTCTTCTTTTGAGATCGCTTAGTCATAGGACCGTCCGTACGTGGATCCTAAGTGCTCCACTGGATGAGACAAGCTCCGACTCTGCACAGCTTCTAACAATCACCGCCACTCCAAAAGAAGGCTTCCCATGCACAATTGGATGTGAAGAGCCAACCACGAATATCGAGGAGGAAGCCACCTCAGTGACACCCGAGGTACTCGCAGGACTTCCCACCTTATCAGAGACCGAGTTAGGAGTTCATGTAGGAGTAGATCAGGAGGGGATCACACCCAATGAATTAGAGTAGGCAACAAGTTAGGAAGTTTTTCTCTTGGTTCAAGAGTTTGAACAAGACGATGATAACAAGAACGTTGCGACTTAACTGGAGGAGGTTTGTAACTATACTTAGTTGGTTACGACTAAGACTAGTACGCCTTAGTCATGAGAAGAAAAATAATGATCTTTAATTATCTTGCATAATTATTTGTGGGACCAACTTTGCATAATTATTGATGAGATCTGATAAGATCCATGTCAATGATCCATATGAAGTTCAAGGATATGTAGTTGAGTGTATGCTATGAAAGTGCAAAGTCATCAATCAACATTTTCTTGTCTTTCTCTCTCCAGTGTATAAGAGAGCAGAGTGTCTTTGTTAGGCATTATACTTTCAGTCTTCTTCTGAATACAAGAGTGTTTCACCATCTCATGAAAAAAATTGTTCATCTCGCAAAAAATATAGGTGAAAAACAATGAGAAAATGAAGATGAACATCGGAGAGAGAAGCCCTTGATTCATAAATAGCACCAATAATAACCTCTAAGTTTATTATTGGGGCTACTTATATAAATTGCTACTCGGTTGTAGTCCAACAGATGATTTCTTATTTACTACGGATCTTGTTCTATCATCATATATGCTAAACAAGACATATTCCTTTGCTTGTAGATGATTGCAATCGCATTCTCGCTTGTGATGTGTCTCAAAAGTTGAATGCAATCTCATTAGTGCTTGTTGTGATGCTTCTCTGAAGTTGGATCCTTTTTGTCTACTAAATAAAGTCTCTGAATAACATTACGTTTCACCAAAAAGAGAAAAGCCTAGAAGTTGACTTTAGCGACGAGAGATATGATTAGTCAAATTATAATCACTAATTGGGAAGAGATATGATGAATCTGAAGATATATATCATATTTGCCATTAAAGAATACACTCGGATGAAAAATTGAACAAAATATAAAAAAATATACAACCAATTGGTCTGGACAAGATTATAGGTTGTTCTAGATCCGAACTAATCCCAAATTATCAAGGCTCTGTTAATTCTTTTCCATTCTATTCCATGATTTATTAATGACCATTTCATAAATGTTAAATTACAAATACAATACTAGCCTTATTTTGAAAAGTGTTACATGCATGTGGAAAGTGATGAACCTTTTCTAAAAGGACACAATATTATTGTTATATTTTATACAATATGAAATATTATATGCATGTCGGAAATGATCGAGAAAACTTAAATAATGCACTGAAAACCGCAGTCCAAGCGACATAACATCGTTGCATGTCTAGTAAAAGAAAATATTATTGCCTATTCGCTGTTTAAATTAACTTTCACATAACTCTTCTAATTGGACAAGTTAAGAGATAAATGAAACCACCTTGCAGGAAAAGTGGAAAGGATGAATATGCAAAAAAGTTCTGAAAGTATACATACGAAGAGAATCAAAGCAGGTTGAGAATATGAAACTGATGATAATTATGTATCATCATGATAGGAGAAGAAAGAAACAAAGACAGTTAAATTAAAGGATGAGATTCTTCTTTATCATCCCAAGAAATTTGCAGGTTGGCAGGAATTCTTCAAGTTGATACCTTTCCATCTCATACTAGTTTCCGTGACTGGGTTGCGTGTAAATATCACCAAGGTATGAAGAATATACCTTGTGGTCAAACTTGGTTGTCGAAAAACTTTTGTTACTCTTGTCTCAACTTCTAGTCTTGAAGGCACATAAAATGATTGGGTTGATCAATCATGAGAACTTTTCTTTTCTATCTAGTTCGAATTCTCACATGAGGTTTAGTCCTTCTCAAACTACAAGAGACTAATAAATTCTCATGTTTTCAATATACAACATGTGGGAAAGACTTTTACATGGTACAGAACTTGGAAACTTGTTTGATGGCAAGACATTTGGAGCTTTTAATCCTCGGAAATAGAAGTGTTTATTTGAAGTATTCCACCAGAATATCTTACTATCCTAAAGTTGTTGGTGCGGACTTACCTCGAAACTTTACTGTGTTTGCTGTATCACTGAGGCACACTAATAAATCTCGCAGATGTCTTCCATTTCAAAAGAGAGGAGATACTGGACTTTATTCGTAACTGTAACTGGATTTGTAATCTCGAGGCTATCTGAAAATAAATCCAGTTTCTTTTCTAGATGCCATCGCATAAAAAGAATACCTCTTACCATGGAAAGAGGAGGACAAGGGAAACAAGCAAGAATGGTTTAAGATGTGAAGTAAGATCGATCCTTTCTATCCTTTCTATCCTTTTCTCTAGGTACAGATTAGATGAACGAAGACGTACCGAAGGAGGTAAGTTGCAAGAGGGCAAAGGTGGAAGTTGATTAAGTAAAGCAGCAATCAAATCGTTTGATTCATGAAAGTACCAGGAGAATGTAAGGCATCTCAGTGGAAGACCGTCATATTTAAGCTGAAGGACACTCATATGAGAACGCAACTTAGAAACTCATGCTTCAGCGACAAAGTAGCTTACCTCTGGTATATTGAGGCCTCATGCTGTTTTGGCGTGTGTTTCAGCCACCAGCTTCCCTACCGAATTTTCACGACGAAGAATCAGGAGTCAAAAACAGCAATAAGCATTATCAGGATTAGCTTTAGACTGGTTGGACTTTGAGACTGAAGTGTCAAGAATGATTGACAGAAGCAAAGATGTAGTTGGAGCAAACTGGTTGAGCCAGAATCCCACGTGGTCGAGAATCATCTACTTGAGTAACATGGAGGAAGTTTGGAAGAGACTGAATGAGTAGAAAGGTAATATCCTCCTCGTGCATCTACTCCAGCTTCGCCTTTGCTTCCTCGATAGCCCTAGCTCAAATCTTGACTCGAACTCCTTCTGGGATGATTGGAATGCTGTGTCAGCTGCGTGACAGTCGCAACCGGCAACGTACTGCCGTAGTGTCCGCGAGTTAGTTCTTTATGTGGGACGCGCACGATCTCTTACATACCAGCATGCATAATAACTATCGCCAAAACACAGGACGACGTTCGATGATCTGCAAAGCCAAGGCTGTGGTTACTGACTGGCAAGCATCTGCAGTCAGAAACCGCACTAGCAAAAGAAAGAAATGCAAGCGAGCGTCTTCTCTCTTTCTTCTCAACACATAAAGAGTACCAGAGTGAAATGATGCACATGATTTTCACTTTGGGCTCTCGCTCAAAGTCACGATATCTTGATGGTGATGGAGGTGCTTCTTAGTGAAACGGGCGCCGAAATCCTAACTTCCCCATCCTTTTCGTCAGTCCCGTCCGTTCCACTCTCCTCCTCTTTCCCAGCCGGCTTCACCGGCAACAGCATCTCTTCTCACCAAACAGATTGTGCCGACTTAGTGAGTATCTGAAGTAAAGCGGATCTACAGAGACGACGTTCACAAGAAATTTCCTCTTCTTGCGTTCTTGTTTCTGAGCTGCCCGACTTGTCGTTTCTCGTCGTCTGGCGCTCGTACCAACTAGTCTCCCCGCGTAGGGACCTTCCTTCTCCTCAAGCACACGGGGCTGCGCTGTCTCCGCTTCCCTCTGCGAAAGACCGACCTACCGATTGCCAAGAGTTTCTTGCGTGGACGAGCGGACTTGAACGCGCTAGCTACCGGCAGTGCAGCAAGTTCACCGTTTGGCAATTCAAAGGGCCCAGAGAAACGACCATCCGTGTAGTTCTTCACTGATTCAACGCAGCCTCACTGAAAACAGTTCAATTATATTTGTACAGTTTCCTTTAACGTACGGTCCTGTATTGCGAATCTTGCTTAGTATATATGTATGTACGCACCAGGTTTACTTGATCAGACCTTAATAGAACGAATGTCGAACTTGATGAGATCTCTCTTCTAATATCTTGCTTGATTAGACTCGCATCGGGAGTTTTCTTCAGTTATATAGGTCATTTTGTTTACTCACATGACAATTAAAATTTAGCACATTTTCTGACAAGAGAACTGGAAAAAATGATTTTAGATTGGTTTCACTTCTTCCTACGTTAACATAGCTTTTTTGTCCACCACAAACCACAACTATTTGCACTGTATAACTGTATGCTCCAGGTGGGAGTATGATCAAACAAGAAATTATACAGAGATATGATCAAGTCTGACATTTGTTTTGGAATCTGATGAAGATCTGATCTGTTTCTGACACATAGGGACTACAGTAGTATTTACTCTCTCATTCGTCAAAGTTACATACAGTATATAGTCCAGCAAAATATACCTGGAAGGCCCAACAACACACAGAAGACATGACTGCTGCGGATCTCAGTACCGGTTCTCGGCTGTCAGACATCGTTCCGAGAATTGTACACGTCTCCAGACTGTGATCCGTCAATGATGGGAGCTCTTATTGTCAATCAGTATGTTTCTTGAGATCCCGATTCCCGAACACAATTACGACGTGACTCTCGACACCACATTTTCAAATCAGGCCGCCAAGTAGCCGATGATCAGCTAGCCCAGCCAGTACGGCCATTCTTCTTCTCTCTCTAACAAAAAGGGTTCAGTACCTTTCCCCGAAAACGACTCTGGAAACATAGTCCGTGCAAAACGTGCTCAAAGCCAATGTCAATGTTCACGACCCTCAAGAAGGAAAAAGCTTGAAGTCACCTTCTACAGTAGGTGAGGTATGCAGTTTCCTGTGCCTGGCAACGTGAAAGGAAGCCCCATTCATTCATATGTTACATAACTTCTGTTTGTAGTGTTTCAGAATCTCCTAGGGTCGGACTCTTAAGGGACTCCTACCGTAGGGTTGAAGATCCATCCTGTTGATGACGAAGATTGTCAACAAAAACAGCCACCGGAGTATTCTGCCATCATCTACTTTACATAATTTGCATTTACGCTGAAAAATAGTATAACATAAAAGACAGTCTATTGTAAACTGTACTGCTTGGAAGTACTAGGCAGCAAATAGTTTTGACGCCGAGTCTGTAACTAACCTAGGGGATAACTCGAGAAATCCGACTCTCCGATGGGATGGATTTACTCCCGGGGGGTTCTTATCAACGGTGGAAATAAATAGGGATTGGTTTTTATGACTTCACCGGCCTCCTGCCGTAAGTGTCCTTTTCCCACGGCTGTTCCGAATTCCCCAAACGGACGGCGGACGTGAGTAGACTTTTTGCACGCTCGGCAATTCTGACACCCTGCGGTTTATGGGTGTTAAAAACCCGAATCCCGTTTTCACTTCTACGGATGAAGTTTGAGACGCTAAATTAGCCGTTTGCTGCCTCTACTTCTTCCGCACGTACCTCGTTTCGGTGTGTAATGAGTGCAGACACTGCACTGCAGAGAAACCGTCACTCGTAGAAGAACCGGGAAGAGTATCCAGAATGACGACCATAACAACGTTGTACTCCTTTATTCACAGGTGCGAGTTGCAGGGTTCGGACCCACCCGCGTCCTCGACAGACATCAATGGCCTGGGCGCGTGGTTTAGACTCTACATGCAACGGGGAAAACGGGAAGTATTGAGACAAAACGAGGAGGTTTGTCTTTTCCTTTCTTCGTTGCCTTCTGGTTAACTCGTGTTTCTCTCTAGTCTTAGACCATAACTGCACAAAGCTTATTGAGTTTTGCCCTTCAGATTTTCTTAAAAAACTAGTGATCTTGAAATTATTTCGAACATGTAATTATTATAGTTTTTTGTCTATTTGCATCGCGACTACTTCAGTTTTTGGGTCCTAGAAACTCCTCCTCCGAGAATTCATCATTATTATCAAGACTAAGAGGTGCAAGTCCAGAATCTTTGTGAACCCTTCTCTTGCTTTTTTTGCTAAGCAAAAAAGCAAGAGAAGGGTTCACAAAGATTTTTCTTGAAACTGTGGAGAAGATCCAGAACAACTGAACAAGGAGCCATGGAACTGCGTAGCTACACGTTAGGATTTTCTGGATTTATTTCCTTCTTTTTTCCGGTTTCACAACACTCTATCCGTTCATTCTCGCTACTTCCTTTCACTTTCCAGTTTTCACCATGATTTCATCCATCCATTTCGCTTCCTTTTTCTTTCCAGTTTTCATTATCAACGTATAGCTATGCTATCATAAGAAAAGAAAGAAGTAAATATAGTCCATGACTCCCTTAGTACTGATCATCAAGTCAAAACATGCGGTGTTGCGTCATGGACAGACTATGGCATGAAACAAAGATCTAAAAAAAATATTTTTCTAAAATTACTGTTAACACAGATCTGACAGCAGCATCAGATAGATCTCGTCAAGGAGATGAATATTGATTTTAAAATTGTCATAAACAGAGTAAAGACAAAAATATTATGACGATTCTTACATTTACGAGTTTTTGATTGATAACAATAAATAGTTGTTATTATCAAAGCGTCCCAAGGATAGGGGCCCCAGGCCAGAATGACCTGGTGGTCAAGCGACCGGTATCAAGGATGAGCGCCCCAAGGGAAAGACTACATGACACCCCAAGCTGCAGCGCCCTAGGATTGAGCGACCTGATCCGATAAATAACAACATAGTATTATTTATAAGACGACGGACGTCCCAAGGAGGAGCGATTCGAGGATGGACTACAACTGCTGAAAATAGCAATAGATTGTTATTTTTATTCATAAACACATAAGATATGTGTCAACGAGTTAAAAAGGAGGATCGATTAAACTTTTTGGGTGGATTTCTGACAACAAGCCAGCTCGGGTGGATTTTGGAATTGGATGTATGCATTGTACACTGACAGTGGAAGGAGTTTGCTTGAACTTGCGAGTTAGCTATGGAAGGTTTGGGTGAATCCAACGTAAGAGTGCAAAGCATCATTGGATTCATTTTTGTGGAGGCTACGCATAGGATCAGACAGTTCATGCAGAACGGATCGAGAGTTAGGATAGGGGTGAAATTCAGATATCATGAGAGAGGATTGGACACTTCAGTTACATGTGAAGGAGAGCTTGATCCGTTTCGGAGTCCAAACTTGTTATCCTTGGATCCATTGAGATCAGACCACCAAGTTCTACAGAAATTGAATATTATACGGATTTCCATCGGACGAATTGGGAGTTTTGGGTGGAATTGACTCACAAGGAAACGCTTATGTCAACTTTTTGTTACATGCGACTTGAGATTGGGTTGTTCTTGGCAATCAGTGGGTCAAGTTCTTCGTTCTTAGTGCTAACACAATCAAGGAGTCATCACTTATGCAAAGGAGAAAACTAGACGTGGATTGGATTATTGGTTTGGGTGTGATGAGCGAATTTGAGCTGTAGGGGAGCAATTTAGATCAATTTTGGCTTCTTGCAACCAAATTTCTCGTGTGGTTTCACGAGGAGAACTCCAAACGACTCGGGATTTAAAAAATATCACACGAACTAAGGTCGACGAATTATCATTTTAATATTCCACCCATAGGACCAGAGAAAGTTTTGGGGTTACCTTTGGAGTCTCGTTAGGTTCAGGGTAGCCAAATCTACCTACCAAGGAATACGGATCTCAGACAAGACGAGCCATTTTATCAAGGTGCACGGATTTAGATCACAAGGAGGAGGTTTTAGAATTTTTGGTTGCTTGCGATCAAAAATTGTACATAGCTCGGGTGTTGGATGTCAGATCTTAAGATTTTTGGAGCCTACATAGTCATAAAGAAGGATCCTACAAGTTTCTGAAGATCATTTGACGAAAGGAGGAAGTCTCCAGATAACGTTCTTCAGCGATTCGGTGTTCTACGGTGCTAGTTGCATGATCTGCGCACTAGTCTTTTTTTGGACTGGGATGAGCATTTCTGCTAGTGCCGTAGAGAAAACTGGAGCGACGATGCAGTGGTGTTGTTACGAATGCTGCTGTTGTACATAAGTTTGGGTAACGAGACGTTGTTGTGAAGCTAATTGGTAGCAAAGGGGTGTTTTTTTTTCTTCGAGTTATGCTTCGACAGTACTTGTCTCAAGATTGGATTTAGGGACTTGAGTAAGACTCGAGATTGTTCTAGTCTACTCACCTCATTTTTGTGATACATAGTAGAATGTATAGATTATAGGGAAAACTGCAGAGAGTTAAGTTACAACAATCCATATATGTAGTTCGAAACCCAAAGCAGTTATCCTTATAATTTATAGGCAGTTTTCCTATAATTTCTCTAGAAACATCCCCTACAAACTGGAAGTTGAGAAGCACATGCTGCTAGAGAGCGTCCACTAATCTCTTAGTCGTTTGACAGTGACACTCGCTGCAAGCGTATGTCATTTGGCTCCTCGATAACAAAGATCGCCCTCGAGTTCCATCGAGGTGTTGATGAAGATGGGATTGGCTGTCAATGCATGTAGTCCACATTGACATCCGTATGAACACCAATCAAAATCAATTCACAACCTCGGTATCGAGTCAGATATTGCGTGAAGGATGTCCAAGAAAATGCGAGGTTCCTGACTGTGGAGATGCTGTGTGCTGGAACAGAGACAAGACAGTGAAAAACAACCACGAAAACGAATGTTGCGATATATACCAACTCCAAATGGATGTATACTGCCGGTTCTTTCTCCTAAGAGCACAGAACTGAGAAACAAACCAGAGCGGTCTGTGACCTGGTTCAAAAGCCCCTAAAAACAACCCATGAATCACAACCCTGACCCAAAACCACCGAAGCGTAGCTCAAAGCAAGAGAAACTTCTCTTTGCTAACAAACAGAGCCACAGCAGTATCATGCGATCCAAACCCAAGTCCAAACCACATCCATGTACAAGCTCTTGGCCAAAACTAGTTACCGCAAGCTGTATATAGCCAACCAGAACTCTAACGAACTCAAAAGAGCAAAACCCGTAGCGAAGAAATCAAAAAAAGCCTATCTTATAACTTCTTCCTTTTGTCGAACGGACATCAGATGTCGATAGGGTCTCCTCCGTTGACTCCGTTAACCCAAGAAATCTTCAGATCCGACTCCCAACAGCTGAGATATCGCCGATTTTTAGTTGCATGTGACCGAACTTTCAAAAACTCCTCCCTGCAGCTTAAAACCGCACACACCGCTCAAACGGGTCGTCTAAACTGATATCTGTCTTCCCTGACTGACAGATAGATCTAGCTATCACGAACCCAACGAGACTCCAAACAAGTCGTTTGGAGTTCTCCTTGCAAAACCACGCAAGAAATTTAGTCACAAGTAGCAAAAAACTGACGTAAATGGACTCCCTGCGGCTCAAACTCGCTCACCTCACCCAAACCAACAATCCAATCCACGTATTGTCTTCTCTTATGCGTAGATGAAGACTCCCTGGTCGCGTAGGCACCAAGAACGAAGAGCTTGGCACACCGATCGTGAAGAACAACCCAATTTTAGGTCGTAGGTGATGAAAAACTTGACGCAAGCGCTTCCTTGCGAGCTAATTTCACTCAGAACTCCTAAACCGCCCGATGAAACTTGGTATCGTCTTCAATTTCCTGTAGAACTCGATGTTCTGATCCCGATGGGTCCAGGACAGCAAGTTTGGACTCCGGAACGGCTCGAACGGTCCAACTCTCCTTCAAAGATAAGTGAAATCTCCAAATCTCCTTCCTGCATCTCGATTTCTCTTAGTACACATCCCCCGATCCGTCTCTTCCCAAACCGTCTTCATCTGTGCGTAGCCTGCACAGATCTGAACTCGATGACACCTTCCGCGCGTGTATTGGACTTCTCAATTCTCCAAAACGTCCGCCGACAGGTCGCAGAAACAAGCAAACCCTTTAAGCAACCCCCTTGTATCAGTCTCTGTACGTACGAAGTTCTCTCAATAATAATGAAGCAGGCCCCTTGCGTCTTTGATATAACACCTGAAGTCTCAAATACCCAGTCAGCAAGTAAACTAGGGCCTAGCTTGATTTTTCCTTCTTTCGAGTCGCATAACTTCTTCACTAGACGTCCAAACGAAGTAAACAAAGTGCATATGAAAAGCTGACAACGAGCTCTACCCATTGATGCGATGAAAGTGGAGATCCGAAATTGTGCCAAAAGCCCATAAGCTGGGGCCTAGCTTGTTTTCTCTATTTTTCGAGTCTTGTAACTCCTCCACTAGGCGTCCAAACGAAGTAGACGAAGTGCCTATGAAGTTCTGACAAAGAGCTCTATCCACTGATGCAATGAAAGCGAAGATCTGAAGTTGTGCCAAAAGTCCGTAAGCTGGGGCCTAGCTTGTTTTCTCCATCTTTCGAGTCCTTTAACTTCTCCACTAGGTGTCCAAACGAAGTGGACGAAGTGTCTATGGAAAGCTGACAAGGAGCTCTACCCATCTTTGCGATGAAAATGGAGATCTGAAATGATGCGAAAAGCCCATAAGCTAGGGTCTAGCTTGTCTTTCTCATGAGTGTCTTTGGAGCGACAAGCATCGAACTCTGAATTTCAGATAGGAGCCAGTCCACGACACGACATCCACCCCCTCTAAACCTATGCATCCTCCGGTATGCACCAGAGATACCAACCAAAGAGTGGATTGCCTTATCGTCCTACTTCCCATCGTAGCCAACCTCACCTTCAAGGTCTTCTGCATAATCCTCATCCTCAAACTGAAACTCCGTCAAGATATCTGCTAGATCGACCTCCTCACCCTCTTTTTAAAAATCTTGACACGTTTACCTGCCACTGGTATCTTCAAGCTCGTTCCATCCAACTCTTGCAGGGCGTAAGTTGCGTTGTCATGAACCTTCTTCACCACATACGGACCAAACCATCTTATGGAAAACTTCCGGAGTGCACTATGCTGGTTGTCTAGACTGTTGTCATAGACTAGCACCCAATAACCTTCCTTGATTTCCCTAGGTCTCAAACGATGTCGCTGATCAAATCTGACCTTGTTCTTCAACCGTGCTTCTCGCAACCTATCCAAAGCAGTTTGGATATCCTCTGGTCTTCTCTCTAACTGACTAATTCGAATAGCAAGAAGCTCTTCCCTAGTCAAATTGTCCTTCCAAGGTAACACACTCCATGTCAGAATGTGTTCTTCAATCGGCATGATAGGTTTTTAACATGTGATGAGTTCCACTGGCATGTAACTTATCACCGAGCTATGTGTCGTTCGATCTGTCCATAATGCAAATGATAAGAATCGAGGTCATTCGCGCACCCTCCCGTTGCAGACCTTCACCAAAGCCTTCACAATGAGCGGATGACCGCGTTCACTCTTGGCATTCCCTTCGGAGTTGTAAGCAGTTGTCACTGACAACGTCACCCACACCTTGCAAAGAATTCACGAGCCTCATGTGCATCTAACTCTCCTCGATCTGCAGTGATCTTTTTCCCACATCCATATCGACAAACAACCTCTTCCAAGAGAAATCTACATACCCCTTCAGTTGTCTTTGTCCGAAGCGCCCTACCCTCGACTTGATTTGAAAGATCTTCTCTAGCAAGTACCAAGTATCTCATCTGTCACAATCCAACCGGCATAATCACCAAGTCTACCACCCACTTGATACAACATCCATGTACATGTTTTTCCACAAATACCGCTCTTTCATCTTGGTAAAAGTGACCCAAATCCTTCGATGTCCAGCCCAAAGACTCTCATGAAATGCCTTGAGCAACTTCTGCTGATTTTCTTTGTCGCAAATCACTCTTAGCAGAATCCCACCTTTCTGCTTCGATCGCTTCCAAAGAAATCCATCCTGCAACATGAAGTTCTAGGCCTTCCTTCGAACTCTCCGAAACTTCTCATCTGTCCAAGCTGTCTGCTTAACCATCGTACTAAGGTACCTTCCGATGTCAAGCAAATCATCATCATACAATCCTTCAACAAACAACTCATCTTCCTTTCCTGTCTGTGCAATTGAATAGAACTTTGCACCCACGTCGTCAATATCGTCAACCATCTCATCCTCCCCATCATACCGAGCTCGAGATAACATATCGGATGGACCGTAATCCTAAACATACCACCATCGGATTATCCTTCAGGTCGAGTTCATCATCGTGATATTGTGTGAAGGATGTCCAGGAAAATGCGAGGTTCTTGGCTGTGGAGATGCTGTGTGCTGAAACAGAGAGAAGATAGAGAAAAACAACCACGAAAACGAATGTTGCGATATATATCAACTCCAAATGTATGTACACTGTCGGTTCTTTCTCCTAAGAGCACAGAACTGAGAAACAGACCAGAGTGGTCTGTAACCTACTTCAAAAGCCCCTAAAAACAACCCCTGAATCACAACCCTGACCCAAAACCACCGAAGCGTAGCTCAAAGCAAGAGAAACTTCTCTTTGCTAACAAACAGAGCCACAGCAGTATCATGCGATCCAAACCCAAGTCCAAACCACATCCATATACAAGCTCTTGGCCAAAACTAGCTACCGCAAGCTGTATATAGCCAACCAGAACTCTAACGAACTCAAAAGAGCAAAACACGTAGCAAAGAAACCGAAAAAGTCTATCTTAGAACTTCTTCCTTTCGCTGAACGGACTTCAGATGTCGATAGGGTCTCCTCCGCCGACTCCGTTAACCCAAGAAACCTTCAGATCCGACTCCCAACAGCCGAGATATCGCCGATTTTCAGTCGCAGATGACCGAACTTTCAAAAACTCCTCGCTGCGGCTTAAAACCGCACACACTGCACAAACGGATCGTCTAAACTGATATCCGTCTTCCCTGGCAGATAGATCTAGCTATCACGAACCCAACGAGACTCCAAACAAGTCGTTTGGAGTTCCTCTTGCAAAACCACGCAAGAAATTTAGTCGCAGGTAGTAAAAAACTGACGTAAATGAACTCCCTACGACTCAAACTCGCTCATCTCACCCAAACCAACAATCCAATCCACGTATTGTCTTCTCCTATGCGTAGATGAAGACTCCTTGGTCGCGTAGGCACCAAGAACGAAGAGCTTGGCACACCGATCGCGAAGAACAACCCAATTTTAGGTCGCAGACGATGAAAAACTTTACGCAAGCGCTTCCCTGTGATATGTCTAAACTCCGGTTCAACGACTTGATATATGCGATCCATTGTAACATCGCAATATCAGGAGTTGAACAATTCATGATCATCCCTAACAACGGCAAGCAATCAATTTCAACCACCACTACTGCTCCAATCAAATACTCTTTCTCAGTTTTCATAGCTGAAACAATACCTCACAATTCTCTCTTCACTTGCGGGTAAGCACGTTGTCGAGCACTTAACACCTTCGCTCCGAACCTAACCGTAAATCTGTCTCCATCCTCATCATCCTGTTCGACTGTCCATCCAATTGCAACTGGACTTGTATCCACAATAAGAACCACCGGCCTAGCACCCTTGTAATCAATCCTTCCCAGAACTGGAAGAGATGATAGTAAAGACTTCAGCTTCCTTACCGCATCAGTATGCTCTTCCTCCCATCTGAACTTACGACCCTTACGCAACAATCCATACAACGGATCCGCCACATGCGCATAATGAGGAATCCAAATGTGATAGAATACACAAGCACCCAAAAATCTTCTTACTTCTGTCAGCGAGTTGCAAACTTCCTTCATCCTTCCAATCGCATCCATCTTGTTCGGATCTGACTTCCGACCAAACGATCCACACAAATGACCAACGATCAAAACCTCTCTAATCCCAAATATAGACTTTGTACTTGACAGCGTAAGATGAACTTCCTCAAGTCCAGATAAGATCTTCTCACAGTCTGCGATGTGATCGATGACGTATCGCCGACACCCCCTTTGATCTAATGCTTCATCCTTCTCATCTTCCACACATCCTTTGATGGGGATGTCATCCAAGAACGCATCGTTTTTTCAAGGATGAAGTCCCTTAGAACTTGATTCATCCCGTTCATCATGTGTGCTACCGAGTTGGTAGCTCGGTAGCTCCCTGTGGTAAGATACACATCCTAACCAACCCCAAAGGTGTCCTCATTGTCGTGAAGCTTCTGTTCTCCTTCGCTAGTTGAAACTGATCATATCCTTAGTAAAGATCTCACATTGAGTAAATTGCTCTTCCTCCAAACGCTTCAGCAAACTCATCCACAATCGGTCCCACCTCAGCATTTCTGATTGTTACTGCGTTCACTGGTTGCATGTCTTGGATGAACCGCAGCGACCCATTCTTCTTAGGCACTGTAAATCATCTGTTCGAATACGGTGCAAACGACGGCTCCAAGATCTTCATCCGCATCTTCTCCTTCAACAACTTCACTAGTTTGGGCAAGTGAGCCCGCGGTACTGGAATTGGTCTCAGGTTCTATGACACATGCGGTACCGTGAAGATAACCATCGGGGTAACAACGTACGGGTCTACACACCCAATCTCATGTGGCTCAAAAGCAAATGCTTTCTCATGTCTTGAAAGTATCTCCTTGAAGCACATCCTCTCTTCTGATAGAAGAGACCCATCAGATCCAATCTTCAGCTCTTCAATGGTCTTCTCTGTGAACTTGTGTCCTATCATTGCAGGATCTCTCAAACTCTTCTCTCTTGAAGCTCAATCTATCTGTTGGTTAGTGTCTTCCAGCAAAAGACCAGCAACTGGCTTTATCTTCTTATCCATTGTCTTGTATCTTGTCTCAACTCGAACCTCCGGTGCACAGAATGATTCGATCACCGAATAGATCTCCCTTGAATGAATCTGCACGACCTTATCCATATCCTCCCATCCAATAGACATGATCTCTCGCAAAGGATCTTCCAACCCATCCTCTTCATAAACACCAAAAATCCATTCATCCCCTTCTAGCTCACCCAACTCTTTCAACATCAACTCAACATCACGCAAATGTTTTTGTTCTTTTCTTCTCAACTCTTCCACCTTCTTGTAAAATAGCAATCTCACACTCTATCTTTGTACCAAAAAACAGCAAATAAGAATCATGTGAAACGGAACTTATACTACAAGAGCCAAAGCCAACAACCACAAAGCATTAGAACAAAGCCATTGGTCATAAGCCAAAAACTAAGCCTAAGCCATAAGTCACCTTGTGGTAGAACAGAAAGGTAATGATAAACACTAATAAGCAACAGAACTCTGAAACCTTGCATTAGCGATTACTAGACTAAACCGAAGCCTGAAAGTGTTAAGGCTCTGTGCAAAACAATGAACTTAACATGCCATGAACAACATCACTATGGACTATATGCACTTAAGTTCTAGACCAAAAACCATCGAATGGAGATATTTATGTAGTGCAATATTGGTAAACTCACTTTCACCACTTTTGTATATATGCACTTTTCACCTCTACTATGTACCCTATTGTAGTGTCCCATGATTTCTCCTTTAGCCCATTGTAGCATAAAAGATTTTGTTCTCCAAGAAGATTTACACTAGTTACGCTGCTCTAAGTTATAAGATCTGTCCAAACTCACAAACACTCAGGATTTGTCTAGAAATCTCTTCTTCTCGCAAAACCACACGGCTTCCAGACCCTTCAGAAGGTGCTCTGGACCTTAACATACAATTACTACCTAAAATACCACACAATCACTTATTGAGAAGTCCGAGAAGACGATTATTGCTTCCAGGTCACGGCTTCCCGTCTTCCCATGACAACTTCTAGAAGCAATTCTCGGCTTCTAACACCTCCAAAAGACTATCTCTGCTTCGTAGATGTCAAATTATCAATTCTTATCACACAATTTCCAATGAGGTTAGATTAATCACATGGTGTATACCCCCTGTAGCCTTCCCATGCTTCTGTCTATGGAAACGGTCTTCCGGTAGCACTGCAACGACTTCACATTCACTGATACTCAAACGAAGCTTCGAAAATCCAATAGAAGAAGATAGGGAAGATGGGAAGATAAAGGAAGAGAGGAAAGAAGAGAAAATCCAAACAAGAGGAAACAAGAGAAAAAGAGAAATTAAGATTCTGACATGTTTCTAGTCCGGATCCTGACTAACAAGCCATCCTTGATTGTAATAAATTGAGGAAGAAGATCAAAGATCTGCTTATAGTTACACTGTCTTCCAATCGAGGATGACGTCTTCTGTTGTAGAAAAAAGGCTTCTGGCTTTCTCTGTCTTTGCCCCGACTACTTTGACTCAGGGGACCAATCTCTCATGAGACAGTCCGTACGTGGATCCGAAATGCTCCACTAGATGAGACAAGCTTGGACTCTGCACAGCTTCTAACAATCGCACAGCGTCACTCAACAAGAAGGCTTCCCATGCATAATTGGGTATGAATTCGATGAAACCCACTCCCCAGAAGACATAGACAAAGCTTCTGCAATCAAATCTGAAATCCAATCCCCGAGAAGAAGTTACATTTGCTTCTGGAAGCTTACTTCATCCACTTTCTGTCACTATCTCTCGACACATCAGCTTAGAAGCAGGACTGCACGATGATGTGGTTCTTTGTCTATGTTGTCTGCTACTGTCTACATCTTTACGATCTCATGCTGGGAGCGGAGGTGCAGACCTACTCTACGTCCTCCACTCTAAATACATGAGAAGCCATCTCCTCTTTCTGTCTTCCAGAAGACATCTTGTCTTCCGGAGTTTCTTCGCTCTTCTTCTCGACTTCCAACGTTGTCATCACCAAGTGGACAGCGAGATCGAACTCTTCCTTGTCGAGGTTCTCCACAATTGTTGGTCCTGGTGCACCAGAAGACGTAGCTGCAGAATGAGAAATCGAGAGAAGACCATAGAGAGTCTTCAGACCCTCGAACTGTCGATCTAGGTAGCGGAACATGCTCTCCTTGCAGTCCATCAACATCTCCTTGGAAGCGTTATCGTGTCGGATATTTTGCGTGAAAGATGTCCAGGAAAACGCGAGGTTCCTGCTGTGGAGATGTTGTGTGCCAAACAGAGACAAGACAGAGAAGAACAACCACGAAAACGAACGCGCAATATATACCACTCCAAATGTATGTACACTGCCGTTTCTTTCTCCTAATAGCACAAAACTGAGGAACTGACCAGAGCGGTCTGTAACCTACTTCAGAAGCCCTAAAACAAACCCCTGAATCACAACCCTAGCCTGAAATCGCCAAAGCGTAGCTCAAAGCAAGAGAATTCTCTTTGCTAACAACCAGAGCCACAACAGTATCACGCGATCCAAACCCAAGTCCAAACCACATCCACACACTAGCTCTTGGCTAAAGCTAGCTACCACAAGCCATACACAACCAACTAAGTCCTTAACGAACTCAAAAGGACGAAACCTGTAGCGAAGGAACCGAAAAAGACCTATCTGGAAACTTTCTCCTTTCATCAAACGATCTTCAAATGTTGATAGGGTCTCCTTCCTTGACTCCGTTGGCTCAAGAAACCTTCAGATCCGACTCCCGATAGTCGAGATATCGTCAATTTTCGGTCGCAGGTGACTGAACCTTCAAAAACTCCTCCCTGCGGCTTAAAACCGCTTACACCGCACAAATGGATCGTCTAAACTGATATCTGTTTTCCCTGACAGATAGATGTAGCTACCCTGAACCCAACGAGTCTCCAAACAAGCCGTTTGGAGTTCCCCTTGCAAAATCACTCGAGAAATTTGATCGCAGGTTGCAAAAAACTGACGTAAATCGGCTCCGTGCGGCTCAAACTCGCTCACCACACCCAAACCAACAATCCAATCCACACACGGTCTTCTCCTATGAGTAGATGAAGACTCCCTGATCGCGTAGGCACTAAGAACGAAGAGCTTGGCTCACCGATCGCGAAGGACAGCCCAACCTCAGGTCGCAGGTGAACGAAAATCTGATGTAAACGCTTCCATGCGAGCCAATTTCACTCAGAACTTCCAAACCGCCCGATGAAAACTGATATCGTCTTCAATTTCCTGTAGAACTCGTTGTTCTGATCCCGATGGATCCAAGGACAGCAAGTTTGGACTCCGGAACGGCCCGAACGGTCCAACTCTCCTTCACAGGTAACTGAAAATCCCAAATCTACTTCCTGCGTCTCAATTTCTCCCAGAACACAACCCCCGATCCGTCTCTTCAAGAACCGTCTTAACCTGTGCGTAGCCTGCACAGATCTGAACCCGATGACACCTTGCGCACGTGTATTGGACTTCCCAATTCTGCAAAACGTCCACCGACAAGTCGCAGGAACAAGCAAGCTCCTTAAGCAGCCCCCTTGCAACAGTCTCTGTACGTACAGTTCTCTCTTGAATAATAAGAAGCAGACCCCTTGCGTCTTTGATATAACGCCTGAAGCCCTAAATACCCAGTCAGCAAGTAACTAGGAGCCTAGCTTGATTTTACCTTCTTTCGAATTGCATAACTTCTTCTCTGGATGTCCAAACGAAGTAAACAAGATGCCCATGGAAAGCTGACAGCGAGCTCTACCCATCTATGTGATGAAAGTGAAGATCCGAAGTTGCGCCAAAAGCCCGTAAGCTGAGGCTTAGCTTGTTTTCTCCATCTTTCGAGTCCTGTAACTTCTCCACTAGGCGTCCAAACGAAGTAGATGAAGTGCCTATGGAAAGCTAACAAGGAGCTCTATCCACTGGTGCGATAAAAACGAAGATCCGAAGTTGTGCCAAAAACCCGTAAGATGGGGCCGAGCTTGTTTTCTCCTTCTTTCGAGTCTTGTAACTTCTCCACTAGACGTCCAAACGAAGTAAATGAAGTGCCTATGGAAAGCTGACAAGGAGCTCTATCCACTGGTGCAATAAAAACGAAGATCCGAAGTTGTGCCAAAAACCCGTAAGCTGGGGCCGAGCTTGTTTTCTCCATCTTTCGAGTCTTGTAACTTCTCCACTAGGCGTCCAAACGAAGTAGATGAAGTGCTTATGGAAAGCTGACAAGGAGCTCTACCCCTCTATGCGATGAAAATGGAGATCCAAAATGAAGCCAAAAGCCCGTAAGCTAAGGCCTAGCTTGTCTTTCTCATGAGTGTCTTTGGAGCGACAAGCATCGAAGTCTGAATTTCAGATAGGAGCCGGTCCACGACACGACAGCGTCATCCCATGTACGAGCTAGGATCAGAAGCTTCCTTCTCGTAGTGAAGTTGAACTTCTTCCAAAGTGCTTTTCCCATCTGCGTCTTAATCTCCTTGGCTCGAGCTCTGCTTCTACCCGCTGCTTCTTCTCCTATGCTGTTTGGGCTTCCGTGGCTTCTCGCAATGCACTCCAAGTCGTCTTCTCCTCTGTGAGATCAACCAACTTACTCCTGATCCGCAGAACTTCTTGCTCGCACTGCTGAAGTCGCATATGCAACTCCTAGTTGCTCTTCCGCAGTTGTGTCAACTCCTTGACAGAAGCAGAAGCTTCCGTCTTATACTTCGTTGCAATCTTCTCTGTGGTGCGGAGGTTGACTTCCAAAGCTTCCAGCTTCTACTTTTGGGCTTCCTCCTACTGGATCAAGGTACGAAGACTGAATCCATGTTGCAGTGACTTCTCTTGAGCCATCATGCACTTCTCCACCAACTCCATCGCTGGTTGGATTTCTGAACTGAAGAAAGCGCTAAACTTCTCTAGACGTCTTCTCGTAGAAGACAAGTTCATGCCCACAAATCGATCTGAGGTAGCTTTCTTGTCTTCCAGAGACATGGGTACCTCTTCTATCACAATGGTCTTCTCCTTCGGTACCCAGAAAGACGCTATCCTCAATGTCTTTCGAGGTGGAAGATCTCTTCTCATCGCAAAAGTAGTCCTCTTCTCTACGCTTCTTTTGGTCGCAGTCGGAACATCAACTCATGTCTTGGCTTCTGGAGTCTTCGGAAGACTCCCTGTGGTCGCAGAAGATGTCTTCTTGGCGATCTTGATGTTGGGTGTGTCTTCCTGTAATACCGACTCAGATCCGAAGTGAATGGTAGAGAAGGAGGTGCTCTTCCTAATAACACTCCGAGGTCCCATCTTTCTAGATGACGACGCGTCTTCCGTGTCGTTGGAGTCATCTTCCCGTACTATAACCGTCTTCTGGTGAGTGCTTGGTCCCGTCTAAGACACTAGAGTGGGAGGGGAAGACATGGTAGCTGCTCGGTCTTCTTCCTCCGGGGTCTCTTCCTTCACCTCTCGCTATCTTGCTAGACCATACTTGACCAATTGGTCCTCCTTCATATCTCCCTTGGACATGTACAGATAACAGAAGAAGAGGGTAAGATGCCCTCCTGCTGAGGTGCCCAAGTACATCAACTCGGCATGGACGTAGGCATGGACGAAGACGCCCTAGTTGACGACCTCTCCTATCCACACTACTTCCAGAAACTCTACATCCTGGTCTCCAAGATATCTAACCTTCTGAGCCTTCCCTTGGAGAAAAGATGAAGGTATAGCTTCCTCAAAAGACGCTTCTTCGACTCTCGGTAAGCTTCCACCTTCCATCCGTTCCTCTCTTGTCTGTCTTCCAAAAAGAGGCATGTAGTACTTCCAAGTACATGCCATTTCTCTGAGATCATGGTGAGAATCTTCTCCTTCTCAAGCTCATACACACGGTTCTCTGCTTCAGACCGATGAAAAGCTCTATGTCACCACTCTACAGTCCACAAGGATGGTCTTCCTCGAACGACCCATGCCTTGACAAGTACACGATTACGAGAAGGTAATACTGTCTAGACCTCTTCCAGAATATCTTGTTCTGTGAGATTCCATGTGAAGAAGTCGAGGCCCAACTCCTTGATGAAAGGTTTGGTCTCGATCAACTCTGCTTGTGGTAAGACCAACCCTCGAGGATGCATCGACATTTCAAGCTTCTGTTACACTATACCACACATACTTGCTGCGAGCCTAAGGCTTAGTCCTTACCAGGTCCTCACAATCCAGCTTCCACTCTTAGAAGACGAATCTAGTCTTCCAGAAGACAGCTATTCTGTCTTCCAGAATTCTAACAATGCTTCCTAAGTACATCATGTCTTTCAAGCTATATCTAAGCAATCCTAACTAAGCAAGGCATCGCATGGATTCCTAAGAAGATAATCCACCTTGCAATTCATCCCACTTCTTAACAGAAGATGAGAAGATACATGAGAAGTGAAGTCTACGAATGGATCATAAGAAGGTTGAGGACTCCTGCGATGACATTGGTCTTCAGGAAGACTCCTGGGACAACTTTTAGATAACTAACGTCTTCAGAAGACTTCCGCAACTAGGCTTCTCATCATTGATCTCACTTGTCTTCGACTTCTTACACACAATCTAGCCTCGCAATGGACACAGAATATTCGCACTATGTCTTTCGACTCTTTATCTCGCATACACTCTCAGAAGAAGCTTGCTATGTAACAGGAAGACATGACCCTTGACCATTCTCTCCAGATTCTATCAGCAAAGCTTCTCACAACTCTCTTCTAAAGTTCAGGAAGAAGAAGGAACATGCTGCTATGGGTCAGACAGAAGAGACCCCTACAGGACCCTCTCGTCTTCTAGCGCATTCTGCCAACCTTTCCAATCTTCTAGCTCTCTAAGAAGATATGGATTTGAAAAGTCAAGAAGCTTGGGAGGCACATGTCTGATTCCCAATTCCTGCTTCTCGAACAACAATCAACTCGCAAGTTCACTCTGGATTCACATCAAGCTTCTCACAACTCCAATTCTAATCCAATCCAACTACTTGATGTGAATTGCAAACATTTGGTTTCTAGAAATGTCCAGACATTCAAACAAATCTTCTGTCCACAAATTCTGGGACAGAAGCGTAGTAGGATAAGAATTGATAATCAGACCATCGAATTTTAACATGGGAAGAAGGAGAAGCTCAATTTTGATTCGGGAAGAGGTGGAGAAAGATGGCTGACAAAAATTGGACAGCGCTTCCACGTCTAATCTTCTCAGAGAAAATTCAGAGGAAGGAGAAAGATCGATAGGCTTCCTGCAAACGATCGAGGAAGCGTGAGAGACATAGGAACAGAGGGCGGAAGCGATGAGGAAGAGAGAAGAAACGAAAAGAACATCGGTACTGCTTTCAATGTGCTACGCTTCTGATCGCTTCTTCAATCTTCTACACGCTTCAAGACTTTGATTTTGTCTTCACTGTCTTGTCACGATCCTGCTTCTGTCTCCAACCTCGAGCTACTACAACTGATGCTTCAACAATCAAACTCTATCTGCTGCAATTCAAAGTCTCCACTCTCGATTTCCTCCTCCACCCTCAATTTCTAATCTTCTAGTCCTGTGGAGATTCCCAACTCTTCCACCTTGAGTGCACTTCCTACTGGAAGACGTCATCTCTTACTTGCTCACAGTGATTTTTCTTTTGTGCGCTTCCAATGTCCTCTCCAATTTCTAAATCGAGAAGCAGCAAAGAGAGCTATGGTGCGGGTGCGCCTCTGCTTCTTTGTCTTCTCTTCGCGATTAGGTGATGACTAGACTGTCCTAGACCTACCTACTACGATGATGACTGCACGGTAGGTATACCTACGGTTGTAGTCATTGTCTTCCCAAAAGCGTACTCTGTCTTCCAGCTTCTAGAAGACGTCCGTCTTTCGGCTTCGGAAGAAATCGACTTCTTCTCATGAATTCGTCTTAAGATCATATTCCCGCTAAGCAAGGTGTAATCTTAAGTAATAAGATTACTTCAATTATATAGACACGTCATGAACTTAAAATTTTTGAAAAAATCTCCAATCTTGCAAATTGTGGGCACCACACCTATCTACTCATCGTCTATGCATAACGTCTTCGATGTTTATCAAATCCCATGTCATCTAACTGCCCTCCACGTATATGTGCACTCTCAACCTTGCGAGACTCTAGTGCAAGCTTCTGACCTTCAAGTTCTTTGAAGGTAGTGAGCTTCTTTTCCTCAACATCCACTATAGAACTTGAAAAGGTCATAAGAGTACTGTTCAAAGCAGAAGCCTACTAGCTCAATTCTTGTTTCCTCTTGTCTGAATTGTGTTGGCTTGAGGTCTCTACATCTAGAGAGGTCACATTTCTCGTTTTTGAAGCATCATGCATTGCTTCAGCCGTAGGTGGAAGATTGTGACTAAGGACCATAGACTTCATCATGCAAGACGGTGTCTTGGAATGTCGTTTTCCAAACCAGCATTCTATCAAAGGATAGAAATGCATGTTGAACTCAAGAGGAAGCTTCATTACCTTTCTCTCATCCTTATCCAATGTTCTATAAGGAGCGTCCTTGATGTGTTGTTGTGATCTCTAACTTTCTGAAAGCAACTGATTAGATTCTCCCACTTGTTTTTAATCTGTGTTCTATCCACATGAACCCCTTTCGACTTCAAGAAAGATTGTATCTTTCAAAGCTTCAGCTCCGCAGTACCCATCAGCTCTTTACCAAAACTATCACCATGTTCCCGAGCCTCTGTTCTCTTTGCCTCTATTGAAATTACAGTCTGCCAATCCTGCCAACTGAAATGCTTACTAGACTGAGAAGTACCTGGAATAGGAGAGGCTTGTCGAGATTGAGCATCAGGACTGACTGTGAACTCATGTGATAGAGGAACTCCTTCACTCGGCCACGTCTGTTATGGTGGTTCAGCAGATTCCTCAGCAAGCGGTAAGGCATTGTCTAGTGAACTGTCGAATATCTCATGAACATTAGCAGGTACTGCATACACTCGTCCATGTGTGTGTTGTGCATTGAAGAGAATGGGCTGAAATAAACATCATTGACTATCCAAGCTGACAACATGCTCGCCCCGGGACTCAAACACTTCATCATTCAGTTCTTTCACATCTGATGCAGCAAAATATTTCTCGAACAGCTCTCCTCAAAGTCATGATATTCATCTGACGGATGTTGGTGTACCACAAAACGAGTCTACAGATCTCAACAACACTTGATATGACAGCTATCAGATCCAAAATCTCGTACATTCACTCGCTACCGCTTGCGAAAACAACAAATTTCACACTATTGTACGAACAAGCCAACACTTGTGAAAACAACGATTTGAAAAAAAGTGATGGACCTTCGAACGCTGTTGCGCATCCTGTCCTCCTCACGCTCTTGAACGCACGAACACCGTCACACATCCTGCCATCCTTGTGCTCAAAAAGTCATTTCATGAGAGATGTTGTTTCTACAAGCCACCGTGGACATTGTATGCATACATGGATCAAAATCTCACGTGTGGGTTTCAAAAATGATTACCTCACAGTGAAACCATACTCTTCAAGGACCCGTCTCATGAAACACTAGATTATGTACGGCATACGGTTCAAGTCTTTGAACCGTATGCAGTACTTTTGAAACTACGCTCTAGTGTGGAGCACTCACTTGTTACCAACTCGTATGGTCAGGTTTGGAAACTGAAAATGTTGAGCTGAAACTGAAGTGCGGCCTCACTCTTATACCGATCGACTACCATATAGCACATCAGTACGGTTGGTTACAATGCGACACAAAATTAATCACATACTAAAATCCGCTCTGAAAACTACAACTCGTGGACGGCGCCCAGGTGCACTTGGAAAAACTGATCGCACGAGTGTGAACACAAGTTTTATTTAGAATATACAGATTCTCGAATCTAATTATGTATTCATTTATGCCGCTGATTTTGTTGGCTCTACTCCATAGAGAATTAGGATCGATCTGAAACTCTATATTCTGAAAAAGAAATAGCATAAAAGTCATACGTCACTTGGAAGTGGAGTAAAAGAACAGAGACAGATGAAAAAGACCAATCAAGATCTTTAAATAATGGATAGATAAAACTGAATAATTTAGTTATATATTAAAACCAATTATCTATTCAAATAGAGTTTATTAGGGATGTCAAAGTTAACACAGATTCCTTTACCTCGAGATGAATATCAACCGTAATGATTTAACTAACGATTAATATCAAGTTTTATATCGATTTATATTCAATTTTATTCTTTTCATCGTCATTCTTTTACTAATACATCACCAAAGAAATGTGATTACTACAAAAATGAAAACATATGTTTGGTTTCTTTTGCAGCTGCCCTTCAGGATTTCTGCATTGACCGTGTGGATGGTCGTGGCGTAAGAATCTTTCAAAAGTGTTTTGACTTGGATACCCGTATTGCTACAATGCAAAAACCTTCTTTAGGCCTCTTCTCGCTGTGAGACCTTCTGCAAGCCGAAAGCAGCTGCCCTTTCACAGTCTGAGCCCCTCCAGCTAGAGCGACTCGATCCCACGCCGCCCGGGCTACGGGCAAACGGAGCATTCCGATATAGAGAACTTTTGTTCTCCCTATGCTAGGATCGCTATGAATTCAGTTGACACATCTTGTGATTTTACTGTCACTGTTAGATTTTCGGTTGCTGCTTGCCAGACCTGCAGTGCATGGTGATAAATCCTTAGGTTTCCAGATAGGTGACGTAAGGGTTCGAGCCTAAGACAGCAGAGGAAGGTGGACACATGTCGTGTATATCGACTGGCCGTGAGTTCCTAGTGCCATCAGAAAGCGGTAGGCTACTGCTTTATACAAGTCATTTCTCTAACGATGGCCTGCTGTCGTTCTAAGCGGCTGCCAGCACTGGTGATTTCATCCGATACTGTAATGCCAGAATGCCAAGCTTCGTGCATGTGCGAGCAGATGCTGCTACATGTCTTTTGGGCCTGCTGCTTGTTGGCCTCGATGCCACCATGACTTTGCAGGGTTTGAGTCTATGAGAGAAAGGAAAGTTTCCGTATCTACTGGAACGTGCACTTTCTAATGCACTGAAACTCCACCTGCGCCTGTCAACTATTCTCTGTAACATCATCGGAGCTTCGAGAGTGTATATACACTCTCGAAACTCCGATGATAAGAAAAAGAAGGGGTCTCAAACATCGGCCATAACTGCTTACGGACAAGACCATAAAGTCTGCCGGGCCGATAAGAACACTTATGGATTACGGACCACCGATGGAGGCTGTAAGTTGTTCCGGCAACTTTTCTAGAGAAACACGGAAGTATAGCAGGCGCCGGATAGTTCGAACGTTCGGGAAAGAACAGAATCTTCGAGAACTGCCTAAAATCGCCGGGGACTTATCACAGAAAACAGCCAAGTTTCCCCCCGAATCGCCGGATAATCAAAAGTGAGCGGGAAAGATCTAGGGCCTGTAAAAGATTTAATGCCGCGGCCGTAAGCAGCCGTAAAGTCTCCTATTTTTGTTCTCGTAGTTCGAAACTTCTGGATCTAACTTGTGTTCACCTTTTACAGGCGGTGACAGTTTCTAACATTTGATGCTTACGGCCGAAGGCGTCAGCTCGGGAAGATATGACGTTTAGTGTTGTGATTTCGAATCATTTTCCTTTTTCTGCATTTCTGATATTGAAAGAAATCTGTCGAAAACTTTCCAGGCAAAAAATGATCACACAAATTGAATAGTAAATTTACCAGTCTAAATATAATGTTTATTGATTTGTTTTCTCGTTGATAAAAAAAGTTACAGCTTCTCACCAAAAAGCTTCTCCATCACTGCAAAAGATCCCTTGGACGTCCCTCTATTTTATGAACCCATGTTTGAGAGTTAACCTCAATCAACGTTGTTTTAGAAAAGATTTTCTTTCCAGACTCTCGCTGGATCACTTGAAATTTCATAGTATGATATCTCAAGACAGGAAACCTTCTGATCGTTTATCATACTGTCACTTGAACGATGATAAATATGTGTAGAGCCATGGCTTGCTTCAGTTGTATTTGTGTTGATAAACTATAATATTTTATTTTTCTAAAAAGTGAAATAAATTCCCTGAGACTGAATCTCATGACCGAATCGGATAAAAATCAATAAGAGACGTCTGTAGCACTTCTGGAGATGTCTCATACACACTTCTGGTGGCACATAGACATCCCCAGAAGTGATCGGAGAAAATGTCCAAGACCTCTTGGTTGAAATCGTAATACTCTCATGCGGGTTAAGAATATTTAGTAAAATTCTAGTTTTGAAACTCTTTAATACTAAACCTGCAGAACACATGGAAATGGTTGCAGTGGGTCTCTAAAGACAGTGAGGCCTTCAGAATATTTTGACAATTACATTTTGGAAGTACGCATGGATTTTATATCTCCACAATATATATATATTTACCACTCCAACGGTTTTCAAACTAGTAAAGATTGGGACCGTCACCAATTGCACACTTCCCTTGTCAATCATGGAGGTAGCACTCGCCTCGGTGCAAAGCGGAACCGAAGCGGACTCTTTTGGAACTGAACCAGTTAAACCCGGCCCGTTTAAGAATTGATCAGTGTTTGATGACTAATATATAAAAATTAATAAAAATTACTCTTATTCTATCCAATATATATTTATTAGGTTAGCTACACTCTTCTTGATATTTAGTTTGATTTGGTTTAGAAAAAGCATTAAAAGTAAAACTTAAAACGAATTGTCTTAATTAAAATCATTTAAACCCAAATTTTTTCCAACCTAAAATCTTAAACCTTTCAAACTTGGAATCAAAGCAAACTGGAAAAGATTCCGATCCCTTCTGGTTCGGGCCGATCCTTACTTGGATGTTCTCTTATACCACGGTATGTGTATAAAAGTATGAGAAAGAATATTTCTTTTTTCCTCACAGTGTATTTTTAACTCGAAGAAAAGATTCTTTTTAATTCCAAAAAAACCTTGAAATTTTCATAGTAACATTTCTCAGTCAGTACTAAGAGTTTTGAGATCAATTATAACTTGTGAACCTAATGAAGAGCTTTAGTTTGGTTCTTACTTTCACAAATTCTATGCTAAAATGATCACAAAATCATCAGAACCATTTTCTGCATAACGATTAAATTTCTCAGTTTTCTTAAACCTAACTTGTAACATGTTATCTACTGCGTTGCCAGGAGCACTTGTAGTCATACGGGGGTTTTATCCACGACCTTGCCTTGATAAATGGTCTTCACCGGAAGGATTACCGGGAATGCAGTTCCAAGTGTTCTGATGACGGGGACTTACTCCCCACCAGAGAAAGAAGTTCAAACCAAGACACAAGAAGGAACAATGCTTGCCTGCAACGGAGTTGTGGGGCTATGCGTTCAAGATATATCCAGATCTAACCCACCCGTTTCCGGGTTCCACAACCCTCCCCTCCGTCTCTCTCTCTTCTCCGTCTAAGCTTCACGGTTCCACAGCCCCTTCCTCTCTCTCCGACCCTCTTCCTAACCGTATCCTAATACGACAAAATATATTACACGACAAACATTCTTCCCTTCTATTTCGGTTTTCACAATCAACGAATAACTATTCTAGTGCACGGCGGAAACAAACACGTTAACTGCAATGTGCATAACCAACCATAGAGTATAACTTCGTGGTTGGGACAAGGGAGGAGACGCAAAGCCCTACCGCGTACGTCACTGACCTTGTCCACAACAAAAACGTATAACAATGTACAGAATCTGATCACATGACCATAACGCTCTTTCGTTCTAACCCGATGAACGTAAAGAGATGGAAATGTGGACCCCACCCATCCTCCGTGACTACCGTAGGCTTGGGGAAAACTATCCTGAGAAACTCTTATCTGTCTATTGTAGGTCAATAATAATTTATTGCCTTGAGCAGTCCCCAATGTGTGCTTTGCTGCACAGAAAGATAATTTAAATAATGCTTCTAACTTACTAAACTCTTAATCAATTAAATAATTTTTTTGATGTATAGCCGCGATAGTCGAGTGCCCGCAACGTAAATTTGTTAAAATCACCTCTTGCTGGTGTTAAACATTCGGTGTTTAATTAAAGCGAGTCTTTAAATGTCTTTAAGAAAGAAATTTACTTGATAACCTCTAGTATGTTTTTTTGTTTGGTCACACTCGTTAAAATTGCTTGATCACATCTTTGAAATGCTATCGAGAGTAAAACCAGTCATTTTTTAGTTCATCATTTCATTACTTTTGACCATGACTAAATGTATTTACAATTCAAATTGTTCCGACAATAAAATACATCTCAGACTATACATGTTCTAAAATTTGTTGTGTACAATCTCACATATCACTAACATTCACAATTGATAGTCAATCAGCTGTATGGCAACTATCATGTAGATTAATTTATATTATGAATGAAATATATCTAACTGGGAACTTTTGCTCGCTGGCTGTTACCAGAAATTATAAATGTTAAACAAAAATTATACAGATAAAAATAATAAAATTTATAGATAATTAACTGTGAGTCCATTCTTGAAACACAGAGAGATCCAAATATAAACTATAAGGAACGAGTACACTGTCGTGCTATTAAAAATACAAGTTTGGGAACCTAAAATAATTTATACATTAATATACTGTGAGTTTAATTTATTAACTAATGTTTTTTCTAGAAGAGTTAGGTAATAAATTAAACCCAGTGAATAATTACCTCCTCTATCGAAAGATGGAGGAGGTGAATATGCACGAGTGCTCACTTGTTAATATATTACACTCTTTAATATAAATGACTGTATATTAAAAAGTGTCTTTTTAGTATGTGCAGGGGGATTATTCTGGTGCCGTTTTAAAAGCAAAAAGGGTCTTAGTTGACGTGTCCAGTGTATTACCAGATAAAGCCTAGAGAGAAACTCTTAAGGGTCCAATCGTACATTGTTTCTCACTAGTAGTTTATCACTGGTTTATTAGTTTTGTCTCTGAGTCCGAAGTAGATTTGCAGACTCGGAATACAAAGGTTTTTTCACTCCACAAACTTGGGATAGATGTTGTTACCAGAACCATAGTCTAGGTTTTATGTGACTGAAAAAAAATTACCTTATTTTATTTTTGAATAATAATCAACAATAATATGACATTTGTAAACATTAAAACAAACCGCTTTTATAAAATAAGTAACTTTTTGTACTTAACTTGAAAATGGACTTCGGCGAAGCTGCTGCTTGCTACTTATATCAGAAGAAACAACTTTCAACTAATGTTGTGTAAAGGTAAGACTTTTGTTCAAAAGGAGTTCGATGCATGAGGCCGGAACTAAAATCAGCTTCGTTGTGAGGAAAGAGAGGAAAGTAAAGCGCCAATACAACTATCTTAGAAGTGGAAATATAGTCTACTATTTATATTCTTGACTCTAAGGTTTAGATATGCATGTAACATTAGTTTCCAGATGGCAAAATATAGGAAAGAAATTGCAGATGAGGATTGGCGCTGGTCACGATGAGAGTACTCAGACTTGGTTCGTACACGAGAGAAAGTATTGTCGGTTTGTGTTGTTAAGAAATATATAGAAATCAAATACAAATTCGAGATAAATCGATCTAAATTTTCTAAAATTTAGAATAACTAATAAATATTAACAAAGGATACAAACTTGCAGATTCTCCAGACATAACTCATAAGGCTATTGCGCATAACCACACTTTCAAAATTATATCAGAATGGTATCACCAAATAAATATTAAATTAATGAGTGTGCTAGTCTTTTCTATCTTGGAAGAGGGTGAATAATATGCACACCTAAGGTTTAAAGTCCTTCCTCGGTTACCATTCAATATGCATGCCCAATGAACTCTGGGAACTTTTGCTCGTTTATGGTTATCCAGAAAATATACAAGTGTTAAATAAAAAATATATACTAAGTAAACATAAAAATTAAAAAATATTATAAATATTATTTGTTACCCATTCCTGGAGACACGGGGAGAGCAGGAGAAAACCCATAAGTGATGAGCCGGCTCTCGCACTTCAGAAGGTACAAGACCGGAGAGTTGTACTCACGATTACATTATTTCAGTGAGGCATTTAATTTAATACCTAACCCTTCCTGCCGAAAGGGTTAGGTATTAAATTAAATGGTTATGCATTTCTCCCTTTTCCGAACTCGGAAGAGGATGAATATGCATGCCCATCTAGGACCGGAACATACAACATGAACTTCTGGAAAACGCTTGCCCGCTTGCTTGTTAAGCTGCATTCTATACTAAACTTACAGGGAAAATCAAATTTATCTCCAAATATTAAATATTAACCGGACCCAGAAACGAGAGACCCATAAAGAAAGAGAAGACAGAGACATGTTTCCAAGAATATAGGTGCAAAAAACTACTAGAAAAATTTATATTAATTCAACAAGATAATAAATTAAACCCTTATATAGAGGAGGTGAATAATATGCACGAACTTTGCCGAGTGAGTGTTGATCGAACTGTAGTGAGTGTTGGTTATAAAGACATTCCTGTGTCTTGGATCTACCCAAGGATTAATAACTACAGTAGGTACAACAACGCTGGTTAGATCGATCACACCAAAACTGGATTCCTAACTGTTGTCATGTACGGAGTTTCCAAGAAGCAAACTGGATAAGTCATGGATAGTTCCAAGTATTGTTCTCAGCCTTCCTCAAATTCTCCGGTCCATTTTGTCTAGTCTGATCTGATGGATGGTCCACGTGACGTCAGTGATGGTTTATCCAGTTTACAAGTTCATAAGAAACCGAATAATCTCACATGGTCAAAGTTGCAGTGACTTGTTCCCCAAGTCCACAACGCGAAGCGCCTTACTTACTTCTCGTTGTTACAAGCATGTCTTTGGGTTAGGCTTCACTGGTATTTACGGAGGAGGACGGGACGTAATAAGTCAGGATAAGATATTCCGTTCAAGTCCAATCAATCATTCAGTACATGTATGGATGCTCGTGGCCGTTTCTGAACATCCGTTTTGAACCCACTGCAAGTCAACCATAGTAACATGATTCGCTCTGGGCCCTATAGGTCTCCAGTTCCTCGTAAAGGTTTCACGTAGTTGTGGATATTTGTGTCCCCGGTAGGACCCTAGGATTGCATAACGTGTGCACGAGGAAGACGTATCCGACGTTGCTACTTTACGCACTACGGTAGATTGTAGTTGCAGACAATAGAGCCTACTGCGTAGTATTAAGATTCTTTCCATTTCCGTGTAAGATAAGGTATAAGAGCATCTCCACCCGTATAGCTATGATGACTTCCTTATCTCTAATTTACAGATGAAGAGTGAAAAATCTTTATCTTTAAAGGAAGAACTTTTCTATTTAAAATAGATCATTTCATACAATTTTTAAATAAATATTTAAAAAATATCAAAAACTCCAACGTTTTCAAAACTACTAAACTGTTACTCAAATGGTTTGATATGGGTTAAGGGTCTTTATTACAATCTTTAAGTTAAGGATACTGGTAGATTTTAGAGAATTTCATAAATTAACGACTAGGATAAAAATCAGAGGTGGGAAGGTTTTCCCCTAACTGGTTAGGGTAGCCTTTAAAGACATGCGGTGGAGATCTCTAATAAGCCAACTCAATCCTTGGCCGTAAAGGAATCCCGTAAATTCAATAAAACTTTTTGCGGGTTTTTTCCTAATTTTACATATCATCTCAGGAGTCAATGGACTTTCGCTATCTATGCCCGTAAATGTGATCTCTTGCAAATGGTTGAATTTGCTTGAATCGAATGTCTATTGACATTATGCACTCTCCGACAGAGTTTGACAGTCCGTGCTTGCATCTTCTGACCTTAATATGTGTGATTTTTGTGGACAGGTAATAAGACCATTCAAACCTCTCGTCGTAATGAAAGTTACATGACTAAACTAAGAGAACGTCTAGCCGACATGTCAATCTGTGTCAAGGAGTGCAGAATATCAAAAGATCATGTTTACAATATTGGATTGCGAATTTCAACGGGCATAAATATTTACTTATCATCTCTAGAGACAGTAAGTATAATTTACAGCAAGAACTTGTAAAACCTACCACATAAATTTATGAAGGATTACTCTTACTACTGTAAAGGATTCCTATAACTACCGTAAAAATTGACAATCATTATACTATGCAGTTTATACCCGTAAACAAAATCTCTTGAACATTGTTCGAAATAATTGAGTTATATGACTACAAACGTTTTGCAATCGTTGACATTTAAACTTACGTCTTCTTATCGAAATCTTAAAATATTCTTTTAAGAGAAAAGGTTTGAGTCTCCCTAGTAGGGCGACTCAATGAACCCAAGAATTTATCTTGAGTTGACGTAACTGCCAGAATTGCCATAATATGAACTACGGAAGTCCTTTGCGGGCTCGTTCAACTGGCCGTAAAAGTTTAACCGCCACATGGCAGTCAGGGTTAACCACAAGCGGGGACTTCATTACCATGCTCTGGAAGGAAACCACGTGAACCATAACTAATGTAACTACGTAATGCCTGTATTTGTTATCCCGCCTTGATTACCAAATGGTTAAAGATTTGCGAATTTTAGCGTCCATACGATTTACGCTTTTTTAGTGCGTCCTGTTCTGTCATTTCTAGAAGAAATATGCATGCTCGATGAACTTTTGGAGAACTTTTGCTCCTTTAATGATATAAAAAATATACATGTTTTAAATAATAATTATTTACTAAATAAATAAAATAATTAAACTATTCTCTAATTATCATGTGTTAACTAAACCAACAGTTGTGGAAAGAACCAGACATGACCCATAAGTGCAAGTGGTCCGGATGCATCTTGGAGGATATAAGTGCAGCAGCTTGCTCAGCTCAAATAATCAACTATAAAATTTATTACCTATTTTTTCTGGAGGGAAGGGTTAGGTAATAAATTAAACCGCATGTGCATATTCCCCTCTTAAGAACTTTGAGGAAGAGATGAATATATATGCACGGTGTCGTGTTGCATGATAGTTTGTACATTGAAAGTTGACAACAAAAGGATTTTTTCCACTATGTAAGTAGTTGTAAAGCTAGTTGTCCTAGAGCGTGTTAAGTTGAACAGGTGCTAAGCTAGGCCAAAGCTAGACAAATTACCCTTTAGCTTATATCCTAAGAACTACTAAGAAGTCATGAAGGTACCAAGTGGAAGAATCGGCACGTGTTTTCACTTATGCGAAACAAGGTTATACATAGATGTTTACATCATTGCTAGTTTAAGAAAGTGACGAAAGAGAAAACTTTTTCATTTTTTGTTGATAACTTAGATTCATTATCTGATGACACCATCGTGTAAGTGTTCTTGAGTAGTATAGTTTTGGTTTTTTTGTTACTATAAACGAAGATGTACAGTGGAAGTAACACCCCGAAAGTTAGCAAAGGAGATAAAGACAAGTTTTGTAAGCTTATGTTCATGTGTCTTTACTTTATTAAACGGAAGTAGGAGCCATCTCAATGGAAAGGAGAGGCCATTGTCTTCCTGGCTCATGGTTCCTATCTCAACATGTGACCTCATGGATGAAAGTCTATGTTGGATGTATGGTTACGTCCAGCACATCTAGGGACGGAGATTAGTATCCTCTTTAAACGTGAGCTTCTTGACCTAAGCCTTTGCATGCAGCTCAGATTATGAGCTGGGAGATACCTGATACAACTATGGGAGGGTTGTAAGCCCTGTGGGGTGATCTTGTAGATGTGGCTCGGTCCTAAATCATGGTTTAGTTCATAATAATTAGGGTTGTTATGTATAGTTAGTTAATAGGCTAATTCACCATTAAGATTTCTCTTGTACTCTCTCCGCTATGTATACATAGAAAGACGAGATCTCATTCCTATTTATTTTCTTGTATACTTGTTCTCTCTTCTTGGAGTGTTTTCTTAGAAGTATCGATCTTTTTATATGATATCATAGCAGTAGAGAGCACGTGTCCTTCACTAATCAACACGATGGAGTTTGTGCATAGAGAAATACAGGAGAGAGCAATGGGACTTGTGCTTGATGTCGAGTACTATCCTGCTGATGCGTTCGTGTGGGGTGAAATTGTTTTTTTCGACACCATAAACTTTGAATGTAATTTTGGAGACCTAAACGATCTTTTCATGATAAATTTGTCGACCAACCCTTCAAGCGTTGTCTTGTTCAAAAGATGCACACTGTGGACTCGACCAAATTTCATTCGATTTGGAGATTTTCAGCGATAAAATTTTTTAATTTGATCTTTTTGGAACGAAATGAAAGTTTTAGGAGATGAGTCCAAAACAGATATTGATCCGATTATGTGTCTGTTTCTTATCTCATTTGGTTCAATTTTGATCTTTTTTTATTTGTTCTTTCAATTTTTTGTCATGTTTTGTACACCTACAGTTCACGGAGGGTTTTTTCACCTCAATCCTGAAAATTTTCACTTAGAGGTTCGACTCCATGCTCAAGAGACAACTCGATCCTTAGATTCAAGAAAAATGTTTTATTTTTTCCTTGCTATTGTTATAGCTAACTTCTATCGACCATTTCAAAGTCAAAACCAACCCAAACGTAGGACTATTTTACATCAGTGCAACCATCACATCGTCAGCTGTCCAATCCCCTTGACAAAACCAAAAGATAATCTCTCGAACTCTCGAGGTACCAATTTGACCCTCTGATCTTGAACGATCTTAAATCTCGACTCAACGCTCCAAATCGATCCATCGGCCCTTCCAGATTGTAGTCCCGCTCGAGGGCTTTCCAACGAGATCTCACACTCCGCAAATGATCCCAGTAGAGGCCTCCGAAACCTCAAAACTGTATGCTGAACTTGAATGATTTGATTGGTCGAAAAATGAACAAAAGAAGAATGGAGATCACCTTATCTCCTACTTGGCACAAAAGATCGACTTGTAACCCCTAAACACTCTCCACACCTTCAAGCTTTGAGTCGAAATACTTTGGATCCCAAACTTAACACAGGATCATCGTCCTCTCCGGACAATAAAGATAATAATGACACAAAATACACGAAATTCAATACAAAGTCAAGATAATGACCTTGAATCAATCTACGATGAAAGATATCACAAAATGAAATGAAGAACTTGATTACAATACTCCTCATCAGAGTTCCTCGTGATCCACACACGATGGTTGATTTTCCTCCGACAGTAATATCGGACGATCCTTGAAAGAGACGTCGGTCAGAAATTTCAGGTCCATTCATCGTCAGAGTAAGATGTATATAGTCTTGTCTCAATTCTCTCCGTATGAGGGATGATCGACAAGATCATCAGAGCAGGTAAGTCCATCAACCTCTCCATGAACTCTTCACCGAAGTAGACAACGAACCACTGTCAAAAGTGATCTCAATGGATGTAATGAAGCTTGATATAGAACAGATTCATGAATGAAAGATCCGAAACTCGGATCAACCCTCTGTCCATGAGTACAACTCTCGCTGCTCTTTATCCTCCATGTAAGATACTAAGAAACACTCAAGAAATACCATGCAAGAAAGAATGCCCCCACGAACCCTCGACCCTCTATCTTATACATAAATTTGACAACAAGAGCTACTCACGTGAATGTCTACGGATTACTGAGCTGGCACGTTTCTTTATCGCGCAATCTAGCATCTCAGATAACCGTGGACGTGACACCTAATACACTGTCAAGCGAGTTTCATGAAAAGCTTCACGAGACGTAAAAAACAACACATTACAAGTTCTACTTACATTCACATGTGACTCGTGTCACAACACGACATCGGGTCAGCAAGAATCTATGTATTTTGCAGGTTCTGGAGGATCTCGAGATATTGCTCGTGAAAAAGGTGTTGGACATGAATGTTTTCACGACAACAACAACAACAGTCGTAGCAGTTGTAGTAGAATCAGAACCAACAAACAGGTTCTTCCAACAATCAAAGACGTGCATATGGTTCTTATAACTACTGCAAGAAGTAAGGCCACAATCCCAATCAATGCTACAAGTTTCAAAACAACCAGCAATAGTAAAACAACAACCAGCAAGGCTATGTAACAATTAAGCAAGTCTACTCGAAGCAGTTGCTAATTACTACATATCACCGTTATGCACCTTTCGAGCCATATACTGATTGGGTGATCACCTCTAGCGCCACCAGTCACATAACATCTCATTGAGAATCGTTCAATTCACTCGAGCATACTGGAGACTCCTCAGTTTAGGATGACAAGCAATGCACCAGATCCAGCACAAAGATAACATTCCACTAGACATTCCTTCTTCAACATTTACTGATACAATGAGTGTTCTGCATGTATTCACATAAACTAGAAATCTGCTATATGTAGGACAGTTGATACAGTAGGGTCTACATATGTGCTTCTGTAAAGATGGATGTTTTTATTGAAGATTCCAATAGTACTATTATAGCTCGGGGTAGCAAGAGCGATAGGCTGTTTAAACTAGATGTTTTTGTGCTTAAGTTACAAGCTTTCATAATGGACAAAGCGGTCTAATAGTGTCTGATATTGACATTTAGCACAAGCAAATTGAGCACATGAATTTCTAGAGGCTGAAAAGTCTTTTGGGTTCTACATGATTACATGTCTGTCCAAATTCAAATACAGTCAACCCATTGAAAATTTGTGCAGCATGTCAATATGGCAAGCAAGCTAGACATCTCTTTAAAGGTTCATGTAGGAGAGTGAACAAGCTCTTAGAGCTTATTCACATTGATGTATGGATTACTTCTCAGCCAAATATGACCGGTTTTCAATACTTCGTATCCTTCATTGTCTTCCAACAACAACTCAAGCTTCTCCTGAATAGTCACGTCTGTTGCTTGTTGAAAAGACTCTGTGTTCTTCACCTCTAGTGTAAGCTTTTTTGTCATAGAAAGTTGAGCATACTGAATGGTCAAACTCCATTAACGACTCATTTGTAGACAAACCTTTGTTGGAGTTAACCACGCACTCTAAGAATATTCTCTTGGTCACCCTCTTCGAATCTTCAGTGTAATACTTCTCCTTCAAGACATGCATAAAGCTCTCCCAACTATGTACTTGTTGCTGCTTGAACTCCTTCACACGCTCACGAATCTCAAGGACAACAACAAATTCAAAGTTCTCCATCATCTCTTTCTCAGACACCTTATTCACCTACATCTCCCTAGCATAGTACCGCATGTACTTGGAAATATCTCTCCCCTTGAATTGGTCCATCTTGTGCACCATTGATTGCAATGCCTTGGTTGCTAACACCTTCATCCTCTCTGTGCTTTGTTGTTGCTGCATAAACATGTGAAAAGCTTAGAACATCTGCATATAGCAACATTAAACTTAATAGGTTGTTGAGTAGCAGCAACAACTCCACTTGATGATACTTGGTTGGCCATGATCTCTTATCTAGCAACACTCTCAAGATAACTCTCACCCTAGATGTTCACGTTCATCAAAAAGAAGTATGTCAGAGTGTGATACGTGTTGGGCTTTTGGCTGTGGTTGTTTACTCAAGAGGTAGGCTTCTGGTTACAACTTGGCACTATAAGCACTTACACAGGTCTGTTGGGTCCTCTAATATGTTCAAAAAGTAAAAATCATGTCTATCAAATAATAATAAGATCAGACGGTGAACTTTAAAAATCAAGAATAAGAAACATACGATGGTTTAGACTTTGAAACTTCCCCTAAATGTAAAGGAGACCTTCCTGAACACACATACAAAATTTCAGCCTGAGATCGACTTTGAACACTGAGATATGGACAAAAATGATTTTACTAAGAAAATTATGACAATTATGACAAATCAGATGGCTACTTCGATCTAGAACAGAAAATTGGCTTGATAACTTTCATTAATTCTTACATGATTTGTAGTCTACAGCATGTTGAACAACCCTGTCGATATTTGACTTGCTGGTTGTACATGATTCTCCAAATCTTGAGCTTTTCAGACCCCCTCTGCTTCAGCGATCGTCTTGAATTATTCATTCGCTCAAATGACATGAAACGTTTTTGATAGTCGTAGCCTTGCTGATAGTGAACGCAACCACGAAGATTTGAAGCAATTATCTCTATTCTGATGCAATTAACACAAAAAATCCCAAAATTAATAGTTGTGATGCAATTTCAACCCAATCTGAACTTCAAACTGGTATAACTCCATCTTTATTCCTCCAAATTGATCTAAAGTTGCACTGACAGTGAATGGCATGACGAGCTCTCTCTCCTTAGGCTCTCATATCTTCAAATGCCCTTACCAAAAGCTCGAACTGTCCTTAAGATCTATGCTTCCCAGTTTAGGATTTCTAGAAGGACAAAAAATGGACCAATGAGAGTTCATAGCTTCACTTCCCTATCCTTTTATGCCCCTAATCCACGTGGCAACTTAACTTCACACAAAGGTTACATGTCAAGCCTCTAAAGTACCAACGTAAAATTTAAACTTCTTGTGAAGACATGTAAAGTGACATGTAACTCTAAAAGATAACTTAAACAAGCTAGAAAGCATGTATGGGTGACATGTAAGCACAAACCATGAGCTTAAACTCTACCACATGATAAACTTAGAGTTATGTACTTTGAACAAACATAGATTAGTATGAAATCACTTGCAGAAGCGTATGAGTGCTTGAACAAGATAAATAACATACTATCAACATATTAGGATTCAAAATATATAACATAATAGTGTTAACATCATACGCAAAGATGTCAAACATATGCATAAAGGACTAGAAGTAATATTTAGCTAACTTATAGAACTACTAAACTTGGAGTAGTAGTGTAGCATATAGCCGTCAAGTAGTGCGACAGTGAGATTAAAATGAGCGTTTTACACAACTTTCAAATCTCTACTTTCATTGTTAGCTTCTCATGAGAACTTCATCTACTTCACTTGGATGCTTGTATGATGACGTTATGAAGTTCAGAAAAAGAGAAAATCAAACTATGCCTTAACTTGTTGATGTTGACTGGGTATCTGTAGTTCCTAGCGGTATACTAAGGGTGCAAGGAGCTTGCTTGTACATTATTTGTGCAAAACTCACGTACTATGAATTGACGTAAAGGGGCAACTTAAGAGGTTAGCTTGTTCTTATGGCCGGTTGGTGGACAGTTTGGAAGATTGAGAGATTGAGAGATTGGGAGGTCCAATGCATAAGCACAAGGTTTCATTGGGTTCAGATCGATGCAAGCTATGTGTTGGTTAAGATGATTTATGAAGAGACGAATCGTGTTGTGTGTTTTGAGAGAACTTGAGACATAAGAAGGAAAATTAGAGTGCTTTAGTGACATGCGAATCAAAGTTGGACCATTCAGATCGTTCCAGAGTCCAAACTTGCTGTACTTGGATCCATTGAGATCAGAAGACCGGGTTCTACTAGGAATTGAAGATGATTTGAAGTTTCATCGAGTGGTTTGAGAGATGTGAGAGAAATTTACTCGTAGAGAAACGCTTATTTCATCTTTTTGTTCACTTGCGACATGAGGTTGGGTTATTCTTTGCGATCTGTGGATCAAGCTCTTCATTCTTGGTGCTTATGCAATCAAAGAGTCCTTATCTATGCATAGACAAGATTGTTGTGTTGTGTGTGGTGAGTAAAATTGAGCCGTATACGAATGATTTAGTCAGTTTTTCACTTTTTATGACTAAATTTCTCATCGTTCTTGATGAGAGGAACTCCAAACCGCTTGTTTGGGATGTCGTTGGGATCAAGATAGCCATATCTACTTACGGAGAAGATATATCATCATATCAGACGGTCCATTTTGCGAGTGTATGTGGTTTTAAGCCATAGGAAGGAGGTCTTGGAGGTGATCAAAAATCTGAGATACCTTGATCTTAGAGTAGATCTAAAGGTTCTTGGAGCAAATGGAATCAGAAGAAAGACCCTATCGATATTTGAAGATTGTTTGATGAAAAGAAGAAGTTCTCAGATTTATCTTCTTTGGTTTTTTCGCTACGGTTTTTGTCTTTTTGGACTCGTTAGAGGTCTAGTTTAGTATGTTTGGCTTGTGGTAGCTAGTTTTAGCTAAAGGCTTGTACTTCGATGTTGATTGGGTTAAGGTTTGAATTGTGTGATACTATTGCAAAGCTTTTGTTAGCAAAGGGATGTTTCGTTTACTTTGAGCTACGCTTCGGTAGTTTTGGATCTAAGTTGGGATACAGAGACTTGTTTCAAGAGGTTGGGTGCAGATTACATACCACTCAAGTTTGTTTATCAGTTTGGTGTCCATAGAGAAAAGTTGAAGTTTATATAAAGTGAGGGTTGAAATATCTTGCAAAGCTTATTCTCGTGGTTGTTTTTCTCTCTCGCTTTTGTTCAGCACACGTTCTTTCCACAGCTAGGAACCTTGAATTTTCTTAGATAACTTTCATGTACAATACGGTACGATATGCTGGTGAACTCTGACGTGAAAGTCCGAGGTGGAGATTTCTTCTTTGTTTGAACTTTGAAGAGAAGATTGGCAATCATGAGTGGGACAAGAACGGTGATGGAGATGAGGCTAGTGGTTCGAGTAGATTATCAAAGGTGTAGTTGGATCTGACGACTACATCGATGTTTCAAGCATTCACATTGTAACAATTAGATGCAACCTATTGTTCTAGTAGTTGATCACATCCTCTCGCAAAGCAACTACTAAGTCTTGGCAATCCTCTATGAAATGATCTGGACTATCACACTAGATACATCTCCTAGTAAAGATCCTCCTTACAGATTGAGCATCTGGCACTGTTGGTCGCTGATCTACCGTCTCAACTCTTAAATCTCTCAATTGTTGAGTCAGCTTTTCAATCAGGTTTTGTTGATTTTGATTCTCAACAACTCTCTATCTAGACCTCTTTGTGCTAGAACATGCACTACATGTGCCTGAGGAATCACACAGGTACCTGGGGAACTATTGGAGAAACGCTTGGGACTTGAGAAACCACTCATTGTTTTGGCAAAGTCGTTGTAGCTAGTTGTCTAGCTACTACCATCCTATCACGAATGTTGTCTTGCAAGAGTAGATACTATTTTCACTCTTCTCCAATCAGACGTAACTCCTCCCTCTGCTCCGCGATCAACTTACATAAAACAGAGTCTATATGTTACAAATTCGTCCATAGTCTCCAAGAACAACTCTGTCTTTTTTCTCTGTCCAGAAAGCTGCGAGTATTTCTTATCAAATTCATGGATCAACTCATTCAGTCTTATGGTACCCCCAGACTGGCACTGTACAATCAAGAAAAGTCCTCCTCGTGATCTATCAAAATCTTTTTCTAGAAATTCCTCCCTCAATGCATGTTCAAAAAAGAGTCCATCCTCCTAGATATCTCCTATGTATGCTTATACTTTCTATCTTAGTTCAGGATCAACAGTAACTCAAAACTCAGAATTGTCTCAACTTCATGTGCTCTCACCAGTTCCATTTCATGCACATACTCCCACAGATAATTGGTAACATCTTTGTCATTGAATTGCTCATATTGATCAACAACTACATGTAGAGTCTTTGTCGATTTCTGCTTACCTCCTCCAATTGCAGGTTGTCGCTGAATCAAAGAGCGAACGCTTGAAGAATTTGAGTTTGTATCAATAACAATTGGAGCTGCAACAAGTACACCTTGAGGAGCAACGTCATCTTGACCAAGAGTCCCTTGAACAGGAATACCTTGAGCAACAACACTCTGAGTAACAACTACACCTTGAATGGCAACACCATGATCCATTTTCCTCACTCAATCCAACAAATTTTCCAAATCAATCACCCCAAGGTCTCCCAATGGAAGCACCAGATGTCGTAAGGAGAGTTTTTCTTGGGGAGGACGGACTTCCTGTTTGTGATTGATCGTGAGAATGACCAAAAGAAAAACATAATGTTGCCAGTATTCAGAACTCAAATATAGTCGCTTGTAACCACCAAGATCAATCAACACTCAAATCCGTGCAAATAGACTTTCCAAGACTCCGAAAATTATATTCACGTCTCAATTTTATAATCAATGTCCTCAATAATCACAATTTTCTCCTCTCTTTCCTACTCATGTAGTCTCTTCAACTCTCTTGAATGTCCTTCACATCTCTCACAAATCATAGATGTACATCAATTTACCTAGAAAACAAGCCCGATGCTAAGCATCTCCCTAGCTAAGCTAGATATATATATATCCTTATATGCACATTTACAACAAGACTTACAACCCTCCCATAGCTAAATCAGGTATCTCCCAACTCATAATCTCGGTTGCATATGGAGGTTTAAGCCAAGAAGATACCACTCCTCTGTCCTAGATGTGCAAGACGTAGTGACGCATCCAACATAGGCTCCCATCCGAAAGATCAACATGCTGAGACAAGAACCATGAGCCAAGAGGATTTGATCCAAGGATCTCTTCTTCCTAGGTGGGTGCCTTTTTCCTGAGGTGGCTCCTGCTTCCGTTTAATGTAGTAAATAAACATGTACATAAGCTTACAAAACTTACATTTATCTCTTTTGTAAACTTTTTGAGTGTTATTTTGATTTTACATCTCTGTTTCTAGTAACAAAAGAACCAAAACTATACACTCAAGAACACCTATACGATGGTGTCATCAAATAACGAATCCGAATCGCCAGTGAAAACGACATAGTTTTTTCTTTTGTCACTTTCTTAAACTAAAAATGACACAAACATCTATGTATAACCTTTTTCCGCATAAATGAAAATACATGTTTGCTCTATTCAAGAAGAGCTTCCACCTGGTACCTTCATAACTTCTTAGTGGTTCTTTAGAATATAAGCTAAGGTGCAGCTTGTCTACCTTAGCCCTTGCTTAGCACCTACTCAGCTTAACAAGCTCCAAGGCAGCTTCCTTTACAACTACGTAAACAGTGGAAAAAAACCCTTTTGTTATCATCTTTTTTCACCATACAAATTATCTTACAACACGAAAATGGAAGGAAGACTTGGCGACAAATGTGCTTCAAGCAAGAGTTAGCAAGAACAACCAGTTTGATGAGAGGGATGTCTCAAGATATCTGAGGCATTGTGTGAAAGAGATGGAGCGGAATTGGGTATCAAAATATGAGATGTTTGAGACGTTTGAGATGTTTGAGTTGGCAACTCCATAGATTAGAGATCATGTTAAAATGCTAAGGAAGCATTTTGACAATGATCGGGAGACGTTTGCTTGTGCGTTGACGTATGAGTACTTCTTGGAGAACTCTATTGGATTACCAAGAAGTCATTCTTGGAGTGTGTTGAGCAACCGAGGAAGGGTTTAAAAGCTATTGAGTCACTCATAGAGTTTGAGAAATAGTTTTCTCGGTTGACCAGGATGGAGAAGTTGATGTTGCAGCCCAACAAGATGAAGTTATTTCTTCGGGTTACAGATGAGAAGCTACAAGATAAGCTGGAGATACTTTTGGAAGATCATGAGGAAGACGAGGATTGACTAGCAGTTGGAAGAAAGTTGAAGAAGTTGTTGGTCTACTTACCAAGAGAGAACAAAGACGAGAGAAGGTTGATATTAAGAGAGCAGCACCAGCTCCGACTGTTGTAGTACATGTTCTTGTAGTTTGACCAGCAGTTCTTGTTGTTAGATAGGTGGTACAAGTTGTTCTAGTTGTCTATGCACTTGTAGTATCACATAAGAAGGATGATTCAAGCTTTGAGGATATCACGCATAGAATGCGAAAACTGTTGTTATCAAGCTCACAAGGTTAGAGGAGCAGGGGTCTACAAGCGAGGCAAGACCCATTGGAAAGCAAGGTTGGATCGGCGGTGCATAAACTCACCGGCTATGACCCGTATCAAAAATATAGAATGACAGAATTGAACGTCATTGACTGTCGAGACTAAAAACTCCCTTATTCGCATCATCAAGCTCACTCTGTTTGAGACGATCTCTCTCACCATCCGCAAGTTTGAACAATTTCATAGCACGTTTTTTCATTATCATCGTCACACGTCACTCCACAAGCTCCACAAAACACACAAACCAAAAAATCAAAGCAAAGACGATGAAAATTTGAATGTTAGCGATGTCCCGAGCGTTCAACTCTTCTGTGATGTTCGAAAACATAAATCTATAACACATTCGTGCCGTCAGCAATTTTATGTTGCAAGTGCAAATAATCGAGCTACATAGATTGTTTGGCTTACCGTGTCCAAAATTTTTGGCGTGAAGTTATCTTTCGAAGGTATACTCAAGCGTGAGAAGGACAAAATTCTTCCCTTGTTAGCGAAATAACCTATGTCGTCAACCTGCCTCTCAGACAAAGAGAACCGGATACAACACTATGTCATGATGAAAATACAAAAACAAAATGAATGTGGTATATACGCTTATTCTCAATTCTATCGCTCGTCTGGACCAACGTGAAAACCCCGTTTAGTTAATCATTGTATCGAGACGGCCTAAACCTTGAGAAACCCAATCACTAGAGTTAGTACCTACATATTGAGACACTGAAGATCGGTGTCCCAAGTGGTTTAATCTATAGTCCTTTAAGAAAAACATCGTGAGTTTAATCTTTTACAAGTATGATTAAAGATGTATACATTGTAAACAATTAACGAAACTTCTGATGCGAGTCTTGTTGTGATATACTCACATGAACAATCTCATGGTCGAAAAAACTCCAAAAACCGAATAATAACATTCATCACTTATCCATTACAGTCTATCTGCTGACTGCTCTGAGTATGAAAGCAGTCAGCAGGTACACGGTCATCGGCCGGAATTCGGCTTCGGATGCTAAGGGAGGAGACATGGTAGTACCGTATCATGACTTGATCTGATCTGACCTGACCCGACCTGATCCGGGACGCGGTCAGTAAAAAACACCAGTCATCTGGAAACTTCCAAACATCCATACGTAGATATGCGGAAGAGTATGCGGACAAGTGAGCGTTGCCGCAGCAAGGGCGAGGTAAATGTAAATCCTGGTCCACGTGGGGCGAGCGCCAACAGGCAACCACAAGATAGATATGGGTTCTCTTGCGTGGTCTCTCATGCTACCCATCACCTTTTGTTGTACGTAGCATACACACAACTTCCATACCCATGGCAGTATGGGTGATGACTACATGCATGCATACATATGCAACTTGGGCCGCCTCCAAACAGAATACTAACTGCTAAAGATAACCATGGAGCACGAACCACGTACGTTGAAACTCTTCCCTGTGCCATACCATAGTCGAAGTCGGACTCCCAGTGGCTTGCGCGGATACATTTAATTCGTGGTGCCGTCCTGCACTATTATCGCATAATACTTCAGAAAGGATTAAATAATAAATTAATATCTAGAAGAAATTTATCTCTATTTGGTATCATGTCTTGCATTATGTGGTTTTTGGTTTATGTCAGAATCTGCCCCCAACTCTGGTCTGGCTAACAATTAAACCCTAAAACTTAAACCCTACACCCTCAAAGCATTTAATTTTTATATTAATTTAACCTATAAGATATACATAATTTTATTATATTTTCTGATAACACGAAGCGTGCAACATTTTTCCAGAGGGGGTTAGATATGCTTATTGAAATATATTACTTTGGGAAAAACCTTTAAGTAGTCAGATCCCTTCTTTCCATACATAAGGATGATTAATGGTTCGTATAATGTTCGTACTTGATTAAACAAAATCTGCAGATACTTCCATCTGAAAGTGTGCAAATATAATCTGTGCGAAGTGAAATGGTTCTATGCTATTCTGGAAAGTGAATAATATTAATTGTATCGAGTCCTTTTTACAGGAAAACTTGGTTCTGATCACACACTTCTGCCTCCATGCACTGTTATTCAGTGTACTCTTTACGACATTTGGTGTGGATAATACTATTTCAATAGCCTTCAGCATATTTAACTTCTTGAACTATTGTATTCAAGTGGATTTACAAAATTAGTGATGTTATCAGTAATTGTTTATACTAACACATATATATGTGTACACTAATAGAAAGTTACTAACATTAATTCATGTCATCATGAAAAGAAAGACTAAAGAGAAAAATTACATACATGTAGTTTCTCAATGATAGAAGACGATGAAGTAAGTTTTACAGCGGGATTCATTCATATTTTTCCAACACTTTTCTTGTTGATGATGGCTCTTCTTGAGAAAAACTAGATAACTTTTTCCTATTGAAACTTGAAAGGATATATGTAGAAAATCTTGACAATAACTTGATTTTGAAAGTTAACCCCATCACCTATAAATGTTAATTTAGGTAAAAAGCGGTTATCTACGTTACTATGATAACTTAAATACTGTTATTTACCGATCCTCATACATGTAGTTGAGAGTTGACATGTATGGGTGTTACTTCAAAAGTGAATAGATATTCTAAATATTTTTTGTAGAACTAATTTGTGTATAATATTATTTCTGATGTTACATTAAATGTCGGAAGGAATGTAAAGGTGAATATGCATCCAAAGCGTACCTCTAGCCAGGTGGAGGAAAAAGACAAGCTATAAAAACGGAAGCTAAAATTCACTAGGATAATTTTAAAAATACTTTATAGTCTTTTTTGGTTATATTAATACATTTAATTTAGATATGTGACATCATTAAATTATCTTTATCGCAGATTATTTTCACACTAGTTTAGAACGGCTAAGGTTAGGTAAGTGTGAACTGAGACTGTTAGAACCGTGGCAGTGAATCGGAAGACTGGAAGAACCGTCTAACTTTTCCAGAATATAAGATTAGAAGAAGTACACGTACAACATAAAGACGATCATAACCCATAAGCTTAACACGAAAAGATATCTTCTTGGGAGTACAAGTCAAAAAGTGTCAAAGACTTCACATTCATCAATCATACGATAATTTATGAATCTAAGCGTTGATTTATTACCTAACTCTTCCCAACTGAAAGGTTATGTAATAAATTAACGTTAACATATTTGCCTCCTCCATCGAAAGATGGAGAAGGTGAATATGCAAGGAAGCTGTGGTGAATATATGGATGCTACTTGCAGTTTAGTGCTGATCACGAGGAGAGGGAAAGGTGAGAAGAGAGAGTAACATTTGTGGTGTGAGCTAACTCAATATAGTCCTCGTGGGATGATATTGTTGGAACTTTTTGAACTTAATAATATGCATGCAACATGAAATTTTGGGTAACTTTAGCTCGCTTTTTGTTATCGGAAAAAAGTAAGTCTTAAGTGAATATTCTATACTAAACTGATAAGTAAAATCATGTTAAATATCTAAATATTGGTTGGATAATAGAGATGTGAGAAGATACCAACATAACCCATAAGAGAAGCATATATTCGTGTGCTTCAAATATTATAATTGCGACTGTCTGCTGACAACAACAAAATATTTAATCAAGATATTAATTTATTTTCTAACGTCTCTCAACAAAAGGGTTAGGTAATATGTTAAACCTTGGTATATTTGCCTCTTTCATCAGATAGACGAGGTGAATAGCATGGGTGCCTGACTGGAAAATAATATGCATCGTAACCCTTTTATGGAGTCATGTTACTGAAAAAAGCAAAACAATATAGTGAGTCCCTGCTGCAGTCAAATTTAACTGGAGCAGGGACTGTAGTTAAAATTGGGGTTCTTATTTGAGACTCTCACCTATACACTTCGGTGCTATGGCGGAACAAATCATACATACACAAGATCCAAGTTGAAAATAAATGCACGGTCTAGGAGTCAGTAGCAAAAATATTGTATTATAATTTAATTTATGAAAATCGTCCAGGAGAAAGAGTTTCAAATGAATTAAACGCTTTACATTATATGAATATCTTCACGTTCCAATAATGTATTAGTGCGTTATGTCCCTTTATAGAGTCATATCTCGTGTTTCGTTTTTCTTCGGGTAGAAAGATGACTATTAGACACCCGATAACTTTATATAATGCATCTTTTGCTTAATTGGTTTGGATAATTAATGGTTTTTTTTCTAGAACTTTAAAACAAGTAGAGAGGTTTTCAAGTTGAAAGTGTGAAAAACACTTTTTGAGCGGATATTTCATATTTTGAGACATGATTATTTTAGACTACATTTCTCGTGGTGCGCAAGGCTCTTAAATGATATTCGTAATATTTTCTGAAGTGTTAAGTTATAGTTAATATTCCAACATTTGTGTTGTCAGTCCATGTCAATTTGAACTTTAATGTTTTGTTGATATTTCAACATTAATGCTACCTATCTATGTCTTAAGCTTTTATTTGTTGGTGTCATTCCATGTAAGCATATTATATTAATTTATTTTCTTTTTTTAGGAATAATTTACTACACTTAATCCTATATAAAATCGGACCATAGGTGGGAATGGGATCGATCATCGAACATCGATCAATACAATGCGAAGTAGCTCTTCCGTTTTACTTCCTCTCCAAAATAAGCAAGAAGAGTAAATGTTATATTACTGCGAGTCACTTCACTCAAATAATGAAAATAACTCTTATCGACAAAAGATATATATATATAATAACCTCATTATCAATTCTAAAGATTTACTTATATGTGTTGGTATTTTATTTTCTTTTATCTTCTTAGATGCAAAGATAATTTAACATATAATAAAACGAAGAATATGAATGATAATGAAACTGAAAATAAATGTGTTAATCATTAATAAAAATATTTTTTATTCTGTCTCTTATTATTCAACTCATCTTTAGATGGATTGATTATGAAGACTTTATTTGTTTTAAACCAGAAATTAGGAGTCCCATTGAAAAGTTTTAACAAAGAACATTTCTTTGTAATTTTAATTTTTTTATATGTACATGATACTATATAAAAGCTTTATATTATACTTTTATATGAGCGAACAACTTGTCAGTTATTAAGAAACCTATATATTGATATGTAATAGAAATTAAATTTTGATTACTATAAAAGATATTAGTAATATTATTAAATTTTGTATTCCTGTTTGGTAAATTGTTGACGTCAGACAATAATTCTCCTGATATCAACATATTAGTTACGGATTATTGATGTGGTTGAAAGTTGTTCTTTTTCTCTTTTCTCTCCTACTTAGATAATATCAATTTAGTTAAATATTAAACCCCTTTCTATTGCTTTCTCCAACTGAAGATAGAGAAGGTGATACTCTTACAAAGAAGTCTAGAAGTAAATAACAACAATATCCAGATCTCCTGATTAACAAAAGAACTTGGCTGAGAAAAGGAACTTAGCCGGAAGTGCAGAGCGGCCCTAGACAGGTAAGGAACATGTGAGTCAGAGATAACAGACAAAGTCCATAAAGAAGTACACTAAAATGGACCCTAAGAGTCTAGAAGCAGAGAGTTGACTGGTATTTTATTGGTTAGTCTCATGTGCCTTTTTCCGAGAAGACTGACTGACTAGTGACTACTCGAGGACTTGGTAGTCGTGGTCCTACTGACAAAGAATGATGAGCTCCCCGAAACATCTTTTGCTAACAGCATTTCACATTTCGGCATTTAATATGTTATTTAAAGTAGTATATCTTAGAAATTCACTGTTGCTGTGCGTTTGCATAAATATGACTATAATAAAAAGGTTAAGGCTCAGAGTCTTTCTTTTGGCACTTAGCAGTACAGAGAATGAATGAAACGTTAACTGAGAGATGTTTCTGAACGTGAGCTTCTCATTTGGTAATGGAAGCAGACATGTTAGGATTTAACAACTGAAAGCTATCGAAACGTTTTGCATTTGTGTTTTTATTTCTAGTTAATCAAAAGTTTGTATTGAGAGAACCATAGAAATGAATCTAGACTGTTTCTGGGAGAAAATGAACATAATCTCTATTACCTAGAGCATAAAGCATAGAGAAAAGTATACTTTTCTCTTCCTTTTATATCCATGCTTGTGATTTAATAAATTTATTGATGATTTTCAGAGAATATGTAAAAATATTATGCATCCATATTCCCCCTCTGGCCAGAATGAGAAGAAGACAAGAATGACACGAAAGGAAAGTTTCATAATATTGATTTGCTAACAGATGGAGTTACCGATTTTTTTTTCGGAGAGGTGAAGTCGTTAATTACATATATGTTTATCCTTAGACATATTTTCCTCGCTTAAATTAATTTTCTCAAGCACGAGAAAGTTGATTTACACAGCCACTAAACATGAAGATGTGTAAATTAAGGAAAAGTCCAACTTAAGGAAAAGTCCCACATAGATAGTAGTTTATCAGTTTTCTCCTCTGAATCCGAAGGTTTGATAACACATGGGTTTTTCACTCCACAAAGATGAGGTTATGGTTGTGCGTGGAACCATGATTTCCTCTTTTAGGTTTCATGTGACTGAAAAATATTTTCTCTATTTTATATTTATTTCTGAATGAACGGATATGTTTTTAAGAATATTCCTTACCCTAATTTAATGAGAACCGATAAAATAACATGTGCTATGGTCAGTCTTATTACTGAACCTAGCTTTGAAAAGAAAACTAACCAACAAAAATCCATGTGGGACTGGGCCCTAAGTTAGGATGTCTTAACAGCTAATTATCATATACCGAAATTCTGAGCGAAAGTACATGTAATTCGTGGTTAATCCAATTTTTTAACATGTGACCTTTGTTAAGAAAAAGCACAGGCACATTAGTAATAATCCTCTAGTCCACATTAGCAAGGAAATAATCTGCATAATCGCAGCTTGAGGAATATGGTTTTCTTTTTGTGATTTAAATGGGGAGAACCATGCCCTAAATGAGTTCTGTCTTGAAAATAGTATATATATTGAAATATTTTATGTGTCCAAATAATATAGACAACAAGTAAAGTGTTTCTTGAATTAATGTCACATAAACTAATTATTATGAAATATAAATTTCAAACCTTCACTGAAATAGTGTAACATAGACTAATTGAAGTAATGGATTTACGTGTTGTATTATACTTTAATAAAATACTATTCTTCTTCGGTCATGAAATTAGAGTATTTCCTGGATTGAAAGTGATTAAATCTTAGATAGAATCCAAAGTAACGTAGATTTTTCAACTCTTTCTTACATAATTCGATCTAGATATCTATCGAGTCCAAAGCTGAAATACTCTTTTGCATTCTCCTCCTTTTATGTAGTAAAAATTCACGCACTGAAGTAGATAAAAACAGAAGAAAGAATTGAAGAACACAAGAATTCACATGAGATGCTCCAAGCACTAAAATGATGTAAAAGAATACCATGATGATGACTCCATGAGGTAAATTATAGTCAAAGGTATGATCAAGCAATACATCGTCTAAGAGGGGTGTGATAAACCACAACAAACCTTGTAGGGGTGTGATGAAACAAACTTCGGTAGTTTCTAGAGTAGATCGATGGGAAGAATGATGAGCGAATGATCATTCATTTGATGGAAGTTGTTAGTCCCATGGTCTTCATCTTCTTTGCCTTTCAAATCAGAACCTTGAGCTCTGGAACGTGCACCGAAAAAGAAAGAAAACCATCATGCAGACAATTGGCTGAGAAGCTTGACGAGAGCATAACTGCTTTGCTTTTCCTCTGAGGAATAAATTTGAGGTACATCTGGGTCTTCATTTCATTTGGCATGCATGAGAGGAATGGGGTGTAGTTGAGAGACCATTTGTTGTCGTTTAATGACAACTAATGGTACAATAGTGGGTTGGAATAACATGACAGGCTAGGGCTTGGAAATATCATGGCAAATCTATGATGGTCTTTTTTTCTCTCTCTCTCTCTCTTGGTACAGTATGAAGAGAATTCTCGATACTAAATACTACATCCTTCCACCTTTAATTAATCAATTAATTAACTTATTTTTCTCTTCTCTATTACGAAATCTATTCCTTTGATTTTTCCTCCTCTTGAAAGGGACTTCTTATTTATATCTGATATCGAAAAGAGAATCATTATTATGCATCCAAAGCCACTTTCCTAAGGTACATGAGGAAGAAGACAAATGTCATCTCCAGATGAAAATGTTTCATGAATTTCTTGACGATTTGTCGTTTTCTCGACTTTACATGGTAGTGGTAGCGTCTAAACTTTACATAGAGTATTTAATTACACGGTCAACTAGTAGGGGTGTCAAAGTTAACACTTAACATGCTTTAACGTCGGAATGAGGATCAACCGTAAGGAAACCATGGCTTGCTGTGGTTTAATCACCGGTCAAGTTTGTATGGAATTCTTTTTTTGTTGGGCGTAACTCTTTTGACGAGTACATCACCAAAGAAATATGTGTGAAGTGGAAATGAAAATACAGCTATGGCTTTTTTGCAACTGTTTCACGAAGTAGCTTTCAGGATTTCGGCTGGGACTGTATGTATCGTCGTGGCTTAAAAATCTTTGAGAAGTATTCTAACTTTGACACCCTTAATATAATAGTGCACGAACTGGAACTCATGTCGATAGAGACTCTTTTGAGAAAAATAATCAATTTAATTAATTCTTCAGTGAGTTAAAAACCACCTGACAGCAGACTAGGAGAGAGAAAGGAATGAAAGATCTTATTAGTCCTCGAGTTAGATGATTTTTTGATTATTAAAAAGAGTAAATCATTATTGTCTAAAAGAATAACATTCGAATACAAAGAAGAATTGAGTGAGATGAGATGCATAATCTGAAACATAACAACAAGACCTACTGAGATGATGTTTTGTGTGTCCTCTAACTTACAGAGTCCGTCCGGGAGAAGGCCGAATCGCACAACCTGCTAGACGTCACGCGGCTTCGTCATTTTAGAGCATTGTCAGACGCATCCGGACAATTGTCACGAAAATTACGGAAAAGAAAACTCGAGTGGTCACAGAACCTTTCTTGTTAATTGCACAGTCGCTCTTGTCGTGGTGTCAAAAGGTAAAAGTACTACTTTCACCTCTTCCCGTATCGAGCTCTTTCGCCCTAAGGACGAGCTTACCAGTTACCGGTTAGTGCTAGCAGTACCATTTTCGTTCCTAGTTACGCCCGGGAAGTCGCCGTCAAGTAATAATCTTCTTTTACCTAGAGAAAATCAAGTAACAACCTCATGTGACAAGGTACCTGTAACAGGGCCTAGTCTCGATCCTACGTGGAACGAACCTACGAACAAACTGACGTCGCGTGACGGCTGATGCCGTTCGGCCCTTGTACAGTCCATACCCATCCACAGAGTACTGGTTAGAGGAGTCTCAGTGGTCTAGCACCGGCACTTATGCGTAGAAATTACTTGATCGGACCCTTAGAAAGAATGTAGGACTTGGTCTTACCCCTTTTATAATTATTGACTTGATAGGACCAGTTATTACCAGTCGTACAGGTCATTTTGTTTAATCAGAAATGACTGTTAGAAAAAATACTATGCATATATAGCGATAAATCAACCAGCAATATAAAATTAATTTCTCTTGGTTTTTCCTCGCGTCACTGTTCTTGTCAGAAAACGAAACAAGTTTGAGTTTTTGGTGTCAGTAAGTAACATGACCTGTAACCGATAACTCCAAGTCAAAGGTCTGATAAAGCAAAAGAATTCTAAGAGGGGTCCGCAAGTCTGACTTTCATTGTGGGCGTCTGATCAAGTAAATCTTTGCAATTATGGGTGTAGATTAGAGTACGTATGTGAGTCCTGGCTCCTAGGACAGAAATCCCACATCCCGGATTTCTAACTTCCGCGAGTATTTTACTAAAATTCCGCTTTTCATTAAAGCTCATATTTGATAGTTCAGATGTGTGGAGTAAATAAAGTAAATAATATGAATGAAACATGAAATAATAAGAACTTCTGGGGAGTTTTTACCCGCTTTCTCTAACCAGAAAAGATATAAATATTGTGTATCAATCCTATATTGAATTATAAAGATGTTAAATTTAGTTGTAAAATGTTAACCTTTTCTGTGCTTTAGAGACTACAAGTGTAAAAAGCTGCTGATAAACACCTTTAGTTTAAACCAAGACTGCATTTATTACCCTAACCCTTCCAATGGAAAGTTTAGTTAATAAATCTGCTTCTTTGCCTCCTCTATGGAAGAGGTGAAAATATGCAAGGAAGATTTATTTATCACGTGGAGTAATTTAATATCTATTTAAACATGCCTAATACAGAAAAGTGTTGGAAGATAATAATAAAGGAAGAAGAAGATTCCCCTTAGTTTTCTTCCCCTTTTTGCCATTTGCTCTCTAGTTTTCCTCGCCTTGGAGTTCTTTTTTCACATCATGTAACATAATATTCAATACCAAAACTCAGAGTTAACTATACTCATATTAATTGATGCAGTGCGAGTCTAGTAAAGGATCACATCACAATATAGTAAAACCACCGAAGCACAAAGAACCGAAAAGCATGTTTTCGCTATGTCTTTCACGCGTGATTCTTGGCAGAAGTTGTCCAACTTAAACTGGCTTAGGCTTGGGCTAAGGGCTTAGCGGGACGAGGAGGTTTGTAACTTAATATAGTGGAGCTCTCCTGAGGCTGTGGAAGATCCACAAGCAGAAATCCAGCCTTGATTCCGGATTACGGTATCCGTCGCTTCTAAAGGTTCGATGGAGTCTGCTGTCATGGGGAAAACAAGGCATGGCCGTGGAGTCAGGCACGGGCCCACTCCCTTCTTGCCCAAACGAGTTACTTATGCCGACCTGCCGTCGCCGGTCGACGTTGAAGATAGAAACTTGTACTTGTTCAATCTCAGGAGGAAATCTGTTCTTACCGGTCATCTGGGTACAGTAGGTAGACCCTGGCCGCCAGAGATATTCCGCCGTACGGTATCGGTCGGAGGTGGGCAGGAGGAGAAAAGGCAGGTGGGCGGAGGCCCGAGGGGCGTGAGAGGGGAGGCTGTCAGACAAGTCCCGTGCGGGATGGACAAGACAAGGAGTTTGAATAGGAGAAGCCGTCTGTAGAAGCATACCGCGATCACAGGCCTGATTCCACCGACACACACAGTCCCTTGAAGTCCTTCCTTCTGCACTTCCTTGGTCAACTCTCCTACCTACGTGTCCACTCCACTCGCGATGGCCCTAAGTCATACGTCCACACCAACTGCGTACGGGGGAAACCCTAGAATATCTAAACCTACGTTTGCCCATATCTATCTATCGGCTTAGGTACTTTACTTTTGCCCTTCTCTCATACACGACCAGAAGAACAAGAGCGAACGAAGATCAATCTTTTTCCTCGAACGGAGGGAAGAAAAATACTGTGCAAGGAAAGAAGATAAAGTATGACTCACGTTTGCAACTAACAGAAATATTCTTGGTGTGCATAGCCACATAATACAGTAGTTTTCGATATAGCCTTCTTTCTTCTTTATAAACTGAGGACTTGGGTAAAGTACCTTAGAAAGACCGGTTGTGACGTGTATTCTTTTGAGCGAAAGGCAGCATCGAGTTTTTCTTACCTTTTTTCCCGATAAGGGTTCACTTTGGTTTTATTCATGGTTATTCATCTCTCTTCCATCGGTATTTATATTGTATGCATATTCTTCCTCTTCCAAGTTGAGCATGTATATTCATCTCTTCCAAAGTCAGAAAAAGACAATATATATATTTTTTAATTTATATCTAAATTTTTCTCTTGGAGAGATTATATCATAAATTTAAAAATTTTAAATCTAATTTAATGACTCATCGAATGAACTTTTTATGATAACATGAGAGCGCTTGTGGATACTGCACTTATGAGTTTTACTCCTTCCGTAACATGTGTAGTACTGCAAGTAATAGATAACTAATTTTAGATATTTAAATTTTAATAGTTAGAATTTAGAAATTTCATTTTGAACTTTATTGTCCATTTGTTTTGAATGTCTTGCCAATAGTTTATGATAATTTTCTAAACTAGTTAATATTTTTCTTCTTCTTTTCAGCCAGAAGTGCACTTTGCATGCATATTCATCTCTTTCAAGTTCAAAAAAGAGAATAATACAAAGTAATTTAATTTATCACATAAACCTCAAACTCTGATTTAAACCTTAAAGGACCTAAACAACACCATTGGCTTATAACCGTAACATCATTTAACATCTACAGATAGATTTACTTTACTTTATATTTTAGTCTAGAATTTCTATATAATATTTTTATTTTTCCGATAAAATGAAGAGAACAAAAGTTCCAGAAGTCGATCATGATGGTTCTTGGCAGACACCCGTGCATATTATTCACCTCCTCCGTCTTCAATAAACCTGTAGACCTTGAGTAAAAGCATTTGTGGACTCATCAAGCTCTCATTCCTATAGTTTCTAGAATGTGTTTGCATGCACTTCACATATGGGTTCTTTCCGGAGGTCTCGCTGAGATGTAACATTTAGCAGTTACACTGTATTTTGATTTATCACCACTGTTAGTTTTTAATTATCATGTTGGTTCAAGCAAAATCATCTTTAGAAGATCTTCTAGAGGAAGGAGGGGACAGTGCAACGTATGGTTAGACTCGCAGTGTTCTATCAGAATTAAGATTAAAAAGAGATAGGAGTACAAGCGCACTGTGAAAACAGCGAATGCACATTTAGAAGGTCTTTTAGAGGATAGGAAACCATGAATCGTAGTGTAGAAAAGCTCCAAAAAGCTCCAAAAATCTCCATCACCTTTCTTCATGAGACACATATAAGTTAGTTGGAACAAATTGCTAAGCCGCAATAGACTCATTCTTCAAACGCACTCTTATGAAGTATTGTAGCCAATCACTTTCTAAACTTCTTTCATCATTTCATGACAAACAAAGAAAAGGTAAATTGAACACTAAGGGGAGCTGTTTTCGACATCTCCTAGAACTTTTGACCCTCGTAATTCTCTTAATATGAGTTTATTTATGACGATTAAACAACTAATCATAGATTACTCGTGGAGCTCTATATAATGGTGCACTCACATCTATAGTAGATCCATGACACAACGTTGTAAGAGAGGTAGACCTCGTACATATATGGATGAGAAAAAGTATTATTGTTCACTAGCATAAAGAGTTGAGGTCCAGCAACAAATAAAGAGAAAATGAATCTATTCTTATGACATCACACATGGTTTGTCTCCAAGGAGTGTCCTTGTATACATGTAACATTTGAAATTAACAATTATTGTTTGAAAACCACTGTTACATATTTGAACAGTGGATATAGATCACCAAGATAGCTTGTGAGTCCCTTCAAGAAACCAAATGAATGTACATTAAGAGTTCGGTTCATTGCGAACTTACGACCTCTTGCAAGAATTTCAAACTTGTTGTGCAAACATGTTGTTGGGTTTTTATCGAGTACTAGAGATAAGTGTAGAGCAGATAAATTTCTTCAGTGGGGAATGAAAAGAAATGAATTATGAATAAAGTGCTAGAAAGAGAGACAGAGATCATAGCTATTCTTGAGAACCAAAGGAAATGTGGTCAAGTCCGCAACTCATTTATAATCTAGATTTTATTGAGGAGTTTTTTTGTGGACACGATATTTAGGAAGGTCATTCTGTGATGGCAGCACAAAACTTTCATTTGCTTGGCAATTGCAAGGCCAAGCTCATCTTTGGCATTAAACATCTCATATCTTGTTTCTGTAGATTCTTCCTTTTGATTTGGTTATCAATTCGGATAAAACCAGATTACATTTTATTCTGGTTGGAGAAGAGTGCACTTATTGTTTGAACGGACTTCATTACGTTTTTGTACGTGACCGTGTGGATAAACTAACCGATTACTGTTAGTTAGAGATATTGTTAGTGAGGGTTCTCTTGCATTTCCAATTGACTTTCCAAGAAAAAAATTTATACTTCGCTACTTACTGAAGGTGTTCATTTGACATTTTTCCAAGAATCGTTAGCAAATGAAGACTGCTGTAAAAAGATATGGTTCACAACTTCACAAGATTGTGGAACCTTGATAGAGGAAAGTATGCCGAGAGAGAACTTTCAGAACGGAAAAAAAGACTCGTTATATATATTTCTGGATTCTTAACTTCCAAGGAGTACATAAAGTTAGTTGGGAACTATATATTTTGGTTATATTTTCGTTGTTTGTTTATGAAGTTGTACGTCTAAGTTCCAACTTGTTGATGTAGTCTTGCAAAGGTCCATGTGAGATTTCAGACAAAATATCACAAGTGGGATAATGAGCTAGAGTGTGTTACATAATAGTCAGCAAGTATATGATAGTACTAAGATTGATAACAATGTGAGAATTTGAGAAAAAAGACATACAAATAGTATTAGAAGCTCACTCACAAGTCTCATGTGGTCAAGAAATGAATATCCTCCCCATGGCCTTGTACATGCAATTTCGTTTTCTCTTATCGAAAAACATATGAATTTATAGAAAATGTTATATTAAGTTATTTTCAAAGATGAAAATTTTCTCGAATTGATATGTGTTAATCAATCTCTGAGTTGCAAACACACCTTGACATAACGCATAGTGAGATACGGACTGATGCGCTGCTGGGGCATAAGTCTGGAACTCTCTAACTCAAAACGCATCGTTTCATGTGTACGATGGAAGAGTTGGGACATAAATTAGAAAATCATGCGGTTTTCTACGTGTACATGAGATGAATATCCTCTTAAAAGACAAGTTAACAGAAATATAGAATGCTAAGTATTGTTTTTGAAGTTTTTGTTTGTTAAACCACAAGTGACACTACTTAAGCGGTGGGATATCTTACCGCTAATCAGTTTCAGTTCAAATGTTGGAGATTAGCTCCGCGGGTTAGTCCACCAAAACTGCACCTACTTGTCCTGTTCTTATTTGTTGTCTAAAGTTGATGATCTAGGGCTCAAAATGACGAAAATCTTGAGACCTACAAAATGAGCAGTAGATGTCTTCAAACTGAGATCTGACGACTGAGCAATAAACAAAAAAGAAAGTTGTGATGTGAATCATAAATAAAAAATATAATTCTTTTTTGAATTTTAAAAATTACTCTTATTGAATGGACACTTGTTACATTGAGCAAAAATGTTTGTTACAGTGATCTATTCGTTTGATGGTTTTTTTGAAATTCAATTTTCTGAGAGATTTTACCAAAAATTATAATCAAATTCAAATTTTCTGACAAAAATTTTAATTTTAACCACGTTTCGAACCTGAGGCCTCTGGCTCTCCATGTTCAAACCTGAACCATCTGAGTTACGAGGCTTTTGATACAAGGCAGGATTGCTGTTTTTCTATCCCAACTGTGGTTTAAGTAAGAAGCGGGTTAGACCCGCGACACCACTATTTAAACCTCTTTTTTTTTCGCGGCCTTCTGCAGCCAAACGCTGCTGTGGTTACACGGACTGAGCCCTCTCGGCAGGAGGATCTCACTTAGCTACGAGCGGATTATGCTTCCATCAAGCTAATGCTCGCTGTTTTAGAAGTTAAAGCAGTTGTTTGAGCCAACTATGAAGTAACCCTCTTCCAAAGATTGGATTTGATAGGGATTGAGATGAAAACTGGGATTACCAAGTACAAATGATAATTAGGGATTTCTCGGTATATGTCTTAGATACAGGCAGCTGTAATCTTTTATCTAAAAATTCAGGCATTTTCCCGTCTTTCTGTCTTTGCATTATTTTCCAGGTTTCTACAATTTTTAATACGCATGAAAGGCGCAATATATATAGCGCCATTGGTATAATCACTATGGTAATCTAGGAAGAACTGAGTCTTTCCGTGGTGTACTAGGGAAGAAAACAACATCGCATACCGTATACATGCATTAACCAGAGGTCCAGAGCACATTCTATGGATAAAATGGAACTCAATAAAGATGATTAAAAAAAGCTTATTTATTTGCTTGTGCGACTCGTAATCCAGATAATCCTTTGCAGGATATCGGGGGTACTGTACATTGCTTATGTAGGTTACATACAGTACAGTGTAGGCCCATTGACCGGATAGGACGATCCGCCGGGGTGCTTGTAAAGTGACTGAGACGACAAACTACGTAGGTAATAAAAGACCGGGATGTTTGACTATTACAGTAGTTCAACAGTGCTTTGCTTTGGACCTCCTTGGTTCAGTGATTCTTGTTCCGCCACATAGGATTTTATCTTACGGAAAATCTCAAACACGGAACTTAATTATATACTACCTTGCCCTTAGCTTACCATATCATACTACTGTAGTACATTACTACCCCATATGATGTTCATCATCGGCGATGATCCTACCTTCCTGCCTTCCTTCCTCCCCAGCCTGACCTTTGGTCTCGCAGGAGAGTGTGTAGAACCTGGGTCCTGGTCCAGTACTGGTCCTTACGAACGTTGTCGCGATCGGACCTCACAGGTAAGTGGGGCCTTGCGTTATGGTGGACCGATGGGCCCACTCTTCTCACTTGCCGTCGGCCGGGTGCTATCCGAGCACCCGGCCGGCATGCTGTGTGTTATAATGCCGGCCGATTATTTGACAAACTATGACTTTTATCGCCTTCCCTTCAACCCGTCAGCCGTGCCGGTTAAGAATCCCGTAATATGCAGTCGGCGCCAGGTTCCGTTTCCAAGCCAAGCAGTCCGGAGATCCCGTAATATGCAAGAGCTGGACGGAGATTTGGATGTGCGAGAAGGTAAAATGCCGGAAGGTACCGGACCGAACCGGTTTCTAATGGTCTCGATTACTCTAATTTTACAGGCCGTTGCGGTGGGTGCCTATGTAAGCAAGAAACATTTTGCTGCAGGTTCACAGAATCTCAAGACGATTCCCTGTCGGTAGCCCTCCTTTGCTGTCCTACTACATATAGCCCCCACCGGCGCGTCGGTGCGAGACGCGCGGGGAGCTTTTCGTCCCGGACAGCTCTTGCATACGTGGGACGGAGTGATTGAAAGACATGCCATATTTCCTAGGAGGCACCAGCTACAACACCCACGTGGCGTCCGAGTATTTTTCCCTACACCAAACCGTCCCGTTTCTCTCTTTCCTCCCTCGCTTGCTCCGTGAGCGCGGCGAGAGTGACGACTCTGACGAGTGACTGCGCGAGGGCCTCTCCTTTCCTTTACTTGTGCTAGCGGACTTTTCTGCGCCTCCGTCTCGTCCTCAATTTTCGTTCGCCCACCATTTCCATAGCCCGTTTCCTCTCAGCAGCCATCAGCTGAGCCCGAACAGAAAAGAGCCCCAGGGCCCTTTTGGTAACGAGCTCTCTCTCATTCTTCCCTCACTCTGACGCCTCCGCTTGCCTGCGCCTCCCTCCCTCCCTCTGCTGATGCACAGGTAGTCCCGCAGGTTTCCTTGCTTGCTTGCTTGTGAGCTTCTTGGAGTCGGTGAATGAGTGTTTGGCCTGGTACAAAGGGAATGTAGGAATCGGCGACGCGGAGCGTTGCGTTGCAGACAGTTAAGATTCGTCAATCTGCTGTTCGTAGGAAGGTCTTGGTGTATCTACATTCAGGCTCTGGTACAAGTCGGTGTCGACTCCGGAGTTACAAGGCTTGCGTGCGCGCGTTCTCTCTGCATTGCCAGTTGCACATTGATCGCCTGGTTCGAGGAATCGCCCCTTTCTGTGGTCTGTGAATTGGCCGCTTAGAGAAGGTTCGTCCTGGAATTCGAGCAAGGGTCCTCACGGTCGAAAGCAGATTGCAGTTACAATGCGCGGCCCTGCATGTAAACAGGTAAGATAATGTCTGAGGATGATGGTGTTTCCACAATTATGAAGTAGAATGTGAACTCAAGTCATTTGTTTGAATGATTCATCGTCGTCCCGGGAACGAATTGCACCGTGTCTCAATCGTTGGGTTAGGTTGCAGTGTTTGTAGCTCCAGGTCGGGGAATTGTTTACTGGTCTGAGGCTGTGTCTAATTGGATTGTGGGAATTGGACTCCAGTTTTGTGACATGGATTTGTCTCCAAGGCCCTGAAATTGGAGAAGATAAAACCCTGTTCTGCTGCCGCAAGAGTCTTGATTCACATTCTGTTTGAGCATTATCTGGTATCTAGAAGAAGTCACGCTGGCTATCGAATCTGCTCCCCTCCGTCAATCCACTAGTCCTTCGAAGCCAAGTCATTCGAAGACTAGGAGGACCTTGAAGAACATGGTAAGGACCTCGCTACATACTGGAATTGATGGACTTGCTCAGATAGGATCAAATGGGCGGCGAGCACATTGCCCTCGGTACTCTTACTGAGGGCACTGACTAATCGCCACATTTGATAAGCAATGGAGATGTCGGGCTTGCCTTGGTATCATCGGTGACTAACTTGGGGAATGTGTGCAAATACGTTTTCGTTTTCCAGAGTGCGCCAGCCGTCAGTACACACAGTCTTTACTACGACGAGAATGAATTACACCCCGCTTGGTTGGTTCCTTTGTTGAGCACACCTTTCTTTCAGTCATGTCCCTCTCATGGAGCCTTGGGCAAGAGCGAGTGCAATATGTACTGCCTCGACTGTATGGGAGAGGCACTTTGTTCGGCATGCACGGCTGATCACCGCGAACATTATGTTGTACAGGTGATTTTCAAACTTTCTGAACTCTCTCTTTGGTACGAGTTTACAATAGTGAAGTTGATGGTTTGCTCTTACCTTTGTCAGATGCCTGCTGAGTCTCCGGTAATGACAATCGTGCAAGTTCTGTTCGCTGTCACTTGAAATAGTGTGCCTGAGAAATCTGGGCAGTTCTGTTTCTATCGAGGGCGTGCTATGGTTTGTTGATTGGAGAGAGAGAGAGAGAGAGTGGGATGTGTATATGCTTCTCCGTTCTCACGGACTCTCATTCCTTGCGTGCAGGTGCGGCGCTCCTCTTATCATGATGTGATAAGGGTGAATGAGTTACAGAAAGTGCTGGACGTAGCAGGCATCCAAACATACGTCATCAACAGTGCGAAAGTGGTCTTTCTGAATGAACGGCCCCAGCCGAGGCCAGCCAAAGGGGTTACTTACCAATGTGAAACCTGTGATCGAAGCCTCGTCGATCAAACTCGTTTCTGTTCCCTTGGCTGCAAGGTGCTCATACAGTTATGCCCTTCCTTTTCCTTTTTCTACCACACGTCACGTCTTCTAGTTGCATTGGCTCGTTTAGAACAGTGAAGAGCTTTCGTAATGCATGTTAGTTGAGAATCCTTGCAGAGTTGAATGGGATCGATCACAGTTGCACTCTCAGGCTGGAGTCTTTCTCAGTGTCACATGGATTGGCTGGGCTTCGGCTTGGCGGCTGAAATGCTTGCGGAACGCGCGGAGACTCTTTATGGATGTTTGCGAATTGGCTAGTCAAGCTTCGATGAAATTTAAAAAATGAGGAGCTAACGTTTTGTTTCCTTTTGGTTAATCTGCAGCTCGCGGGCATCAAACGCTGCCCCGACATGTCGTTCATGCTCAATGCTGTACCTCGGCTAATTGCGAATGCGAATGCAGGTAGCGGTTCGCGCTCTGCGGCCGAATTGGAAGATATGACTTCTTCGTCCAAGAAAGAGAAGTTGAAGAAGAACAGCGGCAATTCTAGCCCGGCGAGTCCACCTGCTCAGACGGCAAACGAGCCCGAGGTAACTGCGGAGAACGAAATCGCCGACGATCATGAGAGTGCGATCAAGAGACGGCAGCTGCCGGGCGTTAGCTCGATTCTGATGCAATCCTTGCACTCGGACATGTCTCCGAGGACGCCCCCTCCCACCACCACCTTACGAACAGCGAAGAGACGGAAAGGGACCCCCCACAGAGCCCCGAATATCTGAGGAATTTCAGCCCCGCGAGATCTCCGCTCTCCTTCTCTACAGAGGAGTAGTGGCCGCAGGCGTGGCCGTGTATAATTACTAGTTCAGCTTCACTTGGGCGATGTCGGACCAGGGTGCGGACCTACATACGAGGTGGTACTCAGGGCTCATCTAAGCAGGTGGTGGTAGCCATCGGCATTCGCTGTACAGACATACAATTTGTTTCTTGTATTCCTACGTTGATTCTTCATGATCCGCCGAGTGTACCTTACAGCACGGAGACAAAGGGAACATACTGTACGTCTAGGTTGGTGCCCTGTGTGGTGGGGAAATTGCTTTGAGGAGATAACAGCTCTGAGGTCGGCCCCAGAGGAAGTTGTCGTCGCAGTTTGGAGCGTGTGCGAAATGCGCTAGAGATTACACTCCGGCGGGTTGCAGTCAATGTACATTGTGATGATCTAGCGGCTCTTAGGAGGTCTCTCCGGCGACTTGCAGTGCAACCTCAAGACTTCAAAGAGTCGATTGGCAAACTTGCTTACCGTTGTTGTAAATAAAACGATAGATAGATAGATAGATAGCGTTACGTGGACTGCATCACTCAAAGTGGTCCTGAAGTATATAGTCTCAAAAGTCTGAAGCTTGTTCGCCGGGCGTTGGATGAGAGTTGCGCTCGAGCTCGATCGGTGCTCGCCCAACTAGGAGATCAGCCATGGGCGTTTTAGTGACTGATCGGTTCGTAGTGTTCGCTTTTTCGCCAGGGGTTGAAAGAGAGTTGCGCTGGAGCTCAATTGGTGCTCGCACGATTAGCAGATCAGCCGTCTGGCATGGGTAGTGATGGATCTACAGTTTAGGCAATCCTTGCTCGAACTGTGGAAGTTTAAGATCAATGTGCTCATGGCAACAAGACCTTAGGGCTCGGTTGGAGCAGGATGAAGGTGGTGTCCGCAGCTGGCTGAATTACAATCCTGGTTTAGATGGTCCGATTCTCGTAGTTTCTCTTAAGCTCCCAGTGTATAAATCCATGGCACTGGTGGAAGCTATAGAAAATAAGGTCGCTGCCATAGCTAGCTAGGAGGTTGTCAGCACCAGGAGAAAAGTGTCGTATTTATCACTGTATTGCGCAACCCCCAGGCGGCAGCGGCATTTCCTGCACATTTAAGTAAAAGAGTATGTGCGGACGAGTAGGCACCGGTGGAACAGAATTGTATAATAGCAACAACAATTTGTATATGCGAAACCGGTAGAGGGCGTTTTCCTTGTACAGACGTTGAACGTCCCATGATGATAAAGTACGGCTATTCTGGTTCTCGAGTGTTACTGTCGATGTCGAGGACGGAGAGGCGGTTGAAGAGCAAATCTCGTCTTTCCTTCTGGACAAGCACGCATCTTACATTTGTGACGCTTGCATAAGGTTTGGTGTCGATTCCGGTCTGGAGTTTGCAGGGATAATTTATTAGCCAAGTGTCTTGATCGTACATACCGCTCCTCATGCTGCATGCCCCATTCCGATACGAGAATATCCAGGAGCTTCTGTACATATAGCGGAAGGCGCAGTCAACGGCGTAGGAGGATGGCGGTCTTTCCAGGTCAGAAAGGAAGCTCTTCTCTCTTACAGCGTGGGGGAGAATTGAGAAAAATAACTCTTTTCTAAATTCCCTCATGAGAGAGAGGAAGAGAGAGAATAGAGGAATGATTACATTTAACTCGAGAGAGCCGCTCGTCGTACGAGGCATGGCTGGGGCACCTTTCGAAGGTCCGTGGGTGTTTACGAATGCGAATATATCCTTGAAGTCCTCATTGCGTCGTCACCTTTTTCCTCTACTAGAGTCACTGTCAAGTGTTGCACTAGGGGGAATGAATGAGGACTGTGGCTTCAAAGTCTACGGGTTGCCGTTGGAGAGAAGAAGTTCGGAAATAGCCAAATCGGACGCGGTTGCCAAACGTGGTAAAAGGATACGCTTATAGTCGCACGAGCTTGGCAGGAAATCGCCTGGCTGAGATGCTCAGGGACTCGTGTCAGACAAAGAGCCAGCCTCAGACGAGAGCAGCAGGATAAGAATGGTCGTCCCGTTCGCGTTAATCGCGACACCAGCACGCTTGAAAAAGTCGACAAGGAACATTTTCTTGCGGATTTGGAAGGAGTTCTCTAGATGGCTACAAGTAGGACTAGTTGCTGGCTGGGTTCTGAGGATCCAAGGAGATTCTTCCCTTTCCCTCTGGAAAAATAGCCTCCAGGGTCCAGTGTGAGATGAAGTAGAAGAAAACTGTCCAGATCAAACCAGGACCACCAAGCCAGCCAGCCTGCCTGCCCAGCCGTAGTGCCTTCTGAGCCCGCCTCGGCGCATTCGATACCCACACGCTTCTCTTCTCTCGTATAAACTGATCTTTGCAGAAAACGAGGTTCTCTCTCACAGTAGCAGATAAGAAAGAGGTAGATTTGGCGTTCTTCTTGTCAGCGGCAGAAACAGTAGTAGGGTAAAGTCTCGGTGCTTGATTGTCGCCCTGCATTTGACGGAGGCTCCTCCTGCTCCTGTCGTCGTCTTCGAGAGAAAGAAAAAGAGAAAGCGACGGGGTCAGACGAGGCGGCCGGAGGGACGGAGGAAGGATTCGAGGGGGAAGGGAGAACACTGCTGCTACGAAAGGAGGGAGAGAGGGAGGGAGGAAGGAAGGAAGGATGGAAGGGAACAATTCAAGAGAACGTGCAGTGCACGCCAAGTGTGTTTGGTGGCCCAAGAGGCGTGTCGAGCGCTCTCTGTGCGTTTGTTGGTTACCGCATCAGAGAAGGTCGCTGCTGCTAGCGTATCTGCGTGGTGACGTCACGCCCGACGTGAGCATGGCGGCAGGTTCGATGTTGCACACAAGTCCTTGGCCCCTACCGTTCTTTCCGTCCCCCCGGGATGCTGACTTGACCTCGATGTGCATGCTCAACAACACATCACATCGGCCGCTAACAGATGAATGACTGGCCGGCCACCTTTCCCGACGACGGTGAGAAAAAGAGAAAGTATGTTCATCCCAATCTTCCTCTAAATCCCACATCAACACAAATCTCATCTCGGAGTTTCCTTCCGACCTTTCCTTCTTCAAGTCCCCCGCGCCTACCTACTCTACTGCTACTCTGGAGCCTCGAGGTCCTGCCCAGTTTGGACTTTTGTCCTCCCAAGCTGCGAATTTATCCTCCCCCTTTGACTGGCCGCTTGTATTCCACATAGAATCGTCATCATCATATCAACCCATCATCCTATGGATGAGCATGACGCCTTTGCTTTTCGCATAAAAAGCACACACACATCCTGGACGACTGTGTGTAGGCCTGACCGGTCGGCTCCGTAGGCCATACACGGAAGGAAGGAAGGAAGGAAGATGGCAGGAGCCGAAATTCATATGGTCGTGAGGAAATGGAGGAAAATGGTGACCTCCAACAGGGTCTGCCTGGTGGGCGAGACGGCGTGGCAGGTCTATAGGGAGATCGATGGTGGCCAGGTGGCTGTTCCACAGTTCCTAAGTAGGGAAAGAACAAGGCATCGGGGTGCGCCACCTGCAAGGACGGGCTACCCTTAATATGTTTTTCTCCTTTTCTTCGTTTCGAATGTAATTCTTCTCGTCTATTTAGTGGGCATCTTTATAAGAAACGGAAGGGAAAAACGGAAAGGGGAAAAGAGTAAACCATTTACCCTAATGCACAGCACCCTAAAGCACAACTAATGTAACAAGGAGCACCGCTTGCAATGGTATTGCGGGGCTATGCGTTAGTGACTTTTTCGGATATTACTTTTTTTGATTTTCACAAAGATTTAATCTATTTGCTCTCGTCTCATTTTTTTATTCACGATTCTATCCGTTTAATTACACGACAAAAATTTCTCACTTTCTTTCCTGTTTTCACAATCGACGTACAGCTATTCTACTGCATAGCAAAAATGAAAAGGGGGTTACAACGGGTAGCATGAAGAGACACGCAAGGGACAGTAAGAAGGGACGACGAGCTCCACTTCGATAACTAACTCTAGCTGCTATACACACACAGTACAACAAGGTCCGTGCACCATCCATCGATCCACTACTACTCCAGTAACTGCAACTAGACCCTCCGTTCCGGATATACGGTGTATCTCCTTCCCTCCTTCCCGTCAGTAACGTTTAGGTTTTAGCGGGACATATATCCGTGGCGGCGTGGGGTCGAATCCTCCTGCCGGGGTCTCAGGCTGTGCAAGGGTAGCAGGACACGGATGCAAAATGCAGACAGATACTTGTCAACAAAAGTAATAAAAATATAGAATTCAATCAGACACATACTCGTGTGCCGGTTGGTCGTGTTTTTAGTGTTCGACTAACTCCTGCATGGGTTTAGTTAGTAGTAGTATCTGCTTGTCAATCCGAACTTTCCTGTCTCTTCTAGAGGTTCGCCGAGCCAGGATTTGTTTGTTTTCTTGCTTGGATTGTGAGGGTGACCTCGGGACACAAGTCAAGACATCCCCCGAAACGGAAACTCGACGGAAGTCAAGTCATCTAGTCAATCCGGCTGGCACGCAGCCAGGTTCATTGTTACCCTTCCAGTAACCGGTTACCTTCTCCTGCTCGCCTGCACGCTTGCTTGCTTAGCTAACGTACGTACGTCCTACGTAGTAACACAAACCGGGACAACAAATGGAGCTGAGCTGACCGGCCGACTCTTGTCGATTTGTGCGCGCGATGGCAGACGGGAGAAGCCCTAAATTTAGCGGATGAATGAGCATCTGGCGGCAAGCGCCAGGCGGGCGTGCGAGGAGTCAGGCAGCCGCCAAACTAGTGTCCGGGAAGGAACAGAAGTGCAAGTACGTTGTCTGAACTTATCCACATGGAGAACTCCGGAGTCCGGACTCTGAACTACGTGCTTCAAGGGGAGGTACAACTACCTCCTCCTCACTAACAACTGCGCTTGTTACTTACTGTTTATATTCCACTGTATATGTGGATGCATTTTCTGGAGGGGAGGGATTTGGTGCGCCTCTTCATTCTGCTTCTACATATATTCCTAGCAGCCAGAGTTTGTACTTTTCCCTTCAGCCATTGCTTTTCACATTGAGCCCACTGTTGTTGTTCACGATATAACGTTGCCGTTCCATGGAACGAGAGAGAATGAACGGACAACGTGCTTCGGTTCCCCTTTCAGACAAAGTACGTCGCCTTTCCCCCTTCACCTAATCTTGTCGTCTCTGGATCATCGCCAAAATAGTCGCTCATGCTTTCCTTTGAGTTTCGCTGGAAGGGAAGGCTCTACTACAGTAAGTCCGTCCTACCTGCCCCGATAGACACTTCTGCCAGCACGAGTTCGTACTTGGGGGACTTTGCCTAACCAGGCTATCTTGACGCGATGGTAAACCCGAACTGATACGACTACAGCAACTCATAACCAGCCCATGGGGTTGGTAAAGATACTGTGGTGTGTCTGTCCGGGAACTGGGGACCAAAGTTCGGTCATTCGGTCGCCTCCGGGCAAGGCTCCACGTAAGGCGGATGAGGATCGGACGGAAAAAGTTCAGGTGCATGAACGGTTGGATGGGGAAGTAGTCATATGTTTCATCCAAGGTGGATCGAATTCAGCTAAATTCAGGATACTCTTATTATCACACTTGAAGCATCCATAGAAAATATGCAAAAATATTTCTCGTGTAGAGATATTACGGGTGACAAACTAGAGGTTGCGGCTCTGTTAATTTTTATAAGGGTTTATTTATTAAACAATGTGTGTTGTTTTTTAAATCACCTACCTCTCAAAGTGGATGATTTTAAATATAAAATAACAAAAGCTCACTTCAAATCACGAAACGACGGACACATTCAACACAAATACACTAATTTGAATATTTTTAAGTATATACTGAATATTGATTATTCTGAATTTGATTATTTCACATAAATAATTCAACAATATCCGTTCCCTTTTCCGAGATATCCACTGCCCCTAAGGGTGTCCTTTTCCAGTATTTGTTGATGATGTTGTCGGAGAGCTAAAAAATTATCTCAGACCAAGTAAATATCCGGGACGATCGTCCGGATGAGATCACTTTGTAATTTCAATTAGAGAATAAGCCGGACTATTTACACAGGGAATAAATACTTAACTCACGAGAATAGATCGTGCTTGTCTCACATGAACATCCCGATCTCAACTCAATCCCGAGAGAAAATCTTTTAGGTATGAAATGAAACTTTTACTGTCTCGTTCATTCCACCTTCTTCGTACGTGGGGCGGTCTGCACTCCTAGTTGTGGTTGTCATCTATGAGTGAAATATAAGAAAAAAGTAGTTTACAAGTACAAAAAGTTAACGAGAGATACTTTATTTTGATACACGTGATAATTCTTTGAGGTGTGAATGATTTAATAAATTAATGTATGTTATCTGATCATTTGGTAAGATGTTTAATATTTCATATCAATCTGCTTATCTTTATTTTGTTAGCTCATGATCATCAGTGTGGTAAATTGATGGATGAATAGTTGATCATCCGAAAATATAATATAATAATTTTTGTTTCTCTACGCTAGTCATTTGAAAATTCAGTCATCTTCTTTAGAATCATGAACATCTCTTTTTCATAAATAATCTATACTAACAAGATTCTAGACTATTAACAATAATCATTCCCACTTCTTGATAAGATAAAAGTATATAGTTTGTAATAACTTTTCCACCTTTATTTTCACTAGCTCTGAATTTTCATCTATATAACCATTAGAAACTTAGTATAAATTGCAGGAAAAAATTTGATCTACTATTCATTTGTAGATGTGAATTTGTATCACTTTCGTATCATTTAATCTTTCAGACCATAGAGGACCTTCCGTAACTTACACACACGACGTAGTGTCTCAGGATTTCTCTTTTAGCCCATTGTAGCATAAAAGATTTCATTCCTCAAGAAGATTTACACTAGTATCGCTGCTCTAAGTTCTAGGATCTGTCCAAACTCACAAACACGCGGGATTTGTCTAGAAATCTCATCATCTTCTTCTTCCAGACCCTTCAGAATACCCAAACATACAACTATTATCTAAAATATCACACAAATACCCACTGAAAAGTCTGAGAAGATGCTTTTTGCTTCTATGCCACGGCTTCCAGTCTTCTCACGACGGTCTTCCCGAAGCAATTCTCAGCTTCTAAGGGTTCAACTCAGCTTCTGACACCTCTAGAAGATTGTCCCTGCTTCGTAGATGTCAAATCATATTTTTCTATCACACATTGCTCTTATAATTTCCAACGGGGTTAGATTAATCATAGGGTATATGCCCTCTGTAGTCTTCCCAGGCTTCTGCCTACGGAATCGGTCTGCCTGCAGCACTACAACGACATTCACATTCACTGCGTCTCAATAGAAGTCTTAGAAAGTAGGACTACACGATGATGTCATTCTCTGTTCTATGCTGTCTACTCTTGTTTTACATCCTGTCAATACCCTACTGGGAACGGAGGCATAGACATACTCTAAAACTCTATGCTTGTAATGCCTGTGTGTAGAAAATGTAGGCTATCAATAGAAATGTGCGCATAATGTGTATGAAATCCTACCTTGACATCTACTTTATACAATCATGTTGAGTCGCAAGATGGAGATCCCTTCCAATCACAACTCATAGCCAAGAAAAATGTGGTGCTTTCAGAAGGCCACCACCTCCCAAGACTTCGGTTCCCTTCTCAGTTTAGAACTACTTTCCACTACCTACCGTTGTCTATCTCGTCACATGAACAGTCTCCAAAAAATAAAGAGAGAGCTGCCCACTTTAAAATAGCAGATTCTGATTCCTACCAAGATTAGCCATGTTAATTGACTATCTACCTCTACTGTCTACTCTTGAGCGCCAGGTGTAGTCCCACTGGTTTCTCATCTACCTGATCTCATAATTCGGCTTCTAATAACGTGAGAAGTCCTGCTGGTACCTCTGGTACGGCTGAGGTGACTTCCTCTTCGATGTTCGTAATTGTGGACTTCTGATGTGGCTTCGGAAGACAGAAGAGGCTTCAGAGAAGCTGAGTCCACCTGCGCTTCTTGACTCTTCTGCTCCACCTGTTCGACGTTAGGAGTGGAGTGACCTCACAGTGGTCAGAGGTAGTCACTTCCTCCACCTTAAACACTTGGGAAGACACCTCTGCTTCTTGTCTTTCAGAAGACGTCTTGTCTTCTAATCTTCCAGAAGACATCTTGTCTTCCGGGGCTTCTTCTATCGTCTTCTCGGCTTCCAGTGCTGTTACCACCAAGTGGACAGCGAGGTCGAACTCCTCCTTGTCGAGATCCTTCCAAATCACTGGTCCTGGTGCACGAGAAGACATAGCTGCATGCTGAGGAGTAGAGAGAAGATCGTAAAGAGTCTTCAGGTCCTCAATCTGCCGATCTAAGTAGCGGAACATGCTCTCCTTGCAGTCCACTAACATCTCTCTAGAAGCGTCATTCCAGTCATGAGCAAGGATAAGAAGCTTGAAGCTTGAAGCGAAGTGAAGTTGAACTTCTTCCGGAGCGATTCCTCCATCTGTGCCATGATCTCCTTCGCTCGTGCTTCGGCTTCTTCTCGCTGCTTCTTCTCTGCTGCGGCATGAGCTTCCGTGGCTTCCCGTAGTGCACTCCAAGTCGTCTTCTCTTTTGCGAGACCAGTGAGCTTATCCCTGATCCACAGAACCTCTTGCTCGCGCTGCTAGAGTCGCGTCTGCAACTCTTGGTTGCTCTTCCGCAGCTGTGTCAACTCCTTAGCAGAAGCAGAAGCTTCCACCTTGTACTTCGTTGTCGTAATGCATCGTATTCAAGATGATGAAATGGAGCTTCAGAAGACACTCAACTAGCATTTGTTCAGGAAGCTGCGCCCTAGCTTATCAAGCTGGACAGGAGCTAAGCTGGGGCCATGCTTGACAAGCTGCCCCTTAGCTTGGATTAGAATATCACCCTGAAGGGGTCAAAAGACACCAGAATGCAGAGCTCGACGAGGAGAGCGACATCATACTTCCAGTTTTGACAAAAAGTGTTTTAAGTAATAGTTAGTACGAGTTTTAGACTGAGAAATATGCGAAAGAGAGAAATCCGTCGATTCTGACTCGTGACTCCAACTCTGAATCTGATAGCGTGAGTGTGTAGGTGTTCATGAATACTATAGTTTTGACTCCTTATTTATTAAAAATGGAGTTGTATAGAGAAGTTAGCATAGGAAAAGCTAATAAAGACTTTTACAAAAAAGCTTCTTCAGTAAAAGCATATGTACAGAATTTTTAACCTTTTAGAACTGAACCAAAGGCCATCCCAGTGATAGGGCGCCTGCCTAGGGAGAAAGTGGTATCAGGATCAATTCTCCCGGCCTCTGGTTCCTATTCCGGCATGTTGGCCTCCTAGAAGAGAGTCTATGTTGGATATGCAACCACGTCCTGCATATCTAGGAGCAAGAGACCGGTATCTCTCTTAATCGTGGGCTTCCTGACCTAAGCTTCCGCATGCCATCTTGAATATACTATGGGAGATACCTGGTGCGCATATGGAGGGGCTTACAGTCCTGTGGGACAGCCTCATAAGTGTTGGGGCTTCGGCTTACATTGGATGGCTTGTAGTATATTCAGGGTGGCATCAAGATGACATCAAAAGTACGGGAAACTTTTGTTAATCAATTAATTAATCATCGAGTCAGCTTAGCAATGGCAATGAAAGCTGTGAGACCTTTAGTAATGAAAGGGTCGGCTTTGTAAAGATAGCTGTGAAGCTTTTATTAAAAAAGGAGCAGGTTTAGTAATTAAGGTTCTGTACGTAAGAACAGCAGGGGGCAGCTTAGCTAGAGGTCTGCTTGTGATAAGTAGTTCTGCTTATAAGGACAGCAGGGGGCAGCTTAGCTGGGGACTTACCTTTTAGGTTAATTAACCTACGGCCGTGAGAGATAGGAGACTTTTTACAGAGAGCAAGGAGAGAGCCGTCGGGACGTGCAGGAGAAGCTTGGGGGATGAGGAGATCAGATTTCTAGAAGAATTGAATTGGGAGGTCGACCAAAGGAGGAGACAAGTGTTTAGAAGCAAAAACTTTGTCTAATATACAGTTTGGGGGCAGAATTACCTTCTGAACGGAAAGGAGGTAATCTATTGAGCGGAGATCAATTTGATGATCTGTGAGAGGCTTTTGATCGTTGTTGAATCAAATTTCTGAGAGTTTTCAGTTGGGAGGTTGACGCAAGGAGAGGAATAAGAGTCAGGGGCCTGAATTTCACCTACTAGATTGAGATTGTGGTGAACTTGGTAGATTTTTGGCAGAAAAGTGATAGACGGAGAGAGAGACGCACAAGAGAGGAAGACAGAGAGATTTTCTTTACAGTTGAAGAAATTGATGGTGCAGCCGGCACTGAAATAAAGTTATTCTGAATCTTGAAAGATCTATTTGTGCACCTGAGTGTCTGTTGGTGTCTGTTTGAGGGTTTGTTTTGTAATTGGTGGTGGCAAGAAGCAGGGTTTTGAGATCTCATTGCCAGCAGCAACCTATTTTTCTTTTAGGTCGTTTCTCTGATCAATTACAGTCATGAGGTCCGCCCTCCCCAAGAAGGACTCTCGTCGCGACATCGTTGCGATCTTCTCCGTGGTGCGGAGGTTAGCTTCTAGAGCTTCCAGTTTTTGCTTCTGGACTTCCTCCTGCTGCATCAAAGTTTGAAGACCGAATCTAGGCTGAAGTGGCTTCTCCTGAGCCATCGCGCGCTTCTCCACCAACTTCATGGTTGGCTGGATCTCGAAACTAAAGAAGACGCTGAACTCTTCCAGCCGTCTTCTCGTAGAAGACAAGTTCATCCCCACAAAGCGATCTGCGGCGGCTTCCCTGTCTTCCAGAGACATGGATACCTCTTCCACCACCGTGGTCTTCTCTTTCTACGCTCGAGAACGCTACTCTCAACGTCTTCCGAGGTGGAAGATCTCTTCTCCTCACATAAGCAGTCCTCTTCGCTGCGCTTCCTCTAGTTGTAGTCGGTACATCAACCCATGTCTTCGCTTCTGGAGTCTTCGAAAGACAATACATCTCCTGATAAAAGTTCCTTCTATAGGTCGAGCACCTGGTGCAACGGGTCGTTGGTCTCTCCTTAAGTCTGCCATCTCAACCTTCAAATCTCTCAACTGTTGAGTGAGCTCTTCAATCAGGTTATGTTGATTCCTGTTCTCAACAGGTCGTTGCTGCTGTCTAGATCCTCTCTGTGCTGGGATAGGTACTGCAGACGCTTGAGGAACCACTTGGGAATCACTATAGGTGCTTGGGGAATCACAATAAGTGCCTGAGGTATCATAGGAGGAGCTACAAAAACCTGAGGAGCTACTCTCTGCTCTGGCAAGGTCTCTAGCTGCAGTACCATCCTACCACGCCGTTGTCTAGCAAGGGTGGATACTGCTTCCTCCACTCTCCTCCAATCAGATGTAACTCTCCCTTCAGCTCCACGATCAGCCAACATGAAACAAAGTCTGTCTGCTGTGAACGAGCCCCTAAGAACAACTCCGTCTTCCTAGCATCCAGCGTCAACCTTTCTAGACCAGAAAGCTGAGAGTATCTCTTCTCAAACTCACGAATTACCTCATTCAGTCCCATGGAACGTCCAAGCTGACGCTCTATCCAGTCCATGAGGGTTCTTCTGGTAACTCTTTCAGAATCCTCTTCTAGAAACTCTTCTCTCAGTGCACGTTCAAACAGAGTCCACCCACCTAAATGTCTTCTCTGTAAATTTCTCATCTTCTCTCTCAGTTCAGAGACAACAGTCAACTCAAAGCTTAGAATTACCTCAACTTCAGGTGCCCTGACCAACTCCATCTCACCCACATACTCTCGCAGGTACCTAGTAACATCTCTTCCATCAAATCGTCCACATCGACCAACAATTGCTTGTAACGCCTTTGTGGATTTCTGCTCAGCTCTCCCAATTGCAGGCTGCTGTTGAATCAAGGCAGTCAATGCCTGAAGAATCTGAGATGTGTCTATGGCAGGCTGTGCTGGTGCTGTTGGAACCACCGTAGGTCATCCTTGAGAGCCAATTCCATCCTGACCAGGAGTCCCTTAGACAGGAGCACCTTGAGCAGCAACCACACCTTGTACAGCAGCACTGTGATCCATTTTCCACCCAATCTAGTCAATTCTCTAAATCAATCATCCCAATAACTCTCAGTGGAAGCACCAGATGTCGCTGCGAGAGTCTTTCTTGAGGAGGGCGGACCTCCTGACTGTAATTGATCAGAGAAACGACCTAAAGGGAAAATAGGTTGCTGCTGGCGATGAGATCTCAAAATCCTGCTTCTTGCCGCCACCAATTACAAAACAAACACTCAAACAGACACCCAGCAGACACTCAGGTGCACAGATAGATCTTTTAGGATTCAGAATAACTTTATTACAGTGTCAACTGCACCATCAATTTCTGCACCATCAATTTCTTCAACCATAAAATCTCTCTCTTCCTTTCTTGCGCACGTCTCTCTACCAAAATCTGTCAAGTTCACCTCAAACTCGGTCTAGTAGGTGAAATTCTGACCCCTAACTCTTATTCCTCTCATTGCGTCAACCTCTTAGAAATTTGGTTCCAAGACGATCAAAAGCTTCTCACAGACCATCAAACCGATCTCCGCTCAATAGATTGCCTGTTCGTTTAGAAGGTAGCTCTGCCTCCAATCTGTATATTAGACAAAGTTTTTGCTCCTAAACTCTTGTCTATCCCTTTGCGTCGATCTCCTCACCGAATTCTCTCAGAAATTTCATCTCCTCAACCCCCAAGCTTCTCCTGCGCGTCCCGACGGCTTTCCCTCTGCTCACTGTAAAAACAATTCTATCTCCCGCGGCCGCAGGTTAATTAACCTAAAAGGTAAGTCCCCAGCTAAGCTGCCCCCTGTTATCCTTATAAGCAGAACTACTTATCAGAAGCAGGCCCCTAGCTAAGCTGCCTCCTATTGTCCTTACGTACAGAACCTTAATTACTAAACTGGCTCCTTTTTTAATAAAAGCTTCACAGTTATCTTTACAAAGCCGACTACTTCATTACTAAAGGTCTCACATCTTTCTTTGCCATTGTTAATCTGACTCGATGATTAATTAACTGATTAACAAAAGTTTCCGGTGCTCTTGATGTCATCCTGAATATACCACAAGCCATCTAATGTAGACCGAAGCTCCTACACTTATGGGGCTACCCCACAGGGCTTACAACCCCCCCATATGCGCACCAAGTATCTCATATGATATATTCACGATGGCAAGCGGAGGTTTAGATCAGGAAGCTCACGATTAAAAGAGATACCGGTCTCCCGTCCCTAGATATGCAAGACGTGGTTGCATATCTAACGTAGACTCCCTTCTAGGAGGCCAACATGTCGGAATAGGAACCTGAGGCCAGGAGAAATTGATCCTGAGACCACTTTCTCCCTAGGCAGGCGCCCTATCACTGGGATGGCCTTTGGTTCCGTTCTAAAAGCATTTATAGTATGTACATATGCTTTTACTGAAGAAATTTTTCTGCAAAGTCTTTATTAGTCTTTCCTATGCTAACTTCTCTATACAACTCCGTTTTTAATGAATGAAGAGTCAAAACTATAGTACTCATGAACAGCTACACACTCACACTATCAGATTGAGAGTTCGAGTCACGAGCTAGAATCGACAGATTTCTCTCTTTCGCATATTTCTCAGTCTAAAACCCGTACTAACTATTGCTTAAAACACTTTCTATCAAAACTGGAAGCATGAAGTCGCTCTCCTCGTCAAGCTTTGCATTCTGATGTCTTTCGACCCCTTTAGGGTGATATTCCAATCCAAGCTAGAGAGCAGCTTGCCAAGCATAGCCCCAGCTTAGCTCCTGCCCAGCTTAATAAGCTAGGGTGTAGCTTCTTGAACAAATGCTGGTTGAGTGTCTTCTGAAGCTCCATTTCATCATGTAGAATGTCACGCACTAAGACAACGGTGAGCGGAAACCGAGCACCAAAAGAGACAAGAGATTACCACATGATCTAGACCAAAGCCTCCGGGCCGAGCCAAACACCAGATGAGATAGAAACGAAGTCACGTAGTGTCGAAATCAAGAAATCCAGAATACCCCGAGCACGTCAAAAAAAATTGACCGCAGCCAACACCAAGAAACCATGAGCCAAAGCATAACACCAGAAGAGGCAAGAGATAACCACAAGATCTAGACCAAAGCCCCCGAGCCGAACCAAACACCAGATGAGATAGAAACAAAGTCATGCAGTGCCGAAATAAACAAATCCAGAAGTCTCGAGCACCAGAAAAAGAAGTGACCACAACCAACACCAAGAACGTATGAAGCCGAGCAGCAGAAGAGACAAGAGATTACCACAGGATCTAGACCAAGACCTCCGAGCCGAGCCGAACACCAGATGAGATAAAAATGAAGTCACGCAGTGTCAAAATAAACAGATCCAGAATACTACCCTTTAGACCGAAAATGTGAATGCATGCAAACACAAAACACCAAAAAGTACTCGATAGCACTGTGATCATGAGCACCAAGATCGAAAACGAGCGCAGTAGACAGCATACTATAAATTTCAATACATCTGCAACGAAAGAACTTAGGTCAGGAACTCCGGAGGTGTTGCAGAAACTTAGGCCAGGAACTCGAGAAGGCACTCCAAGCTACTGACACTCAAACGATCAAAAAGTATCCTCTGACCATGACTCCTTTCTGCCACCTTCTGACCGCACTTTCCACCTGTTGGGAAGGGCTACAGTGACTTCAAGAAAAGACCACGTGGTCTTACCTCATTTTATACCCTCAGGGGTGGTTAAATACTAAATAATCAAAAATATCGCTGATCCAGGGTAACATAAACTAATACTGAGTGTAATAATTTATCACGTAGAAGCTACCTGGCACAATAAAGTCAACTGCAGCTAGATCATCTTTCCATCTCCTGCAACATCAGTTATTTACTTGGTCATGCCCATGCGCCGATCTTTTAACTTGACCGGACCCTTGCGACAAAGACGTAACTTGGTCAGGCCCATGACTGACTACAGTATGTACTCAAGTGACACATCGTTCTTTATGTACATGTGGTATATACATGTGATTGCGACAGGATGACATGGAGTGAGTGAGAAGGTCTGAACGTGTTGTACGAAATATAAAGATTTACTGCAAACGTTTTTCCATTCAAAGTGAACACGAGAATCACGAACACTATGTGGACTCACAGTCCAGTCAATTTTCATTTATGATCATTTTGAATCAAAAAATCATCGTGTTAGTCATGAGTCTGACTAAGTTACATATCTGACGCAAGGGTCCGACCAAGTTAAAAGATAGGTGCATGTGCTGACCAAGTAAATAATTGCTTGTAACGCACACATCTCCCTTTTGATTATAACATCCCCTCCCTCGAGGATATAGTCTGTTGACTCTATTCAGCGTGACCACATATATGTGGATGACTGGATTCAACCTTCTTGTGTCAATAAGTGAGAAATGGAGATATCAAAGCATACCTCTCGCATTCATCGGAAATCACTGGAGCGAATTTGAGTGAACATGAAAGAATCCAAGCTAGCACTTTTTGACGCAATTCTGCAGAGTTCTTCATGTCAGTGTAGAAAGCTGTTCCTTGCATTGCCTGCCTTCACTCATTTTAGTATCTTCCTCCTAGTTGCAGTATTTTTTTATTTTTTATTTTTTATTTTTATTTCAAACGACCACAGTCGGTCGGTACGTAGTTTATTAGTAGGCTAAGGGTTTAGTATCTTTCTCCTAGTTGCAATATAACCCTTCGACGACAGAAGACTATCATGTTTCAAAATAAAATTGATGTGTCCCTTGTGTATTCTCCACACAACTCGTATGTAAACTTGGATTAGAAGTTGAAGGAGAGTCCCTTGCTCTTCATCCTACCCCTGGTCTACGCCATAAGGGTTCATTAGTAATGATTCGAAATCTTTTTTCGTTCTAACTCTCGAAGATGTTTCCTACTCAAAAGTTCAGAATCAATCTTAACGTTATCCAATTTATATTCTGCAAAACTTTCTGTTTCATTACAAGTGAACAAGTAAAACGAAATTCCACATCCGCTCGTGGTCATCAATCAAATACATCAGTTTGGGAAGTTTTCTTCCGAGCTGCTCGAAGAAGGTTACCACTATAGAGCTCAAGAGCCCAGGAGCCAAGGCCCAAGGTTGAGTGTACACTTTTTTCCTCCTTGTGTAGGTGTTTAATTAGGGTACTAGAAGATTCGGACCTCATCCGACAACTTCAACTCACTCCAACGTCAGCCTAGATCTGGCATCCCGTGTAATGTGCCTCAGCAACTTTTCTGAAAATTGCAGGAGAAGTAGAGGATGTGTCGGATAATTTCTTTCTCGAACTAATAAAAAATAAAAAATATTTAAAATTTATTACAAATCACGTCAATTGTAAAAAAAGAAGCCAGCAAATTACAGATAAACAGGGAATATTTTTCCTCACAGCCTTGTACAGTAAATTTCGATTTTTTATCAGAAAACTTTTAAATATTATAATAAATTATTAAAAAATTTAAATTAATTCATAAGTGATATATATTAACCAGTCTCATATTAACCAACTCATCAAAAAATTTAGATTAATTCATAAATGATATATATTAACCAGTCTCATAGTAACCAACTCATCAAAATATAACCCATAAGTAGAGTCTCATAGTAACCAACTCATCAAAATATAACCCATAAGTAGAGTCCTGGTTGAGAAGATAAGTCCTGAGCACTTATTGTCCAACCGGGCCGTTTCCAAAAGAATTAATTAATGTACACCCATGTACACTTCGAAGTGTACATTGGTGAATATCCTCTCTTGGTATAATATAGCAGGGAAAACCTGGGGTGGGCCTGACCCACTCTCGATGAAGAAGACTTGTACGAATACTCATTCAAAGTCAACCGCCGCGAACAAGCTTTCTGACACAGCTACAGCCAGAGTCTCCATTTGCTTTTCTACACCCAGTCCAACCATATCGAGGACTCTGGAGTCCGGAGCACTCCCCCCAGTAAGAGGGACTCGGACGCATCGACTTTTGAGCTAAGCGTGCTTTACCTCGTGGTGTCCCACAAAACGACGGTCAGGGTACTGAAAATAACGGCATATGGCCCATCTCCTCGATGTGCTGTTCAAATTGATCTTAATCTCCAGTGGTGAATGTTGAAAGAACAGTTTCATCCTTCCTTGTCCACATTCTAGTGTCTCCTGCGTATGTCCTCGCCTGCGGGATCCCGTCTCTAATGCTCGTGGCATCGTCGTCTGCAGCTCGAGCATAGCATTACCGTCTACTGTCTGCCTCGTAAGGTGCGTATATTTCCTCCTCACTGGGAGTGCTGCCCAGTCAAAAGTAATGAACCTTCGTGGGATCAGCAGGCTTCGCTTCCCGACGATGGTGGATCGTAATCACGTGGTGGTGATCTGACGTTGCGCTCGCCCAAACGATATCGTAATCTCCCGCAAACATGTAGCGTTGATAATAACTGTCAGTGCTGACATGATCGCCTGCACACATTTTTCGTTAACAGTGCCACTTTCTCGCTCCTCGGAAGTGTGGAACAAGACTGAGACGGTGTTCGATATGCTTTAAGCATAAATTTTCACTATCTTCAAAGAAGTAAACTTAAAATTGGTGCAACGACCTAAAAAGCAAATAGCGCATGGGCGGAGTCAATGTGCTTTGAATGATTCGCTCTTTTACCTAAACTCGTGTCAACGCTACAGTTGCTAACTACTTCATCATTGTCAACGCTACAGTGACTACTGAATAATGTGACTACAACCTTCGACAATTAAACTGTGAGATGGGGTGACGGAGAGTCCTTCAGCAAAACAAGATTCTCTGTACTCACTCGAGACCTAAAGAAACTGAAATTGTCAGCGGGTTGCGACTGTCAGTTCAAGCTTCGAAGGAGCTTCAGTAGCCGGCACCAGAAAGTCACTTGCCACAGTCTTCTGCTAGAGACAATTCAGCTCCTTGACTGGATAAAGTTGATAGCCATATACTTCAGCAATGGGCGAAAAGAGCACCCGTACGTACATGACAAATGAGAAGGACCTGCTGCTGCCCTCCTTAACTTTCTGTTCCTAGAGCTTGAACGATGACCGAAACGAACGCTAGGGAAGTAAACCATTATGGCTCCACTTGATTCCCAAAAGAACCTACCAGGAGACTGGCTACAGTGTCTTTGTACATTTTCTATCATAGCGTTATCTAGAGTTGGTCATCTTCCTGCGATATGCTTAGACTGTAAGGAGCCAGACTAGGGTTGAGTGTGGACGACAAAATGGGCAACCAACCTCAGTCCACGCCCAGACTGGCCTCTTGCTTTATTCTTTTACGGCGGCCCGATGCTTGAATTGCTTTCTTGACTATGTTGAGTTCTTCGTTTCTCAGCAGCGTCAGAGTTGGTTGAAACTCTTCGGCCGCGGTCCTTTGTCCCGTCGCGTGAAGCGCATCAAGAACTCCTCGAGAAATGGTAAAATCAGGGGCACACCTATCACGAAGATACAACAGACGGCCATTCAGAACAGCAACGTACTCTCCTGCTTCCTGACGAACACTAAATGTTTAATCAAGACTGCGAATAGTCTGCACCCTTTTAGGTTCTAGGAAGTTAACACTAATGTAGGTTTGTAACTTCCAGCAATGCATGTAGAACATATATTCGCACGTCGAGCATGGCATATTTTATCAACGAGCACGCTCTAGCACTTCAGGTAGCACTCAAATAACCCGGCGAACATGCAGGTATAACATATTTATCCTATGCTTCAAACATCTGAAACACTGTGATTGCAAACAATTTCCGTCTTGTCCTTGTAAGAAGACGAGTACAACCGAATGTACAACTGTCATCATGTGACACATGGCTCGTTACGGTGTGTACAGAGTGATTGTTTCACTGGATGTTGAGACAGAAACTGACCCGCTTAAGAGCATTTGGTAATAAACTTCGAGGTAGTGCGTCCACAAGCACATTCTCTCCAAACACTGCAAGACCTTCCTATAAACCTCCATACCAGGTTTCAGATTCTCAGATTTATACCAACCTAAAACCTGCACACAAGAAAGAGGTTTCGCTTCAGACGTTCTCGAAAACGTAGCGACTATATGAGAACCACACAGAAAGCAGAGAGCAAGCAGAAAAGTCAACGTACCTCGATGCACTTTCTCCAATTCTGTGACCTTGAGAAACTACAAATCAAAACATCATAAGTTTGTCTACCAGGTACCATCCCCAGATCTTTCAATTGCTTAAACACCTGCAGTTATACAGAAACCTTTCAGCAAAGGCTTCCACGGAAACTAGACCAAAATACATACACTCCTGGCTTGACTCAAGTTAAAAGTATATTGCAGCTTCCATATACTCCCTCTTTTGATACAGAAGAAGCCAGCAAGAAGGCTGGATAAAGTACCTAGAGATGACGTGTTTAGAAAAGTACTATACCCTCATAAGCTGCTGAATTTTCCCACTTGTACCTAGGCACTTCAGTAAGCGATTGCCGAATCTAGAAGTCGGTAGTACTCCTGCTTGCAGCATCTCCTCAAAGACTTCCAGTGCAGTTACCCAGTCCTTTTCACTGAAATGCAGAGAGCCAGCTCATGTCATACTGCCGTATAGGGTTACTACAGCCCATTACTACTCGACCAAGAGAGGGCACAGGTAATAACAGAGTAACTTCTCGGAATCCTACGTGAACGGGTAAGGTGGGGGGATTACATGCCGCAAGCTACAACGAGCTGTGAATACGCAGCCTCATTCAAATTCAAACTTGCTTTCAGCTTAGACCAAAGCTGCAACGTCTTCTCTGCCTTCCCACACTCATTGAAAACAGAGAAGATAGCAGTGCATGCGACCGCATCTGGTTGTATACCACTAGACTCCATCTCGTCGAATAGAGCAGCGGCAGGCTCCGATATCCCTGCAGAAAACGCCCGTTACCGATTTGTCAGCATGCTTGCTCGTCAACGGACTACTGTAGTCAAGTCATATACACTTTGTACTGGAGAGGCATGAAGATCGTTCACTGAAAGAAGTTTTCCACGCAGAGGTCAAGTTTCTCACCTGCAATCCTGTATGCTTGTATTAGGGATGTATAAGTTACAACATTTGGGGCACAACATGACTCCCTCATTTCGATCAGAGCTGCACGGGCTTCAGCAACCATTCCCTGCGATTACAAGAAGCAGTCAATATCACCCTGGAAATACTGATAGACGAACCACAAACTCCACAAGATTTCCTTTTTGAGGTATTGGAGTTGTTTACCAAAGGGTGGTACGAAGTTGCACATACGGCAACCTGATATCAGGTTCACAGCTGATGCTTGAGGCTCAAAAGTGATTTTCTCCGGATGGTTGCTTAGCATGCCTACTACGTTCGAAGCAAACAATCACATCACCAGGTTACAACTCAGACAACCCGTACCTGCTGAGCATAAGCATGGATGAGGGCTGAGAACGCTTCGACGGATGCGTCAATACCCATGTTAAGCATTTCCTTGAAATGAGTTTGCGCCTCTGCAGTATCTCCAACTTTTGAGGCCCCATGGATGAGGATGCTGAAAGTAATTGAATCTGGAGCAACTCTCTCAAGCTGCATATTTCTGTACAGCTCCTTCGCTTCATGGTACATGCCTCCATTCATGTAGACGGAGATTGCAGTGTTGTAAGCATTTAGATTCAACGAAATCTTGCGTAAACGTGCGGCTTTGAGCACATCCTGACATCTATCGGCCCGCCCACTGCGTCCACAAGCCGCAAGTAAGGAGCATACTGTAATCACGTTCGGCGGGATTTCGTCGTAGTCCATATCTGGCAACAACCGTAAGGCTTCCATAACACGACCAGCAGAACCGTAACCATCGATCAGACTGTTATACGTTACTACGTTGGGCTTTCGTGACCTTTTTCTCATGAGTTCAAACACTTCCCTAGCTTCATCCGGCTTTCCTGACTTGCTGTAGGCGTTAATAAGAGCTGTATATGATATGACATCTGGTTCAAAGCCTGCTTTCTCCAGAAGCTTGAATGTCAGTAGAGCTTCACTATCCATACCAAGCGATGCATAAGAGCCTATCAGAGTGTTAAACGTGACGAGGTTCGGAACCAATCCCTCCCCAACCAGCATCTCAAAAAGTGATTTCACATTACCCACTTGCCCACAAGCAGCGTAGACTTGCATTACCGTCGTAAAAGTAACTAGATCAGGATAGCAACCAACATATCTCATATTCCTCATGCTGTTGAAGAGTTTAATCGCTTCATCATAATTTCCCATATTGTAAAAGCAGCTGATAATGACGTTCAAAGTAATTCGATCTGGTCTGACTTTCCAGTTGAGCATATTTTCGAAGTGCTCGATGGCCATGACGTATTGTTCCCCAACCTTCAGCGCCGTGAGAATGACATTGTGAGTCACAACATCGGCAGCAACACCATCTTTCTTCATCTGTTCATGTACTTTTAGAGCTCTCTCCCACTGACCACTACTTCCATATGCATTTATGAGGTTGTTGTACGACTTCGTACTTGGTGGTACCTACCATCAAAAGTCAATATAAGCGCGCAGTGTCTATGCATCTCAATCGAAACCACGCACTTCAGATGAATATGTGCTGAAGTTAGAACACTTACCCTCAATCACTTGCGTATAACAAAGAATTCCTAGCAGACTAAAATCGAAACGAGAAAGAGACGAATCCCAAAATGAATGATCCTACTATGAAGGCACCTCAGCACGTAACATATCCTCGAACTGATTCTGTGCTTCCCTCCACTGAAGCGCACGACCATGCACATTGATGAGGGCGTTGAAAGTCTCAACATCCGGCTTACATCTGTGGTACCAGGGCACGCTCTCAAGTTAGACCTAGCAAGTGTATACGAAAGCTGAGTGAAAATTTGCCTCGTCCATGAATAAGCGAAAAGCGTAGAAATCAACGTAAATGTTAACAGCATGTATATCTTACAGTGCGCAAATGTCCACATTGTCCTGAAGTGTGAGAAAAGTATCAATATAGATGCTTGCAGATACTTAGCCAATCTTCGTGGTTAATAGACCCTAAATATGAGTTCCTAAAGTCTCAAGGTTAAGCAGGTATCAGACACTGACCACCAACCTCCACTCTTGCATCTCTGAAAAGAGTGAGCGCGCCCTATCGACTCGCTGATGTCGCGCGTACAGCCATATCATGGAATTGTAAATGTCATTTCGCGCCCGGTAGCACCGTTGGTTTTTCATCCAGTTGAACACACGCACACTGTGGTTCAGGGCACCAGTCGCCGTCATTGCCTGCAAGCAGCTGGCTCTTCAAACAATCAGATAGTTTAAGTGTTTATGTTTATCAGAAGTAAGGGATTTAAAATGCTCTCAAGTCCCAAAAGCTCTACACGAAAGCAAAACCGAAAGTGAGAGTGCAGTGTGGAGTCAGAGGAGAGGAGAGCAGAGGGAACGCCTCGGTTTCTACGTACGACTAACAAACTTTCTACACGGCTGATAGAAGCCTTCTGCCGTAATGTGACTGAGCGGGAGTATTTTAGTCCTCTACAGGAATCAGGTGTCAGAAACTCGTGGTCACAGATGCTGCAGCAGGAGTGCCAAACTTCTCAAGGTGGTTGCTGGTCAACACTAGAGAAAACACATAGACTCGTGTATAACAGCAGTTGCATGCGACGGCAAAACACACACCTTGATGAGTGGAGGAAAATTCTTGCGATTGTACCGACCCACCCAATCATTCAAAACGGCATCGATGTCATCCCAGTGATTCAGCTCCAATACTTTGGCTACCACCTCCTTGATGCTCCATCCCTTTTGATCTTCACACCTATCCCTGTACATTCTGGGAACAGGTGCTAGATTCGTGCCTGGAACTTCTCCCCTGGCATTCAATACTCCATAAATCCTGGTAGGTTTTGTCCTGCCATACAATCTTTCTAGGCCAAGAGGCTGAAACCTTTTAACCTTACGTATGGGACTCGCCCCTTCAACTTCAGGCGCTGGAAGCATGCGTTCCTTACTTTGTTCCTCCTCAACCTCTGCTTGTCTCTTAAACAAGTCTCCGACCGTAGAATTCAAAGTTTGTTCGTGATTATCGACGAAATCACCAATTTCAGGATCCCATTCTCTCGATAACTCGAAGCATGTGCTATTTTGCCTGGTGGGGACTCTCCTGGATAAGTTATGGAAACGCAATTCTCCAGCATCTTCTCGAGCTGCAGCTGAGGCAGCAACCAAAACAGGACAACTCTGCCTCTTAAAACCGATATTTGAAACCCTCACAATGTCAACAGGTCCAACCACGTGAAACGCAACAGAAGAACCTCCTGGCCATCCGAAGCTGCACATGTTGTCCTTCCAAAAACACTCCTTCGCGTTCTCGTCAACCTGTCACAAGTATGTAAAACACATGAATTCGAAGTTCCAATGATGGTCCTGAAGAATCTGAACTCGCTAGAGAAAGTGCAGTGTAACAGAGCCAACCAGGAATATCATACCGGAAGCCATCCAGAAGTTGCACCTCACAGTAGAGACTCCGTTCGCCAAGAAACCTGCACGTATGTTCAGACCGGACGAGGTAAGTACGAGCACTCGCAGCAATTCAAACATCTCGACTCATTTCCCCTGAAAATGAGTGGAGACGAAGCCATTTCTGCCATCAGACTTAGACCTCAAGTCATTCTACCAAACAAAAACCTGAAAATCGGCCGGAATTGCACCTGCGATGAAAATCCACAACCAAGATGCCGTCACGCCAAACAAATTGCATTCATTTGTCAAGCTCTCTGAATTCTCACTACCAGATACATGTATGTAATACTGAGACAACTTTCTATGGCACGCTGGAGCGTCAGCAGTTACCGTCCAATTCCTGAACTCTAATTAGAGCTCGGATCTTCTCGTCTGATTAAGATCGTACCAAGCTTGCTCCATGGAGAGCCACTTCTATGGGCAAAGGTGGTCAGGAGATAATACGAGCTGATACTTCCCAACCAACATGATTATAAAGTACTCAACACAACAGGTCGACGGAGGCCAAATATTGCGTATATTCAGAGGAAAAAGCCAAGACATCGTCGTTGGCCGAACTTTAATCTCAAGAGTTAACATGGAAGGACTAGAAAGCACTAAAAATCTCACTTGCCGCGAAGAAAGTGTTGTAGCAATTGACGGCGCAATGCTGGGCTTCTCAGCCACCTGGGATATCAGGCGGCTAACTTATCAGCATGTGGTGGCGATCAAACTACAGCTCTCAATAGCAGTGAGATGACCAACAAGATTATTCACCCGTCTTATCTCACCACCAATTTGAGATATGTGCTAGAACAGATAAATCTTCACAGAATGCTTCCCATCCTAGTTCCTTTCTACGTACACTAAAAAGAAGGTTTTCGTGTCATTATGTTCCTCTCATGGGATCAGTACTATTTCTACCTTGTACTGTAGGTCTATATAACAGGAATGTATACCAAGGTTCAGAGTTTGAATGTTCAACCGTGACGAAAATAGTTCAAAAATGGGAGAAGTTTTAATCAAGGCGTTGATAGAAGAAAAGACTTCCCTTTACAACGATTCTGTCGAGAATCGAACTGCATTACATACTTCACGTTCACTCTCCTCAGCGGTAGACCGACCATGCTGATGAAACAAACTAGAAAACCATACACTGAAAGAAAGACCATGGCACAAGAAACCGAACAAGATACCATGAGAACTGTGGGCGACATTTTCTCCGGCGCAGGTCTTCTAGCTCAGCACAAGCGTGACAGCCAACATCCTGAACGAATTCAGATCATGATAGAAAAACAATTTCTGCAATGTGCACGAAATGTCGAAGCGGCTTGCTGGATCTCCTCGTCCTCGTCCTCACACCAAGATCGCCCAGGGTTTTACTTGGCCACCGCTTAGTTTGGAGATAAGCAATTATCACGACCCACACAATAATGGGATGTTCGAACCCACGACGTCACGAAAGACAAAAGGAAAGAGTCACCACATACGACCACGTAGAACACCACGCAGTCCACACAAGGAGCCACAACGTAGTGTATTCGAGTGCAGAACTGTACGGAGTTGCACAGTTCCTTCCAAGTGAGGAAGGGAGTCAGTGCTTCGTTCCCGGGAGTTTTGGTTGTCGTCTTCTCGTCGTTCCGCTTTTTTCACTGGAATTTTATGGACTAATTTGAATGGACTACCGGAGACAGAAAGGAAGTGAAGAGAGAAGAGTGTTCGATCCATGCATGGATCCGATCGATCACTCCGTGCAAGAACCTTCTTGCAGATCAGTGGCAACACACTGCTGACTGGAGAATCACGGCATAGTGTTCACTCGTTTAGCCACACCAAGCTCGATGATCCAATGTGCGTACCTGTGTGAGGAGGAGGACGAGGAGAACCAGCGAGCCGCTTCAGAATTTCTTCCACCTTTTTCCCGGCGGGAATTCTTTTTTCTATGATCTGAGTCTGGGAGGTTGTGCTGAGCTAGAAGACTTGCGCCGGGCGGGAGGAAATGTCGCCCACAGTTCTGATGGTACCTTGTTCTGTTTCTTGTGCCGTGGTCTTTCTTGCAGTGTATGACTTCCTAGTTTGTTTCGTCAGCATTGTCTGTCTGCCGCTGAGGAGAGTGAACGCGATGTATTTAATGCAGTTCGATTTTCGACAGAATTGTTGTGTGGGGAAGTCTTTCTTCTATCAACGCCTTGATTAAAACTTCCCCCATTTTTGAACTATTATCGTCATTGAAAATAGTTCAATTTGAACATTCAAACTCTGAACCTTGGTATACACTCCTGTTATATAGACCTACAATACAAGGTAGAAACAGCACTGATTCCATGAGAGGAACATAATCACACGAAAACCTTCCTTTTAGTGTACGTTGAATGGAACTAGGATGCGAAGAATTCTGTGAAGATTTATCCGTTCTAGCACATGTCTGAACTTGGTGGTGAGATAAGACAGGTGAATAATCTTGTTAGTCATCTCACAGGTGTTGAGAGCTGTAGTTTGTTCTCCATCACATGCTGATATGCTAGCCGCTTGATGTCCAGGTGGCTGAGAAGCCCAGCATCGCGCTGTCAATTGCTACAATGCTTTCTTCACGGCAGGTGAGTATTTGTGCTTTCCATGTCAACTCTTGAGATTCAAGTTTCGGCCAACGACGATGTCTTCATTTTTTCCTCTAAAAATTTGGCCTCCGTCGTCCAGTTGTGTTGAGTATTTTATTATCCTGTTGGGTGGGAAGTATCAGCTTGTATAATCTCCTGACCACCTTTCGTTCTCAGTATAGTAGCTGATGCTGACTTAGCACGTTTCAATCAGATGAATACAAGGAGATCCTTCCTCGAAGTCCATGAATTCGATGGCAGCTTCAGAGGCTCTAGCGTGCGATACAAAGTTACATCAGTTATTGGACATGTTCTTAGGTTCGCCACTACCGCTTATACACTTGCATATCCAAAATGAGAACTCAGAGAACTTGTTAAATGCATGCAACTTGTTGAGCGTGGCTGAATCACATTGCAGCCTTTTCCATCATCAAAGGTGCAATTTGAAATCGGGATTCATACCTTATAAGGGAGAAGCCCTCCCCGCCCAGCAGTACACTGCAGGGTTCCCGCCAAGCTGTCCCAGGCCGGTACCAATGGAGCTGGGAGGCTAGAATGAAGTAATGACCGTGACCCATCGTGTTTGCTGATCTGAGTTTTGACGTTTTTTCCTGTGGTCGTGTATAGCATTGACTTTCCTCCCAAGTATCAGAACTGGGACACAACAGACCCATTTGACCTCTTCGAGGCTCCCACCATCAAGTCAGAAGCCAACCCAAAGGTACTGTTTTGCCTTGATTGTGTGTTTTCCCTTGATTGCCTTGAATGCGAAGCTAGCTCTAACTTTAATTTGCACTGTTCTGATTTATAGCGCTAAACACTTTACATTCTCCCGAATTCGAAGGCTCTGTAGATTCTGACGACTAGGCTGAATAGTGTCCATTGATCTATCCTTTTTCAAGTATATAGACTTTTATCTTATTTGGCATTTTTGTTCCATATACAGGCTCATGTCTCCAAGCATCTGCAACAAGAAGGACGTTCCTGCGATTATCTTGTCCTTTGGTTGGATTGTGATCGAGAGGGTGAAAATATTTGTTTTGAAGGTCTAACCACAACTTATGCTTCTAAGGTAGTAGACGTTAATGATACCAAACTGTTGCGAGAAAAGAAGTAGCGCTCAGCAATCATTTTGAACTTGTGCCTAGTTCTTGATGGAGTCTTCTCACTAGGCTCATCTTTTTCTGAGTCCTCCGTAGTGTTGAAGCTTCTTGATCATTAATTGTGATCACCAGGAGGTTGTAAGCACTTCAAGGCTATCAAAAATCGTCATGTATGCCGTGAGACTGCAGGCCCTAGTTTCTGCCAAGCCCGCAGTCAGAGTCTAAGTCTTACTAAGGACCTTTCGTATCTGTGCAGACGAGTTAGATGCACAGTTAGGTGTGATTCAGGTTCACACGTAGTGCAGTGTATATCTACCGCATAAAACGCTACGCAGAATTTCACATTGACTTACTGGATCCTGAAAGTAGATAAAGAGACCACAAGTAACACCATCTGTTCTACACCGCAGTCTTCGTCGTACAGGGGGGCAACCAGATGATAGGAACTAGGAAGATATTCTAGGAACTGTGCAATAATCTGAAGTATCTCTGTAACCTGCTGTTTTGACTGTAGGGTAATCTCGAGACTTGCAGTTTTGACGCTATTCTGCTGAATTTCTTCACCTCAGGAAGATATAACTCCTGTGATTTTTACACTTAGATAACACTTTTGCTCCGAGTTACTCCTCTATTGGCTTGTTTCTTTTAAATAAATGTAGCTTAACCAACACTTTTTTTTCGATTCCAGTGATCGATATTGTCGTCCCAGTTATGAGGAGGTTTCCAGCTCCTCGCCAACAGGTTTTCCGCGCACGGTTTTCTGCTGTCAATGAGTCTGATATAAGAACAGCTATGAGCAACCTCGTGGAGCCGAACCGGAATGAAGCGCTAGCGGTTGATGCCCGACAAGAGATAGATCTTAAAGTTGGCGTAGCGTTTACACGTTTCCAAACCCGTTACTTTCAAGGCAAATATGGCAATCTTGACTCCAGTGTTATCTCGTACGTTTGTTATGTCCACCTTTTGCACTCATCGGATCAAGCACTAGGGAAAACCTAGTATTGTCAACGTAGCTATAGCAGCTTCTCTAGAGTTCACATTACGAAGTCGTTTACTGTCAGGTTCCTTTAGCGTAAAAGTTCACGTCATTGCGGTCCTACCCGTATGTGTGTTTCCTGAAGCAGCCGACAGGAAGTTGAACCTGTGAAGGCGCTTCGCAAAGTTAATTTTGGCTGAATTACCTCTTCGGTTTATGATGTGCTAGTTCTTAAAATATGGTGATTTCTTTGCTGTTGCAGGTATGGACCGTGTCAGACACCTACACTTGGTTTTTGCGTAGATCGTCACATTCGAGTAACCACTTTCTCTCCAGAACGTTTCTGGGTAGTGCGACCGCATGTAACCAAGAGCGGCCAACAGTTAACATTTGAGTGGGACCGGGGCAGAGTTTTTGATCGTGAGGTATAGGAGGAAACGACACAGTTCATTTGTTATAACGATCCCTTCGCTTCTAGTATCCCTTAGGAAAGTGAGAGTATTCCGGACCAACTTTGCAGTTTCTGTAGGTAACTGGTAACTTCAGTCATTTTCCGTGCAAGTTGGCCATTGCACTCATAGTGCTGTGCGTGCCGTCGCCTTTGGACCTGGACTATAGACCCTGGATGGTTGGAGCTTATCCACTGAAGTCAAGCTCAATTTCCCTCTCCTTTTTATTTGCTGAAAGTGCGTATGATATGCGTCAAGTTGGAGACACGTCTTGATTTGGGGTGTTTGTCTCCTGCTCCAGATAGCGGTAATGTTTCAGAAGATAGTGATGGATGGTGGCTCCTTCAAAGTAACTGCTGTTAGCAAGAAAGAGGAGAGGAAAGTTCGTCCCAGCGGTCTGAACACTGTCGACATGTTGAAGGTATGTTGAATGCTGTTACTTTCATTGCATTATGCCTTAAGTTGTTTACTCAGGATAGGCGAGATGATTTCATGTGATCTGTACTTAGGCGTGCCTTTTGTACTAAGGTGGCTTCAAGTGCTCTGAACATCGGTCCTCACCACGCAATGCAAATCGCTGAGCGGCTTTACACGCAAGGATATATCAGGTATGCAGGTAACTCGTTACATCCAGGTTGTCAAGTCTTTTCGGCACCTAAACTCATTTCGTTGACATTCCTGTCCATGCCAGGATTAACGTTAATGCTTATGATAGGACAGCTTTGTTTGGTGTTGTCTCCGTAGTTTAGCCATGAGCTGCTTTCGGGCTTCAACTTGTCGCTTTCCAGGGTCAAGTATATGAAGAAACCTTTGCGAGCGGGCGCTAGATAGGCGTTCGCTTGATTAGAGAGTAGAAATTAGATCTTTGTTTCAACCACAGCTGGGCGGAGCGCTTGCTGTCGAGACCTGTGTCTTGACCCGAACTTCGAGTATAAACTATATCTCATACGTCAAGTGTGTGTGGGTAGTACCTGCATTGCGGTGCTATCCTCATGGACCGAAACATATGTCATACGTCATGATTGCTTTCTGTATCTCTAAGTTTGTTTGACTGCGTGCAAAGCCCAAAGGTGTTGCCGAAAATGAAGTTCTTTATGCTGCGCTTCAAATTACAAGCAGAGGCATTTCAGTTTAGGCCGCAAGTTCAGTGATTTACTTTGATTAAGGGCTCCGAAGAGGATATGTTGATTGAACCGGGTCTTTCTTTCACCAGCTATCCTCGCACTGAGAGCACGTCATATCCATCAAGTTTCGATGTGCGTGGTGCGTTATCTCTTCAACGTAATCATCCAATTTGGGGTGATTATGCTCAGTCGTTGATCACGAGTGGCTCTTATGCTCCTAAGGGTGGGGTGGATGCCGGTGATCATCCCCCAGTAACACCTATGCGGTGTGCCACTGAGGTGGAGTTGGGAGGTGATGCGTGGAGGCTCTACGAGTATGTCACCCGTCACTTCCTTGCCAGTGTCAGCCCCGACTGCAAGTTCATGAGGTATTTGATCTCGTGCATGTGTTGTCATCTGTCTCTCTGTTCAAAAGATATACTGTCCGTGAAGAAGGAAAGATGTAACTTTGTTCCTGACATCTGCAGAACGTTAGACTTTTTGACATCTTATTACCTGGAGCTTGCCAGCCAGTTGATTCCTCACTGTAAATTCAGACTAATGAAAAATCCGGTGTTGATAAATAGACTGAGATGGTTGAGTTAACATTTGCGAGCCAGATGTGCTCCAGTGTTGTAGACTCCAGTAAGAACAATGACGAGTACGCAAGTGGGTTTATGTATGGGACATGTATGAGACAAAATCTGTTGTGGACACTTGAAACCGTCCCCCGGTTACCAGGGCCGTACTACAGAAGTTCTTTACACTCTGTAGAATGTGCTGAATGTAAAGCTGGGTACCTATTTATATCATCCATTTGGGATCGTAATCTCCATAAGAAGCGACGGTTGAAAGGTCGAACCGAGGGGTGAATGTGTGCTCGTACAACGCCTCGATCATGACAGTGTAAACCTGTCATTCCGTGTTGCCATGGAATGCCAGTGTAATGTGGAGACTGTCCGCTGACTCTCGACACAGTGAGAAGCTGTAAAACTTTGAATCAGATTTCCTCAACACAACTGCCAGAAGGTGAATGTCCGCCGAGTAGTTACTCGTATTTACTGCGTTGTTCTTGTACGGCAGGACAAAGGTTCTCCTCTCAGCTGGAGGCGAGAATTTCTCTATAGGCGGGAGAACGGTTACATCTCCTGGATTTACTTCTTGTATGCCATGGCTCGCTATTCCTGATGAAAATCTTCCGACTTTCTCCGTGGGAGAAACTATCCGCTGTGGAGAAGTAGAGCTTTACCAGGTATGTATGATCTCCCGGAACTGAACAGAAACTCCTGGACCGACAAGCCACGGATGAGTCGGAAAAGTCTTCAACTTCGGTCGATCACTTCCCCTACTCATCAGAAGCCTAACCCTCTCTGTTGGGTCCTGATAAAGTCAGAGAGCTGGTTGGGGTGCATGTGAGGGGAGGGTGTTCCGCTGCATGCTCTGACTGTATCTATGTTGTAATCAGGTTTCTGAGTTTACACCTACTCAGTGCCTATACGCATCAGTGACCCTGTGGCAAATTTCTACCTCTATTCTCTTCTCTTTCTTTGCTTCATATTCTATGCTTGCCACTGACGATCTTCATCGTTCTGTTTAACTCCTGCTCTTTCAGCTCATTTCCAGTTCTTTCGGTTAGGCACTTGATGTTGCTAGAATCAGTCACCTTGCATTTTTCTCTGTTGGGTGCTGATGAAGTCAGAGAGCAGGTTGAGGTGCATGCGCGGGAGTGTGTTCTGCTGCATGCTCCGAGTGCTTATTGTGGTAATTAGGTTCTTGGTGTACACCTACTCAGTACCTAAGTGCATCAGTGATGGACGGGCAAATACAGGCTCTTCTTTTACTACCTCGTCTGCCTTCTCCTCTATTCACTCACTAAATCCGTGCTCCTCAACTCCTGCATTAGATTCTATGGTTATCGGTATCTACGTTCTGCTTGGATAGCCTTCTTGGATAGCCTTCGTTTCTTGCAATGGATTCTATGGTTCGGCGCTATCCACGTTTTGATTTGATAATATTCGCTTCTTTCAACATTGCAGTAGACAAATCTAGTTTGTCTTCATTTCTGCATGGGGGTCTGCATTTAGCCTTTGAAGCATACTGCACTTGTTCTCTTTTCATTGTCTAATCGAATTCGACGACATACCGAGGGAAAACTATTCTGGAAATTTGCTTCGCACTAGACATTTCCATCGGCACACCCTCAGGTTATAAAACAGTTCGCTAACTCCGCTCGGCATCGTTAGCGCACATTCGGCCCCTAATTGATTCTCACTGTGTACTTGGCTGGTCTAATTGCGTGATACCCCTATACTAGAGAGTGGTCCTTGAGCATATCTGCCATTCTCGACGACGTATGAAGATAACTCCACTTGTCAGTTTAGCGCACATTCGGCCCGTATTTGCTACTTACTATGTACTTGGCCCCGTATCTACCTCTGTACTAGAGAGTGGTCCTTGATAAAATCTGCCATTCTCGACGTATGAATATATGTATGATCTCTTGCTCACTAAGTTTTTAAGGTACTAACTAATATTGTCACGAGGTAGTGGAAATCGTGAAAAAGGTGGAAATCGTGACTTTCGGCTGGGACGTCGCAGGGGCGTACATCACCACCGGATTACCTTACAGAAAGTGAACTTATCTCATTGATGGAGAAAAATGGAATAGGAACAGATGCATCGATTCCTGTCCACATCAACAACATTTGCGAGCGGAATTATGCACAGGTTGGACGTCTTACCTTTTTGGCTCCTGTAAAGTGTTGTATTGCTCTTCTTTATGGGTCTGTTTATCTTTCTTTGCCAGTCGGATTAGTTCTATATGCTGTTTTCGAAGTTGGTGGGACACACTTCGAACAGACTTCTGAAGGCAACCACCGCCCCAGCCCGAACGTTAACCTCTTTCACTCCCAGTGCACCGGCTCCGATTGTCGTCATTACTGTCAACAGACAAGCTGCCTTTGCAGCTCGGAAACAAAAGTGTCAACGGAACATATACCTGCTGCACAAGATACTTGACATCGAGGGAGTCGTCGACATTCGCAAGTGCCTCGTGTATATTCTCAAGGTGGTCGGGTGCAGTAGTTGGTGCCTGAGCAGAGTTTCACCTTTGGATGATGGTTAATGATTCAAGCTACGCCGGACCATTTGTGCCTTATAAAAGTTTGAACGGGTACTTGAACAAATTCTGTCCATCACCAACCGGGTTTTTGGTTTTCAGAAAAGTTGCCGCTGATTTTGTGCGTTGTCGTATGCTAGGTACAATCTGGACGACGATTGGTCCCTACTGCACTCGGAATCACTCTTATTCGAGGCTATCAGTATATCGATGTGGACCTGTGTTTGCCAGACATTCGGCGTTTTATTGAGCAACAAATGACTTTGATTGCCAAGGGTGATGCCGATCATGCTGCAGTTGTACAACATTCTCTTCAAGAGTTTGCCTCAAAATTTAAGTACTTTGTTTCGGAGGCAAGTACGACAAACCATGTCACCATTTTCTTCTAATGCTAGATTTTGAGATGTTGCTCGCTTCAGAGTAAAGAATCATTGTAATCGTACAAAATACCCTTGATATTTTGTATGATATTGACAGCTTTACGAAGTGTGATCAGTCCCCGTGTTTGATAAGAGAGATATGACACACGAAAGGTGGCCAGAGATGTTTTGGCCGGAGATGTTTGGCTTGTACGACCTCACGCCGTTGTTTCCTACACGGCTCGTCCAAAAACCAAGTGTTTCGATTTTCGTACGCGGAAGGACAGCGCGTTAAGTTTCCGGTGGTTTAAGGGAGTTGCCACTCCTCTCACTTGCAAGACGACTTCTGCTTAATAATTCTACTTACTGCTGAGGCCTGGGTGCAGATTGCGCGCATGGATGCGTTATTTGAGGCACAATTCTCCCCTTTGGCAGATTCAGGCCGGTCTCTCAGTAAGTGTGGTAAATGCGCCCGGTATATGAAGTACATTTCAATGCGGCCATCACGACTCTATTGCTCGACGTGTGAAGAAGTTTACTCCCTACCTCAAAATGGTCAAATCAAGGTAAGAGTGAAGGTGATATTCACCATCATGTCGTCTCTTCATTTGCTTCAGCGTTTCTTGTGCTATATGAAGAGATGGAAGTTGGTCTGACTGGTCATTAACGGAGGGTAGGAATCTTGTGTCGCAGTTGTACAAGGAGCTTACATGCCCCCTCGACAACTTTGAGTTGGTGTTGTTTTCCTTGGCGGGTCCGGATGGGAAGTCCTATCCTTTATGCCCTTATTGCTACAACCATCCTCCGTTCGAGGTGGCAGGGAAAGCAAAGGAGCCTGCTGGGAAGGCTGGTGGAATGCCATGTATGCTTTGTCCCCACCCGACCTGTCGCCATTCTGTGGTGAAGCAAGGAGTGTGTGCCTGTCCTGAGTGCGATGGGACTCTCGTGCTTGACCCGGTAAGTGGCCCCAAGTGGAGGCTGGACTGTAATAAATGTAGCTGTCTGGTTTATTTGCCCCATAATGCCCACAGGATATCCACCACGGACGACAGGTGTGACGAATGTGGCTCTACCATCTTAGAGGTTGATTTCAACAAGAACACGACACCTCTTCCTGGCGGCGCGACACTTCATAGCGCTTGTGTTCTTTGTGACGACCTTCTGCACTCACTTATAGAAATGAAACATGGGAAGTCTTTCTCTAGAAGGCCAGGCGGACGAGGAAGGGGAAGGGGCCGCGGAAGAGGACGTGGACGAGGGCGCGGTAGAAAAGGTAAAGATGATCTTCTTAGTTTCCGTGACTTCTGAGGAACACTTTTAAAACCCTCCTGGTGCTGCGGGTATTTATTTGGACTCCTGTTCATCAGGAGCCGGCCATTTCAACTGGAAACGCCTGCACCCTGGAACTGCCTGAAACACTAATGTCTGCCTGAATAGAAATTGAAGGTCAAGAGATAAATATTCGACATTCCTTTATCTCAAAAGAACTATCTCTCGATAATCTTCATTTTGATACAAACAGTGTGGGATTAGAACCTTAGACGGGATTGTACTCTCTGTTTTAGAACCAGAGATTTAGGATTAGAGCTAGAATGCCACTTACTCACATAGTCACGTCATTTGTCCTCTAGCATCTATGCACGCACCAGGGGTTCAATCAGATATCTAATACGTTTGAAGACGTAGAATTTCGTGTACCCACGCATAAAACGTGTAAGTCTATAAGTACTCACACCTGTGATTCATTACAAATCGTTAAAACAATTTCGTAAAAGTATCGACCATTCGTGATTGGAAATATCCAGTGGACATACCAAAAAGCTCGATTATTGCTATGCGTGGGCCTAGGAAAACGACGATAGTGACAACAGGAATGGGATTATTTGTCGTGAAGTGTATCTTGTTAAGAAGAGATAATAGACGGAGTCCCTGTGAAATCCGGAAAGGGTAAACGACCGGAGATTATATCACGAAAAATCTCTATACACATACCTACATTTCCTCTTCTCGATTTGTTAACTGAATCAACTTATCAAAATTAGAAACAAGGCAGTGAAGCCTGCGTAAAATCTTTCTTTTTCTTCAAAGAGTATCATTTATCACATGGTAATTTAATCTGGAGTATCCTCTTCCTTGCAAACACTGCGAACAATGCTGGTTTGTTTCGAACTGTTCCCCCGCTCGGTGATGGGCGGGTCGAACTACCACGCTCACACGGCGCAAGTAACTGAACTGCAAAAATTGCTACGGTAAGACTCGAACTATAATTCCAGTGACAAATTCATCGTAATCTTCTCGTGGCTACAGGTCCGCCATGTGGAGTCCAGTGGAGTTTCGTTAGGTCGATCGACCAGTGAGGTTGAGCTCCAACAAGCTGCCAGGTTAAACAATGTCAGAATCTCCTCCCTAAGCCAAGTCCGCATCTCCTGCTTTTCATCGGCAAATTCTAGCACGAACACTTCGCTCGCGTAGCGTAGCATAGAGAGAAATGGACAAACACACCTTCAGGTGTTCGTCGACTGTTTTCGGAGATACGGAAATGATATGCTGACCTTTCCAGTATCTGGGGAGGACACGCACGTACTACAAGCTTCAGTACCGTGACCAATTGCAAGGGAAACATCCTTATAAGCCATCCTTACGTACTACGAGATGATAGTTCCAGCACAAACCGTACTTGATGAGGTTCAAGGACTGAAGGGTGTTGATAATGTCGTCGTTACGAATTGCGGTCATTGAACTCAGGTCCTGGACATCAAGAACGGCGTGCAACCATTCAGTAAACGCCGAACTGAAGAGTCCATTCCAACGGCAAAACCAATTAACTCAAACTACTCAAACTACAATATCCAAGTGTGGAAAACAGGAGCCACTGGACCGGATTCTATTCGGATTTTGATGTCCCCAGACACGGACATGCTTCGTGCTGACAAGACTGGGTCGTTAGCAGGAGCTAGGCAAAACTGAAGGCAAGCCGATCCTTACCTTTATAGACAGGTTTCCCCGATGATCCCGCAGTATCTCCAAAAGAACTCTAGTCCAGTAACTGCGGAAGCTAACCTACAAATCGCATCCACGTACCAACACTGATAAGCGATCCTCAAACCGTGGCGAGTGAAAGAAAATATATCAACATAGCTTTTAGATGGAATGACGACAGTGTACTGATAAACGACGGACCGATCGGCCCATCGAGCGCTGTGAACTCTGGACCTTGGACCTTAGACTATCGACTAGGAGTAATGCCGCCTCGCCAAACCGTGGACTGTGCACATAGTAGAAAATAAGAAACACTGATACGACCGACTTCGGAACCTTCACATTCCCTTTGACCCAGGGCATAGACAGCCTTCGAAATGACTATGAAACCACGCACCAGGCTTCAATCATGACTACAGCGACACCAACCTCGGCATACCGTCCATGTAACAACGCTGTTTGTGACTCTGATGTCTATCAGTTATTAGTCTATCAAGCGAATGATGACGTGGTATCGGCCGTTACCTGACCCAAATCAGAAAGGGGTCGTTCTGGAGTCCCCACTTTATTCTCCTTCTTGGACAATTCGTATGCTACATCACCAAGACACTGACAACGCTATCAGTGACTGGTTTAAATGACCTCGTTAAGGAGTCCAAGAGCTTGTAGGTCAAGGATTGATAAAACGTAGACATGTATAAGGTGGATAACAAAGATATTAACAGTTCACTGACAAGAATCTACAAAATTAAACGAGAAACATGATAACCAGAGTTGATGGGAAAAGACGGAATACAATACACGTCCTACTTATGAAGGTCCACATCTTGTAGCTCATAATCCTGCCGGAATGATACCAGGAAGGTATTTCACTATTATACATAACGGTCTCTGCGTATGGCAGCACTTTATTATACTAGGCAGCGTATTCACTGTTATATAACTTCCTTCTCGTCCATCCATATACTGTTCACCATCATAAATATGTAAAGAAGTGCTGAAGGATATTATTACCGAAAGAGATGAGAAAGCGACCATATCCTTTTCGCTGAAACGGTGGAAGAGTTAAAATACAGGCCAGATTGTAGTCTTCCGCTGAGCACTTTTCCTGCAGGGAAAGCACTTCTTATTTTCTCGAAGCCGAGTCAATAGCGCGGGCACTTAAGCCAACCATTAGTATGCAAACGAAGGTCTCCGAAGACGCAAAACCTGCCCTCGGTAAGAGGATCAAGTAACCGAGAATGGAACACTCTCGATTTGTATTGTCATTTATATCTCCAGGTCCTTCCGTTTATACCCTTAACTGTCGGATTAGAGCCACTGTCGGATTAGATCTAATAGACTGCGTATTCAAAGGACTAATCAAGAGCCAAATCCCACCGCCAATTACTGCAATCTAGAGGCATGCGTCTAGCTCAGACTCTACCAGACGGACTTTTTGTTTTGACTATCCTGAGTTAAGCCCCATGGTGTAACTGGATTGCTCCAGGCCAGAAGCTCTAGAAGTAAGAAACAGTCGATCCTCGTGATTAACCAAGCCTACAAAGAACATCAACTCCAGCACTCCTTACTTCGCACATAATGCTACCAGTAAGTTTTCTATGAATAACAAAGCTACCGAAGGAATATACCTTCGAGAAATAGCCGACCATATGGTGCCCAAACTCATCATACTCCGTCAAGATGTAGAATAAAAAAGCTTCAACGTCATAGTACAGAGTCTTGTGATCCAAAAATAACTTCGCCAGCAGACAAAGATTCTGCATGCCAAGAAAGAGATTGCGTAAGGAAATTTATGTCGCTTCGCACTCCACTGGTAAGCCATACCACCATCTGATAAGAACTCTGCGAGCAAACTATTCTCAACGTCCTACCTGGATCCCCTTTACATTCACTTTATGGGCTAGTCGAGGGTCATCATCTCTAATAGATGGATGATCTCTCAACAAGAATATTCTAAGGAATACGCGAATTTCACTGGCACCTAGCGATTGGTAGAGACTGAAAACTCGGTAACAGTACAGGACAGGCAAAACCATCGCTGCAGAGACTCAAATCGGTACTCGAAATACCACAACTAGACTCACACAACAACCTTGGAACCTTCGGTACTAGAGACGATGAAGTAATGACGGTATTACCTCACGTCGCGCAAGCTAAGCAAAACACACTGACCGGGTGTAGAGAGAGAAACGGTGCAGAATGGAGGCATCTCCTGACGCTGATTATCCCCATTCGCAAAATAATTTGCGACTGGTGAAAGTACACACCTGACAATACATTTTGCTCTTTCTACCATCCACTTCAAACATGGAAAGATTTTGAGGCTTCCCCCTCCCTGCTGCACCTCTCGTCTGATTACTTGTCGACGGGTCGTCTGCCTGAGAGGCCAAATCTCCTCTAGAGGTCGTATGATAGATTTCATCTCCTGGTGGATGCCTCAGCTCGCACTTAACCTAGATCAACATGACGGAACAACAAACGTTGACCACCCACAAACGGATACACTATGAAGATATCTAAAGTTCACGACATACTAGCTGCTGATAACAAATCCAGCTGAACACGGTTTTACAACTCAAATATAGCTCTTTACCTTGTGGCGTCCGATGCTCTTTTTCTTCTTCATATACTTGAGGCAAAATTCACAGATGTAAAGTTTGTGAACGTTTGCGTATTCCTCGGGATACGGCGAAAAATACCTGATAAAAAATAAACAAGACTGAGAACCCAGGACTCAACGATCACCACTCAACATAACTGCACATTTATTTCCCTCTCTTCGCCTTTCTTGCATTCGAAGATTTGAACGACACTAACTGGAACAAGCTCACTGAAGTTTGTATATCGAATATACACACTGCTACTGTATCTATCGCCTCGATGTCATCTCTTGGTATCTCGATGGCATTACACTTGTTCCAACAACCTTAGCTCACTCTGGCGGTGAAATTTCTTAGCTTCCACATGACATCAAAACGTTCAGGATGGTGCTTTCATCGAGAGGTGATTCTTACCATGTATCAATCTCGTATTTGCCAAGTTCCACCACCTGCGCAAGATATACCCCGACAGAGACACTCCCCAAGTAACGTCAATGAGCAACTACAGCGGCACGCACTTACAAACTGGAATAGTCGATCCTATACGTGTCAACACGTAGAGCAGGTCCCCCAGCAAGACGTATCCATTCGATCCGAGTCATAATAGAAAGCTATTAAAAGAGAAGCTTATATTTCTTGTCTTGATTTCAGGGAAGTCTTCAATTATTTGACCAATAACAGTCACAAGGTTGAATCGAACTCCCTACGTGATGGTTGCAAGAACATTCGTATGAATGAATTATGAAATCCGAACGCAACACTCCACTGATAAGCAGTATATTACTGCTGTTAATAGACCTTACTTACGTATCTCTCAAAAACTTAACGCAAAGTGTCCAACAAAGAGTTCATTTTGGTCTACGTGGATACCAACAAAAAGGAGTATAGAGGTTGGCAGCGAGATGCAAGAGTTAAACACCTAAGCTTGAGGTATCTCGGCATGACAATGGAAGTACATCGGACGTAAAAACTGAAATAAATATCTCTACATTTGTCAACTTCTTTCGGCGAAGAAGTGTGCCATACCAACTTCTACATCTTTTTATCTCCTCTACAAAAACAGACCCTGAAGCTGCCGACATGCACAACCACAGCCCATTGTATCCTTAGCGAAGTGCATGTTAGATCTTACCTGTATATTTTTAACCTTTGTCTTCTCCTCGTGCTCCTTCTCAAGGGTTTGATCAATTGGTGCAAGCTCCTCTACTCCCTGGAAGAAGAAAAACGCGTAGTTAATGAAGGTGATCTAACTGCTTTATCCACGTAGCGAACCAGTACCAGATAGACTAGCATGCAAGTGCCACGAGGAAACGGGAAGGTTGTATCACCTTTTGCACGTTGTTCAGTTCGTCATATCGCCTCTTTAAATTTCTAGTGAGCTTTCTATCGGATGCTCCTGGAGTATCGAGCTTGTTTTCTCCTGACCCAGGCCCAGCTAAAGCAGGAGTTCCAGGTATGACGAGTGGTGTAAGTTTCTCCGCAATGGACAGTTTGGTCGGGAGGCCGGAATCTGGATTCCAATCTTCTATTCGAGTGTACGATATCCATTCATCTAAACGCTTGTTATCTGAAACACAAATCACGAAAGAAAAAGTTTAGAGGTAGACTGAATACACTGGTTTGCAGACTCAAAGGACTCCATCGTGCTTCTTCCTGAACAAAATTCCTGCTCAAAACAGCAATAGTTCTGTGTGCCGCTCGCCTCTTTCAGGATCAAACATTACATACCAACAGCTTTACTACCTCCTTTGCAAATTTGGGACTTACAAGCATACGAGATGAGGGCAGCTAAAGCATGCAACAGCGAAGGAAGAGTCACAAGCACCATCAACGAATATTTTGCGTACTTGAGTGCTGGTTCTTACTCTTGCAGGAACAAACTCACATTCTAAGTAATGAACATAGTACTCCACACCAGTCTTGGTGTCTCTCCTATCCACAATTTCTGCAGAGTCTGCGGTACAGATAATGGCTGATATCAACAAGCGTTATGCAGAAAATGACAAGGCGACCTACACCAACTTCAATTTAAAATCCTCAGATTGCAGGTGCGACGACTCAGTACGAACAGAGACAATTTCCATGTTATAGAGATACAAGTTCGATACCGAACGGGAACCCCATACAACAGCTTGAAATGCACGTAGAAGCTTACTCTACTGGGCACATACGATAGAAGCTGTCCCAGCTTGCAATGCAGGCCACAAGCGCTCCAATTACATACTTCGTTCTGGGATCTACGGGCACATCATCTACTGCCGCGGTGCAAGCCACATCCGTCATGGGGTGATCCTACAGTACCCAATTCCAACTGTTAAAACGTAAGAACTGCGACCTACTGATATCCCACTCAAGTTTCTATTCTCCATAAGAATCTAGTGGCATCAGCGGTGATACTGGTAACAGGGGCAGGAAAGTGCCTGAGATGGTCCTTCCGTGTCGAACGCAACTAAGACAGAACTAGTTCCTGCAACCTCCACGATATTTGGGGATGCTACTGCCGTTGGTTCCGTAGATCCACTGCCGTTCTGCACATAATGTTGTTCCGCTGAGTACATTAGACCAATGACTATTTAACTCTTCAAGAAGGCGCAGTGCGACTCGTTAACTGTAATCACATCGCTCAACATTGTCTGCAGCAGAGTCCTCTGGAACATGATAGTAATTCCAAACAGCCTTCTTAGATTGCTTGGTGCTTTGTTATTCCGCTCTTCTTTTCGTCCTTATGAACGACGGGGACGGGAGAAAGGGAGGATGAGATCCTGGAATCGAGAGAGACGAGAACGTGGGGAGGGAAGGACAGCAGTTTAGTTGGAATGATCAGTGGCTACATGATTCGAGAAACAGAGCGAAAGAATAAATGTTAGCCTACCGATAGGAACATGGAAACTGAGTACCTGTGAGTGCTTCATCGGTGTTTGACATTTCAACCTATTTAGCACGAAACGGGGAGGAAACATGAAGGAAGAGATGAGAATCTCAGTGAGCACACGGCGAAAACTGTGGTCGAAACTTAGACACAGATTACACTAGAAGACGAGGCACAGAACTGTCATGACCAGGCAGTTCTATCAAAACTGCTCTCCTTTAATATGCCGTCACCTTCCCCGACACCCAGAGCTTTAAAAATAAGAAATCGCCACAGAGACACACTTACTGAAGGAATGTGATTCAGAAGCTTGTGTGATAATAAAGTGCACTGTTTGGGAGACACTAGAAATCTGAAGTGACGTACATGTAAGTAGAAACCATACTGAAACGCCACACAGACAGATGTGACACAAGTAGATACAGTTAGTTGTGTGTGTGTGTGTGTGTGTGTGTTGTGTGTGTGTGTGTGTGTGTGTGTGTGAGAGAGAGAGAGAGAGAGAGAGAGAGAGAGAGAGAGAGAGAGAGAGAGAGAGTATTCATAACGCACTGCATGTCGTATCCGTGGCTGGACGGTGCTAGAAACCGCGATGGGTTGAGAAGAAGAAGTAGAAAAGACAACCACCTGGGAACGCTTACTGAAGTAGAACGACGACTTACCATGTAGGACACTGGTCCTTCCTTCCATGTTTCAGTTAACGAGGATTTAAGTACATCAAACTACATGCATTTTTCTCAGTTGACCATAAAAGGAATTGGACAACAAGGCGCAGCTGCTTTGCGTTTCGACTCCAGGCTGTTGATTTATCAGAGAGAGAGAGAGAGAGAGAGAGAGAGAGAGAGAGAGAGAGAGAGAGAGAGAGAGGTCATAATACGTATGTGTTGGTATCAATCAACATCACGGTAGACACGCTCAAACCAAACTAAAATAAATATACAACCGGGTGTCATCAAGCCCCTAGAAGATCCTGTGGTAGTTGTGAAATAAACATGAATTCTAAACTGTTTCCTGATGACCTTGAACTACTCCTACCGCTCCATCCTAAACGCGCCATCCTCATGTTTAAAATCAAATGCAAGAACTCCGTAAAGTTACATACCGCATCTGGCCCCTGTATATCCTCCATCTCTTGTTCGTACCGCTCCCTAGCTTATGACGCAGAATCACGACTCTTAAAATGCACTTCAGTCACGAGATGACAAAATTCCCAGCACAGTACGAATACCCGCATCGAGCAATCAAGTGCTGGCCATCAAGTATCCAATCGAAGAGTCGTGGTAGTGACCAGTTCCCTTGCAAGGGAAAAAGAAGAAAAAAATCCCATTTGTGACGGCTACGCTAAACCGTCCCTTCTGTTAGGGCACATCATAAACCTGGGACCGCCGAGTTGGAAAGCATCTTCTCAGGCTGCGCTATCAAGATACGGGTTTGATGGGGCTTTCAAACGCTGACCTCAAAGATCAGCAGTTCGTTACAATATCAGCTTGCAATTCCAGACAGTGCTTTCAAACCCTAGCACCCAAAACCCCTTCTTCTCCATCATTCTCTCGTTCTTTTCTCCTCGGAATCTCTCGGTGTCCTGTTTGAGGTGAAGATGATTCCTCACCAGATCTTGAGAGAAGCCAATACTTCGCTGACACCTTCGTTCTTCCTTTCTTTCGTCTTCTTCTTTCTTATTCGAAACCAACATCTGCGTACAGAATGCTGCTCTTCGCCTCTACGTCCCGCGGATAATTTTTAATGAATATCAGGACATTCCATCATCGATGGTTAGTTGAGTTGGTTGGCCGCTACTCCAACGCTACTCCAGTGCGCAGGTGACTGCCTTTTGGCATTTGTCGATTCCACATCGGGAGCCAACGCAAAGATGAATTCCTGCTCTCAATGCAAAACCTTCTCCTCTCCTTCTCCTCCTCCATGTGCAGACTCCACAGCTGATCCAAGTCTTTCCCCCTCCCTTGTCTGACCTGGCCTTCATTTCCAACCGTCCTCCACCAACTAACTACACAAAATGGAGGCAACTTGGAGCATAACCTAACTAAAGTCTGCTATGGATCTTATAAATTAACAAACATTCTCATGGATATTTGTTTGTGTTGATAGACTTTTATCGTAGGCAGAGTTTGAAGTTGAGTGATGATGCAGAGTCGGCAGAGTTTCACCTCCATGACTGATGTGGATTCATTGCACAGATTTTATAGCCTTAACCAATAGACGTTTGGCTGATATTTTGCAAAAGTCGTGATTAATCTTCATCAGTGTACTCGGTAAACTGCGAGCAAGAAAACACCTACTCCAATTCAAGTTGTTTAAGCAGTGATGATATGTTAATCTGACGTCTTCTCTGCTTATGAAATATATATATATATATATATATATATATATATATATATATATCGATTTAATAACTTGAGATCCTAAGTATGTATTTTAGAAGAAAGAAGTATAGGTCATTCTCAACACATGAATCATAGTCAAGAGGTTTCTTCTCTTTTCACGTTGAATATTCTGGCATGTATCTTTCTGCATTTGATTCTCATTCCCGTCATTCCCGTTCTTAAAAATGTATGCTAAGAGCATCTCCGCCAGTATAGCGATAAAAACCTCCTTATCTCTACACTTTTTCACTCGTAAAACCATCTCCACAGCAGGTAGTTAAAACCTCCCCTAACCAGTTAGGAAAACCTTCCCACCGCTGATCTTTACATTAGTTTTTAATTCACTGAAGATTAAAGATTGCAATGAAGACTATAACCCCATATCAAACTGTTTGAGAAACAGTTTTTAGTAGTTTTGAAAAGTTTATAGTATCTGATATTCTTTAGATATCCATTTAAGTAGCGCCGTGGGAGAATTCCTCCCTTAAAGATAAAGATCTTTAACTCTTCATCTGTAAATTAAAAATAATAAAGTATTTATCGTTATATGGATGGAGATGTTCTAACCACCGCACTCCTTAAATGAGTCTTTCAGAGCATCTCCACCGTGGTTCTTACAAAGCTCCCCTAACCAGGTTAGGGGAAACCCTTCCTACCGCTGATCTTTATGAGAACTTTCAATTTAAGCCATTCTCTAAAATTGTGCATCGAGCTCGTGAAATGTTACAATTCTTTTGTTGACGTTCCTATCTATTCTTCTCAATTCAATATATGTATTATGTGTTGAGACATTCGTTCTTTAAAAGTACTTGTTTTACAGAAAAGACTTGTTTAGGATGGGAGGTACCATATTTACTTTAGGTTAAATATTCAATTAAAGAATGTGGTGGGAAAACTTCTCCCTTAAGATAAAGATCTTCATTCTATATCTATAAATTAGAGATAAATACTTATTTATCAGTATAAGGATGGAGATGCTCTAAAGAGTATAAAAAACTCAAACTGTCTGAAAACTACCAAAAGTTGTTCCTCAAACGATTTGAGATGGAGGTTAAGCAGTCTTTATTAGAGCATATCCACAAGAGTTACTTTAATGGTATTATAACTTAAGAACACGGAGATGCCCCTCTAGAGACGATAACGAAATTATATTTTAGTGCCAAGAATGTAAAACAGAACTCCAAACTCAAAATTATAGTTCTTTTTTTATAAGTGTTATTACACTTCGGATATATGTTGAAAAATTACCTATGTACTCTCTTTCTATCCAAGTGAAATCATTGCTGATCTAACAAAGAGAGATAAACTTTTTATCGCGATGGGAAGCTTTGTGGATACCATGGTTTCTTCAACTATAACGTCAGGATAATGAGGAAGTCTCCGTTAGCAGAACTCTATTGGTCCAGTGTGAACACTAAGTTTAACTTTAACTCTCAAGTTAGCTCATGTGCGATGGAATTGCCCTTACAATCTTTAAGTTAGAGAAGCGAAATAACGTTTAAAGAATTCTGTAAATTAAACACTAGCATAAAGATAAGTTTTTCCCTTAACTGGCTACTGGAATCTTTAAAGATCAATATGGAGATGCTCTAAAGTATATAACCTTTACACGGATGAAGAAACTACCAAGTGTAAAGAAGTGTACTCCGGGGTATTCAACTTCAAATATGTAAAGAGAGGATCACATACATATGTCGCGACTCTCATTCTCAAGATCGGACGCAGACGCGAACAACAGAACTCTAGCGGACTTGTGTTAGGTTGTGAACGCTGCGAGTAGAACTTAACGGCTTGGCCGGGAAGTCGGGATCAGATGAACCCTAAGTAGTTCTCTGAACCAAGGTTGGAACCTTGGGTTAGGACATAAGGACCTATCCCAAGAGGACCCCGGACAAACGCTGACCTAAGGGAGCGAGTCTGGGAACGGACCGAAACATGAGTCTGAGACATAAGTCTGAGACGTGGGTCCGAGACGCAGACGGACCATGGTTCGGACGCTGGTCCGAACCACAGGGTTCGAGTCTGGGTCTGGACCACAGTTTCCGAAAAATGACTAAGTGTTGGAGCTCCATGGACGTTTTAGGTTGTGGATAGAGCTACACGTAAGATCTCGAGACGAGTGAGGTATCATTGGAAAGATCTTATCGAGAGCTTTCCAGTGATATATAACACTCCTCGATCTGACCTCCGAGCTGGAAGTTATGGCCGAACCACAATCGGGTTGTGATATAATTTTCAAGGACCAAAGAGGAGGGCGGGGCCGCCGATCCCCATAAGTATATATGAGGGGGGCTCCGTGCCTGGGTGGGCCAGGACAAGTCACCCGACCCCAGGGTTCGGCGGGTGGACTCTGGGGGCATGAGGTGATGGCTGGGCCGGTTCCAAGGCACGTTCCGATCCAGACTTGGACGTCTGGACTTAGGAACGATGTAAGGACTGGGGTAAGTCTAGAGAACGAGTCGACGGGTTAGACCACCGTTCGGGAACCTAGACCCAGACGGACATCACGGACGGTTGGGCCGCTAGGTGTGCTGGAGGTACCGTTTAGGACCCTGGACTTTATGGGAAGTCCGCCCCAAGTCATCTTGTGACTTGCTCATGTTTGGGACCGACCTAGGCGGGTCTAGGTTGAGACTTAGGGAATGCTGAGCTTGATGAATAAGGAGACGGTCCGACTCCGGTCCGGACCAAACTGAGATAAGGTAAGTGGTGCATGGACACTAACTTGTGATTGTGTTTGCAGGTTAGCGGTGTAAAGTTTGCGACCTATTGAGTTAGAGCTTCCGCTGACGCAACAAGGCGGTAGGTGCGCGAAAAGTGGTATCAGAGCTGACGCTTCGGTGAGCGAGAACTTGAGGTAGCGGCTGAAGACTAGACGCTTGAGGAGGGACGCGAGACACGAAGCGGATCTACGTTTCTAGGTGAACACTTGGAACGATGGCCAACGTAGGACAGAGTTCCAAGAGGAAGACCAAGAAACGGGGAGTAGCGACTGACACCGGGACCAGATCGACTCGAGCTAACCACGAGGCACAGTCAGGGGACGATAACCAACAACCTTCGCCCCAACGTCAAGGAAGTCCAGTTCCAGCTGCGGCACCGCTGCAGCAAGATGGAGTCTTGCCAACGGTGCCCAACGATGCAGGCGTGGGAAGTCAAGGAGCCTTGTATGCGAAATTCATCAAGATGATGAAGACCATGCAGGAAGATATGGTCTCTAGGGATAAACGTATCGCTGAACTTGAGGCACGCCAAGGAAGTTCCTCGTCTACCAGGAAACTTTGTAAGACAAATTTTCCGACCTCGTTTACAGATATAGGACGGGCTCGTAAGGTTAAGGATTTCTTAATTGAGTTGGACCTATACTTTGAAGCGCATCAGGCTCAAGAGTCAGACAAAGTGAGAGCGGCGGTTACGTTCCTGAAGGATCATGCGCTTCTCTGGTGGACTGCATACAAGGATGAGCATATTTTGACCGTCTCGGCGCTTGGTTGGAAGGAGTTCAAGGAGTTGCTCGCAAGACGATTCACTCCGAAATATCAAAGGATTCGAGATGGTGTTGAGTTAGTTCGACTGAAGCAGACATGGACCATAAGTGCTTATGTGCGCGAGTTCAGTACTAAGTTGGATTCGTTCTCCAAGTGGACTGAGGAGACCAAGATATGTATATTCATTGGGGGACTCAAGTCAAGCTCGGAGAAGGCTCTTTTTCGGATGCCGAAGCTACCTGCGACAAGTGCCAAACTTTTGAAGTTAGCGGAGTGAATTGGGGACGACGAAGTCCAGCAACAGAAACCCTTTGAACCACGCAGCACGGACAAGTTCCAGAAGAAGAACAAGGGCTTCAAGCGACAGTGGGATGGGGGTGAGAAGGATCGGAAGGATTCTTCTGTCTCGGCAGCAAAGCGACAGCAAACAAGAGTAAAACCTAAGGGGCAAACACCTCAGAAGGGCAATGGCGCTAAGTTTACTTGCTACAACTGTGGCGAGGCGGGCCATATTGCTAAGGGGTGTACGAAACCTAAGGTTAGTAACTGTAGCATGAATGCATTTGTTGCAAAGAACTTGTTGGAGGACCAGATGACTGTGACCTTGAGAACCACGAAGAAGACGCCGGGATTGATGTTTCTACAAGCCAAGGTTGCTAACCGTGATGTTACTTTTCTTGTGGACACAGGAGCGACTCACTCCTTCATAAGTCTAAAGTTGGTGAAGAAGTTGGGCTTGTCTACCTCCAAGGCAGACAAGCCTATTCAGGTGCGCTTTGCCAAGGGCAAGACGTACCAAACTTCTGAAGTGGTCTTGGACGTACGATTTGCGTGTGGGAAATTGGAGTTCACAGATAATTTCACGGTGTGCGAGATGGATGATATCCATGTGGTTTTGGGGAACACTTTCTTGGACAGATTTGAAGTGGAACTTAGGCGGAAACCTTTGAGGTTGAACGTCAGAGTTAAAGGGCGGAAGCTGGGAGTGAGGCTGATCCGAAAGACGTGGAAAATTGACGACTTTGCGGTGAATTTGATCAAGGGCAAACAGATGGACTTCAACGAAGGGGTCATGTGTTTGATGCGGGTTGCAGATTTGATGACGGATGACAGACAAGAGGAAACATCAGGAGACGCGACTAAACTTCCGGAGGTGCTTCACGAAGTGATTAAGGAGTTTGAGGATGTCTTGACGGATGAGTTACCTGCTGAGTTACCTCCAAAGCGGGTGGTGGATCACAAGATCGAAGTCTTGCCAGGATCGGAACCACCTTCCAAAGCCCCTTACCGACTCAATCAAGTGGAACTCCTTGAGTTGAAAAGACAACTCGGTGAGCTATTAGCGCGAGGATATATTCGAACCAGCAAGTCACCTTATGGAGCCCCAGTTCTTTTTGCAAAGAAGAAGGATGAGAAGTTAAGACTCTGCGTAGATTATCGTGCACTCAATAAGGTGACGGTAAAGAATAATTATCCTTTGCCAAGGATAGACGACCTCTTTGATAGGTTAGCGGGCGCAAAGTACTTCAGCAGGATAGACTTGAAGTCAGGATATTATCAGATCTGGATAGCTGACCCAGATGTTGAGAAGACCGCTTGTCGAATCAGATACGGATCGTTTGAATTCGTGGTGATGCCATTTGGACTCTACAACGCCCCTTCGACGTTCACTACATTGATGAACACAATTTTTCGCGAGGAGATGGATGAGTTTGTCATCGTTTACATCGACGACATCTTGATCTACTCCAAAACCTTGGAGTCGCACGCGGAGCAGCTAAGGGTGGTGTTGACGAAGCTGCGGGAGCATAAGCTGTTTGCCAACATTGACAAGAGTGAGTTTGGTTTGGAGCGCATTAACTTCTTGGGACATGTAATTAGTGCATAAGGAGTCGGCCCGGATATGCAGAAGGTAGACGCGATTGTGACTTGGGAGCCTCCAACTACAGTGAAGGGGATGCGGCGATTCTTAGGATTGGCGCAGTTCTACCGCAAGTATGTGAAGGGGTTTTCAAAGATCGCGAAGCCGCTGACGGACTGGACGGGCAAAGACGCACATGTAAGTTGGACCAAGGAGGTGGATGGTCAATGGACGATCAAAGCTATTTTGTCAAAGGCGCCAGTATTGAAGCTGCCGGAGTTCGACAAACCATTTGAGGTGCACATAGATGCGAGCGACTATGCGATTGACGAAGTGTTGGTGTAGGATGGAAAACCTGTAGCGTACGAAAACAAGAAGCTATCTGGGACAGAGAGTTAATGGTCGACTCGCGAGAAGGAACTGTTTGCGGTGGTTCATTGCTTGAGGAAATGACGGCATTACTTGGGACTTCACAAAACCCAAGTGTATACTGATAATATTTTATTCAAGTACTTTGAGACACAAGATCGGGTGACGCCAAAGCAACTACGGTGGCATGATACTTTGGCGCTCATGAACGTGGAATTAATCCACAAAGCGGGAAAGGACAATGTGGTTCTTGACGCCTTGAGTCGCAAGGAGGAATATCTTTCATCGTCAACACATATTTTGTGAGCTATGTATCCAAAGAAGTCAGACTTGGAGAGGTGAATACGTGAAGGTTACATGGGCGATGACCAAGCGAAGGAGTACTTGGAACAACTCAAGCGAGGAGTGAAGTTGCAAAACATGCAGCTAAGACACGGTTTACTCATGTTCAAGCAAAGTCGGGTTTATGTGGGCCAAGGAAAACTTAGGACCAAGTTGTTAAAAGAATCTCACGATGCGCCCTTATCAGACCATAAAGGAGAAAAGTCCACTTTAGCAATGATAGCTAAAAAGTTTTATTGACCCCACATGTAAGATGAGGCTCTAGAGTGAACTCGAAACTCGAATGCCCGTGGTGGTGCATTCGTAGCCTTTATATAGTGAGAGGAATAGTACATGATCAGCTTCCGACCAATGCTCATCTCTCACGCGGATCGCTGATGTGGCTTACATGCAGCCTTAGATCTAGAACAACATCTAGAAGTTCAGAATGAGCCACGTAGAAGGCTCGCTGGAAAGTTCTAGAAGCTTCTTTCTAGAAACTTCCTTCTGGAAGCTTCCCGGCTGGAAAGTTCTAGAAGCTTCTTTCTAGAAACTTCCTTCTGGAAGTTTCCCGGCGGACTTTTGGCGCACTCGCCTATTGGTAGAAGTACTATTTGCTGCATGTATTCTTCGGCCAACTTAGCCGTAACTAATTCTTATACCAAGGACTTCTACAAAACCACTTTCTCCTCTAGTTGATAAGTAGGACTCTACTTATTACAAACCTCCCCCCTTTTAAGAAGCAACGTCCTCGTTGCTCAACTGGTGTTCGAAAGCTTGCACTATGAGTGGGGCGTGTGCAAGATTGGTTGCAGGTTCCCATGTTGCTTCATGTAATGGATAGCCTTTCCATTTGACCAAATAATCTACCCGTTGATGACGAGTCCCACGAACACGTTTCTTTAAGATGCATTCCACTTCAAACTCTTCCTCGCCATCGATAATTTGAGGCAGTGGTCGCGACTCTTGCGAATTGCCAAATTGAGGAGGTCGTGGTGTATATCGCCGTAATAAAGACACATGAAAAACCGGATGAATCTTCATGTGGGGTGGAAGTTCGAGTTGATATGCCACTGCTCCAATTCTCCGGACAACAGAGAAAGGCCCGATGAAGCGAGGGTTGAATTTACGACTGCCGATCAGAGTAAGGTTGGTTGTGGATAACCAAACTTGATCACCAATCGTGAACTCTTCATGCCGACGGTGTCCATCGACATATTGCTTTTGTTGGTTCTGAGCAACTTGTAGTTTCACCTTAGCTTTGTCCACTCCTTGTTGAATTCGTGCAACGAATTCATTAACAGCATCCACTTTGGTGTTGACTGACGACGTCGTGCTGAATCGTGTCAAACTTGCTGGTGTGAGAGGATGTTCGCCGTACATGGGATAAAAAGGTGTTTCACGAGTAGATGCATTGAGGGAGTTGTTGTAGGCAAATTCTACCAAAGGGAGTAAAGTGTCCCACTTCGCTTGCTCCTCCAGAGTAAAGGCTCGTAGCATGTCTTCAATGGTGCGATTGGCTCTTTCGGTTTGTCCATCGGTCTGTGGGTGATAAGCCGTAGACATGGCAAGTTTGGTCTTGAACAGACCAAATAGAGTTCTCCAAAACATGCTCGTAAACTGAGGACCTCTATCTGTTATAAGCACCCGTGATAGACCGTGCTGAGCAAAAATGGTGTTCAAATATATCTGAGCAAGTTGCGGTGCTGAGACGTCTTTCGTGGTCGGTCGAAGATGGATCATCTTGCTAAGCTTATCGACGAAGACGACGATGGAGTCAAAACCTGAGCTCGTCATGGGAAGTTCACACACTAAGTCCATACTAACATGTTCCCAACGTTTGGAAGGGATCGGGAGGGGTTGAAGGAGACCGGAGGATGCTTGATTTGTAGCCTTAATTTGTTGACACATTGCACAACTCCGAGTGTATACTGCAACATCCTCTGCCATCTTGGGCCAATAGAACACTCGTTGGACTGCTTCCAACGTCTTTTCTGCCCCCATGTGTCCTGCAATGGCTGAATCGTGACACTCAGTTAGTATGGTGGTACGTAGTTCTGGATCATCTGGGATCCATAACTTCCCTTCATGGAATACCAAACCATGGTTGCGGGTGATGGTTCTTGAAGGTTTTGCTGCGACAGTCTGTGCATCCGATTTTGTGCCCTCGATCAATTTTGTCCAGAAGTCAGAATTCACCTTGACTTCAGAGACTATGTTATGCACCATAGGCATGCGGGTTAATGCATCAGCAATTTGCTTCTTGCCCTCAACGTACGTGATGGTCATGTTGAATCGCTGCCTCCATTCTGCCCAACGGATTTGTCTCTTTGAGAGATCCTTCTGCGTCTCCAAATAGACTAAAGGTTTGTGGTCTGTCTCGACCACAAAAGCCTTCTCCCCTAGATAGTGCTTCCCATGCTTAGTAGCGAGAACTATCGCCAATTCTTCTCTCTCGGTGGTGTGATAGTTCTGTTCTGCTGGTAACAACTTCCGAGAGAAGTATGCAATTGGATGCCAACCATCCTTCCATTCTTGCTGCAACACCGCCCCTACTGCCGTGCCTGATGCGTCCATTGCTAACTTGATAGGTTTTTTTGGGTCGTACCACTTGAGGATCGGAGCATGTAGTAGCGCGGTTTTCAATGCTTGAAAATCTACTTCTTGCGCTGTTCCCCACATCCATTTCTTACCTTTGCCTAACAGGGCAGTTAGTGGTTGTGCAAGCTTGGCAAAATGCTTAACAAATCTACGATAAAATCCTGTCAATCCCAAGAAGCTCTTAAGTTGGGTATGATCTTCTAGAGCCTTCCATTGTTGGATGACAGCTATTTTATCGGCCATTACTTGTATGCCTTCTGCACTCACTCTATGTCCTAAGTAGTCCACCTCCGTCTTGCCAAATTCACATTTTGAAATTTTGGCGTACAATTTATTTTGGCGGAGTACTTGGAGAACCTCTCTCAAATGGTGCACATGGTCCTCCATAGTTTTGCTATAGACTAGGATGTCGTCAAGAAATACAACGACTGATCTGTCTAAGTACGGACGGAATATGTCATTCATCAGGCCCATGAAGGTGGCCGGTGCATTTGTGAGACCAAATGGCATTACTAAGTATTCGAAGTGACCATACCTTGTTCGAAAGGCAGTCTTTTCCACATCTTCATCAGCGATTCGAATCTGGTTGTACCCGCTCCGCAAGTCTAGCTTCGTGAAGTACTTTGCTCCTTCGAGTTGGTCGAACAAGTCATCCATCCGAGGTAGTGGATACTTATTCTTCACCGTTTGTTGATTGAGTGCTCGGTAATCGATGCACATCCGTAGGCTGTTATCCTTTTTCTTAACAAAAAGGACTGGAGCTCCATATGGTGAGACGCTGGGCTAGATGAACCCTTTTTGTAACATCTCCTCGATTTGCGCCTTGCACTCCTCCAATTCATGTGGCGCTAGTCTGTATGGGGCCTTACAAGGAGGGGTGCTCCCTGGAATCACCTCGATTTTGTGGTCAATCCTTCGTTTTGGTGGTAATCCTGAAGGAAGATCATCGGGAAAGACATCCCCATATTCTGCTATCACTCCAGTCAAGCTGTCTGGTATCTGCCCGTCGAGTCGTGCACTCGGGACTTCTCTTATTAAACCCAAAAAACAGACATCGTTGTTACGTATAGCACTTGTACCTATTACATACAAAGGCAAGTTCTGTCTTCGAGATCTCACTCTATCTCCGAAGATTTTCCACTGTTTGGTTTTCACCACTTTTCTTCGCCAATCCACTTCGGGATTATACTGCTCCATCCACGGCATACCCAATATGACATCATAACGGGCTAATGTGATCACTCGCCACTCAATATCTTCACGATATTCACCTAAAGTAAGTTCTATCTTTCGAGGTAGAGATTCAATCTTCTCAGTCTGTCCATTGGGCAGTTCCATCTCTTCACTCTCATCACTTTCTAACTCCATTCCCAACTTCATAGCAGTCGATCGAGACAAAAAGTTCTTTGTTGCACCAGGATCGATTAGTACTCTCACCTGGGTCCCTTCCAAGACTACATCCACGACAATCAGTTGTGCATTATTTTTTGTCAATCTCCTTCTCCTTCCCTCGCCTTTCTTCTCCCTCCTTGCACCAGTAAGGCCGCGAGGTGCATTTACTGGTGTTCTTCGTTTCCCAGTCTTGCCTCGATTTCTTCATCTCCTTCGGTCTCATTCAGATGATTCAGAGGTCGACGATATGAAGGTCTTGGATCTCTAGGAAAACGACTTCGGCAATTTGCAGCTATGTGACCGAATCGCCCACAGCTGTAACATCGACGTTGCTCGAGTTGAGGTGTAGCATTCCTGACACCTTCTCCTCTAGGAGCTCCTTGACGTCTTTCTTCTGGCCGCCCTCGACGATCTCCACCTTGAAATTGTCGTGGCTGATAGCGGATGTTGCCTAGCTCCATGGGTGTCGGACCGTTTGCATACGGGAGTTCGGATCTATTCTGATGATTTGGTGGAATCATCACTTCTCCTCCTAATGCTCCAGCAATTCTTTGAGCGCAAGCGATGGCCTCAAAAACCGTGAGTGGGTTTTGCACCATTACTTCTTGTCGAATTCTTTCCTTCAACCCCCTCTTGAAATTATCAAGAGCCTCCGCCGGACTCATATCAGTGATTGCAACTTGCAAGTCGAGGAAGGCTTCTACATACTCTTGAAGGCTTCCCTTCTGTTTCAATCCCCACATCCTCGTTCGAGCCATTTGCACCGAGTCCACAGACTGGAAATTCTTCAACAACCCTTCTTGCATTGCAGTCCATGTGACTGTCCTCCCTTCCGTCAACACCGATCTCTCCCATGCATCATACCACGTGAGAGCTTTATCAGTCAAGTAGCCACACGCAAACACTCCCGCTACGTGGTCCGTGATTTGCGTACTGAAAAGTCGCAAATATCGATTCATCCGAGAAATCCAATTCTCGACTACTCCCATAAGTCGTTGGCCTTTGTACGGTTCAATGTTACATGTCTTCTTCATCCGTAGTAGCAGGGCACCTTCCTCATCGACTGGAACTCTAACGATTTGTGCCACATGTTCTCTTGGTGCAGCTTGCTCTCCCACCACCGGTACTCCTTGAGACGATCCTCCTCTTGAAACGTCTGTCATACTCTGACCCTCGAGGTTCAGCATTTTGTTCTGTAATGCTTCAACCGTCATCTTCATCTCTCGAAATTCGGTCAGCATGCCTTGCATCAGTTCCTGCATCACCAACTCTGGATTTGGAGGTTGTTGCTCCATGATCGCTCTCTCTCTCTCTTACGACACGTAAGTTTCAAGCTTCTCCTAGTACAGAGTTATGACGGCCACTCGGAAACGTTCGTATACTACAGGTACTACAAAAGGGACAGGAGAATCAATTATCTCGCGGTAGAAATCCTCACCAAAATTTCTAATCACAAACTCTCTATGTAACGATTTCGGTCTGCAGACATAGCGGATCTCCACCCACGTGTTGAAGGGAACAGGAGCGGGTAGGTTTAGATCCATGCTCACTAAATCAAGATGTAGACGGTCAAATCCCAACTAGCTGCATATGTCACTACTGGAAGAATCACCGAGACTAGCGAATTCATCACTTGACCCATGAAATCCTCACCGAAATGATAAACAAGATACACTCGAAAATGCTCTCGACGCATATACATAAGCTTGATATGGAAAGGATTCAAGAATGGTAATTCTGGAGCTGGAAATCTACCCCCATCCATCACATAGCTCTCTTGATGCACTCAGAGTTCCAATTGCTAGGTACCTCGATCAAAGGTCCTTCTAAGAGGGGTAATCCGCTCTCTTAGAGTTTCCTGCTCTGATACCATTGTAAGATGAGGCTCTAGAGTGAACTCGAAACTCGAATGCCCGTGGTGGTGCATTCGTAGCCTTTATATAGTGAGAGGAATAGTACATGATCAGCTTCCGGCCAATGCTCATCTCTCACGCGGATCGCTGATGTGGCTTACATGCAGCCTTAGATCTAGAACAACATCTAGAAGTTCAGAATGAGCCACGTAGAAGGCTCGCTGGAAAGTTCTAGAAGCTTCTTTCTAGAAACTTCCTTCTGGAAGCTTCCCGGCTGGAAAGTTCTAGAAGCTTCTTTCTAGAAACTTCCTTCTGGAAGTTTCCCGGCGGACTTTTGGCGCACTCGCCTATTGGTAGAAGTACTATTTGCTGCATGTATTCTTCGGCCAACTTAGCCGTAACTAATTCTTATACCAAGGACTTCTACAAAACCACTTTCTCCTCTAGTTGATAAGTAGGACTCTACTTATTACACCACATGAAAGACGATGTTGTCCACTTTGTGAAAACATGTGTAACCTGTCAAGCGAACCGCGTTTCTTATGAGAAGAAACAAGGGTTGCTTCACTCTCTGCCGATTCCAGCCAGACCTTGAGAAAGCATTAGCATGGACTTCATTACCTCTATGCTTGACTCGAATGGATACACCGCGATTTTTGTGATAGTTGATCGGTTTAGCAAACTAGCGAAGTTTGCTCCGACTTTGGACATTGCAACAGCGTTCACGACTTCTCGGTTGTTCCTAGATACTTGGTGGCGTTCACATGGATTACCTCGGAGTATTATTTCAGATAGAGACTCTAAGTTCACAAGTGTCTTTTGGAAACACTTGTTCCAAAATTGGGGACTAAATTAAAATTTAGTATCGCCTTTCATCCGGAAATAGATGGGCAAACGGAACGAGTTAACTCGGTTCTGAATCAATACTTGAGGAATTATGTGAGCGCGGACCAAAGTGATTGGGCGGAGTGGCTCAGTCTTGCGGAATATTGCTACAATTCCACGAAGCATTCAGCAATCGACGAATCGTCTTTCTTGCTGGCTTACGGACGTGAGCCAGAAGAGCCTCTTGACTTGACTCTTGCAGGGAGTTCTACATCCGCACGACCAAGAACACGGCAAACATCAGCTGAAGAGTTGGTGATGGCAATGCAGCGGCGCGAGGAGCAAGTAAAGAAGAACCTCGAGAAGGCGCAGCAACGATACTCGAAGTAGGTAAACAAGCATCGGCGGCAAGTGCAGTTTCAAGTGGGCGAAGAAGTATGGTTAAGTACAAAAAACTTCACACTTCCGAAGGAAATATCGGCGAAGTTTTCATCGAAGTTCGCGGGACCTTTTGTCATTGTCAAGAATCCGCATGAAGATGTCTATACACTAGACCTTCCTCGCGAGTGGTAGTTGCATCCGACTTTCCATGTTTCTTTATTAAAGAAACACTTCAATGATGATTTGCGACCGGAGCGCAAACAGGTTCTTAGGCCTCAACCTGATGTCGTGCAAGGCGAAGCAGAATATGAGGTCGAGTCCATTTTGCGATCACGGCGTAAATCAAACCGGATGGAGTACTTGGTCAAATGGCGTGGTTACCATTTGAAGGAATCAACTTGGGTGCCAGAGGAAGATCTCGCATATGCGAGCGAAGTATTGGACCTATTCAAACGGAGACAAGGACAACAAGGGCGTTAGCAAGATGAGGACATCTCCTTCCAGCGAGGGGTGAAGAAACGACAAACCATACGAGTAGCAACTTGAGGCGATTTGGGCCGATGGATTTTGTAGCTTTGACTTGTGTTTGGAAATAAAGATTTTGTTTCTTGAAAATTTGTCTAAGTGTATTGGTAGTGCATGGCTATGACTAGTTCTGATCAGATGCCAAGGATGTTGTCAAGAGGAGGAACTAAGCACACTCAAAGGAAGCGAGCTGGTTTGGATAAGCATCTAAATCAAGACTAAGTCTTGATGTCAAGACTTAGGTTTGCCGTAGCGTTGGTAAAGCAAATATGAACTTTCATACTTGTCTTGGGGCTTGGTGTGATCTTGCCTTGCGGTTTTCTAACTGCAAAGTAAACTTAGTCGCGCGTCTAAGTCAAATCAGATTGTGACCGAAAGTGAGGATGAGTGTCGCGACCTTCATTCTCAAGATCGGGCGCAGACGCGAACAACAGAACTCTAGCGGACTTGCGCTAGGTTGTGAACGCTGCGAGTAGGACTTAACCGCTTGGCCGAGAAGTTGAGATCAGATGAACCCTAAGTGGTTCTCTGAACCAAGGTTGGAACCTTGGGTTAGGACATAAGGGTCTATCCCAAGAGGACCCCAGACAAACGCTGACCTAAGAAAGCGAGTCCGGAAACGGACCGAAACATGAGTCTGAGACGTGGGACTGAGACGTGGGTCCGAGACGCTGACGGACCGTGGTTCAGACGCTGGTCCGAACCACAGGGTTCGAGTCTGGGTCTGGACCACAGATTTCCGAAAAATGGCTAAGTGTTGGAACTCCAGGGACGTTTTAGGTCGTGGACGGAGCTCCACATAAGATCTCGAGGCGAGTGAGGTATCATTGGAGAGGTCTCGTCGAGAGCTTTCCAGTGATATATAACACTCCTCGATCTGACCTCCGAACTGGAAGTTATGGCCGAACCACAATCGGATTGTGGTATAATTTTCAGGGACCAAAATGGAGGGTGGGGCCGCCGATCCCCATAAGTATATATGAGGGGGGCTCGATGCCTGGGTGGGCTAGGACGAGTCACCTGACCCCAGGGTTCGGCGGGTGGACTCTGGGGGCAGGAGGTGATGGCTGGGCCGGTTCCAAGGCACGTTCCGATCCAGACTTGGACGTCTGGACTTAGGAACGATGTAAGGGCTGGGGCAAGACTAGGGAACGAGTCGACGGGTTAGACCACCATTCGGGAGCCTAGACCCAGACGGACATCACGGGCGGTTGGGCCGCTAGGTGTGCTGGAGGCACCGTTTAGGACCCTGAACTTTATGAGAAGTCCGCCCCAAGTCATCTTGTGACTTGCTCATGTTTGGGACCGACCTAGGCGGGTCTAGGTCGGGACTTAGGGAATGCTGAGCTTGATAAATAAGAAGACGGTCCGGCTCCGGTCCGGACCAAACTGAGATAAGGTAAGTGGTGCATGGACACTAACTTGTGATTGTGTTTGCAGGTTAGCGGTGTAAAGTTTGCGACCTACTGAGTTAGAGCTTCCGCTGGCGCAACAAGGCGGTAGATGCGCGAAACATATAAGTGAATATCGAGACGTTCAACTCTTGGAAAATGCAAAAAGAAAACAGTCAAGAGTAAAAATAAAATGCAGAAATTTGCTTGACAATCCCCAATATGATTTTTGAGCTCAATATGCATGCTGTATGCAGTTTCGTGGACGTAGGTGCGTCCGGACAAGCATGATTTGTAGACAAAAATTCGCCGTTGTGGTTAGTGGATGCCTTCTAGAGAAATTAAAAAAAGAAGCGCAACGAAAAATATCTTAGTGTGTCTCATCTTCAAGGTGCGTCGGCGGTCTTGGTTTATTTTCTCTCTCGGCTTTAGGTCAGTAGCTGCGAAAATAGGCACCTCTGCTTTAGCTCTATCACCTTCTCGGCGGTTCTTGTCTTCATCGTCGTCTCTCTATCGCGTTCTCGTCGTCGTGTGTTGTGACGATGACTGTCGTTCTACCGTCTCTCTATTCTCTGAAGAAATGTTGTCTGTCGATAGTTTGCTAGTTCGATACGTGACATATGCAAGTTTCAATGGAGATCACTGTCAGTGCAGTCAGACGAGACTCTCGTTGGACATCATTTTTGTTTCTCACTTGTCTCCTAGAGGTTCCGATGGGGAGTCAGAAGGGAGTGTCGTTGCTCACGTCGTGTGTTGTTGGAGGTACTCCTTGCTGTGTTTTGGTCTCCTTTCGTGACATGTACCAGTCACCGTTGTGTTTTGGTCTCTTTCGCGATATGTACCAATCAGCATTTTTGGTTTTCACTTGTCTCTTGGAGGTTCCAAAGGGGAGTTAGAGAGAAGTGTCGTTGCTCATGTCGTGTTGTTGGGGGTGCTTGTTGCTATGTTTTGGTCTCCTTTTGTGACATGATGCAGGTTCCGATGAGGAGCTACAATGACACGAGACTCTCATTCGACACGTTCAGCGCTACCGTTCTTGTTTTGCTTCTTACCAGTTTCTTTTCCCTATTGGCTCTTGTGTTTCATGCTTCTCTTACTTGTTTCGGCAGCTGGTTGTTGTTTCGAGTAGTGTCGTCTTGCTAGTCTCACCTTTTGTGCTCGCTATTTTTCCTTTGGAGTTGTTGTCTTGGACGGGAGTAGTCGGATGTCGTATCGCCTGCTGTCATCGATTTGTCCTTCCGCTGCTGGAGTAGTCACGGATCATGTCTAGCTCCGAAGCTATGGGTCGTGTCGATGAGACTATAGCATGAGAGGTCATGTTAAACGTCGAGTTTCACGTTCTCTTCTCCTGCCTCGCTGCTTCGTCGATAACTGTAGAGGTACTTTATCGCGTCGTACATGTACTTCTCTTGCTTTTGCTTCCGTTCTTTTCATCTCAATGATGAGATAAGTGTGATGTGACCAACATCGATCCTGACATCGTAGAAGAGTCAGAATCCATTTTGAAAAATCCACTTACTCATGTCTCAATCTCTTCTGTTGGGGACTAGTCTTAGAGTACATATATTTTATATATTCCTCAAGGCTACGCCTCCCCTCTTCCTTCTCTAGGTGACTTGCTTGCTTCTCGTGCTACAGTCTCAAGTTTCCATGAGAGAGTTATTATCTTTCAATTTGATTGCTTATGTGTTTACTTAGACTTGATTTTCAGTGCGCATCCACCACATCGACTCGATGGCAATTTCGTCAAGGTGACCCGGTCTTTCCCTGCTCTATCAAGTCATGTATTTGAGGACCAGTGATGATGCGTACTGGGTAATTCTTCAAGACAGATTCCTTCAAAGTTTCTCTTATCCTAGGTATTTACAAAAGTTCTATTGCTTGTCAACAAGACAAACAACAACGTAATTAGTTGCCACCAAGACATTATAAAGATTTGGACATGGATTTAATCTTTGTGTTATCTCCAATCACATTTAGCTATGGTTCCAATGCAAATTCTACTTATAAATGAAGCATAATTATTTAGATAAATCGTACGACAAACATCATCAATGTCATGAGTTAGTTCCAGTTTACTTATGGTTTTCTAGTTCAACATGATCTCTTCAGAGTCTTCATTATACATCACGAATTCACTCGTAAATCTTTTGAAAATGATCAATTTACTTTGGAAAACCATTGTTTGCATTTTTTAAACAGAACTTGGTATCCTCATCGCTTGTCACTCTCAATCTAAAAGTCTCAAGAGAGTGTAGCATAACTCACTAAAAGAATAACTTGCATTCGCATGCACATCCAAAACAACCTAAGGACCAAAGATCTACTTGAGAACTTACGAATAGTAGAGTGTTGATTCTCCTTATCTTACACCAAAATCTAATCACTGATTCGAATCGGTTTTGATTATACTTTGTGTGTCTTGTCGAAACGTTCTTTGTTCTTAAGACGGACCACCTTGAGCTTCTCTTGGGCACCTGCAAGATCCTCCTCTCTATGTTATAACTGTCTAATCCATAGTGTAAGGACAAAAACACGATCTAAATCATCGTCTTTATGTAAGATGACACATGTTAGCAAGTCTTTCTCCATTGACATGATTGATTTTTATCTTAACATCAACTCGAGTTACATGTCGAATAGTAGTACTCTATCATCAAGTAAGTTCCCAAAGCAAAAGGAAGTTATATTTTTTTGTTAAAACAAACATTTTACAATATTTAACAAAAATAGTAGAGAAAATACCTATTCAATAACATCTCAAGAGCTTTGTTCGTTCCACTCACACGCAAAGATTTACCTTCCATGATTTTCCTAGGATTATTATTCACAAAAGTCTAGCTTCCTTCTCTCTCCAGGTTGGTTATACTGGCACATGATCAGCCTACAGGTTGAACACATACTGGTATTTTTTTGTTCTACACAAGAGGGGAGGAGAGAATTATTATTCATAAAAGTCTAACTTTTTTGCATATTCACTTGAACTCAATCCAGTTTATTTATTAGAGTTTGCAATGATTTCTGAAGAGGGCATAGCTGAGACAAATCAGATGCTATCTTGAAATGGTTTAGGTGCAAGTCAGTATTCTTCAAATCTCTCTAAATCTTTCACGGGATAATGATATTATATTATATAGAGAACCGTGTTTAGTAATATTCTCTTGAGTTTTTTGACAAAAATGTGTTTTTTCCTAAGCTCGAACTCCGGATATATCCTGTTCTCACAATGTTAACTTAAGTGTTTGTAAAAATAATATTCTTCTGATGTGCTAAGGTCAGTCTTCGAATAGTTACTAAAAATATATGATAGATCTGGTTACAGAAATTACATTCACATTGAATATTAATTTTGTAAAAGGTTCTGAAGGAAAAAAATTACATCCGTGTTGAGTAAAAAATCTCAACAGCAATGAGAAGTTCAAATATCATTTTGCTGAGAATCTGCTTGTCGTTTCCATTCCCTGACCAGAAGTGCATGATGCATGCATATTTGGATGAAAGGTTGGCTAAAATTTGGCTAGATCGCTAGCAAGCACTTCCGTAGTGGGACGCAAGGGGAGAACGAGGACTGTAGCAATCCCTCACTCGCTTTATAACTCGAGGAGAATCAAGCTACACTTGGAGAAGGAGTTGAGTAGACTGGATTGGCAAACCAGTCAACAAACGAAGAACGAAAGGACGCGGAGCACTGTGAGCGGCTTGCTATACCGACGGGTGCAAAAGCATAATAGTCGACTGTGCGCGCGTGCGTGTACACTTCGAGCAAACAACCAACCAGGTTCACACTGTACAGCGTCCATGGATAATGAGAGACAGACGCATATAGAAGAGGTTAGAAACTGAGCTGTATTCACTTTACCGGAGGGAGTTGCTGGCCGCGGGGTTCAAGAAAGGAGGAAGGAGAAGAAGGAAAGGTCGTTCGTGGGGGATAGACTTGGTGGGGTCCCCATGGGGGGCCCGGCTGAAATAGGTGGGCACATTTATAGGCACGTAGATAATTCTTTCTTTCCGCTCTCGCGGGGCTACGGTAGTAGTATTAGTAGACCAGACCATAACTCAACGAGTGAAAAAAGCCAGCAGGATGACCCTAAACCCTAAAGAGATTCAGAAAGAGTTGCGGGTTGTCACGTCAGCACTGAGCTGAGCCGACTTTTCTTAAAGTCTCCGACCGCACGTGAACTGGCGTCATTGCAGTTGGAGCGTGGGTCGGATGTAGACAAACTGGGTTACGAGTTCGGGCACCCTATATCAAGTATGACCCGCGACACCACCTGTAGGGCGCAGATTTTCGCTGCCGATCTTCCTGACGGCTGTGATTGACACCACCAGGCGTGTGGCGATGGTAATCCATTCCTTGGTCGTCTGTCCGTCTCTCCGTCGCGGAGCGGGACTGTAGGCTGATCGAACGAATAGCGCTCCACTCTCCAGAGTCCAGAGGTATCTCTTTCGGCTTCGTTGTCCCTCCTCCTAAGAGCAGAGCAACAAAGCGAAGGGAACGCAATGAGAATCAGAAACAAGCCAAGAAGCAGCAGGGGAGTGAAAAGAGCAAAAGCAGAGGAAGGGCACGCAGCACTGCGCAGTTAGCAGCCTTCCATCCATCGTACTCATCCGAAGGGAGGAAAGGACAGCGCGAAGAGAAAGGAACGAAGGGAAGGGAAGGGAAGGGATGGGGAAAAGTGAGACGCTCAGTAGCAACTGTGTGTAAGAAAGACAGCAGCAGGAGATTACTGCTGGACGAGGACGAGGACGAGGCGCAGTAGCAGCATGGGAGGGAAACACGCTTGCTCGCACGCCCAGCTAGCAGCCAGCTCCTGCACATCAGCAGCACAGAGAGCAGAAGCAGCCAACTCCTCGCAGAGCGCAGAAGCAGCCAACCCCCCCTTCTGTTGCAAATATTTTTGCTTGAGATCCTAATCAGTCTTTTCATGTTCTCCTCTCTCACACACAGACTGTCTCTCTCTTACAGACACAAAAGCATACAGACACAGTTTTGAGGAGCCTGGCTACAGGTCTTCCCCTCTCTCTCTCTCGTAATCTTTTTCCGCTTCTGTACGCCGCGCGTTTCGTCTGGCAGGGTTGGGTTGTCTCACCGTCTGTCTTTGTGGTGGGTTGGTGGAAGGGTGGGTAGCGAGGACGGGTGTTTTCTAGGTGAAACTTGCTGGAGGTGGTCTTGGACGCGAACTAAAGATTTTTCGACGCGAACTAAAGATTTTTCTTTTATAGTCGCAGCCAGAGGCCGGTAGCATCTAATTATTTCTGTCCATTCTCCAGTGGCGAACAAGCTTGGGATCGATAATGAGACGTTGTTCTTAGGTGTTGGAGTCCCACCTTCCTCTCAGACTGGTGTTTGTTCGTCCGCTGCGACGACGCCACGGAGAAGCATGTTGTGAAGTCGCGAGTATTCGTGGTTGACGGGCTTTTCTCCTGCTGTTTAGTACTTACTCGTGTACTGCCATAACAAATGCTTCATTGTAAACTCGGAAGTATCAATGGCACCACGGAACTGGCTCGTTGGCTACTTGTGATCAGACCTTTGTCCGCATTAGCTCTGTAATTCGGTGTTCAAATTAGTTGCTTTCGCTCCTGTGCTTGATCCTCGTGTCCCATAACTTCATCGGTCGATGTGTTGATGATTGTTCGAGCAGTCTTGCGACTCCTCGCACTGGAAGGAAAGCAGCTTTCTTCCCGATGGTGAATGTGATGTACCGACTGTCGAGGTAGAAGTATTGTTGCGGTAGTAGAACGCGAGGCTGGGAAGCTTCTTCGTTCTCATGGTCATAAAGGGGTAGCATTACGAATGTCACGACGATATGATGGCCAGTTTCGTGCCTACCACTTGCGCATTTCGCCCGTGGTTCTTTATTCCCTAGTTCGTGCATCAGAGCAGGTTCAGTAGAACGAACACTTACTCGAGACGACGGAGTCTAAAGATATGGTGTAAGGACGCAAGGACGCAAGAAAGAAGCATGAAGACCAAGTGTTTCTCTACACGTGCCAGAAAAACATACGCCGATGGGACTACGCCAATGTATCGTGGGTACTGGTACTCGTTCCAGTCTTTAGCTCATTACGCTTGAGATAGCGCGCTTTCTCGTCGTGAGTATCTTTGCCGAGGCGGTCCAGAGGGAAGGGCCAAACCCCTTACGGGAAATGCTTTGAAATGAGGGGAAGCATGGCCAACAACTCACACCACCACAATGTGGGGCCGGCCATTGGACCGACAGTTCGTGATCGATCTCCCGACGCTCCGGTAAGTTCCTCAAATCTTTTCTATGTTCTAGCTTGGACGCCATTTTTTCTTCTGATCATATGAGTTGCATTCGTTGTTCCTGCCGAATCTGGTCCATAACACTGTTGTTCCAGTTTACAAAGACGAGGCTTCTACGGCAGATGATTTGGTCCGGTGTCCTTTGATTCCTTTTCTTCCCTTTTGATTCCTTTGAGGTTCTTTGTTTCCTTGTTTCCTCCGCATGCGGCTAGTAGATCGCAATGCCTGGTTTCGAACTCGCTTGCCTTAATAATCCAGGGATTATGTCAGCTGTGACGGTACTCGAAAGTGGAGAGTTCCATCAATCTCTGATACTAAACGTTTCAGTCCGGAGTTTTAGTGGATGGACTTCTGGGGAGGAATTTCTTGGCTTGAAGTGCTGTGACTTTGACAGTGTTAACCTCGGCTCTCTCCTCGGGTTCTGTTTAAGTCTCACTTTCTTCCGCTAACGCAATTATCATCAATATTTCACAGATGGGCCGCACTGGTTGTTGTGGCGGGTTCTTGCGGTTAGGCACTCGTAAGAGAGGGAAGAGGATAGTTCCAGCTACGCGCATGCATGACGGAAGTGCGTCTTCTTCTCGCGTTTGGGCTACCAATGGTGCTCCGCAATCGGGCACAGGAAACCAGTATGCGTCTCTGTCTCCTTCTCTACTGGCTCCTCCATCTTCCCCTGCATCATTCCAGAACTCAGCAGTTCAGTCATCCGCCCAGTCGCCTTCGACGTATTCCGTCTCTCTGTCTGTGCCGTCCGCAACCTCTCAGATTCCTCTTGAGACAACTGCCACCATGTTTCAGATGGGTCCATATGCGCATGAGACAGCACTGGTTTCCCCCCCGGTCTTTTCCACCTTTACTACAGCTCCTTCAACAGCCCCTTTCACTCCACCTCCTGAGCTGGCCACTCATGTCACTACGCCTTCTTCACCTGATGTTCCATTTGCACAATTGTTGGCCAACTCTTTTGGAACCAAAGGACCAGTACGACAACAGCCTCCCCCAACCTACTCGGCTTCACCGTTTGCTTCCCCAGACATCTTCGCAGCCGATGACCTTCAAGCTGCTTACCAGCTCTACCCCGGCAGTCCACTTGCCCATTTACTGTCTCCGACTTCGGGAACAGGCCAGTCCACTCCATTCCCAGAGCTCGAACTTTCTTCTCATTCTTCCCCATTTCCTGACCTTGAAAACACGGGCCAAGCAATGGCCACGATGTTTTTTCCGGGCTCACCCTTCCTTGCACTGAAGCCTGCCGTGACGATGGAGCTGGATGTGGAGTCTCTCCTACTCTCTCAAGCATTGAACCCATGTTCATTCCAAGAGTTACGGCTGGAGGAGAAGCAGTCTTCCCAGTCACTCGTTCTTGCAGAGGAGGCTGATGAACCACCCGAATCGTACTCAACTGACATGTCGCGTGGAAGAAGCTCCAACAATGTATCGGATTACACGTTAGACTCAGTACTACTATCAAATGCTTGCAGAAGCATCGAGAATTCAGTTGATTCTGAGCTAGAGACGATGAATGACAGGGATAAAGGACAAGCCGCAGACATTGGAGACCAGGAAACTCGGCTATTCTCTTTGCCGGCGGTAGATGATCGGTCGTTGTCTGGAGCATCAGAACTTGCTGACCGCAAACATAATCATAAAACTGCACCTTGCGAAGTAAAAGATTCTTCGTCAGATAAGATGTGTGGTATGGGCCAGACTGGCAGCGAGGATGAAGAGCTTGCAGTAAACAGTCGAACGAAACCAACAGGGTGTGCGTTTAGGAACTATCATCAAGGTAGTGACGACACGGTAGTTTCAGCACCACTGGATAATGAGCAGGGAGCCGCTGAAGCAAGTATCTGCGCGGAATCTCTGACTCCAGGGATTAGGGTTCAAGATGATTCCGAACCGAGTAGGAGCAACAGAAATACTCTCGTAGTAACCGGTAGTGCGATGAATCCTCCATATGGAGAAGAGTCTGCGGATGGTGACATCAAGTCACCTTGGTGTTCCGGGGGTTCCAGTGATACTGAAGTCCCACAGCAGCAAACTTTCACAGGTCAGAAGCTCGGTGAACAATCAGTTTGTGGTGGGCAGAACAGGAAAGATTGCTGCGGTAGATGTGATGAGGTGGAGACTAGATGTGATGAACTGACTCGAGCATTGAAGCAGGCTAAGCAGAAACTGGCCGGTATTGAAGTCAAAGAAAGGGTAGCAGCCTACAGAGAGCAGCAACTGAAAGCCCTCGTTCACTGGCTGCAATCAGGGGTAAGGCAGCAAAGTTCGTTGCTTTCCACTCCGCTGATGACTGCGTTTTGTGTGGCTAGTCGTAGGCATGGTCATGTCATCAGCCCTACGTTTGTCGACGTCCGTCAATGTGTAGTTCGAAGACGTATCTTGTCATGACTTACCTACAGATAACGCAGAACAGCTTGTAATAGAAACGTACCAAAATCCAGATGAAATCTTGGACATCCTTCTGGTCATAGTGGTTCGCCGTAATATTATGGTGCTGTATATCCCAGATAACCATGTCGTATGGTATCTTACTTTAGGAACTTCAACTTTGATTTCATAATCTTGCTACCTGAACTGCGGGTGAACTGCGGGTACCACAATGAGCCGAGATGAATCAAGCTCTATAGCAGTGTTCCTGAAAGTTTGTTCACAGATGTCACTGTTAACCGTGTGAAATACAACACTCGTCCCAGGAGTCCTGATGGGTGACAGCAGGAACAGGATGGCCGGTTAAAATCCCTAGAAGGTTTTTCGCTTATCGCCTTTTTAGGACTCTTACTAGTGTTTCTTGTTTTATGAGCTGAATTGGGCCTGGCTTGGTTATGTGCAGGCAAAGTCGCACCAAAAGTGTGTTGATGGGATGTCTGAACGATGGTCAGAGTTGCGAGGTGCAGACACTGTAAAAGGGCGCGGGCAATCAACTCGTGTAGGTAGCAACTTCTCGGGAACATGTAAAGGTCCATATGAATCGGAGTGTATCGCCTCCAATCTAATTATTTTGGAGACCAAGATAAGAAGTGTTGTTGAGGAGAATATCTCTACTGGCGCAGGTCTAAGGTCTGAGAACACGTTGGCAATCAGTATTCTGAGTGCGGACCTCTGTTACTCGGGGCAAGGTTCTTTGTCGAGCAGACCAGCAACTATAGATCAGGCAAAGTTCTGACTTTGAACTGTTTTGAAGCATTAGTACGCCAGACTGACCGATAAGGCAGGTCTCATCACCTTTGGAGCAGATTTCGTTCTATTTCTATTACAGAAAAAATTGAAAGGCAAGTGTCTCCTTGGGTCGGAGCTGGCTGGGTAGAGTATATTTACTTGTGGATCCGAGAAAGAGTTATGCATGCTCACCAAATAATGCCCTTGGTACGAATGTTAGTACCATTTGCTTACGAGGTCAGGTCTTCTTGCTACAGCAGCTCGCAGATAGGTACATAACGCTTCGTTATCGTGAAAGATGTCCTGAACCGTGACTTGTTTGGATCTTTCAAGGTGTCTGGTGTCCTTCAAATAAGGGGCACCATTATACCTGGAGGTTGTAAACAGAAGTGTAATTGAGGGAGAGGCCCATTCATAGAATATTTATGTAAGAAGTGTTTCTTAATATGAACTGTCAATAGACTTTGAGCTGCCACTTGCGGCAGTCGCAAGCATACGTGGGCACCTTAATCTTCTTGCGGGGACTCGGGACTCGGTATGGAGCAGAACGTGTATGTCCTAGAGGCTGAAGAATAATCAACGTCGTGAATACCCACTTCACCTGCTGGTTAAGGTCAGCATGGAGATCTCTGCTGTGCAGATACTGCGACTCTTGGAGGAACTAAACGAGTCATGAACGACTGCTACCAGCTTGGCATAGTCTTCAGTCGGGTTCACCAACTCCGAACGGAAACAAGGTTGGTTACTTCCTTCTCCGAATTTGATCGATTAATTTGAAGCAGGTTGGTGGAACTGGCAAATGTGAAGCGCTCTACTGTATGAAGCGAAGGGTAACTCGAGTGGTCATTTGTTTCAGCCTTTTGACTCTTGAGGTCTTCCGGGCTTGATTTCTGTTTACCATATACTTTATTAGGACGAATCCTATATTTGGAGAAATCGAGAAAGGGAGACACGAGTCGAAGGACACAAAGCATCGAGAACACCCGGAGTGGTAATAAGTGCGTAAAATTGTAATACGTGTCCACAGCCGGAGTGGATAAGTCCGTAAAATGTAATAAATGTCCACTGCCGTAGACACTCAACGAATAGTCCACATTTAGTGTAGAGTTTTGAATGCTCACACTCAATCAGATGACTCGTTGTGGCCCACACGAGGCAAATGAACAATGAAAGTTCTGCAGCGTGGGTACTACATGGTTTGTCAAGATTCTCCGCCGAGAGAGCAACGCATGCTCCAAGAGTAGTCCAATCCGAGACTGCATGCATCCGTCAGTCAGCTGTTGTTTAGTAAGACCTTCATGGCGGGGAGTCTGCATGCTCAGATCGAACAGCAGACGCACGGATGAAGCGGGATTTGTGCAGACGGTTTGAGACAAATCCAGGAATCCAAGTACGTCCAATGAGCAAAAATCGACTTCGTGCGGACAAGGTAATGATGCTAAAACATGAGGCTTTGAGACAAATATTGTGAACCGCGAGTATGCGACGACAGGGATGACGGTGGGCAAAACGCACGTCGGAGCAGGATAGAAGGCGGCTCACATTCCGCTCATTCGCAACCTATGTTTTGACTGGACGTTTGGAGAGGCAGTCCAAGCGCAGAAAGGGAAAAACGTTGTGGAGTTTGTTGCGTCGGACCTTACAAGTCGGAACTTCTGCGCTACTGCATACAGTAGTATGTGCAGGACATCCACGACGTTCTTGTCCGACGTGGAATGACTGGGCTTCGGCTCAAGTTCAAAGGATTCTTCCTCATCTTTAGCCCATGGCTTCTGTCATTAGAGTAGAATGAGGAATATTCATTCTTTCAGTGACATGGAATATCTTGGGTTTTGGAATTGAACTTGTAATATTGAAGTAATCGGATGCTAGTCTGTATCTTTTTGTTTTATTCTTTTACTCCATACCAAACCTAGGATTCCGTAAGGAAAACTAAACAAACTGACTCGTGGGCTGTAGTCTGAGCAAAGGGTATATGAAATGGAGTTGAATTTAACCCTTCCGTTCTTCTACCACGAATGAGATAAGCAAGGAGGTTAATGATAACATATGCCTAGAAGGTCCGTCCATGCAGGAAAATGACACGCAACAGAAAAAAAACGACGTCGTGGTTAGAGAAGTGACCACGTGTTCACCAAGCATGTCCATATTTCGTTACAAACCTTAAGGTATCTTACAAGACGAGGATGAATAATGAAGAATCTATCTTGGTTGCTTGTTGCTGCAGTTATTGGCTCTGTTCCGAAAGAATAAGGGTTTGGTGTCGATATGAGAAAACTGAAAAGTTGACATGGAAGGGAAATGCAAATAGTAAATCTATCTGGAAGAAATATATTAAAGTTAACTTTTTGACTATTACATGATTATATCGACATAGATAGAAGGATACGGTTTACATGGCTAACATGAAGATAACATCGGGGGTAGAAGTATTTGGAGATTAAAGTCTAGCGCAATAGTTTCGTTAGTGTTTTTTGAGTTGAGTGTACGTTTTAAAGGTGCGATTTGTATTTGAGATGGAGCACATGAGCATTGATAAGCAATTTATTTGTAGGTGGTCTTAATGTAAAGCGTTTACAGTTATAGTGAATCAGTCTATCAGTATGAAATTGCAATCAGATTTATATGTTTCTCTTGAAGGAGAGAAGTGAGGTGTGTTCATTGTCAGCAAAAGTATCAAACAATTATTTAGTAATCCTTGTCTCTATTCTCATCTGACAGGGTTGAATGTCGAAGTGTGTTCTTTTCATTATCTCTTAGGTGTACAGTCGACCTAGTTTCACTATTCAGTAGAAGCATTAATTCATTACCAAAATTTAGTGTCCTATCGTGGATGTCTTTCATGCCTCCACGCTTTGGTGTGCATCAGTTTCTTTGTAAAAAATGTTCGTACGAACTTCAACGTTCTTTTGTCATACAATACTTCCCGACGAATATAGAACGAATCAGTTTACATCAACAAGGTATACTAGAAGTTTACTTTCTGGAGTGGCACTTAGTTCTCCCTATGTTCCCTGTCGTTTTTCAGTGTGACGTCTAGTTCTCTCTGTTGAAATTTTCATGAATAGCTGATGCAGAACTTACATAACCGTGTTATAGCTTTTCAATGTGACATGTAGATCTCTCTACTGAGAAAACAATGTGTTCTTAAGGATCAGACAATTAAACTTGATGGTTTTGTTAATTTTGTTTAAACTTAACAATTGTCATGTATTTGTTTTGATTCTATCGTTGTGAATGAGCTGATACACAACCTGCAAAAGAGTAAAGAAGATGATGTTGTTCACTTCTCCACGATTTGATATCCATCAAGTTCACTCCCGGAAAATTTGGTGCTACGATTAATCTTTTTAAACGCAGGTAAGTAAACTCACTATACCGATCTACTTTTGTTACATGTTGTGATCTGAATTTGCTACACAGAATTAAGATACTGCTTCAAGTTTTGTTGTGGTTGACAGTTTTTTCAAAATTTGTTTTGACTCTTTAGTTATCGTGAATGAGCTTATAATCATACTTACATAACAGTTACATTGTACACTCTGAAAATCATTTGGAATCAATGGAATGAGAACTGGTTCATACTGTAATGCAATCTCATGCACATATCTATTCATTTACTTAAAAAACCATTGTTGTATCATAAACGTCCTTCACATCTCCATGCTTTGGTGTCCATCAAATTTATTTCAAAGATGTTGGTGCTGATTTCAGTGTTCTTTCAATGTGGTTTTTCTGTTTAGAATAAAATGTGTTCTTAGTGGCGGGAATCAATAGTTTGTTAGCTTAGTTACGTTAGTTCGATTCGACTCGCAAGTTTTCATGAATTAGCTGATATGCAGCTTTTAGAACAGTAAACACAATGAAGTCTTGTCATTGATGATGTCGTTTCTCTATGCTTTGGTGTCTCTCAAGATGCAGGTGAATATCTGCACTCTTATCCATCTTGATAGAGTATAAATTATTCTTCAACTTTGCCACTCTATTCTTGTTTACATTATTCTATCTGATAGTTAACTTTTCTCAAATTTCTCTTCATGTATCACAAGTCTCAATAGTATATCTGATATTCTCTTTCACAAAAAGTAGAATATTAGATAATGCTCTAGTTTTCTTTTTAATGAACTCTAGAGTTTGAGAAGAACTTTCATCATAAAATGGAGCCAATTCTCTTATCCAGAACCACACCCCATAAATCCTTCTCAATCAGAATAGCTTTCATGATTAGTTTATATGTAATTGTTAGGACATGAAAGTCTAATGATTTCATTCAAACTAAACTCACTGAAAGTAACAGCCATAGTTGCTATCTTGCTGAAAAGATGAGTCCAAAAATCCTCAGAAAATAAATATCAGATGATCAGAATCTTAAACCCTTAGCTTGAGCAAGCTGAGCTCTGATACCATGTTACGAAACTGAGAACTGTACTCCAAGTCTCTCAGAATATGAGAACTTTATCTCTCATAACAGAATACTATCAACCTGTTAGAATGGATAACAGAAGGAGAACTTAAACATAAATATCTTGTGATGAAATGTGCACACTTTACTTGCTTCAGAAATGGTACAGATAGAAAGGGTCTAGACTCATGCTACTCTACAAAAAATATGGGTTAATATACTACTAGTACATAATTGCTGTCATCTCAAAGTGACTTACCTAACTGCTGTCACAATACCTCTCACGTCAAAGTATGTCACAAGTCACCTCTTCATTTGTAGCTTTTGTCTTTTTATTTTCAGCAGAGAGTTTTAGATATAACCCTCTAATGATATTTAACGCAGCTGCTAGCTATTGTACCAGGATAGAGTCAATAACGATTCATAGATGCTAACATAAATGTTCGTTTCTGCATGACATGGAGAACAAATCAGTTTGGGCTATAGAAGTAGAGGCAAGTAGACTCACTATACTGTCACTTTTTGTCCGTTTAGTTCTAGCTAGTGTTTGAACAGTGGAGGTTTTTCTATTGGGTATAGGAAGTGTTCGTAGTAGCTAGACTCGACAGTTTTGTTAGGTTTCTTACTCGATATATTTTATGAACAAGCTGATATACATACTTACAAACCGTAACACCAAATATTCTGATAACTTTTCAGAATCATTGCCTCCCATCAAGATAAAATGACAATTGGTTCTGCTGCCAAGCCAATAATCACATTTGAGACACACATCTTTTTATTCATTCATATTTCCTCGCTTTGGTTTCCATCAAGTTCATTCCAAAAACATTGGTGCTAATATGTGTTCTTTTTTGCCGTGTAGTGTCATTCAGACGTAGAGAACGAAACACCTTTTCTACAATTTATTATCATTTCTGAAAAATCGCAGATGAGCACACTCACTGTAGCATCTCTCTTGTTTGTATGATGTGACTTGAATTCTATATACAAAACTGAGATACTACTTCAATTTCATTTCTGATTCAAGAAGTGAACACTTTGCATTTCTTATAATTATCAAACAACATAAGTTTTCATATAAGCGTCATAATCACTTCAGATACACTATTCGACATACTTATCTCCTTTAACATGATGATCTATGTATAATAAAGTAGTTTCTATCAAAATTCATAATATCATTACTAGTATACTTGCACTCAACATACTAAGATCAAAACTTGAAAGGAAACAAAGACTGTCCATGCATGCAGACACTATTACACTAAGAAATGAGTTCATATTACAACACCGACGTTTGCAACTCAATAAAACATTGCATATAATTTAGCTTCTGTTCAAAATTGAACAAATTCTATACGTAATCTATCGTCAGTCTATGAAGAATAAGTCGAAACATGAAACACACAACATTAGACACTAATTCTGCTGCTCAAAACAATTATATTCCAAAGTTACCGAGTTCAAATCACGATCATTAACATAAATCATATGATTTTCACTTCTAAATTCAATAATCAATAAAGAAATGAAAAATCAATAGTATCCTCTATGTAGATAGTGGAATGAGAACTGACTAGTAAAACCATGACCACTGAATGATCGCTTAACAGAAAAATATTTAAGGCCAAGCAACAATCCAATTGACACTAAGCACTAGCAACTCAGCAAGGATGAAGAACCATTGCCCTTAATTTGACATCTTATAAGAAAATTTAGTAGGAAAATTGCTGAAGATCAACTAGGGAGAAAATCTCCACAAAAAATGAAAATAAAAATGAAAATAAATTCAAAACTTAGTAAACAAGAAATTCATCATCCCATATGCATGATCACATCTACACTCGTAGATGTTGCACTTTTACTTGAAAGAGAGAGTTGGAAAGAGAGCGGATAAACAGAAAATTTTCACTGATACCAGTTGAAATTTCATATGATATTAAGAACTTTATTTTCCACACTCAGCGGGGTCGCCAAGTATAAACAACTCGCATTAGGTGAATCTCATTAGTGCTAAATACAAATAATTTGTTATTCCACATACTCAACTAAGGTCGCTTAGTGTGATTTTCACACAACTAACGGACCTCGCTGAATATTAAATAACAACTCATTATTATTCCGGCACATCCAACCATCTTAGTCAGAAGTTTATAAGTAATTTATTATATTTTGCAAAATTAAGATTTATGCAAGATAATTTTGCTGATATTAGTTATTGATAGTTGACATTATCATTGTGTAAGTCTTGTCAATGAGACCAAATATTGTTTTTGGATCGTAATAAATAGAGCTACATGAAAATGTCTCAAGCAAAGTACTCATGATATGGCTCTTCCCAAGGAAAAGCTTGCAAGGCCATGGAAGCTTTTTGCAAGCTAGACCCAAAGACACCCTCCTGAAACCTCCTCTCTCAGCCAAAAGTCTCCACGAGGACGCAAGCTTTTATTCTCCAAGTCCACAAATTATTCTCGTCTTTCCTCCCTTCAGCCTAGAAAGCTTCAGCGGGCGCATATGCTATGCCTCCCAAACCACAATTCCAACTTCCAAACCTTCATTGTAGACTGAAAACCTCCCATGAATGCGAAAGCTTTTCGTACAAAAATTTGTTTTCACATTGACAAAAAAGAACTGAACATTCTGACAACCTTATGGTGTCTCTTCCAAAAATCTCCCAAACCCTAAACACATAAAAAATAACAGCTGATAAATCGGCAGCCTAACAGCGTCTGACCCAAATGATCATTTTCTGCTCTCGAAGACTTGACTTTAATACTGCTTAGAAGCACCTAGGTTAGGTACACGTGTCGCTGTCAAAGAATCCACATGGCGCACATGTGCATGATCATATGGAATGCTGTCGTATCGTCTTTTGCGTGAGGAGTGTTTGAGAAAACACGAGGTTGCTGACTGTGGAGATCTCTCGTAAGTAAGAAGTGTGTTCCAAAACGTGTAACCAAGAAAAATCATGTGCTAAGTGCAAATCTGCTATGTTGTCCTTGTCATCATTTGAACATGTCCAATACATCGTTTGCATTTGAAGGAAGCAACATCCAAGTTGCTTCCTTCAAATGTATCAAGCGCCATTTGACGAAGTACTCTGTTCGGTTGGATTTGCTCCGTGGTCGTAAAATGATCTCCACATCGTATTCTGCTTCGTCTTGCACGACATTAGGTTGAGACAGGAGAATATGTTTGTGCTCCAACAACAAATCATCCTTGAAGTACTTATTCAATAAAGAAATATGAAAGATCGGATGCAACTGCCACTCAGGAGGAAAGACATCTTCATGCAGATTCTTGACAATCACAATCCTGCAAACTTTAATGAGAACTTTGTCATGATTCCCGTTGGAATGGTGAAATTTTTCGTACTCAACCATACTTCTTCGCCCACTTGAAATTGTACTTGCCGCCGATGCTTATTTACCTACTTCGTGTAACGTTGATGTGCTTTGTCTAGGTCTTTTTTCACTTGTTCTTCGCGTCATTACATTTCTGTCACCAACTCTTCAGCTGATGTTTGCCGTGTTCTTGGTCGTGCCAATGTAGAACTCCTTGTAATAGTCAAGTCAAGTCAAGAGTCCTTCTGACTCACGTCCGTAAGTTAACAAGAAGGATGATTTGTCCGTTGCTGAATGCTCTGTGGAATTGTAGCAATACTCTGCAAGACTGAGCAACTCTACCCAATCACTGTTGATCCACGCTCACATAATTCATCAAGTTTTGATTTAGAACTGAGTTAACTCGTTCCATTGATCCATTCGTTTTAGGATGAAAAGCGATACTAAATTTTAACTTAGTTCTCAACTTTTGGAACAAGTGTTTTTGAAAGACACTTGTGAACTTTGAGTCACGGTCTGAAATAATACTCCGGGGTAATCACGTATCTAAGAACATCCGAGAAGTCTTGAACGCTATTGCGTTATCCAAGGTCAGAGTAAACTTTGCTAGTTTGTTAAACCGATCAACTATCACAAAGATTACGTTGTATTCATTTTAGTCAAGAAGAGACGTTATGAAGTCCATGTTGATACTTTCTCAAGGTTTGGATGGAATCGGCAAAGGATGAAGTGATCTTTATTTCTTTGCATAACAAACTTGGTTCTCTTGATAGTTTACGCATGTTTTCCCAAAGTGGACAACATCGTCTCTCATATAGGACCAATAAAACCTTTTAGCTATCACCGCTAAAATGAACTTTTCTTTTTTATGGTATGATAAGAGTGCATCATGACACTTTTTAAGCAACTTAGTCCTAAGTTTTCCTTGTTCCACATGAACCCGACTTTGCTTGAACATGAGTAACTCATGTCTCAACTGCATGTTCTGCAACTTCACTCCTCGCTTGAGCTGTTCCAAGTACTCCTTCGTTTGATCATCATCCATGTAACATTCACATATCCACCTCTCCAAGTATGACTCTTTTGGATACATAGCGTGCAAAATTAGTATTGACGATGATAGATATTTCTCTTAACGACTCAAAGTATATGAAATTACATTGTCCTTCTTTATTTTGTGGATTAACTCCAAATTCATGAGCGTTAAGCCATCATGCCATATGGATCTCAAAGTACTTGAGCAAAATATTAACGGTATAAACTTGGGTGTGTTATGATGTCTCAAGTAATGCCGCTATTTCCTCAAGCAATGAATCACCGCAAACAGTTCCTTCTCTTGAGTCGACCATTGACTCTATGTATCACATAACTTGTTGCTTTCATATGCTACATGTTTCTCATCCCGCACCAACATTCCGTCAATTGCATAGTCGTTTGTGTTAAAATTAGCACCTTCGGTAAAATATATTTGATCGTTTAAAACACATTGTACTGTCTCAGGATTTCTCCTTTACATCATTGTAGCATAAAATATTTTGTTCTCCAAGAAGATTTACATTAGTTACACTGTTCTAAGTTCTAAGATCTGTCCAAACTCACAAACACACTGGTCTTGCCTAGAAGTTCTTTCTAACCCACACAACCACTCAGCTTCTAGACCCTCAAAAAGGTGTTCTGAAACATAACACACGATTACTATTTAAATACAACACAAATGTACACTGAGAAGACATGGAAGACAATTACTGGTCCCTTGCTAGGCTTCCAAGCTTCTCATGTCGGCTTCTAGAAGAAAATCTCGTCTTCTAGTGGTTCAACTCGACTTTTGACACCCTTGACATTGCTCTCCAGATTTTGCCAGCAAGACTCTTCACAATTCTCATCTAACAGTTGAAAGAAGAAGGAACAAGTTGCTATGGGTCAGACAGAAGAGATCAGTAGAGGACCCCACATCTTTTCGTGCATTCTACCAGCCTTTTCAGTCTTCTAGCTCTCTATGAAGATGTGGATTCGAGAAGACAGGAAGCTTGGGAGGCACTGGCCTGAATTCCAATTTCTTGCTTCTCAATAATTACCAGCTCACAATTCCACTCACAATTCCACTCTAGATCACAATTCAAATCAACTCCATACTACTTGATGTGAATTCGAAATTCAGCTTCTGGAAATATCTAGACTTGAAACAAGTCTTTTGTCCATAGATTATGGGGACAAAAGGACAATGGGGTAAAGAAATGGATGGGCAGAAACAAGTAGTTTTTGGGACTCCTTAATCACTTCTCGAAACACATTCAGAAGTTTAAGTGCATTTCTTGATGTTTCCTCTTGTCTGTAACTCGCATCAAACACATGACTCCATGGTTGAAGTCCATATGTTTATCTTTGATCAGATTCATTGTAAAATCATCAATTTTCCACGCCTTTTGGACCAACCTCACTCCCAACTTCCGCCCTTTAACTATGATGCTCAAGCTCAAAGGTTTCTACTTAAGTTTCACTTCAAACATATCTAAGAAAGTATTTCTCAAAATTACATGGATGACATCCATTTTGCACATCGTAAAGTTCTCTGTGAACTTCAACATCCCATACGCAGTCGTACATCTAATGCCACTTCAGAAGTTTGGTACGTCTTGTCCTTGGCAAAACGCACTTGAATAGGCTTGTCTATATTGGTAGTAGACAAGCCCAACTTCTTCACCAACTTTAGACTTATGAAGGAGCGGGTCGCTCGTATGTCCACAAGGAAGGTAACATCATGGTTAGCAACTTTGGCTTGAAGAAACATTAGTCTTAGAATCTTCTTCGTGGTTCCTAAGGTCAAAGTCATCTGGCACTCCAACAAATTCTTTGCAGAAAACGCATTCATGCTATAGTTACCAACCTTAGACTTTGTGCACCCCTTAGCAATATGACCCGTCTCGCCATAGTTATAGCAAGTAAACTTACAACCATTGTCTTTCTTAGATGTCTGTCTTTTTGGTTTCGACCTTGTTTGCTGTCATTTTGCTGCCAGGATAGAAGTATCTTTCTGATCATTCTCACCCTTATCCCATTGTCGTTTGAAGTCCTTGTTTTTCTTATGAACCTTGTCTACGCTTCACGATTCAAAAGGTTTCTGTTGCTGGACTTCATCGTCCCTAATCCTCTCCGTTAGTTTCAAATGTTTGACGTTTGTCTCGACTAGCTTTGGCATTTGAAAGAGAGCATTCTTCGAGCTAAATTTGAGTCCCTCAATACATATACATATATTGGTCTTATCGGTCCACTTGGAGAATGAATCTACCTTGACACTGAACTCGTGCACATAAGCACTAAAAGTCCCGTCTGCTTCAACCTAGCTAACTCGACACCATCCCAAATCCTTTGATAATCTAGAGTGAATCGTCTCGCAAGTAACTTCTTGAACTCTTTCCAACCAAGCGCCGAGATGATCAAAGCATGCTCATCTCTTTATGCGGTCCATCAGAGGAGTGCATGGTCCTTAAGATAATCGCCGCTCTCACCTTCTCGGACTCCTTAGCATGTTGTATAGCCTCAAAGTATAGGTCTACCTCAGTTAAGAAATCTTCTATCTTGTGAGCTCACCTATACTTGAAAATAGAGTCGACAGATTTGTCTTACAAAGCTTTTTGGTAGACAAGAAACACCCTTGGTCGACTACAAGCTCGAAGATACGTTTATCTCTAGAGGTCATGTCTTCTTGCATGATCTTCATCATCTTGTGCAGTATATGTAACATGAACTACCATAACTATCTCTAGACGTGGTTTTTTGTGCATTTCAAGATGCGAACATATACTACACACTATAGTCTACACGAGAAAATCTTAAACATAATTTTTGAACTCATTCAGATTTATGATACATTTCTGGTATCAAAAATCTTGTAGAAGAACTCCAAATAACTTTTCGCTTGCAATTCCGTTTGTAACTTTTTAACATACCACAATGATCATCGCTATGATAACTACGCCAAGGTGTTTTCAGATCTTCGAATGCTCACTTCTTCCAGAATCGACTTCTCTGAGGTCTTAACTTCACTCCGAGAGACTAACTCTTGACAAAAATGTTAATTATTTACTGTGTGAAATAATTCACATCATGACAATGTTGGCCTGAAAGTTCAGGTCCATTCACCCGTCAAAGTAAGATGTACACAGTCAGGTCCTAATTCTCCTCGTATGTGACAATCAGCAAGATCACCAGAGTAGGCAAATCCATCACCCTCCTCATGAACTCATCACCAAAGTAGACAACGAACCACTATCGAAAATAGTCAAGATGGATGTAGTGAAGCTTGATATGGAACGGATTTGGAAATAGAATATCCAAAACTCGGATCAGTCTTCCATCCATAAATACAACTCTCGTAGCTCCTCACTCGTAACTTAAGACACTAAGACATACTCACAAAACACCACCTAAAGAAGAATGCCTCCAAGAACCCTCGACCCTCTATCTTATACACAAATTTGACAACAAGAGTCACTCACACGAATGTCCACATATCACTGAGCTGGCACGTCTCTTTATCGTGTAATCTAACATCTCATATAATCATGGACATGACACCTAATACGTTGTCAAGCGAGTTCAATGAAAAGATTCACGAGACGTAAAAAACAACACAATACAAGTTTTACGCTAAATTCACATGTGAGCCGTGTCACAGAAAAACAACGATCCAGCTCCAGTTCATATCAAACAAGATAAAGATAAGTGTGCATTCACGCTAACTTGTGATTGTGGCTTGTAGAGGAAGATTACCACTGGATTTCAAAATGGACCTTATTTAGAGGACTAACTCCTCTAGTGCATTCACATGGTGTGGATGCTAGAGAGAGATTACTACTGGATTTCAAAATAGACCTTATGCTAGAGTACTAAGTCCCCTTCGGAATGTCGAGATCACTAGTACGAATTCGGTGAGATCTTTTAAGTCCTATGGTAGCGAGATGGTATAAAAAATACTCCAAGTTAGTACAAATTCTTTTGTAGAAAATATAGATCTCATCATGTGAAATACTTGGGTTGAAAAATCTATTGAAATTGATACATGAGAAAATACTTACGGCATTTCGAAGTTCGAGGGGGCTGGAGAACGACAATGGTGATAACTCGAGCTCTACGTGTCACAACGAGGTGATTTCGATGGTCAGAAGTAGCTGTGGTGTAGTTACTTCGGATAGAGGTGTCAAAAGCTGACTGTACGGAATATCAATTACAAAATACAGATCTCATCATGTGAAATACTTGGATCAAAAAGTCAAGTGAAACTGATACCTGAGGAGATTCTTACGTCATTCTGAAGTTCAAGAGGGCCGAAGAATGACAATGATGATAACTCGAGCTCCATGTGTCAGAATGAGGTGATTCTGATGGCCAGAGATGGTGGAGTTACTTCGGATGGAGGTGTCAAAAGTTGACTGTACGTCAATCCTTAGATACTCTTAGCTGCAACAGTCTTACAGTTGATCACAACCAAAAAGTTCCACCTTTTTCCAAGAGCTACTCTCGCCTTACGACAACGTTGGAGTCAAATAGATCTTTGTGATAGTAAGTTGCTTGTGATATTCTTGTCTCTCAAATCTCACTCATGTTTCTTTCATTTCGTAATTAATGCACTTAAAAGTTCTAGCTAAGATCAAATAACTCAATCATGTACCATAAGCTATACTCAAATCTCAAGACATATCCTTTTCTATAAGTACGATCAACATACACACAGAATTTCAATGTTTACATAAGTATTTATTTTAGATCGATAAATGATCCTTGAATTGATTCACTATATATCAAGAGAAGTCCATCCTTGTACACAATAACAATATGAACATGTGCATAATATTCCATATATAGAACCTATGAGTCATAGATATTATCATTATTCATAAACTCCATGCATGAGAGTGGTACACTATGTATGAGACTGGTTCTGAAAGTCCAAGCTCTTTGCAACAACAATATAATATAGTGGAAAATTCTCGACACAATGATGGAAGACTTCCTTCAACCCCGTTGCAAAATGATAGAATGGACACAAGTACCATTAGTATGGAATACCGTGTACTTGGACATGCTTGAACAATAATCTAAGTCTGTAAGGGTCTCCTTCTTCAATGGGAGGCAGATTCTTAAGTAGTGAAGAAGAGGATCAACAAAGAGCTCAAAGGGGTACAAAAGATCCCCATGATAAACTTCAGAATACCACAAGTGGAAAAATGTTTAAAGATCATGACGATGCATCAATAAGAATAATTAAGAACTAGCTGTATGTCGGATTAAAATATCCTAACCGCCTGCTGCCGTGTTAACCACCAATCAAAAATCTAGTCATAAATACATCATAGACTTTCTCGATGATCGACTCTACTGCTAGTTCTACCATCTTCAATTTATTTGCGCTTTAGTGGTCGAGGAACTCCTTGGTATGTCTAGTCCAGAAATTCCTCAGTGTGTCAAGTTTGACAACTCCTCGACGTGTCTGATCCAAGAACTTCTCAGGAACACCAATCCGAGAACTCCTCGAGAATACAAATCCGAGAGCTCTTTAAGGACACAAGTCGAGAAACTCTATCAAGATACAAGTTTCACAAACTCCTCGAAAGTACCAGTTTGGGAGCTCCTTAAGGACACGTGTCCAAGAACTCTCTCAAGACACAAGTATGAGAACTTGTGTGTGAACTTCTAACTTTTCCGACACTCAAATTCTTAGTATCTTCAGTCTCCTCGTTGCGAGCTCTCTCTACTTGTGTCTTCCTGTGTATCTGATCCTCTCAAACAGTAAATGTTGTCTTTCTAGATTCTGAGCTTACCTAGACCTCCTCCTTTCAGTCTATGAGGTTAGAGTTACCTAATGCTTGGACAATCACCATTGAGGTCCTTATAAGTTGACATCTGAACCTTCAGGTCCAAAACATAAGATCTGGATTCCTATGCAAGTATATACCACTACTTCTAAGTTGATTACTACACAAATCTCAAAACTGAATAAATCAGGATAATTCTTCAATGTTTATATCTTTGCCATGGAGTTGGTGCAACTTATAAAAGTGGTGCAACTTATAAAAGATCCATTACACGTAACTAGAAAGGAGTAAATGAAGGTCATACATATATATACATCGTTAAAACAATTGTGTAAAAGTGTTGCTTGAGCTTGCATTCACGGTCCATTTTCAACACTTGTCAAAAAATCCTTCGCATGTTCTCTTTACAGGACATAAAGATTAGAGTTTGGAAAGCAAATGGTAGCTAAGGCTACAACTTTGATGCATGTCATCTTATTACCACATAGTCTTGACAAGTCTAGTTTGCATTATATAACCCCTTGTATTCATAAGTTATGAGCTGTGAAGCAAGCGAAAGCATCAAACATATATAATATTATATATCATCTCCGCCCCTAAGTCTGAGATCCACAATATTCCATCGAAAGTACCAACCTGCTCTAGAAGTTCTTTTTCTACGTGTAGATAACAAACCCAAGGTAGTTAGTTATGAATCTTGGACCTCTTGTTGAGTTATCCAAGTCATCCAATATCACATCCAAAAAAGGAAGTGCAGAAAATATTATGTTTTTCTTCTATTTTTCTTGCTTACAATCAAAGTTGTGTTTCTTCTTCAAGGCAAATCAGTTTGTTGATGATGATCTTTAGACTATACTGAGCACTAGAATCTAGCAGTTGGTGTCCTCAGATACTGAGGCCTGACTCTCTCTCAATTTATCCATATTTTCTTAAAACAAAAATCTTATCCTATTACAAAATTTCCATTTCTTGTCAAAGTATAACTTTATTTCATTGGTTGAAATGAAATATACCCATATCAGATAAAGAAAAACCATTTACTGATATATGTTGAAATTTCATCTCAAAGAAAGAAATTTTAACCCAGAAATTTTAACCCACTCAAGTGGGTCGCCGAGTGTTGATACCTCACACACTCAACGAACTTCGTCGGGTGTGAAATAACAACTAGTTATCATTCCGTATATCTGGTTAAGGTAGTTTGGTGTGAGCTTCACATATCCAACGAACCCCGCTGTGTCTTAAATAACTACTTATTGTGAATTCAGCACACCTGGTCATCCTAGCCATATGCATAATAGCAACTTACTGTTATTTCATAGTATTAACATTAACGCGACCAGAAGTCGTCGAGTATTCATGATATGAAGAAAAATTTGCTGATTTCAATTCTTGATACTTGATATGTAACTCCTCTCCGTTCAGTAACTTATTACTCCGCAAAACAAGCTATACATCATTTGCTTGCAGTTTTCCATTTTCTGAAAATCACCTACTTTAAGCTTTGATCTAACTTGCCTAGGATATAGGTTAACCTCAAATCTGGCATACTTAGCATGGGACCAGCTTGTATAAGACCCATAGCGTAATACTACTCCACATTTTATATTCAGAACCGCACAAGATTCACAGCCTCAGAAGTCCCACAAAATATTGCTTAATTAAGTCCATCCCTTTTACATGCAACAACTGTTTCAAGGTTACAAGAACACAATCAAAAGTCATCTTTGAAATCAACGATAAGATGATAACAAAGTAAGATTGAAAACTTGGAGATATCTAAGTTCGAACGTGCGTGGAGGACCTACTTAAGTAAACTTCAGAGTAGGAGAAAGTTCAACAAGGTGTGAGGAAGTCCTTAACTTTTCCTCTACTTCGTTTCTGTTTTACCTTCTCCTTTATATGTTTATTCGAGAATCATTCATATCAAACAATTCGATTTCATGTTGTGCACAACAGCAATGAGTCGATATGATGCAGTGGTAACATAGTTCCGATGTATATATTCTACGGGTTTGCTGTCTGATAGCAAAATCATGCAAACATATATACTTTTGATGATAAAACTTACATCTCAAAATGAAATAAAGCTCTCCAGTAGCTTTACCCTTCACAATTCACCTCATGCATCTTATGAAGGAGGAGGTCTTTTGACCTTAGTATCTTTTTGCTAGTAGTTTTCTGCACTTATACTCGGAGGCAGGTCTGTTCTTCGCTTTCTTTATGGGCTATGTCTGGATCGCACTGCAACTCAAAGTGCGATAAGATTTAAAAATTGAGAATTATAGTTAGATTAAATTTTTATATTTATAGTCAACTTATTCTAGAATTTTTGCATAACATTTATGACTTTTTTGAATAACAAAAAGCGACAAAGGTTCTCCAGAAGTTCATGTTGCATGCATAATATCACTTCAAAACAAACTGATTAGTATTGATACAAACATGTAAAACAGAAAGATACAAGATTTTCCAGAAACACTTGCTTCAACCTCAACTACACTATTTAGAAAAAAGAATATTCTCTTTCATGCTTTTGTAAACGGTTTACAGAAGAGAAGCAGGCGTCCAAGAAACGAAACTAGATCAAAATGAAAATGAAACCAATATGAAACGAAAAATAATAATTAAGCAGATGAGAATATAAGATAAGTACGTTTTCTAGTGAAATTTACTTCCTCAGTCCCATGCAGCAACTGTCGACCTTTCTCAGTCCTCTGACAGGCCAGTGGCAGTTTTGGTTCCCGGTACAACTGGTCGCAGTCAACGAGCCAATGCGCAAGTACTGCACGAGCGCGGCATGGGTGATCCAGTGAAGAGTAAACAATGGTTATCGCAAGCAGGGAATACATTTCGAATAGAGTTGTGTTGCGAAGGAATGTCAAGTGCGATTTAGGACTGCAGTGAGGGATGTGAAGAGAGACAGGCGGCAACGGGGTGAACTTTATGAGGGCAACAGCTTACTGAGGGAATCAGCGTAAATGTAAGTTTTTGATTCAAACCGAACTATATGATCTTAATGTTGTTAAACAGAAGGTGCAAATTAGTGCTTTTTCTCTGAAGCTTACCAAAATACATGCCTGACTTGTGATCGCGTAATTCTTCTGACTGAATCCTAATCGTGTGTAGACGCTACTAGTCTCTTCGTTAGACTTCAAGGGAGTTTGACGGGGACTCACATACTCAGAGTGAGTCGGAGCTGTAACAGTTGAATAGTAACTTTTTCCCCAATAGGGTACTTTGTGGGGATCCCATCCTTTTCTTGTATGAAACAATTGTGCATTAACCCCAATTTGGACTGATGTAATGATCTTGAGCATTAGTACTCATAAGCTCAGAGTAGGCAACAACTCAACAGAAGACAGTAGTAACAGATACGTGTGAATCTTTAAAGCCACTGATTCTGGTTATGGCTGCTCCTTAATTTTGTGGAGCATCGATATGAAACTTATTTCATTCAAGAGGAAGTTTTCGAATTGCTACTCCTCTCCATGAGAAAAACGAATCCGATCGAATTCCCCGTAGCGATTATTGTCCTACCATTGCTGTGACTCTGTCCGCCGTTGTTGCTTTACTCCAGCTTCTGCCTCCGACCCTCCTCTTTGCACACTAAGGTGACTGGCGATAGTACATTCAAACTTCATAGCTCTCTGCGCTAAAATCTCCGCACAATGCTCAATTTCGGATTGGCATCGCTTGTACAAACTGACGACCCGTAATTCCGAGCCCGCTAGAGCAGACTACATGTACACAATCGAAGTCTGTGATTGACCACCGTCCATGTTACTAGTCGCAGTTCATTACTTACCATGGTAACAACAGGAATCCCACCCGGTAGGGGACTGAGGAAGATCGACAGTTGCTGTGGGGGACTAAGGAAGTAAATTTCTGAGTTAAAGCATAGTTAGCAGCAGCAGTGTGGGTATGAGATTGACCTAATTCGAGCTGACTTGAAGAATCTTGTACTGTACAGTATCATCATCATCATCCTTCCATTACGGAAAAGCCCCTGGAATCCCGTCCTTCCTTCTCTCCGGACCAAGAGCTCGCAAGCAGTACTGTACTACTACAGCAGTAGTAGGAGGTACTCAGGAGGTAGGTACGTCCCGTGATGGGTATGTTGACCAGAAATTTATAGAAGATAAGACCCTCTCCGACAAGGGGAAACACAGATCAGACAACGTCTCTTATAGTCCGCTGGATCTACTAATTCTTCCCTGGTACGAAACGATTTCTTAACCGCTGGTCTTAAGGTTCTACGGCTCTTCCCTTCGGCGCCGTCGCTAAATTCTGACAACGACGGTAGTGGTCGGGCCCACTCCACAGTTTTCGTAGTCAGGACTCAGGATCGAAGTCTGCTCCTGTTCCGGATCGTCGTTGTCGCGTGTAAGCTTCGCGACTTGGCGTCACAAGTAACGAGTTAAGTATGTCAGCCAGTCAGTTGATGGAATCATGGAATCTTTTTATTAAACCCTAGAAGCCATTAATACCTTCGTACTGTAACGTCCGCTTGCTTTGCGACTGGCAGGCCGATTATGCGGTTGCTGTTAGAACGGAGTCCCATTGTTTGCTTTTCTGAGAAAACCGCAACGCAGTGAATAGCCAACGTTGCTTTGCTTTTCTTCCTCTGGGAGATGGCCTCGCTCGGACCCCACGTCATTTTGCAAATTCTTTCTATTTTCTACGTCTTTTTGTATGAATCATCCTCCCACAGCAGTGTTGCGGCCACTACTGGCCAGCTACTGGAGCTCCTACTGCCCAGCCTGACCGGTGCGCGGGCAGCTTTTGCGTTCCTCCCCAGGGACCTTGAAATTCCACGGCAAAAGTGTCCTAAAGCCTGCCCATTCCACCATCTCGTGGGTAAACAGGAGATCCGGTCATGCAGACAGGTATTTAATTTTATCTTTTTATCTTTTTATCTTTTGAAAGAAAAGAAGATGGTATTTTCAGAAACTTTATTAATGAACTTAGAACGAATCCAAACGAAGACGTCAAAGGAGACCAAGCCAGTACAAAGCAAAGAGCCACCACCAAGAAGGGGACGAAGCAGTCATTTGGAATAATTTATATAATAACGGCTAGCGAAACGAGAATATCCTAATTTACATAACAAATATGTTACTAAAGCATACATATGGCCGGGGGCCGGATAACGACAAGCGTCTTGAGCGGCTCGTTTAGGATCGGTGTGGCGCGGGTGAAGAGGGGTTCTTTTGTTTTTGAAAAAAGAGTGGCCGCTGTTAAGACGTATTAATTTTTGAGCGGGGTGTCGTTACTCGTTCGGTCAATTGTGTTAGCACGTATTTCGACGGGGTGCCATTAACACGTATTATTTTTTCCACTGGCTCAACCTAAACGCTGTGGGGTTAGTCGCTCGGTGGTGCTCGTTGCTCGTAGGTGTGGTGATTTCAGTCCTTCTTGCTTGGTCGTCGGTGGTTGCGGTCGAATGATGTCTTCGTCGTCTTGTTTGCTGTGTTTCGCATTCAGTCCGTCGGTTTTGCATCTGGTTGGTCGTTGTTTCATCGTGCAGGTAGTGTCGTCGGTTCCTCGCTTTGCTGCGTGGTTTTTTGAGGATCGGTGTCACTGCTTCTCGATCGAGGTGACGGTGATGGCAGTGCTTCAATTCTTCCGTCCCTTTCGCATGTTCTTGGTCCTTGTCGTGGTGGTGTGTTGGTTTCATGGTGCGTGGTTTTTTGAGGATCGGTGTCATGGTGCGAGAGGTGGTCGTTCTCCTACGCGGTTTGTCGATCGATCTGTGCAGTGTTGGGTCTGCTTTGTCCTCCTTTTGATCTCTGTGGTGGTGGCTATACCCAATGGGTGTGACATGCACGGGGGTGGCCTGCTGGCGTGCTACCAGGTACGGGTTTCGTTTGTTGTGTTGACGATGGCGGTGCAGAGGAGCGATCCTCTCAAGGTCTGTGCTATCACTGTATGTTTTGATTCTCGTAGTTTGCAACAATGTATGAGGGTACAGAGCATTGCGAGGCTGTTGTTGAGAGTGAAGAAGTCGGCGGTGAAAAGCTAGACAGTGCTGAGGAAGTGAGTACTGTTCAGCAAACTGTCGATCCGGCTTTGGATTTTGAGTTTTTGGATGTTAGCGGCGGTAGTCCCTGTTTTCCTGCATCTTCACCACCTATACTTTCTTTCGATCAACGCTTCCTACAACGCAGTCGCACTTACATATATCTGCAGTTGGGCTTTTCGTAGGATCCTTCGGAGTTTTTAATGAAGTTCGATTACGTTCTGATAGGGAGAACATGTCATCCCTGTGTTCTCCATCCTGTTCCATTTCAGACGTTGACTGGTCCATTTCGATTTTTCTCCTATTCCGTGGATAACTTCTACTTGCACTTGCAGGACAGGCGGTTCCGAATGTTTTCTTATCCCGTGTATTTTACTCGTGGTGATGGTTGTTTAAGATCTAGTGTGCATGCAGTTTTTCGCTTTTATTGTCATCCTTGTGTATGTACACAGGTGGACCTCGAAGGCAGTGTTGTAATGTGTCGTCATTTCTCTCCCTCTCCAAGCGAGTGATGTCTCTCCGTCGGGAAGCAAGAGCTAGGCGTCCCAGCTTAGAGGTTTTTGTCACTGTCTGTACAACTGGTCGTGACCTCGATGTTGCATATTTTCCTCTTATTTGTGATTTTCTGAAGAAGCAATGTCTGTCAGGCATATTTTCCAGCGAGAGGGGTGGGTCGCTTCTCCATCTCCACCTCCATGGTGTGATATGTATATATGCGAAGTCGTCTGTGCAGGTAAAGAAGCGAATCTATCAAGCATTAGGGTGGGACAAGGAGAGACCAGTCGGTGTAGAGGTTTGTATAAAGCTGCTGTCCAACAGAGGTATCCATACCTTTGTTGGAATGGTTGGCTATTGTCTTAAGAACGTAGACCAGGAGCATCACCAGGCTGTAAGTAAAAATATTAGTGACAGTATGGTGCAGGACAATAAGGAGCTGTTTATGCTCATGGAGGCGACCGAGACAAAGAATTGGGTGGAGTTGACATACTTAAACATTCTTCCGCGAGCACTGCAGTACAACAGAGCAACCAGCAAGTTGAGACCGGAGTCGAGGTTCCAGCGGTACCTGAGCAGCAAGATGTGGCTGTCGACACTGACAGTCCAGTAGATGAAGGGAACGATATGTTCACTGCAGAGTTGCTTCCCGAGTATATTCCGCTTGCCGATGCTATGACTCGATGAACAGGACATGAGAGGGGCCTAGCACACATCCAGTAGACAGGCTAGAGAGTTTTTTACATATAGAGAGTTTTTATCGTCAGTGTGGTGCTGTAATAATTTTTTCATCGCTTTGCTGAAGACTTGTTTTAAAGCGAAGCGTAGAGTGGACAGACTAATTTTTAAACCAAGTGTTTATCGCCACTAAACTACTGTAACAGTTGGTCGAGACTATTGTAGTTTAATTTTTTCTATGAAATAAAGCCATGGGGTCACCGCACCCCTTTCATCTTGAAAAACTTGCAGGAAAACAACCCCGGCCTCGCACAGAGAAAATACCGATGGAAAAAAATACTGCGCGTAGCGGACAATAATGAATCCCCTTTGCGATAAATACAAACCACAACAAAAATAATTCACGGCCGAAACTTGCTTATGACTATAATGCAAGGAAGTACAAAAGTACAAAATATGAATGCAACATGCACTTTCTCTAGAGAGGAGGAAAAGGACAAGCACATAAAATAGGAGATAAATCTTGAACCATAATTGGTTGTAATAGGGTCAAACTTAGAATTAGAAAAGAATTGACTTTTCTTTCAGTATTATCTGGAACAACTGAACTTTCTTTCAGTACTATCAAGAATAGATACATCTCGTCTCGAAGTCTTCATGTTGTAATAAAAATCTTCGACAATCACACAATAAATAAGAACCTTCAAGCTACAAATGAAATGTTTTATTATGAACATAAGTGAAGAGTTTTTGTGTATACATCATGACTGCCACAGTGACAAGAGTTTGGGTTTGGAGACGCGCCTGTCTTGGTTTGAATCCTCAATCCGTTAGAAGAAAGAAAGAGAGAAATACTTCGCAAGAGGACTCTAAGGGGTAGACTTAACCGGAGGAGGTTATCTCAGATTATCCTTGATGAAACTAGAGATTTATTTTTTTCAGAGTGACTGAAAGGGACTGTTGAATTTTACTCCTCACTAGAGCAGTCTAGAGCAACACATGATCGGTTTAGAGTGAGACAAATAATCACATAAAAAGATAATCACATTCAAGTACAATGAATAACTAGACTCAAGTGATAAAGCACGCTTTTCCAGAAGGAAGTATACGAACAAAAAGTATACCGTCATACATAGTTTACAGAATCTAGTTTACATGTACATAGTTTGATGTGAAAAAAAGTTAATTTGCATACCGTATCATGCGGTTATGACCGTCTCTTGGGAAGTATATATAAAATTTACATTTGAAACAAAACACGCAATAATTAATACGTAGATATAATTTGCATGTACAATGAACAAAATAAATTGACTTGACGGTATTGCTTTGAGATACAAGGTAAGGAAAAAGATCTTTCTATTATACTTAAGAATCATTTTATCAATGTATCAATTCATAATGGTCTAACTACTTATCTGAACTTTAAGATTTTAAGAATAATGATGTTGTAACGTTATCATTATTCTTAACATAATAATAATGATAGTGTTATCATTTAAACATAAAAGTATCGTTCTCACAGAAGATTAGGGTTGACTTGCTTTGTACTACAGTTTAACTAAGAAGTTCTTCATGCCAAACAACCAACAAACCAGAAGATGACTCCTTGGGTTCTATGTACTCTCAAACGTCTCAGACTTCTGATCAACCCCTATCACAAGATTTTAAAGTCCTAATTTCATCCACTTAAGGTCTCGTTTATTTACTTATTGTTCACAAACTACACTCAGATTTCTCTAAAAAACTTAAAAAACTCTACTTACGGTACTTCGTCTCGACTAGACGACAAATCGTAATAGTGTGTTTTCTTACTTCCAAATAACAACTTGGTCTAATAACAGCTAAGACCACCAGTTGCAACTCAGACATCAAGGGTTTTCCCTCTAGTAACCAAAATAGACTTACTATAGGCCGTCAGCCTCCTACAGTGGGTCTTTCACCTATTTTGAATGTTAGGAAACACTCAAACATCTTTACATCTCAATTCTTCTCTATCTTCACACTACACTCACTAACTTCTCTGAAGTCACGACTACTTACTACAATGACTAGTGTGTCCAACAATTTGATGCATAAAAGACGGTCCTTAGATACTGATTATTCGTTTACATGGTGGAGCAACTCAAGCACGACTGCTTAGAACTTCTGCTGTTGTATTGGTGTAAGTAACTAGTAATCTTTCACTATACTATCCAGTTCATGATAGTCCAACTGACGAACTAGCTGTTCTGCTGGTTTTCTCACACTTTCCTTCTCAAGCTGCCCTGCTCTCTTTGACCGTGTGACTCTCATCTCGAGTCACACGACATCACGCCCACAATTTTAGTTTTGAAGTTACTCTTGTAAGTAGGATGCAGTCCGGAAGACATTCACTACCCAGCGAATATGTAACATATGGTTAAAACTCTCGTCATCCGAATCCATGACTTGATGCTCACGAGAGCACTATAGACGAACATAAGTACAAGCTGTTATCCAAGAACACTATAAACATAACTGAATATGTGGTTTTACATTAAGAAACCTCTTGTGATAGACTACCTACGGTGGTAGAGAAAGCTAAGGAGAGAACAAAGGAGGAAAAAGACTCTTCTCATTAGTCCGTCCCTACTAACTCTAGAATTTCAAAACAACACACACCACTGCACATAAGACAAGAGATGGTCTTTTAAACCTTATGAGGACTCGAGCACCCAGGAGATGTCGCGGTCGAGACGACCAAACGGTTGTAACTGACAGGTCAGCATACGACTTGAAACTAACAAGGTGTCAAAGTCACTAATTGACTTTTATCCTCCACTAACTACTAAGTTGTAAATAGACTATATACATTGCGTGGTCCTTCAATTGAGAACTTGAAAGTAAAGACTAACTATCTAACTTACTATCTATGTAGTAGGTTCATAACTTCCTTGAACTACTCTTACAGCGGCAGTGGAGGTAGTACGCTCTATTGTCAGCTGACTATGTGGCTCTATTTCTAAAGAAGCTATAGACGACATGACATACAATCCAGCGTCCATATCCTCCTGCTGTACTTACGGTGACGTCAAGTCCTCCAGTGGGATTTTGGGTCCTCCATAAAGATATCAGTGAGGCATATAATCCTTGGTGGACTCTCTCCCAAATCTATCTCCAAGTCGGAAGATAGAGATAATATCCTCTAACAAAACATATACACGATCAGCCTTGGTGCAAAACATCTGAAATATATGCATAGACTGCTCCAGAGTGCTTCACGCATGTATCAAAGCACTTCAGCTTCTTGGTGTAAGCAACTCCGATGGCCTGTCAAATGATGACTGTCCTAGCACTCTTCACATGCTCCTCCTTCGTCTTTACCTTCGGGATAAGATGTCTGATATGCTCATCCGCCCGAGCACCTTCTTCCAGGTAAGGCTTAGAGGCCTTAGTTCTTCGAGTTGAGTCTTCAAGCTCCTGATTATGGTGATAGCATTGGTGACCGCAATCTGGATTCTCTACGAGCATAGAGTGGATTTGGCTCGACTTTAGTGATTGTTTAATACAGGTTGGCATGGTGCAGTGAATACATACCGTTTATCACTCGAAGAACTTGAATTGCGAGGTCTGATTGAGAGATTTATTCCGGTGGTATCTCCGGATATCTTTGCATATCGTTGGTATCTTCGATTTACGAATGCACGCGTGTGCATAGTGGTTCTTTTTGGTCGTGTGGTTGATTGCTGTGCAGATTAGTGGTGGTTGGACCTCTTCTTGGTCGGATTTGTGTTGAGGTAGTGCGAAAGCGCTGCTTGAATTTCTTGTGACAGATTTTGAGATCAATTTGAGATCGGCAGAAGTGCGTCGGTGGACGTTGGGTAGGCATGGGTCAGAAATTTATGCTGCTGAGGAGTGCAGTAGGTCTGCGTTGAGAAGACTGTTCCAACGCATCAAAAATCGTTCGATTTGGTGAAGGATCGAAGGAGATACAAGGAGAAGAAGATCGCGGTGGTCCAAAATCTGACGTAATCTCGCCTGCGAGTGCCAATTTACAGATTTTGATCTTGTGGAGTGTGTTTCGACCTCTGTTTTGGGATGTTCTCTTCATGCACGTCCTTCTTGTGTTGTTTGGCTCGAGTTTGTTGTAGTGACGAAGGATTTCTCCTTTTGCCCATTTAGTATACAAGATATCGTTCCCACAGAGGATTTGCACAAGTAACGCTGCTCTAAGTTCTAAGATCTGTTCAAACACACAAACACACGGGTTTTGCCTAGAATCCCGTCTTCTCACAAAACCACACAAAACAACACGTCTTCCAGACACGCCAAATGGTGCTTTGGGTCCAAACAAACAACTACCAATTACAATACGACACAACTATTCACAGAGAAGCTCTGGAAGACGATCTTCCTGCTTCTAGATTGCTTCTTCCGATCTTCTCGATACCGTCTTCCCGAAGCGATTCTCGTCTTCTGGGGGTTCAACTCGTCTTCTCACACCTCCAGAAAGCTGTCATGCTTCGCAGAAGTCGACTAGCAACGGTCGTTACACCTTATTCTCACACTCACAATTCAACGGGTTAGATCATTCACAGGATGTATGCCCCCTGTAGCCTTCCCAGGCTTCTGCCTACGGAAGTTGTCTTCCTGCAGCACTACAACGGATCCCAGAAGGCAGAGCAGTCAGAGCAGCAAAGTGAAGAAGAAAGAAGCCTTCTTCCCGCAACAGAAGATGACATCCTCGAGTAGAAGACGGTGCAATAGTACTCACGTTTGTTGTCTTCCTCCCCAAACTATTACAAGCAGGGATGGCTTGTTAGTCAGGATCCGGACTAGAAGCCTGTCGGAATCTTAATTTACTCTTTTCGTCTTGTTTTCTCTTGTTTGGCTTTTCTCATCTTCCCCCATCTTCTCCCATCTTCCCCATCTTCTTACCTTCTTCTAGTGAGTTTCCGATACTTCTATTGAGCTTCCGTGGAGGTGAATGTGCTGTAGCCGCCCCAACATCGGGTTCGACGTCGCATCCACAGACGTCGAAGGTGGACTCACATCACACCCACTCCTGGATGTCGATGCCTCCAACTCTACTGCACCATCAGTAGGCCGTTTAGGGACCATAGATGTGGTCCTCAACGCCTCCGATAACGTGAACGACTGGGGAAGCCTGGTCTGTCTACCAGCCTCCTCGCGTTGTGGATCCAACTCCACTGACGCACCTCGTGGTTCAGAGACACGTACTGCATCTCTAGTCACTGCCGCAGATGCCTCAATCTGCGCCACACCAGCCATGAAGTCGAAGTCACCTCCTTCTCCTCCATAAGACGTGGAAGCCTCTGTTCCACCTGATCTCCGCTGGGCCATAGTCATACTAGCTATCCTCTGCTCTAACTGCTCAATCCGAGCAGCCATACCTGCTTCTGACGTCGTAGCAGACGGTGGACCGACCGGTCCTCTCCCAAGTGCTGGACCTCTACCTCCAACTCGACCACCACGGCCTCCCTGAGCTCCTCCGCCTCGTCCACGATCAGCCTTCCTTTGCCGCAACTCGGGATGGAGATCAAAACAACGGTCACTACCCAGAAGACCGTCCGTACGTAGATCCCAAGTGCTCTACTGAACGAGTCAAGCTACACTTCCACAACTGCTGACAGTCACCGCCACTCAAGAAGAACACTTCTCATACACAATTGGGAGCGAATTCAATGAACCCACCATCCAGAAGACATGGACAAAGCTTCTGCACTCAAATCCACAATCTATTCCCCGAGAAGAAGTCACAATGGCATTGGGAAGCTCACTCCCTCTACTTCTTGCGTCTACTCCTCGACACACCAACCTAGCTAACAGGACTGCACGAGGATGCCGTTCCCTGTTCCTAGACTATCCACTACTTCTATCTACATCTTCGACCCACTGCTGGTGCGAGTATGCAGACCCCTCCTGTATATTCCAAGACTATTCGTATGTTTTCAACGACGGGTGTAGTGCGCTTAGACTGTCTCTGCTCTAATGTGTCTCGCCTGCCTGCCTGTAGAATCGGTGTGTATGTTCAGTTACTACAGAATTCTACAGAACTGGTAGAACTGACAGAGCCCTTTCTCCTACGCTACTATCCTACTTATGTTGCTGCCATGAGAACCAAGGGAGGCGACCACCAGGGAGAGAGAGGCGCTGACAGGAGGTTGTCACCTCACATGCAAGCGGTTCCCCTGCCCGAATTGGTCATCCACCTTGTCCTTCCTACGCTACCTATGCTGCCACTTGGTGTCCTAACTAATATTACATGAGAAAACTGCCATCCTTAAGATAGCATGTTCGATTCTACTATATTTGGAAATGAAGTTACTAACTACTCAGATTGCACGGAGGCAATCTCTACCTGATCTGCTCCTATCGGAGCTCCTAATGCGGCTTCTGATAAGCTAGAAAGCCCTGTAGTTACCTCGGGTGTCACTGAGGTGGCTTCCTCTTCTTCGTCTCTTGCTGGCTCTGTTGTCGCTGCTGCTGCGTCTTCCTCGGCTTCGGCTTCTGCTTTGGAAGACAAAAGCGTCTTCTGAGAAGCGGAGTCGATCGGTGCTTCTTCCGTCTTCTGAGGCACGGGTGCGGGACTAGGGACCATGGAGACCTCATGGGGATCCGAGGAAGTCGCTTCCTCCACGCGGAATACCTGGGAAGACGGCTCGTCTTCCTGTCTTCCAGAAGACATCTTGTCTTCCGGGGCGTCTTCTGGAGTCTTCTCGTCTTCCAACGCTGTCACCACCAAGTGCACAGCGAGATCGAACTCCTCCTTCTGCATTCCGGATCTAGTCGATGGTGCTGGAGCGTGGGAAGATGCGGTTGCAGGTGTCGGAAGCGAGGGAAGACCATAAAGTGTCTTCACTCCTTCTATCTGTCTATCCAAGTACCTGAACATACTCTCTCGACACTCCACCAACATCACTCTGGACTCGCTGTCCCATCCTCTAGCTAAGGTAAGTAACTTCCTACCCGCGGTGTAGTTGAACTTCTTCCGAAGCGCTTCCACCGACTGTGCCAACATCTTCTGCGCACGGGCCTCTGCTGCTTCCCTCTACGTCTTTTCAGCTGCAGCTCGCGCTTCCGCGGCTTCTCGCTGCGTCTTCCATATGGTCTGCTCTTCTGCGAGAGCGATGATCTTCTCCCGCACTCGGGCGACTTCCTGATTGCGCTGCTGTACCTGCGCTTGCAACTCATGGTTGCTCTTCCGAAGCTGTACCAGCTCCTTGGCAGAAGCGGCTGCTTCCGCCTTGTACCTGGCTGCAAGCTTCTCCGTAGTGCGGAGGCTAGCTTCCAGCGACTCCGTCTTCTTCTGGTCCTCCCCCTGTCGCAGCAAGGTGCGCAGGCCGAATCCAGGTTGTAAGGGCTTCTCTTGTGCCCTCGCTCTCCTCTCCAGCAACTCCATAGCTGGCTGGATCTCCTTCTGGAAGTAGGCACTGAACTCCTCCAGTCGTCTTCCTACGGAAGACAAGTTCATCTCCACCACTCGCTCCATGGTGTCGACTTCGTCTTCCAGAGGCAAGGAAGCCTCTTCCACTACTACGGCCTTCATCTTCTACGCACGAGAAGAAGCTACTCTTCTCATCTTCCGGGGTGGAAGACTCCTCATGGCAGGAGCGGATCTCTTCTTTGCGCTTCCTCGCATCGCAGCAGGAGAGCCCATCCATCCTTCGTCTTCTGGAGTCTTCGGAAGATTCCCAGGCGTTGCAGAAGCAATCTTCTGCTCCGATCGGGTACTCAGCAGGTCTTCTTCCGAGTCGGACTCCGATCTTGAGTGAATGAGGGAGATGGGTGTCCTCGGTACACTTCAGGGACCCATCTTCCTCAGTGGCGTGGCGTCTTCCGACCCACTAGACTCATCTTCCCTCACCAGAAGCGTCTTCTGGTGAGAGCCGGGCCTCGGCTGGGGCATCAGAGTGGGAGCGGGCGTTGCTGCTGCCTCTCGGTCATCGTCTTCCGAGGTCTCCTCCTTCACCTCCTGTCGCTCCGTTGGCCCATACACTGCCAGCTGATCTTCCCTAAGATCCCTCATGGCTACATACAAGTAGCAAAGGAAGGGCGTCAGGTGTCCTCCCGCCGGGGTACCCAAGTATGCTAGCTCCGTCTGTACGTAGTTGTGGATGTACGCGTCCCAGTAGATGGATACTCTGTCATCCCACACTGATTCCAAGAACTCCACGTCTTGATCGCCTAAGTACCTTGTCTTTTGCGCTTTCCCCTTGGGAAAGAGATGCAGAAATAACTTCACCAGGAGGCGCTTCTTCGGCTCCCGGTAAGATTCTATCTTCCAACCGTTCCTCCCCTGCATGTCTTCCACAAAAAGGCAGGTGGTGCTCCCAGGTACATGCCATGAACTCACAATCCTAGGCAAGATCTTCTTCTCGTACCAATATCCTCGGTTCTCGGACTCAGGCCTGTGAAACGCCTTACGCCACCAGTCTTCATTCCAGGAAGACGGTCTTCCCCGAGCTACTCCTGCCTTCGCAGGTACACGGTTACGCGGTGGTAACGCTGCTCACATTTCCTCCAGAAGTCCTTGATCTGCGAGGTTCCAATCCCACAGGAAGAAGTCGAGATCCAACTCCTTGAGGAAAGGAGTAGCCTCGGCCAATTCTGCCGCTGGTAACACCAAGCCCCGCGGATGCATCAACATACCTGGAAGATCTGTTGCACTAAACCACAAGCACCTACTATGAGCTGAAGGCTCAGTCCTTCCCGAATGCCCACAGTCTAGCTTCTACTTCTCAGAAGACGAAATTAGTCTTCCAGAAGATAGCTACTCCGTCTTCCGGGATTCTAACAGTACTTCCTAGATAGCTCTCGTCTTCCGAGCTATATCTAAACAATCCTATCTAAGCAAGGCCTCGCATGGATTACCAAGAAGACAACCCACCTTGCATTACATCCTACTTCCTATCAGAAGATACAAGATATGCGAGAAGTAGAGTATAAGAAATGTTCAGAAGATGATTACGGGCTCCTGCGGTGACAGTGACCTCTGGGAAGACACTCGGGACAGCTCCCGATTAAATGTCTTTCTCGGAAGACTTCCCGAAGTCGGGCTTCCCTTCACTGGTCTCACCTGTCTTAGTCTTCCTACGCGCAATCTATCCTCACAACAGACTCAAGACAACTGCACTCTGTTCTTCTGACTTCTCACCTCTCATACGCACTCAGAAGAAGCTTGCTGCATGATGGGAAGACATAACCCTCGACCATTCCCTCCAGATTCTGCCAGCAAGACTTCTCACAACTCTCTTCTAAGTTCGGGAAGAAGAAGGAACGGCTGCTATGGATCGGACAGAAGAGACCCGAATGGACCCTCGCGTCTTCTCGCTCATTTTGCCAGCCTTCCAGTCTTTTTGTCTCTCTAGGAAGATGGGGAGTTGAGAAGCTTGGAAGACCGGGAGGCACAGGCCTAGTTCTCGACTTCCAACTTCTCGAAATAACAAAACAACTCACCACACCTCTCAGGATTCGTACCAAGTCTCTCTAAACACAAAAGCAAAGCAAATCCACTCTTGATACGAATTGTGTTCAGTCGACTTCCGAAGACAGTCTTCCGAAGACGGTCTTCCGAAGACAGTCAAGTTTAAGAAGCGTCTTCCGAAGATGTTCCCATCTTCCGAATCGTCTTCTGTTCCAAGTTTCGAGGGTAGAGAGGTAGTAGGGTAGGGAAATTGATAGTTGGGGTCTCCAATTTGAAGACTAGGAGTAGGGAAGCTCGAATTGAGCTCGGGAAGAAGCAAGGAGATGTCTTGACAGAAATTGGGCAGCGCTTCCGTGCCCAATGTCTCAAATAGAAAGAATGGGGGGTGGGGGTGATCGATCAGGCTGCCTGCACACAATCAAGGAAGCGCGGGGAGTATCAGACAATGGCGAGAAGAGGTGGGAAGGGAAAGAACAGAGGAAAGAACCTCTACAGTCTTCTTCGGCTCCCCGAGTTACCTTCGACCTCCGCGCGCTTCTGGCTCTTGTACTAGCTTCCAATGCGACTCCTCTCGACTGCGCCTGCTGTCAATTTCGGTCCACACCTTGATTTCTCCTTCGCTTCTACTCGCCACTCTCCACTGTCAACTTCTCGGAAGCTCCACAGAAACGCCTTCGCTCTCTCTGCTGTTTGTGCTCTAGCGATCCGATTTCACCCTTCGCCTAGCTGCCAACTTGTTCTCTCCTACCTCGATGTCTTACTCGATTCCTCTCTCAATGTTAGCTCGTGAAGCTCACTCTCTCAATCGATCTTCTCAAGCGCGCTGTGCTGCGGGAAGTTGAATGCGCCTAATGTGCTTTCTCACGCATCTTCCCTGCAGATTAGGAGTTCTCGACCTTGGGTGTCTTCCTGACCTACCTACCTATTCGGTGCGCCCCAGTAGGTACACCTACTGTCTTACCCGAAAACTCGTGGTTGGTCCTTCGCGGTCGCTGTCTTCTGGAAGACATGTGTCTTCCGTCGTCTTCTCATCTTCCAAAGACGCAACTGAGAAGACGCTCTTCCGAAGACAGTCGTCTTCCGAAGAAGTCAACTTCTTATTACAAACAGCTCTTAAGATCATCTTCCTGTTAAGGAAGACGTAACCTTAAGTAACAACGCTTCTTCAGTTATACAAACAAGTTATTATTCTTAAAAATTTCAAAAATTCGTGCATCCTGTAATTTGTGGGTACCACATTTGTACTCTACTCCAAGCGGAGCGGAGCAGAGCAAGGAGGTCGTGGTGTGATGAGACGTTTAGAGACTTCGAGGAGCAGAGGTGCGTGAGTGTGGAGACGTGAGAAGCGGAGTGCGGAGGCGGAGCCCGAGTCCGAGTCCGAGCTCGTCGCAAGCCAGCTTGTTGACGTGCGTTAGAGAGGTATGCAAGCTTCAGTTGTGTGAGAAGGGTAAAACCAGTAGCTCACCCATCTCAACACTATTCTTGAGCTTGCACACTTAACTCTACAACTCTTAGCTTTGGTTTTACCACTAGACGAATAGCTCTTGGTGTCTTCTAAGGATGCGTGCAAGTATTTATGGGCTTGTTTAAGGTAGTAGGAGACCTTCTCGCACGTTCCTAGAGGAGTGGTAGGACGATCTCATAGTACTAGAGGGAAGCTGTCGTTGTGATAGTATTGGTCTATATCGTAGAGACGCGTATGGTGACAGTTATCTTGGGTGAGCTAGTAGAGCTACCACGGAGATACTTTTGGAGCTACTAGAGGTATGGATATGTTATGACAGTTGGTGGTCATATATTTTTCATGTGATCATCGAAGATGAGTCGTCAAGCCGGGTGGGGCTGGGTTTCTTGTTATGTGAATGTTTGAGTGTGGAAGATTATCGTTTGGACTTCTTGTGATTGGAACCCCTCCATACTCTACTTCTTGTTTGTGCACCGCATTTGCTTGTGTTGGCGCTTGCTTTCCCAAGTGATTTCACTCACTCGGTAGTGAGGCTGGAGTTACAGATCAATCAGACTACTTTTGTTTCTCTCACGGTGAGATTGGACTAGCGACCGAGACCGTGAGAGGCTACCTGTGATGATGACAGGTATAAGTTTTCCTTACCTTTACTGTTGTCGTGATGTGGATCATTTCACATAGTAAATAATTCACCTCTCTGTCAAGAGCTAGTCTCTCTAGTCGATTCTGGAGGATGTGAGCATTCAAAAATCTGAAAACACCACGACGTAGGTCTCATCGCGCTGATCACCGTTATTGCGTTACTTGGCGGCTACATGTTATACTTCTGCTCCGACACTTGAGTCTAGTAGTCCTAGAAGTTAGCTAAATATTACTTCTAGTCCTTTATGCATATGTTTGACACTTTTTCATATGGTGTTGACATTGTTATGTTATATATTTTGAGTGATAGTAGATAGTATGTTATTTATCTTGTTCAAGCATTCATACGCTTGTGCAAGTGATTCCATACTTATCTATGTCGTTCAAAGTACATAACTTAGGTTTATCATGTTGAGAGAGTTTAAGCTCATGGGTTGTACTTACATGTCGCCCATGCATGCATTCTAGCTGATTTAAGTTATCTTTCAGGATTATGTTTCATTTTACATGTCTTCGTAGATAATTTAAAGTTTATGTTGGCACTTTAGAGACTTGATGTGGTAACTTATGTGTGAAATTAAGTTACCACGTGGACTGGGACACAAAAGGACAGGAGAGTGAAGCTATGAACTCCCATTGGTTCATTTTTTCTTTGTGAGACTCTAAATTTGGAAGTAGAGGTCTTAAGGGGAGTTTGAGCTTTGGGTATGGACATTGGGGAAATCTGAGAACACATGGTGATAGAGCTCGTTGTGCCAATCACTGTCAGTGAAAGTTTCGATCGATTTGGAGCAATTAAAAAGGAGTTATGCTAAATTGAAGTTTTGATTGGGCCTGAATTGCAACACAATTGGTGATTTGGAGTTTTTGGTGTCAATTGCAGCAGAATTGAGATATTTGCTTAAAACCTTCGTGGTTGCATTCACTGACAGCAAGGTTATGACTGACCAAAAACTTTCATATCATTTGAGTGAGTAATTCAGGGCGATCGCTGAAGCAGAGGGGGTCTGAAAAACTCTCAGTCTAGAGCAGCAACTTCAAAGCTCGAGATCTCGAGAATTATGTACAACTAGCAGGTCAAATTTCAAAAGGATGTTCAGCGTGCTGTAGACACCAAATCCTGAAATAATCATCGAATTTTATTGATCCAACTCTCTGTTCTAAGTCAAAGTAGCTATTTGGGTACTACAAATTATCATAATTTTCTTACTCAAAACGTTTTTGCTCATATCTCAATGCTCAGATTTGATCTCAGACTTAAAGTTCGTATGTGTGTTCAGTAGGGCCTCCCTTACACATAGAAGAAGTTTTGAAGTCTAAACAATCATATGTTTTATTCTTGAGTGTTAAAGTTCACCGTCTGACCTTATTATTACTAGTTAGTCATGATTCTTGCTTTCTAAACATATTAGAGGACCCAGCAGACATGTAAGTGTTTATAGTGCCACATTATAACCTGAAGCATATCTCTTGAGTAAACAACCACATCCAAAAGCCCAACGCTGTCGTGTCGTGGACCGGCTCCTACGTGAAAATCAAATTTTGACTTTTGTCGCTCCAAAGACACTTATGGGTAAGACAAGCTAGACCCTAGCTTATGAGTTTTTGGCACAATTTCAGATCTCCATTTCCATCGGATAGATGGGTAGAGCTCCTTGTCAGCGTTCCATAGGCACTTCATCTACTTCGTTTGGACGCCTAGTGGAGAAGTTACAGGACTCGAAAGATGGAGAAAATAAGCTAGGCCCCAGCTTATGGGTTTTTGGCACCATTTCGGATCTTTGTTTTCATCCGCATCAGTGGGTAGAGCTCCTTGTCAGCTTTCCATAGGCACTTTGTCTACTTCGTTTGGATGCATAGTGGAGAAGTTACAGGACTCGAAAGATGGAGAAAACAAGCTAGGCTTCAGCTTACGGGTTTTTGGCACCACTTTGGATCTTCGTTTTTATCGCACCAGTGGATAGAGCTCCTTGTCAGCTTTCCATAGGCACTTCATCTACTTCGTTTGGACGCCTAGTGGAGAAGTTACAGGACTCGAAAGATGGAGAAAACAAGCTAGGCTCCAGCTTACGGGCTTTTGGCGCAACTTCGGATCTTCACTTTCATCACATAGATGGGTAGAGCTTGCTGTCAGCTTTCCATGGGCATCTTGTTTACTTCGTTTGGACATCCAGGGAAGAAGTTATGCGATTCGAAAGAAGGTAAAATCAAGCTAGGCCTCTAGTTATTTGCTGACTGGGTATTCAGGGCTTCAGGCGTTATATCAAAGACGCAAGGGGCCTGCTTCTTATTATTCAGGAGAGGAGGAGAGAACTGTACGTACAGAGATTGTTGCAAGGGGGGTGCTTTAGGGGCTTGCTTGCGTCTGCGACCTGTCAGTGGACGGTGCGGGAGATTTGGAAGTCCAATGCAAACGCGCAAGGCGTCGTTGGGTTCAGATCTGTGCAAGCTACGCACTGGTTCAAAACGGTTAGGGAAGAGACGGATCAGGGAGTGCGTACTGAGTGAAATTGAGACGCAGGAAGCAGATTTGAGATTTTCAGTTACCTGTGAAGGAGAGTTGGACCGTTCGGACCGTTCCGGAGTCCAAACTTGCTGTCCTTGGATCCAACGGGATCAGAACACCGAGTTCTACAGGAAATTGAAGACGATACCAGATTTCATCGAGCGAATTGGAAGTTCTGAGTGAAATTGGCTCGCAGGGAAACGCTTACATCAGATTTTCGTTCACTTGCGACCTGAGGTTGGGCTGTACTTCGCGATCGGTGAGCCAAGCTCTTCGTTCTTGGTGCCTACGCGATCAAGGAGTCCTCATGTACGCATAGGAGAAGACTGTAAGTGAATTGGATTGTTGGTTTGGGTGTGGTGAGCGAATTTGAGCCGCAGGGAACCGATTTACGTCAGTTTTTTACAACATGCGACCAAATTTCTCGAGTGGTTTTGCAAGGAGAACTCCAAACGGCTTGTTTGGAGTCTTGTTGGGTTCAGGGTAGCCAGATCTATCTGCCAGGGAAGACGGATATCAGTTTAGACGATCCGTTTGTGCGGTGTGAGCGGTTTTAAGCCGCAGGGAGGAGCTTCTGGAAGTTCGGTCACCTACGACCAAAAATCGGCGATATCTCGGCTATCAGGAGTCGGATATGAAAGTTTCTTGGGTTAACGGAGTCAGCGGAGGAGACCCTATCGACATTTGAACATCGTTTGGCGAAAGGAGAAAGTTCCCAGATAGGTTTTTTTCGGTTCCTTCACTACAGGTTTCGTCCTTTTGAGTTCGTTAAGGACTTAGTTGGTTGTGTATGGCTTGTGGTAGCTAGCTTTAGCCAAGAGCTAGTGTGTGGATGTGGTTTGGACTTGGGTTTGGATCGCGTGATACTGTTGTGGCTCTGGTTGTTAGCAAAGAGAAGTTTCTCTTGCTTTGAGCTACGCTTTGGCGATTTCAGGCTAGGGTTGCGATTCAGGGGTTTGTTTTAGGGCTTCTGAAGTAGGTTACAGACCGCTCTGGTCTGTTCCTCAGTTTTGTGCTGTTAGGAGAAAGAAACGGCAGTGTACATACATTTGGAGTGGTATATATTGCGCGTTCGTTTTCGTGGTTGTTCTTCTCTCTCTTGTCCTGTTAGACACATAGCGTCTCCACAGCCAGGAACCTCGAGTTTTCCTAGACATCCTTCACGCACAAAATATCCGACACTATACGGTGGTGAACTCGACGTGAAGGTCCAGGGTGGAGATATTTGTGTGTCAGAACTGGAGAGAGGAGATCAACAATCATGAACGAGGATGAGGATGGATATGATTGTTCGGGAGGATGCTGCGGACCTGGGATGATGGATTTGTAGACGGTTGAGATCATGAGAGGATGGGAGGATGGGACGAGCCATGACTATGGATGGGATGGACGGATCTGAGGGTATACCAGGGATGCAGTTGGATGTAACAACTGCACGATTGTTTCAAGCCTTCACTTTGTTTATGCGACAAGAGCAAGAGAACCAACAAAAGGAGGCTTTGGGAAAGAAGGCGCTTGGAAGGGTGACCGACAAGTTCGATCTATTTGATGGAGAAGACATCTCAAAGTACTTGAGATGTTACAAGATGGAGATGGATTTGGATCAGGTACCGGAGAAGGAGATGATCGAGATGTTCGAACTCGCTGTGGTGCTTGAGATAAGGGAGCGTGTGAAGGATCTAGCAAAGCGTTTTGGGCGGAACTGGGATACATTTTCACATGCGCTGATGGAGGAGTATTTCTTGGGAAACTCAGATTGAGTAACCAAGAAATCATTTTTGGAATGGGTCAACGGATCCAGCAAGGGTTTGCAGCCTACAGAGCTGTTAGAGGAGTTTGAGAGACAATTCTCTCAACTACCTCGGGTGGACAAGCTAACCTTGGAGAGCTACAAGACGGAGCTGTTTCTTCAAGCTGCGGATGAACCATGGCAGGAACAGTTGGAGCTACTTCTTGAGGATGAGGATGAAGAAGAAGGGTTGACAAGGAATTGGGAGGTTGTGCATGAAGCGGTTGAGCTTCTTGTCTGGAGACATACAAAGAAAAGAGTTACCAGGTCGACGCTTGTATTGCTGACTACCACCCCAATTCAGGTAGTATCTGAGGTTCAACTTCCAGTTGTGTTTGTAGAAGAGAAGGATCCAACCATCGAGGACCTACAGCAAAAGATGCAAGATCTACAAGCTCAGGTTACTAGGTTGGAGGATAAGGGATCGTCGACCAAGATGGAGCTTGTACCCAAACCAGCTTGGGTACATCACTGCTTGTGGTGTGATGGTACTGATCATCAACGGGACGATTGCATCGATTTTGCAAAGTCTTTGCAACGAGAGGTTATTTCTTGGGAGGATGGAAAGGTTACATTCACAAGTACGGGTACTCTCTTTCAAGCCAACGTTGGTAAAGGAGGGATGAAGAAGTTTGTGGATGATTACCTTGCGACACATGCAGTTGTAGCTACCGAAGCTACAAGTTATGGTGCTATGGTGGAGGAGATTGAGCATGATCTCCATATGGATGATTTGGATGAGCACGTGGATCCAAGCGAGCTCAGGTTGGATACTGCATCCACGATGCAGAGCGAGAAGAAGGGACAAGAAGAAACTTCTTCTGGGAAGCAAGCTGGGGAGGATAAGGTTCAACAGGAAACTATTCTTCCTGAACAGGCAATAGAGGGTGATCCTTCACAACCGGAGGAGATGGTTGGGGTGCAGACAGTGGACATGGTTGATCTGGTTGCAAACATACAACAACCGGATATTGATGCAGTGATGGATGTGAAGGGAGGTTGGGAGGAGTGCATTCAAGATGGAAAGGTTGGGTTCATTTCACGGGAGGTCTTGGGTGCAGTTACAAGAGAAGTCCATGATGTCATCATTAACATCATCAAGGACGGACATGCTGAGGACGAAGGAGAGTGGATGGATGCTTTCGAGGCTACGGGTATAGGATGATGGGTAAGGATGGCTTACAGGGGAGAAGCCATTGCTGAAGATGATTTGGGTTGAGTGAATGATGCTTGGGAGGTTGTAATGATTTTCAGAAGAAGAGATCAGGGAGGATGATGGTTGAGGAGGATATCATTGTACAGCGAGACAATGATGGTTGCAGTTGATGATTTTGGTTGCAGCAGTGTGGTTCTTTTTTTTCAGAAAAAAAAAAAGAAAGAGTTGGATACGTACAACGACATGTACATGCTTGAGATTGAGGGTTACAGTCAGGATACGGGTGATGATTGGCAGGATGGAGGATGTCTACTACGACACTTGGGTTACAAACCTCAACGGTGAGGTTCTACAGGACAGATGGAAGTCAATTCTATGGTATGATGGGTTATTCTTTCTATGTCTTCGCATATTGAAGACATGTAGATTTAGAGGGGGTGATTGGATGGGAGGTTCGAGGTGAAGATCGATGAGCATGGATCTAGGAAGGATCATGGCAGGGTAGCAACTTCAAGATGACGATCAGGTTGCAACCTTGAGGATGAGGTTGACTGAGATAGGAGGAAGAATGACAAGATGGTTGAGTGCCGGTCCACTCTTTGGTTGGTATCTCTGGTGCATACCGGAGGATGCACAGGTTTGGAGGGGGTGGATGTCGTGTCGTGGACCGGCTCCTACATGAAAATCAAATTTTGACTTTTGTCGCTCCAAAGACACTTATGGGTAAGACAAGCTAGACCCTAGCTTACGAGTTTTTGGCACAATTTCAGATCTCCATTTCCATCGGATAGATGGGTAGAGCTCCTTGTCAGCGTTCCATAGGCACTTCATCTACTTCGTTTGGACGCCTAGTGGAGAAGTTACAGGACTCGAAAGATGGAGAAAATAAGCTAGGCCCCAGCTTACGGGTTTTTGGCACCATTTCGGATCTTTGTTTTCATCCGCATCAGTGGGTAGAGCTCCTTGTCAGCTTTCCATAGGCACTTTGTCTACTTCGTTTGGATGCCTAGTGGAGAAGTTATAAGACTCGAAAGATGGAGAAAACAAGCTAGGCCCCAGCTTACGGGTTTTTGGCACCACTTTGGATCTTCGTTTTTATCGCACCAGTGGATAGAGCTCCTTGTCAGCTTTCCATAGGCACTTCATCTACTTCGTTTGGATGCCTAGTGGAGAAGTTACAGGACTCGAAAGATGGAGAAAACAAGCTAGGCTCCAGCTTACGGGCTTTTGGCGCAACTTCGGATCTTCACTTTCATCACATAGATGGGTAGAGCTCGCTGTCAGCTTTCCATGGGCATCTTGTTTACTTCGTTTGGACATCCAGGGAAGAAGTTATGCGATTCGAAAGAAGGTAAAATCAAGCTAGGCCCCTAGTTATTTGCTGATTGGGTATTCAGGGCTTCAGGCGTTATATCAAAGACGCAAGGGGCATGCTTCTTATTATTCAGGAGAGGAGGAGAGAACTGTACGTACAGAGATTGTTGTAAGGGGGGTGCTTAAGGGGCTTGCTTGCGTCTGCGACCTGTCAGTGGACGGTGCGGGAGATTTGGAAGTCCAATGCAAACGCGCAAGGCGTCGTTGGGTTCAGATCTGTGCAAGCTACGTACTGGTTCAAACGGTTAGGGAAGAGACGGATCAGGGAGTGCGTATTGAGTGAAATTGAGACGCAGGAAGCAGATTTGAGATTTTCAGTTACCTGTGAAGGAGAGTTGGACCGTTCGGACCGTTCCGGAGTCCAAACTTGCTGTCCTTGGATCTAACGGGATCAGAACACCGAGTTCTACAGGAAATTGAAGACGATACCAGATTTCATCGGGCGAATTGGAAGTTCTGAGTGAAATTGGCTCGCAGGGAAACGCTTACATCAGATTTTCGTTCACCTGCGACTTGAGGTTGGGCTGTACTTCGCGATCGGTGAGCCAAGCTCTTCGTTCTTGGTGCCTACGCGATCAAGGAGTCTTCATGTACGCATAGGAGAAGACTGTAAGTGAATTGGATTGTTGGTTTGGGTGTGGTGAGCGAATTTGAGCCGCAGGGAACCGATTTACGTCAGTTTTTTACAACCTGCGGCCAAATTTCTCGAGTGGTTTTGCAAGGGGAACTCCAAACGGCTTGTTTGGAGTCTTGTTGGGTTCAGGGTAGCCAGATCTATCTGCCAGGGAAGACGGATATCAGTTTAGACGATCCGTTTGTGCGGTGTGAGCGGTTTTAAGCCGCAGGGAGGAGCTTCTGGAAGTTCGGTCACCTGCGACCAAAAATCGGTGATATCTCGGCTATCAGGAGTCGGATATGAAAGTTTCTTGGGTTAACGGAGTCAGCGGAGGAGACCCTATCGACATTTGAAGATCGTTTGGTGAAAGAAGAAAGTTCCCAGATAGGTTTTTTTCGGTTCCTTCGCTACAGGTTTCGTCCTTTTGAGTTCGTTAAGGACTTAGTTGGTTGTGTATGGCTTGTGGTAGCTAGCTTTAGCCAAGAGCTAGTGTGTGGATGTGGTTTGGACTTGGGTTTGGATCGCGTGATACTGTTGTGGCTCTGGTTGTTAGCAAAGAGAAGTTTCTCTTGCTTTGAGCTACGCTTTGGCGATTTCAGGCTAGGGTTGCGATTCAGGGGTTTGTTTTAGGGCTTCTGAAGTAGGTTACAGACCGCTCTGGTCTGTTCCTCAGTTTTGTGCTGTTAGGAGAAAGAAACGGCAGTGTACATACATTTGGAGCGGTATATATTGCGCGTTCGTTTTCGTGGTTGTTCTTCTCTCTCTTGTCCTGTTAGACACATAGCGTCTCCACAGCCAGGAACCTCGCGTTTTCCTGGACATCCTTCACGCACAAAATATCCGACACGATAACGCTTTTCTAGATAGACGTATCACACTCTTCGCGATCGTATCACAGCTAGAAGGTGATACTCGGGTACGGGTGGGTACCATTGAACTGGATGACTTCATTCTGGAGTTCGACAGTTGGTGTATCTACAACAGATGCGCAACCCACAGCTGTTTACACTCTTCATGACGTGGAAGGTTCTTCAACTCCAGAAACTCTTGTCTTTGAACGTTTAACAATGTCTCGGATGTATGTCAATTTGGCACCTCGGCTAGGTTGGCAGAGTGCGGAGTGACGAATCCTGGTAGGACCGTTAACGTCATTACGGAGAGTTCTTGGGATAGTCCACTAGGGATGTATCACTGTTATTGACACTAGAACTAGCAGGTGCTACGTCTCCTGAAACTGCGCCATAGTGATAGAAACGTAGTAGGGAGATCAATGTTGTCTCCACAACTCAATCTCCACACTATAGTCTCGTCTGAACTCATGATAATCATCCATCGGCGGTCCCTCCAAGTGTTAGAACCGTCCTTCTCAAGAAACTCTCACCTCGACACCGTTCTAGTAGAGGATAGGTGAGCTCAGTAGGAGCGGGGTTATGCAAGTTGTGGTTACGATGGTGACGGAGATTTCGACATTCTGGTTGGAGAGTGTGTTCACGAGATTCTATCATCACGAAGTTCTCAAGAGGTTCTGATAAGGACTTCTCAGACAATGGGTACACATGGAGTGGGGTGAGGTACCGACTACTTACATCATTGTCATCGATTGTGCCAGAGGACGAGTCAGACGCAAACAATACGTTTTTTGGTGATGAGTCTAGTGTCATCACATTGTTGGTTGTGAGACATGGACGAGATCTATGAGATCACGAAGGGATCTCAAAATGAGAAGGTCACCTTGAGTCCTTGACAGATTCGTACTGCTGTTGAGTTGACACGTTCAGTTTTCTGATTGTCCACATGTCTAGTTTATTGTCTTGCTTTTCATTGTTATAATTTATTGTCCACATCATGTGGACATGTGTATCATCGAGCTTGCATCATATCCTTGTTAAGCAATTCAAAGCCCAAGTGTGTAGCTTGTACTCAATAATTTCATCGAGACTGGCTTGAGAGTTGGGATTTGCGTGTATCTTCTTCCACCTTTATCCATCTGGAGATAGAGTTAGGTCTGGTCGCTCAACGTGTTGCTTTTATCGACAATGTCAATGAATTATATCACAAAGATCCACAAACTGCATCGATTCTTTTTCACTCGCTACGTCTGATGACTCTCAAATGTGGTTGCCCTAGAGCCCAAACGGTAGCGTTGCATTTACAACAATATGAAAAAATACAAAATCCTAAAGACTTGAAAAAAAGAAGTGAGAGGTAAGCATCGGATACACTTAGGACGTCGAGAAAATGTGTTGGAGACGACGTTATGTTCAAACTGAAACAACCTTTGATTTCTCTCTCATGCACTATGTGCGATTAGTCTCAAATATGGTTATCCTCCCGTGCTACGATGAAGAAATCATGAGACAATGAATAGCCAACGGATGGAACGTTATCCTCGCATGCTACGGTCGACGATATGGGATGGGATCTGAGTCGCTCACATGTATCAAGTGAGACTTTAACTCTCTTTGTGCGTGCGTAATGGTACATTAACTACCAAGTACAAAGATAAACCATGTGCGTAAACTAATCTAAGTTGGATTAAGAAAATAAATCTCTATCCTTGAGAGATTCATTTGTCTCTTCCTTTGATAAAGTATCTCAAGATTATGCAAAGAGATATGTATTTTTAAGACTCCTTTTATCTTACTTCACCGACAAGAACATGTAAAACCTCACATGTGTCAACAGCAAGACTTATCTCTTTGCAAATGTGAGACGATGTCTTGTCCTTAGTGGAGTTCCTCACCAACAGATCATAGCGGACAAAACCTCCTTCCAATCTGATAAGCAATACCTCGACAGATCTTGAATCAGACACGACAAAGCTCACCGTAATTGGTTCTTTGCGACTCTCCACTAACATCAGCTGTAAGGCGTCACGTTCCAGCAAACCGTCCATAAGAAAACATTTTGCTTTCCATGTCTTTTTTCAAACCAAAGAGAAAATGTCACCCGCCGTATATGATACAAGAAGAGTCGGTATCATAATCAGTGTTATTTTGGGATTTTGTCTTAGAGGTTTAAAATCTATTTTTGGTATTCTAGCTAAATACATATTATTGGTATGGAAGACAAGGTGGAGCCGATCGCTAAAGAGAATCTTACCGATAATTCTGTAAATGTAAAATAAATAATGAACTTTTCAACTCCACTTTATATAGTTTTTCCTAAGGACAGCCGCAATCAATATCAGAAATAGGTCAATGAGAAGGATATTGTGATTTACTCAGATTGATTTCATCATAGCCGCTTATAGGAGAAAAGTTAAAAAAGGGTTCTAATCGAATATTTGAGTCTATCTCACGTCCACTATAAAAAGAAGACAACAGCGGTCATTTTATCTCTATCACTTTCACGATTATGGAGTATGGTCATATCATCGGATTCTGCAATTTTCATATTTATCTCATGTCCATGAACTTCATGATCTGGAACCATGAGTTGGACTTAAGCCCATGAAGTTCATGGGCTAATTGGCTCGACGAACCGGCGGTCCATGAAACTCATGGGTTGTCCGGCTTAGACGACACGTAACCTATGAACTTCACGAACATGTGTCTTCTAATGAAGAATCCATGAAGTTCATGGATCGTCCGTCTTCTTATGCGAGCAGCCCATGAAGTTCACGATCCGTCCAGCTAAGTTGACGAGCAGCTCATGAAGTTCATGGGCTAGCAGGCAGCCCATGAAGTTTATGCGTTGTTTGGCTTGGCTAGATGATAGCCCTTGAAGTTCATTCTCCATCCACCAAGGTTGTAAGTCATCATCGCTTCATCCGCTATTGTCGAATTCGTTTTATTTATAGTCTTTTTGTTTCCTTCACGACTTAATCTCTATACTTATCTTGCTGCCATGTTTTCGCACTGTAGATGTCGTAAGCATTCAAAGAGTTTGTGAAGGCTAGCCCCAAGTACAAGCTTTGGAAATGAGATGCGGTCAAAAAGATCATTTTGGCAAGGCTGATTATTGTTCTCACGGATAATGCTAGAGCGTATCTTTTCCAACTTAAAGTGACTCAAGTTGACTTAAGTATCTCGAAGAAGTCGAGGCCGAAAGCCAAATCGAGGTTGACATCAATCGATGAGGTAAATCTGACTGAGGAGGCTTGAGCATTCAAGATTACTCGCAGAAGTTGCTAGCTGAGGAGGAAACCGAAGTCGTGCGGATACGAGTTAGTCATCCTGGTCATGACCACCTCAACCTCCAAGTCGAGACCAAAGTCACTCTGTTCTACGCGACTCGGGTGCTAAGTATCGTCAAGAAGAGTTTCAACCTCGTAGAAGACCTTCATCTTTGGCTAGTGTTCCTCGCACGAACCGTTGAAGAAGAAGAATCTAGTCACTCCGCTTCTCCAGATCTATCTCGTGCATCCTTTCCTATTGAGTCGGATGCTCCCCTCTGGACTTTGACTTCCTTGCATGAGACGCGTTCACCCAAGACCTGAAGAATGATGTAAGAAAGAAGATAATCAAATATTATCGTGTAACAAACGAAGTTATACAAATATGTATTGATCAATGAAGCCGTCCGTAAAAACTAACAGCGACAACTGAGGACCGTATCAGATTCGAACTATAAGTCATTCATTCGTTGAGAGGTTGAAGAAAGCGATGCATAAGAATGCATATGCTCACTACAACTTCTTGATTGTTGTTGATCTTTATGATTTTATGACGAAGGTTGACTGGGTTTCACCTCCTCTTTATAGTTAGCATTTCTATGTTATCGACGATAATCATAATGCACTTGCGAGAATTGAGCTTCTTGCACAATATCAAGGTTGTTATCAACAACTGCATTGGTGCTACTGCATTGTTTATGTCGGGCTTACAAAGAGTGAAGCAACACTGTTTGTGCACGATGGTAACATGGATTAGGATGTGCGGCATAAGTACACCTTTCATAAGAAAGTGGAATACTTTCATCAGCAGTTCACGAAGAGTAAGAAGACTGATGAGAGTACAAACACCTTGAGGAAATGCTTGACGTTGGAGTCCGTTAACGTCCAAACTGAAGATGAACTCCAAAAGAACATGTTGACTTTGGAGGGTACTTTCCAAGTGACTTTCAAAGTGAGATCTCTATGGGAGGTCCAAGAACGTAAACTCTAGAAGTGGGAGTGACACGGGATCAAAGGACAGAAGCCTCTCACCAAATATGGAAAGATGAATAAGCGTGATGACGGTGAAATAAAAGACATTTGGTGACGAGCAATGTAGATGTGACCAAGGATCGTAAACTCTCTATCCTTCTTCACGTCGATCAATGACAACTTTCTATGGATGAGATGCAGAAGAAGTACAAGAGGTATCGAGTCATGGACTGCATCCAAATGGCCGTGGTGCAGATGGTTGGCATTAAAGATTGGACTATCGCACAAGTGAAAATTAGTCCTTACACTTAAGAAGAACAGCTCCATTCTTTCTTTAAGACTTTTGAGAAGTTAATGATAAGAAAATTCTTTTCTATTGTCTATTTCAGTTTTCGTCTTATCTGTATTTTCTTTGGTAGGGCCTCCACAATGACATGATAGCCCATGAAGTTCATGGATTGCTCTGATATTTTCCTCTTGGTTATCTTGTTGACTAATAACTTTCTTTTCATTTTGCAGAAAGACCGTTCTCATCGTAACATTTTGTCGAAACAACTATTTGACGTTGAAGAATTGGTTGAAGAAGGGCCGAAGAAACGTCCTTCAAAGAGGAAGACTTTGTTGGAGATTTTACCGTCGAACTTTTTGGATTATGTTATGTGTGCTCGGGAGTACAAGAAAGCGAAAGAAAAAAATGAAGTCATTCCTGTGTATCCGAATCTTCCGTAGTTGGTGCAGAAAAGCATACAACTGTGAAGTCTAACTTGCAAACGTGAGGAAGATGTCCACTTCTATTGAGAAGCAGAGGTTCACATTGAGGATCGCAGATATTCCGTATGGGTTTCAACTCAAGAATTGTTCACATGATGATTCGAAGATTTTCTCTAAAGTGGATATGACTGAGATGTTGATGCACTTCGTTCAACCCTCAACATTAGAGTATTGGACAATGGTCGTCTTCCATAGTCTTGAACAAGCAACAGATGTTGGACAAGCTCTACGCTGTCGTAGTGCATGACATTAAAGGTGCGGAAACAAAACTTCAGAAGACGCTCAACATGCATTTGTTGGGGAAGCTGCGCCCTAGCTTATCAAGCTGGGCAGGAGCTAAGCTGGGGCCATGCTTGACAAGCTGCCCCCTAGCTTAGACTGAAATATCACCTTGAAAGAGGTCAAAGAGCATCAGAATGCAGAGCTCGGCGAGGAGAGCGACTTCGTGCTTCGAGTTTCGACAAAAAGTGTTTTAATTAGTAGTTAGTACGGGTTTTAAACTGATAAATGTATGAAAGAGGGAAATCTGTCGATTTTGGCTCGTGACTCAGACTCAGAATCTGATAGCGTGAGCGTGTAGGTGTTCACAAATACTATAGTTTTGGCTCCTTGTTCATTAAAAACGGAGTTGTATGCAGAAGTTAGCGTAGGAAAGGCTAGTAAGGACTTTACAAGAAAACTTCTTAGTAAAAGCATGTGTACAGAAAATTTAACTGTTTTGAACGGAACCAAAGGCCATCCCAGTGATAGGGCGCATGCCTAGGAGGGAAGTGGTCTCATGATCAATCCCTCCTGGCCTCTGGTTCCTATTCCGGCATGTTGGCCTCCCGGATGGGAGTCTATGTTGGGTGTGCAGCCATGTCCTGCATATCTAGGGGCGGGAGACCGGTATCTCCCTTAATCGTGAGCTTCCTGGCCTAAGCCTCCGCATGCCATCCTGAATATACTATGAGAGATACTTGGTGCGCATATGGGGGGGCTGTAAGCCCTGTGGGGCAGCCTCATAAGTGTTAGGGCTTCGGCTTACATTGGATGGCTTGTAGTATATTCAAGATGGCATCAAGGGCACGGGAAACTTTTGTCAATCTGTTATTTATCCATCGAGTCGGTTTAGCAATGGCAAGAGAAGCAGTGTGACGTTTTACAGTGAAGGAGTCTGCTTTACAGAGGTAGCTGTGTACTTGTATTTAAAAGAGAGTTAGTTTTGAAAGAAGAGTTTTGTACGTAAGGACAGTAGGGGGGTAGCTTAAGCTGGGGGCCTGCTTGTGATAAGCGACTGTGCTTATAAGGACAGCAGGGGGGCAGCTTAAGCTGGGCCCTTAGCTTTTAGGTTAAGTACCTGCGACGGCTGGAGATCGGGGGGACACTTTTTGAGGAGATTTTTCTACAGAGAGCTGGGAGCTAAAGCGGAAGGAGAAGCTTGGAGGCTGAGGGAGATCAATTTTTTCTGAGAGAACTGAATTGAGGATTTGGGTGATCGTGACAAAGAGACGGACAAGTATTTGGGGGACTGAGAGCAGTTTGGAGGCAGAATTTCTTCTGATCGGACAAGAAGCAGTTTTATTTGAAGGAGATCGTTTTGATAGTCTGCAAGGGACTCTTGATTGACGCGGGATTAAATTCTTGATAGTTTCAGTTGAGAGGTTGACGCAGAGAGGAGATTAAGAGTTTGGTGTCCGAATTTCACCTATTAGGCTTGAGTTGAGGTGAATTTGGTGGAAAGAGAGCATTATTTGAGTGGAAGAGGAGGACTGAGACTGAGAAGGTCAGTTTTTTCTGAGAAATTTCAGTGTTGAAGCTGTCGTTGGAGGGGATACAAGGCGTTGGAGTTTCAGATCTTCATCGGTTGTAGGTTCAGGAGAGAAATCTGCTGAAGGAAAGACTAGTTGAGTGGGAATTGACTGTTTGGCATCTGCGGTGATCAACGTAAGGAGTTGAGTAGAGATAGGTTGTAAATTGATATATGTGGAGGACTATTGAGTGTGCTTGGAAGAGAAATAAAGCATCGTGAGTTCAGTATTCTCCTATCTGTTGTGCTTGAAGGTGGGTCTGTCTCCTGAGACTTGAAACTTGATCTGTTGATTAGTAAGTGATCTACAGTCATAGTCACTGTGAGCGACTTCAGCTGTTGCGATCTCTTGCTTGGCTCTTGTCTTGGTATACAATCTCTGCTTCTATCTCGCGATCTATCACAGTCAGAAGGCTCGCCCTTCCTGAGAAGGACTCTCCTCGACATAAATCTGGTGCTTCCACTGAGATTCATCTTGGGGTGATTAATCGCTGAGGTTGCTGAGGTTGAGATTTGCATACAAGGAAAGATGGATCGCAAGAGCGGGAGTGGTGCTACTGCCTTTACGGCTGGAGCATCGACATCTACTGCTACACCTTCGGCTACACCAACGTCTTCAGCAGCCGCTGCAGCATCAGGCCTGGATACTACTGAGATACTGAAGACGCTTGCGGCTTTGGTTCATCAACATCCGATCGTCGGAGGGGGTGAGTTGAAATCTACAAAAGCTTTGCAGGCGATTGTGAATAGGTGTGGAAGATTTGAAGGCAGAGATATTTCTAGATATCTTCGTGAGTACAGAGGAGAGATGGAGCTTGTGAGGGTGACCGATGCAGAGATGATTGGAAGTTTTGAGTTGGCTGTGATTCCTGAGTTGAGAGATCAAGTCAGAGATGTACAGAGGAGAAATCTTGGTGTTTGGGCAAGTTTTGAGCGAGCTCTCCGAGAGGAATTCTTGGAGGAGGATTCTGAGAGAGTTACTAGGAGGACTTTTCTGGATTGGATTGAGCAGCAACCTGGCCATAGGATGGGGTTGAATGAGTTGCTAAGAGAGTTCGATCATAGATACTGACAGCTTTCGACGCTCGAACGGATAACTTTGGATGCTAGGAGGACAGAGCTCTTCTTGCAAGCCACCGATGAGGCTACAGCAGATCGGTTATGCTTCATGTTAGCAGATCGATCAGCTGAAGGAGGTGTTACTATGGATTGGGGAAGAGTGGAAGATGCTGTGGCCGTTCTAACAAGACAGAGGCGAGGGAGAGTGGCCGTAGGAGGACGACCACTTGCAGAGGTGATCCATCAACCTTATGCTCCTCAGGTACAGCAGCCCCCGGCTCTTGCTCCTAGACCTGTTATTCCTGTAGAAGCGCCTCCAGTGCCAGTTGTGCCAGTTCCTGCACAGAGGGTACCTGTTCAGAGGGTGGTTGAGAACCAAGGTCAGCACAATCAAATTGAGGAGTTGATCCGACAGATGCGTGAATTGAAAGTAGAGCTTGCTGGTTTACATAGGGAGCTCCCACCAACGCCTGGTGCTGCTCGTCCAGGGGGTGCTCCTGTCCGTAGGTGTATCTGGTGTGATAGTCCAGATCATCTTCGAGGAGATTGCCAAGAGCTTACAGCTGCTCTACGAGATGGTGTGGTTCGCTACCAAAATGGCAGACTGCACCTTGTTTCTACCGGAGAGCCATTAAACACGCAATTTGGACGAGGAGGTATGAGGAGTCTACCTCAAGTGGCTGCAACTGCAACAGTAACTACAGTAACAGTACCGCCGATGAATCTTGATGTGTATGCTGGGCATATTGAATTTTCTTCTAGCCCTACTTTGCTGGATAGGTCTCTTGAGAGGAGCAGTACTGAGGTTCCTTCTGAGGTGTTGAAAAGAGGAGCGGAAACTATCCGTAGAGTCACAGGGTGGAAAGATCCCGTAGATACAGCGTCCATTAAAACTTTCTTGGACGTAGATAAGCATGTTCATTGGCAGGACGCTTCTGTAGAGGAGAAGAGGCGACGAGATGCCTCTGAGCTTGAAACTGGGAATCCAGAGGAGACTAGAGAGAGACAGGGACGGAGGGTCACTAGAAGACGTGCAGCTCCTCCAGAGGATGTCCCGTCTACCTCCCAGGCTCCACCACCTGCTCCATGTCCAATGGAGGACGTACAGAGACAACAGCAGGAACCAACGACTGCTGGCAGAAGGTTCACTGCTCAAGAGAAGGGGAAAGGACCTGCTTACAAGCTGGCTGCAGATATTGAGACATCCACTGATCTTAAAAGCATTCTGGAGCAGAGGATATTAGATGCACGAGAAGTTCTTGGCATCGCGAAGAGAGAGTTTCATGAGTTGATTATTGATGTCATCAAGCGAAAGAGGCAAGTCATATCTGAGCAGGTAGAGAGCCAAATGATAGATGTGATAGGAGCTTCTGTAAATGATGTGGAGTTTGGGAAGGTACATTTTCAGGAGACTGGTGACAAGAGGTACCAGCAGGAGGCGTTAGTTGCTGGAACTAGCACTATTGAAGCTGATGATGATGAAGCTGATGGGGAGAGCCCAATTGTTGACAATGACTTCAAGAAGAGGCATTGGGCTCGTGCTACAACTGCTACACGGGTACGTCTTGGAAGTTTGCCTGAACCTATTGCTGCTTTAGTTGACCACGGATCCGAAATCAATATCATGTCACGAGAGATATATGAGAGAGGATTGTGGCCTATCGAGCTGAATCATGGATGGGTGCTGCGTGCTGCTAACAACCAGAAGGGAGAGTTGTACGGAGCTTGTCCTAACGTGAGAGTGAGGATAGGTGATGTAGAAGTAGATCAGCACTTTTTTGTGCAATCTTCTGCTTCGTATCCAGTCATTCTAGGTCAACCCTATATCACTACGGTGCGCATGGAGACCAAAGTGATGGACGATGGGTCACACTTTGCTAGGATCCGTAGTCCTGATGACAGACGTTCTGTTTAATTTCTGACTGTTCGGTCAAACCATGAGCGAAACAGGCAGACCTTGAGGGACTCCCCTATTTGTAGAGGTAAGGATTTTTAGAACCCACTCTTGTAGAGCGGGAAGACAAGAGTGAAGGATCAAAGACTACTATGATCCCGCCTGAGCAGCCCAAGGGATCACAGGAGACTAATGAGGAGACTGCTCGAGGTTCTGAGAATGTATATAGAGTACCAAGTTGGAGATCTGGGTTGTTGAGTTTGAGTTGTGAGGATTGGAGTGAGTTTACAAGAGTAGAAGATCTTACTGAAAGAAGTAGGAGGCAGGTGGAGAAACGTATAGCTGATCTGCGCTGTATAGGAGCTCTGGAGGAAAATGAAATGATTTCTGGTGTGTATCAAGAGTTTATCGGTGTACAATCTTTTGTTCGTTGGCTAGATGAAGTGGGTAGGATGGAAGAACAGTTGGGAAGTAGGGTGGCGATCTCCATCCATTCTCCTGAAGTCTATGAGGAGATTGTCTCGTACTTGCGATATCGTCCTCATCCGAGACTAGAGAATGAATGGAAGGATGCAGTCTGTTGGTGTGGCTCTCGTCAGGAAGCAGAAGTACACGCCAAATATAAAGCTGTAGCAAGGAAGGTGAAGCCTGTGGCGACCCAATTGTCTGATGATTCGCAACAGCAGATGGAGTCAGCCGCCACTGAGCCTGTACTCAGAAATCCTGGACGAATAGGGCATCAGTTTACTCAGGAAACACTCGAACAACTCCAGATAGGAGGGGTGAGTTCTTGACTGAAGTAGAGAAGAAGATTTTTGAACAGATGATTGTCAGTCATGGTAGAGCATTTTCTTTTTCAGCTGAAGAGATTGGTTGTGTGGATCCTAGTGTGATAGCTCCGATGGTTATCTTCACTGTACCTCATGTGCCCTGGGACTTGAAGCCGATTCCAGTCCCTCGTGCCTTGCTGCCAAAGCTCATTGAGCTACTGAAGGAGAAGATGCAGATGGGTATCCTCGAGCCTTCCATGGCTCCGTATTCCAGCCGATGGTTCACGGTGCCTAAGAAGTCAGGGGCTTTGCGCTTTATCCAAGACTTGCAGCCTGCCAACAACATCACGATTCGGAACGTGGGAACAGGACCTGTGGTTGATGAGGTAGCTGAGGCGTTTGCTGGAAGGTCTGTCTATTCTATTGGAGATTTGTTTTCGGGTTATGATCAGTTTCAACTTGCCTTGGAGAGTAGAGACTTGACTACCATGCGCACGCCTTTGGGATTGATGCGGATGTGCACTCTTCCTCAGGGAGCAACAAACTCTGTAGCACATATGCAGAACGCGATGCATAAGGTGTTGCGAGAATTTGTACCTGAGATCACTATCTCATTTCTGGATGACATTCCCATGAAAGGCTGTCCGGTGGAAGACAAGGATGAGACTGTGACTTCCAATGGTTGCAGGAAGTTTATTGCTGATCATATTCATGACGTGGGTAGGATTCTAACACGTCTGGAGGAGGTACACCTCACTCTATCAGGTACTAAGTCTCGTTTTGGGATGTCAGAGGTTATGGTGGTTGGTCATTTGTGTGGCACATTTGGAAGAAGACCGAACCCAGAGAAGGTAGATGCTATAGCAAGGATAGCAGACTGTACGAATATCACTGAGGTTCGACGTTTCTTAGGAGCTTGTGTGTTCTTTCGCGTGAGTATTCCTCATTATGCACACATTGCCGAGCCTTTGTATGCGCTTCTGAGAAAAGGGAAGAGGTTTACTTGGCGGCAAGAGCATCATGAGACAATGGAACGGCAGAAGGAGATTCTGAAGTCTCCACCCATACTGAGGAGACTTAACTATCAGAGAGGAAGGCATGTGATACTAACTGTAGACACGAGTCCAAAGGCGATTGGATGGGCAGTTGGTCAAGAAGATGCAGATGGTATGCGGTTTGTTTCTAGATTTGGAGCCCGAATTTTGACAGACCGACAACGTAACTATCCTCAAGTAAAGCGTGAACTATGGGGAGCTGTTACTGCTATGAAGGTAGATCGGGAGTTCTTGATAGGTGCTCATGTGATTTTAGAAACAGATTGTTTACCCTTACTTGGTATGATAGCAAACTGCAGTACTCCAGACATAGCAATGTTGAGATGGATTGCTTACATCCGGAGTTTGAACCCTGAGCTGAAACACATTGTCGGGAAAGAGAATCCAGTTGCAGACATGTTGTCTAGGGCTCGCTACACAGATGAGGATGAGATGTTTGCAGAGGTGGAGAACGAAGAGAAGAGAGATGTTTGGTGTAGTCAGCAAACTTCGGATCTGGAGCCACTGCCATTCAAAGAGGAGTTCTACACGGGAAGGTTACGTGACATTGGATTTTATCTGAGTTCTTTGAACAGACAGGAGGGTTTGAGTGATGTAGAGTTCAGAGAGATAAGGAGGAAGGCATACGATTACTTGTTGCGAGATGGATATCTTTGGAAACGTCCAAAGAGAAGAGATGGAGCGCTTTTGCGAGTTATAGACGATCAGCAGACCAAGCAACGGCTGATGAAGGAGTTTCATGACACCTTGTGGGCCGGACATCGGGGAGCTTGGGCTACCTATACAAAACTGAAGGAGAGATATTGGTGGAGAGGGCTTTACCAGGACGTGGTGAACTTTGTAAGCTCATGCTTGCACTGTCAATTTTATTCCAAGGTACGTTACAGGGATGGCCTGGTACCAACTTATCCGCCCAGTATCCATTTTCAATGGGTTATTGATTTGGTAGCAATGCCTCATGGGTTATGGGGTATGAGGTACTTGGTGTTGGCTCGAGAAGACCTCTCCAATTTTGTGGAAGGACGAAGACCACAGAAGGGATATGTAGATTTGTTCTTGAAGATATTATCTGTAGGTACGGATCTATAGGAAGATTGCGTGGACAGAGGAGAGTTGCGTGGTACGGAAGCGAAGGAGTTCTTCGCCCAACACGGAGTGAAACTAAAACTCACTACTGCTATGAATCCGGAAGGGATTGGTAAGAGTGAGAGAGGGCATCTGTCGATTGTTCAAGCTCTGGTAAAAGCATGTGATGGTAGGCATAGACAGTGGCCTAGGTTGCTTCCTTTTGCTCTGTGGGCTGACAGATCGACTCATTGCACTACTACTGGGTACATGCCCACTGAACTGATGCTGGGTCAGAAGCCGATTATGCCAGCAGAAGAGGACTTTCCTACATGGGCTACTTTACCATGGGAGGAAGAAATGGATCGTGTACAACTTCTAACACTTCGAATCAGACAGTTAGAACATAGGGAGGAGGATCTTATGGAGGCACAACAGAAGCTGAAAGAGGCCCGTCTCAAGAACAAAGACAGGTTTGACAAGACCCATAAGCTCCGGCCGAAGCCCATACATGCTGGAGATTGGGTTTTGGTGTATGATAGCACATTAGAGAATCAGCACTCCACAGTTCGGAAATTTTCTAGGAGGTGGTTTGGTCCGTATGTTGTCTTAGAAGTATATCAGAATGCTACTTATTCTTTAAAGGAGCTTGATGGTACACATCTAAGACTTCCTGTTGCTGGCAAGCGTATCAAGTTGTTCAGAAGAAGGGGAGAATCCGTTGACCTAGGTGAATTTCTGGAGTCAGATCAGATGATGGATGCCGAAGCAGATCTGCTATCCGAAGGAGACGAAGGAGACGTTGAAGAAGACGGCGGCGATTTAGAGAACCTTGGAGACTAGTGGAAGAGTTGGCACATACCGGAGGATGTGCAGGTTTGGAGGGGGTGAATGTCGTAGTGCATGACGTTAAAGGTGCGGAAACAAAACTTCAGAAGACGCTCAACATGCATTTGTTGGGGAAGCTGCGCCCTAGCTTATCAAGCTGGGCAGGAGCTAAGCTGGGGCCATGCTTGACAAGCTACCCCCTAGCTTAGACTGAAATATCACCTTGAAAGAGGTCGAAGAGCATCAGAATGCAGAGCTCGGCGAGGAGAGCGACTTCGTGCTTCGAGTTTCGACAAAAAGTGTTTTAATTAGTAGTTAGTACGGGTTTTAAACTGATAAATGTATGAAAGAGAGAAATCTGTCGATTTTGGCTCGTGACTCAGACTCAGAATCTGATAGCGTGAGCGTGTAGGTGTTCACAAATACTATAGTTTTGGCTCCTTGTTCATTAAAAACGGAGTTGTATGCAGAAGTTAGCGTAGGAAAGGCTAGTAAAGACTTTACAGGAAAACTTCTTAGTAAAAGCATGTGTACAGAAAATTTAACTGTTTTGAACGGAACCAAAGGCCATCCCAGTGATAGGGCGCATGCCTAGGAGGGAAGTGGTCTCATGATCAATCCCTCCTGGCCTCTGGTTCCTATTCCGGAATGTTGGCCTCCCGGATGGGAGTCTATGTTGGGTGTGCAGCCATGTCCTGCATATCTAGGGGCGGGAGACCGGTATCTCCCTTAATCGTGGGCTTCCTGGCCTAAGCCTCCGCATCCCATCCTGAATATACTATGAGAGATACTTGGTGCGCATATGGGGGGGCTGTAAGCCCTGTGGGGCAGCCTCATAAGTGTTAGGGCTTCGGCTTACATTGGATGGCTTGTAGTATATTCAAGATGGCATCAAGGGCACGGGAAACTTTTGTCAATCTGTTATTTATCCATCGAGTCGGTTTAGCAATGGCAAGAGAAGCAGTGTGACGTTTTACAGTGAAGGAGTCTGCTTTACAGAGGTAGCTGTGTACTTGTATTTAAAAGAGAGTTAGTTTTGAAAGAAGAGTTTTGTACGTAAGGACAGTAGGGGGGTAGCTTAAGCTGGGGGCCTGCTTGTGATAAGCGACTGTGCTTATAAGGACAGCAGGGGGGCAGCTTAAGCTGGGCCCTTAGCTTTTAGGTTAAGTACCTGCGACGGCTGGAGATCGGGGGGACACTTTTTGAGGAGATTTTTCTACAGAGAGCTGGGAGCTAAAGCGGAAGGAGAAGCTTGGAGGCTGAGGGAGATCAATTTTTTCTGAGAGAACTGAATTGAGGATTTGGGTGATCGTGACAAAGAGACGGACAAGTATTTGGGGGACTGAGAGCAGTTTGGAGGCAGAATTTCTTCTGATCGGACAGGAAGCAGTTTTATTTGAAGGAGATCGTTTTGATAGTCTGCAAGGGACTCTTGATTGACGCGGGATTAAATTCTTGATAGTTTCAGTTGAGAGGTTGACGCAGAGAGGAGATTAAGAGTTTGGTGTCCGAATTTCACCTATTAGGCTTGAGTTGAGGTGAATTTGGTGGAAAGAGAGCATTATTTGAGTGGAAGAGGAGGACTGAGACTGAGAAGGTCAGTTTTTTCTGAGAAATTTCAGTGTTGAAGCTGTCGTTGGAGGGGATACAAGGCGTTGGAGTTTCAGATCTTCATCGGTTGTAGGTTCAGGAGAGAAATCTGCTGAAGGAAAGACTAGTTGAGTGGGAATTGACTGTTTGGCATCTGCGGTGATCAACGTAAGGAGTTGAGTAGAGATAGGTTGTAAATTGATATATGTGGAGGACTATTGAGTGTGCTTGGAAGAGAAATAAAGCATCGTGAGTTCAGTATTCTCCTATCTGTTGTGCTTGAAGGTGGGTCTGTCTCCTGAGACTTGAAACTTGATCTGTTGATTAGTAAGTGATCTACAGTCATAGTCACTGTGAGCGACTTCAGCTGTTGCGATCTCTTGCTTGGCTCTTGTCTTGGTATACAATCTCTGCTTCTATCTCGCGATCTATCACAGTCAGAAGGCTCGCCCTTCCTGAGAAGGACTCTCCTCGACAACGCGAATATGGCTGTAGAGTTTTTTCTGACGTTTGGATGAAGACGAACTGTAAGAATGCAGGTGGACTTATAGTAACAATGAACCACGAGTATTGCAATATGCCTTAGTTACAACCTCCTTAACTCAATCTTTAGAATTTCAGGTTTTTAAAGGAGACTTCAAAATTGAATAGATGAATTTCAGTGAATGCTTTCGAATCTATTGTATTAATTTTACTTTATACTTGCAGTATGCTTTTTATGATCTCGGCTTATGATTTAATTGCCATGTATTTAGCTATTGAGCTTCAAAGTTTATGTTTTTATGTGATCGCAGCATCAAAAAGAGACAATATGATTCTGGTCCAAAGACGATAAAATATCTATAGAACATTTTGGTTTAGATGTTGGGTATCCGAAGCCTTGAATTGTAGCTCCAGCTTGCAATTACAAGAAACTTGTTGTCTAATGGTAAACCTGCATAAGTCTCAAACTGTGAGCAATAAACTAATCAGTTATGTTTCTAGAGAAGGCTACTAGATCATGGATATTTGTTCTGATTTTGGGACGACTTTGGTGCGTGCATTACAAGAGAGTCATCATTGTATTGTAGTGGAGATTGATCGATGTTAGTACATCTACATCTCTTCTTGCATCTTCAAAAGATATAACTTGACGTAGAAGCGGAGACTTCAAAAGTGGTGCCCTTAGCTTTTAGCTTTGATGTGTTAGCACCTTCTAGAGAAGATGTGGCTATGCATCAAGGTGTAGATTACTTTGAAGAGGTGGCAGAGGGAGAGGATTTGCACTTGGCATCCTAGATTGAAACCGCCACTTCTTCAAAATCATAAATTCAGCCTTTGGTTCCTAAGAGTCTAGTAGCGAATCCTGAACGTGTTGCAGATTCTATGATTTCTGAGTTGAGCGGATCAAACTCTTGTATCATGACATGTCCTTTTATATCCATATTTCTAGACTTTCAGTATTTAAATGCGGATTATTTTTATTAATCAATTGTGATTATTTCTTTTCAATTATCAATCATGGTGAAATATGTGAAATGTAGTGCAAATGTTTTATCAACTGTAAAATATATATGATTTTAGATTTTCTAAAAACATTACTTCCTCAAGAGTTAAGTTTCATGAAAGTAGAAACAAGAACCCATTAGCAGGTATCTGGTTGTTGTCAACGGCTGTTCTTTTTACAAGAAACTGATCTTATAATTCTTAGAATGTGTTTCAAAGTACATGTTTTATAGGTTTACTATGGAAGTTCCAATAGTGCAGGTATATAACATAAGTTGTATTCTTAGAATAAATTTTATTTTTAGATTACTTTATATTTTTATTAAATAATTAATATTAATATCTCATAAATAAAACAATTATATTAATTAATAAACCGAAATTTAATAAAACCTCATTGTATTATCTGTTCTAATTACATTACTAGATCTAGCTCGTCTATTCACGTTTTGTATATTTCCATGGTTCCAAAACAACATGTTGCATGTATAATTAGTCTTAGAAATGTACGTATTTATTTATATTTATTTATTTAACCTTTTGATTGTGTTATGATAGTTGTATGCGTATGTTACATTTGGATGGAAGTATGAACAGTTAGTATCGTGTTAGTTACTTCCTTGCATTATGTCCTAACCTTCTTACTTAGAAGGGTTAGACTATAAATTAAAGCTTACAAGTTAAAAGTATTTATACTCGTGGGAGTCACATAGCTTTAAACCAGAGGAAGATTTTGTTCACGTGAATCATTTATGGGTTTTGCAGAACTGAAGTGAGCATATGTAATCAAGTACTAAATAGATTTAAATTTAATGATTTTAAATTTAATAAAATTAATTTAAACAACTTCGAGCACAAAAGTCACAATAAATAAGTCACAATTTGCAAATCTTGTCGAGCAGTACTTTTCTCCGTGACTGTAAGCTTCAGTATATTGCATTTTTCACTAAAATTGTTTGTAATGATGTTGTTAGCCAATTGTTCGATATTATTTTGGTTGCATGATTACACGTTTCTCTTTTTTCTCTGTTTTTATATAGAAGTACAGTTTGGATGCATACTTGACTGACTTCCTTGCATTATCACTGCTTCCAAGTTCGGAAGCAGTGATAATGCAAGGACAGTTTAATTTAATACCTAACTCGTCCGACAGGAAGGGTTAGATATTAAATTAAACTAAGTATATTTTAGTGTACTAACGAGTGTACGTTCCCGGTCTTATACGTTTTGAAGCGCAGCACTCTGGCCAAGCTTTATGGGTTATTTCCTACTCTCTCCGTGTTTCTAGGCGTTTCCAAAAATAGAAATTAAATAATAAATATTATATTATATTATATTATATATATAATATTTTAATGTATATTCTATAATCTGGTGCGTCTGGTACTATTTTCTGTTTGAAATGCCCCCGAATGAATTTTTTTTTTTTTGCATGCAAGGAAGTGAACAATCTGTTAATAAAACAGTGCAATGGACAAAGCTGACGTTGCAGTCTGGAATGAGAGAGAATAAATTTTGTCTTTTTCCTCCGCTTTCCTGTTTGTGCACTTTGGATGCATATTGAGGGGTAATCTTGTGCTTGACGATTATAGTAGCTAATGGTTCATCGCACTACACCTTGGGATGATCTTTCCGTTTGTTTGGAAGTGTATCCTAAGATCAGTAATAGAGCATGTGTTCATGCATGCATAATGACCTAGTGATCGTCAATTTTGCTTGGTCACTCCTCCATTACAGAAGTAGAGCTTGATTGGGCCCTTCTTACAAAGCATGTCTTGATCATAATAATAGACTTTAATATGGGACTATGACTGGCAGACTGATTGATAGAGGATTGTCTTGCCAGTCATAGTCCCATATTAAAGTCTATTATTATATCAACGCATGAAGTTCATAGCCAACTCTAGGAAGGAAACATGATCCATATAATTTGTTCTCGAATCTCCAGTTAACGTCAAAAAAACGAAGACGAAACATAACCTGACGTGACAGGATTACTGGCAATACCATCTACTGCAAGTCAAGCGTCCGATCAAGACAGGATTTCATAAGAAAGGCCTGATAAAGCTTGCCTTTCATACTGGAGGACTGATCAAGCAAAAAGCTGTTCCACGCTAATTACCGTGATGTATTAAAAACTTTAATATTGTTTACTTTTGGTATAACGAATACGAAATAGAATAGATTTATCGTGAAGATGGTCGGGGTTCCGTAGTTAAAATACGTGTCAGGGTTATCGGAAAAGGTATAACTAAAAAACATTTTATCGTCAATGGTATATACAGCTGTGACATCATGGTGATATCGACAGCCGGTAACAAACAAGAATATATCTCCGGTAACCTACTCGTGTTGTAAAACTTGATTAATATCATCCGGTCGGTAGACGGTGGAATTCTAGCACAGTCCGACGCTCGGAAAATATGAGAAAGCTTTATCAACCCCCTTAACCACCTCGACAGTGAATAAGTTCGTTTATTAGTAAACATTTTCTCATACAAATGTCTAGCGATAAACCAGAAAGAAACTAAAAACAGAGACGTGCATTGTTCTAGAGTGGGATTTTATCCCAAAACTGGACTACCACGATGGATTCTCGACTTCCTTGCAAATTTCACCTCTTCCAAGGTGAAATTTAATTTATTGCCTAACCTTTCCAGGTTAGGTTATAAATTAAATTTTAGAAATAAACATGTTTTTAATCGTAAGAGGAAAAGGTATTAATACCAGGAAAAGATTGTGTCTGCGTGAGTTACTTATGGGTTTTTTTAACTCAAGTGACCATGTCTAATCAAGTTTACCAATGGGTTATAATTTAGTGATTTAAATAGCACTATAAATTTAAAAAAGTAAATTTAGAGAACTTTGTTATAACTCACAATTTGCAAACTCAGTTGAGCACCACTATTCTCTTTAACTCTGTGCTTTAGTAAAATATACTTTTCACTCAATGTTTTGAAGACGGTTTTCAGCCACAAAATAATCATTAATATTTGGTCTGTTTAAACGTTTATCTTTTTCTTCTGTTCGCCTAGAAGTGCACTTTGGATGCATATCGTCCCAAAACTGTACCACCTCTTCTTGCTAAATTCATAGTTTTATGATTTCTCTTTCGAAACTACATCCAGGTGTTTATCTATGTTTAGAAATGAAGAATGAAGGTTACTTTTTTTCGTGGAAAAGTTAAACGTTTAAATCAAACTTGGAGTTAAAACTCTGACAAGTTATTTTTTGGTTTATTTAAGCATTCATCTTCAACTCTTTTTCTTCCTTCAAAGAAAGTCTTTCTAGAGTATGCAACCACCAATATAAAATGTGTATTTTCATCCTGAATTTGAGCTTGTCCTTTTCCTTCCTTGCTGCCAAAACCTCAGGTTGCATATTTAACTAACACTTATGGATTTAAAAGTCTCTAAATTTCTTTTTAAATAAAAAAGAAAGAGTAAGTTTTTGCAAGTGACCCTCATCAAGTGATTAAAGAATCTGAGGGACTAAACCTGAGTGTTTTGACTTAACCACTGAATCTCTTGTGTCATGTGCATACACATCGCTACACAACATACATCGCTGTCAAAGATACATCACACATACACATAACACATGGACGATGTCATACACATAAATAAGTGTACCACAATGATAAACGGTATGTACTCACTCCACCATGCCAACGGGCACTAAACAATCACTAAAGTCGAGCCAAATCCACTCTGTGCTCGCAGAGACTCCAGATTGCTCTCACAAAGACTATCCACCATAGCTATGAGCTTGAAGACTCAACTTGAAGAACTAAAGCTTCCAAGCCCTACCTGCGAAGTATACCTCTAGTGAGCTCTCTCACCAACTCGCCTTAACGACACTAACGGCCTTACCGAGATTCGCCACTCCGCACTTGGTCAACCTAGCCGAGGTGCCCAAACTGACGTGACAGCTGTCGTGCGCATACACATTGCTACACAACATACATCGCTGTCAGAGATACACGACACATACACATAACACATGGACGATGTCATACACATACACAAGTGTATCACAATCGTCTCCCTAACTGACGGTTAGGTCCCTCTAACTCCAGATAGCTTCATATCTCAACTACGTGATATACACCTTCATGGTGAAAGATCAGGAGGCCGGGTGCTACATCGCCCCATCGTTAGTCGCATGTCTGCAATCCATACCACGCAAAGATCTAATCGGCTATCCTTGCTATATACATCGAGGACAAATCCACCGTCCAGTAGGAACAACACTGAGATGTGGAGTTAAACATGACATGTGCCAACCTCTAGAACAACCATCACACACCAACATACGGGCTGCTCCACCAGCAGACCCACATAACATACACCTCAAGCCCGCTCGTACAACTGCTAAGCTTGGGTCAACTGTATCATCGATGTTGGGAAGATGACATGACGCGCAATTACGCACATGGTCCTTCCAAACAACATCATCACGACCCTCTAACATGAGTACTCCAGAAAATAACACCTCATGCACTCGTAAAATAGTACGTCATGCGATCACATCCAACGTCGTCGGTGCAGTCTGCTGTAGATAGATATAATCGTCAGGATGAAACTTGTGAATTGATGACCGATAACCTCCTCCTCGAATAGTCGCATATCGCAACGTGTCTCTATGCTGAGTAATCGCTAGGTTCTCAAAAGTCATAGGCATAACTCTTCGAAATATCTCTGCTCGTTGAGAACATGCGTTCACCCACATATCCAGGTCATCAAGGTTCAGCACCTCAGCAGAATCACGACGAATGACCGAAGGTAGATATGGATCTCGGTCTTACAATAGAAAATACGATGAGAAGGAAGCCAAAGACGCTTGTCGACTAAAACGGTAGTCCATAGCCAACCATGATAACTGCACATCCCAATCTCCCAAGTGACCTTTCTGCAAGCCATACTTGCGCAATCCTCTCTTCACCGTCTGGAGTACCCTCTTCGTCAAACCATCCGACTCAAGATGATCTCGAGATGTAGTCCGATGATCAATCAACGCCTGATCACACAAGGCCTGAAACTCACCAAGGAACTCTATACCTTGGTCTGTCAACACTTCAGTTGATGCTCCAAAACGACTCAACACTCTATCTAAGAATGCATACGCCGTCCCTTCACTCACCTTGTCCGGTAATGCCACCAACTCAATCCACTTGGAGAAGTGCTCCATCATCACCAACACATACCGATGATGACGTACGATCAAAGATAAGAGTCCCACAAAATCCAAACTCTAACAGTAATCCAACCCCATAATCGGTAAAGGATGTAATTGTGGAGTAGGAGCATTAAATGATGCTCGTACTCGAATACAAATCACACATCGTGCGACAAACTACTGCACATCGACGTACATACCACGCCACCAATGCTGTCTTTGGAGTAAGCTATGCGTACGCTTCACTCTAAAATGTCTCAACTCCTCATGGACATGTCGTACTAACTGTACCCTCTGAGATGGATGTGGCACTATCCGTACTCTCTCATCGTCCCACACTCGAAGTACATGTCGTCCTTCTCGTCAAAATCTCTTCACTCATTGAAAGACACGATCTCGCTCCTTGGTACTTACTGTGCGTACCACCATATCTGTACATAGATACTCCATTACAGTCACATCGTCATGAATATCTCGCTGGTCTGATACACCATTTTCACCCTCAGGATCTGGAGACTCATCATCTACTCTCTGACCAGAGAAAAATATCGACCTGGTCCTCCATACTAGAGTTCATGACCAACACACAAAGAAAGACAGATGCATGTCACCTGACACCATCTCCTCATCAACCTCGTCATGCCATCGATCCCTAGTCTGATCTGGCTGACTCGTGCATGAGTTACGACTCAACCCATCGACATCTAAGTTTGCAACTCCATGTCTATGTACTACTTGGAAGTCATACTCCTCCTCGTGCAAGCTTCCCTGTAAGCTTGTCGGACTCCATCAACCACTTGAGCGGCTGGTGATCAGTGATGAGAGTAAAGGAGTTCCCAAACAAATAACATCGGAAGTGTGCAACAGTCCACACTACAGCTAAACACTCCCTCTCGTACGAACTGTACCTCGTCTTCGCCAAATTGTTGGAGCGATTGACGTACGCCACCACAAACTTCTTTTTCTCATCATCATGATGAGTCAGCACTGCACTAAGTCCCAACATACTCCAATCAGTGTGTAGTTGGAAAGGACGCTCCCTAACGGGTCTCCTCAAGATGAGAGCAGATGTCAGAAGATCCTTGAGCTCTACAAAAGCTCGTTCTTGCTCATCTTCTCACTACCACTCCTGGTCCACCTTCATGCTTGGTCAATGGCCTCGCAGTTGCACTAAATCCTTTCACGTATCGACGATAGAAATTCACCAAACCAACAAATGCTCGAACTCGACTCACATCGTGGGACGTGAGATACGTGCAATAGTCTCAACTTTCGTCTGCTGAACACCCAACCCACCTGGGTAGATGGTGTGGTCCAGATACTCTACCAACTCCTGGAAGAACTTACACTTCCCAAGGTGTAACTCAACCCATGAGCTCTCAACCGCTCGAACACATCTCGTAAGTGTCTCTTGTGCTCCTCCACAGTAGCACTATAGACTAAAATATCATCAATATAACATCTGACAAAATCCAATCCTGCTAAGATCCTGTCTATCACCCTCTGGAACTCAGCAAGAGCGTTCTTCAACCCAAATGGTAAGAACCGCCACTGATACAAATAATCTTTGTCGTGAGAGTCAATTCCTTAGAATGATGTCTTGGACTTATCTTCTTCTCTCACTGGCAACTGATGATACTCTGCTCGAAGATCCAAAGTACTGAAGACCTTCACATGCCCCACTGCATCAAAGATCTCTTCTGGTGTCGACATGGCATACTTATTGGACTTCGTCTGCCGATTGATAAGACGGTAGTCTCCACACATCCTCCTATCCATGTAGTTGTCATATATCCTTCTTTGCTGACATAATTGTGATAGATGCATACTCTTCATGCGACATCTTCACCAACCCAACCTCCAACAAGTCTTGAGTCCTACTTTGGATCAAAGCTCTCTCCATGTCACTGTACATGTAAGGGCGTCAAAAGATTGGAATGTCATTAGCCAAGTCCCTTCAAGATACCCAAATCTTTCATACTAAAGGCAAAACAATTCTTGTAGCTCTTCAGGAATCTTTGAACTCTTCGTCTCCACTCTCCTATGAGCTTGGGTCCAATCTCTGACTCCCAAGTATCTTCTGTCACCATGCTAGAGGTAGAAGACGAAGTCATTGACTGCTATCTTGCAGCCTCTGGAGCAGTTTCCTTCTGCTCACCACCAACAACCTCCACCGTCATTGTGCGAAAAACTCCTACAGTCCTAGCTGCAAGCTCCACATTCTCTCCTATGACATCCCATGATGTCCAAGGACGACGAACTCCACACGTCTCGCCTCCATCCTTTGTCTCCATCGACTCGATAGACAAAGAGCTCAGAAGCGTCGGAGCAGTAATCTCCGTCGATCGCATCCGACGCTGCTCAGCCAATCCAAAGCTAACAATCAATGTCAAGCAATTCAAGTCCATTGCTCGACCCAATACTTGACGACATGAAGTCTCCGACACCGAAGCTACTGTCGTCGTACTCGTAGTGAAACCCATCGCTCGCTCTCTCTCATCGGCATTGAGCTCCACCAACTGCCATAACTGAGCATCCCACACAAACCTAGGTCCTCCATCTCTGTAAGCATGTGACGCTAGAAAGCTCATCAAAGTGGATAACGCTATCATGGACCATCCCACTAGGTTCACCACTGCTATGGGTGACCTGTCGACGACTCTCACAACTTGAGATCTTCCCCTTGCGTCAAAGATGTCATCAACCGTGAGATGCGCTGGTCGTCTCACTCCATCGTGTGCGCGCTTAAGCACCTCTCTCGGTAACAAGTTCGTCCACCACAACCGTGGATGATGTGCACGAGATCCTAGTCTCGCTACATCCAGCAACACTGCCGGTCCAACCCAAGACAACACTTGGTGCAAACTCGTCATCATCTGTATACGAGCATCACCCAACAAAGGAACGTTTTCCAAGATGTACGCTGGAGAATCCATCTGGAGATGTCGTAAGATCCGTAACATCTCTCAGAACATCTTAGATCGCGGGTCATGTAAATCCTGACCTCTCCCAGCACGGGTGTGACCTTGACATGACCACTCGGCTATCACCAAGTGAATGGTGTCAACAAACGTGAGATCCTGCGTCCTCAGCAGCAAAATATCCGACGGTAATGCTTGCTGGTATCCTCTAACAGCTGATATGGACAACAACTCAGGATATCTCTGCACCAAATGTGTCACATGACGTAATGAGATGCGTCTCGCAACCTCATCTCTCTTCACATACAAGTATCGTTGTACTTGTATGCTTGCCTGCAATACTGGAGCTAAACTTGTGCTGATCTCTCCAAACAGCTCCAGCACACATATACTCTCCTCTGGATACTGCCACACAATGAGAGTCGTATCCAACGGTGATAAGGTCAGGGCCAGTAGCAAGAACAACCTTTGGTTCCTCTACTGGTGGTACAAAGGCTTCACTCCAAGATTGCTGCACCACTCGATCAGCGTACTGCTGCAACTCTCCACTCGAACTCCAGAATGGAACATCCAAGGCAGATGGCACTGACATAGACATGTTAGGCATGTCCCACACCTCCTCAAAGACCGGAATATCCTCCGCATGGGCATTGCTCTCCAACAACTCGTCCAGCCAAGTGATGACAGAACTGAACCCTGCAATGGATGTCATCATCCCTGGTGTAGGCTCCGTTGTCCCAACTCTAGCATTGAATCGCACTGATAAACGGCTCACTCGTCCTTCACCGGACTGTCAACCTAGTCTGTAAGATGCTGTCTCTGTCCAATAGTCGATCACGAACCCCATAAGATATAACACAGCACCTCCAACAAATACATCATAAGACTCCGCGGCCGTAACGATGACCTTGGCTCTCACCATGGAGCCATCCGTGAGATGATCTGGAGTGTTTTCTTTACAGCTGATCTTCAATCCGGTATGAAAGAATCTTCTGTGTTAACTTTGACAAACATATTAGTAAACTAATAGTTTATGTAAAATTACCATAAGATGATTTTGTTTCGGATTACCCCGAAAAAAATGTAAACACTAGTTTACAAAGGCACTTCGGGTCCTTCTTCCCCTTTAAAGCTTGATGGGGTCTTTCCATCCGTTGGCTATTCATTGCGTCGCGTGTTTCACCGTTTACAAAGGTGTGATGCGAATGAGCCGCAACCCGTCTTTGCAAAGATGCTCGATATTTCGATATTATTTTTGGATATGACGAACACTATCATGAGGTACAGGTACTGTACCTTACTAGCAAGTCAATTCGCGTACCTAAGAAGATTTTCACGGAAGAAAATTTGCTATCCATCTTAGCATCTTTTTCAGGTTATGCGAATGGCTATACTCTGGTACTTGAATAATAATAAGAATATTTACTGAATTATAAGCTTTGTAAAATAATTAAACTCTATCTAAGCCCGCGCCAGTACTGGAGAAGCATTGATGGTATTGCGTGAACTTTTTGTTTGTTATGATAACACCTCGCTCACGTACATGAGCTAATTGAACTGAGTTGCTAGTACGGTAATTAGTTTTCCCAGAAGCTACGAGTAATTAATCCTACCCTGGAATTAGTTTAGCAACAATTATGCTAGAGTGAGGGCATTTGAAGCTCGTTACCGACCCTTACAGGATGGGTAATTTATTCCATAAGCTGTGTACATACCGTATGAATGTACCCCACCACCAGTTCAATAGAGCTCTGGACTTCCCTCAGTCCACGGAAGTAGGCCAATGGACAGACACCGTATTCATAGGATGCGATGCGACAAGCAGAAGGAACGAGAGGGAGGGAGAAGATGGCTCTGCTGACTGAAAACCTGACTGACAAACTGAATTCGTTCCGCTGCCTGCCAATTTGGGCATCGGCAAATACGAGCCACTTAGTCTGACAGGAGACGGATGTGGGTCCACAATATATATGCTTCGGCCAATCATATTGATTAGGCTAAGGTTCTCGCAGGTACCACCGCGACGGCGCCATATGGTTTCAACCGGGTGTTCCTCCTTTCTTGTCTCATCTCAAATCTCGTCGTATTTCTGTCCAGTCCGTCAGATTCATGATTGTCGGTCGTCGCTGTGGTTGTGTCCTCGGAAGCCCAATGCTTGGCCAGTTTCTCGGTGCTTACGTTGCATCCCTTTCCTCCCGACTGTACTGAGCACTGCCGTAGTCCTCGTACATACTGTACACAAACAACGCCTTACCAGTCAATATTCGATCGCCCGATTAGTCTGCTCCGGACCTCCGTGGCAGTATACCTACTGCGCTGCACTGCTCCGCTCTCATCTAACCGAGTGGAAGTAAACCGCAAACTCTCCTTTGACTGCAATTGTGGATGAGTTCCTTGTCAAAATACCGTCTATGATGAAATACGCCATCGATGCAGTGCAAAATGATGGTTGTCCGCTCCTCTTCAAATGGATCTTCTGGGCGATCTTCTCGGCGGTCGCCCGGATTCGACAAACGGCCGGTGTACTATACAATCTTCGTCACTGTTTGGCGTATGCGGTTGAGTAGTACTGTGGGTCGTCACCTTGTCATACGGGGGTGCATCCTTTTGTAACGTTCGACCGCAGATCTCGGAACAGATTCCTTTATCTCTAACCAATGAACTGCCGAACGTGAACCTCCCTGGAGACCTGTATACTTTATTTGTGTCTCCAGATCCAGTTCGTTAAACTTTCCGCTAATAAACACCAAGGATTGGATAACCGCCGGACGGGTTTAGGATAACCAACTAGTCTTTTGCAGGTCTCTGGTCAACCTTAGGTTACTAAATACAGGTGGAACTATTCTAGACCTGGGTTGCATAAAATTTGGGCAGCGCTTCCGCTACTGGTGATCAAGTCGGAACGCCAGGACCCAAAAGGAGCAACCGCCAAGACTAGGAGATCTAGTAGATGCTAGGAAGTAGGAAAGTACACCAGAATAGAGTCCACTCCACACAAGACGCTTCAATCTGGCACTCAATCCAAACTTGCTGATCATAAAATAGAGAAATCAAGGGCTCATATACATTACGTGGCTTTCAATTGCTGACAAGGTCTCGAAGAGCTCTTGGACCGACAATCTTCCTTGTTCTAGCTACTCTCCTGTGAAAATTCCCCTCCAGAATCAGAATTTCTCCAGAAAGTTTGATTTCACTCTGAACGCTCTGATTTTGTACTCCAATGAACTAAATCTCAGATTAACAGTCTGAACAAGACTAAAATCCCTCGGGTATCCTTAGCCTGAAGCTTTCCATCCACAAGATGCACTCTATAGAATCTGATCTAAATCTCCAATCTCCAGATTTGCTTCTCTGTTTACTGTATGTCAATGTCTGCACTCTGCCAGCCTCCTGCCTGAGAACACAAAAACTAAACTCCCGTGAGTTTTAGAGTTCGCGAACAAGGTTATATGGTCTCCTTGAGTCTTTCTTTGGACCTGTAGCTGCCACGCAATCTTATCTAATCCTTGCCCCTTTTTAAAAGTAAACGGCGTTACAATCGCCCCAACCAAGAAAAAGCAGTTCTTCCACTGAACTGCGGTACCTGCAATACCACATTAGGAACCACACTTCCTCAAATCCAGAGGAACATTACCCCATCCAGGGTAAGCTCTTTCTCAGAGCTATGCTCCATTACCGAGCATTCATTGAAGCTTTCGGGTGAGACAAAACCCTAGCTTCCAGGTGGTGAACTCGTCAGTCTCCTTTTATCCACCTCCTTACTATGATATACACATAGTAGCGTCAGCCTAAACCTGATTGACATCCGACAGTCATAAGAAGTCAGCAGACCACAACTCCACCTTTAGACGAGCAGATTGGCCAGATCTACTCGGTTCCAGTGTCCTTGAAGGGCCCTTTGCATGACTCTCCTGACTCGATTCAATCCACCGCTTAGCTGGAAGAGACCACTGCAGATTGTCGTCTCACAAAATATCTACGCAGTGGTTCCTGAAACTTGTACAATGCTAGATCATCTAGGTACTCCCAAGCTTCACTTACCAATCCCGGGACTCTACCTGTCCAACGACATAGGTATTGAGTGACGGGTTCTCCAGCTCCATCTGGATTCAGTGATGCTCGATGATCTACTATCTCAATCAACTCAAGATCATCAGCTCTTGGTAATGCTTCTAACACTGGATGCCATTTCTGATATCTTCCTGGCAACGATTCTAGTTCTTCACGGAACATTTTCAAGTTAGAAACATGAATGATGGGGTGATAGTGCTTCATACTAGCTGGAAAACGTAACTTATAGGTCACAGGACCTAACTTCTTTTCGATCAGGAACGGTCCTGCCCACTTTGGAAGCAGCTTCTTGGCTAAGTCCACCCCTGCTGGTATTCTGAAGTTCTTGGTTCTCAACCAAACTCTCTGTCCTTCCTCGAACTGTACGTCTTGCCTACCACGGTTTGCATACTTAGCATACCGTTGTTGTGCCTTCTCCATGTGTTTCTTGGCTTCTTGAAACACGGTCCCCTGAACACGTATGAAAGTCTCTAGATCTGGAGGATCCTGATTCGACCTTCCTGTGTTTTCATGCCCCTTGGTAGCTAAAGCTATAGGAGTCCAAGGTGCATGAGAGCCCCGATAAACCACTTCAAATGGTTTAAATCCTGTACTCGAGTGCTTGGTGTTGTTATATGTAAACTCCACCAAGTCCAAGTGCTCGCTCCAATCACTCTGATCCCGCATGATATAGTTTCTCAACCCTTGCTCTACTATCTGTATAGTCCTCTCTGTTTGACCATCAGTTTCAGGATGATAAGAGGAACTGAACTTGAGGGTAGTTCCGAGCCTTCGAAACAAACCCTTCCAAAAATCAGCTACAAACCTCCTATCCAGATCTGAAACAATGTCTTTAGGCATCCCATGATACTTAAAAACATATCGTATAAACAGTTTAGCGGCACCTCTTGACGTCACTGCTTCCCTACAAGGGATGAGGTGAGCTTGCTTACTGAAACGATCTATAACAACTAACAGAGCATCAAAACCTCCTGATTCGGGTAAACCTGTGCATAAGTCCATACTTATGCTCTCCCAAGGCCCATCAGGTATTGGCAATGGTCTCAGCAACCCTGCAGGTCTCCTCCGCTCAGTTCGTTGTTGCTGACATGTCAAGCAAGTCTGCACGTACTTGATTACATCCTCCAACATGGACGGCCAATAGAACTGCTCTTTAACTCGTTGCAATGTTCTATTTTGTCCTCCATGTCCAGCCAGTTCACAATCATGACATTCTTGCATGACTAGTGTCCGTAGAGATCCAGCTGGAACATAGACCTTGGTTTGCTTATAAAACCAAAGGCCATTGCGAAATGAGAGATTACGTACCAATGGATCTCTCTCTTGTTGGCTGGTCCAACGTTGAGCTTGAGGATCATCTGGCAATGCTTGTCTGATTCGATCCAAAAGCTCTTCACTTGTGTCCTGGGTTGTTAACGCCTGGACACGTCTGCTTAACACATCCGCTGGAATGTTTTCCTTCCCTTTTTGATATCGCCATTCGATATCAAAACGTGCAAGTTCCACTTGCCATCTCTGCTGTTTGCGGGACAAACGAGGTTTACTCTGAAAGTATGTATTACCCTCGCAGTCCGTCACAACAGTAACCTTGCTTGGTAACAAATAATGCTCCCAACGCTTCAGACAATGAACAACTGCGAACATCTCTTGTTCATGAGCAGGCCATTTCGCCTCAGTCTCTGAGAACTTGTGACTTTCGTAAGCCACCGGATGCTTTCCTTGCATCAACACTCCTCCAATGGCCCATTGAGAAGCATCTGTGTGAACCTCGAAAGGTTCTCCCATCTTTGGAAGAGCTAGCACGGGCATCTCTGTCAGTGCTTGTTTCAACCCTTGAAACGCTCGTTCAGCTGCTGGATTCCAAACAACTTTGGAAGCCTTGCGCAATAAGCCAAACAAAGGTGCAGCTTTATGTGCAAACTGATAAACAAAGCGCCGAAAATATGTAGCTAATCCAAGAAAAGATCTGAGCTCATGAACACTCTCAGGTCTCTTCCATTCAACAATGGCTCGAATCTTAGCCTTGTTAGGATGAATACCATGTGCATCGATCAAACATCCTAGAAACACCACACTCTCTTGTCCAAAAGAGCACTTGCTCTTCTTGAGATAGAGTTGATGTTCTTCCAGGCGCTTAAACACCATTCCAACATCTACTAGATGCTGATCCCAAGTGGATGAGAAGATGATGATATCGTCTAGGTACACGATAACACTCTCATCCAAGAGATCTCTGAAGATCTCGTTCATTAGCCTGCAGAAAGTACCAGGTGCATTGGATAATCCAAACGGCAACACTGTATACTCAAACAAGCCATACCTCGTCCTTACAGCTGTCTTTTCTTCATCACCTTCTTTGATCCGGATTTGATGATATCCAGAACGCAAATCCAGCTTGGTGAAATACCTTCCTGTGGCCAACCGATCGGTGGTTTCATCCATGAGAGGAAGAGGGTACTTGTTCTTGACAGTAACCTTATTGAGTGCACGATAGTCCGCACACATGCGAATACCACCATCCTTCTTGGCCACGAACAACACCGGGGCAGCATAAGGGGATATACTAGGTCGTAATATACCCTGAGCTACCAACTCTTTCAACTGAGTCTTCAGCTCTGTCAGCTCATCAAACGACATCCGTCTTGATGGCACTACAGTAGGGGTAGCCCCAGGAACCAGATCAATAGCATGATCCAAGGCTCTCCTCGGCGGAAGTCCTGTTGGTAACTGGTCCGGCATTAGGTGAGAATACCTCTCAATCAATGCCTGCATATCAGGATGTATGGGAAGAGCAGCAACACGTTCTTCCTCATCCGTCTCCACCTTGGGCTTAGACATCACTGCAACCCAAGCTTCGTCTACTGACTTAATCTGCTTTCCAAACTGTCTGGCTGTGCAGATCTGAAATGCCACCTTGGCTCGTTGGAACCTACGAGCAGCATGGTTTGGCTCCTTGGGTCTCTCTTTGATGACCAATGGATGTGGTTGACCCGAGCCCCATCGATCCATGACTATGATGTTCCCTTCTTGAACATCTAGCTTTGCCTTGGTCTCTTGTAACCAAGACCAGGACAAGATACCCTCCATCGTGTCACCTAAGCTCATAACTAAAAACTCGTGCTTCCTAGTTACCCCTCCAACAGTAACAGGAACACTCATGAGCTTTTCTGTAACGGTTGTGCTACCTTGCACAAACCTTACCAACAACGGGCTCATGATCTTGGTTCTAGTCACCCCTAAGGTCCTGACTAGTTTTTCATCCAAGACATTCACATCTGCTCCAGTATCAATAAGCAAACAACACCGGTGGTTTCCTATTTTCACTTCAATCCACGGCAGAAAATCCCCATGCTCTACCAAATGCTCACCAGCACATACCTCTACTTCAGTAGTCGTCTCAACTGGTTCTTCCACACTGTTTGTCTCTTCAGCTGTCAACACACGAACATTGCTCGCTGTTGAACGTTGGGGACACTCACGAGCGATGTGACCATCTCGTCCGCATCGAAAACAGATGATCGTCCTTGAAGGTGCAGCACTGCTAGCGCCACTGCTCTTAGCACCTGAAGTCGAAGCTTGGTTGGATCCTGCATTGGATGCATAGGATCCAGTAGGTCGTGTCTGAGTAGGACCACGAGTAACTCCCCGCTGCTGAGAACCACGAGCAAATCCTCTTCCAGATGTACCAAATCTTCCACCACCACGTCCTCTACCACCTCTACTCTGAGAGGACGCTATCTGTCCTTGAGGATTACGCCAAAATCCTCGACTAGGCTCGTCACCACTTGTTCCACGCTGAAACTTGGAAGGCTGCACGGTGTAATTACGTTCCCTAGTGTTCTCTGCTGCTTCCAGAAATGCAAACAAGTCTTGCATGTCCTCGGATTTGTGAAACATAACCCAGCTATCAAACACACTAGCATAGAAACTCTGCAGACCTTTCTTCAAGTGAAACAGCAAGTCGGTGCGATCCACCATGTGCAAACGAGTAACCAACTCAGAAAATCGCTGGAGGTACTGCCTGATACTCCCTGTCTGTCTCAGATGAATGAGCTCTAGTCGAAACTGTGTAGCTTCATCCACTGGTACCAAATGTCTTCGGAGTTCATCCTTCAACTCCGGCCAAGTGGACATAGGAGTTGTACCGTTCAAACTCCTCATCCGCTGTTGACCTCCATACCATTCCTTAGCCTCTCCTTCCAGTCTACTAACAGCATAGGTGAACCAACTGCGCTCATCGAAATTCTCCAAGTAATTCTCCATTTCAGTAATCCATAACTCAAACTTGGAAAAGCTTTTCTCACCGTTGAAGGCTGATGGTGTCGCTGGTTCAGCCCACTTCACTTTCCGCTTGTGCCCTTCTTTGGCTGAGCTGCCTTCCGCAACATTCTCTTGCGCCTTCTGTGACCCATCTTCATTCTTATCTGCTTGAGTAGCATCAACTGCTCCTTCACCCAGCAATGCTAAATCCTTGACTTGTTCAGCTGGTGGTACAGGGACCTCTACTTCTTTCTCCTGTGTCGCTTTTGCTTGAGCTAAATCCGCCTTAAGCACCTTGTTCTCAGCTTCCACTTGCTCAAGTCGGCCTTCCAACTTCTTCAGCAATGCTTTCATCTCGTCCAACTCGGTCGACACAGCCTCCATTGTCGATGATGTTTAGCAAAGACTCAACTTGAGCCTGCTCTGATACCAACTGTAACGTTCGACCGCAGATCTCGGAACAGATTCCTTTATCTCTAACCAATGAACTGCCGAACGTGAACCTCCCTGGAGACCTGTATACTTTATTTGTGTCTCCAGATCCAGTTCGTTAAACTTTCCGCTAATAAACACCAAGGATTGGATAACCGCCGGACGGGTTTAGGATAACCAACTAGTCTTTTGCAGGTCTCTGGTCAACCTTAGGTTACTAAATACAGGTGGAACTATTCTAGACCTGGGTTGCATAAAATTTGGGCAGCGCTTCCGCTACTGGTGATCAAGTCGGAACGCCAGGACCCAAAAGGAGCAACCGCCAAGACTAGGAGATCTAGTAGATGCTAGGAAGTAGGAAAGTACACCAGAATAGAGTCCACTCCACACAAGACGCTTCAATCTGGCACTCAATCCAAACTTGCTGATCATAAAATAGAGAAATCAAGGGCTCATATACATTACGTGGCTTTCAATTGCTGACAAGGTCTCGAAGAGCTCTTGGACCGACAATCTTCCTTGTTCTAGCTACTCTCCTGTGAAAATTCCCCTCCAGAATCAGAATTTCTCCAGAAAGTTTGATTTCACTCTGAACGCTCTGATTTTGTACTCCAATGAACTAAATCTCAGATTAACAGTCTGAACAAGACTAAAATCCCTCGGGTATCCTTAGCCTGAAGCTTTCCATCCACAAGATGCACTCTATAGAATCTGATCTAAATCTCCAATCTCCAGATTTGCTTCTCTGTTTACTGTATGTCAATGTCTGCACTCTGCCAGCCTCCTGCCTGAGAACACAAAAACTAAACTCCCGTGAGTTTTAGAGTTCGCGAACAAGGTTATATGGTCTCCTTGAGTCTTTCTTTGGACCTGTAGCTGCCACGCAATCTTATCTAATCCTTGCCCCTTTTTAAAAGTAAACGGCGTTACACTTTCTTCTTCTGTACAGTACTTACTGTACAGCGTACGCACACCACTCTTCTCCTTCTTCTGCTTCCAATCCTGTTTGTTTATGCTGCTCGTGCCGGTACCCTACCCATCCAGCACAAACCAAATGCCGAGAACCGTACTCTACAGTACAGACAGTCGTCGTCGTAGTCGTCGTCGTTTCGTGGTCTTCTCCCCCTACTTAGTCTGTATACATTTCAGTCCTGTAGCAGCCGCCTCTCTAATATCACTATTACTCTGCAATCATTATATTGTTTTCTATCTGTGAATCATACAGCATATCTGTCCCAAGTGGTTGTTGAATAAATTTCTAGTCTATATTTATGTGTCGAGTTCCCCATGAGAAGATTTAAACTGATGAAAAGAAAGCCAATCACATAACAGCTGCTGCTTCTTCTTCTACGGTATAGCAGTAACCGCAGATTTTCAGAACCAAATACTTTAATATTCCTTCTCAGTGAATCTGCTGCAGCAACTGCAGATGACAGAGAAATCTGATGCGAGAGGAGAGAAGCGAGCTGCTGCCTAGTGCGCGCAGCTCTCATGAAAACAACAATGCTGTGCCGAAATTAAGAGCATTGATTCCGCGGGTGCCAGTGAACAGCTTCTCTTGTCCTCTTACTGTGAGGACGCTCCATTGGAGAGCCGACTAACTTTGGCGGCGACGCTGTGTCAAAGCTTGACTACCCTACCCTACTCTACGATTTACTATACCAGCTGCCAACTACACCTACCTGGCTACAGTATCGGGATCAATCAATCAATGAGGGGGCTTTTGTGCCTGTCCTGTGTGCAAATCAGCTATCTCTTACTGCCAACTTTAGCCAGCATTCTGCTGCGATCCTCGACCTACGGGCAGAGTTGAAAGTTGGGTGAAATCCGCTTGGGCTGCTGGCATTACTACGGTTGTAGTGGTGCACCGACAAGAAGGACCAAAATACCTACGGTGTAATAGTTCCAAACACAGAGACAGAGTGAGTGAAAGAATGATGTTATGTAAAGCCTAAGAAAACGTGAACGGACAGTTCTCTGGAGATAGCGTGACACCTGTACAACATAAAACCAAACGTTCCGTCCTACTCACCACAAAGTTTCCTGAATTGATTACCAACACGAAACTAAAGAGACAAAGGAGTACCGAACTTTAGCATCTCTCTCTTCAACGTTTCTAGACACCCCCTCCCCACACAACACAACATTCACTCCATACATGCCACGCGAAGATTGAGTTAGGCATGGATTTTTGTCTTGTCGTGGGCTGTGTATCTGTACCTCAGCCCATAAATGAAGGACCTTATCCTATGAAAAGCCCCCGGAAAAATATACAGAAAAGCCCATTTTCAAGAAAGGCTTCATGACTTGAATAATAATCATCACTACGGTAGTCCATGGTATCTAACATTGCCAACAATTTTACCACTCGAACCCCCTCCCTGAGGAGGCCCCACTTCAGTAGTACACAGTTCCTCCACTAGCATATCAACTCAGAGCCAAACCGCGGACATTCGTACAGTTTGAAGTCGTGATGTTGACCCTGAAGAAAACCGCAGTTGGAGGGTAGTGACAGGCGGAAGTGAGAGTCGTCGCGGCTGTTTCAAAGTCAGAGAAGGACGACATTACGAGTCACATGACTACCGGGAACGCTAGTACTGCATCCATGTCTGATGCAGTCAGTGACAACTTGGCTCGTGGTCCACAGACTTGAACTCCCTCCAGACGTAACTACAAAGTAATTCGGGGAGGGAAATTCTTTCGCTTATCTTCCATTCGTTCGCAGGAGGGAGGTGAGTGCCCATTATTCACTATGAAGCATGCATATTCACCCTTGTACACTTCAGTGTACATGGGTGTACATTATTTAATGTCCCAGATAAATGACGATATTCTACAGTTACTGCTCAGGACTTATACCCCAAGAGCGCAGCAGCCCGCCTTTCACTTATGGGTTCTCTCCAGACGAGTTGGCTACTCCGGGACTGAATAACATATAACATTTACGAATTAATTTTATTTTTTATAATAATTTAGAAAAATAAAATTTTATAACACTTACATGTTTTCTTATAAGAAAAATGAAAATCACTGTACAAAGCCGTGGGGAGGGATATTAAACGGAACGGAACCCTCTTTTCATTTCGTAGCACATCATAATTGTCTAGGATTCGCAACTAATCATTCGCTCAACCAGGAAAAATTGCAATCAGAACTCTTAATAGCTTTATGCATTAATGGACCAACATTTTTGTTAAGTACATACCATCTTGTTGTAAACAAATTTCGACATTTCGACATTTTTAAGACTAAATGTATTATGTTTAGAATGGGAACTTTTCTTAGACTGAAGACACATTCGAAGCAAATTTTCATCAGAAGTCTACAAATTTATGTTCGATGCAGTTTGGTCCAAACTAGAGATATGAACTATGAGGAACTCTACATCAACTTCATACGTAAATACCATATCATAAAGTAACATAAAGCTTTTACAACTAGAAAGAAAATACGCCTCAGTTCTATTCTTTTGATACAATGTGCCCTAGATATCAATTTATTTAATAATGTTGTGCTATTCTTATCTAATATCAGTCTATAAACATATTGAAACCAATGATCATTCTCCTTTAACCTTCTATTTCTAACAACAATGAGAGAGGGAAAACTCATCTTCCAACACCTACCTACGTATCCCCTATGCACCTTTTCCTATAGTCTCTCGTCCCTTGTACCATGGTGTTCGGTTTGAAGCTCGCCCCCAAGCCAAATTAAGGTGCGAAGCATAACGAGATCTTCCGCATGTTTTATAAAGTTTCATCCTTACACGCGTTTATTCTATTCTCTTAACAGTGAGAAAAACCAAGTTATGATTAAAATGGTTTTTTCACACGTATTTATTCTCCTTATTCAACTCTTCACTTATGTACTTGTTTTTTAGTTTATTTACTTTTATGAGTAGCTTATGTTTTCAATTATCATATAGTACTTTTGATTAACTGCAAAAGGTCCAAGAAGCCATCTTTATGTAAGTATAACTAATCTACATAGAGACATAATCGTCACTCTTATCACTTTAGAGAGTTTATCACTAAACAATTGTTTCACTTTTAGAGTTTTGAGACATAAAGAAACATATTTGTGCTATATTTTGGAATCGAATGTGACAAATGAGACAAATAAAAATATATTTATATAATTAATTATGGCTTGTTGGATTTTATGACGAGAAATTCGACTTTGTTGGATTTTAGAGTTGGAGATTCACTATCGGATTGTAAAAGACCAAGAATCGAGGAGTGGAATAAGAAGTGGAGTCAAGAGGACAATTGAGAATAGAGAGAAACTCCGGATGCCAAAGCTGACCACATGTCTTAGTATTTATAGTTTTTTCTTGAAGCTAGTCGTCTATTTCTATCATAAGGTAGTTGTTAACTTCTCATTGTAACACACAAGAAAACCAAAAGATACTCAAAAGTAGTTATATAAAGATCTAACTCACAAAGATACAAGTAAATATCATCCAAATGTAGTAACAAGTGACAAAGGTGATTCTTTATGATTGTCTTTTATTCTCACGGGCAGAAATCAGTCCCTGTAGAGATCAAACTCAGGTCTATCCAACAAGACAGAGTTGATAATCTTGACAAATAACATAACATATACTAAACAGGGCAAGGACCTCAAGACAAAAATAAATAACAAGAATACTGAGCCACAGATAACAAGTCTCAACAGAGAAGTACTACTGAAGTGCTACTAAGTAACTTCTATCACCATAAACACTAAGTATCTTCACACTAAGTTATCTTCACTACTACTGTTCTCGGAAACTATGACGAAGAAGAGTCTTCTTACGCCAAAGTACGAAGTACAACTTCTTCCGAAGTGACTTCCTAAGAAGAACTTCACCACGAAGATACTTCTTAAGAACAACAACTTCCTCTAAAGTAACTTCGTCCTAAAACTTCTTCGTAACAAACTAACTTCGTAGTTGCTGGTTGTTCTCAGACTCCGCCACAAACTTCCTACTCTGATTTCAGTTGTAACTGATAAAGAACTTCGTCACCGAGACTAACTCCTACCACAACAAACTCTGAAACTTCGTACTCCAAAGAAGATAAATACACAATGGCTCTGTAAACTTAATAAAATAGAAATCAAAATAACAAACACGTAGAGGTCATGAGAACGAACAACACAACGCTTATATTCAACTTCGTCCGAAGATGGCAGATCTCACTTCCTAAGAAGAAGGATACATCTTGTCGTACGATCACGTCTCCCTAGACTGCACAACGGAAGTATTTACACTACCTAATCATAATTCTCTAGCTATACTACACAATGATAACTTACCCGTCTCTCTAATCTCTTTCATCTCTCTAACTATCCTCTCAACTACTCTAACTATTCTACTCTTCACCGAAGGGTCAGGTGCTGCTGTCATCTCCACTCGAAGTCGTGTCAGTAGTTCCTTCTCTGAAGAATCGACCTCAGTGGTGAAATATGAAGTTAGTAACTCGTCAACTCTACCACGAAGTTCTTCGGCTTCTTGCAATGTCGTAGTCTTCACCTCTTCGATCTTCATGGTCCTATCCTCCATCTCCACTACCTTGCAATGCAATTCGTCTCTCTCTGACCTCATATCATAGAATCTCAAAGTCATTAGGTTCAGCTTTGTTTCCAAATCTGCTGCGAAGACTTAACTTGTTCTTCGGATTTTGCTTGATAGAGAGTTTCCTTCTCCGAAGTCACTCGCTTCAACTCTTCCGAAGCTTCTTCCAACTTCGTCATCATTTGGTGCTTCTCCTCTAACCATCCCTTACGTCCGAAGTATATCGAACAAGTGATAAAGCAGACCCAAAACAAAAATCAGGCAAATTTCTTATAGAAGAGAATACGAATTGACACCGCAAGTTTACCTTCGGTGAACCTCTTCTGATCTTGAATCTATCAATTCAAGAGAGGCTAGAAGAAAAAATGGCTTCATGATATCACTTACAACCAGCAGTTCAAAATAAAAAAGAAGATGAGCGCAAAAAAGTTCTTGGCTGATGTCAACTAGATCCCAACAGAAGGAGTTCACCAGTTGGAATTCTTTCCAACCAGGCAAGAAATGCATGCATCAGACCTGCTATCGTTTAAGTCTTACTCAAAAGCAAAACATGTTGAAATTACATTAGAGAGGTCAACAAAGGAGAAGAAAGTGGACCTAACGTATTACATAATATCCTCAGCATCGAAAGAGATATTCAGAATACATGTTACATGTACTTGGATGAGATCAGGAAAACATGATAGAATTATTGATTCTACGATCAAGAACAAGTTGTCAGGCAAATATATTTTGGTGTCCATTTTCATTGATGAGACCTTTGATCTGACCTTAAACTCTTTCAGACGATGTTAACAATAGAAATACATTTGTCTCAAATGTAGTGATAATTGTTGATGAATTGGAACAACGAGTGTTTGGTAAAGAAGACAATTGTATGCAGAAACACGACAAGCGAGACCAAGAAGCATTACATACGACCGTCTACATAAGATTGGTGATGTTAAATATTTAAAATAGAATCAGTACTTGTTGTCCTTACGGAGGACGAAAAGTCATTTTGGATCTATAAAGTGTTACGAGTTTTGACTTGTGATGAGAGCAAAGAACCTTGCATGATAGAAATCCAATGATATGCAATCGAGTCAATTGATCTTTACACCGGAAAATATTATCCAAAGAGACGTAAGGTTCTAGGTGGTAGAGGAAGACCTTCACTCTACAAACAAGAGTTAGATATTTCTGAAGTACAGATTTTAGCTTCTGAATTTGTGGAAAGGTTAAGTGATCACTTAAAGCGCTTTGTATTATTGCCCTCATCCGAACTTGAAAGAGGTGATAATGCAAGAGAATCTACCTGACTAAGCTAGCTAAGACGCAGAAACAATAGCAAAAAGCATGAGAAAAAGAAGGAGAAAAAAATTTCAGAAAAAAACTAAAAGAGAACCCAGACTAGAGCAGGAGGTAGGCCGCAAAAAGAAAGGAATGAGAAGGCGAAAATAGAAAATGAAAAATGAAACTGAAGCTGAGGAGAGAAAACCAGAAAGTACGAAGGACAGTAACGAACAATGTTAAAAACAAACGAGAAAAAGAAACAATACAATGAAATCTAACCATGACCTTTAACTGACTTCAAGTACTTCACAAACAGATTTTAAGCCGACGATTATTAAAAAGAGAAGTAGGAGAAAAACGAGTAGTTTGAAATACTGTTTCCTTGTACTTCAGAAAGTGAGCACCCGTGCATATTTTCACCTTCTCCATCTTTCGAGGGTGGAAGAAAATATACACGGGATTTCATTTATTACTGTAACCCTTCTGACATGAAGGGTTAGGTATAAACTAAACTCACAATATATAATAAATAAGTTATTTTAGATTTTTGGACTTGTACCTTTAGCAGCACGGAAGTATATTCATACCTTATGGTTTATATCTTGATTTTCTTATGTTTCCAGGTATGGAATAATAGTTAATATTTATAAAATATTTTAATTATTTTCATCCACTTGGTATATAATTTTTGTTTAGTATTTCTATATTTCTTTGATAACAGCCAGCAAGCAAAAGTTCCCAGAAGTTCGTCGAGCATACATATTCGTAGCAGGACATGAGCCTAGAATGTGATGTCTTTCTTCTTTACGAATCTGCAAAACATCTAAAACAAAGAACTATGCTTGCAGTGCAATTGCATAACTATGCGTTAGTAATTAATCCAGATCTAACTCAATTCTTTTTCAATTTTCACAACCGTTAGGTATGGATGACTATCTTTCGAGCACAGGTTGAAGTGTCAACCATCCGTTAATATGACAAATTGCGTTACATGACCAAAAATGCTCTATTTCTTCCTTTTCGTCTTTTATACTCCTCTTCTCCATGTTCCACAACAGACTATATAACTATGACGTATATAGTCTGACGTATAGCTATCATAACCGATATATATATATACCCGGTTCTAAGTTGGATGAAGAAACAGATCGTGTACTTATCTTGAGATTTGGAGTGAACTAAAGTCAGGTTCTAACGTACAGTATCGTAAGTAAAGATTCACGGCTCGTAATATAGTCACCAAAACAATTACCAAGGTAACAATTCGGTACAGTAAACTGTTAACTTGTGGATACACGTATATCGGGGAATGTTAGTCCCACTGCGGATCAGGGGGTTTCAAACATCCGGGTCTGTAATACACACTGACTTTGCGAGAAGGTTCATCGCTGTTGGTAATGGATATCTCATCGACCGGAGAAAACAAGATTGAATGAATTCGTGAAATATTTTTACGAAAAATTCTTCTCCGTCTTGTAGCATTTTAAATCAACAGGACTCCATGCGACCATGGACTACAGTCCAATCTATGATCGAATGACGAGCACTCTCGAAAAATGTCATCGGAGTAGACCGTGGAATCCGTCACGAGGTCAGCACGGACATGCTAATGACTCGCCACGAGACTATGTTTGAAACAGGCTAATGTTTGAAAAGAATTCATAGAGAGATGAAATTTGGAATAAACAGAATCATTTCCTCGTTAATTATTTTTTGCCTCTGACACTGGGAATTCACAGCTTATGTATTCACCTTCTTACTGACACCACTCACGATTGTAGATATATTCTTAAATGTCTAAAAGTAAAACGATATTAATTTACAATCAAGTAGTTTTGTTTTGTTTACGATTTTAAGTTTAACATTTTTATTCCTCCGAAACATGGCAAGAACTGAATGGTGACTCAAGGAAGAAACGAGAAAAAGAGCAAGTAAAAAATACCCACGGTGTTTTTCTGCGAGCACTTCCGGAAATCGTACCTCCCTCTCGCCGGTAAGGAATATTTGGAATAGGTTACAACTTTGACACCCCTACTAGTTTACTTCACGGATCCGTTAAAGTCGTCCATCGATCGAAAGTTTTACTCGACTGTGAGTTATGTAATGAATAACAGTAACTTTATGCAAAAGGATCGAGGAGTGAGGCCCATGTCCCCATGCTAGCTCATCCTTCCATTTCCCTTTGATAGCACTAGTCTCCACAAACACGAAAGCCCTCGTCGGTAGACGATGAACAAATGTGAGGTGCCGAACGGGAGGTGGGATGAACTATCTAGCATACAGATCGCTCTCTCCATGGAAATGCGCTTTTTAGTGTTTGCTTCGTAACGGTAGTTGCATGCCCTCTTCTGGATATTCGGTCTGTTCTTATTACCTTGCATAGTGATGACTCAACATAGCTTTAAGTTATGAGTATTTTAATGGGGGAATAAGCCTTCTGTCTTTACCCGTCACTTTGAAGCATGTTTGGACAAGTAAACTAGGAGCTGGTGACGTTCATCAAACCCCGTTTTCTAGAACACGTTATTTCTTGTCATTGGCCTGAGAGCTCTTGCAGAGCAGAAAAAAGACGCGCTAACCACGAGGATGAAATCATGAGGGTTTTCGTGTTTGTGGGAGGGATGAGGTTGCATGGAACATTGTTGGGCCTCAGGAACTTCTCGATCCTTTTGCATAACGTTTTTGCTATTCATCTTCTTCATAACTTACCCTCGATTTCAAAAGAACAGGAAAATAACAAAAAGACTGATTTATGTTGTTGTGATTCTTTTGATTAAGATATTTAATGTCCTAATCGCACTCGGTTTATCGAAGCAATATTTTTGTTATAAGCGTACGAACACTACGGTTGAGATTAAGGTGATTCATCGCTCATATACCCGGTTGGATATTAGAAGCGGGTAGAGCCAATGCCGTATTGATAATTGCGGTTTTTGAGACAGCTCTTGCAGGGTACTGTCAGGAAAACAGAAGAGATTTCTGATACTTGCACGATTGAGGTTTCACGTTTTCACGAGTGCGGCCGAAATCTCAAAAAATCAATCGGATGCGATGACACTAATTTTTAGATGAGAAAAACCAGTAAGCAAGAGCCCTGTTCTGGCAGCGTCGGCAAGCCGTCGTTTGTTGTGATAATCTCGAATAATCCAGTTTGATAAACTAGTTGTGGTTGCGGGATAATATTATGCATGCACGATGACTTTTGGGGAACCGTTGTCCGCTTGTTATTATCAGAAATATATACATATTAAATGGAAAATTTATATTAAGTTAAAAGAATAATCAAAATATCTACAAATATTAAATGCTAAGTGAACCTGAGGATGCGAAGAGATACAGACATAATCCATAAAGCAAGCAGACATGAATGCGATTCAAAATCTATATATCCAGGAGGTTACAAGCAAGTAAACTAGAAATTAATGAAGGATCTAATTTATTATCTACCCTTTATCATCGAACGGATTAAGGAATAAATTAAACCACGGTTACGAGATAATATGTGTGATGGACACCCTTCCGCCCTTCACCGTTGCGTATCTCTTGAGTGGAACTAATATTGCGTGGCTTCAACCGAACTAAACAACCAAGATATATCTATATATGAGTCAATACACAATCTACCATTAAATTTATTTTCTGTTCTTTAAAACACAAATGATTGCTCTTACAACAATATATCATCTCACTGTCTCTTAATTTGGCAGTGAGATGATATTCAATCTAACGTCTCCTCAGAAAATCTATACCTTAAAGCTGCAGTGAAGCCTCACATCATCACTAAGAAAGTTTGCAACTTCCATCAGAGAGAGAAGATAGTACGCTTTACTTTCAACAGAGTGATTTCAAAAGTGCTATAATTATGAGAACTCCAGAGCTACACCTCACAAACTCACAGTGTTAATTATCCAGGTTCTCTATGCAGCCACAATAATGGATAACCTGGGACTAAACCCTCCTGGTATGAAAGGGCCTTACTAGGAATATCATCCTATAGAGTCTCTATTTGAATTCAAAATGTCTCTTTAGACAAAGGGTTTTCTTCAGAGGACAGAAAAACTTGAACTTTAAGTTACTGGTTTTTGATACTTTTTTAGAGCATATAAGTTTTTAGAGAAAAACGGTAGCAATTTTCAGTCGCTCTTTAATGCTATATTCTGCATCAGATTTGGAAACACGACGAAAACGTTATGGACGGATACAAATCGCTCTGGATAACCCAAACCGAAAAGTGGACGATCAGGTTACCCAGACCCTAAGTATCGGGAGCGGGCTTTAACAAGTAAATTATCCAGGTTCTCTGTTCAACCACGAGAATGGATAACCTGGGATTAACAAGTTTACTATCCAGGTTCTATATTCAACCACAAGAATGGATAACCTTTGATTAACGTGTAAATCATCCAGGTTATAATTCAACCACAATAATGCATTACCTCGGATTGACAGTGCATTCGAAGCCCCTTGTTTGATTCCAAATAAATTCGCCAATATTGACAGTATAATTCAAAGATTCCACGCTGGAAAATTCGAAAAGTCAAAGGTGAACCATAAAGTATCCTCGAGAGATTAGAGGATCCTATAGAGGAAGATAAAGGACAAAAGATTCTTTCTCCTCCCTTCTCCGTTGGAAATCATTAATAAGCTGTGCAGATGCATACGAACGAACAAGCTGCGGAAATGCTATTCTATAGCCTTGTCCTTCCCACTGCCGCATCATTCCGTAGGATCTACAGATCAGCGATCCGATAAGTAACGGATAGTTTGTCAATTAGCCAAGGATGGACAGAGTTAACTGACGCAAAGAACCTGCCAGTGAGGACTAGGAACGTGGGAGCAAACAAAGTCTTCTACCACTTTGGCCAAGGCATGCCTGAAATCCGTTTTCTGCATTCCGCTTTCGTTCCCTTTAGAACCCAGTAGAAAACTCTTGACTGACCGGCTGAATTTCCTTCATAACCCGATAACTTGCAGAAGCCCCGTCCGACCGTCGGCCAAGTGGATCGTCACCCAACCTCTACTGTAGTACCGGTATCGCTGACAGAATTAATTGGTTACAGACGGACTGAACGCTACTAACATCCATTGTGGACGGATTCTTACCCATGGCTTTGTACAAATTCCACAACCGAAGTTCGAGTTGGGCCGCATCGTAGAGCGTGGAAACATCATTCCCCTACCTCCTTTGTTTGAGCTGAGATTACAGCAGTGCAGTTGTAGTGTAGATCAGGAAGTACAGGGAATAAATAACATGAACAGGTGAGAAAATCGCCGTCCGTGAAAAGGGAGGAAGAAAGGGACAAAGGGGCCGAGGAGTGCGAGAGAGGAGTGGAAAACTACGTAAAACGGTAAACTGACCATGACAAGGAGGGCAAGTGGACTGGACTGGACTGTACTGGACTGAAGTGAGCTGAAGTGAAGTGAAGTCATCACCTGACAGCGGATAACACTTGATTCCAGTTTGATGCTGAAGAAGCGAGAGGGCATATGGCATGAAGGAAGGAAGAGCGGGTTGGACAGGCAGGCCCAATGGCACGCACGATTCCGACGACGACAACGACGAGACACTGACTGAGGAGAAGGAGGAGGAGGAGGCCGGATGATATTTCTCCTGTGGTTCGGTTTTTTATTTATCAGCCTCTCTCACGCACGCACTTCCACTCACTACGAGCGAGCCGTTCCAAATCGGAGGCTTAGAGATGATGAAGGCTGTTGTTTCTGGTATCCTTCCTCCTGGAACAGTCCAGACTCCGGACCAGCCTTCTTCTTCTACTGGCTCCTCTTCCTGGCCTTTTCTTGTACAGCTACTGTAAATCCTGCGTTTACTCTGCTCATCCCCCTTCACTCGAGATACTCCAAGGAGGAGCGCAAGTATACTAGTGAGTGTTAGCCCGTCGGGTCTACTGCTCCCACTACTACTACGAATACTTTTCTTTCTTTCGTCTTCTTCCACTGCATACGTGTAGCCCCGGAAGTATGTAGCCCCGGAAGCGGAGAGAGTGAGTGAAAGAGCGAGAGGAGGAAGAGGATGTCGGGTTGTCCACTGCTGCTTGCCTGGTTCAGGTTCGACGAATGGTACAGGTAAACTGGTGTTGGTTGAACAAATGTGTGAAACCCGGGGCAGGCTGATCGGGGCCGTGCCATCATCATTCTGAAGAGCGCTTGCGGACTGACAGATTCCCTAGTCTTCGTCCTGAGCCTGCTGAAACAGGGGGAGAGAGAGGAGGAAAGAGGAAAGCTCGAGACACTGTGTGCGTGTCTGCGTCATTGGCGTATCTTGGCTCGTGTCGGCAATTCGTTCTGTGTGTTTCGCTCTCCCGTTAGATGGTAATTTCGCTAAACCCTGGGTTTCGGAGGAGAGCAGCTTTAAGCAGGAGCAGTAGTAGCTCGTCATCTTCCTCCTCCTTCGACCCAGGAACTGATTAGAAGGAAAGAGAAAGCCGGGGTGGTGGTTGTGGTCATCCATCCAATGTCCTGTGGAAATGGAGGACGCAAAAAATTCTGGCACAGCTCAATCACCTAGAAACCCGTGTGTCTTTCAGTCGAAGTCGTCCTCACTACCCAAGCAGCAGCAGACGAAGGATAGCCCGCGTTCTGCGTCTGCTGGTCAGCTTCCTTTCTCACGTCCTCATCCGCTCATGGCGCCTCATCAGCACACCAATACATCGACAACGACAACGACAAACAGCGTAGGGCAGTCGCAGTCTCCGAGCGGCGCTTGGACCACGACCCCTGCGGACTGGGACTCTGCACCCAACATATCCGATACTATAGATGGCACGACAACAAATGGATCGGGCCCCGATTACCACGGAGGAAGATCATCTGGGAGTGAGTGGGACGTGAAGATATCTCCCTGGGACTGGGAACAAATGAGTACCTTGTGTGCTACTGGTCGTGGAGGGGGCGGCGCGGAAGGCGCCCATTCTTCCAAAGGCTCTTATAATATCTGCCACAGCTCTGAGAGTGGATCGATCGGTGCTGGTGGCGGAGGCGGGGGAGGAGGAGGTAATCGTGTCCCACTCCCAAAGATTGAGTCCGACCTCGGGAATGGCGACGCTGGTAATGGCCTGGACTCGAACAGGATCGTTAACCTAGTCGTTGACAGACGTTCTGCACACCAGCAAAGCTCCGTAGCATGCATTGAGGATCACCGGAACAGACTGCTTCTGGGTTTGGGAGGAGTCGAAGATGCTTCGCCTGAAGGACGCAGGCGCTATTGTCACGATCACTGCAATGGTGGAACGGCAAAGATTGGAGCTACCGACACGATGATCGGTTTGAAGCTCGGGAGGCGAGAATATTTCGAAGACGCAATAGCTCCTGTTCGCGCAGGGCCAACACCGTTCGCTGTTTGTCCTCCCGGGAAGAAGCAACGCGTGCAGTCTCCAGGCGTTCAAGTTCCTCGATGCCAAGTAGATGGATGCAGACAAGATCTTTCTTCCGCGAAAGACTACCATCGCAGGCACAAAGTCTGCGAGATGCACGCAAAAGCATCAAGAGTCATGGTTGCTGGTTTGGAACAGCGTTTCTGTCAACAATGCAGTCGGTGCACAACCAACCCCAATGCCGCTTCAATTGTTTTCCTCTGTATAAACGTCTAGGCAGGCTCGCTGAAAATCAGTTGACAGCATCATCAACGATTGTCAACATCACAATTACGCGTGATTACGTTTTCTAGTCTCACTTCACATTCTAGCTTCTCTCCCTTCATTGTCCTCCCTTCTGATTTTTGCCCGGTTTCTGAGTCTGTACGGCCGGCTTCTGCACCGAATCGGCGCTCTTAATGTAGCGCCCGTCTGCGTAGATAGATAATTGTACATGTCCTGGATGCTCTTGCTTGACGTACCACGTCCCTCCAGCCAGCATGGTCTCTTCCTACAGTTGCACGCACGGCAATCTACGAGCGGGAGAGAAGTGTACTTTTATACATCCAGAACTGCTTAAAGGTCCTTGGTCCTTTCATGTACTCTCAAGGGGAACGTCTCCCTGTAGGAGTAAGGAAGGCTAGCTCAAGCTTTCTGTTTCGCCTCCCTTCTACCTAGCTCTGACGCTTGGGAGATAGAAGATTCTGTCTGTATGATTCTGTTTTTGCTGTGATAAGTGTCTCCTTTGTAGACTCACCCACTCACTCACTGTCTGAGTCTTGCTCCGCAACCAAACATCCTGTAGCTTCTGTGGTCTTTTCCCCAACTATGTCGCTCTCTTCTCTCTGACTCACTTCTAGCTCATGCGTTCGTCTTTTCATGCTCAAGTCAAAAGTGTGAACAGCTGCGTCCGGATTTTCTTCAGTTTGACGCTGGTCTTCAGCCTGTTGTTCATTTGGTCAGTTCCAGATTGTAACTTGATTCCTCGGTGGCCTGGTCAGCTTTCACATTTTGACAGAGTTTGACGAGGGCAAGAGGAGTTGCCGACGTAGACTTGCGGGCCACAATGAACGCCGTCGCAAGCCACACCCCGAGTCCGCTGCAATAGCTTCTACTGGAAGCTCCGCCGCTCTTCATGCTGAAACTGGATCCCACGCTACTAGCTTCAACGGAGAAGGTAGTATTTCTATCCGAACGTGTGAACTGTGATCACTTGTCAGCATGGTGGTTAGTCAGTTGTTCTGCTAAACACATTAGCTTTCACTTCAGTTCTGAATCCATCTGGAGATGCACACGTTGGCCGTGACGTCACATAGAGCTTAGAAGTTTCGGAGTGTGCGGACCTGTGGGGTTAAAGTGTATCATGCTTGATGCTACGATTGCTCCCAATCCCCTGTCTTGCCGTTTCTTATATCTTACGAGGAAAGTTATACCATTCTCGGGATATGGTATGAGGAAGTGTGTATAAGTTAACGCCGAAAATATTGATGGATGAGGAAGCAATGAACAGAAAACCTATCATTTCATGGTGTGGCACGCATATAATATTCACAAGCTTCTCCATTTCATTGGCATTGCTAGAAGTGCATGCTGTCGATGTGGATAGAATTGAGTTCGGTTTGTCATTTAATTAAGTATTTTGTTGCAGTGGAATCTAGCTAAAAGCTGTGTAGAGACCGTTTGCTTAGAGCATCATAGCACGGAGGGCTTAGAAGTCCTTCCTTCCACCTATATTAGAGTTCTGTGAACTGTTTGGTTTGATCGTGTGCAGTGGCGGGTGTACATGGAATCAAGAGGAAGTTGAAAGTTAAGCTAAAGTATGATTAGTTGTCTTCATTACAGTTTGTGAGTAGTGTAAGTGTGTCATGTCCAAACTCTTGTACTCACCTAGCACCTATGTCATTTTCCCTCTTTGCTAGGAAGCTAGGATTAAGGCCCGACTTGATCGAATTATGTCCCATGGAGTGTACTCGTTCAGTCAACTTCTGTACACTTATTGTCACGTATGTTCGTGCAACTTAATGACTAGAATCACCATCTGCTCCCTTCAACTGCAAGGAAGTATCTTAGTATCCCAGCTGTTCCATCTACTTGAAGTCCAGAAGCGCTTAAGAATCATAGTTTCTCCGAGATGATATGTGATTCGAAGAAACTCGAGTCGTTGTTGTTAGTAACTGCTGAATAAAGTGGTGTTAAATTCCCTCTATGTTTAGAAGATCTGCACGTACAAGGTGCAATTTTCACGATATGACTGTTGCACATGAAGTGCAGGACTTGTTTGTTAACCAACTAGACAACTTAGACTGCTTTAATTCCTTGTGCGTGTGCTCTTGACAGACAAGTTTGTGTTTTTGGTTCTATGTCTTCGATCGGTTGTTGCCATTTTACATGAAAGATCATCGTCGAAAAAATACTGGATTCTGGCCACAACTTCTTCCCTTCCTGGGCTGGGGATAACCGACGTCCCTACCCTGGATCATCTGAGTGGAGTGAGGGATTCTCTGATCTGCATGGGTATCCTGCTCCCGTCCCATCTGGAATACGATGGTAGCGTAGTGGCGTCCTGAGTGCGGTCACTATATTTCTAATTACTAGATTATCTGTTCTCAATTACCAGGGATAGATTGTGTACTCTCTCTTTACTACATACTAAGTTAGTAATGAATTACAGTGGCCGGTTTGACATGCAGAGGACAAGCGAGCAACCAACGGGTCGGCTGAGCGTGGATGCTATGTACCGACACAGAGAACACCGGGGTCATCCTCCACATCCGTAGAGGAGAATTCTGATGATCAGTCAGGTTCTATGGGGACCACTTTGAAGTTAAATCAGGGAAGAAGTCTTTGGCAAGGCATAGGGAGAGTCGAGGAGGCTACGGGCTTAGCTTGTCAGGTTCCGTGCGGAGAGAGGCAGCAGCCCTTTCTTTCTCATGCAACTACACAGAGAATGTTGACAGTTATGCACAACCCTAAAGGTGTGCATCAGTTTATGCTGGAGGGTTCAGGAGGTCCTGGTCTCACCCTGGCATCGACTTCCGGTACAACAAGTGTGCTTTCCACTTTGGAAACACCATCTTCACCTAGCATATCAGGACTTTCAGACTCTGGGCGTGCTCTCTCTCTTCTGTCATCTCAGGCATGGGGCTCCAGAGGTGGAGCTCCAGGCTCCGTGTCATTGGATTTGTCTTCAGGGCCAGGCGTGGCACTCTTGGATCAGCTCATCTCGGAGAAGTCGGGAGGTCCGTTTTCTCCTAGGAGGCAGCAAACTCACTTCCATGCAACATCCGTTACTGCTGAGAATTTATTCCCTTTGCAGCCTCATTCTATGAGGGTTGAGAGTAGGGAGCAGCATCATCGGGGTTTCATATCGGGAATGAACCTGATGGGCTCTGGCTTCGACGGCGGTGTGCTTGCCTTGATGCAAGGAAACCCCGACTTCCTTGCCAATTATGGTGTCGAACAACGTCCGACGATTGATTTGATGCGCCTTCCATCTCCACAGGCTCACAGCAGCAGCACGCATGCCTCTGCCGTGCAGTCTGCTGAGTTTTCTGCCCTTAGATCATTTGAGACCTTTGAGTCCCTTCTCTAGAAGGACTCCTTCTGGCGTCTGGGTGTACATCATTGCAGACTGATTGGATCCGTTCTCCTGACTGACCTTTGTGATTAGAGATATCGTTGGTCAGCCAGATTCGGTTCAAAATGTAACTCACAGCATTTAGAATGGATTGTTTGTTATATATGTACCGGCTGTTATTTATTGTGTAGGGAAGAGAGATTAGAGTACAGCATGCATGCTCGATCAGACAGGCAGTAGTTGGGGCAATCAGTGGGGAAGGGAGGGTATGGTCGATGGTGCCGCAGGTACTTTCACTCGGTGTTTCCGTATATCACCGGTTTTGTCATCCCGTTGTGGTATTTAGCTAATTCCAAGCGGAACTGGCTTTGCAGGTCAGTCAGTGCAGCTTTCCCGTGGGGCTTAGTTAGTTGATCATTTCGTCAGGACAGACTAGTAAGAAGTTCGGAGGCTTTTCTTGTCCTAGTTTTGCATTTCTTCGTGAAGGGAAGAAGATATGAATGAGGTCCTCCCAGTGCAGACCTTCATAGTATAAATAGTCATCGTCTTTCTTGTTAGAGTTTGAGGAAATTCTGGGTGACTGTTTTTATTCGATATGGATACAGAAATGAGCAATTACTCCTGTTCTCGGTGTTATGATTGTTAATTAGCCTTTGTTTGCGGACTTCTGCTTTCTTATGTCTTTGCTTAACATTCCTATGCAGTGTGCAGACCTGGACTGGCTTGTTTCTGGTTCCTCCCATTACTTCTGTATTCGTCATTTTTATATGTTAGTGCTCTTTTCTTGGTCAAGATTGAGAGCTTATGGCCTATAACCACCTTAGCACGGATTCGGTGGCGTCAGCTTGGTGTATTCCACTATTGTATGCTCATATTTGATCTTTAGTTTGTAAAATTTGATGTTTAAAATGTGTTGAGAACTGAAATACAAACACCATCAGTTTTGACGATAGAAATTTGTTTGAAGATTGCTGTAGAGAAAGGAGAATTAATGTTAGTGAGAAGCTTCTAGTATACTATTGCAAATGTAACTTGAGAAAACATTATATACGGTAACTGTTCATCTCGTAAGCCCAGAAAGGAGATTGAAGAAACCTGGCTGTCTTGGAGAAGAAAAATACCATTTTAACAAAATGATGCTCAAGATGTGTTCACGTTAAAATTAACATACTTATAATGTAAATTCTGCCTCGTAAACTTAGGCAGTAGTGTGGATGGAAACTGGGTATACCCGAAGTATTTTACTAGTGTTCTACCCTCTATTTGGAAATAATTTTGCAAAATTACAGTGGGAGGATAACTTCTCTATACCATATCAGATTTTTACCCCTTCATATGGATAGTAAAAATTATGTATATTAAATCCCCTCTTCGGCATTTGAAATATACTTTTGAAGCTATAAGTAGCATAATCTAACCAATTTAGTAGCTCAGAAAATTATAATTCGTAAGCAGAGATGAATTATTTTGGATGAATTTTGTCTCTTTCTGTTATAAAAGCCATAGAACAGTTCGATAATTTTCCAGGTTGAAAAATTTTACAAATTCCAGATATGTCACTACACCACCATAATGCAGAAAACGCTCTTGCAACGAATACTTCTACTGCATGTAATTTCTTGGTAGTTCAGTTTGTTGTGTTAAACGAATATTCTTTTAATTTCCCCTCTCCTAGGTAAATTCTAGTGCATACGTGAAATGCTGGATGTTACCTACAGTATCTTGAAAAGGAATTTATCATCTTCTTTTACTGTCATTTATGTAGTTACTACCCACTCGACAAAACCAGAAAGAGCATGTTCACTGTTGATATTTACAGCATCACAATTCTGTGTGATATGTGTTTTCCCAAACTTCCAGAAAACAGGCCCTTTACTTGATTCAGTGACGCAATGTGCAGTAGAGAGTGATTGTAAAAGGTTTTACAATCATCTGTTATTTTATATATGATATATATATTTTATTATTACGATCTTCAGCTATTAGGAGAAAATCATGGGGCTAGAATACGCGGATGTAGTACGTACAAATACACAAAATACTTGTATTACTCTATAGAAGGGAGTCTAGCATAGAGTACGGTTTTGCCCACTCTAGCTCAGTTAGTGCCAAGTGGGCCAATAAAATCGAATGGCAGGCAGGCAATCATGAGTCTGAACTGTACAAGCAAGCAACAGGAAGGAGAAAGAAAAGAAGTCGCAGGGTTGCTGTCTCCATGGTCGGTTGGTTGGGTAGGTCAGAAGTATCTTCGTGGGATTTCGGACCATACCATATCTAACCTACTGTGATCTGTCGAATGTAACAACCGTATCCATCCAGGTTGCCTGATGGGACAGGGTTGGACTATTATCCGTCGTTTATCTGTAAGAAAACGTGATCTGCACTGCCTACTTTAGCAGGACAAGCGTTACGTTGGCGGTGTTCCCGGCCGTTGTCCCCGGTGAGAACCCCATCCGTCCATCCTAGACAATTTAACTGCCTGACGTTGCATGATTATCTTTCTCCGTATCAAGCCTGAACAAGGCGACGTCACCTAGTTATTCGGTTTACATAATAGTAATAGATCGGTTGCTGAAAAGAAGCTTGAGAAGTGTCGTGATTACATACTGATGCATCAGAAGTGGGAGGAGGAAGCTTTGATAGGTAGAAAGAGAGACTTGGGACGAGGAGAGCCGATGGATACGAAATAAGAGAAAGGAACTCCACCACAACCACCAAAAGGATTTAATTCATTCAAAGCTGCAAAACTGAAGACAAGCCCAGAAGCAATTTTGGTGGCTCCAACATCTAAACTTGGCATCTTGTTTGTAACTACAGTGTTCTAAGTCAATGACGAAAAAGGAGAGAGAAAGAGAAAAGACCCCTTTATGAGTGGAGTCCTATGAGTACAAAGTCCTCGGTCTGCGTGAGAGAGAGAGACAGAGATAAAATGTCACTGAAACACTGACGCTGGAAGGTATGCTGCCTAAAAATTCCTCTTGATTTCAAACTATATAGTGCCGATAACTTTTAAAATGATTCACCACAGTTGAGTGAGTGTTTTCTTGGTGTCTTGATCCTCTTGATAGATACTCATTTAACAACCTCATCATCATGATCATCGACATCATCAATCAAGTGAGTCCAATGATTGGTGTGTGAAATCGGGATGGTTGTTAGGGGAGAGAAACATTAACTACACAGGATTCTCCTCTTCCGCTCCACTTGCTTCCAACCCGCCAGCCACACTCACTCTGCACACAAGCCAAGCCATATGGGATGTTGATATTCTAGACCATATACAGACACGAGGGAACTGCATGGACCCACATCTCAAACACATTTGAAGTATGCATAACAGAGAGAAAGAGAGAACTCTCCTATTCTCATCATGTCAGAACAACAAGCAGGCCGGCCTTAAAATGTAGAGTTTGTGCAGATAATCTTGCCTGGGCTATGGATCACGACCAGATACTCCTCACACCATGGAATATGAAAATCCAGTCCTGCATCAGAAGGAAGGAAAGAAGTGACAGAGTTAGGACTATCCAAGGAGGAAATTATGGTGTATATGTATAAAGCATTCGGTAGGATTTATATCATTCATGGGGACTAGAGAGGAAGGGGGTATCACTACCTCAAGTAGACCTAAACAACGCACCATGACTAAGAAAGAGGATCAATGCACTTCACAGCATAACACTAAGCTTGAAGACCAGGCCAAACCACACCAGAAGACGTGGATAATAATGAGGAGGTCAGATAGAGGAGCATACCAGAGACAAAAATTCACATGCGTTTCAGGTTGCATCTTACAAAATATTATGGTGAGAGTCATAGATAGAGGTTCCAAAGCTCCCCGGTCCCGGTCTCAAAGCTTGCAGCTCCGGGAACTTGAGATCAGTTCCACCTGCGCGAGTACCATCCCCACCATCACTTCCATGTTGTTGCAAGAACTCCACAGCACGTGCCTGTTGTCCACTCCCCGAAGTCCCTTCTCGAATTGCAGCTGGGTTCTCAAGAAGAGCCAGCATCTGATGTCCTTCTAACTGCCCTCCTGACATGTTTAAAGTGGAGGAACCGAATGGGGCAGAGCTGTCCCGATTTTGCCCCGCTAAATTGCCTAACATCCAATCCGACCCACTCATATCTCTTGAGTGCATATTTGGGAGCAGGTCTTGGATCGATGTATTGTATACCTGTGCAGAAGATGATGTTGCACCAGCAGATGTGACTTGGTGACTTGTTCCCTGACCATTCTTATCTGAAATCAGGTGCTGCAGGTTCATTGTTGGTCTGTTCACTGCCTGCTGTGTCAAGTCAGATCGTGATCCATTGGGTCTCAACCACGGAACAGGAGTGTCGATCCCGTTATAGTTTTGACTCGAAGAGCTTCTCTGAACCTGATTTCCAAGCCCCAGTGAGGAAAGAGACAAGTTGGGGCCAGTTTGCCCGACTCCCTGTAGAAACTGCTGATAAACAGCAGCCTCCTGTGAGTTCCCCGGAAGGATCGAGAGCTGACGCTTGGCGTTTTGAATCATTACAGGTGGTGCGATAGACATGGCCGACAGCAAGGCTTGCGCATCAGATCCAGGCATTGGGCTGGGCTGTGAATTAATCATCACTGCATGTGGGGGAGGCCGCTCTTCATTTCGGCCAAATCCCGTTGAAGTCCGGAGTTGCAAATTGTTCCCGGCAGAACCTGGTTTATCATCAGAGTCTTCCATAGATGTCGAGCTTGGAGACCCTGACTTTTTGAGATGCATTAACATGGACTTCGGATCTGTGGAAGCTGTTGTGGTACAAGAATAAGAGACCCAGAAAACGCGTGTGCACATGTTAGTTAATGATGTGCTGTACATATGTGGCGCAAAACACAGATCCTAATTTATGTGAAATCAGTTCAGAACTTGCAAATAGAAGCTTCTTTTGCTGCTATAATATTTCCCTGCCTCAGTAGTCAAATGTTCGGGACAAAGTCTCGAGACCCCCTAAAAACCATCAGCTTCGGAAGCTTTCTGCTTCCAAAGTCCACTCACCTCTCGCACGAGGCCAGGTGTATCATAATTACAGAATTACCTGAAAACCCTGGCTCGTCAGTTTACTGGCAGCATCCGAGGAGAAAAAGCGGAGGTACAAGGCTGTAAAACTTCGTAAGTACTACTGAATAACTCCCACCAGTAAACAAATCGTTTCTGATCGCAGAGGTCAGCTGAGAACTGCCTGAGGGTGCCCGATGACTGTCTGTCTATGCGCTGCGCAAGGTACGGGACAGGGAAGGAACTAGGGACTGGTACTCATTTATATATGACATATTCATCGTGCTCGGCTGCTTTGGTTACGGTGGAGTCTGCTCGATCCATCCGCAGAAAGCTTGGCTCCTCCCAAACGATGAAATAGCTTAATAGTTTTGTTACTGTAAGCTGTGGACATACGCAGCAATAGACTTCCTCCTTTCTCCCATAACTAAGTGATAATATTCGAGGCGACATGAAACTTCCTATCGTGAGAATGCATTGACGCACTCTTTCCGCCCAAGGTTTTGGTGTACGGGACTGACGCAGAAGAAGAAGAGTTTATACTATAATTCGATTGTGTTTCGGAAGATGTTACAGCAGCGTAATAAAAGGAGCTTTAAAGCGTCGATAATTACCTCCTGAGGTTCTATTGTCCTGGTCCTCGCCGTTGTTCAAGGCAATAGACTCGGCAGTAGTTCCACCAGTGGAAGCTGTCGGTTGTGGTTTGCGTCTACGCCGATTATGGTCTGCAAGTCGCTTCCTGCAGCTTCTCTTTCCCTCGTCGAATTCTGTGAGGGAATGAAACCTGACAGAAGAAACAACGTCAACACTCGAAAGCAGGCAGGCAGCAGGCTGAGGACCCGCCGAGGAGAAGCTCAACTACGCCGTTGTGTTCAGACTTCGTTCCTCATTCGAATGGTAGAATTTTATGCTACAGAATAACCAGAACTCGTAAAAGGGGAAGGGGAGAGAAAGAAAGAACAAGAATCTCTGGTGAAAAGCTGGGGACCTGCTGCATTGCTGGCAAAATCTCTGCGTTTGGCCCCCTGCGATGACGTTGGCAGCTTTCGAATGTTGCTCGCAGACCTTGTGTCGTCGATGATAGTGCTTGGCTGTGCTGAGGTCCGCTTTACAGCCCTCTGCCTGACACATTGGCACTTGGGAACCTGGAGAATTCGCTCGGTGTCTTTTACCAAGCCGGCCTGCAGCAGTATCCTCAGTGGAGAAGTACGTTCGTACTCCGAGATTGAGGCCGATTCGAGCCCCATGACCGTCACCGGCACAACCCTCCTCGCGTTTAACGTGGATTTCATTCGAGTGACCTTTCTGCTCTAGATCCATCACTCCAAAGTACCTCCGCCTTTGCTCCAAAGAAGACCTCATGTCTCCATGACCTCCACTCGTAGGGGCCAGACCAGGAATTCCAGGAATACTGGACGCGCTCATTGTCCCATGCATTCCAGACGATGTGGAAATGCTAGTCGAATCCATACCTGCAAAGCTCCGAATTCCCGATGAGCTGAAAATTCCCATGGGGTTCTGTGAAAAGTTGGATGGAAATCCACTTGATAGAATGCCGCCCGTGTAGGCGCGAAGGCTGGAGGCCATAGATCCAGTGATTGGAGACTTTCTGTCAGCATCACCATCACTAGCACCAGCACCGGGGTGCTGAGCGAGGATCATTGGATTATCCCACTCCCAGTCAAGACGATTTCCAGTGTATGCTCTATTGTTTTCCAGGCCAGCTACTGCACCTGGTTGATCCCAATTTTCTGTCGCCCAATTCGGTTCCCCTTGCTGCTCCGAGTTATTAGCAGAAGGGTTCATCCCATATGTCAGCAGCGGACGGCAGGGAAAGAGGCTTGGTTGTGTATATTGGAAGGCACGCCGTACTGAGAAGCTGCAATTGGCGAGGGAAGCTTCGGCTTCGGCCAAACGTTCAATCCTCCAATCGTATGTGTATATCTCTGCGGACCACGATAAGTGGTGGCAGCAGTAAGAAGAATATCTCTTTCTTATTCTTCAACTGGCTTTCGTGGGTTCTTCTTCCACAGCTTTCATGATAACAGCTCAGGAATCAATCAAGCAGAACGAAGGTAGCTAGCGGGGCTGCTGCAGAGTCTCTTCTGAAGCATTCAGAGGACAAGTGCGTAGTAGTTCCTTCGCTTTGGCTGGCTCGGACAGTGAAATGGCGTAACTGCCACCCGGTCCCAGCCATCAAAGATCAATTCCCTCTGCCGATCTGCTCTGCTGAGCTCCACTTCCGAGCGCATGAATCACCCAACAGTACCCTAAGGAGCTTTGCTCATCCATTGGCTGTTGACAAATTTCATGTGTATAGGCCACCTCAGAAGGCCTCGAGGAAGGGACAGAAGGACTCGAAGGTGTAGAAGAAACAATTGCCCGATAACAAGAAAGGGCTTACTGATCTCGCTTAGCACAGGTCCGCTGGGAGACTGTGTGAAGGGAGTGACGAGAGTAACGTGACGTGGTGGCATATCCCGTGCTTCTCCTCTCATGCAACCATCAACAACCGCTTTCCACTGAACATTTTGCTCCTCCTTCTCCTGCTTCTTCCCTCGCAGTCGGACGAGATGCAAGTCAACCGCGCTTCCGACCAGCAGTAGTAATAGTAGTAGTGTGCTCCAGTTCCTCTTCGACTTATCGGCAACATGCACTGGATCATCATACCCACGATTGCGATTTGCCGTCAGTACGGAAACTCGACAGTCCTTTCGGGTGTCCACGCAAAAGAAACCACTCTGGTAGTTCAACTTCTACAGGCACGCATGCAGGACACACTCCTGAACCCCCTGACTTCCCTGAGACCATAAGATTTAGTGCCTAATGTTTCGGGCAACATAGCAATAACAACATAGAAAGCAGCAAGGACGCACGCGTGCTGAACTGTAAGAGTCATACTACTGTATGGAGTGAGACGGACAACAGCGTGAAGGCCTTTATTCAAAGGGTCTGCTCTAGAGAGAGATATATATGTATGTATCTATGAACAAATACTGTGTTCAGATCCCTGATGTTTGTCGATCACCCGGGATCCTAGTCGAATATATGTCATCTCAGGAATGGGTGGCATGCAGAGCCAATGGGCTGGACATTTCGCTACATTAGTGCAGCTGCAATTAAAACTGCACGAAACTGAAGAAAGGGTGGGTTGAACTCACTGTGCAACCATCGATTTGCGGAAGGGGGGGGGGGGGGAGTTGACAAGAAGGGAGGGGACGATTGGGCCACTGGCACGTAGGCACTAACTCATCAAGGATTCAAGGCGAAAGGAAGACCGGTTGACGACGATGGAGCTTGGTGATAGATGAGGAGAGGAGGATTTATTCGTGCTGTGACGCGTAGTCGTCAAGATACAAAACCACCTTTCTGGCCGCATAATGGTATGCAGTAGTTGCTGGTGGTGGGAGAGGTCCACGGGAGCTCAAGGACGATGTGGGATAGAAACGACAAGCTTGGTGCCTTGAGAGACGAGAGGCCCAATGTCTGGACTTCTTAGCTTGGAGCTACATGAGTTTTCTAGCTCCATTAAGCCGAGCTGATATACAATCGCAGGCCTCATTCCGAGACTGTGTTAGGCCCAAACTTATTTCACCTGTAAGACACGGTGTTTCACAACGTACAAGTGATGGAATTAGACGACGAGAACTGAAAATTTATCCTAGACCCCAGCGGTTGAAGTCTAGCAGTGGAACATACCGACGTCGTGAAGGACAAGATGTTGGAATGATATCAGTGAGTGGAATGAGGTTCTCTCTGAACGTCGAGAAGGGCCATTACTACGATGGTGCTCCTAGATCACACTGATAAGAAAGGTATGTAGCGCAGCTCAAGTGATTGGCGAGTGTGAGGACAAAAACTTGTTGTCGGCCTTCATTGACCCCTGATCTTCAATGAGTAGAATCTGAAACCTCATGACCTAGAACATACTAGTCAAGCCTTCTGTTATTCTCCCCCATGCACCATCACCTCGCAAGTATATCCCAAGTCACCCTTCCTCGGTGTTGTTGCTCAGCACCCTCATTTTCCCCGAGTCGCTCCCAAGTCGCCCGATGTTCCCTCCTACACCACTGACAGTAAAAGTTCTGCTCTCTATCCCTCAAGTAGTCGCTGACCTGACCAAGGTACCAGTGGAGATATATTACTAGCTCTACCTCTCAACTAGTGGGCTTCATGTTAACTGTCCTACCTGCATCACACGATCCCGTGGAGTCGATTTTTTCCTACAATGCTCTATATCTATCCCGGCATGCGAGAGGACCCAGGCCAAGGTCAAGCTCAGCTCAGCTCCGTTCCGCAGCTCACTCTCCTCCCTTCCAGAATGTGAACGCGTAACACACACAATCACACACACACAGAGGACCAGCGGCAAAATCTTAATTTGGGTAAACAGATTCGTAAAACCTGCTTGGTAACCCCGTTGCTTGCTTGCTCGATGTTCAGTGAAGCTGCTGACTACATATGCCTGTTGTCGTCGCTGCTCCGCTCCGCCGATTGACCGAGATGGACTTCATCGCTTGCTCCATGTTTGACGGCCGTCCCTGATGGACCAGCACAGGTCAACTTGCTGCGACTTGTTTGCTTTTATTTCGGCGATATGACCGATCAGCACGCTACACAGCTGGTATTTGGCTATGGGGAATGCAGCGTTCCCCTCGTCCGGACATGTTGGGTGTGTGAGTGTCAATTTCCGGGGTATCAATTGTTAGATCTGAGATGGTCTCTGCCAGAGTCAATCGCTCTCATGACTGCTGCAGTGACCGATTGACGAAGATACCACCATGCAGAGCAGCAACTTCCACCACTCCTCTCCCCCCTGAAGAGATACAACTTCACACAAGATAGTAGAGTATATCTCTTTCACCTGTAGCGCCTCTCAGCAGCTCTCTCGCTCAGCAGCAGCAGTAGAAGAATCAGCATCAAGGCCGAAGGAGACGCAAGCCAGGGCGGTCAGAGGTATATAACACAATTAGTGGAAGCTTGCGCACCGGAGTGGGACCAACAAAGACACACCACCAACTAAAAAAAGAAAAAACTCGCACGGCACAGAACGAGCGCCTGTCCCGTTCGTTCTCCCTTACGCTTGACAGACGGCCATTGCAGCGAACTCCCACTCAACCCAGAAGCAGCAGCAGCTCTGAAGCAAAGGAAGGAGGAAGTTGCGGACGAGAAAGGAGCCGACCGCGGGGCCAGGGCCAGGGCGGGGCGGGCTGGGCTCTCAGAAGAGGAGTGGAGAGAAGAGGATGAAGACGAGAAGAACGGCAATGAAGTGCGAGATGAGAAGGATACCACGGAAGGCGAGGACCAGACCCCACTCACTGATGCACTATCACTGACTGACTCGGATCGGATTGTAGAGGGCCGAGATGATGGCGCACCTATTGGGGGTGGCGATGCGATGCGATGCAGTCAGTATAGTCCCCTCCCCAAGAGAAAGTGCGGTCGGACGGACTGACTGAAAATGAAGATGTGAGCGCAGGAGCGAGAGAGAGAGAGAGAGAGAGAGAGAGAGGAGGAAGCCGGCTGCTGCAAGTCGCCGGTCCCCACCAAGAGCAGTGCGTGGCCTGGGCTGCCCCGGCCCACCCCACCAGAGCTGGAGAACTTCGGACCCGGAGAGAGCGGGAAAGAGAGATTGAGTACTAGGAGCAGGAGTGGTGTATACCGTATATGTCCGAGTCTGTGTGGGGGAGCGGACGACGGAAGGCGGCGGGGGAGGAGGATTCAGGGTGTTAGTGATAATACTACTTTGTTGTTCGAAAAGACCGGCAGCCGTGAAGTCGTAGTAGTAGCAGCAAAGCGGCGGGAAAATCCGTTTAGGTGTCTGGAGCTGGCACAGAGATTGAAGTGAGAAAGGAAGAAGAAGATTGAAATGGAAGTCACGGGAGGTCCCGATCAGATCAGGGCAGAGCGCGAGAGAGAGGGAGGGAGGTGTCAGCAGCTCGCTGCATCGGGACGAAAAGAGAGGTCGCAGGGCAGGAGGAGGGGGGCCCTCCGTCTGGAAAACGTCGGCGCTTGGCGTATGATACGGCAAACGCTGATAACGTCCCAGACTCCCAGTGCTCAGGGAAAGATGATGTGGCGACGGGGAGCGAGATAAATGTCGGTGTGGAATAAATGTGGTGTTCAGAACAAGTGACCCCAGAAAGGTCATGTCATGGCTTAGGCCAGGTCCCAGGACGATAGTGGGGGCATTGGACCCGGCCCTCCCTCCACCCTTTCTTTCGTATGCTCCAGTGAGACGCATCCTATGCTCGTGATCAACACAACCTACCTAATGAATGTGAAATGAATCCACTGAAACATCACTTCCAACTATATTCTTACAGTATCAGCTTTTGATTTTATTCAGTCTCATTCTATTCCCTTCACTACGATCACACGTAAATACAACAAATGCACTGTGGGCCTGCCTCGACGGTTCATCTCAGAATGTACGGGAGAAGAAACGTTGTCTGTCGGAAAGTGTCCGGCTTGGCCTCGCCTGCATTCATTCTGCTCATTTTGTGTTTTTCTTGCCCAATTCTTGCTAAGAATCCGATCAAGGATAGTGTGAATGGTAAGGAGTAGGAAGGACGTGGGGACGAGGTCGCTGCTAATGATAGCTAGGAATTTCAGCCCAAAGCAGAGCGCCGTCGTCGCCCGACCCCGGTTAAGTTAAGTTGAACTTACCAACAGTCCAAGCAGAGCGGTCCGGTCCGGCCGAGGCCAACAGGAGGAAAAGGTAATTTGCGGTTGGTGAAGTACAAACACAGTAACCCCAGCCAATGAGCCTAACACATGAACTCTCTTCGGGTTCTGCAATGGAAATGATACAAGGAGAAGAGGAGGAAGAGGAGGAGAAGAAGAAGAAAATGCACTACTGGTAGATTCCGGCCAGAGGATTGTATATGTTGGTTCGAGACTTGGTGCGGACTACGAGATCACCCGTTGCTGGTTAGCACCGTCCGTCCGTCCAGCCGTGCGTGAGTACTTCGGGACTTCGGCACTTCTAGGCTTCTGCTGCAGCGGCAGCAGCAGCATGTCAGAACTGAAGGTGTGCCAGGCCAGGTTCCAGTCCCGAGAGCCGATCATTCAGTTCGTTTGAAGGGTGGAGATGGATATCTTACGGAACGAAGCGTGCGCGGAGGGCTGGAGTCTGGACGGACGTTTCGATCTTGTACTTCCCCCAAAACTTTCACCAGACCTATCTCGTCACGAGCATATAAAATCCTATGTCACAAAACACACTGTCTAAATGCGCTAAATTGGCGTTTTGCAAGGCCTGCAGAGCGAGCTCCCTGATTACGGTAGTGAACGAGCTGGTAATTGGTGGGTATATAGCCGGCCAGCCACTGGACCATGCGTAGAAAGACAAGGTTTCCAATTTTAGCCCAGTTTAGTTGAAAACTTGAACACACACACATTCAACGTTGGCTCAATTGATCGTGAGCAAGCCAAGAAAGCTCTTGCAGTGGCAGAGAAGACAAGGGAGCGAGAGAGAGAGAGAAAGAGAGAGAGAAGGATTCACAAAGTTGAGGACCACTTGCTTGCAGCAGATGAGGGCATGTAGCAGAGGAGGGAGCAGAGGGACGAAGGAAACACCCTCTCTCTCTGTATCGCAACATCCTCACCCTGCTCCTGCTGCTGCTCCTCCTCCTCCTCCTCCTCGTCCACACGTCAGTGTACACTCGGCCACCAGCACCTCCGGATGACTCTTGTGGTCCCCGCACACGGGTACTTTACCCACCTCCGTCCCTTACATTCTTCCATCCCACTCCAACCGGTCATTTACCTCGGCAGCGAGTAACCGGAGCTGCCGGTAGCCAAGCCAGTCCCTTACAGCTCCCGCGGCCTAGGACGCGGAGGGAGCCGACAGCAGGGGCAGGTGCCATTTTTAAGCGGCTGGGTAGCTACTAGTACTGCGCCAAACTCGGAGACCAGAAAATCAGGACACGTGGAAGCACGTGCCTAGACAATGTACGACCACGCACCTACTTACACCCTTACTTTTTACGATTGTGATCACGACGGCGCGCGCCGCGCACCCTTGCGCTAAAGTGGCCACCACGTCTCCGTCCCGTCCAGTCCGTCGAGCCTGACGAGTCCGCGATTAGACGGGGCAAATGTTACTCTACTCGGTTCCACTCTGTCACGTGCCAGCACTAACCACATACCAGGTCCTCGTATCCTATCCTGTTAATCACCCGGTACAACAAAACCTTCACCTTCTTCTTCTCCCTGTACGATATTCGATCGGCTGACGCGGCCACAAGACGTCCGCAGATTCACCAGATTGAGATCCGGCGTGCTTTGACACGACGGCCGTCGCCCTTGTAGTACGGCGTACAGTACTGAAGGAGACATACCACCAGCCGCGACTACTACTACAGTTTTCATTTTTCATTTTTCTGTTTGCGACTAGAACCGATATCAACAGCACGTCACACATGAGGTCGGGTCGGAGGGCGTCTTCGTTCCTGCCTGGAATCCTAAGTACCTTTGTCTTCAATAGTAATAATACTGTTGTAGGCTGGCTTCCAGAATCCCACATCTTCCCTCTCTTACTTTCTCCAATTTCGGATCAAATTCGAATACATTGCACTGAAAGTGGTGAAGTTATAGCAGTAGTTGAGGGGGCTTCTACCGTTGTCGTCATCCAGCTTGCACCCCACTATTGCAACTTTCCGTTGCCTCATATACCAATCCTTAGGCACTTAGCTTGATAGACTTTGAAGAAATCTCCTTTCAAAAGTCAAGTTAAGCTAGAATTCTTAGAAAGAAGGTTACTTTTCCACCACAATCCACATAGTTTTGCGGATGTATGTATTAGGGGTGTCAAAGTTGAAAGATTGATCTTTGTGGAAGATTCGAGACCCGAGGTGGAGTTACGACTTCGATCAGACACCCGTGGTTATTCTGTAGACATCTCCGGAGGTACCAGTAAGAAAACGTCACGGATGTTCACTCTTTTCATTCTTTTCATTTTTACAACGGATTTTTTATTATCAGTGTCAGATCTGAAAAAAATTAATGATAAAGACACAGTGTTCATTCAGAAAGACGATATAGAATGAGCCTCTATTCTACACAATGTTATCCCGGATGAAATTACAGTGTTTTGTCTTTCAGTCATTGAGAAATATTTTCTTATAACTTTGACACTCCCTATTAGACTAAGCAAACTCCAAGACTTAATAGGATAATGTTGTACTTTCTATTCGGTACTACCATCTGACTTGAATTTACGCCTTACATAAAGATGGCGGCACAAGTGATCATCCATCTTTCGAGATGGATGGCAAGTGTGACGAAAATAATAAAGTGATCAAGTATAAGAATATGTAGGAAAGACACTATTTTATTCCTCTAGCCTTGGAGATATATGGATCTTCAGTCTGGATGATTTTGTTTGAGACTGTGCTAGAGCTTATCACAATTAGATGATCTTGTTCAAAATTATGCTAGAGATTATTACAGTAAGCTTCAGCATATGTCATTTTACATTTCTTTCTGACTACAATAAATAACGTGTTTCTATTACTCTATGCAGAACTTTAGTTGACACAATCCACAAGAGAGCAGTTGGAATAAGAGATGTCATTTGTATTGCATCAGTTGTATGTAGGACTTTTGATTTATCACCGTTTAATACTTTAAAAAACTATTGATGACTTTAGAACTAGAGATTGCAAAACATAGCCCTGATTTTCTCTCTTATTTTGGGTATTGAGGTGATTCATTCTTTAGGTCTTTTCTTTCCTTGGTTCGGGTTGATAGGATCTTTCAATACGTTTGCTATGCAGAGTGTGGGTTTTTCTTTCACTAACACAATAGTGCCAGATATTGTTGGATACATGTGTCAAGAATGGTAAGAAAGCTCAAATTTGTAATCATCATTACTGCGTGACAAAAGATTTCTTTATTAAAAAATCCGTCCATCTTCTGCTAAAGAGAAAAGTGTTACTCATGAATAGTTTAGTTCTCTAGTCTAAGGAGGTATTGCGGTCTTGTATACATGACTCTTCAGGTGAGAATGATAAAGTTCTGAATGTAATCCCTTGCTATCTTTCTCATTTAAGTTCATCCATTTGTAGATAAGGTCATGGCTCTTTGCTCCTCAAAGAACAAATGTGACAAACTTGCCGAGGAGAGATAAGGACAAGACGGCCATTCCTTTGAGTACAACTTCTTGATAGCATAGTACTTCTGATCCATCATCCATAAGTTATCATATGCGATCATCGGAAAACCCTCAGGTTTTATATTTCTCGATACAAACAGAAAATATGAGGATCCTAAAATGCCCTTTTGTTGCATTTCAATCATTCCCGCAAGGATATAGTTGCTATGTTTTCTTTTACCTGGTACTGTAGTACCGTGCGTGAGCTTCTTCGCAGTGACTTCAACCACGCGGCCCTAGACAAAGTTTCTCTAGGATCTGAAAATGATTATACGAGGTTTGACTACAGTACACATTCGTTGCTCATGCTCCATAAATGCGTATGTGGATGCACAAACACACACGCTCCGGTTCCCGTGAAACGAGAAAGCGGCACAGATTTTCTCCGCCAGTGCATGATACTCGCAATTTCATTACGAAGGCATCCACTGTATGTGGATCCTGATGGAGTCGGGAGTCATGCAAGTTCTAGTTGAACTACGGTAGGTGTTCGATGAGTAATGACGGGCATGGAAAGAGCCGGTCACCTGTACATGAATATGTATGAAATTCCAGACAGACCGAACGAACGGACGTAAGAACAAACGCGTGAGACGGTAAGATGTAGCAGCAGCAGACCGACCGCTGGACCGAATGGAATTTAGGCGCACACTTCTTCTCGTTGTGGGTGCGAGCAAAGGAAGGAAAAAGGTGAAATTTCCGTCCGAGGAAAAGGACTGCGTGACAAGAACAGTTTACCCAAGTGAGTGGTGAAAGTAAAAGTAAATGTCGCTGGACGTATATGGAAGAAGGGAGGAGTAAGTGTGGACGGATGTATGTAACCTGCCGGCAAGTAATTTCGGTTGGACACAACCATTCAGCCAATGGCGAAGCCCATCCGCGACAATTGTCTTTTTCAAAGTGCGGGGGAGGGACCCGCCGTGTAGCCTCCGTCAACATCTGCGGAAGGCGGCCGATATTTGCCTCATTCGTTTCAAGCTTTTACCTGTACTGTATTATGCTACCGTAGCTCTGGCAGAGCAGAGCGGAGCAGGGCAGGGCAGGCAATGGCATGCTGCCCGAGCTACTACCACCACTAAGTACCGACCATGCTTCGTTCGTTTGCCAGATAGACATGGAAGAAGGAAAGCCATGTTCCGGCGAAGGGAAGTGATCGCGGCAAAATGCAATTCAAACGCCGTTGATGCATTTTTCTGCCCTCCTTCTCCAGTCAAGACTGAAAAGCACTGCGTCTCGGGATCATGTGAACACACCGACAACACTTGCACTTTCTTATCCACGACACATATAGCAGTAAGTGCTCATTCATTCAGACATGCATTTCATAGAAACGCAGGCGATATTAAAACTACTGGGATGAAAGGCGAGCTGTGCAACGGCACGCGACAGGGCCAGTGCCTACTACCTACTAGGGGGTCTCAAACCTACCCCAAATAAATACGCATCCCAAGCGAGGTGGAGAAGTTCGAAGAGGAAGAAAACAAGCGGTACAAGAGAGGACAAATTCTAGGTTCCTAGTGGTATGTGTGTTAATGTCGCTGGAGTTGTATACTGGTATGGGAGGAAAAGAATATTTTCTTGTGAAAACAGATTTATTGGACTGTATGCTGCTGTGTAAATAAATTAACCAAGCATGCTGCATATTGCGTCATGCTTGGTTAATTTATTTACACAGCAGCATATTGCGTCATAAGATATAATAACGCGCGAACCAATGAATAGCAAACGGATGGGAAGACCCCATCAAGCCTTACAAGGGAAAGAAGGAACCGAAGGGCCAAGCAACAACTACCCCGAAGGGAAGAACAGCGGGACTAAGTCCCGCTATCAGTAGCTCTAAAATCGCCTGTCGCACCTATAATGTCGGAGAACAGAAAGTCAGTATGTCTGCAAACAACTGGTGCACCAGAAGAAGCATCACCTACTGCGATTGCTCTTCCGTGAATAGCGTATGCTAAAGCTCTCTGTAGAACAATGGAAACTCGCTGTCTAAAAAATGTGGTACAGAAAGAAAGAGAAAGTGGTACCCCTGGCGTCTCTCATGATAGGCTCTAGCACAATCTCTCAGAAAGACGTCGAACTCCAAGTCTGTCGATCCGTATATCTCCACAGCTAAGGAGATGAAGCGATGTCCCACTTGCATACCCCTATACTTGGTCACCTTCGCTGCTGCCGTCACGTCTGCCGCCCATCCTGGGGGATGGGTAATCACCTATGCCGCTACTGAGTCCCGTGTCGGATCCGTGACAACCACATCAGCCACTGAGATCTGATCCTCCCTCATCATGTACAAGTCAGCTCTCACCGATCCTCCTGTCTGAAGAGCATACCAACGCTCTCTCCACGTCATGTGACCGCTCTCCACCATGAGGACATCGAGCAAGATGACGACTCGATGTGTCGAGCGAGACACCGCACTCGCAGGTGGATAGTGTCGAAGCAACAGGCTGGACCAAGCCTAGACGGAACCTCATCGCTGTAGAGAAGATAGTCGGTGCGTGTCGGAACGCTCTAATGCAAGGTCGAGCTATGAGCCAAGAGCCTGCACCCTTGTCCGAACAAGAGCGGAGTCGAGCTCTAGTATCCCGTGAGATGGAAGGATCCACTAAGAGCGCATGGAGAACCTGCTGGAAGTGGTGTCCCGTCAGAGAAGACTGTAGTAATCGAGATTCATCGATAACTAAGATATCAAATCGAGGGTGTGCGTGACGTGCCTCAAGAGTCAAGCTATCTTGTCTCACAGAGACATATATGTAGTGAGTAAGAACCACCTTCCACCTCTGTCACATAGCTCTCCAGAATAGGTCTATCTCGCACGAGAAAATGGCAACAGAGTCAAGGTGCTGAGAGGGCCCAACTACCCAAAAAGGCTGCCGCCGTAGTCTCCTCCATGGATAATAGACCCACCTCACCACATGATATCGACAAAGAAGTCTGCCTATGTGCGAGAGGTCCTGCCACACAGTCGAAAGTCCCCGGTCCTATGATGTCACCAAAGACCCCCATGATCTTCCTATCAAACTCTCTAAGACGTGAGATGAAGATAGGAGATGGAGGTACTGTGCGGAATAGGTAACTAGGACGTCGTGCAATGGAAGAGGAAAGAATACCAAAGACAACCTGAGGATCCTCCAACATAAGGAGATCCTCGATATGCAAGACGTCCTCCGCCAGGGCAACATCTAAGAATCGAGAGACAAAGTCCTCTGTACCCACAGGTACTCCAAGGATGCGTAAATCATCTGTAGGGGTAACAAATCCCTTCGGGAGCTGTAGGTCCGACGGTATACATATGGGAGATCAAGCCTTGCACTTTGACACCTTCACCCTCAGCCCTACCAAGGCCAATTGAGAGACAAGGTGGTCAAAGGCAACACCGACTTGGTCCGCTGGATCTACGATGTGCGTATCATCAGCTAGAGATGGAAAAACACAACCTGGAGCAGCCAAGGCGGTGGCCAAGAGAGCTCTATAGTGAGCTAAGGCAAAGCGGGGTCCACCCAAAGGATCTCCCTGACGAGTACCTGTAGCGGAGCTGATGATTGTAACCCCTTGTAACGTAAGACCGTGCTGGTAGTAAAGAGAAGAAGAAGAACCATAGAATGATCGTACGAAAGGGACGAGATCCGCCAGAGATCCCTCGTCATCCATGAGCTCCCTCGTACCGCACGGACTGATTCCTTCTGTAAGGTCGTCCAATCACCAGCATGAAATCTCCGAAGACGAGCCGCCACCTCCCGATGTCCTCCTCTGCTACCCCGAGTATAACGAAGACACCAACGAGGAAGTAGGAGGAACAATAACCACGCCGCCTCGTCCTTGGAGTTTCGTGCCAACATGTCAAGAGGTAGACGGAATGTCTGTCTCACCTCGTCATGAAGAGCACGAGGTAACCGATGGAACAAACGCGGACAAGGAAAACTCGTCTCGAACAAACTCAGAATAGTGCCAGAGTGGCCTCTCAACCACTCCCATGACTCTGGAGGAACTCCAGAAAGGAGGGCTAATGGTGCCATAATGACTGCACGTGTAGACCTCCGATCTCGGCTAACCTGGGCATCCCATGTGGTCGTATCATAGCTCTTGTGCATCTTTCCCACATGAGATTTTACCCCTTGCGAGGTAAATAACTGATTGCACACCGGACATGGTGTGTCTCGAATCAGTCTCGATCTCATGAGAGAGAGAGTACCCATAGCTAAAGAAAAGACGATATCCGGTCAAACGGTACTCATGATAGAATTATCTCCAAACAGAAAATAGAAAATAGAGATAAAAATAAAAGAGAGAAGACGAAGAAAGAACAGAAAAGAACAGAACGTCATAAGATAGAAGAGGGTGAATGAATGATTATGCATGCTTGATTACTCTATATCCAGTTTCCATTTTATTCTCTAAGAGCTAATTTACCTGCCGTTTCAAAACTGCATGCGGTGTAGCTTCTTTCATTTTAAGTAAAGTTTTGAGGTTCTCTAGTTTTTCACCGTTTATGCATGATGTATCAAAGCTCTCTAGCTAGATTTCATAAGGGATTCGGTCGGAGTTACAATATCAAGACGGCAATTTATTTATTTAGATACTCACTTTGACACCTCCTATTTAACAAAGAAATCCAGTGTTAATCTATCTCAACAAATTAATTATTCTCTTTATTTATAAAAATCTTTAAATTTTCCTTGCAGAGTAAAAGTTTCACGTTTTATGATGATGTAGGTAATCACTGTAATGTTTTATTTTAGATGGATGTAGATTGCGGATGCAAGTTTGAGACGCAATAAACTTTCATTTCATAAATCACAAGTCCCACTATATGAACTCCCATCGCCTAATGTAATGTAATAAAAGTGAGGTAGCTCATGTGATTGGGGGACATGCCAGTGGAGACACATGTCTCAGACTTGACTCCTGTGTTGATAATAAATTTTGCCAGAAAAATCGACCTTTTCTAAGTTTCGAGAAGAACTCCCATGAATTACAATTACGTTCAACTATATTTCAGTTTCCGACGAGTCAATCAGTAATACAAAATATTCTCATTGTAACGAGAGTCCGCTCAATAAGAAACTTTTAAATTTCAAAAATAGATTATATTACATGGATTGTTCTACTCGTCTCTCAGCTATTAGAACTTAGTTTGAAGATATCGATTGCTCATTTGGTAGATCTTAAAATTCTGGTCATTTAGAGCCTTAGATGGTCAAATTTTTTCATTTGTTGTCAATTCTTGACAACAAATGAAAATTTGACAAGTGAACATAATTTCATTGAGTTACTTTACCAAAACTAATCGTAACAAAATTGAACTAAAACTGATTAATATGGGCTATCCCACAACCCACCACTGATATAGTGGTACTCGTGATCTAAACGCGGAGTATGATTATAAATGCTCCTGGTAACCCAGATGCCTTATTTTGCGGTTTGCTTTCAGAGAACTGGAAAATTTAACAGTTGTGCAGAAAATGTATTTAGTGATTACGTATTCATCTCAACTTAGAAAAAAAAAATCAAATTAAAATTATTCACTTGATTTAGAAGATTTAAAATTTTTCACTTGATTAGGATTCATTTCAAATCAAACAGCTTAGTATCGATAGAGAAATATTAAAATGAAGATTCCTAGGTATTTTGAGCAAAAAAGAATCCTCTCTTCCGGCTCAAAGAACATTGCGAGGAGAAAAAGAATATTTCCTTTCATGCATTTATACTCCTACTCGGGGTTTAAAGCAGGTTACGAGGAGTCCAAAGTAATCGTTTTCTTCCCATAACCTTTCAGTAAATGATCTCTACATACATAAACACAAATCCCCAACCAGGTAGACTAGTGACCATTCTACGTCGCGCGATTTTAGCTGGAAAAGTCTCCCCGACTCCCGTAGTGATGAGTTTAGATGTGGACCCAGCAGCAAGCGAGGAGTGGAATGTAGCCACCCACCTCGAGATAAGCGTAACTAATATGACAAGTTCGGATCGGCGCAAGCCCCACAACACAAAGGGACTTGGAACGAGTGTGGGGGGGGGGTGGGGGGGGGGGGGATTTCTTGGCAGCACTGCAACGCCCAAGCCTTCTCCCGGTTATGGTCACGAGGGCGGGCTGGCTTGCTCCCTTGCTCCCTTGCTTTTCGTCGTACAGGGGAATATTCTCGTCAGAGAAGTAAGCAAGCGACTCTTCTCTCGATCGCCATTCTTTTTATTTAATTCTTCTTTGTAGTCTTCCCTTTGGCGGTTACTCGGACGCCCTTTCGTCCGTCCAGTCCGCCCCCCCGCCCCCCTCCCCCCCGCCCGTCGTCCAAGAGAAAGTACAAAGGAAAACAACAACAAACGAACCAGAAGCTTTTGAGTCGGTATTTTATTTACTTCCTATATATCCAGACAGTGAGACAACCGGCAGGCAGGTGGCATACAGAACTTTACCTTCTTCACTCCTCCAGGGCTCGCTCGGTACTAGTCGGTAGTACCCGCTGCAGACTACTACTACTACCGCCTTTACTTCTCTCCTACTCCTACGTCGAAGTTGTCTCTAGTGCTCTTACAAAAGGTTCACTGCGAAACGGCAGGCGGTCAATAGAGAGAGAAAGAGGTCTACAGTGTATATACATACATGAAAAGAAGGAAACGGCCTGTCTAGCAAAAGAGAAGGTTACTCGGAAAACAACATCATAAAAAGGAGTAAACGAAAAAGAGAAACAAATAATAAATATTAAATAAGAGAAATTGTAATTTGACTGGCCCAGCCCTTCTCTTTAGTAGGAGAAACAGGCCGGCCATCCCGCGTGTTATAAATGTTTGACAGCAGGCCCACCCGTCAATGAGCGATGTGGCCCCCACATCTGACACTCAGATGGCGGTGTTTTCTGGTGAAGGCTTACGTTGTCCGAAGATGCTCCATATCTGCCGTTGTGTCTGATCTGCGCCGCGCTCCTCGGTCGGGAACGGGCAGATCTGAGTGCGGCGGTCTTCTTTCCTTTCTTCTTCTGCTGCTCTTCTGTCTGTGGCCTCTGTGCGGTTCGTGCTGTTATGCCCCTCTGTGCTTTGCTGAGTTACACCGTATCCGAGAGGAGCAGCAGCAGCGGCTTCTCCTGCTGCAGACAACTATCACCACTGATATCTCAGAGACTCAGACTCTGCCGACCGAGTTTCCCCAAGCATACGACATACCCGTCCTTCCACTGCGACTTCGCCAGTTTAGCGCTCATCTCTAGCTGGGATTGACATTCTCGAGAAGGAAACCAGAATATATATGTCCTTCTCCCAGCCTTCTCTTCTTTGAGCTCGTCCTGCTGCTGCTTCTATTCGCATATAGCTAGTTAAGGCTGCTGCCGTGCTCCTGCTGCTGCTGCTTGCGGAGTCCGGACTCTCTCGAACTACTCCTCCTCCTCTCTGCTCTAGTCATGACATGGAAAAGTGCATACAGAATTTCCATGTCTCATCTGAAATGCCTCTTGCACTGTCCGTCTGTACCGCATAAAGGTCCACCCCAAATTGACCATGATTGCTGCTAAATTCATAATCATATCTCACATTACGACCGCATTTACATGGCAGCAAAATTTATTTGAATCGCATCTCGGTTCCTCTGCCCTATAATACTACGGTGGTTCTTCCACAGGCCGGTAGTTTTATCCGTTCAGCGTACTAGAGAATATCTCTCTCTGCGCTTTGCTGGTACTGTACTTGTCCGGCATTCTTTCTCTCTTCACTTGCTCCAGGATGTTTGTTGGGTCGCAAATACAAAATTCGCGGGGTCAATCAATTAACAGCCCCGGTCTCCCAAACCTCGTTACTTTCTTGTCCGGGGCTTCCAAAGTTTGCAGTACCTGAAGCTGATAAGCTGATCGACCGCTGGGGGTTTGCACGACCTGCCGGTGACGTCAAACTCGAAAAGGAGATGTGGCTCCAGTGATCCCAGATGACTGTTTCCGGGTAGACACATAGTGGAGAAGATGTTGTCCAATTCGGTCAGTGCAATGCGGTCATGGAAACCTTGGCTCATCTCGATTCTCGACAGCTTTTAGTTTACTGTAATGCCATCCCGCAAGGCAGAAAAAGACAAGTCCAGTGAACGGTTCTACTTACTCGGTGAGTCACGGTTCATGGAACTTCGCGAATCGCGATGCATTGAGCTTTTCCATAGTCGGTTACCGGACCTTTTCCTCGTTCGCCTCCTTTGCCTTGCCTAGGAGCCGGCATAAGTTTACGCGCCGGGAGTGTCGGATTTATTTGCCGGTCGGTGCTGTCGCCGGCAGTTAGAAGTAATGTCGGGCATGAAACTTGAGCGACTGATGTGGCTGACTGACTGCTGAACTGCGACGAGCGATGGTCGTATCTCGCGACGGGAACAAGTCCTGCCATCCTGCGTAGGCTGGCTCTCCCGGAGTACGAGAAGAGCGTACTCAAAGGTATGTTCCGCACCAATGAGAATGGGGAACCAAGAACCAACTACAGTAAAGTACAGTACAAGGAGTAGCTCACGAAGGCCGGAAAATACGGGATAACTCTAATCTGGTTCGGACCTAACAGGGACAAATACAGTTCTTCGCCGGAAGAACCTCGCCGCAATTAAGATGACCATCAAGTCACTACGAACGACTTGCGGGGGCCAAAAGAAAAGACGAACACACGCACGGACATATACAGTACATGTATGTCCGGACTCCGGAGATATACTGTAAGCAGTTTCTAGGGTACGAGAGGCTGGCTCGTCCTCTCTCTCAGTCAGTCGCGCCACGGAAACGGAACGGAAAATAGGCCTTGTACTTGACGAAGAATCAAGTCTTATGAGACTGGCGCAGGAGGAGGGAGTAGTAGTACAGTCGGTACTTGTCGAATGAAAGCATCCATGTCTTAGTGGGCGAGAGAAATATGGATGGATGGATAGATAGATAGAGAGACGGATAGATAGAAAAAAGGGTATAAAACTATAGAACAAGGACGACCGCACTCGAGGGATACTCCCCCGAACTTCGCACGAATGGGTGAATGAACGATTGAACAAAGTCCCAGCAGCAGCATCGAAGGACAATAAGCGACCCAGAAGAAGAAACAAGAGAAGAGAAGAGACCTCAAGTAGTAGTTCCATTCCAATGAAGGGAATGAAGTTTGATTATTTGCCTCCCCTCCTCCCTCACTAGCGTCCCTATTTCCTGTCTGGACCAAGATGCTAGGAGGCAAGGGCAATGTTCTAGAAAGTAGATTCCCGAGAGGACGACGAGGTAATAATAATGATCAATTGGAAAAAGCTACGCAGACATCTGCACCTAATTCGCGGCTGCTGCTTAAATACAGTACGGTTACACAGTGGGGGAGGGGAAGAAGGGCTGAAGGCGAGTGTTCCTCCCAGCATACAACGGATCATCCAATTACAAGCCAGCAGAACTGCTCACGGCAAATGTCCTTCCAACTGTACACACACAAGAAGCGCCGCAAAACCACGTGGCATACCTTTGGCGCACGCAAATGCCCCGCCCTAAAGAACATCATGATTGATGAGGAGAGAGAGAGAGGGAGAGAGAGACAGACAGTGGGGGGACGGACGGACGGGAGGGACGGGCCGAGTGGAAGCGCCTTCTCTTCCAATTTCATTTCGCTTCACTGTCTGTATGTTACGTACGTACGCTGTAGCAAAAGTGCGTTAATTCCAACGGTACCTTATCTGTACATGTTTGTATGGATGTACATGAGAGTATATCCTCAGTCCAACGGACTCCAACTCTTTTGTGGTGCTCCCTGAGTGGTTTTCTCTAACTTGCAGCCAAAAAAGGAGGAGACGAAAACACTTGCAGCGATTTCGCTTAGCGTGGAGTCAAGGAAGGGCGGCATCGAAGATCTTCTGAAACAGTATACGAAAGGAATCATAGCCCTTTGGAAAAGGAGAAGGAATCATCGAGTGGACCCGTATGGAAATCCATCCCAACAGACTGTTGTTGTTGTTGTTCGACGCTCCTTCCTTGCAGTGGGCGTGACCATCATCAGAGACCACGATCGGTGTGAAGACCGGACTGCATCAAACCTGGCCAGAATATGTATATGCTCCGCTATGTGGTGGGTCGACTCGGAGGCCCACCGTCGTATGATGTGTATGCAATCAAGTCACCAGGTTACGCCCAATCACGTTTCATGGTGTTTCTTAAACTTAGTTGAGAGCAGAGTTGCAGGAATTGAACTTCATCTGGCTGAGTTGTTTAGCCTGAGTCTATTCTTCTAGGGCTTTTCTTGCCAAGAATGAGTTATTGTTGATATGTTTTTGGCCTGACTCTAATTCATCAAGGTACCAAAAACCGAACCTTTCACATCGCAAGAAAGACGGTTCAGAAAATGTTACATCTGCACCAAACTCTTGCTGGAAGGAAGACTTTTAGCCTGAGTCTAATTCGTTAAGGGGTACCAAAAACCGAACCTTGCACATTCAAAAATATTATACGTAACTAAACTCTTGCTGGAAGGGAAAGATCTCTTGAACCTCAGTTACGGCAGAAGGTACACGAGATCGAACTTGCACTTCTACTTTAGGAGGTGCAAGCTCTACCATCAAACTAACGCCTGATATGTATCTCACTGAGTCGTTCCGTGTGGCTCTTTGTTGATTCCAGGATCCACTGTGGCAGCATGATTTCAATCACGGATCGAGCTATGCACTTTTACTTTCTCCGTTCTACTCGACGTACAGTAGATTTCTACGTGCCATCTTCGACCATTTATGAGCTACATTGTCTACAAAAGGGACTAGCCTTGAAAACTTCAACCTTGACTTGGAATTCTCTTACAGCTTCTCGGCTGCATCGCCTTATGATATCATCAGGAACAACAATATAACACGAATTCTTTTGATTCTTGCTTAAAATTAGTTAACATGAGTTGCTTTTTCTTGTTGTCCTTTTCATTGTTGTCAATGAAAACGTTATAACTAAAACGTCTTTTTAGTTATAACTCCTTAGAGAGAGAGAGAAGTAGAAACAGAAAGCACAAGGCTGGGTAGCTCCCACTTTCGGATACCAGAACAAACGTTTACGCATAGTACTGTATAGACCAGCAAAGTGGGACATGTTGTGTATGTATGTGTGCAGACCAAAGAAGAAAGGACGTAACATTATGACATAGCTCCAGTATGCTGGTGGAAAGGGGGCAACAGAAAAAGAGGATTGGGGATGCACGGCTCCTCATAAACCTCATCGGACACACCCTCTCTTCTCTGCTGTGCCCCATTATACCCGTGAATGACCGGAGGTAGAGCGAGATGGACACAAAAGCAAAGAGTCTCACCCCGTCCAGACTCCTAGAGGCTATGAAGGACGACCGCCTCAACCTGCTGGGACTCTGGAAACTATGTCGGCCAAGGAACTTGAGTTTTGAGAGTCGAGACCGCGTCTTCTGCAGTTCCTTCCTGGCTCTTTCCGGCACGCTCAGTTAATGCAGCGCGCCGGGAAACGCTCCATGAGACGAGAAAATCAACTCTGTGTCCGGAGAGAAAACGCCGAAAACCCTCGGATTTGACCGGTCCCACCGCTTCCTCCGTGCTTGAAGTAAAAATATAGACGCATGCAGTCCTGTTCTTCCAGGACGTGTTTACTTACTGCAGCAAGTCCTTTTCCGATAACCTGCAGTTCCAGGTTAGCGTTTTCACTTATGATTATTAGGGGTGTCAAAGTTAAAACCTTCGGAAAAGATTCTCGCGCCGCGTCGGAGTTCACAGCCACGGTCAAATTTGGAAGGCAGAAGCGTGGCTTCATTTTGTTTCTGTAGTTTTCTGTTTAGACAGTCTTCAGTTGAGGTTTTTATATGTAAGAATAATCATTACCGAAGTAATTATATATGTCATTTCATTGAAAGTAAATTTTTTTCTTTCAATGTTAGCATTGACTCTATATTTTATATCTCAAAATTTATACTCTAACGACCTGTAGACAATAAGATTATCCTCATTGTGAAGAGTGGTCACCGTGATGAAGATAGAGTGTGAGTTTTTACTTGTGCTCATGTATTTTAGAGATAGACTGTCTATCTCTGCTCGACATGATATCCAATTGTAATACGCCAGACATAGCGATGTTACATTGGATTGCTTACATTAGGAGTTTGAATCCGGAGCTGAAGCATATAGCAGATAAGGAGAATGTGATAATGGATATGTTGTCAAGGGTTGGTTATATAGACGAGGATGATATGTTTACAAGACCTGAGGAAGATGAAAAAAAAAATGTTCGATGTCAAGTTGATCATCGTGATGAAAACAGACCGTGAGTTTTTGACTAAGTGCTCATGTAGTTCTAGAAACAGACTCTGTATATCTGCTCGACATGATATCCAACTATAACACGTCAGACATAGTCATGTTACATTGGATTGCTTACATCAGGAGCTTGAATCTAGAGCTGAAGCATATAGCAAGTAAAGAGAATGTGATAACAGATATGTTGTCAAGGGCTCGTTATATAGACGAGGATGATATGTTTACAGAAGTTGAAGAAGATGAAAGAAAAGATGTTCGGTGTCAAGTTGGTCGACATGCCACAGACTTGGAATCGTTGTTGTTTAGGGAAGAGTTTTACACAAGTAGACTTCGTGACATAAGATATTACTTGAGTTCGCTAGAGAAGCAAGAGAGGTTTAGCGAAGTAGAGTTCAGAGAGATAAAGAAACAAGCATACAACTATCTTTTACGTGATGGATACCTTTGAAGATGGTCGTAGAGGAGAGATGGGATATTCATACGAGTGGTGGACGATTTGTAGACTAAGCAGCAACTAATGAAGGATTTTTATGACACCTTGTGGGCTAGACATCAAAGGATTTGGGCTACTTACACAAAGTTGAAGAAAAGATATTGATGGAAAGGTCTGCATCGAGATGTGGTAAACTTTATCAATTCGTGCTTACATTATCAATTCTCCTCGAAGATGCGATATAGGGATGATCTTGTGCCTACTTATCCGCCTTGCATTCACTTCCATTGGGTTCTTCACTTGGTGATAATGCCTTTGGGGTTATGGAGTATGCTATATTTGGTGAGGACTTCTCCAACTTTGTAAAAGAGCGAGCAATGAGGACAAATACCGTAGAAAGTATATGTAGATTTGTACTTGAAGATATTGTTTGTAGATATGGATCTATAAGAAGACTACGAGTAGATAGAGAGAAATTACGTGATGCAGAAGTGAAGGATTTTTTGCTTGATATGATGTGAAGCTCAAGCTCACTACTGCGATAAACCCAGAGATAATTGACAAGAGCGAACGTGGACATCCATCGATTGTTCAAGCTTTGGTGAAGGCATGTGACAGTAGGCATAGAGAGTGGCTTAGGTTACTCCCCTTTGCTTTGTGGGCAGACAGGAAGACTCGTTGTATTACTACTGGGTACATGTCTGTTGAATTGATGTTAGAACAGAAGCTGATTATATCAGCAGAAAAATACTTTCCTACTTGGACTACTTGGTAGAACGATGTGGATCACATATAACTTCTCTCACTTCGCATCAGTGTGGTGCCCACAATTTATAGGATTTACGAATTTTTGAAATGTTTGAAGTTAATAACTTGTTTGTGTAACTGAAGTAACCTTGTTGCTTAAGATTACACCTCGCTTAGAGGAAAGATGATCTTAAGATCTTTTTGTAAGTAGAAGATGATTTCTTCGGAGACGGATATCTTCCGGGAAGACGTCTTCTCGGTTGTGCCTTCCTGAAGATAGAAGACGGAAGATGTGTGTCTTCTAGAAGACAGCGACCGCGACTGCATGGGCGTCAACCATGCACCACCTAGTAGAGTTATAGGTGTACCTATTAGGTAGTCCCATGGTAGTAGGTAGGTCAAAATCCCTAATCGCGCAAGAAGATATGAGAGAAGCACATTAGCACAGAATCAGCGACTGCTTTCCACATCGAAGGTCATCGCACGCTGAGGATCGATTTCAGAGGTACCAAATTGAGTGAGGAAAGCAAGAGTAGTGAAATCGTGAACAGCAGGATCAAATCGAGGCTAGAAGGAGAGAGCGAGGATGATTCTGTGAGAGCAGGAAGCACCATCGAGCTGAAAAAGCCCCTTGTAGATTCTCGGAAGCAGACATTGAAGAGCAATTAGAGGTGGAGCAAAGATCGATTGAAGAAGCAGCAAGACGTAGCTCAGAATTGACGATAGAAACATATTCGTGGGATCACATTGGAGCCGAGATTGAGACCGGAAGCGCGCAGAAGACTGAAGGCGCACCAGAAGCAGCCAGAAGCTATACTGAGGTTCTTCCTGTGTTCTTTTCTCTTCCCACCGCTTCTCACCTCTAGTTTAGTGTCTCCTGCGCTTCCCCGCTTGTTTGCAGGAAGCCCATCGATCGCTTTCCTCATCTCAAACTTTCCCTCTGTGAAATTGGGCGCGGAAGCACTGCCCAATTTTCACGACAACCATCTTCTCGCTTCTTCCCAAGTTGTAATCGAGCTTCCTTGTCTTTCATTCTCAAATTCGATTCCTCAGCTATCAATTTTCCTACCCTACCGCATCTCTACTCCCGAATCCCTGGACGGAAGACGCTTCGAAAGATCTGAACATCTTCGGAAGACGCTTCTGAATGTCTGAACGTCTTCGGAAGACAACTGTGTGCAATTCGTATCAAGATTGGACTGGATTTGCTTTTGTGTTGAGAGAGACTTGGTACGAATTCTGAGTGACTTGGTGAGTTGATTGTTATTTCGAGTAGCTGGAAGTTGGGAACCAGGCTTGTGTCTCCTGATCTTCCGAGCTTCTCAAATCCACATCTTCCTAGAGAGACTAGAAGATTAGAAAGGCTGGCAGAATGTGCGGAAGACGTGAGGGTCCTTTACGGGTCTCTTCTGTCCGACCAATAGCAGCTTATTCCTTCTTCTTCCCGAACTTAGAAGAGAGTTGTGAGAAGTCTTACTGGCAGAATCTGGAGAGAATGGTCGAGGGTCATGTCTTCCCCTCATGCAGCAAGCTTCTTCTGAATGTGCATGAGAGGTCAGAAGTCGGAAGAACAGAGTATGGGTGTTTTGTGTCTGTTGTGATTGCGCGTCGGAAGACGAGGACAAGTGAGACCAGTGATGGAAAGCCTGGTTGCGGGAAGTCTTCCGAGTACGTCAATTAATCGGAAGCTGTCACAGGAGTCTTCCTGGAGACCACTGTCACCGCAGGAGCCCGCTACCATCTTCTGAACTTCTCGTATATTCTTCTTCTCACATATCTTGTATCTTTTGTTAGGAAGTAAGATGAAATGCAAGGTGGGTTGTCTTCTTGGTAATCCATGCGATGCCTTGCTTAGTTAGGATTGTTTAGATATAGCTCGGAAGACGAGAGATACTTAAGAAGCACTGTTAGAATCTCGGAAGACGGAATAGTTGTCTTCTGGAAGACTAGATTCGTCTTTTGAGAGTGGAGGCTAGACTATGAGGACTTGGGAAGGACTAAGCCTTCGGCTCACAGCAAGTACGCGTGGCTTAGTGTAATAGAAGCTCGAAACATGTCTATGCATCCTCGAGGGTTGGTGTTACCGGCACCAGAGTTGGCTGAGATCACATCTTACACCAAAGAGTCAGCGTAGTTGAGGAAGAGCAACCAAGAGTTGCAGACACGTCTACAGCAGCATGACCAGGAGGTTCTGCGGACCAGAGGTAAGATCACCTCCCTCGCAAAAAAGAAGACGACATGGAGGGCACTGCGGAAGCCGCAGAAGCACAGGCTGCAGCAGAGAAGACGCAACGAGAAGAAGCAGAAGTTCGAGTGAATGGACTCATGACGCAGTCAGTGGAAGCACTTCGCAAGAAGTTCAACTTCACTGCGGGTAGGAAGCTTCTCACCCTAGCTAAGGAGTGGGATGACGAGTCCAGAGCGATGCTAGTGGAGTGCAAGGAGAGTATGTTCCGTTACCTGGATCGACAGATTGAGGACTTGAAGACGCTTTATGATCTCCTTCAATTCCACCACCAACGACTACATCTTCTCATACTCCAGGACCAGCGATCGAGACAGATTTGTATAAGGAGGAGTTCGACCTCGCTGTCCACTTGGTAGTGACAGCGTTGGAAGCCGAGAAGACTGCAGAAGAAGCCCCAGAAGACAAGAAGTAGAGTTGTATTTCTAGGTGTTTCGAGTGGGGGACATGACTTCCTCGGTCATTACAGCTCCCAATGTTGTCGAGTTGAGAGTTTTCTTGGGAAGGGCGGAACCTTCTGGCTGTGATATGATCTTGAATGCTGTGTTCAGTCTACTCAAGGAAGCGTTGGGCTTCAGGCTATGATTGCTTACTACAGAGGTAGGCTTCAGATCAAAAAGGGAACACTATAAACACTCACTCAGGTCGAATGGACCCTCCAGTATGTTGAGGAAGCGAAAATCAGATCAGACTAGCAGTAATAAGGTCAGACAGCGAACTTTAACAGTCCAGAATCAGAAACATACGATGGTTCAGACTTCAGAACTCCTCCTACATGTAAATGAGGCCCTACTGACCATACATACGAAGTTTCAGCTTGAGATCAAATCAGAGTGTCGAGATATCGACAGAAACGTTTTGAGCAGAGAAATTACGGCAATTTTTGATACCCAGACAGCTATTTCGACCTAGAACAGAGAATTGGCTCGATCACTTTCAAAGATTCTTACAGGATTTGCAGTTAACAGCTTGCTGAACACTCTTGTGAAGTTGGGCCTCCTGATTGTACACAGAACTCCAGATCTCGCTCTCTGAAGTTGACGCTCTAGATTGAGAGCTTTTTGGACCCCCTCTGCTTCAGCGGTCGCCCTGAATTACTCATAAACTCAATTGACACGAAAATTTGAGGACAGTCGTAGCCCTACTGACAATGAACGCGACCCTGAAGGTTTGAAGCGATTTTCTCAAATCTACTGCAATTGACATCGAAAACCCCAAAATCAACAGAAGTGCTGCAATTCTGGCACAAATCGAACTTCAATCAGCCATAACTCTTTCTTTATTGCTCCAAATCGATCAAAAATTTCGCTGATAGTGCTTGGCACGACCAACCCTATCTCCCTGTGCTCTCAGATTTCGAAGTTTTCTCTCTCCAAATGCTCAAACTCCTCTTAAGACCCCTACTACTAAGTTTAGCAGTACACAAAGACAAAATTGGACCAATGGGAGTTCATAGCTTCACTCCCCTGTCCATTTGTGTCCCAAACCACGTGGTGACTTAATTTCATACATAGGCTACCACGTCAAGCCCCTAAAGTGCCAGCGTAACCCCTAAACTACATGCGAAGACATGTAAAGCGACACGTAATCTCGAAAGATAACCTAACCTCGCTAGGAAGCATGCATGGGCGACATGTAATTACAACCCATGACCTTAACTCCATCTACATGGTAATCAACCTACTAAGACTCAAAAATATATAACATCCTCCAGTGTCGACTTCTCTATGGTCCTAATTTCACTTAGAGAGACTAACGCTTGACAGAGAGGTGAATTACTTACAATGTAAAATGATTCACATCACGACAACGTCGAACAAGTACCACAGAAGAGCGAGGAAGCGCAAGTCGACTCAGCTTCCCAGAAGATGTTTCCGTCTTCCGAAGCCGCACCAGCTGAGCCAGCCACGAATGTTGAGGAGGAAGCCACCTCAGTCACACTCGAGATACTCGCAGGGCTTCCCACCTTATCAAAAGTCGAATTAAGAGGTCAAGTAGGAGTAGATCAGGAGGAGATCGCACCCCGTGAATTAGAGTAGACAGCAAGTTAAGAAGACAGTTGACTTGTCTAAACTTGGTAAGGATCAAAATTGCTATCTTAGGAGGTGACAGTTTACTTGTAATTTTAGATAACTGTCCATGTGACAGAGTAGACAGCGCATGAGTAACAAAGCAAATGTCTAAACCAAGGCAGGGAGCCGACTGCATGTGAGGTGGTGGTCTTCTGACAGTCCACCATCTCCCTGATTGCAGTTGAGGATTGGAGGAGATCTCCCTTGCGTCTCAAGGCAGATGTAAACAAATAACGGCATCATCGTGTAGTCTTGCTTTTAAGCTGGTGTGTCGAGGGGTAGTGACAGGAAGTGGAGGGGGTGAGCTTCCCAAAGCCAATGTACCTTCTCGGGGAATTGATTTTCAGATTTGATTGCAGAAGTTTTGTCTGTGCCTTCTGAGCATTGGGTTTCCTCGAATTCATACCCAATTGTGCATGAGAAGCCTTCTTCTTGAGTGGCGGTGATTGTTAGAAGTTGTGCAGAGTCGAAGCTTGTCTCATCTAGTGGAGCACTTTGGATCCACATACAGACAGTCCTATGAGTAAGCGATCCTAGACGACAGAGTAGTAAGAGCGACGACAAAAGAAGAAAGAAGACTTCTTCTCTCAGCAGAAGATGACATCCTCGAGTAGAAGACTGTGGAACTGTAAGTCAATTTGTGGTCTTCTTCCTTGAATTACTACAAGCATGGATGTCTTGTTAGTCAGGATCCAGACTAGAAGCCTGTCGGAGTCTTAATTTCTCATTTTCATCTTGTTTCCTCTTGTTTGGATTTTCTCTTCTTCCCTATCTTCTCTCATCTTCTCATCTTCCTACCTTCTTCTAGTGAGCTTCCGAGACTTCTATTGAGCTTCCGAGAAGGTGAATGTCGTTGTAGTGCTACAGGAAGACCGTTTCCGTAGATAGAAGCCTGGGAAGGCTACAGAGAGCATACACCCTGTGATTGATCTAACCTCACTGGAAATTGGAAGAGCAATGTGTGATAGACAATGGTAATTTGACGTCTACAAAGCAGGAGCAGTCTTCTGGAGGTGTGAGAAGACGAATTGAACTCCCAGAAGCCGAGAATTACTTCGGAAAGACTATCGTGGGAAGACTGGAAGTTGTGACCTGGAAGCAGAAAGCGTCTTCTTGAGTGTCTCAATAGATATCTGTGTGATATTTTAGGTTGTAGTTGTTTGTTTAGGTCCAGAGCACCTTCTGAAGGGTTTGGAAGCCGTGTGGTTTTGTGAGAAGACAAGATTTCTAGGTAAAACCCGTGTGTTTGTGTGTTTGAACAGATCTTAGAACTTAGAGCAGCGATCCTTGTGCAAATCCTCTGTGGAAACGATATCTTTTATGCTAAATGGGCTAAAGGAGAAATCCTGAGACACTACAACTTCTAACAATCACCCCCACTCAAGGAGAAGACTTTCCATGCACAATTGGGTGTGAATTCGAAGAAACTCACTGCCCAGAAGACACAGACGAAGCTTCTGCAATCAAATCCAAATTAATTCCTCGAGAAGTATGTGCAGAGTCGAGAGGTGAGGACACGATCTGTCTCTACTCCTCGACATATCAGACTAGAAACAGGACTGCACGATGATGATGTTCCCTGTCTATGCTGTCTACAACTATTCTCCATCTTGCCGATCTCCTGCTGGGAGCGGAGGTGCAGATCTAGTCTATGTAATCCAACTCTGTGCGCGTAGTACTTGTGTACCTACATGTGTGTAGCAGTGTGCACTGAATCTTACCTTGTGATCGACCTTATACTATCGTCTTTGAGTCACACGAGGGAGATCCCTTCCAATCTCAACTCACAGTCAAGCAAAATGAGGCGCTGTCAGAAGTCCACCACCTCCCAAGGCTTTGGTTCCTTTCTCAGTTTAGAACTGCTTTCTACTACCTACCGTTGCTTATTCTGCCACATGGACAGTCACCTAAAAATAAACTGAGAGTTGTCTCTCTTAAAATAGTAGACTCCGATTCTTATCAAAATTAGTCAAGATTGTGGTGCCCACAATTTACAGAATGTACAAATTTTTGAAATTTTTGAAGTTAATCACATGTCCGTGTCATTGAAATAACCTTGTTGCTTAAGATTACATCTTGCTTAGAAGAAAGATGGTCTTAAGAACTTTTTGTAAGAAGTCGACTTCTTCCGAGGAGACGTCTTCCCGACCAGGTCTTCGGAAGACGGAAGACACGGATCTTCCAGAAGACAGTGACCGCGACTGCATAGGTATTAACCACGCACCATCCAGTAGGAGGGTAGGTGTACCTACCAGGTAGTCCAAGTAGTAGGTAGGTCAGGTAGGTCGAAGAACCCCTAACTGCGCAAGAAGATACGGGAGAAGCGCATTAGCGCAAAAACCATCGACTGCTTCTCGCATCGAAGGCATTAGTGCAGAAGATTGAATTAGGAGGTGCCAAATTGAGTGAGGAGGACCAGCAGAGTGAAATTGTGGAATAGCAAGGATCAAATCGTAGCTAGAGAGAAAGTAAGGACGAATTTCTGAGAGTAGGAAGCACCATCGAGTTGAAGGAGTCTCCTGTAGATTCCCAGAAGCAAATATTGAAGGGCGATTGAAGAAGAATCGGAGGTGGAGCACTAATCAATTGAGAAGCAGCAAGATGTGACGTCAAGTTGACGATAGGAGTAGTTCTGTGGGGTCGCATTGGAAGCTGAGGTGGAGCCGGAAGCGCGTAGAAGACTGAAGGCGCTACGGGAAGCAGCCAGAAGACTGTTTGAGGTTCTTCCCATGTTCTTTTCTCTTCTCACCGCTTCTCGCCTCTAGTTTAGTGTTCCCCGCGCTTTCTCGATTGTTTGCAGAAAACCTATCGATCGTTTTCCCCATCCTGAATTTTCCCGCTGTGAAATTGGGCGCGGAAGCGCTGTCCAATTTTCAACAGCCATCTTCTCGCTTCTCCCCGAGCTATAATCGAGCTTCCCTGTCCGTTGTTCTCAAATTAGATCCTTCAGTTATCAATTTCCTTACCCTACCGTCCCTCTACTCCCGAATCTCTGGACAGAAGACGCTTTGGAAGATCTGAACATCTTTGGAAGACGCTTCTGGATGTCTGAAGTCTTCGGAAGACGACTGTGTGTAATTCTGTAGTGACGCAGGATTACTCCTTTTGCCCATTTAGTATACAAGATACCGTTCCCACAGAGGATTTGCACAAGTAACGCTGCTCTAAGTTCTAAGATCTGTTCAAACACACAAACACACGAGTTTTGCCTAAGAATCCCGTCTTCTCACAAAACCACGCGTCTTCCAAGTACGCCAAAATATACTCTGGATCTAAATAAACCACTACTAACTAAAATATCACACAACTATTCACAGAGAATCTCGGGAAGACGATCTTCCTGCTTCCAGGTCACTTCTTCCGGTCTTCTCGATACCGTCTTCCCGAAGCGATTCTCGTCTTCTGGGGATTCAACTCGTTTTCTCACACCTCCAGAAGATTATCTTATCAAAGAAGTCGACTAGCAACGGTCGTTACACCTTACTCTTCCACTCACATTACAACGGGTTAGATCAATCACAGGGTGTATGCCCCCTGTAGCCTTCCCAGGCTTCTGCCTACGGAAATAGTCTTCCTGCAGCACTACAACGACATTCACCTTCACGGAAGCTCAATAGAAGTCTCGGAAGCTCACTAGAAGAAGGTAAGAAGATGGGGAAGATGAGAGAAGATGAGGAAGATGAGAAAATCCAAACAAGAGAAAAACAAGATGAAAAGAGAAAATTAAGATTCCGACAGGCTTCTAGTCCGGATCCTGACTAACAAGCCATCCCTGCTTGTAATAGTTTGGGGAGGAAGACAGCAAACGTGAATACAGTGGCACCGTCTTCTGCTCGAGGATGTTGTGTTCTGTTGCGGGAAGAAGGCTTCTTTCTTCTACTCTTCGCTGCTCCGGCTACTCTGTCTTCTGGGATCCTTTACCCATAAGACCGTCCGTTTGTAGATACCAAGTGCTCTACTGAACGAGCCAAGCTACACTTCCACAACTGCTGACAGTCACCGCCACTCAAGAAGAACACTTCCTATGCACAATTGGGAGCGAATTCAAGGAACCCACCATCCAGAAGACACGGATTAAGCTTCTGCACTCAAATCAACAATCTATTCTCCGAGAAGAAGTCACATTGGCATTGGGAAGCTCACTCTCTCTACTTCCTACGTCTACTCCTCGACACACCAGTCTAGTCAACAGGACTGCACGAGGATGCTGTTCCCTGCTCCTAAACTGTTCACTACCTTTATCTACATCTTCGAACCACTGCTGATACGAGCATGCAGACCCCTCCTGTGTATTCCAAGACTATTCGTATGTTTCCAACGACGGGTGTAGTGTGCCAAGAACTATCTGTCATGTGTCTCTAATGTGTCTAGTCTGCCTGCACCATAGAATCGATATGGGTGTGCAGTAGCTAGCTCCATTCCTACGCTGCAATCCTACTTATGTCGCTGCCGTGAGAATCAAAGGAGGCGACCACCAGGGAGAGAGGGGCGCTGACAGGAGGTTGCCACCCCACATGCAAGCGGTTCCTCTTCCTAATTAGCCATCCACTTTGTTGCCTACGCTACCTATGCTGCCACATGGTGTCCTTACTAATTTTACATGGAAAACTGCCACTCTTAAGATAGCATGTTTGTTCCTACTAAACTGGGAGTGTGTCACTTTGGTTACTAGCTACTCTGATTGCTCCGTGGCAATCTCTACCTGATCTGCTCCTATCGGAGCTACTAGCTCGGCTTCTGATGGGCTGGGAAGCCCTGCGCTTACCTTGGGTGTCATTGAGGTAGCTCCCTCTTATCGCTCTTCGCTGGCCCTGCTGTCGCTGCGGCTGCGTCTTCCTCGGCTTCGGCTTCAGCTTCGGAAGACGGAAGCGTCTTTTGGGAAGCAGAGTCGAAATGGTGCGTCTTCGGTCTTCTGAGGCTAGGGTGCGGTACTAGGGACCATGGCGATCTCATAGGTGTCCGAGGAAGTCGCTTCCTCCACGCGGAATACCTGGGAAGACAGCTCGTCTTCCTGCCTTCCGGGGCGTCTTCCGGAGTCTTCTCGGCTTCCAACGCTGTCACTACCAAGTGCACAGCGAGGTCAAACTCCTCCTTCTCCGTTCCGGATGCAGTAGATGGTGCTGGAGCTTGAGAACATGCAGTTGTAGGTATCGGAAGAGAGGGAAGACCATAAAGTGTCTTCACTCCCTCTATCTGCCGATCCAAGTACCTGAACATGCTCTCCCGGCATTCCACCAACATTGCTTTGGACTCGCTGTCCCATCCTCTAGCTAAGGTAAGTAACTTCCTATCTGCGGTGAAGTTAAACTTCTTCCGAAGCGCTTCCACGGACTGTGCTAGCATCCTCTGTACATAGTTGTGGACGTATGCGCCCCAGTAGATGGGTACTCTTTTATCCACACTACTTCTAGGAACTCTACGTCCTAATCTCCCAGGTACCTCGTCTTCTGCGCTTTCCCCTTGGGGAAGAGATGTAGAAACAGCTTCGCCAGAAGTCGCTTCTTCGGCTCCCGGTAAGATTCAATCTTCCACCCATTCCTACCCTGCCTGTCTTCCACGAAAAGACAAGTGGTGCTCCTAGGCACATGCCACGTACTCACGACCCTGGGCAAAATCTTCTTCTCAAACCAATACCCTCGGTCCTCGGAGTCTGGCTTGTGGAAAGCCCTGCGCCACCAATCTGGCCACTTGTGGTCTAGCTTCTACTTCTCAGAAGACGAAACTAGTCTTCCAGAAGACAACTACTCCGTCTTCCAGGATTCTAACAGTACTTCTTAGATAGCTCTCGTCTTCCGAGCTATATCTAAACAACCTTATCTAAGCAAGGCCTCGCATGGATTACCACGAAGACAACCCACCTTGCATTACATCCTACTTCCTATCAGAAGATACAAGATTCGCGAACCATAAAGTGCATGACAGGTTTAGAAGACGGTTGCGAGCTCCTGCGGTGATAGTGACCTCTCAGAAGACACCCGGGACAGTTTCCGATTCAATGTCTTTCTCAGAAGACCTCCCGAAGTCAGGCTTCCCTTCACTGGTCTCACATGTCTTCGTCTTCCTTCGCGCAATCTATCCTCACAACAGACTCAAGACAATTGCACTCTGTTCTTCTGACTTCTCACCTCTCATACGCACTCAAAAGAAGCTTGCTGCTCGGTGGGAAGACATGACCCTCGATCATTCTCTCCAGATTCTGCCAGCAAGTCTTCTCACGACTCTCTCCTAAGTTTGGGGAGAAGAAGGAATGGCTGCTATGGGTCGGACAGAAGAGACCCAAAATGGACCCTCACGGCTTCTCGCTCATTTTGCCAGCCTTTCAATCTTCTAGTCTCTCTAGGAAGATGTGGAGTTGAGAAGCTTGGAAGACTGGGAGGCACAGGCCTAGTTCCCGACTTCCAACTTCTCGAAATAACAAAAGAACTCATCACACCACTCAGGATTCGTACCAAGCCTCTCTTAACACAAAAGCAACACAAATCCACTCTTGATACGAATTGGTTGCAGTCGACTTCCGAAGACAGTCTTCCGAAGATGTTCCAATCTTCCGTTCAAAGACGCTTCGAAGCGTCTTTGTTTCAGATTTCGGGAGGAGATGAGTAATCGGGTAGGGAAATCGATAGCTGGGATCGTCAATTTGAGGACGATGGGTACGGAAGCTCGAATTGAACTTAGGAAGAATCAAGAAGATGTCTGACAGAAATTGGGCAGCGCTTCCGCACGCAATGTCACAATAGGAAAAAATGGGGATGGGGGTAATTGATCAAGCTGCCTGCAAACAACCGGGGAAGCGCGGAGGATACTAAACAAAGGCGAGAAGAAGTGAGAAGGGGAAAGAACGTGAGAAGAACCTCTATAGTCTTCTTCTCCTTCCCGAGTTGCCTTCGACCTTCTGCGCGCTTCTGGCTCTGGTTCCAGCTCCAATGCGACCCCATTGAGCTGCATCTGTCGTCAGCTCCTGTCTACGTCTCAATTGATTGAGCCACCCACCTCCGAGTTCACTCAGCTGCTTCCAATGTCAGCTTCCAGGAGATTCTCAGGAAACGCGTTTCACTCAATATGCTTCCTGCGCTTCAGCAATTCGACCTCGCCTTCTTGCTAGCTTCTAATCGCTATGTCCTCACTCAATTTCTCCTTGCTGATTTCCTCACTCGAAGCTCACCTCGCTGATTTCGATCTTCTGAAGAGCGTGCTTGCTGCGGGAAGTTGGAATGCGCTAATGCGCTTCCTACGCATCTTCCCTGCAGATTAGGAGTTTCGACCCTAGGTGGCTTACCCGACCTACCTACCACCTTGGTGTTACCTAGTAGGTACACCCACTCTTTTACCTGGAAACTCATAGTTAGGCCTTCGCGGTCACTGTCTTCCGGAAGATGGTTGTCTTCCGTCGTCTTCCCGTCTTCCACCGTCTTCCGTCTTTCGAAGACGCAACTGAGAAGACGTTCTTCTGAAGACGGTGGTCTTCCGAAGAAGTCAACTTCTTATTACAAAAAGCTCATAAGATCATCTTCCTTCTAAGGAAGCAGTAGTCTTAAGTAACAACGCTTCTTCAGTTATACAAACAAGTTATTAATCTCAAAAATTTTAAAAATTTGTGAATCTTGTAATTTGTGGGCACCACATACGCCCACACTCACATGTTTGCGTCCCCGCAAACATCAGTGTTTCGGCACTTCTGTTTACGTCCAGTATTTCTTGACACGTCACCCATTAACACGAGTGGTCATTAGTGTACCGTCCAACTCTTCCAACTGCAAGGAGCCATTGTCGAAGACCTCCAAGACGCGTTAAGGACCCATCTAGGGAAGATGAAGTTTCCCGAGGAACTTAAGATGTCGGTGTCGTAGAGAAGCAAGTCCCCATCCACAACGATCACCTTCCTCAACTTGCTATCGTAGTTCATCTTACGTTGCGCTTGTACCTCGTATGTCTTATCCAAAGCTGCATTCTTGTCTTCTTCAAACTCTACAAAATTCAGAAGACGCTGCTTCTGGCTTTCTTCTTCTCCCATGCGTTCGGATACGGCTAGCCGGTAAGTTGGGACCTCTAACTCAATGGGCACACTAGGTGTCATGCCATAAGTTAGGTAGAAAGGCGTCTTCTGGGTTGTGACTTTAAGTGAAATTCTGAAAGCCCATAATACAGATGTTAATTTCGTGTCCCAATCATACGCATGGTTAACAGTTACCTTATTCAAGATGTTAAACAGAAGACCGTTCGACTTCTCCGTCAGTCCGTTCGCTTTTGGGTTGTACGGCGTCGTCTTCCGATGCTTAATCCTGAAGTATTGGGTAAGGAAGGAGATAGTCTCATTTAAGAAATGAGTACCCTTATCTGATACCAATTCCAGCGGACATTCGTACCTAGTGATGATGTTGTGCCAAAGGAACCTGGCTACTACTGCGGCATCGTTCTTCCTTGTGGCCTCGCCTTCCACCATCTTGGTAGCATAGTCGGTAGCTATTAAAATGTACCGTGCTCGTGTTCTTCTTGCCACGGGGGCGATAGGCCCTACAAAGTCGATTCCCCACTTTTCGAACGGAGCAAGCGGAAGAATGGGAGTAAGAGGTCACCTTGTAGTAGCTGTCGGTCTTTCCACCCTCTGGCACGCATCGCATTTCCTGATCTCCTGAAAAGTGTCTCGGTACATGGTAGGCCACCAGTATCCGGCGTCTAACATCTTCTTCACTGTGGTTTTCAACTCGTAGTGACCCCCAGCATCTTCGTAGTGAAGACCTGTGATCACTGATTTAATCTTTGAAGGCTCAAGGCATCTCCTTAGCTTCTCGTCATGTCTCTTCCGAAACAGGATACCCTTGAAGATGGCATAAGGACCTGCCTTGTGTAAGAAGACAGCCTTCTGCTCCGCATCCAATCCCTCGGGATACTGTTGGTCTTCCAAGAACTTCCTCAAGTCCTTGAAGATCGACTCTTCTGTGGAAGTCGCAAAGACTGGATCAGAAGATCTAGTCTCGTCTTCTGGGAAGCAGGCGGTACGCCCCCCCTCAGATGAAAGTGTCTTTGCGAAAACTGAAAACAACTTCTCGTCAGGGAACTCGTCCTCCACTTCATCTTCTCGCTGTTCCGTCTCTAATCTGGATAGGTAGTCAGCATTAACATGATGTCTTCCAGATCTGTACTCAACTGTGTAAGTAAATTCCTGGAGTAGGAGAATCCACCTAGCTATCCTACCAGACAAATCTGCTTTTTTTACAAGATGTTTCAAAGAGAAATGATCCACATAGAAGACAAACGGGTTGGCTAGAAGATAGTGTCTAAACTTCCTACTGGAGTAAATCATGCCAAGACACTCCCTTTCAGTTGTCGAGTACTTCTTCTCTGCATCACTGAGTTGTCTTCCCGCATAGTAGATGGGATAATCCTTCTTCTCCTCATCTTTCTGACTCAACACCACCCCTATGGCGAAAGCAGAAACATCCACATAGATATGGAAGACTCTTTCCCAATCAGGTGGTCTTAGGACAGGAGATTCCGACAGAAGCCTCTTCATTTCTTCGAATGCTTCCTGTTGCTCAGAAGACCAAATGTATGGTTCGTCCTTTTTCAGCAACTTAGTGAGTCTTCTTACTACCTCTGCGTACCTGTCAATAAACCTCCTGTAGTATCCTACGTTGCCTAGGAAGCTTCTCAACTGAGTCAGGTTAGCAGGTGGGTGAAGTTTCATGATGACCTCCACTTTAGCACAGTCGACTGCTATACCTCTTCCGAAAATTCTATGTCCTAGCAAGATTCCCTCTGACATACCAAAGAAGCACTTCTCAGGGTGAAGAGCCAAACGATGTTCTCTACACTTCAAAAAACACTTCCTCAGAAATATCAGGTGATCTTCTTTCGATCCAAACACGCAAAAATCATCCAAGAAGATCTTCATAAAAGTGCGAAGATACTCCTTGAAGATTGTAATCATCAATCTCTGGAATGTGGCGGGTGCGTTGCATAAACCAAACGGCATTTGATTATACGCATACCTGCCCCAATCAGTAGTGAAAGTGGTTTTCGACTTGTCTTCTTCTCTGATCGAAACTTGGTTGTACCCAGAATACCCATCCAGGAAGCTGTAGAACTCATGCCCTGCTACTTGGTCTAACACAGAGTCGGTGAATGGTAAGGGATGATGATCCTTCTTCGTGGCCAAGTTCAGCTTCCGGAAGTCCTGACACACTCGGATCTTCCATGTCTGCTTCTTCGGCACGATGACAATAGGAGCTACCCACTCACTGTTGAGCACTGGGAAGATGACTCCTGCCTTCAGGTATTGGTCGATCTGGTCCTTCACCAGAAGCGAGTACTTGGGATTGAGCCGATACTGCCTCTGCCGTGCGGGATCAACGCCCTCCAGCAAGTCAGTGCGATGCTCTCCTAACTCTCGAGGTATGCCCTTCATGTCTTCTATGGCCATGCGAAGACATCCTGGAACTCCGTCAGAAGTTCTTGAAAGTCTTCCAACTGCTGGCCCTCGATCACCTTGGAAAGCTTCAGCTTCTTCCCGGGAGCAACCTCCATTTCTTGAAGATCATCCGGGTTTACCATTCCTTCAGTGTGACTGTACTCACTGGCACCAAAGTATTCCAGTTTGGGAGCTTCTTCCAGTTCAGATTCGTCTTCTGGAAGACCAACTGTCGGATCTTCCGAAGAGAAGATGATACTTTCCTGGAAGACCAACTATCGGATCTTCCGAAGAGAAGACGGTATTCTCGTCTTCTGGAAGCTCTTCTTCCGCAATCTCGTAGCACTCAATGTATCCACAGATCACATCTTCTGCTCTCTCCGCTGCTTCTGTAGTACACAAGTTATTCACCACAAACTCATTATACCGTTCATCACTGTCAGAGGACGCAGCTGAGTCTTCTGAAGTGTACCCCTCTGTTGTAGAAGGAGTTTCACCTTGGTGTCCAATCTTCTTTCAAGGAAGCGAGACCTTAGTCTTCTCACCTGACTTGGGTGTAAGATTGGGAAATCTCAAACGATGTCTTCTCCAGTCGGTATTTACATTTGCAGCATACAGCCAGGGTCTTCATATCAACACCTGATATCCAACCTTAGCTACAGGTCGCAAAATGATGTAAGTGAGGTAAAAAAATACTCCACCAATTACCGTCAAGACATCTTTCAGTTGTCCCAAAGGTCGCCTTCTGGTCTAGTCTGCCATTCTGAGGATTCTCGGAGTAGGTTGGAACTCAGTGAAGCCTAGGGCATGAGCCGTCTCTTCAGTCATGATGTTAACTCCGGAGAAGGAATCAATGGGTACCTTCTTTAGACGACAGCCATGGATCTCCATATCAAGTTCTGGGGCTCCCAAGTCCTCATGCTCTATCCTTAGGATCGGGGTGCTCTGGGGAAGTTTAGTTGTCCTCCTCTTCCTCGATCTTCGAAGCACAGATTGTAACAACTTCCTGTAACCAGCGTTGTCATCCAACAGCTGTTGAAAGGTTACATCCGCCTTCTGATTCCACAAGTCTCGCAAAAAGTCGTAAGGAGATTTTTTCAGAAGAGTGATTGGTGTTTCCAACAGAGAAGAGGTAGTAGCTGCTTCCTTGGGTGGAAGACCAGAAGAGTGTCTTCCCTCGACTGGGGGCTGTTCTCGTGAGACAGGGGCTGCCGTAGTCGGTGTAGGAAGTTGCTGTACTATCTTCTGTCTCTTCTCCAGCTCTTCTTGCATGATCGCTTCAACTTCTTGTCTAATGTCAGGAGCAAAGTACTTCGGATCTTTTCGGTCGTAAGTAGGAGAAGACGCCCGCTCAGGAGAAGATGACCTCTCCTTCCTCTTCTTCTTCTTGATCTCCTTCTGACGAGATTCTAACTTCCCTTTGCTTCTGGTACTTACCTTGAACACCGCTTCGTCCAAGACTTCTTCGGGAGACCAACTGTCTGAATCCGGGCTAGGGCTCCAAATAGTGCCATCCGCCAAAGTGAAAGAAGAAGCTGCCTTAAGTAACTTCGTCTTCTGAGCTGCAGTCGTCTTCTGCAGCTGGGGTTCCTTTCCTTCGCGCTTCCCGGGATCTGGTTCGTCTTCCTCGATATAGAGACAATCCGTACAACGCCCAGGATCTTCTTCTTCTACCGTGATGTGATGTACCACTGCTAACTCGAGTTTAGAAGCCGATGCAGCTTCTACAGGAGGCGTGGTCTTTGCAAATCTAACCATTTGTCGTGGCCGTAAGGTATGAGGACAATTCCCTGTGAAATGACCGGCTTCCTTACAGTTCTCACACAAGGGCACTTGCACAATCTGTCTTCTCGGATGAGGACAGGTGGACCACCAGTGTCATGTCTCTCCATAATTATTGCACACTCCAAGAAGAGGGTTGAGAGGTCGTTGTGATGAAGAAGATTGCCAGGGTGTCTTGCTCTGTACATTGCTAGCTCTATCCCTAGGTACATAATGATTATATTGGGCGGGAGGCATAGGAGTGAAGGGTTGTATCGTCTCGATCTTATAGCAGGTTTCCCCACTCGGGTCGTGTAGATATCCCTCATCGTCTTCTTCCCATCCTGCCCAGTTGATAGCTTGGTCCTGCGTACACTAATCTCTTGTGTGCTCGGAAGAGTTACAAAGGTTGCACCAAAGGTTTGGCCGGGAAGCTGTAGGTTGCTTCCGCTTGTCCTTCTAGTTCAGAAGATGAACTTTCAGGTCGGCAAACTGCTTCAGAACCTCATCAATGCGGAGATCAGGTGCAGACTGTATGATCTGAGTCTGAGGCATCTTCTGCACAACTTCCTCCCTTGCTCGCGTCTTCTCTTTCTTCTTCTTCCGCGTCTTCTTCTCTTGTTCAGATTCGGATTCTGAACTTTCGACAGTAGACTCTTCAGAAGTAGAGGATGCTTTCTAATCACTGTTATCAATTTCAGTGGACTTGGACTTCCTCTTGGACTTCCTAGAAGACTTCTTCGACTTCTTGGACTTCTCCGAGGTCTTCCCTCTGTCTTTCGTCATATTTCGAGTGATGCTCGAGGTTTCATACTGCTCGACATACTTCTGTACTTCTACTAAATCATCACCTCCTCCTCTTCTGCAGTACAATTCCATATCCTGAGACAATCCTCCCAAGTACCAGTCCACGGCTTGCTGAGCACAGTAACCGGGTCTTCCTTGGTTCTGAGGGATGTGATCCAGAAGGTCTTCAAACCTCTCGGTGTAATCCCGCAGTGTCTCTTTCTTCTTCCGTTCGAGTCTCTGAAGTTCTATGAGGGTCATCAGATCATAGCCCACTCCTCTAAACCTCTTCAGAAAAGCTGCCTTCAGAGTAGCCCAAGCGGCCATTACTACACCATCATCCAACATCTTACTCATCCATTTCCTTCCCTTCCCTACGATCAAACTAGGAAATACACGGAGTCTGTCGACATCAGCGTCTTTCTTGTTGGATCTAGAGATGGTCTCGAACATCGTGATGAAGTCGTCCGTGTCAGCATCATCGTCGTACGGATGGTACTTCTGCCGAGTGTGAGAAGCCATGTCGACTGCCGGCTGGTGCGACTGTCAACTTCTTCCTCCCTCAGGTCCAAGTGGTGGAGATGGTCTTCTCGAAGGTCCAGGCCTGTCTGAATCAAGAAGATCGTCTTCTGAGTCAGAACTACTGTCATTGCTATCTTCCGAGACGTCTGGAACAATCTCCTCCAGTCTTCCTTCACCTTGAGAAGCTTCTTCCGCACTTGGGAAGACGTCTTCCGAGTAACCAGTACCAAAATCTACTTTACACACGTGATCACCCGGTTGGCTTCTGTCTTCGCCAAAGATTATGCTCGAGATGGAAGGCTCTTCCAACCCTACCGATCGGATCTTCCTAAGCTCTTCTTCTTTCTTTTGGTGTCTCAGGGATATCCGCTGCTCTCTAGAAGCGGTTCGCTGGGGTGAATTTACCCACTCAGGATCTTTACCCGTGCGTCTTCTGCTTCTTCCTCTGGTCGGAGACATCCACCAGAGTATTGAGAACAAATGTCCCTCTTCTTCTACCACTAGATCCGGCAGACCGAATGACTGAACAACCGATCACAGGTTTGGAACCTCTTCTTCTCCTGCTTCCTGTTGTACTCACTGCAGTCTTCCAAGATCGAGTCTTCCAAGAAACTCTTGAAAGCAGGGAAGCGGCTTCTTCCAACTCTCCCTGATGTATCTTATCAACTTCTGGTTGCGGTTCCTGTCTTCTAGCAAGATAGAGTCCCACAACACATTCAACTACAATCGAAGTTAGTTTGAAATGAAACTTACTACTGGCACAAAGATCCAAGAAGCTTAGAACAAAAGTTACTAAGATGAAATCCTCGGCAGCGGCGTCAAAAATGATGCTCACTATATGTAGTGATACAGGATTACTCCTTTTGCCCATTTAGTATACAAGATGTCGTTCCCACAGAGAATTTGCACAAGTAACGCTGCTCTAAGTTCTAAGATCTGTTCAAACACACAAACACACGGGTTTTGCCTAGGAATCCCGTCTTCTCACAAAACCACACGTCTTCCAGGTACGCCAAAATAAACTCTGGATCTAAATAAACCACTACTAATTAAAATATCACACAACTATTCACAGAGAATCTCGGGAAGACGATCTTCCTGCTTCCAGGTCACTTCTTCCGGTCTTCTCGATATCGTCTTCCCGAAGCGATTCTCGTCTTCTAGGGATTCAACTCGTTTTCTCACACCTCCAGAAGATTATCTTATCAAAGAAGTCGACTAGCAACGATCATTACACCTTACTCTTCCACTCACATTACAACGGGTTAGATCAATCATAGGGTGTATGCTCCTTGTAGCTTTCCCAAGCTTCTGCCTACGGAAATAGTCTTCCTGCAGCACTACAACGACATTCACCTTCACGGAAGTTCAATAGAAGTCTCGGAAGCTCACTAGAAGAAGGTAAGAAGATGGGGAAGATGAGAGAAGATGAGGAAGATGAGAAAATCCAAACAAGAGAAAAACAAGATGAAAAGAGAAAATTAAGATTCCGACAGGCTTCTAGTCCGGATCCTGACTAACAAGCCATCCCTAGTTGTAATAGTTTAGGGAGGAAGACAGCAAACGTGAATACAGTGGCACCGTCTTCTACTCGAGGATGTCGTCTTCTGTTGCGGGAAGAATGCTTCTTTCTTCTTCTCTTCGCTGCTCCGGCTACTCTGTCTTCTGAGATCCCTTACCCATAAGACCGTCCGTACGTAGATACCAAGTGCTCTACTGAACGAGCCAAGCTACACTTCCACAACTGCTGACAGTCACCGCCACTCAAGAAGAACACTTCCCATGCACAATTGGGAGCGAATTCAAGGAACCCACCATCCAGAAGACACGGATTAAGCTTCTGCACTCAAATCAACAATCTATTCTCCGAGAAGAAGTCACATTGGCATTGAGAAGCTCACTCCCTCTACTTCCTGCGTCTACTCCTCGACACACCAGTCTAGTCAACAGGACTGCACGAGGATGTCGTTCCCGGCTCCTAAACTGTCCACTACCTTTATCTACATCTTCGAACCACTGCTGGTACGAGCATGCAGACCCCTCTTGTGTATTCCAAGACTATTCGTATGTTTCCAACGACGGGTGTAGGTGTGTCAAGAACTATCTGTCATGTGTCTCTAATGTGTCTAGTCTGCCTGCACCATAGAATCGATATGGGTGTGCAGCAGCTAGCTCCATTCCTACGCTGCAATCCTACTTATGTCGCTGCCGTGAGAATCAGAGGAGGCGACCACCAGGGAGAGAGGGGCGCTGACAGGAGGTTGCCACCCCACATGCAAGCGGTTCCCCTTCCTAATTAGCCATCCACTTTGTTGCCTACGCTACTTATGCTGCCACATGGTGTCCTAACTAATTTTACATGGAAAACTGCCACCCTTAAGATAGCATGTTTGTTCCTACTAAAATGGGAGTGTGTCACTTTGATTACTAGCTACTCTGATTGCTCCGTGGCAATCTCTACCTGATCTGCTCCTATCGGAGCTACTAGCTCGGCTTCTGATGGGCTGGGAAGCCCTGCGCTTACCTCGGGTGTCACTGAGATAGCTTCCCTCTCATCGCTCTTCGCTGGCCCTGCTGTCGCTGCGGCTGCGTCTTCCTCGGCTTCGGCTTCAATCTTCTGAGGCACGGGTGCGGTACTAGGGACCATGGCGACCTCATAGGTGTCCGGGGAAGTCACTTCCTCCACGCGGAATACCTAGAAAGACGGCTCGTCTTCCGGTCTTCCGAGGCATCTTCCAGAGTCTTCTCGGCTTCCAACGCTGTCACTACCAAGTGCACAGCGAGGTCGAACTCCTCCTTCTCCATTCCGGATCCAGTAGATGGTGCTGGAGCTTGAGAAGATGCAGTTGCAAGTATCGGAAGTGAGGGAAGACCATAAAGTGTCTTCACTCCCTCTATCTGCCGATCCAAGTACCTGAACATGCTCTCCCGGCATTCCACCAACATTGCTTTGGACTCGCTGTCCCATCCTCTAGCTAAGGTAAGTAACTTCCTACCTGCGGTAAAGTTAAACTTCTTCCGAAGCGCTTCTACCGACTGTGCTAGCATCCCCTGTACATAGTTGTGGACGTATGCGCCCCAGTAGATGGGTACTCTTTTATCCTGCATTGCTTCCAGGAACTCTACGTCCTGATCTCCTAGGTACCTCGTCTTCTACGCTTTCCCCTTAAGGAAGAGATGCAGAAACAGCTTCGCCAGAAGTCGCTTCTTCGGCTCCCGATAAGATTCAATCTTCCACCCATTCCTACCCTGCCTGTCTTCCACGAAAAGACAAGTGGTGCTCCCAGGCACATGCCACGTACTCACGACCTTGGGCAAAATCTTCTTCTCAAACCAATACCCTCGGTCCTCGGAGTCTGGCTTGTGGAAAGTCCTGCGCCACCAATCTTCAGTCCAGGAAGATGGTCTTCCTCGAGCTACTCCTGCCTTCGCAGGTACACGGTTGCGAGGTGGTAACGCTGCCCACACCTCCTCCAGAAGTCCCTGGTCTGCGAGGTTCCAATCCCATAGGAAGAAATCGAGACCCAACTCCTTGAGGAAGAGTGTGGCCTCGGTCAACTCCGCTGCTGGTAACACCAACCCTCGAAGATGCATCGTCATACTTGAAGATCTATTGCACTAAGCCACAAGCACCTACTATGAGCTGAAGACTCAGTCCTTCCCAAGTGCCCACGGTCTAGCTTCTACTTCTCAGAAGACGAAACTAGTCTTCCAGAAGACAACTACTCCGTCTTCCAGGATTCTAACAGTACTTCTTAGATAGCTCTCGTCTTCCGAGCTATATCTAAACAACCTTATCTAAGCAAGGCCTCGCATGGATTACCACGAAGACAACCCACCTTGCATTACATCCTACTTCCTATCAGAAGATACAAGATTCGCGAACCATAAATTGCATGACAGGTTTAGAAGACGGTTGCGAGCTCCTGCGGTGATAGTGACCTCTCAGAAGACACCCGGGACAGTTTCCGATCCAATGTCTTTCTCAGAAGACCTCCCGAAGTCAGGCTTCCCTTCACTGGTCTCACCTGTCTTCGTCTTCCTTCGCGCAATCTATCCTCACAACAGACTCAAGACAATTGCACTCTGTTCTTCTGACTTCTCACCTCTCATACGCACGCAGAAGAAGCTTGCTGCTCGGTGGGAAGACATGACCCTCGATCATTCTCTCCAGATTCTGCCAGCAAGTCTTCTCACGACTCTCTCCTAAGTTTGGGGAGAAGAAGGAATGGCTGCTATGGGTCGGACAGAAGAGACCCAAAATGGACCCTCACGGCTTCTCGCTCATTTTGCCAGCCTTTCAATCTTCTAGTCTCTCTAGGAAGATGTGGAGTTGAGAAGCTTGGAAGACTGGGAGGCACAAGCCTAGTTCCCGACTTCCAACTTCTCGAAATAACAAAAGAACTCATCACACCACTCAGGATTCGTACCAAGCCTCTCTTAACACAAAAGCAACACAAATCCACTCTTGATACAAATTGGTTACAGTCGACTTCCGAAGACAGTCTTCCGAAGATGTTCCAATCTTCCGAAGCGTCTTCTGTTCCAGGTTTCGAGAGGAGAGGAGTAATCGGGTAGGGAAATCGATAGCTGGGATCGTCAATTTGAGGACGATGGGTAGGGAAGCTCGAATTGAACTTCGGAAGAATCAAGAAGATGTCTGACAGAAATTGGGCAGCGCTTCCGCATCCAATGTCACAATAGGAAAAAATGAGGATGGGGGTAATCGATCAGGCTGCCTGCAAACAACCAGGGAAGCGCGGGGGATACTAAACAAAGGCGAGAAGAAGTGAGAAGGGGAAAGAACGTGAGAAGAACCTCTATAGTCTTCTTCTGCTTCCCGAGTTGCCGTCGACCTTCTACGCGCTTCTGGCTCTGATCCCAGCTCCAATGCGACCCCACTGAGCTGCGTCTGTTGTCAGCTCCTGTCTACGCCTCAATCGATTGAGCCACCCACCTCCGAGTTCACTCAGGTGCTTCCAATGTCAGCTTCTGGGAGATTCTTAGGAAACGCTTTTCACTCAATATGCTTCCTGCGCTTCAGCAATTCGACCTCGCCTTCTTGCTAGCTTCTAATCGCTATGTCCTCACTCAATTTCTCCTTGCTGATTTCCTCACTCAAAGCTCACCTCGCTGATTTCGATCTTCTGAAGAGCGTGCTTGCTGCGGGAAGTTGGAATGCGCTAATGCGCTTCCTGCGCATCTTCCCCGCAGATTAGGGGTTTCGACCCTAGGTGGCTTACCCGACCTACCTACCACCTTGGTGTTACCTAGTAGGTACACCCACTCTTTTACCTGGAAACTCATGGTTAGGCCTTCGCGGTCACTGTCTTCCGGAAGATGGTTGTCTTCCATCGTCTTCCCGTCTTCCGCCGTCTTCTGTCTTCCGAAGACGCAACTGAGAAGACGTTCTTCGGAAGACGGTCGTCTTCCGAAGAAGTCAACTTCTTATTACAAAAAGCTCATAAGATCATCTTCCTTCTAAGGAAGCAGTAATCTTAAGTAACAACGCTTCTTCAGTTATACAAACAAGCTATTAATCTTAAAAATTTTAAAAATTCGTGAATCCTGTAATTTGTGGGCACCACAAATTCGTATCAAGATTGGATTGGATTAGCTTTTGTGTTAAGAGAGGCTTGGTACGAATCCTGAGTGACTTGGTGAGTTGTTTGTTGTTTCGAGAAGCTGGAAGTTGAGAACCAGGCCTGTGCCTCCCGATCTTCCGAGCTTCTCAAATCCACATCTTCCTAGAGAAACTAGAAGACTGGAAAGGCTGACAGAATGCGAGAGAAGACGTGAGGGTCCTTTACGGATTTCTTCTGTCAGACCCATAGCAGCTTATTCCTTCTTCTTCCCGAACTTAAAAGAGAGTTGTGAGAAATCTTGCTGGCAGAATCTGGAGAAAATGATCTAGGGTCATGTCTTCTCATCATGCAGCAAGCTTCTTCTGAGTGTGTATTAGAGATGAGAAGTAGGAAGAACAGAGTGTGAATGTCTTGTGTCTGTTGTGAGGTTAGATTGCGTGTCAGAAGCAGAAGACAAAGAGACCAGTGAAGGGAAGCCTGGCTGCGGGAAGTCTTCCGAGAACGTTATTGAATCAGAAGCTGTCTCGGGAGTCTTCCTGGAGGTCACTGTCCCAGCAGGAGCCCACGACCGTCTTCTGAACTTTTTGTACACTCTGCTTCTCACATATCTTGTATCTTCTGTTAATAAGTAGGATGAAATGCAAGGTGGATTGTCTTCTTAGGAATCCATGCAATGCGTTGCTTAGTTAGGATTGGTTAGATATAGCTCGGAAGACGAGAGGAACTTAGGAAGCACTGTTAGAATCCCGGAAGACGGAGTAGCTGTCTTCTGGAAGACTAGATTCGTCTTCTGATAGTGGAAGCTGGATTGTATTTGAACTAACTGAACTCGAGAAGGACTGAGCCTTCGGCTCACAGTAAGTGCATGTGGCTTAGTGTAACAGAGCTTGAAGTATGTCGATGGAAGACCGTCTTGGTGTTGCCGGTAGCAGAGTTGGCCGAGGCCAAACCCTTCATCAAGGAGTTGGATCTCGACTTTTTCCTGTGGGATTGGAACCTCGCAGACCAGGGTCTTCTGGAGGAGGTTTGGGCAGCATTGCCTCTCCACAACTGTGTACCTGCGAAGGCAGGAGTAGTTCGTGGAAGACCGTCTTCCTGGACAGTAGAATGGTGGCGTAGGGCTTTCCACAGATCAGAAGCAGAGAACCGAGGGTATGAGTTAAAGAAGAAGATCCTACCCATGATCTCGGGAAAGTGGCATGTGCCTGGGAGCACAACTTATCTCTTTCTGGAGGACAAGCAAGGAAGAAACGGATGGAAGGTCGAAGCTTACCAGGAGCCGCAGAAGCGTCTTCTGGTGAAGTTGTTCCTTCACCTCTTTCCCAAGGGGAAGGCGCAGAAGACGAGGTACCTTGGAGACCAGGACGTGGAGTTCCTAGAGGCCGTTTGGAAACGATTGCCCGTGAACTGGGGCGCGTTCTTCCACACATATGTGCAGGCAGAGCTGGTATACTTAGGTACCTCGGCAGGAGGACATCTTACTTCGTTCTTCTATTACCTGACGTGGTCAAGGAGGACCTAACAGAAGATCAGTTGGCAAGGTATGAGCCAACAGGGCAGCACGAGATAAAGGAGGAGACCTCAGGAGAAGACGACCAAGCAGCGGCCATGACTCTCACTCTAGTGCCGCAGATGAGACCAAGCACTCATCAGAAGACGCTTCTGATGATGGAAGAAGACTCCAGTGGTTCAGAAGACGTGACACCACCAAGGAAGATGGGCCTTAGGAGCGTACCTAGGAAGATCACCTCCTTCTCGATCATTCACTTTGGATCGGAGTTCGACTCACAGGAGGAGCCATTGAGTGTCCGAGCTGCGCAGAAGATCCCTTCTGCAACTACAGGATTCTTCCGAAGACTCCAGAAGACGAAGGTTGGATGGACACTTCTACTGCGATGCGAGGAAGCCCAGTGAAGAGAACCGCTTCTGCCATGGGAAGGGATCTTCCACCCTGAAAGATGAGAAGAGTAGCTTCTTCTCGCGCGTAGAAGCAGAAGGCCACAGCAGTGGAAGAGCATCCTTGCTTCTGGAAGACAAGGAAGACACCTCCGACCGGATTGTGGAGATGAACCTGTCTTCCGCGAGAAGAAGGCTGGAGGAGTTTGACCTTGCTGTCCACTTGGTAGTGACAGCATTGGAAGCCGAGAAGACCGCAGAAGAAGCCCTAGAAGACAAGGTGTCTTCTGGAAGAGAGGAAGAAGAGTTGTCTTTCCAGATGTTTCGAGTGGAGGAGGTGACTTTCCCTGACCACTACGAGGTCACCATAGCTCCCAGCGTCGAACCAGCACCTCAGAAGAGTGAGGAAGCATAAGTCGACTCAGCTTCCCAGAAGACGCTTATGTCTTCCGAAGCAGCACCAGCTGAGCCAACCACGAATGTTGAGGAGGAAGTCACCTCAATGACACCCGAGGTATTCGCAGGTCTCTCATTCTTATCAGAAGCCGAGTTAGGAGTTCATGTAGGAGCAGATCAGGAGGAGATCGCATCCGAGCAATTAGAGTAGACAACAAGCACAGAAGACAAGTTGACTTATCTAAACTTAGTAGGACCCGAAATTACTATCTTAGGAGGTGGCAGTTTACTTGTAATTTTAGAGGACTGTCCATGTAGAAGAGTAGGCAGCATAGGAGTAGCAAAGCACATGTTTAACCAAGGAATGGAGCCGACTGCATGTGGGGTGGCAACTTTCTGACAGCGCCCATCTCTCTAGTTGTAGTTGAGGATTGGAGAGGATCTCCCCTGCGCCTCCAAACCGAGGTATAAGATGGAATACAGTGTAAGATTTTGCACACATTAGACGCACTAGGCATATACATGCACACACACTCATATTCTTACGGTGCAAGAGAAGTACAAAAGCTGCACAGTGCGCACACTAAGAGAGGAAGAGGATGAGGACGCATTTCGACGAGGGAGAACCAGTCGTGATGGATGATTCTCCAAGTCAAAATACTCGGAGTAGCAAATCTTCTTCAAAAACCAAAGAACGGTGGAAGAAATTGGGAAATACTGATTTCACAATTTCGATGGAGCAATCAAAATACAATGTGGTGGAAGACGTGGGTAAGCAATGAGCAAACATTACTGTGGGACAGTTGATTGCTCTGAATCCTTCGGTGAGGAAAGAACTTCGTAGCGGTCTAAGCTCCCGACAAGGTCGGAAGAAGAAGGTAAATCCTTCTACTGTCGGTGTGAGTGCTTTAGATGCTAGTGAAGGAGAGGTGTGCAACAAGGCATCAAAAGTAGAGGCTCGTATCAATGGGAGAGATGTCTCGGATGTTCTTGTCGATGGAGGATCGGCAGTAAATGCCATCTCAGAACGACTCATGAGGAAGTTGGATCTAGTACCAACTCGTCCTTCTAGTATCACGGTGGGCATGGCTAACAGACAGCGAGTTAGACCATTGGGAGTGCTGGAAAGAGTTTGTGTGTCAGTAATGGGAGTGCAAGTAAACATGACATTTCAAATCTTGAAAGAGTCAAGTTATGAAATGTTACTCGGAAGACCTTGGCTTCGAGCAGTACATGCAACGGATAACTGGCACAAAGGTTATTTACGCATCGGACCGAATCACCACCGAATCAAAGTTCCATTGCTCGGAGATCAAGTTGGGACGTCGGAATCGGATCGACCCACATCGGACTACTGGGAGTCAGAAGTTGTCGATACTACTTCTGATGTAGGTATCAATTCTTCAGATTCAGAATCTGAAAATACATCGTCAGAAGAGGAGAGAGAAGAACGAAATGTGGGTGTGAACATAGTGGATCTTTTTCCTTCTCCGGAAGTGCAAAGAGATCGAGACAAAGAACCGTTGACTCCCGAGGAGGTAGAGAGAAGAATTGCCACCTTATGTTATGGATCGAAGGTTACTAAAGAGGAGAAGAGTTGTTTCGAAAAGATCTTTCGCAAATACATTCATGTATTTGCATTTAGTTACAAGGATCTGAGGGAGGTCACACTGGAGCAACATCGTATCGAGTTAGAGAAGGAAGTCAAACCGGTGCGACAGAAGCAACGAAGAGTGAGTCCTCCAATTGCGGATCTGGTGAAAGAAGAGATCGAGAAGCTGCACACTGCCGGGTTCATTTACGAGGTGGAGCATTCTGAATGGGTATCACCCATTGTGATCGTAAAGAAGAAAAATGGCAAATTGAGGGTGTGTGTTGATTACAAGAAGCTCAATGCGGTCACAAAGAAGGATTATTATCCTCTACCTTTCATTGACGAGATCTTGGAAGAAGTGGCGGGAAACGAATGGTACAGCTTTGGAGATGGTTATAGCGGATATAACCAGATCAAAATTGCACCAGAACATCAACACCTGATCACTTTCACTACTCCGTGGGGTACGTTTGCATTTCGAGTCATGCCATTTGGTCTGTGTAATGCTCCTGCGACGTTCCAAAGGTTTATGAACAATGTGTTCGAACCTTTCTTAGGAAAGTTTGTGAGAGATTTTATAGATGACTTTTGTGTTTACGGGAGTAAGGAGAAGCATTTTGGGCACCTTGTGAAGGTCTTAGAATGTTTAGATGTAGCAAATGCATCTCTCAATCCGGAGAAATGTATTTTTGGGTGTGAGGAAGGGTTACTCTTGGGTCATATCATATCCAAGGACGGCATTGCCGTTGATCCAGAGAAGGTGCAGAAGATCTTAGAGCTCCCTTTTCCTAGTACTCTCACTAAGCTACGACAGTTTTTAGGTATGGTGGGGTATTATCGAAGGTTTATACTCTCGTTCTCACATAAAGCATATGCTTTGACAGCATATCTGAAGAAGGGAGTAGATTACGTGTTGATTTTAGGAGATGAAGAAGCTCTAGCCGCCTTTGAGGAACTGAAGAAAGCTCTTACTTCAGCTCCGATCTTGGTTAAGCCCGATTGGAATAAACAGTTTATTCTATATACGGATGCTTCAAATATAGCAGTAGGATGCACTTTAAGTCAGTATGATGTTGAAGGTAGAGATCATCCTATCGCATATGCTAGTCGGCAAATGATCAAGGCAGAGAGAAATTATTCTGTGACAGAGAGAGAAGGATTAGCAGTGATCTATGCTTTGAGAAAATTTCGACATTATCTCATAGGAGGCAAGTTCACTATCGTTACAGATCATAAGGCATTGAAGTACATCTTCAATAAACCTATGGTCGAAGGACGATTAGCGAGGTGGAAGCTCTTATTGTCAGAGTACGACTATGAGATCTGCGATCGACCAGGGAAGAAACACGCGAATGCAGATTTGCTATCTAGAGCTTACGATGGCGATGGAGAGGAGCCGGTGGATGACACCTTTCCTGACGAAGATTTGATGGTCTTGAGCAACTCTATTATCCCAATAGAATATCAAGAAATTTGGGATTTTGTTACGGAAGGTGTCTATCCAGATGGGATGCGGACCAGAGAGAAGAAGGCATTGGTGAAACGAAGTCAACCTTACTCGGTGGTGGAAGGTGTGTTATTCCGTGAAGGAGTTGATGGGGTCCTGAGAAGAGCTGCGAGCAAGGAGGAGTCTCTACGACTCATGGAAGAATTCCATGACGGTCCAGTATGTGGAGGACATTTCGCAGGCAAGTTGACGGCTCATAAGATACTCGACGCGGGATATCACTGGAGGGGGATGTTTAGAGATTGCTTGACGTATTGTAAAACCTGTGATGTTTGTCAAGCTTTCGCTATCAAATCTAGTGTTTCCACTCCTCTTAGATCTATTCCGGTTCTTGGACCTTTCGAGAAATGGGGAATAGATTTTGTTGGGCCTTTGAATCGCACCCCTCGCAACAATAAGTATATTGTTGTAGCCACGGATTATCTTACGAAGTGGGTAGAAGCTAGACCTCTTGTAACTATTGGAGAAGTTGAGGTGGGTAGATTTCTGTACGAACGGATCATTACTAGGTTTGGATGTCCTCTGGAGTTAGTTTCTGATAGGGGTCGAGAATTTGTGAGTGGTATGACTACTGCTATGTGCACCCACTTCTCCATTTCTCAGAGGGTTACTACTTCATATAAACCTAGTTCAAACGGTTTGGTAGAGAGGACAAACTTTACCTTGTGTCAAATGTTAGCAAAGGATGCTGACATGGAAGGGGCCAAACACAACTGGGACAAGCGTCTTCATGCGGTTCTATGGGAGTATCGTACAACAGTGAAGACGTCTACGCGATATTCACCTTTCAAGATGGTGTATGGGTTGGAATCAAGATTACCAATCCAGTTCGACCTAACCACCTTTCAGACCTTGCAAGCTGGACTGAAGAGAAAGGGTGGTCCAATAGCTGAGAAAGAGAGGGGAGAAACCTTGTTGGAGCTGGAGGAGAATAGAGACGACGCAGCTCAACGAATTGAGATGGCTCAGCTACAACAGAAGAAGAGCTATGACAAGCGCTTGGCGAAGAACAAAACGAAGTTACAGCCATTTCAAGAGGGTGAGTGGGTGATGTTATGGGATGCTATTAGGCACAAGCGAGTTCAAAAGAAATTCTTACGTCGATATTTTGGACCTTTCATCATCTCCAAAGTGTGGAGTAATGGCACCTACGATCTTCAAGAAAGGAGTGGTACATTCTTCGACCGAGTGAACCACGACAAGCTAAAGAAGTCCATCAACGTGATACTTCACTCCGAGGACGGAGTGAAAATTAAGTCTGGGGGTAAATGTCACACCACAAGTATCCCATTATTTGTGTGTATGCTTATATACATTTCATTAGGTATGACTATCTTAAAGGTTACTCTAGTTTGAAGATCTAAATTTAGAGTGATCAAAAGTAGTCATAACTAGCTGAGATAGTTATAACTAAGTTGAGGAAACTATTAGAGGTTCCACTATGGCACTATATGACAAGTGCTTTCCAAAAGTATGTGACTTTGTTGACCATCGCTGATTGGATGCATGATGAAAAGTCATGCACAAAGATCTAAAGATGCTCTTCAAAAGACGTATTAGTGTGTTGTCGTCTTTCGACTGGATAGCGTGGAAAGTTAACACTTTACAAAAGCTAAAGTAGGAGAATCTCTTACTTTAGTAAAGTTGAACAAGTAATGTGTGTGCTATTCTTAAGTCTTAGTAGCCTTTAGAAGTTTTACTATTTTGGATTGCGCACTTACCATGAGGTAACGTAACTTAGTGAAAGTTACCACGGTAAGAAGTTGTAGAGTATATAAGGAGGAGTTGAGAAGGTGGAAGACACTCTCATTTTCCTGTCTATAAGTAAAGTGAGCATTGGAGACCTTGGGAGTCCTTGAATACTATGTGATGCAATGTGGAAGGCGGGGTTAGAACTTGTTTGCAGGAACGCTATTAGAGGGACCGATGTGACCATACGGGTCAGAGTGTTGAGTGAAGTGAGCATGGGTATGATAGAATCTTTGTAATTAAGGTGCACTAGTAATCCTAGTCATCTGAGGTACCCCTGGGTGAGAGACAGGCCGGCTTACAGAACCTGTTATGCACTTGATGTTTCACGAATCTTGTATCTTCTGATAGGAAGTAGGATGTAATGCAAGGTGGGTTGTCTTCGTGGTAATCCATGCGAGGCCTTGCTTAGATAAGATTGTTTAGATATAGCTCGGAAGACGAGAGCTATCTAGGAAGTACTGTTAGAATCCCGGAAGACGTAGTAGCTGTCTTTTGGAAGACTAGTTTCGTCTTCTGAGAAGTAGAAGCTAGACTGTGGGCACTTGGGAAGGACTGAGCCTTCAGCTCATAGTAAGTGCTTGTGGCTTAGTGCAACAGATCTTCCAGCATGACGATGCATCCGCGAGGCTTGGTGTTACCAGCGGCAGAATTGACCGAGGCCACTCCTTTTCTCAAGGAGTTGGGTCTCGACTTCTTCATGTGGGACTGGAACCTCGCAGATCAAGGACTTCTGGAGGAGGTGTGGGCAGCGTTGCCACCGCGTAACCGTGTACCTGCGAAGGCAGGAGTAGCTCGAGGAAGACCGTCTTCCTGGACTGAAGACTGGTGGCGCAGGGCTTTTCACAGGCCTGAATCCGAGAACCGAGGATATTGGTACGAGAAGAAGATCTTGCCTAGGATCGTGAGTTCGTGGCATGTGCCTGGGAGCACCACCTGCCTTTTTATGGAAGACAGGCAAGGGAGGAACGGTTGGAAGATAGAATCTTACCGGGAGCCGAAGAAGCGACTTCTGGCGAAGTTGTTTCTGCATCTCTTTCCCAAGAGGAAAGCGCAGAAGACAAAGTACTTAGGAGATCAGGACGTGGAGTTCCTGGAATCAGTGTGGGATGACAGAGTGCCTATCTACTGGGGCGCGTACATCCACAACTACGTACAGACGGAGCTAGCAGACTTGGGTACCCCGACGGGAGGACACTTGACGCCCTTCCTCTGCTACTTGTATGTAGCCATGAGGGATCTTAGGGAAGATCAGCTGGCAGGGTATGGGCCAACGGAGCGATAGGAGGTGAAGGAGGAGACCTCGGAAGACGATGACCGAGAAGCAGCAGCAACGCCCCCTCCCACTCTGATGCCACAACTGAGGCCCGGCTCTCACCAGAAGACGCTTCTGGTGAGGGAAGACGAGTCTAGTGGGTCGGAAGACGCCACGCCACTGAGGAAGATGAGTCCCAAAAGTGTACCGAGGACACCCATCTCTCTCATTCATTCAGGATCTGAGTCCGACTCAGAAGAAGACCTGCTGAGTACCCGATCAGAGCAGAAAACCGCTTCTGCAATGCATGGGAGTCTTCCGAAGACTCCAGAAGACGAAGGATGGATGGGTGCTCCTGCTGCGATGCGAGGAAGCGCAAAGAAGAGAGCCGCTCCTGCCATGAGGAGTCTTCCACCCCGGAAGATGAGAAGAGTAGCTTCTTCTCGTGCGCAGAAGATGAAGGCTATTGTGGTGGAAGAGGCTTCCTTGTCTCTCGAAGACGAAGTCGACATCGCGGAGCGAGTGGTGGAGATGAACTTGTCTTCCGCAGGAAGACGACTGGAGGAGTTCAGTGCCTACTTCCAGAAGGAGATCCAGCCAGCTATGGAGTTGTTGGAGAAGAAGGCGAAGGCACAGGAGAGGCCCTTACAACCTGGATTCGGCCTGTGCACCTTGCTGCGACAGGGAGAAGACCAGAAGAAGACGGAGTCGCTGGAAGCTAGTCTCCGCACCACTGAGAAGCTTGCAGCCGGGTACAAGGTGGAAGCAGTCGCTTCTGCCAAGGAGCTGGTGCAGCTTCGGAAGAGCAACCAGGAGTTGCAGGCGCGGGTACAGCAGCGTAATCAAGAAGTCCCCCGAGTGCGGGAGAAGATCACCGCCCTCGCAGAAGAGCAGACCATATGGAAGATGCAGCGAGAAGCCGCAGAAGCACGAGCTGCAGTTGAGAAGACGCAGAGAGAAGCAGCAGAGGCCCGTGTAGAAGATGCTAACACAGTCGGTGGAAGCGCTTCGGAAGAAGTTCAACTACACCGCGGGTAGGAAGTTACTTACCTTAGCTAGAGGATGGGACAACGAGTCCAAAGCAATGTTGGTGGAATGCCGGGAGAGCATGTTCAGGTACTTGGATCGACAGATAGAAGAAGTGAAGACACTTTATGGTCTTCCCTCGCTTCCGACACCTGCAACCGCATCTTCCCATGCTCCAGTACCATCGACTGGATCCGGAATGGAGAAGGAGGTGTTCGACCTCGCTGTGCACTTGGTGGTGACAGCGTTGGAAGCCGAGAAGACTCCAGAAGACGCTCCGGAAGACAAGATGTCTTCTGGAAGACAGGAAGACGAGCCGTCTTCTCAGGTATTCCGCGTGGAGGAAGCGACTTCCCCGGATCCCTATGAGGTCCCCATGGTCCCTAGTCCCGCACCCGTGCCTCAGAAGACGGAAGAAGCACCGGTCGACTCCGCTTCTCAGAAGACGCTTCTGTCTTCCGAAGCAGAAGCCGAAGCCGAGGAAGACGCAGCAGCAGCGACAGCAGAGCCAGCCAAGGACGATGAGGAGGAAGCCACCTCAGTGACACCCGAGGTAACTGCAAGGCTTTCTAGCTTATCAGAAGCCGCGTTAGGAGCTCCGATAGGAGTAGATCAGGTAGAGATTGCCTCCGTGCAATCTGAGTTGTTAGTAACTCCATTTACAATTCCAAATATAGTAGAATCGAACATGCTATCTTAAGGGTGGCAGTTTTTCCATGTAATATTAGTTAGGATACCATGTGGCAGCATAGGTAGCGTAGGAAGGACAAGGTGGATGGCCAATTCGCGCCGGGGAACCGCTTGCATGTGAGGTAGCAACCTCCTGTCAGCGCCTCTCTCTCCCTGGTGGTCGTCTCCCCTGGTTCTCATGGCAGCGACATAAGTAGGATCGCAGAGTAGGAGATAGAGTTCTGCCAGTTCTGCCAGTTCTAAAACGTTCAGTAGTCGATTCAATGATGCAGGCAGACTAGACACATTAGAGAGAAGACACCTGATGGATAGTTCTTCGCACTACACCCGTTGTTGGAAACATACGAATAGTCTTGGAATACACAGGAGGGGTCTGCATACTCGTACCAGCAGTGGTTCGAAGATGTAGATAGAAGTAGTGGACAGTCTAGGAACAGAGAACGGCATCCTCGTGCAGTCTTGTTAGCTAGACTGGTGTGTCGAGGAGTAGACGCAGGAAGTAGAGGGAGTGAGCTTCCCAATGCCATTGTGACTTCTTCTCGGGGAATAGATTGTGGATTTGAGTGCAGAAGCTTTGTTCATGTCTTCTAGATGTTGGGTTCCTTGAATTCGCTCCCAATTGTGCATGAGAAGTGTTCTTCTTGAGTGGCGGTGACTGTCAGCAGTTGTGGAAGTGTAGCTTGACTCGTTCAGTAGAGCACTTGGGATCTACGTACGAACGGTCTTATGGGTAAGAGATCCTAGAAGACAGAGTAGTCAGAGCAGCGAAGTGAAGAAGAAAGAAGCCTTCTTCCCGCAACAGAAGACGACATCCTCGAGTAGAAGACGGTGCAACAGTACTCTCGTTTGTTGTCTTCCTCCCCAAACTATTACAAGCAGAGATGGCTTGTTAGTCAGGATCCGGACTAGAAGCCTGTCGGAATCTTAATTTACTCTTTTCATCTTGTTTTCTCTTGTTTGGATTTTCTTATCTTCCCCATCTTCTCCCATCTTCCCCATCTTATTACCTTCTTCTAGTGAGCTTCCGAGACTTCTATTGAGCTTCCGTGAAGGTGAATGTCGTTGTAGTGCTGCAGGAAGACTATTTCCGTAGGCAGAAGCCTGGGAAGGCTACAGGGGGCATACACCCTGTGATTAATCTAACCCGTTGGAATGTGAGTGTGAGAATAAGGTGTAACGACCGTTGCTGGTCGACTTTTGCGAAGCAGGACAGCCTTCTGGAGGTGTGAGAAGACGAGCTGAACCCCCAGAAGACGAGAATCGCTTCGGGAAGACGGTATCGAGAAGACCGGAAGAAGCAACCTGGAAGCAGGAAGATCGTCTTCCCGAGCTTCTCTGTGAATAGTTGTGTGATATTTTAGTCAGTAGTTGTTTGTTTAGATCCAGAGCACCATTTGGCGTGTTTGGAAGACGTGTGGTTTTGTGTGGTTTTGTGAGAAGACGGGCGTTTTAGGCAAAACCCTTGTGTTTGTGTGTTTGAACAGATCCTAGAACTTAGAGCAGCGATTACTTACGTAAATCCTCTGTGGGAACGATATCTTGTACACTAAATGGACAAAAAGAGTAATCATGCGTCACTACAAAATCCCGTCTTCTCACAAAACACACGGCTTCCAACCTTTCAGAAGGTGCTATGGACCTAAAGAAACAACTACTACCTAAAATATCACACAGTTATCTACAGAGAAGCTCGGGAAGACGCTTCCTGCTTCAAGGTCACTTCTTCCGGTCTTCTCAGCACAGTCTTCCCGAAGCAATTCTCGGCTTCTGGGGGTTCAACTCGGCTTCTCACACCTCCAGAAGACTGCTCCTGCTTCGTAGAAGTCGAACTAGCAACGTCTGTCATACATTGCTCTTCCAAGTCCAACGGGTTAGATCAATCACAGGGTGTATGCCCCCTGTAGCCTTCCCAGGCTTCTGCCTACAAAACCGGTCTTCCTGCAACACTACAACGACATTCACCTTCACGGAAGCTCAATAGAAGTCTCGGAAGCTCACTAGAAGAAGATAAGAAGATGGGAAGATGAGGGAAGATGGGGAAGATGGGACAATCCAAACAAGAGAAAACAAGATAAGAATGAGAAATTAAGACTCCGACAGGCTTCTAGTCCGGATCCTGACTAACAAGCCATCCCTGCTTGTAATAGTTTGGGGAGGAAGACCACAAACTCGCTTACAGTTACACAGTCTTCTACTTGAGGATGTCGTCTTCTGCTGTGAGAAGAAGTCTTCTTCCTTCTTCTCTCGCTGCTCCGACTACTCTTTCTTCTGGGATCACTTACCCCTAGGACCGTCCGTACGTGGATCCGAAGTGCTCCACTGGATGAGCCAAGCTGCAAATCTGCACAACTGCTGACAGTCACCGCCACTCAAGAAGAATGCTTCCCATGCACAATTGGGAGGGAATTCGAGGAAACCCACTGCCCAGAAGATAGAGACAAAGCTTCTGCACTCAAATATGAAATCAATTTTTCAAGAAGAAGGCACATTGGTGTCGGGAAGCTCACTCCCTCTACTTCCTGCTCCTACTCCTCGACACACCAGTTTAGACAGCAGGATTACACGAGGATGCCGCTCTCTACCCCTAAACTGTCCACTACCTCTATCTACATCTTCGAACCACTGCAGGCAATGAGAGAATGCAAACCCTTTTCTTGTGTAATCCAAATCTATTCGTATGTCTCTAACATTAGGTGATGTCTACCACTGCTATCTACATCTTTCAATCCACCGCAGAGAGCAGAAGTGCAGACCCCTCCTGTGTAATCCAAATATATTCGTATGTCTCATTTGTGTGTGTGTGACGTGTGTGTCAAATCTTACTCCATGTCCTACTTTATATTCCTGCATAGTTCCCCTCCAATCCTCACTCGCAGCCAAGAGAAATGAGACGCTGTCAGAAGGCCACCATCTCACATGCAGTCGGCCCCTGCTGGGAAGACACTACTCTTCTCATCTTCCGGGGTGGAAGATCTCTTTCATCCCGGAAGATGTCAATCCATACTTCGGCTTCTGGAGTCTTCGGAAGACTCCATGTAGTTGCAGGAGCTATCTTTTGTGCGATCCTGGTGCTTAACGTCTCCTCATGAGAATCTGATTCTGATCCAGAATGAATGATCGAGAAAGAGACGCTCTTCCTATACACACTCCTAGGCCCCATCTTCCTCGGCGGTGATGCGTCTTTTGTACCGCTGGAGTCATCTTCTCGCATCAGAAGCGTCTTCTGATGAGTGCTTGATCTCGTCTGAGGCACTAAAGTGGGAGGGAGTCACGACCACTGCTTGATCTTCCTCTCCCGTTGACCCATACCGCGCCAACAGATCTTCTGTCAGACCCCCCTTGGACACGTACTGTGACCCTCAAGCGTGCTACCGGTCCTGTCTCTCACCCAGGGTAAACCTCTGATGGCCTTTGGTGAGGCGCATCATAGAACTAGGAGGCCTCTGCTAAATCCAACTCTCGACATTCTCATATCTCTTTCTCACTGGGAACGAGAACTCTCATGAAGACGCAGAGATGAAAAACACACCCTTTATAGATATGGCCTAACGGCTTCCAAATACAAAGCAAAGGGAGGATGAGAGATCACTCCACAACCCCTCTATTTATACTACTGCAGATTTACCATGGTAACTACTTGTAAATCTGATTTACTGCAATTTACCGAGACCAAGTCAAAGATAAAAGTCCTAAGTCAAGAGTAGATTTCTCCTCTTTTGACTCTACTCTAAGAATTAGGATTCTTCTAGAAGCATAAAGGAATCTTTGAAAGGAATCTCGGATTGCTCCTTACAAGACAAAATACTAACACATAATTGAGCCAAAAAGGTCAACAACCCTCTTGATTGTTTGACCTTTAAGTCTCTACAACCAATAAAAATCAGTCACGCATAAGACAAGAGTGTATTATTCACATCCTTGTCATTTTATGCACAACCAAACAAAATAGTAGTTCTCACACTTTAGAATATTCTAATATTCTGTCCTCAAATACCTCCAACTCTAACTATGACTACTCTTAGTTATCTATCACTAACTTAGAGTATGGTCTAGCCTTGGGACTTATTTAGAAGACTCACCACACATAGTTATAACTTATCACATATTCACTACTATGCAACCCCTGGTGTTACATTTACCCCCGGACTAAGTTTTCACTCCGTCCTCGGAGTGAACGGTGACTTTCCTTTGAAGGAAGAGCTTGAGCTTGTCGTGATTCACCCGGTCAAACCTCCGTCCTCCTAGCTCTTTCAAGTCGTATGTGAAATTACTCCATACCTTCTCGACAATGAAAGGACCAAAGTAACGTGGAAGGAACTTCTTCCTAGCTCTCTTATACCTAATGGCATCAAAAAGCATTACCATATCTCCTTCCTTGAACGGCTTCACTTCTCTCTTACCGAGACGCTTGTCGTATATATTTCTTCTGACGTTCTTGCGCCTTCTCCATCTGAATCATTGCCACCACTCGTGCTTCCTCCAACTCCAATAGTTGCTCCCTTCTAGACTTCTCAGCTGCTGCTCCAATCGACCTCTTTAACCTCTTGTGGACAGTTTGAAAGGTAGGTAAATCAAACTGTATGGGCAACTTCGATTCCACACCGTAAACAAGATGAAAAGGAGTGTACCCCGTCGAAGTCTTCGTAGTAGTCCTATACTCCCACAAGATTGCATGTAACCTCTTATCCCAGTTGTGCTTCGCGTCCTCCATATCAGCATCCTTGGCCAGCATCGCACACAAGGTATGATTGGTCTTCTCAGCTAACCCGTTAGCGTTCAGTTTGTAAGAAGTCGTCACTCGCGGCTTGATGGAGAAATGTTCCAACATAGCGGTTGTGATGCTTCCCACAAATTCACCACCCCTATCAGAAACCAACTCAAGAGGGCATCCAAACCTAGTAATGATCCGTTCCCATAAGAAACGACCAACCTCTTCCTCACTTGTGGCTTTAAGGGGTCTGGCTTCCACCCACTTGGTCAGATAGTCGGTTGCAATCACGATGTATCTGTTGCCACGAGGAGTTTTGTTTAAAGGGCCGACATGATCAATTCCCCACTTCTCAAACGGACCTAACACAGGAACTGATCTCAAGGGAGGAGTGCTAGTAGACTTCTTGGCAAAGGCTTGGCACACATCGCAAGTTCTGCAATACTCCAGACAGTCCTTGAAAATACCCTTCCAATGATATCCAGCGTCTAAGATTTTGAAAGCCGTCACCTTACCAGCAAAGTGACCACCACATACAGGTCCATCGTGGAACTCCAGCATCAACCTTGCAGCTTCCTCCTTGCCCACAGCTCGTCGTAGCAGTCCATCAGCACCTTGATGAAAAAGAACTCCTTCAACAATGGTGTATGGCTTACACCTTCTCATTAGAGCATTCTTCTCTCTCGCTCGCATACCTTCAGGAAATGATCCATCAGAAAGGAAATTCCACACCTCCTTGTACTCTTCCGGCACCTCGCTGCTCAACGTGATGGTCATCAAGTCTTCATCCGGAAAAGTATCATCTAATGGTTCTTCCCCCAATTCATCGTAAGCTCTAGACAACAAATCTGCGTTGGCATGCTTCCTCCCCGGTCTATCCTCAATGACGTAATCATATTCTGCCATGAGGATCTTCCATCGAGCTATCCTTCCCTCCGCGTTGGGCTTATTGAAGATGTACTTCAAAGCTTTGTGATCAGTCACTATAGAAAATTTTCCTCCTAACAAATAGTGCCGAAACTTCTTCAAAGCAAAGATTACGGCCAACCCTTCTCTCTCTGTCACAGAATAGTTCTTCTCAGCCTGCACCATCTGTCGACTAGCATAAGCTATTGGATGGTCGTGTCCATTCTCATCTAACTGACTCAAGGTACATCCAATCGCAACATTGGATGCATCAGTATAAACGATGAATGACTTACTCCAGTCAAGTTTGGCGAGGATTGGGGCTATCACCAATGCCTTCTTCAACTCTTCAAACGCCTCCTTAGCCTTCTGATCCTGAAGTATCAGCTCGAAGACTACACCCTTCTTCATGTAGTTGGTCAACGATTGAGCTTTATTGGAAAAGGATGAAATGAATCTACGATAATATCCCACCATCCCAAGAAATTGTCTCAACTTGGTCAAGCTAGTAGGGAATGGTAGTTTGACTATCTTCTTCACCTTGTCTGGATCCACTCCTATTCCATTTTTGGAGACGATGTGTCCCAACAGCAAACCCTCCTCGCATCCAAAAATGCACTTTTCTGGATTCAGAGATGCATTAGCTTGCTCCAATCGCTCTAATACTTTGATCAGATGATCAAAGTGATCCTCCTTCCGCCCATACACACAAAAGTCATCAATGAAGTCTCTAACAAACTTCCCAAGAAACGGTTCGAACACTTTGTTCATGAACCGTTGAAAAGTAGCTGGAGCATTACATAATCCGAACGGCATCACGCGAAACGCAAATGTACCCCATGGAGTAGTGAAGGTCGTTAAGTGTTGATGCTCAGGGACTATATGGATCTGGTTATATCCACTATAACCGTCTCCAAAACTGTACCATTCGTGACCTGCGACTTCCAAGATCTCATCGATGAATGGCAACGGGTAGTAATCCTTTTTCGTGACCGCATTCAACTTCTTGTAATCCACACATACGCGAAGCTTACCGTTCTTCTTCTTCACGATCACGATGGGCGATACCCATTCTGAATTCTCCACTTCGTAAATGAACCCAGCTTCCTTCAGTTTATCAATCTCTTCTTTGACGATCACTGCTGTTGGCGGGCTGATCCTCCGTTGCTTTTGTCGAACAGGTCTCGCGTCCTCCTCCACGTCGATCCGGTGCGTCTCCAATGTCACCTCCTTCAGATCTTTATAGCTGAAAGCAAACACGTGGATGTACTTCCTGAATATCTCCAAGAATCTTCTCTTCTCTTCCGAAGTCACCTTGGGACCAAACTTGATGGTTGCTAGTCTTCGCTCTAGCTCCTCTCCACTTAATTTTGTTTTGTCCGGGTCCTTCTCAACAGATGGACGAGGGAGCAAATCAATAGCTCCAATATGAGGCGTGATACAATCCATATCAAACTCTTCATCTTCTGACGTCTCCTCATCAGAAGAACCACCTGTATCTACTCCGGAGACACTTCCACTGTCTTCGGTTTTTGACTCCCAATAGTCGCTGGTCGGTCTATCAGAATCAGAAGTTACACAGCCACCACTTGAGAGAGGCACCTTCACTCGATGGTCGCTAGGTCCTATCCTCAAGTAACCTTTGTGCCATCTATCAGTTGTACGAACGGCTCTCAACCAAGGTCTTCCAAGGAGCAAGTCATAGCTGGAATCTTTCAAAATTTGAAAAGACATCAAGGTTTGTACCCCCATAACCGACACCACTACTTTCTCTAGGACTCCGAGAGGTCTCACCCTTTGCTTGTTTGCCATACCAACAATGATGCTCGCCGGTCTCGTGGGTTTCATCCCCAACCGCTTCATCAAACGTTCAGATATCGCATTCACAGCAGAACCTCCGTCCACCAACACATCAGGTACAAAGTGTCCATTCAAACGAACCTCGATCTTGGATGCTTTAGTGCATATCTCAGAGGCCTGAGCATCCACTACACCAACTCCCACACTTGAGACGTTGATCTTGCCCTTAGATTTCTTCTTCTTGGTTCTTCGCGAGCTCAATCCGCCTCGAAGCTCTCTCCTCAAGCTTGGGTTGAGTGCGATCAATTGACTGTTATGTTGGCTTTTTGCGTGCCAACATCCTCCACTACGTCATATCTAGGTTGAGCAGCTGAAATGGTGAAATCCTCCATTCCCAGCTTCTTCCTAGGCTCCTTCTGAGAAGAAGACATAGTGCTGGAACGAGTGCTCCTACTTTGAGAATCCCCAATGATCATAGGTTCCTCTGAAAACCTCGTCCTCTTCCTCTCGTGAGCTAAGAGTTCCACTTGAGAGTAAGAGCATTCTCCTCTCTCATAAACGTTTGGCACCTTCACCGCATCGATTGTGGCAACTCCTTTATCTTTGTTTTGTGGCGGGACTCCTCCGCCCATATTTCCTCTTGTACCCTCATTGTTCCGTCCTCCATTTTGGATGGAGTGTGGGCAATTCCTTTGAAAATGAGGACCACCACATCCGTAGCACGAGATACCACCGAATTCATTTTGAGGCCCTCGATTGAAATTTCCTCCATAACCTCGTTGGCCTCCTCCTCCTCCTTGGTTCCTCCGCTCTTTCAACTGCACTACATTGATCTTCAGATCCGCCAAGGTTTCTGTTATCTGTCTTAGCTCATCTTGAAGATTAGGCGTCGGAGGGTTGACAGCAACCACAGCAGGTGTGTTAACCACAGCAGAGGTGTTAACCACAGCAGGCGTCGGGATTCTTTGAGCAGCTCTACCACCGAGTGTATTCCCTGCAACACTTGCCGCCTTTACTTCTCCTAGAAGAACGTCATCATCTTCCAAACTCTCTTCCATTCGAATTGCAATTTCAATCGCCTTCGCCTTAGTGGTGGGCTTGTCGTACTTCACCTGAGTTCTGATTTGAGGCCTCAGACCTGCCACAAAGTTCTTGGTAAGCATGGCCACAATTCCCACCATTGTAGCCTCCACATTATCACCGCTCTTCTTCAATATAGTCTTGAAACGAGCCTCCAACTTCTCGGTCCTTTCCGCGTAAACCCTCACCTTCTCAGCATCTCCTTGCTTCAAGAAGGTCACCTCGGTCATGAGCTTCTCATAGCTCTCATCCGGCAGAAAGTTCTCAATTAGAGCCTCCGTCAAGCTTTCCCATGTATCCATCTCAGTCTTGTTCCTTCTGTATTCCTCATACCAAGTCAATGCGGTATCCTCTAGGAAATCAGGCAATAGTGATGCCCACTCTTCCTTCTTCCTCTCATGGTTTCCTATGCATGCTCGCTTGAAATCTCGCACAAAGGTTTCTACATCCTCACCATCCTTTCCATAGAAAACCGGAAGCTTCCCCATCTTAAATTCCTGATGTCTTCTCCTCTCCTCAACACGATATCTCTCTTCGTTTTCTAATATAGGATGAACATTACTAACTCCATGCGAGCATAATCAACCATCGGTAGCAAGAAAGGAAAGGGTTCCACCATAATCGCTTGCGCTATCTCCTCACCGAACGTATGCATGAGTCGCATCCTCATTGTCACCTTCTCCACCATCTGGATTACCATCTCCATCATGCGTTAGCTGAATTTTCGTCTGAAGATGGCAGCTTCTCCGTTTCAACTCCTTGCTCCTCTCTCAATCTTCTAGACGTAGATGCCAACAGGGCAATCACGTCTCCACACTCGTGCTCCTTTGGCAAACCTTCAATTCCACAGTTTGAGCAGATGTTTTCGTCTTTAAAAACACGCGAAGGAGACGATGGACCAACTCGGAGACCTAGATCGATAGAACTCCTTCCTTCACGAGGGTTTTCTCTCTTGAATCTCACGGGACAACTTGCTGCATAGTGACCCAACCCTCTACAAAAGTAGCACCACGGTTCTGCCCTCAACTTCTTCTTGGAAGAGTCTTGCTTGTTTCTCTCTGTTCTCTCTTCAAATTCGACCTTTAACTCTCTAGAACGTTCGTCCACACCCACTATGACATCAAGATTTTGAGGAAGGTTCCTAAGCCTCACTACCCACTCTTTCTGACCCTCCATGATCTTGACTTAAATTCGACCCCATGCAGATTTTGATCGATTGGACTATCAGCTGAACTTCTGACAGCGATATCTTGAGCTCTGTAGCTCCAAAACTAGTGATCTTTGGATCAATAGATAGATCAGGAGCTTCTCCAGTCTGTCGTGAAGTTTCAAGGACGTCCGAGAAATACAGAGAAAATGACGGTGACTGTAAACTCGATCAGAAAGCGAATCGTCTACACCTTCGGACTCTTAGTCTCTCCTTCTTTTAGTCTCAACGATAAGGACTATCACTCAAAGAACCTGATAAGAGTGATCTGATCCTCTACCCTCATGAACATATAAGATTATATGAACCACTCTACTCTCAGATTTAAACTCTAACACTCGACACGTTCTCTTCAGCTGATTCTAACATCCTATGTGTACAGAATGTATAAGATGACCTCAAATGCATCGTAGATGACAACCGGATACACGAATGGCTCTAAGGTCTCTAGCATGGCAGTAGCTCTAGCCTCTCCAAGAGTTCTCTCGATATGCTCTCTCATAACGTCCTTCTGTCTGATGTAAAACTGCACACGAAACATATCTCTCAAGCCTCCTAGTGAGGTCCCGGCAACGGAACCAAAAATGTGACCCTCAAGCGTGCTACCGGTCCTGTCTCTCACCCAGGGTAAACCTCTGATGGCCTTTGGTGAGGCGCATCATAGAACTAGGAGGCCTCTGCTAAATCCAACTCTCGACATTCTCATATCTCTTTCTCACTGGGAACGAGAACTCTCATGAAGACGCAGAGATGAAAAACACACCCTTTATAGATATGGCCTAACGGCTTCCAAATACAAAGCAAAGGGAGGATGAAAGATCACTCCACAACCCCTCTATTTATACTACTGCAGATTTACCATGGTAACTACTTGTAAATCTGATTTACTGCAATTTACCGAGACCAAGTCAAAGATAAAAGTCCTAAGTCAAGAGTAGATTTCTCCTCTTTTGACTCTACTCTAATAATTAGGATTCTTCTAGAAGCATAAAGGAATCTTTGAAAGGAATCTCGGATTGCTCCTTACAAGACAAAATACTAACACATAATTGAGCCAAAAAGGTCAACAACCCTCTTGATTGTTTGACCTTTAAGTCTCTACAACCAATAAAAATCAGTCACGCATAAGACAAGAGTGTATTATTCACATCCTTGTCATTTTATGCACAACCAAACAAAATAGTAGTTCTCACACTTTAGAATATTCTAATATTCTGTCCTCAAATACCTCCAACTCTAACTGTGACTACTCTTAGTTATCTGTCACTAACTTAGAGTATGGTCTAGTCTTGGGACTTATTTAGAAGACTCACCACACATAGTTATAACTTATCACATATTCACTACTATGCAACCCCTGGTGTTACAGTACAGATAGCAGAAGAACGGGGTGAGGTGCCCTCCTGCTAGGGTGCCCAAGTACACCAACTCTGTCTGGATGTAAGTGTGGAAGAAGGCACGCCAATTGATAGATAGTCTCTCCCAAATGACTTCCAAGAACTCCACGTCTTGATCTCCAAGGTATCTCGTCTTCTGCGCTTTCCCTTTGAGGAAGAGGTGAAGAAACAACTTCACTAGAAGACGCTTCCGCGGCTCTTGGTAAGCTTCGAGCTTCCATCCATTCCTCCTCTGTCTATCTTCTAGGAAGAGGCAAGTCGTGCTTCCAAGCACATGCCATTTCCTAAAGATCATCGGTAAGATCTTCTTCTCGAGCTCGTACTCTCGGTTCTCGGATTCTGACATGTGAAAAGTCCTACGCCACCACTCCACCCTCTAGGAAGACGGTCTTCCACGAGCGACCCCTATCTTCATAGATACAAGGTTGCACAGAGGCAGTGCTGTCCAAACCTCCTCCAGAAGACCCTGGTTCGCGAGGTTCTAGTCCCACAGGAAGAAGTCGAGACCCAACTCCTTGATGAAGAGTTTGGCTTCTATCAATTCTACGGCAGATAACACCAACCCTCGAGGATGCATCGACATGCTTCGAGTCTCTGTTACACTAAGTCACACGTACTTGCTGTAAGCCAAAGGCTTAGTCCTTCCCAAGTCATCACAGTCTAGCTTCCACTCTAAGAAGACGAATCTAGTCTTTCCAGAAGACAGCTATGTCATCTTCCGAGTTTCTAACAGTGCTTCCTAATTCCTCTCGTCTTCCGAGCTATATCTAAACAATCCTAACTAAGCAAGGCACCGAATGGATTCCTAAGAAGACAACCCACCTTGCATTTCATCCTACTTCCTAACAGAAGATACTAGATACGTGAGAAGCAGAGTGTACGAAAAAGATGGTTGCGGACTCCTGTGGTGACAGTGGCTTCCAAGAAGACTCTCGAGACAGCTTCCGATTAACTGACGTACTCGGAAGACTTCTCCAAGACATGCTTCTCATCACTGGTCTCACCTATCTTCAGCTTCCTACACACCTCTCATACATGCTCAGAAGATGCTTGCTGCATGACGAGAAGACATGACCCTCGATCATTCTCTCCAGATTCTGCCAGCAAGGCTTCTCACAACTCTCTTCTAAGTTTGGAAAGAAGAAGGAATAGGCTACTATGGGTCGGACAGAAGAGATCCGTAAAGGACCCTCACGTCTTCTCGCGCATTCTGCCAGCCGTTCCAACCTTCTAGTCTCTCTAGGAAGATGTGGATTTGAGAAGACGGGAAGATTGGGAGGCACATGCCTAGTTCTCAATTTCTAGCTTCTCGAAACAACAATCAACTCATCAGGTCACTCAGGATTCGTACCAAGCTTCTCTCAACACAAAACCTAATCCAATCCAATCTTGATACGAATTTGCAAACAGTCGTCTTCCGAAGACGTTCAGACATTCAGAAGCGTCTTCCGAAGATGTTTAGATCTTCAGAAGCGTCTTTTGTCCATGAATTTCGAGGACAGAGACGCGATAGGATAGGAAAATTGATAGTCATGTGATCGAATTTGGGAATGGAAGATAGAAAACCTCAATTCCAACTTGGAAGAAGTGGGAGAATGGTTGTTGAAAATTGGACAGCGTTTCTATGCCCAATTTTCACAGAAGGAATTTTAGGGTAAGGAAATTGATCGATGAGCTTCTTGTGCTTCCATGCGCTAGCGAAGAAGCGCGAGGGACATCAAATCAGAGACGGGAAGCGGTGAAAAAGAGAAAGAACATGGGAAGAACCTCAATACTGCTTCTGGCTGCTTTTGTTGCACCGTCAGTCTTCCGCGTGCTTCCAATCTTCACTTCCTTCTTCGATGTGGTACCACGATCTTGCTTATGTCGTCAATCTTGAGCTGTGCCTCTCTGCTGCTGCAATCAATTCTTGCTTCTGTCTCGAAGCTTCTCTTTGATTCCTAATCGACCCTCGATGACATGGAAATCCATGGCTGTCTTCTAAAGAAGGTACCCATTGATTCAAGCTCCGGAGCTGTGGTGCCCATAATTTATAGGATTCACGAATTTTTGAAATTTTTAAGGTTAATAACTTGTTTGTATAACTGAAGAAGCTTTGTTACTTAAGATTACGGCTTCCTTAGAAGGAAGATGATCTTACGATCTCTTCGCAACAAGAAGTTGATTTCTTCGGAAGACGGCCGTCTTCCGGGAAGCGTCTTCTCAGTGAAAGACAAAAGATGACGAAAGACAGAAGACACGTATCTTCCGGAAGACAGCGACCACAGAAGCGTAATCATATATTACCCAGTAAAGAAGTAGGTGTACCTACCAGGTAGCACCAAGCTAGTAGGTAGGTCAGGAAGGTCAGGTCGAAGAACCTCTAAACCGCGCGAGAAGATACGAAGGAGGCGCATTAGCGCAGGAACACCACTGCTTCCCGCATCGAGGGCCCTTTGAATAGAAGATCGAATTGGGAGGTGATCGAATTGGGTGAGGGGGCCAGCAGAGTGAAATCGAGTAGAGCAAGGATCGATTCGCAGCTAGAGAGAAAGCGAGGACGAAATTCTGAGAGAAGGAAGCACCATCAAGCAAGGAGTCTTCTGTAGACTCTCGGAAGTAGACATTGAAAGACGATTGAGAAGAATCAGAGGTGGAGTCTTGTTCGATTGAGGAGTGACAAGACATTGACGGCAGCAGCAGCTCTGTGGAGTCGCATTGGAGCTGGAGTCGGAGCCGGAAGCATGCAAAAGACTGAAGACACTACGGAAGCAAACAGAAGACTGTTTTAGGTTCTTCTCATGTTCTCTTCCCTTCCTACCGCTTCTCACCTCTTGTTCAGTATCCTCTGCGCTTCCCCGGTTGTTTGCAGGTAAACCGATCGGTCGTTTCCTCATCCCGCATTTTTCTTCTAGGAAATTGGGTGCGGAAGCGCTGCCTAATTTTTGACAGTCATCTTCTAGCTTCTTCCCAAACTATAATCGAGCTTCCCGGTCCGTCGTTCTCAAATTCGATCCCGCAGCTATCAATTTCTCTACCCTACCGCACCTCTACTCCCTAATCCCTGAACAGAAGACGTTTCAGAATATCTGAACATCTTCGGAAGACGCTTCTGAAACCTGAACATCTTCGAAAGACGTTTCTGGATGTCTGAAGTCTTCGGAAGACGACTGTGTACAATTTGTATCGAGAGTGGATTGGATTTTGCTTTTGTGTTAAGAGAGGCTTGGTACGAATCCTGAGTGACTTGGTGAGTTGTTTGTTGTTTCGAGAAGCTGAAAGTTGAGATCCAGGCATGCGCCTCCTGATCTTCCAAGCTTCTCAAATCCACATCTTCCTAGAGAGACTAGAAGATTGAAAAGACTGGCAGAATGTACGAGAAGACGTGAGGGTCCTTTACGGATCTCTTCTATCTGATCCATAGCAGCCTATTCCTTCTTATTCCTGAACTTAGAAGAGAGTTGTGAGAAGTCTTGCTGGCAGAATCTGGAGAGAATGGTCGAGGGTCATGTCTTCTCGTCATGAAGTAAGCTTCTTCTGAGTGTGTGTGAGAGGTGAGAAGTCGGAAGAACAGAGTACGAATGTCTTGTGTTTTGTTGTGAGGTTAGATTACGTGTAGGAAGCAAAAGACAGGTGAGACCAGTGAAGAGAAGCCTAGCTTCGGGAAGTCTTCCGAGAACGTTATTGAATCGGAAGCTGTCTCGGGAGTCTTCTCATAGGCCACTGTCATCGCAGGAGCCCGCAACCATCTTTTGAACTTTTTATACACTCTACTTCTCGCATGTCTTGTATCTTCTGTTAGGAAGTAGGATGTAATGCAAGGTGGGTTGTCTTCTTAGGAATCCATACGAGGCTTTGCTTAGTTAGGATTGTTTAGATATAGCTCGAAAGACGAGAGCTACTTAGGAAGCACTGTTAGAATCCCGAAAGATGGAGTAGCTGTCTTCTGAAAGACTAGATATGTCTTCTGATAGTGGAAGCTAGACTGTGAGAACTTGGGAAGGACTGAGCCTTCGGCTCACAATAAGTACGAGTGGCTTAGTGCAACAGAGTTTCAAGTATCTCGATGTATCCTCGAGGGTTGGTGTTACCGACAGCAGAGTTGGCCGAGGCCAAACCTTTCCTCAGGGAGTTGGGACTCGACTTCTTCTTGTGGGATTGGGACCTCGTTGACCAGGGTCTTCTGGAAGAGGTCTGGACAGTATTACCGCCCCGCAACCGTGTATCTGTGAAGGCAGGAGTAGCTCAGGGAAGACCATCTTCCTGGACAGCAGAATGGTGGCGTAGGGCTTTCCACAGGTCAGAAGCAGAGAACAAGAAGTACGAATTGGAGAAAAAGATCCTACCCATGATCTCGAGAAAGTGGCATGTGCCTAGGAGCACATCTTGTCTCTTCCTGGAAGACAGGTAAGGAAGGAACGGATGGAAGGTCGAAGCTTACCGAGAGCCGCATAAGCGTCTTCTGGCGAAGCTGTTCCTTCACCTCTTTCCTAAGAGGAAGACGTAGAAGACGAGGTACCTTGGAGATCAGGACGTGGAATTCCTGGAAGTCATTTGGGAAGGGCTGTCCATCAACTGGGAGCGTTCTTCCACGCATATGTGCAGGCAGAGCTGGTGTACTTAGGCACCCCGACAGGAGGACATCTTACTCCGTTCTTCTGTTACCTGTACGTGGTCAAGAGGGATCTAACAAAAGATCAGTTGGTGAGATATGGACCAACGGGGCAGCACGAGACGAAGGAGGAGACCTCGAGAGAAGACGACCGAGCAGCAACAATGACTCCCCCTCCCACTCTGATGTCGCAGATGAGGTCAGGTACTCATCAGAAGACGCTTCTCGTGAGAGAAGACGGCTCCAGTGGATCGGAAGACGCGACACCACCAAGGAAGATGATTTCTAGGAGTGTGCCTAGGAAGACCACCTCCTTCCTGATCATTCACTCTAGATCGGAGTCCGATTCACAGGAGGAGCCATTGAGTACTCGAGCTGCGCAGAAGACCACTTCTGCAACACCAGGGAGTCTTCCGAAGATTTCAGAAGATGAAGGTTGGATGGACACTCCTACTGCGATGCGAGGAAGCGCAGTAAAGAGGACCGCTTCTGCCATGGGGAGGGATCTCCCACCTCGGAAGATGAGAAGAGTAGCTTCTTCTCGTGCGCAGAAGCAGAAGACCATAGTGGTGGAAGAGGCATCCTTGCCTCTAGAAGACAAAGGAGACACCTCCGATCGGATCGTGGGGATGAGTTTGTCTTCCGCGGGAAGAAGACTGGAGGAGTTCAGTGCCTTCTTCCACTCGAAGATCTAGCCCGCTATGGAGTTGATGGAGAAGAGAGCGATGGCTCAGGAGAAACCACTACAGCCTGGATTCGATCTGCGCACCCTGATACGGCAGGAAGAAGGCCAGAAGAAGATAGAAGCGTTGGAAGCCAACCTTTGCACCACGAAGAAGCTCGCAGCGAAATACAAGGCGGAAGCAGCCGCTTCTGCCAAGGAGTTAGCGCAGCTGAGGAAGAGCAACCAGGAGTTGCAGGCGCGTTTACAGCAGCGTGACTAGGAGGTTCTGTGAGTTCGGAGCAAGATCACCGTCCTTGCAGAGGAGAAGACGACATGGAAGACACTGCGGGAAGCCGCAGAAGCACAGACAACAGCCGAGAAGACGCTGTCGCGCTATTTGGCAGCTACATGCTTGACTTCTACTCCGACGCTTGAGTTTAATAGTTTTAGAAGTTAGCTCATATTACTTCTAGTCCTTTATACATATGTTTGACACCTTTGCATACGATGTTGACACTATTGTGTTATATATTTTGAGTCCTAGTAGGTTGATAGTATGTTATCTATCTTGTTCAAGCACTCCTACGCTTGTGCAAATGATATCATGTTTATCTATGTTGTGAAGGTACATAACTTAAGATTTCCATGCTAATAAGGGTTTAAGCTCATTGGTTGTACTTACATGTCTCCCATGCAAGCTTTCTAGATTGTTTAAGTTATCTTTTAGGGTTACATGTTATTTTACATGCCTTCGCGTGAAGTTTAAGATTTACGCTGGCACTTTAGGGGGTTGACGTGGTAGCCTTTGAGTGAAGTTGAGTTACCACGTGGATTAGGGCACTAAAGGACAGCCAAGTGGAACTATGAACTCTCATTGGTCTATTTTTGTCTTTTATGTAACTCTAAATTTAGAAACATAGGTCTTAAGAAGAGTTCGAGCATTTGGTAGAGGGACTTTGAAATCTGAGGGCACAGGAGGGTAGAGCTCGTCATGCCAAGCACTTTCAATGAAATTCTTGATCGATTTGAGGCAATAAAGACGGAGTTATGAGCAATTGAAGTTCAGATTGTGCTAGAACTGAATCACTTCCGTTGGATTTAGGGTTTTCAGTGTCACTTGCAGCAGATTTGAGGAAATTGCTTCAAAACTTCGAGGTTGTGTTCTCTGCCAGCAGGGCTACGATTTCCCAACATCGATTGAGTGACTGAGTAATTCAGGACGGCCGCTGAAGCAGAGGGGGTCTGAAAAGCTCTTAATCTAGAGCAGCGACTTCAGAGAAGGAGATCTGGAGTTCTGTGTACAATCAGGAGTCCCAACTTCACAGGGATGTTCAGCATCCTGTAGACTTCAAATCCTGGTTTTCAGTGTCACTTGCAGCAGATTTGAGAAAATTGCTTCAAAACTTTGAGGTTGTGTTTTCTGCCAGCAGGGCTACGATTTCCCAAAAAGTTTCGCATCGATTGAGTGACTGAGTAATTCAGGGCGGCCGCTGAAGCAGACGGGGTCTGAAAAGCTCTTAATCTAGAGCAGCGACTTCAGAGAAAGAGATCTGGAGTTCTGTGTACAATCAGGTGTCCCAACTTCACAAGGATGTTCAGCATCCTGTAGACTTCAAATCCTGTAAGAATCTTTGAAAGTGATCAAGCCAATCTTCTGTTATAGGTCAAAATAGCCACCTGGGTACCAGAAATTGCTGTAATTTTCTTACTTAGAACTTTTCTGTCCACATCTCGGTGCTGGAATTTGATCTCAGGCTGAAACTTCGTGTGTGTGTTCAGTAGGACCTTATTTACATGTAGGGGAAGTTTAGAAGTCTAAACCTTCATAGTTTTCCTCTCCGTGAGTGTTGAAGTTCACCGTCCGATTTTATTACTGCTAGTTAGACCTGAATTTCACTTTCTGAGCATATTACAGGATCTTACACACCTGTGTGAGTGTTTATAGCCCCTGTTGTAACCTGAAAGCCAACCTCTTGAGTAAACATCCACAGCCAGAAGCCCGGCGCTTTCCTAGGTAGACGGATCACACTCCGACATACTCTTCTTTTTGGTGAACTCGACGTGAAACACGTAGGGTGGGAGTTTTCTTGAGAGTGTTACAGGATCAGATATCATGGCCAACCAAGGATCATCAAGTGGAGGTGCTGCTGCTGCTCAGCAACTTGTTCAGTTGGATGCTGCTACGATGAAGATGTTCCAAGCTTTTTCCATGTTTATGCACCAGCAGCAGAGTACAGAGAGGAAGGAGGTATTAGCAACCAAGGCGTTGCAATCTGTGGTGCATCAGATGGACCAGTTCAAGGGGACAGATATTTCCAAGTACGTGCGATACTATGCTAGGGAGATGGAGGTGAACAAGGTACATGAGAAGGAGATGGTGGAGAACTTTGAACTTGCTGTTGTGCCTGAGATTCATGGGCGTGAGAAGGAGCTCAAGCAGCAGCAAGGACAGAGTTGGAAGAGCTTTATGCGCGCTTTGAAGGAGGAGTACTACACTGAAGATTCAGAGAGGGTGACCAAGAGAACGTTCTTGGAGTGGGTGGTTAAGCCCAACAAAGGTCTCTTTGCTGACCAAGAGACAGAGAAGAAAGGACAAGGTGGTGGTAAGTGAAGCAGCACCTCTGATAATTCCTGTCAAGCAGTTGCCTACTAAACCCGCTTTGATAATTGCTAGAGAGGAAGACTCACCGCTTGATGAGTTGATTAAGGGTATGAAGGAGCTTAAGCTTAAGCTCACTAGGTTAGAAGAGAAGGAGCAGAATGTACAGCCTGCTATGCAGAGACCTCAGATGAGAGAAGGCTTTGTTCATCGTTGTATATGGTATGATAGCCTAGACCATGTAAGAAGAGATTGTGGGGAGTATTCAGATGCATTGAGGAAGGATCTTATTTTCTTCAAAGATGGTAAGATCCATTTGAGATAGACTGGGATGATGCTGAGAACCAACTTTGGCAAGGGTGGTATGAAGAGACTTGTGAATGAGATATCAGCATCACATGCTGTTTCTCTTGTGAATGCTTCTACGTGTGGAGTGAAAGTGGAAATGGAGAGAGAGAAAGGGACTACTGAGTTGTGGTCTAATGTAGTGAGGTCCGTAGCTAGAACAGAGCTAGACAAGGATGTGCTACGAAGGGTTGGCAACTCAATTCGAGAGACTACAGGATGGAATGACCCTGTGGATACTATGTCAGTACATGCTTATGTTGCACGAAGTCATCATGAAGCTGTACTAGAAGAAAAATGTAGGAGGGAGGATGCAGGTGAGGCTTCTACAGCCAAACGGCCTGCTACAAGGAGTGAAAGGACTAGACCAGAGACAAGGCAGGAGACAACACCTACTCGGGAGGAAATTATGGAGGATCTACCACCTACAACACCAAAGGAGAAGGAGAGAAGCAAGGAGAAGGGTAAGATGCTTGCATACAAACTTCAGTTTGACATTGAGATTGCTACAGACTTGAAGCAAGTGTTAGAGAACCGTATCTTGAATGGGAAGGTTGAGTTTACTTTGGATGAGATTCTTGGGATTGCAAAGCGTGAGTTCCATGAGGTAATCATAGATATCATCAAGAGGAAACGTCAGATTTTGGGTGAAGCAGCTACGCTTAACGCTCTAGGGATCAAATTGTCGGAGGATGAGGAAGATGAGATTGCTGGTTACTGCTCTCAAGTATCAGAAAGGAGGTCGTATCAGCACGTGAGGTTTGAAGATGAGGTGGAAGCATCGTAGAAGAGTCATTACTCTCACAACCATTGGGCAAGAGCAACCACCGAGACCTTAGTGAAGCTGGGAGATCTAGAGGAACCTGTGGTGGCGTTGATTGATCATGGCTCAGAGATTAATCTGATGTCTAAGGAGATGTACAAGCATGGGAGATGGTCCATAGACACCGACCATGGATGGCTTATCCGTGCTGCCAACAACCAGAGGAGAGAACTCTATGGTGCTTGTCTCAACATCAAGGTAATTGTGGGTGACATCAGTGATGTTCAGAATTTCTTTGTGCAAGACATGTCAACCTATCCTATCATTCTAGGGCAGCCTTACATTACTGCTGTTAGAATGGAGACACGAGTTATGGATGATGGTTCAGCCTATGCTAGGATACGTAGTAGAGACGGCAAAAGAGCTGTTCAGTTTTTGACCGTTGCTGCAGAACATGAGAGGAATCGTGATAGCTTGAGAGACCATCCACTACCTAAGATTACTCAGGAGTTTAGAGAGTCTAGAGGTTTTGGCAGAGTACCATTGAAGAGCGAGACTTCAACGGTACAGTAGAGATAGGATTCTCGCCTGATCCAATAGAGTAAGAAGCTTTATCCACTAGCTTCTTAGGATTGACGTCATGTGGATCAGTGTGTTATAGGAAGGTTGAGAATCTGAAGAGGTTTGAGAGGCAACATGTGAAGTATGTACAACAGTCTTTGTGGGATAGTGAAGAGTTAGCCGGAGATGAATACATATTTGAAGTATTTGAAGAACAGTATTTGGTAGATACTATAGGAGAGTTGAAATCTATATTAGAAAGCTCTACAGATGATGTAGATAGAGTGGTGAGAGTGAGCTCCAAGGAGCTTTATGATGTTATTGATAAGTTTATAGATCGACAAGAGGTGTATGTGGAGACCAAGTACAAGTCAGTGGCAAAGAAAGTCAAACTAGTGGCTTTGCCTTTACCATTCGACTGCAATAAGAAGATGGAGCAAGCTGCACAACAACCGACACTCAGAGACCCGAGAAGAATTGGGCACCGGTTCACAGAAGCAACACTGAAGGAGCTGAAGATTGGAGGTGATAGATTTCTTATCGAGCAGGAGAAGAAGAGCTTTAGGGAGATGCTATCTAGGCATGGTAAAGCGTTTGCGTTTGAGTCACATGAAGTAGGATGTGTAGATCCAAGTGTAGTTGCACCTATGGTAATCTTTACTATATCGCATGTGCCTTGGAATCTATGTCCTATCTCTGTACCTAGAGCTCATCTACCAAAGCTGATAGACTTGCTCAATGAGAGGATTAGGATTGGTATCTTGGAACCATCTATAGCTCCATACTCTAGCAGATGGTTTAATGTTCCGAAGAAGAGTGGAGCTTTGAGATTCATTCAAGATATGCAGCCAGTTAACAAGGTGCTTATCAGGAATATGGGTACAGAACCTATTGTAGACGAGTTTGCAGAGGCTTTTTTCTATTCAATGAGAGACTTATATTCAGGGTACGATCAGTTTCAGTTATCCTTTGAGAGTAGAGGTTTGACTAGAATGAGGACACCTTTGGGATTACTAAGGATGTGCACCTTGCCACAAGGTGCTACCAATTCTGTAGCACATATGATGAATGGCATAAACAAAGTTTTGAGGGATTTCATTCCTGAAAAAACTATGTCATTCCTTGATGATGTGCCGATCAAAGGGTGTGCTGAGGAGGAGAAGAATGAGGTAAAAGATCAGAGGGGGTGCCGTAAGTTTGTTGCAGACCATATCGTTGATTGCGATAAGATATTGAGTCGACTGGAGGAGGTTCATTTGACTTTATCAGGAGCAAAGTCTGTATTTGGAGAACAAGAAGTGTTGATTGTGGGACACCTGTGTGGATCTTATGGTCGGAAACCTTGTCCAAACAAGGTAGATGTCATTCGAAGGATGGAGGAGACATGTGGGTCAGTTACCGAGGTGAGAAGGTTTCTAGGTGCATGTGTGTTTTACCATATATGGATTCCACACTTTGCACATGTAGCAGATCCGTTGTACAAGTTGCTGAGAAAGGGGCAAAGATTTCAATGGCAAGAGGAGCAAAGCGAGTCTATGAAGAAGTTGAAGGATCTGTTGTCTTCACCACCAACTCTACGGAAGGTAACATTTGAGTTGGGTAGATCTGTTATCCTTACTGTTGATACTAGTCCTATTGGCATTGGATGGGCTATAGGACAAGATGATGAGGATGGAAATAGATATGTGGTGCGTTTTGGAGCTAAGGTGTTAAGTTCACGGCAGAGAGACTACCCTCAGGTCAAGAGAGAGCTATGGGGAGTAGTTACTGCGATGAAGAGTGATAAGGAATACTTGATAGGAGCACCTGTGGTTGTGGAAACAAATTGTTTATCTCTCTTGAGAATGATCACTAGCTGTACAACTCCAGATATTGCTATGTTGAGGTGGATAGCGTATATTAAGTCTTTGAACAGGACATATTGCAAGAAAAGACAATCCTGTGGCAGATATGTTATCAAGGGTTAGGTATTACGGTGAGAAAGAAATGATAGATGACCAAGAGGATGTGGGAACAAAGTTCTATTCTAGTGTTCTTGCTAGAAAGGATAGAAGCTGTTTTGCAACTCCATTGGAGTTATTTGAGAAAACTATGTACGATGGCGAGTGGTTGGATCTTGGACGCTATTTGAGTTCATTGGAAGGCTGGAAGGCTGGTCTGATGCAGATTTCAAGAGGATCCGTAAAACAGCTTATGGGTACTTTTTATATGGAGGACATCTATGAAAGCGCCCTAAGCTACAAGGAGGTGTATCACAGCGGGTGGTATGTGACCTGGAATTGCAGCAGAAGCTGATCAAGGAGTTCCATGAGAGTCTATGGGCCGGTCATAGAGGAGTTTGGGCTACATTTGCCAAGATGAAGGAGAAGTATTGGTGGAAGGATATGTATAAAGATGTAGTACAGTTTGTTTCATCCTGTATACCCTGCCTGTACTCCAATGTACGCCATCGTGATGGATTGCATCCTACTTATCCTTTAGCCATTCATTACAAATGGGTAGTGGATCTGGTAACTATGCCATTTGGGCTTGGACAAATGAGGTATCTAGTCTTGGCTAGAGAAGATCTATCTAACCAAGTTGAAGGCCGTGCCTTGAGGATGAAGACCACTGCTAGTGTCTGCCGCTTTCTACTTGAAGATGTTATTTGTAGATATGGGTGTGTGGGAAAGATCACTGCAGATAGAGATGAGCTGGATTCACAAGAAGCAGTTGAGTTCTTCAAGCGATTGGGAATCAAGTTGACGTTAACTACTGCTTACAATCCTGAAGGGAATGGCAAGAGCGAACGAGGCCATCCGCCAATCATCAAAGCTTTGGTAAAAGCTTGCAAAGGTAAGATCCGTGAATGACCTAGACTGCTACCATTTGCTTTATGGACAGATCGTACAACTCATAGTACCGTTACAAGTTACATGCCAGCAGAGTTGATACTAAGGCAAAGACTTGTGATGCCAATTGAGGAGGTTGTGTCTACTTGGAATGTTTTGTCATGGGAAGATGGTAGAAGTACGGAAGATCTTCTTGCATTAAGGATCCAGCAGTTAGAACGAAGACTTGAGAATGTTGCCAAAGTTGTGGAAAGGTTGAAGACTGGTAGAGAAAGAAGCAAAAGCAGATTTGATAGAACGCATAGATTACGACCAAACCAGTTAAAGAAGGTGATTGGGTGTTAGTATATGATACTAGTCTTGATAATCAGCATAGCACTGTCAGAAAGTTTTCCAAGAGATGGTTTGGACCTTATGTGGTGTTAGAAGTTTATGATAATGCCACATACTCCTCGAGAGAGTTAGATGGTGCAGTGCTCAAGATACCAATCGCAGGGAAGAGGATCAAGCTCTTTAGGAGGAGAGGGGAAGACCAGAACGTTGCAGAGTTTACAGAGGGTGAAGCTGAAGAGTCAATGCAGGTTGAAGATGAGTTTGAAGCCGAAGCTGAAGAGTCTTGATCTGGATGGCACATACCGAAGGATGTGCAAGTTCAGAGGGGGTGGATGTCGCGCTACTTGGCGGCTACATGCTTGACTTCTACTCCGACGCTTGAGTTTAGTAGTTCTAGAAGTAAGCTCATATTACTTCTAGTCCTCTATACATATGTTTGACACCTTTGCATACGGTGTTGACACTATTGTGTTATATATTTTGAGTCCTAGTAGGTTGATAGTATGTTATCTATCTTGTTCAAGCACTCATGCGCTTGTGCAAATGATATCATGCTTATCTATGTTGTGAAAGTACATAACTTAAGGTTTCCGTGTTGATAAGGGTTTAAGCTCATGGGTTGTACTAACATGTCGCCCATGCATGCTTTCTAGATTCTTAAAGTTATCTTTTAGGGTTACGTGTTATTTTACATGCCTTCACGTGAAGTTTAAGATTTACGCTGGCACTTTAGGAGGCTGACGTGGTAGCCTTTGAGTGAAGTTGAGTTACCACATGGATTAGGGCACTAAAGGACAGCCAAGTGGAACTATGAGCTCTCATTGGTCCATTTTTGTCTTTTGTGCAACTCTAAATTAGAAACAGAGGTCTTATGAAGAGTTCGAGCATTTGGTAGGAGTACTTCAAAATCTGAGGGCACAGGATGGTAGAGCTCATCATGGCAAGCACTTTTAGTGGAATTCTCGATCGATTTGAACCAATAAAGACGGAGTTATAAGCAATTGAAGTTCGGATTGTGCCAGAACTGAATCACTTTTGTTGGATTTAGGGTTTTCAGTGTCACTTGCAGCAGATTTGAGGAAATCGCTTCAAAACTTTGAGGTTGTGTTCTCTGCCAGCAGGGCTACGATTTCCCAAAAAGTTTCACATCGATTGAGTGACAGAGTAATTCAGGGCGGCCGCTGAAGCAGAGGGGTCTGAAAAGCTCTTAATCTAGAGCAACGACTTCAGAGAAGGAGATCTGGAGTTCTGTGTACAATCAAGAGTCCCAACTTCACAGGGATGTTCAGCATCCTGTAGACTTCAAATCCTGGTTTTCAGTGTCACTTGCAGCAGATTTGAGGAAATTGCTTCAAAACTTCGAGGTTGTGTTCTCTGCCAGCAGGGCTACGATTTTCCAAAAAGTTTCGCATCGATTGAGTGACTGAGTAATTCTGGGCGACCGCTGAAGCAGAGGGGTCTAAAAAGCTCTTAATCTAGAGCAGCAACTTCAGAGAAGGAGATCTGGAGTTCTGTGTACAATCAGGAGTCTCAACTTCACAGGGATGTTCATCATCCTGTAGACTTCAAATCCTGGTTTTCAGTGTCACTTGCAGCAGATTTGAGGAAATTGCTTCAAAACTTCGAGGTTGTGTTCTCTGCCAGCAGGGCTACGATTTTCCAAAAAGTTTCGCATCGATTGAGTGACTGAGTAATTCTGGGCGACCGCTGAAGCAGAGGGGTCTGAAAAGCTCTTAATCTAGAGCAGCGACTTCAGAGAAGGAGATCTGGAGTTCTGTGTACAATCAGGAGTCTCAACTTCACAGGGATGTTCATCATCCTGTAGACTTCAAATCCTGGTTTTCAGTGTCACTTGCAGCAGATTTGAGGAAATTGCTTCAAAACTTCGAGGTTGTGTTCTCTGCCAGCAGGGCTAAGATTTCCAAAAAAATTTCGCATCGATTGAGTGATTGAGTAATTCTGGGCGGCCGCTGAAGCAGACGGGGTCTGAAAAGCTCTTAATCTAGAGCAGCGACTTCAGAGAAAGAGATCTGGAGTTCTGTGTACAATCAGGTGTCCCAACTTCACAGGGATGTTCAGCATCCTGTAGACTTCAAATCCTGTAAGAATCTTTGAAAGTGATCAAGCCAATCTTTTGTTATAGGTCGAAATAGCCACCTGGGTACCAGAAATTGCTGTAATTTTCTTACTTAGAACTTTTCTGTCCACATCTCGGTGCTGGAATTTGATCTCAGGCTGAAACTTCGTGTGTGTGTTCAGTAGGACCTTATTTACATGTAGGGGAAGTTTAGGAGTCTTAACCTTCATAGTTTTCCTCTCCGTGAGTGTTGAAGTTCACCGTCCGATCCTATTACTGCTAGTTAGACCTGAATTTCACTTTCTGAACATATTATAGGATCTTACACACCTGTGTGAGTGTTTATAGCCCCTGTTGTAACCTGAAAGCCAACCTCTTGAGTAAACATCCACAGCCAGAAGCCCGGCGCTTTTAGGTAGACGGATCACACTCCGACAACGCAGCGGGAAGCAGCGGAAGCTCGTGCGCAGGGGATGCTAGCTCAGACGATGGAAGCGCTTCGTAAGAAGTTCAACTTCACCGCGGGTAGGAAGCTTCTTACCTTAGCTAGGGAATGGGACGACGAGTCCAAGGTGATGTTTGTAGAGTGCAAGGAGAGCATGTTTCGGTACTTGGATCGGCAAATAGCGGGAGTGAGGACACTCTATGGTCTTCTCTCGATTCCGCCACTGCAACTGCATCTTCCCAAGCCTTAGCACCATCGACCGGATCAGACTTAGAGAAGGAGGAGTTCGACCTCGGTGGAAGCCGACAAGACTCCGGAAGAAGCCTCGGAAGACAGGAAGAAGAGGTGTCTTCCCAAGTATTCCGAGTGGAGGAAGCGACTTCCTCGGACCCCTATGAGGTCACCATGGCTCCCAGTGTCGAAGTAGTATCTCAGAAGAGCGAGGAAGCACAAGTCGACCCAGCTTCCCAGAAGACGCTTCCGTCTTCCGAAGCAGCAGCAGCAGAGCCAGCGACAAATGTTGAGGAGGAAGCCACCTCAGTGACACCCGAGGTATTCACAAGGCTTCCCAGCTTATCAGAAGCCGAGTTAGGAGTTCAGGTAGGAGCAGATCAAATGAGGACTGCATCCGAGCAATTAGAGTAGACAGCAAAGTGCAAAAGACAAGTTGACTTGTCCAAACTTAGTAGGAACCGAACATACTATCTTAGGAGGCGGCAGTTTTAATGTAATATTAGATAGGTGACCATGTGGCAGAGTAAGCAGCGCAGGAGTAGTAAGGTGGATGGCTAAATAGGAAGAGGAACCGTTTGCATGTGGGGTGGCAGCCTTCTGAAAATGCCCATCTCTCCCTGGTTGTAGTCGAGGATTGGAGGGGATTCCCTCTGTGCCTCAATGCAGATGCATAAGTAGGATCGAAAAGTAAGATTTCAAGCATACTATGGACACATATGCCTCACTGTGAGTAAGGACACATTACAAACTAGAGACGCATATGCACATTGTACACTACACCCGATGTGAGAGACATACGAATAGATTGGGATTACACCGAAGGGGTCTGCATTCTCTCGTTACCAGCAGTGGTTCGATGATGTAGATAGAGGTAGTGAGCAGTTTAGGAGCAGGGAATGACATCCTCGTGTAGTCCTGCTGGCTAAACTGGTGTGTCGAGAAGTAAGAGCAGAAAGTAGAGGGAGTGAGCTTCCCAAAACCAATGTACCTTCTTCTCGGAGAATGGATTGCTGATTTGAGTGCAGAAGCTTTGCCTGTGTCTTCTCGGTGGTGGATTTCCTTGGATTCCTTCCCGATTGTGCATGGGAAGCATTCTTCTTGAGTGGCGTTGACTGTCAACAGTTGTGCAGATTCGCAGCTTGGCTCATCCAGTGGAGCACAAAACGGACGGTCTTATGGATAAGAGATCCCAGAAGACAGAGTAGTCGAAGCGGCGAGAGAAGAAGAAAGAAGCCTTCTTCTCACAGCAGAAGACGACATCCTCAAGTAGTGACCACCCTATGTAACAGTACGCACGTTGTCGTGTCGTGGACTGGCTCCTATCTGAAATTCAAAATTTTGATGCTTGTCGCTCCAAAAACACTCCAGAGAAGACAAGCTAGGCCCCTGCTTACGGACTTTTGACACCATTTCAGATCTTCGCTTTCATCGCATCAGTGGATAGAGCTCCTTGTCAACATTCCATAAGCACTTTGTCTACTTCGTTTGGACGCCTAGTGGAGAAGTTATAAGACTCGAAAGATGGAGAAAGCAAGCTAGATTCTAGCTTACGGGCTTTTGGCACAACTTCAGATCTTCACTTTCATCGCACCAGTGGATAGAGCTCCTTGTCAGCATTCCATAGGCACTTTGTCTACTTTATTTGGCCGCCTAGTGGAGAAGTTACAAGACTCGAAAGATGGAGAGAACAAGCTAGGCCTTAGCTTACAGGCTTTTGGCACAACTTCATATCTTCACTTTTATCGCATAGATGGGTAGAGCTCATTGTTAGCTTTCCATGGGCATCTTGTCTACTTCGTTTGGACGCCTAGTCGAGAAGTTGCAGGACTCGAAAGATAGAGAAAACAAGCTAAGCCCTAGCTTATGGACTTATGGTGCTGTAGAGTTGAGAGTTTTCCTCGGGAAGGGCGGAACCTTCTGACTGTGATATGAGCTTGAAGACTGTGTTCAGTCTACTTAGGGAAGCACTAGACTCCTGTGGCTAGTTTGCTCAAAGGATAGGCTTCAGGTTACAAGGTGATACTGAAAACCGTTCATACAAGTCTCTTGGCTCTTCTGATATGTTCAGGAAGCAAAGTTCAGGCTTAACCAGCAACGATAAGATCTGACGACGAACTTTGGCACTCAGGATTGAGAAATGTGTGAAAGTTTAGACTTCAGAACTTCTCCTACATGTCAATGAGGTCCTACTGGATACACATACGAAGTTTCAGCTTGAGATCAGTTCAGAGCACTAAGATATGAGTAGAAACTTTCTGAACAGAGAAATTATGACAGTTTCTGGTACCCAGCCAACTATTTCGACCTATAACAGGAGATTGGCTCGATCAATTTCGAAGTTTCTTCAAGGATTTGCAGTACACAGCTTGCTGAACACTCCTGTGAAGTTGGGCCTCCTGATTGTACACAGAACTCCAGATTTCATTCTCTGAAGTTGCTGCTCTAGATTGCGAGCTTTACAGACCCACTCTACTCCAACGGCCGCCCTGAATTACTCAGTAACTCAAATCACTTGAAACTTTTTTGACAGTCATAGCCCTGCTGACAATGAACACAACCACAAAGGTTTGAAGCGATTTCCTCAATTCGGCTGCAATTGACACCCAAATTCAACAGAAGTGCTGCAATTCTGACACAAATCGAACTTCAATCAGCCATAACTCCTTCTTTATTGCTCCAAATCGATCAAAATTTTCACTGACAGTGCTTGGCACGACGAGCTCTATCTCCCTATGCTCTCATATTTCACAGTACCCTCACCAATTACTCGAAATCCACTCTAGAGCTCTGTTTCTAAACTTAGAGTTTTACAAAAGACAAAATGGACCAATGGGAGTTCATACTCCACTTGACTGTCCTTTTGTGCCTTAAACTACCTGGTAACTTATCTACACTCATAGGCTACCACGTCAAGCCCCTTAGAGTGCCAACGTAAAACTTAAACTACCTAAAACGACATGCAGCCTCGAAAAAATAACTTAAATCAGCTAGAAAGCGTGCATGGGCGATACGCAAATACAGCCCATGAGCTTAAGCCCTATCAACATGGTAATCAACCTACTAAGACTCAAAATATATAACATCTTCTAAAAATGGACTTCTCTGAGGTCTTAACTTCACTCAGAGAGACTAACGCGTGACAGAGAAGTGAATCATTTACTATGTGAAATGATTCACATCACAATATCCACCCCCTCCAAACTTGCACATCCTCGGGCATGTGCCAACTTGTTCAGTCTTCTGCTTGTTCTTCATCATCATCGCTCTCCTCTGCCTTAGTCTCATCAAACGTTGGGCCGTCTCCGTCTCTTGTTGTCCTCAGCTCTGATTCCAGAAAGTTGAATAACTCAATTGACCCTCCGCGTCTCTTGAACAGTTTCACACATTTGCCAGCCACAAATAGCTTCAAAGGAGTACCATCCAACTCATGCAAACTATAAGTGACATTCTCATACACATCTAGCACAACATAAGGCCCGAACCATCTTCGAGAGAACTTATGGAGTGTAGAATGCTGATTCTCCAACGTGCTATCATATACCAGAACCCAATCACTAACATGTATTGGCTTCGGTCGTAGTCGGTGAGTCTTGTCAAAACGTTCTTTGTTTCTGACTCGAGCCACCTTCAGCCTCTTCTGCGCATCAGCAAGATCCTCCTCCCTTCGCTCCAACTGCCTTATACATAAATTTAGGAGTGAAGCACGATCTATACCATCTTCCCACGATAGGAAAGTACTCTTTAGCAGGCATGATCGGTTTCTGACCCAACACGAAGCTCAACTGGCATATAGCCAGTCGTAGTACAGTGTGTAGTTCTATCAGCCCACAAAGCAAACAGAAGTAGTCTCGATCATTCTCTAGACCTATCATCACATGCTTTCACTAAAGCGTGAACAATAGAAGGGTGTCCTCGTTCACTCTTACCAATGCCCTCTGGATTCATAGCAGTAGTAAGTCGAAGCTTTACTCCATAACGAGCAAAAAACTCCTTCACTTCAGCGCCTCTCAACTCGCCTCTATCTGCACGTAATTTCCCAACCGATCCATAGCGACAGATGATATCTTCAAGCACGAACCTGCAGATATTCTCTGTAGTCTTCGTCCGTAGTGCTCGTCCTTCCACATAGTTGGAGAGATCCTCTCGAGCCAACACCAAGTAACGCATCTCCCATAACCCCGGTGGCATCATTACAAGATCAAGAATCCACTGAAAATGTATACTAGGTGGATAAGTAGGTACAAGTCCATCTCTGTAACGGACTTTAGAGTAGAACTGGCAGTGCAGACACGACCCAACAAAGTCCACCACGTCTTGATACAAACCTTTCCACCAGTAACGCTCTTTCATCTTCATGTAAGTAGCCCATACTCCACACAAGGTGTCATGAACCTCTTTCAGCAGATTCAGCTTCGTCGGTTGATCATCCACCACTCTAGCAAGCACTCCATTTCTTCTTTTCGGACGTTTCCACAAATAACCTTCACGTAGAAGATAATTGTACGCCTTCCGTCTGATCTCTTTGAACTCTACATCACTCCATCCTTCTCTTCTGCATAACGAACTCAGATAAAATCCAATATCGCGGAACGTTTCTGAGTAGAACTCCTCATTGAACGACAATGATTCCAAGTCTGAAGTCTGCTGACCAACTTGGCACCAAACGTCTCTCCTCTCTTCATTCTCCACTTCTGCAAACATCTCATCCTCATCTGTATAGCGAGCCCTAGACAACATATCTGCAACTGGATTGTCCTTCTCTGCTATATGCTTTAGCTCAGGGTTCAGACTCCGGACATAAGCAATCCATCGCAGCATTGCTATGTCTGGTGTATTGCAGTTTGCTATCATACCCAACAAAGATAAACAATCTGTTTCTAGTATCACACGAGCTTCTATCAAGAACTCTCGATCTACCTTCATAGCAGTAACAGCTCCCCACAACTCACGCTCGTCTTGTCTCTTTGGTGAAGACGATGTGGAGGTCTCTTGGCTCCGTAATTTGAAAAGTGATACTCCTGGAGTCCCGTGAGGTCTGAGATTCGAGATTTGAAGCGCATGTGATCTCAAAGACAACAATTCTCGAATTAAATCCTCTTCCCTTTGTTTCTTTAGAAGTTCCACAAAGGTTGTGATTTCCGGTCCATGTTAACGATCAATTCTAAGGCAGCTTCCGCTCTTGGATTTGGATCTTCTGCAAGAGTAGTCAAAATATTGGATTTTGACTATGCTGAACCTGAAGATGAAGATGAAGATGAAGATTGGAATAACTCCACTCTTCGAAGTGAAGGAGTTTCTTCTCTATCTATCTCTTCGTCTTCAGCCAGAATAGTCTTGTCCTTCTACGTGGGTTCGAACAGGGATTCATGCAAAATTGTGGTCCTTGAAGGAAATGATAACCATGAGCTGTCTTTAGGCGAACTCTCTCCACTCCTTATACTCGAACTTGGAGATCCAATATCGATCTTCTTCTTCCAATATTTCTGCTCGTCCTTCTCGTACTGTGTCCGTGGTGAAATAGGTATAGAGCTTCTTTCAAGCGAAGATGAAGTCTCTTCAGATAAACTTTTTATCTCTTGTCACTTCTGAGCTGCTTGACGTCTTCGCTCCTTCGTAGCTTCCTTCTGGCGTTGGACTTCTTCCAACAGTTGTTCGCGGACCAATCTTCTTTTCAGCGCTTGCCTAATCCTTCTCATCTTCTGATCTTCTTCAGAAGGCGCTCGTACTCCCTCGACATACATGTCGACAGTTACAACTTACTGAATTCAAGTAAAAGTTAAATCTGTATCCCCGGCAGCGGCGCCAAAAGTTTTAGTGTTTCTATATGTAACAACCTAGAGAAACACAAAGTATCAGAAATAGTAAATTAAGGATCGTTCCCACGAAGATACAGTTAACAATTACACAATATATAGTACTACAACGTCACAATGATAATTCAGATAGTTTTCTGTTATTCTCATGGAATGGAATAATATCCGGATGAGAGTTTAAGTCTGATAAGAAACCAAACCCAAGCAAAACCTGACAAATCAAATACAAACAACAACGAAATAGTTCTTGATCAGGGACCCTTCCAACAATACAAACAAAAGATTGAGAAGACAATTGTGTGAATGAATGAAGAATATAAAATACTGCTGACTTGTCTTCTTCTTGGAAGACAGAAGAATACAGATTTCACATCAAGGTTCCAAGGGTAAGCCCCTACTCTTCCTAAGGAGTGTTCTTCCAACTAAATCTTCACTCTTAAGAATCCCACTTATTTGAAGAAGCCAAACTTAAGATGAAGCCACTATATTCCAAACTCTCCTTACAATTTAACTTATCTCTTCCACTTCACAGTCACTGATTTGTTCTCAGATCTTCGTTAAAAAGCTCTTCACAAAGATTACAATTCAACTTCGGCCGAAGTCTCTTCAAAGTTCTTACACCAAAGTCTCTTCATTCAAGTCTAACGGCGAAGATCTTCATCCATCAGAAATTACACCTGCGACAGCAAACTCCGAATATTCGGAGGAAAATAACTTCGCCCAAAACATTCACAACATCGCTCCGCACTTTTGGGAAATGGAAATTAATTAATAAAGAACTGAAAACATGGAAAAGGCACGAGGGCTGTGGATCACGCTGCTTATATACTCTTCGTCCTAACTTAACTGTTTTTCTAACTGTGCTAACTGTTTAACTTCCTACGAAGGCGGAAGACCTTCACTATCCTACGATCATCTTCATCTTCGCTGAATCTACACTCCTAAGCCTAACTGCGCCATGAACTCCTCTAACTGAACTTCCGCGTTCGCTCGTATCTCGCCTATCTCCCTATCTACTTTCTGCCTGAGTCTAGAAAGGCGCACTTTCACACCATCCGGGTTCGTCTCCGCTTGCACCACTTCCGCCTTCAGTGCCCGAAGAAGACCAAGCTCGTCCGCATCAAGTCTCGAAGTCACGTATGCAGAAAGAACCGGCATCAACTTCTTCCGAAGGTCTTCGGAGTCAGCTACCTTCGTCTTCAAGCTCTCATTCTCTTTTGTGAGCTCTGCAACTGTGATCTGGTACTCTTCTCGACTTCGCTGCAAGTCGGCTTTCTGAGTAGACAACTCCTGAATGCGGTCGGAGAAGCTCTTCGTCGATACTTTAAGCTCTTCCTCCTTCACGTTCAAGGCAGTCTTGACCTCTTAAGTAATAGTTAGCACGTGTTTTAAACTAAGAAATATGCGATAGAGGAAAATCTGTCGATTCTGACTCGTGACTCGAACTCAGAATCTGATTGCGTGAGTGTGTAGGTGTTCACAAGTACTATAGTTTTGACTCTTTACTCGTTTAAAATGGAGTTGTATGGAGAAGTTAGCGTAGAGAAAGCTAGTAAAGACTTTACAGGAAGATTTCCTTAGTAAAGCATATGTACAGACTGTAAAAGCTTTTTAAACGGAACCAAAGGCCATCCCAGTGATAGGGCGCCTGCCTAGGAGGGAAGTGGTCTCAGGATCAATCCCTCCTGGCCTCTGGTTCCTATTCTGGCATGTTGGCCTCCCGGATGGGAGTCTATGTTGGGTATTCAGCCATGTCCTGTATACCTAGGGGCGGGAGACCGGTATCTCCCTTAATCGTGGGCTTCCTGGCCTAAGCCTCCGCATGCCATCCTGAATATACTATGGGAGATACCTGGTGCGCATATGGGGGGCTGTAAGCCCTGTGGGGCAGCCTCATAAGTGTTAGGGCTTCGGCCTACATTGGATGACTTGTAGTATATTCAGGATGGCATCAAGAGCACAGGAAACTTTTGCTAATTAGTTAAATAAGCATCGAGTAGGCTTGCGATGGAGAATGAGGTTATGTGAACCTTTATTAGTGTAGGGGTAGAGTTTGTAGAGACAACTGTGAAACTTGTATTAAAAAGGGGCAAACTTTGTAAATAATGCTCTGTACGCATAAGGACAGCAGGGGGGCAGCTTAAGCTAGGGCTCTGCTTGTGATAAGTGACTGCACTTATAAGGACAGCAGGGGGGCAGCTTAAGCTGGGGCTTTAACTTTTAGGTTTAATACCTGCGACGGCTGGAGATCGGGGGACACTTTTTCAAGGGAGTTTTCTGAGAGAACTGAGGCGGAAGGAGGAAAAAGGAGCAGAATTAGGGATTGAGGAGAGGAGACGCTGAGAAGCTTGGAGGCTGATTGGGGATCGATTTTTCTGACAGAATTGAGTGGATTGAGAAGAGGAGACGCTGAGAAGCTTGGAGGCTGATTGGGGATCGATTTTTCTGACAGAATTGAGTGGATTGAGGAGAGGAGACGCTGAGAAGCTTGGAGGCTGAGTGGGGATCGATTTTTCTGACAGAATTGAATAGAGTGAGCAGGGGAGATCGTGAGAGAGGCAGGAAAGTGTTTTGGAGACAAGAACCTCATATATTGCACAGTTTTGAGGTTTGGAGGTAGAATTGAACGGGCAGGGCGGTTTATTTGAAGAGGATTGCTTTTTACAAGGCTTTGGTTGTCGTGAGATCAAATTCCTTGGAATTTTCAGCTGAGACGGACTCAAGAGAGGAGGAGAGAGATATTTTCTTAAACAGTGAAGCAGTTGACACTGAAATAAAGCTATTTCTACTCCGGAGAGATCTATTTGTGTACCTGAGTGCGTGATTGAGTGTTTGTTTTGCAATTGGCGAGCACAAGAGGCTGTGTTTTGAGATTTCATCGTCTGCAACGACCTATTTTCCTTTCTGGTCATTTCTCTTTGATCTATCACAGTCAGGAGGTCCGCCCTCCCCAAGAAAGACTCTCGTCTCGACAACGGACGAAGTTGATCATTCAGGGACTTCGGCCGAAGTCGTATCGGCTTCCTTTGCCGAAGTTCTTGCTCGTAGTAATTCCTTCTTCAAGAGTTCACGAATCTGTAATATCGACTGGTAGTCTCGGAGAGTTTACACTCTTCAGTATTTCTTCTTCCTCTTTCTCAGTATCCTCCTCAACAGCTATTTTCTTCTTGACTTTCTCTTGTGCCTTTTTCTACTTCTTTAACTCTTTCTTCGATTGAGTCTTTAGAGGTGCTTCTTCCGCCTTCTTCTTTGTTTTGAAAAAGCTTCTGGTGTCCACTTTGTCGTGCGCATACACATCGCTACACAACATACATCGCTGTTAGAGGTACACCACACATACACATAACATATGGACGATGTCATACACATACACAAGTGTACCACAATAATCTGCATTGAGAAATTACCATCTCCAACACTACAACAAAGATTACTCACAAACAGTCAAGCCAAACCCACTCTAAACACGAAGAGAATCTGAGTTACACTCAACTAGACTATCCACCATAGCTTGGAGCTTAAGACTCAACTCGAAGAACTAAGGCCTCCAAGCCCTACATGGGAAGTATACCCCTAGTGGGCTCTCCCACCAACTCGTCCTAACGGCACTAACGGCCTTATCGAGATGCGTCACTTCGCACTCGGTCAACCTAACCGAGGTACCAAACTGACATGACAGCTGTCGTGCGCATACACATCGCTACACAACATACATCGCTGTCAGAGGTACACCACACATACACATAACGCATGGACGATGTCATACACATACACAAGTGTATCACAATCGCCCCCCTAACTGACGGTTAGGTCCCTCTAACTCCAGATAGCTCTATATCCCAACTACGTGATATACACCTTCATGGGTGCAAGGATCCGGAGGCCGGGTGCTACATCGCTCTATCGTTAGTCGCCTGTCTGCAATCCATACCACGCAAAGATCTAATCGGCTATCCCTGCTATATACATCGAGGACAAACCCACCGTCCAGTAGGAACGACACTGAGAGGTGGAGTCAAACATGACATGTGCCAACCTCTCGAACAACCATCACACACCAACATACGGGCTGCTCCACCAGCAGACCCACACAACATACACCTCAAGCCCGCGCGTACAACTGCTAAGCTTAGGTCAACGGTACCATCAATGTTGGAAAGATGACATGGCGCGCAATTACGCACATGGTCCTTCCACACAACACCATCATGGCCTTCTAACATGAGTACTCCAGAAGGTAACACCTCACGCACTCGTAAAATAGTGCGCCCTGCGATCACGTCCAACGTCGTCGGTGCAGTCTGCTGTAGATAGATATAATCGCCAGGATGAAACCTGCGAATCGACGGCCGATAACCTCCTCCTCGGATAGTCACATATCGCAACGTGTCTCTATGCTGGGCAATCGCTAGGTTCTCAAAAGCCATAGGTATAACTCTCCAAAATGTCTCTGCTCGTTGAGAACATGCTCTCATCCACATATCCGGGTCATCAAGGTCCAGCACCTCAACAGAATCACGACGAATGGCCGAAGGTAGATCTGGATCTCGGTCATACAATAGAAAATAGGATGAGAGGAAGCCAAAGACGCTTGTCGGCTGAAACGGTCACCCATAGCCAACCATGGTAACTGCACATCCCAGTCTCCCAAGTGGCCCTTTTGCAAGCCATACTTGCGTAATCTTCACTTGACTTGCACCGTCATAACTATCCTCTCTGAAGAACACGATTTCGCTCCTTGGCACTTATTCTGCCTACTATCACACCAGTACGTAGATACTCCATCACGATCACATCATCATGGATATCTCGTTGATCTGGAACACCATCTCCACTCTCAGGATCTAGAGACTCATCATCTAATTCTGACCAGAGAAAGATATGACATGGCCCTCCATACTAGAGTTCATGATCAACACACAAAAAAGGCAGATGCATGCCACCCTGGCACTATCTCCTCATCAACCTCGTCATGCCATCGAGCCCCAATCTGATCTTGCTGACTCGTGCACGGGTTGCGACTCAACCCATCGGCATCTAGGTTTGCAACTCCAGGTCTATGTACTACCTGGAAGTCATACTCCTGTAAGATCAGAGCCCATCGTGCAAGCTTCCCTGTAAGCTTGTCAGACTCCATCAACCACTTGAGCGGATGGTGATCAGTGATGAGAGTAAAGGGGTTCTCAAACAGATAACATCGAAAGTGTGCAACAACCCACACTGCCGTCAAACACTCTCCCTCATACGAACTATACCTCGCCTCCGCTGAATTGTTGGAGCGACTGGCATATGCCACCACGAACTCTTTTTTCTCATCATCATGCTGAGTCAGCACTGCTCCAAGTCCCAACATACTCCAATCGGTGTGCAGTTGGAAAGGACGCCCCCTAACGGGTCTCTTCAAGATGGGAGCAGATGTCAACCTATCCTTGAGCTCTACAAAAGCTCGCTCTTGCTCATCTCCCCACTGCCACTCCTGGTCCACCTTCATCAGCTTGGTCAACGATTTCGTAATTGCACTAAATCCTTTCACGTATCGACGATAAAAGTTCACCAAACCAACAAATGCTCGAACTCGACTCACATCTGTGGGGTGTGGGATACGTGCAATAGCCTCAACCTTCGTCTGTTGAACACCCAATCCACCTGGATAGATGGTGCGGCTCAGATACTCTACCAACTCATGGAAGAACTTACACTTCCCAAGGTGTAACTTCAACCCATGAGCTCTCAACCGCTCAAACACATCCCGTAAGTGTCTCTCGTGCTCCTCCACTGTAGCACTATAGACTAAGATGTCGTCAATATAACATCTGACAAAATCCAATCCTGCTAGGATTCTGTCCATCACCCTTTGGAACTCAGCAGAGACATTCTTCAACCCAAATGGTAAGAACCGCCACTGATACAAACAATCCTTGCCGTGAGAGTCAATTCCCCAGAATGCTGTCTTGGACTTATCTTCTTCTCTCACTGGCAACTGATGATACCCTGCTCGAAGATCCAAAGTACTGAAGACCTTCACATGCCCCACTGTATCAAAGATCTCCTCAGGTCTCGGCATGGCATACTTATCAGACTCGTCTGCCGATTGATAGGACGGTAGTCCTCACACATCCGTCTATCCGTGTAGTTGCCATACATATCTTTCTTGGCTGGCATAACTGTGGCAGATGCATACTCTCCATGCGACATCTCCACCAACCCAACCTCCAACAAGTCTTGAGTCCGACTCTGGATCAAGGCTCTCTCCATGTCACTATGTCTGTAAGGACGTCGAAAGATTGGCGTGTCATTAGCCAAGTCGATCTGTATACCAGGTCCCTTCAAGGTATCCAAATCCTTCATACTGAAGGCGAAACAATTCCTGTAGCTCTTCAGGAATCTTTGGACTCTTCGTCTCTCCTCTCCTATAAGCTTAGGTCCAATCTCCGGCTCCCAAGTATCCTCTGTCACCATGCTAGAGGTAGAAGACGAAGTCGTTGACTGCTATCTTGCAGCCTCTGAAGCAGTTTCCTTCTGCTCACCACCAACAACCTCCACCGCTACTGTGCATAAAACTTCTGCAGTTCTAGCTGCAAGCTCCACACTCTCTCTTATGACATCCCATGATGTCCAAGGATGACGAACTCCACGTGCCTCGCCCCCAGCCTTTGCCTCCACCGATCCGGTAGGCAAAGAACTCAAGAGTGCTCGAGCAGTAACACCCGTCGATCGCATCCGACGCTGCTCAGTCAATCCAAGACTAACAATCCATGTCAAGCAATTCAAGTCCATTGCTTGACCCAATACTTGACGACGTGAAACCTCCGACACCGAAGCTACTGTCGTCGTACCCGTAGCGAAACCCATCGCTCGCTCTCTCTCATCGGCATTGGGCTCCACCAACTACCGTAATTGAGCATCCCACACAAGCCCAGATCCTCCATCTCTGTAAGCATGTGACGCTGGAAAGCTTACCAAAGTAGGTAACACTACCATGGACCGTCCCACTAGGTTCACCACTGCCATGGGTGACTTATCGACGACTCTCACTACTTGAGATCGTCGTCTTGCATCCAAGATGCTATCAACCGTGAGATGTGATGGTCTTCTCACTCCATCGTGTGCTCGCTTAAGCACCTCTCAGTAACAAGTTCGTCCACCACAACCGTGGACGATGTGGACGAGATCCTACTCTCGCTGCATCCAACAACACTGCTGGTCCAATCCAATACCGCACTTGGTGCACACTCGTCATCATCTGTGTACGAGCATCACCCAACAAAGGAACGTTCTCCAAGATGTATGCTGGAGAATCCACCTGATGCATCTGGAGATGTCGTAAGATCCGTAACATCTCCCAAAACATCCTAGATCGCGGGTCATGTAAACCCTAATCTCTCCCAGCACGCGTGTGACCTTGACATGGCCATCCGGCTATCACCAAGTGAATGGAGCCAACAAACGTAAGATCTTGCGCCCCCAGCAGCGAAATATCCGACGGTAATGCTTGTTGGTATCCTCTAACAGCTGATATGGGCAACAACTCAAGATATTTCTGCACCAAACGTGCCACATGTCACAATGAGATGCGTCTCGTAATCTCATCTCTCTCCACATATAAGTATCGCTGTACTTGTATACCTGCCTGCAATACCGCAGCCAAACCTGTGCTGATCTCTCCAAACAGCTCCAGCACACATACACCCTCCTCTGGATACTGCCACACAATGGGAGTCGTATCCAACGGTGATAAGGTCACAGGCCCAGTAGCAGGAACAACCTTTTGTTCCTCTACTGGTGGTACAAAGGCTTCACTCCAAGCCTGCTGCACCAACTGATCAGCGTACTGCTGCAACTCTTCACTCGAACTCGAGAGTGGAACATCCAAGGTAGATGGTACTAACGTAGACATGCTAGGCATGTCCTCCACCTCCTCAAAGACCGGAGCATCCTCCGCATGGACATTGCCCTCCAACAACTCGTCCGGTCAAGTGATGACCGAGCTGAACCCTGCAACGGATGCCATCGTCTCTGGTGTAGGCTCCGTCGTCCCAACTCTAGCACTGAACCGCACTGGTAAGAAGCTCACTCGTCTCTCACCGGACTGCCAACCTGGTCTGTAAGATGCTGTCTCCGCCCAATAGTCGATCACGAACCCCATAGGATACAACACAGCACCTCCAACCAATACATCATAAGACTTTGCGGCTGTAACGATGGCCTTGGTCCTCACCATAGAGCCATCTGTGGGATGATCTGACCGAACTCTCACCGTCAACATCTCACGTGTCATGTGTAGTGTCGTACCTCCTGATCCCCCTAGAGATGTCTGCAACTGGAATGGACATCTCTCCACCTCGGACTTCTTCAGACCCAAACCAATACACGCCGTCTTTTCCAACATCAACGGTTGGGCTCCAGAGTCTAATAAGACCTTCTGGGGTCGATACACTTTCCCTGAAGGTGCCACCAAACAGAAGATACCACTTCTATTGTCCAACAACACCACACCTGGTGCCAAACCAGCACGGTCAATCGCCGGCCTAGCTGATAACTCATCTAACCTAGCAGCCGCCGCTTGCCAAGTACCACTGGTAGCTGTCCTGATCCTCGACTCCATGGACACGTCTACCGCCTCTCGCTAAACTACTTCAGCACTAGAGATAACTACATCCTCGCTCTCACTGAGCGTGGCCGCCAACTGAAACACTAGAGCCAAGTTGACTCCCAATGCCCTCATATCCGTGGCTGAGAATAGTGGGGCTCGCAAAACTGCTGTAGCCGCCCCCAACATCGAGTTCGACGTCGCATCCACAGACGTCGAAGGTGGAATCACATCACACCCACTCCTGGATGTCGATGCTTCCAACTCTACTGCACCATCGGTAGGTCGTTTAGTCTCCTACTACCTTATACAAGTCCATAAGTACTTACACGCATCCCTGTAGGACACCAAGAGCTATTAGTCTAGTGGTAAAGCCAAAGCTAAGACTACAGAGTTAGGAGTCCATGTCCAGGAATAGTGTTGGGATGGGTGACCAGCTGGTTTTACCCTTCCCACACAACTGAAGCTTGGATATCTCTCTCACGCACGCCAGCAAGCAAGCTTGCGGCGGGCGTGAGCTCGGGCTCAGGCTCAGGCTCAGGCTCAGCTCTGCTCCGCCTCCGCACTCACGCACCTCTACTCCTCGAACCTTAAATCCTAAACCCTAAACCCTAAACAACTACTACTTGAAGTAGAGTACAACGGGCACAACACACCAAAAGAGACTCGGCTCCACCTCGAATTGCAGAAGATTGCACCAAAAGAGGCTCCAAAACAGCAAAAACAGCTTGCGGGTGCACACGGGTGACCAAAATCTGACGTAAAACAACAAGAACACCCAAATCCAACCCGAACACCACCACAACAGATTCGCGAATGCACAAGACACACTTCGCCAATGCACACACACACAGCAAAACTCCTAAACTCGAGTTTTCACACGAAATTGCATCAAAATCTGACGTAACTAGCATTTTTGCACTTGCGGGTGTCACGACAGTTCGACAGCGAACTTCGACATGTCATAACTTCTTCAATCCTTGGCCAAACTCCACGAAACTTAGTGCACTAGAATCGTCTCTCCAATGCGCTTCCAAAGAGCCCACTCCGGCCCGACATTGACAAGTATTTCAGATGCCACGCCCAAACGCGTAATTCGGCTCCAACAAGTCACTTCAAGAACATTCCGCAAAATTTCTGCAGCGCTTCCGTATGACAGAAATCTCCACTCGACCCCAACAACAGCAATCGATCTGCGACCAGCAATGTAGCATGCGTCCACACACCTCGATCCACAGCTCCAAACAATCAACCACGAACGACAACGTCTGAAGATACCAGCGGACGATTTAAGATTTCAGATTTCAGATCAGCGAGCTCTTACTGAACTCCGCCTCGACCTGCACTCAGTTCTTCGAGTAATCTGCATTGAGAAATTACCATCTCCAACTCTACAACAAGGATTACTCCCAAACGGTCAAGCCAAACCCACTCTAAACACGAAGAGAATCCGGGTTACACTCAACTAGACTATCCACCATAGCCTGGAGCTTGAAGGCTCAACTCGAAGAACTAAGGTCTCCAAGCCCTACCTGCGAAGTATACCCCTAGTGGGATCTCCCACCAACTCGCCCTAACGGCACTAACGGCCTTACTGGGATGCGTCACTTCGCACTCGGTCAACCTAGCCGGGGCGTCAAACTGACGTGACAAATCAGTAAACTCCCACTTCCCTTTATCTCTCTCGGTTCTGATTCTAGTTCGACAATTCACTACTTTATGTCCCAACCCTCTACAGAAATAACACCACAAGTCGGTTTCTACTCTTCTCCTTGGAGATTCTACTTGAGGTTTTGTGCTAGGGTTCTCAAACTCAACGATAATCTCGTTCGAGCTCTCTCCGACGCTTACTATGACATCTAAACCTTGAGGAAGGTTTCTAAGTCTAACTTTCCAATCTTTCGAACTTCCACTCATGTTGCACCTTCTCAACCATTAAGTGAACAAAATATCTTTGAGGAAAATAACTCTACATCACTTTCCTAACTCTTTCGAGCTTTATACTGAAAATCGTGTATTATACATGCTATACACGAAATAAAATCCAATCTAAAATTAAGAGTCCATGATGATATCCTCATGACCATCATTTGTACTGATCCTAGCAGACATCTTAAAGTCACTCTTGTAAAGATCACACTCTACTTCGCCAGAAGCATTCGTGGCCTCCACAGTGAATGTTGCTTTGAACTCAATCTTCTTCGCATCTGTGCCGATGTTCGCAGAAGCTTCTTGATATAGAGCAAAAAGGGCACCCCAACTGCAATAGATGTTTGATCGCAACGCCTCTATACTTAACTTTGACTTTTCCGTCTCCGTTCTAACTCACAAAGGTCTCTTTTTCAACCTCGGCACTCGAACTAGATTCCTCATGACGTATCGTCAAGACCTCCTTGTATGTCGAACCGTATATCTCTTAATCGGTAAGAGATCTCTCTACGATCTTTGTGATCTCCAGTAGCTCAACCTCCAAGCTACTAACTAATGAAGTTTCAATAGAAAATTTCTTAATCAAAAGAGATGATGTTGACTGTACAAATTTTCAGAGAATTAAAATTTGTATATTTTCACGTCTCTCATGACTTTCAACCCCCTCAACTTTGAAAATTCATGGCTCTCTCTCCATACCACCTTTTCTCCTGATTTCTGTTGTCCTAGATAGCTTATCCTCGTCGAAATGCGTCCTCATCCTCTTCCTCTCTTGAGCCAACAACTCTACAGATTGAAAACCTTCTCGTACATCTCGTGGCTCCAAGATGTCAATGCATGCTACACCCTTGTCCTTGCTTTGTGAAGTTGAAGCTCCATCCGCCGTTCCACCATTACGACTTGGACAATTACGTTGGAAATGTGATTCTCCGCACGTAAAACATCCTTGGTTCGTGTAGTTACTTGGTGATCCTTGCGGTGGTCCACCTCTAGACTGATAGTTCCCATAACCTCGTGAGCCTCCTCCAACATTTGGACTGCAGTGTTGCAACAAATTCACCATATTGATCTTCAAATCTGCCAGAGACTCTGTCAAACTTTTCAACTCATCACGAAAGTCGGGAGTAACAGATCTAGATGGTATAGTGACTGTAACCGCACTAGTAGGAGCTACCGGAGTCAGGTTCTGAAATCGAACAGTCGGAACACTCGCAGGCGTCAGAGTTGGCATGATCGGCCCTTGCACATCTCCACATGCTGACCCAACAGTCATTGGTTGCAAGTCGTCTCCATCCAGACTCTCTTCCATCCTGGTTGCGATCTTCACTGCATCAGCCTTCGAAGTTGGTCTCTCATACCGCACTTGTGTTCGAATCTCCGGCCTCAATCCCCCAATAAAATTCTTTGTGAGCATTGCTCCAATGCCCACCATCGTTGATTCTACTACATCTCCACTCTTTCGTAAAACCACCCGAAACTTTTGTTCTAATTTCTCCACCCTCTCGGCGTAAGTCCTTACTTTCTCTTTCTCTCCTTGTTTGAGGTAAGTTACCTCTACCATTAACTTCTCGTAACTTTCATCGGGAAGAAAAGTTTCAATTAAGGCCTCCGTCAATACTTCCCAAGTATCAACTGGAGTCCCCACTACGCTTCTCTTCTTCCTATCCTCATACCATGTCAATGCAGAATTCTCAAGAAATTCAGGTATCAACCCTACCCACTCGCTCTTCTTTCGATCTCCATTGCCAATGCATGCTCTTTTGAAGTCTCTCACAAATCCTTCCACGTCTTCTCCATCCTTTCCGTAAAACACCGGAAGTTTCCCCATTCTTCTCTTCTTTTCTTCTTCTTACTCAAGGAACTGCTTGCGGATGTGAAGATCGCACTTCACCGCAATCCACAATTTCCCCGTTGAGCTCTCTCCTCTCCAAAGGTTGGAATAAGTTTGACCCTCATGGTCATCTTATCTCTCGTGTGACAGACTATCTCCATCCTCGCTAGAGGTCTTCACTCGTTCCGTTTCTACACTCAACCTTCTCTCGAGACCTTCGGCTACAGTTTCTAGTAAAGCAACCACTGCGCTACACTCGTGCTCAACTGGAATCCCGTCCACTCCACATCTAGGACAAAAGGTTGTAGGATTAATGACGTCTTGTCTAGGGGAAGAAGGACCTATGTGTAAGCTTAAGTCGACCAACCCTCTTCGCTCACGCAAAAGTCTATTCTTCGTAGGACACTTGCTCACTTTATGTCCTTCTTCTCCACACAAAAAGCACCTCGAGTTCTTCTCCTGGTTCTTACGACTACTCTCTGCTTCTTCCTCAAATTCTAATCGAAATTCTCCTTTCGCCAGATCAGCGGTAACTATCACCGCATAGCCTTGAGGGATCTTGCTCAACCTCAATTTCCACTCTTGCTGTCCTTCCATGACGATGATCCGTCATACATCTCTCTCGCTATATAGCTTGTTTGACAGTTTTGATCACTCGACTATCTTCTCACTTAGCAATCTCTCACATTACTAAGTAGAAGCTTAACTTGTCAACCTTGAGCCTTAGAGATCGAACATAACCCTCTCAAGAATTCTGAAATTCTTTCACTCTTTTACTTCAGCAAGCGATATAACAGATTTGACCCCCCTTCACTTCGAATGCCATAACTCCAGTTCTACTCGATCAATTCACGCATGATTTGGGTGCCTAGATAGCTTATCTTCCAAGCTATCAGCATGGAAGATTTCAAGGTCTAACTCTAAAAACTGAAAATATGAAACTGACTGTAAACTCCTTCCCGAGAGCTCACTATTTGATATCGAAAAACCTCCTTAACTTCCGAAAGACATAACTCTCTCCTCACAATTGATCTCTCGGAGATATCAAGCTTATTGGAAAGCTTATCTTGCCCTCTATAACATGGTGTATGTACAAAGGTTCTGAACTCATGCTCAAAAACAGACATGAACTGTACTAACGACTAAATACGAATCTTTGTATCGAGGTCCCGGCAACGGAACCAAAAATGTAAGCCGGTCTGTCTCTCACCCAGGGGTACCTCAGATGACTAGGATTACTAGTGCACCTTAATTACAAAGATTCTATCATACCCATGCTCACTTCACTCAACACTCTGACCCGTATGGTCACATCGGTCCCTCTAATAGCGTTCCTGCAAACAAGTTCTAACCCCGCCTTCCACATTGCATCACATAGTATTCAAGGACTCCCAAGGTCTCCAATGCTCACTTTACTTATAGACAGGAAAATGAGAGTGTCTTCCACCTTCTCAACTCCTCCTTATATACTCTATAACTTCTTACCGTGGTAACTTTCACTAAGTTACGTTACCTCATGGTAAGTGCGCAATCCAAAATAGTAAAACTTCTAAAGGCTACTAAGACTTAAGAATAGCACACACATTACTTGTTCTACTTTACTAAAGTAAGAGATTCTCCTACTTTAGCTTTTGTAAAGTGTTAACTTTCCACGCTATCCAGTCGAAAGACGACAACACACTAATACGTCTTTTGAGGAGCATCTTTAGATCTTTGTGCATGACTTCTCATCATGCATCCAATCAGCGATGGTCAACAAAGTCACATACTTTTGGAAAGCATATTTAGAGCTCCGCACTTGTCATATAGTGCCATAGTGGAACCTCTAATAGTTTTCTCAACTTAGTTATAACTATCTCAGCTAGTTATGACTACTTTTGATCACTCTAAATTTAGATCTTCAAACTAGAGTAACCTTTAAGATAGTCATACCTAATGAAATGTATATAAGCATACACACAAATAATGGGATACTTGTGGTGTGACAGTTCAGAAGTCGGTTGCGGGTTCCTGCGGTGACAGTGGCCTCTGAGAAGACACTCGGGTCAGCTTCCGATTCAATGTCTTTCTCGGAAGACTTCCCGAAGTCAGACTTCCCTTCACTGGTCTCACCTGTCTTCGTCTTCCTACGCGTAATCTATCCTCACAACAAACTCAAGACATTTGCACTCTGTTCTTCTGACTTCTCATCTCTCTTACGCACGTCTCCATCTTCTGAGCTGCAGCTGAGGTTCCTTTCCTTCGCGCTTCCCGGGGTCTGGTTCGTCTTCCTCGATATGGAGACAATCTGTACAATCCCCAGGATCTTCTTCTTCTACCGTGATGTGCTGTACCACTGCTAACTCGAGCTTAGAAGTTGATGCTGCTTCTGCAGGAGGCGTGGTATCTGCAAATCTCACCATTTGCCGTGGTCGTAAGGTCTGAGGATAATTCCCTGTGAAATGACCGGCTTCCTTACAGTTCCCACACAAGGGCACTTGCCCAATCTGTCTTCTCGGATGAGGACAGGTGGACCACCAGTGTCCTGTCACACCACAAGTATCCCATTATTTGTGTGTATGCTTATATACATTTCATTAGGTATGACTATCTTAAAGGTTACTCTAGTTTGAAGATCTAAATTTAGAGTGATCAAAAGTAGTCATAACTAGCTGAGATAGTTATAACTAAGTTGAGGAAACTATTAGAGGTTCCACTGTGGCACTATATGACAAGTGCGGAGCTCTAAATATGCTTTCCAAAAGTATGTGACTTTGTTGACCATCGCTGATTGGATGCATGATGAAAAGTCATGCACAAAGATCTAAAGATGCTCCTCAAAAGACGTATTAGTGTGTTGTCGTCTTTCGACTGGATAGCGTGGAAAGTTAACACTTTACAAAAGCTAAAGTAGGAGAATCTCTTACTTTAGTAAAGTAGAACAAGTAATGTGTGTGCTATTCTTAAGTCTTAGTAGCCTTTAGAAGTTTTACTATTTTGGATTGCGCACTTACCATGAGGTAACGTAACTTAGTGAAAGTTACCACGGTAAGAAGTTGTAGAGTATATAAGGAGGAGTTGAGAAGGTGGAAGACACTCTCATTTTCCTGTCTATAAGTAAAGTGAGCATTGGAGACCTTGGGAGTCCTTGAATACTATGTGATGCAATGTGGAAGGCGGGGTTAGAACTTGTTTGCAGGAACGCTATTAGAGGGACCGATGTGACCATACGGGTCAGAGTGTTGAGTGAAGTGAGCATGGCTATGATAGAATCTTTGTAATTAAGGTGCACTAGTAATCCTAGTCATCTGAGGTACCCCTGGGTGAGAGACAGGCCGGCTTAAATTTTTGGTTCCGTTGCCGGGACCTCGATACAAAGATTCGTATTTAGTCGTTAGTACAGTTCATGTCTGTTTTTGAGCATGAGTTCAGAACCTTTGTACATACACCATGTTATAGAGGACAAGATAAGCTTTCCAATAAGCTTGATATCTCCGAGAGATCAATTGTGAGGAGAGAGTTATGTCTTTCGGAAGTTAAGGAGGTTTTTCGATATCAAATAGTGAGCTCTCGGGAAGGAGTTTACAGTCAGTTTCATATTTTCAGTTTTTAGAGTTAGACCTTGAAATCTTCCATGCTGATAGCTTGGAAGATAAGCTATCTAGGCACCCAAATCATGCGTGAATTGATCGAGTAGAACTGGAGTTATGGCATTCGAAGTGAAGGGGGGTCAAATCTGTTATATCGCTTGCTGAAGTAAAAGAGTGAAAGAATTTCAGAATTCTTGAGAGGGTTATGTTCGATCTCTAAGGCTCAAGGTTGACAAGTTAAGCTTCTACTTAGTAATGTGAGAGATTGCTAAGTGAGAAGATAGTCGAGTGATCAAAACTGTCAAACAAGCTATATAGCGAGAGAGATGTATGACGGATCATCGTCATGGAAGGACAGCAAGAGTGGAAATTGAGGTTGAGCAAGATCCCTCAAGGCTATGCGGTGATAGTTACCGCTGATCTGGCGAAAGGAGAATTTCGACTAGAATTTGAGGAAGAAGCAGAGAGTAGTCGTAAGAACCAGGAGAAGAACTCGAGGTGCTTTTTGTGTGGAGAAGAAGGACATAAAGTGAGCAAGTGTCCTACGAAGAATAGACTTTTGCGTGAGCGAAGAGGGTTGGTCGACTTAAGCTTACACATAGGTCCTTCTTCCCCTAGACAAGACGTCATTAATCCTACAACCTTTTGTCCTAGATGTGGAGTGGACGGGATTCCAGTTGAGCACGAGTGTAGCGCAGTGGTTGCTTTACTAGAAACTGTAGCCGAAGGTCTCGAGAGAAGGTTGAGTGTAGAAACGGAACGAGTGAAGACCTCTAGCGAGGATGGAGATAGTCTGTCACACGAGAGATAAGATGACCATGAGGGTCAAACTTATTCCAACCTTTGGAGAGGAGAGAGCTCAACGGGGAAATTGTGGATTGCGGTGAAGTGCGATCTTCACATCCGCAAGCAGTTCCTTGAGTAAGAAGAAGAAAAGAAGAGAAGAATGGGGAAACTTCCGGTGTTTTACGGAAAGGATGGAGAAGACGTGGAAGGATTTGTGAGAGACTTCAAAAGAGCATGCATTGGCAATGGAGATCGAAAGAAGAGCGAGTGGGTAGGGTTGATACCTGAATTTCTTGAGAATTCTGCATTGACATGGTATGAGGATAGGAAGAAGAGAAGCGTAGTGGGGACTCCAGTTGATACTTGGGAAGTATTGACGGAGGCCTTAATTGAAACTTTTCTTCCCGATGAAAGTTACGAGAAGTTAATGGTAGAGGTAACTTACCTCAAACAAGGAGAGAAAGAGAAAGTAAGGACTTACGCCGAGAGGGTGGAGAAATTAGAACAAAAGTTTCGGGTGGTTTTACGAAAGAGTGGAGATGTAGTAGAATCAACGATGGTGGGCATTGGAGCAATGCTCACAAAGAATTTTATTGGGGGATTGAGGCCGGAGATTCGAACACAAGTGCGGTATGAGAGACCAACTTCGAAGGCTGATGCAGTGAAGATCGCAACCAGGATGGAAGAGAGTCTGGATGGAGACGACTTGCAACCAATGACTGTTGGGTCAGCATGTGGAGATGTGCAAGGGCCGATCATGCCAACTCTGACGCCTGCGAGTGTTCCGACTGTTCGATTTCAGAACCTGACTCCGGTAGCTCCTACTAGTGCGGTTACAGTCACTGTACCATCTAGATCTGTTACTCCCGACTTTCGTGATGAGTTGAAAAGTTTGACAGAGTCTCTGGCAGATTTGAAGATCAATATGGTGAATTTGTTGCAACACCGCAGTCCAAATGTTGGAGGAGGCTCACGAGGTTATGGGAACTATCAGTCTAGAGGTGGACCACCGCAAGGATCACCAAGTAACTACACGAACCAAGGATGTTTTACGTGCGGAGGATCACATTTCCAACGTAATTGTCCAAGTCGTAATGGTGGAACGGCGGATGGAGCTTCAACTTCACAAAGCAAGGACAAGGGTGTAGCATGCATTGACATCTTGGAGCCACGAGATGTACGAGAAGGTTTTCAATCTGTAGAGTTGTTGGCTCAAGAGAGGAAGAGGATGAGGACGCATTTCGACGAGGGAGAACCAGTCGTGATGGATGATTCTCCAAGTCAAAATACTCGGAGTAGCAAATCTTCTTCAAAAACCAAAGAACGGCGGAAGAAATTGGGAAATACTGATTTCACAATTTCGATGGAGCAATCAAAATACAATGTGGTGGAAGACGTGGGTAAGCAACGAGCAAACATTACTGTGGGACAGTTGATTGCTCTGAATCCTTCGGTGAGGAAAGAACTTCATAGCGGTCTAAGCTCCCGACGAGGTCGGAAGAAGAAGGTAAATCCTTCTACTGTCGGTGTGAGTGCTTTAGATGCTAGTGAAGGAGAGGTGTGCAACAAGGCATCAAAAGTAGAGGCTCGTATCAATGGGAGAGATGTCTCGGATGTTCTTGTCGATGGAGGATCGGCAGTAAATGCCATCTCAGAACGACTCATGAGGAAGTTGGATCTAGTACCAACTCGTCCTTCTAGTATCACGGTGGGCATGGCTAACAGACAGCGAGTTAGACCATTGGGAGTGCTGGAAAGAGTTTGTGTGTCAGTAATGGGAGTGCAAGTAAACATGACATTTCAAATCTTGAAAGAGTCAAGTTATGAAATGTTACTCGGAAGACCTTGGCTTCGAGCAGTACATGCAACGGATAACTGGCACAAAGGTTATTTACGCATCGGACCGAATCACCACCGAATCAAAGTTCCATTGCTCGGAGATCAAGTTGGGACGTCGGAATCGGATCGACCCACATCGGACTACTGGGAGTCAGAAGTTGTCGATACTACTTCTGATGTAGGTACCAATTCTTCAGATTCAGAATCTGAAAATACATCGTCAGAAGAGGAGAGAGAAGAACGAAATGTGGGTGTGAACGTAGTGGATCTTTTTCTTTCTCCGGAAGTGCAAAGAGATCGAGACAAAGAACCGTTGACTCCCGAGGAGGTGGAGAGAAGAATTGCCACCTTACGTTATGGATCGAAGGTTACTAAAGAGGAGAAGAGTTGTTTCGAAAAGATCTTTCGCAAATACATTCATGTATTTGCATTTAGTTACAAGGATCTGAGGGAGGTCACACTGGAGCAACATCGTATCGAGTTAGAGAAGGAAGTCAAACCGGTGCGACAGAAGCAACGAAGAGTGAGTCCTCCAATTGCGGATCTGGTGAAAGAAGAGATCGAGAAGCTGCACACTGCCGGGTTCATTTACGAGGTGGAGCATTCTGAATGGGTATCACCCATTGTGATCGTAAAGAAGAAAAATGGCAAATTGAGGGTGTGTGTTGATTACAAGAAGCTCAATGCGGTCACAAAGAAGGATTATTATCCTCTACCTTTCATTGACGAGATCTTGGAAGAAGTGGCGGGAAACGAATGGTACAGCTTTGGAGATGGTTATAGCGGATATAACCAGATCAAAATTGCACCAGAACATCAACACCTGACCACTTTCACTACTCCGTGGGGTACGTTTGCATTTCGAGTCATGCCATTTGGTCTGTGTAATGCTCCTGCGACGTTCCAAAGGTTTATGAACAAAGTGTTCGAACCTTTCTTAGGAAAGTTTGTGAGAGATTTTATAGATGACTTTTGTGTTTACGGGAGTAAGGAGAAGCATTTTGAGCACCTTGTGAAGGTCTTAGAATGTTTAGATGTAGCAAATGCATCTCTCAATCCGGAGAAATGTATTTTTGGGTGTGAGGAAGGGTTACTCTTGGGTCATATCATATCCAAGGACGGCATTGCCGTTGATCCAGAGAAGGTGCAGAAGACCTTAGAGCTCCCTTTTCCTAGTACTCTCACTAAGCTACGACAGTTTTTAGGTATGGTGGGGTATTATCGAAGGTTTATACTCTCGTTCTCACATAAAGCATATGCTTTGACAGCATATCTGAAGAAGGGAGTAGATTACGTGTTGATTTTAGGAGATGAAGAAGCTCTAGCCGCCTTTGAGGAACTGAAGAAAGCTCTTACTTCAGCTCCGATCTTGGTTAAGCCCGATTGGAATAAACAGCTTATTCTATATACGGATGCTTCAAATATAGCAGTAGGATGTACTTTAAGTCAGTATGATGTTGAAGGTAGAGATCATCCTATCGCATATGCTAGTCGGCAAATGGTCAAGGCAGAGAGAAATTATTCTGTGACAGAGAGAGAAGGATTAGCAGTGATCTATGCTTTGAGAAAATTTCGACATTATCTCATAGGAGGCAAGTTCACTATCGTTATAGATCATAAGGCATTGAAGTACATCTTCAATAAACCTATGGTCGAAGGACGATTAGCGAGGTGGAAGCTCTTATTGTCAGAGTACGACTATGAGATCTGCGATCGACCAGGGAAGAAACACGCGAATGCAGATTTGCTATCTAGAGCTTACGATGACGATGGAGAGGAGCCGGTGGATGACACCTTTCCTGACGAAGATTTGATGGTCTTGAGCAACTCTATTATCCCAATAGAATATCAAGAAATTGGGATTTTGTTACGGAAGGTGTCTATCCAGATGGGATGCGGACCAGATAGAAGAAGGCATTGGTGAAACGAAGTCAACCTTACTCGGTGGTGGAAGGTGTGTTATTCCGTGAAGGAGTTGATGGGGTCCTGAGAAGAGCTGCGAGCAAGGAGGAGTCTCTACGACTCATGGAAGAATTCCATGACGGTCCAGTATGTGGAGGACATTTCGCAGGCAAGTTGACGGCTCATAAGATACTCGACGCGGGATATCACTGGAGGGGGATGTTTAGAGATTGCTTGACGTATTGTAAAACCTGTGATGTTTGTCAAGCTTTCGCTATCAAATCTAGTGTTTCCACTCCTCTTAGATCTATTCCGGTTCTTGGACCTTTCGAGAAATGGGGAATAGATTTTGTTGGGCCTTTGAATCGCACCCCTCGCAACAATAAGTATATTGTTGTAGCCACAGATTATCTTACGAAGTGGGTAGAAGCTAGACCTCTTGTAACTATTGGAGAAGTTGAGGTGGGTAGATTTCTATACGAACGGATCATTACTAGGTTTGGATGTCCTCTGGAGTTAGTTTCTGATAGGGGTCGAGAATTTGTGAGTGGTATGACTACTGCTATGTGCCGCCACTTCTCCATTTCTCAGAGGGTTACTTCTTCATATAAACCTAGTTCAAACGGTTTGGTAGAGAGGACAAACTTTACCTTGTGTCAAATGTTAGCAAAGGATGCTGACATGGAAGGGGTCAAACACAACTGGGACAAGCGTCTTCATGCGGTTCTATGGGAGTATCGTACAACAGTGAAGACGTCTACGGGATATTCACCTTTCAAGATGGTGTATGGGTTGGAATCAAGATTACCAATCCAGTTCGACCTAACCACCTTTCAGACCTTGCAAGCTGGACTGAAGAGAAAGGGTGGTCCAATAGCTGAGAAAGAGAGGGGAGAAACCTTGTTGGAGCTGGAGGAGAATAGAGACGACGCAGCTCAACGAATTGAGATGGCTCAGCTACAACAGAAAAAGAGCTATGACAAGCGCTTGGCGAAGAACAAAACGAAGTTACAGCCATTTCAAGAGGGTGAGTGGGTGATGTTATGGGATGCTATTAGGCACAAGCGAGTTCAAAAGAAATTCTTACGTCGATATTTTGGACCTTTCATCATCTCCAAAGTGTGGAGTAATGGCACCTACGATCTTCAAGAAAGGAGTGGTACATTCTTCGACCGAGTGAACCACGACAAGCTAAAGAAGTTCCATCAACGTGATACTTGTAACACTACAGAAACTCTAATCGCGATCCTCAAGAACACTCATGAATAGACGGAAGAACTCTCAACTCAACTCAAGGTGGAATGTCTTTCAAGGACCATTCTCCTTCTTTATATAGTTACATAAGTGCACACCCCATCCATACTAACCACTCATCAATCCTCACACGGATTGATGACATGGCTTCCATGCAATCCACACAATCAACTACCAATCAAATATCAACACCACCACATTCTTATCCGGTCCCACATACCATGGTCCCACTATAGTCAACTCTACACATATCTTATCCGGTCCCACATACCATGGTCCCGCTATAGTCAACTCTACACATAGTTCTAACTATGAGTATAGTTAACTATGCATGGTTACAAACCTCCCTCCATTTAAGTTGCAACGTCCTCGTTGATGATGGAATGCTCATAAGCTTGAACTAACAAGTCGGCATTAGTCAAATTTCCTAGTGGTTCCCAAGTAGCCTCATATAATGGATATCTTTTCCATTTTACCAAGTATTCTATCTTGGGATATCGAGTACCACGAAGACGTTTGTTCAATATGCTTTCTACCTCGTATTCCTCATGATCATCCACTATTTCTGGCAATGGTGGTGCTTTGTGAGGATTGGTGAAACGAGGAGAACGTGGAACATATTTCCTCAATAAAGAAACATGAAACACCGGATGCATGCGCATATGAACCGGAAGTTGTAATTTGTACGCCACAGCTCCAACTCGTCGTAAGATGGTGAATGGACCGATGTATCTAGGGTTAAATTTGCGAACACCTACTAACGACAAGTTAGTGGTAGATAACCACACTTTCTCCCCAATGTCAAACTCCACATGACGACGATGAGCATCTGCATATTGCTTCTGACGATTTTGAGCAGTTTGAATCTTCTCCTTGGCTTGGTGAACACCTGCATGGATCTTCTGCACAAATTCGTTGACGGCAGCAACTTTGGTTGTTGACTCCTGTCGTGATCCAAATCTAGTAAAACTAGAAGGGGTGAGCGGATGTGCGCCGTACATCAAGTAGAACGGTGTAGCTTTTGTCGATGCGTTCACAGAGTTATTGTAGGAGAACTCTACTAAAGGTAGGAGTTCATCCCACCTCGCTTGCTCTTCAATCGTAAAAGCTCGTAACATATCTTCTATCGTACGATTAGCCCGTTCTGTTTGTCCATCACTCTGAGGATGGTAAGCTGTGGACATAGCAAGCTTAGTTTTGAATAACCCAAACAAGGTTTTCCAAAACATGCTTGTAAAATGTGATCCCCTATCAGTAATTAAGACTCTAGAAAGACCATGTTGAGCAAAAACAGCGTCTAAGTAGATTTGAGCTAGCTCTGGTGCAGTAACAGTCTTCTTGGTTGGACGAATATGAATCATTTTGCTCAACTTATCAACAACAACTACAATAGAGTCAAATCCCGTACTAGTTGGAGGTAGTTCACACACTAAATCCATACTCACATGTTCCCATCGGTTAGTAGGAATAGGTAATGGTTGGAGTAAGCCTGCCGGTGTTTGATTGGTTGCCTTGTTCTGTTGACAAGCAAGACAACTTTTGATGTATCTCATCACATCATCGTGCATTTTTGGCCAATAATAAATGCGCTGCACCGCCTCCAAAGTCTTCTCTATTCCGACATGACCGGCAATCGCTGAATCATGACATTCTGTCAAGATAGTCGTACGAAGCTCTGGATTGTTGGGAATCCAAACTTTGCCGTCCTTGAATGCTAACCCATGCATCTTGGTAAGCTTGGTGTGCTTAGTTGCTGCCCCAATCTCCTCATCCGTTCTGGTAGCTTCCATCAATTGTTGCCACCAATCGGAATGGATCTTCACTTCTGTCGACATGTGATTAACTCGAGGCATTCGAGTTAACGCATCAGCAAGTTGCTTTTTCCCTTCCACGTATAGAATCTGCATGTTGAAGCGTTGTCGCCATTCCGCCCATCGAATTTGACGTTTGGAGAGGTCCTTCTGCGTCTGCAAGTAAACCAATGGTTTGTGGTCTGTTTCTACCACAAACTCCTTATCTCCCAAGTAGTGCTTCCAATGCTTGGTAGCCAACACAATAGCTAACTCCTCTCTTTCTGTGGTATGATAGTTGCGTTCTGCAGGAAGCAACTTACGGGAAAAAAAGCTACAGGATGCCAGCCATCTGCCCATGCTTGTTGTAATACTGCTCCTATTGCTGTACCTGATGCATCTGTGGCCAACTTAATGGGTTTTGTAGGATCATACCACTTAAGGATTGGTGCTTGTAACAGCGCGTCCTTCAAGGCTTGGAAGGCAAGCTCATGCGATGTACCCCATCTCCATTTTTGTCCTTGACCTAATAGGTTTGTCAATTCTTGTGCAACTTGTGCAAAGTTTTTGACAAATCTACGATAGAACCCCGTAAGTCCTAGAAAACTCTTTAACTGGGTTTGATCTTCTGGAGCACTCCACTTTTGGATTGCCTCAATCTTATCGCTCATGACTTGGATTCCTGCTCCACTCACACGATGTCCTAGGTAATCTACATCGCTCTTGCCAAACTCACATTTAGAGATCTTGGCATATAGCTGGTTTTGTCTAAGTACTTGTAAAATCTCCTGTAAGTGCATCTTATGCTCTTGCAACGTCTTACTATAGACAAGAATATCATCTAGGAATACAATGACAGATCTATCCAAGTATGGTCGAAAGATGTCATTCATTAGACCCATAAATGTAGCGGGTGCATTAGTGAGACCAAAAGGCATCACTAAGTACTCAAAGTGACCGTACCTTGTACGAAAAGCAGTCTTTTGTACATCTGGCTCAGCAATCCGGATCTGATTATAACCGCTTCGTAAATCCAATTTGGTGAAGTACTTTGCTCCTCGTAGTTGATCAAACAAGTCATCCATTCGAGGTAATGGATACTTATTCTTCACAGTCTGAAGATTGAGAGCTCGATAGTCTATGCACATACGCATACTCCCGTCCTTCTTCTTCACGAACAAGACCGGAGCTCCATAAGGAGATACACTAGGTTGGATGAATCCTTTGTGTAACAGTTCCTCCACTTGAGCTTTGCACTCCTCCAACTCGTGCGGTGCTAATCGATATGGTGCTTTACAAGGAGGTGCACTACCTGGAAGTACCTCAATCTTGTGATCCACTCGCCTTCTTGGTGGTAATCCGGAAGGTAAATCATTCGGGAAAACATCTTTGAATTCTTCTACAATCATTTTGAAACTATCCGGAATATCGCCACCATAGTTGGAACTATAAGCTTCTCTTATTAACCCCAAGAAACATACATCACCACTATGAATAGCGGTCTGTTCTATCACATACAGAGGTATGTTTCTAGATCGAGATCTTACTCTGTCTCCAAAAACTATCCACCTCTTACTCTTCACAATCTTCTTTCTCCAATCCACATCCGGATTGTATTGCTCCATCCAAGGCATACCCAAAATGACATCATAACGAGCTAATCGAATAACTCGCCATTCAATCTTTTCTGAATATTGCCCTATAGTGAGCGCTACACTCCGTGGGAGAGACTCAATCATCTCAGTGTGCCCGTTTGGCAACTCTACTTCTTCCTTGTCATCCTTTTCCAAAGCCAAATCCAATCTCATAGCAACTGAACGCGACAGAAAGTTCTCAGTTGCGCCAGGATCAATCAACACTCTCACCTTAATGCCTTCTAACACTCCATCAGTAACGATTAGTTGCGTAGTCCTTCGTGTCAATCCATTTAACTCCTTCTTTTGTCCTCCATTCTCGCCTTTTCTTCTCTTTGTTGAACCAGTACGACGACGAGGTAAATCTACTGGTGCTCTTCGTTTTCCAAAACTGGATTGTTGTACTGCATCTCTCCTTCCTCTCCACCTTCCTCTGCTCTATCATTCAGATGATTCAGAGGTCTTCGATAAGTAACTCGATTTCCTCGAGGGAATCGGGTGCGACAATGAGCAGCTATGTGCCCAATTCTCCCGCAGTTATAACAACGCCGTGTCTCTCCTTGAAGCTCTTGATTTCGAATGCCTTCACCAATATCACCATCCCTCGGAAGTCCTCGAGGTACATAGTTACGAACTCCACCTCCGACACCGCCACCTCGTGGTATCACTTCTCGTCTTGGTTGCTCTCTAGCACGATCTCTCCGATCCTCTCCATAGAATTGTCGTGCATAACCGTCCCGTTGCCGAAGATTACCCAATTCCATGGGCATTGGACCTCCATATTGAACTCGCGGTACGATTGGTGGTTCCCCCCCTCTAGCGATACCTAATGCACCAGCAATTCTTTGGGCATAACCTATTGCTTCGAACACGGTACGTGGATTATTCACCATGACTTCTTGGCGAATTCTCTCCTTCAATCCGCGTTTGAACACGTCTAAAGCTTCTGCCTGGCTCATATCAGAGATAGCTACTTGTAGATCTTGAAATTCCTCTACGTATTCTTGGAGACTTCCTCGTTGCTTGAGATCCCAGAGCTTCATTCGAGCCATCTGCACTGAATCCACTGATTGGAAATTCTGCAGCAAACCTTCTTGCATATTGCTCCATGTTACTTGACTTCCTCCAGCAATCATCGAACGCTCCCATGTATCATACCATGTAAGCGCTTTATCCATCAAGTAACCACTTGCAAATACTCCCGTAGAGTAATCATTGACTTGTGCTTGAAAAGTCTCATGTAGCGATTCATACGAGAAATCCAATTCTCTAGAATACCCATTGCTCGATTACCTCGGTAAGGTTCCACGTTACACGTCTTCTTCATGCGAAGCAATAGAGCATCTTCCCCCTCCACTGCCCTTTGGACCCCTAAAACCACCTCTTCTCTATGTACTGTCTCCGCTGCTTGTGTTGGAACTTGTGATGGACCACCCATCTCCATTGCTCTCACATTCTCTCCCTCTAGAGTTGCTATCTTGCTCTCTAGTGTCCTCACCACTGTCGTCATCTCTCGAAACTCATTGAGCATGTTCTGCATGATCTCACGCATCTCCGTGCTTTGTTGCTCCATGTTATTTCCACTCATTCTAACGTCTCTCAACACTCTCAATCCTTACACCACTCTTTCTACTACCTTCAATACAATGTCAGTATCACTACACGAAAACGCCTCACGAACAAAGGTATCACAAAAGGTTGAGGCGACGAGATAACTTCTTGATAGAATGCCTCTCCAAATTCTCTCACTATTTCCTCACGGTATGTCACCTTGAGACGACATGTATAATGAACTGCGCACCAAGTGTTGAAGGTGGTTGGTGGTCGATTCAGATCCATATCCTCCTAAAGCAAGATATAGAGCGTGAGGTCCCACGTAGCAGCATACGTTACGATCGGAAGAATCACAGGGACAGGTGAGTTCATCACTTGCGTCATGAAAGCATCTCCGAAGTGCGCCACCAAATAAACTTGAAAATGATGACGTGCAATGTAGAGGAGTTTGATATGGAAAGGATTCAAAAACGGAAAATCTGGAACTCTATGAATCCCTCCTTCCATGTGTACCAAATTTTGCAATTTTGGCAGTTTGACCCCCTATCTTCCGAAGACCATAACTCGAGTTTCCTTGGGTCAAATCTCGCATTTGTTGAACCCTTGGATAGCTTATCTTGCCAATTAGAAATTTGCAAAGATTCTACTTGAGATTTGACAACCTCAAAACATGGCAGTGACTGTAAAATCCTTCCCGAGAGCGAAATGTGAAAAAACCGAAAAAATCTGAAAAAACCCCCTCACATTTCGAATGTCATATCTTTCAAACTATAAGTGATCTCCATGAGATTTCAAGTGTCATAGGTAGCTTAGTCCTCTCTCTATAACATACTAAAAGTTGAAATGATTTCAACTTTCTCTCGAAGTTTCACAAGGACTGTAAGCAGCTCGAGTTTTCACTATTTCTATCACTTTCTCTCACTACTATTGAAAATTCGAAATTTCTCTCCACTCATGTGCATCTAATCACAAGGTTTCTTTGCAATTCTTTCTCCTAAGAGGGGTAATCCACTCTCTCAGAAGAAGAGCCTTGCTCTGATACCATTGTAACACTACAGAAACTCTAATCGCGATCCTCAAGAACACTCATGAATAGACGGAAGAACTCTCAACTCAACTCAAGGTGGAATGTCTTTCAAGGACCATTCTCCTTCTTTATATAGTTACATAAGTGCACACCCCAATCCATACTAACCACTCATCAATCCTCACACGGATTGATGACATGGCTTCCATGCAATCCACACAATCAACTACCAATCAAATATCAACACCACCACATTCTTATCCGGTCCCACATACCATGGTCCCACTATAGTCAACTCTACACATATCTTATCCGGTCCCACATACCATGGTCCCGCTATAGTCAACTCTACACATAGTTCTAACTATGAGTATAGTTAACTATGCATGGTTACAATACTTCACTCCGAGGACGGAGTGAAAATTAAGTCTGGGGGTAAATGTCACACCACAAGTATCCCATTATTTGTGTGTATGCTTATATACATTTCATTAGGTATGACTATCTTAAAGGTTACTCTAGTTTGAAGATCTAAATTTAGAGTGATCAAAAGTAGTCATAACTAGCTGAGATAGTTATAACTAAGTTGAGGAAACTATTAGAGGTTCCACTATGGCACTATATGACAAGTGCGGAGCTCTAAATATGCTTTCCAAAATTATGTGACTTTGTTGACCATCGCTGATTGGATGCATGATGAAAAGTCATGCACAAAGATCTAAAGATGCTCCTCAAAAGACGTATTAGTATGTTGTCGTCTTTCGACTGGATAGCGTGGAAAGTTAACACTTTACAAAAGCTAAAGTAGGAGAATCTCTTACTTTAGTAAAGTAGAACAAGTAATGTGTGTGCTATTCTTAAGTCTTAGTAGCCTTTAGAAGTTTTACTATTTTGGATTGCGCACTTACCATGAGGTAACGTAACTTAGTGAAAGTTACCACGGTAAGAAGTTGTAGAGTATATAAGGAGGAGTTGAGAAGGTGGAAGACACTCTCATTTTCCTGTCTATAAGTAAAGTGAGCATTGGAGACCTTGGGAGTCCTTGAATACTATGTGATGCAATGTGGAAGGCGGGGTTAGAACTTGTTTGCAGGAACGCTATTAGAGGGACCGATGTGACCATACGGGTCAGAGTGTTGAGTGAAGTGAGCATGGGTATGATAGAATCTTTGTAATTAAGGTGCACTAGTAATCCTAGTCATCTGAGGTACCCCTGGGTGAGAGACAGGCCGGCTTACAGTCCTGTCTCTCCACAATTATTGCACGCTCCAGGAAGAGGGTTGAGAGGTCGTTGTGATGAAGAAGGCTACCAGGGCGTCCTGGTCTGTACATTGCTAGCTCTATCCCTAGGTACATAACGATTATATTGGGCGGGAGGCGTAGGAGTGAAGGGTTGTATCGTCTCGATTCTATAGCAAGTTTCCCCACGGGGATCGTGTAGATATCCCTCATCGTCTTCTTCCCATCCTGCCCAGTTGACAGCTTGGTCCTGCGTACACTGATCTCTGGTGTGTCCGGAAGAGTTACTGTAACACACAAGAAAACCAAAAGATGCTCGAAAGTAGTAATTTAAGGATCGAACCCACAGAGATGCAAGTAAAGATCATCCAAAAGTAGTAAACACGTGACAAAAGTGATTCTTTATAGTTGTCTTTTATTCTCACGGGCAGAAATCAGTCCCGGTAGAGATCAAACTCAAGTCTATCCAACAAGACAGAGTTGATAATCCTGACAAATAAACATAACAGGTACTGAACAGGTCAGGGACCTCAAGAAACAGATGAACAACAGAGAAACAGAGCCACGGACGGAAATGTCACACGAGGAAGTACTGCTGAAGTGCTACTAGGTAACCTCTAACACCATAAACGCTAAGTATCTTCACACTAAGTTATTTTCACTACTACTGCTCTCGGAAAACTCTGGCGAAGAAGACTCTTCTTCCGCCGAAGTACCAGACTGAACTCCTTCCTAAGTGTTCCACCAAAGAACAACTTCCTCCGAAGTCAACTTCGCCCAAAAACGTCTTCGCAGGAAAATAACTCCGCAGATGCTGGTCTATTCTCAGTCCTCGCCGCAAACGTTCTACTCTGATTTCAAATGTCGACAGCAAATCCTTCGACACCCAGACTAATTCCTACCACAGCAAACTACGATACTTCGTAGGTAAATCCCCGAAGAAGACAAAACACTCAATGGCTTCGCAAACTCAGGAAATAGAAAACTCAAAAATGATAAAACACATAGAGGTCCTGAATACGAACAACACAACGCTTATATACAGATTTTCCCGAAGATGACGGATCTTCTTCCTAAGAAGTCGGGAGTACTTCTGGCCCGTCGGATGAAGGTCTTGTGTCCGAAACGACACCAGGAACAACACCGCTTCCTAACGCTAGCTCTCTACCTATCTCACAAACTGAGAACTCTACGGTTGCTCTAACCTCCCTAAGCTCCCTAATTACTCGCTGGCCTAGCCTAGCTACCCGGTTCTTAGCTGAAGTACCCTCCGCATCTGCAGCTAAGAACTCCTCTCTAACCTGGCGGAGAAATCCCGACTCCTCGGCGTCCATCTCAACGGCAAAGTAGTTCTTCAGCAGTGGCTCGACCCTATTCCGAAGTTGAGCGCTCAGCTCCTCGGCTTTGATGACGCGGTGCTTTAGATCCTCCACTTCCTTCGTCATGGCAGCGACAGTGTCCTGATACCTGTTTCGTTGCCCGCGCATGTCATCCAAATCCTTCTTCATCAGCGAAAGAACCTTCTCATGCTCTTTCTCGCGATCTATCTTCTGCTGAAGAAGCTCCTCCTTCTCTGATGTCACAGTCTTCAGCTCCTCGGTCCTCGTCTGCGTCTCCTTCTGGACCATGCGAAGTGCAGCCCTCAAATTCTCCTTCTCTTCTTGCCAGTTACCTCGGCCGAAGTGCATCATATGCACTAACAAGCTTCCTACCAACGACTTCCTCGTAGGTCCCGCGGTTCGCTTCCAAGCTGTGCAGTAGCGGAACGACTACATCCTTGAGGTAGTCCGCCGAAGAAGCCAGTTTCTCGATCTCTCCTATCGTCGACAGAGAAAAGAGTATTCCTCGGTGTAGTGTCCACGCTCTTCTCTGTCCGAGGAGTGTCTTCTTCACAAGCTTCCTCAGTCGCTTCTTCGTCAGCTGGTTCATCGTCGACGCGGACTGTCTTCGTCATCTTCATCTTCTTCCGGGACTTCTGCACAGACCTCGGCGTCTCGTCCAGAGGTTTCTTCCTTCCACTCCTGCGGATCGGAGGAGATACCTCGACTATATCTTCGTCTTCGGCCGGAGTCACCTCTTCGGTCGCCTTCTCTGGAGCTGGTGTAGAAGTCGATGCCTCCTGCGTCTTCGATGTCTCTACTGCTACTTCGGCTGCTGCTCCTTCGGCTTTGACTTGGTCGAAGAACTTCTCGAGTTGTACATCTCGTGCTGGAGTCTGCACTACCTGAAATTCATCTTCCTCGGCAGCTGCGGTAAAGCCCAACTTCCTCTGCTGTTCGTCCGACAGCAGTCCCATCCTCATATAGAACACCGATACAAATGGTCCTATGTACGCCAAGTCGTTCTCATTCCAAAGCTTCAGCACATGACGGTGGAAGATCCTCGCCCAATGTGCTCTTCGTCCGGCGAAGAGCTGCTCGATGAAATTGATTTGCCAATTCGACATGTATGTCGTTCTTCGTGGTCTGAAGATCGCCATAATCGCATCGGCTACTTCTCTCTTCTTCGGGTCGCAGTAATCGCTCGTTCGGTAGCCGTTCCTCCCTAGAGGTAACTCCTTGAAGAGATTCGGAAAGTTCTTCACTGCTTCGGGCGAAGCAGCGGCAGATGTGGTGTCAAAAAGAAGGTCACCTTCCCGACCTGCATCATCAGTTCCCAAGACACCGGACCAGTGAGCTTCGGTCCAGTTACACGATCGCCCATAGTGTTCATCGGCCGGATGCTGCTTGCAGACCTTCAACTCACGCACCAATTTGGAGGAGACCATCCTCCACCAAGGAAGTAAGAGGAACGCTAATCCCATTTCCTCAAGCTCCTTGTCATAGCGGCGAAGAGCCGCTCGATTAACTTCAGAGGCTCGGAGCCTCAGCGCCTTAGTCGTCTGTATCCCTCGCATCCCTAAGATCACTGCAACGATCTTCGCCACAAACGGATTTCTCGTCGCAATCTCTTCCGAGCCCGTAATCGAGTTCTTCCTCTCAAATTGGTTCCTCGCCCGTCACTGATGTACTTCGGCGCTCGGAAAATGCGGCTCGCTGCGCTCTGCTATCGCTCGCTCTGGGAATAGTAAAAGAGTAAAGTAAATGACTTGTTACCTGGCTTATATCCCGCGATAGGTTTTCCTGCACGTGCCGAAGTTAGGGTTTTCCTCTTGACGACTGACATTCTTCAGTCTGCTGTAACTTCGTCATTCGGTCTCTGATTGCCTCGCACAACATATCTTTAGAAAGCTCTTCGCCCGAGGAATTCATCTACGAGGAAATCATCTCTCAGTGTCTCCATAGATTCGATAAATTCCTCCAGAATTGAGATTCTTCACTAAACTTCTAATTAACACTATTCTACTCATATCGTTTATCTTCTATCATCTATTCTTCTTATTTACTTCACAACTAATCAATTAATTAATAAAACGAAAAACCAAGGCTTCACAGTTACAAAGGTTGCACCACAGGTTTGGCCGAGAAGCCGTAGGCTGTTTCCGCTTGTCCTTCAGGTTCAGAAGATGAACTTTCAGGTCGGCAAACTGCTTCAGAACCTCATCGATGCGGGGATCAGGTGCAGACTGAATGATCTGAGTTTGAGGCATCTTCTGCACAACTTCTTCCCTTGCTCGCGTCTTCTCCTTTTTCTTCTTCCGCGTCTTCTTCTCTTGTTCAGATTCAGATTCTGAACTTTCGACAGTAGACTCTTCAGAAGTAGAAGATGCTTCCGAATCACTGTTATCGTTTCAGTGGACTTGGACTTCCTCTTGGACTTCCGAGAAGACTTCTTCGACTTCTTGGACTTCTTCGAGGTCTTCCCTCTGTCTTTTGTCATATTCCGAGTGATGCTCGAGGTTTCATACTGTTCGGGCATGCTTCTGTACCTCTGCTAAATCATCACCTCCTCCTCTTCTGTAGTACAATTCCATATCTTGAGACAATCCTCCCAAGTACCAGTCCACAGCTTGCTGAGCACAGTAGCCGGGTCTTCCTTGGTTCTGAGGGATGTGATCCAGGAGATCTTCTAACCTCTCGGTGTAATCCCGCAGTGTCTCTTTCTTCTTCCGTTCGAGTCTCTGAAGTTCTATGAGGGTCATCCGATCATAGCCCACTCCTTTGAACCTCTTCAGAAAGGCTGCCTTCAGAGTAGCCCAAGCGGTCATTACTACACCATCATCCAACATCTTATTCATCCACTTCCTTCCCTTCCTTACGATCAAACTGGGAAATACACGGAGTCTGTCGACATCAGCGTCTTCCTTGTTGGATCTAGAGATGGTCTCGAACATCGTGATGAAGTCGTCCGTGTCAGCATCATCGTCATACGGATGGTACTTCTGCCGAGTGTGAGAAGCCATGTCGACTGCCGGCTGGTGCGATTGCCAACTTCTTTCTTCCTCAAGTCCAGGTGGTGGAGATGGTCTTCTCGAAGGTCTAGGCGTGTCTGAATCACGAAGGTCGTCTTCTGAGTCAGAACTACTGCCACTGCTACCTTCCGAGACGTCTGGAACAATCTCCTCCAGTCTTCCCTCACCTTGATAAGCTTCTTCCGCACTTGGGAAGACGTCTTCCGAGTAACCAATATCAAAATCTACTTTATACACGTGATCACCCGGTTGGTTTCTGTCTTCGTCAAAGATTATGCTCGAGATGGAAGGCTCTTCCAACTCTACCGATCGGATCTTCCTGAGCTCTTCTTCTCTCTTTTGGTGTCTCAGGGATATCCGCTGCTCTCTAGAAGCGGTTCGCTGGGGTGAGTTTACCCACTCAGGATCTTTACTCGTGCGTCTTCTGCTTCTACCTCTGGTCGGAGGCATCCATCAGAGTACTGAGAAGAGATGTCCCTCTTCTTCTACCACTAGATCCGGGAGACCAACTAACTGAACAACCGATCACAGGTTCAGAACGTCTTCTTCTCCTGCTTCTGGTTGCACTCACTGCCATCTTCCAAGATCGAGTCTTCCAAGAAGCTCTTGGAAGCAGGGAAGCGGTTTCTTCCAACTCTCCCTGAGGTATCTTATCAACTTCTGGTTGCGGTTCCTGTCTTCTAGCAAGATAGAGTCCCACAACACATTCAACTACAATCGAAGTTAGTTCGAAATGAACCTAACTAATGGCACACAGATCCAGGAAGCTTAGAACAGAAATTACTAAGATGAAATCCCCGGCAGCGGTGCCAAAAATGGTGCTCACTATATGAAGTGACGCAGGATTACTCCTTTTGCCCATTTAGTATACAAGATATCGTTCCCACAGAGGATTTACGTAAGTAATCGTTGCTCTAAGTTCTAGGATCTGTTCAAACACACAAACACACGGGTTTTGCCTAAAAAGCCCGTCTTCTCACAAAACCACACAAAACCACACGTCTTCCAGACACACCAAATGGTGCTCTAGATCTAAACAAACAACTACTGACTAAAATATCACACAACTATTCACAGAGAAGCTCGGGAAGACGATCTTCCTGCTTCCAGGTTGCTTCTTTCGGTCTTCTCGATACCGTCTTCCCGAAGCGATTACTCGTCTTCTGGGGGTTCAGCTCGTCTTCTCACACCTCCAGAAGGCTGTCCTGCTTCGCAGAAGTCGACCAGCAACGGTCGTTACACCTTATTCTCACACTCACATTCCAACAGGTTAGATTAATCACAGGGTGTATGCCCCCTGTAGTCTTCCCAAGCTTCTGCCTACGGAAATAGTCTTCCTGCAGCACTACAACGACATTCACCTTCACGGAAGCTCAATAGAAGTCTCGGAAGCTCACTAGAAGAAGGTAATAAGATGGGGAAGATGGGAGAAGATGGGGAAGATAAGAAAATCCAAACAAGAGAAAACAAGATGAAAAGAGTAAATTAAGATTCCGACAGGCTTCTAGTCCGGATCCTGACTAACAAGCCATCCCTGCTTGTAATAGTTTGGGGAGGAAGACAACAAACGGGAGTACAATTGCACCGTCTTCTACTCGAGGATGTCGTCTTCTGTTGCGGGAAGAAGGCTTCTTTCTTCTTCACTTCGCTGCTCTGACTACTCTGTCTTCTGGGATCCCTTATCCATAAGACCGTTCGTACGTTGTCGGAGTGTGATCCGTCTACCTAGGAAAGCGCCGGGCTTCTGGCTGTGGTTGTTTACTCAAGAGGTTGGCTTTCAGGTCACAACAGGAGCTATAAACACTCACACAGGAGTGTAGGATCCTCTGATATGCTCAAAAAGCGAAATTTAGGTCTCACTGGTAGTAATAGGCTTAAGCGGTGAACTTTGACACTCAAAGAGAGGAAAACTATGAAGGTTTAGACCTCTAAACTTCCCCTACATGCAAATGAGGTACTACTGAACTCACAGACGAAGTTTCAACCTGAGATCAAATTCTGACACGGAGATATGAACAGAAAAGTTCTGAATAAGAGAATTATGGCAATTTCTGGTACCTAGACAGCTATTCAGACATAGAACAGAGAATTGGCTCGATGAATTTCAAATCTTCTCACAGTATTTGAAGTCTACAGGATGCTGAACATCCCTGTGAAGTTGGGACTCCTGAATGTTTGTAGAACTCCAGATCTCCTTCTCTAAAGTCGCTGCTCTAGATTAAGAGCTTTTCAGACCCCCTCTGCTTCAGCGGCCGCCCTGAATTACTCAATTACTCAAATGATACGAAACTTTTTGGACAGTAGTAGCCCTCCTGACAGTGAACGCAACCACGAAGTTTTGAAGTGATTTCCTCAATTCTGCTGCAATTGGCACCGAAAACCCCAAAATCAACAAAAGTGACGCAGTTTTGGCACAATCCGAACTTCAATTGGGCATAACTCCTTGTTTATTGATCCAAATCGAGCAAAAATTTCACTGACAGTGCTTGGCACGACGAGCTCTCTCTTCCTGTGTTCTCAGATTTCGAAGATCCCCCACCAAATGCTCGAACTCTCCTCTAGAGCTCTGTTTCTAAACTTAGAGTTTTACAAAAGACAAAAATGGACCAATGGGAGTTCATAGCTCCACTTGACTGTCCTTTTGTGCCTTAAACTACCTGGTAACTTTTCTACACTCATAAGCTACCACGTCAAGCCCCCTAGAGTGCCAGCGTATAACTTAAACTACCTAAAATGACACATAGCCCTGAAAAATAACTTAAATTAGCTAGAAAGCGTGCATGGGCGACAAGTAAGTACAACCCATGAGCTCAAACCCCTATCAGCATGGAAACCCTAAGTTATGTACATTGAACCTCACAGACAAGTAAGAAGTCACTTGCACAAGCGCACAAATGCTTGAACAAGATAACTAACATACTATCAGCCTACTAGGACTCAAAATAGTGTTAACACCGTATGCAAAGGTGTCAAACATATACATAAAGGACTAGAAGTAATATAAGCTAACTTCTAGAACTACTAAACTCAAGCGTCGGAGTAGAAATATAACATGTAGCCGCCAAGTAGCGCGACATCCACCCCCTCTGAACCTGCACATCCTCCGGTATGTGCCATCCAGATCAAGACTCTTCAGCTTCGGCTTCAAACTCATCTTCAACCTGCATTGGATCTTCAGCTTCATCCTCCGTAAACTCTGCAACGTTCTGGTCCTCCCCTCTCCTCCTAAAGAGCTTGATTCTCTTCCCTGCGACTGGTATCTTGAGCACTGCACCATCTAACTCTCTCAAAGAGTATGTGGCATTATCATAAACTTCTAACACCACATAAGGTCCGAACCATCTCTTGGAAAACTTTCTGATAGCGCTATGCTGATTATCAAGACTACTATCATAGACTAACACCCAATCACCTTCCTTAACTGGTTTGGGTCGTAATCTATGCGTCCTATCAAATCTGCCTTTGTTTCTCTCTCTAGCAGTCTTTAACCTTTCCACAGCTTTGGCAACATCCTCAGGTCTTCGTTCTAACTGCTGGATCCTTAATGCAAGAAGATCCTCCGTACTTCTACCATCTTCCCATGACAAAACATTCCAAGTAGGCACAACCTCCTCAATCGGCATCACAGGTTTTTGCCCTAGTATCAACTCTGCTGGCATGTAACCTGTAACGGTACTATGAGTTGTACGATCTGCCCACAAAGCAAATGGTAACAGTCTAGGCCATTCACGGATCTTACCCTTGCAAGCTTTTACCAAAGCTTTGATGATTGGCGGATGACCTCTTTCGCTCTTGCCATTCCCTTCAGGATTGTAAGCAGTGGTTAACGCCAACTTGATTCCCAATCGCTTGAAGAATTCAACTGCTTCTTGTGCATCCAGCTCACCCCTATCTGTAGTAATCTTTCCCACACACCCATACCTACAAATAACATCTTCAAGTAGAAAGCGGCAGACACTAGCAGTGGTCTTTGTCCTCAGAGCACGACCTTCAACTTGGTTAGATAGATCTTCTCTAGCCAAGACTAGATACCTCATTTGTCCAAGTCCAAATGGCATAGTTACCAGATCAACTACCCATTTGTAATGAATGGCTAAAGGATAAGTAGGATGCAATCCATCACGATGACGTACGTTGGAATACATCTGGCAGGGTATACAAGATGAAACAAACTGTACTACATCCTTATACATACCCTTCCACCAATACTTTTCCTTCATCTTGGCAAATGTAGCCCAAACTCCTCTATGACCAGCCCATAAACTCTCATGGAACTCCTTGATCAGCTTCTGCTGCGATTCTAGGTCACATACCACCCGCTGCGGTATACCTCCTTGTAGCTTAGGGCGCTTCCATAGATGTCCTCCATGTAAAAAGTAACCATAAGCTATCCTACGGATCCTCTTGAAATCTGCATCAGACCAGCCTTCTTGCTTTTCCAGTGAACTCAAATAGCGCCCAAGATCCAACCACTCGCCATCATACATAGTTTCCTCAAAAAACTCCAACGAGGCTGCAAAACAGCTTCTATCTCTTCTAGCAAGAGCACTAGAATAGAACTCTGTTCCCACATCCTCCTGATCATCTATCATTTCTTTCTCATCGTAATACCTAGCCCTTGATAACATATCTGCCACAGGATTGTCCTTCCCTGCAATATGTCTAAACTCTGGGTTCAAGGACTTGATATATGCTATCCACCTCAACATAGCAATATCTGGAGTTGTACAGCTAGTGATCATTCCCAAGAGAGGTAAACAATCTGTCTCCACAACCACAGGTGCTCCTATCAAGTATTCCTTATCACTCTTCATCGCAGTAACTACTCCCCATAGCTCTCTCTTGACCTGAGGGTAGTCTCTCTGCCGTGAACTTAATACCTTAGCACCAAAACGCACCACATATCTATTTCCATCCTCATCGTCTTGTCCTACAGCCCATCCAATGCCAATAGGACTAGTATCAACAGTAAGGATAACAGATCTGCCCAACTCATATGTTACCTTCCGTAGAGTTGGTGGTGAAGCTAAAAGATCCTTCAACTTCCTCATAGACTCGCTTTGCTCCTCTTGCCACTGAAATCTTTGCCCCTTCCTCAGCAGCTTGTACAACGGATCTGCTACATGTGCAAAGTGTGGAATCCATATATGATAAAACACACATGCTCCTAGAAACCTTCTCACCTCAGTAACCGATCCACATGTCTCCTTCATCCTTCGGATGACATCAACCTTGTTTGGACAAGGTTTCCGACCATAAGATCCACACAGATGTCCCACTATTAACACCTCTTGTACTCCAAACACAGACTTGGCTCCTGATAAAGTCAAATGAACCTCTTCCAGTCGACTCAGTATCTTATCACAATCAGCTATGTGATCTGCTACAAACTTACGGCACCCCCTCTGATCTTTTACCTCATTCTTCTCCTCCTCAGCACACCCTTTGATCGGCACATCATCAAGGAATGGCATAGTTTTTTCAGGAATGAAGTCCCTCAAAACTTTGTTCATGCCATTCATCATATGTGCTACCGAATTGGTAGCACCTTGCAGTAAGGTGCACATCCTTAGTAACCCTAAAGGTGTCCTCATTGTAGTCAAGTCTCTACTCTCAGAGGATAATTGAAACTGATCGTAACCTGAATATAAGTCTCCCATGGAATAGATAGCACGACCAGCAAAAGCCTCTGCAAACTCGTCTACAATAGGTCCTATACCCATATTCCTGATAGTCACCTTGTTAACTGGCTGCATATCTTGGATAAATCTCAAAGCTCCACTCTTCTTCGGAACAGTAAACCATCTGCTAGAATAGGGAGCTATAGACGGTTCCAAGATACCCATCCTAATCCTCTCATTGAGCAAGTCTATCAGCTTTGGCAGATGAGCTCTAGGCACAGGGATAGGACGTAGATTCCAAGGCACATGCGGTATAGTAAAGATTACCATAGGTGCAACTACACTTGGATCTACACATCCTACTTCATGTGACTCAAACGCAAACGCCTTACCATGCATAGATAGCATCTCCCTGAAGCTCTTCTTCTCTTGCTCGGTAAGAAATCCATCACCTCCAATCTTCAGCTCCTTCAGTGTTGTTTCTGTGAACTGGTGCCCAATTCTTCTCGGTCCTCTGAGCGTCGGCTCTCGTGCAGCTTGCTCCATCTTCTGATTGTAATCGAGTGGTAAAGGCAAAGCCACTGGTTTGACTTTCTTTGCCACTGACTTGTACTTGGTCTCCACATACACCTCTTGCCGATCTATAAACTTATCAATTACATCATAAAGCTCCTTGGAGCTCACTCTCACCACTCTATCTACATCATCTATAGAACTTTCTACTACAGATTTCAACTCCCCTATAGTATCTACCAAATACTGTTCTTCAAACACCCCAGATATGTATTCATCTCCTGCTAACTCTCCACTATCCCACAAAGATTGTTGTACACTCTTCACATGTTGCCTCTCAAACCTCTTCAGATTCTCAACCTTCCTATAACACACTGATCCACATGATGTCAACCCTAAGAAGCTAGTGGATAAAGCTTCCTGCTCTACTGGATCAGGCGAGAATCCTATCTCTACTGTACCGTTGAAGTCTCGCTCTTCAATGGTACTCTGCCAAAACCCCTAGACTCTCTAAACTCCTGAGTAATCTTAGGTAGTGGACGGTCTCTCAAGCTATCACGATTCCTCTCATGTTCTGCAGCAACGGTCAAAAATTGAACAGCTCTTTTGCCATCTCTACTACGTATCCTAGCATAAGCTGAACCATCATCCATAACTCGTGTCTCCATTCTAACAGCAGTAATGTAAGGCTGCCCTAGAATGATAGGATAGGTTGACATGTCCTGCACAAAGAAATTCTGAACATCACTGATGTCACCCACAGTTACCTTGATGTTGGGGCAAGCACCATAGAGTTCTCCCCGCTGGTTGTTGGCAGCACGGATAAGCCATCCATGATCGGTGTCTATGGGCCATCTCCCACGCTTGTACAGCTCCTTAGACATCAGATTAATCTCTGAGCCGTGATCAATCAATGCCACCATAGGTTCCTCTAGGTCTCCCAACTTCACCAAGGTCTCAGTGGTTGCTCTTGCCCAATGGTTATGAGAGTAATGGCTCTTCTGCGATGCTTCCACCTCATCTTCAAACCTCACGTGCTGATCTGATCTTCCCTCTGATACTTGAGAGCAGTAACCAGCAATCTCATCCTCCTCATCCTCCGACAGTTTGGTCCCTAGAGCGTTAAGCGTAGCTGCTTCACCCAAAATCTGACGTTTCCTCTTGATGATATCTATGATAACCTCATGGAACTCACGCTTTGCTATCCCAAGAATCTCACCCAAGGTAAACTCAACCTTCCCATTCAAGATACGATTCTCTAACACCTGCTTCAGGTCTGTAGCAATCTCAATATCAGACTGAAGTTTGTATGCAGGCATCTTACCCTTCTCCTTGCTTCTCTCCTTCTCCTTTGGTGTTGTAGATGATAGATCCTCCATAGTTTCCTCCCGAGTAGGTGTTGTCTCCTGCCTTGTCTCTGGTCTAGCCCTTTCACTCCTTGTAGCAGGTCGTTTGGCCGTAGAAGCCTCACCTGCATCCTCTCTCCTGCGTTTTTCTTCTAGTACAGCTTCATGCTGACTTCTTGCAACATAAGCATGCACTGACATAGTATCCACAGGATCATTCCATCCTGTAGCTTCTCGAATTGAGTTGCCAACCCTTCGTAGCACATCCTTGTCTAGCTCTGTTCTAGCTACGGACCGCACTATATCAGACCACAACCCAGTAGTCCCTTTCTCTCTCTCCATCTCCACTTTCACTCCACAGGTAGCAGCATTCACAAGAGAAACAGCATGTGATGCTGATATCTCATTCACAAGTCTTTTCATACCACCTTTGTCAAAGTTGGTTCCCAACATCATCCCAGTCTCTCTTAGATGGATCTTACCATCTTTGAAGAAGATCAGATCCTTCCTCAATGCATCTGAAAACTCCCCACAATCTCTCCTTACATGGTCTAGGCTATCACACCATATACAACGATGAACAAAGCCTTCTCTCATCTGAGGTCTCTGCATAGCAGGTTGTACATTCTGCTCCTTCTCTTCTAACCTAGTGAGCTTAAGCTTAAGCTCCTTCATACCCTTAATCAACTCATCAAGCGGTGAGTCTTCCTCTCTAGCAATTACCAAAGCAGGCTTAGTAGGCAACTGCTTGACAGGAATTATCAGAGGTGCTGCTTCACTTACCACCACCTTGTCCCTTCTTCTCTGTCTCTTGGCCAGCAAAGAAACAGCCTCTTCAACCTCCTTCCAGTCAGTCTTCAATCCTCTCTCCTCACTCTTGTCTTCCAGCAACAGCTCAAGCTTCTCCTGAATAGTCACGTCCGCTGCTTGTAGGAAAAGCTCGGTCTTCTCAACCTCTAGTGTAAGCTTCTCTGTCCTAGAAAGCTGAGCATATTGACGATCAAACTCCCTTAACAACTCATTTACAGACAAACCTTTGTTAGGCTTAACCACCCACTCCAAGAACGTCCTCTTGGTCACCCTCTCTGAATCTTCAGTGTAGTACTCCTCCTTCAAAGCTCGCATAAAGCTCTCCCAACTCTGTCCTTGCTGCTGCTTGAGCTCCTTCACACGTCCACGAATCTCAAGGACAACAGCAAGCTCAAAGTTCTCCACCATCTCCTTCTCAGGTACCTTGTTCACCTCCATCTCCCTAGCATAGTATCGCACATACTTGGAAATATCTGTACCCTTGAACTGGTCCATCTGGTGCACCACAGATTGCAACGCCTTGGTTGCTAACACCTCCTTCCTCTCTGTGCTCTGCTGCTGCTGCATGAACATGGAAAAAGCCTGGAACATCTTCATCGTAGCAACATCAAACTGAATAGGTTGCTGAGCAGCAGCAGCACCTCCACTTGATGATCCTTGGTTGGCCATGATATCTGATCCTGTAACACTCTTAAGAAAACTCCCACCCTAGGTGTTTCACGTCGAGTTCACCAAAAAGAGAGTATGTCGGAGTGTGATCCGTCTACCTAGGAAAGCGCCGGGCTTCTGGCTGTGGTTGTTTACTCAAGAGGTTGGCTTTCAGGTCACAACAGGAGCTATAAACACTCACACAGGAGTGTAGGATCCTCTGATATGCTCAAAAAGCGAAATTTAGGTCTCACTGGTAGTAATAGGCTTAAGCGGTGAACTTTGACACTCAAAGAGAGGAAAACTATGAAGGTTTAGACCTCTAAACTTCCCCTACATGCAAATGAGGTACTACTGAACTCACAGACGAAGTTTCAACCTGAGATCAAATTCTGACACGGAGATATGAACAGAAAAGTTCTGAATAAGAGAATTATGGCAATTTCTGGTACCTAGACAGCTATTCAGACATAGAACAGAGAATTGGCTCGATGAATTTCAAATCTTCTCACAGTATTTGAAGTCTACAGGATGCTGAACATCCCTGTGAAGTTGGGACTCCTGAATGTTTGTAGAACTCCAGATCTCCTTCTCTAAAGTCGCTGCTCTAGATTAAGAGCTTTTCAGACCCCCTCTGCTTCAGCGGCCGCCCTGAATTACTCAATTACTCAAATGATACGAAACTTTTTGGACAGTCGTAGCCCTCCTGACAGTGAACGCAACCACGAAGTTTTGAAGTGATTTCCTCAATTCTGCTGCAATTGGCACCGAAAACCCCAAAATCAACAAAAGTGACGCAGTTTTGGCACAATCCGAACTTCAATTGGGCATAACTCCTTGTTTATTGATCCAAATCGAGCAAAAATTTCACTGACAGTGCTTGGCACGACGAGCTCTCTCTTCCTGTGTTCTCAGATTTCGAAGATCCCCCACCAAATGCTCGAACTCTCCTCTAGAGCTCTGTTTCTAAACTTAGAGTTTTACAAAAGACAAAAATGGACCAATGGGAGTTCATAGCTCCACTTGACTGTCCTTTTGTGCCTTAAACTACCTGGTAACTTTTCTACACTCATAAGCTACCACATCAAGCCCCCTAGAGTGCCAGCGTATAACTTAAACTACCTAAAATGACACATAGCCCTGAAAAATAACTTAAATTAGCTAGAAAGCGTGCATGGGCGACAAGTAAGTACAACCCATGAGCTCAAACCCCTATCAGCATGGAAACCCTAAGTTATGTACATTGAACCTCATAGACAAGTAAGAAGTCACTTGCACAAGCGCACAAATGCTTGAACAAGATAACTAACATACTATCAGCCTACTAGGACTCAAAATAGTGTTAACACCGTATGCAAAGGTGTCAAACATATACATAAAGGACTAGAAGTAATATAAGCTAACTTCTAGAACTACTAAACTCAAGCGTCGGAGTAGAAATATAACATGTAGCCGCCAAGTAGCGCGACAACGTAGATCCCAAGTGCTCTACTGAACGAGTCAAGCTACACTTCCATAACTGCTGACAGTCACCGCCACTCAAGAAGAACACTTCTCATGCACAATTGGGAGCGAATTCAAGGAACCCACCATCCAGAAGACATGAACAAAGCTTCTGCACTCAAATCCACAATCTATTCCCCGAGAAGAAGTCACAATGGCATTGGGAAGCTCACTCCCTCTACTTCCTGCGTCTACTAACAGGACTGCACAAGGATGCCGTTCCCTGTTCCTAGACTGTCCACTACTTCTATCTACATCTTCGAACCACTGCTGGTACGAGTATGCAGACCCCTCCTGTGTATTCCAAGACTATTCGTATGTTTCCAACAACGGGTGTAGTGCGAAGAACTATCCATCAGGTGTCTTCTCTCTAATGTGTCTAGTCTGCCTGCACCATAGAATCGACTACTGAACGTTTTAGAACTGGCAGAACAGGCAGAACTCTATCTCCTACTCTGCGATCCTACTTATGTCGCTGTCATGAGAACCAGAAGAGACGACCACCAGGGAGAGAGAGGCGCTGACAGGAGGTTGCTACCTCACATGCAAGCGGTTCTCCGGCTCGAATTGGCCATCCACCTTGTCCTTCCTACGCTACCTATGCTGCCACATGGTATCCTAACTAATATTACATGGAAAAACTACCACTCTTAAAATAGCATGTTCGATCTTACTATATTTGGAATTGTAAATGGAGTTACTAACTACTCAGATTGCACGGAGACAATCTCTACCTGATCTACTCCTATCGGAACTCCTAACGCGGCTTCTGATAAGCTAGAAAGCCCTTCAGTTACCTCGGGTGTCACTAAGGTGGCTTCCTCCTCATCGTCCTTGGCTGGCTCTGCTGTCGCTGCTGCTGCGTCTTCCTCGGCTTCGGCTTCTACTTCGGAAGACAGAAGCGTCTTCTGAGAAGCGGAGTCGACCGGTGCTTCTTCCGTCTTCTGAGGCACGGGTGCGGGACTAGGGACCATGGGGACCTCATAGGGATCCGAGGAAGTCGCTTCCTCCACGCGGAATACCTGGGAAGACGGCTCGTCTTCCTGTCTTCCAGAAGACATCTTGTCTTCCGGGGCGTTGTCCTGTTGTGGGACCAGTTAGTATGTAAATTACCCGTATAAGTGCGTTTTGCACACAATTGTAGAAGTTGTGGTGTAATGGGATCTAAAACTTTGCTCTTGGGCTTAGAATGCTCTATTCTCTGCTGGGGGTCTCCATGGGGCAGAAAAGGACAAGGTTGAGTCCTTTAGCTTCTCATTGGTCCTCCAAAAAGTGAAGATAACTTGTCTTCTACCTAAGTGTGCGCTCTGGGAGGATCGGGGCACTTTGACGAGGGATTTTGGAGATCAGAGGGCATGGGCGGAGAGCTCTTGACGGGAGGAGCAATCAAATTTCACTCGATTTGGAGGTCCAGGGCATACGTTATGACGATTTGAAGTTCATAGAGTGATGAGAGTACATAGCTTTCTCTTCCGATTGTAAGATTAAGGAGTTTGAGTGATTGAGCCGGCAGATTGAGACCAGATTTCATGAGCTTGTAGTCTGTCAGTTGCTGAAGCTCTGACCACAAATTTCATCATCAGATGTTCTGCGGATTGAGCGCAATGGCGATTTGAAGGCGACGGGGTGCAGAAAGCTCTCAATCTGGAGCAGCAAGTTTGCAGATTTATGGGAGATGATCCAAACGGTCAAATCGGCTCAAATTTCCTGAGTAGTGAGTTTACCTTCTGAATTGATAGCACAGGAAGTTTGAGTGAAAGTGGACGGTTCATTTAGGCGAAGAAGCTTCTGTCCTGAATCTGAGATTGGAAGTACGTGTTAGTTTCTGAGAATTTGTGTTAATTGTGGGAGGAGATCTAGCCGTCAGATCTTCCTGAAATTTGACCTGTAAGTAGAGATTCTAGTATCCTACCTAGGTGGAAAGTTTGAGAGGAGACTGAGATGTAGATCTGTACCTCTGATGTGTGAAAGTTCGCTGGTTTTCTGTCGAGTTGTATCGGCAACGGTATCTAGTCCAGGTCCCGAGTCTTGTTAGCGGCAGCTGGCAGAAAAGTATCTAGTGTGACGTTTGTATTGCTTTGGGGGTGTATTCTAGGCGTAGATAAGACTTTTGCGACCTACGTTGTAACCACGTCATGTGGTTGTCAGGTTCGCACTCAACATGGCAAAGTGCGATCCTTGACATGTAAAGTCGACTAGCTGTCTAGCCTAGTCTCTTGTTTTGGGACACGTTATGGTGCATGCATTAGAACCTATCACCCAGAAGACCCACACGTGGATGAGTATGACGGCACCAAACATGCGATGTGCATGTGTGCCACCTCATCGGTCCGTGAGGCTTGGGTTGCTCGGGGGAGCTTGCACCTGTCCTTGTTTTTGTGTTCGAAACTTTTAAGCAAAGGGGAGTGACCTGTGTGGGGGCATTCGACCTTGAGAAATCCAAGAGATTGTTCGTGGAGAGATCGTGGTGATCCTAGGAGATTGTATCAGAGTTTTATGGATCGAGATACCTTGGTAGTTGGAGTGCACATGTTGTGAGAGATGGACGAAGGACTCTACTTACCGCCCAGATTTCCTTTTCGAAACCCTTTCCAGATTAAACTGATGTACATGGAACGAGTTCACTTTCAACAGTTTCAGATAGGATCCTTCGGGCATAACTTTACCGCGCAAGTCATGCTCTCGTATGTCCCTGTGATCTTACATGTTGTCACTTACGGTCAAGAATGAGATCTCACCGTCTTTATCCTCATCTAACGAAGGATGGATCTAAATCAGCTCCCTCCTGTAAACTTTAACACCCAGTGCAAGATAAGACACATCTGTCGACCCAAAGCCATGTACGAAGCCCTAGTAGTGAGAAACTTCGGAGAGGAATACTACCGAGAGATCATGTCATCACATATCCCGTTTGTCGTGCCCATGATCATCCAATGTTTTCGTGTAGTTATCTTGACCCTTTACTGAGAGAAAGAAAGTGCTTAGTTATCGAGGAAGTTAGAGAGAAATCTACGAGATACTAGCCGCTCTGCTGTGCATCGATCGCTAGCCACAGCCAGAAGGTACGCCCTTGCTCAAAGGAAAGGCTCTCGCTACGACAGCGTCTTCTGGAGTCTTCTCGGCTTCCAACGCTGTCACCACCAAGTGCACAGCGAGGTCGAACTCCTCCTTTTCCATTCCGGATCCAGTCGATGGTACTGGAGCGTGGGAAGATGCGGTTGCAGGTGTCGGAAGCGAGGGAAGACCATAAAGTGTCTTCACTCCTTCTATCTGTCGATCCAAGTACCTGAACATGCTCTCCCGGCATTCCACCAACATTGCTTTGGACTCGCTGTCCCATCCTCTAGCTAAGGTAAGTAACTTCCTACCCGCGGTGTAGTTGAACTTCTTACGAAGCGCTTCCACCGACTGTGCCAGCATCTTCTGTGCACGGGCCTTTGCTGCTTCCCTCTGCGTCTTCTCAACTGCAGCTCGCGCTTCTGCAGCTTCTCGCTGCATCTTCCATATGGTCTGCTCTTCTGCGAGGACGGTGATCTTCTCCCGCATTCGGGTGACTTCCTGATTACGCTGCTGTACCCACGCTTGCAATTCCTGGTTGCTCTTCCGAAGCTGCACCAGCTCCTTGGCAGAAGCGGCTGCTTCCGTCTTGTACCCGGCTGCAAGCTTCTCAGTGATGCGGAGACTGGCTTCCAGCGACTCCGTCTTCTTCTGGTCTTCTCCCTGTCGTAGCAAGGTGCGCAGGCTGAATCCAGGTTGTAAGGGCCTCTCCTGTGCCTTCGCCCTCTTCTCCAACAACTCCATAGCTGGCTGGATCTCCTTCTGGAAGTAGGCATTGAACTCCTCCAGTCGTCTTCCTGCGGAAGACAAGTTCATCTCCACCACTCGCTCCGCGATGTCGACTTCGTCTTCGAGAGGCAAGGAAGCCTCTTCCACCACAATAGCCTTCATCTTCTGCGCACGAGAAGAAGCTACTCTTCTCATCTTCCGGGGTGGAAGACTCCTCATGGCAGGAGCGGCTCTCTTCTTTGCACTTCCTCGCATCGCAGCAGGAGCGCCCATCCATCCTTCGTCTTTTGGAGTCTTCGGAAGACTCCCAAGCATTGCAGAAGCGGTCTTCTGCTCTGATCGGGTACTCAGCAGGTCTTCTTCTGAGTCGGACTCAGATCCTGAATGAATGAGAGAGATGGGTGTCCTCGGTACACTTTTGGGACTCATCTTCCTCAGTGACGTGGCGTCTTCCGACCCACTAGACTCGTCTTCCCTCACCAGAAGCGTCTTCTGGTGAGAGCCGGGCCTCAGTTGTGGCATCAGAGTGGGAGGGGGCGTTGCTGCTGCCTCTCGGTCATCGTCTTCCGAGGTCTCCTCCTTCACCTCCTGTCGCTCCGTTGGCCCATACCCTGCCAGCTGATCTTCCCTAAGATCCCCCATACATACAAGTAGCAGAGGAAGGGCGTCAAGTGTCCTCCCGCCGGGGTACCCAAGTATGCTAGCTCCGTCTGTACGTAGTTGTGGATGTACGCACCCCAGTAGATAGGCACTCTGTCATCCCACACTGATTCCAGGAACTCCACGTCTTGATCTCCTGAGTACCTTGTCTTCTGCGCTTTCCCCTTGGGAAAGAGATGCAGAAACAACTTCGCCAGAAGTCGCTTCTTCGGCTCCCGGTAAGATTCTATCTTCCAACCGTTCCTCCCCTGCCTGTCTTCCATAAAAAGGCAGGTGGTGCTCCCAGGCACATGCCACGAACTCACGATCCTAGACAAGATCTTCTTCTCGTACCAATATCCTCGGTTCTCGGATTCAGGCCTGTGAAAAGCCCTGCGCCACCAATCTTCAGTCCAGGAAGACGGTCTTCCTCGAGCTACTCCTGCCTTCGCAGGTACACGGTTACGCGGTGGCAACGCTGCTCACACCTCCTCCAGAAGTCCTTGATCTGCGGGGTTCCAATCCCACAGGAAGAAGTCGAGACCCAACTCCTTGAGGAAAGGAGTGGCCTCGGCCAACTCTGCCGCTGGTAACACCAAGCCTCGCGGATGCATCGTCATGCTGGAAGATCTGTTGCACTAAGCCACAAGCACTTACTATGAGCTGAAGGCTCAGTCCTTCCCAAGTGCCCACAGTCTAGCTTCTACTTCTCAGAAGACGAAACTAGTCTTTCAAAATACAGCTACTTCGTCTTCCGGGATTCTAACAGTACTTCCTAGATAGCTCTCGTCTTCCGAGCTATATCTAAACAATCCTATCTAAGCAAGGCCTCGCATGGATTACCACGAAGACAACCCACCTTGCATTACATCCTACTTCCTATCAGAAGATACAAGATTCGCGAAACATCAAGTGTATAACAGGTTCAGAAGTCGGTTGCGGGCTCCTGCGGTGACAGTGGCCTCTGAGAAGACACTCGGGTCAGCTTCCGATTCAATGTCTTTCTCGGAAGACTTCCCGAGGTCAGACTTCCCTTCACTGGTCTCACTTGTCTTCGTCTTTCTACGCGCAATCTATCCTCACAACAGACTCAAGACATTTGCACTCTGTTCTTCTGACTTCTCACCTCTCATACGCACTCAGAAGAACCTTGCTGCTCGGTGGGAAGACATGACCCTCGACCATTCTCTCCAGATTCTGCCAGCAAGTATTCTCACGACTCTCTTCTAAGTTCGGGAAGAAGAAGAAATGACTGCTATGGGTCGAACAGAAGAGATCCGAATGGACCCTCACGTCTTCTCGCTCATTTTGCCAGCCTTTCAGTCTTCTAGTGTCTCTAGGAAGATGTGGAGTTGAGAAGCTTGGGAGACCGGGAGGCACAAGCCTAGTTCCCGACTTCCAACTTCTCGAAAGAACAAAACAACTCACCACACCACTCAGGATTCGTACCAAGCTTCTCTTAACACAAAGCAACATAAAATCCACTCTTGATACGAATTGTGTTCAGTCGACTTCCGAAGACAGTCTTCCAAAGATGTTCCAATCTTCCGAAGCGTCTTCCGTCTTTTGTCGTCTTCCGTCTTCCGAAGACACCACTGAGAAGACGCTCTTCGGAAGACAGTCGTCTTCGGAAGACGGTCGTCTTCCGAAGAAGTCAACTTCTTATTAAAAAGCTCATAAGATCATCTTCACGTTAAGGAAGACGTTACCTTAAGTAACAACGCTTCTTCAGTTATACAAACAAGTTATTATTCTTAAAAATTTCAAAAATTTGTGCATCCTGTAATTTGTGGGCACCACAGATTTCTAGGTAAAACCCGTGTGTTTGTGTGTTTGAATGAATCTTAGAACTTAGAACAGTGTTACTTGGGCAAATCTTTTGGGAGAACGATATCTTTTATACTAATGGACAAAAGGAGAAATCTTGCGTCACTACAAGGATCAACTGACTACCTACCTCTACTGCTTACGTGATTGTTCGGTAGGTATACCTACCCGTACCTAGTCGGTGTGCGGTTGGTACCCCTACAGTCGTTCTCACGGAAGAAGTCGACTTCTCTTTACAAAGTCCCTTAAGATCATCTTCCCGCTAATCAGGACGGAATCTTAAGTAATAAGGTTACTTCAATTATATAGACACGTCATTAATTTTAAAAATTTCAAAAAATCTCCAATCCTGCAAATTGTGGGCACCACATACACCCATCTTCACATGTTTTCGTCTTCGTAAACATCGAAGCTACTATTTAAGCCCAATCTTCTTGACACGTCACCCATTAACATGAGTGGTCATCAAGGTATCATCTAGCTCTTCCAATTGTAAAGAACTATTGTCGAAGACTTCCAAGACTCTATAAGGGCCCATCCAGCAAAGATGAAGCTTCCCCGGGAATTTCAGATGCATGTTGTCTTCTTGAAGAACCAAGTCTCCATCCTTGACAGTCACCTTCTTCAGCTTGCCATCATAGTTAACCTTTTGTTGTGCTTGTACTTCGTAAGTCTTCTCTTGAGTTGCATTCCGGTCTTCCTCAAAATCCACAAAGTTTAGAAAACGCTGCTCTTGGCTTTCCTCTTCTTCCATACGTTCGGTAACAACTAACCTATAAGTAGAGACCTCTAACTCGATGGGAACAACGGATGTCATTCCATAAGTTAGGTAGAAAGATGTCTTCTGAGTGGTGACTTTAGGTGAAATTCTAAAAGCCCACAACACAGATGGTAGCTTCGTGTCCCAATCATAAGCGTGATTTACAGTTACCTAATTCAAAATATTGCAGAGAAGACCATTCGACTTCTCTCTCAATCCATTAGCTTTCGGGTTGTACGGTGTTGTCTTCCGATGCTTGATCCTAAAATACTGTGTCAAGAAAGAAATAGTCTCATTTAAAAATTGAGTGCTTTTGTCCGACATCAGTTCTAACGGACATCCATATCAGGTGATAATGTTGTGCCAAAGAAATCTAGCAACCACTGCAGCATCGTTCTTCCTTGTGGCTTCGCCCTCTACCATCTTTGTAGCATAGTCTGTAGCTATCAGTATGTACAGTGCTTGGGTTCTTCTAGCTACATGAGCAATTGGCTCAACAAAGTAGATTCCTCACTTTTCAAAAGACGTGAGAGGCAAAATGGGAGTAAGAGATCACCTAGTAGTAGCTGTCGGTCTTCCCACCCTCTAGCACGCGTCACATCTTTTGATCTCCTGAAAAGTGTCTCTATACATGGTTGGCCACCCATAACCAACGTCCAACATCTTCTTCACCGTCGTCTTCAGTCCATAATGACCTCCAGCATCTTCCTAGTGAAGACATGTGATCACTGCTCTAATCTATGAGGGCTCGAGATATCTCCTCAGCTTCTCGTCATGTCCTTTTCTAAATAGAATACTCTCGAAGATGACATAAGGGCATGCCTTGTGTAAGAAGACAGTCTTCTGCTCGACATCTAATTCCTCAGGGTACTGTTGTTCTTCCAAGAACTTCCTCAGGTTCTTGAAGATAGATTCCTCTAGAAGTCACGTAGATAGGGTCAGAAGACCTCATCTCGGCTTTTGAAGAGCGAGCGGTGCGTCCCTCGTGACGTCTCTGTAGAAACTTGGAACAGCTTCTAATCATGGAACTCGTCTTTCACTTTGTCTTCTCGACTCTCTCTCTCTCCAATCGAGATAGGTAGTCAGCATTGACATGCTGTCCTCCAAGCCTGTATTCCACAATATAAGTGAATTCCTGAAGTAGGAGAATCCACATAGCAATCCTACCAGACAAATCTGCTTTCTTCACTAAGTGCTTCAAAAAAAATGATCCACATAGAAGACAAACGGATTAGCTAGAAGATAGTGCCTGAACTTCCTACAGGAGTAAATCATGCCAAGACACTCCCTTTCAGTTGTCGAGTACTTCTTCTCCGCATCACTGAGTTGTCTTCCCGCGTAGCAAATGAGATAATCCTTTTTCTTCTCGTCTTTCTGGTTCAGTACCACCCCTATGGCAAAAGCAGAAACATCCACATAAATGTGGAAGACCTTTGCCCAATCAGGTGATCTCCGGATAGGAGATTCCAACAGAAGTTTCTTCATCTCCTTGAAGGCTTCCTGCTGCTCAGACGACCAGACGTAAGGTTCGTCCTTCTTCAGCAGCTTGGTAAGTCTTCCTGCCACTTCTGCATATCTGTCAATAAACCTCCTATAGTATTCTACGTTGCCCAGGAAGCTTCTCAACTGAGTCAGGTTAGCAAGTGGGTGAAGTTTCATGATAACTTCCATATTAGCACAGTCGACTTCTATGCCTCTTCCAGAAATCCTATGTCCTAACAAAATCCCTTCTGACATTCCAAAGAAGCACTTCTCAAGGTGCAGAGCCAAACGATGCTCTCTACACTTCAAAAAACACTTCTTCAAAAAATATCAGATGATCTACCTTTGATCCTATCGTTAGAAAGCTCTTCATCCGAGGAATTCAACTACGAGAAAGTCATCTCCCAAGTGTCTCTATAGATTCGATAGATTCCTCTAGAACAAAGATTCTTCACTAAACTTCTAATTAACACTATTCTACTCATATCTTTTATCTTCTACCACCTATTCTTCTTATTTACTTTACAACTAATCAATTAATTAACAAAAATAAAAAATCAAGGCTTCATATACTCTCTCTCTCTCAATTGTGAAGTAGTATCTCTTGATTCTCCATCCATTGACTCGGGTGGCTAACAATGTTCCATCGAGTTCTTCCAACTGAACCGAACCATTACTATAATGACGCGTTACTTATAAAGGCCCATCCAACGTAAGTGTAACTTCCCTGGAAATTTAGTGTACCTACTGTCATACAGCAGTACTAAATTGCCATCTTTGATATCCACTTTACGGATCTTCTTATCGTGCTTTCTGCTTCATTTGAATGATCTCCGTTAGTCGCTTTGACTCTTCACGGTCTTCCTCAAGTGTCATCAGATTCTTGAGTTGTAACAGTTGGCTCTCCTCCACTGACAATCTATCTTCAGACAAAATTCTGTAAGTAGGTACATCAAATTCAACTCGCATGATCGGTGTCATGTCATATGTTAAAAAAAAGGTGTATGGCGGGTCGTTATCTTCTCTGCATTCCGAAACGCTCACAAGACAGCCGGTAACTTTGTATCTCAATCATATGCATGATTCACTGTCACCTTGTTCAGAATCTTGCACAACACTCCATTAGACTTCTCTGTTAATCCATTAGCTTTTGGATTGTACGGTGTTGTCTTTCGGTGTTTGACACCAAAGTAGTCTGTCAGTTCTTCTATCATTTTATTCAAGAAATGTGTACCTCGGTCACTCACCAACTCCAATGGGTATCCATATCGAGTAATGATTTGTGTGTACAGACACTCAACCACAGTGGCTGCGTTATCTTTCTTGGTAGCTACTGCTTCAACCATCTTCGTTGCATAATCAATAACTATCAGAATATACCTTCTTCTAGTGCGGCGTGTTGCAGGTTGTATAGGTCTTACAAAATCAATGCCCCACTTTTCAAAAGGTGCTAATGGGAGTATCGGGTGTAACGGCCATTGAGTGATTGGCGTAGGCTTACCCACTCGTTGACAGTTGTGGTGTCCACAATACAGGATTCACGAATTTTTGAAATTTTGAAGGTTAATAACTTGTTTGTATAACTGAAGAAGCTTTGTTACTTAAGATTACGGCTTTCTTAGAAGAAAGATGATCTTACGATCTTTTTCTTAACAAGAAGTTGACTTCTTCAGAAGACGGCCATCTTCCGGGAAGCGTCTTCTCAGTTGTGTCTTCGGAAGATGGCGGAAGACGGAAGACACGTATCTTCTAGAAGACAAGGACCGTAGAAGCCTAACCGCGTATTACCAGTGAAGGAGTAGGTGTACCTACCAGATAGCACCAAGGTAGTAGGTAGGTCAGGTAGGTCAGGAAGGTAGGATAGGTCGAGAACTCCTAAACTGCGCGAGAAGATACGAAGGAAGTGCATTAGCGCAGGAACACTACCGCTTCCCGCATCGAGGTCATTTGTGCCTAGAAGATCGAATTGAGAGGTGATCGAATTGAGCGAGGAGGGCCAGCAGAGTGAAATCGAATAGTACAAGGATCGGTTACGCTGTCTATCTGTTAAGATCCGAGCTCCAAACCTTGAAACAAACCGCACACCTTCTGCATCTTCTTGACCAACTGCCCATCCTATCGCCTTTAGACTTGTATCAACAGTCAGCACCACAGGTCTCTCGCTCTCGTAGTTAAGCCTCCTTAGTATAGGTGGAGACTTCAGAATCCTCTTCAGATGCTCCATCGTCTCGTGATGTTCTTGCCGCCAAGTAAACCTCTTTCCTTTTCTCAGAAGTGCATACAGAGGCTCGGCAATGTGTGCAGAATGAGGAATACTCAACGAAAGAATACACAAGCTCCTAAGAACCGTCGAACCTCAATAATGTTGGTGCAGTCAGCTATCCTTGCTATAGCATCTACCTTCTCTGGGTTCGGAAGTCTTCCAAAAGTACCACACAGATGACCTACCACCACAATCTCTGACATCCCAAAGCGAGATTTGGTACCTGACAGAGTGAGATGTACCTCTTCCAAACGCATCAGAATCTTCTTCACATCTCGAATGTGATCAGCAACGAACTTTCTGCATCCATCAGAAGTCACAGCTTCGTCTTTGTCTTCCATCAGACAATCTTTCATGAGAATATCATCCAGAAATGGGATAGTGACGTCAGGTACAAACTCTCGTAACACCTTATGCATCGCATTCTGCACATGGGCTACTGAGTTTGTCGCACCCTGAGGAAGAGTACACATCCGCATCAATCCTAAAGGTGTACGCATGGTAGTCAAGTCTCTACTCTTCAAAGCAAGCTGAAAATGATCATAACCTGAGAACAGATCTCCAATAGAATAGATTGACCTTCTAGCAAACGCCTCAGCTACTTCATCAACCACAGGTCCTGTTCCAACGTTTCGAATCGTGGTGTTGTTGGCAGGTGCAAGTCTTGGATGAAGCACAGAGCTCCTGTCTTCTTAGGTACTGTGAACCATCGGCTAGAGTACGGAGCCATAGATGGTTCAAGAATATCCATCCGCATCCTCTCCTTCAGTAACTCAATCACCTTCGGTAGCAAGGCACGGGGGACTAGAATCGGCTTCAAGTCCCAAGGTACGTGAGGAACAGTGAAGATAACCATCGGAGCTATCACACTAGGATCCACACAACCAATCTCCTCAGCTGAGAAAGAAAATGCCTTATCATGGCTAACTATCATCTGTTCAAAAGCTCGTTTCTCTTCTTCAGTCAAGAAGCCACCCCCTCCTATTTGGAGTTGCTCGAGTGTCTCTTGAGTAAACTTGTGCCCTACCTGTGTAGGATCTCTAAGCACAGGTTCAGCAGCCGCTAACTCCATCTGCTGCTGAGAATCAACAGGTAATTGGGTCGCCACAGGCTTCACCTTCTTCGCTACAGCTTTATACTTGGCGTGTACTTCCGCTTCCTGTTGAGAGCCACACCAACAGACTGCATCCTTCCATCCATTCTCTAGTCTTGGATGAGGAAGATATCGCAAGTATGAGATAATCTCCTCATAGACTTCACGAGAATGGATGAGGATCACCACCTTACCTCCCATCTGTTCCATCAACCTATCTACATCATCCAACCAACGAACAAAAGACTATACACCTACAAACTCCTCATAAACACCAAAAATCATCTCATCTTCCTTCAGAACTCTTGTACAACGCAGATTTGCTGCACACCTCTCCATCTGCCTTCTACTCTTCTCAGTCAAATCCTCTATCCGCGTGAACTCACTCCAATCATCAAAACTGAAAGCCATCAAACCAGATTTCCAACTATGTACAGTGCAACTACTTTCTGAATCTTGAGCAGCCTCTCCATCAGCCTCCTGTGATCCCTCAGGCTGCTCAAGCGGGATCATAGTAGCAGTAGATCCTTCACTCTCGCTATCCCGTCCTACGAGAGTGGTTTCTAAAAACCCTTACTCCTACAGATAGGAGAATCCCTCAAGGTCTGCCGGTTTCGTTCGTGGTTCGTACGAACGGTCAGAAACTACACAAAACGTCTATCATTTGGACTACGGATCCTAGCATAATGAGATCCATCATCCATCACTTTGGTCTCCATTCGAACCGTAGTGATATAAGGCTGACCAAGAATCACAGGATATGAAGCAGAAGATTGCACGAAGAAGTGCTGATCTACATCCACATCGCCTATCTTCACCTTCACGTTTGGACAAGCGCCGTATAGCTCACCTTTCTGGTTGTTTGCAGCACGTAACACCCAACCATGGTTCAGCTCGATGGGCCACTGATCTCTCTCGTACACCTCCCGTGACATGATGTTGATCTCAGATCCTGATCAACTAAAGCAGCAACAGGTTCAGGTAAACTTCCAAGACGAACTCGTGTAGCAGTCGTAGCACGAGCCCAATGTCTCCTTCTGAAGTCACTATCAGTAGCTGGACTCTCCTCGTCAACTTCCTCATCGTCGAACTCAATAGTGTTGGTACCAGCAACTAACGCTTCTTGCTGATAGCCCTGATCATCAATCTCCTGGAAATGTACCTTCCCGAATTCTGCATCATTCACAGAAGCTCCTACCACATCTATCATTTGGCTTTCTACCTGCTCGGACATCACTTGTCTCTTACGCTTGATGATATCGATGATCAGTTCATGAAACTTCCTCTTTGCAATACCAAGAACTTCTCGAAGAGAAAACTCGACTCGCGCATCTAGTATCCTCTGCTCCAAGATGCTCTTCAGATCAATAGAAGTTTCAATATCAGCTGCCAACTTGTAAGTCGGTCCCTTCCCTTTCTCTTGGGCAGTAAACCGCCTACCAGCAGTCGTTGGCTCCTGCTGGGATCTCTGCACGTCCTCCATAGGACCTGGTGTAGGTGGAGGAGCTGCAGAAGTAGACGGATGTCCTCAAGAAGAGCTGCTCGCCTCCTTGTGACTCTTTGTCTATCCCCAGTCTCCTCAAGAACTCCAGCATCAAGTTCAGAGGCTTCTCATCGTCTCTTTTCCTCCACAGAAGCATCCTGCCAATGAACGTGTCTATCTACATCCAAGAATGCTCTGATAGAAGCAGCATCTATAGGATCTCCCCATCCTGTGACCCTAGGAATAGACTCGGCTCCTCTCTTCAGTATCTCAGAAGGAACTGGAGTCACACTCTTCTCAGCAGTCCTATCTAGCAATGTAGGACTAGAAGAGACCTCAATATGCCCAGCATATACATCAGAATTTACCAGCGGTGCCATTAACGCAGTTGCTGTTGCAGCCGCAGCAATCTGAGGTAGACTCCTCATGCCTCCTCGTCCAAACTGCGTGCTCAACGGCTCTCTAGTAGAAGAAAGATGCAGCCTACCGTTCTGATAGCGAACCACACCATCTCGCAAAGCAGCTGTGAGCTCTTGACAGTCTCCTCAAAAATGATCAGGACTGTCACACCAAATACATCTACGAACCGGAGCTCCTCCTGGACGTGCAGCAGCAGGCGTCGATGACTGCTCTCTCTACAATCCAGCTAGCTCTACCTTCAGCTCTCGCATCTGCCGAATCAGGTCTTCAATCTGGTTCTGTTGACCATGGTTCTCCATAGGTCTCTCTGAATAGGTGTCTTTTGTGCCGGAGCTGGCACAACTGGCATCAAAGGAACTACAGCTGGGACAACAGGTCTGGGAGCAGGGACCAAAGGCTGCTGTACTTGAGGAGCAGCATAAGGTGGAATGACCACTTTTGCAAGCGGACGTCCTCCCACAGCCACTCTTCCCCTCCTCTGCCTTGTCAGTACAGCCACAGCATCCTCAACTCTCTCCCAATCCATAGTAACACCTCCCTCAGCAGATTGATCGGCCAACATAAAACACAACCAATCTGCCGTAGCATCATCGATAGCTTGCAGGAAAAGCTCTGTTCTCCTAGCATCTACGGTTATTCGCTCTAGAGTTGAAAGTTGCCGGTATCTCCGATCAAACTCTCTCAGCAACTCACTCAGGCTCATCATACGACCAGGTTGCTGCTCAACCCAGTCTAGAAATGTCCTTCTAGTAACTCTCTCTGAATCCTCCTCAAGAAACTCCTCTCGAAGAGATCGTTCAAAACTCATCCAGATTCCAAGGTTTCTTCTCTGTACATCCCTAACTTGATCCCGCAACTCAGGAATGACAGCTAACTCAAAGCTTGCTATCATCTCAGCATCAGTAACCCTAACCAGCTCCATCTCTCCTCTATACTCACGTAGATATCTAGAAATATCTGTACCTTCAAACCTTCCACATCTGTTCACAATAGCTTGCAAAGCCTTGGTGGACCTTAACTCACCCCCTCCAACGATTGGATGTTGTTGGACTAGGGTCGCAAGCGTCTTCAGGATCTCAGCCGTATCCAGACCAGGTACATAGGTCATTGCAGTCACAGGTGCTACAGAAGGTGCTGCAGTAGACGTAGATGCAGCAGCCGCAGAAGTAACAGCAGTATCGCTCTTGCGATCCATCTCTTCTCCTTGTAACAACTCAACCTTCTCAATCAATCACCCCAAGATCTCTCAGTGGAAGCACCAGATGTAGAGTTGAGAGTTTTCCTCGGGAAGGGCGGAACTTTTTGGCTGTGATATGAGCTTGAAGGTTGTGTTCAGTCTACTTAGGGAAGCACTAGACTCCTGGCTGTGGCTGGTTTGCTCAAAGGATAGGCTTCAGGTTACAAGGTGATACTGAAAAACGCTCATACAAGTCTCTTGGCTCTTCTGATATGTTCAGGAAGCAAAGTTCAGGCTTAACTAGCAATGATAAGATCTGACGGCGAACTTTGATACTCAGGATTGAGAAATAGGTGAAGGTTTAGACTTCAGAACTTCTCCTACATGTCAATGAGGTCCTACTGGATACACATACGAAGTTTCAGCTTGAGATCAATTCAGAGCACCAAGATATGAGTAGAAACTTTCTGAACAGAGAAATTATGACAATTTCTGATACCCAGCCAGCTATTTCGACCTATAACAGGAGATTGGCTTGATCAATTTCGAAGTTTCTTACAGGATTTGCAATACACAGCTTGCTGAACACTCCTGTGAAGTTGGACCTCCTGATTGTACACAGAACTCCAGATTTCGTTCTCTGATGTTGCTGCTTTAGATTGCGAGCTTTACAGACCCCCTCTGCTTCAGCGGCCGCCCTGAATTACTCAATAACTCAAATCACTTGAAACTTTTTTGACAGTCATAGCCGGGCTGACAATGAACACAACCACGAAGGTTTGAAGCGATTTCCTCAATTCTGCTACAATTGACACTCAAAACCCCAAATTCAACAGAAGTGCTGCAATTCTGACACAAATCGAACTTCAATCAGCCATAACTCCTTCTTTATTGCTCCAAATCGATCAAACTTTTCACTGACAGTGTTTGGCACGACGAGCTCTATCTCCTTATGCTCTCAGATTTCGTAGTACTCTCACCAATTGCTCGAAATCCACTCTAGAGCTCTGTTTCTAAACTTAGAGTTTTACAAAAGACAAAAATGGACCAATGGGAGTTCATAGCTCCACTTGACTGTCCTTTTGTGCCTTAAACTACCTGGTAACTTATCTACACTCATAGGCTACCACGTCAAGCCCCCTAGAGTGCCAACGTAAAACTTAAACTACCTAAAATGACACGTAGCCCCGAAAAATAACTTAAATCAGCTAGAAAGCGTGCATGGGCGACACGCAAATACAGCCCATGAGCTTAAGCCCTATCAACATGGTAATCAACCTACTAAGACTCAAAATATATAACATCTTCCAAAAATGGACTTCTCTGAGGTCTTAACTTCACTCAGAGAGACTAACGCGTGACAGAGAAGTGAATCATTTACTAGTGAAATGATTCACATCACGACAGCGCAACTTCGGATCTTCACTTTCATCGCATCGATGGGTAGAGCTCGTTGTCAGCTTTTCATAAGCACCTTGTTTATTTCGTTTGGACGTCTTGTGAAAAAATTATGCGATTCGAAGGAAGGAAAAATCAAGCTAGGTCCTAGTTTACTTGCTGACTTGGTATTTGAGGCTTCAGGCGTTATATCAAAGACGCAAGGGGCCTGCTTCAGTTTATTATCAGAGAACTTTGTACGTACAAAGACTATAACAAGGGGGCAGCTTAAGGGCTAGCTTGTGCCTGCCACCTGTCGGTGGATGGTTTGGAGAATTAGGAAGTCCAATACACGCGCGCAAGATGTCATTGGATTCAGATCTGTGCAAGCTACGCACAGGTTAAGACGGTTTGGGAAGAGATGGATCGGTGTGTGCGTACTGAGTGAAATTGAGACGCAGGAGAGAGACTTGAAGATTTCATTTATCTATGAAGGAGAGTTCGACCGTTCGGAGTCCAAACTTGCTGTCCTTGGATCCATCGAGATCAAAACACCGAGTTCTACAGGAAATTGAAGACGGTACGAGTTTTCATCGGACGGTTTGAGAGTTCTGAGTGAAATTGACTCGCAGAGAAGCGCTTACATCAGATTTTAGTTCGCCTACGACCTGAGGATTGGTTTGTTCTTCGCAATCGGTGAGCCAAGCTCTTCGTTCTTGGTGCCTACGCGATCAGGGAGTCTTCATCTACTCATAGGAAAAGACCGTGTGTGGATTGGATTGTTGGTTTGGGTATGGTGCGCGAGTTTAAGCCGCATGGAGTCGATTTACGTCAGTTTTTTGCAACCTGCGACCAAATTTCTCGTGTGGTTTTGCAAGGAGAACTCCAAACGGCTTGTTTGGAGTCTTGTTGGGTTCAGGGTAGCTAGATCTACCTACCAGAGAAGACGGATATCAGTTTAGACGATCCGTTTGTGCGATGTGTGCGATTTTAAGCCGCAGGGAGGAGTTTTTGAAGGTTCAGTCACCTACGACCTGTAAACCCTTCACGATCTCATCGATCAACTACCCCCTCGATCTCTCAACCACCACGATCGTCATCGATGAATCTGCAAATGTCGGGCCTGTCTCTCACTCAGGGGTCACCTCTGATGGCTTTGATGGAAGCACACCATGAATCTTGAAAGGAAAAATGCTAAGTTCACTCATTCATACACCCACAAACTTATCAACTAAAAATCTCCATAAACTCATCAACTAAAATCCTCGATTCTAACGACGTCTCTCAAGTTCTTACATACTAAAAATATCCCACTCTCTCTATATTACTCAAGTTGTCATTACGACGATGTGAAAACAAGGATGAGGAGCTCTTCTCTACTCCTCTATTTATACATTCTAGGTTTTTACTTTGGTACCCTCCGGTAACTCAGCCGTAACTACTTTTACAGGGTTTTACTAAGATATTACTTAAGGTAAAAGCATTAATCACATGGGCTTCTTACCTTTTCACATGGGCTTATTCCTTCAAAGTCAACAACTTCTAGAAGGATTCTAGAATATTCTCAAGGAATCTCGAATTTCCACCCCCCCTCTACACTAGGACCCACTAAAAAGGAAATATGTGGAATCTCTTCTTGTTTTTAATGCCCACAAAGTCCACAACTTTAATCCAACCATTAATATCAAGTCAAAAAGGAGATAAGGGATACTTTCCACCTCCTTTCTACCTTTTAGACAAGATGACAAGATAGTAGTGCTCACCCTTTAGCAAATATCTGAATTCTGCCAAAAGTACAGCTAAGTTTAACCATAACTAACTTTTAGCTAGTCATGACTAACTTGATACCTCCTTAAAGTACTTTGGCAGCAAATAAACATTCTCAACACTTAGTTATAACTAAACACCTTACTAATAGACAAACTTCCTTTGTGTAACATAGGTCGTTACATTTTACCCCCGGACTAAATTTTCGCTCCGTCCTCGGAGTGAAGAGAGAACTTTCGTCGATGAAACAACTTCAACTTGTCATGGTTGACCCGATCGAATCTCCTTCCTCCCAACTCCTGAAGGTCATATGTGAAGTTGCTCCACACCTTATCTACAACAAAAGGACCAAAATATCTTGGAAGAAACTTCTTCCTAGCCCTCTTGAATCTGATAGCATCATACAACATAACCGAATCTCCGACTTGAAAAGGTTTTACCTCCCTCTTGCCCAACCGTTTGTCGTAACTCTTCTTTTGGTACGCCTGAGCTCGTTCCATCCGGATCATTGCTACTGCTCGGGTCTCTTCCAACTCCATGAGTTGCTCTCTTCTTGATCTGACCACGTCTTCTCCCCTCGACCTTTTCAACTTTCGTTGAATAGTTTGAAAAGTATCCAATTCGAATTGGATCGGCAACTTGGACTCCACTCCATAAACCAGTCGAAATGAAGAGTACCCAGTAGAAGTCTTTGTTATCGTTCGATACTCCCATAAGATGGCATGTAGCCTCTTATCCCAAGTATGTTTCACAGTCTCAACACCAGCATCTTTGGCGAGCATCATACAAAGTGTAAGATTGATCTTCTCCGCAAGACCATTAGCATTTGGTTTGTATGAGGTCGTTACTCGTGCCTTGATAGAAAAATGATGTAGCATAGCAGTAGTCATGCTCCTTACAAACTCTCCTCCTCTATCCGAAACCAACTCTAATGGACATCCAAATCTTGTGATGATCCTCTCCCATAGGAATCTACCGACTTCTGTTTCATTGGTCTCTCTCAAAGGTCTAGCCTCTACCCACTTGGTACAATAGTCAGTGGCGACTACAATGTGTCTATTGCCTCGAGGTGTCTTATTAAGAGGACCTACAAAGTCAATACCCCACTTCTCAAACGGCCCTAATACTGAAATTGATCTTAAAGGAGGTGTTCTAGTAGACTTTAGAGCAAATGCTTGACATACGTCACAAGTTTTGCAATAGTCTAAACATTCATTGAAAATACCTCTCCAATGATAACCAGCATCCAAAATCTTGAAGGCTGTTATCTTACCAGCAAAGTGACCTCCGCAAACAGTACCGTCGTGAAACTCGTGCATTAGCTTGAACGCCTCCTTCTGACCAACTGCTCTCCTTAGTAAGCCATCTGCTCCTTGATGAAATAGAATTCCCTCCACCATGGTGTAAGGTTTGCATCTCTTGATCAACGCGTTACGTTCTCGAGTATGCATACCTTCTGAAAAAGAGCCATCTGCAAGGAAACTCCAAATTTCCTTGTACTCGTCCGGTATCTCCTCAATGCTTGTGATGGTCATCAGATGCTCGTCTGGAAACGAATCATCAAATGGTTCTTCTCCCTCATCATCATAAGCCATCGACAAAAGATCAACATTCGCATGCTTTTTCCCTGGTCTATCTTCGATCACGTAATCATATTCTGTTAGAAGGATCTTCCAACGAGCAATACGACCTTCGGCATTAGGCTTATTAAAGATATACTTTAAAGCCTTGTGATCTGTGACTATGGAAAATTTCCCTCCTAGCAAGTAATGTCGAAATTTCTTCAATCCAAAGATCACCGCTAATCCTTCTCGTTTAGTCACGGAGAAGTTCTTCTCCGCTGGAACCATCTGCCTACTAGCATAAGCTATAGGATGATCATGCCCATCTCCATCTAATTGACTTAATGTACATCCGATTCCGATTTGATGCTACATTGGAGGCATCCGTATACAGAATAAATGCTTTACTCCACTCAAGTTTAGCAAGTATAGGAGTTGTCACCAATGCCTTTTTCAGCTCCTAAAATGCTTCCTTTGCCTTCTGATCATGCACTATCAAGTCAAAATCAACTCCCTTCTTCATGTACATAGTCAAAGCTATTGCTTTGTTTGAGAAGGAAAAGACAAACCTACGATAATATCCAACCATGCCAAGAAACTGTCTCAACTTTGTCAAGTTGATCGGAAATGAAAGATCCACAATCTTCTTCGCCTTCTCAGGATCTACCGCAATTCCATTCTTAGAAATGATGTGTCCCAACAGTAGACCTTCTTCGCTGTCAAAGATGCACTTCTCTGGATTTAGAGAAGCGTTGGCTTGCTCCAACCGCTGCAAAACTTTGATCACATGATCAAAGTGGTCCTCCTTTCTTCCGTACACACCGAAATCGTCAATGAAATCCCGAACAAACTTCCCTATGAATGGTTCAAACACCTTGTTCATGAACCTTTGAAACGTGGCCGGAGCATTACACAGTCCGAATGACATCACCCGAAATGCAAATGTTTCCCAAGGAGTAGTGAAAGTAGTCAACTGTTGGTACTCCTGTGCTATCTTGATCTGGTTATACCCACTATAATCATCACCAAAGCTGTACCACTCATGACCAGCAACTTCCTCCAAAATCTCATCTATAAATGATAGAGGATAATAATCCTTCTTGGTAACTGCATTCAACTTCTATTAGTCTTTGCACACTCGCAGCTTACCATTCTTCTTCTTGACAATCACAATGGGTGAAACCCATTCTGAGTTCTCCACCTCATAGATGAAACTCGCCTCCTTCAACTTGTCTATCTCTTCCTTGACCATCATTGCCGTTGTGGGATTGACCCTTCTCTGCTTCTGTCGAACTGGTCTTGCGTGCTCCTCCAATTCGATTCGATGAGTCTCGAGAGTCACCTCCTTCAAATCCTTGTAGCTGAAAGCAAACACATGGATATATTTTTGAAATATATCTAGGAATCTACTTTTCTCTTCTTGAGTAACATTGATACCAAACTTCAAGGTAGAGAGTCTTCTCACAATCTCTGCCTCATTCAACTCTTCTTTGTCAAGATCTTTCTCTACTGCTGGTCGAGGCAACAAGTCAATAGCACTAAGCTGATGTAATGATTCATCTCGATCAAATCCTTCGTCCTCAGACGAGGATTCTTGATCGTAAGAATTTCCGGTATCTACTTTTGAGACACTCTGATCGTCCTCCGTATCAGATTCCCAGTAGTCACTAGTGGGTCTATCAGAGTCAGAAGTCACAACTCCAACACCCGAGAGAGGAACTATCACTCTATGATCTCTAGGCCCAATCCGTAAGTATCCCTTGTGCCACCTATCAGTGGTGCGCACAGCTCTCAACCAAGGCCTACCTAGGAGCAAATCATAACTAGAGTCCTTTAACACTTGAAAGAACATCAATGTTTGAACTCCCATCACAGACACGACCACATTCTCTAACACACCAAGAGGTCTTACCCGTTGCTTGTTAGCCATCTCCACGACAATGCTAGCCGGACGAGTTGGTTCCATCCCCAACTTCTTCATCAACCTCTCCGATATGGCGTTTACAGCCGACCCTCCATCCACCAATACGTCAGAGACATAGTGATCATTCAACCGGACTTCAATCTTTGAAGCCCTAGTGCATACCTCTGAAGCATGCACATCCACCACACCAACTCCCACAGACTTTGATGTCTTGCTCTTGGATTTCTTCTTCTTGCTTCTCTTAGAACTCAGTCCTCCTCTGAGTTCCCTTCGTAAGCAGGGATTAAGTGCGATCAGTTGTCCAACAGTGATGTTGGCTTTCTGAGCACCCACATCTTCAACCACATCATATCCCGCTTGGGAAGATGAAATGGTGAAATCCGCCATCTCCAGCTTCCTTCTTGGCTCCCTTGGTGTACTCGAAATATTACTCGAACGAGTACTTCTACTTGCTGACTCCTCCATGAAAACCGGTTCATCAGAAAATCGAGTTCTTTCCTTTCTTGAGCTAAAAGCTCCACCGGTGCATGAGAAGAGTTTGAACTCTCTCCTTTCTCGTAGATGGGATCTTGCACGACATCGATAGTAGCCACCCCCTTGTCTCGTCCTTGTGATGGATTTCCTCCACCCACATTCATTCTGATAGCTTCGGCACCTCTTGCTCCGTTGTTAGGACAATTTCGCTGGAAATGAGAACCTCCACACGTCCAACAAGTGATTCCTCCAAAGTTACCTTGGTTGCCTCCAAAGTTATCTTGATTTCCTCGGTTGGGATTGTTGTCGTAACCTCTTTGACCTCCTCGTCCACCTTTGTTCCTCCATTCTCGTAACTGCACCACATTTATCTTGAGATCCGCAAGAGTATCGGTGATGCTCTTTAGCTCGGCATGAAAATCAGAGATAGCAGTAGACATCGTTGTTGGGACAAACGGTCTTGGCACCACCGTTGGAGTAGAAGCTGACGTTGAAGCAATCACCAATTGTGATGGTGCAGGTGCGATCGTTGTGGCTACACCAGGAGTCGGAGTCGACACCAGAGCAGCATGATGAGGTTGGATGATATCTCCTTCATCCAAACTCTCTTCCATATTTGTCGCAATCTTGATGACCTCCGCTTTGGTTACTGGCTTCTCGTACCTCACTTGGGTTGGAATTGAAGGCATCAACCCTCCCACCAAGTTCTTGGTCAACACTGCTCCAATCCCCGCCATCGTTAGCTCCACATTGTCTCCACTCTTCCGTAGGACCGTCCGAAACCGTTGCTCCAACTTATCCACCCTTTCGGCATATTGCCGAACTTTCTCGTCGTCCCGTTGCTTCAAATGAGTAAGCTCCACCATGAGCTTCTCATAACTCTCTTCTGGAAGAAATTCTTCGATGAGTGCATTACTCAACGTCTCCCATGTGTCCTCAACTGCACCAAGTGTCTTGCTCTTCACTCGGTCTTCATACCACGTAAGAGCAAAATCTTCTAAAAACTCTAGCAGTAACAACACCCATTCTTCCTTCCTTCTCACGTTGTTTCCAATGCAACCCCTTTTGAAATCTCGTACAAATGGTTCTACATCTTCATTGTCCTTCCATGAAACACTGGTAACTTCCCCATCTTGTAACTATTCTTTCTACCCTTCTAATTTTTGTGCAATAACTACTCGCTAAAAGAGTACGAACATCATCAATTTCATTCGCGAATAATCTACCATAGGTAAAATGAAAGGAAATGGTTGTAACAACACCTCTTGTGCCATCTCTTCTCCCAAGGTAATCATGAGCCTGAGTCGCATCACCGTCTTCTCCACCATCCGAATGACGATCTCCATCACAACTCAGCCGAGTCCTCTTTTGAAGTCGACAACTTCTCCGTCTCAGCTCTTTGAGTCTCGTCCAACTTCTCGACTACTGACGTAAGTAGGGCGGCCACATCGACGCACTTGTGTCCTCTTGATAGATCACCCACTCCACAACTTGGACAAGGATCTTCTCCTAGAAGATGAATTGGCGCTGGTGACGATGGACCCACTCGAAGACTTAAATCAGTAAACTCCCGCTTCCCTTTAGCTCTCTCGGTTTTGATTCTAGTTGGACAATTCACTACTTTATGTCCCAACCCTCTACAGAAATAACACCACAAGTTGGTTTCTACTCTTGTCCTCGGAGATTCTACTTGAGGTTTTGTACTAGGGTTCTCAAACTCAACGATAATCTCTTTCGAGCTCTCTCCGACGCTTACTATGACATCTAAACCTTGAGGAAGGTTTCTAAGTCTAACTTTCCAATCTTTTGAACTTCCACTCATGTTGCACCTTCTCAACCATTAAGTGGACAAAATATCTTTGAAGAAAATAACTCTACATCACTTTCTTAACTCTTTCGAGCTTTATACTGAAAACCGTGTATTATACATGCTATACACGAAATAAAATCCAATCTAAAATTAAGAGTCCATGATAATATCCTCATGACCATCGTCTGTACTGATCCTAGCAGACATCTTAAAATCACTTTTGTAAGGATCACACTCTACTTCGCCAGGAGCATTCGTGGCCTCCACAGTGAATGATACTTGAACTCAACCTTCTTCGCATCTGCGCCGATGCTCGCAGAAGCTTCTTTATATAAAGCAAAAATGGCACCCCAACTGCAATAGATGCTTGATCGCAATGCCTCTATACTTAACGTTGGCCTTTCCGTCTCCGTTCTAACTCCCAAACGTCTCTTCTTCAACCTCGGTACTCGAACTGGATTCCCCATGACGTATCGTCAAGACCTCCTTGTATGTCGAACCGTATATCTCTTAATCGGTAAGAGATCTCTCCAAGATTTTTGTGATCTCCAGTAGCTCAACCTCCAAGCTACTTACGAATGAAGTTTCAATAGAAAATTCCTTAATCAAAAGAGATGGTGCTGACTGTACAAATTTTCCGAGAACTGAAATTTGTATATTTTCACTTCTCTCATGGCTTTCAACCCCCTCAACTTTGAAAATTCATGGCTCTCTCTCCATACCACCTTTTCTCTTGATTTCTGTTGTCATAGATAGCTTATCAACCAATCTAAAACACTGAAAAGTTTCTCAGGAAAATAAAATTCACAGAAAATCTGACAATGACTGTAAACTTTTTCCAGAGAACAGAATTCCTCAACTCTCACGAATAGACCCCCTCAACTTTGAAACTTCATTGCTCCCTCTCTAGACCACCTTTTCCTATGATTTCTTTTGTAGTAGATAAGTTATCAGCCAAGCTACAGTCCTCGAAAGTTTCACTGGAAAATAAAATTCACAGAAAATCAGACAATGACTGTAAAAATTTTCCAGAGAGCAGAAATTCTCAAACTCGGAAATTTTTCTCCTCTAATAACTTCTCTCTCCTCCTTTCTCTACAACTCTTGTTTCATTCCCTTTCAACTCTCCTCAAACTCTTTCTAAGTGAACAAGATGTAAAGAATAGCCTCGAATGCGTCATAGATCACTACAGGATACACGAAAGGTTCTAATGTTGCTAACATCGCGTTAGCTCTCTCTCCTCCCAACGTTCTCTCCATGTGTTCTCTCATAATCTCTTTTTGTCTAATATAGAACTGAACTCTAAACATTTTCAATGATCCCTTCAAGTGAGGTCCCGGCAACGGAACCAAAAATGTAAACCCTTCACGATCCCATCGATCAACTACCCTCCCGATCTCTCAACCACCACGATCGTCATCGATGAATCTGCAAATGTCGGGCCTGTCTCTCACTCAGGGGTCACCTCTGATGGCTTTGATGGAAGCACACCATGAATCTTGAAAGGAAAAATGCTAAGTTCACTCATTCATACACCCCCAAACTTATCAACTAAAAATCTCCACAAACTTATCAACTAAAAATATCCCACACTCTCTATATTACTGAAGTTGTCATTACGATGATGTGAAAACAAGGAGGAGGAGCTCTTCTCTACTCCTCTATTTATACATTTTAGGTTTTTACTTTGGTACCCTCCGGTAACTCAGTCGTAACTACTTTTACAGGGTTTTACTAAGATATTACTTAAGGTAAAAGCATTAATCACATGGACTTCTTACCTTTTCACATGGGCTTATTCCTTCAAAGTCAACAACTTCTAAAAGGATTCTGGAATATTCTCAAGGAATCTCGAATTTCCACCCCCCCTCTACACTAGGACCCACTAAAAAGGAAATATGTGGAATCTCTTCTTGTTTTTAATGCCCACAAAGTCCACAACTTTAATCCAACCACTAATATCAAGTCAAAAAGGAGATAAGGGATACTTTCCACCTCCTTTCTACCTTTTAGACAAGATGACAAGATAGTAGTGCTCACCCTTTAGCAAATATCTGAATTCTGCCAAAAGTACAGCTAAGTTTAACCATAACTAACTTTTAGCTAGTCATGGCTAACTTGAAACCTCCTTAAAGTACTTTGGCAGCAAATAAACATTCTCAACACTTAGTTATAACTAAACACCTTACTAATAGACAAACTTCCTATGTGTAACATAGGTCGTTACAGACCGAAAATAGACGATATCTCGGCTATCAAGAGTCGGATCTGAAGGTTTCTTGGGTTAACAGAGTCAGCGGTGTCGAGTTGAGAGTCTTTCTTGGGGAGGGCGGACCTCCTGACTGTGATCGGTCAGAGAAAAATGACCAGAAAAGAAAATAGGTTGCTGCTAACGATGCGATCTCAAAACACTGCTCCTTGTGCTCACCAATTACAAAAACAAGCACTCAAACACACCCTGGGTACACACATAGGTCTCTCAAGATTCAATTAACTTTATTACAGTGTCGTTTGCACCACCAATTTCTCCAACTGTACAGAAAATCTCTCTCTTCCTCTCCAGCGCACATGTCTTCACTCGTCAAGCCAAAAGTCTACCCAGTACGTCTCAATCTGAACCTAATAGAGAAATTCGGACCCCTGAATCTTATTCCTCTCCTTGCCCCAACTGAAACTCTCAGAAATCTGATCCAACGTCGATCAAAAGTCCCCTGTAGATTTCCAAACGATCTCTCAATAGAACTGTCTCCTTAGAGTAATTTCTCCCCAGAATAGTCTATTTAAACAACGTCCAAGCCTAAAATTCATGCCTCTCTCTCTTACGATGCTCTCTCAATTCAATCTGCTAGCCCCAATTTGATCTTTCCCCAGCTTCTTAGCTTCTCCTGCGTGTTCCGCTTCAGCTCTCTCAGAAAACATCCTCTTCAAAACTGTCCTCCCGATCCCAAGTCGCCGCAGGTATTTTACCTAAAAGTAAAGACCCCAGCTTAAGCTGCCCCCTGCTGTCCTTATCAGCGCAGTCACTTATCAGAAGCAGGGCCTTAGCTAAGCTGCCCCCCCTCTTAAACTCTAGTTCTCCTCCTTCCGCCTCCGCTGTAATCTTCCGCTTCAAGCTTCTGTTGTAATCTTCCGCTTCCACTGTAGTTTTCCGCTTCCACTGTAATATTCCGCTTCAAGCTTCCGTGATAATCTTTCGCTTCCGCTGTAGTTTTCCGCTTCCGCTGTAATATTCCGCTTCGAGCTTCCGCTGTAGTTTTCCGCTTCCGCTGTAATATTCCGCTTCAAGCTTCCGCGGTAGTTTTCCGCTTCCGCTGTAATATTCCGCTTCAAGCTTCCGCGGTAATCTTCCGCTTCCGCTGTAGTTTTCCGCTTCCGCTGTAATATTCCGCTTCAAGCTTCCGCGGTAATCTTCCGCTTCCGCTGTAGTTTTCCGCTTCAAGCTTCCACGGTAATCTTCCGCTTCCGCCGTAATTTTCCGCTTCCGCTTCCACGGTAATCTTCCGCTTCTGCTGTAGTCTTCCGCTTCCGCTGTAATATTCCGCTTCAAGCTTCCGCGGTAATCTTCCGCTTCCGCTGTAGTTTTCCGCTTCAAGCTTCCGCGGTAATCTTCCGCTTCCGCTGTAGTTTTCCGCTTCCGCTGAATCTTCCGCTTCAGTTTTCCGTTGTAATCTTCCGCTTCCACTGTAATCTTTCGCTTTAATTTTAAGGCCCCATCTAAAGCTGTTCCTCTGCTGTCCTTATGCGTACATAATATTCAGCAAAAGTTTCCCGTGCCCTCGATGCCACCCTGAATATACTACAAGCCATCCAATGTAGGCCGAAGTCCCAACACTTATGAGGCTGCCCCACATGGCTCACAGCCCCCCCATATGCGCACCAGGTATCTCTCATAGTATATTCAGGATGGCATGCGGAGGCTTAGGCCAGGAAGCCCACGATTAAGAGAGATACCGGTCTCCCGCCCCTAGATATGCAGGACGTGGCTGCATATCCAACATAGACTCCCTTCCAGGAGGCCAACATGCCGGAATAGGACCAGAGGCCAGGGGGGATTGATCCTGAGACCACTTCCCTCCTAGGCAGGCGCCCTATCACTGGGATGGCCTTTGGTTCCGTTCAAGAAGGTAAAAACTTTTGTACATATGTTTACCTGAAGAAATTTTTCTGTAAGATCTTTACTAGTCTTTCCTACACTAACTTCTCTATACAACTCCATTTTTAATGAACAAGGAGTCAAAACTATAGTATTTGTGAACACCTACACGCTTACGCTATCCGATTCTGAGTTCGAGTCACGAACCAGAATCGACAGATTTCCCTCTTTCACATATTTCACAGCCTAAAACTCGTACTAACTATTGCTTAGAACACTTTCTGTCAAAACTAGAAGCATGAGGTCGCTCTCCTCGTCGAGCTTTGTATTCTGATGTCTTTCGACTCCCTTAGGGGTGATATTCCAACCCAAGCTAGGGGGCAGCTTGTCAAGCACCACCCCAGCTTAGCTCCTGCCCAGCTTGATAAGCTACATGGCAGCTTCTTTTACACAACAGAGAAAAGATCTCTTTGCAACTAGTTTTCACTGTACAAACCCATGTACAACACGACATTCACCCCCTCCAAACCTGCACATCCTCTGGTATGTGCCAATCCATCACCGATCGTCGTGGTCCTCTAAATCGTCTTCGCTCTCCTCGACCGCCTCAGAAAGATCTTCATTTGCTCCGATCTGCTCTGAACTTAAGAACTCAGCTAGCTCCACAGTCTCCCCTCTCTTCTTGAATAACTTCACTCGTTTCCCAGCAACTGGAAGCCTTAAAGGCGTGCCATCTAGCTCTTGCAAGGAATAAGTAGCATTCTGATGTACATCAGAGACAAGGTACGGGCCAAACCACCTTCTCGAAAACTTTCGAATTGTAGAGTGTTGGTTCTCCAATGTGTTGTCGTATACCAACACCCAGTCCCCAACTTGTATCGGTTTAGGTCGTAGTCGGTGAGTCTTATCAAACCTCTCCTTGTTCCCAAGTCGAGCCGCCTTCAACCGTCGTTGCGCTTCAGCAAGATCCTCCTCTCTACATTCTAGCTGTCTGATTCGTAGTGAGAGAAGTTGCACACGGTTCATATTATCTTCCCATGGCAAGGTAGCCTAGGTAGGAAAGTCTTCTTCTGTTGGCATCATTGGTTTCTGTCCTAGCATTAACTCAACAGGCATGTACCCTGTAGTAGAACAATGAGTTGTTATATCTGCCCATAAAGCAAAAGGGAGTAACCTAGGCCACTCTCTATGCTTACCATCACACGCTTTCACCAAAGCCTGAACTATTGATGGATGTCCTCGTTCGCTCTTGCCAATCCCCTCTGGATTCATCGCAGTAGTAAGCTTGAGCTTCACACCATATCGAGCAAAAAACTCTTTCCCTTCCGTACCACGTAGTTCTCCCCTATCTGCACGTAGCCTTCCTACAGACCCATATCTACAAATAATATCTTCAAGAACAAACTTACATATCCCCTCTGTGGTCTTCGTCCTCAAGGCTCGCCCTTCTACAAAGTTGGAGAGATCCTCACGAGCCAGAACCAAATATCGCATGCCCCATAACCCCAGAGGCATTACCACCAAGTCGAGAACCCACTGGAAGTGAATGCAAGGCGGATAAGTTGGCACGAGACCGTCCCTATACCGGATCTTTGAGTAGAACTGACAATGCAAGCAAGAACTGACGTAGTTCATCACATCCTGATACAGACCTTTCCACCAATATCTTTCCTTCAGCTTGACGTAGGTAGCCCAAATCCCTCGATGTCCGGCCCATAAGGTATCATGGAACTCTTTCATTAGTTGCTGCTTAGTCTGCAGATCGTCCACTACTCGTATGAACATCCCATCTCTTCTCTGTGGCCGTCTCCAAAGATACCCATCATGCAGAAGATAGTTGTAAGCTTGTTTCCTTATCTCTCTGAACTCTACTTTACTCCATCTCTCTTGCCTCTCCAACAAGCTCAGATAATACCCTATGTCACGAAGTCTACCTGTGTAAAGCTCCTCTCTAAACATCAAGGGCTCTAAGTTCGTAGCCCGTCGATTAACCTGACACTGAGCATCCTTTCTCTCCTCTTCCTCAGCTTCTGAAATCATGACATCCTCGTCTACAAATCGAGCTCTTGATAACATGTCTACGACCATATTCTCCTTTCCTTTTATAAGCTTCAGCTCTGGATTCAAACTTCTAATATAGGCAATCCAACGTAACATCGCTATGTCTGGCGTGCTACAGTTGGATATCATGCCTAGTAGAGGTAGACAATCCGTTTCTAGAACTACATGAGCACCAATCAAAAACTCACGGTCTGTCTTCATCGCTGTCACCGCTCCCCACAACTCACGCTTCACCTGAGGATAATCTCGTTGCCTGTCTGTCAAGATCTTAGCTCCGAACCTAGAGGTAAACCGCATACCATCCGCATCATCTTGACCTATTGCCCAGCCAATCGCCTTTGGACTAGTATCTACTGTGACCATGACAGGTCTCCCACATCCGTAGTCTACTCTTCTTAGAACAGGTGGAGACTGTAGAGCCTCCTTCAGCCTATTCATAGCTTTTCGATGGATTGAGATCCATGCAAACCTCTTACCCTTCCTCAATAATGCATACAAAGGCTCAGCAACATGGGCATAATGAGGAATGGATAAACGATAAAATACACAAGCACCTAGAAAGCGTCGAACCTCCGTGATATTTTTACAGTCTGCCATCCTAGCTATAGCTTCAACCTTCTCGGGGTTTGGTCGCCTTCCAAAAGCACCACACAGATGTCCAACCACTAAAATCTCAGACACACCAAACTTGGACTTAGCTCCTGACAGGGTGAGATGCACCTCCTCCAGTCGAGTCAAGATACGTTCTACATCCCTGATATGGTCTGTAACAAACCTTCTACATCCATTCGCAAGTATTGCTTCATCCTTGTCTTCAACCGCGCAACCCTTTATAGGAATATCATCTAGAAATGGAATGGTAACATCAGGCACAAACTCCCTTAATACCTTATGCATCGCATTCTGCATATGAGCCACCGAGTTCGTCGCTCCTTGTGGAAGAGTACACATCCGCATCAACCCCAGAGGCGTACGCATAGTAGTTAAATCTCTACTCTCCACAGCCAGCTGGAACTGATCATAACAAAAGAATATAGATCTCCTATCGAATAGATAGCTCTCCCTGCAAATGCCTCTGCTACCTCTTCAATCACAGGACCCGTTCCAACGTTTCGAATGGTTACGTTATTCGCAGGCTGTAGGTCTTGGATAAAACGCAAAGCCCCTGACTTCTTGGGTACAGTGAACCACCTGCTAGAATATGGCCCCATAGACGGCTCAAGTATCCCCATCTGTACCTTCTCCTTCAACAACTTGATGAGTTTTGGCAACAAAGCACGAGGAACTGGGATCGGTTTCAGGTCCCAAGGCACATGAGGGATTGTGAATATAACCATAGGCGCTATAACCTTTGGGTCCACACAACCTATCTTCTCTGCTGAAAAAGAGAATGCTTTACCATGCTTTACTACCATCTGTTCAAACACTGTCTTTTCGATCCCAGTCAAGAAATCACCCCCTCCTATCTGGAGCTCCTTCAATGTCTTCTCAGTAAACTGGTGCCCTACTCGCCTATGATCACGCAATATAGGTTCAGTCTCCACTAACTGTACTTGCTGCTGGGAGTTAGCAGGTAGTTGAGCTGCTACCGGTCTTACCTTTCTCAGTACAGATTTGTACTTCGCATGGACGTCTGCTTCCTGAGGGAGTGCACACCAACAACTTGCTTCTCTCCCTTCACTATTCTGCATCGGATGAGGAAAGAACTGCAGGTATGTAGCAATCTCCTCATATATGCATCGAGAGTGGATAGGGATCACCACCACACTATTTTCTCCCTCCATCAATCTACTCACATTGTCTAACCAACCAATAACTGACTGTACAGGCATAAACTCTTCAAACAAGCCAGAAACTACTTCGTCTTCAGGTAGAACTCCTACACGCCACAACTCTGATACCTGGTTCACCATCCATCTTTTTGTATTTTTCCTCATATCTTCAACTCTTGTAAATCGACTCCAGCCATCTGCCTCAAACATCAGCAATCCGGACTGCCAACTCTGTACACCACACTTGTCTCCAGACCTTTGTACATGTCTCGCTTCCACCTCCGACGGGACCTCAACAGTAGGTTCTACACCCCTGTCTTCCCGCTCTACAGGAGTGGACTGTGAAAACCCTCACATCTCTTCGTCTGAGAATCTCTAAGGGTTTGTCGGTTCCGCTCATGTCTTGAACGAACCGTCAAAAACTGTACTGAGTACTTATCATCAGGACTCCGAACTCTGGCATAATGAGACCCATCATTCATCACCTTTGTCTCCATTCGAACAGCGGTGATGTATGGTTGGCCCAGTATGACAGGATAGGAGGCAGATGACTTTACAAAGAAATGCTGATCAACCTCTACATCCCCAATCCTTACACGTATATTGGGACAAGCTCCGTATAACTCACCCTTCTGATTATTTGCTGCACGAAGTACCCAACCATGATTCCTTTCGATTGGCCACTGCTCCTTCTCATACACCTCCTTGGAAATGATGTTGATCTCCGACCCGTGATCCACAAGTGCAGGTACTGGCTCAGAAAGTCCTCCAAGTCGAACCTGCGTCTCAGTTGTCGCTCTTGCCCAGTGCTTCTCCTTGAAATCGCTGTCTGCGCCTGACCTTTCCTCTTCAAACTCTTCATCTTCGTTCTCAATAACAGCAGGACCAGCAACCCATGCCTCATACTTATCATCTCTGAACTGATCGACACCAATAGCATCTACTGCTCCAACCATCTGACTACTTACTTGTTCAGTCAATATCTGTCTCTTTCTCTTCATGATGTCTATTATCAACTCATGAAACTCTCTCTTTGCGATACCAAGCACTTCACGAAGAGTAAACTCAACTCTAGCATCCAAAATGCGTTGTTCTAGAACAGCACGCAAGTCTGTTGTTGTCTCGATGTCTGCCGCTAACTTGTAAGCTGGAGCTTTCCCCTTCTCCTGTGCTGTAAACCTTTTCCCCCGCACTCTATCCGTAGCAGTAGGCTCTTGTGGTAAATCATGTACACCTTCCATAGGATCTACTGTAGGTGGTGGTGCTGTAGAGGTAGAGGGCATATCCTCTGCAGCAGGAGACCTTCCAGTTGGTATAGTTGGTGATGGTTCTGCTGCTCTCCTTCTTGTAACTCTTCGACGATCACTGTCCTCTGGTACCCCTGCATCTAAATCAGAAGCGTCCCTTCTTCTTTTGTCTTCGATCATGGCATCTTGTTCACCACTCGTCTCTAAAAATGCTCGAATAGAAGTTGCATCTACTGGGTCTCTCCATCCAGTAGCTCTCCTAATGCTTTCAGCACCTCTCTTCATCATTTCAACCGGAACCTCAACAGCCTGCTCAACCATAGTTGGATTAGAGCGCACCTCAACTCTCCCAGTATACACATCAGCCTCTGCAGAACCCGCAGTCATCGCTGTAGTATTCGCGTCAGTAAGTGCTGGAAGAGAACTTCTCATTCCTCCTCTCCCAAAATAAGTGTTAAGAGGCTGTCCCGTGACGGTTAAATACAGCCTGTTATTCTGATAATTGACTACGCCCTCTCGCAAGGCAACCGCCAAGTCTTGACAGTCTCCTCTGAGATGATCTGGGCTGTCGCACCAAATACATCTCCTTGTAAAGGTTCCTCCTACAGATCGAGCACCTGGCGCAACTGGTCGTTGATCTCTCCTCAAGTCTGCCATCTCAACCCTCAAATCTCTCAGCTGTTGAGTGAGCTCTTCTATCAAGTTATTCTGATTTCGGTTCTCAGCAGGTCGCTGTTGCTGTCTAGGTCCTCTCTATGCTGGGATAGGTACTGCAGGCGCTTGAGCAATCACTTGGGGAACCACTATGGGTGCTTGAGAAATCACAATAGGTGCCTGAGGTATTGTAGGAGGAGCTACATGAACTTGAGGAGCTACTCTCTGCTGCTCTGGTAAGGTTTCTAGCTGTAACACCATCCTACCACGACGTTGCCTAGCAAGGGTAGATACTGCTTCTTCCACTCTCCTCCAATCAGATGTAACTCCCCCTTCAGTCCCTCGATCAGCCAACATGAAACAAAGCCTATCTGCTGTGAACTCATCCAGAGCCCCCAAGAACAACTCCGTCTTCCTAGCATCCAGCGTCAACTTCTCTAGACCAGAAAGCTGAGAGTACCTCTTCTCAAACTCCCGAATTATCTCATTCAATCCCATGGAACGTCCAGGCTGACGCTCTATCCAGTCCATGAGAGTTCTTCTGGTGACTCTTTCAGGTTCCTCTTCTAGAAACTCTTCTCTCAATGCACGCTCAAACAAAGTCCACCCACCTAGATGTCTTCTCTGTAAATTCCTCACCTTCTCTCTCAGTTCAGGGACAACAATCAACTCAAAGCTCAGAATTACCTCAACTTCAGGTGCCCTGACCAACTCCATCTCACCCACATACTCCCGCAGGTACCTAGTAACATCTCTTCCATCAAATCGTCCACATCGACCAACAATTGCTTGTAACGCCTTTGTGGACTTCTGCTCAGCTCCTCCAACTGCAGGCTGCTGCTGAATCAAGGCAGCCAACGCCTGAAGAATCTGAGACGTGTCTACAGCAGGCTGTGTTGTTGCTGTTGGAACCACCGTAGGCCCTCCTTGAGAACCAATTCCATCTTGACCAGGATTCCCTTGAACAGGAGCACCTTGAGCAGCAGCTACACCTTGTACGGCAGCACTGTGATCCATTCTCCCTCTCAATCTAGTCAAATCTCTAATCAATCACCCCAATAGCTCTCAGTGGAAGCACCAGATGTCGAGTTGAGAGTCTTTCTTGGGGAGGGCGGACCTCCTGACTGTGATCGGTCAGAGAAAAATGACCAGAAAAGAAAATAGGTTGCTGCTAACGATGCGATCTCAAAACACTGCTCCTTGTGCTCACCAATTACAAAAACAAGCACTCAAACACACCCTGGGTACACACATAGGTCTCTCAAGATTCAATTAACTTTATTACAGTGTCGTCTGCACCACCAATTTCTCCAACTGTACAGAAAATCTCTCTCTTCCTCTCCAGCGCACCTGTCTTCACCCGTCAAGCCAAAAGTCTACCCAGTACGTCTCAATCTGAACCTAATAGAGAAATTCGGACCCTTGAATCTTATTCCTCTCCTTGTCCCAACTGAAACTCTCAGAAATCTGATCCAACGTCGATCAAAAGTCCCCTGTAGATTTCCAAACGATCTCTCAATAGAACTGTCTCCTTAGAGTAATTTCTCCCCAGAATAGTCTATTTAAACAACGTCCAAGCCTAAAATTCATGCCTCTCTCTCTTACGATGCTCTCCCAATTCAATCTGCCAGCCCCAATTTGATCTTTCCCCAGCTTCTTAGCTTCTCCTGCGTGTTCCGCTTCAGCTCTCTCAGAAAACATCCTCTTCAAAACTGTCCTCCCGATCCCAAGTCGCCGCAGGTATTTTACCTAAAAGTAAAGACCCCAGCTTAAGCTGCCCCCTGCTGTCCTTATCAGCGCAGTCACTTATCAGAAGCAGGGCCTTAGCTAAGCTGCCCCCCCTCTTAAACTCTAATTCTCCTCCTTCCGCCTCCGCTGTAATCTTCCGCTTCAAGCTTCTGTTGTAATCTTCTGCTTCCACTGTAGTTTTCCGCTTCCACTGTAATATTCCGCTTCAAGCTTCCGTGATAATCTTTCGCTTTCGCTGTAGTTTTCCGCTTCCGCTGTAATATTCCGCTTCGAGCTTCCGCTGTAGTTTTCCGCTTCCGCTGTAATATTCCGCTTCAAGCTTCCGCGGTAGTTTTCCGCTTCCGCTGTAATATTCCGCTTCAAGCTTCCGCGGTAATCTTCCGCTTCCGCTGTAGTTTTCCGCTTCAAGCTTCCGCGGTAATCTTCCGCTTCCGCTGTAATATTCCGCTTCAAGCTTCCGCGGTAATCTTCCGCTTCCGCTGTAGTTTTCCGCTTCAAGCTTCCGCGGTAATCTTCCGCTTCCGCTGTAGTTTTCCGCTTCCGCTGTAATATTCCGCTTCAAGCTTCCGCGATAATCTTCCGCTTCCGCTGTAGTTTTCCGCTTCAAGCTTCCGCGGTAATCTTCCGCTTCCGCCGTAGTTTTCCGCTTCCGCTTCCGCGGTAATCTTCCGCTTCTGCTGTAGTTTTCCGCTTCCGCTGTAATATTCCGCTTCAAGCTTCCGCGGTAATCTTCCGCTTCCGCTGTAGTTTTCCGCTTCAAGCTTCCGCGGTAATCTTCCGCTTCCGCTGTAGTTTTCCGCTTCCGCTAAATCTTCCGCTTCAGTTTTCCGTTGTAATCTTCCGCTTCCACTGTAATCTTTCGCTTTAATTTTAAAGCCCCATCTAAAGCTGTTCCTCTGCTGTCCTTATGCGTACATAATATTCAGCAAAAGTTTCCCGTGCCCTCGATGCCATCTTGATGCCACCCTGAATATACTACAAGCCATCCAATGTAGGCCGAAGCCCCAACACTTATGAGGCTGCCCCACAGGGCTCACAGCCCCCCCATATGCACACCAGGTATCTCCCATAGTATATTCAGGATGGCATGCGGAGGCTTAGGCCAGGAAGCCCACGATTAAGGGAGATACCGGTCTCTCGCCCCTAGATATGCAGGACGTGGCTGCATATCCAACATAGACTCCCTTCCAGGAGGCCAACATGCAAGAATAGGAACCAGAGGCCAGGGGGGATTGATCCTGAGACCACTTCCCTCCTAGGCAGGCGCCCTATCACTGGGATGGCCTTTGGTTCCGTTCAAGAAGGTAAAAACTTTTGTACATATGTTTACCTGAAGAAATTTTTCTGTAAGATCTTTACTAGTCTTTCCTACACTAACTTCTCTATACAACTCCATTTTTAATGAACAAGGAGTCAAAACTATAGTATTTGTGAACACCTACACGCTTACGCTATCCGATTCTGAGTTCGAGTCACGAACCAGAATCGACAGATTTCCCTCTTTCACATATTTCACAGCCTAAAACTCGTACTAACTATTGCTTAGAACACTTTCTGTCAAAACTAGAAGCATGAGGTCGCTCTCCTCGTCGAGCTTTGTATTCTGATGTCTTTCGACTCCCTTAGGGGTGATATTCCAACCCAAGCTAGGGGGCAGCTTGTCAAGCACCACCCCAGCTTAGCTCCTGCCCAGCTTGATAAGCTACATGGCAGCTTCTTTTACACAACAGAGAAAAGATCTCTTTGCAACTAGTTTTCACTGTACAAACCCATGTACAACACGACAGCGGAGGAGACCCTATCGACCTCTGAAGATCTCTGAAGGCCGTGAGCGGCCTTCTTCTCCTGCTTACGATCGAGAAGATCCGAAGTACTTTTATTAGCAGGAAGATGATCTTAAGAGAATTTATGAAAAGAAGTTGACTTCTTCCAAAGCCGGAAGACGGACGTCTTCTGAGAAGTCATCTTCTGGAGGGTCCTTCTGGAAGACAGAAGCCGCTTCCAGGAAGACATTGACTGTAACCACAAGGAGGTATCAACCGTGCACCAACTAGGTAAGGGGTAGGTATACCTATCGTGTAGTCACGACTATAGTAGGTACGTCTAAGGTAGTCGAGCTATTACCTAATCGCGTAGAGAAGATATGGAAGTTGGAGGCGCATTAGGACCAGAGCACTCCTTGCTGCTTCTCGATTTAAGAATTTACTTCGATTCAGGAATTGGAGAATACCTTGGAAGCGTGCATGAGCGAATTGAAGGGACTGAGTAAGAGAAGACGTCTTCCAGTCAAGAAGTGCACTCAAGGAGGAAGAGTGAGAAATCCCCGAGGACCTGAAGATTAGGAATTGAGAGTCGAGGTGGAAATCGAGAGAGAGGCTTCAGAGTGCAGCAGATCGAGCTCGATTGTGGAAGTAGTGTTAGCAACAGCTCGAGATTGGAGGCAAAAGCAAGATCATGGCAGGACATTGAAGACAAAATTGAAGTTCTGAGACACGTAGAAGACTGAAGGAGCAATCAGAAGCATAGTTGGAAGCAGTACTGACGTTCTTTCCATGTTTTTCTGCTTCTCCATCGCTTTTGTCTTCTATTTCGATGTCTCTTGCACTTCCCTGATCGTTCTACACGAAGCCCATCGATCGCTCTCTCTACCTTGAAACTTTTCTGAGATTCTGTGCCCGTGAGAAAGCACGAAAGTGCTGTCTAATTTTTGTCAACCATCTTCTCACTTCTTCTCGAATTGGAATTGAGCTTCTCTTCTTCTCATTCTAGAATTCGATGGTATGACTATCAATTTCTCTATCCTACTACGCTTCTGTCCTAGAATCTGTGGACAGAAGACATGTCCGAATGTCTGGACATCTTTGAAAGACGAATGTTATCAATTTATATCAAGTAGTTAGATTGGATTGGAATTTGTGTTAAGAGAAGCTTGATACAAATCGAGAATGAACTTAAGAGTTGATTGTTGTTTAGGGAAGCAGGAAACTGAGAATCAGGTATGTGTCTCCCAATCTTCCTAACTTCTCAAATCCACATCTTCCTAGAGAGACTAGAAGATTGGAAAGACTGGCAGAATGCGCGAGAAGACGTGAGGGTCCTTTACGGGTCTCTTCTACTGACCCATAGCAGCATGTTCTTTCTTCTTCCTGAACTTTAGAAGAGAGTTGTGAGAAGCCTTGTTGGTAAAATCTGGAGAGAATGATCAAGGGTCATGTCTTCTCGTTACGCATCAAGCTTCTTCTAAGAGTGTATGCGAGGTGAGGAGTCAGAAAAATAGAGTGCGAATATTCCGTGTCTGTTGTGAGGCTAGATTACGTGTAGGAAGCCGAGACATGTGAGATCAATGATGGGAAGCCTGACTGCGAGAAGTATTCTGAAGACGTCAGTAACCCAGAAGCTGTCTTGGGAGTTCTATTGGAGACCACTGTCTCCGCAGGAGTCCTCAACCCTCTTCTGAACCATTTGTATACTGCGGTTCTCACATATCTTGTTATCTTTTGTTAGGAAGTAGGATGAATTGCAAAGTGGATTGTCTTCTTAGGAATCCGTGTGATGCCTTGCTTAGTTAGGATTGCTTAGATATAGCTCAGAAGACGAGAAGTACTTAGGAAGCACTATTAGAATTCTGAAAGATGGAATAACTGTCTTCTGGAAGACTAGATTTGTCTTCTGAGGGTAGAAGTTGGACTGTGAGGACCTGGTAAGGGCTGAGCCTTAGGCTCACAACAAGTATGTGTGGTTTAGTGTAACAGAAGCTCGAACATGTCATGCATCCTCGAGGGTTGGTGTTACCGCAAGTAGAGTTGGACGAGACCAAACCTTTCATCAAGGAGTTGGGCCTCGACTTTTTCACGTGGGACTGGAATCTCGTAGACCAAAGTATTCTGGAGGAGGTTTGGGCAACGTTGCCTCCTCGCAACCGTGTATCTGTCAAGGCAGGGATCGCACGAGGAAGATCATCTTCGTGGACGGTGGAGTGGTGGCGCAGAGCTTTCCACCTGCCAGAAGTAGAGAACCGTAGATATGAAAATTCTGCCGATGATCTCAGGGAAGTGACATGTACCTAGAAGTACTAAGTGTCTCTTCTTGGAAGACAGACAGGGGAGAAACGGATGGAAGGTGGAAGCTTACCGAGAGCCGAGAAAGTGTCTTTTGGAGAAACTATACCTTCATCTTTTTCCCAAGAAAAAGGTCCAGAAAGTGAGATACCTTGGAGACCAGGACGTGGAGTTCCTGGAAGCTATCTAGGAAGGACAGGTCATCAACTGGGGCGCCTTCTTCCACACCTACGTCCAGGCCGAGCTAGTGTACTTGGACACCCCAGTAGGAGGGTGAGACGTGTCCAAGGGAGACCTGAAGGAAGACCAGTTGGTCAAGTACGGACCAGTAGGACATTGAGAGCCTAGAGATACATGCTACAATCATTCTCACACTTACGAGATATATTGGAAATCTACCTGGATGACCTATGCAGTCATAGTAAGAAGGAAGAACACCTCGATATCTCCCTGCGGGCCCTTACAAATATTTTTTCTAATATGTCAAAAGGTACAAATATCATTAAATCTCAACAAATGTCATTTTGTAGCTTCGCACGGACCTCTACTCGGTCATATTATTTGTCAAGATGGTATCATGGTATCCTACGAAGTGAAGATCATCCAAGAAATGCCTACTCCCAAGATCATAAAAGATGTATGATCCTTCCTAGGATACACCGGATATTATCGATGCTTTATCCAAAGATATGCAATCATCACTACGGCCTTGACAAAACCTCCTCAACATCTCTGTGTAATTTCTCTGAATAGATAAGTGTCATTTAGCCTTTGGGACACTGAAAAAGGCTCGTCTATCTGCTCGTATATTATGATCACCAAAATGAGATCTCTCTTTTCACGTATACGTGGATACGTCAAGTACAGCTACGGGTGCAATACTTTCTCATCTCGATGAAAAATTGGAAGATCATGTTGTCTACTATGTCAGTCGACAGCAAGATTGATAGAATTTATTCCACCACCGAAAGAGAATGCATGAGAATGATCTTCGCGGTCTAGAAGTTCAGACAATATCTCCTCAGAAACCCATTCACCTTTCATGTCGATCATGAGGCATTTAAGTATATCGTAGATCGATCCTGATTACTATCAAGACTTCCAAGAAATTGAACTTGAAATTCGATGATCCGGTCCACCTACTCAGACTATTTTTCCACAAGAAACCAAGTCAATGTTTTCCATGAAGATCCAACCAGCAATGGAGTTGGTGGAGAAGCGCATGATGGCTCAGGAGAAGTCTCTACGACTTGGATTCGGTACTTCTTGTAATAAGGATAGTAATCAGGATTTTTAGGATCCGGAAAAATAGTCTAAGTAGGTGGACCAACCACGATATGGTTGGGACCCTATATCATCCATGAACTTTTTCCAAACGGATCAGTCCAATTGAAAACTCTCCATAGAGAGTTGCTCCCTAAACCGATAAGTGGCTCCAAGTGTCATCCCTATAATCTACACTTGGTACCGGTCCACCTATTCAGACTATTTTTCCGCAAGAAACCAAGTCAATTTTTTCCATGAAGATCCAACCAGCAATGGAGTTGGTGGAGAAGCGCACGATGGCTCAGGAGAAGTCTCTACGACTTGGATTCGGTACTTCTTGGAAGATGTCTGTCTTCCGTCTTCTGGAAGACACGATCGAGAAGACGTCTTCCTAGAAGATGCTCGTCTTCTAGCTTGGGAAGAAGTCGACTTCTCCTTACGAAAAGCCCTTAAGATCATCTTCCCTCTAAGCAAGGTGTAGTCTTAAGTAATAAGGTTATTTCAATTACATAGACATGTCATTAACTTTAAAAATTTCAAAATATCTCTAATCCTGCAAATTGTGGGCACTACAGGTATTGAAAAGAAGTGGAGGGAGTGAGCTTCTCAAAGCCAATGTACCTTCTTCTCGAGGAATTGATTTCAGATTTGATTGTAGAAGCTTTGTCTATATCTTTTGGACAGTGGGTTTCCTCGATTCACACCCAATTGTGCATGCAAGCCTTCTTCTTGAGTGGCGATGATTGTTAAAAGTTGTGCAGAGTCGAAGCTTGTCTCATCCAGTGGAGCACTTCGGATCCACGTACAGACAGTCCTATGAGAAAGCGATCCCAGACGACAGAGTAGTTAGAGCTACGACAGAATAAGAAAGAAGACTTCTTCCCACAGCAGAAGACGACATCTTCGAGTAAAAGATTGTGCAATTGTAAGCCAATTTGTGATCTTCTTCCTCAAATTACTACAAGCAAGGATGGCTTGTTAGTCAGGATCCGGACTAGAAGCCTGTCGGAGTCTTAATTTCTCTTTTTCATCTTGTTTCCTCTTGTTTGGATTTTCTCTTCTTCCCCATCTTCCCTCATCTTCCCATATTCCCATCTTCTTCTAGTGAGCTTCCGAGACTTCTATTGAGCTTCCGTGAAGGTGAATGTCGTTGTAGTGCTGCAGAAAGACCGCTTCCGTAGGTAGAAGCCTGGGAAGGCTACATGAGACATACACCCTGTGATTGATCTAACCCCGTTGGAAATTGGAAGAGCAATGTGAGACATACATTGATAGTTGTGCATCTACGAAGCAAGGGCAGTCTTCTGGAGGTGTGAGAAGCCTAGATGAAACCCCTAGAAGCCGAGAATTGTTTCGGGAAGACCGTCATGAGAAGACCGGAAGTCGTGACCTGGAAGCAGGAAGTGTCTTCTCGAGCTTCTCAGTGGATATTTTTGTGATATATTAGATAGTAGTTAGTTGTTTGGGTCCAAGGCACCTTCTGAAGGATCTGGAAGCCTGTGGTTTTGTGAGAAGACGGGATTTCTAGGTAGAACCTGTGTGTTTGTATGTTTGAACAGATCTTAGAACTTAGGACAGCGATACTAGTGTAAATCTCTGTCTCCAAAATCTTTTATGCTAAATGGGCTAAAGGAGAAATCCTAAGACACTACATATAGTAGCCTCGTATTTTTGACGTCACTGCGGGGGATTTCATCTTAGTACCGATTGTTCTAAGCGTCTTGGATCTGTGTGCCAGTCGTATTTTTGGCACCGCTGCCGAGAATTTCATCTTAGTAACGACTATTCTAAGCTTCTTGGATCTGTGTGTCAGTAGTTAGTTGCACTTGGGTTGTATTTGAGTGTGCTGTGGAACTCTATCTTGCTAGAAGAGAGAAACCGCAGCCAGAAGCTGATGAGAGACATCAGGGGGAACTGGAAGAAGCCGCTCCCTCGCTTCCAAGAGCTTTTTGGAAGGCTCGATCTTGAAAGACTGCAAGAAGTGCAACATGAAGCAGGAGAAGAAGACGTTCCGAACCTGCGACAGGTTGTTCAGAACTCCAGCCTATCAGATCTACTATTAGAAGAAGAGTGATACCTCTTCTCAACACTCTGGTGGATGTCTCCAACCAGAGAAAGAAGCAGAAGACGCGCGGGTAAGGACCTTGAGTGGGTACATTCATCTCAACGAACTGCTTCTAGAGAGCAACGGGTATCCCTGATACACCAAAGGAAAGAAGAAGAGCTCAGGAAGATCCGATCAGTAGATTTGGAAGAGCTTTCCATCTCGAGCATTATTTTTGGAGAAGACAGAAGCCAACCGGGATGACCAGGTTTACAGGGTAGATTTTGGTTCTGGTTACGCAGAAGACGTCTTCCCAAGTGCGGGAGAGGCTTCTCAAGGTGAAAGAAGACTGGAGGGGGTTGTTCCAAACATCTCAGAGGGTGGCAGCGACAACAGTTCTGAAGAAGACGACATTCGTCACTCAGACAGACCTAGATCTTCGAGAAGACCATCTCCACCACTTGGACCTGACAGAGAAAGAAGTTGACAGTCGCACCAACCAACAGTCAACATGGCTTTCCATACTCGGCAGAAGTACCATCCGTACGACGATGATGCTGATGCGGATGACTTCATCGCGATGTTCGAGACCATCTCTCGATCCAACAAGAAAGACGCGATGTCGACAGACTTCGTGTATTTCTTAGCCTGGTCGTAAGAATTGATGAGTAAAGCGTTAGATGATGATTTAGTTATGGCCACTTGGGCTACTCTGAAGGTAGCTTTTCTGAAGAGGTTTAGAGGAGTGAGCTATGACCGGATGACTCTCATAGAACTTCAGAGGCTCGAACGGAAGAAGAAAGAGACACTGCGGGATTACACCGAGAGGTTTGAAGACCTCCTGGATCATATCCCTCAAGGACCAAGGAAGATCCGGTTACTATGCTCAGCAAGCTGTGGACTGGTACTTGGGAGGATTATCTCAAGATATGGAGTTGTATTGTAGAAGAGGAGGAGGTGATGATTTGGTAGAAGTACAGAAGTATGCAGAGCAGTATGAAACCTCGAACATCACGCGGAATATGACGAAAGACAGAGAGAAGACCTCGAAGAAGTCCAAGAAGTCCAAGAAGTCTTCTAGGAAGTCCAAGTCCACTGAAACTGATAACAGTGCTTCGGAAGCATCCTCTACTTCTGAAGAGTCTAGTGTCGAAAGTTCAGAATCAGAATCTGGACAGGAGAAAAAGACACGGAAGAAGAAGAAAGAGAAATCACGACTCAGAGAAGAAGTTGTGTAGAAGATTTCTCAGACTCAGATCATTCAGTCTGCATCTGATTCTCGGATTGATGAAGTGCTGAAGTAGTTTGCCGACCTGAAAGTTCATCTTCTGAACCAGAAGGACAAGCGGAAGCAACATATGACTTCCCGATCAAACATTTGGTGCAACCTTTGTAACTCTTCTGGACACGCCAGAGATCAGTGTACGCAATACCAAGCTGTTAATTGGACAGGCTGGGAAGAAGACGATAAGGAATATCTATATGATCCAAGTGGAAAATCCTGCTATAAGATCGAGACGATACAACCGTTCACTCCAACGCCTCCTGTTCAGTTTAATCGTTATACTCCTAGAGACAGGGCTAGTAATGTACAGACCAGGATGCCCTGGCAACCTTCTTCATCACAATGACCTCTAAATCCTCTTCTTGGAGCATGCAACAATTGTGGAGAGACAAGACACTGGTGGTCCATCTGTCCTCATCCGAGAAGACAGATTGGGCAAGTGCCATTGTGTGGGAATTGTAAGGAAGTTGGACATTTCACAAGAAATTGTCCTCAAACCTACGCCCACGACAGATGGTTAGATTTGCAGAGACCACACCTCATGCAAAAGCCGCATCAGCTTGTAAGCTCGAGCTAGCAGTGGTACATCATATCTCTGTAGAAGAAGGAGATCTTGAGGATTGTACGGATTGTCTACACGTAGAGGAAGACAAACTCGACCCTAGGAAGCACGTAGGAAAGGAGCCTCAACTGCAGAAGACGACTGCAGCTCAGAAGACAAAGCCACTTGAGGAAGCGTCATCTTTTACTTTGGTGGATGGCATTGTTTGGAGCCCTTGGCCGGATTCATATAGCTGACCCTCAGAAGAAGTCATGGATGAGGTAGTATTCAAGGTGAGTACCAGAAGCAAAAGGAAAGAGACTAAGAAGAAGAAACATCGTAAGGAGAGATCACCCTCCCCTGAGCGGTCTTCTTCTCCTGCTTATGGCAGAGAAGATCCGAAGTACTTTGCTCTTGACATCAGAAAAGAAGTTGAAGCGATCATGCAAGAAGAGCTGGAGAAGCGACAGAATATAGTGCAGAAGCTTCTTCCACCGACCACGGTAGCCTCTGTCCCACAGGACCAGCTTCCAGTCGAGGGAAGATCCGTTTCAAGTCTTCCACTTAAGGAAACAGCTTCTAAATCTTCCCTGTTACGTCTGGTCTTCTGAAGCAGGAAGCCTTCGAGGACATGAAGAAGCTTCTGTCAGAATCTCCTGTCCTGAGATCACCTGATTGGAAAAAGGTCTTCCACATTTCTGTGGATGTCTTTGTCTTTGCCATAGGGGTGGTACTGAGCCAGAAAGACGAGAAGAACAAAGATTATCTCATTTACTATGCGGGAAGATAACTCAGTGATGCAGAGAAGAAATACTCGACAACTGAAAAGGAGTGTCTTGGCATGATTTACTCCTGTAGGAAGTTTAGGCACTATCTTCTAGCTAATCCGTTTGTCTTCTATGTGGATCATTTTTCTTTGAAGTATCTAGTGAAGAAGACAGATTTGTCAAGTAGGATTGCTAGGTGGATTCTTCTACTTCAGGAATTCACTTACACGATTGAGTATAGACCTAGAAGATAGCATGTCAATGTTGACTATCTATCCAGATTGGAGATAGAGAGTAGAGAAGACAAAGTGGAAGACGAGTTCCCTGATGAGAAGCTATTCCAAGTTTCTACAGAGACGTCACAATCCAAGAGGGCGCACCACTCACTCTCCATAAATCGAGGCTAGGTCTTCTGACCTTATTTACGCGAGTTCCACAGAAGAATCTATCTTCAAAGACATGAGAAAGTTCTTGGAAGACCAACAGTACCCAGAAGGATTGGATGCCGAGCAGATGGTCGTCTTCTTACACAAAGCAGACCCTTATGCCGTCGTCCAAGATATTCTGTTTAAGAAGGGACATGACGAGAAGTTGAGGAGATGCCTCGAGCCCTCAGAGATTAAGACAATGATCACGGGTCTTCACTACGAGGACGTTGGAGGTCACTTTGGACTGAAGACAACGGTGAAGAAGATGTTGGACGTCGGCTACTGGTGGCTAACCATGTACAAAGACACTTTTCAAGAGATCTGAAAATGTGATGCATGTCAGAGAATGGGAAGACCTACAACTATCACTCGGTGACCCCTTACTCCCATTTTATCTCTAGCACTCTTTGAAAAGTGAGAAATCGATTTGTTGGACCAATCGCTCCTGCAGCTAGAAGAACCCGAGCACTGATAGCTACATACTACGCCACGAAGATGGTAGAGGACGAAGCCACAAAGAAGAACGATGTTGTAGTGGTTGCTCAATTTCTTTGGCACAACATCATCACCCGATACGGTGTCGAGTTGAGAGTCTTTCTTGGGGAGGGCGGACCTCCTGACTGTGACTGATCAGAGAAAAACGACCAGAAAGGAAAATAGGTTGCTGCCAACGATGAAATCTCAAACCACAGCCTCTTGTGCCCACTGTTTACAAAAACAAGCACTCCAGCACACCTTAGGTACACAGATAGGTCTCTCAAGATCCAAATAACTTTATTTCAGTGTAGCTGCATCATCAATTTCTTCAACTGTAAAGAAAATCTCTCTCTCTTCCTCTCCTGCATGCCTTTTTCTCCCATCAATCAGTTTTCACCCAAAAGTCTACCAAGTACGTCTCAATCTGAACCTAATAGTGAAATTCGGACCCCTGAATCTTATTTCTCTCTTTGCTCCAACTGAAACTCTCAGGAAATTGATCCAGCGTCGATCAAAAGTCCTCTGTAGATTTTCAAACGATCTCTCTCAATAAAACTGCCTTTTGAGAGCAATTTTTCCTCCAAACCATTTATTAGACAACGTCCAAGCTTAAAACTCCTGCCCCTCTCCCTACGATGATCTCCCAATTCAATCTGTCAACAATTTGATCTTTTCCCAGCCTCCTAGCTTCTCCTGCGTGTAATCCTCCTCCTTCCGCTTCACCTCTCTCCGAATCGGGAGGAGGAAGAAACCATCATGGAAAATTAAACCAGGAAAAATAGTTATAATTAAATCGTACTTTGCGTTGAAATCAAAGGAATTTAATATCGGGAGCCGTCGCAGCATGAAAGCATCGCTCTATCGGGAGCCGTAGGACACAATCGGGAAAGAATATTCCATCGGGCTCCACAAAAATAGTTACATGGGGTCTTTAAATTAAGGCTTAAAGGCCCTTGGGCCAAATCATTATTTGAGTTTTCGTCAAAGGAATGGGATATCAAGAGCCGTAGCAACATTAACAAATCATAAATATCGGGAGGAGGAGGATGAACAATTGCTCGACCCCCTCGAAGTTAATTGTTTCGCGAGTAAGTGCGAGCCTAGTTCGTATAAGGAAAATATTAAAAGGAGATGTTTTAACAAAGATAAAGTAATAGCAACCTAAAAAGTGAAGAAGACTGTTCAATTTATTTTAGACACTGTTTTTTCCTTGCTGGAAAGGACCTGCGCGTCACTCATTTCCTTCCGGTCCGTTTTTTTCTCTTTACTACCTAGAGCCGGCCGATGTGGCTACCTATGGCTCATCCTTGTGCCCTCTGTGGCGTTCCATTTTTCGGTTACTTCCCGTGTAGTAAAGCTCTATGGGTTGGGGTCTCCCCTTCTCTTTGAAAAAAAAAAAAAGCTCGTAGTTGGATCTTGGGGGGGGTCCGGCGGTCCGCCTCCTTCGTGGGGTGTGCACTGGCGGGTCTTCTCTTTTTTCTGCCGGGGACGCGCGCCTGGCCTTGACTGGTCGGGACGTGGAGTCGGCGATGTTACTTTGAAAAAATTAGAGTGCTCAAAGCAAGCCATTCGCTCTGAATACATTAGCATGGAATAACGCGACAGGATACTCACCATCGGATACTCACCATCTCCTTGAATGTCGCGGTCTAAGTTGACGTTCGCATAGGGGTAAATGTTTCACTCGGTGACTTTCTTGTCTCCCTTTTCCCAAAGAGAGACTGCGAATTCACTCGGGTTGCTGGTCGGACCATTCATTTGGTCGGATCAGCAACCCGTCGGTGAGTTCTTGGAGAGTCGGCTACCTGGTTGATCCTGCCAGTAGTCATATGCTTGTCTCAAAGATTAAGCCATGCATGTGTAAGTATAAACACTTTTGTACTGTGAAACTGCGAATGGCTCATTAAATCAGTTATAGTTTCTTTGATGGTACTTTGCTACTCGGATAACCGTAGTAATTCTAGAGCTAATACGTGCACCAACGCCTGACTTCTGGAAGGGCTGTATTTATTAGATAAAAGACCGATGCGGGGCTTGCTCCGGTGATTCGGTGATTCATGATAACTCGACGAATCGCACGGCCTTTGTGCTGGCGATGTTTCATTCAAATTTCTGCCCTATCAACTTTCGACGGTAGGATAGAGGCCTACCGTGGTGGTAACGGGTGACGGAGAATTAGGGTTCGATTCCGGAGAGGGAGCCTGAGAAACGGCTACCACATCCAAGGAAGGCAGCAGGCGCGCAAATTACCCAATCCCGACACGGGGAGGTAGTGACAATAAATAACAATACTGGGCTTTTACACATTTCAATTTCTGTTCTGTTTTTTCCTTGCTGGAAAGGACCTGCGCGTCACTCATTTCCTTCCGGTCCGTTTTTTTCTCTTTACTACCTAGAGCCGGCCGATGTGGCTACCTATGGCTCATCCTTGTGCTTTTACAATCATTTTAATTTTAGACACTGTTTTCTTCTGTTTCCGAAAAATCCTCCGCAAACTGTCTCTCGATCCCAAGTCGCCGTAGGTATTTTACCTAAAAGTTAAGGCCCCAGCTTAAGCTGCCCCCCTGCTGTCCTTATAAGCGCAGTCACTTATCAAAAGCAGGGCCTTAGCTAAGCTGCCCCCCCTCTTAAACTCTAATTCTCCTCCTTCCGCCTCCGCTGTAATCTTCCGCTTCAAGCTTCTGTTGTAATCTTCCGCTTCCACTGTAATCTTCCGCTTCAAGCTTCCGCTGTAGTTTTCCGCTTCCGCTATAGTTTTCCGCTTCCGCTGTAATATTCCGCTTCAAGCTTCCGCGGTAATCTTCTGCTTCCGCTGTAGTTTTCTGTGGTGCCCACAAATTACAGGATGCACGAATTTTTGAAATTTTTAAGAATAATGACTTGTTTGTATAACTGAAGAAGCGTTGTTACTTAAGGTTACGTCTTCCTTAACAGGAAGATGATCTTAAGAGCTGTTTGTAATAAGAAGTTGACTCCTTCAGAAGACGACCGTCTTCGGAAGATCGTCTTCTCAGTTGCGTCTTCAGAAGACGAGAAGATGACGGAAGATGGGAAGACGGCGGAAGACGCCTATCTTCCAGAAGACAGCGACCGCGAAGGACCAACCACGAGTTTTCGGGTAAGACAGTAGGTGTACCTACTGGAGCGCACCGAATAGGTAGGTAGGTCAGGAAGACACCAAGGACGAGAACCCCTAATCTGCGGGGAAGATGCGTGAGGAAGCACATTAGGCAACTTCCAACTTCCTACAGCATAGCGCGCCTGAAGAAGATCGATTGAGAGAGTGAGCTTCGCGAGCTAGCATTGAGAGAGGAATCAAGTGAGACATCGAGGTAGGAGAGAGTAAGTTGGCAGCTAGGCGAAGGGTGAGATTGAATTGCGGGAGCACAAAAGCAGAGAAAGCGAAGGCGTTTCTGTGGAGCTTCCGAGAAGCTGACAGTGAAGAGTGACGAGTAGAAGCAGAGGTGGAATCAAGGTGTGGACCGAAATTGACAGCAGGCGCAGTCGTGTGGAGTCGCATTGGAAGCTAGGACAAGAGCCAGAAGCGCGCGGAGGTCGAAGGCAACTCGGGGAGCCGAAGAAGACTGTAGAGGTTCTTCCCCCAGTTCTTTTCCCCTCCCACTTCTTCTCGCCTTTTCTTGGTACTCCCCGCGCTTCCTTGATTGTGTGCAGGCAGCCTGATCGATTACCCCATCCCCATTCTTTCTATTGAGACATTGGGCGCGGAAGCGCTGCTCAATTTCTGTCGAGACATCTCCTTGCTTCTTCCCGAGCTCAATTCGAGCTTCCTTACTCCTAGCCCTCAAATTGGAGACTCCAACTATCAATTTCCCTACCCCCCTACCTCTCTATCCCCGAAACTTGGAACAGAAGATGATTCGGAAGATGGGAACATCTTCGGAAGACGCTTCTTGAACTTGACTGTCTTCGGAAGACCGTCTTCGGAAGTCGACTGAACACAATTCGTATCAAGAGTGGATTTGCTTTGCTTTTGTGTTTAGAGAGGCTTGGTACGAATCCTGAGTGGAGTGGTGAGTTGTTGTGTTAATTCGAGAAGTTGGAAGTCGGGAACTAGGCCTGTGCCTCCCGGTCTTCCAAGCTTCTCAACTCCCCATCTTCCTAGAGAGACTAGAAGACTGGAAGGCTGGCAAAATGAGCGAGAAGACGCGAGGGTCCATTCGGGTCTCTTCTGTCCGATCCATAGCGGCCGTTCCTTCTTCTTCCCGAACTTAGAAGAGAGTTGTGAGAAGTCTTGCTGGCAGAATCTGGAGAGAATGATCGAGGGTCATGTCTTCCCTCATGCAGCAAGCTTCTTCTGAGTGCGTATGAGAGGTGAGAAGTCAGAAGAACTGAGTGCAGTTGTCTTGAGTCTGTTGTGAGGATAGATTGCGTGTAGGAAGACGAAGACAGGTGAGATCAGTGAAGGGAAGTCTGACTTCGAGAAGTCTTCCGAGAAAGACATTGAATCGGAAGCTGTCCCAAGTATCTTCCCAGAGGCCACTGTCACCGCAAGAGCCCGCAACCATCTTCTGAACCTTTCTCATACTCTACTTCTCGCATATCTTGTATCTTCTGATAAGAAGTAGGATGTAATGCAAGGTGGGTTGTCTTCTTGGTAATCCATGCGAGGCCTTGCTTAGATAGGATTGTTTAGATATAGCTCGGAAGACGAGAGCTATCTAGGAAGTACTGTTAGAATCCCGGAAGACGGAGTAGCTGTCTTCTGGAAGACTAGTTTCGTCTTCTGAGAAGTAGAAGCTAGACTGTGGGCACTCGGGAAGAACTGAGCCTTCAGCTCATAGTAGGTGCTTGTGGTTTAGTGCAACAGATCTTCCAGGTATGTCGATGCATCCGCAAGGCTTGGTGTTACCCACGGCAGAATTGGCCGAGGCCACTCCTTTCCTCAAGGAGTTGGGTCTCGACTTCTTCATGTGAGATTGGAACCTCGCAGATCAAGGGCTTCTGGAGGAGGTGTGGGCCGCGTTACCACCGCGTAACCGTGTACCTGCGAAGGCAAGAGTAGCTCGGAGAAGACCGTCTTCTTGGACTGAAGACTGGTGGCGTAAGGCGTTTCACAGGCCTGAGACCGAGAACCGAGGATATTGGTACGAGAAGAAGATCTTGCCTAGGATTGTGAGTTCATGACATGTGCCTAGGAGTACCACCTGCCGTTTCGTGGAAGACAGGCAGGGGAGGAACGGTTGGAAGATAGAGTCTTATCGAGAGCCGAAGAAGCGACTTCTGGCGAAGTTGTTTCTGCATCTTTTCCCCAAGGGAAAAGCGCAGAAGACAAGGTACTTAGGAGATCAGGACGTGGAGTTCCTGGAATCAGTGTGGGATGACAGAGTGCCAATCTACTGGGGCGCGTACATCCACAACTATGTACAGACGGAGCTAGCATACTTGGGTACCCCGGCGGGAGGACATCTGACGCCCTTCTTCTGCTACTTGTATGTAGCCATGGGGGATCTTAGGGAAGATCAGCTGGCAGTGTATGGGCCAACGGAGCGACAGGAGGTGAAGGAGGAGACCTCGGAAGACGATGACCGAGAGGCAGCAGCAACGCCCCCTCCCACTCTGATGCCACAGCTGAGGCCCGGCTCTCACCAGAAGACGCTTCTGGTGAAGGAAGATGAGTCTAGTGGGTCGGAAGACGCCACGCCAGTGAGGAAGATGGGTCACAGAAGTGTACCGAGGACACCCATCTCTCTCATTCATTCAGGATCGGAGTCGGACTCGGAGGAAGACTTGCTGAGTACCCGATCGGAACAGAAGACAGCTTCTGTAACACCTGGGAGTCTTCCGAAGACTCCAGAAGACGAAGGATGGATGGACGCTCCTACTGCGATGCGAGGAAGCACAAAGAGGAGAGCCGCTCCTGCCACGAGGAGTCTTCCACCCCGGAAGATGAGAAGAGTAGCTTCTTCTCGTGCGCAGAAGATGAAGGCCGTAGTGGTGGAAGAGGCTTCCTTGCCTCTAGAAGACAAGGTCGACACCTCCGAGCGAGTGGTGGGGATGAACTTGTCTTCCGCGGGAAGACGACTGGAGGAGTTCAATGCCTACTTCCAGAAGGAGATCCAGCCCGCTATGGAGTTGCTAGAGAGGAGAGCGAGGGCACAGGAGAAGCCCTTACAGCCTGGATTCGGCCTGCGCACCTTGCTGCGACAGGAAGACAACCAGCAAAAGACGGAGTCGCTGGAAGCTAGTCTCCGCACCACGGAGAAGCTTGCAGCCAGGTACAAGGCGGAAGCAGCTGCTTCTGCCAAGGAGTCGATGCAACTTCGGAAGAGCAACCAGGAGTTGCAGGCGCGAGTACAGCAGCGCGATCAGGAAGTTCTCCGAGTGCGGGAGAAGATCACTGCCCTCGCAGAAGAGCAGACCACTTGGAAGATGCAGCGAGAAGCCGCAGAAGCGCGAGCTGCAGCTGAGAAGACGCAGAGGGAAGCAGCGGAGGCTCGTGCGCAGAAGATGCTAGCTCAGTCGGTAGAAGCGCTTCGGAAGAAGTTCAACTTCACCACGGGTAAGAAGTTACTTACCTTAGCTAGGGAATGGGACAGCGGGTCCAAGACGAGGTTGGTGGAATGCAGAGATAGCATGTTCAGGTACCTGGATAGACAGATAGAAGGAGTGAAGACACTTTATGGTCTTCCCTCACTTCCAACACCTGCAATCGCATCTTCCCAAGCCCCAGCACCCTCGACTGGATCCGGAATGGAGAAGGAGGAGTCGATCTCGCTGTACACTTGGTGGTGACAGCGTTGGAAGACGAGAAGACTCCAGAAGACGCCCCGGAAGACATGAAGACGAGCCGTCTTCCCAGGTATTCCGCTGTCGCGTCGGACGTTTTGCGTGAAGGATGTCCAGGAAAACGCGAGGTTCCTGGCTGTGGAGATGTTGTGTGCTGAAACAGAGACAAGACAGAAAAAAACAACCACGAAAACGAATGCTGCGATATATACCAACTCTGAATGTATGTACACTGCCAGTTCTTTCTCCTAAGAGCACAGAACTGAGAAACAGACCAGAGCGGTCTGTAACTTGCTTCAAAAGCCCTTAAAAACACCCCTTGAATCACAACCCCGACCCAAAACCACCGAAGCGTAGCTCAAAGTAAGAGAAACTTCTCTTTGCTAACAAACAGAGCCACAGCAGTATCACAAGATCCAAACCCAAGTCCAAACCACATCCATGTATAAGCTCTTAGCTAAAGCTAGCTACCACAAGCTGTATACAACCAACCAGAATTCTAACGAACTCAAAAGAGCAAAACCCGTAGCGAAGAAACCGAAAAAGGCCTATCTGTGGACTTCCTCTTTTCGCTGAACGGACTTCAGATGTCGATAGGGTCTCCTCTGCTGACTCCGTTAACCCAAGAAACCTTCAGATCCGACTCCCAACAGCCGAGATATCGCCGATTTTCGGTCGCAGGTGATCGAACCTTCAAAAATTCCTCCTTGCGGCTTAAAACCGCACACACCGCACAAACGGATCGTCTAAACTGATATCCGTCTTCCCTGGCAGATAGATCTAGCTACCCTGAACCCAACGAGACTCCAAACAAGTCGTTTGGAGTTCCCCTTGCAAAACCACGCAAGAAATTTGATCGCAACATTCCCTAAGTACACACTCTCCGATCCATCTCTTCCCAAACCGTTTGAACCAGTGCGTAGCCTGCACAGATCTGAACCCAACGACGCCTTGCGCGCTTGCATTGGACTCCTAAATCTCTCGAACCGTCCGTTGACAGTCGCAGGCGCAAGCTAGCCCCTTAAGCACCCCCCTTGCAACAGTCTCTGTATGTACGAAGTTCAACCCTCAATAATAAGAAGCAGGCCCCTTGCATCTTTGATATAACGTCTGAAGCCCTAAATACCCAGTCAGCAAGTAAGTCAGTAAGGGCCTAGCTTGATTTTGCCTTTTTTCGAATCGCATAACTTCTTCTCTGGATGTCCAAACGAAATAAACAAGATGCCCATGGAAAGCTGACAACGAGCTCTATCCATCTATACGATAAAAGTAAAGATCCGAAGTTGCGCCAAAAGCTCGTAAGCTGGGGCTTAGCTTGTTTTCTCCATCTTTCGAGTCCTGTAACTTCTTCACTATGCGTCCAAACGAAGTAGACAAAGTGCCTATGAAATGCTGACAAGGAGCTCTATCCACTGGTGCGATAAAAACGAAGATCCAAAGTGGTGCCAAAAACCCGTAAGTTGGGGCCTAGCTTATTTTCTCCATCTTTCGAGTCTTGTAACTTCTCCACTAGGCGCCCAAACGAAGTAGACAAGATGCCTATGGAAAGCTGACAAGGAGCTCTACCCATCTATGTGATGAAAATGGAGATCTGAGATTGTGCCAAAATCCGTAAGCTGGGGCCTAGCTTGTCTTCTCATGAGTGTCTTTGGAGCGACAAGCATCGAAGTTTGAATTTCAGATAGGAGCCGGTCCACGACACGACATCCATCCCCTCTAAACCTGTGCATCCTCCGGTATGCACCAGAGATACCAACCAAGGAGTGGACCGGCACGCACAATCATTCTCATCTTGTCATCCTCCCTCCCATCTCAACCTCATCCTCAAGTCCGCAACTCGATCGTGATCTTGAAATTGCTACCCTGCCATGATCCTCCCTAGATCCATGCTCATCGACTTTCACCTCGAACCTCCCATCCAATCACCCCCTCTAAGTCTACACATCTTCAATATGCGAAGACATAGAAAGAATAACCCATCATACCATAGAAATGTCTTCCATTCGTCATGTAGAACCTCATCGTCGAGGTTTGTGACCCAAGTGTCGTAGTAGATATCCCCCATCCTGCCAATCATCACTTGTATCATGACTGTAATCCTCAACCTCAAGCATGTACATGTCGTTATACGTAATCCTCTCTTCTTTTTTGTTTTTCTGAACAAAAGAACCACACTGCTGCAACCAAAATCCTCAACCGCAACCATCATTATCTCGCTGTACAATGATATCCTCCTCAACCATCATCCTCCCTGATCTCTTCTCCTGAAAATCCTCACAACCTCCCAAGCATCATCCTCTCAACCTTCCTGAAAATATTTACAATCCCCCAAGCATCATCCTCCCAACACAAATCACCTTCAGCAATGGCTTCTCCCCTGTAAGCCATCGTTACCCTTCATCCTATACCCGTAGCCTCGAGAGCATCCGTCCACTCTCCTTCACCCTCAGCATGTCGTTTGTCCTTGATGATGTCAATGTAGACATCGTGGACTTCTCTTGTAGCTGCACCCAAGACCTCCCGTGAAATGAACCCAATCTTTGCATCTCGAATGCACTCCTCCCAACCTCCCTTCACATCCATCACTGTATCATTATCTGGTTGTTGTATGTCTACAACCAGGTCACCCATATCCACTGTCTGCACCCCAACCATCTCCTCCGGTTGTGAAGGATCGTCCTCGATTGCCTGAAGAATAGTTTCCGGTTGAACCTTATCCTTCCCAGCTTGCTTCTCTGAAGAAGTCTCTTCTTGTCCCTTCCACGATGCAGTATCCAACCTAAGCTCGTTTAGATCCTCGTGCTCACCCAAACCATCTCTATGGAGATCATGCTCAATCTCCTCCACCCTAGCACCATAACTTGTAGCTTCGATAGCTACAACTGCATGTGCCGCAAGGTAATCATCCACAAACTTCTTCATCCCTCCTTTACCAACGTTGGCTTGAAGGAGAGTATCCGTACTTGTGAATGCAACCTTTCTATCCTCCCAAGAAATAACCTCACGTTGCAAAGACTCTGCAAAGTCGATGCAATTGTCCTGTTGATGGTCAGTACCATCACACCACACGCACTGATGTACCCAAGCTGGTTTGGGTACAAGCACCATCTCAGTCGATGATCCTTTATCCTCCAACCTAGTAACCTCAGCTTGCAGATCTTGCATCTTTTGCTGTAGGTCCTCGATTGTTGGATCCTTCTCCTCTACAACCACAACTGGAGGTTGAACCTCAGATACTACCCGAACTGGTGTGGTAGTCAACGTTGCAGGTGTCAACCTTGTAACCCTTTCCCTTATATGTCTCCAGACAAGAAGCTCAATCGCTTCATGCACAACCTCCCAATTCCTTGTTAACCCATCTTCTTCCTCCGCATCCTCCAGAAGTAGCTCTAACCGTTCTTGCCATGTCTCATCAGTAGCTTGAAGAAACAACTCTGTCTTGTAAGTCTCCAAGGCTAGCTTGTCCACCTGAGGTAGTTGAGAGAATTGTCTCTCAAACTCCTTTAACAGCTCTGGAGGCTATAAACCCTTGTTGGATCCGTTGACCCATTCCAGAAATGATTTCTTGGTTACTCGATCTGAGCTTCCCAAGAAATACTCCTCCATCAGCGCTTGTGAAAACATATCCCAGTTCCTCCCAAAACGCTTTGTCAGACCCTTCACATGCTCCCTTATCTCAAGCACCGCAGCGAGTTCGAATGTCTCGATCATCTCCTTCTCCGATACCTGATCCAAATCCATCTCCGTCTTGTAACATCTCAAGTACTTTGAGATGTCTTTCTCATCAAACAGATCGAGCTTGTCGATCACCCTTCCAAGCGCCTTCTTCACCAAAGCCTCCTTTTGTTGGTTTTCTTGCTCTTGCTGCATAAACAAAGTGAAGGCTTGAAACAATCGTGCAGTTGCTGCATCCAACTGCACCCCTGGTATACCCTCTGATCCGTCCATCCCGTCCATAGTCATGGCTCGTCCCATCCTCCCATCCTCCCATGATCCCAACCGTCTAGAAATCCATCATCCCAGGTCCACAGCATCCTCCCAAACTACCAAATCCATCTTCATCCTCGTTCATGATTGCTGATCTCTTCTGCCAAGTTCAAACACAGAAATCTCCACCCCAGACCTTCACGTCGAGTTCACCACCGATGTCGCGTCGGACGTTTTGCGTGAAGGATGTCCAGGAAAACGCGAGGTTCCTGGCTGTGGAGATGTTGTGTGCTGAAACAGAGACAAGACAGAAAAAAACAACCACGAAAACGAATGTTGCGATATATACCAACTCTGAATGTATGTACACTGCCAGTTCTTTCTCCTAAGAGCACAAAACTGAGAAACAGGCCAGAGCGGTCTGTAACTTGCTTCAAAAGCCCTTAAAAACACCCCTTGAATCACAACCCCGACCCAAAACCACCGAAGCGTAGCTCAAAGTAAGAGAAACTTCTCTTTGCTAACAAACAGAGCCACATCAGTATCACAAGATCCAAACCCAAGTCCAAACCACATCCATGTATAAGCTCTTAGCTAAAGCTAGCTACCACAAGCTGTATACAACCAACCAGAATTCTAACGAACTCAAAAGAGAAAAACCCGTAGCGAAGAAACCGAAAAAGGCTTATCTGTGGACTCCCTCTTTTCGCTGAACGGACTTCAGATGTCGATAGGGTCTCCTCCGCTGACTCCGTTAACCCAAGAAACCTTCAGATCCGACTCCCAACAGCCGAGATATCGCCGATTTTCGATCGCAGGTGATCGAACCTTCAAAAATTCCTCCCTGCGGCTTAAAACCGCACACACCGCACAAACGGATCGTCTAAACTAATATCCGTCTTCCCTGGCAGATAGATCTAGCTACCCTGAACCCAACGAGACTCCAAACAAGTCGTTTGGAGTTCCCCTTGCAAAACCACGCAAGAAATTTGATCGCAGGTTGCAAAAAACTGACGTAAACCGGCTCCCTGCGGCTCAAACTTGCTCACCACACCCAAACCAACAATCCAATCCACGTATAGTCTTCTCCTATGAGTAGATAAAGACTCCCTGATCGCGTAGGCACTAAGAACGAAGAGCTTGGCTCACCTATCGCGAAGAACAGCCCAACCTCAGGTCGCAGGTGAACAAAAATTTGATGTAAGCGCTTCCCTGCGAGCCAATTTCACTCATAACTTCCAAACCGTCCGATGAAAACTGGTATCGTCTTCAATTTCCTGTAGAACTCGGTGTTCTGATCCCGTTGGATCCAAGGACATCAAGTTTGGACTCCGGAACGGCCCGAACGGTCCAACTCTCCTTCACAGGTAACTGAAAACCTCCAATCTGCTTCCTGCGTCTCAATTTCTCTCAGTACACACTCCCCGATCCGTCTCTTCCCAAACCGTTTGAACCAGTGCGTAGCCTGCACAGATCTGAACCCAACGACGCCTTGCGCGCTTGCATTGGACTCCTAAATCTCTCGAACCGTCCGTTGACAAGTCGCAGGCACAAGCTAGCCCCTTAAGCACCCCCTTGCAACTGTCTCTGTACGTATGAAGTTCAACCCTCAATAATAAGAAGCAGGTCCCTTGCGTCTTTGATATAACGTCTGAAGCCCTAAATACCCAGTCAGCAAGTAAGTCAGTAAGGGCCTAGCTTGATTTTGTCTTTTTTCGAATCGCATAACTTCTTCTCTGGATGTTCAAACGAAATAAACAAGATGCCCATGGAAAGCTGACAACGAGCTCTATCCATCTATACGATAAAAGTAAAGATCCGAAGTTGCGCCAAAAGCTCGTAAGCTGGGGCCTAGCTTGTTTTCTCCATCTTTCGAGTCCTGTAACTTCTTCACTATGCGTCCAAACGAAGTAGACAAAGTGCCTATGAAATGCTGACAAGGAGCTCTATCCACTGGTGCGATAAAAACGAAGATCCGAAGTGGTGCCAAAAACACGTAAGCTGGGGCCTAACTTATTTTCTCCATCTTTCGAGTCCTGTAACTTCTCCACTAGGCGCCCAAACGAAGTAGACAAGATGCCTATGGAAAGCAGACAAGGAGCTCTACCCATCTATGCGATGAAAATGGAGATCTGAGATTGTGCCAAAATCCGTAAGCTGGGGCCTAGCTTGTCTTCTCATGAGTGTCTTTGGAGCGACAAGCATCGAAGTTTGAATTTCAGATAGGAGCCGGTCCACGACACGACACCGCGTGGAGGAAGCGACTTCCCCGGACCCCTATGAGGTCGTCATGGTCCCTAGTACTGCATCGGTGCCTCAGAAGACCGAAGACGCACCATTCGACTCGTCTTCCCAGAAGACCATTCCGTCTTCCGAAGTCGAAGCCGAGGAAGACGCAGCCGCAAAAACAGCAGGGCCAGCGAAGAGCGAGGAGAGGGAAGCTACCTCAGTGGTACCCGAGGTAAGTGCAGGGCTTCCCAGCCCATCAGAAGTCGAGGTAGTAGCTCCGGTAGGAGCAGATCAAGTAGAGATTGCCACCGAGCAATCAGAGTAGTTAGCAAACTTAATCGACACTTCCAGATTTAGTAGGATCGGACATGCTATCTTAAGGGTGGCAGTTTTCCATGTAAAAATAGTTAGGACCCCATGTGGCAGCATAGGTAGCGTAGGAGTAACACAGTGGAGGGCTAATTGGGAAGAGGGACCGCATGCATGTGAGGTGACAACCTCTTGTCAGCGCCTCTCTCTCTCCCTGGTGGTCGCCTCCCCTGACTCTCGAGGCAGATGGTTAAGTAGGATCGTAGAGTAGGAAATGGAGCTCTGCCAGTTCTGCCAGTTCTGTAGGATTCTGTAGTAACTGAACATACACACCGATTCTACAGGCAGGCAGGCGAGACACATTAGAGCAGAGACAGTCTTAGCACACTACACCCGTCGTTGGAAACATACGAATAGTCTTGGAATATACAGGAGAGGTCTGCATACTCGCACCAGCAGTGGTTTGAAGATGTAGATAGAAGTAGTGGACAATCTAGGAACAGGGAACGGCATCCTCGTGCAGTCCTGTTAGCTAGGCTGGTGTGTCGAGGAGTAGACGCAGGAAGTAGCGGGAGTGAGCTTCCCAATGCCATTGTGACTTCTTCTCGAAGAATAGATTGTGGATTTGAGTGCAGCAGCTTCGCTCATGTCTTCTGGGTGGTGGAATGTATTGAATTCGCTCCCAATTGTGCATGGGAAGTGTTCTTCTTGAGTGGCGGTGAATGTCAACAGTTGTGGAGTGTAGCTTGACTCGTTCAGTAGAGCACTTGGGATCTACGTACGAACGGTCTTCTGGGTAAGGGATCCCAGAAGACAGAGCAGTCAGAGCAGCGAAGTGAAGAAGAAAGAAGCCTTCTTCCCGCAACAGAAGACGACATCCTCGAGTAGAAGACGGTGCTACAGTACTCACGTTTGTTGTCTTCCTCCTCAAACTATTACAAGCAGGGATGGCTTGTTAGTCAGGATCCGGACTAGAAGCCTGTCGGAATCTTAATTGTCCTTTTTCATCCTGTTTTCTCTTGTTTGGATTTCTTCTTCTTCCCATCTTCCCTCATCTTCCCCATCTTCTTATCTTCTTCTAGTGAGCTTCCGATACTTCTATTGAGCTTCCGTGAAGGTGAATGTCGTTGTAGTGCTGCAGGAAGACAACTTCCGTAGGCAGAAGCCTGGGAAGGCTACAGGGGACATACACCCTGTGATTTATCCAACCCGTTGGAAGGTGAGTGTGAGAGTAAGGTGTAACGACTGTTACTAGTCGACTTCTGCGAAGCCGGACAGCCTTCTGGAGGTGTGAGAAGACGAGCTAAACCCCCAAAAGACGAGAATCGCTTCGGGAAGACGGTATCGAGAAGACCGGAAGAAGCAACCTGGAAGCAGGAAGATCGTCTTCCCGAGCTTCTCTGTGAATAGTTGTATGATATTGTAATTGGTAGTTGTTTGTTTGGGTCCAGAGCACCATTTGGCGTGTCTGGAAGACGTGTTGTTTTGTGTGGTTTTGTGAGAAGACGGGATTTCTAGGCAAAACCCGTGTGTTTGTGTGTTTGAACAGATCTTAGAACTTAGAGCAGCGTTACTTGTGCAAATCCTCTGTGGGAACGATATCTTGTATACTAAATGGGCAAAAGGAGAAATCCTACGTCACTACATTTTCCGCTTCCGCTGTAATATTCCGCTTCAAGCTTCCGCGGTAATCTTCCGCTTCCGCTGTAGTTTTCCGCTTCCGCTGTAATCTTCCGCTTCAAGCTTCCGCGGTAATCTTCCGCTTCAGTTTTCCATTGTAACCTTCCGCTTCCGCTGTAATCTTCCGCTTCAGTTTTCCGTTGTAATCTTCCGCTTCCACTGTAATCTTTCGCTTTAATTTTAAGGCCCCATCTAAAGCTGTTCCTCTGCTGTCCTTATGCGTACATAATAATCAGCAAAAGTTTCCCGTGCCCTCGATGCCATCTTGATGCCACCCTGAATATACTACAAGCCATCCAATGTAGGCCGAAGCCCCAACACTTATGAGGCTGCCCCACAGGGCTTACAGGCCCCTCATATGCGCACCAGGTATCTCCCATAGTATATTCAGGATGGCATGCGGAGACTTAGGCCAGGAAGCTCACGATTAAGGAAGATACCGGTCTCCCGCCTCTAGATATGCAAGACGTGGCTGCATATCCAACATAGATTCTCTTCTAGGAGGCCAACATGCCAGAATAGGAACCAGAGGCTAGGGGAGATTGATCCTGAGACCACTTCCCTCCTAGGCAGGCGCCCTATCACTGGGATGGCCTTTGGTTTCGTTCTAAAAGCATTTAAAATCTGTACGTATGCTTTTACTGTAGAAATTTTCTTGCAAAGTCTTTACTAGCCTTTTCTGTGATAACTTCTCTATACAACTCCATTTTTAATGAATAAGGAGTCAAAACTATAGTATTCATGAACACCTACACACCCATGTTATCAGATTCTGAGTTCGAGTCACGAGCCAGAATCGACCGATTTCCCTTTTTCACATATTTCACAGCCTAAAACTCATACTAACTATTGCTTAAAACACTTTCTGTCAAAACTAGAAGCATGAGGTCGCTCTCCTCGCCGAGCTTTGCATTCTGATGTCTTTCGACTCCCTTAGGGGTGATATTCCAACCCAAGCTAAGGGGCAGCTTGTCAAGCACCACCCCAGCTTAGCTCTTGCCCAGCTTGATAAGCTACAGGGCAGCTTCTTTTACACAACAGAGAAAAGATCTCTTTGCAACTAGTTTTCACTGTACAGACCCATGTACAACACGACATTCACCCCCTCCAAACCTGCAGATCCTCTGGTATGTGTCAATCCGTCACCGATCCTCGTGGTCCTCCAAATCGTCTTCGCTCTCTTCGACCGTCTCAGAAAGATCTTCATTTGCTCTTGTCTGCTCTGAACCTAAGAACTCAGTTAGCTCCACAGTCTCCCCTCTCTTCTTGAATAACTTCACTCGTTTCCCTGCAACTGGAAGCCTTAAAGGCGTGCCATCTAGCTCTTGCAAGGAATAGGTAGCATTCTGATGTACATCTGAGACAAGGTAAGGGCCAAACCACCTTCTCGAAAACTTTCGAACTGTAGAGTGTTGGTTCTTCAATGTGCTGTCGTATACCAACACCTAGTCTCCAACTTGTATCGGTTTTGGTCGTAGTCTGTGAGTCTTATCAAACCTCTCCTTGTTCCCAAGTCGAGCCGTCTTCAACTGTCGCTGCGTTTCAGCGAGATCCTCCTCTCTACATTCTAGCTGCCTGATTCGTAGTGAGAGAAGTTGCACACGGTTCATATTATCTTCCCATGACAAGGTAGCCCAAGTAGGAAAGTCTTCTTCTGCTGGCATCATCGGTTTCTGTCCTAACATTAACTCAACAGGCATATATCCTGTAGTAGAACAATGAGTTGTTCTATCTGCCCATAAAGCAAAAGGGAGTAACATAGGCCACTCTCTATGCTTACCATCACACGCCTTCACCAAAGCTTGAACTATCGATGGATGTCCTCGTTCGTTCTTGCCAATCCTCTCTGGATTCATCGCAGTAGTAAGCTTGAGCTTCACACCATATCGAGCAAAAAACTCTCTCGCTTCCGTCCCTCGTAGTTCTCCCCTATCTACGCATAGCCTTCATACAGACCCATACCTACAGATAATATCTTCAAGAACAAACTTACATATCCCCTCTGTGGTCTTCGTTCTCAAAGCTCGTCCTTCTACAAAATTGGAGAGATCCTCACGAGCCAAAACCAAATATCGCATGCCCAATAACCCCAGAGGCATCATCACCAAGTCGAGAACCCACTGAAAGTGAATGCAAGGCGGATAAGTTGGCACGAGACCGTCCCTATACCGTATCTTTGAGTAGAACTGGCAATGCAAGCAGGAACTGACGTAGTTCATCACATCCTGGTACAGACCTTTCCACCAATACCTTTCCTTCAACTTGACATAGGTAGCCCAAATCCCTCGATGTCCGGCCCATAAGGTATCATGGAACTCCTTCATTAGTTGCTGCTTAGTCTGCAGATCGTCAACTACTCGTATGAACATCCCATCTCTCCTCTGTGGTCGTCTCCAAAGATACCTCTCATGCAGAAGATAGTTGTAAGCTTGTTTCCTTATCTCTTTGAACTCTACTTTGCTCCATCTCTCTTGCCTCTCCAACAAGCTCAGATAATACCTTATGTCACGAAGTCTACCTGTGTAAAGCTCCTCTCTAAACATCAACGGCTCCAAGTTCGTAGCCCGTCGATTTACTTGACACTGAGCATCCTTTCTCTCCTCTTCCTCAGCTTCTGAAATCATGACATCCTCGTCTATAAATCGAGCTCTTGACAACATATCTGCGACCATATTCTCCTTTCCTTTTATATGCTTCAGCTCTGGATTCAAGCTTCTAATATAGGCAATCCAACGTAACATTGCTATGTCTGGCGTGGTACAGTTGGATATCATGCCTAGTAGAGGTAGACAATCCGTTTCTAGGACTACATGAGCACCAATTAGAAACTCACGGTCTGTCTTCATCGCTGTCACCGCCTCCCACAACTCACGCTTCACCTGAGGATAATCTCGTTGCCTGTCTGTCAAGATCTTGGCTCCAAACCTAGAGGTAAGCCGCAGTCCATCCGCATCATCTTGACCTATTGCCCAGCCAATCGCCTTTGGACTAGTATCTACTGTGACAATGATAGGTCTCCCACATCCGTAGTCTACTCTTCTTAGAACAGGTGGAGACTGTAGAGCCTCCTTCAGTCTATTCATAGCTTCTCGATGGACTGAGGTCCATACAAACCTCTTACCCTTCCTCAATAATGCATACAAAGGCTCAGCAACATGAGCATAATGAGGAATGGATAAACGATAAAATACACAAGCACCTAGAAAGCGTCGAACCTCCGTGATGTTCTTACAGTCTGTCATCCTAGCTATAGCTTCAACCTTCTCCGGGTTTGGTCGCCTTCCAAAAGCACCACACAGATGTCCAACCACTAAAATCTCAGACACACCAAACTTGGACTTAGCTCCTGACAGGGTGAGATGCACCTCCTCCAGTCGAGTCAAGATACGTTCTACATCCCTAATATGATCTGCAACAAACCTTCTACATCCATTCGCAAGTACTGCTTCATCCTTGTCTTCAACTGCGCAACCCTTTATAGGAATATCATCTAGAAATGGAATGATAATATCAGGCACAAACTCCCTTAGTACCTTATGCATCGCATTCTGCATATGAGCCACCGAGTTCGTCGCTCCTTGTGGAAGAGTACACATCCGCATCAACCCCAGGGGCGTACGCATAGTAGTTAAATCTCTACTCTCCACAGCCAGCTGGAACTGATCATAACCAGAATATAGATCTCCTATCGAATAAATAGCTCTCCCTGCAAATGCCTCTGCTACCTCTTCAATCACAGGACCCGTCCCAATGTTACGTATGGTTACGTTATTCGCAGGCTGTAAGTCTTGAATAAAATGCAAAGCTCCTGACTTCTTGGGTACAGTGAACCACCTGCTAGAATATGGCCCCATAGACGGCTCAAGTATCCTCATCTGTACCTTCTCCTTCAACAACTCGATGAGTTTAGGCAACAAAGCACGAGGGACTGGGATCGGTTTCAGGTCCCAAGGCACATGAGAGATTGTGAATATAACCATAGGCGCTATAACCTTTGGGTCCACACAACCTATCTCCTCCGCTGAAAAAGAGAATGCTTTACCATGCTTCACTATCATCTGTTCAAACACTGTCTTCTCGACCTCAGTCAAGAAATCACCCCCTCCTATCTGGAGCTCCTTCAATGTCTCCTCAGTAAACTGGTGCCCTACTCGTCTATGATCACGCAATATAGACTCAGTCCCCACTAACTGTACTTGCTGCTGGGAGTTAGCAGATAGTTGAGCTGCTACCGGTCTTACCTTTCTCAGTACAGATTTGTACTTCGCATGGACGTCTACTTCCTGGGGGAGTGCACACCAACAACTTGCTTCTCTCCCCTCATTATTCTGCATCGGATGAGGAAATAACTGCACGTATGTAGCAATCTCCTCATATATGCGTCGAGAGTGGATAGGGATCACCGCCACACTATTTTTCCCTTCCAACAATCCACTCACATTATCTAACCAACCGACAATTGACTGTACAGACATAAACTCTTCAAACAATCCAGAAACCACTTCGTCTTCAGGTAGAGCTCCTACATGCCACAACTCTGATACATGTTTCACCACCCATCTTTTTGTATTTTTCTCCATATCTTCAACTCTTGTAAATCGACTCCACCCATCTGCCTCAAACATCAGCAATCTAGACTGCCAACTCTGTACACCACACTTGTCTCCAGACCTTTGTACATGTCTCGCTTCCAACTCTGACGGGACCTCAACAGTAGGTTCTACACCCCTGTCTTCCCGCTCTACAGGAATGGACTGCGAAAACCCTTACATCTCTTCGTCTGAGAATCTCTAAGGGTTTGTCGGTTCCGTTCATGTCTTGAACGAACCGTCAAAAACTGTACAGAGTACTTGTCATCAGGACTCCGAACTCTGGCATAATGAGACCCATCGTTCATCACCTTTGTCTCCATTCGAACAGCAGTGATGTATGGTTGGCCCAGTATGACAGGATAGGAGGCATACGACTGTACAAAGAAATGCTGATCAACCTCTACATCTCCAATCTTTACACGCATATTGGGACAAGCTCCGTATACTTCACCCTTTTGGTTATTTGCAGCTCGAAGCACCCAACCATGATTCCTTTCGATTGGCCACTGCCCCTTCTCATACACCTCTTTGGAAATGATGTTGATCTCCGATCCGTGATCCACAAGTGCAGGTACTGGCTCAAAAAGTCCCCCAAGTCGAACCTGCGTCTCAGTTGTCGCTCTTGCCCAGTGCTTTTCTTTGAAATCGCTGTCCACGCTTGACCTATCCTCCTCAAACTCTTCATCTTCGTTCTCAATAACAGCTGGACCAGCAACCCATGCCTCATACTTATCATCTCTGAACTGATCAACACCAATAGCATCTACTGCTCCAACCATATGACTACTTACTTGTTCAGTCAATACTTGTCTCTTTCTCTTCATGATGTCTATTATCAACTCATGAAACTCTCTCTTTGCGATACCAAGCACTTCACGAAGAGTAAACTCAACCCTAGCATCCAAAATGCGTTGCTCCAAGACAGCACGCAAGTCTGTTGTTGTTTCGATGTCTGCCGCTAACTTGTAAGCTGGAGCTTTCCCCTTCTCCTGTGCTGTAAACCTCTTTCCCCGTACTCTATCCGTAGTAGTAGTCTCTTGTGGCAAATCCTGTACACCTTCCATAGGATCTACTGCATGTGGTGGAGCTGTAGAGATAGAAGGTATATCCTCTGCAGCAGGAAATCTACCAGCTGGTACAGTTGGTGATGGTTCTGCTGCTCTCCTCCTCGTAACTCGTCGACGATCACTGTCCTCTGGTACTCCTGCATCTAAATCAGAAGCATCCCGTCTTCTTTTGTCTTCCACCATGGCATCCTGCTCACTACTCACTTCTAAAATTGCTCGAATAGAAGTTGCATCCACTGGGTCCCTCCATCCAGTAGCTCTCCTATTGCTTTCAGCACCTCTCTTCATCATTTCAACTGAGACCTCATTAGCCTGCTCAACCATAGTTGGATTAGCGCGCACCTCAACCTTCCTAGTATACACATCAGCCTCTGCAGACTCCGCAGTCATCGCTGTAGTATTCACGCCAGTAAGTGCTGGAAGAGAACTTCTCATTCCTCCTCTCCCAAAATATGTGTTCAGAGGCTGTCCCATGGCGGTTAAATACAACCTGTTATTCTGATAGTTGACTACGCCCTCTCGCAAGGCAACTGCCAAGTCTTGACAGTCTCCTCTGAGATGATCTGGGTTGTCATACCAAATACATCTCCTTGTAAAGGTTCCTCCTACAGGTCAAGCACCTAGCGCAACTGGTCGTTGGTCTCTCCTCAAGTCTGTCATCTCAACCCTCAAATCTCTCAGCTGTTGAGTGAGCTCTTCTATCAAGTTATTCTGATTTCGGTTCTCAGCAGGTCGCTGTTGCTGTCTAGGTCCTCTCTGTGCTGGGATAGGACCGCAGGCGCTTGAGGAACCACTTGGGGAACCACTATAGGTGCTTGAGGAATCACAATAGGTGCTTGAGGTATTGCAGGAAGAGCTACAGGAACATGAGGAGCTACTCTCTGCTCTGGCAAGGTTTCTAGCTGTAACACCATCCTACCACGACGTTGCCTAGCAAGGGTAGATACTGCTTCTTCCACTCTCCTCCAATCAGATGTAACTCCCCATTCAGTCCCTCGATCAGCCAACATAAAACAAAGCCTATCTGCTGTGAACTCATCCACAGCCCCCAAGAACAACTCCGTCTTCTTAGCATCCAGCGTCAACTTCTCTAGATCAGAAAGCTGAGAGTACCTCTTCTCAAACTCACGAATTACCTCATTCAACCCCATGGAACGTCCAGGCTGACGCTCTATCCAGTCCATGAGAGTTCTTCTGGTGACTCTTTCAGAGTCCTCTTCTAGAAACTCTTCTCTCAGTGCACGTTCAAACAGAGTCCACCCACCTAAATGCCTTCTCTGTAAATTTCTCACCTTCTCCCTCAGTTCAGGGACAACAGTCAACTCAAAACTTAGAATTACCTCAACTTCAGGTGTCCTGACCAACTCCATCTCACCCATATACTCCCGTAGGTACCTAGTAACATCTCTTCCATCAAATCGTCCACACCGACCAACAATTGCTTGTAATGCGCTTGTGGACTTCTGCTCAGCTCCCCCAATTGCAGGCTGCTGCTGAATCAAGACAGCCAATGCCTGAAGAATCTGAGACGTGTCTACTGCAGGCTGTGCTGTTGCTGTTGGAACCACCGTAGATCCTCCTTGAGAGCCAATTCCATCTTGACCAGGAGTCCCTTGAACAGGAGCACCTTGAGCAGCAGCTACACCTTGTACGGCAGCACTGTGATCCATCTTCTCAATTTTGTCAATTCTCCAAATCAATCACCCCAATTGCTCTCAGTGGAAGCACCAGATGTCGAGTTGAGAGTCTTTCTTGGGGAGGGCGGACCTCCTGACTGTGACTGATCAGAGAAAAACGACCAGAAAGGAAAATAGGTTGCTGTCAACGATGAAATCTCAAACCACAGCCTCTTGTGCCCACTGTTTACAAAAACAAGCACTCCAGCACACCTTAGGTACACAGATAGGTCTCTCAAGATCCAAATAACTTTATTTCAGTGTAGCTGCATCATCAATTTCTTCAACTGTAAAGAAAATCTCTCTCTCTTCCTCTCCTGCATGCCTTTTTCTCCCATCAATCAGTTTTCAGCCAAAAGTCTACCAAGTACGTCTCAATCTGAACCTAATAGTGAAATTCGGACCCCTGAATCTTATTTCTCTCTTTGCTCCAACTGAAACTCTCAGGAAATTGATCCAGCGTCGATCAACAGTCCTCTGTAGATTTTCAAACGATCTCTCTCAATAAAACTGCCTTTTGAGAGCAATTTCTCCTCCGAACCATTTATTAGACAACGTCCAAGCTTAAAACTCATGCCCCTCTCCTTACGATGATCTCCCAATTCAATCTGTCAGCAATTTGATCTTTTTCCAGCCTCCTAGCTTCTCCTGCGTGTAATCCTCCTCCTTCCGCTTCACCTCTCTCCGAAAAATCCTTTGCAAACTGTCTCTCGATCCCAAGTCACCGTAGGTATTTTACCTAAAAGTTAAGGCCCCAGCTTAAGCTGCCCCCCTGCTGTCCTTATAAGCGCAGTCACTTATCAAAAGCAGGGCCTTAGCTAAGCTGCCCCCCCTCTTAAACTCTAATTCTCCTCCTTCCGCCTCCGCTGTAATCTTCCGCTTCAAGCTTCTGTTGTAATCTTCCGCTTCCACTGTAATCTTCCGCTTCAAGCTTCCGCTGTAGTTTTCCGCTTCCGCTGTAATATTCCGCTTCAAGCTTCCGCGGTAATCTTCTGCTTCCGCTGTAGTTTTCCGCTTCCGCTGTAATATTCCGCTTCAAGCTTCCGCGGTAATCTTCCGCTTCCGCTGTAGTTTTCCGCTTCCGTTGTAATCTTCCGCTTCAAGCTTCCGCGGTAATCTTCCGCTTCCGCTGTAATCTTCCGCTTCAGTTTTCCGTTGTAACCTTTCGCTTCCGCTGTAATCTTCCGCTTCAATTTTCTGTTGTAATCTTCCGCTTCCACTGTAATCTTTCGCTTTAATTTTAAGGCCCCATCTAAAGCTATTCCTCTGCTGTCCTTATGCGTACATAATAATCAGCAAAAGTTTCCCGTGCCCTCGATGCCATCTTGATGCCACCCTGAATATACTACAAGCCCTCCAATGTAAGCCGAAGCCCCAACACTTATGAGGCTGCCCCACAGGGCTTACAGCCCCCTCATATGCGCACCAGGTATCTCCCATAGTATATTCAGGATGGCATGCGGAGACTTAGGCCAGGAAGCCCACGATTAAGGAAGATACCGGTCTCCCGCCTCTAGATATGCAAGACGTGGCTGCATATCCAACATAGATTCTCTTCCAGGAGGCCAACATGCCGGAAAAGGAATCAGAGACCAGGGGGGATTGATCCTGAGACCACTTCCCTCCTAGGCAGGCGCCCTCACTGGGATGGCCTTTGGTTCCGTTCTAAAAGCATTTAAAATCTATACGTATGCTTTTACTGTAGAAATTTTCCTGCAAAGTCTTTACTAGCCTTTTCTGTGATAACTTCTCTATACAACTCCATTTTTAATGAATAAGGAGTCAAAACTATAGTATTCATGAACACCTACACACCCATGTTATCAGATTCTGAGTTCGAGTCACGAGCCAGAATCGACCGATTTCTCTCTTTCACATATTTCACAGCCTAAAACTCATACTAACTATTGCTTAAAACACTTTCTGTCAAAACTAGAAGCACGAGGTCGCTCTCCTCGCCGAGCTTTGCATTCTGATGTCTTTCGACTCCCTTAGGGGTGATATTCCAACCCAAGCTAAGGGGCAGCTTGTCAAGCACCACCCCAGCTTAGCTCTTGCCCAGCTTGATAAGCTACATGGCAGCTTCTTTTACACAACAGAGAAAAGATCTCTTTGCAACTAGTTTTCACTGTACAGACCCATGTAAAACACGACAACGGATGCCCGCTAGAACTGGTGTTAGAACAGACTATTATCTTCTTGACATAGTATTTCAAGATCAAGCATCAAAAGACGTGTGAAGCCTTGATTGTTTTTCTTTGTTAATTAATTGACTAGTTGTGGACTAAATAAGAAGAATAGCTAGTAAAAGATAGAGGATAGAAGTAGAGTAGTGTTAATTAGAAGTTTAGTGAAGAAGATTTGCTCTTGAAGAATCAGTTGAAGTTGTGAAGTAAGTTTGGATGGAAGTTCCCATAGGTGGATTCTTTGGACGAAGAGCTTTCTAACGATATGTTGTGCGAGGCAAATGGAGTCCGAATGATGAAGTTACCAAAGATCTAAGAATCGACAAAGTCGATGAGGAATGACTTCTTCGTACTTCAGCTGGCGAAGGACTTTCTTCATCTTCGTACTTCGTACTTCATGACCTACTTTGTACTTCATTACTCTTCGTATCATATTCAAACTTGGAGGTGAAGTTGAACTTGACGACTATGAGACTTCACGACATGAAGTCAGAGAGGGATACTTTGCAGGAGCTGTTAGCAACTAGAGATGAAGAGATGGCGAGGGCTTCTCAAGCGAAGGCTGAAGAGCTTCGGACAAAGGTGGATGAGGTAGCTACTACATACTTTGCCAGCGAGCTTGACGCATCAGAAAAGGAGCTTCTCACGCGACTTCGGGTAGAACTGACAACTGCCCCAGATCCTTTGGCTAAGAGTACGATAGTTAGAATAGCCGAGAGGATAATACGAGATTTAAAGGAGCTTAGGAAGACGGTTAAGTTATCGTTATGGAGTATAGGACAGACTTTACAGTTAGGTAGAATAGAGACTTCGATTCCGCCAAGTGTGGGGACGTGATCATACGGTCTAGATGTAATCTTTTCTTTTAAATAATTTTCGTTACGTAAGATTGTGGAGTGAGCGTGTGAATGTTTTGAGGCGAAGGTCGTAGTTTGCTGTCGCAGGAGTAAATCTGATTGATGCAGACCTCTGAAGTCGAATTTCGACAAAGAGAATCTTTGTAACTTTTGAATGAAGGATATTTTGAGCGTCTGAGAACAAATCAGTTATTGTGAAGTGGAAGAGAATAAGTTAAATTGTAAGAAGCGTTTGGAAGATGGTGGCTTCTTCTTGATAATGTCTTCTTCAAATAAGTGGGGTCTTTAAGATTGAGGATTTAGTTTGAAAAACACTTCTTAGGAAGAGTAGTGGCTTATTCTTTGAGCCTTGATGTGAAGTCTGTATTCTTCAGTCTTTTCAGAAGAAGACTAGTAACATTTCAGCAATATTTTGCTATTTTCATTTGTTCATACATCTGTCTTCTCGAATCTTTTATCTGTATTGTTGGAAAGGTTCCTGATCAAGAACTATTTCATTGTTATTTGTATTCGATTTGTCAGGTTGTGCTTGGGTTTGGTTTCTTATCAGACTTAAACTCCCATCCGGATATTATTCCATTCCGTGAGAATAATAGAAAACTACCAAAATTATCATTGTGATGTTGTCGTGTGACGTGCTTTCTTATCTGAGAATACACCGAGTATCTGACTGTGGAGAGTACGTGATGCTCTCTGTAACTCAGAACCATCGACCATCCAACCTCTTTCTGACCTCTAAGTATGCTCTGAACCTAACCCGTTGCGATATCCTCACGTCCTCTCGACAAATCTCTCTCTCACTTAACTAGGGATAGAATCGGGATAACAAACATGAGCAACCTATTCCTGCCATCATCGCAAGCACTCTTGGGTCTGCTGGTCATCACTCCAGCCTCACCACAAGAGAAATACCAGCACTCCTAACGAAAAAGAAACTAAGCGACGTCCGCACACAAATCCAAACCAAACCAACTGGGCGTACAAACAGGCATGCAAGTATTGAGAGGATCCAAACACAAGCAATACTGTCAACAACTCTCTATACTCATGATTAAGTGCTCTGAAGCACTTGCAAAACCTCCAGGTCGACTTGTTCTTCAAAGAATCTTAAATCTTGCACTTTTTGGAGCAAGAACCTCTCAACTTCACCTCACTGTCACTCCTCAACCACAACTCAGAATGAGATGAAACCAAGGTCAGTAGGTAGCCTGTAGAATAATCTCTCTATTAGGATATTACATGCAGAGAGATCATCTCTGAGTTGGCATCTATGCTCTTTCAAAGTTCACTGATTTCATAACATTCATGATGTTATTTCGACAAAACTTTGCTGTTCGATTCCTCACAAACCACTCGACCAAAACGGCTCAAACTTCTCAGGAAGCTAATGTGTCATCATCACTATCACTGTAAAATTTCACCAGCTGATCCTCAATCAAACTCTCGGAATGATCCAAGCCCTTACTGTTCATGACACAAGACGATATGCAGACATGTGCACAAAAAATAGTAATACCCTTATACCAAATAATCCAATGGTCTGAAATTTCACAAGTAGCTAGCTGACTGTATCTTCTCAGACCCTGGAAGGTTTCATAGCAAAATTCAACCCCAAACTCTCCATATCACTCTCAATGTCTCCTGTTTACAGTCGCATATTCTCCTAATCTCCGATTTGAGACACCCAACTTCAAGCAGCCATAACTTTTTCACTCTGGCTTGAAATCGATTGATCTCGGAGTCCATCAGCAAGCCCATCTCAAGAGCTTTCCAGCAACAATCAATTCGTCTCCAACAACCTCACAAAACTCATAGAAAGTGAGAAAGACCTCTCGGAAACAAAATTGGTCATAAATTTGATCCCTTCAGCTTCAATTGATCGAAACATTCTCATCCGTGCTTCAAATCGAGCAAACATTGAGTCTGCAGGCATCCTCGTCTCCCAAGCTTTCCAACCATATCCAACATTCTGTGAATGGACCACGGGAAGTGCATCTAACTCTCGAAAACGTGAAAGGAACTTGGTGGAAAGTGATTGGTCAAACTTTCGACCAATAAGAAACAAGTTGACAAAAGATTTTTGTTATGACTCACATGACAAACACACACAAGGAATAAATTTTTATCCAAGAGTATCATTTGGGCCTCAAAGCTTATATTGAAAAAATTACAAACACGTGCTATTGACGATACCGTTGGTCAACAAGCACGTAGACATGAAGGACAAACTACGCTCAATATAGAGTCAAAATTTCGACCCTAAAACGGTTGACAATAAACGGAACGACAAAAGGAGCGGATGAAGCTATTATCTGGTTGTAGTAATCCTCTCCGAAATTCCTCACAACAAACTCTTGATGCGCCACCTTTGGTCGGCTGTAACAATGTATTTTGACCCAAGTGTTGAACTGAACTCTCGCTGGAAAGTTCAGATCCAATCGAGGATGCATAGCACATCAGAGCAAGATGTAGACAGTAAGATCCCAAAGCGTCGTAAGTGACAATGGGAAGAATGATAGGATCCGGAGTAACCATCACCGCAGCCATAAACGACTCTCCCCCATGAGTTACCATAAATACTCAAAAATGATCCCGAGACAGACAATGGATCTTAATGACGAATGGATGTGCAAGTGGAAGATCAGGAGCACGAAAGGGCTCTCCGTTCATGCCTACCACTCGTACTACCTCTTACTTCATCTGACGATACTGATCACACTCACACTAGACTTGGATACTCTACACTCTATATCCAAAGCTTTGCGCACCTCTCTTCTTATACAGCAACTTCGTGTATGACGACAAGAGTACTAACCTTTTATCTCCACTCAGCAGAGAGTACACGGCTACACTCACGTGGAGCCTTATCTTTTGACACGATAAGATCTCGATGACTTCACAACATCAAAACACGTACGATAAAGATATGTGCTAGTTTCACACCCTAGCCAATCCACAACACGACATCCACCCCCTCTAAACCTGTGCATCCTCCGATATGCACCAACCTAATCATACGTTGTGGTTGGCATCATACCACTTCCTCCTCATCTTCTTCTTCAGGAGCCTCCTCCTCCAGGTCTTTTCTCTCATCTGGACTCTCATCTTGATCTTGAGAGAGATCAAACTTGGTACTGATCCCTTCAATATCTATGTCCTCATCTCGCTGCTTAAAGAGTTTTATCCGTTTCCTTGCAATTGGGACTTTAAGCCGTGCACCATCCAACTCGCGTAGCACGTATGTGGTGTTGTCATGAATACGAACAACCACGTAAGGCCCAAACCAGCATTTAGAAAACTTCCGCAATGAACTATGCTTGTTATCCAAGCTGCTATCATATACCAACACCCAATCATCTTCCTGGATTTTTTTAGGTCGTAGTCAATGTCGCTTATCAAATCTGTCTTTGTTCTTCAAGCGAGCTTTTCGTAACCGTTCCAGAGCTAGCTCCACATCCTCTGATCTCTGCTCCAACTGACGAATCCTAAACGCAAGAAGATCCCTCTAGAGAGATTATCCTCCCAAGGTAGAACACTCCAAGTAGGTATTTGCTCTTCGATAGGCATGATCGGTTTCTGCCCTTGCATTAGTTCTGCTGGCATGTACCCGGTCACCGAGCTATGAGTTGTAGCATCGACCCATAGAGCAAATGATAGAAGTCTTGGCCATTCTCTCACCCTTCCGTTGCAAGCTTTCACAATGGCTTTCCTAATAGAAGGATGGCCGCGCTCACACTTCGCATTTCCTTCCGGATTATAAGCCATGGTAAGAGCTAACTTGATTCCCCGCCTCTTGAAGAACATATCAGCTTCGTGAGCATTCAGTTCTCCGCGGTCTGCTGTAATCTTCCCAACATATCCGTATCTACAGATTACATCTTCAAGTAGAAATCTGCACACGTCCTCTCGTGCCAAAACCAAGTATCTCATCTGTCATATCCCAACCGATATCGTAACCAGATCTACTACCCACTTGTAATGCATTGCAAGTGGATACGTAAGGTGAAGCTCATCTCGATATCGGATGTCAGAGTACATCTGACAAGTTACACACGTCTCCACAAACCGCACTACATCTCTGTACATGTTACGTCATCAATATCTCTCTTTGAGTTTGATAAAGGTGGCATAAATATCCCGATGTCTAGCCCATAAGCTCTCATGGAATTCTTGAATGAGCTCGGTTTGCATCTCTTACTTACACACAACTCGTTGCGGCACCTCGTCATTCTGTTTGACGCGCTTTCACAGATAGCCCCCTTGTTGTATGTAGTTGTAAGTCTTCCTCCTGATCTGTTTGAACTGAGCATCATTCATTCTGGTTCGCGGACCATTCTCCTTTATATAGCTGTCCAGTTTTGATGCTCATTCATTCCTTTTTGAGCTCTACAAAAACGGTCGTGTCTATATCCTCTGTGTCTTTCGTCAAATCTTCTTGATCCTCATATCTGACCCTAGACAACATATCTACTATCTGGTTATCTTTCTCCGCTATGTGTCTGAATTCTGGATTCAACGACTTGATATAGGCAATCAATCGCACATAGCAATATCAGGGGTGTTACAATTAGTAATCATCTCTAAGAATGGTAAACAATCCGTCTCTACTATTACTGGTGCTCCAATCAAATAGTCCTTCTCGACTTTCATAGCGGTAACTACTCCCCATAGCTCTCGCTTTACTTGTGGGTAGTTTCTCTGTCGCTCACTCAACACCTTAGCTCCAAACCTGATTCGATTCTCATCCTCATCATCTTGTCCCACTGCCCACCCAATGGCTATCGAACTTGTATCAACCGTGATTATCACGTGTTGTCATCTTCATAACTCACCCTTCGTAGCACAGGTGGAGAAGACAACAACTGCTTCAGTTTCTGCACCGCTTCGATATGCCTCTCTTCCCATCTGATCTTCGTGCCCTTTCGTAACAGACCATAGAGTGGATCTGATACATGAGCAAAATGAGGAATCCACACATGATAGAACACGCAAGCTCCTAAGAACCTTCGCACCTCTGTCGTCGAGCTACATGTGTCCTTCATCCGCTGTATGGCATCCACCTTGTTAGGATCAGGTTTGCGACCAAACCACCTGCACAAGTGCCCCACAATCACAATCTCTCGAACTCCAAATGAAGATTTAGCGCCCGATAGCATCAAGTGAACCTCCCCGAGCCGTGATAAAATCTGATCACAATCTAGAATATGATCAGCCATAAATTTTTGACACCCTCTCTGATCGACTCTCTCATCCTTCTGCTCCTCTACACATCCTTTGATTGGAATGTCATCTAAGAAAGACATGGTCCTCTCCGGGATGAAGTCTCGAAGAACTTTTGTCATCCCATTCATCATGTGTGCAACAGAATTTGTTGCCTCTTGCGGCAATGTGCACATCCTCACCAAACCCAACGGCGTCCTCATAGTAGTGACGTCTCTACTCCCTTCAGCAAGTTGAAATTGATAGTATCCAGAGCAGAGATCTCCTATCGAGTAAATGGTTCTACCAGCGAATGCTTCAGCAAACTCTCCCATAATAGGTCCGATCCTTGTATTTCTGATGGTCACTTGATTCACCAGTTGCATATCTTGAATGAACCGTAGCGCTCCACTCTTCTTTGGCATTGTAAACCAACGGCTGGAATACGGTGCAAACGATGACTCAAGGATTCTCACTCCGCATCTTCTCCTTTAGAAGCTCCATAAGCTTAGGCAGATGTGCCTTAGGTAGAAAATTGGTCTTAAGTCCCAAGGCGCATGTGGTATCATAAATATGATCATCGGTGCTACAACGCTTGGATCTACATACCCAATTTCTGAAGATTCAAAAGCAAAAGTTTTCTCATGCCTACTTAACATACCCTTGAACTCCCTCTCCTCAGCAGGTAGAAGAAAATCTGTAGAACCAACCTTCAACTCTTTGAGCATAGCTTCTGTAAACTTATGACCTATCTGATCAGGATATCGTAAGCTCTTCTCCTTTGAGGCTTGTTGAACTCGTTGGTCGGAGTCGCTAGGTAAGGGTTGTGCAACCGGCTTCACTTTTTTATCCACCATTTTATACCTGGTCTTAACTTTGAGTTCAGATATCTGGAACGACTCTATAACCGAGTAGAGCTCCATAAAACGTATGTACACAACTTGATCCTCATTCCCTTGCTCAACCTTGTGAAGCTCTTCCATAAGATCATCCAAATCCATCTCCACGTAAACGCTCTCTATTTGATCCTCCTCACTAAACACACCAACTCTTTTTAGATCTTTTGGGTTCTTTGCACAACTTTCTTCTCCCATTTTTGAAGATCAGCTAGCTGTGTATATACAGCAAATCCACTCTCCGAATATCTCACCACTCATGTACAAAATGCACTATCCTTCTCAAACGAGAGTACCTTCTTCCTTGTATCAATATAACCTCACTCTATAGTGGTACATGTTAAAAATCCTTGAACTCTTCAGTGACTCTAGGTAGAGAAACACTCCGCAAGTAATCTCGGTTACGCTGATGATTAGCAAACACAGTCAAGCATACCACGTTCCTGATCTTCACTTTCACATCCGGACAAGCACCATAGAGTTCTCCTCGTGTGTTGTTTGCTGCTTGGATCCTCCAACAATGATCTATATCAACAGGTCATCCACTTTGCTTGTAGATGTCTTTAGAGACAATATTGATCTCAGATACATGATCAATGAGAGCAATCACCGGATCTTTCATCTCTCTTACATTCACTAAGGTTTCGGTAGTGGCTCTTGCCCAATGTCCTCTAATGTAGTGACTAGGATCTAATCGTCCTTCTTTTCTTTATCCACATCAAACCGAACTTTACGAGTGTTGCAAGAATGAGCCAACTCTTGCTCCTCTTCCTCTGTAATCACTGTGTCTAGAGCACTGGACACTACAGTCTCTTCCGTCAATTGCCTCTTCCGCTTGATAATGTCAATGATGACATCATGAAACTCTTTCTTCGTGATCTCGAGGATCTCTCGCAAGGTAAACTTAATCTTTGTATTGAGCACTTTCTCCTGCAATACCTCTTTCATGTTCCTTGCTGCTTCAATATCTGATTGCAGCTTATACATGGGAGCTTTGCTCTTCTCCCTACCTTTACCATTCTCTTAACTTCCAGAAGGTAAGACATCCTCCATAGCTTCTTCTCGTAGAGGTGTAGTCTCTTGTCGGAGTTTATCTCCCCTTAGTTATCTCTTGCGAGCCGCTCTCTCCTCACTTGGACCAGCCTCATCCCTCCTACGCTTCTCTTCCATGATAGCTTCATGTTGAGCCTTGGCTACGGAGGCATGAACAGACATAGCATCTACCGGATCATCTCATCCAGTAGCACTCCTGATTGCTGTGGTTGTTCTGTAACGACCTATGTTACACATAGGAAGTTTGTCTATTAGTAAGGTATTTAGTTATAACTAAGTGTTGAGAATGTTTATTTGCTGCCCAAGTACTTTAAGGAGGTATCAAGTTAGTCATGACTAGCTAAAGTTAGTTATGATTAAACTTAGCTGTACTTTTGGCAGAATTCAGATATTTCTTAAAGAGTGAGCACTACTATCTTGTCATCTTGTCTAAAAGGTAGAAAGGAGGTGGAAAGTATTCTTTATCTCCTTTTTGATTTGATATTAGTGGTTGGATTAAAGTTGTGGACTTTGTGTGCATTAAAAACAAGAAGAGATTCCACATGTTTCCTTTTTAATGGGTCCTAGTGTATAGGGGGTGGAAATTCGAGATTCCTTGAGAATATTCTAGAATCCTTCTAGAAGTTGTTGACTTTGAAGGAATAAGCCCATGTGAAAAGGTAAGAAGCCCATGTGATTAATGCTTTTACCTTAAGTAATATCTTAGTAAAACTCGATAAAAGTAGTTACGATCAACTTGACAAAGTTGAGACAATTTCTTGGCATGGTCGGATATTATCGTAGGTCTATATCTACGTGATGCCAAGAAACTGTCTCAACTTTGTCAAGTTGATCGGAAATGGAAGATCCATAATCTTCTTCACCTTCTCAGGATCTACCGCAATTCCATTCTTGGAAATGATGTGTCCCAACAGTAGACCTTCTTCGCAGCCAAAGATGCACTTCTCTGGAGTTAGAGAAGCGTTGGCTTGCTCCAACCGCTGCAAAACTTTGATCACATGATCAAAGTGATCCTCCTTTCTTCCGTACACACAGAAATCGTCAATGAAATCTCGAACAACCTTCTCTATGAATGGTTCAAACACCTTGTTCATGAACCTTTGAAACGTGGCCGGAGCATTACACATTGCTCCGAATGGCATCACTCGAAATGCAAATGTTCCCCAAGGAGTAGTGAAAGTAGTCAACTATTGGTACTCCTGTGCTATCTTGATCTGGTTTTACCCACTATAACCATCATCAAAGCTCTACCACTCATGACCAGCAACTTCCTCCAAAATCTCATCTATAAATGGTAGAGGATAATAATCCTTCTTGGTAACTGCATTCAACTTCTTATAGTCTATGCACACTCGCAGCTTACTATTCTTCTTCTTGACAATCACAATGGGTGAAACCCATTCTGAGTTCTCCACGTCATAGATAAAACTCGCCTCCTTCAACTTGTCTATCTCCTCCTTGACCATCATTGCTGTTGTAGGATTGACCCTTCTCTGCTTCTGTCGAACTGGTCTTGCGTTTTTCTCCAATTCGATTCAATGAGTCTCGAGAGTCACTTCCTTCAAATCCTTGTAGCTGAAAGCAAACACATGGATATATTTTCGAAATATATCTAGGAATCTACTTTTCTCCTCTTGAGTAACACTGATACCAAACTTCAGGGTAGAGAGTCTTCTCACAATCTCTGCCTCACTCAACTCTTCTTTGTCAGGATCTTTCTCCACTGCTGGTCGAGGCAACAAGTCAATAGCACTAAGCTGATGTAATGATTCATCTCGACCAAATCCTTCGTCCTCTAACAAGGATTCTTGATCGTAAGAATCTCCGGTATCTACTTTTGAGACACTCTGATCATCCTCCGTATCAGATTCCCAGTAGTCACTAGTGGGTCTATCAGAGTCAGAAGTCACAACTCCAACACCCGAGAGAAGAACTATCACTCTATGATCTCTAGACCCAGTCCGTAAGTATTCCTTGTGCCACCTATCAGTGGTGCGCACAGCGCTCAACCAAGGCCTACCTAGGAGCAAATCATAACTAAAGTCCTTTAACACTTGAAAGGACATCAATGTTTGAACTCCCATCACAGACACGACCACCTTCTCTAACACACCAAGAGGTCTTACTCGTTGCTTGTTAGCCATCCCCACGACAATGCTAGCCGGGCGAGTTGATTCCATCCTCAACTTCTTCATCAACCTCTCTGATATGGCGTTTACAGCCGACCCTCCATCCACCAATACGTCAGAGACGTAGTGATCATTCAACCGGACTTCAATCTTTGAAGCCCTAGTGCATACCTCTGAAGCATGCACATCCACCACACCAACTTCCACAGACTTTGATGTCTTGCTCTTGGGTTTCTTCTTCTTGCTTCTCTTAGAACTCAGTCCTCCTCTGAGTTCCCTTCGTAAGCTGGGATTAAGTGCGATCAGTTGTCCAACAGTGATGTTGACTTTTTGAGCACCCACATCTTCAACCACATCATATCCCGCTTGGGAAGATGAAATGGTGAAATCAGTCATCCCCAACTTCCTTCTTGGCTCCCTTGGTGTACTCGAAACATTACTCGAACGAGTACTTCTACTTGCTGACTCCTCCATGAAAACCGGTTCATCAGAAAATCGAGTTCTTTTCCTTTCTTGAGCTAAAAGCTCCACCGGTGCATGAGAAGAGTTTGAACTCTCTCCTTTCTCGTAGATGGGATCTCGCACGACATTGATAGTAGCCACCCCCTTGTCTCGTCCTTGTGATGGATTTCCTCCACCCACATTCATTCTGATAGCTTCGGCACCTCTTGCTCCGTTGTTAGGACAATTTCGTTGGAAATGAGAACCTCCACACGTCCAACAAGTGATTCCTCCAAAGTTACCTTGGTTGCCTCTAAAGTTATCTTGATTTCCTCGGTTGGGATTGTTGTCATAACCTCTTTGACCTCCTCCTTCACCTTTGTTCCTCCATTCTCGTAACTGCCCCACGTTTATCTTGAGATCCGCAAGAGTATCGGTGATGCTCTTCAACTCGGCATGAAAATCAGAGGTGGCAGTAGACATCGTTGTTGGGACAAACCGTCTTGGCACCACCGTTGGAGAAGGAGCTGACGTTGAAGCAATCACCAATTGTGATGGTGCAGCTGTGATCGTTGTGACTACACCAGGAGTCGGAGTCGACACCAGAGCAGCATGATGAGGTTGGATGATATCTCCTTCATCCAAACTCTCTTTCATATTTGTCGCAATCTTGATGGCCTCCGCTTTGGTTGCTGGCTTCTCGTACCTCACTTGGGTTCGAATTGAAGGCCTCAACCCTCCCACCAAGTTCTTGGTCAACACTGCTCCAATCCCCGTCATCGTTAGCTCCACATTGTCTCCACTCTTTCAAAAGACCGTCTGAAACTGTTGCTCCAGCTTATCCACCCTTTTGGCATATTGCCGAACTTTCTCGTCGTCCCGTTGCTTCAAATGAGTAAGCTCCATCATGAGCTTCTCATAACTCTCTTTTGGAAGAAATTCTTTGATGAGTGCATTATTCAACGTCTCCCATGTGTCCTCAACTGCACCAGGTGTCTTGCTCTTCACTCGGTCTTCATATCACGTAAGAGCAAAATCTTCTAAAAACTCTGGCAGTAACAACACCTATTCTTTCTTCCTTCTCACGTTGTTTCCGATGCAACCCCTTTTGAAGTCTCGTACAAATGGTTCTACATCTTCATTGTCCTTCCCATGAAACACTGGCAACTTCCCCATCTTGTAACTATTCTTTCTACCCTTCTAATTTTTGTGCAATAACTACCCGCTAAAAGAGTACGAACATCATCAATTTCATTCGCGGATAATCTACCATAGGTAAAATAAAAGGAAATGATTGTAACAACACCTCTTGTGCCATCTCTTCTCCCAAGGTAATCATGAGCCTGAGTCGCATCAGCGTCTTCTCCACCATCCGAATGACGATCTCCATCACAACTCAGCCGAGTCCTCTTTTGCAAAGTCGACAACTTCTCCGTCTCAGCTCTTTGAGTCTCGTTCAACTTCTCGACTACTGACGTTAGTAGGGCGGCCACATCGACGCACTTGTGTCCTCTTGATAGATCACCCACTCCACAACTTGGACAAGGACCTTCTCCTAGAAGATGAATTGGCGCTGGTGACGATGGACCCACTCGAAGACTTAAATCTGTCGTGCGCATACACATCGCTACACAATATACATCGCTGTCAGAGGAACACCACACATACACATAACACATGGACGATGTCATACACATACACAAGTGTACCACAATAATCTGCATTGAGAAATTACCATCTCCAACTCTACAACAAGGATTACTCCCAAACGGTCAAGCCAAACCCACTCTAAACACGAAGAGAATCCGAGTTACACTCAACTAGACTATCCACCATAGCCTGGAGCTTGAAGGCTCAACTCGAAGAACTAAGGCCTCCAAGCCCTACCTGCGAAGTATACCCCTAGTGGGCTCTCCCACCAACTCGCTCTAACGGCACTAACGGCCTTACTGAGATGCGCCACTTCGCACTCGGTCAACCTAGCCGGGGCGTCAAACTGACGTGACAGCTGTCGTGTGCACACACATCGCTACACAACATACATCGTTGTCAGAGGAACACCACACATACACATAACACATGGACGATGTCATACACATACACTGTAATACACAAGAAAACCAAAAGATGCTCGAAAATAGTAATTTAAAGATCGAACCCACAGAGATGCAAGTAAAGATCATCCAAAAGTAGTAAACATGTGACAAAGGTGATTCTTTATAGTTGTCTTTTATTCTCACGGGCAGAAATCAGTCCCGGTAGAGATCAAACTCAGGTCTATCCAACAAGACAGAGTTGATAATCCTGACAATTATACATAACAAGTACTGAACAGGTCAGGGACCTCAAGAAACAGATGAACAACAGAGAAATAGAGCCACGGGTGGAAATGTCACACGAGGAAGTACTGCTGAAGTGCTACTAGGTAGCCTCTAACACCATAAACGCTAAGTATCTTCACACTAAGTTACTTTCACTACTACTGCTCTCGGAAAACTCTGGCGAAGAAGACTCTTCTTCCGCCGAAGTACCAGACTGAACTCCTTCCTAAGTGTTCCACCAAAGAACAACTTCCTCCGAAGTCAACTTCGCCCAAAAACGTCTTCGTAGCAAACTAACTCCGCAGATGCTGGTCTATTCTCAGTCCTCGCCGCAAACGTTCTACTCTGATTTCAAATGTCGACAGCAAATCCTTCGGCACCCAGACTAATTCCTACCACAACAAACTACGATACTTCGTAGGTAAATCCCCGAAGTAGACAAAACACTCAATGGCTCCGCAAACTCAGGAAATAGAAAACTCAAAAATGATAAAACACATAGAGGTCCTAATACGAACAACACAACGCTTATATACAGATTTTCCCGAAGATGACGGATCTTCTTCCTAAGAAGTCGGGAGTACTTCTGGACCGTCGGATGAAGGTCATGTGTCTGAAACGACACCAGGAACAACACCGCTTCCTACCGCTAGCTCTCTATCTATCTCGCAAACTGAGAACTCTACGGTTGCTCTAACCTCCCTAAGCTCCCTAAGCTCCATAATTACCCGTTGGCCTAGCCTAGCTACCCGGTTCTTAGCTGAAGTACCCTCCGCATCTGCAGCTAAAAACTCCTCTCTAACCTGGCGAAGAAATCCCAGTTCTTCGGCATCCATCTCCACGGCGAAGTAGTTCTTTAGTACTTGATCGATCCTACTCCGAAGTTGAGCGCTCAGCTCCTCGGCCGAAGTCAGTCGTCTCCTCGAGTCTTCGATCTCCTTGGTCATTTCTGCAACCACGTCTTGAGCTCGATCTCTCTGAGTGCGCATCTCGTCCAGTTGCTTCTTCATGAGAGAAAGTACCTTCTCATGATCTTTCTCCTGATCCAACTTTTGTCGAAGAAGAAGCTCTTTCTCCGATGTCTCGTTCTTCAACTCCTCGACCTTCGCTTGGGTCTCCTTCTGTGCCATGAGGAGAGCTGTACGTAAGTTCTCTTTCTCTCCCTTCCGGTTACCTCGGCCGAAGTGCATCGTTTGCACTAACTCCGCGAGATTCAGCTTCCGACCGACAACTTCCTCATACGTTCCTCGGTTCCCTTCTAAGCTATACAGCAAGGGTGCGACCACCTCCTGGATGTACTTCGCCGAAGAAGTGAGTTGCTCTATTTCTCCTATCGTCGATAGAGAAAGAGTACTCTTCGGCGTAGTGTCAGTGTCCTTCTCCGACCGAGGAGTATCTCTTTCTTCGGCTTCCTCGTCCTCAGCTACTTCCTCATCTGTACATACAGGGAACCTTACCAGGGCTTGACATGCCGTGAATCTTTTTGAAAGAAAAGAGTGCCTTCGGGAACGCGGACACAGGTGGTGCATGGCTGTCGTCAGCTCGTGCCGTCTTAGTCATCTTCATCTTCTTCCTCGACTTCTGTACAGATCTCGACGTCTCTTCCAACAGTTTCTTCCTTCCACTTCTGCGGACCGGAGGAGATACTTCGACCACATCTTTTTCTTCGGTCGGATTTACTTCTTTGGTCTGCTTCTCTGGAACTGGTGCTGAAGTCGATGCCTCCTGTCTTTGCACTGTCTCCACTGCTACTTCGGGTCTTACTTCTTCGGACATGACTTCGTCGAAGAACTTCTCGAGTTGTGCGTCTCGGGCTGGAGTCTGCACTACCTGAAATTCATCTTCCTCGGCAGCTGCAGTAAAGCCTAATTTCTTCTGCTGTGCGTCAGATAGCAACCCCATCCCCATATAGAACACCGATACAAATGGACCTATGTACACCAAGTCCTCATCCGTCCAAAGCTTCTGCACATGTCGATAGAAGATCCTCGCCCAATGCGCTCTTCTCTCGGCGAAGAGCTGCTTGATGAAATTGATCTGCCAATTCGACATGTATGTCGTTCTTCTTGGCCTGAAGATCGTCATAATCGCATCGACTACCTCTCTCTTCTTCGGGTCGCAGTAATCGCCCGTTCGGTAACCGTTTCTTCCTTGAGGTAATTCCTTGAAAAGGTTTGGGAAGTTCTTCACTGCTTCGGGCGAAGCAGCGGCAGATGTGTTATCGAAGAGAAGATCGCCTTCCAGACCCGCATCGTCAGTCCCCAGTACGCTAGACCAATGCGCTTCGGTCCAGTTACAAGGTCGCCCATAGTTGGCATCGGCCGGATGCTGCTTGCAGATCTTCAACTCGTGTACCAATTTGGAAGAGACCGTCCCCCACCAAGGAAGTAAGAGGAATGCTAATCCCATCTCCTCGAGCTCCTTGTCATAGCGGCGAAGAGCCGGTCAATTAACTTCAAATGCTCGGAGCCTCGGTGACTTAGCTGTCTGCATCCCTCGCATCCCTAGGATCACTGCAACAAGCTTCACCGCAAACGGATTCTTCGTCGCAATCCCTTCCTCGCCCGTAATCGAGTTCTCTCTCTCAAATTGGTTTCCTCGCCAGTACTCGACTTCGGCGAAGTAGATATACTTCGGCGATCGGAAAATGCGGCTCGCTGCGCTCCTGCTATCGCTCTGGGAATAGTAAAACAGTAAGGTAAATGACTTTGTTACCAGGCTTATACCCCGCGATAGGCTTCTCCGCACGTGCCGAAGTTAGGGTTTTCCTCTTGCCTACTGACATTCTTTGGTCTGCTGTAACTTCGTCATTCGGTCTCCGATTGCCTCGCACAACATATCGTTAGAAAGCTCTTCGTCCGAGGAATTCATCTATGAAAAAATCATCTTTCAGTGTCTCCATAGATTCGATAAATTCCTCCAGAACTGAGATTCTTCACTAAACTTCTAATTAACACGATTCTACTCATATCGTTTATCTTCTATCATCTATTCTTCTTATTTACTTTACAACTAATCAATTAATTAACAAAACGAAAAACCAAGGCTTCACATACACAAGTGTACCACAATCGCCCCCCTAACTGGTGGTTAGGTCCCTCTAACTCCAGATAGCTCTATATCCCAACTACGTGATATACACCTTCATGGGTGCAAGGATCAGGAGGCCGGGTGCTACATCGTCCCATCGTTAGTCGCCTGTCTGCAATCCATACCATGCAAAGATCTAATCGGCTATCTCTGCTATATACATCGAGGACAAACCCACCGTCCAGTAGGGACGACACTGAGAGGTGGAGTCAAACATGACATGTGCCAACCTCTCGAACAACCATCACACACCAACATACGGGCTGCTCCACCAGCAGACCCACACAACATACACCTCAAGCCCGCGCGTACAACTGCTAAGCTTGGGTCAACGGTACCATCAATGTTGGGAAGATGACATGGCACGCAATTACGCACAAGGTCCTTCCACACAACACCATCACGCCCTCTAACATGAGTACTCCAGAAGGTAACACCTCACGCACTCGTAAAATAGTGCGCCCTGCGGTCACGTCCAACGTCGTCGGTGCAGTCTGCTGTAGATAGATATAATCGTCAGGATGAAACCTGCGAATCGACGGTCGATAACCTCCTCCTCGGATAGTCGCATATTGCAACGTGTCTCTATGCTGGGCAATCGCTAGGTTCTCAAAAGCCATAGGCATAACTCTCTGAAATGTCTCTGCTCGTTGAGAACATGCTCTCACCCACATATCCGGGTCATCAAGGTCCAGCACCTCAGCAGAATCACGACGAATGGCCGAAGGTAGATCTGGATCTCGGCCATACAATCGAAAATACGGTGAGAAGGAAGTCAAAGACGCTTGTCGGCTGAAACGGTAACCCATAGCCAACCATGGTATCTGCACATCCCAGTCTCCCAAGTGGCCTTTCTGCAAGCCATACTTGCGCAATCCTCTCTTCACTGTCTGAACTACCCTCTCCGCCAAACCATCCGTCTCAAGATGATCTCGAGATGTAGTCCGATGATCAATCAGCGCATGATCACACAAGACTTGAAACTCACCAAGGAACTCTGTACCTTGGTCTGTCAGCACTTCCGCTGGTGCTCCATAATGACTCAGCACTCGATCTAAGAACGCGTATGCTGTCCCTTCACTCGCCTTGTCTGGTAATGCCACCAACTCAATCCACTTGGAGAAGTGCTCCACCATCACCAACACATACTGGTGGTGACGTACGGTCAACGGTAAGGATCCCGCAAAATCCAAACTCCAACGGTAACCCAACCTCATAATCGATAAGGGGTGTAACTGTGGAGTAGGAGCATTAAACGATGCTCGTACTCGATCACAAACCACACATCGTGCAACAAACTGTTGCACATCGACGTGCATACCACGCCACCAATACTGTCCTTGGAGTAAGCTATGCGTACGCTTCACTCCAAAATGTCCCAACTCCTCATGGGCATGTCGTACTAACTGTGCCCTCTGGGATGGATGTGGCACTATCCATACTCTCCCATCACCCCGCACTCGAAGTACATGTCGTCCTTCTCGTCGAAATCTCTTCGCTCGTCAAACCATCCGCTTCAGGATGATCTCGAGATGTAGTCCGACGATCAATCAGCGCCTGATCACACAAGGCCTGAAACTCACCAAGGAACTCAGTACCTTGGTCTGTCAGCACTTCAGCTGGTGCTCCAAAACGACTCAGCACTCGATCTAAGAACGCGTACGCTGTCCCTTCACTCGTCTTGTCTGGTAATGCCACCAACTCAATCCACTTGGAGAAGTGCTCCACCATCACCAACACATACCGATGGTGACGTACGATCAACGGTAAAAGTCCCGCAAAATCCAAACTCCAACGGTAACCCAATCCCATAATCGGTAAGGGGTGTAACTGTGGAGTAGGAGCATTAAACGATGCTCGTACTCGATCACAAACCACACATCGTGCGACAAATTGTTGCACATCGATATGCATACCACGCCACCAATACTATCCTTGGAGTAAGCTATGTGTACGCTTCACTCCAAAATGTCTCAACTTTTCATGGGCATGTCGTACTAACTGTGCCCTCTGGGATGGGTGTGGCACTATCCTTACTCTCCCATCACCCCACACTCGAAGTACATGTCGTCCTTCTCGTCGAAATCTCTTCGCTCGTTGAAGGACACGATCTCGCTCCTTGGCACTTACTGTGCCTACTATCACACCAGTACGTAGATACTCCATCACGGTCACATCATCATGGCTCGTTGGTCTGGAACACCATCTCCACCTTCAAGATCTAGAGACTCATCATCTACTCTCTGACCAGAGAAAGATACGACTTGGCCCTCCATACTAGAGTTCATGGCCAACACACAAAGAAAGGCAGATGCATGCCACCCTGGCACTATCTCCTCATCAACCTCGTCATGCCATCGAGCCCCAGTCTGATCCTGCTAACTCGTGCACGGGTTGCGACTCAACCCATCGGCATCTAGGTTTGTAACTCCAGGTCTATGTACTACCTAGAAGTCATAGTCCTGTAAGATCAGAGCTCATCGTGCAAGCTTCCCTGTAAGCTTATCGGACTCCATCAACCACTTGAGCGGCTGGTGATCAGTGATGAGAGTAAGGGGGTTCTCAAACAGATAATATCGAAAGTGTGCAACAGCCCACACTGCCGCCAAACACTCTCCCTCATACGAACTATACCTCGCCTCCGCTGAATTGTTGGAGCGACTGGCATACGCCACCACGAACTCCTTTTCTCATCATCATCCTGAGTCAGCACTGCTCCTAGTCCCAACATACTCCAATCGGTGTGCAGTTGGAAAGGACGCCCCCTAACGGGTCTCCTCAAGATGGGAGCAGATGTCAACCTATCCTTGAGCTTTATGAAAGCTCGCTCCTGCTCATCTTCCCACTGCCACTCCTGGTTCACCTTCATCAGCTTGGTCAACGGCTTCGCAATTGCACTAAATCCTTTCACATATCAACGATAAAAGTTCATCAAACCAACAAATGCTCAAACTCGACTCACATCTGTGGGACGTGAGATACGTGCAATAGCCTCAACCTTCGTCTGTTGAACACCCAATCCACCTGGATAGATGGTGTGGCCCAGATACTCTACAACTCCTGGAAGAACTTACACTTCCCAGGGTGTAACTTCAACCCATGAGCTCTCAACCGCTCAAACACATCCCGTAAGTGTCTCCTCCACTGTAGCACTATAGACTAAGATGTCGTCAATATAACATCTGACAAAATCCAATCCTGCTAGGATTCTGTCCATCACCTTTTGGAACTCAGCAGGGGCATTCTTCAACCCAAATGATAAGAACCGTCACTGATACAAACAATCTTTGCCGTGAGAGTCAATTCCCCAAAATGTTGTCTTGGACTTATCTTCTTCTCTCACTGAGAACTGATGATACCCTGCTCGAAGATCCAAAGTACTGAAGATCTTCACATGCCCCACTGCATCAAAGATCTCCTCAGGTGTCGGCATGACATACTTATCAGACTTCGTCTGCCGATTGATAGGACGGTAGTCCCCACACATCCGTCTATCCGTGTAGTTGTCATACATATCCTTCTTGGCTGGCATAACTGTGATAAATGCATACTCTCCATGCGACATCTTCACCAACCCAGCCTCCAACAAGTCTTGAGTCCGACTCTGGATCAAGACTCTCTCCATGTCACTGTATCTGTAAGGACGTCGAAAGATTGACGTGTCATTAGTCAAGTCGATCTGTATACCAGGTCCCTTCAAGGTACCCAAATCCTTCATACTGAAGGCAAAATGATTCCTGTAGCTCTTCAGGAATCTTTGAACTCTTCGTCTCTCCTCTCCTATAAGCTTGGGTCCAATCTCCGACTCCCAAATATCCTCTGTCACCATGCTAGAGGTAGAAGACGAAGTCGTTGACTGCTATCTTGCAGCCTCTGGAGCAGTTTCCTTCTGCTCACCGCCAACAACCTCCACCGCTACTGTGCATAAAACCTCTACAGTTCTAGCTGCAAGCTCCACACTCTCTCCTATGACATCCCATGATGTCCAAGGATGACGAACTCCACGTGCCTCGCCCCCAGCCTTTGCCTCCACCGACTCGGTAGGCAAAGAGCTCAAGAGTGCTCGAGCAGTAACACCCGTCGATCACATCCGACGCTGTCGTGTTGTGGTTCGGCTCCTGTGTGAAATTCTCGTGAAACGTAAGTTGTGTTTCTTTTCTGTGTTTCGTGAATCGTATCGCATAACTCGCCGAACGGTGTGATGGGTGTCACGATCGCGACTATCTGTTTAAGTGATCGCACGGTAGAGGAACGTGCTGAGTCATTGATCTGTGCGCGTTCACTTCAGTGGTCTTTGTCGCCGCTTTTGTGTATAAAATGGTGGGTCGAAGGTTCATACGGCATTCTCTCTCAAGGGGTGATTCGTGAGGATTTTCGGTAGTCTGCATGGAGGAGTGAAGAACTACAGGAGTGGTGGTTATGGACGAAGGTGTGTTACCAGCTCCGGATCTTCCTTTCCCGAATCCGTTTCACATCAAGCTTCATTGCATCCACCGCGATCACTTTCGACAATGGTTAGTTGCATATTTTGGCGATGAATTCATGGGAAGAATGATGGAGTTACAGCTTCCGGTGATCTGTCACACCACAAGTATCCCATTATTTGTGTGTATGCTTATATACATTTCATTAGGTATGACTATCTTAAAGGTTACTCTAGTTTGAAGATCTAAATTTAGAGTGATCAAAAGTAGTCATAACTAGCTGAGATAGTTATAATTAAGTTGAGGAAACTATTAGAGGTTCCACTATGACACTATATGACAAGTGCGGAGCTCTAAATATGCTTTCCAAAAGTATGTGACTTTGTTGACCATCGCTGATTGGATGCATGATGAAAAGTCATGCACAAAGATCTAAAGATGCTCCTCAAAAGACGTATTAGTGTGTTGTCGTCTTTCGATTGGATAGCGTGGAAAGTTAACACTTTACAAAAGCTAAAGTAGGAGAATCTCTTACTTTAGTAAAGTAGAACAAGTAATGTGTGTGCTATTCTTAAGTCTTAGTAGCCTTTAGAAGTTTTACTATTTTGGATTGCGCACTTACCATGAGGTAACGTAACTTAGTGAAAGTTACCACGGTAAGAAGTTGTAGAGTATATAAGGAGGAGTTGAGAAGGTGGAAGACACTCTCATTTTCCTGTCTATAAGTAAAGTGAGCATTGGAGACCTTGGGAGTCCTTGAATACTATGTGATGCAATGTGGAAGGCGGGGTTAGAACTTGTTTGTAGGAACGCTATTAGAGGGACCGATGTGACCATACGGGTCAGAGTGTTGAGTGAAGTGAGCATGGGTATGATAGAATCTTTGTAATTAAGGTGCACTAGTAATCCTAGTCATCTGAGGTACCCCTGGGTGAGAGACAGGCCGGCTTACATTTTTGGTTCCGTTGCCAGGACCTCGATACAAAGATTCGTATTTAGTCGTTAGTACAGTTCATGTCTGTTTTTGAGCATGAGTTCAGAACCTTTGTACATACACCATGTTATAGAGGGCAAGATAAGCTTTCCAATAAGCTTGATATCTCCGAGAGATCAATTGTGAGGAGAGAGTTATGTCTTTCGGAAGTTAAGGAGGTTTTTCGATATCAAATAGTGAGCTCTCGGGAAGGAGTTTACAGTCAGTTTCATATTTTCAGTTTTTAGAGTTAGACCTTGAAATCTTCCATGCTGATAGCTTGGAAGATAAGCTATCTAGGCACCCAAATCATGCGTGAATTGATCGAGTAGAACTGGAGTTATGGCATTCGAAGTGAAGGGGGGTCAAATCTGTTATATCGCTTGCTGAAGTAAAAGAGTGAAAGAATTTCAGAATTCTTGAGAGGGTTATGTTCGATCTCTAAGGCTCAAGGTTGACAAGTTAAGCTTCTACTTAGTAATGTGAGAGATTGCTAAGTGAGAAGATAGTCGAGTGATCAAAACTGTCAAACAAGCTATATAGCGAGAGAGATGTATGACGGATCATCGTCATGGAAGGACAGCAAGAGTGGAAATTGAGGTTGAGCAAGATCCCTCAAGGCTATGCGGTGATAGTTACCGCTGATCTGGCGAAAGGAGAATTTCGACTAGAATTTGAGGAAGAAGCAGAGAGTAGTCGTAAGAACCAGGAGAAGAACTCGAGGTGCTTTTTGTGTGGAGAAGAAGGACATAAAGTGAGCAAGTGTCCTACGAAGAATAGACTTTTGCGTGAGCGAAGAGGGTTGGTCGACTTAAGCTTACACATAGGTCCTTCTTCCCCTAGACAAGACGTCATTAATCCTACAACCTTTTGTCCTAGATGTGGAGTGGACGGGATTCCAGTTGAGCACGAGTGTAGCGCAGTGGTTGCTTTACTAGAAACTGTAGCCGAAGGTCTCGAGAGAAGGTTGAGTGTAGAAACGGAACGAGTGAAGACCTCTAGCGAGGATGGAGATAGTCTGTCACACGAGAGATAAGATGACCATGAGGGTCAAACTTATTCCAACCTTTGGAGAGGAGAGAGCTCAACGGGGAAATTGTGGATTGCGGTGAAGTGCGATCTTCACATCCGCAAGCAGTTCCTTGAGTAAGAAGAAGAAAAGAAGAGAAGAATGGAGAAACTTCCGGTGTTTTACGGAAAGGATGGAGAAGACGTGGAAGGATTTGTGAGAGACTTCAAAAGAGCATGCATTGGCAATGGAGATCGAAAGAAGAGCGAGTGGGTAGGGTTGATACCTGAATTTCTTGAGAATTCTGCATTGACATGGTATGAGGATAGGAAGAAGAGAAGCGTAGTGGGGACTCCAGTTGATACTTGGGAAGTATTGACGGAGGCCTTAATTGAAACTTTTCTTCCCGATGAAAGTTACGAGAAGTTAATGGTAGAGGTAACTTACCTCAAACAAGGAGAGAAAGAGAAAGTAAGGACTTACGCCGAGAGGGTGGAGAAATTAGAACAAAAGTTTCGGGTGGTTTTACGAAAGAGTGGAGATGTAGTAGAACCAACGATGGTGGGCATTGGAGCAATGCTCACAAAGAATTTTATTGGGGGATTGAGGCCGGAGATTCGAACACAAGTGCGGTATGAGAGACCAACTTCGAAGGCTGATGCAGTGAAGATCGCAACCAGGATGGAAGAGAGTCTGGATGGAGACGACTTGCAACCAATGACTGTTGGGGCAGCATGTGGAGATGTGCAAGGGCCGATCATGCCAACTCTGACGCCTGCGAGTGTTCCGACTGTTCGATTTCAGAACCTGACTCCGGTAGCTCCTACTAGTGCGGTTACAGTCACTGTACCATCTAGATCTGTTACTCCCGACTTTCGTGATGAGTTGAAAAGTTTGACAGAGTCTATGGCAGATTTGAAGATCAATATGGTGAATTTGTTGCAACACCGCAGTCCAAATGTTGGAGGAGGCTCACGAGGTTATGGGAACTATCAGTCTAGAGGTGGATCACCGCAAGGATCACCAAGTAACTACACGAACCAAGGATGTTTTACGTGCGGAGGATCACATTTCCAACGTAATTGTCCAAGTCGTAATGGTGGAACGGCGGATGGAGCTTCAACTTCACAAAGCAAGGACAAGGGTGTAGCATGCATTGACATCTTGGAGCCACGAGATGTACGAGAAGGTTTTCAATCTGTAGAGTTGTTGGCTCAAGAGAGGAAGAGGATGAGGACGCATTTCGACGAGGGAGAACCAGTCGTGATGGATGATTCTCCAAGTCAAAATACTCGGAGTAGCAAATCTTCTTCAAAAACCAAAGAACGGCGGAAGAAATTGGGAAATACTGATTTCACAATTTCGATGGAGCAATCAAAATACAATGTGGTGGAAGACGTGGGTAAGCAACGAGCAAACATTACTGTGGGACAGTTGATTGCTCTGAATCCTTCGGTGAGGAAAGAACTTCGTAGCGGTCTAAGCTCCTGACGAGGTCGGAAGAAGAAGGTAAATCCTTCTACTGTCGGTGTGAGTGCTTTAGATGCTAGTGAAGGAGAGGTGTGCAACAAGGCATCAAAAGTAGAGGCTCGTATCAATGGGAGAGATGTCTCGGATGTTCTTGTCGATGGAGGATCGGCAGTAAATGCCATCTCAGAACGACTCATGAGGAAGTTGGATCTAGTACCAACTCGTCCTTCTAGTATCACGGTGGGCATGGCTAACAGACAGCGAGTTAGACCATTGGGAGTGCTGGAAAGAGTTTGTGTGTCAGTAATGGGAGTGCAAGTAAACATGACATTTCAAATCTTGAAAGAGTCAAGGTATGAAATGTTACTCGGAAGACCTTGGCTTCGAGTAGTACATGCAACGGATAACTGGCACAAAGGTTATTTACGCATCGGACCGAATCACCACCGAATCAAAGTTCCATTGCTCGGAGATCAAGTTGGGACGTCGGAATCGGATCGACCCACATCGGACTACTGGGAGTCAGAAGTTGTCGATACTACTTCTGATGTAGGTACCAATTCTTCAGATTCAGAATCTGAAAATACATCGTCAGAAGAGGAGAGAGAAGAACGAAATGTGGGTGTGAACGTAGTGGATCTTTTTCCTTCTCCGGAAGTGCAAAGAGATCGAGACAAAGAACCGTTGACTCCCGAGGAGGTGGAGAGAAGAATTGCCACCTTACGTTATGGATCGAAGGTTACTAAAGAGGAGAAGAGTTGTTTCGAAAAGATCTTTCGCAAATACATTCATGTATTTGCATTTAGTTACAAGGATCTGAGGGAGGTCACACTGGAGCAACATCGTATCGAGTTAGAGAAGGAAGTCAAACCGGTGCGACAGAAGCAACGAAGAGTGAGTCCTCCAATTGCGGATCTGGTGAAAGAAGAGATCGAGAAGCTGCACACTGCCGGGTTCATTTACGAGGTGGAGCATTCTGAATGAGTATCACCCATTGTGATCGTAAAGAAGAAAAATGGCAAATTGAGGGTGTGTGTTGATTACAAGAAGCTCAATGCGGTCACAAAGAAGGATTATTATCCTCTACCTTTCATTGACGAGATCTTGGAAGAAGTGGCGGGAAACGAATGGTACAGCTTTGGAGATGGTTATAGCGGATATAACCAGATCAAAATTGCACCAGAACATCAACACCTGACCACTTTCACTACTCCGTGGGGTACGTTTGCATTTCGAGTCATGCCATTTGGTCTGTGTAATGCTCCTGCGACGTTCCAAAGGTTTATGAACAAAGTGTTCGAACCTTTCTTAGGAAAGTTTGTGAGAGATTTTATAGATGACTTTTGTGTTTACGGGAGTAAGGAGAAGCATTTTGAGCACCTTGTGAAGGTCTTAGAATGTTTAGATGTAGCAAATGCATCTCTCAATCCGGAGAAATGTATTTTTGGGTGTGAGGAAGGGTTACTCTTGGGTCATATCATATCCAAGGACGGCATTGCCGTTGATCCAGAGAAGGTGCAGAAGATCTTAGAGCTCCCTTTTCCTAGTACTCTCACTAAGCTACGACAGTTTTTAGGTATGGTGGGGTATTAACGAAGGTTTATACTCTCGTTCTCACATAAAGCATATGCTTTGACAGCATATCTGAAGAAGGGAGTAGATTACGTGTTGATTTTAGGAGATGAAGAAGCTCTAGCCGCCTTTGAGGAACTGAAGAAAGCTCTTACTTCAGCTCCGATCTTGGTTAAGCCCGATTGGAATAAACAGTTTATTCTATATACGGATGCTTCAAATATAGCAGTAGGATGTACTTTAAGTCAGTATGATGTTGAAGGTAGAGATCATCCTATCGCATATGCTAGTCGGCAAATGGTCAAGGCAGAGAGAAATTATTTTGTGACAGAGAGAGAAGGATTAGCAGTGATCTATGCTTTGAGAAAATTTCGACATTATCTCATAGGAGGCAAGTTCACTATCGTTACAGATCATAAGGCATTGAAGTACATCTTCAATAAACCTATGGTCGAAGGACGATTAGCGAGGTGGAAGCTCTTATTGTCAGAGTACGACTATGAGATCTGCGATCGACCAGGGAAGAAACACGCGAATGCAGATTTGCTATCTAGAGCTTACGATGGCGATGGAGAGGAGCCGGTGGATGACACCTTTCCTGACGAAGATTTGATGGTCTTGAGCAACTCTATTATCCCAATAGAATATCAAGAAATTTGGGATTTTGTTACGGAAGGTGTCTATCCAGATGGGATGTGGACCAGAGAGAAGAAGGCATTGGTGAAACGAAGTCAACCTTACTCGGTGGTGGAAGGTGTGTTATTCCGTGAAGGAGTTGATGGGGTCCTGAGAAGAGCTGCGAGCAAGGAGGAGTCTCTACGACTCATGGAAGAATTCCATGACGGTCCAGTATGTGGAGGACATTTCGCAGGCAAGTTGACGGCTCATAAGATACTCGACGCGGGATATCACTGGAGGGGGATGTTTAGAGATTGCTTGACGTATTGTAAAACCTGTGATGTTTGTCAAGCTTTCGCTATCAAATCTAGTGTTTCCACTCCTCTTAGATCTATTCCGGTTCTTGGACCTTTCGAGAAATGGGGAATAGATTTTGTTGGGCCTTTGAATCGCACCCCTCGCAACAATAAGTATATTGTTGTAGCCACAGATTATCTTACGAAGTGGGTAGAAGCTAGACCTCTTGTAACTATTGGAGAAGTTGAGGTGGGTAGATTTCTGTACGAACGGATCATTACTAGGTTTGGATGTCCTCTAGAGTTAGTTTCTGATAGGGGTCGAGAATTTGTGAGTGGTATGACTACTGCTATGTGCACCCACTTCTCCATTTCTCAGAGGGTTACTACTTCATATAAACCTAGTTCAAACGGTTTGGTAGAGAGGATAAAACTTTACCTTGTGTCAAATGTTAGCAAAGGATGCTGACATGGAAGGGGCCAACCACAACTGGGACAAGCGTCTTCATGCGGTTCTATGGGAGTATCGTACAACAGTGAAGACGTCTACGGGATATTCACCTTTCAAGATGGTGTATGGGTTGGAATCAAGATTACCAATCCAGTTCGACCTAACCACCTTTCAGACCTTGCAAGCTGGACTGAAGAGAAAGGGTGGTCCAATAGCTGAGAAAGAGAGGGGAGAAACCTTGTTGGAGCTGGAGGAGAATAGAGACGACGCAGCTCAACGAATTGAGATGGCTCAGCTACAACAGAAGAAGAGCTATGACAAGCGCTTGGCGAAGAACAAAACGAAGTTACAGCCATTTCAAGAGGGTGAGTGGGTGATGTTATGGGATGCTATTAGGCACAAGCGAGTTCAAAAGAAATTCTTACGTCGATATTTTGGACCTTTCATCATCTCCAAAGTGTGGAGTAATGGCACCTACGATCTTCAAGAAAGGAGTGGTACATTCTTCGACCGAGTGAACCACGACAAGCTAAAGAAGTTCCATCAACGTGATACTTCACTCCGAGGACGGAGTGAAAATTAAGTCTGGGGGTAAATGTCACACCACAAGTATCTCATTATTTGTGTGTATGCTTATATACATTTCATTAGGTATGACTATCTTAAAGGTTACTCTAGTTTGAAGATCTAAATTTAGAGTGATCAAAAGTAGTCATAACTAGCTGAGATAGTTATAACTAAGTTGAGGAAACTATTAGAGGTTCCACTATGGCACTATATGACAAGTGCGGAGCTCTAAATATGCTTTCCAAAAGTATGTGACTTTGTTGACCATCGCTGATTGGATGCATGATGAAAAGTCATGCACAAAGATCTAAAGATGCTCCTCAAAAGACGTATTAGTGTGTTGTCGTCTTTCGACTGGATAGCGTGGAAAGTTAACACTTTACAAAAGCTAAAGTAGGAGAATCTCTTACTTTAGTAAAGTAGAACAAGTAATGTGTGTGCTATTCTTAAGTCTTAGTAGCCTTTAGAAGTTTTACTATTTTGGATTGCGCACTTACCATGAGGTAACGTAACTTAGTGAAAGTTACCACGGTAAGAAGTTGTAGAGTATATAAGGAGGAGTTGAGAAGGTGGAAGACACTCTCATTTTCCTGTCTATAAGTAAAGTGAGCATTGGAGATCTTGGGAGTCCTTGAATACTATGTGATGCAATGTGGAAGGCGGGGTTAGAACTTGTTTGTAGGAACGCTATTAGAGGGACCGATGTGACCATACGGGTCAGAGTGTTGAGTGAAGTGAGCATGGGTATGATAGAATCTTTGTAATTAAGGTGCACTAGTAATCCTAGTCATCTGAGGTACCCCTGGGTGAGAGACAGGCCGGCTTACAGATCCTTCCGATCGTAACATACGGAGAGACTTGAGATATGACGGTGTATATTTTGTTGTGAGGAACAATGGATCTCAACTATCCATCGAATGTTCCTTTCAACCTTTGGGTCGATGTTCGGTGTCATTGTAGACCGAAGATCAATCATGGGGCTTGGATCGTGAGAAACTTCGGGCAAGATCGAGTGATAGCTTCACCGTTTTCTTTTGTCGTACCTTTTATTGTAGAACGTTTTCAGGTTGTAATATTGACGTTGTATTAGTCTGCGACTCAATCGGTTTTATTCTGGTTGAGCGCTTCTGTGTAGTTACGCACCGCGAAGAATCCATCGACATATCTGAAGGATTTTCTGAGGTCTTAGAGTCTTGTTGATGTCTTGTGTCTCTTTGGAGAGTAAAAACTCGTTCTAGGGGAAAAAGTTGAGTGGAGAAAAGACAAAAGTAAAGATCTTTTTGCTCTTATTGGTCTACTTTTGGACCAACGGTGTTCTAGCTGATCCTCACGACGTTTCTGTGGTTTCTGGAAGCTTCAGAGGTCCATTCGCGAAACGAAGTGTATGGTTGGAGAGCTCTCGACCGGGGCTACAATCTGGGCTGACGAATCGATCGATTTGATGGAAGGACGAGCGTGTTATGATCGATTGAGTGGAGGGGGTGCAATTCGTACCTATCGCTACGTTTCTGGTTGTTTCGAGAGACTCGTGAGGAGTTTTGAGGAGCTGTCTGTTGGGTTGGAGAGCTGACGACGTGTTGGTCCGTTTGATATCAATTTCATCAGGTTCTTGATCGGTTTGGATTTTGAACCTACAGATTGAAGTTGAGAAGTGCAGACGTGATAAGGCGAGAACAGCGAACTGTGATAGTCATGGGTAGATTGCTATTGCTTAAGTTCTGAGTCGAATTTCTGAGTGAAACTTTCCAGGACTGAAACATGTCTTATCAGTAAGATACTTGGGAAGTTTCACCTCAAATGGTCGAGTAGTTTGTTCAGAATCTTGGATCAAATGTACCTGGGTCTGTAAAGCTCTGAAGTTAGCACAGATTACGATTTGATCCATATCTGAGAATTGGTTTGAGATTTCGATCTGAAAATTGTTCAGGGTAGGAGTGAAGGGTCCAATCAAGCTTCCTGTGAAGTTTGATCATCATTGGTCGACTGGTTTGGGAGGACTGAGGTCTCAAAGTTCTAAAATACTTCTGTTATTAGCAGTTTCGGGTTTTTTCGGTATCATCTATGATCATTTTGGTCATTTTCGAGCAATTTGGAGAGGAGTTTGTTGCTGAAACTGCCATGCCTGCATGCAACTCGACATTGGAGGGTGTGGGGCTGATTTTAGCTCTTGGTGATGAAGGAGAACAGAGTCGTCATGAATCTTAAGCCGCTGTTTGGATTCTCGGAGCTGCCAGGTATTATCGCCGTTGGTGCTATATTGAGATTTGAGTAGTGTTTTGGAGCATGCATGCTTTATCTTGCTGGGATGCTTGGTAGACCAGGGTGTACAGCAAGTTGTATCGATACTCTATCAAGTTGATTGAGTGATCTTATAGCATCTTCTGGTTGTACTATGGAGTTGTGATAGTTGGATTGATGGGCAGTTAGCGTCGCTGGGGAGCTATTCAGAAGTCATGCTTCCAGTGTTATAGAGGAATAACTTCAGTTAGATAGTACAAAGCTGAGTATTTCTAGTTAGAGTACAAAAGATCTGGTTGTAACACAAGTTTATGCAACCTATACGTAACCTTGGATCGTAGCAAGCTTCAAACTTGAGCCGAGCGGATACAAGGTCACTCGGGCTAGAAGAGTAGATAGTGAAACATTTGAGTGGAAACATCCAGATCTAGATCCAATCTTGTCAATCCACATACCTCTGCACAGCCATATACACAGTGTATTCCTAGACAGAAAAACACGTTATACGATAACGCTGCTCAGCCAATCCAAGGCTAACAATCCATGTCAAGCAATTCAAGTCCATTGCTTGACCCAATACTTGACAACGTGAAGCTTCTGACACCGAAGCTACTGCCGTCGTATCCGTAGCAAAACCCATCGCTCGCTCTTTCTCATCGGCATTGGGCTCCACCAACTGTCGTAATTGAGCATCCCACACAAGCCCAGGTCCTCCATCTCTGTAAGCATGTGACGCTGGAAAGCTTACCAAAGTGGGTAACGCTACCATGGGCCGTCCCACTAGGTTCACCACTGCCATGGGTGATCTATCGACGACTCTCACTACTTGAGATCGTCGTCCTGCATCCAAGATGCTATCAACCGTGAGATGCGCTGGTCGTCTCACTCCATCGTGTGCGCGCTTAAGCACCTCTCTCGATAACAAGTTCATCCACCACAACCGTGGACGATGTGCACGAGATCCTACTCTCGCTGCATCCAACAACACTGCTGGTCCAACCCAAGACCGCACTTGGTGCACACTCGCCATCATCTGTGTACGAGCATCATCCAACAAAGGAACGTTCTCCAAGATGTACGCTGGAGAATCCACCTGTTGCATATGGAGATGTCGTAAGATCCGTAACATCTCCCAGAACATCCTAGATCGTGGGTCATGTAAACCCTGACCTCTCCCAGCACGCGTGTGACCTTGACATGGCCATCCGGCTATCACCAAGTGAATGGTGCCCACAAACGTAAGATCCTGCGCCCCCAGCAGTGAAATATCTGACGGTAATGCTTGCTGGTATTCTCTAACAGCTGATATGGGTAACAACTCAAGATATCTCTGCACCAAACGTGCCACATGTCGCAATGAGATGCGTCTCGCAATCTCATCTCTCTCCACATACAAGTATCGCTGTACTTGTGTACCTGCTTGCAATACCGCAGCCAAACCTGTGCTGATCTCTCCAAACAGCTCCAGCACACATACACCCTCCTCTGGATACTGCCACACAATGAGAGTCGTATCCAACGGTGATAAGGTCACAGGGTCAGTAGCAGGAACAACCCTTTGTTCCTCTACTGGTGGTACAAAGGCTTCACTCCAAGCCTGCTGCACCAACTGATCAGCATACTGCTGCAACTCTCCACTCGAACTCCAGAGTGGAACATCCAAGGCAGATGGTACTAACGTAGACATGTTAGGCATGTCCTCCACCTCCTCAAAGACCAGAGTATCCTCTGCATGGGCATTGCCTTTCAACAACTCGCTCGGCCAAGTGATGACCGAACTGAACCTTGCAACGGATGCCATCGTCCTTGGTGTAGACTCCGTCGTCCCAACTCTAGCACTGAACCGCACTGGTAAGCGGCTCACTCGTCCCTCACCGGACTGCCAACCTGGTCTGTAAGATGCTGTCTCCGCCCAATAATCGATCACGAACCCCATAGGGTACAACACAACACCTCCAACCAATACATCATAAGACTCTGCAGCTGTAACGATGGCCTTGGCCCTCACCATAGAGCCATCCGTGGGATGATCTGGCCGAACTCTCACCGTCAACATCTCACGTGTCATGTGTAGAGCCGTACCTCCTGATCCCCCTAGAGATGTCTGCAGCTAGAATGGACATCTCTCCACCTCGGACCTCTTTAGACCCAAACCAATACACACCGCCTTTCCCAACATCAACGGTTGGGCTCCAGAGTCTAACAAGACCTTCTGGGGTCGATACACTTTCCCTGAAGGTGTCATCAAACAGAAGATATCACTTCTGTTGTCCAACAACACCACACCTAGTGCCAAACCAGCACGGTCAATCGCCGGCCTAGCTGGTAACTCATCTAACCTAGCAGTCGCCGCTTGCCAAGTACCACTGATAGCTGTCCTGATCTTCGACTCCATGGACACGTCTACCGCCTCTCGCTGAACTACTTCAGCACTAGAGGTAACTACATCCTCGCTCTCACTGAGCGTGGCCGCCAACTGGAACACTGGAGCCAAGTTGACTCCCAATGCCCTCATATCCGTGGCTGAGAATAGTGAGGCTCGCAAAATTGCTTTAGCCGCCCCCAACATCGAGTTCGACGTCGCATCCACAGACGTCGAAGGTGGACTCACATCACACCCACTCCTGGATGTCGATGCCTCCAACTCTACTGCATCATCGGTAGGCTGTTTAGGAACCATAGATGTGGTCCTCAACGCCTCTGATAACGTGAACGACTAGGGAAGTCTAGCCTGTCTACCAGCCTCCCCGCGTTGTGGATCCAACTCCACTGACGCACCTCGTGGCTCAGAGACACGTACTGCACCTCTAGTTACTGCCGCAGATGTCTCAATCTGCGCCACACCAGCCATGAAGTCGAAGTCACCTCCTTCTCCTCCATAAGACGTAGAAGTCTCTGTTCCACCTGATCTCCGCTGAGCCACAGCCATACTAGCTATCCTTTGCTCCAACTGCTCAATCCGAGCAGCCATACCTGCTTCTGATGTCGTAGCAGGCGGTGGACCGACCGGTCCTCTCCTAGGTGCTTGACCTCTACCTCCAGCTCGACCACCACGGCCTCCCTGAGCTCCTCCGCCTCGTCCACGATCAGCCTTCTCTTGCTGCAACTCGGGATGGAGATCAAAACAACGGTCACTACTGTGACCAGGTCGTCCGCAATGCTCACATTGCCTAGGTGCTGCTTGAGACGTTCCTGACGTCTCATAACCACCTCTCCTCTGTGGACAGTCTTTTTGCTGATGAGGACCATCACACGTCCAGCAAGGACCCGCTTGCTGCTGGCTAGAGAAGAACGGCATGGGTTACTGTCCACCAGATCCTCCAACACCTCTCTGAGATCGTGACTGCTCCGCACGATCCTTACCACCACCACCACCACCACGCTGTTGCATAGCCTGTGATCCTCAAGAAGAGGTGGTCGCTCCATGTGGTGTCTCCTTGCTGAACCCAGCAACCACCACCCTCTCCTCCATCATGTTGAGCTCAATCCGCTCAGCCAGACTAAAGACAACCGCCAACGTCGGAGCGGTATCTCTAAGAAGAGTAGCATCTCTAACTCTCTTACGCAGCTCCCGGTCTAGTATCCCATACCAGAACTGGACTGCCTGTGCTTCCGTCACCCCTTGGATAACGCTGATCAATCGTCTCATGCGAGTAAACGCCTCGCGTAGGCTCTCTCCAGTCTTCCGCTAGAACTCCTGCAGACTCCTCAACTTGTAGGTCCGCACACCCTGATAGTTCTTCCTCAAACATTGGAAGAACTGAACCACAGGGTTAAACCTTGGTGGTATCCCGCTCACACTACCACCTGCTCCACTACTTGTGGACGCACCGCTGGTAGTAGGTACTCCGTCACCTGTGGCTGTACCACTGTTACTGGCACCCGAACTCGCAGGTGCTACGTCTCTCGAAACTGCGCCAGTAGTGATAGAAACGTAGTTGGGAGACCTATGTTGTCTCCACAACTCGATCTCAACACTGTAATCTCGTCTGAACTCATGATAATTGTCCATCGGTGGTCCCTCCAAGTGCTGGAACAAACCTTTCCACGCCATGAAGGGTGTAAACAGCTGTGGGTTCCACATCTGCTGCAGATCGCACCAACTGTCGAACTCCTGGATGAAGTCATCCAGCTCAATGGTACCAACTGTACCCGAGTAACGTCGAGGCCCCTTCGTGGCCCCATAGATCTCGTCCATGTCCCACAACAACGGTGTGGCGACACTAGACTCACCAGCAGAAAACGCACTGTCTGCGTCTGGCTCGTCCTCTGGAACAACTGACAGAAATGGTGTAGGTAGTCGATACTTCACCCCACTCCGTGTATACCCACTGTCCGAGAAGTCCCCACCAGAACCTCCCGAGAACTCCGTGATGAGAGAATCCCGCTAACATACTCCCCAACTAGAATGTCGCAATCTCCGTCACCATCGTAACCACCACTTGCTTAACCCCGCTCCTACTGAGCTCACCTATCCCCTACTAGGACGATCAAGGTAAGGGCAACCTGTACCTGCCATCATCACAGGCAGCCTCTCACGGTCTGTTGGTCGTCACTCCAACCGCATCGTGAGAGAGACAAAGGTAGTCTGACTGGTCCGCAACTCCAGCCTCACTACCGACAGTACACTGTAGTGAACTCACTTCGGAAATCAAACGCCAACACAAGCAAACGCGGCGCACAAACAAGAAGTAGAATATGGAGGGGTTCCAACGACAAGAAGTCCAAACGATAATCCTCCACACTCAAACATTCACATAAAGAGAAACCTAGCCCCACCCGGACTGACGTCTCTTCGTCGGTGACCACATGCACAATATATGATCACCAACTGTGGTAACTGACACTGGAGGTCACTAACTAGATGTCCACACCTCTAGTAGCTCCAAAAACATCCACGTGGTAGCTCTACTGGCTCACCCAAGACAACTGCCACCAATTGCTTGCTTCTATACACGTCTCTACGGTATAGGCAAGCACTACCACAACTATAGCTTACCCCTAATACTATGGGGTCGTCCTACCACTCCTCTAGGGACGTGCGAGAAGGTCTCCTACTACCTTATGCAAGTCCATAAGTACTTGCACGCATCCCTGTAGGACACCAAGAGCTATTGGTCTAGTGATAAAGCCAAAGCTAAGACTACAGAGTTAGGAGTCCAAGTCTAGGAATAGTGTTGGGATGGGTGACCAGCTGGTTTTACCCTTCCCACACAACTGAAGCTTGGATACCTCTCTCACGCACGCCAGCTCGGGCTCGGGCTCAGGCTCAGACTCAGCTCCGCTCCGCCTCCGCACTCTCGCACTCCGCTCTCACGCCTCCGCACTCACGCACCTCTGCTCCTCGAAGCCTCCGCTCCGCTCTGCTTGAAGTAGAGTAGAACATATACAACACTCCAGAAGAGTCTCAGCTCCACCTCGAATTGCAGAAGATTGCACCAAAAGAGGCTCCAAAACAGCAAAAACAACTTGCGGGTGCACACGGGTGACCAAAATCTGACATAAAATAGCAAGAACACCCAAATCGAACTCGAACACCACCACAACAGATTCGCGAATGCACAAGACACACTTCGTGAATGCACACACACACAACAAAACTCCTAAACTCGAGTTTCCTGTGAAGCCTTGGTTTTTCGTTTTTGTTAATTAATTGATTAGTTGTAAAGTAAATAAGAAGAATAGATGATAGAAGATAACCGATATGAGTAGAATAGTGTTAATTAGAAGTTTAGAGAAGAATCTCAGTTCTGGAGGAATTTATCGAATCTATGGAGACACTGAAAGATGATTTTCTCATAGATGAATTCCTCGGGCGAAGACCTTTCTAACGGTATGTTGTGCGAGGCAATCGGAGACCGAACGACGAAGTTACAGTCGACGGAAGAATGTCAGTCGTCAAGAGGAAAACCCTAACTTCGGCTCGTGCAGGAAAGCCTATCGCGGGATATAAGCAAGGTAACAAGTTGTTTACTTTACTCTTTTACTATTCCCAGAGCGAGCGATAGCAGGGCGCAGAGAGCCGCATTTACCGAACGCCGAAGTACGTCAGTTACGGGCGAGGAAGCCAATTCGTGAGTGAACGGCGAGGAAGCCAATTTGCGAGGAAGTACGTCAGTTACGGGCGAGGAAGAGATTGCAGCGAAGAATCCGTTTGTAGCGAAGATCGTTGCAGTGATCCTAGGGATGCGCGGGATGCAGACGACTAAGGCGCCGAGGCTCCGAGCCTTTGAAGTTAATCGACTAGCTCTTCGCCGCTATGACAAGGAGCTCGAGGAGATGGGGTTGGCATTCCTCTTACTTCCTTGGTGGGGAATGGTCTCTTCCAAATTGGTACATGAGTTGAAGGTTTGCAAGCAGCATCCGGCCGATGACAACTATAGGCGACCGTGTAACTGGACCGAAGATCACTGGTCCGGCGTCTTGGGGACTGACGATGCAGGCAGAGAAGGCGATCTTCTCTTCGATAGTGTGTCCGCCGCTGCTTCACCCGAAGCAGTGAAGAACTTCCCGAATCTCTTCAGGGAATTGCCTCAAGGGAGGAATGGTTACAGAACGGGCGATTACTGCGAGCCGAAGAAGAGAGAAGTAGCAGATGCAATTATGGCGATCTTCAGGCCAAGAAGAACAACGTACATGTCGAATTGGCAGATCAACTTCATTGAGCAGCTCTTCGCCGGAAGAAGAGCACATTGGGCGAGGATCATCCACCGACATGTGCTGAAGCTTTGGAACGCGAATGACTTGGCGTACATAGGACCCTTTGTATCGGTGTTCTATATGGGGATGGGGTTGCTATCTGAGGCACAACAGACGAAGTTAGGCTTTACCGCAATTGCCGAGGAAGATGAATTCCAAGTGATACAGACTCCAGCCCGAGATGTAAATCTTGAGAAGTTCTTCGATGAAGTCATCGCCGAAGAGCCGAGGACCGAAGTAGCAATGGAAACAACGCCGAGGCAGGAGGCATCGACTTCAACACCAGCTGCAGAGAAGACGCCCGAAGCAGTTACTCCGGCCGAAGATGATGATGTAGTAGAGGTATCTCCTCCAGTGCGCAGAAGTGGGAGGAAGAAACCTCTGGAAGAGACACCGAGGTCGACACAGAAGTCGCGGAAGAAGATGAAGATGACAAGGACCGTTCGCGCCGATGACGAGCCAGTAGAAGAAGAAGCGACTGAGGAAGCTGACGAAGTTGACACTCCTCGAGCGGAGAAGAGCGTGGATACTTCACCAAAGACTAATTTTGCTCTATCGGCAATGAGGGAGGTAGACCAGCTTGTCTCTTCGGCGAAGTATGTGCAGGAGGTGGTCGCACCCCTGTTGTACAGCTTAGAGGGAAACCGCGGGACATACGAAGAAGTGGTCGGCCGGAAGCTGAACCTAGCAGAGTTGGTACAGACGATGCACTTCGGCCGAGGGAACTGGAAGGAGGAGAAGGACAACTTACGAGCAGCTCTCCTCATGGCGCAGAAGGAGACCCAGGCGAAGATGGAGGAGTTGAAGAACGAGAAAGCGGAGAAAGAGGTTCTTCTTCGGCAGAAGTTGGATAGAGAGAAGGAACATGAGAAGGTTCTTTCTTTGACGAAGAAGGAGTTGGACGAGGTACGACTTCAACGGGACAGGAACCTGGATGTCGTCGCACAGATGACAAAGGAAAACGAGGATCTAAAGCAGCGAGTCATCAAGGCCGAGGAGCTGAGTGCTCAACTTCGGAGTAGGGTCGAGCCGGTGTTGAAGAACTACTTCGCCGTTGAGCTAGACACCGAAGAGCTGAGTTTTCTTCGTCAGGTTAGAGAGGAGTTCTTAGCTGCAGATGCGGAGGGTACTTCAGCTAGGAACCGGGTAGCTAGGTTAGGACAGCGAGTAGTTAGGGAGCTTAGGGAGGTTAGAGCAACCGTAGAGTTCTCAGTTTGTGAGATAGGTAGAGAGCTAGCGGTAGAAAGCGGTGTCGTTTCTGGTGTCGTTTCGGACACAGGACCTTCATCCGGCGGACCAGAAGTAGTCCCGACTTCTTAGGAAGAAGATCCGTCATCTTCGGGAAAATCTGTATATAAGCATTGTGTTGTTCGTATTCAGGACCTCTATGTGTTTTATCATTTTTGAGTTTTCTATTTCCTGAGTTTACGGAGCCATTGAGTGTTTTATCTTCTGCGAAAGATTTACCTACGAAGTATCGTAGTTTGCTGTGGTAGGAATTAGTCTGGGTGCCGAAGAATTTGCTGTTGACATTTGAAATCAGAGTAGAACGTTTACGGCGAGGACTGAGAATAGACCAGCATCTGCGGAGTTAGTTTACTACGAAGACAGTTTTGGGCGAAGTTGACTTTGGAAGAAGTTGTTCTTTGGTAGAACACTTAGGAAGAAGTTCAATCTGGTTCTTCGGCGGAAGAAGAGTCTTCTTCGCCAGAGATTTCCGAGAGCAGTAGTAGTGAAAGTAACTCAGTGTGAAGATATTTAGCATTTATGTTGTTAGAGGCTACTTAGTAGCACTTCAGCAGTACTTCCTCGTGTGACATTTCCGTCCGTGGCTCTGTTTCTCTGTTGTTTATCTGTTTCTTGAGGTCCCTGACCTGTTCAGTACCTGTTATGTTTGTTTGTCAGGATTATCAACTCTGTCTTGTTGGATAGATCTGAGTTTGATCTCTACCGGGACTGATTTCTGCCCGTGAGAATAAAAGACAACTATAAAGAATCACCTTTGTCACGTGTTTACTACTTTTGGATGATCTTTACTTGCATCTCTGTGGGTTCGATCCTTAAATTACTACTTTCGAGCATCTTTTGGTTTTCTTGTGTGTTACATATAGAAGACTGAATAAATTTTGGCGCCGCTGCCGGGGATGCGAATGCTGAAATTATCCAAGATCAGTGAACAGAAGTCCAGAGACATGTATGTCGACGGGCAAGCCTGATCCTCCTGGAAACGTGCAATCTGAGAGAGACAGGAGGCGAGAAAGACGAGCAGAATATCGAGAACAAATTCTGGAAGAAGCTCGTCGGTTGAAAGAAGAGCATAAGAAGAGAGAACGAGGTTGGAGAACACCTAACTCAAAAGAATGGAAGAGGAAGGAACCAAGCCTTGGTGAATCAAGTTCACCCCGGACACCAAAGTCATTACCTCCAACCCCTTTCGAGTCTGCTCAAAGAGAACTTGACTTCGAAGAAGTTACCACTCGGCTAAGTGCTGAGAACGAACATCCAGAAAGTGAAGTAGGGTGGAAACCTTTCCCCGAAGTCAATACTGTTTTATATCCGCAGTTGTTTACTCCTGACCCAGAGGTAGGAAGTGCTTCTGCAGATCAAGATCAGTTTACTTCTTCGAATGAAGAAGCTGCAACTAAGGCAGTAGAAGCTGTTACTACCTTAGTGGAACTTTTACAGGCGCAGGAACTTATCCCTCAAGCACTGGTGCGGGAAATCCTTCCGTTAACTCCAGTGACTCAGAAGGACAGCGCTGCTCCTTACTTACAGCCAACCACAGGACCGTCCATATTCAAGAAGAGACAAGCCCAAGCAGCTGCTGCTGCGGGTATTGCCCCTGCTGTCCTCGTTCAAGCTGCAGTACCAGCGCCGATTCCAGCTCCTGCCAAGATAGCAACTCAAGTTCCAAGGGCTCCTTTTGTTCGAAGTATGGCAGGCCAACCCATCACGAAACATGGTTACCCAAAGTTCAGAGGAGGATCTTCAGATGACGATGAGGATGCAGATGCTTACATTAAACTGTTTGAATCTGTATCTGTCACTAATAAGGAAGATGCTGAACCAGATCGGCTGCGAATCTTTCCGAGTCTTCTCAGGAAGAGAGCACGCAGCTGGTACAATCATGCAAATAGAGTACCAGGAGACATCGATACTTGGGACAAGCTGAGGACAAAGTTCTTAGAGCGATTCCGGGAAATTGGGTACAATCGTCAAGTTCTGGGAAAGCTGACCAGACTGATCAGAGGAAAGAAAGAGAGCTTAAAAGATTATGTTCAAAGATTCTACAATCTACTGGACAGAATACCGAGGATGGGTACAGCCAACCCATACTCTATGGATCAAGCCACAGAATGGCTAGTTACAGGCTTACCGATTGAGATGGAGATCTGGTGTCGCAGAGGAAAGATGGACGCCATCGAAGAGGTTGTTGCCTCAGCAGAAGCATTTGAAGCGTCCACCCTCGGAAGTAAAGGAGGATGGATAAAAGGGAAGAAGAAAGGGAAGAGAGAAAGGAAGGAAGGTAAAACGACTCGGAGGAAGAAGCAGAAGAAGGGTCGCAGGGAACCTTCTTCCTCCGAGGAATCTTCTGACGATGAGTCTTCTTCTGCCGAAGCCGAAGAGTCTTCATCGGCGAGTTCATCTTCTTCGAGCGAAGAAGAACGAAGAATGAAACGTAGTTCTTCGTCCAAGGAAAAGAAAAGCTCGAAGGAAAAGAAGGGGAAGAAAAAGGGAGATAGTAATCAACTCATGGAGGAGATGATAAAAGGGTTTGCGGATTTGAAAGTGCAGATGATAGGGACTCCTGACAGGAGGAAGTCACCTTCGGCATCACGACCGAGCTTATGGTGTACGACCTGTGGGAAACAAGGGCATGCCAATACAGAGTGTACGAACGCCAGGTCATTTCAGGCGTCACATGTAGAATGGGCACCCGCATTCGAGTCGTATTACAGCTCATTTTTTATAGAGACTCCAGATGATGTGTATGGAGTACAGTCCATACCACAAGCAACACCACCCCAATCTCCCAGACCTCCTCAACCTTCTCCGATTACCCCGATCCAACCCATATCCATCTCTAGATTTGTACCAAGAGAGAGAGCACAAAATGTGTCTCAGAAACACTTAATGACTCCAGCAGGAGCCAATAAACCACCACCCCATGGGTCTTGTTTCAATTGTGGTAGTACAGAACATTGGTCACCCAATTGTCCACATCCGAAGAAGCACCTAGGCTATGTAGCACTGTGTGCAAAATGTCATCAACCAGGGCACGCCACGGCAGACTGTACCAATCCACCAGTGGAGAAGAGAGGGGTTCGCTTTGATCCCAAAACAGAACGTCCTGGAGAAGCTCAACTGCACAAGGTAGACTTGGAAGAATGGAAAGCCGCTGGAGATGAAGGATGGCCACCAGAAGAAACTTGGGTTTGTAAAGTGGACACCAGAAGCTCTTTCAAGACCAAGCGAAAGGCAGAAGAAGCGCCCATAAAGACTCAATCGAAGAAAGAGCTGAAGAAGCAGAAGAAGGCTGCGGAGAAAGCCAAGAAGAAGATTGTTGAGGAGGAAACTGAAGAAGAGGAAGAAGAATTACTGAAGAGCGTAAATCCTCCGAGACTACCAGTTGACATTACGGACGAAGTCCGCGAACTCCTGAAGAAGGAGTTACTACGAGCAGGAACTTCGGCAAGAGAAGCTGATACAACTTCGGCCGAAGTACCAGAACAATCAACTTCGTCCGTACCCAAGATTTTCCGTTCTTCGGCCACTGAAGACAAGACTGCAGCCAAGAACGAGAAGGTTCCGAAGAAGCACAGTCGACCGGAACCTATGAAGAAAGAACCTGTGGCAGTACCACACTATGATGTGGTAGCTGATCTAGAAACACAGAAGGCTAACATAAGTTTCAAACAGCTGATTGAAGATAACAAAATTTACAGAAAATTGTTACTTCAAGCACTGAAGAAACCCACTAAAGCAAGAAGATCAAAGTTGCCTTCTCTGTTTCACATCGAGGCAGAAGACCTGGGATCTCCAGAAGTGGAAGTGGAGGTTGCAGGCTGTGTAATTAGGAAAGTGCCAATTGACTCGGGGTCAGGAGTCAACATAATGACGGAAGACACGGCACACGCGTTGGGTTTCAGCAAGTTTGAAGAAACTCAGCGGGTGTTACGACTGGCAGATCAAACGAGAAGACGACCACTTGGGTTACTGCGCAACATCCCCACCTTAATAGGCGGAATTTCTTTTAAACTTACTTATGTTGTGTTGCGCCCTTTGGTTAAATCTGGTTATCAAATTTTGATTGGGAGGCCATGGTTGTATGGTGCCAAGGTACTAACAGATTGGTACCGGCACCGTTTACAGTTCAAAGATCCACAGAAACCAACTGATAAGGCTGTGATGGTTTCTTGGAAGAAGATAACACATCAGGGCGAAACAGAGTCGACTGATGAAGGTTACACTTCAGGATCTGATTCATCAACAAGTAGCGCAGGAGAAAGGAAAGGAGACCCTTATTCGATGGTCAACTATCTACAGTGCTATGAAATTGATGAAGAAGAAGATATGAACGAGGCCGAATAGCAATCACAGCTAGGTCACGGGAGTGCAGAGACCAGTCATACAGATGGTATAGTCCTTCCAGGAGCATCCCAAGACCTACTAATAAGCGAAGGTAAGAGCCTCAAGATTTCTGTTGTGGTACAAGGAGAAGAGTTGGAAGTGTATCGTCAGATGCTGATCCATTACCAAGATGTCTTCGCCTGGACTGTGGAGGACATGAAGGGGATACCTGCACAGTGGGGAGAACATCGTATCGACCTCATTGAAGGATCAGTACCTGTACGACAAAGGCAGTACCGACTCAACCCAAAATACTCTTTGATGGTTAAAGACGAGATAGATAAGTACCTAAAGGCAGGTATTATTTTTCCTGTGTTAAGCAGCGAATGGGTAGCACCCATAGTAGTGGTACCCAAGAAGCAAACAGGAAAGATAAGAGTCTGTCAAGATTTTAGAAAGCTGAATGCAGCAACCAAGAAGGATCATCACCCTTTACCTTTTACTGATACCATTTTGGATCATGTATCTGGAAAGGAATGTTACAGCTTTTTGGATGGGTTTTCAGGGTACAATCAAGTGTCCATAAGAGAGCAAGATAAGGACAAGACTACCTTTACTACGGATTGGGGCACTTATGCTTATCACAAGATGCCTTTTGGACTATGCAATGCACCAGCTACTTTTCAGAGGATGATGACCTCAATTTTCCAAGATTATTTGCGAAAATTTTTAGAGATCTTTATAGATGATTTTTGTGTTTTTGGCACACGTGAAGAACATGCAGCGTGTTTAGCCAAAACCTTTCAGAAGTGTAGGGAAGCCAGGCTTGCATTACATCCTGAGAAGTGTTTCTTCGTGATGACTGAAGGAATACTTCTTGGACATAGAGTATCAGGTCGAGGCATAGAAGTAGATGTAGAGAAAGTTAGAGTGATACTCTCCTTACAGCCCCCTACTGACATCAGCGAGTTGAGAGCCTTCCTAGGACATGTTGGATATTACAGAAGGTTCATCAAAGATTACGCCATACTTGCTGCGCCACTGACAGAATTGCTGAAGAAGACGACAGAGTACCATTGGCACGAGAAACAGCATGAGGCGTTTGAAACGCTGAAGAAGAAGTTGGCAGAAGCACCTGTCATGCGACCCCCAGACTGGGAGAGACCTTTTCAAGTGTATGTAGATACTTCTGCGTTTGCTATAGGAGTGGTTCTCAGTCAGAAAGATGATGAGAAGAGAGACCACCCAATCTACTATGCGAGTAGACAACTTTCAGCAGCAGAAAAGAACTACACCACTACTGAACGTGAAGCGCTGGGAATGGTGTACTCAGTAAAGAAGTTTAGACATTATCTTCTTGGCTATGAGTTTGTTTTTCATGTGGATCATTATGCATTGAAGCATCTAGTACAGAAGTCAGACTTGTCAGGAAGGATAGCAAGATGGATGTTGTTACTTCAAGAATTCACTTTCACAGTTCAGACCAGACAAGGGATTCATCATGAGAATGCTGATTACTTGTCTCGACTGAGAACGGGAGAACGAGTGGATACAGTGGCAGATGACTTTCCAGATGAGGAATTGTTTCAGCTGACCGTAGCACCTGCTACGAAGTACTATGATCTGTACAGATATTTACAGACTTTGCAGTGCCCAGAAGAAATGGACGCTGAACAGCGAACAGTCTTCATACATCAGGCGGGACCCTACGAGATGAAGAACGGGATATTGTTCAAAAGAGGGCCTGATGAAGAACTTCGAAGATGTCTGGAAGTGCATGAGATACCACAAGTGGTAGGAGCACTACACTCGGAACCTGAAGGTGGACACTATGCGCTGAGAAACACTGTGAAGAAGATCCTCTCAGCTGGATACTGGTGGCCAACGATGTACAAAGATGTTCAGGAGATCATCAAGAAGTGTGATAACTGTCAACGAGTGGGTAAGCCTACGCCAACCACTCAATGGCCGTTACATCCGATACTTCCATTAGCACCATTCGAGAAGTGGGGGATTGATTTTGTAGGACCTATACAACCTGCAACACGCCGCACAAGAAGAAGGTACATACTGATAGCTACTGATTATGCAACGAAGATGGTTGAAGCAGCAGCTACCAAGAAAGACGATGCAGCCACTGTGGCTGAGTTTCTGTACACACAGATCATTACTCGATATGGATGCCCACTGGAGTTGGTGAGTGACCGAGGTACACATTTTTTAAACAAGATGATAGAAGAACTGACAGAGTACTTTGGTATAAAACACCGGAAGACAACACCGTACAATCCAAAAGCTAACGGATTGACAGAGAAGTCTAATGGAGTGTTGTGCAAGATTCTGAACAAGGTGACAGTGAATCATGCATATGATTGGGATACAAAGTTACCGGCTGTCTTATGGGCATTTCGGAATGCAGAGAAGATTACAACTCGACAAACACCCTTTTTCCTAACATATGGCATGACACCGATTATGCGAGTTGAATTTGATGTGCCTACTTACAGAATCCTGTCTGAAGATAGACTGTCAGTGGAGGAGAGTCAACTGTTACGACTTAAGAGTCTGATGACACTTGAGGAAGACCGTGAAGAGTCTAAACGACTAACGGAGATCATTCAAATGAAGCGGAAAGAGAAGCACGATAAGAAGATCCGCAAAGTGGACATCAAGGATGGAGATTTAGTACTACTGTATGACAGTAGGTACACTAAATTTCCAGGGAAGTTACACTTACGTTGGATGGGTCCTTACAAAGTAACGCGTCGTTATAGTAATGGTTCGGTTCAGTTGGAAGAACTCGATGGAACATTGTTAGCTACTCGAGTCAATGGGTGGAGGATCAAGAGATACTACTCTTAAGTGTTCGCGGGGTCGCTTCACAATTGAGAGGGGGAGTATGTGAAGCCTTGGTTTTTCGTTTTTGTTAATTAATTGATTAGTTGTAAAGTAAATAAGAAGAATAGATGATAGAAGATAACCGATATGAGTAGAATAGTGTTAATTAGAAGTTTAGAGAAGAATCTCAGTTCTGGAGGAATTTATCGAATCTATGGAGACACTGAAAGATGATTTTCTCATAGATGAATTCCTCGGGCGAAGACCTTTCTAACGGTATGTTGTGCGAGGCAATCGGAGACCGAACGACGAAGTTACAGTCGACGGAAGAATGTCAGTCGTCAAGAGGAAAACCCTAACTTCGGCTCGTGCAGGAAAGCCTATCGCGGGATATAAGCAAGGTAACAAGTTGTTTACTTTACTCTTTTACTATTCCCAGAGCGAGCGATAGCAGGGCGCAGAGAGCCGCATTTACCGAACGCCGAAGTACGTCAGTTACGGGCGAGGAAGCCAATTCGTGAGTGAACGGCGAGGAAGCCAATTTGCGAGGAAGTACGTCAGTTACGGGCGAGGAAGAGATTGCAGCGAAGAATCCGTTTGTAGCGAAGATCGTTGCAGTGATCCTAGGGATGCGCGGGATGCAGACGACTAAGGCGCCGAGGCTCCGAGCCTTTGAAGTTAATCGACTAGCTCTTCGCCGCTATGACAAGGAGCTCGAGGAGATGGGGTTGGCATTCCTCTTACTTCCTTGGTGGGGAATGGTCTCTTCCAAATTGGTACATGAGTTGAAGGTTTGCAAGCAGCATCCGGCCGATGACAACTATGGGCGACCGTGTAACTGGACCGAAGATCACTGGTCCGGCGTCTTGGGGACTGACGATGCAGGCAGAGAAGGCGATCTTCTCTTCGATAGTGTGTCCGCCGCTGCTTCACCCGAAGCAGTGAAGAACTTCCCGAATCTCTTCAGGGAATTGCCTCAAGGGAGGAATGGTTACAGAACGGGCGATTACTGCGAGCCGAAGAAGAGAGAAGTAGCAGATGCAATTATGGCGATCTTCAGGCCAAGAAGAACAACGTACATGTCGAATTGGCAGATCAACTTCATTGAGCAGCTCTTCGCCGGAAGAAGAGCACATTGGGCGAGGATCATCCACCGACATGTGCTGAAGCTTTGGAACGCGAATGACTTGGCGTACATAGGACCCTTTGTATCGGTGTTCTATATGGGGATGGGGTTGCTATCTGAGGCACAACAGACGAAGTTAGGCTTTACCGCAATTGCCGAGGAAGATGAATTCCAAGTGATACAGACTCCAGCCCGAGATGTAAATCTTGAGAAGTTCTTCGATGAAGTCATCGCCGAAGAGCCGAGGACCGAAGTAGCAATGGAAACAACGCCGAGGCAGGAGGCATCGACTTCAACACCAGCTGCAGAGAAGACGCCCGAAGCAGTTACTCCGGCCGAAGATGATGATGTAGTAGAGGTATCTCCTCCAGTGCGCAGAAGTGGGAGGAAGAAACCTCTGGAAGAGACACCGAGGTCGACACAGAAGTCGCGGAAGAAGATGAAGATGACAAGGACCGTTCGCGCCGATGACGAGCCAGTAGAAGAAGAAGCGACTGAGGAAGCTGACGAAGTTGACACTCCTCGAGCGGAGAAGAGCGTGGATACTTCACCAAAGACTAATTTTGCTCTATCGGCAATGAGGGAGGTAGACCAGCTTGTCTCTTCGGCGAAGTATGTGCAGGAGGTGGTCGCACCCCTGTTGTACAGCTTAGAGGGAAACCGCGGGACATACGAAGAAGTGGTCGGCCGGAAGCTGAACCTAGCAGAGTTGGTACAGACGATGCACTTCGGCCGAGGGAACTGGAAGGAGGAGAAGGACAACTTACGAGCAGCTCTCCTCATGGCGCAGAAGGAGACCCAGGCGAAGATGGAGGAGTTGAAGAACGAGAAAGCGGAGAAAGAGGTTCTTCTTCGGCAGAAGTTGGATAGAGAGAAGGAACATGAGAAGGTTCTTTCTTTGACGAAGAAGGAGTTGGACGAGGTACGACTTCAACGGGACAGGAACCTGGATGTCGTCGCACAGATGACAAAGGAAAACGAGGATCTAAAGCAGCGAGTCATCAAGGCCGAGGAGCTGAGTGCTCAACTTCGGAGTAGGGTCGAGCCGGTGTTGAAGAACTACTTCGCCGTTGAGCTAGACACCGAAGAGCTGAGTTTTCTTCGTCAGGTTAGAGAGGAGTTCTTAGCTGCAGATGCGGAGGGTACTTCAGCTAGGAACCGGGTAGCTAGGTTAGGACAGCGAGTAGTTAGGGAGCTTAGGGAGGTTAGAGCAACCGTAGAGTTCTCAGTTTGTGAGATAGGTAGAGAGCTAGCGGTAGAAAGCGGTGTCGTTTCTGGTGTCGTTTCGGACACAGGACCTTCATCCGGCGGACCAGAAGTAGTCCCGACTTCTTAGGAAGAAGATCCGTCATCTTCGGGAAAATCTGTATATAAGCATTGTGTTGTTCGTATTCAGGACCTCTATGTGTTTTATCATTTTTGAGTTTTCTATTTCCTGAGTTTACGGAGCCATTGAGTGTTTTATCTTCTGCGAAAGATTTACCTACGAAGTATCGTAGTTTGCTGTGGTAGGAATTAGTCTGGGTGCCGAAGAATTTGCTGTTGACATTTGAAATCAGAGTAGAACGTTTACGGCGAGGACTGAGAATAGACCAGCATCTGCGGAGTTAGTTTACTACGAAGACAGTTTTGGGCGAAGTTGACTTTGGAAGAAGTTGTTCTTTGGTAGAACACTTAGGAAGAAGTTCAATCTGGTTCTTCGGCGGAAGAAGAGTCTTCTTCGCCAGAGATTTCCGAGAGCAGTAGTAGTGAAAGTAACTCAGTGTGAAGATATTTAGCATTTATGTTGTTAGAGGCTACTTAGTAGCACTTCAGCAGTACTTCCTCGTGTGACATTTCCGTCCGTGGCTCTGTTTCTCTGTTGTTTATCTGTTTCTTGAGGTCCCTGACCTGTTCAGTACCTGTTATGTTTGTTTGTCAGGATTATCAACTCTGTCTTGTTGGATAGATCTGAGTTTGATCTCTACCGGGACTGATTTCTGCCCGTGAGAATAAAAGACAACTATAAAGAATCACCTTTGTCACGTGTTTACTACTTTTGGATGATCTTTACTTGCATCTCTGTGGGTTCGATCCTTAAATTACTACTTTCGAGCATCTTTTGGTTTTCTTGTGTGTTACATTTCCACACGAAATTGCATCAAAATCTGACGTAACTAGCCTTTTTGCACTTGCGGGTGTCACGGCAGCGAACTTCGACATGTCATAACTTCTTCAATCCTTGGCCAAACTCCAAGAAACTTAGTGCACTAGAATCGTCTCTCCAATGCGCTTCCAAAGAGCCCACTCCGGCCCAACGTTGATAAGTATTTCAGCTGCCACGCCCAAATGCGCAATCCAGCTCCAACAAAACACTTCAAGAACATTCCGCAAAATTTCTGCAGCGCTTCCGCATGACAGAAATCTCCACTCGATTCCAACAACAGCAATCGATCTGCGACCAGCAATGTAGCATGTGCCCACACACCTCGATCACAGCTCCAAACAATCAACCACGAACGACAACGCCCGAAGATACCAGCGGACGATTTCAGATTTCAGATCAGCGAGCTCTTACTGAACTCCGCCCCGACCTGCACTCAGTTCTTCGAGTAATCTGCATTGAGAAATTACCATCTCCAACACTACAACAAAGATTACTCACAAACGATCAAGCCAAACCCACTCTAAACACGAAGAGAATCCGGGTTACACTCAACTAGACTATCCACCATAGCCTGGAGCTTGAAGGCTCAACTCGAAGAACTAAGGCCTCCAAGCCCTACTTGCAAAGTATACCCCTAGTGGGCTCTCCCACCAACTCGCCCTAACAGCACTAACGGCCTTACCGGGATGCGCCACTTCGCACTCGGTCAACCTAGCCGAGGTACCAAACTGACATGACAACTTTGCAAACCCAAGTTTCTTCTGATGGTCATCCTTCATCTCCAGCGGCTTTCAATTCTTCCAAGTCCACCTTGTGCAGTTGTGCTTCCGCAAGACGTTCTGTTTTGGGATCAAAGCGAACCCCTCGTTTCTCTACGGGTGGGTTAGTACAGTCTGCTGTGGCATGTCCTGGTTGATGACACTTTCCACAAAGTGCTACATATCCTCATGATTTCTTTGGGTGAAGGCAATTGGGTGACCAATGATCCAAACTGCCGCAATTAAAACAAGATCCATGAGGTGGTGGTTTATTTGCTCCTGGTGGACTCATCAAACGTTTCTGAGATAATTTAGGGCCCTCTCTCTTGGTGCAAACCTTTGAATTGGTATGGTTGAATTGGGATAATTGCTGACTGTTGTGAGGGTGTATTCATTTGTACTCCATATACTTCGTCCGGAGTTTCCACCAAGAATGAGCTATAATATGATTCGAAAGCAGACGCCCATTCGAGTGACTGTGCCTGAAATGTTCTGTTATTATTACATTCCATATTAGCATGTCCTGGTTTACCACACGTCATACACCATAAGCTTGGACGGGATGTAGCAGGTGATTTTCTCCTTTCAGGAGATCGTACCATTTGCACTTTCAGATCTGAAACCCTTTAATCATCTCCTCCATAAGTTGATTACTATCTCCTTTTGCTTTGCCTTTCCTCTCTTTCGAACTTTTCTTTTGAAGACGAAGAACTTCGTTTCATTCTTCGTTCTTCTTTGCTCGAAGAAGATGAGCTCGCTGACGACGATTCTTCGGCTTCGGCCGAAGACGACTCATCATCAGAAGATTCTTCGGAAGAAGAGGGCTCTCTTCGACTCTTCTTGTGCTTCTTCCATTGAGTCGACTTCTCTTCTTTCTTCTCTTTCTTTTCTTTCTTCTCTTTCTTCTTTCCTTTTATCCATCCTCCTTTACTTCCGAGGGTAGATGCCTCAAATGCTTCTGCTGAAACAACAACCTCTTCGATGGCGTCAATCTTTCCTCGACGACACCATATCTCCATTTCAATAGGTAAGCTTGTAACTAGCCATTCCGTAGCTTGATCCATAGAGTATGGGTTGGCTATATCCATCCTTGGAATTCTATCTAGTAGATTGTAAAATCTTTGGACATAATCTTTTAAGCTCTCTTTCTTCCTCTGACTAGTCTGGTCACCTGTCGCGCCCCTCATTCTCAAGATCGGACGCAGACGCGAACAACAGAACCCTAGCGGACTTGCGTTAGGTTGTGAACGCTGCGAGTAGGACTTAACGGCTTGGCCGGGAAGTCGGGATCAGATGAACCCTAAGTGGTTCTCTGAACCAAGGTTGGAACCTTGGGTTAGGACATAAGGGCCTACCCCAAGAGGGCTCCAGACGAACGCTGACCTAAGGGAGCGAGTCTGGGAACGGGCTGAAACATGAGTCTCAGACATAGGTCTGAGACGTGGGTCCGAGACGCGGGACCAAGACGTGGGTCCGAGACGCAGACGAACCACAGGGTTCGACCCTGGGTCTGGACCACAGGTTTCGGAAAAACTGCTAAGTGTTGGAGCTCCAGGGACGTTTTAGGTCGTGGACGGAGCTCCACGTAAGATCTCGAGGTGAGTGAGGTATCATTGGAAAGGTCTCGTCGAGAGCTTTCCAGTGATATATAACACTCCTCGATCTGACCTTCGAGCTGGAAGTTATGGCCGAACCACAATCGGGTTGTGGTATAATTTTCAGGGACCAAAGAGGAGGGCGGGGCCGCCGATCCCCAGAAGTATATATGAGGGGGGGCTCGATGCCTGGGTGGGGCAGGACGAGTCACCCGACCCCAGGGTTCGGCGGGCGGACTCTGGGGGCATGAGGTGATGGCTGGGCCAGTTCCAAGGCACGTTCCGATCTAGACTTGGACGGCTAGACTTAGGAACGATGTAAGGGCTGGGGCAAGACTAGGGAACGAGTCGGCGGGTTAGACCACCGTTCGGGAGCCTGGACCCAGACGGACATCACGGACGGTTGGGCCGCTAGGTGTGCTGGAGGCACCGTTTAGGACCCTGGACTTTATGGGAAGTCCGCCCCAAGTCATATTGTGACTTGCTCATGTTTGGGACCGACTTAGGCGGATCTAAGTCGGGACTTAGGATTGCTGAGCTTGATGATTAGGGAGACGGTCCGGCTCCGGTCCGGACCAACCAGAACTAAGGTTAGTGGTGCATGGACGCTAACTTGTGATTGTGTTTGCAGGTTAGCGGTGTAAAGTTTGCGACCTACTGAGTTAGAGCTTCCGCTGGCGCAACAAGACGGTAGGTGCGCGAAAAGTGGTATCAGAGCCGACGCTTCGGTGAGCGAGAACTTGAGGTAGCGGCTGAAGGCTGGACGCTTGAGGAGGGACGCAAGACACAAAGCGGATCAGCGTTTCTAGGTGAACACTTGGAGCGATGGCCGACGTCGGACAGAGTTCCAGGAGGAAGACCAAGAAACGTGGAGCGGCTGACACCAGGACCAGATCGACTCGAGCTAGCCCCGAGGCACAGTCAGGGGACGATAAACGACAACCTTCGCCCCAACGTCAAGGAAGCCCAGTTCCAGCTGTGGCACCGCTGCAGCAAGATGGAGTCTTGCCAACGGTGCCCAACGATGCAAGCGCGGGAAGTCAAGGAGCCTTGTATGCGGAACTCATCAAAATGATGAAGACCATGCAGGAAGGGATGGCCTCAAGGGATAAACGTATCGCTGAGCTTGAGGCAGGCCAAGGAAGTTCCTCGTCTACCAGGAAGCTTTGTAAGACGAATTTGCCGACTCCGTTTACAGGTATAGGACGGGCTCGCAAGGTTAAGGATTTCTTAACCGAGTTAGACCTATACTTTGAAGCGCATCAGGCTCAGGAGTCAGACAAAGTGAGAGCGGCGGTTACGTTCTTGAAGGACCATGCGCATCTCTGGTGGACCGCATACAGGGATGAGCATGTCTTGACTGTCTCGTCGCTTGGTTGGAAGGAGTTCAAGGAGTTGCTCGCGAGACGATTCACTCCGGAGTATCAGAGGATTCGGGACGGTGTTGAGTTAGTTCGGCTGAAGCAGACAGGGACCTTAAGTGCTTATGTGCGCGAGTTCAGTGCCAAACTGGATTCGTTCTCCAAGTGGACTGAGGAGACCAAAATATGTATATTCATTGGGGGACTCAAGTCCAGCTCGGAGAAGGCTCTCTTTCGGATGCCGGAGCTACCTGCGACAAGTGCCGAACTTTTGAAGCTAGCGGAGCGAATTGGGGACGATGAAGTCCAGCAACAAAAACCTTTTGAACCTCGCAGCACGGACAAGTTCCAGAAGAAGAACAAGGGCTTCAAGCGACAATGGGATGGGGGTGAGAACGATCAGAAGGATACTTCTACCCCGGCAGCAAAGCGGCAGCAAACAGGAGTGAAACCGAAGGGGCAGACACCTCAGAAGGGCAATGGGGCTAAGTTTACTTGCTACAACTGTGGCGAGGCGGGTCACATTGCTAAGGGGTGCACGAAACCTAAGGTTAGTAACTGTAGCATGAATGCGTTTGTTGCAAAGGACTTGTTGGAGGGCCAGATGACTGTGACCTTGAGAACCACGAAGAAGACGCCAGGACTGATGTATCTACAAGCCAAGGTTGCTAACCGTGATGTTACTTTTCTTGTGGACACAGGAGCGACTCACTCCTTCATAAGTCCAAAGTTGGTGAAGAAGTTGGGCTTGTCTACCTCCAAGGCAGACAAGCCTATTCAGGTACGCTTTGCCAAGGGCAAGACGTACCAAACTTCTGAAGTGGCCTTGGACGTACGATTTGTGTGTGGGAAGTTGGAGTTCACGGAGAACTTCACGGTGTGCGAGATGGATGATATCCATGCGGTTTTGGGGAACACTTTCTTGGACAGGTTTGAAGTGGAACTTAGGCGGAAATCTTTAAGATTAAACGTTAGAGTTAAAGGGCGGAAGCTGGGAGTGAGGCTGATCCGGAAGACGCGGAAAATTGATGACTTTGCAGTGAATTTGATCAAAGACAAACAGATGGACTTCAACGACGGGGTTATGTGTTTGATGCGGGTTGCAGATTTGATGGCGGATGACAGACAAGAGGAAACATCAGGAGACGCGACTAAACTTCCGGAGGTGCTTCGCGAAGTGATTAAGGAGTTTGAGGATGTCTTGACGGACGAGTTACCTGCTGAGTTACCTCCAAAGCGGGTGGTGGATCACAAGATCGAGGTCTTGCCAGGATCAGAACCACCTTCCAAAGCCCCTTATCGACTCAATCAGGTGGAACTCCTTGAGTTGAAAAGACAACTCGGCGAGCTATTAGCGCGGGGATATATTCGAACCAGCAAGTCACCTTATGGAGCCCCAGTTCTTTTCGCAAAGAAGAAGGATGGGAAATTACGACTCTGTGTAGATTATCGTGCACTCAATAAGGTGACGGTGAAGAATAACTATCCCTTGCCAAGGATAGATGACCTCATTGATAGGTTAGCGGGTGCGAAGTACTTCAGCAGGATAGACTTGAAGTCAGGATATTACCAGATCCGGATAGCTGACCCAGATGTTGAGAAGACCGCTTGTCGAACCAGATACGGATCGTTTGAATTCGTGGTGATGCCATTTGGACTCTGCAACGCCCCTTCGACGTTCACTACATTGATGAACACAATTTTTCGCGAGGAGATGGATGAGTTTGTCATCGTTTACATCGACGACATCTTGATCTACTCCAAAACCTTGGAGTCGCACGCGGAGCAGCTACGGTTGGTGTTGACGAAGCTGCGGGAGCATAAGCTGTTTGCCAACATTGACAAGAGTGAGTTTGGTTTGGAGCGCATTAACTTCTTGGGACATGTAATTAGTGCAGAAGGAGTCGGCCCGGATATGCAGAAGGTGGATGCGATTGTGACTTGGGAGCCTCCGACTACAGTGAAGGGGATGCGGTGATTCCTAGGATTGGCGCAGTTCTACCGCAAGTATGTGAAGGGGTTTTCAAAGATCGCGAAGCCGCTGACGGACTGGACGGGCAAAGACGCACAGGTAAGTTGGACCAAGGAGGAGGATGATGCGTTTCAGACGATCAAAGCTATTTTGTCAAAGGCGCCAGTATTGAAGCTGCCGGAGTTCGACAAACCATTCGAGGTGCACACGGACGCGAGCGACTATGCGATTGGCGGAGTGTTGGTGCAGGATGGAAAACCTGTAGCGTACGAAAGCAAAAAGCTATCTGGGACAGAGAGTCGATGGCCGACTCACGAGAAGGAACTGTTTGCGGTGGTTCATTGCTTGAGGAAATGGCGGCATTACTTGGGACTTCACAATCTTGACCCAAGTGTATACTGATAACATCTCGCTCAAGTACTTTGAGACACAAGATCGGGTGACACCAAAGCAACTACGGTGGCATGATACCTTGGCGCTCATGAATGTGGAATTAATCCACAAAGCGGGAAAGGACAATGTGGTTCCTGACGCCTTGAGTCGCAAGGAGGAATATCTTCCATCGTCAACACAGATTTTGCGAGCTATGTATCCTAAGGAGTCAGATTTGGAGAGGCGAATACGTGAAGGTTACATGGGTGATGACCAAGCGAAGGAGTACCTGGAACAACTCAAGCGAGGGGTGAAGTTGCAGAACATGCAGCTAAGACATGGTTTACTCATGTTCAAGCAAAGTCGGGTTTATGTGGGACAAGGAAAACTTAGGACCAAGTTGTTAAAGGAATCTCACGATGTGCCCTTATCAGGCCATAAAGGAGAAAAGTCCACTTTAGCAGTAATCGCTAAAAAGTTTTATTGGCCCCACATGAAAGACGATGTTTCCCACTTTGTGAAAACATGCGTAACCTGTCAAGCGAATCGCGTTTCTTATGAGAAGAAACAAGGATTGCTTCATCCTTTATCGATTCCAGCCAGACCTTGGGAAAGCATTAGCATGGACTTCATTACCTCTCTGCCTGACTCAAATGGATACAACGCAATTTTTGTGATAGTTGATCGGTTTAGCAAACTAGCGAAGTTTGCTCCGACCTTAGACACTGCAACAGCGTTCACGACTTCTCGGTTGTTCCTAGATACTTGGTGGCGTTCACATGGATTACCTCGGACTATTATTTCAGATAGAGACTCTAAGTTCACAAGTGCCTTTTGGAAACACTTATTCCAAAAATTGGGGACTAAGTTAAAATTTAGTACCGCCTTTCATCCGAAAACAGATGGGCAAACTGAACGAGTTAACTCGGTTCTGAATCAATACTTGAGGAATTATGTGAGCGCGGACCAAAGTGATTGGGCGGAGTGGCTCAGTCTTGCGGAGTATTGCTACAATTCCACGAAGCATTCGGCAACCGGTGAATCGCCCTTCTTGCTGGCTTACGGACGTGAGCCAGAAGGGCCTCTTGACTTGACTCTTGCAGGGAGTTCTACATCGGCACGACCAAGAACAAGGCAAACATCACCTGAAGAGTTGGTGGCGGCAATGCAGCGGCGCGAGGAGCAAGTTAAGAAGAACCTCGAGAAGGCGCAGCAACGGTACACGAAGCAGGTAAACAAACATCGGCGGCAAGTGAAGTTTCAAGTGGGCGAAGAAGTATGGTTAAGTGCGAAAAACTTCACACTTCCGAAGGATATATCGGCGAAGTTCTCATCAAAGTTCTCGGGACCTTTTGTCATTGTCAAGAATCCGCACGAAGACGTCTATACCTTAGACCTTCCTCGCGAGTGGCAGTTGCATCCGACTTTCCATGTTTCCTTACTAAAGAAACACTTCAAGGATGATTTGCGACCGGAGCGCAAACAGGTTCTTAGGCCTCAACCTGATGTCGTGCAAGGCGAAGCAGAATATGAGGTGGAGTCCATTTTGCGATCTCGGCGCAAATCAAACCGGATGGAGTACTTGGTCAAATGGCGTGGTTACCATTTGAAGGAAGCAACTTGGGTGCTAGAGGAAGATCTCGCACATGCGAGCGAAGTATTGGACCTGTTCAAACGGAGACAAGGACAACAAGGGCGTTAGCAAGATGAGGACATCTCCTTCCAGCGAGGGGTGAAGAAACGACGGACCATACGAGTAGCAACTTGAGGCGATTTGAGCTGATGGACTTTGTACTTTACTTGTGTTTAGAAATAAAGATTTTGTTTCTTGAAAAATTGTCTAAGTGTATTGGTAGTGCATGGCTATGACTAGTTCTGATCAGATGCCTAGGATGTTGTCAAGAGGAGGAACGAAGCACACTCAAAGGAAGCGAGCTGGTTTGGATAAGCATCTAAATCAAGACTAAGTCTTGATGTCAAGACTTAGGTTTGCCGTAGCGTTGGCAAAGCAAGTATGAACTTTCATACTTGTCTTGGGGCTTGGGGTGATCTTGCTTTGTGGTTTTCTACAAAGTAAACTTAGTCTCGCGTCTAAGTCAAATCAGATTGCGACCGGAAAGTGAGTTTCAGGGGACCTTGTAAGTAGGTGTGAATACTTATAGTTTGCAAGTTAGAGTCTTAAGTAGAACGTTTAGAAGTTGTCAACTAGTTTTGTTTAGGGTAAGCCAAAAAGGTAAGGCTTTTCCCGAGACTAGTTGGAATTTTCTAAGTGTTCTAGCGACAACTTAAGACTCAAGCCAAGAAGAGAATTGCGGGTTAGCTACCAGAACGCAATTCTGACGCCAAGGGGTTGGCTACCCATTTTGAACTTGGTGTTAACTTAAAGGATCATTGTTGATGAGGGCATCAACCTCCAAAGTGGGGGTGAGTGTCGCGCCCCTCATTCTCAAGATCGGGCGCAGACGCGAACAACAGAACCCTAGCGGACTTGCGCTAGGTTGTGAACGCTGCGAGTAGGACTTAACGGCTTGGCCGGGAAGTCGTGATCAGATGAACCCAAAGTGGTTCTCTGAACCAAGGTTGGAACCTTGGGTTAGGACATAAGAGCCTACCCCAAGAGGGCTCCAGACGAACGCTGACCTAAGGGAGCGAGTCTGGGAACGGGCTGAAACATGAGTCTCAGACATAGGTCTGAGACGTGGGTCCGAGACGCGGGACCAAGACGTGGGTCCGAGACGCAGACGAACCACAGGGTTCGACCCTGGGTCTGGACCACAGGGTTTCGGAAAAACTGCTAAGTGTTGGAGCTCCAGGGACGTTTTAGGTCGTGGACGGAGCTCCACGTAAGATCTCGAGGCGAGTGAGGTATCATTGGAAAGGTCTCGTCGAGAGCTTTCCAGTGATATATAACACTCCTCGATCTGACCTCCGAGCTGGAAGTTATGGCCGAACCACAATCGGGTTGTGGTATAATTTTCAAGGACCAAAGAGGAGGGCGGGGCCGCCGATCCCCAGAAGTATATATGAGGGGGGGCTCGATGCCTGGGTGGGCCAGGACGAGTCACCCGACCCCAGGGTTCGGCGAGCGGACTCTGGGGGCATGAGGTGATGGCTGGGCCAGTTCCAAGGCACGTTCCGATCTAGACTTGGACGGCTAGACTTAGGAACGATGTAAGGACTGGGGCAAGACTAGGGAACTAGTCGGCGGGTTAGACCACCGTTCGGGAGCCTGGACCCAGACGGACATCACGGACGGTTGGGCCGCTAGGTGTGCTGGAGGCACCGTTTAGGACCCTGGACTTTATGGGAAGTCCGCCCCAAGTCATATTGTGACTTGCTCATGTTTGGGACCGACTTAGGCGGATCTAAGTCGGGACTTAGGATTGCTGAGCTTGATGATTAGGGAGACGGTCCGGCTCCGGTCCGGACCAACCAGAACTAAGGTTAGTGGTGCATGGACGCTAACTTGTGATTGTGTTTGCAGGTTAGCGGTGTAAAGTTTGCGACCTACTGAGTTAGAGCTTCCGCTGGCGCAACAAGGCGGTAGGTGCGCGAAATCACCTTTCCCAACACTTTGCGATTGTATCCAATTTCTCGAAACCGCTCTAAGAACTTCATCTTCAACTTGTCCCAAGTATCGATGTCTCTTGGTACTCTGTTTGCGTGGTTGTACCAACTACGCACTCTCTTCCTGAGAAGACTTGGAAAGATTCGCAGACAATCTGGTTCAGCGTCTTCCTTATTAGAGACTGATACAGATTTGAACAATTTAATTTAAGCATTTGCGTCCTCATCATCATCTGAAGATCCTCCTCTGAACTTTGGGTACCCATGTTTTGTGATGGGTTGGCATGCCATACTTCGAACATGAGCTCTTGGAACTTGAGTTGCTATCTGGGCAGATGCTAGAATCGGCGCTGGTACTGCAGCTTAAACAAGGACAGCAGAGACAATACCCGCAGCAGCTGCTGCTTGGGCTTGTCTCTTCTTGAATATGGACGGTCTTGTGATTGGCTGTAAGTAAGGAGCAGCGCTGTCCTTCTGTAGCTACTGGAGTTAGCGGAAGAAGTTCCCGTACCAGTGCTTGAGGAATAAGTTCCTGCGCCTGTAAAAGTTCCACTACGGTAGTAACAGCTTCAACTGCCTTAGTTGCAGCTTCTTCATTCGAAGGAGTAAACTGATCTTGATCTGCAGAAGTATCTCTTACCTCCGGGTCAGGAGTAAACAACTACGGATATTAAACAGTATTGACTTCGGGGAAAAGTTTCCACCCTACTTCACTTTCTGGATGAGCACTTAGTCGAGTGATAACTTCTTTGAAGTCAAGTTCTCTCTGAGCAGATTCAAGAGGAGTTGGAAGTAGTGACTTTGGTGTCCGGGGTGAACTTTCATCAAGATTCACCAAAGTTTGGTTCTTTCCTCTTCCATTCCTTTGAGTTAGGTGTTCTCCAACCTCGTCTCTTCTTATGCTCTTCTTTTAACCGACGAGTTTCTTCCAGAATCTGTTCTCGATATTATGCTCGTCTTTCACACCTCCTGTCTCTTTCAGATTGCACGTCTCCAGGAGGATCAGGCTTGCCCGTCGACATACATGTCTTTGGACTTCTGTTCACTGATCTTGGATAATTTCAGCATTCGCATCCCCGGCAGCGGCGTCAAAATTTATTCAGTTTTCTATATGTAACACACAAGAAAACCAAAAGATGCTCGAAAGTAGAAATTTAAGGATCGAACCCACAGAGATGCAAGTAAAGATCATCCAAAAGTAGTAAATATGTAACAAAGGTGATTCTTTATGGTTGTCTTTTATTCTCATGGACAGAAATCAGTCTCGCTAGAGATCAAACTCAGGTCTATCCAACAAGACAGAGTTGATAATCCTGACAAATAACATAACAGGTACTAAACAAGTCAGGGACCTCAAGAAACAGATAAACAACAAAGAAACAGAGCCACAAAGGAAGATGTCACAACGAAGAAGTACTCTGAAGTGCTACTAAGTAGCCTCTAACATCATAAACACTATGTATCTTCACACTAAGTTATCTCTATTACTGCTACTCTCGGAAAACTCTGGCGAAGAAGACTCTTCTTCCGCCGAAGTACAAGGTTCAACTTCTTCTTAAGTGTCTTCACTAAAGAACCAAGTACAAAGTCACAAAGTACAAAGTCAACTTCGTCCAAAAACTTCTTCGTAGTAAACTAACCTCGCAGGTGCTGGTCTATTCTTAGACTACGCTGTAAACTTCTTACTCTGATTTCAAGTGTCAAACAGCAAGGTCTTCGGCACTCAGACTAATTCCTATCACAACAAATTACGATACTTCGTAGATAAATCCCTGAAGTTGACAAACACACAATCGCTCCATAAACTTAAGAAATAGAACAACACAACGCTTATATACAGATTTCTCCGAAGATGACGGATCTTCTTCCTAAGAAGTCGGGTGTACATCTGGTCCGTCGGATGAAGGTCTTGTGCTTGAAACGACACTAGGAACAACATCAGATTCTAACGCTAACTCCCTAGCTATCACGCTAACCGAGAACTCAACAGTGGCTCTAACCTCTCGGAGTTCTCTAACTACTCTTTGTCCTAACCTAGCTACTCGGTTCTTCGCCGAAGAACTCTCTATGTCTGTCGATGTTAACTCCTGTCTAATCTCCCGAAGAATCTTCAACTCCGAAGTATCCAAATCTGTGGCGAAGTAGTTCTTCAGCGTTGGCTCGACCCTACTCTGAAGTTGGGCACTCTGCTCCTTGGTCTTCACACATTGTCGCTTTAGGTCTTCAATCTCCTTCGTCATCTCCGTGACGATGTCCTGGTTCCTGTTCCGTTGAAGTCGCATCTCATCTAACTCCTTCTTCACAAGAGTCCGCATGCTCTTTCATTGTTCCAACTTCTGCTGAAGTACCTCGTCGCGTGCCGAAGTCAAGTTTTTGACTTCTTTGGTCTTCGCCGCTACTTCCTTCTTCGCTTCGAGAACTACCATGCGCATATTCTCCTTCTCTTGTAACCAGTTTCCTCGACCAAAGTGCATCGTCTGAACTAACTCAGCTAAATTCAACTGTCGTCCAACGACTTCCTCGTAAGTTCTCTTGTTACTCTCTAAGGCAACGAGTAACGATACGACTACCTCCTGTAGATACTTCGTCGAAGAGCTGAGTTGTTCGACTTCCTTGATTGTCGAAGAAGTGACCTTCAATGTATCTTCTTTCTTCTTCTTTTCCTGAGGAGTACCCTCTTCTTCGATGTCGACCTCGGTAGCTTTCTCGTCCTCGACACAGATCGTTCTTGTCATTTTCTTCTTCCTCGACTTCTACGCAGACCTCGGGGTCTCTTCTAAGATCTTTCTTCTTTCGCTGCGCTTGACTGGTGGAGGCACCTCAATGACATCTTCATCTGTCTCTAAGTTCACCGACTTAGGCGCCTTCTCCGGAACTCCGATAGTCACTTATCCTGTAATCGTTCCTCCCCTGAGGTACTTCCTTGAACAACTTGAGGAAGTTCTTCACAGCTTCGGCCGATGCTGCTGACGAAGTACTATCAAAAAGAAGGTTGCCTTCTTTGCCCGCATCGTCTATCCTCAAGACGAAGGACCATTGTGCCTGTGTCCAATTGCACGATCTTCTGTATGAGTCCTCTGAAGGATGCTGCCTGCACACCTTCAGCTCGTGCACTAGCTTTGAGATTCCCCACCAAGGAAGTAGGAGGAACGATAAGCTCATCTCCTCCAACTTCTTCTCGTAGCGGCGAAGTCCTGCTCGGTTGACATCTAGTGCTTGGAGCTTCAGCGGCTTGGATGTCTGCATCCCTCGCATGAACCGAAGTCCTAGGTTACCAATCTGAAAAGCTACGATGAGGTACGAAGAAAGGATTTCTTCGCCACTAACTGATTTCGGCGAAGTCGAGTGTCTTCGTAGATAAGAGAATGCGATGCGCTCCGCTCCTGCAAATAGTGTGTGACAATAAGACAAATGACCTGAATTCTTCTACTTATATCTCGCGATGGCTCCTCCACACGTGCCGAAGTTAGGGTTTCCTCAGCTCTGACTGATGTTCTTCGGCGCTCGTAATCCTGCGGAGTCATTCTTCTCCTACTTCGTCACATCTTCAACCTGCTATAACTTCATCGTTCAGCGTCCATTTGCCTCTCACAACATATCGTTAAAAAGCTCTTCACCCGAGGAATTCAACTACGAGAAAGTCATCTCCCAAGTGTCTCTATAGATTCGATAGATTCCTCTAGAACAAAGATTCTTCACTAAACTTCTAATTAACACTATTCTACTCATATCTTTTATCTTCTACCACCTATTCTTCTTATTTACTTTACAACTAATCAATTAATTAACAAAAATGAAAAATCAAGGCTTCATAATTGGGTTGTTGGTTTGGGTGTGGTGAGTGATTTTGAGTCGTAGGGAGTCGATTTACGTCAGTTTTTTACAACTTGCGACTAAATTTCTTGCGTGGTTTTGCGAGAGGAACTCCAAACCGCTTGTTTGGAGTCTCGTTGGGTTCAAGGTAGTTAGATCTACCTACCAGTGAAGACGGATATCATTTCAAACGATCCGTTTGTGCAATGTGTGCGGTTTTAAGCCGCATGGAGGAGTTTTTGAAGATTCGGTCACTTGCGACCAAAAATCGGCAGTATCTCGGCTGTTGAGAGTCAGATCTGATAGTGCTTGAGGTCAACGGAGTCAAGGAGGAAGACCTTGTCGACATCTCAAGTCCGTTTGGCGAAAGGAGGAAGTTCTCAAATAGGCTTTTTTTTTTCCTTCGCTACAGTTTTCATCCTTTGGAGTTCGTTAGAGATCTAGTTGGCTATATACAGCTTGTGATAGCTAGCTTTAGCTAATACCTTGTACATTGATGTGGTTTGGACTTGGGTTTCAATCGTGTGATACTGGTGTAGCTCTTTTTGTTAGCAAAAGGAAGTTTCTCTTGCTTTGAGCTACACTTTGGTGGTTTTGGATCAGGGTTGAGATTCAGGGGTTTGTTTTAGAGACTTTGAAGCAGATTACATACTGCTCTGGTCTGTTTCTCAGTTTTGTGTTCTTAGGAAGAAAGAACCAGCAGTGTATGTACATCGAGAGTTGGTATATATTGCAGCGTTCGTTTTCACGGTTGTTTTTCTCTGTCTTGTCTCCGTTTAGCACAGTATATCTCCACAGCCAGGAACCTCGTGTTTTCTTGGACATCCTTCACGTAAAATCCGACACGACACCGTAGATTTGGAAGAGCCTTCCATCTCGAGCATAATCTTTAGAGAAGACAAAAGCCAACCATGTGACCTCATTTACAAGGTTGAGTTTGGTCCGGTTACGTAGAAGATGTATTCCCAAGTGGGGGAGAGGCTTCTTAAGGTGAAGGAAGATTGGAGGGGATCCCTCCAGATCATCATAGTAGTAGTAGGTAGGTCGAGATAATCAAACCATTCCCTAATCACGTAGGAGAAGATACAAGTTGGAGGCGCATTAGCATAGAGCTCTCCCGCTGCTTCTCACTTCAGGGATATACTTTCTGAACTGAGGGTCGAGATTGGAAGCACAAAGGAGCGAATTGAAGAGACTGAATAGGAGAAAGCGTCTTCCAGCCAAGAAGCACACTCGAAGTGGAAGAGTGAGGATTCTCACGGGATTAGAAGATTAGAAATCGAGGGTCGAGTAAGAAACCGAAGAGAAGCTTCGGAGCACAACAGCGAGCTCGATTGCGGAAGCAGCTAGGTGTAGATCGAAATTGAATACTGTAACAGGATCGTGGTACAACATTGGAGGCGGAATCGAAGAGCGGAAGCGCGCAAAAGAAGTCAATACAGTACTGAGGTTCTTCTCATGTTCTTCCCCCTTCTCCATCGCTTCCGTCCTCTGATTTGATGTCTCCCACGCTTCAACGGTCGTTTGCTTTTTACACGAGGCAAGTTGAGAAGTTGGAACATATTTCTTGACTAACATGACATACTTCTGTCTTGTCATGAGCTCGATCTTCATATATCCAATCACTTGTTGAACGATTTGCCTAAAGTGCAAACGGTAACAGTCGAGGTCACTCCTTCACACTTCCATCAGAACAGATGATGATCTCGCTCCTCTGTTCTGTCTACATGTATTATACCATATGAAATATACTTCAAAGACTATGAATACATACTCATACAACTAGCTTGTTTGCTTTTCTCGAGACAAAAATGACATGCTTTGGCTCCAAAAGCCAGCTCCTCCTAGAAGCAGCAGCACATCTCTACTGCCACGACAAGTCATTTTACCAAATGAATTGCTCGTTCGTCCTTGTCCGACTCCATTCTACTGCTTAAACGAGTCGTTAGAATAGAGAGGAAAGCTAAGGAGAACCAATCACATAAAGTTGTAAACGCATGCATGAATTATTATTGAATGTCTGTATCTGTCAGCAGAAGCTCTAGTAGCCTTATTGATTTTTCCTACCGTAGGCATCACAAGCTGAGTGACAGACTACCAGAATTGGACTTGCTTTTCATGGATAATGGATCGAAACGTCTCCTTGGTCCCCTGATAGCCGACGCCAAACTCCATGTGGTCTTTCTGCAATCGGTGAAACGAGATTGAGACGGCGGATGACATCTTTTCCTTGAATGTACGTTCATTCAGGATGCCAGAAACATCTGCCAGACTTCTCGTACTGTCAGAAATACAGTGCCTCTGTATCGAATCACTCTTCTCACTCTTCTTTACAATCACGAATTCAAGAGGCATTCGGATACGAATCAAGTGCGATAGATGTCTCCCAAAACTACCATTCTCAATTATACATGAAAAAAAATCTCTTATACAGTTGTGATTGATCAATGAAGATTCTCGAGGTCGTGGTATCTCTAAAAGGACAATCAGCAATAATAACTCGTCCACTGCAAACTGTTAAGTTTAAACGATTAAATGTCTAACTACTTTGTATCGAATAACCAGTATACAAGTCATTTGTACAATCATCCCAGATAGTCGACTAATATTTCTTTAACCGTCTATCCGTACTCAACACACTGGTCTCTCTAGAAAGATCGATACTTCGAGGACACTCCAAGAAGAGAGAGCGAGTAGACAAGGAAGTAAAATAAAAATGAGATGAGAGAGGTTTTGCCTCTCTCGGTATATATAGTGGAGGTGAGTACAAGAGAAACCCTAATGGTGGGTTAGCCCTCTAACTAACTCTAACAACCCTAACCACTCCGGCTAATGTTAGCCGTCGATCTACTAGAGCTTGGGACTATATCAACACTCCTCTTGAAGCTCGTCTCTACATCCTAGACAATGTCTGAAAGCATCAAACTTATCTCTATGCAATGCCTTAGTGAAGATATCGGCAACCTGGTCTCCTGTGCTCACATAACTGAGCTCAATCTCTCCTGCAAGGACCTTCTCTCTAATAAAGTGATAGTGCACCTCAATGTGCTTCGTCATAGCATGAAAAATAGGATTACTAGCTAACTTCATGCTGCTAATGTTGTCTATATATACAACAACAGGATCTGTACACTCCACACCAATATCAGATAGCAGACATCGAAGCCAAATTGATTCGCATGTTGCTCCTCGGTACTCTGCTTCTGTGGATGACAAAGCAACTATGGGTTGCTTCTTAGAAGTCCAACTTATAGCAGCGCTTCCAAGTCCAAAAGCGTAACCTGACGTGGATCTCTTGTCGGCACTTCCTGCCCAATCAGCATCTGTGTAGTCATGTAATAGCAATGGTCCACCGTATCGATAATGAAGTCCGTACTGCATCGAGAACTTCACGTAACGGAGGATCCGCTTGACAGCCTCAAAATATGATCTCCGTGGTGACTGCATGAATTGACTAATCGGACTGACGGCATAGCTCAAGTCTGGTCTGGTGATCGTCATGTAGATAAGACTCCCAACCATCTGTCTGTACATGCGTGGATCATCCAGCAACTCACCATCCTCTGCTCTTAGCTTTATCCCTTGCTCTAATGGCATAGCAATGGGTTTGCAGTCAAGCATACCAAATCTCTCAAGCATACTGAGAGCATACTGTCGCTGTACAAGCCAAACATCCTTCCCATCTCTAATGAACTCCACAGCAAGGAAGTACTTGAGTTCTCCTAAGTCCATCATCTCGAACTCAGATTTCAAGTGATCCTTGATCTGGAAAATAAGCTCCTCATAGTTACCGGTAATGATCAAGGCATCAACATAGATGGTGATCACAACAATCCGGTCTTGTATTCGCAACGAATACAAGGTAGAGTCTGAACTACAAAGGTGGAAACCAAGAGACTGCAAGTAAGAATTGATCTTTGCATACCATGCTCTTGGTGCTTGTTTCAAACCATAGAGAGCCTTCCATAACTTACATACACGAGAAGGGAACTTAGGATCCTCATAACCAGGAGGTTGTTGCATGTAGACCTCCTCCTCAAGATCGTCGTTGAGGAAGGCGTTCTTGAAGTCCATCTGGTGCATCTTCTAACCTTTCTGAGTTGCAACTGCAACTGCGGTTCGAATAGTCATCATCTTCGCAACTGGAGCAAAAGTCTCCTCAAAATCCACTCCATGTTGTTGTGCGTAGCCCTTAGCTACCAATCTGACCTTGTACCGACACACGATAGCATCCGAGTTGCGCTTGATCTTGAAGACCCACCTGCAACCAATCGCTTTCTTACCTTGAGGTACCTTGAGCTTTCCTCTCCAAAGTCTTTTATGCTAGTCTTGATCTCTACTTCTCTCGAATGTCTCCAGATATACGAGTACTTGAATCAACTAACTTTATGAGTTGTCTGTATTACCAAGATATCCGAGACTCTCGAATCATCCGAACATACGAGATCTCCGTATGATCAAAACATACGAGACTCCCGGATAATCTAACTTCTACTTCTTCGTCGACTATTCAAGACTACTTCAACTAACATTTCTCTGAGTCAACTCGTCTATTCAACTGTATCGCTTGCAACAACATCTCATCAGCAGCACTGGACTATCAGTTGGTTCGTTGTAGTAATTTGCAGCTAGTACAGTTGTGATTGGACTGAGACGTCAAAGCACAATCAATTTTTTAAATTTTTTGATGTGAAGAATATTGTATTATACTTGGCAGATGGGTACAGGACTTGATGATAGAAATCGAAGGATAGACAATAGACATAGCTTGGAATCAATGTCCCGAAAGTAAACAGAAGTCCGAAGACGTGGACAAGCCTAAGAATCTGACTCTTTTGTAGAGTTAATGGATTCCACTACCCTGAGTTCAGATATACACACATATCTATCAAGAGAATAAGCATCACGTGAATACCGAAGGTGTGCAGACGATCGAATATTTTCTTGACAAAAAATCAGTATTGAAATTCTCATGAACCCAAATGAACAGAGTAAAACAGCATACCCAACTTCCAAGGACAAGACCTGGATGCCACCCCTTGGAAAAAAGACCGGAGTTGAACCATGATCTGGAAAATGAAAACCGTCACTAGTACCCATCGAGCTAATGCTCGGAGGTCAAATCGCAGTCAAATTATTCTCCACATCAACAGATTGGAGCGGCCTTGGTCCGGACTTCACTCTGGTTGCGGTTTGATCCCTTCCTCAGTCCAACCATGGTCAAGTTCTTTGTAACCATGGGAGGGAGGTATATTCCACCAGTTTGAGTAAACAAAGTGAACGGGTAAGAACATGAAACAAAATGCTTTGCATTATCGTATAGCGAGAAGGTGAAAATAGAGATATATATAAAAAAGAAAATTATATATATATATAGTGTGTGTGTAAAAAATAATGATACATTCTTGTTTTCTTGTCATCTTGCGAAATCGATAACTAGCTATGCATAGCAAAGAAAGTAAAATGGGGCAGAACCCAAATATGTAGCTAACTAATACTCCCAAACTGAGCACTGTGGTTCGTAAAACCTTACCTCACCTCATTTACCCACTCCTCTGGTGCAGTCTGGTCTGGTTTTCTGCGGTATGGTAAGGTTGGACTCCGATGGAGATTATCATGATCCTCAGGTAACTAAATCATTACGGTATTGCACTGACAAAGACAGAAAATAATCGTCGAAGTTAGAACTTCAACACCTACTGGTATCCCTCCCGTGGACTGGGATTCTCTTCGTATCTTGTTCTCTTTTACATTCACAGTGGAAGTCTCACGGGTGGCGAGGAGAGTGAAGACAAACAAACAGACGTTTCTCATCATTCACTGGCCCCTCTTCCCAAGGTCCACTCGTTGTCCAGTTTGAACGTCCTCGTCGGAAGGCGACCCCCTTCAGAGTCCGGAGTCCGGACCTTGGTTGGTTTGCAAATGCAGTACTGTACTCTACTCTCATTACATTTGGGTTGCACTCAAGTCACTCAACTCTAACTGATACGGAAGTTCGTGACAGTTCAGGACACAATCATTGAGGGTAGAAATTCCGAAGACCTCGTTTGGAAAGAAGAGTTTTGTTACAGACTACGGTAGTCATTGTAATAATTATGCAGTATCATATGGATAAGGCGAGAAGTTTGCTGAAACACGAGAGAAGTCGACACAGTTTTCTGTGTACAAACTTGCTAGGAGTTGCACACGCTTACTGCAGCAGTACCTTTCAATCAAGGGGTATCAAGGAACAAAGTACTTTTAGAAGACATAATCGTCTCTTAACAATCTTGCTTTCAGCTGAAAATTGCTGAACTGAATCACCTAAAATCGGATATGTAAAATAGAGAAAATAGTTCTCTTTCATGAAATATATATCTTCAGTGATATCATAAAATGAGAAGTTACATAGTAAAACTAGATGTGGCCTCAGTCAGATTTGAGAACGATGTGTGTTCCATTCTGAGGAATTTTGTGGCTGGAGTTCCAGAAGAGAAATAAACAGACTTTGGGCAAAACCTGCTGCATCCTGAAATGGATTAAGCTCCTTGTTTTGTTCAATCTGCAGAGTATTGTGTAGGACATATTGCTGATAAGCCAGGAAATCATATCGTCTTACAGGTAAAACAGTCATAATGTAGCTGTTTTCTTTCACATTTTCTCACTGTAATGCCATTACCAATTTAGTATAGATTTCTTTTATAGCTTCAAAGCGACTTTGACCCACAAACTTCTGGTGCTAAGTTTTGCTCAAGTTGATCCAAAGTTTCACTCAATCATGTGACAGCGAACGACAGAAAAACTACACAAAACAAAGTGCTAGTTCTCACTTGCATATTAAACACCCAGTGCGGGTATAAAAGGAGGATAGGGATATTCTTTTTTTCCTCCCTGTGTACTTTGGTGTGGAGTGAAGATTCTGTTTTGTTCCCAAAAAGCAAAAGATTTGTGACTGAATATTTTTCAATCGGTACTCAATAGTTTACTTGAGAGTGAATTACATATTGTGAAGCTATTAGACAGCTTTCATTTAAATATTTGTTTATAAGATTCTATCACCGAAAGAGAGTGTAATCAACGAAACCATTCTAGGTTTACCAGTTAAATTTCTTCGTTCCCCGACACTAACCTCGTACAATGAAGTCCTGCTGGTGACCAGGAGTACTTCTAGGGGCACCTGGGGTTTAAACCCCAATGTGGATAAACGTAGAAAGGGAATATTTCTTTTTTTCCTCACTGTGTGGAAAAATTAAAGTAAATATTCTCTTTTGTTACAAAAAGACTTTACAAATTCATTTCTATATTTCTCTATCAATACTCAGCTGAAGTGAATTATTAAGTGTAAAGCTAGAGGAGAGCTTTCAAACCCTTATTTGTGGGATGCAAGTTTGATCATCAGAAACACTTTCAGTTTTTCTTTTTTGCTCTCTGTCATGGAACCCGCATAATGAAGTACTCTGGGTGACCCGGAGTACTCATATTCATAATGGAGGTTAAAGCTCCTAGTTTCATATTCCGAAATAAGATCGATAAGCCTTTATATAAGCCACAGTAAATGCGTGGAGTTCATTAGAGGACGAAAGCCAACCTTTCCTTGCTGTCTGGAAGGTATAGTCATCGATATCATATACACACTTCCGCTTTGATCAGAACTGAACTGACTAGTTTCTCCCTCAACCGAGATCATTTCAGAGTCATGTGTTTAATCTAGTTAGGTATTTATAATAAATTTGCATGTGTTCGTCAATCTTCAGAGTGAACATCTTTTGCATTATTGCACTTCAAACCATAACCATCCCCAACCACCTTTGGAGAACTTTTGCTTGAATTTTGTTATGAAAAAAAATAGTCTTCAAACTTAAGTTAAATTAGCATAAAAAGTAAAATTCCTTTGTAAATGTTTAATGATCACCAGATTGAGAACTGTAGATAGATCCGAACATAACCCAATATGCATGGTGACATATAATACAGGACTGCTAACCAAATTGATGTTCTCCGTATCTCCCGTAAAGCAAACGTAAACACACGTTTCCACAATTACAACTGCGAGAACCTGATACTACATGTATTCATAGGTCGAGAATGGCAGATTTTATCAAGGAACACTCTCTAGTACAGGGGGGAAATACGGGGTCAAGTACTACCTGATACTACATAGAGATTAATAGTACTAACATTAATTACTTAATTACTTAACTCTTCGCTCTAACTTCAAAAACTACAAGTGCAAACAGCTACTACAAATAAAGATTAATTTTTCTAAACGTTAATATTACTTAGCCTTTTATTTAGACAGAAAGGTTTGCTAATAAATTGTGAATGCTGCTTGTGAATAAATAAACAAGCTTATTCACCCATAAGGTAAAGCATAGGGTTTATCACCTAAACTCCCGACTGACAGCGAAATGCAACTCGATTGATTCCGTACAGAAATTGTAGTGTTACTCATAGGTCTTCGCTTAAGAGGTGTCTCTGCTCTAGAAACCACCCATCGTCTCAAGTCGAGAGTAAGAACATATATATCAAGGCACTCGACTCAAGAACCACCAATATCCATAGTGAAAACAAACAACATTAAAGACCTCGAACATAAATGAAAGTGACGACCACAACAATGAATTCGATCGGACAAGGAACAAGCAGCTAAATGAAACCTCGTTGCTCAATAGTATATTCCCCGATCTAGAACGCCAATTACAGGGCTCTTACTACAACGCCCAGACGAGTTGCAAATGATGAGGTTTTCATGGATGGTGGAGACAACAGGAGATGTCATCTTCATGGTCCTAGTGTTACACGTGATACATCATTCAGTGGCTACGCTGTTCCTTCCTGTTCAGTCTTCAAACCGCACCGAATAGCAATCCACTATGAACGAAACTGAAATACACCCCAGTGAACCACTCATCCAGGCTCGATTCTCTGATCAGTCCATCTGTCTCTTTGTGGTAGGTGGTAACAGCTTTTCAGCTGAATAAAGCAAATTCTATCGTCCCAAGGAATGATTCCCAAGCGTGCAACTAAACTATCAGCAACCCGCTTGAATTTTGAAGGGGGTAACAGGATATGTTTCGGTCTATGTAGATGACGGAATGCAAGAACTACCCAAATGCACTTAAAAGAAAGCCTCTGAAAAGAGAACTCCCAAGAAGAAGCAAAGAATTAGGAGTCGTCTCGGGCCACATGACAATGTACATACACTCCAATTCGCAGTCAAAATCAAGGATGACCACTGACCATCATCTATCTAGATACCCCACCCTACACGCACATACTTTAGGTCAATTCGCCCCGTTTTGCATACTTCCGCCAACCAGATCCTTGGAAACCTTGTATGCTGAAAAGATTAATACTTAACTCGAACTCTTAATACTCTGACAGAGCATCAACGAGATATTACGACGGTCGCCTGATAGGATTTGACCTAGACTGGAGCATCCACCTTGAAGCATGGGTTCTTCAGATATACATCCTTTATCAAGAAGCTATTTTGAGCTGTGCTTGTCCGTCCCCCAAGTCATACGGCTAGTTAATCTAGTCAAATATGACGCCTGATATGCCTCTTTCTTGTTAAGAAACCGGACATCACATAGTGAATGGGTCCGACAAGCCATACAGGCTGCAGCTGACACATGCTGGACAAATGCGTCGTACTCTCGGCACATAAATCATATTAATTATATGACAAAACAATGGACGCCTTGGCTTACTGATGCCGTCAGCTATCGACTCTTCCCTACAGCTCCTAACGCTCGTGCATTTGTGCATCTTTGAGAACGTGATGGTTTCTTTCGCGAATCCTTCCATGAAGCTTTACCGGCACAAAAGAAGCAGCCTTTGACCAGAGTCTATTCGGCCAAAGAGATAGCTAGAGCAACCCCAATACCAACGATCAAAGCACATGACTGCACTACAGAGGTTTTGAGAGAACAACCCTGCGAGTGCATATCCGGCATCACCGAACCGACCGCAATATAAATGAATCCCCCTGCTGTGAAACCCTGAACGGCAAAAGCTCCGTGATTAGTACGGAAGGAAAAGTGTATACATAAAGAGCTTTTAACAAGAAACAGCAAAAGGTTCCCGTACCTCGATAACGGAAGAGTTACCCACGCTTGCTCCCATCACAAGAGCCTGTACAGATTAAAGATTAACAGAATTAAAGAACTAGAGCGCTCCGAGAAACAACCTTGCATGCCAACAAAGAAAAACTTTTAACAACTACACGATTCGTAGAATTCTGAGAAATGCATCCAAACTGACACCAATTTCACACGAGATATGAGCCTATTTAGCCCACCGTGGTGACATCAGACTGAAAAGAACAAGGTCGTCCACTGTGGCCCTTTCTTAGGTTCACAGGAGATGTGCTATCAACTCTGTACTAATCATACAATTGCGGAAATAGGACTGGAAGGGAAGGAAGGACATGAGTAAATAAATCTATCTAAACTAGAACTACAAACCACATGTTTGATGGTCTGTATTTTCGGTAGGCAACTGAGGTCGGCATCGGACGTATTTGTAGATCTCGCAAGGAGCTACAAGAACAGGTAAGAAAGGCACCCAGGATACTAACAGAAGGAGAGATGCACATACCAGAGCGGTACCAGCAAGGGCTACCAACGCTGACAGAAAGTTGAATGCAAGCGCTTCGAAGACTCCAAATCCTGATCTGACAAGAATACCGAAATCACCAACCTGAAAAACGAAGTCCAGTAAATCTTCGATTAAAATCCAACAAATTTCCAACTCTAACCGCATCATCCTACAGTCTTTAGGACAAAACCCTTTCAGGAAGGTGGCAGTAGGCGATACCCGTGAGGGAATTCTCACGTAATGCGCAGCATCAAGCTACTCGCAGCAGCTCTGCAAGACAGATGGAGGTAGATGACCTAACAGGGAACCTACACGACACTGTAGGCGGACAACTAGACAGTGAAGTGTCATTCGGTTAAATCTCAATTTAAAATAGCTTAGCGGAGGTAACCTATGACTTGTAGAGCTGCGGATGACTTAATGAGAAGGTGACCTTTGCTGCACTGACAATTTAAGTCCGACATATACATGTGAGGATTAACACACACAGGACAGCATCAACTAAGTTAGATATGTGTTATTTTCTTTCTGGACCAGGGTGTCCATTGTAGTACTTCTGAGGCCATTCACTGAGGCTCGGTTTGTCAAGGAAACAGAACACCACAATTTGCCAACCTACGCGTTTGTTTGGCATTGGTGGTGATTGTATCCACAATTTTCCAGAAGTCTCCGGAATTCTCTTCGTCGTTTTAGCAAATCAACTCCCCCGACCGTGCATGGTCCATATATCGTTCATAGATTCCAGGGTCGACTGGAGACTCAAGAGACAAAAGACATTCTTCGCTCATCACCTTTCTCCTAAGCTCCATGAACATGAAAGGAACATGGAACACTGTAGTGCAACCTCTTAGCAGAAGGAGAAGCATCAACGGAGAAGGCCAAGCGCCGTAATGACATGATCTGATCGCCCGGAAAGAGAAAGCCTGTCTTGGTCAGGTCTACAAGGACGAACCGGGCGATATATGATTCGTTCAGGAGAATGGCAGTTCAGCGAAGGAACAAGAACCACGCTCAAAAACAGAGGTAACACCTAGTAGAATAACCTAATGAAGTACATAGAAAGTGCCAAAGGGGAAAGGTGGCCTGTATGCTATCTTGAAACGTCAAGTAAGCGTAAATCGGTAACCTAAGGAGACAGAACAACTGGAATCTGAAGTGCGGTGCACATTATCTGAGATGGTGCCCGTAGGTATGGCAGTGCAAATAATGACATGTACTGTATGAAGTGCAAGCTGATCGAAGCGAATCCAGAATCTACTGCAGAACCTAAATCCTGGGCTAAAGTTCAGCAAAGTGAAATAAGAGACGCAAGAGCGAATAAACCGGGCGATATATGAAGCTTTGCAGAAGTACTCTGAGGAAGCGATGTAAGGTAACCACTAGCTCAAAGCCGCTCATAAGGAGAACTCTAATGAGCTGAGGCTCAATGCTGGTCTTAATCTGAAGTAGGATCTGGATACAGCGAGACCCCCGAAATAATGTTTTACGGGATTCGATCGCAACTGCAAATCACAGAAAGGACCCTCTTAACTTTTGTGTCTCTAAATTTCATCCGCATGACGCAGATGAGTGTAACCGGCGAAGCAGCCACTACATGATATATCCGTCACTCAATTATCACTATGAACTTGGATTTTTATGAGCGTTGACCAATTTGTGATTAGAAACATTAAAAGCTTGGTCCAAAGCAAAGGGAGTCCGTAGAATACTCTCACGAGTCGTCATACAGGGCCCCGCTGCTGTCATCGAATGTCGAGAATGTCTAGAATATATAGACATCTAAACACCGTCTTTCAAAATTAAACTTCTTGCTGCTTTACATTGGTAGACTGCTATGCTGGAATTCCCAACACTAGCAGATCACTTCACAAAAAGATGATTCTTCCAACTTATATTATTCAATACCATCTAGAAGTACATATATTAGTTTCTGATACCAAATATACGGCAGCGCACAAACTGTCTACCTATGAGCCAGTTATGCACGTTGTTTCTTTATATTTTACTTTCAGAGTATCTGCTCACCTTCCTGACAGATGGTACTTGTTTTAACGAGCACACTCTTAACCTTCTTCGAAGCGTAGGAGCCAGGTGCACCTCTTACAACAGTAACATGGATGAAAATTTATAAAAAACCAAAAAAAGGCATACACCAAAAACATGAACCTCCCCAAATTAATCTACATACATCAAAACCCTCAGCCATGTAATATTCTCAAAACGTAAGTACCCTCAACCAGTAAAACGTTGATGTAAGCTGAAAGCCTTCAGTGTACCTCTTGTGGTAGTTCATGGGCGAGGAGAAACAGAGTACGTGACCAACCACCAACTGTCCCGTGCAACAGGAAGGCTGATCCTAACGCCATCCCGTCAGTAAAGTTGTGCTGTGAGTAAAACAATACTATCAGAAATTAATCCACTCTGTTCGGAACGGGTGACATACATGACCTGTACAGTAAAGCCTTGTGTGTTGGCCAAGTTGTATACTACAACCAAAATCAAAGATCCGGCCCTCACTATTTGCGATCTCATAATCACACACAGTAAATCTTAAAATTTGTGTCCATACAGCACAAGTATGGACACAAATGCCAGTAGGACAAACTTACCACAGCGTCCGAGAAGAGGTTGAGATAACCGAACACCAGCTTAGCAGCACCATCAACCTGGTCGGCCACGACGTGATCCACCGTTACATTTTTGTCCTTATTTGGCACTTGTGGCGCTGGTGTGGCCTTATGATCAATATCTTCTCCGTTGCTCTCTCCCTTCCCTTCAACTCGTTTCCCAGTTCTCTGTGCATACATCAAAATTTTCAGTCTTCAACTTAGCATACCATACTGCCCATCATTTCATTCATTTCGCGCTTAGTGAAATCGATAAGTCCGGAAAAGTTCAACCCCAATCAGACAAAAACTTTACAAATCACGAACAAAGCATATTACAGAATACTGTAGTATACAGAACCGTCTAGAAGATTATATTACAGCTTATACGGACTTGCAACATTTATGTCAGTCAAATATCGACTGGAATTCACTATTCTTGGTTGCCTGTTTTCAATTCTTGAGTGAAATCTGGAAGATGTAAACTCATATCAATCTCAGTCTTATTTGCTGGTGTCTCATTTACATCACTACCAATTAAGCGCTCTCCAATCGCACATGCGAAAGCTCTTAAGGATGGTGTTGTCCATCCCAGTCATGATTTAAGTTTAACTCTGGTTCAAGTTCCAATTAAATTTATACCCATACAGATCGCGCGATGAATCTAAAGTAGCAATAGAAAATGCGCGATAACTCACTAAATCAGAAACTAATTATTCGCGCACCAATCTGCGCGAAACTGATGGGCAGCACGGAACTCTTGGTCCAAAACAGTCCAGAAGGAAGACCGCCAAAAACTACTGCCTGCATTTACACCTCGATCTAAAACTGTATCGAGCTCCAAGACGCAACAAACTTGCCGAAAGATTAAGTAAACCTCCTGGGGACAAGATGTATCATGGCACGCCGGCAAAGCAGTTTCCGGAGAAAACAGTAACTTCCCCCGCACACTTAGGTATCCCCAAATAGTTTTGAACCCATGGAAGTACAAGGTAAGTGACAAAGAGTGGTGTACATGTGCGCTAACTTGGTTGGAGAAGTGTATATAACCGAGGTGGAACCAAGGGGAATATGTAGGGCAAAGCACATTTCCAAAGTTGGTACCCGCATGTATGGAAGTGCAGAAGACATGGCAAGTACAATATGCGATGCCAACTGAAAAAGCATCTACAACTGTATAGAGCGATAAGGCAAATAGTAAAGTGCATCGAGAGCGAGTAATCTAGCAAATGACAAGCATGGAGACAAAATATAATCAGTCTACTACCCACATAGCAGGGGGGCAGTTTGTCGAAGCTGCTGTATATAACTTAGTAGAGGGGATGGCGAGAAAAAACCCTCCGAAGACAAATTTTCTGATTGTGAAAGCTTTCGCACCATCGCATGGTTCTAAAATACTTATTCGTCATTCTGGTTGGCTCAAGACGATCCACTATAAACAAAATGCCGGCTCATGCGTGACTGACCTTTCTTATACCCTTCTTGCTGCTATCAGCCTCGTCATCACCACAGTCGGCTCGGGACTCCTTCACCTTCTTGGAAGCGGAAACCTCCTCCTTCAATTTCTGTCGACGGTGGCTATGACCAAGTGAAGTCCCAACTGAAAGCTCCTCGGTTCGCCTCACAATCTTTTCAACCAGAAAAAACAACAGTATTCCACCTGTTGTACAAAACAGGGAAAAGTTTGACCAGCTGCCAAGCAAATGAGTAGTGCTGCTGACATTACTACTTTTGATACTGAACTTTAAGCATGCTGATCAAGTCTTGAAACTTCTTATTCCTTCATTCCAGCAAGCAATTCTGCACATAGTCATTCCGCGTGTGATTTACTTGTGATTAGAAAACTAAGAACAGCAGACTGTCACTGAGCAGGGGTCATAACACTGGACACCTCTTCATGCAAGCACAATCTACACCTCAACAATATAGACCTGACAAATGATTGGGAACCCCACTGATTTTGCACTAAGACAGTGGAGACCATCTCCAAACTCCAATCATCCCGAAACTTTATCTAACCTAACATATGTAGGTCGCCAATATACTGCACGGCTGGGATTCCAAAGTTCAGGGAGATCCAAAATCTAAAACATTACGATACGAAGAAGTAAGGAACTAAAGATAGCCAAGGACTAACTTATGTATCCGTAAAGCTGAAACTATGCAAAAGACAGATAATCGAGGAACACTCGGGAACACCGAGAAATTGACCCTTAGACAAATCAAGAGCTAAATGGACTGAAATTAGGCTAGACACCACTGCAGGAACCCTAAAACTTAATTGCAACATGCGAAGCGCCACAGGTCGCTGTTTTTTAATGGCTGTCAATTTGACTGAATCGAAACACACATAACCCATAGCAGCTCATGAAGCTCCCCGGAAGCGTGACCTAGGTTTAGAAATTAAAACTTTGTACTGAATGTTGAGAAAAAATACCAAGGACAGCAAGACCAACAGACAGATCTTGAATGGAGTGTCCATGTGAGTGCCCTCCACTGTCACCAGTGTCGTGAATATGTTGGTGGCTATGTTCAGCATCATGAGAATGCCCAGAGTGAGAATGGGCAGGTCCACCTGCTGGAATCAAGAAGAGAATTCTAAAGGTCAACCATACGACTTGAAAATGCTACGATTTGATGATAGCCTTCGATTGACAATGTGGTAAGCTGCTCAAGAACACTCGACAAACGTTAACGAATCGTCATACGCCTCATAGATGTCTACACCCTGCAACTAGAAAACAGAAAAAGCTTGGCGATGACCCTGGACATTACCAAAAGCATGGGGCAGCTGATGCAGAAAGGCATCACCCAGCATTGTTCCTGCCTGTGTACCATAACCAATGCAGAGAGGTGCTTTGAGGTATAAGATTACGACTTACTGCGACTATATGCGATTTTCAAAGCTGGTTTCTAAAAGCTTCGATCCTAGTCTGCAGTGCATGCCTTGTTCTGTGTCCAGGAAATCGATTACTAGAATGCCGAGAGCAGTACCCCGAAAGAGGCGAGAGCATCAACAACTCCTCTTGCTGGCTTCCCTTGTGCTGCGAGAAAACGGAGAGGCACAACTAAATTAAATATTAAGTCAGGTCAGAGTAGCATAAAACTTCCTCCATCTTCCAGTGGCCTACATTCTAGAAAACAGTTATCACAACAATCCGTTTCAGGTGAGAAACAATAGCAATTATTCAGGTAAGAGACAGGATCACTTATTCATGTGAAATATAATCTAAGTTTACATTCTACACGTTCTGGTATCGTAGTGCCCAAAATCAGGCCCCTCAGAGCAAGCAAGTCGGCTCTCAAATTCAACGAGCAAGCGCTATCAGCTATTACGGAGGAGGCTGGCACACGAAGTAGGCAGACCACGTAGGTCCCCCTGCATCTGCTAGCAAGATAAAACCTGCTCCATAGCCTCGAACATATCCACATAATTTTGGCTCTACAGTAAACTGAATGAAATACAAAGAAAATCTGAAGAAACTCTGTAGCTAACAACGGCTCAAGAGCAGAAAGAAAGCAACACGTCTGCGAGATTGAAAGATGCGATACTTACAGACAATTAAGGGGAGTATTGACAGACACACGAGGGAAGCCGAGCTCACCAGCAACGAACTCCCCATCGCCTGCAGCCAAACCCCTGCATCTTGCGTATTCAGCGAGCATTCTACTACTCAGATTCTCCCCATCTGAATTATCATTTGTAAGAGATGTCTCAAGAGAACGTTCCAGCAATATCATGGAGCTGTTTCACTGCTGAACCTGGTGTCTACACTCATCTAAAGAGAATTTTCATCACCTGAGAAATCATCAATACAACCAGTCAGCTGAAAAACAATCCTGCTTCCTAGTTGGGTCTATGGCCTTTATTTGAAGACCTTCACGTTCTTGAGCGATAATTTCTACCCAGAAGGGCACGGTAGGCACTTCTAACTAGCGTTATCAACCAACAGTTGCTCAGGTTGGCCCCGCCAATGAGGGGCTTCAACAAGGTGATCCTGACACAGAGTATGCGAATTTTGGCTTCAGAACAGAAGAACCATTTCCCGAAGTGGAGAAGAACTTGGAAAATTACGATATACACAAATTCTGATTGCCCAGAGCATCGTCCACTTCCCTGAAATCTTGAGCAGATTTACAGCACGATACCATCGTCTTGGACAGGTAATCGAAAACAAGATCTCTCGCATTTCGAACAACGACAAAAATATAGTAAAACTCTTTCACGGGAGGACAAACTGTGAGAAATCGACCGACACTCAGTACCTTTGACAGAAAGAGCACCATGGTCATATTCATGGTCATGGTCATGGTCGTGATGGTGCCCATCGAAACCAAACTCCTCTAGCTCTTTCTCTTCGAGTATCTCCGCTGGCAGTCTATATGACGGACCACCACTGTGTGCACTCCCGTCCTTATTATCGGCTGGGTGCAAAAGTATATCGTGGACATGATCGGGATCTTCTGCCTCGTGGCTGTCTATTTTACTAGTACGGCTTTCTGACTCCAGCTTAAGATCATGGTGGTGGTGGTGGTGGTGATCATGATCGTGTGACTCGTGTACTCCATGTGAACATTGGTGGGCGCAAACGATTGAGACGATGGTCAAAAAGGCAAACACCACATGCACTACCTTTGCACTCATCATCGATTTCATGTAATCCCTCCTGTATCGGCACATTGTCTATGCAGAACTACTCCACTCTGGCACTTACTACTTCCAATGCTTGATCCTCAAACAAGCGCCGAGCTCTCCGCTGTTGTGTTCTCAAACAACTCAGAGAGCCATTACAAGCAACCTTCTCATTCTTGAATCCGTCTGTCAGCGCCGCTACTATACTTGCTTTGATTGTCGTTTCGTAGAACTGCCCCTTCCACCAGAGTCCAGACTAAGTCTAAATAAGATGGGTGCTTCGTAAATAAGAGTCGTGCTTCGTTCACATTGCTCAAAAGTCTCCTTTCTCTCGGTAGCCTTGGGCATGCGTTATGACTATAGTCTGGATTCTGGACGAGGAACCTCTACTACTGGCGCTGACCAAGGACTGCAGGGAGAGGGTGCTTCGTAAATAAGAGTCGTGCTTCGTTCACATTGCTCAAAAGTCTCCTTTCTCCCGGTACCCTTGGGCATGCGTTATGACTATAGTCTGGGTTCTGGACGAGGAACCTGTACTACTGGCGCTGACCTAGAACTGCACGGAGAGGCAAACTTCGTAATTATACGAGCATACATCGCGATGCGCAGCGGTACAGCCTACATACTGCCTTTCAACACATAATTTACCAGAAATTTGCTTCATCAGACCCCCATTAGGTTACTATTGATTTTTTTTATTTTTTTATTTTTTTATTTAAACGACCACAGTTAATCGGATGGAGGTTTATTAAGGGGCTAAGGGAGCCACCCAGTACAGTGACGCCGCCGCCCGGTCGGTTCCTTTCACTAAAACTTTCTCTGAATCGTCTCCCACCCTTTGCTCATCTTCCCCGCTTCTCTCCTCGTGTGCGTTTTCCCCATCTCCTTATCGGTGATCCCTTTCTTGACCTCCGTCGGCGTTCGCAGTCTATTGCTCGAGTTATTTTCGAAGACCTCGTTAATCGTCATCATCGCTCGGGATCAGAGACAGGACGCGCATGCTTAGGCAATAATTGCTGCTGTCAATGCGGTAGAGTTGGTAGTTTTTCTCGGGAAGGGCGGAACCTTCTGGCTATGATATGAACTTGAAAGCTGTGTTCAGTCTACTTAGAGAAGCACTAGACTCCTGGCTGTGGCTGGTTTGCTCAAAGGATAGGCTTCAGGTTACAAGGTGATACTAAAAAACGCTCATATAAGTCTCTTGGCTCTTCTGATATGTTCAGTAAGCAAAGTTCAGGCTTAACTAGCAACGATAAGATCTGACGGTAAACTTTGACACTCAAGATTGAGAAATATATGAAGGTTTATACTTCAGAACTTCTCCTGCATGTCAATGAGGTCCTACTGGATACACATACGAAGTTTCAACTTGAGATCAATTCAGAGCACCAAGATATGAGTAGAAACTTTCTGAACAGAGAAATTATGACAATTTCTGGTACCCAGCCAGCTATTTCGACCTATAACATGAGATTGGCTCGATCAATTTCGAAGTTTCTTACAGGATTTGCAGTACACAGCTTGCTGAACACTCCTGTGAAGTTGGACCTCCTGATTGTACACAGAACTCCAGATTTCGTTCTCTGAAGTTGCTGCTCTAGATTACGAGCTTTACAGACCCCCTCTGCTTCAGCGGTCGCCCTGAATTACTCAATAATTCAAATCACTTGAAACTTTTTTGACAGTCGTAGCCCGGCTGACAATGAACACAACCACGAAGGTTTGAAGCGATTTCCTCAATTCTGCTGCAATTGACACTCAAAACCCCAAATTCAACAGAAGTGCTGCAATTCTGACATAAATTGAACTTCAATCAGCCATAACTCCTTCTTTATTGCTCCAAATCGATCAAACTTTTCGCTGACAGTGCTTGGCACGACAAGCTCTATCTCCCTGTGCTCTCAGATTTCGCAGTACCCCTCACCAATTGCCCGAAATCCTCTTTAGAGCTCTGTTCTAAACTTAGAGTTTTATAAAAAAACAAATGGGAGTTCATAGCTCCACTTGACTGTCCTTTTGTGCCTTAAACTACCTGGTAACTTATCTACACTCATAGGCTACCACGTCAAGCCCCCTAGAGTGCCAGCGTAAAACTTAAACTACCTAAAACGACACGCAACCCCGAAATATAACTTAAATCAGCTAAAAAGCGTGCATGGGTGACACGCAAATACAACCCATGAGCTTAAACCCTATCAACATGGTAATCAACCTACTAAGACTCAAAATATATAACATCTTCCAAAAATGGACTTCTCTGAGGTCTTAACTTCACTCAGAGAGACTAACGCCTGTCAGAGAAGTGAATCATTTACTATGTGAAATGATTCACATCACGACAACGCTGTTGGCCACTATGTGTAGCGGATTAGCCCCTTTGTTTGTCCTCTTCGATCGTTGGCGTTGACTTTTCTCTCGATGGAGCGGCTCCTCCTAGACCTCGCGGTAAGCCTTTCGTGGTCCTCGTCCTTAGATGTAATCTCGGATAGCTTGCTGACGCAACCAAGCAGATCCAGAGACCAGAAGCAATCGAATCCGCTCGACGCTCCAGCCGTATCTTCTCCGTACCTCGAGCTCGTATTGGGCCCACCAATCCGGGACGAAGGATTCTCGATTTGGACGAGGAAGGTCGTGCTCCGCATCGTCCGATCCTCGGAGCATCGCGCTTCGCCACCCCAATCCAGTCTAGTATCACTCCTCCTCTTCTCTTTGATGCTCTTCATCGTGTTCTTGCTCCTATCTGACATTGTTGATTGTCGAGATGTCAATCCTTCCGAGGTCAATTCTCGCCCTGGTCTGTTGGATTCGCTGCACCGAACCAAAGGTGTTCATGGCGTTGGTCCAAGCCTTGGTTGGTGTCTTTTTTCAGTCCAGCCCATAGAGTCTTACTCGCTTTCGTCAAAACTCTAGCTGTTGGTCGCTCCGTCTAATGGCCCCTGAATATTTTTTCCGCTCTCTCCGCCCAAGTGGACTGGGTGTGTTCCACCAAAATAATGAGGAGGGCAGGGTTGGTGTTCCTTAGTTCTAGAGCCCTTTCAATCGAGTTCAGCATACTACTTCCTGCCATGTAGTTCATTCCGCAATCGGGGTCCTGGAGACGAAACCTCTCTCATCTAGCTTTAACGACCGGGCACTCCCAGAAGATATGCTCTATGGTCTCGGTGTAATTTGCACCCTTTCACACACAATCCGTCTCAGATCCTCATCTGCTGAGCCCGGCGGTTCGTGAAGAATCCGTGGTTTAAGATTCTCCAGATCCACATGTTAGTTCTCAGCGTTCCTCCCGCTTGCCACAGTCTTCTCCACATGTTGTCCCAAGTCTTCTCGGAATCTCTTACTCTCCATCTAGCATTCAATAGGTCTAGGTTCGGGATAGACTTCAGAAATATCTCTTTCCAAGTTCTAAAATCTAGTTTCCAACCCCTAACAGTGCACTTGTCGTCCCTCCAGATCCAGTTATCGCTCTCTTGCAGGCCACCTAAGAAAGTTTGAGTGACTCCCGCCCACCGAGTAAGTTTGGTAAGAGGGCTGGTCCCAGAGGTCTCTTGTGTGTCTGTGTTGTTCCGAAGCGAGGTCCCTCTCATTGATTCATGTAGATCTTTTAACTTTAGCGCGTTTGAGGGTGTTTAAACCATGCCTTTTTAATTCTTTCAGTGTCTCCTTCTTGTCTTGGTTGTCGATCTGCTCCATGTTTTGCCATAGCTCCACGGCTATCCGCATTGACAGATTGCTTGGCAGAAGCACCTTCCCCCCTTCGAACGAAATCCTACCCGACACTAGCCCCCAGCACTTCAGCATATTGTCGAGGGTCGGCAGTTTTGGATCCGAAGGTCAAGAACCTGCAGAAGACGTTCCTCCGGAGACCACCCGGCCGACTCTTTCCCTTACTTTCTCTCTCTCCCGTTCTCTTTGATGCCCACCGTGCTAGGTTTATCCAGTCTTGTTTTCCTCCTAGGAGGAGTTTAGCTAAATATTTGAGCTTGAGTGCTTGGACTACCTTGCGAAATGAGACAAATCCCTATGCCCCCTTCAGACTTAGGTCTAGCTAGAACTTCCCAAGCAACCATTGGGACCTTGGCTCTACCTTCTAGGTTCCTTCCCCACAGAAATGTCCTATAGACCTCTTCCATCTTTTTGAAACCGGAAGCCGAGCAGCCCACGCTCGTTAGTTGGTAGGAAGGGATAGCCCTGAGCACGTGAGTTAAGAGAACAACCCGGCTAGGCCAGGAGAGGAACCTGTTAGACCAATGTTGTAGTTTCTTTTGCAGCCGGCTGACGATCTCCTCCACCACCTGGTTTTCAGACAGTCTCTTCTCTATCCATGCTCCTAAGTATTTGACCATCTGACCAGACCTCGCTATGATACAACCAGAGTCTTCCAGCCACCTAGGGGTCTCTCCCATGCCCATCGATATGATTATTGATTTCTCTAGATTCAGAGATGTTTCAGAGATTTCTTCGTACCTGTATAGGACTTCATGAGTAGCTTTAAAGCATTCCTCCGTGTCTTCGATAATTAAACCCGTATCGTCCGTGAAAAGCTGGTGAATAAGGGGAGGCCTTCTCCCGTCCACAACCCCTCGATCAGGTCATGTTCTCTCGCCTTCTTGAGCATATTCATTAGTGACTGAGTAGCTATGGTGAAAAGGAAAAGAGCGACCGGACACCCCTATGCACGCCTCTCCCTATGTCTAAAACTTTATGTGAAGTCCCCGTTGACATGAACTTTAGATTGTCCGTCTTCCGTCAGTTCTTTTAGGAGATCGATGAAGTGAGGGTCGAACCGCATTTGCTCCATGGTGTCTCACAGGTAGTCTCTCGATACTCTATCGTAAGCCTTCATAAAGTCGATCTTCATAAACAGCGAGACCCATCTCTTAGCTTCCGCTATTTCCTACCCAAGCTTAAAGCTTAGGATATTATCGTAGATATCTCTCTCTTGTATGAAGTCTGTCTGTTGTTCGTCGACTACATTCCCAACAACCACTTTTAGCCTCTCGGCAAGTATCTTACTAAGGAGCTTATGGGTAGCTGTGAGAAGGGAGATCGGCCTCCAGTTCCCCAAAAGGTTCCTCTCTCCACCTCTGAGGATGAGTTTGATGATTCCCTGGAGGGACTTCCAGTCCGTCTTTTTTGTTCTCCATAATTCTCTGACCATCTCTGTGCATTCCTCCTTAATGAAGGGTCAGCAGGTCTATAACATCTCGTAGGTCACTCCGTCGATGTCGGGCGACTTCTCCTTGGTTCATCACCGTAGTTTCTACTTCTTCTTGTGTCGGGAGTTTTACCAGGAGAGCATTTTCGTCTGCGATGATCCACTTTGAGGTAAGTTCCAAGACTTTCTTTCTTTTGGCTTTATTCTTAGTCACCTCCAAATCTTCCTTGTATAGTTCCGAGTAGAACTTGTGAATCCTTCTCAGAATTTCCTCGTGATCCTCAAGAACCACACCTTTCATAGCCTCTCTTCTCTGTTTCGTCTTTAGTTGTGCGACAAAATAGCGGGAGGGAGCTTCCCCTTCTTTCAGCCATCGGATTCGACTCCTCTTTCTCCATATGATGGCGTCTTGATGTTCCTCTTTCTTACTTTCTCTTCTGTTTCCTGCAGTCTTGTCCTTAGTGCTTCAAAAGTGTCGTCCCTGACGAGGACTCTCAATCTTTGCAATTCAGACTCCAGAGCTTCCTTGTTTGGTGTTCTCTGACTTTCCATCCTTCTCTCTTCCATTAGAATTTGTTTTACCTTCGTCCAACTCACAGCCCACTTCGTTCTTGGGTCCTCGCTAGTCCTCCGTTGCTCTCTCCACACCGTCTCCACCCTCGCCGTCACTCTCGGGTTCTTCAAGGATGACGCGTCCATCTTGAAATAAGTCGCTTTCTTGATCTTGTCTCTTGTCCTTTCCTCCTTTAGTTGGATCTCTACCGTGACCGGTATGTGGTCCGAGAGAGTTTGTCTGCCGTCATGTACAATTTTGGAGATTCTCGAGCACTACTTAGCACTATTGTTGAAGTAGAATCTGTCCAACCTGGCTTGATCTAGCCGACCCCCTGTTCTGACTTGCCGGGTGAATACATGACCTTCTTTTTAAAAGCACAGAATAGCGCGTCTACGAGATCAGCCCTTAGGAGGGTATTCCTCCATAGACGGACCGTGTAATAGCGGAGAGTGGCCTATGCTATCATCAAGGAGCTCCACCATGTTCCAGTCCCTCATCATCACCCACTTACCCTCACTTGTTTTGGCGGCGAGCCATTCTCAAAGGTGACGTCTACCCTCTCTCTTATTCGAAGCGTACACCGAGGTGACTCCTATGGGACCAACCACTGATTCAATGACGCACCAAGCAACTGACCCGTCTCCTCTGACCCCTTGTTCTAGTACCTTAATATGATCTTTTATAAGTAGAGCGACCCCTCTCTCCCTCCTTCAGTGTAATCCACTATTCTGGTACCGTCGCTTATTAATTGCTTCAGGTTAGTCTCCAGTTTTTGATCCTCAACCTTCAACTCCTGTAGGGTAATGATGTCTGCTTGTTGTCTATCTCTTCTCAGCCACCTACCAGAATAGTCAAGCGATGCGGGTCTCCCAGCCCTCTCACGTTCCACGAGGAGATTTTAAGTGTGTTCTGCATCAAAAATACTTTGTTTGTTGTCTTCTAGTTTCCTCTTCACATGTTCCCTTTAAGGGTCCTTAGTACTTCGAGGGGTTCGTTGCCGCCAGCAGGCTCCGAGCCCTTGCTAGGTTCTCCTTCTTCGTTGGCTTTGTTTGGGGACGCTTTCCCAATGCTCCTCCTCGTTGGTTTCATTCAAGGAACCTGTCGCCTTCGGAGCAAGCTCCTTCCTCGTCCTCCTTCGGCTAGCGACCAGGTTCGGCACTATCTCTTGTAGAGCTTCTCTCTCTCTATACCCTTTAATGGTGATGCAGGAGATTAGAGAGACCCCGTCGGACCACCTCACAGTCCCGGCCCCTCGTCCTCCCTTGTCTCCTCCATGCGCTTGTCTCCTTTATCACCCCTCGTCCCCGTGTCCACCCTTTCTGCTTCCTCTTTTTCAGCGGGATCCTGCAAGTTCCCCTTCTCATTCTCTTTCATCGTGTCGTCTTGTCGATCCTTTGATTCCCCTTCCTTTCCTTGCACTGGGACTTGGTTTCCTTCCTCCTGTTCTTCAGTATGCAGTTCCATCGGATCTTCGCTCCTTTGAGCCTCCTCTGCCCTCTTCTGTCTTATTTCTGCTGCTTGGTTGCCTCCTGCTGCCTCGTTCAGGTCCGATATTGTCTCCTTTGTAAAGTTAGTTGGAGTCGGTACTTCTGTCATTGGTCCCGCATCGCTTGCATGGAGAGCTAGATTTGTCTATATGAGCCCTCTCCCCCCCCCCCTAAGTTGTCCCGCTCCCTTGCTTTTGTTCTTTTCTGGCTCTTCTAATTCCTTTGCTTCGTCTCTTTTCTCCCCTTCTGGTGCCTTGTCTTCTCCTCTTCCTTTTTCAGCTGCCAAGACTTTGTATCTATTGGTTGGTAAGATCGTTGTCTTCCTCTGTTCACTTTTCTAGACCATTTGTATTTAACTTGGGTGAATTCTCCTTCCTTAATCCTTTTCGAGGGAGCCACCTCGTCCTTCGTTGCTGCCGCGTCGGAACTAGAGGGCTTCGGCTCCTCGTTATTTTTCTTGGTAGGGGCTTCTTCTCCTTTCCTGACATTTTCCCCTTTCCTGATATTTTCCGGGCGTAGTGGCCCTTCCTTTTGCACACAAAGCAGGTGTCAGGAAGTGTGTGGTAGATTATGAGTTGGGCTACCATTTCTCCTACCCCAGTCATATTTGTAGGTGGTCCTTCAGGTCGGAATCAGGGTCCAATCAGGACGCATCTCCTGATGTGGGAGTAAGCATTTTTCGACTTCGTGGAGGATTTGTACAGAACCAGACCAATTGCCGCCAGCATCGTGTCAGCTCCTATCTCGAACGTCGGGTCCACCAGGGGTAGGTCCACCCAAACTACCACCACCTTGGGATTCTCAGTTTGCGTCTTGTACCCAGGTGTCCAAGGGGCTGCCAGGACTATCCTCCCATTGCAAAATAGCGGAGCTTCTCTCAGCACCAGATTTTGTTGTTCTTGAGTAGCCAGTACCACTAGGAAGTTTTTCCTGTTCAGCATCCTGAGCTGGGTTACGTGGACCTCCAAGCCTTGTTCCAGCCTCCTGGAGGCCCATAACTCGAAGACGTCACGCAAAGGACTACAGTCGACCGTTGACATGACTACCGCCGTCGATTTCAGGAGGGCTAGTCTGCTCGCCATTAAATTTCGGTCGAGATCTACTATCGTTCCATGTTTGAGTTCGCCGAGTTGCTGGTTTTTCTGAATGCATTGTATCGCTTCTACAAGCTCTTTATTTGGCATCCCAGCACCAGCCATCGGGTTCAGGCCTTCTAGATAAGGATCCTGTCTTGTCCTTTTTCAGGGGTTTAGTCCAACTATTCAGCATGTTAGGCTTCCCCTTTTCCCCCTGCTCCTTCTCGCTCTGATTTTTCTCTTCGGTTCCTTTACTTCTCGTGTTCCCTTGAGTGTTCGCAGTGACGTCAGGGCTCCTCGAATCGTCTATGACCTTCTGAGTGGATGGCGGGTCTGAACCTCCCGAGTCACTGGTTACTCCTCCTTGTTGCAGAGCAGCCGCGCTGATCTCACCGTTGCTTTCGGACCGTGGCCTTTCGGCACTTCTGTTGCTGCTCTCCAAGCCCCGCTTGCTTTCCAGGTGTTCTCCTCCGACTTCGTTTCTTGTTGGGGGTCCTTCGACCTGCTTTCTTCGGTTTTCCAGTACTTGGGCTTCCGTCTCATAATGTTTACTTACTGCAGAAAAAACTTTATTTTAAAAAAACATTTTTTGCCAAAATGATCATGTATCAAACTACCAGTTTCCTCTTTCCTCTGCACACTTCTCGCCCTATCCATGCCAAGAAATTTTCTTCCTGGAAATGCCAACTCGTTCTTTACCGGCCATTTTCCATAACCACCATTTGAATGTATATTTTATTTTACCTATTAAACCTGTTGTAGTTACTAGTGAAAGATGCGGCCAAGTAAGGCAATCTGATATTGTTTTAGTACTGATAAGGTAATCTTTTATCGTTTTACTGGTAACCAGAAAGGGTGTTATAAACCAATAGTAAGGTCAATGTGAGTAGCCCTGGAGGATTGAGGATGAAGAGGGACGGGGTAGGAGCGGAGCGGACGGACAGGGGGAGGGGTAGCAGCGGGATTAAGACTCACTTAGGCAGATGGGAAAATAGATTAAGAGGTTAGAGAGTCCAAACACGGGGAAACACGTAATTAGAGAGAGCGGCCAACAGCTAGGGTTGAGTAATTAGAAGAGTGACAAAATGACAGACTGCAACGAGAGAGAGGCGACATAAGGAGCAGTGGCAAGAAAAGACGGAGGCGGCTGCGAGGTGTTTCACTTCGAAGCAACGAGAAACCAAGTACCGCGGATTGAGACAGAACTAGAAAAAAAGAGCAAGAAGAGAGTCTCTCAACCTGATCGATTCGAGGAGGAAAGGTAACCCCAGAAGAAGCTCCTTAACGGTGGAAGCTCTGCACCATTCGCAAAAGAAACGCAATGTCGAGAGAGGAGAGGAGCAAGGAGTGGAAGAGAAAAAAAGAAGAGAAGGGCAAGTATATTTATTTTGCCACTGGACTGAGCACAATGGCAAGATAAATCTAAATTTATATTTAAATAAATATAAATACTTCTCAGCTGAACGTAACACCTGAACTGTGAGAAAAGGAAAAACTTAAAAGTGCTGTGAGTTTAAACTTAACCCCTTCTACTATAAGAGAAGTGTTCCGGAAGAATAAAAATAATCTTCTTTCTTTTTATGAGCTAAACTTTTCAAAGAAATACTATATCATTCGAATGTAAATCGTGAGCAACAAGCCATGTATCTTCATAATAAGTTCAGTTTGTATAGCGTATCAACCCATGAGATTTTTTACTTGTCTTGTGAAATGTCTCCACATGCGATCAACCGACTGAACTTGCTGTTATCATACAAGCACGGTCAAGTAAAGTAATCCTAAGATGGACAAGTGACTTGGACTTCATGGCTGGTGTGGCGCAGATTTAGACATCTGCGGCAGTGACTCGAGGTGCAGTACGTGTCTATGAGCCACGAGGTGCGTCGATGGAGTTGGATCCACAACACGGGGAGGCTGGTAGACAAGCCAGGCTTCCTCAATCTTTCACGTTATCGGAGGCGTTGAGGACCATGTCTATGGTTCTTAAACGGTCTATCGATGGTGCAGTGGAGTTGGAGATATCGACATCCAAGGGTGGGAGTGATGCAAGTCAACTCTCGACGTCTGTGGTGCGATGTCAAACTCGATGTTGGTGGCGGCTACAGTAGTTTTGTGAGCCTCATTATTTTCAACCACAGATATGACGGCATTGGGAGTAAGCTTGGCTCTAGTGTTCTAGCTAGTGGTCACGCTCAGTGAGAACGAGGATGTTGTTATCTCCAGTGCTGAGGTGGTTCAGTGAGAGGCGGTAGATGTGTCTATGGAGTCGAGGATCAAGGCAGCTACCAATGGTACTTGGCAAGCGGCGACTGCCAGGTTAGATGAGTTACCAGCTAGACCGACGATTGACCCCAAGTGTGGTGTTGTTGGACAACAGAAGTGGTATCTTCTGTTTGGTGGCACCTTCAGGGAAGGTGTATCGACCGCAGAAAGTTGCGTTAGACTCTGGAGCCCAACCGTTGATATTGAGGAAGACGACGTGTATTGGTTTGGGTCTGAGGAAGTCCGAGGTGGAGAGATGTCTATTTCAGCTACAGACATCTCTAAGGGGATCAGGAGGTACGGCTCTACACATGATAAGCGAGATGCTGACGGTGAGAGTTCGACCAGATCATCCCATGGTGAGGACCAAGGTCATCATTACGACCGTAGAGTCCTATGATGTATTGGTTGGAGGTGTTGTGTTATATCTTATGGGGTTCGTGATCGACTATTGGACGGAAACATCATCTTATAGACCAGGTTGGCAGTCCGGCGAGGGACGAGTGAGCCGCTTACGAGTGCGGTTCAATGCTAGAGTTGGGACAACGGAGCTTACACCAGAGACGATGGCCTCCGTTGCAGATTTCAGTTTGGTCATCACTTGGTCAGACGGCTTGTTAGAGGGCAATGTCCATGCGGAGGATGCTCCGGTCTTTGAGGAGATGGAGGACATGCCTAGCATGACTACGGTAGTAACATCTGCCTTGGATGTTCCACTATGGAGTTCGAGTGGAGAGTTCTAGCAGTATGTTGATCGGTTGATGCAGCAGGCTTGGAGTGAAGCCTTTGTACCACCAGTAGAGGAACCAAAGGATGTTCCTGCTACTGGTCTTGTAACCTTATCACCGTTGGATACGACTCTCATTGTGTGACAATATCTTGTGTGTTGGAGCTGTTTGGAGAGATCAGCACAGGTTTGGCTGCGGTATTGCAAGCAGGCATATAAGTACAGCGATACTTGTATGTGGTTGAGAGATGAGGTTGCGAGACGCATCTCATTGCGTCATGTGGCACGTTTGGTGCAGAGATATCTTGAGTTGTTGTCCATATCAGTCGTTAGAGGATATTAGCAAGCATTATCGTCAGATATTTCGCTGCTGAAGGCGCAAGATCTCACATTTGTTGACACTATTTACTTGATGATAGCCGAGTGGCCATGTCAAGGTCACACGCGTGCTGGAAGAGGTCAGGGTTTACATGACTTGTCTGTCGTGCGCATACACATCGCTACACAACATACATCGCTGTCAGAGGTACACCACACATACACATAACACATGGACGAGGTCATACACATACACAAGTGTACCACAATAATCTGAATAGAGAAATTACCATCTCCAACACCACAACAAGGATTACTCATAAACGGTCAAGCCAAACCCACTCTAAGCACGAAGAGAATCCGGGTTACACTCAACTAGACTATCCACCATAGCCTGGAGCTTGAAGGCTCAACTCAAAGAACTAAGGCCTCCAAGCCCTACCTGCGAAGTTTACCCCTAGTGAGCTCTCCCACCAACTCGTCTTAACGGCACTAACGGCCTTATCGAGATGCGCCACTTCGCACTCGGTCAACCTAGCCGAGGTGCCCAAACTGACGTGACAGCTGTCGTGCGCATACACATCGCTACACAACATACATCGCTGTCAGAGGTACACCACACATACACATAACACTTGGACGAGGTCATACCCATACACAAGTGTACCACAATCGCCCCCCTAACTGGCGGTTAGGTCCCTCTAACTCCAGATAGCTCCATATCCCAACTACGTGATACACACCTTCATGGGTGCAAGGATCAGGAGGCCGGGTGCTACATTGCCCCATCGTTAGTCGCCTGTCTACAATCCATACCACGCAAAGATCTAATCGACTATCTCCGATATATACATCGAGGACAAACCCACCGTCCAGCAGGAACTACACTAAGAGGTGGAGTCAAACATGACATGTGCCAACCTCTCGAACAACCATCACACACCAACATACGGGCTGCTCCACCAGCAGACCCACACAACATACACCTCAAGCCCGCACGTACAACTGCTAAGCTTGGGTCCACGGTACCATCAATGTTGGGAAGATGACATGGTGCGCAATTACGCACATGATCCTTCCACACAACACCATCACGGCCCTCTAACATGAGTACTCCAGAAGGTAACACCTCACGCACTCGTAAAATAGTGCGCCCTGCGATCACGTCCAACGTCGTCGGTGCAGTCTGCTGTAGATAGATATAATCGCCAGGATGAAACCTACGAATCGACGGTCGATAACCTCCTCCTCGGATAGTCGCATATCGCAACATGTCTCTATGCTGGGCAATCGCTAGGTTCTCAAAAGCCATAGGCATAACTCTCCGAAATGTCTCTACTCGTTGAGAACATGCTCTCACCCACATATCCGGGTCATCAAGGTCCAGCACCTCAGCAGAATCACGACGAATGACCGAAGGTAGATCTGGATCTCGGCCATACAATAGAAAATACGGTGAGAAGGAAGCCAAAGACGCTTGTCGGCTGAAACGGTAACCCATAGCCAACCATGGTAACTGCACATCCCAGTCTCCCAAGTGGCCCTTCTGCAAGCCATACTTGCGCAATCCTCTCTTCACCGTCTGAACTACCCTCTCCGCCAAACCATCCGCCTCAAGATGATATCGAGATGTAGTCCGATGATCAATGAGCGCCTGATCACACAAGGCCTGAAACTCACCAAGGAACTCTGTACCTTGGTCTGTCAGCACTTCAGCTGGTGCTCCAAGACGACTCAGCACTCGATCTAAGAACGCGTACGCTGTCCCTTCACTCGCCTTGTCTGGTAATGCCACCAACTCAATCCACTTGGAGAAGTGCTCCACCATCATCAACACATACCGGTGGTGACGTACGGTCAACGGTAAAGGTCCCGCAAAATCCAAACTCCAACGGTAACCCAACCCCATAATCGGTAAGGGGTGTAACTGTGGAGTAGGAGCATTAAACGAAGCTCGTACTCGATCACAAACCACACATCGTGCGACAAACTGTTGCACATCGATGTGCATACCACGCCACCAATACTGTCCTTGGAGTAAGCTATGTGTACGCTTCACTCCAAAATGTCTCAACTCCTCATGGGCATGTCGTACTAACTATGCCCTCTGGGATGGATGTGGCACTATCCGTACCCTCCCATCACCCCACACTCGAAGTACATGTCGTCCTTCTCGTCGAAATCTCTTCGCTCGTTGAAGATCACGATCTCGCTCCTTGGCACTTACTGTGCCTACTACCACACCAGTACGTAGATACTCCATCACGGTATCGTGTCGGATATTGCGTGAAGGATGTCCAGGAAAACGCGAGGTTCCTGGCTGTGGAGATGTTGTGTGCCAAACAGAGACAAGACAGAGACGAACAACCACGAAAACGAACGCGCAATATATACCACTCCAAATGTATGTACACTGCCGTTTCTTTCTCCTAACAACACAAACCTGAGGAACAGACCAGATCGGTCTGTAACCTACTTCAGAAGCCCTAAAACAAACCCCTGAATCGCAACCCTAGCCTGAAATCGCCAAAGCGCAGCTCAAAGCAAGAGAAACTTCTCTTTGCTAACAACCAGAGCCACAACAGTATCACGCGATCCAAACTCAAGTCCAAACCACATCCACACACTAGCTCTTGGCTAAAGCTAGCTACCACAAGCCATACACAACCAACTAAGTCCTTAACGAACTCAAAAGGACGAAACCTGTAGCGAAGGAACCGAAAAAGACCTATCTGGGAACTTTCTCCTTTCGCCAAACGATCTTCAAATGTTGATAGGGTCTCCTTCCCTGACTCCGTTGGCTCAAGAAACCTTCAGATCCGACTCCCGATAGTCGAGATATCGCCAATTTTCGGTCGTAGCCTTCAAAAACTCCTCCATGCGGCTTAAAACCGCGCACACCGTACAAACGGATCGTCTAAACTGATATCCATCTTCGCTGGTAGGTAGATCTGGCTACCCTGAACCCAACAAGACTCCAAACAAGCCGTTTGGAGTTTCCCTTGCAAAACCACTCGAGAAATTTGGTCGCAGGTTGCAAAAAACTGACGTAAATCGGCTCCCTGCGGCTCAAATTCGCTCACCACACCCAAACCAACAATCCAATTCACTTACAGTCTTCTCCTATGCGTACATGAGGACTCCTTGATCGCGTAGGCACCAAGAACGAAGAACTTGGCTCACCGATCGCGAAGAACAATCCAATCTCATGTCGCAGGCGATGAAAACCTGACGCAAACGCTTCCCTGCGAGCCAATTTCTCTCACAACTCCCAAACCGCCCGATGAAACTTTGTATCGTCTTCAATTTCCTGAAGAACTCGTTGTTCTGATCCCGATGGATCCAAGGACAGCAAGTTTGGACTCCGGAACGGTCCGGACGGTCCAACTCTCCTTCACAGGTAACTGAAAATCCCAAATCTGCTTCCTGCGTCTCAATTTCTCCCAGAACACAACCCCCGATCCGTCTCTTCAAGAACCGTCTTAACCTGTGCGTAGCCTGCACAGATCTGAACCCGATGACACCTTGCGCGCGTGTATTGGACTTCCCAATTCTCCAAAACATCCACCGACATGTCGTAGGAACAAGCAAGCCCCTTAAGCAGCCCCCTTGCAACAGTCTGTACGTACGAAGTTCAACCCTCAATAATAAGAAGCAGGCCCTTTGCGTCTTTGATATAACGCCTGAAGCCCTAAATACCCAGTCAGCAAGTAACTAGGGGCCTAGCTTGATTTTACCTTTTTTCGAATCGCATAACTTCTTCTCCGGATGTCCAAACGAAATAAACAAGATGCCCATGGAAAGCTGACAACGAGCTCTATCCATCTATGCGATAAAAGTAAAGATCCGAAGTTGCGCCAAAAGCTCGTAAGCTGGGGCCTAGCTTGTTTTTTCCATCTTTCGAGTCCTGTAACTTCTTCACTATGCGTCCAAACGAAGTAGACAAAGTGCCTATGGAATGCTGACAAGGAGCTCTATCCACTGGTGCGATAAAAACGAAGATCCGAAGTGGTGCCAAAAACCCGTAAGCTGGGGCCTAGCTTATTTTCTCATGAGTGTCTTTGGAGCGACAAGCATCGAAGTTTGTATTTCAGGTAGGAGCCGGTCCACGACATGACATCCACCCCCTCTGAACCTATGCATCCTCCGGTATGCACCAGAGATACCAACCAAGGAGTGGGTCGGCTTATCGTCCTACTTCCCATCGTAACCAACCTCACCTTCAAGATCTTCTGCATAATCCTCATCCTCAAATTGAAACTCCGTCAAGATATCTACTAGATCGACCTCCTCATCTCTCTTTTTGAAAATCTTGATACGTTTACCTGCCACTGGTACCTTCAAGTTCGTTCCATCCAACTCTTGCAGGGCGTAAGTTGCGTTGTCATGAACCTTCTTCACCACATACGGACCAAACCATCTTCTGGAAAACTTCCGGAGTGCACTATGCTGGTTGTCTAGACTGTTGTCATAGACTAACACCCAATCACCTTCTTTGATTTCCTTGGGTCTCAAACGATGTCGTTGATCAAATCTGACCTTGTTCTTCAACCGTGCTTCTCGCAGCCTATCCAAGGCAATTTGGATATCCTCTAGTCTTCTCTCTAACTGCCTAATTCGAATAGCAAGAAGCTCTTCTCTAGTCAGATTGTCCTCCCAAGGTAACACACTCCATGTCAGAACTTGTTCTTCAATCGGCATGATAGGCTTCTGACCTGTGATGAGTTCCACCGGCATGTAACCTGTCACCGAACTGTGCGTCGTTCTATCTGCCCATAACGCAAATGGTAAGAGTCGAGGCCACTCGCGCACCCTTCCGTTGCAAGCCTTCATCAAAACCTTCACAATGGGTGGATGACCACGTTCACTCTTGACGTTCCCTTCGGGGTTGTAAGCAGTTGTCAGTGACAACCTCACCCCACACCTTGCAAAGAATTCACGAGCCTCGTGTGCATCTAACTCTCCCCGATCTGCAGTGATCTTTCCCACACATCCATACCGACAAACAACCTCTTCCAAGAGAAATTTACATACCCCTTCAGTTGTCTTCGTCCGAAGCGCCCTACCCTCGACTTGATTTGATAGATCTTCTCTAGCAAGTACCAAGTATCTCATCTGCCACAACCCAACCGGCATAATCACCAAGTCTACCACCCACTTGAAATGTATTGCCAGCGGATAAGTTGGATGTAATCCGTCACGATATCGGATGTTCGAATACATCTGACATGTCAAACAAGACTCTACAAAAGATACAACATCCCTGTACATGTTTTTCCACCAATACCGCTCTTTCATCTTGGTAAAAGTGACCCAAATCCCTCGATGTCCTGCCCAAAGACTCTCATGGAACGCCTTGAGCAACTTCTGCTGATCTTCCTTGTTGCAAATCACCCGTAGCGGTACCCCACCTTTTTGCTTCGGTCGCTTTCAAAGAAACCCATCCTGCAACATGAAGTTGTAGGCCTTCCTTCGAACTCTCCGAAACCTCTCATCCGTCCAACCTGTCTGCTTAACCATCGTACTAAGGTACCTCCTGATATCAAGCAAATCACCATCATACAACCCTTCAACAAACAACTCTTCTTCCCTTCTTGTCTGTGCAATCGAATAGAACTCTGTATCCACGTCGTCAATGTCTTCTACCATCTCATCTTCCCCATCATATCGAGCCCGAGATAACATATCCGCCATCAGATTATCCTTCCCTGCAATATGTCTAAACTCCGGGTTCAACGACTTGATATATGCGATCCATCGTAACATCGCAATATCAGGAGTTGAACAATTCATGATCATCCCTAACAACGGCAAGCAATCAGTTTCAACCACCACTACTGCTCCAATCAAATACTCTTTCTCAGTTTTCATAGCTGAAACAATACCCCACAGTTCTCTCTTCACTTGCGGGTAAGCACGTTGTCGAGGACTTAACACCTTCGCTCCGAATCTAACCGCAAACCTGTCTCCATCCTCATCATCCTGTCCGACTGCCCATCCAATTGCAACTGGACTTGTATCCACTGTAAGAACCACCGGCCTAGCACCCTTGTAATCAATCCTTCCTAGAACTAGAGGAGATGATAGTAAGGACTTCAACTTCCTTACTGCATCAGTATGCTCTTCCTCCCATCTGAACTTATGACCCTTACGTAACAATCCATACAACGGATCCGCCACATGCGCATAATGAGGAATCCAAATGTGGTAGAATACACAAGCACCCAAAAATCTTCTTACTTCTGTCAGCGAGTTGCAAACCTCCTTCATCCTTCCAATCGCATCCACCTTGTTCGGATCTGGTTTCCGACCAAACGATCCACACAAATGACCAACGATCAAAACCTCTCTAACCCCAAATGTAGACTTCGCACCTGACAGCGTAAGATGAACTTCCTCAAGTCGAGATAAGATCTTCTCACAGTCTGCGATGTGATCAGTGACGTATCGCCGACACCCCCTCTGATCTAATGCTTCATCCTTCTCATCTTCCACACATCCTTTGATGGGAATGTCATCCAAGAACGGCATCGTCTTTTCGGGGATGAAGTCCCTTAGAACTCGATTCATCCCGTTCATCATGTGTGCTACCGAGTTGGTAGCTCCCTGTGGTAAGGTACACATCCTAACCAACCCCAAAGGTGTCCTCATTGTCGTGAAGCTTCTGCTCTCCTCCGCTAGTTGAAACTGATCATACTCCGAGTAAAGATCTCCCATTGAGTAAATCGCTCTTCCTGCAAACGCTTCTGCAAACTCATCCACAATCGGTCCCACCCCAGCATTTCTGATTGTTACTGCGTTCACCGGCTGCATGTCTTGGATGAACCGCAGCGACCCATTCTTCTTTGGTACTGTAAACCATCTGCTTGAATATGGTGCAAACGACGGCTCCAAGATCTTCATCCGCATCTTCTCTTTCAGCAACTCCACTAGTTTGGGCAAGTGAGCCCGCGGTACTGAAATTGGTCTCAGGTTCCATGGCACATGCGGTACCGTGAAGATAACCATCGGGGTAACAACGTACGGATCTACACATCCAATCTCAAGTGGCTCAAAAGCAAATGCTTTCCCATGTCTTGAAAGCATCTCCTTGAAGCACATCCTCTCTTCTGGTAGAAGAGACCCATCGGATCCAATCTTCAACTCTTCAAGGGTCTTCTCTGTGAACTTGTGTCCTATCATTGCAGGATCTCTCAAACTCTTCTCCTTTGAAGCTCGATCCATCTGTTGGTTGGTGTCTTCCGGCAAAGGACCAGCAACTGGCTTTACTTTCCTATCCACTGTCTTGTACCTTGTCTCAACTCGAACCTCCGGTGCACAGAATGATTCGATCACCGAATAGACCTCCCTTGAATGAATCTGCACGACCTTATCCATATCCTCCCATCCAATAGACATGATCTCTCGCAAAGGATCTTCCAACCCATCCTCTTCATAAACACCAGAAATCCATTCATCCCCTTCTAGCTCACCCAGCTCTCTCAACATCAACTCAACATCACGCAAATGTTTTTGTTCTTTTCTTCTCAGCTCTTTTACCTTCTTGTAGATAGCAATCCCACACTCTGAAACCCCAACAAACCCTGTACAAAAGGCACTATCTCCATCAAGCGAAAGTACCTTCTCTTGCGCACCACCACAATCCCGCTCTATAGTGGTACTTAACGAAAATCCTTGAACTCTTCACTCACCCTTGGAAGCGGCTTCTCCCTCAAACGATCTCGGTTGCGCTCGTGGTTGGACGGTACAGTCAGGAACTGTACCGCTCTCTTCCCATCTTGACTTCGGATCCTAGCATACGCAGACCCGTCGTCCAGTACCTTTGTCTCCATCCGGGTCGCTATGATGAAAGGTTGGCCCAGAATGAGCGGGTATGATGTTGCTTCCTGAACAAAGAAGTTTTGCTCGATAGCAACATCTCCTACGCGCACTCTGATGTCTAGACAAGCTCCATACAAGTCTCCTCTCGTGTTGTTGGCTGCTCTTATGACCCATCCATGCTCTGTGTCAATCGGTCACTTCTTCCTCTTGTACAGCTCCTTCGACATGATGTTGATTTCTGATCCATGATCGATCAGAGCAACCACCGGCTCATCCAAGTCTTCGATCCTCACCAACGTCTCCGTCGTAGCTCGAGCCCAGTGAATGTGGCTGTAATGACTTGAGCTCCACTTCCCATCCTCCTCTTCATCCTCAAAATGCACTCTGCGCCTTCGATCTCTTTCTTCCTCTGGAGAATAGACACTGCACCTTGCAAGCTCTCTCTCCTCATCCACTGACATCCTAGTATCCAAAGCATGTGATAAACCAGTCTCACCCATAATTTGTCGTTTCCGTTTGATGACATCGATGATGACATCATGAAACTCACGCTTGGTGATGCCTAACACTTCTCTCAAGATAAACTCCACCTTCGCATTCAAAATGCGATCTTCCAATACTCCCTTCAAGTCTGTTGAAGCCTCGATATCCGACTGTAGCTTGTATGCAGCCGGCTTACCCTTCTCCTTCTGAGATTTCTCCTTCGATGGAGAAGGAGTATCGTCCATCGGTAGGTCTTGAGCTCATGCATCCCGAAGCTCTTGGCGAACCTTCTCCCCTCGAGTCTGTCTCTTGGAAGAAGTTCCTTCCCCTGCATCCTCTGAATCTCGCCTTCTCTTCTCTTCCAACAACGCTTCGTGTTGGTTCTTGGCGATGTATGCATGCACCGATAGAGCTTCTATCGGATCCTCCCATCCAGTATCCCTTCTGATCGTAGCAGCTGTCCTCTGCAACGTCTCACGTGCCATCTTCCCTTTCTGTTTCATGGAGATGGCAGATGACCACAACTCACTTGGCTCAACTTGCTTGTTGAAACTCCTCTCAGCCTGATCCTCTACCCTTGTGCCATAAGTTCCAGCTTCCACGATTGCGACTGCTTGCGCTGATAGGTGGTCCTCAACCAACTTCTTCATCCCTCCTCTACCAAAGTTAGTCTGAAGAAGTGCACCAGTATCCCTCAACGCTACCTTCCCATCCTTCCAGAAGATCACTCCTTGCTGCAGAATATCTGTGAACTCCTTGCAATCTCTGCGCGGATGATCAGTACCATCGCACCAGATACACCGCTGGATCCAGCCTTGCTTCTCAACCGGTCTTACTCCGCTTGTAGATCCTTTCTCTTCCAATTTGGTGAGCTTGATCTGCAGATCTCGCATTCCACGCAATATCTCCTCAAGGTTTGAGTCATCCTTCTTCGGAGATACCATGGGTGCCTGAACAATTGGAACAACAGGAACAGCTGGAGCAATTGGTACTACTTGTCTAGCAACAGGAACTGGTCGGACTACAGGAACAGTTGTTACAGCTGTAGGTGTTGGTGCCAGTCTCCTAACAGAAACTTTCTCTCGTCTCCGCTCCCTCTTGGTAAGCAGACCAACAGCTTCTTCAACCTTCTTCCAGCTGCTGGTCAATCCATCGTCCTCCTCCCGGTCTTCCAGAAGTACCTCTAGCTTCTCCTGCAACTTCTCATCTGCAGCCCGAAGAAATAGCTCTGTCTTGTTGGACTGTAACGTCAACTTCTCCATCCTGGTCAGCCGTGAAAACTGCTTCTCAAACTCTCTGAGCAACTCATTAGCTTGTAAACCCTTCCTTGGTTGCTCAACCCACTCCAAGAATGACTTCTTGGTGACTCGATCAGAGTCTTCCAAGAAGTACTCATCCATCAAGGCACGTGCAAAAGTCTCCCAATCCTTGTTAAAATGCTTCGTTAGCATTTTAACATGATCCCTAATCTCTGGAGCTGCTGCCAACTCAAACGTCTCAATCATCTCATCTTCTGAGACCCGGTTCAGCTCCATCTCCTTCACATAATGTCTCAGATACTTTGAGACATCTCTTCCATCAAACTGGTCAATCCTGCTGACCACCGCTTGTAGCGCCTTTGTTGCCAAAGCTTCCTTCCGCTCATCAGACTGCTGCTGCCGTAAGAACATAGTGAAAGCTTGAAACATCGATGCAGTTGCCGGATCCAACTGCACCTTCGGTAACCCACTTGAACCACTAGCTCCATCTCCATCACCTTTCCCATCCCCACTCATGACTGTCAATCTCTTCTTCAAAGTTCACACACAGAACAAATCTCCACCCCAGACCTTCACGTCGAGTTCACCACCGTATCGTGTCGGATATTGCGTGAAGGATGTCCAGGAAAACGCGAGGTTCCTGACTGTGGAGATGTTGTGTGCCAAACAGAGACAAGACAGAGACGAACAACCACGAAAACGAACGCGCAATATATACCACTCCAAATGTATGTACACTGCCGTTTCTTTCTCCTAACAACACAAACCTGAGGAACAGACCAGATCGGTCTGTAACCTACTTCAGAAGCCCTAAAACAAACCCCTGAATCGCAACCCTAGCCTGAAATCGCCAAAGCGCAGCTCAAAGCAAGAGAAACTTCTCTTTGCTAACAACCAGAGCCACAACAGTATCACGCGATCCAAACTCAAGTCCAAACCACATCCACACACTAGCTCTTGGCTAAAGCTAGCTACCACAAGCCATACACAACCAACTAAGTCCTTAACGAACTCAAAAGGACGAAACCTGTAGCGAAGGAACCGAAAAAGACCTATCTGGGAACTTTCTCTTTTCGCCAAACGATCTTCAAATGTTGATAGGGTCTCCTTCCTTGACTCCGTTGGCTCAAGAAACCTTCAGATCCGACTCCCGATAGTCGAGATATCGTCAATTTTTGGTCGCAGGTGACCGAACCTTCAAAAACTCCTCCTTGCGGCTTAAAACCGCTCACACCGACAAACGGATCGTCTAAACTGATATCCGTCTTTGCTGGTAGGTAGATCTGGCTACCCTGAACCCAGACTCCAAACAAGCCGTTTGGAGTTCCCCTTGCAAAACCACTCGAGAAATTTGGTTGCAAAAAACTGACGTAAATCTGCTCCCTGCGGCTCAAATTCGCTCACCACACCCAAACCAACAATCCAATTCACTTACAGTCTTCTCCTATGCGTACATGAGGACTCCCTGATCGCATAGGCACCAAGAACGAAGAACTTGGCTCACCGATCGCGAAGAACAATCCAATCTCAGGTCGCAGGCGATGAAAACCTGACGCAAACGCTTCCCTGCGATCCAATTTCTCTCACAACTCCCAAACCGCCCGATGAAACTTTGTATCGTCTTCAATTTCTTGAAGAACTCGTTGTTCTGATCCCGATGGATCCAAGGACAGCAAGTTTGGACTCCGGAACGGTCCGGACGGTCCAACTCTCCTTCACAGGTAACTGAAAACCCCAAATCTGCTTCCTACGTCTCAATTTCTCCCAGAACACAACCCCCGATCCGTCTCTTCAAGAACCGTCTTAACCTGTGCGTAGCCTGCACAGATCTGAACCCGATGACACCTTGCGCGCGTGTATTGGACTTCCCAATTCTCCAAAACATCCACCGACATGTCGTAGGAACAAGCAAGCCCCTTAAGCAACCCCCTTGCAACAGTCTGTACGTACGAAGTTCAACCCTCAATAATAAGAAGCAGGCCCCTTGCGTCTTTGATATAACGCCTGAAGCCCTAAATACCCAGTCAGCAAGTAACTAGGGGCCTAGCTTGATTTTGTCTTTTTTCGAATCGCATAACTTCTTCTCCGGATGTCCAAACGAAATAAACAAGATGCCCATGGAAAGCTGACAACGAGCTCTATCCATCTATGCGATAAAAGTAAAGATCCGAAGTTGCGCCAAAAGCTTGTAAGCTGGGGCCTAGCTTGTTTTTTCCATCTTTCGAGTCCTGTAACTTCTTCACTATGCGTCCAAACGAAGTAGACAAAGTGCCTATGGAATGCTGACAAGGAGCTATATCCACTGGTGCGATAAAAACGAAGATCCGAAGTGATGCCAAAAACCCGTAAGCTGGGGCCTAGCTTATTTTCTCATGAGTGTCTTTGGAGCGACAAGCATCGAAGTTTGTATTTCAGATAGGAGCCGGTCCACGACACGACAACGGTCACATCATCATGGATATCCCGCTGATCTGGAACACCATCTCCACCCTCAAGATCTGGAGACTCGTCATCTACTCTCTGACCAGAGAAAGATACGACTTGGCCCTCCATACTAGAGTTCATGGCCAACACACAAAGAAAGACAGATGCATGCCACCCTGGCACTATCTCCTCATCAACCTCGTCATGCTAGCAAGCCCCAGTCTGGTCCTGCTGACTCGTGCATGGGTTGCGACTCAATCCATCGGCATCTAGGTTTGCAACTCCAGGTCTATGTACTACCTGGAAGTCATACTGCTGTAAGATCAGAGCCCATCGTGCAAGCTTCTCTGTAAGCTTGTCGGACTCCATCAACCACTTGAGCGACTGGTGATCAGTGATGAAAGGGGTTCCCAAACAAATAACATCAAAAGTGTGCAACAGCCCACACTGCCGCCAAACACTCTTCCTCATACGAACTATACCTTGCCTCCGCTGAATTGTTAGAGCGACTGACATATGCCACCACGAACTCCTTTTTCTCATCATCATGCTGAGTCAGCACTGCTCCAAGTCCCAACATACTCCAATTGGTGTCCAGTTGGAAAGGACGCCCCCTAACGGGTCTCCTCAAGATGGGAGCAGATGTCAACCTATCCTTGAGCTCTACAAATGCTCGCTCCTGCTCATCTCCCCACTGCCACTCCTGGTCCACCTTCATCAGCTTGGTCAACGGCTTTGCAATTGCACTAAATCCTTTCACGTACCGACGATAAAAGTTCGCCAAACCAACAAATGCCCGAACTCGACTCACATTTGTGGGACGCGGGATACGTGCAATAGCCTCAACCTTCGTCTGTTGAACACCCAATCCACCTGGATAGATGGTGTGGCCCAGATACTCTACCAACTCCTGGAAGAACTTACACTTCTCAGGGTGTAACTTCAACCCATGAGCTCTCAACCGCTCAAACACATCCCATAAGTGTCTCTCGTGCTCCTCCACTGTAGCACTATAGACTAAGATGTCGTCAATATAACATCTGACAAAATCCAATCCTGCTAGGATTCTGTCCATCACCCTTTGGAACTCAGCAGGGGCGTTCTTCAACCCAAATGATAAGAACCGCCACTGATACAAACAATCCTTGCCATGAGAGTCAATTCCTCAGAATGTTGTCTTCTTCTCTCACTGGCAACTGATGATACCCTGCTCGAAGATCCAAAGTACTGAAGACCTTCACATGTCCCACTGCATCAAAGATCTCCTCAGGTGTCGGTATGGCATACTTATCGGACTTCGTCTGCCGATTGATAAGACGGTAGTCCCACACATCCGTCTATCCGTATAGTTGCCATACATATCCTTCTTGGCTGGCATAACTATGACAGATGCATACTCTCCATGCGACATCTCCACCAACCCAGTCTCCAACAAGTCTTGAGTCCGACTCTGGATCAAGGCTCTCTCCATGTCACTGTACCTGTAAGGACGTCGAAAGATTGGCGTGTCATTAGCCAAGTCGATCCGTATACCAGGTCCTTTCAAGGTACCCAAATCCTTCATACTGAAAGCAAAACAATTCCTGTAGCTCTTCAGGAATCTTTGGACTCTTCGTCTCTCCTCTCCTATAAGCTTGGGTCCAATCTCTGGCTCTCAAGTATCCTCTGTCACCATGCTAGAGGTAGAAGACGAAGTCGTTGACTGCTATCTTGCAGCCTCTGGAGCAGTTTCCTTCTGCTCACCACCAACAACCTCCACCGCTACTATGCGTAAAACTTCTGCAGTTCTAGCTGCAAGCTCCACACTCTCTCCTATGACATCCCATGATGTCCAAGGATGACGAACTCCATGTGCCTCGCCCCCAGCCTTTGCCTCCACCGACCCGGTAGGCAAAGAGCTCAAGAGTGCTCGAGCAGTAACACCCGTCGATCGCATCCGACGCTGCTCAGCTAATCCAAGGCTAACAATCCATGTCAAGCAATTCAAGTCCATTGCTTGACCCAATACTTGACGACGTGAAGCCTTTGACACCGAAGCTACTGCCGTCGTACCCGTAGCGAAACCCATCGCTCGCTCTCTCTCATCGGCATTGAGCTCCACCAACTGCCGTAATTGAGCATCCCACACAAGCCCAAGTCCTCCATCTCTGTAAGCATGTGACGCTGGAAAGCTTACCAAAGTGGGTAACGCTATCATGGGCCGTCCCACTAGGTTCACCACTGTCATGGGTGACCTATCGACGACTCTCACCACTTGAGATCGTCGTCCTGCATCCTAGATGTTATCAACTATGAGATGTGCTGGTCGTCTCACTCCATCGTGTGCTCGCTTAAGCACCTCTCTCGGTAACAAGTTCGTCCACCACAACCGTGGACGATGTGCACGAGATCCTACTCTCGCTGCATCCAACAACACTGCTGGTCCAATCCAAGACCGCACTTGGTGCACACTCGTCATCATCTGTGTACGAGCAACACCCAACAAAGGAACATTCTCCAAGATGTACGCTGGAGAATCCACTTGATGCATCTGGAGATGTCGTAAGATCCGTAACATCTCTCAGAACATCCTAGATCGCGGGTCATGTAAACCTTGACCTCTCCCAGCACGCGTGTGACCTTGACATGGCCATCCGACTATCATCAAGTGAATGGTGCCCACCAACGTAAGATCCTGCGCCCCCAGCAGCGAAATATCTGACGGTAATACTTGCTGGTATCCTCTAACAGCTGATATGGGCAACAACTCAGGATATCTCTGCACCAAACGTGCCACATGTCGCAATGAGATGCGTCTTGCAATCTCATCTCTCTCCACATACAAGTATCGCTGTACTTGTATACCTGCTTGCAATACCGCAGCCAAACCTGTGCTGATCCCTCCAAACAGCTCCAGCACACATACACCCTCCTCTGGATACTATCACACAATGAGAGTCGTATCCAACGGTGATAAGGTCACAGGGCAAGTAGCAGGAACAACCTTTTGTTCCTCTACTGGTGGTACAAAGGCTTCACTCCAAGCCTGCTGCACCAACTGATCTGCATACTGCTGCAACTCTCCACTCGAACTCCAGAGTGGAACATCCAAGGCAGATGGTACTAACGTAGACATGCTAGGCATGTCCTCCACCTCCTCAAAGACCGGAGTATCCTCCGCATGGGCATTGCCCTCCAACAACTCGCTCGGCCAAGTGATGACCGAACTGAACCCTGCAACGGATGCCATCGTCCCTGGTGTAGGCTCTGTCGTCCCAACTCTAGCACTGAACCGCACTGGTAAGCGGCTCACTCGTCCCTCACCGGACTGCCAACCTGGTCTGTAAGATGTTGTCTCCGCCCAATAGTCGATCACGAACCCCATAGGGTACAACACAACACCTCCCACCAATACATCATAAGACTCTGCGGCTGTAACTATGGCATTGGCCCTCACCATAGAGCCATCCGTGGGATGATCTGGCCGAACTCTCACCGTCAACATCTCACGTGTCATGTGTAGAGCCGTACCTCCTGATCCCCCTAGAGATGTCTGCAACTGGAATGGACATCTCTCTATCTCGGACTTCTTCAGACCTAAACCAATACACGCCGCCTTTCCCAACATCAACGGTTGGGCTCCAGAGTCTAACAAGACCTTCTGGTACACTTTCCCTGAAGGTGCCACCAGACAGAAGATACCACTTCTGTTGTCCAACAACACCACACCTGGTGCCAAACCAGCATGGTCAATCGCCGGCCTAGCTGGTAACTCATCTAACCTAGCAGTCGCCGCTTGCCAAGTACCACTGGTAGCTGTCCTGATCCTCGACTCCATGGACACGTCTACCGCCTCTCGCTGAACTACTTCAGCACTAGAGGTAACTACATCCTCGCTCTCACTGAGCGTGGCCACCAACTGGAACACTGGAGCCAAGTTGACTCCCAATGCCTTCATATCCGTGGCTGAGAATAGTGGGGCTCGCAAAACTGCTGTAGCCACCCCCAACATCGGGTTCGACGTCGCATCCATAGACGTCAAAGATGGACTCACATCACACCCACTCTTGGATGTCGATGCCTCCAACTCTACTACACCATCGGTAGGCCATTTAGGAACCATAGATGTGGTCCTCAACGCCTCCGATAACGTGAACGACTGAGGAAGTCTGGCCTGTCTACCAGCCTCCCCGCTTTGTGGATCCAACTCCACTGACGCACCTCGTGGCTCAGAGGCACGTACTGCACCTCTAGTCACTACCGCAGATGCATCAATCTGCGCCACATCAGCCATGAAGTCGAAGTCACCTCCTTCTCTTCCATAAGACGTGGAAGCCTCTATTCCACTTGATCTCCGCTGAGCTATAGCCATACTAGCTATCCTCTGCTCCAACTGCTCCATCCGAGCAGTCATACCTGCTTCTGACGTCGTAGCAGACGGTGGACCGACCGGTCCTCTCCCAGGTGCTGGACCTCTACCTCCAGCTCGACCACCACGGCCTCCCTGAGCTCCTCCGCCTCGTCCACGATCAGCCTTCCCTTGCCGCAACTCGGGATGGAGATCAAAACAACGGTCACTATTGTGACCAAGTCGTCCGCAATGCTCACATTGCCTAGGTACTGCTTGAGACGTCCCTGATGTCCCTGACGTCTCATAACCTCTCCTCTGTGGACAATCCCTCTGCTGATGAGGACCATCACACGTCCAGCAAGGACCCGCTTGCTGCTGACTAGAGAAGGACGGCATGGGCTTCTGCCCACCAGATCCTCCAACACCTCCCTGAGATCGTGACTGCTCCGCACGATCCTTACCACCACCACCACCACCACCACCACGCTGTTGCGTAGTCTGTGATCCTCGAGAAGAGGTGGTCGCTCCATGTGGTGTCTCCTTGCTGAACCCAGCAACCACCACCCTCTGCTCCACCATGTTGAGCTCAATCCGCTCAGCCAGACTATAGACAACCGCCAATGTCGGAGTGGTATCTCTAAGAAGAGTAGCATCTCTAACTCTCCTACACAGCTCCCGGTCTAGTATCTCATACCAGAACTGGACTGCCTGTGCTTCCGTCACCCCTTGGGTAACGCTGATCAACCGCCTCATGCGAGTAAACGCCTCGCGTAGGCTCTCTCCAGTCTTCCGCTGGAACTCCTGCAGACTCCTCAACTTGTCGGTCCGCACACCCTGATAGTTCTTCCTCAAACATTGGAAGAACTGAACCACAGGGTTAAACCCTGGTGGTATCCCACTCACACTACCACCTGCTCCACTACATGTGGACGCACCGCTGGTAGTAGGTACTCCGCCACATGTGACTGTACCACTGCTACTGGCACCCGAACTCGCAGGTGCTACGCCTCTCGAAACTGCGTCAGTAGTGATAGAAACGTAGTTGGGAGACCAATTTGTCTCCACAACTCGATCTCAACATTGTAATCTCGCCTGAACTCATGATAATCGTCCATCGGCTGTCCCTCCAAGTGCTGGAACAAACCCTTCCACGCCATGAAGGGTGTAAACAGCTGTGGGTTCCGTATCTGCTGCAGATCACACCAACTGTCGAACTCCTGGATGAAGTCATCCAGCTCAATGGTACCAACTGTACCCGAGTAACGTCGAGGCCCCTTCGTGGCCCCATAGATCTCGTCCATGTCCCACAACAATGGTGTGGCGACACTAGACTCACCACCAGAAAACGTGCTGTCTGCGTCCAACTCGTCCTCTGGAACAACCGACGGCAATGGTGTAGGTAGTCGGTACCTCACCCCACTCCGTGTATACCCACTGTCCGAGAAGTCCCCACCAGAACCTCCCGAGAACTCCGTGATGAGAGAATCCCGCTAACACACTCCCCAACTGGAATGTCGCAATCTCCGTCACCACCGCAACCACCACTTGCCTAACCCCGCTCCTACTGAGCTCACCTATCCCCTACTAAGACGATCAAGGTAAGGACAACCTGTATCTGCCATCACCACAGACAGCCTCTCACGGTCTGTTGGTCGTCACTCCAACCGCACCGTGAGAGAGACAAAGGTAGTCTGACTGGTCCGCAACTCCAGCCTCACTATCGACAGCACTCTGGAATGAACTCACTCCGGGAATCAAGCGCCAACACAAGCAAACGCGGCGCACAAACAGGAAGCAGAGTATGGAGGGGTTCCAACCACAAGAAGTCCAAACGATAACCCTCCACACTCAAACATTCACATAAAGAGAAACTCAGCCCCACCCGGATTGACATCTCCTCGTCGGTGACCACATGCACAATATATGATCACCAACAGTCGTAACTGACACTGGAGGTCACTAACTAGATGTCCACACCTCTAGTAGCTCCAAAAACATCCACGTGGTAGCTCTACTAGCTCACCCAAGACAACTGCCACTAATTGCCTCCATACGCGCCTCTACGGTGTAGGCAAACACTACCACAACTATAGCTTCCCCCTAATACTGTGGGGTCGCCCTACCACTCCTCTAGGGACGTGCGAGAAGGTCTCTTACTACCTTATACAAGTCCATAAGTACTTGCACGCATCCCTGTAGGACACCAAGAGCTATTGGTCTAGTGGTAAAGCCAAAGCTAAGACTACAGAGTCAGGAGTCCAGGTCCAGGAATAGTGTTGGGATGGGTGACCAGCTGGTTTTACCTTTCCCACACAACTGAAGCTTGGATACCTCTCTCACGCACGCCAGCAAGCTGGCTTGCGGCGGGCTCGGGCTCAGGCTCAGCTCCGCTCTGCCTCCGCACTCTCGCACTCCGCTCTCACGTCTCCGCACTCACGCACCTCTGCTCCTCGAAGCCTCTAGACGCCTCCTAACACGCACTCCACACCTCGACACTCCCGCTCACTCTCCGCTCCGCTCTGCTTGCAGTAGAGTAGAACAGGTACAACACACCACAAGAGACTCGGCTCCACCTCGAATTGCAGAAGATTGCACCAAAACAGCCTCCAAAACAGCCAAAACAGCTTGCGGGTGCACACGGGTAACCCAAAATCTGACGTAAAACAGCAAGAACACCCAAAGCCAACCCGAAAACCACCACAACAGATTCGCAAATGCACCACACACACTTCACGAATGCACACACACACAAAACAACTCCTAAATTCGAGTTTCCACACGAAATTGAGCCAAAATCTGACGTAACTAGCCTTTTTGTGCTTTCGGGTGACACGGCAGCGAACTTCAACATGCCATAACTTCTTCAATCCTTGGCCAAACTCCACGAGACTTAGTGCACTAGAATCATCTCTCCAATGCGCTTCCAAAGAGCCCACTCCGGCCTGACATTGACAAGTATTTCGTCTGCCACGCCCAAACGCGCAATCTGACTCCAACAACACACTTCAAGAACATTTCGCAAAATTTCTGCAGCGCTTCCGCATGACAGAAATCTCCACTCGACCCCAACGACAGCAAATCGATCTGCGACCAGCAATGTAGCATGCGCCCACACACCTCGATCGCAACTCCAACAATCAAGCACGAACGACAACGCCCGAAGATACCAGCGGACGATTTCATATCAGCGGGTTTCTACTGAACTCCATCTCGACCTGCACTCAGTTCTTTGAGTAATCTGAATAGTGAAATTACCATCTCCAACACCACAACAAGGATTACTCACAAACGGTCAAGCCAAACCCACTCTAAGCACGAAGAGAATCCGGGTTACACTCAACTAGACTATCCACCATAGCCTGGAGCTTGAAGGCTCAACTCAAAGAACTAAGGCCTCCAAGCCCTACCTGCGAAGTTTACCCCTAGTGGGCTCTCCCACCAACTCGCCCTAACGGCACTAACGGCCTTACCGGGATGCGCCACTTCGCACTCGGTCAACCTAGTCGAGGTGCCCAAACTGACGTGACATGCGATCTAGAATGTTATGAGAGATGTTACATATCTTATGACATATTCAGATGCATCAGGTGGATTCTCCAGCGTATTTCTTGGAAAACGTTCTTTTGTTGGGTGATGCTCGTACACATATGATGACGAGTGTGCACCAGGTGCGATCTTGGGTCAGACCGGCAGTGTTGTTAGATGCAGCGAGGGTGGGATCTCATGCACATCGTCCACAATTGTGGTGGAAAAACTTGTTATCGAGGGAGGTGCTCAAGCGCGCACACGATGCAGTGAGACGATCAGCACACCTCACAGTTGATGGCACCTTGGATGCAAGACGACGATCTCAAGTAGTGAGAGTCGTCGATAGATCACTCATGACAATGATGAACCTAGTAGGACGGCCCATGATAGCGTTACCCACTTTGGTGAGCTTTCTAGCGTCACATGCTTATAGAGATGGAGGACATGGGCTTGTGTGGGATGCTCAGTTACGACAGTTGGTGGAGCCCAATGCCGATGAGAGAGAGCGAGCGATGGGTTTCGTTACAGATATGACGATAGTAGCTTCGGTGTCGGAGACTTCACGTCGTCAAGTATTGGATCAAGCAATGGACTTGAATTGCTTGACATGGATTGTTAGCTTTGGATCGGATGCAATTGACGGATGTTATTGCTCAGACACTTCTGAACTCTTTATCTATCGAGTCGGTGGAGACAAAGACTGAGGGTGAGACGTGTGGAGTTTGTCATCCTTGGACATCATGAGATGTCATAGAAGAGAGTATGGAGCTTGTAGCTAGGACTGTAGGAGTTTTTTGCATAGTGGCGGTGGAGGTTGTTGGTGGTGAGCAGAAGGAAACTGCTCTAGAGGCTGCAAGATAGCAGTCAATGACTTCGTCTTCTACCTCTAGCATGATGACAGAGGATACTTGGGAGCCAGAGATTGGACCTAAGCTTATAAGAGAGGAAAGACGAAGAGTTTAGAGATTCCTTAAGAGCTACAGGAATTGTTTTACCTTTAGTATGAAGGATTTCGGTACCTTGAAGTGACCAGGTATATGGACCGACTTGGCTAATGACACGCCAATCTTTCGATGTCCTTACAGATACAATGACATGGAGAGAGCCTTGATCTAGAATAGGACTCAAGACTTGTTGGAGGTTAGGTTGGTGGAGATGTCGCATGGAGAGTATGCATCTGTCACAGTTATACCATCAAAGAAAGATATGTATGCCAACTACACGGATAGACGGATAGTGGAGACTACCGTCCTATCGATCGGCAGAGAAGTCCGATAAGTATATCATGCCGACACCTGAGGAGATCTTTGATGCAGTGAGTCATGTGAAGGTCTTACTGCTTTGGATCTTCGAGCATGATATCATCTGTTGCCAGTGAGAGAATAAGATAAGTCCAAGACAACATTCTGGAGAATAGACTCTCACGGCAAGGATTGTTTATATCAGTGGCGGTTCTTATCATTTGGGTTGAAGAACGCCCTTGCTGAGTTCCAGAGGGTGATGGACAAGATCCTAGCAAGATTGGATTTTATCGGATGTTATATTTACGACATCTTAGTCTATAGTGCTACTGTGGAGGAGCACGAGAGACACTTACGAGATGTGTTCGAGCGGTTGAGAGCTCATGGGTTGAAGTTACACCATGAGAAGTATAAGTTCTTTCAGGAGTTGATAGAGTATCTGCGCCACATCATCTACCCAGGTGGATTAGGTGTTCAATAGACGAAGGTTGAGACTATTGTACGTCTCTCACGCCCCACAGATGTGAGTCGAGTTCAGGCATTTGTTGGTTTGACGAACTTCTATCATCGGTACGTGAAAGAGATTAATGCAATTGCGAAGCCATTGACCAAGCTGATGAAGGTGGACCAGGAGTGGCAGTGAGGAACGAGTGGCATTGACATCTGCTCTCATCTTGAAGAGACCCGTTAGGGGGCGTACTTTCCAACTACATACTGATTGGAGTACATTGGGACTTGGAGCAGTGCTGACTCAACATGATGATGATAAAAAGGAGTTTGTTGTGACATATGCTAGTCGCTCCAACAATTCGACGGAGGCGAGGTACAATTCGTACGAGGGGGAGTGTTTAGCTGCAGTGTGGACTGTTGCACACTCCGATGTTATCTGTTTGAGAACTCTTTTACTCTCATCACTGATCACCAGCCGCTCAAGTGGTTGATGGAGACCGACAAGCTTACAGAGAAGCTTGCACGATGGGCTCTTATCTTACAAGAGTATGACTTTCAGGTAGTACATAGACCTGGAGTTGCAAACCTAGATGTCGATGGATTGAGTCGTAACTTATGCACGAGTCAGCAAGATCAGACTGGAGTTCGATAGCATGACGAGGTTGATGAGGAGATAGTGCCGGGGTGGCATACATATGCCTTTCTTTGTGTGTTGGTCATGAACTCTAGTATGGAGGATCAAGTCGTATCTTTCTCTCGTCAGAGAATAGATGATGAGTCTCTAGATCATGAGCGTGGAGATGGTGTACCAGACCAGCGAGATATCCATGACGTAGTGACTGTAATGGAGTTTCTACTACTGGCGTGATGGTAGGCACAGTAAGTGTCAAGGAGCGAGATCGTGTCTTTCAACAAGCGAAGAGATTTCGACGAGAAGGACGACATGTACTTCAAGTGTGGGATGATGAGAGAGTACGGATAGTACCACATACATCTCAAAGGGCACAGTTAGTACGACATGCCCATGAGGAGTTGAGACATTTTGGAGTGAAGCGTACGCATAGCTTACTCCAAGGATAGTATTGGCGTGGTATGCACGTCGATGTGCAGCAGTTTGTCGTATGATGTGTGATTTGTGATCGAGTACGAGCATCGTTTAATGCTCCTACTCCACAATTACATCTCTTATCGATTATGAGGTTGGATTACCATTGGAGTTTGGATTTTGCGGCACTCTTACAGTTGATCGTACGTCATCACCGATATGTGTTGATGATGGTGGAGCACTTCTCCAAGTGGATTGAGTTGGTAACATCACCGGACAAGACGAGTGAAGGGACGGCGTATGCGTTCTTAGATCGAGTGCTTGGTCGCTTTGGAGCACCAACTGAAGTGCTGACAGACCAAGGTACAGAGTTCCTTGATGAGTTTTAAACCTTGTGTGATCAAGCGCTGATTGATCACCGGACTACATCTCGAGATCATCTTGAGACGGATGGTTTGACGGAGAGGGATAGTTCAGACGGTGAAGAGAGGATTGTGCAAATATGGCTTGCAGAAGGATCACTTGGGAGACTGAGATGTGCAGTTACCATGGTTGGCTATGGCTACCGTTTTAGCCGACAAGCGTCTTTGACTTCCTTTTCACCATATTTTCTATTGTATGACCGAGATCCAGATCTACTTTCAATCATTCGTCGTGATTCTGCTGAGGTGTTGAACCTTGATGACCCGGATATATGAGTGAACGCATGTCTCAACGAGCAGAGATATTTCGGAGAGTTATACTTATGGCTTTTTAGAACCTAGCGATTGCTCAGCATAGAGACACGTTGCGATATATGACTATTCGAGGAGGAGGTTATCGATCATCGATTCGCAGGTTTCATCCTGGCGATTATATCTATTTACAGTAGACTGCACCGACGACGTTGGATGTGACCGCAAGACGTACTATTTTACGAGTGCGTGAGGTGTTATCTTTTGGAGTACTCATGTTAGAGGGCCGTGATGGTGTTGTTTGAAATACCATGTGTGTAATTGCGCGTCATATCATCTTTTCAACATCGATGGTAGAGTTGACCCAAGCTTAGCAGTTGTACGCGCGGGCTTGAGGTGTATGTTGTGTGGGTCTGCTGGTGGAGCAGCTCGTATGTTGATGTGTGATGGTTGTTCGAGAGATTGACACATGTCATGTTTGACTCTCCCTCTCAATGTCATTCCTTCTGGACGGTGAGTTTGTCCTTGATGTATATAGCAAGGATAGCCGATTAGATCTTTGCGTGGTATGGATTGCAGACAGACGACTAACAATAGGACGATGTAGCACCCAACCTCCTGATCCTTGTACCCATGAAGGTGTATATCACGTAGTTGAGATATGGAGCTATCTGGAGTTAGAGGGACCTAACCGTCAATTAGGAGGGCGATTGTGGTACACTTGTGTATGTGTATGAGATTGTCCACATGTTATGTGTATGTGTGGTGTATCTCTGACAGCGATGTATGTTGTGTAACGATGTGTATGCGCAGGACAACTGTCACGTCAGTTTGGCACCTCGGCTAGGTTGATCGAGTACGGAGTGGCGAATCCCGATAGGGCCGTTAGTGCCGTTAGGGCGAGTTCTTGGGATGACCTACTAGGAGTATACTTCGCAGATAAGGCTTGGAGGCCTTAGTTCTTCAAGTTGAGCTTTCAAGCTCTAGGCTATGGTGGATAGTCTAGTTGAGTGTAATCCAGATTCTCTTCGAGCATAGAGTGGGCTTGGCTTGATCGTTTGTGAGTAATCTTTGTTGCAATTGGAGATGATAATATCTCTGAACAGATTATTGTGATACACTTGTGTATGTGTATGATCGTCCATGTGTTATGTGTATGTGTGGTGTATCTCTGACAATGATGTATGTTGTGTAGCGATGTGTATGAGCACCACGTGTCTCTATGCATTTCGACTCGACTGTTTAGTTAGTTCTTAAAGTAACTGAAAAGACACCATATGTTTTACAGCACGATGATTGTTAATCCGAAGAGTGAAAATAATCCTTATTTTTTAGGATTTTACAAATTCAAAAAACCTGTAGTAAACTATGCGCAAACGCATAGCAAAAATCAAATAAAAATGAATCTAAACAAGAAGGATTTGCAAATATAGATCGTAAGTAGCTCAACTGATATTTAATGGGAAGTAGCTTGCATGGATATCATAAAAAAATAGGGAAAAAATTCCACATGAGTTTGTCACAATATACAGGAAGCTAAAACAAAAAATGATATCGTACTGTTTCGAAAATTTGATTTTTCAGAGAAGTTACGTATAGTGGAAATTTTCTGAGTAACACATGTCTTGATCATCAAGCTATCACTTTCTGTACGTACTGTAAAACTCTAAGAGACACTCTGTACTTACATATCGTTGTCTTCGTCTTCAGATAAACTATATGGAGTGACAGGTTCCTCATTGAGACCATTTGATAAAATTGTACTGTTTTCTAAATGTTGCTTGTAAAGACTAGTCGACGATAACTCGTGCATTACAGTACCTTCAGCTAGTAGTAGGGTATCTTCCGATTCTCTTAAGCTAGTGCTAGGAAAACTTTCGATGTCAAATTCTTGTCCAAGGATCTCAAGCAAATCTTCTACTGAAGAATCACCCGATCTATTTCCGTTTGACCATAATCACAAATTTTCTGTACAGCTGCACATCTAAGTTGACTATACTGATAATTCTATACCCTCTAAACATTGTATAGCTTCTCTATGCATATTTGAATCACACCAGTCCTTCTGGAGGATACATAGATTATGTAAACAAATACATGTAGCCACTAAACTGGTAACGTGTTCCAAAGGCATTTCAATTCACCGAAGCAATATTCGCCATCTTCCTTTCAGTATGCCAAAAGCACGTTCGACTGACCTCTACTCAAAGATTGTATAAATTACAGTATGATTTTGCGGACAAGTGTGTGAACAAGAAAATAGATATTGAAAAAGAAAAATGCGAGTTCACCGCTGAAAGTTATGTAATGTTTACATGTAACACTAATCTAACGTGAAGAGTAAAAAACGTTTTGGTTACCGGTCGGTTTATTCAAGACAGAGATTGTGTGCGCAAGGGCCCGTTCAAGCCAAATAAATATGCATGGAACCTGAGTTTTCCGGCAGGGGTTCGCAAGAGGCCAAGCGTTTGAATAGGGTATCAAATTCGGTGGTGCAACTGGCTGTGACGCGGGGACGTTTTGTTTTCAATTTTCATTAAGCGGCGAAGGCGGAAGACGGACGGTGCGTCAAATATGCGTGGGATCTCTGATCATTATGACGATGGAGTGCTAGTGCGGGTGGCGGAGGAATTCAGTGGCCTTCTAGGCGGTGTTTCTCTATCTCTCTCTGGGGCTTTTCTTGCTGCGCGTTGGTTCGTCGTTGATCGTCACACGTTGATGCGGGTTGCTTTGTCACGTTTGCACTATCGACAATGCGTCATGGGCGGCCATCATTGCCTTTCGTTCGTTTCAAATGTTCCCTTGCTTTTTCATTTCACCGACAACTTTTGTGCGGGGTGATTACAGATTCATGATGGGCAGTGATCATCGTCGTTGTCTGCTTTTTATTCGTCGCTTTCTTTTGCTGATTGGGTCGTGCGAGGAAGCAGGTGCAGTAGCCGGGTCGACGGGAGATGGAGGCTACGATGACGCTTGCGGTCGCTTTACGCATTGGTCTGTTGGGAGGTGGAGATTCTGTTGGACGTTGAGCGATATTGATTTTGATCAGCTTCTGCGTGGTACGTACTCTTTTCTTCTTGTCCTTTCACTCGATGATGAGAAGAACTCTTCCTGATCTGCTGCCATGGTCGATAATGCGGAGCCCTCTGAATTGGTTAACAATACGTTAGGTGAGCCGTGCGAATTGGAAGCCGTAGAGCCGTGCGAATTTGAACCAGGCACAATAGACTCGCCCGTTGTCAGTGGTGATAACTCTTCCGTGGGTGATTCTTGCGCTCTTGTTCGAGACAGTCTTTTCTTCCCTGATGCCTGTCCACCACCCTTGCCGACGCTAGACCAGGCTCTAAGTCTCTCTCAGCGTATTGTTTCCTACGATGAGGGAAAGGTTCTTTTCGGCTACAATACCTACTGTGTTTACTTGAATCTGTTGCCATCGGCTCATCCTCCACAATTCTTAGTTGATGGTGATTTCGTCAAAGTAGGTCGCAGTTTTGCAGCTTTGTCTGGACCTTTTTTCTACCTAAGGACTAGCGACGATGGCTACTGGATAATTCTACAAGATCGGCACCTTGTACTCTTCTCCTATCCGAGGTATTATGTAGAAGTGAGCACCAACTTTTTACGACCGACTGTACATCTCATCTACCGCTCCCGCTTCCTTTCTTGTGTATGTTCTGTCTTGCATCCGGAGTGTTTCTGTTATGTTTGTCCTCATTTTCCTGAAACATCTCGGCTAAATGTTCCTTCGAAGACAGGCGAGGGCGAAGAGAGTAGCCCATGTGAAGAAGAATTTAGAGTTATCGATCACAGTCTGTAAGACAGGTGGAGATTTAGATCTGTCTTTCTTCTGTGTACTTGGAGAATTCCTCCAGAGTCAATGTTTTTCTGGTGTTTTTTCCATAGAGAGGGGTGGAGCACTTCTGCACCTGCATTACCAGGGAATTATAGCCATACCATCCAACTCTTCCCAGGAGGTCAAAAAGCGCATCACCAGTGCTCTTGGATGGACAACCAACCGTCCTCTGGGTGCGGAAGTTTGTGTAAAAGCTTTAACCAACAAGGGCTTTCATACCTTTGTCGGCATGGTAGGTTACTGCATGAAGGATGAGCGGGAGCAGTATCACCATGCGCACATAAAGAATATCTTTGAGAGTATGTTCGTTGACGGTAGAGAATTGTATACTCTGCTTGGTGCATGTGATACTAAGAATCGAGTTGAGCTCACATATTGTAGTGACGCAGGATTACTCCTTTTGCCCATTTAGTATACAAGATATCGTTCCCACAGAGGATTTACGTAAGTAATTGCTGCTCTAAGTTCTAGGATCTGTTCAAACACACAAACACACGGGTTTTGCCTAGAAATCCCGTCTTCTCACAAAACTACACAAAAACCACACGTCTTCCAGACACGCCACATGGTGCTCTGGAACTAAACAAACAACTACCAACTAAAATATCACACAATTATTCACAGGAAAGCTCAGGAAGACGATCTTCCTGCTTCCAGGTTGCTTCTTCCGGTCTTCTCGATACGGTCTTCCCGAAGCGATTCTCGTCTTCTGGAGGTTCAACTCGTCTTCTCAGCTGCAGCTCGCGCTTCCGCGGCTTCTCGCTGCGTCTTCCATATGGTCTGCTCTTCTGCGAGGGCGGTGATCTTCTCCCGCACTCGGGTGACTTCCTGATTGCGCTGCTGTACCCGCGTCTACAACTCCTGGTTGCTCTTCCGAAGCTGTACCAGCTCCTTGGCAGAAGCGGCTGCTTCCGCCTTGTACATGACTGCAAGCTTCTCCGTGGTGCGGAGACTAGCTTCCAGCGACTCCGTCTTCTTCTGGTCTTCCCCCTGTCGCAGCAAGGTGCGTAGGCCGAATCCAGGTTGTAAGGGCTTCTCCTGTGCCCTCGCTCTTTTCTCCAGCAACTCCATAGCTGACTGGATCTCCTTCTGGAAGTAGGCACTGAACTCCTCCAATCATCTTCCTGCGGAAGACAAGTTCATCTCCACCACTCGCTCCGCGGTGTCGACTTCGTCTTCCAGAGGCAAGGAAGCCTCTTCCACCACTATGGCCTTCATCTTCTGTGCACGAGAAGAAGCTACTCTTCTCATCTTCCGGGGTGGAAGACTCCTCATGGCAGGAGCGGCTCTCTTCTTTGCGCTTCCTCGCATCGCAGCAGGAGCGCCCATCCATCCTTCGTCTTCTGGAGTCTTCGGAAGACTCCTAGGCGTTGCAGAAGCAGTTCTGATCGGGTACTCAGCAGGTCTTCTTCCGATCCTGAATGAATGAGGGAGATGGGTGTCCTCGGTACACTTCTGGGACCCATCTTCCTCAGTGATGTGGCGTCTTCCGACCCACTAGACTCGTCTTCCCTCACCAGAAGCGTCTTCTGGTGAGAGCCGGGCCTCAGCTGTGGCATCAGAGTGGGAGGGGGCGTTGTTGCTGCCTCTCGGTCATCGTCTTCCGAGGTCTCCTTCTTCACCTCCTGTCGCTCCGTTGGCCCATACCCTACCAGCTGATCTTCCCTAAGATCCCCCATGGCTACATACAAGTAGCAGAGGAAGGGCGTCAGGTGTCCTCTCGCCGGGGTACCCAAGTATGCTAGCTCCATCTGTACATAGTTGTGGATGTACGCGCCCCAGTAGATGGACACTCCGTCATCCCACACTGATTCCAGGAACTCCACGTCCTGATCTCCTAAGTACATTGTCTTCTGCGCTTTCCCCTTGGGAAAGAGGTGCAGAAACAACTTCGCCAGAAGTCGCTTCTTCGGCTCCCAGTAAGATTCGATCTTCCAACCGTTCCTCCCCTGCCTGTCTTCCACGAAAAGGCACGTGGTGCTCCCAGGCACATGCCACGAACTCACGATCCTAGGCAAGATCTTCTTCTCGTACCAATATCCTCGGTTCTCGGACTCAGGCCTGTGAAAAGCCTTGCGCCACCAGTCTTCAGTTCAGGAAGACGGTCTTCCTCGAGCTACTCCTACTTTCGCAGGTACACGGTTACGAGGTGGCAACGCTGCCCACACCTCCTCCAGAAGCCCTTGATCTGCGAGGTTCCAATCCCACAGGAAGAAGTCGAGACCCAACTCCTTGAGGAAAGGAGTGGCCTCAACCAATTCTGCCGCTGGTAACACCAAGCCTCGCGGATGCATCGACATACCTGGAAGATCTGTTGCACTAAACCACAAGCACCTACTATGAGCTGAAGGCTCAGTTCTTCTCGGTGCCCACAGTCTAGCTTCTACTTCTCAGAAGACGAAACTAGTCTTCCAGAAGACAGCTACTCCGTCTTCCGGGATTCTAACAATACTTCCTAGATAGCTCTCGTCTTCCGAGCTATATCTTAACAATCCTATCTAAGCAAGGCCTCGCATGGATTACCAAGAAGACAACCCACCTTGCATTACATCCTACTTCCTATCAGAAGATACAAGATTCGCAAAACAGAAGTGCATGACAAGTTCAGAAGATGGTTGCGGGCTCCTGCGGTGACAGTGGCCTCTGGGAAGACACTCGGGACAGCTTCCGATTCAATGTCTTTCTCGGAAGACCTCCCGAAGTCAGACTTCCCTTCACTGGTCTCACATGTCTTCGTCTTCCTACACGCAATCTATCCTCACAACAGACTCAAGACAATTGCACTCTGTTCTTCTGGCTTCTCAGCTCTCATACGCACTCGGGAGAAGCTTGCTGCTCGGTGGGAAGACATGACCCTCGACCATTCTCTCCAGATTCTGCCAGCAAGTATTCTCACGACTCTCTTCTAAGCTTGGGAAGAAGAAGGAATGGCTGCTATGGATCGAACAGAAGAGACCCGAATGGACCGTCACGTCTTCTCGCTCATTTTGCCAGCCTTCCAGTCTTCTAGTCTCTCTAGGAAGATGTGGAGTTGAGGAGCTTGGAAGACCGGGAGGCACAGGCCTAGTTCCCGACTTCCAACTTCTCGAAATAACAAAACAACTCACCACACCACTCAGGATTCGTACCAAGTCTCTCTAAACACAAAAGCAAAGCAAATCCACTCTTGATACGAATTGTGTTCAGTCGACTTCCGAAGACAGTCTTCCGAAGACGGTCTTCCGAAGACAGTCAAGTTCAAGAAGCGTCTTCCGAAGATGTTCCCATCTTCCGAATCGTCTTCTGTTCCAAGTTTCGGGGGTAGAGAGGTAGTAGGGTAGGGAAATTGATAGCTGGGATCTCCAATTTGAGGGCTAGGAGTAGAGAAGCTCGAATTGAGCTCGGGAAGAAGTAAGGAGATGTCTGGCAGAAATTGGGCAGCGCTTCCGCGCCCAATGTCTCAATAGGAAAGATGGGGGGTGGGGGTAATCGATCAGGCTGCATGCACACAACCAAGGAAGCGCGAGGAATACCAGGAAAAGACGAGAAGAAGTGGGAAGGGAAAAGAACAAGGGAAAGAACCTCTACAGTCTTCTTCTGCTCCTCGAGTTGCCTTCGACCTCCGCGCGCTTCTTGGCTTTGGTCCTAGCTCCAATGCGACTCCTCACGACTGCGCTTGCTGTCAATGTCCGGCCACGCCTCGATTCCATCTTCGATTCTACTCGCTGCTCTCTAATGTCAGCTTCTCGGGAGCTCACAGAAACGCCTTCGCTCTTTTGCCTTCTGTGCCCCAGCAATTCGGTCTCGCCCTTCGCCTAGCTGCCAACTGATTCTCTCCTACCTCGATGTCCTTACTCGGTTCCTCTCTCAAAGCTAACTCGCGAAGCTCACTATCTCCAATCGATCTTCTCAAGCGCTGTTCTGCGAGAAGTTGGAATGTGCCTAATGTGCTTCCTTACGCATCTTCCCCGCAGATTAGGGGTTTTCGACCTTAGGTGTCTTCCCCGACCTACTTACCTATTCGGTGCGCCCCAGTAGGTACACCTACTGTCTTATCCGAAAACTCGCGGTTGGCCTTCGCGGTCGCTGTCTTCTGCCGTCTTCTCATCTTCCACCGTCTTCTCATCTTCTGAAGACGCAACTGAGAAGACGCTCTTCCGAAGACGGTCGTCTTCCGAAGAAGTCAACTTCTTATTACGAACAGCTCTTAAGATCATCTTCCTGTTAAGGAAGACGTAACCTTAAGTAACAACGCTTCTTCAGTTATACAAACAAGTTATTATTCTTAAAAATTTCAAAAATTCGCGCATCCTGTAATTTGTGGGCACCACATACGCCCACCCTCACATGTTTGCGTCCTCGCAAACATCAGTGTCTTCGGCACTTCTGTTTACGTCCAGTACTTCTTGACGCGCCACCCATTAACACGAGTGGTCATCAGTGTACCGTCCAACTCTTCCAACTGCAAGGAGCCATTGTCGAAGACCTCCAAGACACGGTAAGGACCCATCCAGCGAAGATGAAGTTTCCCAGGAAACTTAAGATGTCGGTTGTCGTAGAGAAGAACCAAGTCCCCATCCACAACGGTCACCTTCCTCAACTTGCTATCGTAGTTTACCTTACGTTGCGCTTGCACCTCGTATGTCTTCTCCAAAGCTGCATTCCTGTCTTCTTCAAACTCTACGAAATTCAGAAGACGCTGCTCGTGGCTCTCTTCTTCTCCCATGCGTTCGGACACGGCTAACCGGTATGTCGGGACCTCTAACTCAATAGACACAATAGGTGTCATGCCGTAAGTTAAGTAGAAAGACGTCTTCTGGGTTGTGACCTTAGGTGAAATCCTGAAAGCCCACAACACAGATGGCAGTTTCGTGTCCCAGTCATATGCATGGTTAACAGTTACCTTGTTCAGGATGTTACACAGAAGACCGTTCGACTTCTCCGTCAATCCATTCGCTTTCGGGTTGTATGGCGTCATCTTCCGATGTTTAATCCTGAAGTATTGGGTCAGGAGGGAGATAGTCTCATTTAAGAAATGAGTACCCTTATCTGATACCAATTCCAGCGGACATCCGTACCTAGTAATGATGTTATGCCAAAGGAACCTTGCTACTACTGCGGCATCGTTCTTCCTTGTGGCCTCGCCTTCTATCATCTTGGTAGCATAATCGGTAGCTATTAAGATGTAATGTGCTCGTGTTCTTCTCGCCACCGGGACGATAGGACCCACAAAGTCGATTCTCCACTTTTCGAACGGAGCAAGCGGAAGAATGGGAGTAAGAGGTCACCTTGTTGTAGCGGTCGGTCTTCCCACCCTCTAGCATGCGTCGCACTTCCTGATCTCTTGAAAAGTGTCTCGATACATAGTTGACCACCAGTATCCGGCGTCTAGCATCTTCTTCACTGTGGTCTTCAACCCGTAGTGACCCCAGCATCTTCGTAGTGAAGACCTGTGATCATTTATCTTTGACGGCTCGAGACATCTTCTCAGCTTCTCGTCATGTCCCTTTCGAAACAGGATACCCTGGAAGATGGCGTAAGGTCCTGCCTTGTGTAAGAAGACGGCCTTCTGCTCCGCATCCATTCCTTCGGGATACTGTTGGTCTTCCAAGAACTTCCTTAAGTCCTTGAAGATCGACTCTTCTGTGGAAGTCGCAAAGACTGGATCAGAAGATCTAGTCTCGTCTTCTGGGAAGCAGGCGGTACGCCCCCCTCAGATGAAAGTGTCTCTGCGAAAACTGAAAACAACTTCTCGTCAGGAAACTCGTCTTCCACTTCATCTTCTCGTCGTTATGTCTCTAGTCTGGATAGGTAGTCAGCATTAACATGTTGTCTTCCGGGCCTGTACTCAACTGTGTAAGTAAATTCCTGGAGTAGGAGAATCTACCTAGCTATCCTCCCAGACAAATCTGCTTTCTTTACAAGATGCTTCAAAGAGAAGTGATCTACATAGAAAACAAACGGGTTTGCTAGAAGATAGTGTCTAAACTTCCTACAGGAGTAAATCATGCCAAGACACTCCCTTTCAGTTCTCGAGTACTTCTTCTCTGCATCACTGAGCTGTCTTCCCGCGTAGTAGATGGGATAATCCTTCTTCTTCTCATCTTTCTGACTCAACACTACCCCTATGGCGAAAGCAGAAACATCCACATAAATGTGGAAGACTCTTTCTCAATCAGGCGGTCGTAGGACAGGGGATTCCGACAGAAGCCTCTTCATTTCTTCGAATGCTTCCTGCTGCTCAGAAGACCAATCGTATGGTTCGTCCTTCTTCAGCAACTTAGTGAGTCTTCCTGCTACCTCTGCGTACCTGTCAATAAACCTCCTGTAGTATCCTACGTTGCCAAGGAAGCTTCTCAACTGAGTTAGGTTAGCAGATGGGTGGAGTTTCATGATGATTTCCACCTTAGCACAGTCGACTTCTATACCTCTTCCGGAAATCCTATGTCCTAGCAAGATCCCCTCTGACATACCAAAGAAGCACTTCTCAGGGTGAAGAGCCAAACGATGTTCTCTACACTTCAGAAAACACTTCCTTAGAAATATCAAGTGGTCTTCTTTCGATCCAAACACGCAAAAATCATCCAAGAAGATCTCCATGAAAGTGCGAAGATACTCCTTGAAGATTGTAATTATCAATCTCTGGAATGTGGCGGGTGCGTTGCATAAACCAAACGGCATTTGATTGTACGCGTACGTGCCCCAATCAGTAGTGAAAGTGGTTTTAGACTTATCTTCTTCTCTGATTGAAACTTGGTTGTACCCAGAATACCCATCCAGGAAGCTGTAGAACTCATGCCCTGCCACCTGGTCTAACACAGAGTCCGTGAATGATAAAGGGTGATGATCCTTCTTCGTGGCCAAGTTTAGCTTCTGGAAGTCCTGACACACTCGGATCTTCCCTGTCTGTTTCTTCGGCACGATGACAATAGGAGCTACCCACTCACTGCTAAGTATTGGGAAGATGACTCCTGCCTTCAAGTATTGGTCAATCTGGTCCTTCACCAGAAGCGAGTACTTGGGGTTGAGCCGATACTGCCTCTGCCGTGCAGGAACAACGCCCTCCAGCAAGTCGATGCGATGCTCTCCCAACTCTCGAGGTATGCCCTTCATGTCTTCTATGGTCCATGCGAAGACATCCTGGAACTCCGTTAGAAGTTCTCGAAAGTCTTCCAACTGCTGGCCCTCGATCACCTTGGAAAGCTTCAGCTTCTTCCCAAGAGCAACCTCCATCTCTTGGAGATCATCCGGGTTTACCATTCCTGCAGTGTGACTGTACTCACTTGCACCAAAGTATTCCGGTTTGGGAGCTTCTTCTGGTTCAGATTCGTCTTCTGGAAGACCAACTGTCGGATCTTCCGAAGAGAAGACGGTATTCTCGTCTTCTTGAAGCTCTTCTTCCGCAATCTCGTAGCACTCAATGTATCCACAGACCACATCCTCCGCTTTCTCTGCTACTTCTGTAGTACACACGTTATTCGCCACAAACTCATTATACCGTTCATCACTGTCAGAAGACGCAGCTGAGTCTTCTGAAGTGTACCCCTCTGTTGTAGAAGGAGTTTCTCCTTGGTGTCCAATCTTGATCCAAGGAAGCGAGACCTTACTCTTCTCACCTGGCTTGGGTGTAGGATTGGGAAATCTCAATCGGTGTCTTCTCCAGTCGGTATTCACATTTGCAGCATACAGCCATGGTCTTCCTATCAACACCTGATATCCAACCTTAGCTACAGGTTGCAAAATGATGTAAGTGAGGTAAAAAGATACTCCACCAATTACCGTCAAGACATCTTTCAGTTGCTCCAAAGGTCGTCTTCTGGTCTGGTCCGCCATTCTGAGAATTCTCGGAGTAGGCTGGAACTCAGTGAAGCATAGGGCATGCGCCGTTTCTTCCGTCATGATGTTAACTCCGGAGCCGGAATCAATGGGTACCTTCTTCAGAAGACAGCCATGGATCTCCATATCAAGTTCTGGGGCTCCCAAGTCCTCATGCTCTATCCTTAGGACCGAGGTGCTCTTGGGAAGTTTAGCTGTCCTCCTCTTCCTCGATCCTCGAAGCACGGATTGCAACAACTTCCTATAGCCAGCGTTGTCATCCAACAGTTGTTGAAAGGTTACATCCGCCTTCTGATTCCACAAGTCTCGCAAGAAGTCGTAAGGGGATCGCTTCAGAAGAGTGACTGGTGGTTCCAACAGAGAAGATGTAGTAGCTGTTTCCTTGAGTGGAAGACCAGAAGAGTGTCTTCTCTCGACTGGAGGCTGTTCCCGTGAGACAGGTGTTGCCGTAGTCGGTGTAGGAAGCTGCTGTACTATCTTCCGTCTCTTCTCCAGCTCTTCTTGCATGATCGCTTCAACTTCTTTTCTAATGTCAGGAGCAAAGTACTTCGGATCTTCTCGGTCGTAAGTAGGAGAAGACGGCCGCTCAGGAGAAGATGACCTCTCCTTACGCTGCTTCTTCTTCTTGACGTCCTTCTGATGAGATTCTGACTTCCCTTTGCTTCTGGTACTTACCTTGAACACAGCTTCATCCAAGACTTCCTCCGGAGGCCAACTATCTGAATTCGGGTCAGATTCCAAACAGTACCATCCGTCAAAGTGAAAGATGACGCTTCTTCGGGTGTCTCCATCTTCTGAGCTGCAGTTGTCTTCTGCAACTGAGGTTCCTTTCCTTCGCGCTTCCCGGGATCTGGTTCATCTTCCTCGATATGGAGACAATCCGTACAATCCCCAGGATCTTCTTCTTCTACCGTGATGTGCTGTACCACTGCTAACTCGAGTTTAGAAGTTGATGTAGCTTCTGCAGGAGGCGTGGTATCTGCAAATCTAACTATTTGTCGTGGTCGTAAGGTCTGAGGACAATTCCCTGTGAAATGACCGGCTTCCTTACAGTTCCCACACAAGGGCACTTGCTCAATCTGTCTTCTCGGATGAGGACAGGTGGACCACCAGTGTCCTGTCTCTCCACAATTATTGCACGCTCCAGGAAGAGAGTTGAGAGGTCGTTGTGATGAAGAAGGCTGCCAGGGCGTCCTGGTCTGTACATTGCTAGCTCTATCCCTCGGTACATAACGATTATATTGGGTGGGAGGCGTAGGAGTGAAGGGTTGGATCGTCTCGATCCTATAGCAGGTTTCCCCACTAGGATCGTGTAGATATCTCTCATCGTCTTCTTCCCATCCTGTCCAGTTGACAGCTTGGTCCTGCGTACACTGATCTCTGGTGTGTCCAGAAGAGTTACAAAGGTTGCATCAAAGGTTTGGCCGGGAAGCCGTAGGCTGCTTCCGCTTGTCCTTCTGGTTCAGAAGATGAACTTTCAGGTCGGCAAACTGCTTCAGAACCTCATCGATGCGGGGATCAGGTGCAGACTGAATGATCTGAGTTTGAGGTATCTTCTGCACAACTTCCTCCCTTGCTCGCGTCTTCTCCTTCTTCTTCTTCCGTGTCTTCTTCTCTTGTTCAGATTCGGATTCTGAACTTTCGACAGTAGACTCTTCAGAAGTAGAGGCTGCTTCCGAATCACTGTTATCAGTTTCAGTGGACTTGGACTTCTTCTTGGACTTCTGAGAAGACTTCTTCGACTTCTTCGACTTCTTCGAGGTCTTCCCTTTGTCTTTCGTCATATTCCGAGTGATGCTCGAGGTTTCATACTGCTCGGTATGCTTCTGTACCTCCGCTAAATCATCACCTCCTCCTCTTCTGCAGTACAATTCCATGTCCTGAGACAATCCTCCCAAGTACCAGTCCACGGCTTGCTGAGCACAGTAACCTGGTCTTCCTTGGTTCTGTGGGATGTGATCCAAGAGATCTTCAAACCTCTCGGTGTAATCTCGCAGTGTCTCTTTCTTCTTCCGTTCGAGCCTCTGAAGCTCTATGAGGGTCATACGATCGTAGCCCACTCCTCTGAACCTCTTCAGAAAAGCTGCCTTCAGAGTAGCCCAAGCGGCCATTACTACACCATCATCCAACGTTTTACTCATCCACTTCCTTCCTTTCCCTACGATCAAACTGGGAAATACACGGAGTCTGTCAACATCAGCGTCTTCCTTGTTAGATCGAGAGATGGTCTCGAACATGGTGATGAAGTCGTCTGCGTCAGCATCATCGTCGTACGGATGGTACTTCTGTCGAGTGTGGGAAGCCATGTCGACTGCCGGCTGGTGCGACTGCCAACTTCTTTCTTCCTCAGGTCCAGGTGGTGGAGATGGTCTTCTCGAAGGTCCAGGTCTGTCTGAATCACGAAGGTCGTCTTCTGAGTCAGAGCTACTGTCACTGCTACCTTCCGAGACGTCTGGAACAATCTCCTCCAGTCTTCCCTCACCTTGAGAAGCTTCTTCCGTGCTTGGGAAGACGTCTTCCGAGTAACCAGTACCAAAATCTACTTTATACACGTGATCACCCGGTTGGTTTCTGTCTTCACCAAAGATTATGCTCGAGATGGAAGGCTCTTCCAACTCTACCGATCGGATCTTCCTGAGCTCTTCTTCTTTCCTTTGGTGTCTCAAGGATATCCGCTGCTGTCTAGAAGCGGTTCGCTGGGGTGAGTTAACCCACTCAGGATCTTTACCCGTGCGTCTTCTGCTTCTTCCTCCGGTCGGAGGCATCCACCAGAGTACTGAGAACCGATGTCTCTATTCTTCTACCACTAGATCCGGGAGACCAAATGACTGAACAACCGATCACAGAACGTCTTCTTCTCCTGCTTCTGGTTGCATTCACTGCAATCTTCCAAGATCGAATCTTCCAAGGAGTTCTTGGAAGCAGGGAAGCGGCTTCTTCCAACTTTCCCTAATGTATCTTATCAGCTTCTGGTTGCGGTTTCTGTCTTCTAGCAAGATAGAGTCCCACAACACATTCAACTACAATCGAAGTTAGTTCGGAATGAACCTAACTAATGGCACACAGATCCAAGAAGCTTAGAACAGAAGTTACTAAGATGAAATCCTCGGCAGCGGCGCCAAAAATGGTGCTCACTATATGTAGTGACGCAGGATTACTCCTTTTGTCCATTTAGTATACAAGATATCGTTCCCACATAGGATTTACGTAAGTAATCGCTGCTCTAAGTTCTAGGATCTGTTCAAACACATAAACACACGGGTTTTGTCTAGAAATCCCGTCTTCTCACAAAACCACACAAAAACCACACGTCTTCCTGACATGCCACATGGTGCTCTGGAACTAAACAAACAACTACCAACTAAAATATCACACAATTATTCACAGGAAAGCTCGGGAAGACGATCTTCCTGCTTCCAGGTTGCTTCTTCCGGTCTTCTCGATACTGTCTTCCCGAAGCGATTCTCGTCTTCTGGAGGTTCAACTCGTCTTCTCAGCTGCAGCTCGCGCTTCCGCGGCTTCTCGCTGCGTCTTCCATATGGCCTGCTCTTCTGCGAGGGCGGTGATCTTCTCCCGCACTCGGGTGACTTCCTGATTGCGCTGCTGTACCCGCGTCTGCAACTCCTGGTTGCTCTTCCGAAGCTGTACCAGCTCCTTGGCAGAAGCGGCTGCTTCCGCCTTGTACATGACTGCAAGCTTCTCCATGGTGCAAAGATTAGCTTCCAGCGACTCCGTCTTCTTCTGGTCTTCCCCCTGTTGCAGCAAGGTGCGTAGGCCGAATCCAGGTTGTAAGGGCTTCTCTTGTGCCCTCGCTCTCTTCTCCAGCAACTCCATAGCTGGCTGGATCTCCTTCTGGAAGTAGGCACTGAACTCCTCCAGTCGTCTTCTTGCGGAAGACAAGTTCATCTCCATCACTCGCTCCGCGGTGTCGACTTCGTCTTCCAGAGGCAAGGAAGCCTCTTCCACCACTATGGCCTTCATCTTCTACGCACGAGAAGAAGCTACTCTTCTCATCTTCCGGGGTGGAAGACTCCTCATGACAGGAGCGACTCTCTTCTTTGCGCTTCCTCGCATCGCAGCAGGAGCCCCCATCCATCCTTCGTCTTCGGGAGTCTTCGAAAGACTCCTAGGCGTTGCAGAAGCAGTCTTCTGCTCTGATCGAGTACTCAGCAGGTCTTCTTCCGAGTCGGACTCCGATCCTGAATGAATGAGGGAGATGGGTGTCCTCGGTACACTTCTTGGACCCATCTTCCTCAGTGACGTGGCGTCTTCCGACCCACTAGACTCGTCTTCCCTCACCAGAAGCGTCTTCTGGTGAGAGCCGGGCCTCAGCTGTGGCATCAGAGTGGGAGGGGGCGTTGCTGCTGTCTCTCGGTCATCGTCTTTCAAGGTCTCCTTCTTCACCTCCTGTCGCTCCGTTGGCCCATACCCTACCAGCTGATCTTCCCTAAGATCCCCCATGGCTACATACAAGTAGCAGAGGAAGGGCGTCAGGTGTCCTCCCGCCGGGGTACCCAAGTATGCTAGCTCCGTCTGTACATAGTTGTGGATGTACGCGCTCCAGTAGATGGGCACTCCGTCATCCCACACTGATTCCAGGAACTCCACGTCCTGATCTCCTAAGTACCTTGTCTTCTGCGCTTTCCCCTTGGGAAAGAGGTGCAGAAACAACTTCGCCAGAAGTCGCTTCTTCGGCTCCCGGTAAGATTCGATCTTCCAACCGTTCCTCCCCTGCCTGTCTTCCACGAAAAGACAGGTGGTGCTCCCAGGCACATACCACGAACTCACGATCCTAGGCAAGATCTTCTTCTCGTACCAATATCCTCGGTTCTCGGACTCAGGCCTATGAAAAGCCTTGCGCCACCAGTCTTCAGTCCAGGAAGACGGTCTTCCTCGAGCTACTCCTGCTTTCGCAGGTACACGGTTACGAGGTGGCAACGCTGCCCACACCTCCTCCAGAAGCCCTTGATCTGCGAGGTTCCAATCCCACAGGAAGAAGTCGAGACCCAACTCCTTGAGGAAAGGAGTGGCCTCGGCCAATTCTGCCGCTGGTAACACCAAGCCTCGCGGATGCATCGACATACCTGGAAGATCTGTTGCACTAAACCACAAGCACCTACTATGAGCTGAAGGCTCAGTTCTTCCCGGTGCCCACAGTCTAGCTTCTACTTCTCAGAAGATGAAACTAGTCTTCCAGAAGACAGCTACTCCGTCTTCCGGGATTCTAACAATACTTCCTAGATAGCTCTCGTCTTCCGAGCTATATCTAAACAATCCTATCTAAGCAAGGCCTCGCATGGATTACCAAGAAGACAACCCACCTTGCATTACATCCTACTTCCTATCAGAAGATACAAGATTCGCAAAACATAAGTGCATGACAAGTTCAGAAGATGGTTGCGGGCTCCTGCGGTGACAGTGGTCTCTGGGAAGACACTCGGGACAGCTTCTGATTCAATGTTTTTCTCGGAAGACCTCCCGAAGTCAGACTTCTCTTCACTGGTCTCACCTGTCTTCGTCTTCCTACACGCAATCTATCCTCACAATAGACTCAAGACAACTGCACTCTGTTCTTCTGACTTCTCACCTCTCATACGCACTCGGGAGAAGCTTGCTGCTCGATGGGAAGACATGACCCTCGACCATTCTCTCCTGATTCTGCCAGCAAGTATTCTCACGACTCTCTTCTAAGCTTGGGAAGAAGAAGGAATGGCTGCTATGGATCGAACAGAAGAGACCCGAATGGACCGTCACGTCTTCTCGCTCATTTTGCCAGCCTTCCAGTCTTCTAGTCTCTCTAGGAAGATGTGGAGTTGAGAAGCTTGGAAGACCGGGAGGCACAGGCCTAGTTCCCGACTTCCAACTTCTCGAAATAACAAAACAACTCACCACACCACTCAGGATTCGTACCAAGTCTCTCTAAACACAAAAGCAAAGCAAATCCACTCTTGATACGAATTGTGTTCAGTCGACTTCCGAAGACAGTCTTCCGAAGACAGTCAAGTTCAAGAAGCGTCTTCCGAAGATGTTCTCATCTTCCGAATCGTCTTCTGTTCCAAGTTTCGGGGGTAGAGAGGTAGTAGGGTAGGGAAATTGATAGCTGGGATCTCCAATTTGAGGGCTAGGAGTAGGGAAGCTCGAATTGAGCTCGGGAAGAAGTAAGGAGATGTCTGGCAGAAATTGGGCAGCGCTTCCGCGCCCAATGTCTCAATAGGAAAGATGGGGGGTGGGGGTAATCAATTAGGCTGCCTGCACACAACCAAGGAAGCGCGGGGAATACCAAGAAAAGGCGAGAAGAAATGGGAAGGGGAAAGAACAAGGGAAAGAACCTCTACAGTCTTCTTCTGCTCCTCGAGTTGCCTTCGACCTCCGCGCGCTTCTTGGCTCTGGTCCTAGCTCTAATGCGACTCCTCACGACTGCACCTGCTGTCAATGTCCGGCCACGCCTCGATTCCACCTTCGATTCTACTCGCTGCTCTCCAATGTCAGCTTCTCGGGAGCTCACAGAAACGCCTTCGCTCTTTTGCCTTCTGTGCCCCAGCAATTCGGTCTCGCCCTTCGCCTAGCTGTCAATTGATTCTCTCCTACCTCGATGTCCTCACTCGATTCCTCTCTCAAAGCTAACTCGCGAAGCTCACTATCTCCAATCGATCTTCTCAAGCGATGTGCTGCGGGAAGTTGGAATGTGCCTAATGTGCTTCCTTACGCATCTTCCCCGCAGATTAGGGGTTTTCGACCTTAAGTGTCTTCCCCGACCTACCTACCTATTCGGTGCGCCTCAGTAGGTACACCTACTGTCTTACCCAAAAACTCGCGGTTGGCCTTTGCGGTCGCTGTCTTCTAGAAGACAGGTGTCTTCTGCCGTCTTCTCATCTTCCGCCGTCTTCTCATCTTCTGAAGACGCAACTGAGAAGACGCTCTTCCGAAGACGGTCGTCTTCCGAAGAAGTCAACTTCTTATTACAAACAGCTCTTAAGATCATCTTCCTGTTAAGGAAGACGTAACCTTAAGTAACAACGCTTCTTCAGTTATACAAACAAGTTATTATTCTTAAAAATTTCAAAAATTCGCGCATCCTGTAATTTGTGGGCACCACACATATGCTAATATTTTGCCACGTGCGTTACAATTCAATAAGTATAAGTCTAGCCACCCGCTGTCTTCTATCTTCCGCACTTGCCTACGTTCGATGATTCTCTCTGGAAAGTATTCTGCGTCCCCTGTTGACTTATGCAGGACGGCATTCAACTGCGGAGGGTCGACTCGCTCTGGAAATCCTTTCTACATCCGGAGCTCATCACATCGGAAGACGTGCAGAATATCTTCTTCTGGCAGGAAAGCCGAAGGTGTCACAACTGTAAGTATCGCTATACACAGACAGCGGAAGGTGCAGATGACGAAGCTCCACTCCAGACGCACCACAGGCAAGAGGTGCAGATGCTAATCGGAGTGCAGTTCCAGATCCACTTCCCGACTACGTACCTCTCAGTGAAGCGCTGGAACGTGAGACAGGCTCCGAAAGATGCCTCTCTACTCAGCAGCCTACTGTTGTAGTCATAGACTGATAATGTAAATTAAGTACATACTTCTAGGTATTGTGACCATCGATTGTAGTGAGTGTGTTATGAAAATTGGTTACTGAGTTTGCATTTACCGTGTAGCAGTACCTACGTGAGGCGAGTTTTGCTTCTCTTCATAACCTGCATATATTAAGTTCAATATCGGTTGTCCGGAACCCCCTATGACTGTCAAGTCGAGGCTCGTCTTCTGGGCTACAACTTATCGCCTGTTCCACTGTATTTATGAAATAAACAATATTTTTTACATCTTCCACTGAGGTGAGACGGGTATTTATCGTATGTACTCCGGAAGGCATGCAGCGACTCCAGTGGACGGCAGAAAAAATAAACCTGCACCCTGCAAAAATAAAACTCACTGCCGAAAAACGAAACCACCGCAAGGTGAATAATATGCATGCTTACCAACCGTTCAAGCCAATCTACGGTACTTCGCCCAGAAGGAATTATTCTTCGTGGGGAAGTAACTTCTAGTATCATGTTTTGCTTGTTTCATCCATTCGTCCGTCTTTCTTCCGTGGCTTTCACTGCAATGCACTTTCACGTTTGCGTGCGGAATAGACGCGTCTCCGTTTCAACTCACTAACTGCGGCATTGCCCCAAGAGACCTCTTCAAAGTTGCTTCAATCTCAGAGGACTTACGACGGGAGTTTTTGTTCGTTCGTACTTTTTTGTTGATTCGGGATTGGAACGTGACTTTGCAGTTCAGCTGATTGCTCCAGGCTGACAGATTTGCATCACTCGGAGCGCTAACGCTGTTCCGGTATGATCACTCGGAAGCTGCTGAATCTCTAGTTAGGAAGGCTTAGAGCGATTGATGATTTTCTTGGACCCAGTACTACGCCATGATTTTCTTCCTTTCAGGACGCCTGTTCGTCAGTTTGAGGTTTGTGTTGTCCCGTGATTCGTGATGGGCTGCTACAGGTGCTTGCCGAAGAGCAATGGGTGGAGGAGGTCATGCAGAACCTCGTGGTCATTATCCAGGCTATCCCACGGGCGTATGGAGTCCCACAGGAGGATGGTGGTGTGATCCTAAGTTGTGGCGACGGAACACGGCCCTAACATTTCTCGGCATTTTCGCTGTTTGTGTTCCGATCGCAATGAAATCTGCCCAACTCGAGGTGACATTCTGACTCCTCTGGTATCAGTTTACTTATTTCTGTCCGATCGGATATCGAGCCACTTGTTGAGCTACTTCAACGCGTTATTACGAATTTCTCCGGTTAAGCTTTTGTATGTAGTTTACGCCATCTGAACTCGTTGTGGCGCGCGTTGTTGAATGAGCTTGGACGTTCTGATCGAAGTCCTGGATCCATGTTGGTGTTGGACATAATGCAGAAGTAATAGAAAAAGTAAAAGTCAGGTAGGCGGAAGAGATGTGCATAATTAATAGTTGAAGTTGGAACGGCCAGAAACGTTCCAACTTCATGATGAAAATTGGCTGAGTCTCGGGCTCTCTAGGGTTTAAGCTATCTCACAGGTCATCTTGCGGAACTTGCCTTGTTGATTTTAGTCTGTTTCGTTTAGATTATCATTGGTTTTCAAATATTCATTCATGTGATTTCTCCCTCACGGAGTTCGGCTGAGTAATTTAAAATTGCTGTTGCCTGGAGTCATGATATACCTGAACGCGAGCAATTTTGGTAGGCTTCACTCTGTCACTTAAGAGTAGTAATCTATGGGTCCTTGTATGCATATTATGCAGTGTTGGTTCTATCCTGTGGTGACCTTAAAACGCAAGTTCGGTATAACGGCTCCGGGACACCCAGAGTCTCTGCATTTCTCAAGTTTACAGTCATGGAGCACAGGAAGACAACCGTTAACTTAAAAATGCTTTTGATCAGAGAGTTCTCATTCAGTCATGGAATCAGAAGAGTAAAGATTTAGTTGAAAGCTATTCATGAGCTTTACCCTTTGTGATTTGTTTCAAGTCAATCTAGTTCGTAGTAACTCTGATCTATGGATTTAAAAGTTGTATAGTCCCTTCGGAGAAAAGGAGAATTTCCCCGTGACCTAAAGTACAAAAGAAAACAGATACCGGGAGCTGTGGTTAAGACTAGAGTCCTCTGAAAGCTTTTATTGTGATTATTAACTGGTCTCGTGTAGAATGTCGTATTACGGGCATAAAACTGGTCTTCTAATGTTAGTTACTGTGGGTGCAGCAACGACCTGTTCCACCGATTCGCCCTATTCCTTCTCAGAGGTGGTGTAAAAACTTTGGCCCGCCTATCACTAGGGAGTGAGATTCTTCAGGGAGATTGATTTGGTTGGATCCTGCATACTGGAGAGGCAGATAAACTTAGAATAGCAATTTTACACTGAGTTAAACGAACTATACGTTTTTCTTAATTCACTCGTTGCAGTGGACTGCAGTGTCCTGTTCTGATGAAGTTTGCCTTCATATGATATCTTAATGTTACAAAATAAATTCAGCAAAGTATGGCGAGGCAGTTGTTGTGTAGCATATCTTTTCTGGATTTACGCGGATCAACACACTTCTGAACGTTTTCTTTCACCATCTACCTCTCGCTATTGACTTGCTAAACTTCTCTTTACCTTATTTGTCTCTGTTTCGTCTCCTGCTTCACTCTACTGTCTTCACTATGTTCACATTGCGCTCAGATTTCCCGGAACTGAACAGGAACTCATGGACCGACAAGGCCCTGATGAATCGGTTAAGTTTTCATCTTCGCTTCACCACTTTTCCTACTCATCTACAGCCTAACTCTCTCTGTTTGGGTGCTGATGAAGTCAGAGAGCAGGTTGAGGTGCATCCCTCGGGAGTGTGTTCTGCTGCATGCTCCGGGTGTATATTGTGGTAATTAGGTTCTTGAGTGTACATCTACTCAGTACCTAAATGTATACTCAGTAATGTGTAGTACTCGGTACTCAGTGCATCAGTGATGCAGTGGCATAACAAATTTCCTTCCTTTACTACCTCTGACTGTCTTCTCGCTGTATTCACTCGCTAAATCTGTGCTCCTCAACTCACTGAAACTAACTCTCTATTTCGAGGGGTTCTTTTGGCTATCTCAATCTACGTTCGCCTTCACGGCCTTAGCTTATTTCACTATTGTAGTATACTAACTCCAGTTGTTTCACTTCGGCATTAGCTTTCACATTAACTTTTACACTAGAATCGATCAGATTGCATCAATACACACCCTCAGGTTACAAACAATTGGCTAACTCCACTTAGCAAGTTAGCGCACATTCGGCCCCTAATCGCTTCTTACTATGTACGAAGCGATTGGCCGGGCTAATTGCGTGTTACCTCTATACCAGAGAGTGGTCCTTGAGAATGTCTGTCATTCCCGACGTATGAATATATATGTTCACATTGCTGAGTGAGTTCGTAACATATATATTGCGCTTACTTACGCCAAGCTCGCTGATCTACCACTACACAAATGCAGGTGTCTGCCCTGAGATATCCGGATCTGAACAGAAACTCGTGGACGGACGAGTCCTGCTGAGTTGGAAAGGTCTTCAATTTTATTCTATTGATCACCTTTCCTACTCATCTATAGCCAAACCTCTCTCTGCTGGGTGCTGATGAAGTCAGAGATCAGGTTGAGCTGCAAGCGGCGGGAAGGATGCTCCACCTGCTTGCTCCGCGTGTAGTTTGTGGTAGTAAGTTCTTTGAGTGCACTCCTACTCATTACCTACAACTGTATCAGGGACCCTTATGCAGAAAATTGTAGCGTGTTTGATATTTTTTGCTCTTGTTTTGACCATTGCTCGTTTTCTCTATCCTTCATTAGCTGTGAATTCACTCCTACCTCGTACCCCCAGGCTGTGATATTTTTCTCCTTTCTCTATGTTATTACTTTTAGATCCGGTTGCATCCTACATCCATACATTTTCCTACCCTTGGTGCTCTTGCTGTTCTATTCTGTCCTCATTGCCTCATCAACCTTAGAAAACGCTTACATTTTCCTTCCTAGACTTAGTAACATGTATTTTGCCTTCTACAGTGTAATTTACGTGATCCTCTACCCTGGTTACTGTCCGTCTGCTCTTTGATCTGATGCACGTACATCTTTATCTTCCGCTCTCATTTATATTGGCTACCGTTACATGAATCATTGATGATACACTCTGCATAAACATTAATTTCGTCCACTCTGCATAGGTTCATGGCTTTTGTATTTGCACTTCAGGGGCTACCATCTCCGGCATCGTGCCTTGCGCCAACCTTTTGGTTACAGACAAATTGCTTGCTTGAACCCTCAAGACACCATGCATTCACACCCACCTTCGCTACCCACAACGTACTTAATCCGGGTTGACCACGTTTTGGCGGGTTACCTTCAGTGTGTGGGCGGTGGTCCGGCCTGCCATTCCCATGTACCAATATACTTAGTGGTTTCATTGAAGTGGTTCAACGTTCATCTAGAGGTTCAAAGCTACTTGCTGTGTACGTGCTAATCACGACCCAGACCGAACGTTGAAATGCTATCAAGGTCAATAGTTACACGTTTCTTACATGAAGCGGAAGCACATGCATGTCACGTGTGGATGTGTCCGTGACTGAGATCAAGGCCAGAGATGAAACTGACGGGGTTATCAACGCTTCTACGCCCCGGAATCTTCTTTGACTTTGTTGTTTAACTAGTTGTCAACAAGGTTTCACGGTTGACAGTCTTTGAGTTTTGTAGTGGAGTTATAGATTTCACTAATGTGCTGGAGAGTAGATCATGTAGATTGTTTTGCGAAGTTGTATTTAGCAGGAACAGTAAAGCATCGTAGTTTTCATACCCCTCAATACGTACCTCATTTATTTGATAAATGTCAGGCCAGTTACAAGGAAGGGGAAAGTAGACACGTGGCAATCATTTTCGGTTATATTTCTGCATGTTTGTTAAGTGTCTTCTTTCTTTTGTTCAATTATTATACATCATAAGGCAGAACGGGGGAAGCCACTGTTGTCTTCGAAAACTGCTTTACCCGTGTACCAATATATACATCATAAGGCAGATCTTCCATCCTGATGAACATATTCTTCCGAACTAAAGTGAGTGGAGAAACTTCGTCACTCGTCTTTAGAGTCTACAGATGTTTGCGTTATGACACTTCGAAAGTTGTTGACCAATCTGTGTAAATAGGAGTATTGGGACTGAAACTGGGACTAGTTCTGCGAGCACTTTCAGTCCCAGTATTCTTATTTAGACATTCCATTCCAACTTTCATGTCCAACTCGAAAATAGTGTGAGGTTCGTCGACTTTGAAAATGTCATTCACGCCATGACCTTGCTCCACGAGAAAAGAGCCACTCTGGATAGGATAGCTCCGATCACTTCCACTGTCCACATTGATCGAGGTGACTTTTTACGTAAGGCTAATCAATCAATGTTCAACAGTGTACCATTGAGGAGAGGACTAGTATTCTGCTCTGTACTGGCCCTCTTTTCATATACCAGTATTATATTCATTTGTTTCATTATGTCCTTGTGCATGCGCTGACTTACAGTATCGATTCCTGCTATAACGTCGTGCAAGAATCTAGCGTTGCACATGCACGGTGTCGACAGAGTAGAGGAGATTACAAGTTAAGCGATGGGCTTCTTCTCAAGATTGCACATGCTTCCGAGTGAACTTGTGTACAGTCTAAAGGAAATTTGGGATCGATACGTTGGAACGGTGGTTCGTCTAAGAGCTGTTCAAGCCGCCGGAAGTTCAGATGAAAGGTCAACTGTCGATAACCGGATGTAGAAACTACCGGTGAATTTGCGAAACTTTCATAACTGCGTACGCTTTCAACATTCCTTCGATTGTGCTCCCGAGTAAGGCCGATACCACGACCGATATGTCTTGGATCTTATCTGTTTGTGTAGCTTTGTGGCATTATCAAGGAACCGCATATCACGAAGACTAAATACTAGTTTCGTTTTACACTCAGCTTATTTCACCAAAAGTCCCGAAAATAGCCCCGTTCAAGCTACAAGTTTCTACGGATAAAAATATAATTCATTTTCCCCTTCAACTTTTAATGTCAAAAATATAGTGTGGTTGTTTTTTATAGTAATATTGATTTAGGTTTAAGTTTTAAATGGTTTGCTTTCGTGTAACAGGGTCCGTTCCAGCTGATTGAACAGGTGGTGCGGTAGGCTCCTAAGTGCTGATAGAGAACGAGAAAAGCAACGACGCAAAAGAGTTTAGGGTCTCACTTGCACTGCTAAGGCATGGAACTCGATGGCTCAGAAAGTACCTACTTACACAGGTAATTTTCCTGTTTCAAAATAATCTGGCCCCTTGAGAGCTCCGGTGACCATCCTCTCACCCATGTTAGGAGGAAAGCTTCACGATCCTTCTCCTTCTCGGCTACAAACTAAACAGTACGAGTTCTCTCTGTTTTCAAGTGCAACGAAGTGACTGGCTACATCATGTGACCTACTTGCATCCTTGCAGATAAACACGAGAAGTTGTACGCGAATTAACTTGAGAAATTCAGATTAGATCTGGGAGTACCTTCCTGGAACATGGACGGCATTTCGAGTATGCGACGCCCAAGGTGTGGGATTTGGCAGCCTCATCTCTTATCATGGAGTGTATATCTCAGACCAGCCGACTCACATCGCAAGTTAGGTACCACAGGTTACACATCTGGTGTATGATGGTGAGGCCGGACTGTGTTCACTAATTCCCAACCATGTTTGATGGTTGAAGATTTTCTTATATTTTATTCAAATATGAGAGAAAATACTCGCCAGTGTGTGTTTATCGTACGGTTTGCATCGTCACTGCGAGACAATGTCGGAGAATCGTAACCGTGTTCGGAAACAGTGCACAATTTTCAGATGCCTTCCCTGTAGATTTGTTAAACCTTGTAACATAAATCTTGAGTCCTCTAATTAACTTGCCAATAAACAGATTTACTTGAGCAGTGCCGAACGACAAAGCTCAGAAACGCGGGTGATACTCACGACCCGTTCTGCCATAGTGTGGAATAAGCACTCGCCAGATCTTGACGGATATACGGTTAGGGGTCGGTTCCCGTTCGGTTCAACTGGAATAAAATGGTTCTCAAATGGTTCAGGTCCAAGCTTAAAGATTCGGTTCTAGTTCAGTTCCAAAGGTTGGAAAACGGTTCTAGTTTAATTGATTATAGTTCAAACAGTTCGGTTCTAGTTCCTAGAGTGTAGAGTTATGATGTGCTTACACATGTAAAGCCTGTGACTACACTTGTCTAATGTCCAGCAAGGTGATTGCATTTGTTAATGCGCTTTGTAGTTAATGTAGTTGCAGGAAAAAACTCTAAAGTCGCACGACGAGGAGTATACTCGGGGATTTTGAGTTCAGTGGGAGGATACGAAGATTGGAGATTACTAGTAGAGAGCTCTCTACGAGCAAATGGAGTTGAGTTGAAAGACCAAAAAGTTTGAGTGTGCTTTGGGCAAGTTGTGACAGTGTCACGATTTTTAATATACAAATTTGCTTATGTAGAAACACTTCCCTTTATTTCTGAATACTGGCTGTGGTGGTTGAGTGACGAGTCCAGTCCGAGTGAATGCTTTTGGAGTATGTTTACTGCTAGGCAGGCAAGGCGTATGTAATTTTGAGAAAGAGTGGAACGTTAGATCAAAGGTTGAAGTGACATGGATTCAAAAAGATCTCAATCTGTGCACTACAACTACTCTTGTGATACCATGAGATCCGTAGACTACATTTGTTTGTGACGTTGTGGGTATGATTCTGATCTCAAGAATTTCAAGGTTGTGATTCTCAACAGAAGTTAACGATTGTGTTAAGAGTGGCGGTTGATAAGAAAGATTCAGGAGGTAAAAAATACCACATTTTCATGTTTGTGCATGCACCATCATGTAGGGAGCTCTATTCCATACAAGGTTTCACAGAGGAGTTGATCGCAAGTTTGCAAGCACAACCAAGGGTCTTAAGTTGCTTCGACCATCTGTGCAAGGTCTCCGGCGTTCGCTTTAATCTTCTGATATCGACCATAGCTAGAGGGTTCCGCCCCTCCTTAGAGACTCTCGTCTCTACAATGCTGAAATCTTTCAAGTACAAATGATTTCCAAAAATAACTTCTCTCACCGTCTTATATATCTACGAACACCCCACAAGCTTGTAAATATACAAAGACATAATTAAACTCGAACTATACTGAGAATGTTACAACATCGAACGAAGACATAAAAATGTGAAACAAGTTTTTCAAAGGCAAACATACAAGTATTCTTAAGAAGAAAACATTCAAGTTATTCAAGGACAAACTTAAGAGTACTCTTAAGAAGAAGGTAATCATACCTATTTGTTCGCAACTTCGGGAGGTATTAGTCTTTCTCTTCCATGGCACGTAGCAGCACTCTTGTGTTAGTTAGAGTACGAGAAGTCCATATGATGACATGAAACTTATCTAAACACATATCAAGAAATGGTTTAACTCCTGTACGAGCCACATATCAAATCTGTGGTCCGTTACTCTCCACTACGTACCCTCTCTCACGAGCTGACATTAACTCATGCCCAATTTTGCCAACACTCACAAGAAGACCATTCAGATCAAGGATGAGAGTTTTCCTTCGCATGGCAATAGGATTAATCAAGTAGGGTAAAACTGAGAAGATCCTTGTACACGAGAGAGCTCCTCCTTAGTCATCTCAAGCTCGTGCTGAACACTCTTTAGTTTCTCATTTGTCCGAAGAAATACCTCTGCCAGAATATCGAGTTCTCTCTTCTTAGAACCTATCTGGAGAGACATTTCTCTTTCTTCTTCATTTTCTTGAATGAGATACGTGTTCAAACAAGTCTTGTTAGAATTACACATCCAAATTCTCAAAACATGAAGAAAACAAAACAAAAACATGAACTTAAAGTAAAGTAATCACATGAACGTCTTACATGATGTCCCAAGATCTCCAACTAGATGTGCATGTTCTCCAACATGTTCACTCATTATGATCCTTGTCTCGAGAATTACTCCAACATGATTCATCAAATAGGTCAAGATCATATCCAACCATGTATGAGGATGCCTTACTAAATTCTCTCGACTCATATGTTTCTTCAAAGCTAAAATCTCAACATCAAAAAAATCTGGGATCAACTCAGCCCAATCATAATCTTCTGGACTCTCTTCCACTTTAGTTTTTATGTAAAGTGCGAGATGTCCATGCATGTCTTTAGGTCGATGACAAGAAAGAAATATACAATTTATAAGCTGTAATACTTGATGCCACTCCTCATACTCAGACATCCGTACTAAATATCTCTTCTCTTCTCATCTTGTTGAGAAAACCAGTCATCTACCAAACTGCATTTGGCACTATATGGACATGGAGTTGTTGTATCCACTGGTAAAAACAAATGTCTCACTCACAAGTGTCTCGTCGAACGATATCTCATTTTCATCTACACTAACTCGATGAGTCTCATCATTATACAAATTGGAACTAAATACAAGATAATATCATAAGTTTATACCATCCATTCATTCAAAACACAAACCTCAATCATAACATAAAACCAAATCATAATTTAAATAAGAAAACCAACAACATATCAAAGATGTAAATATTCTTAACTAAACCAACAACATATGAAAGATCTACTTAAGTCAAAAGATAAAGCAACCAATAACCCTAAACGAGTCAACACTTCTTCATTGATTCTGTAGAGTGTATTCTCCACCTCTTCTTTTCGTATCCAACATCACTTGAGATGAAATCTTCCATCCTCTTCAGAGATGAATCAGAATAATGAAAAGTCTTCTATCATCGTATCTCTTCGAGCTATAAATCAAACAACAAACAACTCACTTCCTGAAAGTCTTAAAGTATACAACATAGACCCTTAATTTTGTATCGTCCATAGTGAGCAAAGCACTTATGTTTCACTCGCTGATTTGAGCGGAATACATATGTTTCGTCCACTCAGAGCGAAACACGTATGTTTCATCTAGTCATAGTGGGCAAAACATAGTGTTTCGCTCGCTCTTGTGGACGAAACCTGTATGTTTCACATATTATGATAAAACAGTGAGCGAAACAACATGTTTCATTCAAGATGAAAGGCAAAACATGTGTTTTGCTCTTCACAGGGTGAAACACAATATTTGGCCTTGTGAGTTATACGAAACATCATGTTTCACATACTCTAGGTGTGAAACATGATGTTTCATCCATTATACGTGAAACATTGGATTTCATGTTGGACTGTCCATGTTCGTGAGCGAAACATCATGTTTCATTCACAAATGTGGATAAAACATGATGTTCTGATCACTGTAAAATATCAGTGGATGAAACATATTGTTTCTCTCACAAAAGTGCTGAAACACATGTTTCGTTCTTCATAGTGGATGAAATAATATGTTTCTCTCATTGTGAATCACACAGTTTGCGACGCGTGCAGAATCACTCTCCCTAATCTTAAGGTGACGCTACTATGTCATCCTAACCTAAACACGAGAAATTCAACACATTCACTCATTTTAACACTCATCGACCACACTCTAACAACAAAAGATCAAAATCTAGAAGGTAAAATCCACTCACATGCATCGATGCTCGGCCCTACGTTGCTCTGAACTCCTCTTTGAACTCCACCACGACCACCTCTTGACGATCCATCTCCTCTCGCTCCTCCTCTCGCTCCATCGCCTCGACCAATGTAGACTCCTATGGTTTCCACCACAACAATTTATCAATCGCTCAGAACAAATTCTCTATCTTGTCTACAATTCAACAATTGGCTCTCACTCCACCTCTATCTTGCTCTCTCCTCTTCTCTTTCTTTTCCTCTCACTCTCTTCTCACTCCTTTCCTCTCCTCTCCTCGGTCCTCATTCTCTCTCAAAGACTTCCTCCTCTCGACTTCTTCTCCTCTTTCTCTACTTCTTCCTCTCTCTCAATTAATTAATCTCTTGAGCACTAGAATTTAGAATTCAGATTCACCAGAGTTCAAATTTTGAAAATATGTGACTGTGACAAACAACAATACCACTTATACAGTAATCAGAGAATCTGTCATCACATGAATGCAAACTCTATCTATCACTTACACAATCATCACATCACAATGAATCTATCACCACATGAGTGTAAATTCTATCAAATTTGTATTTAATACCATAAGCAGAAAGAATTGAAGATCTTCTCCTAGAATTATGAACTCTACTACTCCGAGCTAATTCAGAAGTCTGTCTCATCTCCCGACCTTGCTTAGAGATATCACTATCGATATTGTTTTGCTCCACTAGATCTTCTCCGTCTCCAACATGTTCTTCATCTTCTTCACCACCTTCAAGGTTCGATTCATTCAATGGAACATCATGGTGTAAGGAACCTTCGATGGTTGATATTCTTCAGATTATTGATAAGCACACTCTGAATCTTCTATGTGTTCATTGTCATCCAATTGAGTAATATAATACAAGTAGTCCATTCCATCCTCACCATAGTCTAAATCCAGTGAAGATATAGCAAGAGGATCGATGTTAGCCTACTTTCGAATACAACATTCATGCGATCAAAATGAGGACAACAAGCATTTAACTTCCCTTCTAAAATAACATTGTTTGCCATCTCTGTTTCTGTCACACCTCTGTCAGTACTGTCTTTGAGCTCTCTCACCTTTTTATACATATCGATGTATCGAGCTGCACATTTTTTCAATTCGTCACCAATGACTATAGTCAAACATCTTCTAGCACTTATCTTGGTTTTTCTTCTCGCTCCATGTAAAGACGCGAAGTTCTCGAGATCTTCCAGAAAACTGACAATTTTGTCATAGTCAGAAACATCCAAACAAATTCTTTTCTTCTTAGTAATATCCACTACTTTCATAGCCATGTTCAGAAACAATGTTTTCTCATAAAAAGGAGTAGGATCATTTTGACTTTCTGATCTCTCTAGTGCGGATCCGGGTCTGTGGCTCTCGACAACAAGATCGCTTTCAAAACTTGAAAATGTGGATGTGGACACCATGTCTATGACCTAGACCAAACAATTTTCCAATTTCTTCTTCCAATTTCAAAATCGCTCCACTACAATGAAACTTCAGTGTGGTGCATAAAATTATGGATGGAGCATTCATATTGCATAACGAACATATTATCTTTAGTAATCATCATTAAGTAACATAATTCAGAAACTAATCAACTTTGTAACCTATCGTGCACATACACTAGTTACATAACATACATCGCTGTCCGAGATACACCACACATACACGTAACACATGAACGATGTCATACACATACTCAAGTGTATCACAATAATAAGGATTGAGTACACACTCTATCATGCCAATCGGCAATACACAAACACTAAAGTCGAGCCACACCCACTCCGCGCACAAGAGAATCCAGATTGCACTCACAAGACTATCTATCATATCTAGGATCTTGAAGGTTCAACTCAAAGAACTGAAGCCTACAAGCAATACTGGTGAAGTATACCCCACTACTAACGGTCATATTGGCACTAGCCACTATGCACTTGGTCAACCTAACCGAGGTGCTAAACTGACATGCGATAGCATATCGAGAGAACTCTTGGAGAGGCTAGAGCACTGCCATGCTAGAGATCTTAGAGCCATGGTATCATGTTGTCATCTATGATGTATTTGAGATCATCTTGTATATTCTGTACACATATGACGTTAGAATCAGCGGAAGAGAATGTGTCGAGTGTTAGAGTTTAAATATGAGAGTAGAGTGCTTCTTGTAATCTTATATGCTGATGAGGGTAGAAGATCATACTACCATCATCAAGTTCCTTGAGTGTTAGTTCTTATCGTTATAATTAAAAGGGAGGGTGTAGACGATTCATTTTCTGATCGAGTTTTACAGTCATTGTCATTATCTCAGTATTTTTGAGACTACTTCAAAACTTTGTGATAGACTAGAAGAGCTCATGACTTATTCGTTGGTCTAAAGATCACTCATTTTGGAGCTATAGAGTCCAAGATATCGCTGTCGGAAGTTCAATTGGTAGTCCAATCGATCAAAACCTACATGGGACCAAATTTATGTCAAGATCATGGAGGGTCAGAAAGAGTGGGCAGTGAGGCTTAAGAACTTTCTTCAGAACCTTGACGTCATAGTGGGTGTGGACGAACGTTCTAGAGAGTTAAAAGTCAAATTTGAAGAGAGAACAGAGAACTTTTCCAAGAAGAAGTTGAAGATAAAACTGTGGTGCTACTTTTGTAGAGGGTTGGGGCACTATGTTGCAAGTTGTCTTGTGAGATTCAAGAGAGAAAATACTCGTGAGAGAAGGAGTTCTATTGATCTAGGTCTTCGAGTTGGTTCATCTTCTCCTTCGCACGTTAATTTTAGAGACGAGAACATTTGTCAAATTGTGGAATTGAAGGTTTTCCAAGGAGCATGAGTGTGGAGAAGGGATCGCACTACTAGCATCTACGTCTAGAAGATTGAGAGAGGAGTCGAAATAGAGAAGCTGTCATCTTCAGACGAAAATGCAGCTAATGCATGATGGAGATGATAATTCATATGATGGAGAACATGACAATGACGATGCGACTCATCTTACGTTCAGTGAGAAGATAACGCATGAGATTATGATGGAATCATTTTCTTTTTTGCTATCGATGGTTGATTATGCTCACATGGAATTAATGATGTTCATCTTATATTAGAAAGCGAAGAGAAATATTGGATTGAGGAGAGGAAAAGACATCGAGAGCTTACAGTTAGAAAGCTTTTAGTTTTCCATGATAAAGGTGATGAGGATGTAGAAACCTTTGTGCACGATTTCTAAAGAGCATGCATTGAGAACCATGAGAGGAAGAAGGAAGAGTGGTCATCACTGTTACTTGATTTTGTGGAGGATATCGCATTGACTTGGTACGAGGAACATAGAAGGAACAAGACTGATGTTGATACATGGGGAAGTTTGAAGGAGGCTCTAATTGAGAAATTTCTGCCAGATGAGAGCTATGAGAAGCTCATGAGCGAGGTGACTTGCTTGAAGCAAGGAGATACTGAGAAGGTGAAGGTGTACGCAGAAAGGATCAAGAAGTTGGAGGTTCGTTTCAAGACTATATTGAAGAAGAGCGGTGATAATATGGAGATTACAATGGTGAGAATTATGGCCATGCTTACCAAGAACTTTGTGGCAGGTCTGAAGCTCCAAATCAGACTCAGAGAAGCCCACCACTAAGACGAAAGCGATTGAAATTGCAGTTCGAATGACAAAAAGTTTGGAAGATGAGACGTTATTCTAGGAGAAGCAAAGATGGTGAGTGTTGGAGGAATTACACTCAGTGGTAGAGCTGCTCAAAGGATCTCAACACCTGTTGGGGTTAACACACCTGCTGTGGTTATTGTCAACCTCCGTTGTTTAATCTTCAAGATGAATTGAGACAAATAACAGAAACATTGACAGATCTGAAGATCAATGTAGTGCAACTCAAAGAGCAGAGAAACCAAGGAGGGGGAGGAGGTCAAAGAGGTTATAGAGGAGGTTTCAATCGAAAGCTTCAAAATGAATTCAGTGGTATCTCGTGCTATGGATGTGGTGGTCCTCATTTTCAAAGAAATTGTCCACACTCCATCCAAAATGGAGGACAAACAATGAAGGTACAAGAGAAAATCTTGGAGGAGGAGTTCCGCCACAAAACAAAGACAAAGGAGTTGCCACAGTCAATGCGATGAAGGTGTCAAATGTTATGAGAGAGGAGAATGCTCTTACTCTTCTCAGGTGGAACTCTTAGCTCACGAGAGGAAGAGGACTAGGTTTTTGGATGAACCTATGATCATTGAGGATTCTCCAAGTAGGAGCACTCGTTCTAGCACTATGTCTTCTTCTCAAGAGGAGCTTAGGAAGAAGTTAGAGATGGAGGATTTCACCATTTCAGCTGCCCAACCTAGTTGAGGACATTAGCACGCAAAAAGTCAACATAACTGTGGATCAATTGATTGCACTCAATCTAAGCTTGATGAGAGAGCTTCGAGGAGGATTGAGCTCGAGAATGACCAAGAAGAAGAAGTCTACGAGCAAGATCAACGTCTCAAGTGTGGGAGTTGGTGTAGTGGAGGCTCAGGCCTCTAAGGTATGCACAAAAGCATCCAAGATAGAGATTTAATTGAATGGGCACTTTGTACTTGATGTGTTGATGGATGGAGGTTCTACTGTGAATGCAATATCTGAATGTTTGATGAAACGATTGGGGATGAAACTCACGAGATCGGCAAACATCATTGTTGATATGGCAAACAAGCAAAGGGTGAGACCTCTTGGAGTCCTAGAGGAAGTAGTGGTGTCCAGATTAAGAGATGTTCGTACAACTGATGGCACAAAGGTTACTTGAGGAAAGGTGTAGCTCTCGAGTGGTTGTTGTGTGACTTCTGATTTTGATAGACCGATATGCGACTATTGAGACTCAGAAACTGAAGATAGTGGAAGTGTCTCCGAAGTAGATAGGGGTGTTCTTTTGACGAAGAGATGTCAGAAGACGAGGAGTTTGATATGGATTACGTCATATTGGAGCTATTGATTTGCTCCCTCGTCCATTTGTCGAGAAGGACCGGGAAAAAACAAAATTAAGTAAAGAAGAGCTAGAGCAAAGACTCGCAACCATCAAGTTTGGTCCTAAGGTGACATCGGAGAAGAAGAGAAGATTCTTGGAGATATTTAGAAAGTACATCTACATGTTTGCTTTCTGCTATAAGGATCTGAAGGAGGTGACATTGTAGACACATAGGATTGACATGGAGGAAGATGCGAGACCTATTCGACGAAGCAAAGAAGGATCAGCCCACCAACAGCAGTGATCATCAAAGAAGAGATCGATAAATTGAAGGAAGTTGGGTTCATTTATGAAGTGGAGAATTCAAAACAAGTGACAGTGAAGAAGAAGAACGGTAAGCTTCATATGTGTGTGGATTACAAGAAAGACGAATACTGTCACTAAGAAGGATTACTACCTATTGTCATTCATCGATGAAATCTTGGAAGAAGTTGCAAGTCACGAATAAACACAAGATTGGGTGAGAAGAAGAAGTCATATGTGTAAGCAAGCTAACAAATGTCAGTCAATATGATCATTTGTTAACTTCTTGTGATAGATATTGCAAAGATAATGACCTAAACTCGAAGTACATCGCAAATAAGAGTATTTTCTGACATACATTAAGACGTCTATTCTAACAACAATCATGTGGGAGTGTCGTCAGAAACCATAAGAACGATATCATACTTCTGTGTCGGAATACTGATAAATATGACAAAGAAAATGATGGTAGAATATTTTATGATAGTCTGAAACTAAAGCTCATAAATTTACGACATAAGTAAGACACATGTCTGACGACTGAATTCTTGTGACTTTTCTGACAGCTTCTTGCATAGTGTCTTAAAACAAACCTGATATCACTATGTTGTCTTAATTTATGTCTTAAATATTCTGATAATGATTTAAGACATCATTACAACATCTAACTTTTTTCACTAAAGTTTCGACTAAGATAGTTATAGAAAACATGTCGGACTTTTTGTCGCAATGCTGTTGATATCACTTCTCGTCGTAGTAATGTCAGAAATGTACCTTATGAAAGAAGGAAAATTTATAGTAGTGATCATAATCCGAACGAGGGTCATGAGTGCATCCTACGTAACTAGCGATATAGTTAGAATTGTATCTAAAAGTCGAAGTAGGCACCAACTCGTAACGAAGAACCTGAAAAATATCACTATGGGGACTTCCTCCTCACCCCAAACAGTCTTCCAATATGAAAAACCCTCTTGACTCCAATGACTCCAAGAACCTTCAAATTTGACCTCCAACAACCAAGATATCTCCAACTTTTCAAAACCCCCTCCTTGTAGACTAAAATCATTCACTCCGTCCAACGGATCGTCTGATCTAAGATCTGTCTCCTCTCATAGATAGATTCGACTACCTACGACAGATCGTAAGTACAAGCTAACCCCTTAAGCATCCCCTTATGTCAGTTTTCAGAGTATGAATGAGCAGCCCCTTTACGCCCTTAGTATAGCGTCGGAAACCACAAATACCCAATCAACACTAACAAACTAAGGTCTAGCTTGTTTTTCTCATCTTTAGAACCTCGTCACGTGGTCATTAAGCATCCAAATGAGGTAGATGAAGTACCCACTGGAATCTTACAACGAGTTCTATCACTTATTGCTTTGAGAATGTAGATCAAAAGTCATTATTTCCCTCCATGAGCATCTTCGGAGCAAAATATGAAACTTTGAAATTTGACTTTTAAATAGGAAGGTCGTCCACGACACGACAACATGAGGGATGTTCGAGGAATCACGAAGTCTTGACTATGGAGATCATGTGAGGCAAAAGTGAATCGAGCAATGACAACCAAGCAAGAAATTCTTCTTAAGTGCAATATCTCTGTTATTTACGTTTGCAAATCTGATCCAGTTTCAGAGTTTGCAACTTCCACTATAATTCAAGACTAGCAACTTGAACACGTAGCTCTGGCAAAATCATACAATCGTATCTCAAACTTCCCAAATTGAGGTATGAAGCTGAGTTCGGCAAGATAAACTTTCTAGTCCAAAAACTTTCCTAGTGTTGCACCTTAGAACTTTCTTACTCCTTTGTTGACTAAACTGAATGCGGTTTCTCCTACCAACTCCAACCCAAATGATTATTCTTTTGCTAGAAAGCACGTCCCAAATGATTTGCACTTGACCAAGAACAGCCAAATTGAGCTCTCTAGACACTAATACAACCTATCAAAGTTTGTCCAAATCCTCTTTTCTCATAAAATGTCTCTGCCGATACGAAGACAATCCCAATTGCAAAACTTTTGATCCCATAGATGCATAGTTCATCATAACCGACATTTCCAGCAATACTAAAAACGTAACAAACAGACATGTGTAGTTCGAGTTATAGATCCTCTAAGTTACAACTGTTGCGTTAGTGCATAAAGAGCCTCCATGGGTGCAGAGATTTCTGTTCTAAATAGCTGATTTCAAAAATCTGTAGTTGTGGTGCCCACAAATTACAGGATGCACGAATTTGTGAAATTTTTAAGAATAATAACTTGTTTGTATAATTGAAGAAGCGTTGTTACTTAAGGTTACGTCTTCCTTAACATGAAGATGACCTTATGAGCTTTTTAATAAGAAGTGGACTTCTTCAGAAGACGACCGTCTTCGGAAGAGCGTCTTTTCAGTTGCGTCTTCAGAAGACGGGAAGACGGCGGAAGACACCTGTCTTCCGGAAGACAGCGACCACGAGGGCCTAACCACGAGTTTTCGGATAAAACAGTAGGTGTACCTACTGGGTCGCACCGAATAGGTAGGTAGGTCAGAGAAGACACTTAAGGTCGATAACCCCTAATCTGCGGGGAAGATGCGTAAGGAAGCACATTAGGCGCATTCCAACTTCCCGCAGCACAGCGCGCTTGAGAAGATCGATTGAAAAGAGTGAGCTTTGAGAGAAGAATCGAGTGAGGACATCGAGGTAAGAGAGAATCAGTTGGCAGCTAGGCGAAGGGCGAGACTGAATTGCAGGAGCACAGAAGGCAGAAAGCGAAAGCGTCTCTGTGAGCTCCCGAGAAGCTGACATTGGAGAGTAGCAAGTAGAATCGAAGGTGGAATCGAGGCGTGGCCAGAAATTGACAGCAGGCGCAGTCGAGAGGAGTCGCATTGGAGCTAGGACAAGAGCCAGAAGCGCGCGGAGGCCGAAGGCAACTCGGGGAGCAGAAGAAGACTGTAGAGGTTCTTCCCCACGTTCTTTCCCCTTCCCACTTCTTCTCGCCTTTGTCTAGTATTCCCCGCGCTTCCTTGGTTGTGTGCAGACAGCTTGATCGATTATCCCACCCCCCATTCTTTCTATTGAGACATTGGACGCGGAAGCGCTGCTCAATTTCTGTCAGACATCTCTTTGCTTCTTCCCGAGCTCAATTCGAGCTTCCCTACTCCTAGCCCTCAAATTGGAGATCCCAGCTATCAATTTCCCTACCCTACTACCTCTCTACCCCCAAAACCTGGAACAGAAGACGATTCGGAAGATGCTTCTTAAACTTGACTATCTTCGGAAGTCGACTGAACACAATTCGTATCAAGAGTGGATTTGTGTTGCTTTGTGTTAAGAGAGGCTTGGTACGAATCTTGAGTGGTGGGGTGAGTTGTTTTGTTCTTTCGAGAAGTTGGAAGTCGGGAACTAGGCCTGTGCCTCCCGGTCTTCCAATGCTTCTCAACTCCACATCTTCCTAGAGAGACTAGAAGACTGAAAGGTTGGCAAAATGAGCGAGAAGATGTGAGGGTCCATTCGGGTCTCTTCTGTTCGACCCATAGCAGCCATTCCTTCTTCTTCCTGAACTTAGAAGAGAGTCATGAGAATACTTGCTGGCAAAATCTGGAGAGAATGGTCGAGGGTCATGTCTTCCCACCGAGCAGCAAGGTTCTTCTGAGTGCGTATGAGAGGTGAGAAGTCAGAAGAATAGAGTGCAATTGTCTTGAGTCTGTTGTGAGGATAGATTGCGCGTAGGAAGACGAAGACAGGTGAGACCGGTGAAGAGAAGTCTGACTTCGAGGAGTCTTCCGAGAAAGACATTGAATCGGAAGCTGTCTCGAGTGTCTTCCCAGGAGCCTGCAACCGACTTCTGAACCTGTTATGCACTTGATGTTTCACGAATCTTGTATCTTCTGATAGGAAGTAGGATGTAATGCAAGGTGGGTTGTCTTCTTGGTAATCCATGCGAGGCCTTGCTTAGATAGGATTGTTTAGATATAGCTCGGAAGACGAGAGCTATCTAGGAAATACGGTTAGAATCCCGAAAGACGGAGTAGCTGTCTTCTGGAAGACTAGTTTCGTCTTCTGAGAAGTAGAAGCTAGACTGTGGGCACTTGGGAAGGACTGAGCCTTCAGCTCATAGTAAGTGCTTGTGGCTTAGTACAACAGATCTTCCAGCATGACGATGCATCCGCGAGGCTTGGTGTTACCAGCGGCAGAATTGAGCGAGGCCACTCCTTTCCTCAAGGAGTTGGGTCTCGACTTCTTCCTATGGGATTGGAACCTCGCAGATCAAGGACTTCTGGAGGAGGTGTGGGTAGCGTTACCACCGCGTAACCGTGTACCTGCGAAGGCAGGAGTAGCTCGAGGAAGACCGTCTTCCTACACTGAAGACTGGTGGCGTAGGGCTTTTCACAGGCCTGAATCCGAGAACCGAGGATATTGGTACGAGAAGAAGATCTTGCCTAGGATCGTGAGTTCGTGGCATGTGCTTGGGAGCACCACCTGTCTTTTTGTGGAAGACAGGCAGGGGAGGAACGGTTGGAAGATAGAATCTTACCGGGAGCCGAAGAAGCGACTTCTGGCGAAGTTGTTTCTGCATCTCTTCCCCAAGGGGAAAGCGCAGAAGACAAGGTACTTAGGAGATCAGGACGTGGAGTTCCTGGAATCAGTGTGGGATGACAGAGTGCCCATCTACTGGGGCGCGTACATCCACAACTACGTACAGACGAAGCTAGCATACTTGGGTACCCCGGCGGGAGGACACTTGACGCCCTTCCTCTGCTACTTGTATGTAGCCATGGGGGATCTTAGGGAAGATCAGCTGGCAGGGTATGGACCAACGGAGCGACAGGAGGTGAAGGAGGAGACCTCGGAAGACGATGACCGAGAGGCAGCAGCAACGCCCTCTCCCACTCTGATGCCACAGCTGAGGCTCGGCTCTCATCAGAAGACGCTTATGGTGAAGGAAGACGAGTCTAGTGGGTCGGAAGACGCCACGCCACTGAGGAAGATGGGTCCCAGAAATGTACCGAGGACACCCATCTCCCTCATTCATTCAGGATCGGAGTCCGACTCGGAAGAAGACCTGCTGAGTACCCGATCAGAGCAGAAGACTGCTTCTGCAACGCCTGGGAGTCTTCCGAAGACTCCAGAAGACGAAGGATGGATGGGCGCTCCTGCTGCAATGCGGAGAAGCGTAAAGAAGAGAGCCGCTCCTGCCATGAGGAGTCTTCCACCTCGGAAGATGAGAAGAGTAGCTTCTTCTCGTGCGCAGAAGATGAAGGCTATTGTGGTGGAAGAGGCTTCCTTGCCTCTGGAAGACGAAGTCGACACTGCGGAGCGAGTGGTGGAGATGAACTTGTCTTCCGCAGGAAAACGACTGGAGGAGTTCAGCGCCTACTTCCAGAAGGAGATCCAGCCAGCTATGGAGTTGCTGGAGAAGAGAGCGAAGGCACAGGAGAGACCCTTGCAACCTGGGTTCGGCCTGCGCACCTTACTGCGACAAGGAGAAGACCAGAAGAAGACGGAGTCGCTGGAAGCTAGTCTCCGCACCACGGAGAAGCTTGCAGCCAGGTACAAGGCGGAAGCAGCCGCTTCTGCCAAGGAGCTGGTGCAGCTTCGGAAGAGCAACCAGGAGTTGCAGGCGCGGGTACAACAGCGTAATCAGGAAGTCACTCGAGTGCGGGAGAAGATCACCGCCCTCGTAGAAGAGCAAACCATATGGAAGACGCAGCGAGAAGCCGCAGAAGCGCGAGCTGCAGTTGAGAAGACGCAGAGGGAAGCAGCAGAGACCCGTGCACAGAAGATGTTGGCACATTCGGTGGAAGCGCTTCGGAAGAAGTTCAACTACACCGCGGGTAGGAAGTTACTTACCTTAGCTAGAGGATGGGACAGCGAGTCCAAAGCGATGTTGGTGGAATGCCGGGAGAGCATGTTCAGGTACTTGGATCGACAGATAGAAGGAGTGAAGACACTTTATGGTCTTCCCTCGCTTCTGACACCTGCAACCGCATCTTCTCACGCTCCAGCACCATCGACTGGATCCGGAATGGAGAAGGAGGAGTTTGACCTCGCTGTGCACTTGGTGGTAACAGCGTTGGAAGCCGAGAAGACTCCAGAAGACGCCCCGGAAGACAAGATGTCTTCTGGAAGACAGGAAGACGAGCCGTCTTCCCAGGTATTCCGCGTGGAGGAAGCGACTTCCCCGGATCCCAATAAGGTCCCCATGGTCCCTAGTCCCACACTCGTGCCTCAGAAGACGGAAGAAGCACCGGTCGACTCCGCTTCCCAGAAGACGCTTCTGTCTTCCGAAGCAAAAGCCGAAGCCGAGGAAGACGCAGCAGCAGCGGCAACAGAGCCAGCAAGAGACGATGAGGAGGAAGCCACCTCAGTGACAACCGAGGTAACTGCAGGGCTTTCTAGCTTATCAGAAGCCGCGTTAGGAGCTCCGATAGGAGCAGATCAGGTAGAGATTGCCTCCGTGCAATCTGAGTAGTTAGTAACTTCATTAACAATTCCAAATATAGTAGGACCGAACATGCTATCTTAAGGGTGGCAGTTTTTCCATGTAAAATTTAGTTAGGATACCATGTGGCAGCATAGGTAGCGTAGGAAGGACAAGGTGGATGACCAATTCGGGCAGGGGAACCGCTTGCATGTGAGGTAGCAACCTCCTGTCAGCGCCTCTCTCTCCCTGGTGGTCGTCTCCCCTGGTTCTCATGGCAGTGACATAAGTAGGATCGCAGAGTAGGAGATAGAGTTCTGCCAGTTCTAAAACGTTCAGTAGTCGATTCTATGGTGCAGGGAGACTAGACACACTAGAGAGAAGACACCTGATAGATAGTTCTTCGCACTACACCCGTTGTTGGAAACATACGAATAGTCTTGGAATACACAGGAGGGGTCTGCATACTCACACCAGCAGTGGTTCGAAGATGTAGATAGAGGTAGTGGACAGTCTAGGAACAGGGAACGGCATCCTCGTGCAGTCCTGTTAGCTAGACTGGTGTGTCGAGGAGTAGACGCAGGAAGTAGAGGGAGAGAGCTTCCCAATGTCATTGTGACTTCTTCCTCGGGGAATAGATTGTGGATTTGAGTGCAGAAGCTTTGTTCATGTCTTCTGGATGGTGGGTTCCTTGAATTCGCTCCCAATTGTGCATGGGAAGTGTTCTTCTTGAGTGGCGGTGACTGTCAGCAGTTGTGGAAGTGTAGCTTGACTCGTTCAGTAGAGCACTTGGGATCTACGTACGAACGGCCTTCTGGGTAAGGGATCCCAGAAGACAGAATAGTCAGAGCAGCGAAGTGAAGAAGAAAGAAGTCTTCTTCCCGCAACAGAAGACGACATCCTCAAGTAGAAGACGGTGCAACAGTACTCACGTTTGTTGTCTTCCTCCCCAAACTATTACAAGCAGGGATGGCTTGTTAGTCAGGATCCGGACTAGAAGCCTGTCGGAATCTTAATTTACTCTTTTCATCTTGTTTTCTCTTGTTTGGATTTTCTTATCTTCCCCATCTTCTCCCATCTTCCCCATCTTCTTATCTTCTTATCTTCTTATCTTCTTCTAGTGAGCTTCCGAGGCTTATATTGAGCTTCCGTGAAGGTGAATGTCGTTGTAGTGCTGCAGGAAGATCATTTCCGTAGGCAGAAGCTTGGGAAGGCTACAGAGGGCATACACCCTGTGATTTATCTAACCCGTTGGAATGTGAGTGTGAGAATAAGATGTAACGACCGTTACGAGTCGACTTCTGCGAAGCAGGGCAGCCTTCTGGAGGTGTGAGAAGACGAGCTGAACCCCCAGAAGACGAGAATTGCTTCGGGAAGACGGTATCGAGAAGACCGGAAGAAGCAACCTGGAAGCCGGAAGATTGTCTTCCCGAGCTTCTCTACAAATAATTGTGTGATATTTTCGTTGGTAGTTGTTTGTTTAGTTCCAGAGCACCATGTGACGTGTCTGGAAGACGTGTGGTTTTGTGTGGTTTTGTGAGAAGACGGGCTTTTTAGGCAAAACCCGTGTGTTTGTGTGTTTGAACAGATCCTAGAACTTAGAGCAGCGATTACTTACGTAAATCCTCTGTGGGAACGATATCTTGTATACTAAATGGGCAAAAGGAGAAATCTTGCGTCACTACAGTAGTTAAGCCACCACTACTTTCAATCCTATTTTTACAAGTTATGTTGCAAGCACTTTCTATAAGCTTTTTGTTGATGCCTAACACTCTCCAAATGAAGCACAGTCGAACTAACTACAAAGTGTGAAACTTACCAAAAATTTACTTTCTTGACAAAAATCTCAGTGAGCATGGAAGCTATTTTCCAAATTTTCCAAAATCATCTCTTGGTTCTGAATCCTCACTTGGATAGCTCGACGAAAAAGCTTCCAATCGAGACCAAATTCTCACCAACAAACATCCGTATCTCACGTGATGACCGATCAAAAGTAAAATTTGACCCACGTGTAAAACACAGTCTCCGAACCTTTAAGCAAATCAGTAAACTTTAAACACATGCATCATAAAACCTATAGTTTCAAATGTGGTGATTTCAATTGCACTTTAAAGCAAGTTTCATGATCTTTCTAACGAGATTAAAACCAGTCGAAAACTAAATTGCATGGAGGAAGATATATCCAGCCAAACTACACTAAAAATCCATTTCTGAAAGTAAAGTCTCAAAGTGTGGGAGCCTTTTAACTACAAGATCCAAAACGACCTCTCTGAACTGCTTTTCACAGCAAAAAGATTTTGTGGGCACAGAGATTTTTTTCCCAGTACACCCAGAAATTATCAAAAATGCAATGAAGCTCAAGAAATTCTGAAATCCGTGAACCAAAAATCAACAGTCTGACAGGATCTTAATCCAATATGATCCTAAAAGCTTTAGATCTGTCTTTCAATCAGATATGACAAATAAGTAGCACAACCGTAGTCAATGTCGATGTCTCGTCCTTATTATCAACGATCAATCCTGGATATGACGACACATGCAATTCAACAAGGAGGTTCTTCGAAAAGATAAAACTCATCGTGAACTTATATGGCCTCCGAATGAACAGAATGTATTATCTTTTCTAACTCATATGTACACGCTTGGAGAAAAAACACCATTGACACACTTTCACGGTGAAACTCAACTATATTTTCTATCTTGCACTCAATATCTTTTGAGATATTACCTTGTTCCCTCGTCCCAGTCCCATCTCAAAAGAAAAACTCGTCAAATTCTTGCAGCAGTACACGAACATAAGACACCCATAAAATCGAGAATGATCATTTAGGTCTGTATTTGATTGCACAGAAAGTCTATGTTGATTGATGTCCACCTATGGACAAGAAGATCTTCAAGACATCTAACAAACGTGATGCTATTCTCATTTTTTAAGAAAATAAGGAAAACATCGTCTGCATACGGTGTAACCGAATGACACACATGTGTCATTTCTCTCAAAACTTAAGAAAGAAAGGTGTTGAATGACTGATATGTGTCATGAGCTATAAATAACAGCATATTCAATGTTCTACTTATATTCACTACGACCTACCGAATGACTTGTCTAAATCATCTTGTCATCCAAATCATATAATTTTGGATCGATATAAATGATACATTTCTATCATATCATATATGATTTGACGTCTAGCCAAAGAATGATCCTTATGTCTCATTCCAAATAGGTGGAAAAATTCCAAATCTTCATTACAATCTATCAGATGACCATGATGAGACATTAGACATAATCGCTTAACCTTGATAGGATAACATTTCTTTCTCTGCAAGACCCCCATTAGCTTCAAAGTATCTACGATTGCAATGAGGGCAGCGTCTGTTATCAACGTGGAAGAAGATATTATTCACATCCTCCGGCGTTACTTCTCCGGGTCTGATAAAAGCATTCCACAAGGAGTCTGATCGTCTTTTCTGGATTCCTGCTTGCATAATCCATCTGAGGGAAGCTGAGTACTTCCCTGATAGCAACATTTGGCGGAGACAGCGAGACAAAGTATTCGACAGTGGGTGGGAACTCTTGTACCTGTTGAATTGAAGTGCTCTGGGAAGAATGTTCATATAAGTCAACTTTATACGGTTCTTGATCTCTGCAGCCTTCAACAACATGAACAATTTCTTACCGTCCATTACCATGCTCTCAGTGATGTTTTTCATCACGCAGTGATGATGTTGAAGTTTCTCGTCCTTCAAGCAATACCCCACCATCCCAACAAACGTGTGCATGCCTCTGTTAGACAAATGTTTTACGCAGACCTCTGCCCCTATCGGACGCTGCTGATCCCAGCCAAGTGTCAAAAAGATCTTCTTCTTCACCTCTAAGCATGACTTCCCGTAGATAGAAATTACACCTTGGAAGTGCAAGTGTGAAAGGCTACCACCTCGCTCCACAGAGAACATTCCTGAGAGACATTGCTTATGCAGAAAAGTAGATAGTAGCGAAAAGAGAGACGCGTCAAAGGCACTGTCCTTCCGACAAACTATCATTGACAGTTCCAGACTGGACCTCTTGGCTCTCGCTTGCCTCCGCAGAGACATATTCGCGATTCAGATTGGGATGGTGCCGACAAGCAAATCTGTGGACAGAAGGATCAACTCTGTCTCGAACAAGACAGAGTTGATAATCTTGACAAATAGCATAACATGTACTAAACAAGTCAGGGACCTCAAGAAAAAGATAAACAACAAAGTTACATAGTCATGGATGGAAATGTCTCAATGAAGAAGTACTGTTGAAGTGCTACTAAGTAGCTTCTAACACCATAAACGCTAAGTTATCTTCACTACTACTATTCTTGAAAACTCTAACGAAGAAGACTCTTCTATCGCCGAAGTACGAAGTTCAACTTCTTCCAAAGTGTCTACCTAAGAAGAACTTCACCACAAAGATACTTCTTAAGAAGAACAACTTCCTCCAAAATGACTTCGTCATAAAACTACTTCGTAGTAAACTAACTTCGTAATTGCTAGTTTGTTATCAGATTTCGTCTCAAACTTCCTACTCAGATTTCAGTTGTCAATGGCAAAAAACTTCATCACCCAGACTAACTCCTATCACAACACACTACAAAACTTCGTAGGTAAAACTCCGAAGAAGACAAACACACAATGACTTCGTAAACTTCAGAAAATCTTAAAGACAAGGAAAACCATAATTTCTGTAAATGCAATGCACAGTGGAACACCCCAAACCTGATCCGCGTGTAAAGAATGCGGGATAAGTAAACATATGAAATCGTCTATCCTGCAGGTATAGGCCAAGGTTGTCCTTGGAATAGGAAAAAAAACCGATATGGCCCATCCAAACTAAGGATCGGGGTACTGTGAAGGATGCAAGGATGACAGGTCTTCCTGATCTTGATGAAATCAAACTTCAGCAGAAAGTTCCCGGGCTTGGAATCCTGTAGTTCTAGGTACATATAAAATCCTGTTAATTGCAAGGCATTATCATAGAAACTAATCATTGGTTTCTTGCTAGAGTAAAAAGGGTATTTAGGAGCAGTCTTTGGAATAAAGAGTGTTTCTAACTCGCTGTCGGGGACTGAGGTACTTCCAGTTTCAGTTTCCGATCTGTTCTCTCTTTCTATCTCTCTTCGACTATCTGCTTCTGCCTGACTCTCTTCCTCTTCTATGTCAGCAACGACGAGGAGGAGATCAGGATCTACCGACATCTTTCGGGACATACCATCTCATCATCGAGCAGAACGGAGCGGTATAGAGAAACATATACATTGCTAACAGCGAGCAAAGACACCACCCACACGGAAGCCTACGTGGAAATCCAATTGAAGTGGCAACAAGCATGTACATAGAAGTACCTGGCCTCCTTGTCATACTGGCTGAAACAGGAAGGAGGCAGCGTCCGCAACCACAACAACCCAACCCCTTTCTCTCCAATACTGACAACTCCGTCAATCCGTGCGAAGCAAGCCAAAGTAGGCAGCTTCCAAAACTGTCTCTGGAACAGAAGACGACAAAAGAAAAGAGACCGCAACGAGCAGAGAGTCGAACGCATTGAAACAAGAACAACATGTATCTTCCTTCCGGCAGCACGATAGTGCCCAAACACGCTGTCAAACAAGAAGCATCGGCTCCGCCAACCCCAATCCGTGTACCAGCAGCCCGAAGAAAACAGTGGCAGGCCAAAGCTTAAAATAGGCAGCCAATAAGAAGCATCGGTTCCAGCAGCCGCAATCCCTATAGAGGCCTGAAATCTTCCAGCAGACCCAAGAAGAGACTGCCGGAGCAAACCGTAAAATGACGAGAATCAAAACACGCACCTACCTCGTTTCCACGCGATAGTGAACACCTCCGTCCTGGGTGAACAAAAAACGACAACACGAGGACTGCCCCGCAGCTAGCCATACACTTCTCTTCAAGACAACAAAAAAAACAAGCCCAATACGCAACCTACTTCTCTTCCGCCAGTCACCATCCTGCCCGCAACCAGAAGTAGAGAAACCGCCAAACTAAACCCAACCTCATTCCAACACGAGAACGTGCAAAATTAAGCACGAACAAAGACGGTACACACCATCGACCAAAGCAACCGCACGCCATATCCACACCAACTACACGCACGTAATCCCGAGAAACTCGTGAAGAAGTGAGAAAGCGATGATTTGATTTCGTGAGATTACCCAAACAGGCAGCACAACGAATAAGCATGAGAAAAGAAGAGAAGAAGCACAACGAGAAGAAGAGATCCGTTGACGATTTGATTTCGAACCCACCAAACGAACAACGAAACCTAAAGCCACCACCTCGCTCACCTCCGCTACACCAAACCTCTGCCTAGGCCAGCCCTCGCCACTTTAACACCCCGCGGGACCACTTAATACACTTGAACACTTGAAACCCATTCGGAGGTACAATGGTTCCTTCTTTGTGTAAGTAGTTAATTCTCGTCCTCAAAAGCATATGGCATGTCGTCCTTTTAGATATTTCTAAACAAGTTTTACAGGATATAATGAACTGTCTAAGAAGATCCGCAAGAGTAAACCAAGAGAGAAGGCTATCCAAGACCCACATGTTCTAATGGCCTTTTCTGCAACTCTCACCTCACACCACACTACTGTAGTATGACGATTTTAAATCGTGAAATACCAAGAAAGTACTAAAGAAGCGAAGACCGAGACAAAACCAAGAATCAGAATGTTGAGCAAAGATCGATAACTGAAACTGGTGTCGAAAGTCCAGCTGACAAATCGTCATGGCTCTTCTCAAGCGAGCAACCAGCAAAAACACGCTTGTCGCTACCAAAATCAAAGACCAAAATCGAGCAAAAGATAATAACATTTGTCTCATACTACTGCGAAAGAGGAAGGTAGACTTCAAGTCGATCCAAAATCAAAAGCAAGAACCTCAAGCCTCGCTAAAATCGAGACACGGAAGTGCCAAAAGTGGCTGGACCAGGGCATGCCGCATTGTCAACACCATGTACACCAAAAGCAAAGAGGGTCGAATATCAACGAGGGCTCACTGCCCTGCGAACGAAAGCCGCAAATGGACTGCCAAACAAAAGCACTGTCATGGCAAATCGCTTCTAGGTAAGAGCATAACGCACGGAAACTGATACTGAGCGTGAGAGTGTGGCAGGAAGGAGTGATTCCCTTTTCTTTGTTATATCCTAGTGAGAGTTTAACGAAGAGAAGGATTCATTATAAAAAAGTACTTCTTTTGTCCACTTTGAAACCGTTGTAAATCACGAAGAAAACATTCTGCTGTCTGCTACATCCAAATAGAGCCGAGCTAGACTTGGACTGAAACCAGTCCCTTTTCATCAACGAAGTCACTGATGAAAGACTTTCAGTCGAAGCGACGCTGGCAGAAATTTTATGTAAGACAAAGTATCATGTTGAGGTGCAGACAATTGAGATACCAATGAATGTAGCAGAAAAGCATGCAAATAATGCAAGGGATTGAAACTTGAGCCTGAGAGGGGTTTTCGATATGGTGGCTGAATATGTATAGTATCTACTTACCAAGGTCCTGTTTTTTTCACTACAAACTTCCAAAGTACATAATGAAAAAGCATCGAGTATTGGCATGCAAAGGAACTGCAAGCCTTGAAACTGTAGACACCCCATCTGTGATTTGATACATGATCTAAAAGGGCGAGAGTCAGAACAAAGAAGAACAGTGAAGCTCTGAAGCTCTTGACCTTGGTCTCAGCACCCACTGATTGAGAAACCCTTGAATCCATGATATATGCGTATTATGCAGACTGTATCTGCATTTCAAAGTCAGAGTCTTAATTAAAAAATGAGCCAGTCAGTTGCCAGTGAGATACCGGTAGCTTCTCGCCAGGAAGGGACTGTGGGACTTCATTCTTGGCGTTTACCCTCAACTTCATGCAGTTTTGGACGATTCGGGCTTCCCGTTAGTTGGTAGGTGAAAACCGGCCGGCGACTATGAAATGGGTCTTGCGAACCCGGCATTAATCGATTTCCCCGGCCAGAGTTCGTCTGTGCTATGTATGTTCCCGTTGTTAGAAAATTAACAGAAAAGAATTGACTAGACACGAAATCCATAGAAAAGACATTTACCGTTGGATACAGCTATCCGTGTGTCCATCCTCGTCATAATGTCGAAGCTTGACTGCAGTCTATTTCCGGCCAGTACAGGAAAATGAATAAAAACTGAAAATATGATATGTACGGATACACTCGAAAATATAACAGCATTCCGCCGACTTACCGAGAAAACATCACGGCAACCGATGAATGCAATGTTTTCTCGGCAACCGATGAATGCAATGTAAGTGTCGCGACATGTCATCGGTTGTCACAGGAATCCGGCTAATTCTAAGTTCCAGATGAAATCGCCGGTTCTAGGCGGGCCCTGCTCCGCGCATCACACAAAGTGGATTAACGGTACTCAACTCAAGCGTCATCACAAAGACGTTTGTTATAGCAGAGCCTACCCGTCACTTCGTACGCGGATGACTGGTGCATAGTGCAGTCAGGTGATAGAGGCTCCGATGGTGTAGTAGTAGGATATATATATATATATATATATATGCGCCAACCAGAAAAGCGTGTGTATGTATTGGATGCGACTGTTGCAAGCAGAAGAGAGGGAGAGAGATTCTCGCAGTATGAGGGACATCCTTCCTTTCAATTACAGTTAAGGATTAACGGGACAATTTAAAATGAGAGGGAGGAAGCGAAGAAGAAGCTGCGAGACTGCACTTTTTAGCGAGAAAATGTACCGCCCCATTGGAGTCTACTCTACGTCACACAGTTCCTACGGCAGACTTTGGTAGCCTGATAACAACGTACGCGCGAGTCGCGATCTGCTTCGCTGGTGGGGCTTTGTCGCAAGCACTGCTCTGAGTGCTCTCTCGTTCCGTAGGATTCTCGTTGAACTATATACTTCCACTGTCTTCTCTGCATTGGGGTATGTTGAACATGGACGGGAACCAAACGCTGTTGGGGAATCACTGACCTGTCCCGTCCCGGGGTCCGTAACCATGGGGCTATAGACCTGGACTTTTGTGGACCGAAGGAGTCCTTTGTTTATCTATCTATCTAACGGAACGGTTGTAAGGATGGGTTCCCCCGGTCATAACTCATAAAGATGTGAAGCTGTGGCCCCCAAAGTGTAAGTTCTTGAAAGAAGAGAAGGGAAGGAGGACCTCACCACCCAAACGACGACGCAGTGTGGAATGTTGAGCAATAAAACGAGGGTCTCAACGTCCGAAGCTTATTGGTCTCGCAGTATCTGCTGAACCTAAAGTTTTTGTCTGCTGGTCCACCACCCGCTGCTTGCTTTCGATGTTTGTCTCATGGTCCACCTCTTTGTCAGTATTTTCGAGGGATGCAGCCAAGAAAGCCAAATTTCCATACTGCACCACAAAAGGTGTTGTGGGGGCGAGATAAGAGGATAGGATATCATTACGCATGCATTTCTCTTTCCCGCTTGCCACCCGAGCAATCACCGTTCCATGTCACTGCACTCAATCAATCATCGTACCTTTTCGCGCAAATTTTATTATGCACTTCCCTCGCATGAAAACGACCGCGATCTTCTGACCCAAAGTTTAAGCCGCCTTTGCAGTCGAAAATCCTCTGGAACGAATGTCCCGTCACATCTAGAGAGAGAGAGAGAGAGATTGTAAGATAGTGTAGCCTCGATTTTTTCAGGTTAGTACTGGGCCCCCATGATATAGAACCTGTACCTTCTCAAGTCCCAGTAACACTCCCACTAACTTCACGGGAATCTGACTGTTGTGTGTACCTCTCTTATGTCAAACCCCCTAACTAGTACTTTCTAACACCACTTGTTGGTGATGACATGATACTTCGTCGTTTGACAACCTTCCAAATCCTACTTAGAAAACTAAATCACAACTAGAAGAATCATTTGTACGAGCTGTACTTCCCATATTCTGCTTTTCGTGCGAACTGGTGTACCTTTGTGTTCATCTTCAGTACTGTACTGTTTTACGCAAAGCAAAGAAATCCGTTCAGGATGTACCTTCTTGGTTCATAAAACTTGATGCCCAAAACGGCCGAGCCGTCTTGCAAAACCTAAACTAAATCCTATTTTACACCTCGAACCAGTTTTGTCACATGTGGAGGCAATCTCATCCTTTCTTATTAATTGTTTGACCTCATACTCTACACAGACTTGTGCTCCCGTTACCTCACTCACAGCTGCCCTACTCTATACTCTACTGTTTGTCCGGACACGTAATTATGCTCCGGAAGGCCAGAGCGCCACCCAGCGGAGAGGCGAGCCGCGAGTGAAGGAAGAGCCCTTCGTTTCTGATCAGTTGTGCCAGAGTCTGCTTCAGTGTAGTTCAGGCCGGGCAGCGACAGAACGGACGAGGCAAAGCGCGCGTATTCGTATTGTATTCGATGTTGTGATTTGATAGGGTGTACAGTACCACCTACCAGCCGACGTGCAGTTGCTGATATGGTTTATCCGGTCTCCTCTTGACGCTCCGGACAAGAACGTGTACCCTTACTGCGGAATGTACCACCACGGGAGAAGATCTGTAAACAATCGACATTCGAGTTTATGAGCGTATCACTTGATTTCATTTCATTTCACTGACTAGCCTCTCTCTCTCTCTCTCTCTCTCTCTCTCATTGTCGATCTCTTTCAGTATCTGTCCCAGTCAGTAACTCCAGAAGTAAGTTCGTTGGAAGATGGGATTGTTGGACAATTCGGCAATATTTTACTGACTTCTCCCTTTCCAGTGGCAAAATCTTTTGCTAGGGCAAGTTAGAGCATGACCGCGAGCGAGCATTTTTATTTGGACGTTTGGCGAATGACACTGAACTTTCTGTCTTAGGCTGAGAACTTGTGTTCAGGAAAGTACTTCTCCAACAGCAGAAAACGACTGTTTGCTCAAGTGGTCAGCGCAGGTTCGCTGTATCTACGCATAACATAACGACACTTAGCAGATGTAAAATCAAGGTTATTGTCTCAAGTCCGGCGCAGGCATGGCTTGGCTGTGTACAACTTTCCTTCTGCTAACAAGGACGAAAGAGAGAGAAAGAGCAATCACATTATTGGTGTTCTCTAAAGCACTCGGAGAAGACAAGAATGTACATTCATTTTCTGTATTCTTTGGCCGCCCACTTGCAGTTGGTAATGATGATGGTAACCAGTAGGACGGATAAGGCTCTCAAGGCGAGAGTTCTATTCCGTGTATCTCATGTGAAGCAACTACTCTTCTGTAATCGTAGCTCAGTGCCTCCCGAGTAGATGGACCACAGTGGAAACTCTGCAGAAAAATTTGTTTGACGTATATCCACAACCTTCGCATGAGAACCTGCAACCTAACAACTTTATCCCATGTTTCGCCTGAGAAGGGACACACACAACTTTCTGATCTTTGTGCTTCTGACGGGATGAAGGGAATAGAACACCTAAAACGACCGTTCTCCTTCGCGTTGAATAGTCGAATATAAGCAGAAAACTCTACAGGTCTCGTTCAAGTAAGAGAGCGGAAATAGGCTGTCTAACTGTAATCCGTGACTGGCAAAGAATAGGCGCGAGTGAGATCAAAATCACAGACTGAGCTCATCTGACTGGCCATTACTGTTTACATTTCCAATTAGTTTCCTCCCCCCAACAAGTCACTGCTTACTGCAGATTATTCGTTGACCGGCTACCTAACTATAACCTGGATAGGGTGTTCACCTGAAATTGGTATTCGTGAAAACAAAAAGAAAACGAGAATGATTCGGCGAAACGAACACGAATTGAATCGGATTTACATGCGGTACGAAATGTTTGAGAAATTGGTCACTGACGACCCACTGCCAGAAGTCACAGACAGAAAATGTCACAAAATTCTACAAGTGCACTGTACCTATAATACTCCATCCCAGGCTGTCAACTCACCACCGCCTTTCCTTTCCTTTGCCTCGCCTTGCCTTGCCTTCCTTCCTTTCCTTTTCTTGCGTTAAAACATGGATTCTTGCGCACCCCTCTCTGCTGCTTCTGCTGCCGCTGATCTGAGAGACTGCGTGCTTTGGCTTTTGCAGCGGTGCGCAATTATTCATGCAACACCACTCTGACAGTGTCAGGCTTTCAGTCCTTGTCAGTCTTAAGGGCGCGCTTGGGAGCCCACTTGCCCAGCGCCTGTGTCTGTCTTGTCTGTCTGGCACTGCACTCTCCGGACGACGACGACGCGGCGACGGAAGGTGAAGCAAACTTGAACCAGGACGGAGCCAGGGCATCCCACGCCGTCCACATCACACTGCTCGCTCGGAACTATTGGCCTTTCGACTGGGGCTGCGGTCATTGGGTTCCACGCCCGCTTATAGCCGGTTGCTTCGCATTGCTATACAAACGACTGCTTATGCACCACGTGGCCCTGTGACCGGTCTAGCCCATGCGATTTCTGCTACCGTATTCAAAAAGTCCGGCGTGGACTGGCTTGCCGATAAAACAGGAACAACCATCCGACTGCTGCGTGCTACAACTCCCGTCCATGGGCGGGAATACCACGCATCACGAGCGTACGTATGTGCGTCCGTCCAGCGGTACCAGAGTGGCTATAAGTGCGGTACTACCACTCACGAGTCACTACTACTGCCTACGCTGGACTGGAGCCGGACTGCCCCCGTTCATACGATGTTTACCGAAGAAATAGCGTCCGTCGCGCGAGTCAAGTTACAATTATTTGGTACCGTACCTCTGTAGACATACACATTTATGTACATTCATTAGTTGAGAGACGGGAGGGACGGGAGACTTCTTGGAATCTTGTTACGTTCCACAAACAAGATTCTACCGTGTCGAGGACCATGGTTTGTCCTATAAAAGGGTAAGTCTTTCCGGCATTCACCAATTTCACCCGTCCTGCGTTCCGAACGAACGTCACAAGCGACCAGGGCCAGGAACTTCTGACGTAAAATGTACAGTCTACCTTCAACTGTTTCAAGGAGCAAGCCAAGGATGGTCTTTTGTATGCGGGAAACCATACAGTTCCGTGGCCATCTTCATTCACCTTGTCTAAAAGTTCAGGCGCAAAAATGCAATAGGGCGACTCAAACCACAACCTGTAAAAGTTATTACCGGAGTTACATCGCTACCCATAACTTTCGTTAAAAATTACTTTACTGAAATTTGTCCTAAAGTTTACAAGGACCCCGCAGTGTTAGTTTATGGTAATGGATCCCTTTACATCCCCATTCATACCAAGACGTAAATTAGTTTAAATTCATCATAAATGATGATTGTTGCGATTCAAATTTAGTGCCATGGATTATCATTAAAATATTTAAAGCAATACGGAACGTGTGAAGACGTTCCGCAACCAAACAACAATTAAAATCAATAAAAAATACTAATTTTCATATCCAATAACATGATGATCCGCGAAACGTTGTGAAGATGTTCCGCAACCAGAAAACCACCACCAACTTTTTTTTGAACCACACGATACTATATGCGGTCCAAGAATTTTCTGAAGACATTCCATCACTAAATAAAATAAAACATAAATAAAACATATAGAGATATAAAAATATAAAATGTCCTCTCAATAACGAGACGATCCTAGACGTTCCACAACCAAAAAATAATAATTTAAACTTAAAAGGGAAAACTAGCAGTTCCTTCTTTTCTGTAATTCTCGGTATGCTCACAGTATTACTAAGCAGTTTGGCTCGTCGCTCGAACATCTTTTTTTCAGTTTTCTTTCTACCTGTCCAAGGTGTCTCTATTTTCAAATCCTGACGCGCATAAAAGTCCATGGGTATTAATTACTGTATGGACATAATTAATTTCAGAATTTAATTTTTCGTAGCTCACTACGAAAGTTATTTCAAAAAGTATAAAATTTCGGCGGACCACTTCTGTTAGTGGTACGTCAAATTTACCACTAGAGTACATAAAAACTTTTACGACTCTTGTAATAAGGGGTGTCAAAGTTCAGAAGAAAGATTTTTCAACGATAGAGAGGTAACTTGCCGTAAAACTGTCACAGATAAGTTTGTATATAATCGCGACTCATTCTAGATCGCGCATGTGACTGAAAATCAAGATTTTATCATTGATTATTTTTCTGTTTGTACACTCAAGATAATTATTCAGAGCAGTAGGAATCCATTGCAGAAGAAAGACGAGTGAAGAGCCGTTAAGAAAAAACTCGTGGAGTTTTCTTGCAAATATCTCAAGAGATGCCCTCATGAAACACTCGTCGCAGTCTTGCTGAAGTCGTAACTCACGCCCGGGGCTCTCGACTATTTCAGAAGGTTTTTAACTTTGACACCCGTAATGAACTTATACGGAAAAGGTTTGAGTCTCCGTAATACTCTAAAATGTCGGAATCGAAATTTTCCGTATTTCGTGGATTTGTCTGTCCTTTCCTTCTCGAAATAATCGGGTCCACGACAAGACCAGAAAAGTGAAACGCCATCCCCCACTGTCTGATTTCTTGAAAACCTCAAGGGATTACAGTACTGTACCTGTACTCCCGCGGTTGCGCTTGGCCCGGAGAAACGCCCCAGTATATTATGCTGGTCGTCACCTGTAACCACGTAACGTCGGTACCAGGTTTACTTTTACCCGCTTTGTACTGAACGTTTTGGCAGTTACAAAGAGAGTATCATCTATATCGTACCGGTTGGTATGTGGCTTTGGGGCCGAGGTGAAACGGACTGTCCTGGTATCGAGCGGATGTGGGGAAAGATGAAGCTTCAGAGCAGTACGGTAACTAAAAATGCCAACGTGGTTGGAGCTACTGAGGTAGTAGAACATCCCCGAGAGTAATCTCAGTCGCTCATTCATGAATCAGGTGTATGTGACGACGTGTGTTAGGTGTGGTGTGGCGCCGTGGCTAGTACCTGGTAGCTACTGCTTCCTTACCTTCACTTTAACATGAGATAAAAGCAGGATCACTCGTCGTCCATCAAATCAAAGGGGAGAAAAAGGGGCTGCCCAGGCCATCCATCGGCCGGACCCGCTCTCCCTCCCACCCTCCAACTTGTATAATAAATTATCTTACCTTCCCCGCCACTCACTGTCTCCCGCGCCAGCCAGAGCAAATATCATCGTCATCAAAAGGTAAGGCCTGCCAGAGAAAGGAAAGGATGGATGCGTCTGATCTTCTGCATGGTCCGGGGCCGACTATCACCATATGGATAAAGGGAGAAGAAAAGACATGCATAAAACGGGAAAGGGGGAAAGCCTCCAACCGCAAATACATACCGAAAAGAACATACACAAGGGATGGATGGAAAGTGAATTGCAAGTCACAATAATTATGTCAGTTACCTGGAATATTTAACACCGTCATCTTGACCTCCTACAGGCTCTGAGTCTGACATACCTTCCCTCATAGTGGTGATGAAGATCTATGACTCACAATTCTTCACTATGCCTTTACTAATGATATCTAGAAGACTAGAAGATATCGAACTTTCGCTCTGACAATGGGCTATGAACCAATCATAAGAAAAGAACTAGCACTCGGTACTCTCTTGTTGCGAAATCCAACATATCAACAAAATTATGGGGCTAGAGGGAGAAAACCCCAAAATACAACATGGTAAAAGTCGTACTGCCATACTCACGTGCACATTCAGTATGTAGCATACTTGCAGAAGCCTAGTTACAAATCAACTACTGTAGGGGAAACATCACGCAGCTCATCTAACTTCAACAGTAACCTAACTAAGTGGCTAAGGACAGTGGACTGAATTAAATTATGGAGTCGAAACTCATTTCTGCTCATTCTTGACGTCATGGTTAGTTTTCACATATCTACCGAATATCTACAACTTTACTTGGTTGTAAAAGCACAACCCTTATAAAAGTCTCAACACATAAAAACAACTTCGGGAGTCACCGCATTGCTCTTTTTGTTCCGAGTGAGTATTTTTTTAAAGTTATTTTTATCGAAAGATCGAAGCAGCGTAAACGTACCCGAACAGAAGGTGTCACCCCAATCTTTCCCGATGTGACACCTGTTCCACCTTTAAAGGCTACTCATCGTAGAACGCGCATTCATTCCAGCGCATTGTGTAGTGTCACGTTCATACGTCTATCTTCCTTCTCGTCAGAAGAAATCGGCACTTCCGGCATAGAATTTTTTACAATGGCTGTATACTTTGGCAGTAATGTGAAATATTTTCGGAGGGCAGACATAGATCCAAGGTGCAATTTGTGATCAGTAGTTTATACTTTGGCATACTTATGGCATATCTTTTGTAACCCAATTGGAGAGTTGAATCTCAAATGCAGTCTCCGAGTTTGATTAATGGATCTCTTGATGAGGACCAAATCTTGTACAAATGTTACAGAAATGAAATATAACCAAAGAATGCAAGGCTTGAGCAAAGGGCAAACATGGAAATCTCAGTTGATGTCTTCTGAATAACATCTATTGTCTGTGAGTTTTCTTACAATTTTGTGGATGGGACTTAATCACAACAATTTCACATTGTTCCAATACACGCACAGAAAGTCTTTGACAATACACACTCACCAACCGTCTACAAATACCAGACAGAAACACAATCAAATCAATCCAAACATGCATATGGAGGTCGAAGAGAAGACATGAAGTTTTTATTCACGATATCTTCTACTACGATCCAGAGCAAGGAACTCTGAATATTCATGCTGATTAACTCTTAGGAACTTTTGATCGCTTATTGTTATCGGGAAAATATATATATATTAAATAAAATATATATACTGAGTAGATGTAGATAATTAAAATTTTTATAAATATTATTTGTCCATTAAAAACACGGAGATAACAAGAGATAAACCATAAGTATTGACTGGATTGCCGCTTCAGAAAGTACAAATCCAGGGAACTATACTCATTAATATATTAATTTACGTAGAGTTTAATTTTATATCTAACCCTTCTTACCAGAACGGATAGATATTAAATTAAATGCTCTGGATATTCATCTCCTCCATCAGGTGAATGTGCAGCTCTGACCTTTGCACTCAATATCTGATTCTAGAACCATTAACATCTCGGACTATAATGATCGATAGCTGAAACTCAGACCTATCAACAGAGACTCGTCTCTTTTGCATGAAGTTATGAAGGATATATGTCATATGGACTACCCTGGCCGCTCAGTTAACAAATGAATTGATCCCATTAGAGAATGGAGACTTGAGAATAGCAAACGCCTTCTCAACAGATATACATGTTCAAGTGTGTCTTTTGATTTAGAGAAATTGAAGCTTAATCGAAAGAGGTTTACTGAATACTACATCAATAACCATTCATACACTGTGTTTACTAAACTCTCCTAAAATGTAAGGTTTCAAGAGATAATCGCCATTAATTCTTATGATTTATTCTTGCAAAAAATAATTATATCTCATCTTTGAATACAAATTGGAAATCCAAAGGATTACTTTTGAATGCAATACAATATTCTCTTTCACTGCCAGTTTAACTAAAATCTCCTAAAATGTAAGGTTTCAAGAGATAATCACCATTAATTCTTATGATTCATTCTTGCAAAATTCTATATCTCATCTTCGAATAAAAACTGGAAATCCAAAGGATTACTATTGAATGCAATACAATATTCTCTTTCACATGCCAAAACATGTTAAAGTTAAAAAAGTCAAGTTAAAAACATTACCCTATTTTTGTACTCCCATAATTTGATTCTTCGCTTCAAGACAGATTTATACATTATCAAATGAAAGCATTAAGAAATCATGATGGCATAAAAACTTGCTCCACTAGTACTTGTGGGATAGGTCTGCTTATTCTGGATATGATAAAAACCAAAAATGTGATGACGCTCTATCTTAGAGACTATCTTAGAGGTTAACTGCACTCACGGATTTGAAGACCTAGTCGATGGATTTTTCTCAACTTTTCTTGACAATTTGAACGAGATGAACCCTCTTATGTTTTTGCCAACTCAAGTCAGACGATCACACTAGATATGTTGGTGTCATGATCTTTTAGTTTCACGGATCTCAATTTTTATACGCGGCTACTTCTTGTGTTTTCTCAACCTCAGACGTTAACAGTCATGTCATGTGTAATAACTCTACTAGTTAGCATAATGCATACAAGTTAGTTTTGTTATGGTCATTAGCGCTGTTAGGAAAGGTTCTTGGTTCGGATCCCTTGGAGGTATATTGCGAGTTGTTACTTGTATGTCTTGTCTCTTTCGATTTGAGTCTTCAAGTTCCTGGCTATGATAGACGAGTCAAATAAGTGTAACTTGGATCCACTAATGCATAGTGGATTTGACTTCACTAGAGTGATATTTATGTTATCAAATGACATTTCATAGAGTACTATGAGAAATATTATGCAAAGAAGTGAATATCGAGGTTTGCTTGAGTAATTTCATGTTGTGAAACTTTAAAGATATCTTTGAAGCATACATATCAATGATATCTTCGAGTTGCATATATGCGTGAAGTGCTACATTCAAACCTTGGTTGGTTGCTATTATGATTGCTAGTCGTTTGATCAAGTTCTTGTTTCAAGTTGTTTTGGAGATATGCAGAAGCATTGCAAAACTTTCTACGACACTATAATTTTTGTTCATTATGGGTCAGTTGTGGATGATTACCTACGAAGAGTGTTGTAGGAGTGCATTGGAAAGACAATTATGCTGCATCCAGATTTGTACGAGTACTAGTTGGTCAATTTCAAACCCAATACGGTCTGTTTTGCATTGCATAAATAGCAAAAGGGTGTAATTTCTTGCGTGTGAAGGTTTTGGATATGATTTGATGCTCTTGCACATTTCTGTTCTTAGCAAAGAGTGGGGAGTATGTATGAAGTATCACGATATGAAGAGCAACTTAAGAGTCTTCAACGTATAGCATATTGTAGATGAGATGAGACTTTGAATCCGTTGTCGTGTCGTAAGTCAACTTCTACTTGAAAGTCAAACTTCATGATTGCATATTATCGCTCTAAATTGAACAAAGAAAACTTTTCAATCTACTTTCAAATCTTTACTCTCATACACCAAGTGGTAGAGCTCATTGTAAGCTTCTCATGGACATCTCATTTCTTTCATTTAGATGTTTATAGACGAAGTTATGGTGTTTGAAAGATAGAAAAATCAAGCTAGTCCTTAGCTTATCGATGTTGATTGGGTATTTGTAGTTCTTGATGCTATACTAAGGGTGCAAGCGGTCTGGTTAGTCATAATTTGGAAAAACTCACGTACTATGAAATGACTTACGAGGTTGCTTAAAGGATCAAACTTGTATCTACGATCTCTTAGTGGACGTTTTGAGGAATTGAGAGGTCCACTACATGCGTGCAAGGTGTCATTGGTTTCATATCTATATGATAAGATTGTTTGTGAGAAGACGGATTGTGTTGCGTGTTCTGAGAGAAATTGAGACGTACAGAGTTAAGATTATAATGCTTTAGTTACATGCGAAGTAGAGTTGGACTATTCATGCAGTTCCAAAGTCCAAACTTGTTGTCCTTGGATCCAATTCGATTTGAATATTGAGTTCGACGAGAAAATTGAAGATGATACAAAGTTTCATAAGACGATTTGAGAGATATGAGAGCAATTTACTCGCATGGAGATAGTTTTTCCATTTGAGGTTGTTTTTCTTTTCGTGATTGGAAGACCAAGTTTTTCTTTCTTGGTGTCATTGAGATCAAAGAGTCTTCATCTAAGCATAGGAGATGATCGTGTGTGGATAGGATTGTTGTGAGTGACGAGTGAAATTGAGCCGCAAAAGATCAATTTACGCCAATGTTTTTTTCTTTTGATCAAATTTCTTGTCATACTTCACAAGGGAGAACTCCAAACTACTTGTTTGGGATCCCATTGAAATTAAGGTAGTCAGATCTACCTATGAGAGGAGACAGGTCTCAAATAAGACAATTCATTTTACTAATGTGAGCAATCTTAACGTTTAAGTCGTATGGAGGAGGTTGTGGAGATTCGATCACTTACGATAAAAAAATTGATGATAACTCGACTGTTAGAGGTCATATTTGGAGATTCTTTGGATCATTGATCGGGAAGATAGACCCTATTCATATGTGAAGACCGTTTGGAGAAAAGAGGAAGTCATCAAATATGTTATTTTTTAGTTCTTCACTATGAGTTTAGTGCATACTTCGAGTTTTTACATGATTCTCTCTATATTGCTAGTTACGTGAGTTGCATTCATAACCCTCCTTTCGATTGGAGTGATTTGATCATCAGACTAGTGATATACTGAGTGGTGATGATGGTGCGGTTTTGGTTCTATCGTTGAGTTACATTTTATTTATTGCTAGCTAAGTGGGATGTAGTCAGACCTTCCCTTGGATAAGAGTGATCTAACCATCGGACTAGTGGTGTACTGAGTGACGGTATTGATATGATGGTGGTATTGCTGTTGCAATTGATTAATAAGGTATTTGGGAGTTGAAGGTGATGGGGTGTTGTTTTGGAGTTTCTTGCTAGCAAATGGACGTTTCTCTTGCTTTCAATTATTCTTCAGCGGTCTTGTCCTAGGTTGGGTTCAACTTGGATGACTTGCTTGAAGATTCGAGGTGCAATTTACATACGACGTAGGTTTGTTCTTCAATTTTATGAAAAAAAGTAAAAAGTGAGGTTTGGCATATTTGAAGAGCTTGTTATCAAGGTTGTGTGTCTTTCTCTCGTCTTTGTTCATGCACGTCATATCTCCATAGTCATCAATCTTAACTTTTTATGGAACCTTCATGTAACATATGATACAATACCTTGAAATCATATCTCAAGATTACGTGTTGCAGCTTGTGAAGTAGAGTGGAACCAACTTCTTGGCATGCAACAACGACATAGGGTTATTGATAACTAGGTGTGTGGAGGGTTTATGAAATGGTTCAGGCTGAAGTGATCCACGTGAAACACTATTTCATATCTCGAAAGATAATGTCTGAACTTTTTCACCACAATCACCATACATAAGACTTATCTCTCAGTAATTCATGCTCCGCCTCTAATAATTACCTTCCTGAATAATATATTGGATGTCCCTACCCTTCTCATCCTTCCGACGAATGACCAAGGCACTTGTATCCACGTACACATGAAATGCTAACTTGGTGCACTAAGAACAAGTGCTGACACCAAAGCTGCTTTCGAGCCTTAGAACATCTTTTGTCACTATGCTCTCCAAACCCATTCTTGCATCTTTTTCAGTAACTTCATGAGTGAAGCTGCGTGTGTTGCATAACTCTTCACAAACCTCCGGTAGTATATTATAGATCTCAGAAATGCTCTCGGCTCTTTGACACATCTAGATGGCTCTAACTGCACTATTATTGTCATTTTTTCATTGTCAACTTTCACTTCTTTATTTGAAACTTTATGCCCTAGCAAAATGTCTTCTTGCATCTCGAGAAAACTCTTCTTTGGATGTAAGCATACACCACTCTCTCTCCACTTCTGAAGTATTAACTCTAGCTTCTTCAAATGCTTTGCCCTGCTACTATATACACAGAACTCATCAAGAAAGACTTCTATGAACTTCCTGAAATACTCCTTGAAAATGTTCGTCATCATTTGCTGAAAAGTTACAAGGGCATTGTCGTGTTGTGGTGCGCTCTTGTGTGAAATTCTCATAGAACTTAGGATGTGTTTCTTTTCTATGTCATGAACCTTATCGTGTAACTCGCTTAACAATGTATTAGGTGCCACGATCATAGTTATCTAGGATGTGAGATCGCATGAGAATAAAATGTGCCACAAGGAGGAGTGAGAAGACTACGGACTGGGAGACTCACGCTTACATCGTAATGTCCTCCGATTTGAGTAACGCTATCGTAGAGTGTGAAGTTTGGTATGAGAATACACAAGGTATCTTACTATAGAGAGACACAACAAGATCTAGGAGCTACTCGATGAAATACTTATGCTCTCAGTACCCAATCTATAAAGCTTTGTCTTGGTTTCTACTGACCTAACATGACCTCAAGTGTAACACACGTGCACCCCACAACATAATTGGGTGTTCAACTTTTTCTAAGTACAAGAAGGATTCATACATGATAAACATATGCTTAGATCACAGAAGCACATTCGAATGTGCACTAGCAATACATTTTCCACTATTTTTCTTTGACAAACTTCTTAAACACTTATTTTTGACTTCGTACGGTTCGTTGATATGAGGGTGAGTCTTACAGCAATAGATAATCTACTGTACAAGCGTTCCAAAAAAGCAAGGCATGCATGCAGCAAGCAACCAGTGAGCTCAAGGTGTGGTGTCGTATCTCGCTGTTAGAGATTTCTAATTAGTACCTTCGACATAGGGTGACGTCTTATCTGTGCCAAATTCACAACATAGCTTATTCATCTCACTTGCAGCACCTCCATGAAGTTCCACCTCCAAAACCCAAGTCATTTGTTCAAAGCCAATCAAGTAGGAGACATCACTCTTCTCTTTCGAAATCCACCACGTTGTAATATGAACTTCGACAACCTCTTGCTCCAAACTCAAACTTCCAACTGGGCTCAAACTTCACAAGAAATTCCCTTTGACCCTTCACTGCTATTCTCTAACATTTCAGCTTGAGATCCCAAACCAATTTCCCAAAATGGATCAAGCCTTTTGGCTATGCTAACTTATGAGCTTTTACCCTGGTGGCTAAAATCCATGACCCCAACACCTTCTCTTAACCAAATGAGCTGATATTTCACATGGAGTAAGCTAATAAGACATACTCCAATCCAGGAAATTTTCACTCAGAGATTCGATCTCATGCTCATGGAACAACTCAATCCTTGAATCTAAGCAAAATGGTTTTACTTCTATCTCTCAACTGTCACGGCCAACTTCAATCCATCATTCCGAGATAATATCCAACTCAAATGTAGGAATATTTTACATCAGTGCAACCAACACGGCGTCAACTATCCAATCCCCTTGACAATACTGAAAGATCATCTCTCAAACTCTTGAGATAATTGGAAACATACTCGCGGTATCGATTCAAACACCTTGAATTTGAGCGATCATAACACCCCAATCAGAGTCCTAAATCGATCGATGTTCACTCTTGACTGTGACCCAGCTCGAGAGCTTTCCAATGAGACACACACTCTACAAATGACTTGGGAAGGTCTCTGAAAACTCCAAAACCGTCGTTGCAACTTGGATGAACTTTGATTGCTCGAAAATGGACCAATGAGAAAAGAGATTGGAGATCACTTTATCTCTCACTTGGCAGCATAGAACGAGTTGTAATCCTAAAAGACTCTCACATCTCAAAATACTTTTGACCTTAACCTTAACATATGACAATCACCCTCGTCGGACGATAAAGATAACAATGACACGAAAATTCACAAGATTCAATACAAAATGAAGATAATGACATTAAATTGATCTACGAAGAAAGATACGACAGAAAAATGTGGAAGCCATCACCTTATTACAATACTCCTCAGCAAAGTTCCTCGTGATCCACACACTATGATTGATCTTTTGTCGACAGTTACATCTGTAGAAAGATCGATACTTCGAGGACACTCCAAGAAGAGAGAGAGCGAGTAGACAAGGAAGTAAAATAGGAATGAGATGAGAGAGGCTTTGTCTCTCTCTGTATATATAGTGGAGGTGAGTACAAGGGAAACCCTAATGGTGGGTTAGCCCTCTAACTAACTCTAACAACCCTAACCACTCCGGCTAATGGTAGCCGTCGATCTACTAGAGCTTGGGACTATATCAACACTCCCCTTCAAGCTCATCTCTACATCCTGTACTCCTAGACAATGTCTGAAAGCATCAAACTTATCTCTAGGCAACGCCTTAGTGAAAATATCGGCAACTTGATCTCCTGTGCTCACATAACTGAGCTCAATCTCTCCTGCAAGGACCTTCTCTCTAATAAAGTGATAGTGCACCTCAATGTGCTTCGTCCTAGCATGGAAAACAGGATTACTAGCTAACTTCATGCTGCTAATGTTATCTGTATATACAACAACAGGATCTGTACACTCCACACCAATATCAGATAGCAGACATCGAAGCCAGATCGATTCGCATGTTGCGTTCGTTGCTCCTCGATACTCTGCTTCCGTGGATGACAAAGCAACTGTGGGTTGCTTCTTAGAAGCCCAGCTTATAGCAGCGCTTCCAAGTCCAAAAGCGTAACCTGACGTGGATCTCCTGTCGACACTTCCTGCCCAATCAACATCTGTGTAGCCATGTAACAACAATGGTCCACCGTATCGATAGTGAAGTCCGTACTGCATCGAGAACTTCACGTAGCGGAGGATCCGCTTGACAACCTCAAAATGTGGTCTCCGTGGTGACTGCATGAATTGACTAATCAGATCGACAGCATAGCTCAAGTCTGGTCTGGTGATCGTCAAGTAGATAAGACTCCCAACCATCTGTCTGTACATGCGTGGATCATCCAGCAACTCACCATCCTCTGCTCCTAGCTTTACCCCTTGCTCTAATGGTGTAGCAATGGGTTTGCAATCAAGCATACCAAATCTCTCAAGCATACTGAGAGCATACTGTCGCTGTACAAGCCAAACATCCTTCCCATCTCTAATGAACTCCACGGCAAGGAAGTACTTGAGTTCTCCTAAGTCCATCTTCTCGAACTCGGATTTCAAGTGATCCTTGATCTGAGAAATAAGCTCCTCAAAGTTACCGGTAATGATCAAATCATCAACATAGATGGTGATCACAACAATCTGGTCTCGTATTCTCAATGAATACAAGGTAGAGTCTGAACTACACAGGTGGAAACCAAGAGACTGCAAGTAAGAATTGATCTTTGCATACCATGCTCTTGGTGCCTGTTTCAGACCATAGAGAGCCTTCCGTAACTTACATACACGGGAAGGGAACTTAGGATCCTCATAACCAGGAGGTTGCTGCATGTAGACCTCCTCCTCAAGATCACCATTGAGGAAGGCGTTCTTGAAGTCCATCTGGTGCATCTTCCAACCTTTCTGAGTTGCAACTGCAACTGCTGTTCGAATAGTCACCATCTTCGCAACAGGAGCAAAGGTCTCCTCAAAATCCACTCCATGTTGCTGTGCGTAGCCCTTAGCTACCAATCTGGCCTTGTACCGACACACGGTACCATCCGAGTTGCGCTTGACCTTGAAAACCCACCTGCAACCAATCGCTTTCTTACCCTGAGGTAAGTCTACCAACTCCCAAGTCTGTTGGTGATGAAGCGCAGCAAGTTCAGCTTCCATAGCACTTACCCATTGGGCCTTATGCATCGCCTCCTCAAGCGAACTCGGTTCCTGTTCCTGAAGAACATTGGCCATATATGTATGGTGCGCAGCAAGAAAACCTTCATGCATATACCTACTCACTGGATGTTTTGGCCGCTCAGATCTGCGAGAGGTAATCGGTGCACTAGTCACCTCCCCTTGCAACTGATCTGACGTAGACGCCAAGGTCTGGGACAAAGTATCCAGGGGATGTGGAAGATCCACATATCTGGATGAGTCAAACATACGCTGCAATAGCACGCGCTCATCCTGTGTAGAAACTACACTAGTTCCACTAGGCTGTGTTACGTGGACTCCAGCGTTAACAACAGCTCTATGTGCAACAGATTCTGATCTGGAATCAGTGACTTCTCCAGATCCTCCACTCAACGTACTACTCTGAGGTACTACAGTGGACTGACTCCATGGTTCTACAGTAGGTACAGGGATGGCTATCACAGGTGCAGGTGCAAACCAAGACTGTAGCTCATCAAACACGACATCTCTACTGATATAGAACTGCTTGGACGAAGGATTGTAGCACCTATATCCTTTCGTATCATAAGCATAACCAAGGAAGATACATCTATCTGCTTTCGGATCTAGTTTCTTACGTCTTTCATCAGGTATGTGCACATAACAGATACATCCGAAAACTTTAAGGAAAGAGTAATCAGGCTTACTGCCTGTGAAGACCTCCATCGGTGTCTTGCTGTGGACTGCCGCTGTAGGCGTCCGGTTCATCAGATACACCGCACATGAAACAGCTTCTGCCCAGTAAGGTCTAGGCATGGTCTTCTCGTTCAACATCGCACGAGCAGCTTCTGCTATGTGTCGATTCTTGCGCTCCGCAACCCCGTTCTGCTGCGGACTGTAGCTGCAGGTCTTCTGGCGTCGGATACCATGCTCACGCAGATATGCATCGAACTCTCCAGAAAGAAACTCGCCTCCTCCATCAGATCTCAAACAGAGGATAGATGCTCCAGACTGTTTTTCCACCAACTTGCGGAAAGTCTGGAATGCTGACAGTACTTCGGCAGAGGACTTGTTTCTCAACAAATAGATCCAAGTATAACGCGAATGATCATCAATGAACGACACGAAGTACTGGAAACCGGTCATACTTGGCTGAGAAGCAGTCCATACATCAGTGTGAACAAGCTCCAGAAGCTTGTTCGCTCTACTGCCTGATCCCTTAAAGGGCTGTCTAGCTTGCTTGCCGAATTGACATGCTGCACAGACTCCAGTGGGCTCACTGGATTCGAATTTGGGCAGACCTGTAACCAGGTCAGAACTCGGAAGGCTTTTCAGCCTCTGAAAGTTCATGTGCCCAATTTGCTTGTGCCAGATGTCAATATCAGACAATACTGGACCACTCTGTCCATACATGGCAGCCTGTAACTTAGGCGCAGATGCATCTAGTTTAAACAGCCTACCACTCTTGATACCTCGAGCTATGACAGTGCCATTCGAATCTTCAATAAAGCATCCATCTTTATTGAAACGCACTTGCAGACCTTGCTCTATCAACTGTCTTACAGATAGCAGGTTTCTAGTCAATGTAGGTACATGTAAGACATTCCGTATACCAGTAAACGTTGAGGCAGGAATGTCAAGTGGAATGTTACCCTTGTGCTGGATCTTGTGCTTGGTGTCATCTCCTGTCACCATAAACTGTGGAGTCTCCACAGGCTCGAGTGAACTAAACCACTCCCGATGGGGAGTCATGTGACTGGTGGCGCCGGAGTCGATCACCCAGTCAGTCTGTGGCTCGAAAGCCGCATAACTCTGATGCGTAGTAATCAGCAATTGCTCCGAATAGACATGCTCAGTGACTACATAGCCTTGCTGGTTGCTGTTACCTTGTTGGGGGTTGTTGTCGTGTTGTCTCTGATCGTTCTGCTTCTTGTAGCACTGATTCGCATTGTGGCCTTGTTTCTTGCAGTAGTTGCAGGAACCAGGCGCTCTTCTCTGATTGTTGTTGGAACCACCAGACTGTTGCTGGTTCTGCTGGTTCTACTGGTTCTGCGATTGCTGTTGCTGTTGCTGTCCGCGATCCCGTCCACGTCCAGCACCTTTGCCACGACCCTTACCTCGAGATCCTCCAGAACCTGCAAAATAGACAGATTCTTGCTGACCCGTCGAAGTAGAACTCCCCAGTAGGCGCACCTCCTCTCCTAACATCATAGGAACAAGCTCATCAAACCGCGGAAGAGGTTCTCTGGTCGAAATCGATGTTATGAACTGTTTGTACTCTGCAGGCAGTCCCTGCAATGTGGCTCCGATCAAGACAGTGGGATCAATCTCGACTTTGACAGAAGATAGCTGATCCGCAAGCTGCTTGACCCCGTTCACATAGTCGTTTATGCACATCGACCCCTTCTTCACGGTATTGAACTGCTGCAGCAATTGCAGCTTCCGCGCCTCTGTTCCGGATTGAAACAGATGCGCGAGTGCATCCCAAGCTTTCTTGGGTGTATCACAATCCTGGATGTGACCGATCATCGATGCTGAAACTGTCAGCGCGATGTAGTGAATAGCCTGATATGAGCGCTTCTTCCACTCCTTGAATTTCAGATCAGAAATTGGCACTTCAGGCGCTTTCTCCTCCTCAGTGATAAGATCCCATAGATCTTGTCCCTGCAGGAAAGTCTTCATCCGGAACTTCCACACTTGGTAGTTGTTCTTGTCGAGTTTCTCTCCAGTGATCAAAGACACAGACTCCGCCATAGCTGCAATGTCGAAATTGCACTGTTCTGTACGCGGAAAACCTCCCAGAAACTGCACAAAACTCGTCTCTCCCCACCGCGCGATCAAGAGTTGTCACAAGTCACGAAGAGGCGACTCCACGAACTCCTCCTGCAGCGACAACGAGAAAAGAACCTGTGTGCGAACTGTAGGTGTACAAAACACGACGGAAACGTCGACAGAACACACCAAGAAAGGTCGAAACTGGACCAAATGAGTCGAAAATGGGCGTGCGACCCCTTGAAATTTTCAGAAATTTTCAAATAGCTATTTAGGGTTTAGTTTTGGACTCAAGTCACCCACCCTTATTCGAAACAGGATTAGTTTTGGACTCAAGTCCTAAAACTTTCGTTTTGGTCGAAAAAGATCCGTTTGAAAATCTGCCGCTGGAAATCTCCAAATCGACTGAAACTTGGCCCAGTACACAATTCGCACCTTCTGAGCAAGACAGCCCTAGAAGGGCTGGTCGACAGAAAACAGCGAGAAAAAATCGTCTAGGCCTCCGAAATCGCGTTCAAAGTTTCTGGTGGCGAAAGAAACTGTTTCGCCTCACCGAACGCATCAGCAGGATAGTGCTCGACATCAGGCACAACTCCGGCTGCTCTCTCCTGTACTCCAATCTCCATCTTGCTCATCAGCAAGGGACACACGCTCTCACCAGCTCTGATACCATGTAGAAAGATCGATACTTCGAGGACACTCCAAGAAGAGAGAGAGCGAGTAGACAAGGAAGTAAAATAGGAATGAGATGAGAGAGGCTTTGCCTCTCTCTGTATATATAGTGGAGGTGAGTACAAGGGAAACCCTAATGGTGGGTTAGCCCTCTAACTAACTCTAACAACCCTAACCACTCCGGCTAATGGTAGCCGTCGATCTACTAGAGCTTGGGACTATATCAACAACATCAACCTAGACATTGAAAGAGACATAGGCTGGAAAGTTCAGGTCCATGCACTCGTCAAAGTAAGATGTACACAGTCAGGTCTTAATTCTCTCCATATGTAATGATCGGCAAGATCACCGAAGTAGGCAAGTTCATCACTCTCTTCATGAACTCTTCACCAAAATAAGCAACGGACAACTATCAAAAGTGATCGAGATGGATGTAGTGAAGCTTGACATGGAACTGATTCAGAAATGAAAGATCTGGAACTCGGATCAATTCCTTCCATGAGTACGACTCTCGCAGCTCCTCACTGTCCATGTAAGACACTAAGAAGTACTCACGGAACACCACGTAAAAAAGAATGCTCCCACGAACCCTCGATTCTCTATCTTATACTCAAATTTGACAACAAGAGTCACTCACGCGAATGTCTATGAATCACTGAGGTTCCACCCAAATCTTTTTCTCTTTTCCACTACTATCGATAATGATCGATACATGCTCATGCTTTCTCTTACTACTCTCTAGCTGATAACTTGAACTTACAAAGATCTCTTGCTGTCTCTCTAGACCTATGTATATACATCCCACGAAGACATATGAATCATGTCGTATCTTGCTCTGATGTGTAACCCTCGTCTTCTTGCGGTGTTTTCTTTTGTACGCCTCCTTCTCCTAACTTGTTTACCCTTTTGACTTTCAGCCGGACTAAAAGTTAAAGTCCGTTTCTTCCAATTCTCTACTATAAGCGCACCATATAACCATGGTCTCTCTATCAAAACAGAGAAACATATCTATGCTTCTGGGCTCAGAACAGCATAATTCAATGTGAACTTAATTCCGTCAATGATCGTATCCACTTGTATGACATCCTGACAATTTTTGTTCTTGATTATTCTGCTATCAGTAAATACTTCTTACATGGCTCAAACTTGGTAAAACCCAACTCCAATGTTGTCTTCTCCATAAGTATATTAACTCAGGATCCTGAATCTATTGATACTTTGGTCAAGATACTTCTCAAAATTTCCACCTCTATCTCTGGTGCTCCTTGATCTTCCTCCACCACGTGAAAGCTAGTATCGTCTAGTATAGATTTCTCTGGTGTACTTGATTTTCTCTTCCTTTTTTGTCTTTGCTGTATCTTTTTTCCTGCAGCGACTTCATTTTACTAATTACTTAACGTATTGCGGACAACTAGTAAGTAACTGAAGCATAGAGATGCTTACTAGAATAGAAGCTAGATCCTTCATGAAATCATATTCTTTCTCAATTGTAATAGGTGGCACTTTGTAAACTTCTTATCTCTCCTTTACTTTTGCTACTTCTCCTTCCAATGACTTCTCCTTCACGATGGATGGTGCCTTCTTAACTTCTTCCACTCCAACGTCCTTCTTAACTTCAACCACTGTTGCTTCCTTCAACTCTTCCTGAAGTAAAGCTTCTACTTCTTTAGAAATGCCATGTTTGTAGTACTTTGGATCAAGACGATCGTAATCTAGATCTTCCTCCACCATACCATGCTTAACCTTTTCTACTTCAAGCTTCTGAAGCTTTTCTCCTTCCTAGCGTCTCGCTTCCTTCGACGACTTCTGCTCTGCTTACTCTCCTTCGCATCTGATGATGAAGGAGAGTGATGAGTAGAAACTGCTTGAACATTCCATTCAGATGTTACTAGTCATCCTTCATCCTTTGATGATGAAATAACAATCCTTGTAGGATCAAACTTACATGCTTTATCTTTCGCTACTTCTTTTGCTATATTTCTCCCATTCTGTAAGTTGAACTTGAATCCATATTTTATTCCGATGGTTGAGTTGGCTCCGCAAAGTGAGCTCTTGGTCTCCGTACTGTAGGATGAGGACATGAAGACGAGGTGTAACTTGCTTCATCGCAATTCATGCATAATAGAATATAACCATCTGTCTTGATGCTATTGTATATTGACTGTCTCATATCTCTTCTTTCCACATCTAAAACAACTTAAATCAGATATTGATATCTTGTGAATTTGCAACGGTCCTCTTAATAACTTTTGTTGTGGTGTCCCTCCAACAAACTCATGTGGTTGGTACCTTGCCGAATAAAATCTCTGTATATTTGAAGCCCCTTGCACATGAACTTGATAAAATTGTCCATCTGATCTCTCAGTAGCATAGAATGCTTTTTCCACTTCAAACTCTCCTTCTTCAATCCATTGAACTTCTTGTCCCATTGGTGCTTTCGAGACACCAACATGACAAGAAGTTCTGTTGTATGACCTAATCTATGACAATGTGTGTACCATAAATTGTAACGTGGTACTCTTGGAGTCTTCTGCTTCTCCCTTGGGATAGCAACTTGTATCTTCAAATCTCCAAATCTCAAATCTTAAGCTGAATATAATGTCTCAAGGGCTCGTACTCCTCTCCACGCAAGTCACCCAACTTGTTAAAAGTCTTAGAATTTTTGGTGGAGTGGTGAAATGCGTAGAGATATGAGAATCCAAATCTCAATCTCTGAACGCTTGCAAAAATGCATCCCTCAGCAAATTCTATGCTTGTTGCATGGCTCTTGGTAAACCACTATATCACCTTCCGGTCCTTCTCTTCAGCAAGTTTGGAAATATTCTTAAACGATCGGTAGCTACATTCTCTCGGTTAGCTGCGACTGTTTGTTCAAAAATCTTGCGGGAAAGAATATGGATCCTCGTCTTCCTTCCCTCTAAACTCTACATACTTCAACCGTGTTCTAGCAGCTGTTACCATCTTAGCGAGCTTACTTCTCCTCTTCCTGATACACTTAACTAATTATTATCTAGTTTTAATTGGAATCTGTTCGAACAAAATATATGATGACAAAACTGAAGTGTCTAATGGACTAGGGCTTTCTTCTTATACAACTTGTACTACTACTTCCCATGATCCACTAACCTCTTCTACTCCCTCTTGGAATACTTCTATATCAACAAATTTAGCAGTTCCTCCTTTCTCTAATCTCTCAAGGTCATGTTTAGACTTGGCTTCACTAGTATCTCTACTCGAAACTTTCCCTTCCTCTACCTTGCTAGATGTATTATTACCTTCACTATGGGAAATAGACTTGCTTTTCTTTTCCTCTCGTAGCTGTCTTCTACTTCCCTCTCCAATCTCTGCTTAGCAATCTGGTCCTTCAATAACATACAGATTTTGATCATAACTTCTCATCAAATGAAGTACCTTCTCCAAACACTATACCGATTGCTAAGTAAGTGTACTTTAATAAATCCTAAAGATCTAGATAATGCTTTGACCCTTCAGAATACAACTGATATGACGGCAAGCCGCCTTCATGATCAACACAAAGAAAATATTGTTAGAACCTTGCTGATCAAAGGACAATTCATAAGTTAATTACTCAACCTCTAATCCAACTCTTCGTAGGAATGTTAGTATCTCTCTGGATGTCACTAGAAATGATTGATTGTCGATTGGAGAATTAAAATACAAAACCTCTCCAATTATCGTTCACACTCTCAACTTATTTCAACAATATTGCTATCGCTTACGAATAAGCATGAATGAATGAGTCTCAAAACTCCAATACTCCAACCCGAAAGAATCCTGAAAACTCTTATCAAAAGAATCCAAAGACTCACAACTGCCAACTTGTCAGTCCCTCGACGTTTATGACAATTTCAACTCTCTGAATTTCTGACACAGTCACTCCTTGACAGCGGCACTAACTTAAGTCTTATCGACTTGCAAGGCCGTGTCCTTGTAATATTAAATTCGTCTCAAGGGAGTCAGCTCATATACTTAGAAAAGTTAGAATAGTGTCAAAACTATCTCGAAAAGCATGCATTATCACTACGACTGAGTTTCTTCCATGTATTTCAGTGCTCATGCTTCTATTCTGGAGATTATTTTCAGAAGCAACCAATTGTGAGATCTCTTGGGACGTTTAGTACTGCATGAATTCTCAAAGACACCTCACTAAACACTTCAGTTTAAGCAAATTCAAAGACACCCCTCCGAGCAGATACAAGTTAAATATATTTTTATTTAAATATATCTCTACCTGCTCATAATCATTTTTACTATGATTTCTATGATGTTGCCTGCCTGACTCGAACCCACGTTACCTCATCCCTAGGCGCAGTCTGTTTCAGTGCACTATATACAATTCATATTGTATACAGAAGCCACGGAGTCCACTATATCTCGGCAGAGTTTAAAGTCTGGAGAAGAATAAGGCTTTCTCGAGATTAGTCTCATTCTTCCGTTCTTCACGTTGTTTGCATTTTCAGAAGTTGCCAAAGAGCCATACGGGGATGAAAATACTTTTAATCAGCAGCTCCATCCATGTAGACTGGAACGAATCCTCTTCTCGAATTTTCTCCAACTTGATTTTTGGTTGTCGTTTCTCTTTCCTTTTCCAGAAGTGCACTTTGCATGCATAACCACTACGAATGAGTTTCTTCCATGTATTTCAGTGCACTTTGCATGCATAACCACTACGACTGAGTTTCTTTCATGTATTTCAGTGCGCATGCTTTTATTCTGGAGATTATTTTCAGAAGCAACCAATTGTGAGATCTCTTGGGACGTTTAGTACTGCATGAATTCTCAAGGACACCTCACTAAACACTTCAGTTTAAGCAAATTCAAAGACACCCATCCGAGCAGATACAAGTTAAATATATTTTTCATTTAAATATATCTCTACCTGCTCATAATCATTTTTGCTATGATTTCTGTGATGTTGCGTGCCTGACTCGAACCCGCATTACCTCATCCCTATGCGCAGTCTGTTTCCAGTGCACTATATACAATTTATATTGTATACAGAAGACACGGAGTCCACTATATCTCGGCAGAGTTTAAAGCCATGAGGTTCGAGCTATTTCTGGAAAAGAATAAGGTTTTCTGGAGATTAGCCTCATTCTTCTGTTCTTCACGTTGTATGTATTTTCAGAAGTTACCAAAGAGCCATACGGGGATGAAAATACTTTTAATCAGCAGCTCCATCCATGTAGACTGGAACGAATCCTCTTCTCCAATTTTCTCCAACTTGATTTCCGGTTGTAGTTTTCTCTTCCTTTTCCATAAATGCACTTTGCATGCATAATCAAATACTTCACTAAACCTCGTATAACCGAAATGCCGTTGGTTCAAAGAAAATTAATGCTCTTCTCATAGCGTGATCGAGGATAAAGTTTTCATTGGATGGCACTCAACTTACCATATCCAACCCCGTCCAGGTTGCAGTTGACTTAACTCTCCTCAAGTAATAGTCACGACTTAGGCTATTTTAGCAGTGCACGGCACCTCTAGCCCCAAAAGTGATCTCTTAAAACAAAGTCTAATCTAACATTGCCTTCAGAGTTTCTGTCAGAAGCTTTCAGTATTCCAACCTTATGTCTCTTCCTATGGAAGAGGTTACGAAATAGGATACTAAGTGTCTTTTTCTAAACCTGAAGCCTCTATACCTTAAATGTCTACAAACACCTTTAGAAGTAATGTGTATATCCACGTAAGATTATATACGACTTAAAAAATGAGAAAAAGATTTAAGTATCTCCGTACTCAAGTGAATATACTACCAAAGCGCACATCCGGCCCGGGGCCGGAAGACGCCAAGCGTGAAGGAAGGAGATAAATACAGGAACAGGATTCGTGAATCCTTGTATTATAAAACTAAAAAGTGAATTGTAAATTTAATAACGTATGTTTTATGGATCTGGTTAAATTATCACGGCAGTTAAAGTACTGTTTTGAAAACAAACAAGATGAGATGCGCAGCAAGTGACAATAAAAGATATAAATAGAAAATATAAATAGAAGACGTCTAAATAAAACTGGAGGCACGCGTCAACTATCACATGTACTTTATTACATGAGCTATTTACGTTTTGTCAAGAGCCAAGCAGCCTTAGAACCTTCCACATGTACACCGTAAAACACATAAACCATAAGTCAACTATATGAAAAGAACCACATCTTGCTATAGATTAAACCGCATGGGACATAAAGTATTATTTAATTTAAGTATACTTTTAATTTATGACCAAGCCTTTCTTTTTGGAAGGGTTTGGTCATAAATTAAAAGATATCTAAATTACCCCTCTTCCGAACTTGGAAGAGGGTGAATATGCATGCTTCTACGATGTTCGGCCTCACAACATTTCCGCTGCTCAGAACCTCTCACCTAAACTCAGATACTCTTTGTCGTACGTTCTTAGTACAAAAGGGACTTCATGAAGATCAATTCAGATGGACGTATATCTACTTCCACGACTGCCAACTCACGCTGACTTCCTCTTCTCTTCTCCATATATATATATATATATATATGGTAAACACCGAATCCCGCTCCAGAGTCTGGAAGGAGTAGGGAGACAGGAGTGCGCGGAAAGTGGGGCGGGGGCGGACAGCGAAGGAGGGGGACTGCGGGAGGTTGAGAGTGAGAGGGGGAGGGTATTAGAGTTTGCTAGAGAGATTTTTCCACATATTCTTCTTCATTTTTTTCTTTTGTTTCTTTTGATCTTAGATTTGACACATTTGGTGGACAGATGAGTGAGTATTTAATAGTTTCAGATTTTCTAAGATTTTAGAGTTACAGAGTGTTCTTTTTAGAATTTTTGAGAGACTTTACAAATCAAGGTTCGGTGTTCTTCTTTCTCTTTCGTCTTCTTTTTTCTTTTTCTTTTTCTTTTTCTTTTTTCTTTCTTTTCTGTCTTTCCACTTTTTTTCTATTTTCTCTCTTCTTTTTGGATATGTTTTTATTGCAACTACCGTTTGATCGGATATCGTCTTTTTTTTAGCTATGGGTATTCTATCTCCCATGAGATCGAGACTGATTCGAGACACACCATGTCCGGTGTGCAATCAGTTATTTACCTCGCAAGGGGTAAAATCTCATGTGAGAAAGATGCACAAGAGCTATGATACGACCACATGGGATGCCCAGGTTAGCCGAGATCGGAGGTCCACACGTGCATTCATTATGGCACCATTAGCCCTTCTTCATGGAGTTTCTACAGAGTTGTGGGAGTGGTTGAGAGTCCACTCTGGCACTATTCTGAGTTTGTTCGAGACGAGTTTCCCTTGTCCGTGTTTGTTCCATCGGTTATCTCGTGCTCTTCATGACGAGGTGATCAACATGTCTACCTCTCGACATGTTGGCACGGAACATCAAGGACGAGGTGGCATGGTTACTATTTCTCTTACTTCCTCGTTGGTGTCTCCGTTATACTCGAGGTGGCAGAGGAGGACATCGGGAGGTGGCGGTCCGTCTTCAGAGATTCCGTGCTGGTGATTGGGCGACCTTACAGGAAGAATCAGTCCGTGCGGTACGAGGTAGGAGTGAGTCTGCCTCTACACGTGATGTCTCATCTTCCGTCCGCATACGACGCTGTAGGATGTTAGGTCAGGTTGGAGAGTATAGTAGAGCTGCTAGAGCACTGCATCCTTTGTCATTGGCATGTCCTACTGACGTCTCCTTCACCCCTCATCGGGTGACCCCTCACCACCTGAGGTTCAGGACTATCAGCCTGAGGAGTCATTATGTCTCGATAGATCTTTGTTTGCCCAGGCCTTGTGTACAGCTCCACGTCTATCCTCTGGATGTCTATCTGGGATGGTCTACGAGCACTTACGAGATTTTTTCAGAAAGACGACCCCTCTAGTGGTTTCACGGAGCTTTTTCAGGTAGCAGCAGTAGTAGCTCAAGGACATATTCCTCAGTCTATAGCTTAGGTACTAGGGACAGCTAGACTTTTGACCATGACGAAGGATGGTGGAGGGATTCGACTGATAGCCATTGGCGAGATTCTCTTACGACTTATCAGTCGTACCATTGTCCTTCAGCTTCGAGATATTTTTCAAGACCACCTTTGTCCACATCAGTTTGGAGTTGCGACGCCGGGAGGTTTTGAGTCTATGTCTTTCGGCATTAGGGCTCTCTTGGACATCCATCTCGATTGGGTTGTCCTACAAGTGGACGTGGAAAACGCTTCTAATAGCATTTCTCGCACTTCTATCTTTAGGGAGCTCATGGATGGATTTAGTCCCTTTCGTGCGATCGTTCTATGGTTCTCCTTCTTCTCTTTACTACCAGCACGGTCTTACGATAGAGGAGTTTTCAGTCATCAGCTCCGCTGCAAGTACTCGTCAGGGAGATCCTTTGGGTGGACTCCTCTTTGCCTTAGCTTACTACAGAGCTCTCTTGGTCGCCGCCTTGGCTGCTCCAGGTTGTGTTCTTCCATCTCTAGCTGATGATACGCACATCGTAGATCCGGCGGACCAAGTCGGTGTTACCTTTGACCATCTTGTCTCTCAATTGACCTTGGTAAGGCTAAGGGTGAAGGTGTCAAAGTGCAAGGCTTGGTCTCCTATAGGTATACTCAGTCGGACTTAAAGCTCCCGGAGGGATTTGTTATCCCTACTGATGGTTTATGCATCCTCATAGTATCTGTGGGTACAGAGGACTTTGTCTCTCGATTCTTAGATGTTGCCCTGGCGGAGGACGTTTTGCATATTGAGGATCTCTCTATGTTGGAAGATCCTCAAGTTGCCATTGGTATTCTTTATTCTTCCATTGCACGGCGTCCTAGTTACTTACTCCGCACAGTACCTCCATCTCCTATCTTCATCTCGCGCCTTAGAGAGTTTGATAGGAAGATCATGGAGGTGTTTGACGATATCATAGGACCGGGGACTTTTGACTGTGTGGCATGACCTCTCGCACGTAGACAAACATCTTTGCCGATATCATTTGACGGGATGGGCTTATTATCCATGGAGGAGACTACTCCGGCAGTCTTTTTTGGTAGTTGGGCCCTCTCAACACCTTGGCTCTGTTGCCGTTTTCTCGTGCGAGATAGACCTATTCTGGAGAGCTACGTGACAGAAGGTGAGGATGGTTCTTACCCACTACAGATGTGTCTCCGTGAGACAAGAGATGGCCTGACTCTTGAGACACATGAGGCACACCCTCGATTCGATATCTTAACTACCGATGGATCTCGCGGACTACAGTCTTCTCTGACGGGGCACCACTTTCAGCAGGCTCTCTTAGTGGATCCTTCCATCTCATGTGATACTAGAGCTCGACTCCGCTCTTGTTCGGACAAGGGCGTAGGCTCTTGGCTCATAGCTCGACCTTGCATTAGAGTGTTCCAACTCGCACCGACTATCTTCTCTACAGCGATGAGGTTCCGCCTAGACTTGGTCCAACCTGTTATTTCGGCACTATCCACTTGCGAGTGTGGTGTCTCGCTCGACACATCGGGTCGTCATCTTGCTCGATGTCCTCATGGTGGAGAGCGGATAGCTACCCACGATGCCATCAGAGACGTCATGTTTGCCTTAGCACGGGAGAGCTATCACATGATGTGGGGAGAGCGTTGGTATGTCTTTCAGACAGGAGGATCAGTGAGAGCTGACTTGTACATGATGAGAGAGGATCAAGTCTCAGTGGCTGATGTGGTTGTCACGGATCCGACACGGGACTCAATGGCGGCACATGTGATCACCCATCTCCCAGAATGGGCTATAGGCGTGGCGGCAGCAGCGAAGGTGACCAAGTATAGGGGTATGCAAGTGAGACATCGCTTCATCTCCTTAGCTTTGGAGATATACGCATCGACAGGCTTGGAGTTCGACACCTTTCTGAGAGATTGTGCTAGAGCCTATCATGAGAGGCCCCAGAGGTACCATTTTCTCTTTTTTTCTGCACCATATTTTTTAAACAGTGAGTTTCCATTGCTCTACAAAGAGCTTTAGCAGGAGCCGTTCTCAGGAGAGCAATCGCAGTAGGTGATGCCTCTTCAGGTGCGCCTGTTGTTTGTAGAGTAACTGATTTTTCGATCTTCGGTATTATAGATGCGACATGCGATTCTAGAGCTACTGATAGCGGGGCTTAGCCCCGATGTTCTTCCCTTCGGGTCCTTCATTCCCTTGTGATGCTTGATGAGGTCTTCCCATCCGTTTGCTATTCATTAGGTCGCATTTTTCCATATGTAAGACTTAACGTCGTCGATCTTCGTCTCCCTTGCTATCAGTCATTCAGAACTACTAGTCACTAACTACACAGAGTAGCCAAGCACATGCAAAAATTTGTACTCCACAAGGCCTGAATAATATGAAAGATAGAAGTCTTCACATTCCTTTTGACCACAAGTCGGTTATGTACAACGGGAGCTCTTCAGCCCTTCTATGACTAGTTAGCTCTACCTTCTCCTACTCATTTCTTGTGTTTCTTAACAAATCTACTTACTAAGCTTAAATATTGTATTACTGTATCACCCTTTACATGTCGATGGTATTGCTAAGCATTCCAACACTCTATGAAAGCTGTGTGAAAACAATTGAAGCTTTGCAAAGCTTTGCAAAGCTTGACACTATAAGAAGAGTTAAATATAGAAATCAAGTGAAGTAACGTGAAGCATGAGCTGACAATGTCTTGTACGTGAGAAAAACAAAGTTCACACATTAAGAGAAGAGAAATAGAGGACATTGAGTGAGGAGAGTGGAACAAGTGAACCAGAAGTCAAGAGCGGTGAAGAACATATGACGGTCAAGTTGGTCAAAATTGAAGAAAACTTGGGTGTTGTAATTTCTGTAAAATTCATGGTCATAGCTTATGAATGCAAGAGAAAAGCATGGGACCTAAACCCTAAGACAACATTCAACTGAGAATGGAGAATTTTTCTCAGGATAATGTAGACAGAAGTGATTGCAGACAAGAGAGAAGAAGGAAAGATCATATAACAACCGAGAATAATGTTGGTGAATTAACTCAAGAGTCTCTAATCACATAGTCGCTAGACATGAGTGGTTTGAGAAAATATAATATACAGATCAAGGATCATTTCTTGAGATTGGTGATGATAAGAGATACAATATGTTAGTCATGCTACAGGTTGGATAACTCAGATTGACACAAGAAGTATGATATGTATCAGACACAGTACAAAATCTTATGAGGATGGGAAAGATGGTCGAGAGTGGTTTGAAAATGATTTTGATGGAACTTGTTGTTTAGTCGTAAACAACTCTGGACTAGATTTATTGTGAGCAAAAGGAAGAAAGAGAGGTAGACTATACGAACTGAAAGCTGATGTTATAATTCGTATATATTGGAGCATCGTAGAAGATAATAAACATAATCTTTGACATTATATTTGATCATATTCATTTCATTTAACTGAAGCAACGCATGGAAGAAGAAACGCTCATAAACTACCAAGAGTTAATACTGTCAAGCTTTGCGAGATCTGCTTGAAAAACAAACAAACATAACGAGATTTGATAAATCTGGTGCTAACAAAGCAAATAGGATCTATAATTAATACACGTGACAACAGATGGTTCATGGAAGTGGTTTCTATCAGAGATTCTAGATACTATATTCTTATTATAGATGATTACTCATGAAAGCTGTGGACATATCTCCTCAAGGTCAATTTTGCAGCGTTTCATATACTCCAATATTTCATCACAGAAATAAAAAGACAAACATAGAAAACAATGAAGGTGGTCTGAATATATAGAGGAGAGGAATTCTTCTCAAGAGAAGCATAATGTTGGTCAAGGACAAGGGCATCAGAGGGTAGCTCAAGACATCATACATCTCGCATTAACATACAATTCGAGTTGTGGTGAAACTACCCAAGGCAAGTTGAAAGATAAAGATGCATCTCTGCAGGGGTACATCCATTTATGTATATATCTTGAATTAGTGTCCAACTTCTACTATGCAAAACAAAACACCAGAAGAAGCTTTTCTTGACAAGATATATAAAGTGAGTCACTTGAAAGTGTTTGATTGTAGAGCATTTGCTCTTGTTCCAAAAGAAATCAATAGAAAATTTAATGATAAAAGTAAAATGTGTACTTTTATTGGTTACAGAGACAGTGAAAGACTTACATATTATTAGAAAGATTTGATAATTTTATAATCAGCCATGATGTTATTTTTGACGAGCATGCAAGTGTTTATCAAGGTACGCATTACATCTGGCACGCATGATGAGTCGATACAACAAAATGCATCGGATGTATCTCAAAATGTACAGAAATATTTACTGATAGATGGAAATCAACATGTATATATGGCAGAAATATCTCCTATCGGTCTTCCAGACTCACCGGACAAAGATATGTCCAAAGACATAAATGTATCAAGGAGTACAAGAATTCCTCAACATGCATAACAAGTGATGCCAAAGAGATCGACCACGACAGAGTGGCTACTAGAGAGATTTGATGACACTACATGTTTTCAACTTTGCAGATGATATAAATAAAGTGATCACCGTTGGAAAAGCTCATAGTAAATCAGGATGGAGAAAGCTATGGACGAGGAGATTTGGACACTATTGAACAAGACTTGGAAAATAACAAATCAACCTTTGGACAAGAAAGTGATAGGGTGCAAGTGGAATTTTAGTGTCAAGCATGAAAATGATGGATAAGTTCAAAGACACAAAGAGAAACTAGTAGCGAAAAGGTACCTACAACATGAAGAGAGTGCTTTCATGAGACTTTGACCACGGTGACAAAACTCAATTCTGTTATAATGTTCATTGTACTACCAAGTATTAATTCTTGCAAAGTGTGGTCGATAGACGATAAAAAAGGATTTTTGATGGAGAAGTAGGAAAAGAAATATATTTGTAGCAGCCACATTGGTTTAACGACCAGGAGAAGAAAAGCTTGTGTGCCAAATCAAGAAAGCATTATACGAACCGAAGCAAGCTCTCATGCATAGATTGGAAGGATGGACACTTTCTTTCACAAACAAGGTTCTGAAAGTAGTCAAAGAGATCCAAACATGTATGTGCTCCAAACAAAATAGAGAAGTACAACTCTCATGTTGTAAGTAGATGATATAATGATTTTCGATAATGACACAAAAGATCAGTTTTGTGTAGAAGGAGTTAAGGCTAGAATTTGACATGACGGACCCCGGAGAACTTAACTGTTTAGACATCCACGTTCTTCACGATGATAATCAGTCCGACTAGATCAGAGCAAATATGGATGTGATGTACTGAAAATTGTCAGTATGGACAACTGTAAGCCAATGCTTATCTTGATTGAGGTGAGAAAGCAATGGCGTGAAGAATGAGAATAGGATTTACTAGTGGATCAGGTCGAATATCGAAAGTTAACTAGAAAAATCATCTACCTAGCTGTAACATCAAGACCAGATACTAGTTATGCAGTAAAATAAATCATCCAGTTCATGAAAAATCTTTGAGATTCTCATCTTTCAACGACAAAGAGTGTGAGATAGTTACAAAGAACTTCAAGTCTTTGATTAAGGTTTAAGAAGATCCTAAATTCTCAAGTTTATGGATATATTGATGTGATTGGACTCGTGATACTTAAGACATAAAATCCACATCCAGATTTGCGTTCATGCTTGGACTGGAGCTGTATCGTGGTTGAGCAAAAAGTAACCAACCAACCTCGATTGAGACAGAATATCATGGATTTGAGCAATGTTACGAGAGATTTTGTTTGGATGAGGTGGATGCTAGCAGACATGGGGTTTGATCAGAAATAACTCACGAATAGTATGGAAAATATTCATAGATAATATTAGCTACATTGCCTTAACAGAAAAAATGTATTTTTTGCAAGAATGACACATTGAGGTGCAAGTCCATTACATATTTCAAAATGCAAGAGAAAATGCTAGAGCAGGAAGTAAATGATTCGTGGGTACCATAAGAGGAACAATTTGCAGATAGTTTTCATAAATGGTCATTTCGGAACGTTTTCAACAGCAATGGGAATGTGTAAATTTTCACCTCAACATTGAGATGATGTTAGAAAATCACCTTGAGGTGGAACAGGATTCTAGTCTACTAGTTTCAGGTAGTCAAACTTTCTTGTTTACAACAACAATTACAATAGTAGAGATCTTGAAGATATGAAGCGACGGAACTACCCGTTCATTCTTTCAGTTCGTTACTTCATTCTCTTATTGTAATCTTTCACAATACACAGTAAAGGTATACTTAAGGATATTATGAACACACTTTTCCTGATCCCAAATCAGAAGATGCTGATGTGTGAAACTCATCGCTTGCTCGTGATCTCTTTGCAGTGTTTGCCCTTGTGATGGTGTTCACACTATCTACAATGGAGTACAAGCAATAGCAATGCCGAATGCCAGATAGACGAGATCGGCACTTCAATTTGGTACGGTTAGAAAGTCATAGTGCATTTGATTAATATTTTCTTAAATTTTTCCAGCCGGAAGGGTTAAGGAATAAGTTAATATCTAGATTAAACTGATTTTTTGTTAGTTATTTTTTGTTTGATAATATTATAGATAAATTTATTTTTCCATAATAACTTAGTATATCATTTATACTTAACACTTAGATCTTTTCCGATAACAGAAAACGCATAACATTTAGCTGTACAAGGATGTGGGGGAGGATATTGAGCTGAATTTCGTGGAAAGTGTATAGAGGCTATCGGTACTGTTTGAGGTCCTTTCCCGCTATGTGGCTCGATCAGCTGTACATCTGTCACAATTCTTTTACTATTATTATTCTCTACTTTAATGAAATGTTAGGGAGTCCCTCATTTATAATTTCATCTCCTCGATATGTGATACTTGTCAGCGAAACGTGCACTGCTCCACAGCTGAGGTGAGGTGGGGGACTCCTTAACATTTCCCCTTCTCTCGTAGAGGAGGAGGAGGAGGATATGCAGTTTGTAACATGTAATATTAAAATAATCACGGTGTACACAATCTTATTTGTATTGTTTGTTTGCAAACTTCTAACTAAGCTTGTCAAATTGTGCTTTGTTGAGTTCATTCTTATGATCCTAATGGCCATACGGTTTCCTAATCGTGAAGCATGATGAGCCGAGAAAGGTACCCCTTAGAATCCATTGAAATACTCATGAGTACCTCCCTTTTGACAAAACTAAAGTAATGCTTATCGGAATCTACGAGCGCAAGACAAGAAGCTCTATAGCCGAGGCTCATTCATTTTCTTCCCGTGAAATAAACCCCCCTTATTATATAGGCGAAGGCTCGTCCAGATTTATCGCATGAAGTATCTAGTGACTGTCAAAAACAGTTAAGCTACCTCCTGCTGAACTACACAGTAGGTGTTCTGAGTCTCCATTGTTACTACTCTAGGAGCAAAGGACTCAACAGTATAAGTTGAAAATGATTAGGATCTCCTCAAAGGAAGGAAAAGACCTACAGTGATGGCAATGATTTCGATAAGGGCTCACGACGACACTGGAACCGGTAACAGTCTGCCTAACAGGATAGGGGAATACTGTACACACAGAAATCGTAGGAGTAGTACAGTTGTGTATGAAGTAAAACTCTAGTATTCAGCAGGTATAAAACTCTAGTATTGTGCAGGTATAGCGTAAAACGGATTTGGAGGAATTTGGGGGAATTTGGGGATATGGTAATGATACGAGTAGGAAATACAGAACAGGGAACTACCGACCGGGTAGGAGGAAGTCGACTGTGGCTTACGACTACTAATCATATCATCTAGCCAATGAGTACTGTAGAGGGAGTCTGAAGATGATGATGAGAAACAAATTGGCAGCCACTCTGGCGAGAAGAGAATTAAATGTCAACCTTTGACCTTCATTCAGCCAAAGCCCCGCCATAGCAGCTGGCTTCCATCCAAACTTCTCTCAGAGTTGCCACGTGAAGATGTACCATTCTCCTCCTCTCCTGTAGAGCTGAGGAGGCAGCTGAGCTGCGCACAACTACTATGAGAAATGGAGTAGCATCAGTTTGGTGGGTGATTAAGTATGATGGCAGCAGAGCAGGGATTCAAATGCGCAGAAGATGCAGGCAGACTGCCGCCGCCTTCATGAAACTCATCAGCAGCAGCAGCCGGGAAAGGTTCGATGTCCGTATTATCTTGTTGTATATTTTATTTCTTTTCTTCGCCCTCAGGCCTCAGCTTCTCCAAGACAAGATATTGTAATTGAGTCGTCGCGCCCACCGGCGGCACCGATTCCCAGGCTGGTCACGTGGTGGCGCTGGGGGAGGAAGTGATGCTTGCTTTCATCGCCACAATTCTCCGGGAATTGTCCCTTTCCGGGAGACCTCCGGAGGGTTCCTTCACAGAAAATGTCCGGAGAATTCGATTTCTATCCGGAAGAAAAACCCGGCAATTCCTCCGGAACTATACTTATGATCATAGTAATGATGAGTATGACACGCCTCACGTTCTCCAAGCCAAATTCATAACCGCTCGGAAGTTCGCACGAATATGTCGAATCAAGGTCTAGAGCAAGTTTGCGCGCCTTTCGCGCCTACTATCGGACGGTGACTACGCTTCAAAACACACGTGAGGTGTCAACCGTAACGCGACATAAGTTTCTTCTAATCGGGACGTGAATACTTTCTGTAGCAGGTCATTCTTCACTATACTTCTAGGTTTTGCGCCAGCCTCCTGGTCGTGACATTCGGCCGGACTGCTCACCGCGCAACGTCCATGGAATTGCCGGCGAACAGTTTAGATTTCTGTCAAACTTTATCGCAAAAGGAGTTCAAATTTTACGCGTACAAGTCGAAAACGTGAAGAATTTATCGGCAATTTCTTACAAATTACCGGTTGATGCCAACCCATGCCGGGAAATAGCCGGCTATTTTTACAAAAGACCCCCGGACGCTTGAAGTTATGCATGCCGCCGGGAAGGTTCCCGGAAACGGAGACTTTTGGCGACGCGAACACAGTCTGAGAGAGAAACAGTGTGCGACGTGCGTGAGGAGGAGGGGCGGAAAAGACGGGACGGACTGAAGCGAAACGAAAGGGAGTTTTCTTTCGGCGGAAGAGGTTTGATCACCTGGAAAATGGCTTGATGCTGATATCTCCGGAGCGCTGAAGGCTGCGGCTTCTGCCCAGACGGACCTCGCAGTGGCGAGTCGCTTACGTGCAGCCTATTTGAGATATTTTAGCGTTGCGTTCGTATGTCGGCCATGATATCTCTCTCTCGTCCGAGAGCATGCAAGGCAGGCTCTAGGAAAGAAGGGGAAGGGAAGGGAAGGGAAGTGAGGGGAGAGAGACACACAGAAAAAACGGACGAGCTGTGAATTTGTATTTCCATTGAATGACGGACATCGTACATGCTAGCGGTGAAAGAAAGAACGGGACCTTTCAAGTTGTGTGTTCGTTCTTCAAGTGATAGAGTACGGCGATAGTGCTGATCATCACGAGGAGATGGAGGTTAGTGTTAGATGAGTACGGGTACGAGCTAGGAGCGCGGGGAGTTTCAAGTATGGACTCCGAAAACACGATTCTCTGCTTAGCTTCTACTCGCGAGGGAGGAGTAACCAAATTTGCGCGATTGTCATCCTGAGAAGGAGAGGGAGAGAAAGTGAGAGGTGAGACCAGGTGAGTTGAGACATTCGGGATGCGCGCAGGAATGGAGAGAGGAAATCAAATCAGTGAATGCTGCTTTCGCTGCTACGACACACTGCAGGTGCTCGGGTTCTTGTGAAGGCCGACTGCGGAAGTACGAGAGTCTCTACCAGTCGATGTAACATAGACAGCAGCTGCAGAACGAGGGTGTGTAATCGCGGTGATGAATGTAAGTCGCAGGTGGAGTCGAGTCAAATGATAGCATTGTGATAAGATTCGTGGAAAGAAGCCGCCTATCTCTCCGTTTGTAGAGTTTCGGCGTACGCTACGGTTTGCATCCTCGCATCATGATTGTCAGCGGGACTTCAACCCTTCTTGAAATTCATCTGAAGGAAGGTTGAGAGCTTGGTTGCGTTTTGTGAGAGAAACTTGCTATCGACTGGTGGGAACTCGTGAAGTGTTTCTGGAGAAGAAGAAGAAAAGAAAACGCGCAGGAGCCCCTCTGTTAAAAAACAATGTCTCCGTCTACGAGTGTTCGACAGCGCGTGCTGAAAGCTGTAGAGACGCTCCTCGTACTCACCTTCATTCTGTTTGTGAAGGCTCCGTGTGTGACATGCTTGGCCTCTTCGGAGGTGGTGGCCAGTCTCATACTCATCAAGGAAGGTTTGGGAGACTCCATTGGCCAACTCAAGGATTGGGTGCCAACAGACTCGTCGCCATGTGCCTGGACAGGCGTCACGTGTAGTCAAGTGTCGGCGTCTGATAATGAATCCAGCATTGTCATCGGTTTAGACCTTTCAAACAAGAATCTCTCTGGTTCAATTCCGAAGGAAGTAGGACTCCTCACCGACCTTCAGGTTCTGGATCTGAATAATAATGGTCTAACTGGACAGATACCTCCGAGTATAATTAACCTGACCCAGCTGACGTTCCTCAATCTCACCTCGAACTATTTGAATGGGAGCTTCCCCGTAGGAATATCAGCCTTGAAGAACCTGCAGAAGTTAGATGTTTATGACAACCTGTACAGTGGTGCTCTGCCGGAAGAGGTTGGTCAAATGACGGAGCTCGTCTATCTGCACTTGGGAGGCAATGCGTTCCACGAGGAAATTCCGTCTAGTTACTGGAATTTGGAGAAGCTGGTGTTCCTTAACCTTGCAGGCAACAAGCTAACGGGCGCAATACCTTCTGCAATCGGGAACCTCACCGCACTGACTTGGCTGGAGATGGGATACAATCTTTTCACCACTGAGCTTCCACCAGAGCTTGGTAATCTCAGAGAGCTGAGCTACTTGGATTTTTCGTGGGCAAACGTCGTAGGTCCGATACCGCGTGAGCTGGGTATGCTTTCTAAGCTTAATTCCCTCTTCCTTTTCGACAACCAGCTTTCAGGGTCCATACCATCTGAAATAGGAAATTTGTCCTCCATTTGGAGCATCGATTTATCCAACAACAGTTTGAGCGGGTCCATACCGGCCGAGTTGGGCAACTTGAAGCAGGTCAGACTCCTGAGTCTGTGGGGAAACAATCTCACAGGTAGCGTCCCTTCTAGTTTCGGAGACTTTCCACATCTTCTTACTCTGCTCCTGTGGAATAACTCTCTCAGCGGAAGCTTGCCGCAACAACTTGGCCTGGGTTCCAGTCTTGGCCATCTAGATGTCTCTTCTAACCAGCTGAGCGGAGACATTCCTCCTGAATTATGTAAGTCTGGTGCACTTTGGAGGTTGATTCTGTTTAACAATGCTTTCACAGGTTCGTTGCCAGCTGGTCTTGCCAGTTGCCCGAGCTTGTATCGAGTGAGGATGCAGAATAACCAATTGACAGGTCCCATTCCACCAGGATTTGGTTTTCTTCCTTACTTGGCATTTCTCGACTTGTCGAACAACGAATTAAACGGTAGTCTTCCAGCGGATATAGTTAGTGCTTCGGAGCTTACTTTTATCGACCTCTCTTCCAACCGCATTAAGGGGACCTTCCCGTCTAGTGAGGCGGTATGGACTTTCTACAATTTGCAGGAGTTTTACGCAGCAGGAAACGCTCTGTACGGTGATATTCCTCCTCAGTTTGGAAATGTTTCTTCCCTTGGTGTGCTTGACCTGTCGGGCAATGGTTTCACTGGAGACATACCACCGTCACTCGCCAATTGCTCAAGGCTTGTCACTCTGAACCTGAGCAACAACAGGCTTTCTGGAGAGATTCCTTCAATATTTGGGAACATGATGGACTTGGCCTCGTTAGACCTCTCGAGAAATGAGCTCGAAGGGGAGATTCCAACCACGCTGCAGAACCTATCAACTTTGGATGCCTTGAATGTTTCGTACAATAATCTCGAAGGGCCAGTTCCAACTTCTGGTGTTTTCCAGTTCCTAAATGCTAGTTCGTTCATTGGCAACCCAGCTCTGTGTGGGCAAAAGGTCTTGCGAGAATGCACCGGTGACGAAAGCGGAGGCAAGAAAGGGAAGAACGGGGGAGCCGTGGCCTTCATGATCGCCGGTATATTTCTTGTGGCTTTAGGAGTTCTAGTCGTCGGTATCTGCTGTTTCTACAAACAATACCACTGGCAGATTCGCCGAGTTCTCAAAGGAGGCACTTCGACGCCGACAGAGTGGCCATGGACTCTAACGACCTTCCAGAGGCTCAACTTCACTGCCGATGAGGTGGTCGAATGTCTCAAAGAAAGCAACATCATTGGTATGGGTGGAGCCGGAACGGTCTACAAGGGAGAGTTTCCTGGCGGGGACATCGTTGCAGTCAAGCGGCTGTGGGGCAGTCGCAAACCCGAAGTTCACTTGGGTAAGGATCAAGGATTTTCAGCGGAGGTCGACCTACTCGGGAGTATTCGCCATCGCAACATCGTCAGGCTTCTGGGGTTCTGCTCTAACCATGAGACGAATCTCTTGATCTATGAGTACATGCCGAATGGTAGTTTAGGAGAGCTTCTGCATGGGTGGAAGAACACAGCCAAGCGTGATGGAAAGAAGGTGAATATCCTAGCTGACTGGTTGACCCGGTTCAACGTTGCTATGGGTGTTGCGCAAGGCCTCGCGTACTTGCACCACGATTGTTGCCCTCCCATCGTACATCGGGACGTAAAATCGAACAACATACTTCTCGATACAAACATGGAGGCGCGCGTCGCAGATTTCGGGCTGGCCAAGCTCTTCGAGAGTAACCAGTCGATGTCGCTGGTGGCGGGATCCTATGGCTACATCGCGCCAGGTGAGCCAAGCGACTTCTGTGAAAGTGTCTCGAGCTGTTGGTAGTCTCCTGAATCATGAGAGACGATCTCACTGTCCACACTCCGGCAGTTGTCCAAGTTCTCTTGGTTTGGATAAAGCCTTCCCGTTTCCGTTTCCAATTAGATTGCCCTACTTTTCACTCAAGATGGGCCCATGATCAGTTTCGGATCCCGGCTTTTGTTGAGTGCGAGTAAGAATCGCATGATGATTTGACAACTTTCGAAGAGTTTCGTTTCCAAAGCCCCTTCTTAGATCTTACATCCTGAGGCAGCTACTACTCATTCATGTGGGCCCTCCCTCCTCTAGGGATTGATCATAGTGACGACTGACGTGGATATGTCGTCACTGGGCTTTGATTGTGACTTCTTACAGTGTTCTCATGTTCAGCTTCTCTTTTCCGCTCTCTCGGTCCTGAGATGGCCACCTGAATGGAGTAGTACTAACAGATTTCGGAACTTTCCATTTCTCTTTCTCTATGGCAGAATACGCCTACACCTTGAAAGTGGACGAGAAGAGCGACATCTACAGTCTAGGAGTGGTTCTGCTGGAGCTGCTAACCGGAAGGCAACCTGTGGAGACATCAGACTTCGGCGAATCGGTGAACATTGTGGAGTGGGTGACGCGGAAGATGCAGTCGAAGGAGGGACTGCTGGAGGTTTTGGATCCAGACGTGGGCTCGGGTTGTTATTCTGTGCAGGAGGAGATGATTTTGGTTCTGCGGATCGCGCTCTTGTGCACGAGCCGGCTCCCGAAAGATCGCCCGTCGATGAGAGACGTGGTCACCATGCTGTCTGAAGCTCAGCCGCGGCGAAAGAATGCGAGCAACGAGTCCAGTTTTCGATCGCGTTTCCTGTAGTAGAATCGGTGGTTTATCATTCTGACATGAACACACGATCATGATAATGATTGTTCTGAGCGTCGAGCGACGGCATGTAAGACGCCACTCTTATTATATTTTCTTGACAGGCTCTCCTATCTCGATCGCTTCGACGATGGGTGGTGGGTGGGTCAGTCACTCACGCACTCACTCGCGAGAGAAATTGTACACATACAGCCCGGAACACATGAGAAAGGTAGTGGCTGCATGAATGAAGAGTTCGCTTATCAAGCTTTGTACCATATCTCTGAAGGGTATTACCACATAGATACTAGTCTTTTATCCGGAGAGGCAGTTGGGCACCTCGTGGTCATGATCCACTTATTTATTCAAGAGGTTCTGTAGAACCTGTTTCTCCCAGCTCTATATGTTAGACCGAGCCTTGTAGCAGCAGCACGTAGGTGCTCACTCCAAGCGTAACGTAAAGGGCTGAACGTAGCATAGAATACCGTCGATACAGCAGTAGGTCCCTAAGCTCAAAATCAATAGGAACACTAGAATCGCTGTCTTTTCGCTCGTCGAGGATTGCGGTCTATAGAGCTCATGGAAGGAGCTGTAGCTCAGGCCGAGGCAGAAGAAAGACAGTCCAGTGAAATATAGACTCGAGGAAGGGAACGTAGCTCTTAGTTCTGCAGTTTTTTTGTGAGACGAAAACAACATTTTCATGTACCTTTCGTCGTATATCGTAATATACACTGTCGTTACTGCAAAGTCGAAAATGCTCGCTTGAAACGTATTTCTACAGAATGTACGTGAACAGACCTGTCAAAATTTCAGAAAGGAACTGAATATACAAAGAATATATGACTTCTCCTTCTTCAGATGTCAGCTCTCTTCTCAGTTCCATCGGTTCAAGCTGAACGAGCATCTGTTCGTTTCTGGCTTTCTAGGGTTATAATAAATCCGTTTAATAATCATCCCAGCTCTTATCCAGCCTCTCTTCAAGAGATTTGTACCATCGTAGCGAACGGAAATGGAATCGGCTGTTCGTGCGAAGTTTATGGCGAAAGATTCTCACATATCCACCGTGTCTCGAATAGTAACTTGGGTCCTGGTCCAGCCGTACCATCATTCTAATGTCCCTGATACATGAAGCGACGTTGCAAGTCTTCGCTTGTGGACTGAATTTCCGAAGTCATTTCAGCAACATGTCAGTCTGCTGGCTGCAGGCATCGGCCAACAAGGGCAAGGGAGCCAATGCCGTCGTAATTTCGCCATGAAGCTCCTGTGCGCACTGAAGATACGGTTCCAGCACGCACATGCTCGTCTGGTCTGGTCAGATCATACCTCACTCATGCGTTCCCCAGAAGACTTGAAGGGCGTTTTCTGCCCCGAACATATCGAGGGAGACAGACGAGAATCAAAATCAGAACAATGATAATCATTATCAATGCACACTGGATTGGATCGGCCCTAACCAAGACAGGCACTTTGACGATACAGTAAAGTAAGTAAGATCCATCCACCCATTCATAAGTTCGCACGAATCAGCACCTCTCCCTTCTTCAGTCCCCTCCACTACTCTTCCACTGTGCCGTTTGTGCCTAGACAGCTCGGCACACACACACGCACACTCAGAGAAGTCGGCAAAGGTCACACCTACATCTGTACGGTTCTGTACTGGACTGCATTGGCTACCTCCAGGCTCCTCGTCGAGGCAAAGCAAGCAAGAGAGTGCATTTCCTACATCTCCCCAATCCGCTACCGAACTCGTCCCCTCTGCCGTATAACGACAAGTCGAGCGTAACAAGCATATAGAATGTATTTCTTCTCATCCGGCTAATAAACTAAATCCCTTCGCACCTAGCAAGTTTAGTTGTTTTTTTCTCCTTTTTAGCAAGCTTAATTCTAAACGTAAAATCTTCTCTGTCAGATCGAATCCACGATTAAAGTCTCGTGAAATTCTCGATTACAGTGACCAAAGATACCAGAACAATAAATCTGAAAGACGGAAAGGAAGAAGGGAATTTATTGTCGTGTAATTTATTTTGTCGTATTAAAGAAGACGATTAAGAATAGAGAAGGACGGACTCTTCCTTTCTTAACATGGAAACCTGGAAAATCCAGATAAATCACTATTGCATAACTTTGCATTTCCATTACAAGCATAGTTTTCGTTGATAAAGGAACGTATGAAGAATATAAACTCAATTTACATAAAAGAAGAACTACTTACTATCTCCTGCAATTTCACTAAAAATCCGGAAACTCTATCCTAGCACTTTGTATATACATGAACGTTTTCAATGTATAAAAGTCTAATTTCCTTGCATATTTCACCTCCTTTATCTTTTGATGGAGGAGGGTAATATGCAATGGTTTAATGATATAAAAGAAAAGTTAAGTACTAAAACTTTTAGTAAAGTATGATAAATTAATGAGCAATCTCCCCTCCCGGATATGTAGTCTGATACCAGCGTCTTTTAGCGGTTCCCTTATGCATTATCTTTGGATCGTCTCTTATTTATAGGTTCATCTAATACTGAAAATTTAAAAATAATTCTGGTTTTTCTTGTGAGTTTGATATAGAATTTTTTTAAACAATTATGTTTTTTCGATAACACCAAGCGCAAAGAAGTTCCCCAGAAGTTCATGTTGCATATATATATATATATATTTTCTCTGTTTTCACTTGCCAACGCGTTTATTTGTCGCTCGCTTAAATTCGTAGGGGGTCTCAAACATTGACCGTAAAAGGTTACAGTCGCGCCATACAACTTTTTATAGTTACCTGGCTGTAAACTTATGGAGATTGTCTGTAAAGAATTTATGGTTGCGGCGGTAACCGGTCGTGCCCATAAGTCTATAGTCCAGATTACTTCTGGATTAAACTTTTTCTGCAATGTTTGCACATTCGGTCAATATTGACCGAATGTTTGCACATTGCAGAAAAAGGGACAAACATTAGGGACGCTCAAACTTAGCCTTTACGGCTTTACTTGCATCGACAGAAGAATTTTCAGGAATAGACGTAAAACTTATGTATTTCCAACAGAGGGGAACATCCTCTAATAACAACCAGGTATTCGCTAATGAGTTCTTTTACTCAATTTTCTTTTTATTTTCAAGAAGAAATATTCGTAACAGATTCTCAAAACATCATATTTTTGATATCTGATATTTATTTTTTACAAATGCACACTACTTTTTTTTCAAATATCATAGTTTCAATCATTCAATAAGATACTGATGGTCCCAGGTTGAAATAATAATCACAAAATCCTAAAAGAACTCATTGCTGAGAATATCAAATAAAATGTTACAAATTATCAGCTCAAAAAGTTATCAACCAAAGAATTTGGTACAGATTGAGGATTCTCAACTGAATCATTGGCTATTTGACTCTCTGGAACTGACGGCTCGACATCACCAACAGTGCTAAGTCCTGCTTCATCCGTAGGTTCTAAATGAATCCGTTCAGATTTCATGTAAATCATTAGTATAATCCAAATCACTGAACATAGTAGTGTCTACTCTCATTATCGTGTCGGATTTTGCGTGAAAGATGTCCAGGAAAATGCGAGGTTCCTGGCTGTGGAGATGTAATATGCTGAACAGAGACAAGAAAGAGACATACACTTACGAAAACGAACGTCGCAATTTATACCAACTCTCAATGTACATACACTGCCAGTTCTTTCTCCTTAAGAACACAAAACTAAGAAACAGTCCAGAGCGGTCTGTAATCTGCTTCAAAATCCTCTAAAACGAACCCCTGAATCACAACCCAGACCCAAAACCATCGATGCGTAGCTCAAAGCAAGAGAAACTTCCCTTTGCTAACAAAAAGAGCTGCATCAGCATTACACGATTCAAACCCAAGTCCAAACAACATCCATGTACAAGCTCTTGGCTAAAGCTAGCTATCACAAGCTGTACATAACCAACCAAAACTCTAACGAACTCAAAAGGATAAAATCCATAACGAAAAAATCAAAAAAAGACCTATTTGAGAACTTTCTTTTTTCGCCAAACGGTCTTTAGATGTCGATACGATCTTTTTCCTTGACTCTGTTGGCCCAGAAAACTTTCAGATCCGACTCCCAACAGCCGAGATATCTCTGATTTTTGGTTACAAGTGACCAAACTTTTCCTCCATGCGGCTTAAAACCGCACACACCGCTCAAACAGATCGTCTGATCTGATATCTATTTTCTCTGGTAGGTAGATCTAGCTACCCTGAACCCAACGAGACTCCAAACAAACCATTAGTCGCAGGTCACAAAAAACTGCTATAATTCAACTCTCTGTGGCTCAAAATCGCTCACTACACCCAAACCAACAATCCAATCCACACATGGTCTTCTCCTATGCGTAGATGAAAACTCCCTGATCGCGTAGGCGCCAAGAACGAAGAGCTTAGCTCATCGATCGTGAAGAACAACCTAATCTCAGATCTTAGACGAATGAAAATCTGATGTAAGCATTTTCCTGCGAGTCAATTTCACTCAGAACTTTCAAACCGCCTGATGAAACTTCGTATCGTCGTCAATTTCCTGAAGAACTCGTTGTTCTGATCCCGATGGATCCAAGGACAACAAGTTTGGACTCCAGAACGGCTCGAACGGCTCGAACGGTCCAACTCTTCTTCACAGGTCACTGAAGCTCTCAAATCTTCCCGAGTCTCAATTTCTCTCAGAACACATCCCTGAATTCGTCTCTTCACGAACCGTCTTAATCCTTGCGTAGCCTACACAGATCTGAGCCCAATGACACCTTGCGCGCGTATATTGGACTTCCCAAATCCTCAAACCGTCCACCGACAAGTCGCAAAAACAAGCTGGCTCCTTAAGCTGCCCCCTTACGTCAGTCTTTGTACGTACAAGTTTTCTTCAATAATGAGGAAGCAGACCCCTTGCGTCCTTAGTATAGCGCTTGGAGCTGCAAATACCCAGTCAGCAGAGTAAACTAGAGCCTAGCTTGATTTTCTCTTCTTTCGAGTCGCGTAGCTTCTCCACTAAGCGTCTAAATGAAATAGACAAGATGCTCATGGAAAGCCGACAACGAGCTCTACCCACAGATGCGATGAAAGTGGAGATTCAAAATTGTGCCAAAAGTCCGTAAGCTGGGACCTAGCTTGTCTTCCCCATCTTACGAGTCTTGTAACTTCTCCATTAGGCATCCAAACGAAGTAGACGGAGTGCCTATGGAGTGCTGACAAAGAGCTCTATCCACTGATGCGATGAAAGTGGAGATCCTAAATTGTGCCAAAAGCTCGTAAGCTGAGGCCTAGCTTGCTTTTCCCATGAGTGTCTTTGGAGCGACAAGCATCGAAGTCTGAATTTCAAGTAGGAGCCGGTCCACGACACGACATCCATCCCTTCTATCTCGTCAGGGAACTCGTCTTCCACTTCATCTTCTCGTCGTTCCGTCTCCAATTTGGATAGATAGTCAGCGTTAACATGCTATCTTCTAGGCCTGTACTCAACTGTGTAAGTAAATTCCTGGAGTAGCAGAATCCACCTAGCTATCCTATCCGACAAATCTGCTTTCTTCACAAGATGTTTTAAAGAAAAATGATCCACGTAGAAGACAAACGGGTTGGCTAGAAGATAGTGCCTAAACTTTCTACAGGAGTAAATCATGCCGGGACACTCCCTTTCAGTTGTAGAGTACTTCTTCTCTGCATCACTGAGTTGTCTTCCCGCATAGTAGATGGGATAATCCTTCTTCTTCTCATCTTTCTGACTCAATACCACCCCTATGGCGAAAGCAGAAACATCCACATAAATATGGAACTCTCTCCCAATCAGGTGGTCTTAAGACAGGGGATTCCGACAGAAGCCTCTTCATTTCTTCGAATGCTTCCTGCTGCTCAGAAGACCAAATGTAAGGTTCGTCCTTTTTCAACAACTTGGTAAGTCTTCCTGCTACCTCTGCGTACCTGTCAATAAACCTCCTGTAGTATCCTACGTTGCCCAGGAAGCTTCTCAACTGAGTCAGGTTAGCAGGTGGGTGAAGTTTCATGATGACTTCCACCTTAGCACAGTCGACTTCTATACCTCTTCCAGAAATCTTATGTCCTAGCAAAATTCTCTATGACATACCAAAGAAGCACTTCTCAGGGTGAAGAGCCAAACGATGTTCTCTACACTTCAAAAAGCACTTCCTCAAAAATATCAGGTGGTCTTCTTTCGATCCAAACACACAGAAATCATCCAAGAAGATCTCCATGAAAGTGCGAAGATACTCCTTGAAGATTGTAATCATCAATCTCTAGAATGTGGCGGACGCGTTGCATAAACCAAACGGCATTTGATTGTATGCGTATGTGTCCCAATCAGTAGTGAAAGTAGTTTCTGACTTGTCTTCTTCCGGAAGCTGTAGAACTCATGTCCTGCTACCTGGTCTAACACAAAATCGGTGAATGGTAAAGGATGATGATCCTTTCTCGTGACCAAGTTCAGCTTCCGGAAGTTCTGACACACTCAGATCTTCCATGTCTGCTTCTTCGGCACGATGACGATAGGAGCTACCCACTCACTACTAAGCACTGGGAAGATGACTCCCACCTTCAAGTATTGGTCGATCTGGTCCTTCACCAGAAGCGAGTACTTGGGGTTGAGCCGATACTGCCTCTGCCGTGTAGGAACAATGCCCTCCAGCAAGTCAATGCGATGCTCTCCCAACTCTCGAGGTATGCCCTTCATGTCTTCTATGGTCCATGCGAAGACATCCTGGAACTCCGTCAGAAATTCTCAAAAGTCTTCCAATTGTTGGCTCTCGATCACCTTGGAAAGCTTCAGCTTCTTCCCAGGAGCAACTTCCATTTCTTGAAGATCATCCGGGTTTACCATTCCTTCAGTGTGACTGTACTCACTGGCATCAAAGTATTCCGGTTTGGGAGCTTCTTCCGGTTCAGATTCATCTTCTAGAAGACCAACTATCGGATCTTCCGAAGGGAAGACGGTATCTTCGTCTTCTGGAAGACCAACTGTCAGGTCTTTCGAAGGGAAGACGATACTTTCGTCTTCTGGAAGCTCTTCTTCCGCAACTTCGTAGCACTCAATGTACCCACAGATCACTTCCTCCGCTATCTCTGTTACTCATGTAGCACACAAGTTATTCACCACAAACTCATTGTATCACTCATCCATGTCAGAAGACGCAGCTGAGTCTTCTGAAGTGTACCCCTTTGTCGTAGAAGGTGTTTCACCTTGATGTCCAATCTTGATCCAAGGAAGCGAGACCTTGGTCTTCTCATCGGGCTTGGGTGTAAGATTGAGAAATCTCAAACGATGTCTTCTCCAATCGGTATTTACATTTGCAGCATACAGCCATGGTCTTCCTATCAACACCTGATATCCAACCCTAGCTACAGGTCGCAAAATGATGTAAGTGAGGTAAAAAGATACTCCCATTACCGTCAAGACATCTTTCAGTTGCCCCAAAGGTCGTCTTCTGGTCTGGTCCGTCATTCTGAGGATTCTCGGAGTAGGCTAGAACTCAGTGAAGCCTAAGGCATGCGCCGTTTCTTCAGTCATGATGTTAACTCCGGAGCCATAATCAATGGGTACCTTCTTCAGAAGACAGCCATGGATCTCCATATCAAGTTCTGGGGCTCCCAAGTCCTCATGCTCTATCCTTAGGATCGGGGTGCTCTTGGGAAGTTTAGCTATTCTCCTCTTCCTCGATCCTCGAAGCACGGATTGTAACAACTTCCTATAACCAGCGTTGTCATCCAACAGCTGTTGGAAGGTTACATCCGCCTTCTGATTCCACAAATCTCGCAAGAAGTTGTAAGGGGATCGCTTCAGAAGAGTGACTGATGTTTCCAATAGAGAAGATGTAGTAGCTGCTTCCTTGGGTGGAAGACCAGGATGGTGTCTTCCCTCGACAGGGGCTGCCGTAGTCGGTGGAGGAAGATGCTGTACTATCTTCCGTCGCTTCTCCAGCTCTTCTTGCATGATCGCTTCAACTTCTTGTCTAATGTCAGGAGCAAAGTACTTCGGATCTTCTCGATCGTAAGTAGGAGAAGAAGGCCGCTCAGGGGAAGATGACCTCTCCTTTCGCTGCTTCTTCTTCTTGATCTCCTTCTGACGGGATTCTGACTTCCCTTTGCTTCTGGTACTTACTTTGAACACCGCTTCATCCAAGACTTCTTCTGGAGGCCAACTGTTTGAATCCGGACTAGGGCTCCAAACAGTGCCATCCGCCAAAGTGAAAGAAGAAGCTGTCTCAAGTGACTTCGTCTTCTGAGCTGCAGTCGTCTTCTGCAGTTGAGGTTCCTTTCCTTCGTGCTTCTCGGGGTCTGGTTCGTCTTTCTCGATATGGAGACAATCCGTACAATCCCCATGATCTTCTTCTTCTACTGTGATGTGCTGTACCACTGCTAGCTCGAGTTTAGAAGCTGATGCGGCTTCTGCAGGAGGCGTGGTCTCTGCAAATCTAACCATTTGTCGTGGCTGTAAGGTCTGAGGACAATTTCCTGTGAAATGACTTGCTTCCTTACAGTTCCCACACAAGGGCACTTGCCCAATCTGTCTTCTCGGATGAGGACAGGTGGACCACCAGTGTCATGTCTCTCCACAATTATTGCATGCTCCAGGAAGAGGATTTAGAGGTCGTTGTGATGAAGAATGTTGTCAGGTCTGTACATTACTAGCTCTATCCCTAGGTACATAACGATTATATTGGGCGGGAGGAGTAGGAGTGAAAGGTTGTATCGTCTCAATCCTATAACAGGTTTCCTCACTAGGATCGTGTAGATATCTTTCATCGTCTTCTTCCCAGCCTGCCCAATTGACAGCTTGGTCCTGCGTACACAGATCTCTGGTGTGCCCGGAAGAGTTACAAAGATTGCACCAAAGGTTTGGCCGGGAAGCCGTAGGTTGTTTCCGCTTGTCCTTCCGGTTCAGAAGATAAACTTTCAGGTCGGCAAACTACTTCGGAACTTCATCGATTCGGGGATCCGGTGTAGACTGAATGATCTGAGTTTGAGGCTCTGCACAACTTCCTCCTTTGCTCGTGTCTTCTCCTTCTTCTTCTTCCGTGTCTTCTTCTCTTGTTCAGATTCGGATTCTGAACTTTTGACAGTAGACTCTTCCGAATCACTGTTATCAGTTTCAGTGGACTTGGACTTCTTCTTGGACTTCCTAGAAGACTTCTTCGACTTCTTCGACTTCTTCGATGTCTTCCCTATGTCTTTCGTCATATTCTGAGTGATGCTCGAGGTTTCATACTGCTCGGCATGCTTCTGTACTTCTACTAAATCATCACCTCCTCCTCTTCTGCAGTACAACTCCATATCCTAAGACAATCCTCCCAAGTACTAGTCCACGGCTTGCTGGGCACAATAACCGGGTCTTCCTTGGTTCTGAGGAATGTGATCCAAGAGGTCTTCAAACCTCTCGGTGTAATCCCGCAGTGTCTCTTTCTTCTTCCGTTCGAGCTTTTGAAGTTCTATGAGGGTCATCCGATCATAGCCCACTCCTCTGAACCTTTTCAGAAAAGCTGCCTTCAGAGTAGTCCAAGCGCCCATTACTAATCCATCATCCAACATTTTACTCATCCATTTCCTTTCCTTCCCTACGATCAAAATGAGAAATACATGGAGTCTGTCGACATCCGAGTCCTTCTTGTTGAAGCGAGAGATGGTCTCGAACATCGTGATGAAGTCGTCCGCGTCAGCATCATCGTCGTACGAATGGTACTTGTGCCGAGTGTGGGAAGTCATGTCGACTGCCGGCTGGTGCGACTGCCAACTTCTTCTTCCCTCAGGTCCAGGTGGTGGAGATGGTCTTCTCGAAGGTCCAGGCCTGTCTGAATCACGAAGGTCGTCTTCTGAGTCAGAACTACTGTCGCCTTCTGAGACGTCTGGAACAATCTCCTCTAGTCTTCCTTCACCTTGAGAAGCTTCTTCCGCACTTGGGAAGACGTCTTCCGAGTAACCAGTACCAAAATCTACTTTATACACGTGATCACCCGGTTGGCTTCTGTCTTCTCCAAAGATTATGCTCGAGATGGAAGGTTCTTCCAACTCTACCGATCGGATCTTCCTGAGCTCTTCTTCTTTCCTTTGGTGTCTCAAGGATATCCGCTGCTCTCTAGAAGCGGTTCGCTGGGGTGACTGTACCCACTCAGGATCTTTACCCGTGCGTCTTCTGCTTCTTCCTTTGATCGGAGGCATCCACCAGAGTGCTGAGAAGAGATGTCCCTCTTCTTCTAATACTAGATCCGGCAGACCGAATGACTGAACAACCGATCACAGGTTCGGAACGTCTTCTTCTTCTGCTTCTTGTTGTACTCACTGCAATCTTCCAAGATCGAGTCTTCCAAGAAACTCTTGGAATCGGGGAAGCGGCTTCTTCCAGTTTCCCCTGATGTATCTCATCAGCTTCTGGTTGCGGTTTCTGTCTTCCAGCAAGATAGAGTCCCACAACACATTCAACTACAATCGAAGTTAGTTCGGAAGGAAACTAACTATTGGCACACATATCGAGGAAGCTTAGAACAGAAGTTACTAAGATGAAATCTCCGGCAGCGGCGTCAAAAATGATGCTCACTATATGTAGTGTCGCAGGATTACTCCTTTTGCCCATTTAGTATACAAGATATCGTTCCCACAGAGGATTTGCACAAGTAACGCTGCTCTAAGTTCTTAGATCTTTCAAACACACAAACACACGGGTTTTGTCTAGAAATCCCGTCTTCTCACAAAACCAAGCGTCTTCAAGACTCGCCAAAAGGTGCTCTGGACCTAAACAAACAACTACTAACTAAAATATCACACAACTATTCACAAAGAAGTTCGGGAAGACGCGCTTCCTGCTTCTAGGTCACTTTTTTCGGTCTTCTCAGTTCCGTCTTCTCGAAGCAATTCTCGGCTTTTGGGGGTTCAACTCGGCTTCTCACACCTCCAGAAGACTGTCCTGCTTCGCAGAAGTAGACTAGTAACAACTGTTACACCTTACTCTCGCACTCACATTCCAACGGGTTATATTAATCATAGGGTGTATGCCCCCTGTAGCCTTCCCAGGCTTCTGCCTACGGAAATGGTCTTCCTGCAGCACTACAACGACATTCACCTTCACGGAAGCTCAATAGAAGTCTCGGAAGCTCACTAGAAGAAGGTAAGAAGATGGAGAAGATGAGGGAAGATGGGGAAGAAGGGAAAATCCAAACAAGAGAAAACAAGATGAAAGGTAGAAATTGGCTTCTAGTCCGGATCCTGACTAACAAACCATCCCTGCTTGTAATAGTTTGGGGAGGAAGACAACAAACGTGTGTACAGTTGCACCGTCTTCTACTTGAGGATGTCGTCTTCTGTTGTGAGAAGAAGGCTTCTTTCTTCTTCTCTTCGCTGCTCCGACTACTTTATCTTCTGGGAACCCTTACCCATCAGACCGTCCGTACGTAGATCCGAAGTGCTCTACTGGACGAGCCAAGCTGCAATTCCACAACTGCTGACAGTCACCGCCACTCAAGAAGAACGCTTCCCATGCACAATCGGGAGTGAATCCAAGAAAACCCACCACCCAGAAGACATGGACAAAGCTTCTGCACTCAAATCAGCAATCCATTCCCCGAGAAGAAGTCACATTGGCATTAGGAAGCTCACTCCCACTACTTCTTGCGCCTACTCCTCGACACTCCAGTCTAGCTAACAGGATTGCACGAGGATGTCGTTCCCTGCTTCTAGACTGCGCACTACTTACACCTACATCTCCAAACCACTGCTGGTAACCAGAGAATGCAGACTTCTTCCTGCGTAATTCCTTTAGTCTAACATCGAGCGTAGTTAATCTGTCTGCACCGTAGAATCTGTATGTTTGTGCAGATCTCTGTAGTGTGTCATGTGTCTAATGTGCTTTGAGTCCGCACCGTAAAATGTTTGTGTGTGTGCAGAACTGAATTTCCTACTCTTTGATCCTACTTATGTCTTCTACCACGAGAAAAACAGAAGAGATGACCATCAGGGAGAGATGGGCGCTGTCAGAAGACTGCCACCCCACATGCAAGCTGTTTCCTTTTCCTGGGTTAGCTCTCTACTTTGCTGTTCCTACGCTACCTATGCTGCCACATGGTATCCTAACTAATTTTACACTGAAAACTGCCATCCTTAAGATAACATGTTCGGTCCTACTAAGTTTGGACAAGATTAACTTGTCTGCGGTGCTTGCTGCCTACTCTGATTGCTCGGTGGCAATCTCTACCTGATCTACCCCTATCGGAGCTCCTAGCTCGGCTTCTGATAAGCTGGAAAGCTGTCGGTGCCTCTTGTTTGATATCATGAAGGTCCATCCTCGTAACTCTGGTACCACAAATGTCGTACCTTCTGCTGTATCATTTTCCTCTTGAAGATGGTTCACTCAGGGGGTTCTCTGCCTAGACTGTCGATGCAGTACCGCGCTCTTCAATCGTCGACTCCTATTGGAATGCTTCGGATAATCCAGGAGAAACCCGTAAAGGTTTGGACAGGAGAAGCTCCTTCTGTGTCTCCATCTCGATCAGGACCTCCGATCTCGTTTAACTGATAGTACTGAATTTCCGTTCCATCCTCCTTCTCAGATGGACCTGAAGACGCTGGGCTATCAACAGCGATAGAGAAGATTTCCTCCAACTCTTGCTCTAGGATTTCTTCAGAGAGAAATGGATCACCTTCTCTGGGAAAATTTAGTCTCACTACAGGCTCGTCACTCCTTGTCAATTTAGCCGGTGTTGAGTCAAGGCAGCCATAAGTTGTGACTCTTCCTCCGCTATAGAATCGCTGAGCTTAGAAGAGAGCAGTTTGTAGATCTGGGATCATCGTTTGCTGTGCTCTGCTATGCTCAAGACAGTTTTCCCTTCCATGAGAAGCTACCGTGAGCTTTCCTTGGTACCCAGTTGTAATTTCACAATAACACGCTGCTGCAAATTGAGCTTTCAACTCCTCTACGGTAGGAACTTCTTCTGCAGTAGATGACTGAGCATTCCCGACATGAGATACCAATTGTCTCATTCTCCTCTGATTGCCAATCTGAGGAAAACTTTGTGACCACTATAAACTCCCCACGTCCATCCAACGCTTCCATCTAAAGCTGGGTGCTTCATCAATCAAAAAAGCTCATAAGATCATCTTCCTTCTAAGGAAGCCGTAATCTTAAGTAACAACGCTTCTTCAGTTATACAAACAGGTTATTAATCTCAAAAGTTTCAAAAATTCGTGAATCCTGTAATTTGTGGGTACCACAAACTAGAATACTTTAGAATCTAATCTTAACATAAGATAATCATCCTCGTCAGACAATAGTGATAACAATGACACAAAAGTACACGAGATTCAATACAAAGTCAAGATAATGATCTTGAATCGATATACGATGAAAGATACGACAAAAGAGAATGAAGAAGCCATCACTTGATTACAGTACTCTTTATCAAAGTTCCTCACGATCCACACACGATGGTTGATCTTCTATCGGCAGTGACATCGAATATCAACCCAGACGTTGAAAGAGACATTGGCTGAAAATTTCAGGTCCATTCACTCGTCAAAGTAAGATGTACACAATCAGATCCCAATTCTTCTCGTATGTGACGATGGACAAGACCATCAGAGTAGACAAGTCCATCATCCTCTTCATGAACTCTTCATCAAATCAGAGAACGAACCGTTGTCAAAAATGATCGCGATGGATGTAGTGAAGCTTGATATGAACGGAGTCAAAAATGAGAGTTCTGAAACTGAGATCAATTTTCCATCCATAAATATAACTCTCGTAGCTCCTCACCCTTCATGGAAGACACTAAAAAATACTCACGAAACATCACGCAAGGAAGAATGCCCCCACGAACCCATCGACTCTCTATCTTATACTAAAATTTGATAACAAGAGTCACTCACACGAATGTTCACAAATCACTGAGCTAGCACGTGTCATTATCATGCAATCTCACATCTCAGATAACCGTGAACGTGATACCTACTACGCTGTCAAGCGAGTTATATGAAAAGATTCGTGAAACATAGAAAATAACGTAATACAAGTTCTACGCTAAATTCACATGTGAGCCGTCTCACAACACGACAACGTGATGATCAAGAAATGAAGAGAATGTGGTGACAGGTTGTCCAGAGTGTAACTGACGGTAAGAAATGGACCATCTTTTTTTGAGTCAACCAAGGTGAGTTGTCTATTGACAAGATGTAGAAGGAGAAGATCGAACGACGCATAGCTCGGTGACAAGTTACATGTCAATGAAATTGTGGTGTCCACAAATTACAAGATTCACAAATTTTTGAAATTTTTAAGATTAATAACTTGTTTGTATAACTGAAGAAGCGTTGTTACTTAAGACTACGGCTTCCTTAGAAGGAAGATGATCTTATGAGCTGTTTGTAATAATAAGTTGACTTCTTTGGAAGACGATCGTCTTCCGGGAAGCGTCTTCTCGGTGATGTCTTCGGAATACGGAAGACGGCGGAAGACATGCATCTTCCGGAAGACGGCGAACCGCGAAGGCCTAACCACGGATTTTTCAAGTAAAGGAGTAGGTGTACCTACTAGATAACACCAAGACGGTAGGTAGGTCGGGTAAGTCATCTAGGGTCGAAACCCCTAAACTGTGGGGAAGATGCGCAGGAAGCGCATTAGCAGATTTTTGGCTTCCCGCAGCAGGAGCGTTTCTTGGATGAGAAGATTGATTCGAGGGTGAGCTTTGAGTGAGAAGGCAGCGAGGTGAAATTGAGTGAGGATAGGATCGATTAGAAGCTAGAAGGAAGGTGAGGTCAAATTGTTGAAGCGCAGGAAGCGTGGTGAGCTGAAGGCGTTTCTTGTGAACTCTCAGAAGCTGACATTGGAGGACGCTCAGTGGGGTCGCATTGGAGCTGGGACCAGAGCCGGAAACGCGCGGAAGAAGAAGACAACTCGGGAAGCAGACAAAAGATAGTAGAGGTTCTTCCCATGTTCTTTTCCCTTCTCACTACTTCTCGCCTTTGTTTGGTATCCCCCGCGCTTCTCCGGTGGTTTTCATGCAACCTGATCGATCGATTCTCCCATCCTTATTTTCCTATTGTGACATTGGGTGCGGAAACGCTGCCCAATTTCTGTCAGACATCTTCTTGCTTCTTCTCGAGTTCAATTCGAGCTTCCCTACCCCTAGTCCTCAAATTGGAGATCCCAGCTATCAATTTCCCTACCCTACCATCTCTCTACTCCCGGAACCTTGAACAGAAGACGCTTCGGAAGATTGGAACATCTTCGGAAGACTGTCTTTGGAAGCCAGACTGACTTCGGAAGTCGACTGTACACAATTCGTATCAAGAGTGGATTTGCTTTGGTTTGGTGTTAAGAGAGACTTGGTACGAATTCCGAGTGGCTTGGTGAGTTGTTTTGTTATTTCAAGAAGTTGGAAGTCGGGAACTAGGCCTATGCCTCCCGGTCTTCCAAGCTTCTCAAATCCACATCTTCCTAGAGAGACTAGAAGACTGGAAGGGCTGGCAAAATACGCGAGAAGACGTGAGGGTCCATTTCGGGTCTCTTCTGTCTGACCCATAGCAGCCCATTCCTTCTTCTTCCCGAACTTAGGAGAGAGTCGTGAGAAGTCTTGCTGACAGAATCTGGAGAGAATGGTTGAGGGTCATGTCTTCCCATCATGCAGCAAGCTTCTTCTGAGTGTGTATGAGAGATGAGAAGTCAGAAGAACCGAGTGCAAATATCTTGAGTCTGTTGTGAGGATAGATTGCGCGTAGGAAGAAGAAGACAGGTGAGATCAGTGAAGGGAAGCTTGACTTCGGGAGGTCTTCCGAAGAAGAATGGATTCGGAAGCTGTCTTGGGAGTCTTTCCAGAGGCCACTGTCATCGCAGGAGCCCGCAACCATCTTCTGAACCTGTTATGCACTCTACGTCTCGTGAATCTTGTATCTTCTGATAAGAAGTAGGATGTAATGCAAGGTGGGTTGTCTTCTTGGTAATCCATGCGAGGTCTTGCTAAGTTAGGATTGTTTAGATATAGCTCGGAAGACGAGAGCTATTTAGGAAGCACTGTTAGAATCTCGGAAGACGAAGTAGCTGTCTTCTGGAAGACTAGATTCGTCTTCTGAAGAGTGGAAGCTGGACTACGAAGACTGTGGTGCAACAACATGCAAGAATGACTGCTTGGAGGTCTTTATTGACAATCCTCAAAGTGGGATGGTGGAAGTCCTGCCATATCGTTTCATTGCTATTCTCCCGGTGGACCGTCTTCCGGGAAGCGTCTTCTCAGTTGCGTCTTCAGAAGACAAAAGACGACGGAAGACGAGAAGACGTCAGAAGACACGCATCTTCCGGAAGACAGCGACCGCGGATGTCTAACCATGAATTTCCAGGTAACGGAGTAGGTGTACCTACTAGGTAACACCAAGGTGATAGGTAGGTCGGGTAAGCCATCTAGGGTCAAAATCCCTAATCTACGGGGAAGATGCACAGGAAGCACATTAGCGCATTCCAGCTTCCCGCAGCAAACACGCTTCTTGAGAAGATCGATTTCAGAGGGTGAGCTTCGAGTAAGGAGGCAGCGAGGTGAAATTGAGTGAGGATAGGATCGATTAGAAGCTAGAAGGAAGGCGAGGTCGAATTGCTGAAGCGCAGGAAGCATATTAAGTGAAAAGCGTTTCCTGTGAACTCCCGGAAGCTGACATTGGAAGCAGCTGAGTGGAATCGGAGGTGGACGGCTTAATCAATTGAGGCGTAGTCAGGAGCTAACTACGGAAGCAGCTCAGTGGGGTCGCATTGGAGCTGGGACTAGAGCCAGAAGCGCGCGGAAGTTCGAAGACAACTCGGGAAGCAGACAGAAGACTGTAGAGGTTCTTCCCATGTTCTTTTTCCTTCCCACTGCTTCTCGCCTTTGTTTGATATCCCCCGCACTTCCCCGGTTGTCTGCAGGCAGCCTGATTGATTACCCCCATCCCTATTTTTTCTATCGTGACATTGGGTGCGGAAGCGCTGCCCAATTTCCGTCAGACATCTTCCTACTTCTTCCTAAGTTCAATTCGAGCTTCCCTAACCATCGTCCTCAAATTGACGATCCCAGCTATCAATTTCCCTACCCTACCATCCCTCTATTCCCAAAACCTTGAACAGAAGACGCTTCGGAAGATCTGAACATCTTCGGAAGACGCTTCTGAGATTGAAACATCTTCGGAAGTCTGTCTTCGGAAGTCGACTATACACAATTCGTATCAAGAGTGGATTTGCTTTGCTTTTGTGTTAAGAGAGGCTTGGTACGAATCTCGAGTGGCTTGGTGAGTTGTTTGTTATTTCGAGAAGTTGGAAGTGGGGGACTAGGTCTATGCCTCCCGGTCTTCCAAGCTTCTCAAATCCACATCTTCCTAGAGAGACTAGAAGATTGGAAAGGCTGGCAAAATGCACGAGAAGACGTGAGGGTCCACTTCGGGTCTCTTCTGTCCGACCCGTAGCAGCTATTCCTTCTTCTTCCCGAACTTAGGAGAGAGTCGTGAGAAGTCTTGCTGGCAGAATCTAGAGAGAATGGTCGAGGGTCATGTCTTCCCATCATGCAGCAAGCTTCTTCTGAGTGTGTATGAGAGGTGAGAAGTCAGAAGAACAGAGTGCAATTGTCTTGAGTCTGTTGAGAGGATAGATTGCGCGTAGGAAGAAGAAGACAGGTGAGACCAGTGAAGAGAAGCTTGACTTCGGGAGGTCTTCCGAGAACGACATTGAATCGGAAGCTATCCTGGGAGTCTTCCCAGAGGCCACTGTCACCGCAGGAGCCCGCAACCATCTTCTGAACCTGTTATGCACTCTATGTTTCGTGAATCTTGTATCTTCTGATAGGAAGTAGGATGCAATGCAAGGTGGGTTGTCTTCTTGGTAATCCATGCGAGGCCTTGCTTAGTTAGGATTGTTTAGATATAGCTCGGAAGACGAGAGCTATCTAGGAAGTACAGTTAGAATCCCGGAAGACAGAGTAGCTGTATTTTGGAAGACTAGCTTCGTCTTCTGAGAAGTAGAAGCTAGACTGTGGGCACTTGGGAAGAACTGAGCCTTCAGCTCACAGTAAGTGCGTGCGGCTTAGTGCAACAGATCTTCTAGTATGTCAATGCATCCTCGAGGGTTGGTATTACCGGCAGTAGAGTTGGCCGAGGCCACACCCTTCCTCAAGGAGTTGGGTCTCTATTTCTTCCTATGGGATTGGAACCTCGCAGACCAGGGACTTCTAGAGGAGGTGTGGGCAGCGTTATCACCTCGCAACCGTGTACCTGCGAAGGCAGGCGTAGCTCGAGGAAGACCATCTTCCTGGACTGAAGATTGGTGACGCAGGGCCTTCCACATGTCAGAATCCGAGGACCGAGGGTATTGGCTTGAGAAGAAGATCTTGCCGGGGATCGTGAGTGAGTGGCAAGTGCCTGGGAGCACAACTTGCCTCTTCCTGGAGGACAAGCAGGGAAGGAACGGGTGGAAGATCGAATCTTACCGAGAGCCGAAGAAATGACTTCTGGCAAAGTTGTTTTTGCATCTCTTTCCCATGGGGAAAGCGCAGAAGACAAGGTACCTGGGAGATCAAGACGTGGAGTTCTTGGAGGCAGTGTGGGATGAAGGAGTGCCCGTCAACTGGGGCTCATTCTTCCACATTTATGTACAGGCGGAGCTAGCGTACTTAGGTACCCCGGCAGGAGGACACTTGACACCTTTCCTCTGTTACTTGTACGTAGCCATGGGGGATCTCAAGGGAGATCAGTTGGCGAAGTATGGGCCAACAAGGCAAGATGGAGGACCTCGGAAGAAGATGATCGAGCAGCAGCCGCAACTCCCCCTCCCACTCTGATGCCGCAGCTGAGGCCCGGCTCTCATCAGAAGACGCTTCTGGTGTAGGAAGATGAGTCTAGTGGGTCGGAAGATGCCACGCCTCCGAGGAAGATGGGTCCTAGAAGTGTACCTAGGAAGACCACCTCCCTCATTCATTCGGGATCGGAGTCTGACTCACCGGAGGAGTCCTTGAGCACCCGAGCTGAGGAGAAGACCGCTTCTGCCACACCAAGGAACTTCCGAAGACTCCAGAAGACAAGGGAAGGAGGGATACTCCTACTGCGATGCGGGGAAGCGCAGTAAAGAGGACCGCTTCTGCCATGGAGAGGGATCTTCCACCCCGGAAGATGAGAAGAGTAGCTTCTTCTCGTGCGCAGAAGATGAAGACCATAGTGGTGGAAGAGGCCTCCTTGCCTCTGGAAGACCAGGTAGAGACCTTCGACCAAGTCGTGGAAATGAGTCTGTCTTCCGCAGGAAGACAACTGGAGGAGTTCAGTGCCTTCTTCCGATCCGAGATCTAGCCCACTATGGAGTTTCTGGAGAAGAGAGCGAAGGCTCAGGAGAGGTCTTTACAGCATGGATTCGGTCTGCGCACCTTGCTGCGACAGGAAGAAGACCAGAAGAAGACAGAGTCGCTGGAAGCTAGGCTCCGCACCATGGAGAAGCTCGCAGCGAAGAACAAGGCGGAAGCAGCCGCTTCTGCCAAAGAGCTGGTGCAGCTTCAGAAGAGCAACCAGGAGTTGCAGGCGCGCTTACAGCAGCGTGACCAGGAGGTTCTCCGAGTGCGTGGGAAGATCACCGCCCTCGCAGTGGAGAAGACAACATGAAAGACGCAGCGAGAAGCCGCAGAAGCGCGAGGATCGAGGAAGAGGAGGACAACTAAACTTCCCAAGAGCACCCCGATCCTAAGGATAGAGCATGAGGACTTGGGAGCCCCAGAACTTGATATGGAGATCCATGGCTGTCTTTTTAAGAAGGTACCTATTGATTCCGGCTCCGGAGTTAACATCATGACTGAAGAGACGGCGCATGCCTTAGGCTTCACTGAGTTCCAGCCTACTCCGAGGATCCTCAGAATGGCGGACCAGACTAAGTAGGATCGAAGAGTAGGAAATGGGAGTTCTGTAGGCTCTGCACACACACATCGATTTGACGGTGCAGACGGAGAGCACACACAGACACATGATAGACATTACAGTGTACACTACACCCGTTGTTGGAAACATACGAATAGTCTGGGAATACACAGGAGGGGTCTGCATGCTTGTTACAAGCAGTGGTTCGAAGATGTAGATAGAAGTAGTGGACAGTTTAGGAACAGGGAACGACATCCTCGTGCAGTCTTGTTGACTAGGCTGGTATGTCGAGGAGTAGGCGCAGAAAGTAGAGCGAGTGAGCTTCCCAATGCCAATGTGACTTCTTCTCGGAGAATGGATTGCTGATTTGAGTGCAGAAGCTTTGTTCATGTCTTCTGGGTGGTGGATTTCCTTGAATTCGCTCCCAATTGTGCATGGGAAGTGTTCTTCTTGAGTGGCGGTGACTGTCAACAGTTGTGGAAGTGTAGCTTGGCTCGTCCAGTGGAGCACTTAGGATCCGCGTACGGACAGTCTTATGGGTAAAGGATCCCAGAAGACAGAGTAGTCAGAGCAGCGAAGTGAAGAAGAAAGAAGCCTTCTTTCCACAGCAGAAGACGACATCCTCAAGAAGAAGACGGTGCAACTGTACACATGTTTCTTGTCTTCCTCCCCAAACTATTACAAGCAGGGATGGCTTGTTAGTCAGGATCCAGACTAGAAGCCTGTTGGAATCTTAATTTCTTTTTTTCATCTTGTTTTCTCTTGTTTGGATTTTCTCTTCTTCCCCATCTTCTCTCATCTTCCTCATCTTCTTACTTTCTTCTAGTGAGCTTCCGAGACTTCCATTGAGCTTCCGTGAAGGTGAATGTCGTTGTAGTGCTGCAGAAGACCATTTCCGTAGGCAGAAGCTTGGGAAGGCTACAAGGGGTATACACCTTGTGATTAATCTAACCCGTTGGAATGTGAGTGCGAGAGTAAGGTGTAACGGCCGTTGCTAGTCGACTTCTGTGGAGCAGGGCAATCTTCTGGAGGTGTGAGAAGACGAGCTGAATCCCCAGAAGACGAAAATCGCTTCGAGAAGACGGTATCGAGAAGACCGAAAGAAGTGACTTGGAAGCAGGAAGATCGTCTTCTCGAGCTTCTCTGTGAATAGTTGTGTGATATTTTAGTTAATAGCTGTTTGTTTAGTTCCAAAGCACCTTTTGGCGTGTCTGGAAGACGCGTGGTTTTGTGAGAAGATGAGATTTCTAGACAAAATCCGTGTGTTTGTGTGTTTGAACAGATCTTAGAACTTAGAGCAGCGTTACTTGTGCAAATCCTCTGTGGGAATGATATCTTGTATACTAAATGGGCAAAAGGAGTAATCATGAGACACTACATATAGTGAGCACTATTTTTGGCGCCGCTGCCGGGGATTTCATCTTAGTAACTTTTGTTCTAAGCTTCCTGGATCTGTGTGCTAGTAGTTAGTTTCATTTCGCACTAACTTCATTGTAGTTGAATGTGTTGTGGGACTCTATCTTGCTAGAAGACAAGAACCGCAACCAGAAGCTAATGAGATACATCAGGGGGAACTGGAAGAAGCCGCTTCCCTGCTTCCAAGAGCTTCTTGGAAGACTCGATCTTGGAAGACTGCAGTAAGTACAACAAGAAGCAGGAGAAGAAGATGTTCTGAACTTGTGATCGGTTGTTCAGTCCTTCGGTCTGCCAGATCTAGTCTTAGAAGAAGAGGGACATCTGTTCTTAGTACTCTGGTGGATGCCTCCGACCAGAGGAAGAAGCAGAAGACGCACGGGTAAAGATCTTGAGTGGGTAAACTCACCCCAGCGAACCGCTTCTAGAGAGCAGCAGATATCCTTGAGACACCAAAGGAAAGAAGAAGAGCTCAGGAAGATCCGATCAGTAGAGTTGGAAGAACCTTCCATCTCGAGCATAATCTTTGCAGAAGACAGAAGCCAACCGGGTGATCATGTGTATAAAGTAGATTTTGGTACTGGTTACTCGGAATACGTCTTCCCAAGTGCGGAAGAAGCTTCTCAAGGTGAAGGAAGACTGGAGGAGATTGTTCCAGACGTCTTGGAAGATAGCAGTGACAGTAGTTCTCACTCAGAAGACGACCTTCGTGATTCAGACAGGCCTGGACCTTCGAGAAGACCATCTCCACCACCTGGACCTGAGGGAGGAAGAAATTGACAGTCGCACCAGCCGGCAGTCGACATGGCTTCCCACACTCGGCAGAAGTACCATCCGTATGACGATGATGCTGACGCGGACGACTTCATCATGATGTTCGAGACCATCTCTCGATCCAACAAGGAAGACTCGGATGCCGACAGACTTTGTGTATTTCCCAGTTTGATCATAGGGAAGGGAAGGAAATGGATGAGTAAAATGTTGGATGATGGGTTAGTAATGACCACTTGGGCTACTCAGAAGGCAGCTTTTCTGAAAAGGTTCAGAGGAGTAGGCTATGATCGGATGACCCTCATAGAACTTCAGAGGCTCGAAACGAAGAAGAAAGAGACACTACGGGATTATACCGAGAGGTTTGAAGACCTCCTGGATCACATCCCTTAGAACCAAGAAAGACCCGGTTATTGTGCTCAGCAAGCCGTGGACTGGTACTTGGGAGGATTGTCTCAAGATATGGAGTTGTACTGTAGAAGAGGAGGAGGTGATGATTTAGTAGAAGTACAGAAGCATGCCGAGAAGTATGAGACCTCGAGTATCACTCAGAATATGACGAAAGATAGAAGGAAGACCTCGAAGAAGTCCAAGAAGTCGAAGAAGTCTTCTAGGAAGTCCAAGAAGAAGTCCAAGTCCACTGAAACTGATAACAGTGATTCGGAAGTATCCTCTACTTTTGAAGAGTCTACGGTCGAAAGTTCAGAATCCGAATCTGAACCAGAGAAGAAGACACGGAAGAAAAAGAAGGAGAAGACACGAGCAAGGGAGGAAGTTGTGCAGAAGATGCCTCAAGCTCATATCATTCAGTCTGCACCTGATCCCCGTATCGATGAAGTTCTGAAGCAGTTTGTCGATCTGAAGGTTCATCTTCTGAACCAGAAGGACAAGCGGAAGCAACCTACGGCTTCCCGGCCAAACCTTTGGTGCAATCTTTGTAACTCTTCCGGACACACCAGAGATCAGTGTACGTAGGACCAAGCTGTTAATTGGGCCGGCTGGGAAGAAGACGATGAGGGATATCTACACGATCCTAGTGGAGAAACCTGCTATAGGATCGAGACGATACAACTCTTCACTCCTACTCCTCTCGCCCAATATAATCATTATGTACCTAGGGATAGAGCTAGTAATGTACAGACCAGGACGCCCTGACAACCTTCTTCATCACAACGACCTCTAAACACTCTTCCTGGAGCGTGCAATAATTGTAGAGAGACATGACACTGGTGGTCCACCTGTCCTCATCCAAGAAGACAGATTGGGCAAGTGCCCTTGTGTGGGAACTGTGATGAAGCCGGTCATTTCACAGGAAATTGTCCGCAGACTTTACGTCCCCGACAAATGATTAGATTTGCAGAGACCACGCCTCCTGCAGAAGCTGCATCAGCTTCTAAACTCTAGTTAGCAGTGGTACAGCACATCACGGTAGAAGAAGAAGATCCTGGGGATTGTATGGATTGTCTCCATATCGAGGAAGACGAGCCAGACCCCGGGGAGCACGAAGGAAAAGAACCTCAGCTGCAGAAGACGACTGCAGCTCAGAAGACGAAGACATTTGAAGCAGCTTCTTCTTTCACTTTGACGGATGGTACTGTTTGGAGCCCTAGCCCGGACTCAGACAGTTGGTCTCCAGAAGAAGTCCTGGATGAAGTGGTGTTCAAGGTAAGTACCAGAAGCAAAGAAAAGTTAGAATCTCGTCAGAAGGAGGTTAAGAAGAAGAAGCCGCGAAAGGAGAGGTCATCTTCCCCTGAGCGACCTTCTCCTCCTACTTACGACCGAGAAGATCCGAAGTACTTTGCTCCTGACATTAGATAAGAAGTTGAAGCGATCATGCAAGAAGCTTCCTACACCGACTACGGCAGCTCCCATCTCAAGGGAAGAGTCTTCAGTCGAGGGAAGACACCATTCTGGTCTTCCACCCAAGGAAGCAACTACTACATCTTCTCTGTTGGAAACACCAATTACTCTTCTGAAGCGATCCCCTTACGACTTCTTGCGAGACTTGTGGAATCAGAAGGCGGATGTAACCTTCCAAAACAACTGTTGGATGACAACGTTGGTTATAGGAAGTTGTTACAATCCGTGCTTCGAGGATCGAGGAAGAGGAGGACAGCTAAACTTCCCAAGAGCACCCCGATCCTAAGGATAGAGCATGAGGACTTGGGAGCCCCAGAACTTGATATGGAGATCCATGGCTGTCTTCTGAAGAAGGTACCCATTGATTCCGGCTCCGGAGTTAACATCATGACTGAAGAGACGGCGCATGCCTTAGGCTTCACTGAGTTCCAGCCTACTCCGAGGATCCTCAGAATGGCGGACCAGACTAGAAGACGACCTTTGGGGCAACTGAAAGATGTCTTGACGATAATTGGTGGAGTATCTTTTTACCTCACTTACATCATTTTGCGACCTGTAGCTAAGGTTGGATATCAGGTGTTGATAGGAAGACCATGGCTGTATGCTGCAAATGTAAATACCGACTGGAGAAGGCATCGTTTGAGATTTTCCAATCCTACATCCAAGCCAAGTGAGAAGACTAAGGTCTCGCTTCCTTGGATCAAGATTGGACACCAAGGTGAAACACCTTCTACGACAGAAGGGTATACTTCAGAAGACTCAGCTGCGTCTTCTGACAGTGATGAACGGTATAATGAGTTTGTGGTGAATAACTTGTGTACTACAGAAGTAGCGGAGATAGCAGAAGACGTGATCTGTGGAGACATTGAGTGCTACGAGATTGCGGAAGAAGAGCTTCCAGAAGACGAAAATACCGTCTTCCCTTTGGAAGATCCGTTAGTTGGTCTTCCAGAAGACGAATCTGAACCGGAAGAAGCTCCCAAACCGGAATACTTTGGTGCCAGTGAGTACAGTCACACTGAAGGAATGGTAAACCCGGATGATCTTCAAGAAATGGAGGTTGCTCCTGGGAAGAAGCTGAAGCTTTCCAAGGTGATCGAGGGCCAACAGTTGGAAGACTTTCGAGAACTTCTGACGGAGTTCTAGGATGTCTTCGCATGGACCATAGAAGACATGAAGGGCATACCTCGAGAGTTGGGAGAGCATCGCATTGACTTGCTGGAAGGCGTTGTTCCTGCACGACAGAGGCAGTATCGGCTCAATCCCAAATACTCGCTTCTGGTGAAGGACCAGATCGACCAATATCTGAAGGCGAGAGTCATCTTCCCAGTACTTAGCAGTGAGTGGGTAGCTCCTATCGTCATCGTGCCGAAGAAGCAGACATGGAAGATCCGAGTGTGTCAGGACTTCCGGAAGCTGAACTTGGCACAAAAAATGATCATCATCCTTTACCATTCACCGACTCTGTGTTAGACCAGGTAGCAGGACATGAGTTCTACAGCTTCTTGGATGGATATTCTGGGTACAACTAAGTTTCAATCAGAGAAGAAGACAAGTCAAAAATCACTTTCACTACTGATTGGGGCACGTACGCGTACAATCAAATGCCGTTTGGTTTGTGCAACGCGCCCGCCACATTCCAGAGATTGATGATCACAATCTTCAAGGAGTATCTTCGCACTTTCATGGAGATCTTCTTGGATGACTTTTGTGTGTTTGGATCGAGAGAAGACCACTTGATATTTCTAAGGAAGTGTTTTCTGAAGTTTAGAGAACATCGTTTGGCTCTTCACCCTGAGAAAGGTGAGAGGCCCAGAGGGATTGGATGCGGAGCAAAAGGCTGTCTTCTTACACAAGGCAGGTCCCTATGACATCTTCCAAGGTATCCTGTTCAGGAAGAGACACGACGAGAAGCTAAGAAGATGTCTTGAGCCTTCAGAGATTAAGCCAGTAATCACAGGTCTTCATCACGAAGATGCTGGGGGTCACTACGGGCTGAAGACCACAGTGAAAAAGATGTTGGACGTCGGATACTGGTGGCCGACCATGTACAGAGACACTTTTCAGGAGATCAAGAAATGCGATGCGTGTCAGAGGGTGGGAAGACCGACAGCTACTACTAGGTGGCCTCTTACTCCCATTCTTCCGCTTGCTCCGTTCGAAAAGTGGGGGATCGACTTTCTGGGGCCTATCGCCCCGGTGGCGAGAAGAACACGAGCACGGTACATTTTAATAGCTACCGACTATGCTACCAAGATGGTGGAAGACGAAGTCACAAGGAAGAACGATGCCGCAGTGGTAGCCAGGTTCCTTTGGCACAACATCATCACTAGATACGGATGTCCGCTGGAATTGGTATCAGATAGGGGTACTCATTTCCTAAATGAGACTATTTCCCTCCTGACCCAATACTTCAAGATAAAACATCGGAAGACGATGCCGTACAACCCGAAAGCGAACGGTCTGACGGAGAAGTCGAATGGTCTTTTGTATAATATCCTGAATAAGGTAACTGTTAACCATGCGTATGATTGTGACACGAAATTGCCATCTGTGTTATGGGCTTTCAGGATTTCACCCAAAGTCACGATCCAGAAGACACCCTTCTACCTAACTTATGTCATGACACCTATTGTGCCCATCGAGTTAGAGGTCCCTACTTACAGGTTAGCAGTAACCGAATGCATGGAAGAAGAAGAAAGCCAGGAGCAGCGTCTTCTGAACTTCGTAGAGTTCGAAGAAGACAGGAATGCAGCTTTGGAGAAGACGTACGAAGTACAAGTGCAACGTAAGGTAAACTATGATGGCAAGCTGAAGAAGGTGAACGTCATGGATGGGGACTTGGTTCTTCTCTACGACAATCGACATATTAAGTTTCTTGGGAAACTTCATCTTCGCTGGATGGGTCCTTATCGAGTCTTGGAAGTCTTCGACAACGGCTCCTTGCAGTTGGAAGAGCTGGACGGTACGTTGATGATCACTCGTGTAAATGGGTGGCGTGTCAAGAAGTACTGGACGTGAACAGAAGTGCTGAAACACTGATGTTTGCGGGGACGCAAACATGTGAGAGTGGGCGTATGTGGTACCCACAAATTACAGGATTCACGAATTTTTGAAACTTTTCAGATTAATAACCTGTTTGTATACCTGAAGAAGCGTTGTTACTTAAGATTACAGCTTCCTTAGAAGGAAGATGATCTTATGAGCTTTTTGTAATAATAAGTTGACTTCTTCGGAAGACGACCGTCTTCCGGGAAGCGTCTTCTCAGTTGCGTCTTCGGAAGACGGAAGACGGCGGAAGACGGGAAGACGTCGGGAGACACGCATCTTCCGGAAGACAGCGACCGCGGATGCCTAACCATGAATTTCCAGGTAACGGAGTAGGTGTACCTACTAGGTAACACCAAGGTGGTAGGTAGGTCGGGTAAGCCATCTAGGGTCGAAACCCCTAATCTGCGGAGAAGATGCGCAGGAAGCACATTAGCGCATTCCAGCTTCCCGCAGCAAGCACGCTTCTTGAGAAGATCGATTTCATAGGATGAGCTTCGAATAAGGAGGCAACGAGGTGAAATTGAGTGAGGATAGGATCAATTAGAAGCTAGAAGGAAGGCGAGGTCGAATTGCTGAAGCGCATGAAGCATATTAAGTGAAAAGCGTTTCCTGTGAACTCCCGGAAGCTGACATTGGAAGCAGCTGAGTGGAATCAGAGGTGGACGGCTTAATCAATTGAGGCGTAGTCATGAGCTGACTACGGAAGCAGCTCAGTGGGGTCGCATTGGAGCTGGGACTAGAGCCAGAAGCGCGCGGAAGTTCGAAGACAACTCGGGAAGCAGACAGAAGACTGTAGAGGTTCTTCCCATGTTCTTTTCCCTTCCCACTGCTTCTCGCCTTTGTTTGGTATCCCCCGCGCTTCCTCGGTTGTCTGCAGGTAGCCTGATCAATTACCCCCATCCCTATTTTTTCTATCGTGACATTGGGTGCGGAAGCGCTGCTCAATTTCCGTCAGACATCTTCCTACTTCTTCCTAAGTTCAATTCGAGCTTCCCTAACCATCGTCCTCAAATTGACGATCCCAGCTATCAATTTCCCTACCCTACCATCCCTCTACTCCCGAAACCTTGAACAGAAGACGCTTCGGAAGATCTGAACATCTTCGGAAGACGCTTTTGAGATTGGAACATCTTTGGAAGCCTGACATCTTCGGAAGTCTGTCTTCGGAAGTCGACTATACACAATTTGTATCAAGAGTGGATTTGCTTTGCGTTTGTGTTAAGAGAGGTTTGGTACGAATCTCGAGTGGCTTGGTGAGTTGTTTGTTATTTCGAGAAGTTGGAAGTCATGGACTAGGCCTGTGCCTCCCGATCTTCCAAGCTTCTCAAATCCACATCTTCCTAGAGAGACTAGAAGACTGGAAAGACTGACAAAATGCACGAGAAGACGTGAGGGTCCACTTCGGGTCTCTTCTGTTCGACCCATAGCAGCCATTCCTTCTTCTTCCCGAACTTAGGAGAGAGTCGTGAGAAGTCTTGCTGGCAGAATCTGGAGAGAATGGTCGAGGGTCATGTCTTCTCATCATGCAGCAAGCTTCTTCTGAGTGTGTATGAGAGGTGAGAAGTCAGAAGAACAAAGTGCAATTGTCTTGAGTCTGTTGAGAGGATAGATTGCGCGTAGGAAGAAGAAGACAGGTGAGACCAGTGAAGGGAAGCCTGACTTCGGGAGGTCTTCCGAGAACGACATTGAATCAGAAGCTGTCCTGGGAGTCTTCCCATAGACCACTGTCACCGCAAGAGCCCGCAACCATCTTCTGAACCTGTTATGCACTCTACGTTTCGTGAATCTTGTATCTTCTGATAGGAAATAGGATGTAATGCAAGGTGGGTTGTCTTCTTGGTAATCCATGCGAGGCCTTGCTTAGTTAGGATTGTTTAGATATAGCTCGGAAGACGAGAGCTATCTAGGAAGTACTGTTAGAATCCCGGAAGACAGAGTAGCTGTCTTTTGGAAGACTAGCTTCGTCTTCTGAGAAGTAGAAGCTAGACTGTGGGCACTTGGGAAGAACCGAGCCTTCAGCTCACAGTAAGTGCGTGTGGCTTACTGCAACAGATCTTCCAGTATGTCGATGCATCCTCGAGGGTTGGTATTACCGGCAGCAGAGTTGGCCGAGGCCACACCCTTCCTCAAGGAGTTGGGTCTCGATTTCTTCCTATGGGATTGGAACCTCGCAGACCAAGGACTTCTGGAGGAGGTGTGGGCAGCATTACCACCCCGCAACCGTGTACCTGCGAAGGCAGGCGTAGCTCGAGGAAGACCATCTTCCTGGACTGAAGATTGGTGGCGCAGGACCTTCCACAGAACGAGGACCGAGAGTATTGGCTTGAGAAGAAGATCTTGCCCTGGATCATGAGTGAGTGGCATGTGCCTGAGAGCACAACTTGCCTCTTCCTGGAGGACAGGCAGGGAAGGAACGAGTGGAAGATCGAATCTTACCGGGAGCCGAAGAAGCGACTTCTGGCGAAGCTGTTTCTGCATCTCTTTCCCAAGGAGAAAGCGCAGAAGACAAGGTAACTGGGAGATCAGGACGTGGAGTTCCTGGAAGCAGTGTGGGATGAAGGAGTGCCCGTCAACTGGGGCTCATTCTTCCACATTTATGTACAGACGGAGCTAGCGTACTTAGGTACCCCGGCAGGAGGACACTTGACACCTTTCCTCTGTTACTTGTATGTAGCCATGGGGGATCTCAGGGGAGATCAGTTGACGAAGTATGGGCCAATAGGACAACAGGAGGCGAAGGAGGAGACCTCGGAAGAAGATGATCGAGCAGCAGCCGCAACTCCCCCTCCCACTCTGATGCCGCAGTTGAGGCCGGCTCTCATCAGAAGACGCTTCTGGTGTGGGAAGACGAGTCTAGTGGGTCGGAAGATGCCACGCCTCCGAGGAAGATGGGTCCTAGAAGTGTACCTAGGAAGACCACCTCCCTCATTCATTCGGGATCGGAGTCTGACTCACCGGAGGAGTCCTTGAGCACCCGAGCTGAGCAGAAGACCGCTTCTGCCACACCAAGGAGTCTTCGAAGACTCCAAAAGACAAGGGAAGGAGGGATACTCCTACTGCGATGCGGGGAAGCGCAGTAAAGAGGACCGCTTCTGTCATGGAGAGGATCTTCCAACCCGGAAGATGAGACGAGTAGCTTCTTCTCGTGCGCAAAAGATGAAGACCATAGTGGTAGAAGAGGCCTCCTTGCCTCTGGAAGACCAGGTAGAGACCTCCGACCAAGTCGTGGAAATGAGTCTGTCTTCCGCAAGAAGACAACTGGAGGAGTTCAGTGCCTTCTTCCGATCCGAGATCTAGCCTAGTATGGAGTTTATGGAGAAGAGAGCGAAGGCTCAAGAGAGGCCTTTACAGCCTGGATTCGGTCTGCGCACCTTGCTGCGACAGGAAGAAGACCAAAAGAAGACAAAGTCGCTAGAAGCTAGTCTCCGCATCACGGAGAAGCTCACAGCGAAGAACAAGGCGGAAGCAGCCGCTTCTGCCAAGGAGCTGCTGCAGCTTCGGAAGAGCAGCCAGGAGTTGTAGGCGCGCTTACAGCAGCGTGACCAGGAGGTTCTCCGAGTGCGTGGAAAGATCACCGCCCTCGCAGTGGAGAAGACAACATGAAAGACGCAGCGAGAAGCCGCAGAAGCGCGAGTTGCAGAGGAGAAGATGCAGCGGGAAGCAGCGGAATCTCGTGCACAGAAGATGCTAGCACAGTCGGTGGAAGCACTTCGAAAGAAGTTCAACTTCACCGCGGGTAGGAAGTTGCTTACCTTGGCTAGAGAGTGGGACGAGGAGTCCAGAACGAGGTTGGTAGAATGCAAGGAGAGCATGTTCAGGTATTTGGATCGGCAGATAGAGGGAGTGAAGACACTCTATGGTCTTCCCTTGGCTCCGCCACCTGCAACTGCGTCTTCCCAAGCTCCAGCACCATCGACTGGATCCAGATTGGAGAAGAAGGAGTTCGACCTCGCTGTGCACTTGGTAGTGATAGCGTTGGAAGCCGAGAAGACACCGAAAGATGCCCCGAAAGACAAGAAGAAGAGCCGTCTTTCCAGGTATTCCGCGTGGAGGAAGCGACTTCCTCGGACCCCTATGAGGTCGCCATGGTCCCTAGTCCCGCACCAGTGCCTCAGAAGATGGAGGAAGCACCACTCGACCCAACTTCCCAGAAGACGCTTCCGTCTTCCGAAGCAGAAGCAGAAGCAGAGTCGGAAGCTGAAGCCGAAGTCGAAGAAGGAGCAGCAACAGCAACAATAGGACCAGCGACGACTATAGAGGAGGCCACCTCAGTGACACCCGAGGTAATCGCAGGGCTTCCCAGCTCATCAGAAGCCGAGCTAGTAGTTCCGATAGGAGTCGATCAGGTAGAGGTTGCCTCCGAGCAATCAGAGTAGATAGTAACCGAAGTTGACAATTCCAGATTTAGTAGGATCGAACATGCTATCTTAAGGGTGGCAGTTTTTCAGTGTAAAATTAGTTAGGATACCATGTGGCAGCATAGGTAGCGTAGGAGCAACAAGGTGGATGGCTAATTAGGAAGGAGAACCGCTTGCATGTGGGATGGAAACCTCCTGTCAGCGCCTCTCTCTCCCTGGTGGTCGTCTCCTCTGATTCTCATGACAGCGACATAAGTAGGATCGAAGAGTACAAAATGGGGGTTCTGTAGACTCTGCACACACACACATCGATTTGACGGTGTAGACGGAGAGCACACACAGACACATGATAGGCATTACAGTGTACACTACACCCGTTGTTGGAAACATACGAATAGTCTGGGAATACACAGGAGGGGTCTGCATGCTTGTTACCAGTAGTGGTTCGAAGATATAGATAAAAGTAGTGGACAGTTTAGGAACAGGGAAGGACATCCTCGTGCAGTCCTGTTGACTAGACTGGTATGTCGAGGAGTAGGCGCAGAAAGTAGAAGGAGTGAGCTTCCCAATGCCAATGTGACTTCTTCTCGGGGAATGGATTGTTGATTTGAGTGCAGAAACTTTGTTCATGTCTTCTGGGTGGTGGATTTCCTTGTATTCGCTCCCAATTGTGCATGGGAAGTGTTCTTCTTGAGTGGCGGTGACTGTCAACAGTTGTGGAAGTGTAGCTTGGCTCGTCCAGTGGAGCACTTAGGATCCGCGTTGTCGCGCTACTTGGCGGCTATATGTTATATTTCTACTCCGACGCTTGAGTTTAGTAGTTCTAGAAGTTAGCTTATATTACTTCTAGTCGTTTATGTATATGTTTGACACCTTTGCATACGGTGTTAACACTATTTTGAGTCTTAGTAGGTTGATTACCATGTTGATAGGGCTTAAGCTCATGGGTTGTATTTGCGTGTCGCCCATGCACGCTTTCTAGCTGATTTAAGTTATTTTTCGGGGCTGCGTGTCGTTTTAAGTAATTTAAGTTTTACGTTGGCACTCTAGGGGGCTTGACGTGGTAGCCTATGAGTAAAACTAAGTTGCCACGTGGTTTAGGGTACTAAAGGACAACCAAGTGGAGCTATGAACTCCCATTGGTCCATTTTTGTCTTTTGTTAAACTCTAAATTTAGAAACAGAGCTCTAGAGTGGAGTTCGAGCATTTGGTGAGGCATCTTCGAAATCTGGGAACACAGGGAGAGAGGTCTCGTCATGCCAAGCACTTCCAGTGAAAATTTTGATCGATTTGAGTCAATAAACACGAAGTTATGAGCAATTGAAGTTCGGATTGTGCTAGAATTGAATCATTTTGGTTGGATTTAGGGTTTTCAGTATCACTCGCAGCAGATTTGAGGAAATTGCTTCAAAACTTCGAGGTTGTGTTCTCCGCCAGCAGGGCTACGATTTCACAAAAAGTTTCATATCGATTGAGCAACTGAGTAATTCAGGGCGGCCGCTGAAGCTGAGGGGGTCTGAAAAGCTCTTAATCTAGAGCAGCGACTTCAGAGGAAGTCGCTGCTCTAGACTTCCTAGAGCAGCGACTTAGGAAGTCTAGAGCTTCCTGTCGCTCTAGACTTCCTAAGTCGCTGTGGAAGGACTGTTCTGTGTACATTCAGGAGTCCCAACTTCACAGGGATGTTCAGCACCCTGTAGACTGCAAATCCTGTAAGAAACTTCGAAATTGATCGAGCCAAACTCCTGTTATAGGTTGAAATAGCCAGCTAGGTACCAGAAATTGCCGTAGTTTTCTTGCTCAAAACTTTTCTGTTCATATCTCCGTGTCAGAATTTGATCTCAGGCTGAAATTTCGTCTGTGAGTTCAGTAGTACCTCATTTGCATGTAGGGGAAGTTTAGAGGTCTAAACCTTCATAGTTTTCCTCTCCGTGAGTGTCAAAGTTCGCCGCCGAATCCTATTACTGCCAGCTAGACCTGAATTTTGCCTTCTGGGTATATTACTAGATCTTACACATCTGTGTGAGTGTTTATAGCCCTATTGTGACCTGAAAGCCAACCTCTTGAGTGAACAACCACAGCCAGAAGCCCGGCGCTTTCCTAAGTAGACGGATTACACTCCGACATACTCTTTTTTTGGTGAACTCGACGTGAAACACCTAGGGTGGGAGTTTTCTTAAGAGTGTTACAGGATCAGATATCATGACCAACCAAGGATCATCAAGTGGAGGTGCTGCTGCTGCTCAGCAACCTATTCAGTTTGATGCTGCTACGATGAAGATGTTCCAGGCTTTTTCCATGTTCATGCAGCAACAGCAGAGCACAGAGAGGAAGGAGGTGTTAGCAACCAAGGCGTTGCAATCTGTGGTGCACCAGATGGACCAGTTCAAGGGTACAGATATTTCCAAGTATGTGCGATACTATGCTAGGGAGATGGAGGTGAACAAGGTGCCTGAGAAGGAGATGGTGGAGAACTTTGAGCTTGCTGTTGTCCCTGAGATTCGTGGGCGTGTGAAGGAGCTCAAGCAGCAGCAAGGACAGAGTTGGGAGAGCTTTATGCGAGCTTTGAAGGAGGAGTACTACACTGAAGATTCAGAGAGGGTGACCAAGAGAACGTTCTTGGAGTGGGTGGTTAAGCCCAACAAAGGTTTGTCTGTAAATGAGTTGTTAAGGGAATTTGATCGTCAGTATGCTCAGCTTTCTAGGACAGAAAAGCTTACATTAGAGGTGGAGAAGACCGAGCTTTTCCTACAAGCAGCGGACGTGACTATTCAGGAGAAGCTTGAGCTGTTGCTGGAAGACAAGAGTGAGGAGAGAGGATTGAAGACTGACTGGAAGGAGGTTGAAGAGGCTGTCTCTTTGCTGACCAAGAGACAGAGAAGAAGGGACAAGGTGGTGGTAAGTGAAGCAGCACCTCTGATAATTCCTGTCAAGCAGTTGCCTGCTAAGCCCGCTTTGGTAATTGCTAGAGAGGAAGACTCACCGCTTGATGAGTTGATTAAGGGTATGAAGGAGCTTAAGCTTAAGCTCACTAGGTTAGAAGAGAAGGAGCAGAATGTACAGCCTGCTATGCAGAGACCTCAGATGAGAGAAGGCTTTGTTCATCGTTGTATATGGTGTGATAGCCTAGACCATGTAAGAAGAGATTGTGGAGAGTTTTCAGATGCATTGAGGAAGGATCTTATCTTCTTCAAAGATGGTAAGATCCATTTGAGAGAGACTGGGATGATGCTGGGAACCAACTTTGGCAAGGGTGGTATGAAGAGACTTGTGAATGATATATCAGCATCACATGCTGTTTCTCTTGTGAATGCTGCTACGTGTGGAGTGAAAGTGGAAATGGAGAGAGAGAAAGGGACTACTGGGTTGTGGTCAGATGTAGTGCGGTCCGTAGCTAGAACAGAGCTAGACAAGGATGTGCTACGAAGGGTTGGCAACTCAATTAGAGAAACTACAGGATGGAATGACCCTGTGGATACTATGTCAGTGCATGCTTATGTTGCAAGAAGTCAGCATGAAGCTCTACTAGAAGAAAAACGCAGGAGGGAGGATGCATGTGAGGCTTCTATAGCCAAACGACCTGCTACAAGGAGTGAAAGGGCTAGACCAGATGCAAGGCAGGAGACAACACCTACTCGGGAGGAGACTATGGAGGATCTACCATCTACAACACCAAAGGAGAAGGAGAGAAGCAAGGAGAAGGGTAAGATGTATGCATACAAACTTCAGTCTGACATTGAGATTGCTACAGACTTGAAGCAGGTGTTAGAGAACCGTATCTTGAATGGGAAAGTTGAGTTTACTTTGGGTGAGATTCTTGGGATTGCAAAGCGTGAGTTCCATGAGGTTATTATAGATATCATCAAGAGGAAACGTCAGATTTTGGGTGAAGCAGCTACACTTAACGCTCTAGGGACCAAACTGTCGGAAGATGAGGAAGATGAGATTGCTGGTTATTGCTCTCAAGTATCAGAGGGAAGATCAGATCAGCACGTGAGGTTTGAAGATGAGGTGGAAGCATCGCAGAAGAGCCATTATTCTCACAACCATTGGGCGAGAGCAACCACAGAGACCTTAGTGAAGCTGGGAGATCTAGAGGAACCTGTGGTGGCATTGATTGATCATGGCTCAGAGATTAATCTGATGTCTAAGGAGCTGTACAAGCGTGGGAGATGGTCCATAGACACCGACCACGGATGGCTTATCCGCGCTGCCAACAACCAGAGGGGAGAACTCTATGGTGCTTGTCCCAACATCAAGGTAACTGTGGGTGACATCAGTGATGTTCAGAATTTCTTTGTGCAAGACATGTCAACCTATCTTATCATTCTAGGGCAGCCTTACATTACTGCTGTTAGAATGGAGACACGAGTTATGGATGATGGTTCAACCTATGCTAGGATACGTAGTAGAGACGGCAAAAGAGCTGTTCAGTTTTTGACTGTTGCTGCAGAACATGAGAGGAATCGTGATAGCTTGAGAGACCGTCCACTGCCTAAGATTACTCAGGAGTTTAGAGAGTCTAGGGGTTTTGGCAGAGTACCATTGAAGAGCGAGACTTCAACGGTACAGTAGAGATAGGATTCTCGCCTAATCCAGTAAAGCAGGAAGCTTTATCCACTAGCTTCTTGGGATTGACGTCATGTGGATCAGTATGTTAAAGGAAGGTTGAGAATCTGAAGAGGTTTGAGAGGCAACATGTGAAGTATGTACAGCAGTCTTTGTGGGATAATGGAGAGTTAGCAAGAGATGAATACGTATCTGGAGTGTTTGAAGAGCAGTATTTGGTAGATACTATAGGGGAGTTGAAATCGATAATAGAAAGTTCTATAGATGATGTAGATAGAGTGGTGAGAGTGAGCTCCAAGGAGCTTTATGATGTAATTGATAAGTTTATAGATCGGCAAGAGGTGTATGTGGAGACCAAGTACAAGTCAGTGGCAAAGAAAGTCAAACCAGTGGCTTTGCCTTTACCACTCGATTACAATCAGAAGATGGAGCAAGTTGCACGAGAACCGACGCTTAGAGGACCGAGAAGAATTGGGCACCAGTTTACAAAAACAACACTGAAGGACCTGAGGATTGGAGGTGATGGATTTCTTACTGAGCAAGAGAAGAAGAGCTTTAGGGAGATGCTATCTAGACATGGTAAGGCGTTTGCGTTTGAGTCACATGAAGTAGGATGTGTAGATCCAAGTGTAGTTGCACCTATGGTAATCTTTACTATACCGCATGTGCCTTGGAATCTACGTCCTATCCCTGTACCTAGAGCTCATCTACCAAAGCTGATAGACTTGCTCAATGAGAGGATTAGGATGGGTATCTTGGAACCATCTATAGCTCCCTACTCTAGCAGATGGTTTACTGTTCCGAAGAAGAGTGGAGCTTTGAGATTCATTCAAGATATGCAGCCAGTTAACAAGGTGACTATCAGGAATATGGGTATAGGACCTATTGTAGACGAGTTTGCAGAGGCTTTTGCTGGTCGTGCTATCTATTCAATGAGAGACTTATATTCAGGTTACGATCAGTTTCAGTTATCCTCTGAGAGTAGAGACTTGACTACAATGAGGACACCTTTGGGGTTACTAAGGATGTGCACCTTACCACAAGGTGCTACCAATTCTGTAGCACATATGATGAATGGCATGAATAAAGTTTTGAGAGATTTCATTCCTGAAAAAACTATGCCATTCCTTGATGATGTGCCGATCAAAGGGTGTGCTGAGGAGGAGAAGAATGAGGTAATGGATCAGAGGGGGTGCCGTAAGTTTGTTGCAGATCACATAGCCGACTGTGATAAGATATTGAGTCGACTGGAGGAGGTTCATTTGACTTTATCAGGAGCAAAGTCTGTATTTGGAGAACAGGAGGTGTTAATAGTGGGACATCTGTGTGGATCTTATGGTCGGAAACCTTGTCCAAACAAGGTTGATGCCATCCGAAAGATGAAGGAGACATGTGGATCGGTTACTGAGGTGAGAAGGTTTCTAGGTGCATGTGTGTTTTATCATATATGGATTCCACACTTTGCACATGTAGCAGATCCGTTGTACAAGTTGCTGAGGAAGGGGCAAAGATTTCAATGGCAAGAGGAGCAAAGCGAGTCTATGAAGAAGTTGAAGGATCTGTTGTCTTCACCACCAACTCTACGGAAGGTAACATATGAGTTGGGCAGATCTGTTATCCTTACAGTTGATACTAGTCCTATTGGCATTGGATGGGCTGTAGGACAAGACGATGAGGATGGAAATAGATATGTGGTGCGTTTTGGTGCTAAGGTATTAAGTTCACGGCAGAGAGACTACCCTCAGGTCAAGAGAGAGCTATGGGGAGTAGTTACTGCGATGAAGAGTGATAAGGAATACTTGATAGGAGCACCTGTGGTTGTGGAGACAGATTGTTTACCTCTCTTAGGAATGATCACTAGCTGTACAACTCCAGATATTGCTATGTTGAGGTGGATAGCATATATCAAGTCCTTGAACCCAGAATTTAGACATATTGCAGGGAAGGACAATCCTGTGGCAGATATGTTATCAAGGGCTAGGTATTACGATGAGAAAGAAATGATAGATGATCAGGAGGATGTGGGAACAGAGTTCTATTCTAGTGCTCTTTCTAGAAGAGATAGAAGCTATTTTGCAGCCTCGTTGGAGTTTTTTGAGGAAACTATGTATGATGGCGAATGGTTGGATCTTGGGCGCTATTTGAGTTCATTGGAAAGGCAAGAAGGCTGGTCTGATGCAGATTTCAAGAGGATCCCTAGAACAGCTTATGGGTACTTTTTATATGGAGGACATCTATGGAAGCGCCCTAAGCTACAAGGAGGTGTACCACAGCGGGTGGTATGTGACTTGGAATTGCAGCAGCAGCTGATCATGGAGTTTCATGAGAGTCTATGGGTCGGTCATAGAGGAGTTTGGGCTACATTTGCCAAGATAAAGGAGAAGTATTGGTGGAAGGGTATGTATAAAGATGTAGTACAGTTTGTTTCATCTTGTATATCTTGCCAGATGTATTCCAACATACGTCATCGTGATGGATTGCATCCTACTTATCCTTTAGCCATTCATTACAAATGGGTAGTGGATCTGGTAACTATGCCATTTGGGCTTGGACAAATGAGGTATCTAGTCTTGGCTAGAGAACATCTATCTAACCAAGTTGAAGGCCGTGCCTTGAGGACGAAGACCACTGCTAGTGTCTGCCGCTTTCTACTTGAAGATGTTATTTGTAGATATGGGTGTGTGGGAAAGATCACTGCAGATAGGGGTGAGCTGGATTCACAAGAAGCAGTTGAGTTCTTCAAGCGATTGGGAATCAAGTTGGCGTTAATCACTGCTTACAATCCTGAAGGGAATGGCAAGAGCGAAAGAGGTCATCCGCCAATCATCAAAGCTTTGGTAAAAGCTTGCAAGGGTAAGATCCGTGAATGGCCTAGACTGCTACCGTTTGCTTTATGGGCAGACCGTACAACTCATAGTACCGTTACAGGTTACATGCCAGCAGAATTGATACTAGGACAGAAACCTGTGATGCCGATTGAGGAGGTTGTGTCTACTTGGAATGTTTTGCCATGGGAAGATGGTAGAAGTACGGAGGATCTTCTTGCATTAAGGATCCAGCAGTTAGAACGAAGACCTGAGGATGTTGCCAAAGCTGTGGAAAGGTTGAAGATTGCTAGAGAGAGAAACAAAGGCAGATTTGATAGAACGCATAGATTACGACCCAAACCAGTTAAAGAAGGTGATTAGGTGTTAGTCTATGATAGTAGTCTTGATAATCAGCATAGCACTATCAGAAAGTTCTCCAAGAGATGGTTTGGACCTTATGTGGTGTTAGAAGTTTATGATAATGCCACATACTCCTTGAGAGAGTTAGATGGTGCAGTGCTCAAGGTACCAGTCGCAGGAAAGAGAACCAAGCTCTTTAGAAGGAGAGGAGAGGATTGGAACGTTGCAGAGTTTACAGAGGATGAAGCTGAAGACTCAATGCAGGTTGAAGATGAGTTTGAAGCCGAAGCTGAAGAGTCTTGATCTGGATGGCACATACCGGAGGATGTGCAGGTTCAGAGGGGGTGGATGTCGCGCTACTTGGCGGCTACATGTTATATTTCTACTCCGACGCTTGAGTTTAGTAGTTCTAGAAGTTAGCTTATATTACTTCTAGTCGTTTATGTATATGTTTGACACCTTTGCATACGGTGTTAACACTATTTTGAGTCTTAGTAGGTTGATTACCATGTTGATAGGGCTTAAGCTCATGGGTTGTATTTGCGTGTCGCCCATGCACGCTTTCTAGCTGATTTAAGTTATTTTTCGGGGCTGCGTGTCGTTTTAAGTAATTTAAGTTTTACGTTGGCACTCTAGGGGGCTTGACGTGGTAGCCTATGAGTAAAACTAAGTTGCCACGTGGTTTAGGGTACTAAAGGACAACCAAGTGGAGCTATGAACTCCCATTGGTCCATTTTTGTCTTTTGTTAAACTCTAAATTTAGAAACAGAGCTCTAGAGTGGAGTTCGAGCATTTGGTGAGGCATCTTCGAAATCTGGGAACACAGGGAGAGAGGTCTCGTCATGCCAAGCACTTCCAGTGAAAATTTTGATCGATTTGAGTCAATAAACACGAAGTTATGAGCAATTGAAGTTCGGATTGTGCTAGAATTGAATCATTTTGGTTGGATTTAGGGTTTTCAGTATCACTCGCAGCAGATTTGAAGAAATTGCTTCAAAACTTCGAGGTTGTGTTCTCCGCCAGCAGGGCTACGATTTCACAAAAAGTTTCATATCGATTGAGCAACTGAGTAATTCAGGGCGGCCGCTGAAGCTGAGGGGGTCTGAAAAGCTCTTAATCTAGAGCAGCGACTTCAGAGGAGGAGATCTACAGTTCTGTGTACATTCAGGAGTCCCAACTTCACAGGGATGTTCAGCACCCTGTAGACTGCAAATCCTGTAAGAAACTTCGAAATTGATCGAGCCAAACTCCTGTTATAGGTTGAAATAGCCAGCTAGGTACCAGAAATTGCCGTAGTTTTCTTGCTCAAAACTTTTCTGTTCATATCTCCGTGTCAGAATTTGATCTCAGGCTGAAATTTCGTCTGTGAGTTCAGTAGTACCTCATTTGCATGTAGGGGAAGTTTAGAGGTCTAAACCTTCATAGTTTTCCTCTCCGTGAGTGTCAAAGTTTGCCGCCGAATCCTATTACTGCCAGCTAGACCTGAATTTCGCCTTCTGGGTATATTACTAGATCTTACACATCTGTGTGAGTGTTTATAGCCCTATTGTGACCTGAAAGCCAACCTCTTGACTGAACAACCACAGCCAGAAGCCCGGCGCTTTCCTAGGTAGACGGATTACACTCCGACAACGTGAGGAGACGAGAGGGAAAAAGCTATAAGAAGATTAAAAAAGCAATTCACTCTTACTATTTCCATTTGCGAGTTTACTGTAGCGCTCCGCAACAATCCATACGAGAGAGACGAGGGCTGTCTTCGACGAAGAGAGTCTTCCTAGGGTTTAGTGCGAAGGAGAAGCGACGACTGTCTTCGGCAAACGTTCAAGTGCTGAGTGAGGAAGTTTCGTAGTCTCGAGAGACGAAGGAACTTCAGATCTTCGGAGAAGATGAGAGGGATGCAGACGTCGAGGAAGCTGAAGTTCAAAGCTATAGCGACGAAATGGTCTGACTTCAGTTCGTATCGGGACCGACTGCAAGAAATGAGGATGGCGTTCATCGAGAGAACTAATTGAGAACTAGGGAGTGGTATCTTCGGAGTTAGTGCAGGAGATCCTCATCTGTAAGAGGCACCTCTCCGAAGATCTTCGGGGCAGACCAACAACTGGACCGTGTCGCATTGGAGCTTCGGTTTAGGGATTGATGATGCGGGAAAAGTTGACGATCTTCTATACTACAGTAGTTGCAAGCAGTCTTCGGACGAAGTGGCGAAGTACAACGAGCTCTTCTCGATGATGCCAGTGGGGTCGAACGGATTCAAGGTACATAGCTACATCGACCCGTTCAAGAGAGACATCGCGATTGCGCTCAGCACGATCTTCAAGCCGCAGCAGACTTCGTATCTAGCCAATTGGCAGAAACATTTCATTGAGCAGATATTCGAAGGCAGGAAGCCATATTGGACGAAGATCTTCCACGACGACATGCATAAGCCGTACACTATCTTCGACGATGGCGGGTCGACATACTTCGTGGTCTTCGCAGTGGTCTTCTACTGGAGAGTGAAGTTACTAACTCCCGTGGAAGATGAGAAGTTCAGAGAGAGAACGACGTCCGAAGATGAACTTTTGATGGAGCCGCTCCTCGGAGGGAAGAGCTGAAGACTCTAGTGACTTCGGCGGGACCTAGTACCCGGACGAAGAGGAAGATAGAGGAAGGAACACCGAGTGGCGTAACTTCGAGGAGAAAGAAAAAAGCGAGAAGAACTACCATGACGACTTCGGATGAAGGGGCCGAAGGCGTGCGATCTCCCGCGAAGTCTTCTTCTGTGGAGATAATTGGAACGTCGGACCCGAGAAGAGACCAAGGAGAGTCGAGTGCGAGAAGGGTATCTTGATTGTGGCAGCAGTAGAGGCGAAAGTCTCTCAAGCAGAACTTCGGACTTCATCCAGACCAGACGAAGCTACGATTTCGAGACCGAGTGACTCAAGTTTTGGAAGGGAGTTCGAGCAAACTCTAGAATTCTTCAGCGGTACAGCGTTGCCGATCATGACCCAGTTGGACATGCAACGGTATATCTACGAGAAGGAGGCTAAGGCGTCGATATCACTGAATGATCTTCTCAACGCGGTACACCTCGTACGTCAAGGCTGGTTAGAAGAGAAGGACACTCTGACGAAGAAGCTTACGGACACTTCGGAAGAAGTCAGGATGTTAACTTTGAAGCGAGATGCTCTAGTTATCGCAAAGTCTGAAGATCAAGTGAAGGCTTCAAAGGAGATACAAGATTGGCAAGTGAAGTTCAATCTTATGACTTCGTGCTTCCATGACATGAAGTCCGAGAGAGATGCTATTTTGGAGAAGTTGACTACAAGGGATGAGGAGCTAGCCAAGGTTTAGAAAGCGAAGGAGATAACAGAGACGAAGGTCGAAGAGCTTCGGACAAAGGTGGAAGAGGTTACGACTACTTACTTCGCCACCGAACTCGACGCGACAAAAAGAGAGCTTCTCCAGCGACTTCGGGCAGAATTGACGATAGCGCTAGATCCTTCGACGAAGAGCAGAATAGTTAAGATAGTGGAGAGAATCATTATAGAGATTTGAAGGAGCTTAGGGAGACAATTAAGTTTTCATTATGGAGTATAGGTCAGACATTACAGTTAGGTAGAGTAGAAACTTCGGTTTCGCCAAGAGAGGAGTCGTGATTCAATGTTCTAGATGTAATCTTTTCTTTGTAGGAAATGAGATCTGCCATCTTCGAGCGAAAGGCTATATAAGCGATGTGATTCTCAATCATTTTATCTTTTCCATGTTTTCAGTTTTTTGTTAGTTAATTTCTGACTACGCAAGATTGCAGAGTGAGAGCGTGAATGATGTGGACAAAGGCAATTATCTACGAAGGACGTAGTTTGTTGTCGCAAGAGTAAATCTGATTGATGTAGATCACCAAAGTTGACCTTCAGCGAAGAGAATCTTCTGATTATTTAAGTGAAGGACATTTTGAGTATTAGTTACTGTGAAGTGGAGGAGCATAAGTTAAATTGTAAGAAGAGTTCGGAACATGGTGGCTTCGCCTTAAGTATGCCTCTTCAAATAAGTGGGATTCTTAAGAGTGAGGATTTAGTTGGAAGAACACTTCTTAGGAAGAGTAGGGGCTTATTCTTTGAGCATTGATGTGAAGTCTGTATTCTTCTGTCTTTTCAGAAGAACACTAGTAACATTTCAGCAGTATTTGCTATATCATTTGTTTAGACATCTATCTTCTCGAATCTTTTATATGTATTGTTGGAAGAGTCCCTGATCAAGAACTATTTCATTGCTGTTTGTATTCGATTTATCAGGTTGTGCTTGGTTTGATTTCTTATCAGACTTAAACTCTCATTCAGATATTATTCTATTCCGTGAGAATAACAGAAAACTACTAGAATTATCATTGTGACGTTGTAGTACTGTGTTTTATGTAATTGTTAACTGTATCTTCGTGGAAACGATCTTTAATTTATTATTTTTGATACTTTGTGTTTCTCTGGGTTGTTACAGATTTCGACCTAAAAATTGTTCAAGGTAGGAGTGACAGATCCAATCAAACTTCTTGTGAAGTTTGATAATCATTGATCAACTGGTTCGGGAGGACTGAGGTCTCAAAGTTCAGAGATACTTCTATTATTAGTGATTTCAGATTTTCGAGCAATTTGGAGAGGAGTTTGTTGTTGAAAGTACCATGCCTGCATACAAATCGACATTGTGAAGGTGTGAGGCTGATTTCAGCTCTTGGTGGTGAAGGAGAACGGAGTCGCAATGAGTCATAAGCCGCTGTTTGGGTTTTCGGAGCTGTCAGGTACTACCGCCGTTGGTGTTATATTGAGATCTGAGTAGTGCCTTGAAGCATGCATGCTTTAACCTTGCTGGGATGCTTAGGAGACCAGGATGTACATCAAGTTGTGTTAGGGACTCTATCAAGTTGGTTGAGCGATCTTATAGTATCTTTTGATTGTATCAAATAGAGTTGTGGCAGTCACTGATAGGTAGCTAGCATCGTTGAGAAGTGTTAAATCATACTTCTAGTGATTTAGAGTTACTTGCATGATAATACAGAGCTGACAATTTCAGATAGAGTACAAAAGGATCTGTATGTAACACAAATTTGTACAACTTATACGTAGCATTGGATCATAGCAACCGTTAACCTTGGTCGAGATACAAGATAACATGTCCCAGAAGAGTAGATATAGCATTAAGGTTGAAAGATCAAGGTTTAGAGCCAACCTGTTCAAGCCACATACCTTTACACAGCCATATACCCCGTGTATTCCTAGACAAAAAAACACATTATACGACAACGTTCGATTGAATGAAGTAATTCGTGAATTTGAGAAGAAGTACTCTCAGCTTTCTGGTTTAGAGAGGTTGACGCTGGATGCTAGGAAGACGGAGTTATTCTTAGGTGGTCTGGATGAGTTTACAGCAGACAGACTTTGTTTCATGTTAGCTGATTGTGGAGCTGAGTGGGGAGTTACATCAGATTGGAGAAGAATGGAGGAAGCTGTATCTACTCTTGCTAGACAACGCCATGGTAGGATGGCACTACAGCTAGAGACATTGTTAGAACAAAAAGTAGCTCCTTAGGTTCCAGTAGTTCCTCTTATAATACCTCAGGCGCCTGTAGTGATCTCTCAAGCACTTGTTGTGGTTCCGCAAGCGTCTGTAGTGTCTATCCTTGCACAGACAGCAACAACGACCTGTTGAGAACCGAAATCAGAATAATCTGATTGAAGAGCTCACTCAACAATTGAGAGATTTGAGAGTTGAGATGGCTGATTTGAGAAAAGACCAACGACCAGTCGCGTCAGGTGCTCGATCTATAGGAGGAACCTTTACCAAGAGATGTATTTGGTGCGATAGTCCAGATCATCTCAGAGGAGATTGTCAAGACTTGACGGTTGTCTTGCGAGAGGGCGTAGTCAATTATCAGAATAACAGGTTGTATCTAACCGCCACTAGGCAACCTCTGAACACTATTTTGGAAGAGGAGGAATAAACACTACAGCGATGACGGCGTGTTCTGCAGAAACTGATGTGTATATTGGAAAAGTTGAGGTGCGCTCTAATCCAACTATGGTTGAGCAGGCTGCTGAGGTTCCGGTTGAAATGATGAAGAGAGGTGCTAAAAGCATTAGGAGGGCTATCGGATGGAGAGATCCAGTAGATGCAACTTCTATTCCAACGTTTTTAGAAGCAAGTAGTGAACAAGATGCCACGATGGAAGACAAAAGAAGGCGGAATGCTTCTGATTTAGATGCAAGAATACTAGATGACAGCGACCGTCGGAGGATTACGAGGAGGAGTGCAGCGGAACCATCACCATTTATACCAACTCATAGGTTTCCTGCTGCAGAGGATGTATCCTCTACCTCTACAGCTCCACCACATGCAGTAGATCCTATGGAAGGTGTACTGTGACCCTCAAGCTTGCTACCGGTCCTGTCTCTCACCCAGGGTAAACCTCTGATGGCCTTTGATGAGACGCATCATAGAACTAGGAGGCCTCAGCTAAACTCAACTCTCAACGTATTCATATCACTTCCTCACTCGGGACATGAACTCTCATGGAGACAAAGAGATGAAAAACACACCCTTTATAGATATGACCTAACGACTTTCAAATACAAAGAAAAGGAGGATGAGGGATCACTCCACAACCCCTCTATTTATACTATTTCAGATTAACCATAGTAACTACTTGTAAATATGATTTACTGCAATTTATCGAGACCAAGTCAAAGATAAAAGTCCTAAGTCAAGGATAGATGTCTCCTCTTTTGACTCTGCTCTAATAATTAAGATCCTTCTAGAAGTAGAAAGGAATCTTTGAAAAGAAATCTCGGATTGCTCCTTATAAGACAAAATACTAACACATAATTGAGCCAAAAAGATCAACAACTCTCTTGATTGCTGACCTTAAACCTCTACAACTAATAAAATTCACGCATAAGACAAGAGTGTATTATTCACATTCTTGTCATTTTATGCACAACCAAACAGAATAGTAGTTCTCACGCTTAGAATATTCTAATATTCTGTCCTCAAATACCACCAACTCTAACTGTGACTACTCTTAGTTATCTGTCACTAACTTAGAGTTTTGTCTAGCCTTGGGATTTATTTAGAAGACTCACCACACATAGTTATAACTAACCGTATATTTACTACTACGCAACCCCTAGGTGTTACAGTACAGGATTTGCCACAAGAGGTTGCTGCTTCAGATAGAGTACGGGGGAAGAGGTTTACAGTACAGGAAAAGAGAAAAGCTCCAACTTACAAGTTAGCAGCGAACATCAAAACAACAGACATGTGTGCTGTTCTGGAGCAATGCATTTTGAATGCTAGGGTTGAGTTTACTCTTCGTGAGGTACTTGGTATAGCAAAGAGAGAGTTTCATGAGTTGATAATAGATATCATGAAGAGAAAGAGGCAGGTGTTGACTGAACAAGTAAGTAGTCAGATGGTTGGAGCAGTAGATGCTATTGGTATTGATGGGATCAGAGATGATAAGTATGAAGCATGGGTTGCTGATCCGGCTGTTATTGAGAATGAAGATGAACAGTTTGAGGAGGATACGTCAAGTGTAGACATCGATTTCAAAGAGAAGCACTGGGCACGAGCGACAACAGAGACGCAAGTTCGGCTTGGAGGACTTTCTGAACCAGTACCTGCGCTTGTGGATCACGGATCGGAAATCAACATCATTTCCAAGGAGGTATATGAGAAGAGGCAGTGGCAAATCAAAAGGAATCATGGTTGGGTACTTCGTGCAGCAAATAATCAAAAGGGTGAGTTATACGAAGCCTGTCCTAATATGCGTGTAAGGATTGGAGATGTAGAGGTTGATTAGCATTTCTTTGTACAATAGTCTACGTCCTATCTTGTCATACTGGGCCAACCATACATCACCGCTGTTCGAATGGAGACAAAGGTAATGAACGATGGGTCTCATTATGCGAGTTCGGAGTCCTGATGACAAGTACTCAATACAGTTTTTAACTGTTTGTTCAAGACATGAGTGGAACCGACAAACCCTTAGAGATTCTCAGACGAAGAGATGTAAGGGTTTTCGCAGTCCACTCCTGTTGAGCAGGAAGGCATGGGTGTAGAACCTACTGTTGAGATCGCGTCAGAGTTGATACACAAGGTAGAAAAATCGAAAGTGAAGCATGTACAGGGCTCGGAGACATGTGTAGTGTACAGAGTTGGCAGTCTGGATTGCTGATGTTTGAGACAGATGGGTGGAGTCAGTTTACAAGAGTTGAAGAAATGAGAGAAAATACAAAAGATGGATGGTGAAACAGGTATCATAGCTGTGGCGTGTAGGGGTTCTACCTGAAAATGAATTGGTTTCTGGTTGTTTGAAGAGTTTATGTCTATACAGTCAATTGCTAGTTGGTTGGACAATGTAAGCATACTGATGGAAGAGAAAGATAGTATGATGGTGATCCCTATCCACTCTCGACGCATATATGAGGAGATTGCTACGTACGTGCGGTTCTTTCCTCATCCGATGCAGAATAGTGCGAGAAGAGAAACAGTTTGTTGGTGTGCACTCTCTCAAGAAGCAAACGTCCATGCGAAGTACAAATCTGTACTGAAAAAGGGGAGACCAGTAGCAGCTCAACTACCTGCTAACTCCCAGCAGCAATACAATTAGTAGACACTGAGCCCATATTACGTGATCATAGACGAATAAGGCATCAGTTTACTGAGGAGACGTTCAAGGAGCTCCAGATAGGAGGAGGTGATTCTTGACTAAGGTTGAGAAGACAATGTCTAAGTAGATGATAAAGAATCATGGTAAAGCATTTTCCTTTTCAGCAGAGGAGATAAGTTGTGTGGACCCAAAGGTTATAGCGCCTATGGTTATATTCACAATCCCTCATGTGCCTTGGGACCTAAAATTGATTCCGGTTCCTCGTGCCTTGTTCTCTAAACTCATCGAGTTGTTGAAAGAGAAAGTATAGATGGAGATACTTGAGCCGTCTATGGAATCATATTCCAGCAGGTGGTTCACTGTACCCCAGTCAAGAAGTCAAGAGCTTTGCGTTTTATTCAGGACCTACAACCTGCAAATAACGTGACTATTCGTAACGTTGGGACGGGTCATGATTGAGGAAGTAGCAGAGGCATTTGCAAGGAGAGCTATCTATTCAATTGGAGATCTATATTCTGGTTATGATCAGTTCCAGCTGGCTGTAGAGAGTAGAGATCTAACCACTATGCGTACATCTTTGAGATTGATGCAGATGTGTACTCTTCCACAAGGAGCGATGAGCCACCGCCATATGCATAATGTGATGCATAAGGTACTAAGGGAATTTGTGTCTGATGTTATCATTTCGTTTCTAGATGATATTCCTATAAAAGGTTGTGCAGTTGAAGACAAGGATGAAACAGTACTTGCAAATGGATGTAAGAGGTTTGTTGCAGATCATATCAAAGATGTAGAATGTATTTTGACTCGCCTGGAGGAGATACATCTCATCCTGTCGGAGCTAAGTCCAAGTTTGGTGTGTCTGAGATTTTAATGGTTGGACATCTGTGTGGTGCTTTTGGAAGGCGATCAAACCCAGAGAAGGTTGATACTATAGCTAAGATGGCGGACTGCGAGAATATCACAAAAGTTCGACGCTATCTAGGAGCCTGTGTATTTTACCATCTATCCATTCCTCACTATGCTCATGTTGCGGAGCCTTTGTATGCATTATTGAGAAAAGGTAAGAGGTTTGTATGAACCTCGGTCCATCAAGAAGCTATGAATAGACTGAAGGAGGCCTTGAAGTCTCCATCTATGTTGAGAAGAGTAGACTACGTTTGTGGAAGGCATGTCATTGTCACAGTAGATACTAGTCCAAAGGCGATTGGCTGGACGATAGATCAAGATGATGCGGATGGTATGCGGTTTACCTCTAGGTTTGGAGTTAGGATCTTGACAGATAGAAAACGAGATTATCCTCAGGTGAAGCGTGAGTTGTGAGGAGTGGTGACAGCGATGAAGACAGACCGTGAGTTTCTAACTGATGCTCATGAGAGACATATTGTCTACCTCTACTAGGCATGATATCCAACTATAACGCGCCGAACATAACGATGTTGCATTAGATTACCTATATTAGAAGCTTGAATTCAGAGTTGAAGCATATAAAAAGGAAGGAGAATGTGATTGCAGATATGTTATCAAAGGCTCGATTTGTAGAAGAGGATGTCATGTTTTCTGAAGCTGAGGAAGAAGAGAGAAAGGATGCTCGGTGTCAGGTTGGTCGACAGGCTATAAACTCGGAGCCGTTGATGTTTAGAGAGGAGCTTTACACATATAGACTTCGTGACATAAGGTATTATCTGAGTTCGTTGGAGAGACAAGAGGGGTGGAGCAAAATAGAGTTCAGGGAGATAAGGAAACAAGCTTACAATTATCTTCTAAGTGATGAGTATCTTTGGATACGACTGCAGAGGAGAGATGGGATGTTCATACGAGTAGTGGACGATCTGCAAACTAAGCAACAACTAATGAAGGAGTTCCATGATACCTTGTGGGTCGGACATCGAGGGATTTGAGCTACCTACGTCAAGTTGAAGAAAAGGTATTGGTGGAAAGGTCTGTATCGGGATGTGGTGAACTACGTCAGTTCCTGCTTGCAATGTCAGTTCTACTCAAAGATGCGGTATAGAGATGATCTCGTGCCAACTTATCCGCCTTGCATTCACTTCCAGTGGATTCTCGACTTGGTGGTAATGCGATATTTGGTTTTGGTTCGTGAAGATCTCTCCAACTTTGTAGAGGGACGAGCTCTGAGAACGAAGACCACAGAGGAGATATGTAAGTTTGTTCTTGAGGATATTATCTGTAGATATGGGTCTGTAGGAAGACTACGGACAGATAGAGGAGAACTACGTGGTACAGAAGCGAAAGAGTTTTTTGCTCGATATGATGTGAAGCTCAAGCTTACTATTGTGATGAATCCAGAGGAGATTGGCAAGAGTGAACGAGGACATCCATCAATAGTTCAGGCTTGGGTGAATCATCTCGGACCCTCACGTCTTCTCTTGCATTCTGCCAGCATTTCCAATCTTCTAGTCTCTCTAGGAAGATGTGGATTTGATAAGCTCGAAAGATCGGGAGGCACAGGCATGGTTTCCAACTTCCAGCTTTTCAAAATAACAATCAACTCACCAAGTCACTCAGGATTCATACCAAGCCTCTCTCAACACAAAACCCAGCCCAATCCAATCTTGATATGAATTGAACATAGTCGTCTTCCGAAGACGTTCAGACATTCAGAAGCGTCTTCCGAAGATGTTCAAATCTTCAAAAGTGTCTTCTGTCCATAGGTTCGGAAACAAAAATGCGGCAGGGTAGAGAAATTGATAGTTAGATGATCAAATTTAAGAATGAGAGATGGAGAAGCTCGATTCCAACTTGGGAAGAGTGGGAAGATGACTATCGAAAATTGGACAGCGCTTCCGTGCATACTCCGCCGGTTCTCTTCCAGAAGATGCAACACCGGAACTACCACCTCTTCGCCGAAGAGCATCGCCCTTCAGAAAATGTCAATGTCATCAAGTGCTGCTGGTTCCGAAGTTCTTTCGTCGAAGATAGCTACACCCTGCATCTTCACCTCTGAACTGCTCAAGTCTATTATCTCCTTTTTGTCGACTTCACCTTCTCCCGAGCCTTCGAATTCTCTTGGGACATGGTGGACAGACTTCTCTTCCTCTTGCTTCTGCAACCTTTAGGCAGATTTCTAGAGAGGATTCTAGAGAGAGTTCTAGAGAGATCACCCCTCTACCTAACTTATAGGACGACACCAATTGTCCTCTTTGAGTTGGAGATTCCCATCTATAAGTTGGCTGTTACCAAACGCATGAAGGAAGAGAAAAGTCAAGAGCAGCGTCTTCTGAACTTTGTGGAGTTCGAAGAAGACAAGAATGCATCTCTAGAGAAATACAAGTTTCTAGTCCGGATCTTGACTAATTAGCCATCCCTGCTTGTAGTAAATTGAGGAAGAAGACCAAAGATCTACTTACAGTCACATTGTCTTCCGATTGAGGATGACGTCTTCTGCTGCGAAAAGAAGACTTCCAGCTTCTTCTGTCTTTGCTCCGACTACTCTGACTCAAGAGACCAATCTCCCATGGACAGTCCGTACGTGGATCCGAAGTGCTCCACTGGATGAGACAATCTTGGACTCTACATAGCTTCTAACAATCACCGTCACTCAACAGGAAGGCTTCCCATGCACAATTGGGTATGAATTCGATGAAACCCACTCCTCAGAAGATACAAACAAAACTTATGCAAACAAAATCCGAAATCCAATCCCTGAGAAGAAGTTATATTGGCTTCTAGAAGCTACTCCATCAGCTTTCTGTCACTACCTCTCGGCACACCAGCCTAGAAGCAGGACTGCACGATGATGTCGTTCCCTGTCTATGTTGTCTACTCTTGTCTTCATCCTTACGATCCTCTCTTGGGAGCGGAGGTGCAGACCTACTCTATGCGTAACCCACTTTATGTATAGCCTCTCGTGAAGTGTGTATAACGTGTATAATTTTCTACATCATCATCGATCTTATACAATCGCTTCGAGTCACAAAGATGAAGATCCATTTCAATCACAACCACAGCCTAGAAAAATGAGACGTTGTCAGAAGACCACCACCTCCTAGACTTCGGTTCTCCTCTCAGTTTGAAAAGTACTTTCTACTCCTATCGTAGCTAATCTTGCCACATGGACAATTATCCTAAAAATATAAAGGAGGAGTTGTACAGCTTAAAATAGCTAACTTCGATTTTCTATAAAATAGCAAGGTATAGACAATTAACTAACTCTACTACTTATTCCTGATCACCAGGTGTGATCTCCATAGGATCCAAACCTGCATGACACTCTAATTCGGCTTCTGGTACCGTGGATGGCTCTACTAGTGCCCCTGACGCGGCTAAGGTGGCATCCTCCTCATCAGTAGCCATGTGCGCTTCTACCATGAGTTCAGAAGCCGAAAGAGATCCCTAAGAAGTCAACTCCACATGCGCTTCCTGACTCTTTTGCATAACATGCTTGATGTTGGGAGCTGGGGCGATCTCACAGGGGTCAGAGCTAGTCATCTCCTCTACTCTGAACACTTGAGAAGTCATCTCCTCTGTCTGTCTTCTAAAAGACATCTTGTCTTTCAGAGCTTCCTCGTACTTCTTCTCTGCTTCCAATGCTATCAGCACCAAGTGGACAGCGAGGTCGAACTCCTCCTTGTCGAGGTCTTCCACGGGAGTTCAACTTGGATTCTGACATCTCTAGAAGACTACATCTGCTCCGTAGATGCCAATTACTACTCCATACCACAAATTCTTCTTACGATCATTGGAAAGATCAATCATAAGGTGTATGACGCTTGTAGTCTTTTTAGATTTTTGCCCATGAAAATGATCTTCTGGTAGCACTACAACGACATTCACATCCACTGATACTCAAACGAAGCTTCTGAATCCAAATAGAAGATAGAAGGAAGATGGGAAGATGAAGGAAGAGAAAGAAGAAGAGAAAATCAAAACAAGAGAAAATCAACGCAAAGAGAGAAATTAATGTTCCGATAGGCTTCTAGTCCGAATCCTTGTAACAACCCAGAGAAACCAAAATGTATCAGAAATAGTAAATTAAAGATCATTTTTATGAAGATACAGTTAACAATTAAACCAATCTCAGGAAACAATATCACAATGGTAATTCTAGAAGTATTATGTTATTCTCACGGAATAGAATAATATCCGGATGAGAGTTTTAGTTTGATAACGAATCAAACCCAAGCACAACCTGATGAATTGAATACAAACAACAATGAAATAGTTCTTGATCAAGGACCCTTCCAACAATACAGATAAAAGATTCGAGAAGACAAATGTATGAATGAATGAAGAATACAAAATACTGTTGAAATGTTACTAATCTTCTTCCGCAAAGACAGAAGAACACATACTTCACATTAAGACTTCAAGATTAAGCCCCTACTCTTCTTAAGAAGTGTTTTTCCAACTAAATCTTCAGTCTTAAAGACCCACTCTTATTTGAAGAAGCCGTCTTCAAGCAGAAGCAACGATCTTTCAAACTCTTCTTACAATTTAACTTATTCTCTTCAACTTCACGTTAACTAGTTTGTTCTCAGATCTTCGTCATTTTTCTCATTCATGTACAACGAAGACACCCTTCGCCGAGTCCAGCTTCAGAGATATTCGTCAACTAGACTTATTCCTGCGACAACAAACTATGACCTTCATAGGCAATTGCCTTCGTCCAAGAAATTCACACGCTCACTCCGCAATCTTGCGTAACATAAATTAATTAACAAAGACTGAAAACATGAAAAAGGTATATCTTCTGAGAATTGGATCGCTTATATTCTCTTTTGCCTAAAGATGATGGATCTCATTTTCTACAAAGAAAGATTACATCTTGAACGTCAGATTCACGACTCTCCAGTTGGCGGAACTGAAGTCTCTCCACTATCTAATTGTAAGGTCCTAGCTATACTCCATAACGACAGTTTAAATGTCTCCTTAATCTTGCAAATCTCGCGCACTATCCTCTCGGTAACTCTAACTATTATACTCTTAGCTGCAGGATCTGGTGCTGTAGTCATCTCCGTTCGAAGTCGCGTAAGAAGCTCCTTCTCTGATGAATCAAGCTCGTTGGTGAAATACGAAGTCAGTACTTCATCCACTTTGTCTTGAAGCTCTTCGGGCTTCGCCTTAGCAGTAGTCTTTGCTTCCAAAACCTTCGTCAGTTCCTCATCACTAATCGTCAACTGCTCCTGCAAAGTATCTCTCTCTGACTTCATGTCGTGAAACCGTGAAGTCATTAACTTCAACTTTGCCTGTAAGTCCTGGATGTCCTGCAAAGCCTTCACTTGTTCTTCGGACTTCGCCTGCAGTAGAGCATCACGTTCCACTGTCATCTTCTTCACTTTGTCCAAAGTGACCTTCAACTTCATCATACGTTGATGCTTCTCCTCGAGCCATCCCTTCCTACCGAAGTGTATCGCGCTAAGGAGTTCGAACAGTGTCAAGGACATCTTCGTCTCTTCCAGATAAATCTGTCGCTGCATGTCCAACTGCGCGAGGATTGGCAGCGCTATACCACTCAAGAACTCTAAGGTCTGCTCGAACATCAGCAGTTCCTTCTCGATACTTCCATCCTGACGGGTCGAAGTCGTCGCTTCGTCTTGTTGCAGTGCAGTCCGAAATGTCTCCCGAGGACTCTTCACCTGCAACTCGGTTGTCTCCGAATTTACTCTTCTCATAACAAACTCCTCTTGCTCCACATCAACTCGACTTTTTCCTAGACGTACCTCTTCTATAATCTCAACTAAGGTTCGCCCGAAGTCCCAATCGTCGTCTTCTTCGTCTTCTTTTTGCTACGTGAAGTAATTCCTCCTGACGTCTTTTCATCGATCATTCTCCTCTTCGTCCGAGTGCTTGGTCCCGCTGAAGTCATCGGAGTCATCATCTCATCCCGCTGAGGTGTTGGCTCCAACATTAAGTCATCATCGGTTGAAGTCCTCGGTCCATACTTGTGCTCTTCTGCCGGCGTCAGCAAGTTCATTCTCCGATAGAAAACTATGGCGAGGCTTCATTCATCATCCACCTCGTTAGTCCAACTTACATGTGCGTCTTTTTCAATCCAATCCGTCAATGACTTCGTGATCTTTGAAAACCCCTTGACATACTTACGATAGAACTACGCCGATCTCGTCGCATCCTCTTCACTATAGTCGGAGGTTCCCAAACCGTCTCTCTAACTCTCAAGCTCAGCATTCATTAAGTCCCGACCTAGACTAGACTAGGTCAGGTCCAAAACATGAGCAAGTCACCATGCGACTTGGGATAAACTTTTCATAAAGTTCATGGTTCTAAACAATACATCTAGCACACTTAGTGGTCTAATCGCTCGTGATGTCCATCTAGATTCAAGCTCTCTTACGGTGGTCTAACTTGCCGTCTCGTTCTCTAGTTTTGCCTTAGTCCTTGGATCGATTTCATGTTCAGACGTCCAAGTCTAGATAAGAACGTGCCTTGGTACTAGTCCAACCATCACCTCATGTCTCTTGGGATTGAATGACTCATCCTGGCTCACCCAAGCATCGAGCCCCTCTCATATATACTTCTGGAGATCAACGACCTTGTCCTCGTCTTGATCCTTGAAAATTATATCACAATCCTATCAAATAATCAATCATAGTTCTCAACTCTGATGTATGTTTGGAGAGTTCTCAGTACCATTAGAAAGCTCTCACCGAGACATTTCTAATGATATTTTATTCACCTCAAAATATTATGTGGAGCTCTCTTCATTACCCAAAATGTCGATCAACATTTAACGTGAAAGCGTGGTCCAGCGCTATACTACTAAACCACAATGTTAGAATGAGCGATGTGGTTCAGACCAGCTTCTGACCAATGTCCATCTGTGTCGGATCCACATCTCGGTCCGCTCGCATCCATGTCTCAGACTTTACGTCTTAGACTTATGTTACAATCTATTTACAAACTTGCCCTTTTATATCAACGTTCGTATAGAGTCCTCTTGAGATAGGCCTTAACGTTCTAACCTAATGTTCTAACTTTAGTTCATGAAACTACTTAAGGTTCATATGTTTTTGACTTCTCGGACAAGCCGTTAAGTACTACTCGCAACGTTCACAACCTAACACTAGTCCGCTAAAGTTTGTTGTTCAAACTACGCTCTGATCTTGAGATTGAAGATCGAGATATTATTTTACTTTTAGAATGATATATCGCTTATGTGCAGTAGTGGATCAGTATAACATTATGTGCAGTAGCGGGTCAGTATAACATTATAGAGAGTGTTAGAAGAGACTTTGTAGAGGAGAGTTGAGGCACCTTCATCCTCCGTTAGGAAAGATAATACATAAGTTACTCAACTCATGGAAGCTATTGACTCCTTAGAGTAGAATTGGCAGTGCAAACACGACCCAACAAAATCCACCACGTCTTGATACAAACCCTTCCACCAATATCGCTCTTTCATCTTCATGTAAGTAGTCCAGACTCCACGATGTCCAACCCACAAGGTGTCATGAAACTCTTTCAGCAGATTCATCTTCGTCGGTTGATCATCCATCACTCTAGCAAGCATCTCATCCCACCACGGATAACCTTCACGTAGAAGACAACTGTACGCTTTCCGTCTGATCTCCTTGAACTCTCCATCACTCCATCATTCTCTTTTGCATAATGAACTCAGATAGAATCCAATATCGAGGAACTTTTCTGAGTAGAACTCCTCGTTGAACGGCAGTGGTTCCAAGTCTGAAGTCTGCTGATCGTCTTTCTTCTCTGCATTCTCCACCTCTGTAAACATTTTATCTTCATCTGTATAACGAGCTCTAGATAACATATCTGCAACTGGATTGTCCTTCTTTGCTATGCATTTTAGCTCGAGGTTTAGACTCCGGACATAAGCAATCAATCGCAGCATTGCTATGTAACTAGAAATAGCTAGTGTTGAGGGTTATTCCTTCTCCTCGTTGTGTATGGTACTCCTCGCATTGTATCCAATGGCAGGGGTTTTTCCCACTTGTCTAGTATGCTATGTTTTCCTCTGCACTCTTTCAGTCCGTCGTCCAAGGCTCCAGGGACCTTCAACTCTCCAAGAAAGAGGAGAAAATGCTTCTAGTGTTGAATCAGCCTCCCCATTTTGCATCGGCATCAGCAGAGTCTGCGCTGCCAGCTGAGCAGCTTGCTGGTGTCAAGTATGTCCGAGCTAATAAAGTTCCAGGATCTTCAGGATCTCCTGATGAGACCGTGTGGCGCGGAAATAGCACTATGACCTCCTTCATGCAGGTAAATGCAAAATCGGCTGTCGACGTAAACGACCCGGAGGTTTAGGTGTCGTTGAGCTCATGTCCCTGAGTGCGCAGCAGCAGAGTGGATGAAATTCAGCAATGCTCAGGTCAACTTTTTACTCTCCGATTGCTTACACTTCCTGTACCGGGCATCAATATACTAGAGTTAATTTGAGTTTGGCACGTGCAAATGCATCGGTGAGAGCCTCCCGTCCGGGACCGCAGCAACCATCTTTGAGCAGGGGATGGATCTTAGAGCCCGAACTTGACAGCGGAGGGAGTAGAGTTGAGGTGCTGCTTTCAGCTCAAGAAGAGGTTGAGGATGGGAGGGAGCAAGAAATTTCGGATTCGCTGAGGATTGCGAGGATGCAATTCCAAGTGGACGGAAAGATGAAACTGGTGCCAGAGGCGAAATATGTCAGGGGAGCTGACATTAAAAAAGCAAGTTTTATTAGAGTTTACTACATCTGTGCCCTGCGCGTTCCTGCGAAAGATTCCGGCGACCTGGCTCAAAGTTTGGAAGAGCATTTGCTCAACTGGCCGCGAGTGGATAATATCGCCAGAGTTCGAGGGGATGATGTTGACGAAGATCTGGAGGATCTTTTCTCAGGTACTGAGGAGTGGAGACAATCTAATGTTCGGACTATGACAATATGTGGTGAAGATCTCACAACGAATTTTGAGTCCATGAGAACAAAAATGATAAGCAAACAGAAAGATGTAAGTTTGAACGGCACATATGATAATCGGAAGCGAACTTCATTGAAGTATCAGCCGTACACATTGGAGGTGATGCACGAGAAAACACAAATGGAGAGACATCGCGGCACGCTGGGGTTGTTACAGAAGACGTGGGCAGGTCCAACAAGGCTATTGCTTTTGAATGAAGAGATTGTCGGCAGAAGTCCTCAACTGCCAGCTTTTGTCCAGGTGGGCTCAGGTGCTTTAGCTTGAACCCGCGCCCACACACTTGCTGCGATTTTCTCTGGAAAGTGACCATGCCACAACTAGCTTCCAAAACGAGACCTTAGGATCATCAATTTTCCCGTATTTTCATCATATGCGTAGTCTTCCAAACTGCGTGGTCTAGGCCGAGTGATCGACGAGAAGAGAGTTGTTTAAGTCTGACCGTGAAAGAGCATTTCGATCTAAAGAACGATACCCCTCTACCCAAAGGGGAAGAACAGAGGAAGTGCTCGTAGTGTTCGATTCTAGGTTGACCCTTAAGACATTAATTTTACTCAGTCTTCCATCATATTTTGCGGATTCCATTAAGTGTGTGAAGCATTGTTCTTGCATCGAACAGATATACTCATGGACCACACCATTATGACATATTAACTTAATGTGCATAAGTTAGTGCACATTCACGTCCCTCCATTCACTTCTAAACCCCCCCAATCTTTGCCTGGTCCCTACGTTTCCAAACTGACGCCATTCACTTCTGTTGAGTTCACAACCCCACCCCCCCCCCCCCCCCCCCCCCCCCCACTCAGTCTTCCATCATATTTTGCGGATTCCATTAAGTGTGTGAAGCATTGTTCTTGCTTCGAACAGATATACTCATGGACCACACCATTATGACATATTAACTTAATGTGCATAAGTTAGTGCACATTCACGTCCCTCCATTCACTTCTAAACCCCCCCAATCTTTGCCTGGTCCCTACGTTTCCAAACTGACGCCTCTTTTGCTGTGCTCCCGGACGTTCCTTTTTAGCGCAGTTGCGCTCTGAGCATGCTGTATAGTCCTTCAACTTATCTCAAGTAATTCTGGTTCTCGTCCTCAAAACAGGTTCTTCCCTCACCTTTTGCCACTTTTCGCTCTGCTTTTCCTCTGCGTCCTTTCTTCGGCTTTTACTTACTGTTATATAGTGCTGCGCGGGATCCCTACAAATAGATAGAAGTTACTGTTTTCTCGGGTAACTGCTTTAGCCGTGTACCATGGTATATACATGTTTGTATACCCTTAGTTTTCATTTTAAACCTTCTGACTCCACTGCTCCTCGGTCCCAGGACCACTCTCAGTTTTTAGGGTGTTCTTTCTCCGTACTGTTATGCTTACAGAGTTGCACTAACGTACTCTTGCAAGTACAGCACTGTATCTATAATGCTTCTACCTGCTGTGACATCTGATTTGTTGTGCTTCGGCTCGGTTTTGGCTTGGTTTAAACTGTCTAGCTTAATCCTCTGGTGTTGCAGGTAATGAGTTACTCAACCTCCTCCTACGTCGAGTTTTCGGTACTACTCGTCCTCGCGGATGGTTTTTTGTTGCTGATTTGAAGCTGCGGTACGAGTCCGTTAAGTATTTATGTCTCTGCTATCTGCTGCTAAGCCCACTGATCTATCACTACACACGGACTGTGAGTTTGCCCTCAGATGTTCCCGGAACTGAACAGAAACTCCTGGACCGACAAGACCCTGCTGAGCTGGAAAAGTCCTCAATTTCATTTGATCACTTTTCCTACTCATCTATAGCCTAACCTTCCCTGTTAGGTGCTGATGAAGTCAGAGAGCAGGTTGAGGTGCATGAAACGTGCGTCAGTTACTTTTGTGCTCTAAATTGTTCGTATATTCTTCTGACTGACTGGTTCTCTTTACCTTATGCGTCACTTCCGACTTTTGTACGCTAACCCTTGCTTTGCGCTTTTCACTCGTACTGTATCTTAGCCTTAGTTTTCAGTGCTGCACCAGATTTCTTGATTTCGTTTCGTTCAACGTGCACTGCATACTGTACATATCACTACTGTGGACTTTCATACCTAGGGGCACCATGGTAATGTGCGCCGCACTTCACATTCCCACTGGTTAGTTCCCTCAGGTTACAGAGTTACGCTAATTCGACGCTCCAAGATAGCACACAGGCTACCTATGTACTTCACTGGGTGCTATCTCAGAGCGTCAAGTTAGCGTAACTCTGCAACCTGCTTTTTGAACAGGTGTGCACAGTCTCCTTCTGTCCCAGTTCTTGAAAGTTATTGGATAATTCGCTCCTGGAGTTCTCTTCTGGGTTCTATTTTTGCGGGTTTCATTCTGTGTATGAAGCATTGTTCTTGCTTCCAACTGCTATACTCTTCGACTAACTGGTCTTTTGTGCAAGAAAAAGGTTTCTTATGTTTTCCCTGGTTCGCGCACCCTGGCTGGTCGATTACTGTTTGCCTATTGCTTTAGGAACAGTAGCTAACCCTCTCTTTTCTCCGCTCTTGATCCTTACTAGATCACTTGCTAATGATACACTAGACCTCGGTTGTTATTATTCCTTAGTGAATAGATCCGCTTGCAACCGCAATTTGTTCATGTCATATATTGCACTTCCATACCTTGGGGTACCATCTCTCGTAATGTGCGCTATACTAGACATTCCCGTCGATCCGACCCTTCGGTTACACTATTTTTCTCTAACTTCAGATGTAAAGTTCTATGCCCTCAGATGCCTTACACTTCTATGCCCTCACATGTCCCGGAACTGAACAGAAACTCCTGGACCGATAAGTCCCTGACGAGTCGGTTAACTTTTCATCTGATTGATCACTTTTCCAACTCATCTACAGCCTAACCCTCTCTGTGGGGTGCTGATGAAGTCAGAGAGCAGGTTGAGGTGCATGCGACGGGAGAGTGTTCTGCTGCATGCTCCGAGTGCTTATTGTGGTAATTAGGTTCTTGGGTGTACACCTACTCAGTACCTAAGTGCATCAGTGATGGACGGGCAAATACAAGCTCCTCTTTTACTACCTCTGTCTCCCTTCTCCTCTATTCACTCACTAAATCCGTTATCGGTATCTTCGTTCTGCTTGGATAACCTTCGTTTCTGTCACTGGATTCTATGGTTCAGCGCTATCTACGTTTTGATTTCATAACCTTCGCTTCTTTCATTGCAGTAGACAAAGCTAGTTTGACTTCAACTCGGCAAGGGGTTTGCATTTAGCCTTTGAGGCATACTTCATTCGTTCTCTTGTCATTGTCTACTTGAATTCGACGAAATACCGAGGGGAACCTATTCTGGAAATGCGCTTCGCACTACACATTTCCATCGGCACACCCTCTGGTTATACAACAATTCGCTAACTCCGCTCGGCATTGTTAGCGCACATTCGGCGCCTAATTGATTCTCACTGTGTACTTGGCTGGATAATTGCGTGATACCCCTATACTAGAGAGTTGTCCTTGAGCATATCTGCCATTCTCGACGTATGAAGATAACTTCAAATGTAAAGTTAGCACACATTTCCCCCATCAGCTACTTACTACGTAATTTCGACGTGTTATTTGCGGGCTACCTAAGTGCTAGAGCGTGGTCCTTGATAAAATCTGCCATTCTCGAGTACATGTTCGAAAACATGTACTTTATGGGGTTCATCGTGTTTACCTCTGTTTTTGAGTTTGGATCTTGTTTCGAACTGCCATTTTTCATAGACGAATATATACTTTGCAGTATGGATATTAATCGTCAACGCAAGATCTTGCTGTGCAGGCCGTGCTCTCAGGTGCCGAGGACTGTCAAGAAAAAGGCGGATGTCAACTCGTTTCTTGCAGGCTTACCCTTTTCTACGAGTATTGGTCTTCAAAGGAGGTAAGGCATGATTCGTGGAAACGTTCAACACTTCTAGTTGCATCTTTGTTCGTTTAGTGAGATATCAGGACTGAAGAGTGACTGAGGACTGAGTACTGAATGAGTAAATGTGATAAGTCCTTCGGCCGAGACTGTAATATATTTCTCCCTTCTGGTAACAGGTCTTACGAGACTTACTACCCCCTGAGGTGATGGTACCGGATGGTTTTGAAAAGTTTGGTCACGTTGCTTTCCTGACCCTCAGTGCTGAGCAACTTAAGTTTCGTCACTTGATTGCCCAGGTTAGTATCCAAGTTTTTCTTTCTCAGTCCTTGAGATACATCGTTTTAAAGATTGATCTTCGAGGTGTTGTTCGGCCAGTCAGTAGTCCGATATCGATAATATGTTCACCTCCTCTCCAAAAGAAGGTTGGATGATGAACAGATACCAGAACAAGAATCTTGCGTGCTGTCTTCATGGATTTATCTCGATTCTACCAAGTACGGCTTATTAGGAAATTAGGTTATGCTATGCTGTTTCCAAATGTGTACCGATTTTGTATGGAACTTATTTTGATTTGTTCTGATTTTTGACAGGTGACCCTGGATAAATACCAGCCAGTAGTCAGGTCTGTTGTTGTCAAACGAGAAGCCAGGCATACCAAACCTTATGCTGTGCGAGTTGAAGTTTTAGCTGGAACGAGCTCTCTAGTCACTACTCTGTGGGAAAATGCGATCCCGTTTCGCATTGACCTAGGATCTGTGTACGTCACTTTTACCATCATTACGTTATGTCAGTAGTTTACACTTACCATTATTACGTTATTCATGTACATAATTAGCACTGGGATAATTAGGTTTACAATAACTCTTTATCTTATAGGATGTCGAAACTGTTATATAGCACACTACAGCTAAGATTACCTTATGATTTACATTTAGATAGAAAATGCACAAACACAAATCTGCTTCCGTCCACTTTTGCCCTCTCCATGCACCGATAGCCAAGTTCGGGTGACTCTCCTTGAGGATGTGTCCTTCAGTAAAATTCGATGGTAGTTTTGGAGACCCTGACGATTCTGTCGGTATGGATCTGTTCTTGCCAGCAGCTACCCCAATCTCCGGATGCCACTGTACTAAATATAAACATTTCATGTACACGGATCACAAACACGTGGTCACTGATTCAGCATATGTACTCTACTACTCATGTATAGCCTAACCCTCCCTGTTGGGTGCTGATAAGTCAGAAAGCCGGTTGAGGTGCATGCGACAGGAGAGTGTTCTGTTGCATGCTCTGTGTGTATCTTGTGGTAGTTAGGTGTTTCAGTGTACACCTACTCAATACCTACAGCTGTGTCCGTGGCTTTTGTTGGGAGAATTGCCTCTAACCTCTACTTTCTTCATGGTTGGCAATCTGGTGTTGTAAATGCTGGTTCGATTATTCCCGGATGCCTCATGTTTGCTTCTATGTTTGCTTCTCCAGACGATGTATGTTTCTGTACTTTCTGTTTGTCCTTATCTAGATAACTTGCCCTATCATGTACTTTGTTTTTCGGCTTATCGCTCTATATTACAGTTATAGCTGCTCTCTCGCTCAGATCGTTATATATTACAGTTATAGCTGCTCTCTCGCTCAGATCGTTAGGCATCGCATTCTGTACTTGACTTCTTTCCTGCACCTACCTGGGGGTACCATTTTGGAAATGTGCTTTCCCCACACCTTCCTCCTTGGCCCGACCTCGGTTATATACATTCGCTAAGTCCTCAAACCAAGTTAGCACTCTTTTTTACTCACTTTGTACTTGCATGGGTTCAAAACTATTTGGGGGTTACGGAAGTGTGGGAAGTTACTGTTTTGAAAGAAAACTGTTTTACCCGTGTACTATTATATACTCTACTACTCTACGCCCCCGGGAACTTTCTGGAGAGGTACTAAATTCTGCCCTTTTCATCCACTCTTCTTCTGTGACGGAAGCAATTCAAACGGGACAACACCCATGAAGAACTACTAGGTACAGCTCGCATCCTTGAAATATGGTATTCTACAATCTCGCTAAAGGTCGAGGAGATATTACGGAAGTTAGAAACGTCGGAAAGGTCTTCATCTAGTCTCTTCCTTCCGAAAGAGCCTTCTTCACTTCGAAAGGATCTTTTGTCATCACCTTACATCGACAAAGCACAAGTTTGCTTCGTCCTGCTCGGGTAGAGCTAACTTCTCCATTGGGTACTTATCTAAAAGCAGAAGTTACTGAAAGTGAGGAACTAACCCGTCCTTGCTTCCTGCGGAAACATGCTTTCAAGCGTAAACCCTCTAGGAATAAGACTCTCTTTGCTCTGCTCTGCATGGGAGTTCGTAATTAGAGTTCCATGGAGTTATCCTGTGCACATGTATGCATGTGAAGAGCTGGCTAGGGGTGATTATTTCCCAACAGAGAAGAAGAAGCCGACCACGAAGGGGGAAGTTATCCGCGTTGTAGTATGAAATATTTGTTCCAAGTTCGAGTAGTTGTTCGAGGTCCATTTGAAGCAGTGTCCAGACTCCAGAGGGGTTTAAGTGTGGACTTTGTTTGCAGGAGAGCTACTCGTTTATATAAGAAAAAGATGCATTAGTCAAGATGTTTAGTTAAGAAGACAGTCGAGAGTCAGGCCATTCAGTTAAAGTTGTTAAACTTAGTTGGTGATTTCGATGTCAGAGCACAGTTTTCCTGCGGGGAGCATTGTGGGCTCAATATTCGAATGTTCGTCTCGGAGTGAGAGCTCTCTTTATCAAGTCGGAACCAGGGAGCTAGGGCTCCCTGGTTTCCACTACCTTCACTACCATTTGAGCACTGGTTTAGCTGACATAGGCTGTGAGCTGGGGACCAAGGTACCGTGACTCTTCTCAGTTTGTTATTCACACGAAATGCGTAGTCGGGGAGTTAGTTAAGGGAACCAAGACACCGGATGTTGGTTTGTCTTTTAGCTCTGTCTGAAGGCAAACCGGCGAGTCCTTTCTGGAAACTTTGTAATAGATATGTCGGAAGGGTACAAGTGGACGGTGCAACAATGAAGACTAACATTTTCGAAAGCTGATGTCGTCAAGAGGTGTCCAAGAGGTAGTGTCGGAAAGTGAATGCCTCTTTCGAGGCAAATTCTTTGAAGTGTGTCATTTGGGAACTGCTACGAAAAATCTTTCCTGTTTTGCAACTAACAAGTTGAGGCTGATGGAGACGGCGGCCTTGATTGGAGAAAGCTTTACATACTCGCTGGATTGTAAAGGAGACCCCTGCTAGTCTGTAGCGATGTGATTCGCGGTTGCTCTGGGTCTTATAGGATTCTTTTGGTAGGTTGTTGCACTTACCAAATGACAGACTCCAGAGGAGATCATGGATTGATACGAAGGTGACACTGTAACAACACAACGGAACGAACTTTCAGTGTCCCATTTACAACAAAAGAATCCTAGAAGCCAATCAGAAGGTGATGTCACTCGTATTCTTACAGAGTCACGGAATTTTGTGTCCACGTAGACGGGCGACGGGTTGTAGAGTTCCTCTGTGCAAACGATGTACTCTGTAATCACCGTGGTGATGTAACTCATGCTTTACAGGATCTGGGATTCTCGTGTCAAGGCAGACAGGCGACGACTGGTAGAACTCTTTTCTAAAAGAGATGTCCTCTGTAAGTATTTTGATTCGTTCACCACCTTGGCGTCCTTTATGCCATTCCGCTTCCCCAAGTAAAGGGAGTTTTGTAGACCAGTTTACAGGATTGTACCGTAGTTTGCAATGGGGACGCCTTGAATGTACTTGAGAATGAATGAGCGAACAATGGAGTATTTCTTTGTTCGTTTGAAAGTTGTGGGTCTCACCGCGTCAGTGTGGCCCTGATCTCTTGTGTCATTTCATTTTGTGTATGTTCTCCTTCTGTCCCTTTCATTTTCATGTTCTTGAGAAAAGGTTATTCCTGAAATCCAACTTGTATCGTTTGGGCTCAGGTGATGTTTTTGCTGGTCCTGGATCAGTTGCTGTTCCAGCCGGTGTTAAGGTCAGAAGGACTTATGCGAATGAAGTTAATCCCGTGGCCTATAAATATCTTGCACACAATGTTGTTGCAAACAAACTTACCAGTAAAGTGGAAGTAAGTACAGGTCCATCACGAGTTTGGAGAATTTGATTCGGGTGATGGGTTTTCTTAGCTCACCGCTGTCTATTGCCTTCTTGATGTGTTAAATTCCCTTTTCTGAACGAGATTTTTGAGCAGATTGGATCGCTGAAGCGATCTGATGGCTGTGGTGGCGTTCCTGTACAGATCTTCAATCAGGATACCCATCAGTTTTTAAATAATGTGTTTCATCGTGAGAAGCCCTTGCCGATTACGCAGGTCGTTATGACCTATCCTTCAGCCACAGCGGAATTCTTGGGTAAAGTCTACCTTTCAACTCTTCTGGCTGGGTTCGAGCTTAGCCTTGAGTGAGATATGGACAGTCGGATACTTAGCCGACCATGCTCGTGCTTTGCAGTGATATTGTCGATTGGCTGATTTGCTAATACGACAATGTAACTGTGTCTGTAGCAGATTTTTTCGTCGGTGCATTTGATCGAAGAACATGGGAGTTAGCCTCTTTACCAAGAGTTCACCTGTATAGATTCTCGGGTGCTGCTGATCCAGCAGAACACTTTTCACAGGTGTGCGACTTGTTAGTAGGTGTCTTACGTAGCGTTCTAGTTTCCAGATGTGATCCACATCTGGAGCACCGGAATGTAAATGCTATCGTGCTATATGACTCGTATACTCGGATTCTTGGATGGTCAAAGGTTTTCTCTGAGTCTTGCAGTATTTACCGAAATGAAGCGGCGCATTAACTGTTCAGCTCGTGCTGTTTGCGCTGTCTTCGAACGCAGGAAGTTGAAAACTTTCTCGGAGTGCGTCCGAAGAACATAGACGTAGTTCGTGTGGCCGAAGTGGCACCTGGGGAGTGGATGCTGCGAGCTTCGTTTACAATCCCTGCCCAAGTTGGCTTTCAAGGGAATGTATCGGCTCATGCATAATCCAGGAGTTCAGGCACACTTCAGTTCAACTAATGAAACTCCAAAACTCACTAGAATTGTCTTTGTGTTTCGTTCGAAGACCAGGCGGTGCTTGAAAATGGTTATTGTGGTGAGAATATTACTATCATGCCTTGGTCAAACAAGGAGCTACGCTTGGGGCTATGCGTTAGCGATTTATCTGTAACTATTCTATTCTTTTTCTTGTATTCGCATGGTTCCTCTAAAACGTCGATATTTAACAAACTTTTTTACTTTTATTTTTGACATTTATTAATTTATACAAAGTGAACAATTACGGTGTAAAACCTAATTACTAAACTTAATCTTGTCATGATCAACCACTCAACGTCCATCGAGAGTTCATTCATTACTTTTTCGCTTGTCCTCTTGTGCGTTCTAGGTGAAATATCAAGAAGTATATATATATATTCACGCGTTCTAGGTGAAATATCAAGAAGTATATATATATATTCACGTCTTCTTCATATTATTGTATTCTAGTTATTTTAGATGGACATTGTAGTAATGTATATCGAGTGAAGACCTCGAAGTCTTTATTATAGCCTTGTATATTATTCACTTTATTGAAAGTTGGAAGAGGAATATGCAAAGAGTTTAAATATGCATTAAATTTTTTAAAAGAGACTATGTTATAAATTAAAATTTATAAATTAGAAATATTTTTGTTCTTAAGATAGATTGATTTTATATCAAAAATATATATTTTATGAATGATCTATGAGTTTTATATGTCTGAAGTGAGAATGTGTAATGAAGTTTAATATTTTAAATTTTATACAAATAAATTTTAGAACTATGACACAAATAATGATTTATAAACTATCTAATCTTTTATGATTTGAGAAATTAAATTTTGTATTCAAATGATAAAAGAGTATTTTTCGTCAAAGTTTTTTGAGAATACTAATAATAAAAATAATTCAGTGTGAAGATATTTAATACTTATAGTATATGAGGTTACTTAGTAACATTTCAATAATATTTTTTCATTGTGACATTTTTATTTGTGGTTCTGTATCTCACGAGGTCATTGATTTGTTTAATACTTGTTATGTTATTTATCAAAAATATCAACTCTGTTTTGATAGATAGATTTGTGTTTGATCTCTATCAAAATTGATTTTTGTTCGTGAGAATAAAAAAAATTATAAAGTATCATCTTTGTCACATGTTTACTACTTTTGGATGATTTTTATTTACATCTTTGTGAATTCAATCTTTAAATTATCATCTTTTGATTTTCTAGTGTGTTACATATAGAAGACTAAATAAATTTTGATACTAATTTTGATTTTGAGAGGAGAATGTTGAAATTATCTAATATCAATAAATAAAAATCCAAAGACATGTATGTCGACAGGCAGACTTGATACTCTTAGAAACGTGCAATCTGAAAGAGACAAGAGATATGAAAGACGAACAAAATATCGAAAAAAAATTCAAAAAAAAATTCATCAATTAAAAGGAAAACATAAAAAAAAAACAAAATTAGAGAAAACTCAAAAAAGATAGAAGAAAAAGAATTAAACCTTGGTGAACTTGATTCATCAAGGTTTAATTCTTTTAATTCTTGTCGTATATATCGATAACCCTTACGAGAGTTGTAGACCATTAATAAGTTCAAGGAGGTTCCTAGAGTTTACTAAAAAGTGCTTCGGGCAAAACCAATTCTCATGGTTTGACGGGCACCAACGTTATTATCTCTAATTCTTCTCGAATCTGCTCAAAAAACTTGAATTCGAAAAAATATCATTCGACTAAATGCTAAGACTGAAATCCAAAAAGTGAAGTAAAATGAAAATCTTTTCTTGAAATCAATAATATTTTATATCCACAATTGTTTACTATTTTATATTATTTTTTTCATTTAATTATTATTATAAGTATTGTCAATTATTGATGATTTTTGTAGTTCTTTGTGAATTTAAATTTTTTTCCCTTTATGGGAAGTGTAGTTTAGATGCATATTTTTTAGAAGTGCACATGTTTGCATGAGGCTTTATATTTTATTTTTTGTATTAATCTTTTAATTAATTTTTTTATCTTTTTTCTATAATAAAAATTGAACTATCAACTCAAGTTAGTCCATTTAAAAGACTTCATGTGTATTGTTAACACAAATTAAATATACTATTAACGATAGTTGATTTATTCAAGAGAACTTCTAAAATCTAAAATCTTGAATCTAAAATCTCCTGCAGTCACAATCGAGGCCAATCTAAATCAAAGAGGTCTCGCCTAATCTTTTTGCTTGTCTCCGCTATAAAAATCAAGAAACGCTGCGTTTTGATACCGTTGATGATTCAAGGCTAGCCAGAAACGATTTTCCGCTGATTTGTGGAGTTCTATTCTCAGATCTTCTTGGATACGTAGGTAGTAAGAATGCATGGACATATAAAAGTGACATTCATGGAATGTAAAAGAACCATCTTTGAGATGCATTAGACTATAACCAAGAGAGCAGACATAAATACTGGGCAAGTAGTTTGTTTGCCGATCTATGTACGACGTGTCTATTGCCGGTAGTACATGTTGGGCACACACACTGGGAGTGATGATGGGCACATGGTGGTGGAATATCTGACCTTCGAAACCCTTGCTGAGAATCATTTCCGACGCATATCTCGCCTGTTCATTAGAAGTGAAGCTCGTACATGAGTTCACCGTGAAGCGCAGCCCTCGCGGAATCCTCTCTCAGATCAGAAACGTGTTACCTTGACAGTGAGAGGTCCCATCTAGGACGAACTTAGACGATCGAGACTCTGTACTCGAACGCCTGAACTGGGGGCACAATTTACTACACGGGTGTACTAAAAACCTGATAACTTGCTAGAGAGACCAAAGTGCAAGAGCAGTATACACCGGGGATCAAAACCATGAGATCCACATATCGAACAAACATCTACAACTCTTGAAACAAACTCATGATCAAGATCCCCCAAGTATATCCGATGTAGTCTAAACCATGAGATCCACATATCGAACAAACATCTACAACTCTTGAAAACAAACTCATGATCAAGATCCCACAAGTATATCCGATGTATTTACGTAGAGGCTTCTATTCTTGCCCTGCACATATGTGCGGTTATCTTGCAAATGAGCTCACGATCTCAAGGGAAGGAACCCAAATCAGCCGAATGTAGCTCAAAAATAAAGGGAACAGATAACAGTGTCAACATCACAAAGAGAAGTGAAAGTCTACCTCTCGTTTCATTTTACCTCTGTACGGTAACCTGAAAGACACACACCTGTCCGATTACCACAATAATCCCAGACATTTGAAGACCAAAATTTGCGACGTCCTCTGGTGACTGTATACGTTTCTTGTCTCTTGTTGCTCCAGTCTACCCGTACGCCGTCCACTGATGGGTAAATATAAATTTACATTCTGGCTCACCGTCCTCTGGGAGGTCAGTGCAGTGAACGCCATTTTTCACCTGTGAACCGGGAATTCACAAAGGTAAATGCAAAGCTGTATTTCTCACAATAACAGCAAGGTATATGATGTGTCGGTTCATACAAGAATTCTATCACTTCAGCTCAGATAACCAAATCATTTGAAGTGCTGGAGAAACGACTAAACCTTATTGACTCCGAACTGAGCCCGGAGACTTTGAGGTCTGAGTTGTCTCGCCAGCGATGGATCGGGAGGCCCACAAAAGTCACGGAACGCCTTGACGGGAGTGGTTTCCGGATCTTGTTTAGAGGACAGTTCCATGGCAATAGCGTCTCCCGCTGACATTTCATGAGTCATTGCCTGCAGGTTTAACATACATCGGTCTTTTAGACTTACTTACAAGCAAGGGATGAACAAAAGTTGCAAAGTCTCTGACTAAGAACAAAAGCTTGGTCGTATTAACTATAACAACTAGACGGACTGCAAAATACAGCAGGACTCAGCGGTTCCACGCAGTGACGAACTAGAACGGTGTTATACATAATAGTCCTGAACGACTCCTCTGTACAACTCGTAGAACTCTTCTGCATTGGGACGTGTAAAACTGATCATCTCCATTGCTGTTATATCGTACTTCTCCTGAATGAGGTCAATCACAGCGCCAGCAGCCCCTGCATCGGATAGTGAGGACGGACTGACAATTAGACACACAATTCATATTCCCTCTGATTAAAATGCCTAATTGGACCCCAAGAACCCACCTGGACGAAAAGATCTGCCGGATTGCGTTCTTAAGGTCTGGCCATCTCATAGCTATGTACACACATGACCAACTTCCGCAAGAACCACAACAGACAAAATCTCAAATCATCTGTGCGTCCCCAGAACGAACATGAACTTTTATGATTCAACTCGTTAAGCGTTTTCGTGTCCGTCAAGCTTTCAAATGATTCGTTATGGAGCTACAGTAGTGAACTTAGTAAACATAGTAGACTTAGGGCATCTCTACAGTCCACAATGCTCAATAGTTGCAGAGGAAAGCTCTTAGACTGAACCACTTGCCGCACTTGCCATCGGAGATGGAACTCCCATGTCCAACGATGACTTATCCATTTGTGTTCAGGTGAACATATATGAATAACAAACCAGGAGAAAAACATTGTAAGTCACATACCAACCCGTATCTTTTGAGGGATTCGGCACTTTAGTACGACGATGTCCTAGGTATGCCCTCTAGAAGAGAAAGTGGCAGATGGAACACGCACACACCTGCTGCAACGGTGTGTGGTTTTATGATGCCGAGTGTGACGTTGAAAAATTTAGCACAAGGCGCAAACAACCGATCCGCGAAGAAGTACTGTGCTTCCTGTAACCCAAAACAACTATCCACAAGTCAAGGAGCCTCCGCCAATTCAACCAAACCCTTCAGAGTAAGGAGCAGTTTATCCATGTAACAAATTACTTGTAAGTAGTCAATCAGACGTATGCCTTTCTGTGTCAAAATTTACCAATATGTATGTACACTCATGATGATGCTATGGAATATCCTGAGAACATAAGCTTTGAGATCAGCGTCATGCATGCATCCGATTCGAGGTTGAGGCGGGAGTACCTTTCTAGCACTTTCATACGAACTGGCACCATGGCATGCATTTCTCGTGCCGTCGGTTCCAAACTGTGCCCGCAACGAGCTGGGGGCCTTCATTCTGGCAACCTCGGTACTCGTAGGACCTGCTCAGGAAATGCAGCATTGGAGGTTAAAACCCAGCTTCGAACTATGCTGCTCGCATGGTTAAGGTAATGCCAATCCAACTTAATACTTTTACTCGCTACGTAGGAATGAGATTGTATGCCTTCCTGGGTTCTTTGACTTTATGTTACGTGAACACCTCTTCAACCCACCACATGAATTAGACCACTTCTTGAAATGTTTGGTGTAGGATCTTTCAACGCTGCTTACACAGCAACAGACCAGGATTGTTTGGCTCCGAGTTACTGATCTAAGAATGAAGCCTACCGAGAAGCAACCGCCATTTCGCGATGGCATCTTCCGCGACAAGCTCCATAGCGACGCAAGGACCACTTGAGATATGATCCGTCAACTCCCTGGACAATTCACTCCGACTGCTATCAGGTCTTTTGACGAACAGTTGAAACCAGATAGTAACGTCTTCACGACTTTTTCCTTCTTGAGTTCAGTTAGTAGGTTGGGCACGTCCCTGCCTTGTGTACCAAATGTTGAATTGTGTAGATGAGCTGCAGAGTGGCCGCGTGCAAATAGTAGATGTAGTTCCAAGCAGACTTAAGATGTTAAGGGCATCGTCATGAATATGACGGAAGTTCGCAACGGTTACGTTTCAAACAGGAACGAATGACTAATAAGTCATGTATAATCCGTTATATACCAGCACAAAGGACGTCTGGGGGAGGTATGACTTTCGAGCACATAAATACATCTTGAACTTACTGAAAGTATGGCTTGTCCTCATGCGCCTTGTATAAGTCCTTAGCCTGTCCCAGAGACAGCTTACACATCCGCAGTTTCTTGATTATCAGACCACTGCAGCATATAGCCTCTATGATCTTTCCCATGTTTGATATTCCATCCGGCTTGATGAGGGCGAGCGTTCTGAAAATCAACGATCAGCTCAAAATGAAAATGACTCCTCCAATGATACTTCAACACACACTGTAATCTTGAAATATATGTCGGCCCATGTGGACGGCAGCGCAGTGCAAGGAGTACCCACCTACACTTAACTAGATATTACAGAACCGAGAGGAGATGTACTCATTCCGACTTGCATGCCGTAGCCTTTCGACCATACATCCTGGATGGTGCTAGAAAGAAGGATGGGTTGAGAAGGTGAAGACAAAACAGAAAGACAGCTCCGTGAAGGGGAGACTTACCCAAGTAGTAACCCAAGTAGTAAGAAGACTTGCCGTATAAACAAGGATGGGGTGAGAAGAGACAGCTACCTGAGGAAGGGGAGACTTGACCAAGTAGTAAGAAGACCTACCGTAAGGGACATTCTTCCGCAACTTTCAAGTTTCAACCAGGAAGGATTTAACTAATCATCAACCGTGGAGACTTTGTCAGGGTGACCCGAAAGGATTTGTACAACAAGGCAGCTGCTTTATAGGCGACTGAACCTCTGAACAAATCCAATGGTACCAACTATCTGGTTTCATCAGATAGATTTCTTCGAGGAGCATCAAATTTTAAAGTCTACCAAATAATGTGAAGTCTTGGTCCCCATCTTGACAGAGAGATAAGATCTTATTCATCCTGGTGTTCAACTGGATGCTACCTGCTCGGCACTTCAACTTAGTACCTACGGTAGGGTTTCCTCTGAGGTAAGGGCTTGAAGCCAGATTCTCCGGGTAAACTTGCGCCAAAGAGAAGGATGACTTTTGTGATTCATCCATTTCATCTCTGCCTTATGTCGGGATAGCCTGCCCATTGCCTCTTATCCATTTCGACTTCAGACATGGTCTAGAGATTCTCCGATAGGTCTGCTGCTCATACAGTTTCTTCTATCTTCTTTGTCCAAGTCTTGGCTTGTTTGACTGGCCGACCCGGCACCCAATTGGTGTCAAACACCTTCTTTGAGTATCCGCTGCATGCTAGTTGCGCCAGTCGCCATCGACACATCGGATTCTCTATATCCCTTCACTCTTCCACTGGTTCTACCTCAAATTCCTCCCGCACCGCTACTCTTGCAGTAGTAGGAGCGGTACCGAGCATAAGCCCAACAGCTTTCAACTGGATAGCCTCCAGCCGAGGTCCTTGCCTAGTATTAGCATCCCAAACAGTAGCTCCATATGCGAGAAGTGGTGTGCAGGAATACGGTTCGTTTAGCTGTGCAAGTAATGTCTCTGCAGGTAAAGAAGTTGCCCAACAATTTACATTCCGATGGCCCTTATCGACAGTACGAGAGATGTGCTCCTTCCACATACAGTCCTCAGAGAACTAACCCTAGGTAAGTATGAACCCAGGGAAGTACGGATATTCGTACACGAGACTGGCATATAGAATCAAGGAACACGCTCTAGCACTTGGTATCCCGCAAAAACCCGGCTAAGTACATAGTAAGTAGCAACGGGGTAGAATGTGCGCTAACTTGCAGTCTGGAGTTGGCCAATGTTTGTAACCAAAGGACGTGGACACATAGAAGGTGCAATGCAAGTCTATGTAAGCGCAATGTATTGGCACGTACAGTATGCACTGCAAGCTGATCGAAGCGATCACCCTGGACTAAAATACAGCAAGTGTGAACTAAGTAAAAGCCTCAGCGATAAAGAATGGGATTACAAAAATGCAAAGAAGAGAGTTAGTGTACATGAGAGAAGGAACTACGTCGTAAAGAGAATAGAGGGGCTTGACTGTGTGTTAACTTTGCGCACCTTTTGCGAATATTCTTTCGAAGTTGCTACTTGAATCCCAAAGTAGCTTGTAATATTTTTCCTTCTGGAGCACGTAAAGTTTTTAACCCGGGGACAGACAACGGAAGAGGTGCAGTAAAGAAACATTTCAGAGATTGCCCCCCTGGTATGGAAGCGCAGGATAGATGACCTGTAGTATATGCACGGAAACTGATCTGTGGTAATGGAAGGAGGCCATCACGCAAACTGAGGTCGAGAAGCGACCAAGCACTGAAGAACAGGTGGTGAATCGTCTACTGAAAGGTTACAATGGAAGAGGCCGAATTTACAGAATACATGGAATACCAAAACAGAAATGCAGTAAACTCTGCATTTATTCTGTACAATTTGAGGGCTAATATGTAGGGAGTTAGGGAACTATGAGTAGACAGAGGAAGTGCGGAGAAAAGGGGAGCATATATTGAGCGAAAGTGAACCGCATAATGAACTAGTAATACGTAGAATCTGAACAATAAATAAGAAGAAATGGGAGTACGTCTTGGCTATAAGAGTAAACAGTTGGATCAGGAGCAAGCAACAAGTCATAGTCCATGTCCGAAAAGCCAGTCGATCAGCCTTTAGCTGAAATTCCCTGACACGGCCGTAGGTATTCAGCAGGTGTGCACTCGAATCCCTAATTACCACAGACACGCTAAACATTCTGGTATCTACACTTCCCTAGCATGCAACCTTGACTCTTGACTTCGTCAGCACCATTGTTACGCTCCAAAGAAACGGCAAAATATACGCCCCGGATGTAACGACGGCATCAGCAGAATAGAGGGGCGTGACCCAAGTTAGACACATTTCTAGCTCAGCATTAATCGGCCAAGCGTTTCTATTCAGACATATATCGCGTACCAATTGGATTCTCTCACAAACAGAACTTTACGCAAGAAAGTTCAATCTTAAACCGAGACTCATCTCAACAAGTTCCTCAAAACGAAAGACGTTCCAAGTATGCTCTGATCTTGTGATAGCCGCGAAGACATTTCACTCGCCAATTTCAGCAAGGCATCACATCCTATTGTAAAAGTAATCGAGACCAGATATAATCACTTAATATAGATCCATGACTTCGGACTTTTAAGGTACGATCAACATCACAATCAATTACAACTCCATTAGGCTGGCGGCCGCACCTTTCTTGGAGCTGTTGCAAATTCCTTCTAGTGAAGTCATCTCCATAGTCTTCGATTAAAAGCTGACGGGTAAAGACATTTACAACGGAACCAATAAAAAGGTGTTCCAAGTTGATGTCCGTATAAGCGACTCTCCTGAGAAAAAGCCTCTGATTCTTGATATCAAACTGCAAAAGACGTCAGCTGAGAATAAAGGCTTGTCCTCTCGACCATTTTCTGTCCACTTGGCCTGGGAAAATTATCAGACTTAATCAGCCACATTTCAATTGTCGGAAGAACACAAGTCGTCATGAAGAAAACAGGAAAGGAGAAAGTTTAGGAACCATTTCAATGGAGTTGTCGTGTGTGTAGAAGAAAAGTTGATACTTCCAAACGACATCGGTCATGGGATCTTTCCACTGAACATTGAAGGCAAATCGGGCTCCGTCATTTTTCGTCTCAACTTCCTGAAAGTTGGAAGTCTGCGCCAACCCAGTACTTTGTCTCATAAAACTTCATCGAAACTTCTGAAATGCCTTGACAAAAATGCAGAAAGACAAAACTTGTGTAGATTTTACACTACAACGGCGTCCTCATCCTGATGTCGTTGTGGTTAAAATCATATATCATTCCCTGTGCGAAAAATTCTTAACCGAGTCCTAACAAGCCCTTCTCAATCCAGACGCTCAGGGTCAGTAACCAGCTGTTACAGTTATGTCAAACAGATGCAAGTCTCGGTAATTCCCTTGATTGATGAAACAACGCTAAGTAACCATGGAAAGTGGCACGGTACTCTCTAAGTCTCTTGTAGGTATTTCCTTGGTTCCTGGGTCCTCAACCTTGGTGTTTCGGAATCGACCATCGTTTCTTCAGTAGTAACCGCAGGTACTAAATATCGCAAGAGCTAAATATCTATGATAAGGAGGCCTTAGCGGGCACTGACTTGAGCGGCATAAGTCCGCATCCGTTACACAGAAAACAATTTAAATGCAGGTATACCACCTGCTCTAAAACCCTTCTCTCAGTACTGCCGAAATGAGCTCGTTCTTGGCCTTCTTTACACGGAACTTCCAAGAACAGCGCTTAATTCAAGGTTTATGTATCTACTTTTTCCTAATACTGCGTGCAACACTCAATGCAACAATCAGACGACTTCCGCAACATTTTTAGGCCATCGTGACAGGGTAAAACCGAATGCGACAAATAATCTTTGACACCGCTGCGAGTAATACATGTCCTTCCAGTTCCAATATCCAGATGAACTTCAACACAACTGGTAAGATACCCGCCATCAAGGGAACTCTCAGCAGCGACATGAATGTCAGATTCTGAACCGGATGAAGTCGCCCTTCTCGCGCATCATGGTGTAAAAGAATATAAAGAAATTTACAAGAATCCAGGATAACGACATACTTTCGTAAAAGACAACCAAATCAGTTCAGAAGAGAAGTGCGGGCGTAACTGAAAGGGTAAAATCTGCAATACCCACCATAATTGCTGCCGGCACTCGCTTTCAACTTCTTACTAACCCTCGTAGCTTTACACTCGACGCCTTGAAATACGAGGTCCCCCGATCCAGGGTCGCTGTCATTATCACGTCTTACCTACACCCCAATCACGCACATTAACAGGAAACTGTGCACCAAGATATATACTTCACTGATAAGATCGACGACAAAGACAGAACATCTGACCAGTTTAGTCATATCACCGATGACTTCAAGAACCTGAAGAGGAAATCTAAGTCTTCAGAATCGCTAGACTAGTAAATGATACCAATGCATCTCCACGATCAATCATGGCGCGAATGGCACGGCTTACTGCTGGCGTTAATTCAACTCTTGGTAGCTCGCATATTCTGAAACCAATCTGCGCTCCTAACGTTAGAAATGTGGAATTAGGGCTTCGTTCATCGAATGGCAGTCACCGTGGCTAGAAGAAGGGGCTCGCACTCACTCCGTCCAACCGGCAAATGCAAAACGGCCAAGTCTTGGGCCTCTAAACTGACCGTTCACCACAATAAAGTTCTCACACAATTAGCGCTTATCTGAAGACAGTAAAGCGGAAAAAGTACGAGTTGAAACCGTAGCTGGACAAACATCACACTGGTCCTGATACTCAGGCCGTTAGGTGAAAGCTGTTTCTTCGTCGTCAATTAGTGATTCGGTCGTTCGGAACTTCTCGAGGGGTGGGTTCGATGCGATCGTGTCTAGAAAGATAAACAACATAAGAGCTGTCTTGACCAATTGATATCAATCCTGCAACATCAGTCGTATGTGTGTTCAGCTGTGGTGATATCACTATTCGAGGTGTCATTCGCCAGTCCAGATCTTCTACTCCATATGTACCGCAGTCACAAGAGAACTCAAAACAGTGTAATCACTACAACTGTACACACATCCCATCATCTGAAAGTAGAATGTAAGTCCTCGGCTTCTTGGCTCTGATAACCATACTGTTACCACGTCCTAACCACTACACCAAACCCAGTGTTCGGTCTTCCCCGACCACTTCCACCTTCAATAAGCCGCGATAGAACGGCAGGTCTCTTGGTTCATCGCGTCACACAACATGTGAAAATGTTTACCCATCCCGTCCAAACCCATACGGAGATTCCAAACTCACTCGCAGGCTTCTGGCTCACTTTTTCTGGGCGCGGCATATCATGATACAAGCCCTTCCGATCATGGCGAAACAATAGTATCTCTCTCAATCGTTGTGCTCGCGCGTAAGAAAGTGAATTCTCGTTGCTTTAATAGTTCCTTACTTCAAGTAACTTACTGTACATTATCTTCTCTTCCTCGCTCGATCTGTTTTGAACGCCGGTGTTCAGAAAGAAGCGTGCGCAGGTCGGAGGGGACAGACGGATGCTGTCATGCAGAGGCTCGACGCGCCGCAGCTACTTATCTTCAGAGCATCCAAGTAGCCACTCCGCCACTTGGCAGCACGGCGTTTGAGAAATTGACATGCGGATCGACATGGACGGCCAATCCACGGTCAGAACATCACGTGGGATATTTCCCTCTTTCCTTTTGGAAAGAGATGATAACTTTGACCGGATCTTGGCTTTAGGCTCCTCTCATCTGGATTTGTGTTGGACTACGTTAGGTTTACTCATGGTTGATTGATCGAGTTGAGTTCCCGAGTAAGAAAAGACCGCAGGGGGGACCAGTGGAGCGGAGAGCAGAGGAGAGCTGAGTCGGACACATACAGTGCTGCGCTGATTGTACTCACCGCAATCTACTCGGGCCGCAGCTGCCGCGGCTATGGCCACGGTTCTAGCGCCCCAGTCGTTTGTACTCGCTAGTTTCGACAGAGGACAGGCACCGAGAGGGAGAACTTCTTTGGCAGCGACTGTGGATGTCGCAACCTTCGGTGCGTTCAGGTTGTTCGCTGGAGCAAATTTGCCGCAAAGCGGTGAGTGAGTATGGGTGTTTGCATATGATGGACACTCTTTCGTGTTGTTCTCAGTTTTGGTTTTGATTTCTTGGTTTTCGTCACTTTCTGTCTCGTTCAGTCTTCTTCCAGGTTCTTGGGCTATGGGAAACTTTGACATAATTTCCTTTTTAGTGTCGCTACCTCATAAGGTAGTTTCGTCTATTGCGCTTGTGTTAGTCGGGAGCTACTGCTGTTCGGAAGCCGGGCAAATAAACACTCTCCACTTATATCGAGTTTCATATATAGTTCAGAATGTTCATGGACTTGCTAGTCAACGTACGCCTTTCGGCCTGATCTTAGGCCCTGACTCACCCTCCGTGGACGAACCTCAGTGTCTTGGCTATGTTTATGACCAAAGACTGCTTCAAGAGAAGAAGAATAGGAGGTACCCCAGGCTGAGGAGTCATTCTAAATGCTGCCAAAATATCCGTACCATAAGTGCTTGTTCATAAGAACGCCCACTAATTGCTATTTCCTTTCTCCTAGTAAATGTCTAGTGGACGACTGTTGGCCACTGTCAGTATGAAGCTTCCTGTGTGGCCGCCTCGACCTCTTTTGAGGAATTCGGGTGTTTCGCGTTCTTATGAGTCAAAGAAAGTCGGACAGAGCGGAATCCGCTTTGAATGTTAACACGTGTTTTGCGACTTGTCTTTGTTAGCCTTCGGAGATTAGCCTTGTTGATATTGGTTCTTCCAGTGCAACCCTTGTGAGTCTCCATAGTGATCAAGTATGGTGTTTGTGAGCTGTCTCCTTTTGGGGTAGTTCCCCACACGTTATCCGTATAACAATGGGCTTCTTTCTAACTATATGTGTCGGTCATTGTGTAGGGGCAAACAGATACAGAGTTCACGTCAGAAATAATTTGCTTAGAAATAGGTCCGTATCCGTGGAAGGGCACAAGGGACAGTGGTTGAAGAGAAGGGCACAAATGGATCAAACAATTGGTAACAGAGCGATGGAGGAAGCGAACGAGGATGATGAGACATGTGAGATTGTGAGTCGTTTCAACGTTACCCTCGGGGACGGCCCTAATGAATTTCAGGGATACATGGTACAGGCTATGAAGAACAATAACGGCGCAGCTCTTCTTTTTCTCACCGATGTGTATGGATTTGAGGATAGTGATACTCGAGACTTCGCATATCGGCTTGCGTGCTTCGGATACAAGTAAGGCGGTCTAAAGGAATAGTTCAAGAGGTTTATTGCAAACATGTAACTGACATTGCAGATGCACGGAATGCACTATCGTCAGCTGACGTGGTGCACTGTGTTGTGATGGTGAACAGCGTCCTCGTGCCGGACCTGTTTCGTGGTTCTCCAAGGCAGAAAGAAAGTTCGATGGACGATTACGAAAAGTGGCGAGAACAACAACCACCGGAGAGGGTTGCTGGAGATATTGATGTGGCTACAAAGTGGTTAGCGAACGAGGTTCCTGGTTGGAAACTAGGCGTCATAGGCTTCTGCTACGGAGGAGGTCGCTTGATTGAGCGTTTGGCAAGGAATGAAGATAACCTCTTCTCAGCTGCTGCATTCTGCTATGGGACGAGATTTGATACCTCCCTCGTACAACAGATTAAAATACCTCTTCTTATCATCGCTGGCGATGGGGATCAGTTGTGTCCGTTGAGCAAAGTTCGTGAAATGGAGCAGTTCGCAAAAGAAGGGACGAAGGTCAAGATTTATCCTGGCTTTGGGCATGGTTTTGTTCATCGGCCTAACAGTTCGGAAGCAGATGAAGCTTCCGAGGATGCGTTCACAGAAATTAGACACTGGTTTCATCAAGCGTTGATATCCAGCACCGAGTGACTGACAAAGTTTACATTGCTTGCAAACGTGTGGCATTCTTCCTCAGAAGAGCGCTCTAAAGAACCAAGGACAATAAATTAAAATTAGGGCCCTTCCGACTCCTAACATCAGGATAACAGTAGAAAGTTGTATCATTCTCTTAGGATACCAAGCCTGGTACTAAGCTAGTAATTATTCCTTAGAGAGCGTCGCCACAGTTGTAGACGCCAATGCATCTGGTTAGAAATTCGAAACGCCAGGTTAAGCTATACATTTCTGGAACTGATCCAAGTTAGATGCATCAACCGACCTGAAATCAACCAAGTATCAGCAAGTGCTACAGGAGGTATCTGTTAAGAGAAAGTCTGCACGAGTGATACCGACACAAGGTGGGTCCAGACTTCTCTAAGGAAAGGCGTCGGCAACGTCCGGGTCAATGAAGTTGTGTAGCGTACAGAAAAGCTTGTAGAAAGGAAACTTACAAGATCGCGGCCGTCGTCAGTCTCTTGGGAACACGGTTTGTAGTACCAATCTCGGTACGTGAGAACCACTACACTTCATATGTGTACTTGCTCAAGACTCTTAGGAGGTTTCTTTTTCCTCTCCGTTTGTGCTGTTGGTTTCTTTGGTCTGGCGGAAAGTAAAGCACGATGAGACATATAACGGTTATAACCTTTGGCGCACCCGGGAATCAGATTCGCATACCTTCGTTGGTAATTAGTATCTATCTAAAACAAACGAGGATCTTGATCATACTCTTATCAGTGAAAAATAGCGTTCGTGATAAACCAGACAATTTCGGAAGCAGTAAATCATCACACAGTCTAGCGATGAACTGTTTCCACTGATTCTTATGGTTTGGCCCTACTTGCTTCCCGGAATCCAACTGGTGCGACAGGGGGCCCCTGCCCCGCTGCTGTTTGGTCACATGCTTCGACTGTCCCTCGGGCTTCAGCAGTCTCTTCTCTTACTTTTATCCTTCACGTGGCGATACATCTGGCGGCATCGTTGTTCTTCTCTATATGATCACACTACCGTATGCTTCAACCGTCGCCAGCCCTACTATCTGGTTCTTGATTTTGCTCGGGTTTTACTTTCTACTAGCAGTTTAAGCACAAAAAAGGAATTTTTCTGCAAATTCGGCATCACCTCACTAGTGGGTTACTTTGTCAGGATAGAGGTTGTACTAGTGAGATGGATGGAAAGACTCCATCAAGCCGTACACGGGAAAGAGGGACCCGAAGGGTCAAGCAACCAAAGTCTCGAAGGGACAAGAACAAGCTGGCGAGGCGAAGTCCTGCTATATGTAGTTCTAAAGTTTAACTATCGTATTAAAATATCACACATTGATAAATCAAAATTTTTGTATATAACAGATAACATGAAATAGTATAGCTTATTGCAATTATTCTCTTGTGGATCGCGTTTGCTAAAGTTCTCTATAGAGTAATAAAACTTCGTTGTCTAAAAAATGTAATGAAAAATAAAATAAAATTGATATCCCTTGACACCTCTCATGATAAGCTCTGGCACAATCTCAAATGAAAACGTCGAACTCCTAAGTTGACAATCTATATATCTCCAAGGCTAGATGGATGAAAGGATATCCCTATACTTGATCGTCATGTTGCTGTCGCCACGCTTGCAACTCATCCTGAGTGATGGGTGATCACCTATGTCGTCATTGAGTCTCGTGTTTGATCCGTGACAACAACATCTATCATTGAGACTTGATCATCTTTCATCATGTACAAGTCAGCTCTCACTGACCCTCCAGTCTAAAAGATATACCAACGTTCTCTTCACGTCATGTAATCGCTATATCGTGTTATATCAAACATAACGTTCTTGATGGCACCGTTTAGGACCCTAGACTTTATGAGAAGGCCGCCTCAAGTCATGTTGTGACTTGCTCATGTTTTGGGACCGACCTAGCTAGGTCTAGGTCGAAACTTAGAGAATGCTGAGCTTGATGATTAGTTGTGGAACCATCTTCCAAAGCTCCTTACCCACTCAATCAGGTAGAACTCCTTGAGTTCAAAAGACAACTTGGTGAGCTATTAGCGCGGAGATATATTTGGACCAAAAAGTCACCTTACAGAGCCCTAGTTCTTTTGCAAAAAAGAAGGAAGGGAAGTTACGACTCTGCGTAGATTATCGTGCGCTCAATAAGATGACGATGAAGAATAATTATCCATTGCCAAAGATAGATGATCTGTTGATAGGTTAGCAGGCGCAAAGTACTTCAGGAGGATAGACTTGAAGTCAGGATATTATCAGATCCGGATATCTGACCAGATGTTGAGAGGACCGCTTGTCGAATCAGTTACCAATCATTTGAATTCGTGATGATGTCATTTGGACTCTACAACGTCCCTTCGACGTTCACTACATTGATGAACACAATTTTCACGAGATGGACGAGTTTGTCATTGTTTACATCGACGACATCTTGATCTACTCTAAAACCTTCGAGTCGCACGTGCAGCAGCTAAGGGTGGTGTTGACGAAGCTGCGGGAGCATAAGCTGTTTGCCAACGTTGACAAGAGTGAGTTTAGTTTGAGAACTCATTAACTTCTTGAGACATGTCATTAGTGCAGAAGGAGTCGGTCCTGATATGCAAAAGATGGACGCGATTGTGACTTGAGAGCTCCGACTACAGTGAAGGAGATGCGGCGATTCTTAAGATTGACGCGGTTCTACCGCAAGTATGTGCATGGGTTTTCAAAGATCGCGAAGTCGCTGACAGACTGGACGAGAAAAGACACACATGTAAGTTGGACCAAGAAGGTGGATGATGCATTCCAGACGATCAAATCCATTCTGTCAAAGCTGCCAGTTTTGAAGCTGCCGGAAACCATTCGAGGTGCACACGGACGCGAACGACTATGCAATTGACGGAGTGTTGCTGCTGGAGGGAAAACTTGTAGCGTACAAAAGCAAGAAGTTATATGAGACAGAGAGTCGATGACCAACTCACGAGAAGAACTGTTTGTGGTGATTCATTGCTTGAGGAAATGACGGCATTATTTGGGACTTCACAAAACACAAGTGTATACTGACAATATTTTGCTCAAGTACTTTGAGACACAAGATCAGGTGACGTCAAAGCAACTATGATGACATGATACCTTGGGGTTCATGAATGTTGAATTAATCCACAAAGCGGGAAAGGACAATGTCGTTCTTGACGTCTTGAGTCCCAAGGAGGAATATCTTTCACGTCAACACAGATTTTGCGAGCTATGTCTCCTAAAGAGTCAGACTTGGAGAGACGAATACATGAAAGTTACATGAGCGATGACCAAGCGAAGGAGTACCTAGAACATCTCAAGCGAGGAGTGAAGTTGCAGAACATGCAGTTAAGACATGGACTACTCATGTTCAAGCAAAGTCGGGTTTATATGAGACAAGGAAAAGTTAAGGCTAAGTTGCTCAAAGAATGTCATGATGCTCTCTTATCAGATCATAAAGGAGAAAAGTTCACTTTAGCAGTGATAGCTAAAAAGTTTTATTGGCCCCACATGAAAGACGATGTTGCCCACTTTGTGAAAACATGCATAACTTGTCAAGCGAACCGCGTTTCTTACGAGAACTTGGAAAAGCATTAGCATGTATTTCATTATGTCTCTGCCTGACTCAAATGGATACAACGCAATCTTTGTGATAGTTGAAAGGTTTAGCAAACTAGCAAAGTTTACCCGACCTTGGATACTACAACACGACGTTGTCGTGTCGTGGACCGGCTCCTACCTGAAATTCAAACTTCGATGCTTGTCACTCCAAAGTCACTCATGAGAAGACAAGCTAGACCCCAGCTTACGGGCTTTTGGCGCAATCTCAGATCTCCATTTTCATCGCATAGATGGGTAGAGCTCCTTGTCAGCTTTCCATAAGCACTTTGTCTACTTCGTTTGGACGCCTAGTGGAGAAGTTACAGGACTCGAAAGATGGAGAAAATAAGCTAGGCCCCAGCTTACGGGTTTTTGGCACCACTTTGGATCTTCGTTTTTATCGCACCAGTGGATAGAGCTCCTTGTCAGCTTTCCATAGGCACTTCATCTACTTCGTTTGGACGCCTAGTGGAAAAGTTACAAGACTCGAAAGATGGAGAAAACAAGCTAGGCCCCAGCTTACGGGCTTTTGGCGCAACTTCGGATCTTCACTTTCATCACATAGATGGGTAGAGCTCGTTGTCAGCTTTCCATGGGCATCTTGTTTACTTCGTTTGGACATCCAGAGAAAAAGTTATGCGATTCGAAAGAAGATAAAATCAAGCTATGCCCCTGGTTATTTGCTGACTGGGTATTTAGGGCTTCAGGCGTTATATCAAAGACGCAAGGGGCCTGCTTCTTATTATTCAGGATATTCAAGACTGAACTTCGTACGTACAGACTGTAACAAGGGGGCTGCTTAAAGAGCTTGCTTGCGCCTGCGACCTGTCAGCGGACGGTGCGGGAGATTTGGAAGTCCAATGCAAACGCGCAAGGCGTCGTTGGGTTCAGATCTGTGCAGGCTACGTGTGGGTTAAGACGGTTTGGGAAGAGATGGATCGGGGGTTGTGTTCTGGAAGAAATTGAGACGCAGGAAGCAGATTTGGGATTTTCAGTTACCTGTGAAGGAGAGTTGGACCGTTCGGGCCGTTTCGAAGTCCAAACTTGCTGTCCTTGGATCCATCGGGATCAGAACAACGAGTTCTTCAGGAGATTGAAGACGATACCAATTTTCATCGGGCGGTTTGGGAGTTATGAGTGAAATTGACTCGCAGGGAAGCGCTTACATCAGATTTTCCTTCACCTGCGACCTGAGGTTGGGCTGTACTTTGCGATCGGTGAGCCAAGCTCTTCGTTCTTGGTGCCTACGCGATCAGGGAGTCTTCATCTACTCATAGGAGAAGACCGTGTGCGGATTGGATTGTTGGTTTGAGTGTGGTGAGCAAGTTTGTGCCGCAGGGAGCTGATTTACGTCAGTTTTTTACAACCTGCGATCAAATTTCTTGAGTGGTTTTGCAAGGGGAACTTCAAACGACTTGTTTGGAGTCTTGTTGGGTTCAGGGTAGCTAGATCTATCTGCCAGGGAAGACGGATATCAGTTTAGACGATCCGTTTGTGCGTGGTGTGCGGTTTTAAGCCGCAGGGAGCAATTTTTGAAGATTCGGTCACCTGCGACCGAAAATCGGCGATATCTCGGCTATCAAGAGTCGGATCTGAAAGTTTCTTGGGTTAACGGAGTCAGCGGAAGAGACCCTATCGACATCTGAAGTCCGTTCAGCGAAAGGAGGAAGTCCACAGATAGGTCTTTTTCGGTTTCTTCGCTACGGGTTTTGCTCTTTTGAGTTCGTTAGAGTTCTGGTTGGTTGTATACAGCTTGTGGTAGCTAGCTTTAGCCAAGAGCTAGTGCGTGGATGTGGTTTGGACTTGGGTTTGGATCGCGTTGTCGTGTCGTGGACCGGCTCCTACATGAAAATCAAATTTTGACTTTTGTCGCTCCAAAGACACTTATGGGTAAGACAAGCTAGGCCCTAGCTTACGAGTTTTTGGCACAATTTCAGATCTCCATTTCCATCGCATAGATGGGTAGAGCTCCTGGTCAGCTTTCCATAAGCACTTTGTCTACTTCGTTTGGACGCCTAGTGGAGAAGTTACAGGACTCGAAAGGTGGAGAAAACAAGCTAGGCCCCAGCTTATGGGTTTTTGGCACCATTTCAGATCTTTGTTTTCATCGCATAGATGGGTAGAGCTCCTTGTCAGCTTTCCATAGGCATCTTGTCTACTTCGTTTGGGCGCCTAGTGGAGAAGTTACAGGACTCGAAAGATGGAGAAAAGAAGCTAGGCCCCAGCTTACGAGCTTTTGGCGCAACTTCGGATCTTCACTTTCATCACATGGATGGGTAGAGCTCGTTGTCAGCTTTCCATGGGCATCTTGTTTACTTCGTTTGGACATCCAGGGAAGAAGTTATGCGATTCGAAAGAAGGTAAAATCAAGCTAGGCCCCTAGTTACTTGCTGACTGGGTATTTAGGGCTCCAGGCGTTATATCAAAGATGCAAGGGGCCTGCTTCTTATTATTGAGGGTTGAACTTCGTACGTATAGACTGTTGCAAGGGGGGTGCTTAAGAGGCTAGCTTGCACCTGCGACCTGTCAACGGACGGTTCGGAAGATTTAGGAGTCCAATGCAAGCGCGCAAGGCGTCGTTGGGTTCAGATCTGTGCAGGCTACGCACTGGTTCAAACGGTTTGGGAAGAGACGGATCGGAGAGTGCATACTGAGTGAAATTGAGACGCAGGAAGGAGATTTGGGGTTTTCAGTTACCTGTGAAGGAGAGTTGGACAGTTCGGACCGTTCCGGAGTCCAAACTTGCTGTCCTTGGATCCATCGGGATCAGAACAACGAGTTCTTCAGGAAATTGAAGACGATTCAAAGTTTCATCGGGTGGTTTGGGAATTGTGAGTGAAATTGGCTCGCAGGGAAGCGCTTACATCAGATTTTCGTTCGCCTGCGACCTGAGATTGGGTTGTTCTTCGCGATCGGTGAGCCAAGCTCTTCGTTCTTGGTGCCTACGCGATAAGGGAGTCTTCATGTACGCATAGGAGAAGACTGTACGTGAATTGGATTGTTGGTTTGGGTGTGGTGAGCGAATTTGAGCCGCAGGGAGCCGATTTACGTCAGTTTTTTGCAACCTGCGACCAAATTTCTTGCGTGGTTTTGCAAAGGGAACTCCAAACGACTTGTTTGGAGTCTCGTTGGGTTCAGGGTAGCTAGATCTATCTGCCAGCGAAGACGGATATCAGTTTGGACGATCCGTTTGTGCGGTGTGAGCGGTTTTAAGCCGCAGGGAGGAGTTTTTGGAGGTTCGGTCACCTGCGACCGAAAATCGGCGATATCTCGGCTGTTGGGAGTCGGATCTGAAGGTTTCTTGGGTTAACGGAGTCAGCGGAGGAGACCCTATCGACATCTGAAGTCCGTTCAGCGAAAGGAGGAAGTCCACAGATAGGCCTTTTTCGGTTTCTTCGCTACGGGTTTTGCTCTTTTAAGTTCGTTAGAGTTCTGGTTGGCTGTATATAGCTTGTGGTAGCTAGCTTTAGCTAAGAGCTTATACATGGATGTGGTTTGGACTTGGGTTTGGATCGCGTGATATTGCTGTGGCTCTGTTTGTTAGCAAAGAGAAGTTTCTCTTGCTTTGAGCTACGCTTCGGTGGTTTTGGGTCAGGGTTGTGATTCAGGGGTTTGTTTTAAGGGCTTTTGAAGCAGGTTACAGACTGCTCTGGTCTGGTTCTCAATTCTGTGCTCTTAGGAGAAAGAACCGGCAGTGTACATACATTTGGGAGTGGTATATATCGCAGCATTCGTTTTCGTGGTTGTTCTTCTCTGTCTTGTCTCTGTTTCAGCACACAACATCTCCACAGCCAGGAACCTCGCGTTTTCCTGGACATCCTTCACGCAAAATATCCGACACGATAGCGTGATATTGTTGTGGCTCTGTTTGTTAGCAAAGAGAAGTTTCTCTTGCTTTGAGCTACGCTTTGGCGATTTCAGGCTAGGGTTGCGATTCAGAGGTTTGTTTTAGGGCTTCTGAAGTAGGTTACAGACCGCTCTGGTCTGTTCCTCAATTTTGTGCTGTTAGGAGAAAGAAACGGCAGTGTACATACATTTGGAGTGGTATATATTGCACGTTCGTTTCTGTGGTTGTTCTTCTCTGTCTTGTCTCTGTTTGGCACACAACATCTCCACAGCCAGGAACCTTGCGTTTTCCTGGACATCCTTCATGCAATATCCGACACGACAACGTTCACAACTTCTCGGTTGTTCTTAGATACTTGGTGGCGTTCACATGGATTACCCCGGAGTATTATTTCAGTTCGAGACTCCAAGTTCACAAGTGTCTTTTAGAAACACTCGTGAACATGAACAAGTCACGACATGACTTGGGCGGACTTCTCATAAAGTCTAGGGTCCTAAATAGTGCTTCCGGCACATCTAGCGGCCCAACCGTCCGTCTCGGACCCACGTCTCAGACCTATGTTTCGATCCGTTTCCAGACTTGCTCTCTTAGGTCAACGTTCGTCTGGAGTCGTCTTGGAGTAGGCCCTTGGGTCCTAATCCAATGTTCCAACCATGGTTCAGAGAACCACTTAGGGTTCATCTGATCTCGACTTCCCGGTCAAGACGTTTAGTCCTACTCGTAGCGTTCACAACTTAACGCAAGTCCGCTAGGGTTTTGTTGTTCGCGTTTGTGTCCGACCTTGAGACTGAAGGTCACGACATTCATCTCAGCTTTGGAGGTTGATGCCCTCATCAACAATAATCTTTAAGTTAACGCCAAGTTCAAAATGGGTAGCCAAAACGTCAGAATTACGTTCTGGTAGCTAACCCGCAATTCCTTTCTTGGCTTGAATCTTAAGTTGTCGCTAGAACACTTAGAAAATTCCAACTAGTCTCAGAGAAAGTCTTACCTTTTTGACCACCCCTAAACAAAACTAGTTGAAAATTTCTAAACATTCTATTTAAAATTCTAACTTGCTAACTTATAAGTATTCACACCTACTTACAAGGTCTCTCGAAACTCACTTTCTGGTCGCAACCTGATTTGACTTAGACGTGCGACTAAGTTTACTTTGCAGTTAGAAACTCGTAATGTCTCAAGATCATTTTGCACCGACATCAGGTTGAGGCCTGAGAACTTGTTTGCGCTCTGATCACAAATCATCCTTGAAGTATTTCTTGATAAAGAAACATGGAAAGTCGGATGCAACTACCACTCGAGAGGAAGATCTAACGTATAGACATCTTCGTATGGATTCTTGACAATGACAAAAAGTCTCACAAACTTCGATGAAAATTTCACTGATATTCTCTCCGAATGGATGAAGTTCTTTGCACTTAATCATACCTCTTCTCTCATTGGAAACTTCACTTGCCGTCGATGCTTGTTTACCTGCTTCGTGTAACGTTACTGCGTCTTCTCGAGGTTCTTCTTTACTTACTCCTCGCGCCGCTGCATTTCTACCACCAACTCTTCAGCTGATGTTTGCCGTGTTCTTGGTCGTGCCGATGTAGAACTCCCTGCAAGAGTCAAGTCAAGATATAACCATATCAAAATTGCACCGGAACATCAACACCTTACCACTTTCACTACTCCGAGGGGTACGTTTGCATTTCGAGTTATGCCATTTGGTCTATGTAATGGTCCTGTGACGTTTCAAAGGTTTATGAACAAAGTGTTCGAACTTTTCTTAGGACGACCATTGGGGTTACTGCGCAACATTCTCACTTTAATAGACGGAATTTCTTGTAAACTCACCTATGTTGTACTGCACCCTTAGGTTAAGTCTGGTTATCAAATTTTGATTGGAAGACCGTGGTTGTATGGTGCCAAAGTACTGACAGATCGGTACCGACATCGTTTACAGTTGAAAGATCCACAGAAATCGATTGAAAAGGATGTGGTGGTATCTTGGAAGAAGATAACACATCAGGGTGAAACCGAATCGACTGATGCAGGTTACACTTCCGGAACTGATTCATCAACAAGCAGCACAAGTGAACAGAAAGGAGAGTCTTATTCGATGATCAACTATTTTCAGTGCTACGAAGTCGATGAGGATGAAGATGCAAACGAGACCGAAATCAATCACGGCTATCACGGGAGTGCAGAGACCAGCCATACAAAGGGTATAGTACTCCCAGGAGCATCCCAAGACTTAGTAATAAGCGAAGGAAAGAACTGAAAGATTTCTGTGGTAGTGCAAGGAGAAGAGTTGGAAGTGTATCGGCAGATGTTGACCCATTACCAATATGTCTTCGCTTGGACTGTGGAGGACATGAAGGAGATACCTGCACAGTGGAGAGAACATCGTATTGACCTCATTGAAGGATCAGTACCTGTGCGACAAAGACAGTATACATTCAATCCAAAATATTCTTTGCTGGTTAAAGACGAGATAGATAAGTACTTGAAGGCAGATATTATTTTTTCTGCGTGCAGCGAATGGATAGCACCCATAGTAGTGATACCTAAGAAGCAAATAGGAAAGATAAGAGTGTGCCAAGATTTCAGAAAGCTTAATGCAACAACCAAGAAAGACCATCACCTTTTATTTTTTACTGATACTATTTTGGATCATGTATCTGGAAAGGAATGTTATAGCTTTCTAGATGGCTTTTCGAGATACAATCAAGTGTTCATTAGGGAGCAAGATAAGGACAAGACTACCTTCACCATAGATTGGGGCACTTATGCTTATCACAAAATGTCTTTTGGACTATGCAATGCACCAGCTACCTTTCAGAGGATGATGACCTCAATTTTTCAGGATTATTTGCGAAAACTTTTAGAAATTTTTATAGATGGATTTTATGTTTTTGGCACACGTGAAGAACATGCAACGTGTTTAGCCAAGACTTTTCAGAAGTGTAAGGAAGCCATACTTGCATTACACCCTGAGAAGTGTTTCTTCGTCATGACCAGCGAGTTGAGAGTCTTCCTAGGACATGTTGGATATTACAGAAGGTTCATCAAAGACTACTCCATACTTGCTACGCCATTGACAGAATTGCTGAAGAAGACAACAGAATATCATTGGCACGAGAATCAGCATGAGGCGTTTGAAACACTAAAGAAGAAGTTGGCAGAAGCACATGTCATGCGACCACCAGACTGGAAGAGACCTTTCCAAGTATATGTAGACACTTCTGCGTTTGTCATTGGTGTGCTACTCAGTCAGAAAGATGATGAGACGAGAGACCAACCAATCTACTATGCGAGTAGACAACTTTCAGCAGCAGAAAAGAACTACACCACTACTGAACGTGAGGTGTTAGGAATGGTGTACTCAGTAAAGAAGTTCAGACATAATCTTCTTGGCTATGAGTTTGTCTTCCATGTGGATCATTATGCATTGAAACATATGGTACAGAAGTCAGACTTGTCAAGGAGAATAGCAAGATGGATCTTGTTACTTCAGGAATTCAATTTCACCGTTCAGACCAGACAAGGTATTCACCATGAGAATGCTGGTTACTTGTCTCGATTGAAGAAGGGAGAACGAATAGATACAATGGTAGATGAATTTCAGATGAGGAATTGTTTCAGCTGACAGCAGCACTTGCTACGAAGTACTATGATATGTATAGATATTTACAGACTTTACAGTGTCCAGAAGAGATGGATGCTGAACAGCAAACTCTCTTCATACATCAAGTAGGACCATACGAGTTGAAGAATGAGATATTGTTCAAAAGGAGATCCGATGAAGAACTTCGAAGATGTCTAGAAGTGCATGAGATACCACAAGTGGTAGGTGCACTACACTCGAAACTTGAAGGTGGACACTATGCGCTGAGGAATACTGTGAAGAAGATTCTCTCAGCTGGATATTGGTGGCCAACAATGTACAAGGATGTTCATGAGATCATCAAGAAGTGTGATAGTTGTCAACGAGTGGATAAGCCTACACCAACCGCTCAGTGATCGCTACACCCGATATTTCCATTAGCACCATTAGAGAAGTGAGGCATTGATTTTGTGAGACCTATACAACCTGCAACACGTCACACTAGAAGAAGATACATTTTGATAGCTACTGATTATGCAACGAAGATGGTTGAAGCAACAGCTACCAAGAAAGATGATGCAGCTACTGTAGTTGAGTTTTTGTATACGCAAATCATTACTCGATATGGATGTCCATTGGAGTTGATGAGTGATCGAGGTACTCATTTCTTGAACAAGATGATAGAAGAATTGACAAACTATTTTGGTATAAATGACAGTGAATCATGCGTATGATTGGGATACAAAGTTACTGGTTGTCCTATTAGCGTTTCAGAATGCAAAAAAGATAACGACCCGTCAGACACTCTTTTTCCTAACAATGGCTTGACACCGATCATGCGAGTTGAATTTGATATTACCTACTTACAGAATTTTGTCTGAAGATAACCTGTCAGTGGAGGAGAACCAACTGTTGCGACTCAAGAGTCTGATGACACTTGAGGAAGATGGCGAGGAATCCAAGCGATTAATGGAGGTCATTCAAATGAAGCGGAAAGGGAAGCACGATAAGAAGAATCCGTAAAGTGGACATCAAAGATGATGATTTAGTGCTGCTGTACGACAATAGGTACACTAAGTTTCTAGGAAGTTACACTTACGTTGGATGGGTCCTTATAAAGTAACACGTCGTTATAGTAATGGTTCGGTTCAGTTGGAAGAACTCGATGGAACATTGTTAGTCACTCGAGTCAATGGGTGGAGAATCAAGAGATACTACTCTTGAGTGTTCGTGGAGTCGCTTCACAATTTAGAGGGGGAGTATGTGAAGCCTTGGATTTTCATTTTGTTAGAAAATTTTTGTTTTTGTTAAGTAAAACAATATATTAGTCAGTATAGATGACAGATGAGAGAACATCGGGTGATGTAACCTCGAGAAAGAAGAAGAAAGCGAAGAGGACGACGACTACGACTTCGGACGAAAGAGCCGAAGATGTTCAAACTCCCGCAAAGTCTTCTTCAGTGGAGATTGTTGGAGAATCAGGTCCAAGAGGAAGTCAAGCGAATGTGGATCAAGAAGACTTTGTCCTCAGAAGGATACTTTCGGAGGCGACGCATGTACAAGAAGATGTTGTTCGAGAAGAACTCCGGACTTCGTCACATCAGGACGAAGCGACAACTTCAACACCAAGAGATTTGAGTATCAAAAGGGAGCTGAGAATGTTCGAGTACACGTTGAAGTTCTTCAGCGATACAGCGTTACCGATCTTAGAGCAACTCGATATGCAACGTCATGTTTACGAGAATGAGACGAAGACATCTTTGTCTCTAACCGACCTTCTCAGCACAATGCACTTCGGACGACAAGGATGGCTCGCAGAGAAGGACAAATTGGTGACGAAGTTGGAGACCTCCGAGGAAAACTTGAAGAAGATGACGGTCGAGCGCTGTCGGAGGGTGATCCCTCTACCTAGGAAAGCGCCGGGCTTCTGACTATAGTTGTTTACTCAAGAGGTAGGCCTTTCAGGTTACAACAGGGCGCTATAAGCACTCACACAGGTGTTTAGGATCCTCTAATATGTTCAGAAAGTGAAATTCATGTCTAACTAGTAGTAATAAGATCAAACGGTGAACTTTAACACTCAAGAAGAGGAAAACTATGATGATTCTGACTTCTAAAATTCTCCTACATGTAAAAGAGAGCCCACTGAGCACATACACGAAGTTTCAGCTTGAGATCAAATTCTAGCACAGAGATATGGGCAGAAAAGTTCTGATCAAAGATATTGCGGCAATTTCTGATACTCATACAGCTATTTTGACCTACAATAGACAATTGGCTCGATCACTTCGAAGATTCTTATAAGATTTGGAGTCTACAAGATGCTGAACATCCCTGTGAAGTTGGGACTCCCGATTGTACACAGTTCTCCAGATATCGTTCTTTGAAGTTGCTGCTATAGATTGAGAGCTTTTCAGAACCCCTCTGCTTCAGCGGTCGCCCTGAATTACTCACTCACTCAAATGACTTGAAACTTTTTGGACAGTCATAGCTCTCCTGACAGTGAACGCAACCACGAAGGTTTGAAGCGACTTCCTCAATTCTGCTGCAAATGACACTGAAAACTCCAAATCCAACAAAGTGACGCAATTTCAACTCAATCCGAACTTCAATTGGGCATAACTCCTTCTTTATTGCTCCAAATCGATCAAGAATTTCATTGACAGTGCTTGGCACGACGAGCTCTCTCTTCTTGTGCTCTCAGATTTTGCAGTGTCCTCACCAAATGCTTGAATTCTCCTTTAGACCTCTATTTCTAAATTTAGAGTTTTACAAAAGACAAAAATGGACCAATAGGAGTTCATAGCTCCACTTGGTTGTTCTTTTGTGTCTTAAACCATGTGGTAACTTAATTCCACTCATAGGCTACCACGTCAAGTTCTCTAAAGTGCCAGCGTAAATCTTAAACTACCTAAAACGACACGCAGTCTTGAAAATAAACTTAAATCAGCTAAAAAGTGTGCATGGGCAGCACATAAGTTCAACCCATGAGTTTAAACCCTATCAACATGATAAATCTAAGTTATGCACATTGAACATCATAGACAAATAAGAAGTCACTTGCACAAGCGCACAAATGCTTGAACAAGATAACTAGCATATTATCATCCTACTAGGACACAAAATAGTGTTAACACCGTATGTAAAGATGTCAAACATATACGTAAACGACTAGAAGTAATATGAGCTAACTTCTAGAACTACTAAACTCAAGTGTCGGAGTAGAAATATAACATGTAGCCGCGCCAAGTAGCGCGACATCCACCCCCCCTGAACCTGCACATCCTCCGATATGTGCCAGATCCAAATCAAGACTCTTCAGCTTCAGCTTCAAATTCATCTTCAACCTCCATTGAGTCTTCAGCTTCATCCTCAGTAAGCTCTGCAATGTTCTGGTCCTCCCCTCTCCTTCTAAAGAGCTTGATTCTCTTCCTTGCGACTGGTATCCTGAGCACTACACCATCTAACTCTCTCAAAGAGTATGTGGCATTATCATAAACTTCTAACACCACATAAGGTCCAAACCATCTCTTGGAAAACTTTCTGAAAGCGCTATGTTGATTATCAAGACTACTATCATAGACTAACACCCAATCACTTTCCTTAACTGGTTTGGGTCGTAATCTATGCGTTCTATCAAATCTGTCTTTATTTCTCTCTCTAGCCGTCTTTAACCTTTCCACAGCTTTAGCAACATCCTCAGGTCTTCGTTCTAACTGCTGGATCCTTAATGCAAGAAGATCCTCCGTACTTCTACCATCTTCCCATGGCAAAACATTCCAAGTAGGCACAATCGGCATCACAAGTTTTTGTCCTAGTGTCAACTCTACTGGCATGTAACTTGTAACGGTACTATGAGTTGTACGATCTGTCCATAAAACAAACGATAGCAGTATAGGTCATTCACGGATCTTACCTTTGTAAGCTTTTACCAAAGCTTTGATGATTGGCCGATGATCTCGTTCGCTCTTGCCATTCCCTTCAGGATTGTAAGCTGTGGTTAATGCCAACTTGATTCCCAATTGCTTGAAGAACTCAACTGCTTCTTGTGAATCCAGCTCACCCTTATCTACAGTGATCTTTCTCACACACCCATACCTACAAATAACATCTTCAAGTAGAAAGCGACAGACACTAGCAGTGGTCTTCGTCCTCAGGGCACGGTCTTCGACTTGGTTAGATAGATCTTCTCTAGCCAAGACTAGCTACCTCATTTGTCCAAGCCCAAATGGCATAGTTATCAGATCCATTATCCATTTGTAATGAATGGCTAAAGGATAAGTAGGACGCAATCCATCACGATGGCGTATATTGGAATACATCTAACAAGGTATGCAGGATGAAACAAACTGTACTACATCCTTATACATACCTTTCCACCAATACTTCTCCTTCATCTTGGCAAATGTAGCCCAAACTCCTCTATGACCGGTCCATAGACTCTCATGGAACTCCTTGATCAGTTGCTGTTGCAATTCTAGGTCACATACCATCCGCTGTGGTACACCTCCTTGTAGCTTAGGGCGCTTCCATAGATGTCCTCCATATAAAAAGTAACCATAAGCTATTCTACGGATTCTCTTGAAATCTGCATCAGACTAGCCTTCTTGTCTTTCCAATGAACTCAAATAGCACCCAAGATCCAAACACTCGCCATCATACATAGTTTCCTCAAATAACTCCAATGGAGCTGCAAAACAGCTTCTATCCTTTCTAGCAAGAACACTAGAATAGAACTCTGTTCCCACATCCTCCTGGTCATCTATCATTTCTTTCTCACCGTAATACCTAGCCCTTGATAACATATCTGCCACATGATTGTCTTTTCCTGCAATATGTCTAAACTCTGGGTTCAAGGACTTGATATATGCTATCCACCTCAACATAGCAATATCTGGAGTTGTACAGCTAGTGATCATTCCCAAGAGAGGTAAACAATCTGTCTCCACAACCACAGGTGCTCCTATCAAGTATTCATTGTCACTCTTCATCGCAGTAACTACTCCTCATAGCCCTCTCTTGATACGCACCACATATCTATTTCCATCCTCATCGTCTTGTCCTACAGCCCATCCAATGCCAATAGGACTAGTATCAACAGTAAGGATAACAGATCTGCCCAACTCATATGTAGAGTTGGTGGTGAAGCCAAAAGATCCTTCAACTTTCTCATAGACTCGCTTTGCTCCTCTTGTCTTTGAAATCTTTGCCCCTTCCTCAGCAACTTGTACAACGGATCTGCTACGTGGGCAAAGTGTGGAATCCATATATGATAAAACACACATGCACCTAGAAACCTTCTCACCTCAGTAACTGACCCACATGTCTCCTTCATCCTTCGAATGGCATCAACCTTGTTTGGACAAGGTTTCCAACCATAAGATCCACATAGGTGCTTCACAATTAACACCTCTTGTTCTCCAAATACATACTTTGTTCCTGATAAAGTCAAATGAACCTCCTCCAGTCGACTCAATATCTTATCGCAGTCAACTATATGGTCTGCAACAAACTTACGGCACCCCCTATGATCCTTTGCTCATTCTTCTCCTCCTCAGCACACCCTTTGATCGGCACATCATCAAGGAATGGCATAGTTTTTTCAAGAATGAAATCCTTCAAAACTTTGTTCATGCGATTCATCATATGTGCTACAGAATTAGTAGCACCTTGTGGCAAGGTGCACATCCTTAGTAATCCCAAAGGTGTCCTCATTGTAGTCAAGTCTCTACTCTCAGAGGATAACTGAAATTGATCATACCCTGAATATAAGTCCCATTGAATAGATAGCACGACCAGCAAAAGCCTCTGCAAACTCGTCTACAATAGGTCTTATACCCATATTCTTGATAATCACCTTGTTAACTGACTGTGTATCTTGAATGAATCTCAAAGCTCCATTCTTCTTCGGAACAATAAACCATCTGCTAGAGTAGGGAGCTATAGATGGTTCCAAGATACTCATCTTAATCCTCTCATTGAGCAAGTCTATCAGCTTTGGTAGATGAGCTCTAGGTACAGGGATAGGACGTAGATTCTAAGACACATGCGATATAGTAAAGATTACCATAGGTGCAACTACACTTGGATCTACACATCCTACTTCATGTGACTCAAACACAAACGCCTTACCATGCCTAGATAGCATCTCCCTGAAGCTCTTTTTCTCTTGCTCAGTAAGAAATCCATCACCTCCATTCCTCAGTTCCTTCAGTGTTGTTTCTGTGAACTGGTGTCCAATTCTTCTCGATCTTCTGAGCGTCGGTTCCTGTGCAGCTTGCTCCATCTTCTGATTGTAGTCGAGTGGTAAAGGCAAAGCCACTGGTTTGACTTTCTTCGCCACTGACTTGTACTTGGTCTCCACATACACCTCTTGTCGGTTTATGAACATATTAATTACATCATAAAGCTCCTTGGAGCTCACTCTCACCACTCTATCTACATCATCTATAGAACTTTCTACTATAGATTTCAACTCCCCTATAGTATCTACCAAATACTGTTTTTCAAACACTCCAGATATGTATTCATCTCCGGCTAACTCTCCACTATCTCACAAAGACTGTTGTACATACTTCACATGATGTCTCTCAAACCTCTTCAGATTCTCAACCTTCTTATAACACACTTATCCACATGACGTCAGTCTTAAGAAGCTAGTGGATAAAGCTTCCTGCTCTACTGGATCAGACGAGAATCCTATCTCTACTGTACCGTTGAAGTCTCGCTCTTCAATGGTGCTCTGCCAAAACCCTTAGACTCTCTAAACTCCTGAGTATCTTAGGTAGTGGACGGTCTCTCAAGCTATCACGATTTCTCTCATGTTCTGCAGCAACGGTCAAAAACTGAACAGCTCTTCTGTCATCTCTACTATGTATCCTAGCTGAACCATCATAGGCTGAACCATCATCCATAACTTATGTCTCCATTCTAACAGCAGTAATGTAAGGTTGCCCTAGAATGATAGGATAGGTTGACATGTCTTGTACAAAGAAATTCTGAACATCACTCATGTCACCCACAGTTACCTTGATGTTGAGACAAGCACCATAGAGTTCTCCCCTTTGATTGTTGGCAGCACGGATAAGCCATCCATGGTCGGTGTCTATGGGCCACCTCCCACGCTTGTACAGCTCCTTAGACATCAGATTAATCTTTGAGCCGTGATCAATCAATGCCACCACAGGTTCCTCCAGATCTCCCAGCTTCACCAAGGTCTCTGTGGTTGCTCTTGCCCAATGGTTGTGAGAATAATGGCTCTTCTGCGATGCTTCCACATCATCTTCAAACCTCACGTGCTGATACAATCTCCCCTCTGATACTTGAGAGCAGTAACCAGCAATCTCATCTTCCTCATCTTCCGACAGTTTGGTCCCTAGAGCATTAAGCGTAGCTGCTTCACCCAAAATCTGACGTTTCTTCTTGATGATATCTATGATAACCTCATGGAACTCACGCTTTGCAATCCCAAGAATCTCACCCAAGTAAACTCAACCTTCCCATTCAAGATACGATTCTCTAACACTTGCTTCAGGTCTATAGCAATCTCAATATCATACTGAAGTTTGTATGCATGCATCTTACCCTTCTCCTTGCTTCTCTCCTTCTCTTTTGGTGTTGTAAGCGATAGATCCTCCATAGTCTCCTCCCGAGTAGGTGTTGTCTCCTACCTTGTCTCTGGTCTAGCCCTTTTACTCCTTGTAGCAGGCCGTTTGGCTGTAGAAGCCTCACCTGCATCCTCCCTCCTACGTTTTTCTTCTAGTACAGCTTCATGCTGACTTCTTGCAACATAAGCATGCACTGACATAGTATTCACATGGTCATTCCATCCTGTAGCTTCTTGAATTGAGTTGCCAACCCTCCATAGCACATCCTTGTTTAGCTCTGTTCTAGCTACGGACTGCACTACATCAGACCACAACCCAGTAGTCTCTTTCTCTCTCTCCATTTCTACTTTCACTCCACACGTAGCAGCATTCACAAGAGAAACAACATGTGATGCTGATATCTCATTCACAAGTCTCTTCATACCACCCTTGCCAAAGTTAGTTCCCAGCATCATCCCAGTCTCTCTCAAATGGATCTTACCATCTTTGAAGAAGATAAGATCTTTCCTCAATGCATTTGAAAACTCTCCACAATCTCTTCTTACATGGTCTAGGCTATCGCACCATATACAACGATGAACAAAGCCTTCTCTCATCTGAGGTCTCTGCATAGCAGGCTGTACATTCTGCTCCTTCTCTTCTAACCTAGTGAGCTTAAGCTTAAGCTCCTTCATACTCTTAATCAATTCATCAAGCGGTGAGTCTTCCTCTCTAGCAATTACCAAAGCGGGCTTAGTAGGCAACTGCTTGACAGGAATTATCAGAGGTGCTGCTGCACTTACCACCACCTTGTCTCTTCTTCTCTGTCTCTTGGTCAGCAAAGAGATAGCCTCTTCAACCTCCTTCCAATCAGTTTTTAATCCTCTCTCCTCACTCTTGTCTTCCAACAACAACTCAAGCTTCTCCTGAATAGTCACGTCCGCTGCTTGTAAGAAAAGCTCCGTCTTCTCCACCTCTAGTGTAAGCTTCTCTGTCCTAGAAAGCTGAGTATATTGATGATCAAACTCCCTTAGTAACTCATTTATAGACAAACCCTTGTTAGGCTTAACCACCCACTCCAAGAACGTTCTCTTGGTCACCCTCTCTGAATCTTCAGTGTAGTACTCCTCCTTCAAAGCACGCATAAAGCTCTTCCAACTCCGTCCTTGCTGCTACTTGAGCTCCTTCACACGCCCACGAATCTCAAGGACAACAGCAAGTTCAAAGTTCTCCACCATCTCCTTCTAGTCTAGATGCATCTTGGAGGATATAAGTATGACAGCCTGTTCAGCTCAAATAATAAATTAATCATCATATTAGTTTATTACCTAACCCTTTCAGAAAGAAGGGTTAGGTGATAAAATAAACCATCTGTGCATATTTCTCTCTTCCAAACTTTGGAAGAATATTCACAAGTGATCATATCTATGAAAGAATGCATATCTTTATGAAAGAAACAACACAGCAAAAAACATGTTAACACGGAGAAAACAAAGGAGGAGAAGAAACAAGACCGTATACATATTAATGGTTTTTCTCAAGTTGAATTTTGGTTATCTTCTGGTTTTATGACTTGTCGAATGTCACTTGCTAAGTCTTACGAGTGACTTTGACTTTAACTCTTTCAAAGTCTATAATGAATAAAATGATTTCTCTTTGTATTTTAAAATTTAAACCACGTAGAGGCAAACTGCATTAGAAGTTACATAACAGGGTCAGTCGACTTTTCATTGTTTTTTCTTGACAACCCTAACGTATTGGAAAACCGGAGCTTTTTGCTGACATTCCCTGAGTGATCGGACTAACGAGGCCGTCTAGTTTTTTTGCTAATTGTTTGCGTGATTTTTCTATCTAGAAAACAAGTGGTGAGTTGTCAAAGGAACCAGTCCGTGTATTCAGGTTACCTGTTACATGCATATTCACCCTCAGGTCCAGATGGTATCGGTTGCTTCTGCAAATTCCTGTATTAATCTCTCTGTGTTTCGAATGTCATGGGTGTAAATTTTTTTCCTTGTTTTATTGCATTCCACAGCACCCATACTAAGAAATAACTGCAGTGCAGCGAGAAAAGAGGAAGTTTGAGTGGGCCGTGTTGTGCGGAGTCCAAATTCATTCGAATTTCAAGAGAGGAAATAATAGTGAAAATTTCTTCTCGATTCACGAAGATAATGTACACATTGGAAATGATTTTGCTCTGGTTCCAACAGAACACATAGTAATGAAAATGTATTTCTTGCTTCCAAAGCTTTTCTCGTCGATACAACGGGGAAGGTACTAGAGCCGTGCGGTTTTCTCCTCGCTGTTCATGTGTAGCAGTGATGAACAGTCGTGCAACAACTAGAGCTTAGAAAAACAACAACGCGAATGAAAAACAAAGACAGAAGGAGCAGTGTCAAATTGTCGACGAAGAGCAATAGACGAGTGGCAAAGGCAGTCATTATCCCGGTCCCTCATACAACAAAATCTGTGAAGAGCCAGAAGGAAAAATAACTAGGGTTAGCCTAAGAAGACTGTCAGCCAAGAGTGAACACCTCGTGTAGAGCACCGCCCCTGCAAGAGGTAGAGGTGAGAGTACGAGACGGAAGTTGCAGCTGCGAAGAGCCCAAGCCAAAGAATGAGGATGAGCTCATATGGATCCATATTTCCAGCCCTGGACCACCATCCCTAGACGTTTCCAGGAATCTCGAACCATGAGAAAATGCTGCTCGATGAAAGATACCTTGATGCTACGGCAAAGCTCAAAGCCGCAAGAACATTCAGGATGAGAGTAAAGTACCATAATATACTTCTCTAATATTGCTGGTGGACTGTGTAAGAGTCTTCTGTTCTCTCAACCGCAACTGCAAATCTTTGAATCTCAGTGCAGATGGTGGTAATCGTAGCCTGACAGCCCAGTCATTGCAAATTATTCCTGGGCTCATCTAGAGCAATTCCTTTCTTCCAAATCACGAGGAATCTCTCCCGTATATAAGTTGGCTTGGGACGATGCACAAGTAATTCCTAGACCATCTTTAAGATCGATCTTAGCTTGGACACAACTTTTAAAGGTGTTTGAAGCAACCTTCAGGTCGACAGAAAATATCACCATGCAGTATGATCTTTCAAGTATCTTGAATACAGGACGAAACAAAATAACAGGGAATCTAGGACACAAGGATTTTCAAAATAAGCCGGTCCACTCAATCTCACTGCCTGAAGTTGATGTCGAACAGTCGAACAGTGTCAGGATCAAAAGCTTAGAATAACACTGAGAGTTTGCCATACCTGTCCAACCTCAACAGCCTTCAGTAATATTTCCTCCGCAAGAAACACACGCAGTAACCCTAAGTGTGGTCATCACTGCCGTCAATCTTTTCCCAAGGACAGCAATCTATGACGGCTACTCTATGACTTACATCACTGCAGACTCCAGAAAACTTGTGTTCCCCCGTTTACCATCAGTAATCATCAATCTGCTTGTGATAATGAACGAAAAGTACTTTCCAAAGCAGCTAATGAAAAACTAACCTCAATCATGAGCACCGCGCTATCTGTCCCAGCAACGACCATATCTAGTTGGGAAAGAGTCATCTCTTGAACAGTTGGGTTGACAATAAAATGATCATCGATCAGACCGACCCGCACACCTGTCATTGCTTTTGCAATAGGGATGTCTGAGAGAGCTCTGATAAGACGACAAAAGCATCAAAAGTCAGTTAACCGAATCTTCACGACACTGACAAGATTTTCACCACTTACATTATCACCCACATATCGTCTAAAGACCTTCCTACGCGGTTGAACTATCTTTTCACGACTGCAAGAATATAAACATTAAAACCTTCACGCACTCGGTTCCTTCAAAAACATATTGTGCTGCACATGCCGAAGTGATTGCCAGTAATTCTGGACGGCATTAATATCTAAAAAAATAGAGCCAAGACTCATTTGAGAAAAAAACGATCGTCAAATATATATAATAATTCTTGGCGTATAACACCGCCCCTGCAAGAAGAAGAGCAGAGAAAAAAGACATAGGAGAGGAGGCGAAAGATGCGGTTTTGAAGTGAAGGCGAAAGATCACATTTATAAGAAAAGAAAGTGGGCTTAGCCTAGACGGCTGTAAGCCAACAGTCATCGAGAAAAATAAAACGATCAGTTTTTCCTCCACCGATCGACAACAGTCGTGCATTGAGGATGCTTATTCAGGTTCCCTCACGCTCAAACTTTCCCCATAGTTTTCTGACTTGGTACTACTCTATGCATGAGCGCATTTGCACGAAATCTTGATAATTTTTTTCCTCAGCGTCACACTTTTAATACATATTCTATCATAAAACACAAAACTTCTTTCATATATTAACTTTAGGTTCTTGAAATGAGGAACAATCCGTCAACAGAAAATATGGGATGATGTTTCGTTGCATGGAAATGGTTTCTCAACATTTAGTAGAGTTGTCAATACAAATGAAATAAATGCTATGCATTGGTAGAAAGATCGTAAACATTTCTTGGTTGTTCGAAGCTGAAATCAGGAGAAAAGTTTTGTTAAAAACATCAAAAGAAGATGGACAAAAATCAAGATTTAATGCATTGAGAAACCCAAGATCACATTTTTTCTCAAACTTGCAACAGCATACTGCACAAAGAGGCAATAGTTTGATGTATGCAAATAAAGCTATGACTCGATATGGTTTTTTTTCCATATCAGAACACGTTAATATGAAAAATAATTCACTATAGAATCGCGGACCATTGTTGCAATGTATTTGAATCATTTTGATGATGAAGTTGCCCCGCTAAACTAGATGATACCTTAAACTTGTTCTCCATTTCTTGAATGTGATGATATGACTTAGTGAGCATAAGTCATATCATCACAGCAGCTTGCATTTAAAAAAGAAAACACTCTGCATATATTGTGCTACTTATAAGTCTAGTTTAGAATATGCAAATAGACTAGAAGTTCAAGAAATTTTGTTTATATGTCTCATAATTTCTATCAGCCCAAGAATCTCTAGCTTTCTGTCAAAGTCCTCGATCCACTGTTTATCTTCATGAAAAGATGAATCGATACAGAGCAATTCTTCGCTTTTCATACACCGCGGTTAGATTAATTGATGTTTTTCTATGATATATGAATAAGTTGTGATGTATTCATTTTCTTTGATAAAACTATTCATCAAAGTGAGCACGAGTATATCTTCCACCTTCATGCTTATATTCGTTTATGATTTTATTATATTACCATCCAAAACCTACAACAGAAAGTGAAGAGGAGAGATATAGTTTAGAAATAACTGTAATACAAATGATTTACTCAGGTAGTAAACTGATTGATGACAAATAGACTGTAAAACTTACTTCAAAACATTTTTGCTCATCCTTGTGAGATGGTTGGCTCTAATCTGAGTTCAATGCATCTCTATTTTCTTCAAATTTAAAAATTAAACTGACTAGAGAAAATAATAAAAACGTCAAGAATGAAATTGAGTGTTTGGTTATAAGCCACTTCTCTTCAAAGAAGAAGTTTACCAGAAAATTAGGATGAAAAAATAATATGTGTATGCACTGAATACTCTTTATCTCTATAAATGTGAATCTGAACGCGAAATTAGTGTTTATGACACTAATAATTGTATGGAATCTTCAAGATACCCTTGCCGAATTAGTATATCACTGAAACTAAACAGAAAGAAGCTGTAGGTACCAAGGTAAACCTACTGTGCCTTTGTAGTGCGTAGGTCTTTCCATGTAGTCTGTAGTTACAGTTGCCACAAGAATTGCTTAGTTCGAACGTGATCGCGAGGCAATAGATCATCAAGACAACTGTGGGAGGACAAGAACATCACTCCAATTGTTGCTCGACTCCTTGATGGGGGATGTGGTTATCTGCTCAAATCAAGCCTTAGTGTACGAATAACGAGCGGTGTCGAATCACGAAATGAATTGGTCTATGAAGATAACCCTGGAATTGGTTCTGTGCAGTAGCCCTCGTACGAGTTTCAGTAAAGAACTCCGAGATCCGAAGTTTAGTTCGTGGTTACACTACAGATAGGAGACTATAATTAGTAGTGTCGCCGGCCGTATCTAGTGTGTGGAAGTGTCGACCATCTTTCCCTTCTCTCTGGTTGAAAGTCTTCTTGCTTTGACAGGGCGGATGCATCGATTCTTTATGTCGCTGAGTTTAGTCTCCACAGTCTTCATTAGCTCAGGTATGCAAGACTCCGTAACTGTAACGAACGCTTCAGATAAGTGAGTAGGTTCAAGTGAGAGGAAAGAAATTATGCAACGCAAGCGGGTACGTAAGTTCAAAACTTACAGTATGCAGCTGATTTCTGAGCCTTGCGCATAAGTGCCTCAACTGAATCCTGTCACGACAATGAATAACCTTAATAGCTTTAAGACATACAGCAGTACTGTAACAGAATAATTGTCTCGTGCTGATGAACATCGAAAACATTTGCAATTATTTTAACTGATAAAAGGGCCTCCGGAAATGTGATTTGAGTTAACTTTCTGTTAAATAACACTAGAGGAGAGCCTCGATCAAGTCTGATCAATCAAAGGATGTTATCACAGCATTAGTCAAGTGATTTCCCTGCACGGTTGGTATATGGCTCAATCCTTGCAGGGGACAACCAACGCGCTTAGTTCTTACGGAAACTGTCGGGAAGTTGATGAGAAGTTTCCGCACAAATCACAGGTCGCAGGTCAGTATGCTGGCGATAGAGGTTGAAACACTTTCGTAGTCTTTGTTGCGGTGCCGTGTATACAGCTTACTATTCACAGTGGTAGAGTATGAAGACGCGATGTGAAAGCAAACTGTAATGTGATTCTATCAGGCCGCATCGTTTGTGCACAAACAAGATAGGCGATAACACTCATTGGAGGCACAGCACAAAAGGCTGAAGAAAACCCGTCAGCGCACAACTGGCATGTATTCAGAATTTACACAAATATCAAGATACATCCATCGACACTTCTCGGTGAACGACTCTGCCGCTGACATATCTACCGGAATCTTGCGTGTAGTTTACAGATGTATCTACCTGATTTTCTCTTGTATCTTCATCGAAATCCGCCAGAAAGTTTTTCCAGTCAGTGTCAATCGCCCTGGACATTTGTGACGCTTCTTGACATTCTTGCTGCATGTGAGAAGAAACAGAAACAGAGCATCTGTTGAACATCCGTTGACACACTTTTCATGATGCATATGGCAAGCACTTCGGATCTTGGTTTGATTTAGTAACAGAAACATTGCACAGTCCAAGGGAGAGGATTGACGAGCTCCAAAGCTTGGTGTACGACACCTAAGCCAAGCATGATCATCTTTGGGTGTTTAAGGTAACAGCTCAAGAAAAATTTGAAAAGAACCTGCAAGTCCTGAATGCACTCTAACTTCACCGTCCTTCATTGGTAGATTACGAAGTCTTAACGGAGCAAAACGTCCTGGCAAATGTGGGATACTGTGGGTTGAGGATACGTTTTACCTTCACTCGTTTCTTAAGCTTAGCGGTGTGTGCCTCAGTTGCCTTGACCATGAAAACATGCTCGTGGTCCATGTCCGTTTTCAGGGCTTGGAGGCCGCCCATCATTTCGTTCTTCAGCTCGGCCAGACTACTTGTTTTTGGATGTGGTGTTGTACCAACGTTCAAGGAATTGCCAAAGGATTTTTTGGTGGGTGAGCGTGCAGGTAAGTATTTTGCGGAATTTAATAGACGTCTTCGTCCTCGCGTCGTCATTAGAGACAGCAATAAAGCTGAAACTACGCCTTACGTGACCACAACCTGTCCCCCGAACACCGGCCCGTTTAATTTATCATCAACGTGAGAATGCAAAGAATGCATGAAAAGCAGCTGAGTACACCTCATTTTCTGTACGAAATATTCTTCTTAGAAGCGTCACGAATCGAAATACTTCTCAGGAAGGCTTTGCGCAAACCGTGCTTGAATGATCGTCAGTATCTGATCAAACGTACACGAAGGACTTTTCCAGTGGTACACACTTTCAAACTATATTCAACTAGAGGCTTTCAAGGGCCTGAACCGATCGGAACATGCTGAAAATAGAGTATTATGATCAAGCACAAAATCTCTCACCTTCTGCCTGAATAACCGATCTTCTTTCGGAAATTTCAGATAAGTACGCGCAGAAGCGAAGATGCTTACTGACGAGAATATGTGTGCCCAGTCGTGGACTGCAAGCTTCCAAATGGCTAAAGCGAAGATGCTTACAGACGAGAATGTGTGACCAGCCTTGGACTGCAACCTTCAAAATGGCTAAAGCGAGGAGCCTACAGACGAGAACGTGTGACCAGCCGTGGACCCTTCAAAATGGCTAAAGCGGCAGCTATCTTTCCCAAGAGTTCAAACGCCTATGCGCGCATGCATTTCGGCCGCTTTCAAAATCTACCACGATGTTTAAATACCAAAGTTCACCCACGAAGGACATCGACGCGCCAGTCGCTGCGGTACCTCGATACCATGAATGTTAACGGAGTTGGTTGTGAATTGTACTGTTATCAAAGTCACGCAGTTCATCCGGACGAACCGAGAATGAGGAGCTTCACGTTCAAATGAACTGAAATTACGTTTCGTGATTGCGCATCAAAACAATAGGTAAAATCACTAGCAGCTTATCTTTGCACAGTAATATATGAACTGCTCTAAAATGTGAATTTAAGGAAAATTAAACTGGAAATAATCTTTGACTGCGGAACGAAGGAATCATTTGACTTAACTTTTGGATCTAGAAAGAAAATTATTTCTCTGTTGAAACTTACCATTGGTAAACGTAGGTGATTTAAGAGGTCAAAACTGCTATGTAGTGAAATGATTTCTGCCCATCGAAGTTGCTTTGATGACCAACTGCCTAAAGAGTTTAAGAGTTATGGAAAAGAAAATTATAAGATAACTAGGTACTTATAATGACTATATATGATACTTCGCAGTCACTTCCTGATTGCCTGTGATCCACTTGTGGCTAGGCCCACTTGATGGTTTCTGGCGGTTATCTGCAGTGCAATAAACGGGCTCAGTAGGTTTTTAGTGTAAAAAAATATAATTAGAAACCTTTTGCATACAAATTAATTGAATATGTATGTTTTTTGAGTTTTACAGCAGAGACAAGCAGAAAAATAGAGATAAAACTCTTAATGTAGATTGGTTATGGTAGTGGTTGCAGGAAGTTATGGATTAACGTAATATCCATAGGTCTCTCGAATAATTAACTTAAGTTGATAGTATATTTTATTTGTGTAAACAATAAATAAATATTTTAAAAATAATTAAAGTAAACTTGATTTTAATTTTAAATTTTAATAGATATTAAATGTTAACTGAAGAGAGTAATGCGAGAAACAAAAAAAAACCATAAAGCATGTGCAGGCCTGTGCACTTCAGAAAGTACAAATCCAGGATCTTGCCACTAAATAGACATTAATATAGCATATATTTAATTTATTATTTAACTCTTCTAATAAGAAAAATTAAATTAAATAATTAATCCCATGCATATTTGCCTTCTCCATCGATGGAGGAGGTGAATAATATATATACACGGTTGCTCACTTTTTGAGGCTTAAACCCGCTGTCTGTATATTGAAAGCTACAAGACAAAAAATACTTATGTGGCATTTGTGTCTTCTATAGAAAGGAGAAGGGTACCGAAAGAAGAGCATAACGCTGCAGAATGTAGCAAGTAAGTTGATTTTTGACTTAAATTTATCTCATGACAGTGGTATAGAGAACTCTAAATTTGTTTTTACGCACTAAGCTATGAGCAAGTCTGTTATTTTGATCCCTCAACTAGATTCATCTGAACTCAGATGACAAAGTTACAGTGATGTGCATATGGTTCATGATGTCTGTATTTTCAGAATTTTTCTCCAACATGAAATAGTCATGCTAAAATAAGCCTCTCCTGCGCCGCAGGAGTCTAAATACAAAGACTATGAGGTTTAAAAGCATTCGAAAAAACCATCATTTCAATAACAAGAAAGATGATATAGCTACTAGGTAGTTGGTTGATGATCGGAGAATAGAGATTGTTATCGAAAGACATGTTGATTTTGGAAATGATCATTAGTAATCAAGATGGATGATACCGGATCCAGCTCTCATACTAAACATGTTGTTGTCTGAGTGGCATCATTTTATACGTGGGGTCCAGTGGTATGACATTTATTCGTGATATGTGAGGATAGTACGATATGATATCTATGATTTGGAAATGGACAAGATGGGATAACTACCGGATGTAAACTCCAGTGGTCATCCCGTAATATCCATATATGGCATTAAAGGAAGTGTTGTTCACTTACAGATCTATCTAAAATATCAAGAGTGATAGGATATAAATCTCGATACCCACAATTGGATCAATGAGAGTGCTTTTAATATGATATAATGTCGAGAGCATAGTCTATACCACTCAGTATTAGCTCATAACATAGAAATTACACTCTCAAAATTAAAATATTGTAATAAGATGCTGCACAAATAAATTACATGGTTCCGATATGGTACAGCAGAGAAAGTAGGTGCATGAGAGAAAATTTTGAAAATCCATATGAAGTAAAACCAGAGAATGATAATACATTTCTGTTTTGTTATCACCTTGTAAAATAGAGGATTTGCTGTACAAATCATAGTTCAAATCAGCTTCTTCAATACAGCGAAGCTTTTCATGACCCATGGAAAAATGTGCAGAAATGCACACTCTTGGATTACGCTGCTGACGTTAATTAACGATGTATATATTTTGATCGAGTGGTGTGGTAAACATATTTAGGATGAGGTCAAGTAAAATTCTGTGGATGGAACAGAGGAGGATTTGTTATACTAAGAAGGAGCCCAAATAATAAATCACATGATCAGTCGTCAATATCTACAATAACTTGTATTTTATGATCCATTGAAGATCGTGGACCGTTTCTTATCTAGTTGATCTACCATGCATCGTAACGAGTAACGAATAAACGAAAGAACGAGAAACCAGACCACAGAGCATTTTATTTGCGACTAGACAGATACCAAAAAGCGAGAGAATTACATAGATTTGTAAAAATTTTAGCACACAGGAAGAATTGCTTTATGAGAATTCTACTTAAAAATTACCTATGTAAGTACCCGTAAACCTTACGGGCGAACCCTGTTAAACTTGTCCAAGAATGCAGTAAACCTGCATTTCCGGCATAGTTTCGACAACCTCCAATGAGTCGACTGATCGTCGCGGTGGAAGGCTACTCTTCAAGAGACCTACAGAAGATATGAAGGGGTCCTCAGGGGAGAGAGGTGGAAAGAAGCAACGGGAGAAATGATTATATAAGCGAAAGACAAAAAGTTTTATCGGTAGCCGTAAATTATAAGCGTAAAAGGACAAAGTGAACGAAACTTACTATCACGGAAGTGAAGTTTAAATGAAGAGAGAAGAGGCATTATGCTTCCACAGACTTGACCAGCATCAACCGGTTATACACTTTACCCACCGGGAGATCAGGTTGACTCTCGATGGAATACCCTTTGTGGCCGGTTTTGATCTATACGCGGGCTGTATCTATCGCCCAAGCCACCTGACGAGAGAAATTCGGATTGTACAGTCGGGACCTCCAGTTTTGTCGAGGGAGATTTCGTCGTTGGAGATGTCGCCTCTGCACAAGTTACTTGCTCTTGAGCTCTGCTATTTTAAATCTCTCCAAGAATTACCTGAGTGCATAGTTCCTGTGGATACGGCATGTGAAAAGTTTCGACTAGATCGTTACCTAGCTCTAGAGAGAGTCTGTTGGATTCCATATAACCTTGGAGCTTGGGAGTGAAGGTCTGGAGAGCCTTCCTGAGTGTTTAGTCAAACTGATTCGCTCAAAAGCATTCGACTAGGTTCCAGAAGTTATCATGCGTCACTTGAAGACAGAAAAAGCAGAAGATACTTCACGTCAAACAGTTATTCTGAGTGGTGATAGCTATTCGCAGGACGCATTGATGCATTAGAACTTGTTTCCTACCAATCAGGGGCCATAGATGCATTCAACTGATACTGAGTTTCAGCCTTCGTGCGGGATTCACACACAGTAGTTTAGCCACTGAATCTACATCTCTTTTCTCTTTCTTCATGATTCCGAGGAGCATCATTAAATACGGTGAATTTCAACGCGGCGTTTCAGGAGCATCATTCTTTTCACATTCAGTTTCGCGTTTCCTTTCTCTTTCCTGCGCAACTGATAGTATTACTTGGTTGAAACGTGTAATACCTACAGCTGCTGTATCAGATGCCAGCCGTGGTATTGGCACTGGATTCACACTTGCTTTCAGTTTTTCCTTCTGACTGTAGCACTTTCCACTTTTGCGTGGGGAGAAGTCTAAATTCTATGCTGAGTGGCATTGTGTGCCCTCCACACAATGTGGTAGAATGTGTCTTGCAGTGCATGTCATCTGGGAAAGTTGAAAGGGCTCCTCATGAGAGATGATGACTCCAAGCTAACAGGGTCGTGAGTCAATCGGCTTCGTGCGAAATTCGACATTCATTTGCGCTCTTTGTGGCAAGAGGGTCGTGGACACAAGGTGGGAACACTAATCTATCTGAAGCAAGAGATAAAATGGTTTTAGATTGGTTTACTCTTGCATCACACATCTTGGGTCTTTCCTCCAAGCAGGATGGCTTGACGATTTCTGCGCACGAGCTCGGTTCAAACGTAGCCAGCCTCGAGCTCATGTGGATCTAGCTTTCTTAAGCGTAGAACATTTTTTTCTTTTGATAAAATAAATATATTTATTTATTTGGTCTCGTGGCCTTTGGGCCGTTGGTCGAGAGCTTCGCACCTTTCTCCGCTCTTATTTTCTCGGCCTCATTTCTGGTGCCGTAGATAACAACTACGAAATCCCAAGCTTCCACTTGTGAGTCAGTGACTCCCACTGGCACCAAACTAATGTTTAGGTGGCAAAGGCACGAAAGGGGTTTTGGCCAGAGATGTTTGGCGTATAGTCTGAGGGGAACCGTCATGGTTCGTTCCCTGCTGATTGTCCTTGCGGAGTTTCTAGCATATAGTCAAATTCGACCAAGGCATCAATTTATCAGAAAAAAAATTAATTTTCAACAAAAATCAAATTCCACTTTTTTCTGTAGACCTGAAGGACCAGAGTGCCCGCATGCTTTTTTCATTTGAAAAGTCATTCCGTGACTGGAAGTCAAAAACTTGCCAAAGGGTAAGCATTTAGTCAATTCATGGTCCATAGGCGCCACTAATACGTTCTCAGCTCATGACCAAATCGGGTAACTCCAGTCCAGCATCCTCGTCATTGGTTCGGATCTTTTACAAGTCCAATCAGACTTCAGTATGTGTGTTTTGTGTCCATGGAAAGCAAGCCCACAATTTCAGAAACGAACAGTCCTAGCTTGGTCGAAAGCTAGGACATGAAAACGAGAGTGTCTAAGTAGAGCGTCAGCGCTACGGTTATCATAGTAAATATGCATCAAAGGCGTCGTTTTGGCCGGGTGAGGGAAAACACCAAGCGGGGAGATCGGGCAGTGTCGTGGCGCGGCTGGAGAGGCGTTACGGATCGCAGGCGTGCGATATTATGAGGGGTTCGTTTTAGGTCGAAGGCTTTTGTATCGGGACGCGGCTTGGCAGGGCAGGCGGGCGATATTGTGGACTTGTCGATGGCTAGTTTAGTGTTGCTAGGGTTGAGATCGGGCTGTTTTGTAGTATTTTCTCGCGGGGTGCAATTCGTTTTGTGGCGCGCTTTTTCTTCGGTCTTGTGGTGGTGGAAGATGATCATTTGCGCATCTGTGCTCTTGTCTTTATCTTTACTCGCGCGTCGGTGCTGTTGTCGTTGGTTTCTTCACCGCGCTTGGTTGATTTGTGGTGGTTGTGTGTTCAGTCGTGCTCGGAGACGCTTCGTTGATTGTTGCTGCTGCGCGGTTGACTGTTTGCTTTTCGTTCGATGTTTGTTCACGAAGGAGACCGTTTTGTTTTCGACGCTACTGCGATGCCGCACCGTTGTGACAGTGCGGTGATTTTCTTGACGGGTTGGTTGTTTTGTCGACGGCATTACTTGCTTCTTGGTCTTCGGTGACTGTGTGCCATTGCGCACTGCCTTCGTGCTTTCGTGCTTGCTGGTGGCTGTGTGATGACGGGCGATCGCTGCGGCATGCATGCTGACGGGGAGGTGGTCTTGTGAGGTACGTTTTGCCTTATATCATAGGGTTTTCCTATGTATGTCTTTGTAATTCTCGATGTCCGAGGAAAGCGAGGCTGTCGTTGACAGTACAGAGGTTGCTGATACTGTCGACAGTGGCGAGGAGGTCAGCGCTGTTGAGCAGTCTCTTCATCCGGATCTTGATTTTGAATTCTTGGATCTGAGCGGTGGTGTGCCACGTTTTCCTGTGTTCTCATCTGGACGGCCTATGATTTCGTTCGAGGAACGCTTCCTTCAACTCACCCGTACTTACGTCTATTTGCAGCTCGGATTTTCGCAGGATCCTCCACAGTTTTTGATCAAGTTCAATTACGTTTTCATAGGGAAAACTTGTCATCCTTGCGGATTGCATCCTGTTCCGTTGCAGACCTTGGCTGGGCCATTCCGCTTCTTCTCGTATTCTGTGGATAATTTTTATCTGTATTTACAAGACAGGCGGTATCGGATGTTTTCTTATCCCTCTTACTTTACTCGTGCTGATGGTTCTTTGAGGTCGACCGTCCATGGAATTTATCGGTATCATTGTCATCCTTGTGTGTGTACTCAGGTCGACCTTGAGGACAGTGTCGTGGTTTGCCGTCATTTTTCTGTAACCCGCCATGTCTCTCCGCCGGGAAGCCAGGGCTAGGCGACCCACCTTAGAACTTTTTGTGACGGTTTGTACAACTGGTGCTGATTTAGATCTGCTGTATTTTCCCCTCATTTGCGAGTTTCTGAACAAACAGTGTGTCTCTGGTGTTTTTTCGGTTGAGAGGGGGGGTTCACTCCTGCATCTCCACTTTCAGGGCGTTGTGTGCATATATGGAAAATCAACTCTGCAGGTCAAGAAGCAGATTTTGCAGGCTTTGGGCTGGGATAGAGAAAAGCCACTTGGAGGTGAAATTTGTGTCAAGCAACTTTCCAATAAAGGTATCCATACTTTCGTTGGCAAGGTAGGCTACTGTCTTAAGGATGAGAACTAGCATCATCACCAAGCTGTTACGAAGAATATAACCGACAGCATGGTGGAGGACGGCAGGGAGTTGTTCATGCTGATGGGGGCTGCCGAGACCAAAAATCGAGTTGAGTTAACGTATTTCAATATCCTACCTCGAGCTCTCCAGTACAACAGGTATAAAAGTTCCATTCCCCTTTCGACTATCTTTCCTCGCTGTTTGCGAGCGATGCTGGCATCTGGCAAGTACACAGCATCTCCTCGTTGGCTGATGCAAGCAAGGATCCATAAGAGCCGGTCGGATTCTCTGTGGAACTCGTTTATCAGGCCTGAAGAGGTGACGGCAGGTGACATAGATAATATTTTTTTCTTCAGAGAAACTCCTCGTTGCCCCCATTGCTCACGCAGGTACTTCAGCGGCGAGGGCAGAGGAGTCCAGGCAGACGCAGAGGCAGGGGTCGAGGTACCACCGGTCCCAGAGCAGGAGGATTTCGAGGCGAGGCGAAGTCCGCATGAAGACTTGCTTACAACCGAAGAGGTGCTACCTGACTACATTCCCCTGACGGAGGCGATGACTCGTAGTATGGGTCATGAGAGAGGTCTAGCTTAGACCGCGCAGTGTGCCGGTCTCCTGTACATAGGGTGTATACAGTTTAGCGTGTTAAGAGCGGTGGTTTGACGTGAAGCTAGAGAAGTGCTTTGATAAGTAGAGGCTTTGCAGTCGAGAGAGTGAATAGTCCAGTATGGCAGTGTACTTGTTTTTTATATAATAAAGTCTTGTGGGTCACCGTACCCCTTTAACCGTTTCTTGGCGCGAGAAGCGAGGTGTATTACTAGTCGAGGACGGGAAGCGGGAGAACTCTATCGGTCGAGAAGCAAATTATTGAAATTCGCACAACGTCGGCTGCACGAAACTCTCTCGCCGGGAGCTGTCATTGGTCCATAACGATAATGAGCCCCCGCGATTAATAAACAATCCCTCCCAGCTAACTTGATATCGAGTATAATGCAAGGAACTCAGTAAAGGGGAACCAGCCCGTTGGTTTCTTTGAGAAGTTGGTGAAGTCACAGCGCTTTCGGAATAGTCTTGGTGCTTTCTAAGACCAAGGCTACGTATTTCCTTGAGAATCATTATACCTAGTCCTTTATAAACCTTTAAAGGAATAGTCCTTTAAAGAAAGGACTAATCATTTTTTGCTCCTTTTGGGTGTAATTTAGGTTAGACAGAAGATACTGTTAAAGAAACTACCTTAGTATTTCTCATTCTATACTCAATAATTAGCTTTGAACTGCATCAGTGTAAAGCTGGAGGAGAGTTTTGATAAAGTCCTTGCTTAACATACTCCGTTCTCGCAGGCAAATTCTGTTAGCAAAAGTATTTTGGGTATAAATGCTAAATTTCTTTGTTCTGAAGCCGTAACCGCATCCACATTAAGGAAACTGTTAATCCTAGATTAGCATGATAATCAGTTTTACCCTGAGGCTGTCAACACGGGTGTGCAAGTCACGGTTTTTGCACTTTGAAAATCTATTGTCACCGCACCAGGCAGCCGTCTCTAACATTATGAAGCACTATTATCGATGTAATAAACGACCAGACGATAGACCGAACTCGTGCGGAGCAACATGGATCTAACGTCGACTGCCATGCAAGGAAGTGAATGAGTGCGGGATGTTTTCCTGAGTGAACTCGCTCAGGGCAGATTTTCACGTAGCATAGCCGTGAAGTATGAACTTCGAATTCGACTGCAGTCGCACAGAAACTTCGATTTGAACCGAGCGAACTGAGAAAGAACCGATTTGAACCGAGCAAAAATGAGAACAGAAACCTCAATTTGAACCGAGCAAAAACGTAAAAGAACTTATTTGAATCGAGCGAAAACGAGAAGGAACCGAGGTAAGCAGCAGTTTGAAATGAAAAAAACTTTATAAACAAGGAGAATTCCAAGTCATCGAGAGCTCAAGCTCAAGTTTCAAACTGCAGGCTACCATGACACGATATTTACAAATCAAGTAGCTTGCTACTCCCACAGAATTGAGCAGACTACACAATCTGAAGGGAATGAAAACTATGAGTCGACTCCATTAAATAACAGTGGATCAACATAGACTACTTCGTGAGCTGCAAATAAGTTTGAGATCATAGTCTTGACAAGCTTACGCTGGGTTATGTGACCAATGACTGCGAACCCCGATATATAGCAGCATCGAAAGCTCAAAGATGAAATCCAAATCTATTTCTTCGCTGACGTGATGGATCTTCATTTTTCGAGTGATGTGTATCTTCATTTTTCAAGTGGAGACGCGAAAGTCATAAAATGCACATCCTTTCAGATGTTTTAGCAAGACGACATTGATGAAATAAACATATCTCGATGGTCCTTGAAGCATCAAAGAGCTGAAGACGACTCCAACTACGCAGCTAACGCATCTCTAACTTCACTACCACTCTCCCTGACAGAGTTATGAACATGATCGGTGGTCGTTGTCACAGAAGACATGATGGCAGTCGAATCTACATCTACCACCACTTTATGGTGCACTAGAAAATTATGTAACACGCTGATCATTTCACGCTACTGCTGATCTCAACACTAAGAATTGCAAAGCGCCCTTTCAAAACACTGAAGGCTTGCTCAATACATACTCTATCTTTTATCTGACGTTCTGTGAATTGTCTGTACATGTGAGGATCTCAGATTCAATGAGAATGGGAGCATTAATCACCTTTCCATCGTGTAACCGGAGTCTCCTAACAGATACGTGTGAAGCTGAAATCCAATATGTAGTGTAACTATGAGATCTGATAAAACTTTGCAGTCTCGAATATGGGTCCACAGGGCAGAGGTTTTGAGAACTCGTGAGTCGTCGAGCCTGTCCCAACTCACATCGAGAAAACGTCTTTCATTGTCGCACACACACTGCAACACTAAGCTGTGGTATTGTTTTCTGTTGTAATATTCTTCAGAGTCCCGTCAGCTCTCTGACTGGTGGGGCTCTGATTTTAATGTGTGAACTGTCCATGGCACCTTGACAGATGAGGCGACCAGCTTTCTTAAGAGAACCCTGAGACATTCGTTCCATAGCTGATCCAGTAGGTTATGCGACAAACTGAGGACCAAGGATTCCATTCACATCAGTAATATCTGCAAAAACTTCTTGAGACGTGGTCTCCTTTATACCAAACCTCTCGCTCACCTGAAAATGAGTCATGCTGAGGTCAGTCTGAGTAACGCTGCTCCAACTCGAACCTCAACGGGGACGGCTTTTTGATAATGATTATCTACCTTTGATACATGTGGTCCAAGTAGAGTGACAAGCTGGAGGAACAATGCCTTAGGCATTCGAAGGGTTCTAATCCATCGATCTTCCTCATAACTCTTAATGAGATAGTAGTCAAATCATATTAAATATCTTGGCTTCACCCACCAGGTATATTGTTCAGTCTGCTGGAGATGCTCAACGACAAGTTGTTGTGCCATGAAGACAATTTTTGTGAGCGAGTCATGCACGGCAATAATATCTAGCCACAAATCTGGGACATCATCCTCTTCCTCTTCAGCTCTCACCCACCTCGTAGTCACTACCACCAAGATAGCATGAATATCTGCAGAAGAAGGCAACATTCTCTTACTTCAGAACTCATGTACTTGCCACTTCTAACGTACTAGATATTAACGAGCAAACAGTAAACGGATGTGAACTTGGAATGCAGCCGATCGCTCATTGTGGAATAACGTGCAACAACTCGAGACTTCACATGATAAGTGAAACTATGATCCAGCTCTTGGACCTGAAGCAAGACAAATTCAAGTGGTTTGCTCAAAGTTGCAAACAACTGAGCAAAGAGTGAAGCTCACTAGCCTAAAAGAATTAAAAAGCACATCGAAAATGACGAACTTACACAACATCATACAAGCTAGGCAAGAAAGTTAGAAACACTTCGAAGATGAACTCTAACATTCGAAAATTGATACTAAACTAGACCAACGAAACATCAAGGACCTCACACGGAGATAATTTGAATACATAATCTGTACCAGAAATACATGGCTGAAAATTCAAAACAAAGAAACAATAGAAACAGAATGTTCCGAGTGCAGATACCGATCAGAACTAGAATAGTGAAACCATTCTGAACTTTTTAGTTTCTGATCAAGGCGTTGCCAATGTCAACCAGTGCCCCTGCCATCTTATCCAACACACTCACAATTTAGCTCAAACGAACTTTAGCTCCTTCTTGTTTGCTCTTCTCTTGCAAGAGTTTCTGAGCTTCTAGTTCTCTATACAGACTCAAATTCACTTTATCAATTTCGAGTTTCGGTTTCTCTATCTCAAGTATGGAGTTAGAAAAACACGTGAGAGTTCGATTCAAAGCAGAAGCAGAACGGCTCATTTCACGCTTCCGTTTTCTTGAGTTATGACGACTATCTCTGTAGAATTTTGAACTTCAGAATCAGGTTGAGGACCCAGTTGAACATCATCACTATCTAGACCTGCAGGACCATGACTCGGTGTCGTGTCGTGGACCGGCTCCTACCTGAAATTCAAACTTCGATGCTTGTCGCTCCAAAGACACTCATGAGAAGACAAGCTAGGCCCCAGCTTACGGATTTTGGCACAATCTCAGATCTCCATTTTCATCACATAGATGGGTAGAGCTCCTTGTCAGCTTTCCATAGGCATCTTGTCTACTTTGTTTGGGCGCCTAGTGGAGAAGTTACAGGACTCGAAAGATGGAGAAAATAAGCTAAGCCCCAGCTTACGGGTTTTTGGCACCACTTCGGATCTTTGTTTTTATCGCACCAGTGGATAGAGCTCCTTGTCAGCATTCCATATGCACTTTCTCTACTTCGTTTGGACGCATAGTGAAGAAGTTACAAGACTCGAAAGATGGAGAAAACAAGCTAGGCCCCAGCTTACGAGCTTTTGGCGCAACTTCGGATCTTTACTTTTATCGCATAGATGGGTAGAGCTCGTTGTCAGCTTTCCATGGGCATCTTGTTTATTTCGTTTGGACATCCAGAGAAGAAGTTATGCGATTCAAAAAAAGGCAAAATCAAGTTAGGTCCCTAGTTACTTGCTGACTGGGTATTTAGGGCTTCAGGCGTTATATCAAAGACGCAAGGGGCCTGCTTCTTATTATTGAGGGTTGAACTTCGTACGTACAGACTGTTGCAAGGGGTTGCTTAAGGGACTTGCTTGTTCCTGCGACCTGTCGGTGGATGTTTTGGAGAATTGGGAAGTCCAATACACGCGCGCAAGGTGTCATCGCGTTCAGAACTGTGCAGGCTACGCACAGGTTAAGACGGTTCTTGAAGAGACGGATCAGGGGTTGTGTTCTGGAAGAAATTGAGACGCGGGAAGCAGATTTGGGTTTTTCAGTTACCTATGAAGGAGAGTTGGACCGTTCCGGCCGTTCCGGAGTCCAAACTTGTTGTCCTTGGATCCATCGGGATCAAAACAACGAGTTCTTCAGGAAATTGAAGACGATACCAGTTTTCATCGGGCGGTTTGGGAGTTGTGAGTGAAATTGGTTCGCAGGGAAGCGCTTGCGTCAAGTTTTTCATCGCCTGCGACCTGAGATTGGATTGTTCTTCGCGATCGGTGAACCAAGCTCTTCGTTCTTGGTGCCTAGGCGATCAGGGAGTCCTCATGTACGCATAGGAGAAGACTGTAAGTGAATTGGATTGTTGGTTTGGGTGTGATGAGCGAATTTGAGCCGCAGGGAGCCGATTTACGTCAATTTTTTGCAACCTGCGACCAAATTTCTCGAGTGGTTTTGCAAGGGGAACTCCGAACGGCTTGTTTGGAGTCTTATTGGGTTCAGGGTAGCCAGATCTACCTACCAGCGAGGATGGATATCAGTTTAGACGATCCGTTTGTGCGGTGTGAGCGGTTTTAAGCCGCAGGGAGGAGCTTCTGGAAGTTCGGTCACCTGCGACCGAAAATCGGCGATATCTCGACTATCGGGAGTCGGATCTTAAAGTTTCTTGAGCCAAAGGAGTCAGGGAAGGAGACCCTATCGACATTTGAAGATCGTTTGGAGAAAAGAGGAAGTTCTCAGATAGGTCTTTTTCGGTTCCTTTGCTACGGATTTCGTCTTTTTGAGTTCGTTAGAGACTTAATTGGTTGTGTACGGCTTGTGGTAGCTAGCTTTAGCCAAGAGCTAGTGCGTGGATGTGGTTTGGACTTGGGTTTTGGATCGCGTGATATTGTTGTGGCTGTATTGTTAGCAAAGAGAAGTTTCTCTTGCTTTGAGCTACGCTTCGCCGATTTCAGGCTAGGGTTGCGATTCAGGGTTTGTTTTAGGGCTTCTGAAGTAGGTTACGGACCGCTCTGGTCTGTTCCTCAGTTTTGTGCTGTTAGGAGAAAGAGACGACAATGTACATACATTTGGAGTGGTATATATTGCGCGTTCGTTTTCGTGGTTGTTCTTCTTTGTCTTGTCTCTGTTTCAGCACACAACATCTCCACAGCCAGGAACCTCACGTTTTCCTGGACATCCTTCATGCAATATCCGACACGACATCGGAGTGAGAGACTCGATCATGCACGACGGGATAGTGTCAGACCGAAGACCATACCAACAGTCAATGGACGGATAGTGGTACAATGGATAATTCAAGAGGAGTTCTTCTCTTCACGTTCTTGCCGACTCAACGAAGTGTACGGGACATTCTCTGAGACCTTGTTGTGATCTCAAACTTTTCTGTACCCGATAATCACTATCTCCCAGTTGTTCTTTATCCGAGATATGTTAGTGATAACCACACATTTTGCACGAAGGAACGACTGGATCTGCTGAAGCTTGCTCACCGCCGTGACCATTTTCTTCAGACCTGAACTCCTATTCTGCTTCTCATGCTCTAATCGCTTTGTCTCATTCAGGTGCACCACTTGCCAATCTTGCCACACAAACCTACTCTACTTACGACAATTATTTGACATCGGTGAGCTTGGCTGAGAGATAGCATCGACCTCAGAAATAACAATAGAATGCGATCGAACGTTATTGCTTCCAACTGATAGCTGTGACACTCCTTCATCTTGTATTGCCTCCTCATCTCCAACAACATATTCGGGATAACTTCCCATGATTTCATGGAGATTGGGAGGTGGTGCATATACTCTATCATTGTGTGCAGCAGCATAATTGCGAAATGGCATCTCAGGTCGAATTTGACTATCAAAACTGAGAACTCTTGCATCATCGAGCTGGCTCTCTACGGACACGAGAGGTTCATCTGCAACGAGATCAAACAGTTCTAAAACTCTTCGTCTCAAAGTCATATGCACTCTCCACTTAACAATACTCGAAAATGAAAGTAACGTTACGACACTATAAATTACGAACGAAACTGCAAAGGCTGGAGAGGCTTCACACAACGCAAGCAACTGAGCTGCGAGATTCTTCATTTCTGATTCTCACTGCGAAATGCTTCTCGATTTTCTTACCGTGAATGCTCAACTCTGGAGAGCCGGGCATTTCTCGCTCCATCTCTGCACATGTGGACATCGAATTACCCGAGGAGCTGATGCTTTCCCGCTCCATTGCAGCACATGTGGACTATTCGTGTTTAATTCACATGCGAAGCGGAGAGAGCGGACTCGTGCGAAAAGTCAAAAATCTAAGCCATCTCCCAGATCCCATCCTTTTGGAACCCGTCTCAAAAACATCAAATTATGCGTACGGTCCGGCTTCAATCCGTCATGAAAACTGAAACTGATTACGGTGCGATGAACGTCTCTATCTCCAACCGTAACTTTCACACGCATTTGGCGATAAACCGGTTTCCTTAGTGTGGGTGCGGTTACGGCCTAAGATAGCAGAATCAAGTACTCTTGGTTACCGGGGATATTTATAGGAGCACCTTCACTTTAACACGGACTCTGAATTTATTTAAGAGATGAGAATCTTTGTTTGTTTTGGATTTTGTTCCAAGAGAGAAATCGACGATAAATTTACCAGATGCATAGCATAAGTATAGATGGTTGAATGCATGGACAGTAAACGCTAGAGTAACTTGTCAAAATTAAACTCACAGAACTGGAAAATGGATGTGTGTATGTGCAGAATGGCTATCCATTTGATGCCATAGGAAATAAGCATGTTTTATCAACTCTGGGGACCCTTAGGTCAGTCGGAGTGAATAAATACATGTAAGTATATTTATATATAAAGTAAATTAATATGGAATGGTATTTCTTACCAATTTATATAACTTTTTGAAGTGTATTGAGAAAATTAAATGTTTAGTCAGATCGAGCTCTGCGAGAAGATCTAGAGATAGTACATAAATCACACACTTGCTTCCAAAAGTACAAGTGCAAGACTTTAGTACAAATAAAGATTATTTGTTTTAATATTAATACTAATACTAATTATTGAATTATAGATTGATGGAAGAGAAACTATACATCATATGCATATTAATATTTATTGTAAATGTTTATTTATTACTGAACAGTACACAATACATTATACACGCTTAATCTTCAGATGGAAGAGATAAATATGTCTATTAGTGAATGGCAAGGGAATACATGTGAAGTTAAACTACCAACTATTTCCAACTTTTATCATCTCAAATCGAATGTTAGCTATGCAAGGAGGAATTGGATGACGTTTCGCTTGAAGGATTTTACCATATTGTCTAACGTTATTACACATTTCCAGAAAAGACAAGTGCCGACAAGCTATATAAAAGATATTCCAGTCCTTATTGATCTTTCTCTGACCGAACAGAATTATTACCAAAGGAGAAGCAAATATGGATACTGTATAGAAAAACTATGGAGGTAAAATGCATAGAGATTCGTCGGGACCTGAAAGTGGTGTCACTGTTTGGACTAACAGAGAGAAAAAAGGGAATGAGAGATAATTACCTCACCAACTAAATCGAAAAGATATGACAATGACATAAAGGATTCTGGAAATATAAAGTTTTGTGCACTTACCACCTTATTGTGCCAGCGAAAAATCTTGTTCAAGTGATCACAAAACTCACAACTCTAACCTGCAAACCACAATCACACATTAGCATTCATGCATCTCTTATTTTTATCCCGTTTGGTCTGGACTAGAACCGGACCATCTCCCTAATTCTCAAGCTCAACATTCCTTAAGTCTCGACCTAGACCCGGCTAGGTCGGTCTCAAAACATGAGCAAGTCACAACGTGACTTGGGGCGGACTTCCCATACCAAGGACTTTCCAAGGTCCTAAATGGTACCTCCAGCACACCTAGCGGTCCAATGCCCGTGATGTCCGTATGGGTCCAGGTTCTCGAAGGGTGGTAAAACCAGCCGTCTCGTTCCTGAGTCTTGCCAAGACCTTAGGTTGTTCTCAAGTCCAAACGTCCATGTCTAGACCAGAACATGCCTTGGTACTAGCCCAACACCACCTCATGTCCATAGAGACCGTCTGCCGAACTTTGAGGTCGGGTGACTCGTCCTAGTCCATCCAAGCATAGAGTCCTCCTCATATATACGTCTGGGGATCGGAGGTCCGCCCTCCTCTTTGATCCTTGAAAAAATCATATCACATCCCGATCACAGGATGAACCATAATTCTCAGCTCCGATGTCAGTTAGAAAAGTTTTTAGTTAGTAAACTCACTTCAAGATCTTACCTAGAGCCGTGTAGAAGATAATACGCACAACGGTTATATAGTCAACTAAAAATTCAAAGAAAGTCTCGCTTGAGATACCTCCACCTCAAATATGCATATGAAGTGCATTTTTTACCAAACAGAGGAAAATGACAAACGCACTGAAAAGTGAAAAATCTAAAACTACCTTTGGATCAAACATCATAGTGACGATGCCATCAAGATGTTAACAAGAATTCAATAAATATTAAAGAAAAAATGTTCACACATCAAATATACGACAAAGAGAAATGCTTCATTTCTCAGATAAATTTACTCTAAAGTGGGAATTAAGGTCTTCAAGGAAACGCAATAGGGTTTTTCTTTGATCTAGGAAAATTATGCATGTAATCCCTAGATCGGTTAGATTTCTCTGGTTCACTTATCTCAATCTCCATATATGTAAAATTCTACATATGTGTGGGAAATTAATCTAGATAAAAGAACATATATAGAGTAAGTAGTATAAAAACATTTGTACTATTCTCGAAATACTTTCCAAGGATTTAATATGGGTAACTATGTCAGAAATAAATCTGTTAGTTTTCAGGAAAAAAAAATATTCTAGGTAAAATGTATATGATATACTGACGAATGATTGTACTTCCTCATAATAACCATATTAACACCACTATACGTGTTACTATCCCTAGATCCAATAGTGATAACATTCTGGAGTTATATACAAAGAAATAGTTTCCACCTGGACCAATGAGAATCATCTAAAATACAAGATATGCTTTTTCATGATTCGTATATACATATTTAAAATCCATATGTTTCTCTAGAAAATTAACATTTAAATCGAGATATCATACATGTAACTTTCTTGAGTTTAACATGGTAAATATATACATGTGCAATATTCGTCTGTAGATGTGACGGGTCACTAACGATACTGTTTTCAAAATCCCTAGAAAGATAATCATAATCACTACATCTATACCAGTATACATCTTCTACATCTCTAGATTGAATAGTGGTAAAATGATAGAGTATAATACATGGAATGATTGTCATATGGACCAATAAGAACTAGTAGAACAAGCGGACGTATCCTCCGATGATTAGACTATATGATCCCAAACTTCTATATGTTTCCTTAGAAAATGAAGACTTAAACCGAGATATCATACATGTAACTTTCTCGGGTTTAATGTGAGAAAATATATACACGTGTAATATTCAACTGCAGATGCGACTATGTGTAACTAGACGATTTGACAGCATTTTCAAAAATCTCTATATAGATAGACATAATCTCTACATTTATACCAATATACGTCTTCTACATCCTTAGATTGAATAGTGGTAAAATGGTAGGATATAATACAAGAAATAATTGCCACATGGATCAATAAGAACCAGCAGAACGAGCGGACGTGTCCTCTGATGATTAGTCTATATAACCTCAAACTCTTAAATGTTTTCTTAGAAAATAAATATTTAAATCGAGATATCATACATTGATTTCTGAGTTTAATGTGGATAAATATATACACTTGCACAATATTTATTTGCAAACGACACGACGTGTCTCTAGATGATTCGATAGCATTTTCTGAAATCCTTATAAAGATAATCATAATCCCTACATTTATATCAGTATCTGTTTTATCTTACTAAGAAACAAACTTCCTAGGTGTAACATAGGTCATTACAGTTCGTGAGGATAAAAGATCAATTTTGATCATCTCATCAAGAACTTTCCAATGGTGCAATCCGAAACATTTTTGGAGCAAGCTGATCAAATGCCATCCTAAAACCTTAGTTGAACACCATACCAGATCCACGACACGACATCCATCCTCTCTAAACATGTGCATCCTCTAACATGCGTCAGAAAAATACAAGCAAAGAGTGAACCGACACCTCACATGATCTTCAAAGACACCAAGAACTACATGTTTGGAAATATAAAGAGTGAACTACATCACTCTGAAGTTAATGGAGACCGTTAGAGAAAAGTTCACAAATCTGCACGAGAGCCCGTGCAGTTTCGAGTTGAAAAAGAGTTGTAGACCCGAAAAGTTTAAACCGTTACAACTTCTTACCGGAGTGTTCATTCGGGACACAAAGGGTACTGTTGGAACCAGATTTCTATGAATGTTGTACTAAACTTGTCAGATTGGGATTATTTTTAAAAGGTCCGAAGCGTTTGGATATTGAAGACTCAAGACAGAAGTGGTGTAATTTCTTCCACGAGAGTCTATTAGGACATATTAGGTACCGTTGGATTTAATTTTGCAAAGGCTATGCAATTGTAGTCTTAAACTAGAGTTTTTAGAAGTTGTAAATTCTGTTGATAATTGACCAAAGTAAAGAGTATGATTTTGGGTTAGAAGGTTGCACTCGTACGTTTTCATTCGTGTTTCTCAAACTCCACGTGCTTTCCACAGCCAAATATGTATTTGTGTACTCTCTAATACACATTTCACTTGCTATGATACGACACCGGATGTTACAACAAGTTATGGATTTGATCGAGTGACAAAATATTAAGGAGGGTCTCATCAAGCTCGACAAGCATTCTGGAGGTCTCATCAAAACAAATTTCTGCATGACGACACGACAGAGTTTCATCTAAACTACTCTCACATATTGAAGCATGCATTTACCCTCTCCATCTTCATGACATGTTCATTAATTTATTGTTTAGTTTTTGCTCGAAAGAAGTTAGATTAATATTATAAATTAATATCTCATTATATCAACATTCTGTTCTTGTATTTCTAGGAGCGAATTCTGTTTGGATCAGATTGTAACTTTGGATTCACTTATCACTTAGTATTTACAGAGAGACTTCAGTTTAATATTCATTTAGTGTAGAATTTTTAGATAAAAAGTGCCATCAAGCAAACCAGAAAATCTTCTGAAAAATACTCCAGGATGGGTACTTTGGTGACTTTCTCAAATTTCTCTTTTTCCCAGTGTACTTTTGACAAGGCAAGTTGGATGCAATTTGAATACTTTGCATTAGTTTTCACGTCCTTGAAAGACTATTGACAAGTTTTCACTTCTTGGAAGAATAGTATTTGCTTTATTAAATTACCTCGAGTATGACTACAAGTGCTCATGGGAACCCAAAAGACATTATTTTCCGGGTTTGCTTTTTGAGAACTGAGAAATTTAACCATTATGCAGAAAATGCTTTTGGTTACTACGTCTTCTTCCCAACTTGGAATTTGTGAAACAAGGAATAGAATTTAAGCTATTCACCAGGTTTTACAAGTTATGACTCATTTCGAAAAAAACTACTTGGATATTTATAGAGAAATGTTAAAATGGAGATTTAGAGGTTTCTTGGAGCAAAAGAGAATCTTTCGAAGAATCAAAGAACACAATGAGGAGAAAAGGAATATTTTCTTTCATGCTTTTATTCATACTCGGGGTTTAAGACGAGATTCAGTTTACTAGCACATCCGTTTATCACAAAACTTCATGATACCATATGCAAAGTTGGACCTTCAAACTTCATTATGGAAGTTATAAAACGTAACAGAGTGAAAAGTTTAAACCGAATTTTCATCCACTAAAATAATTTAAAATGAATTTTATTAATGTATTAATTTGAATTTTACATACAATATTTTCTCCTTATTTTCATAGGAAAAGTTTGACTTCCTCTGGTTTTTAGAGGAAATGCAAAGGTGAACCTTTAAACTGCAAGACTGATCTAAACCCATGGTTGTCCATCTTGAAAGAGTTAAACCAAAAGTACCGCCATTGATACAACGGGATGAATTGTTGCTAAAGTGTTAACAGGGGTTTCAAAGTTAAGAGGAAATATTTTTCAACGGCTTAGAGAAAAAGAACTGTAATTTAATCGTGAATAACTTTGTATCGATTCGTGGCTCATTGTGGGTGTCTTTGTGAATGAACACAATGATCTCTTCATTAATTTTTTTCAGTTTTGACATTGAGAGTAAATACTCACAGCAGTAAATGCTATACTAAAGAAGAGAACGAACAAAAGGAGTCAAAATCCGTTAAAAAATAACCTACCAAGGTCTGGTAGAAATCGTAACTCCTTCCAGTGGATCTAGAATCTTTAAAAAAGATTCCAATTTAACACCTCAATAGTAAAAAATCAGTCGATTTATTCGAAAGAGACTTGACTTTCTTGTTTTTGTTTGGTTTTGTTTTTAGACCTCTTTTCGCTGTGGAAAAATCTAAAATCTTTAAAAAAAGTTCCAACTTTGACACCCCAATAGTCAAAAATCATTCGATTTACACAAGTTCTTATTCGAAAGAGACTTGACTTTCTTGTTTTTGTCTGTAGGACTCTTTTCGCTGTGGGGCTTTCTGCAGCCGTATGCTGCTGCCCTTCCACAGCAAGAATTCCCCCGCCAGGAGGACTCGACCCCACGTCGCCCTTGTTGGCTCGAAAGAGACTTGACATATTTGGAGAGCGAATAACTTTGAGTTTCTTTGAATCTTTTCACTGGGCGAATCAAAATGCCGCAAGTCTCTTCTCATCATCAAGAGTTGATATCAGAACTAGAAGATTTGGTGCAGTTGATTGTTACCTTGATTGATGCTCTTTCGGATCATTAGGTGAATTGTGTGCATCACTTTACTCTACATTTTGTTTTCCGTGTAATACATTCCGACGCATTTTCCATAATCCATGTAAAGATCAGAAATTTGCTTGATCACCCCCAATAAATTTGTTACGCTTGATTATATCCAGTAGAACCAGTGACTTTTCCATGTTGATCATCATTTCACTATTTGCACTAGTGACTAAATATCTTTATCATTCAAATCGCTGCAGAAATACACGTCAAACAATATATTCTCGGAAATATCTGAATTCCGACATGTAACTAGTATGACAAAGTGACAAAAGAGGTAATCCTTTCGTCCTTTGAGCTTGCCGCTCAAAGGACGAAAGGTACTGTATATATATGTATTCACGAGCTGGATTTCCATCACGTTCGTGGAAAGTGTGTGGACGCCACACGCTGGCTGTGGCCGTCGAAAACTCCACGAAAACGAAAACAGCTACGTTTTCGTGGCTGTGGCCGTGGAAAACGCATGACTGATGCATGTTCAACTTCCCCACCAACTAAACAGTTGATGTGATGATGTCTCGCTCGCTCTCTCTACTTGCGTCAGATTTCACTACTCTTCTGTCTTTCTACCGTAATTCGGAAATAGTGGCCGAGTCTGGCCTGGCCTGTAGATGTGGAGGACCGGACTAAGATGAAGATCCATGTCGCCACAGCTGGGAGAAGCTTAGGGCCTTCTCCTCTCAATACCAAGAAGGATTCACAGAATCATTTTTTCAGGTAAAGCTCATGCTCGCTGTCTCATTAATTTCGCTTTTCGTCCGACCTTTTGATGTCTCTCGGTCAGTACTATGCAATTCACAACGGACCCCGGACTTTGCTCGCATACCATTACAGTACGTCACTCAACAACGTATGTAACAGCGTTAGATGCTGTCTGGGCGTTCAATACTTGTGTGTTCGTGCCGCCGCGAGGAGCATCGAGAGCGATAGAGTTTCCCCTGCCGGATAAGGTACGGTCCCGTGCAGATGCTGAGACTCCAGAGACACTCGCTCGTCGGCCATGGCCATGCAGAGTTTCCCCTTTTCTCTAAAGTGAAGTGGCTTTCAAGTTCGGTTCAGCTCATATAAATAATAGAAAACGTAGTAAACGTGTTTGTTGAGTTCGTCCGATGACTCCGATCTTTGTTTCAGTGCTTGTGGTTACTGCTTGTACTTGAGGGACGGGCTACTGATTGAAATGCGAAAGGGCACTAGATGCAATGCACTAGACGATTGCCTACGGCAAGCAAAGCAGTCATTGAATGCGCAGAGTGAGTCACTGTCCAGGTCCGGAGTCCACGTCGAAGAAGACCATAAGTTTCAATGACGTTGCATATACCAGACTGCAAATACGTGATAAGACTGGGAATTGCTGTCAGATGGGTACAGGTCCAAGTCTACTGCTCCGACACCTTCATAAGGTTTTACTTTTGCAGCACTCCTGTACAGCTTGTAGTGAGCAGACTAGAGTGGTCAGACACTCAGAGCAACGCTAGAGTTTCAAAAACACGAAACAAACTGGAATGCCAAACTTCCCAACACAAAGCCAAGACACCACAGAGTTGACGATCCTCTCTATGTATCGACGAATCGGATGACGATCGAGAGAAAGATTAATATGTACACATGATGAGAAACTCATTGTTACAATGGTGGGCATGGACATGTAAGTAAAGGTGCTAAATCTAGCTACAGTACGTTCACCTATTCGAATGTTGGTTGACGTTATAGTAATAAATGAATGCTTGGGGGATCATTCGTAATTTGTGAATGCCCTATCGATCAATCTATCTATCTATCCATCTATCTATCAAGGGGAAGCTAGCTAGCTAAAAATTAGTTCCCCCGATGCGAAAATGTTCCAGAAGACGGTGCTGACCACGTAAAGAAGGGCTGTAACGGTCAAGAAGGCCTGAATGGAGCCCAGGCGCTCGATGAAGTAGCCTGTACCAACAGTACTGATGATGGCGGCAAAAGTCCCCGCTGTGTTGGAAACGCCTGTATTTGAATAGCATCAAACAGTCATCAATCATTGAAATGTTTAGCTTCGGCCAAATTAGTTGCAAAGCAGTTAACTAATCTGATGCTACGTTACTGTCTGTCGATCATCCAACCTCCACTACTACGTAGTTGTACTCCGCGAATATCCTGAATACGTAAATAATGGAAAGGCCAATGATTATTAATTAATAAGAGCAGGCGGCGCCGTCGTACCGTGTAGGAAGCCGGCATACCGTGGTCCGATTTCCTGTGAAACGAGCCAACCAGGAAAGCTAATTAGGTTATACTTCTCTCACTGCGGGTTCGTATCAACTCCGTCGCATATACCGACGGATCACCAGGTTCAAGAGGTGGTAAACTGTAGTGTACTATGGTAGTAAGTTGCAGCAACCACGTCCAAGGAAGAAGCTAAACCTGGTGGTTGACGAGGAACCCAGCCTGGCTGAAAGCACTCAGACCAAGCGCTGCAGTTAGCCACGCGGACGCCACGGCTGGATCGCTGACTGTGTTGAGGCGCAGTAGTGCCATCGCTGGGCCCACAAAACCAATAGTCTGCCGAGAGCACACGTGGCTTGTCAGTAAAGCACGTGCGCTCCCTCCATCCCTCGAAGAAAACCACAGTTGACATTCTCGAGTGTTATAGTACGTGACGACTGACTGCCTTAACAAGTTAGAACTGAAAAGGTTGACGTCGTCTTAGAGGCTTCCTACTCACCTGCATGATCTTACGAACGTTCGTGATATTGACCCCCATCTGAGTAAGGCGATCTGAAGAAGCACCAGCGAGAAATCCAGCCAGCCCCATCATAGCCCAAGGAGCGGCACTGAACCATGCTGCCTCTTTCAAATTGACACCCAGAACCTGCGTGGACACAGTACTGGAGTTACAGCACTCTACTGACTCAGAGATTGAAGCCCATGAATTCCCTGCCTTGGGATGGGTTTTCCCTTTTCTTTTAGTTCACAAGAATCTCTTCTACTGGGATGAGAAACGAGGAACTGTGTGAAGGAAGAGACGTACCGTGTTAAAATAAACTGGCATCCATGATAAAAGAATGAAGTACCCCTGCAGGAATAATTTCGAGTCGTCAACCCCAACAATCAGTAAGATACGGATTAGAATGGCTGGATGGATGGATGTTACGATGGATCAAGCGGTTGATTTATCAATCTGGTGCAACAAATGAAGAACTGCACTCACCCAATTGTTCATGGCATTTGCCACTATAATAGCCCATGTGGGCATTTTGGAGAAGATTAGACGAAAAGGTGGCATTCCCCCGTTATTGGCACCTTTGCTATCGGATCTCAAATGTTCAGTCCCTTTCTGGATGTGCGCATACTCGCGGCTGCTGACAGAAGGGTTGCTCTGTGGGTCTTTGAAGATTGAAGGAACCCAGTAACTCAACCATAATGCTCCCAGCAACCCGAAAGCCCAAAATGGTCCGGACAGGCCATAGTGCTTCATGAGCAACGGTGTCAAAATCAACCCTCCAACGCTTCCCAGGTGGAATCCAGCCATAGTGAATCCCACTGCTCTGGCTCGCTCTGTTCCTGGGAACCATCTGATGAAGTCACCACAAACAAACAACGAGAGGCCACCAGGACAGTGTAAGAACAGAAGTCCAAGAATTCACTACGCTCATTGTTCATTGACCATCAAGCCATCACCACAGATAGACAGTCAGAAGGAAAGAAGTACTTTGTGAGTGAATGCATGCCAAGTGATAAAAAGCCTCTCACTTGCAAACCAGGTTGTTCATGCAGGGCATCGCCACTCCTTCTGCCAGCCCCATAAGAGCTCGAATGGCTAACAGCATTCCCATCGAGTGACTTGCAGCCCACGGAGTTAACAAGGTGGCAAAAGACCAGATTATGACTCCCCAACCCATCACCACCTTGCCTCCATACCGATCAGCCAACATACCTCCAGGAATTGGAGACACCATATAACCCCACAAGAATGACGACTGCAACATACACATATATCCAACAAACGGTAGGTCATGTTAGCGTTTATGCAAGCAAATGAAACACGAACCGTTCATCCACCCAAAGAGCGAGTCATTGTAATACCTACATGAAAGAACGAACCTGAACGATTCCGGCAAAACTTGTACTCCAGTTGTAGGTTGCTGAGAGTGGCATAATTGCAACGGACATCACAACCCGATCGGCGTTACAGAGGGCCATGGCAAAGGCCACCATCGCCGCAACTTTTGCTCTCTCTGTGTTCAGTATTGAGGTGAGAGGAGATTCCGTCAGCTCAAAACTGGCACTGGGCATTCCCATCTCGGATGCTGCCTGAGCTCGACAAGTCATATCCCGGCTTCGGTCGATGTGACGAGACATCCTGCGTTTATGTTGAAGCTTTTTGAGTTTTTCATCCGTTGACAATTTCGACGTGCAAGTTTCGGCGGACTGATAGTCACTTTTAAACCGAGAAAAGGACCAGCACCGAGAGGTTGTGAACGTGGATCCTGTGGGAATGGTGAGCAAGGAGCTTAGGGCATTCATTTTGTTGGGCAGAAGCGAACTCTGTTGGTTGTGACAGAAGTGAGAAATACGGTCCAGCCTGTTACAACTTTTGGAAATCATCAAGTGCCCATCGGATGATCGAAGACTTGGCATTCCGGGCGCAGTCCACTGGGAATGACTCCCCAACGGAATTAAGGAGGAAGTCCGAGTCTTAAACTTATGCACGATACTATCTGCACCCCATCGTATCGAGGCATCAGCGTGTACAAGACTACTAACTGAAGAAGAAGCCATTATTCCTTTCTTTCTCCTCTCGCTCTCTCTCTCTCTGTCGACCTTTCCCGATTTTCCCCGACGAAAATGGTGTCTCTCGACGACCTTGAGTCTTGCCCCGCGGGCTCTGGTCCAGCTCCTGAGAGAGAGAGAGAGAAAAACCACTAGAACGATCAATTTACTTCACACCGCCGATACGATGGCCGATGCTCGGTGTGGAGGAGGTAACTTCATTGCGTCATTCTGAAGCGGGGGCTGGGACAGGACCGTTGATGAACGGCCCTGCTAGCTGTTCGCTTGAGCGACAGAATGGATCACTGCAACACATAGCATGCAGTCGCCGAAGCTAAATACGATTCACGATCTATCTCTCCTGCTGCTTCGAACGAACGAACGAACGAACTACAACAGCCATAAACTAATTATTAACCCACTGAATTACTAAAGTATACCAAGCACTACAGATTTCACGCTCTCATTCATTCGCATTCTCTACCCGCAGCACCCCTTCTGACACTCACTCACACCCCGGTCTCTAATCACTCATGCACCGCCCATGACATAAGCCAGTAGTGCCACGCCTGCATGAAGTTTAGAGGCCCAGCGGTGAAGAACCTGCTGCTGTTTCTGTTTCTGCCTCACCTTCTATAGCCTCCTCCACCGGGGACGCAGTCATGGATTACAAGGGAAGGACATGGCATCATCAATCATGCTCTGTGCTGTGCTGTTCCGTGCTGTTCTGTTCGTTGGCAGTCGTTGCCATTTCTACAGCGCAGCGCAGTCTGCTCTGCTCGAGACTCGAGGACATCAGTCAGTCGACCAGTCTTCTACTCTACTCGCTAACACTCTCTCCCTTACTTTTGCTTTTGCTTGGCTACTGTTCGGCTATCTCGGGCACCTGCACCTCTTCTAAGTAAGTAGCGCAGCGAAACCAGAATCAGCACCCGCAGGAAGAGTGCATCCGGAGACTTGGCAAAACGAGGACGCTGACAACTGGACGAAGCTCATACCAGCCAGCTTGTAACTTGCCCTTACTCGTTCATCTTCTTACTTAGTTGCCCTGATCGACGGCCGACTTTTGTTCCTGGCCTTCATGTTCTGCACTTTTCGCTACTCTGACGATCCAAGGCCTATGGCAACCGCGTCAGATAACAGTTCGTAACCATTACGTCCACAGTCGTTAATTACACTTTCCCTTTATTTTTACATTAAGTTATTTAGAGAGAAAGTTTTTATTGTTCTACAGAGAATTTTAGCACTCGCGATCCACAAGAGAATAATCGTAATTGGCGATGTTATTTCTGTTGCACCTGTTGGATAGGCGACTTTAGAGTTCTTTTTGGGGGCGTTGGTTGCTTGCCCTTTTTTAACTCTCTTTCTTTTGTATGGCTTGATGAGTTCTTTTCCTCCGTTAAGCTATTTTTTACGTTACGTTTCTGTTGTGATTTGCTGGTGTGTGATATTTTAAAAATGATAGTTACCTTTAGAACTACAGATAATGTAGTTTAGCCCCTATGTTCTTCTTCCCTTCGGGCGTCGGTTGCTTTGCCTTTCGGGTCCTTCTTTTCCTTTGTACGGCTTGATGGGGTCTTTCCATCCGGGGTATTCATTGCGTCGCATTGTTGCCTAATTACAATGAAGGCAGTACAGTAGCATACCGTCTTGGCAAAATGGCTTGACTCTTCGCTACTCACTTGTCGCCGTCGCCAGATTCTAGTTTAGTTGGCGGATTTTTCCTCTTTGAATTCTACGACTACGGTACATCGACCACCGCGTCCGCCGTGGCCAACCGAGTGCGAGCGGCCAGAGCTCCACTGGTTCTCGATGCCCCACCACGACGCGAATCCCAGGTCTCATGAGTCCCGACTCCCAGGAGGCTGTAGGTTGACGACGTATCTGGTACTCCGACGTCAGTCCAGTTCGTCGGAGACCCTCAGGATGGCCCGGTCCCAGGCATCGACCTCCAACATCTGATGGGACACGTGCCGTCATGAGTGTAACTCCGAGTCATAAGAAGCGTCATGAGCGTCATGGCGGCGTCGCAGATGCTGGTCTTTGGGCCAGATTACGTTACTAGAGTATCAGTCAATTCACGACTCCAGTTTGTCGTCGTGGATACCAGTTTGACGATGACCAGACTGGGGTTCATGAACCAATTCGGCACTGGCTCGATCGAAAGGCCCGCTCTTCTCTCCGACTTACTACTTCATCAAAATCTGTGGATATGCCCTTCAAACGTGACGTGAAGTCAACAGGACCTTCATGTCTATGGTGGCACTTTCGCAATAGCTGACCGGAAACAGCCAGTCTCCGGTGCAATAGGTTGGAAAGATATAAATGGTAAAATAAAGATCTTTTCTGGCTTCTTCGACCGGGAGCAGTCACTCCTGCATATGTTTGTAAGTGAGAATATTTTTGAGTTCTATGGACTGCAGTATTAGAGTGCGTGGCTAAGTTACCAACTAACAAGAGTTAAGAAATAAGAATGAAGGTTACTTCTTTTGGTTACACAAATATTTTTCCAATTCAATGTACTTACACGTTATAGTTATGTGTATGTACGTATAGAAATGTATTAGTTGGAGAATCGAGCTTTGTGTACAGTGAACTTTTAACAAGAAGAGAGAAAGGAGGTTAAAAAATTTGATACCATCACTACTCTACTACGTTAAATGATGACTGCATTGGTGCAAGGCGGCAATTACACCGTCTACCGTATTTAGTGTATATATTTAATTAATGTGATTGTGAAAATTAGTGTGAGTGATATTAATTTAGATATAGATCAAATTTTACTGGAGATAACATTAATAAAATCATAATGTCATTGCATACACTAAAAATTAATTGCAGAATGAAAAAAGATTTAGCAAAACTGAAACCATCTTTGCACACTCATTTAATGAACTAAACCCAAAATACATGAACAAGCTCTGAAGGCTCTGAAAACTCTGAAAAAGGATTAAAAAAAAAAAATTGATGTAACCACTTTAACTCATCTCAAAACATTCCTTCTTGACTTACGGGAAAATTTCATTCCTTTACTGTTTTTTGTTTCCTTCCTTCTCCCCCTCTCTTCCTTCCTCCTCTTCTAAGTAACTTGAATTCTATTTTTCATATCTTTACAAATAGAAAGTGAAGATGAAATATATAGCTTAAAGAAAAATATAATACAATTTACTGACTCGGATAATAAATAGATTCATTGATCATAAAAAAGCTATAAAACTTACTTCGAGAAGTGTGTTGCTCACTCTTTTGTGGGTGAAAAGACAACGTATTCAGTTAATACTCCCTTGTTGACTCTGGAACTATCTTTTGAGATCGACGCATTTATTATTTTTCCAAATTCATTAGTACAACAAAAATGCTCAAAGAAATAGAAAGAAAGTCTAGTATGAAAACTGAATAAAATGTAGTGACTAGTTATCAGCCACTCTCTCTTGAAGCGCTATCGACCAAAAAATTAGAGTTTTGCAAATTTTACTCACGTTATTTAAATGTAGACAAAAGTAACGCGTGACATTAAATTTACTTTAGTTTTATTAGTGTAGGTGTGAAATTAATATATACGACACTAATAAATATATAGATATTTCAAAATACCCTTACCGAATTAATATCACTGACACTAAATACGAAAAACAGTGTAGCTGCAGTAATACACCAAAGGTGACGGGAAGAAAATAGAGTGCAATAAAACTATCGGAATTACAGTAAAGCAAAGGGGATAAATTTTCATAAACTTCCAAACGAGTTTACAAGTAACTAGAGTAGAATGCAAAAGAGCCACCATACTTTCCTTTCCTTCTGTTGGATATATATATATGGATATTTGTATATATATATATTAGCTGATTGCTAATATTTGTGATTGCCAACTCCCTTCACTGTTCACCCTTCCCTGAGTTGCTCGTGTACCATGTGGCTGGTTTCCCAGCGCACCATGCTTTATCCATGCACATCTTATATCCATTGTTTATTCATGCAAGTAGAGGAGAGACTGTGCGACGTGGTTGTAGAGGACTGTGCAGAGTGCAAAGAGACTGAAGTATTATAGCAGAAACCACTATAATATACTACAGTTCTTCCGGCCAGGCAAACCGTGGCGTCCCATTGTTGGTGAGGGTCGGATTGGATGCCCTCGACAAACGAGCGGAGCACGAACTACCACGTTCATTGTCGCTACGACGTCGTTAACAGACAGGTGGGGGCCTGAGCGAGACGAAACTCTCAGGACATCCATCGTTGCAGATGTACTAGTTCAAGTCGAATCTGATTGTCGCTTCATTCGAGCATAGTCAGGCAAGTCATGACATTGCATGCATATTATTCATCCCCTTCCAAGTTCGGAAGAGGGTAAATATGCAAACGCTTTAATTTATGCACTAACATTTCCTCAAAGTTTAGTGCATAAATTAACACTAATAAAAACAGTAATTCTTTTTTTCTAAATCAGCGGATTTATACTACGAAGGAGATACCTTCTCATCTTTTATTTATGAGTTTTTGAATCACAATATCAAGTGTACGAGAGGAAATTTAATTCATTCATAGATTTTAATTTTAGTAATTTTTTTAATTTTAATTTTAATTTTAATTGTTTAAATAAGACATAAATTTAGGACACTAAATTAAGCTAAACGTTTTAGTTCCCCTTTGCGCCTCTCTATTTAATAATCTTTTTAGAATCAATTACGTTTATGACTATTATTTTTAAAATGTACTGAACCCGGTCACCTCTGATCAACCTCCACCTAATTATTTTCGATAATTTTTGTACTATATGAACGCTTGTACTTTTCTTCGTGTTGGACAAAAGTGCACGTTGCATGCATATTATTTAAGGCAAAAGATCCCAATTGCCCATTGCATTTGCTTAGTTGGTATAGTCCTGTCAACTTTGACTCTTAGGCTGAGTAGTTGGGAGAGAGAATCAGCACCAACCAACCAAAGCACATATCGATGAAGAAGAAGTCCTCGACGGGTAGGTGGAAAATTCTGGTTTCTACCAGTCTCACAGTTCAAACCCATCATGTCTTCATCCGGCCTATCACTCCTTTGGTATCCAGGCACGGCATGCAGTGCGTAAAATACAAGAAAACAGTCGAGAAGTGGAGTGTGTAAGACGAATAAGGAGGATGAGGAGGAGAATGAAATGTGTGACCCAGGATTTTATCTTTTGCCCCGTTGAGAGTGAAGTGCTGGCTTCTTCCTGTTTAGGTTCCGTAGGATATTACAATAAAATCAGTATTTGCATTTCTTCTCCGCTGTTGATGTTGTCGTGTGGATACAGATAAGATGAGGTGTTACACATGCCCTACAGTGCCTGTCTAGACTAAGATAATCCCTTGTATATCCCATGAAGAGTAATATGGTTTCATGTATTTCTCTCATGTAGCACTTTCCATGATCTGAAGCATGCATTATTATCACCTGGCTAGAGTGAGATGGAAGTTAGCATCAAGTATTAAACACTTAGGTATCAGTTATTCATATCACGGAAAAATAAAAGGTCACACGTGTCTCATTATGACATTTTCCTTATACCTCTTAATGAGGCTGGAGATTATTTAAAAAATTATTCATATAGAAAAAGAAATTTCTTCTTAATATTCCCTTGAACATCATGGTTTCTGCATGAACCTGATCAAAATCATTTTTGAAATAACACATGTAACAAATGGTTATGTCAAGCTTGTAGTCGATATGTGAGAAACTATCAAAATATGTCAAAAAGTTCTTTAAAACAATATTTTATGTATTCTAGATAATTTAATATGCTTTTCGACATAAAGCATGTTAGAATAGGTCATAAACCCATTAAAAAGTTGTCTGAAAATAATAATTTTGAGATATTAATATGTGTGAGAAACATATCAGAATATAAAAAATTTATGATTATTAGTAGAAGTTCCCACAACAAATATGTCAGAAAAAATGTCTTAAAGATGGCAAACAATTCCACTCCTACAACATTTCATAATTGTCAAAACATATCATAAATGTGACGTAAACATGTGGAAATAAAGCAGAAATCGTTTTATTTTTCAAGCTTTAAAGACAATATATCGATATAATTACTGTCGGAGTTCATGTGAGAAACATGTCACACTATTTTGACGCTTTTCATACATATTTTTGACACTTTTATACGAGCCATTTCATACGGTAAGTTACGACATATTTAAGACAATTTTTCCACAGCTTTCGGACAACTTTCTGACATAAGTAGAAAAGTAAAAAAGAATTGAACGGAAAAGTGTTTTGGTGATTTACGTTAAGATTCCATTTCACATAAGATAGAATCCTTACACTCTTCCTTTTGTGCAAGTAAACCTCTATATATGAGGAATCTCATGTGTAATGTGTAATTAGGTCTGACAGCGAAGTTGATCAAAGGGACATGGCAGTGCAACTCAAACTTTTTCCCATTACTAAATCCAAATGTTAGACTTTGTAAGGGAATGAAGAACGTCTATAATCATCCAATTCATTATTTTCAACAGCGTTGAAAAGATGTAGTTTACGACTATACACGACTGTAAATTTTACATATCACCTCTCGAGATGGTATGTAAATTTACAACAAAAGGGTGTAAAAGGTTTTATGTGAGTTATGAGAATTCTGTAAAAGCTTGGTTTGAGTGGCCCTATTAGGTATGTTCCATCAATCTCAGTGTATGCTGGAATCCTCATCCAAATGAGAGTCCCTACCAGAAAAATATCACACTGTGACGAATCAGCATAAACCTATCAGGGTAAACAAATAAACGCTCATTAGTATAGAGAGTAGTTGGACGCTGCTTTACATGGCACAATTCATTCACCGGGCTAGTTGTGAGATATTCACTGCTATAATAGCTTCAGTAATTGTTGTATATAATATTAATTAGAATGAGGAAAATCATTACATTCCTTTAGTGGAAAGAGTTGTAAAAGTTTTCTTTTGACGATTCTGAAAGATTGATCCACGATGATTGTCACTTTAATTCAAGTTCTTTAGCTCGCATGCATCCACTCTCATAAATCCCATTTCTCTCTAGAAGTCGTCATCTGGATCAGGTACAAAGTTCTCTCACACAAGTTTACTCAACACTTTCTTAGAGAAAATTTATCTAATTGTCATCCGGTTCCTAAAATATTGCGAGACTCTCCAAGCAATTCTGTTGTTACTGTCGTGTGTCCATGTGGTAATATTATCCACTCTACTGTATGTTCATAACATGAAAAACTCGAATAAGATGAACGATGTAGGAACTGAAAATGACACCAAAGATATAGACCAATGATAATCATGATTATATAGGTAATAATGATAAGCATTTAATAAAAATTATATTCTTCAGTTTTAAAAAGTATTTACTTCGAGTAAATCTTTGGAAGCAGTGAGTTATGAGGTCTTCGGAATTCCCTTCAGCTTCCGACCAAGGGAAAACTGATGTACGGTGCAACTCAGTGCTTATAGCGCTTTACCCTAAACATAAATTTACCTTCCCACATGTTTTGGGTAACTGATTGCTTTACACAATATCTTTCCCCACGGTCTTCTACAGTCAATTTCGTTTTCTCTTATCAGATAATGCATAAGTGTTATACAAATTTATTATAATAAGTTATTATAAAATATCTAATTAATTCATAAATGTTATATATTAACTAGTTCTGGAGTAGCCAACTCATCCGAAGATAACCCATAAGTGTAGAGCGGGCTGCTGCGCTCCTGGGATATAAGACCGAGGTTGTCTAATCGCGTCATTTTCTGGAGACATTAATTAATCTTCTAACCCTTCTCGTCAATATCTAGGAGAATCACGACCACTCATAGTATTTATGAACTAACAAGCGACCAAAATATGCATGCAACACTAACTCCTGGAGAACATTTTTCGTAATTTTTTCAAAAAGGATATAAATGTTATGCAGAAATTTGATATTAAACTAAATATAGCATTATATCTAAGTTTAATTTCAAAAAACAGATATTAACTATAACGGTTAAATATATAACTCACCTAGAGTTATACAACGATCAAGACATAACCCACAGAAAAACACGGACACACCAATTCAGAGACTACAAGTGTGAGAAACAGCTTACAAACACTGTTAATTTAAACCATACGCGCATTTATTATCTAACTCTTCCCAACGGAATAAATGTATGTATTTGCCTCTTCCAAAGTAAATATGCATAAAATAAAAATAAATATTTACTTATATATATAAAAGTAAATGTATGAATATGTATCCAAAGTGCACCTCTAGGCGAACGGAGGAAAAAAACAAATGTTAAAACATATCACAAAATAATCATGGGCAGTTTGCTGAAAGCAAAATTTTTTAGTAAAAAAACACTTTACTAAAGCACAGATTTACGGGGAAGAGTGTTGCTCTACTGAATTTGCAAATTGTGACAAAGTTTTCTAAATTTATTTAAATAAATTTAAAATGTTAAATTTAAATCATTAAAACTGAACCTCATTTGGTAAACTTGATTACACATGGTCACTTGAGTTACACAAAACGCATAAGTAACTCAAGCAGAAAGAATCTTTTTCTGGTATAAAGATCTTTGCTTTCCGAGTAAAAATATTTTTAATTTTTGAAGTTTAATTTATAACTTAACCCTTCCAAGGAAAAAATTTAAAATATAAATTAAAGCTCTTTACATATTCCCTTCTTTCTAACTTGGAAGAAGTGAATAGGCAAAGTAGACTCCTTATGACAGGCTACCACTGATATCGGTAAGCTAATCATGTTACATTCCTACAGTCACATCTAAGGATCAGTTACACGGGGTTTCTAAGAGACGTACTCAAGATTTTGTACCACCTCAATCCAGACGTTCTCTCTCCAACGAAAAAACATTACCTATTCATTATTTGGCATGCATATTTCACTCTCTTTCAAGTTTGGAAGAGGGAGAATATTCACTCTTTTTAATTTATGTCATGACCCTTTGTCCTAGAAGGATAAGGCTATAATTGAAGTTCTTAAATTAAAAACAATTCTACTCAGTTCAAGCAAAGATGTTTATAGAAAGAAAAGGATCAATTTACATACTCTGTTTATGGGTTTTGTGATTACAAGCAATCATGTATAATCAACGAACTAAGTACAGTTTTAGTAAATTGTAGTTAATAAGATAATTTAACAAAGATTTATCACTTATTTTCTCTCTTCTCTTCTTACAAAGCTAGTCGAGCATCACAATCAGTCTTGTATTTTCTCTGGCCACTAAATTAAACCATAATCACAACCACCAATTCACTTTATAAATTAAATCCATGTTACCACGCTTGTCGTGTTCCTTTCTCCGCCGTGAAGTGCACTTTGCATGCATATATATTCTCTGTCCGATGAAAAAACGAATTTTTTTTTCAAAAAACTAACATGGGATCTGAAGGCGTAGGTTATTAAGATATCATAACAGGTAATCATCGGTGTATTATCAAGTATTCGTGTTTATAAATGGTTGCTCTTGTCATTCTTCATGTCAGCCAACGCTAACGAGATCAACGATTGAACACTGTTAATTGGATAACTTCGACGTGTAGTTGGAGAGGTCGATATTATTATCGAATAAGGATATCAATGATATGACTAAAAACTTTAGATAATCATTAATAAGAAATAAAAGGGTATAAATATATATAATCCATATATAATGTATAAAGCAGTATAGACTCACTATTGTACATCTATACAGACTAGAGTTATAGAAAAAATTCAAACAGACAAAAAATTAGAAATTAGTAATATTTATTATATTAGAAAGTCCCCATAATTTCTACTAAAATCAACATTAAGGAAAACAAGGGCTTGTCTTCCACGTTAAACCCAAACTTAGCAATGAGGAGAAAAATAGAATATTCTTCCCGTTTGTACTTTAAAACATATAGAAACTGTTCTTTTCTTCCAAGAAACAATGGAATTTCAACTCCATGCTTATCTCCGAATACTAGTATGGTTGATTAGAAATAAAACAAAAAATGTCAAAGTCTTCAATAGTTTTCTGTACAATCCCAACATGTTAGATTCTGCTAACAAAATGAATATGCGTGCAACATGAACTTCCAGAGAACTCTTCTCGCTTGTGATTATCAGAAAATACATATGTGTTAACTGGAAAGTCTGTATTGAGTCAATTCAAAATTTCAAAATACCTATAAATATTAAATGTCAAGAGAGTATAGAGAAGAGAGAAGACCCCGACATACCCATAAGGAGAGAGATGGAGGATGCACTTCTGAAAGTATAAGTCAGGAGTGCTGCAAGTAAAGTATTCAGACTTTAACTAGCCATTAAATTTATTACCTAATCCTTTCCAACGGAAGAGTAAAGTAATACATTAAATTCTTGTATATTTTCCTTCTCCATATCCAGAAGATGGATAAGGTGAATATGCATGAGAAAGTGATGATCAACAAGGAACTATACATTAACGATTTATCTAAATCTAATTTTTTTTATCTTTTTAAGTTTCTACAACGACTCCATTTGTCCATTCTCATTATTTTTGTTTTTCTTTTCAGTTTTCATCATGACCCTATCTGTCCGTTTCGTTGACAAAAAACTCCTCCTTTTCTTTTCGATTTTCAGAATCCAAATATAGCTATACTAACAGAAATACTTATCAGTAAAGTTTCCTTTTCTGTGCTCCCTAGATGCTAACTTTCGAATGAAAAACTCTCAAATGAATGGAGACAAAGAGTCTTATACTCATGTTTCTGCTTTAATGATAAGTTGCACCAAAAGACACCAAAATATGCTCAACTCAACCCGGCAGCTTTCCAAGCTATCTGGTTGAATGACCATGAACCACCAATTCTTGTCAGAAATGGAGTATTAAACACTTTGTATGAAACGTATTAACTTCGTTTCACAATACCCATGGAAATCGTTTTTCAATTAAAAAACATATGCAAAAAGTACATTCTCACAAATATGAAAGCTACCTCTACTTCACAACACGATAATTCTATTCATATTAATTGTCTTACCGTGCATAGAAATAATATATATCATTATTTATCAATTCATCAGAAAATAACGATCCATGCAAAATCGCACGACATCTGTTAATATGAGTACATGAAAGTTAGAACTTGCACGCAATGTAAAGAGGCCAGAACTTACATGTAAATGTAGTTTGCACGGATCCTCTCTCACATATATCAAAGCGGTACAAGATTATAGCATAGCAGTTAAACTTTCTTCCTAGATTACTATGAAGAAGAATATCTTTCCCCACTTCCTTATCGTTTTCTTTTATCAAAAAAGGTGTAAATATTATAAAATAAATTATAATAAATTATTACAAAATTAAATTAATTTATAAGTGATATATGTTAACTAGTCTCGAAGTAGCCAACTCATCCGGATATAAACCATAAGTGGAGTCCTGGCTGATGCGTTGCTGGGAGGATAAGACCGAGACACTACTTCTCAAAACCGTGCCGTTTTATGAAGATATTAATTTATATTTTAACTCTTCCAGGAGGGAAGATAAGAATATAAATTATACCTCATGTATACTTCTAAGTGTATATGGGTGAATATCCTCCTTCCTACCCAGCTGGATAGGAATCAGATAACCTTCTTAATAGAAGTCACTCAAATTGGATTCCTCTTCCCTCAAATTTGACAACTTTTTAGGTTTGGATGGAGGCTCAATCAGACAATCTTGAGAAATATAGACCCATAAAAATGTTCTATCGTAATTGTTGCGGACTACAAAGTTCAATTTTCTAGGTTTTTAACTTACACGTAATGAGTATGTTAAGAACATTAACATGTGCATTTGTGCGTGTGTACTATTCTTTTGAGCACTTACATATTCACTCTTCTCCATCTTTCGGTGGAGGAGGCAAATATCTAAGGTTTAATTTAAAATAATTAATCTCAGAGTAAAAGATAACAATGAGTTGCTTTCTATGAGAGAGAATTGACCTATGACAAATCGAATATGCATGCAACTTGTGGTTCTGACATGAAGACAGAAAAAGATGAACGTAAAGTAAGGAAAATAACCAGATTTAGCTATTGGTAGATATCTTTTCTGGGAACAGAGAAGAATTAATTAATTTTCACATAATTGATTTAGAATAGATTAGTTTTCAAAGTTTTTTTTTTGCTTCAAAAATAAAAGAACCGAATAATTAATCTTAAACAAAAGATGTGATTGTACTTGCACTTCCTAACTAGTGCTTAGTTTAGATATTTAAAAAAGAAGTATATCCATGTTGTTTTGAAAGTTCTTATGTGCTTTTCATTACATTTTTGTATTTAAACTAAATAAAGAAAAGAATTAAGCTAAACATATATGCATGCTCCAAAACCTTAGCTCATAGTGTAAAAATTTCACAAAGTTTCTTTCGGAATATAAATACAATCTAATTTAGCTCATTTAAAATTTTATTTAATTCTTTAAGCTAAAAAGTTAAAATATATATGTAATCACTAATACAAAAATTTTTCTTAAAACTTCGAAGCAAATGAATAATTACATGCAAGATGAACTTCCGAGAATTTTTCTTATATTTTTTTATCATTAATAAATTAAATACAATCATTCAAATAAAAAATGATAGTTTGATCTTTTTGTAAGTATTATCGCTGATTTATACTTAATAAAGCCAAAAAATAACCATGTTCAGAAAAATATTTTAGTCAGTTAAAATATTTATTAAATATAAATTTAGTTTATTACTTAGTCTTTTTTTTTCTTATAAGTAATAAATTAATATTGAGCATTTAGTATTTCATACTATTTTGTATTTATACTATCTTGATTTTATACTATTTCCCTTGTGAGGCTTGATGGGGTCTTCCCATCCGTTTTGCTATTCATTGGGTCGCGTTTTTTTTATACTATCTTCCCATAATCACAAATAAACGAATTTTGACTGATAAAACATGTTCACATATTTATATTAAGGTTCCCGAAGAAAGAAGATACCTTGGATACCAAAGGGATGCAATACTTTTAATCGAGAAATTTATTTATATAACTGCCAGTAAGGCACAAGAGAAAAAAAGACTATCCACTTTTTAATCAAATTTCTGTAAGGCAATGTTAAACACTCTACCCACTAATTAATCCAATTCCTTAACGGTTCCTTGCCAAACCTTTCTTTGGCTAGGAGCAGTAATGCCGCTCTTGAAGTTTTTCAGAAGTCAAAGAGATAATATTATATCTTCCGTGCTACACTACCATATTCTCTCGTAATTTACTCAAAAGTCAAGGTCAATACTCCTGTCATAATTTACTCAGGTCAAGTCAATGGTCACCATCCACTTTGGAACCGTTAATTAATTCATCCGAACACTATATTCGCTCTCCATCAATCTTTTCACCTACCTGGAATTCGCAGTTCGAATATGGATATCTACAAATGTCTAATATCTTCCGAGACTGACACTGCAAAAATACCAGGACATTTACACGAGAGTAATATGCTGAAGGGTACCCCATGGGAGCCTCTAGCACACACAAATGTGGAATGTAATTAGCCAGTCACTTTTAAACGAAACAGAAGAAACCCTATACAATGTGTAGTCGCTTGTTATTTCCATCCCTGAGATTCGGATGCTTAGAAGTGAAACAGATTAAAAAATGGGTAGAGGCCCTTGCCCTCTGTAGCCGATGAAACGCCGATGAATGTTTCATCACTTCACCATATGGTGAATGTATTGCTGCTTCAAGCTGCGTTAGAAGTCCACCTTCAAGAAAAGCCTTCGATAGCAGTATCTATGCATGACAAAGACCAGACGGAAACCTCCTGTAAACTTCTACGATAATTCGAGCTAGGAAACAAGGTCCACTTGAGACACTCTTCTGGAAACTGATAACATCTGCTCAAAACGGAGAACAGGTCAGTTGGAAAAAGAAAAGAACAAGACCGGCCTTCGTTGAACCAAATAAGTAAACGAGAGGATGAACAGGTTCGACCCCCAACTCGAAGAAGAAAGAGGAAACATGAAAGAATGGACAGAATGTCTCAAGAACCAACACTGCCTGCCAAGCCAAAACGAGGAAGTGAGTGCCGAAAAATGAGCCCTTACGAAAAGTAACGGGAGTACAGGAGGCGTAGAGAGTGTGTAAGCTCACAAGGCCAAAAGGGCAAAATATCGACAGCACAGGAGGCAAACTGAGTGCCGAAGCGCACAAGCCGAAGGAAACAGACGAGCAGCAAGGTCAGAGCCCACAAGCCCATATCGCTTGAATCTCGAGGACACAGGAAGGTCTACTGATTGCCCAAGCCCACAATCCCACGGAAACCACAGTACTGGAGCCTTCCACAAGACCAAGCTAGACCAAACAATTGTACCAGAAACGCGAGCCATTCAAGCGCAATACTGAGTCAAATGACAATTGTGCAAATGAAGGAACCGAAACTACAGTCTACAATGAGCAAGGCCGAGAACAAACAACAAGAGTCGGCTCTAATCGAGAACACTATCATAGACCTCACATCACCTGCAAGCAAACTCGAAACACGAGGGTTCAGAAGACCACCTGCAAGCAAAATCATAGCACACTCACAGCGGGCAAAGCTGGAGTCGGAACCGAACGAGGACCAAATAGAACACTGTCGAATCAAGAGCCAGTGGCAGCTTCCAAACATGCACATTGGACTGCCAAACCCTAAGGCTTTTGCCGTGAACTTATCTCCTGTCGCGCTCCGCTTGTGCTCAGGAGTTCATACAACTGAAGCGTCGGGCAACGTGGCAACCCAGTTGTGGTTTCAAGCACGGCGTACATCCACAAAGACAGACTAGAACAGAAAAAGATTAGGATCAAAACGCGCGGCAGAAAACCAGAAGCGCTTGACAACATGAAAGGTTATGCGAACATTAAAAGTTATTCTAAGTTATTCTATTTTAAAAGTTCTAAGTTATTCTATTTTAAAAGTTGCGCACCTAACATTTTCGGGTCACGGCTGGTTGGAAGAGTTTGGTTAGATAGTAAGAGTGTTATGATAAGGAGTGTCAAAGCTATAACCTTTGGGAAATATTTGTCGCCTGCAAGTATCTCCGGAGGTGTGTACTTGAAATATCAGCGTGAGTCTCTAACTTATCTTTGTCCAATTCGGGCATGAGTTTCAGCTGTAAGCAAGTTCAAGATTTAAATAATTTATGGTAACTTCTAAAATATCAAAATATATCAAAATTTTAAAGATTTACAACGATTCAAAAATACTACTCTAAATTATACACTGTTCTAGACAAAGCTACCCTTGGACAAATTATGATCTTTTCATTCTGGTCGTTAGATAATCTTTCGTTTAGTTTTGACACGCACTAATACATGCTAATATATTGACTTTTCATGCAGATTCTCAGAAAATGAGATGCAGTATACTCTAAATATGCATGCAAGATCAACTTTGCTTGCTGTTATCGGGGAAAAATATATGAGTGTTATGTGAAAAATCTATACCAAGTTGAAAGGAAAAATCAAATTTATATCAAATCAGATGCTAAGTGGTAGCTTGACTTGGATATGCAAGAAGATCTAAACTTGAAGCATTTTGAAAAAAGGTTCTGCCTTTGTCGAGTATTTTTTCTTCCTTAATATTCAATATTTCTCACCATGTGTTTACGTTCTATCGGTGTGAGCTTATGCTCCATGAGTGTGCTTACGAGCATATAACGGTACTTAATCTGGATTTGTTTCTAAAAGTACTTCATGTTGTAAAAGGGTTTGCAGAATTCATGGATTATGAGCTTTTCGTGACACCTCTCTACTCCCGCCTCGAGAAGTTCTTTATATTATAGTCCATAACATACTCTTGGCACGTGCTCCTGCTGTCAATAACGCATAAGAGGAGCATGAACAGACGTGATTCCAAAACTACAGATCCAGAGGACCAATCACAAACATCACACTTAATCGTAATTTTAATTATTTTTAATAATAAATTAAATTTTTACGTATTTGCCTTCTCCGGAGAAGAGTGATATTATAATACGCAATGAAGTTAAACACTACCATCTGAAACTTCTTGATCTAACATTCTTGAAGCTATAAAAGATGCTCCCAAGTAATCTTTCTGAACTTTTACCTGATGAACACTTTTTGGCTGAAGGATGATATTCACCTCATGCATACCTAACTCTTCCGGCGGTAAGGGTTAGGGCATAAACTAATGTGCATATGAAATGAAACATTTTGGGTTACAAGGTTCACACGCTGCTGGGGTATAAGTCCGAACCCTGTACCTTATACCCCTAGCAGCGTGTCATTCCGTACCACATTTATGGGTTATATCGAGATATGTTACAAATTTCGAGATTAAGTAATACATATCAGTTAGAGAAATTTTACTTTTTATAACAACTTAATATAACATTTCTATATCACACTTACACATTTCCCAATGAGAGAAAACGAGATCCGATGTACAAGGCAGTGGGGGAGGATACTGTCTAGACCATCAAAGATTGCACGAAAACATCTCCCCATCTTCTCGTGATTTAGAAAATAATGGAAATTCCGAGCGTAACCACCTTAATTACCAGAGGCACTTTAGGACCCTCACTCCGCTTGTAAAAAGGAAAGAGAACCTTTTTGAAGTTACCCGAGACAAATTCTTTCCTTGGTTCAACGGAACCGATTCTGTATGGGCAGATAACCTTCTTCATCAGTACTAAATAAGATTCATAAAAGTTTTTATCCTCTCTCTCCTTACGTTTTGATATCTAATTCGTAGGGGAAAAGACTTTTTCACTTTATGTTTTATGGCCAGCTAGGTAATAAACAAATGGTGCGCACAACGGTAAATTTTTAGTTTCCGTCCAAAAAGCAAAAGTCTTCTAACTGAAAAACTTGAATGGAAACAAGAATATCCTTATATTGTTTTTAGGTGCGTCTGTCAGATAGTATAACCGAAAGAATGAAATATAGTGAATAATATGATAATATGCCTACTCGATGATCTTCTGGGGAACTTTTGCTATTTTAATGATGTCAGAAAACATATAGATGTTAAACTAAAATTATATACAAAATGGATAAAAATAATAAAAATATATCATAAATATTAACTATTAACTGATGGAAACACGAGAAGACAAAACTATAAACCGTAAAGCATGAGTAGACTGCAACACTGCTGAAAACATAAGTCTGGAAACCTGAACCTGTTTATACATTATTTATTGTGAGTTTAATTTATTACCTAACCTTTTCTACCGGAAGGGTTAGGTACTATATTAAACCTCTACATATTTCCTCTTCTATAAACAGGTCCACCTCCTCCAAGAATATATATACGGGTAATTACTTTTCGGAATGTGATCCCATTACAGATATATTACTCATGATCACCTATTCTTCACAACCGGAATATTAATTGGTCCATTTATTCTGTGGGCCTTTGCTTTCACTTCCGCCTTGAAGGAGGTGGAAAAGACATCTCCTTTGTATTGGACCCGCTCCCTCAACTTAGGACACATGCGGAAGAAATCTTTTCCTTCTGTCATTAATTCGTTCTCGGGTTGTCCTATTCTGACAGGTTTTCCGTCAGAAAATGAAAGACCAGAGCAGCGCTCGGGGTAAAAGCTTTCACGAACCGGAAATTATCCGAAGATAATAAACGTAACCGGTTTTTTAGTCATTTATTAATCTTCCCGGTTTCCCTAACAGGTAACTTTTCGTTTTGCAAAATTGTAACCTACAAATTATCCGGCTAGACAGCATTTCAACCCTACTTTTCAAAATTCCAACCGGTTGAGAATACAAAGAATGCCGGTTAGCCCCGAGCCTTGGACCAGAGGCTGAATATATGCGGTCTGTTCTCTTCACATGCATGTGAAGATGAAACACACACGCAATGAATAGCCAACGGATGGAAAGACCTCATCAAGCCTTACAAGGGAAAGAAATACTCGAAGGGCCAAGCAACTATCATCCCAAGGAAGGAAGAATACTTAGACTAAGTCTCGCTATCAGTAGCTCTAAGGTCGTCTATTGTCTCTATAATATCATACACGGGTAAGTCAAAACATACAACAGGTCCAGATGAAGTAGCATCGCCTCCTGCAATTGCTCTGTGAATCTCATATGCTAAAGCTCTCTACAGAGCAATGAAAACTCGCTGTCTGAAAAACGTAGTGCAAAAAGAAAGAGAAAGTGGTACTCTTGGCGTCTCTTATGGTAGGCTCTGATACAATCTCGAATAAAAACGTCGAACTCCGAAGATGTCGATCCGTATATCTCCAAGGCTAAGGAGACATCACTTCATCATGTATCCACTTGAGTCACCTTCGCTGCTGTCGTCACGTCTACAACCCATCATGAGAGATAGATGATCACTCAGATCGTCACTGAGTCTTGTGTCGAATCAGTGACAACCACATATGTCATTGAGACATGATCCTCTCTCATCATGTACATGTCAGTTCTCGTGGATCTTCCTATCAAAAGACATACCAACGCTCTCTTCACGTCATGTAACGACTCTCCCGTGCTAAGACAAACATGACGTCTCTGATTGTATCGTGGATAGCTATCCGCTCTCCATCGTGAGGACAGCGAGCAAGGTGTCGACTTGAGGTGTCGAGCGAGACATCACACTCGTCGGTGGACAGTGCCGAATCAACATGTTGGACCAAGCCTAGGCGGAACCTCATCGCTGTAGAAAAGATAGTCGTGCGAGTAGGAATGCTCTAATGTAAGATTGAGCTATGAGTCAAATCCTGCGCCCTTGTCCAAACAAGAGCGGATTCGAGCTCTAGTATCTTGTGAAATGAAAAGATCCACTAAGAGCGCATGAAGAACTTGCTAGAAGTGATGTCTCCTTAGAGAGGACTGTAGTCCGTCATCGGTAGCTAGGGTATCGAATCGAAAGTGTGCCTCATGTGTCTCAATAGTCAAACTATCTCTTGTCTCACGGAGACACATCTGTAGTGGATAAGAATCATCCTCCACCTCTGTTACATAGCTCTCCAGAATAAATCTCTCTTGCACGAGAAAACGACAACAAAGCCAAGGTGTTGAGAGGACCCAAGGGTGCCGAGAGAGGACTACTCAAAAAGGATGCCGGAGTAGTCTCCTCCATGGATAATAAGCTCACCTCGTCACATGATATCGGCAAAGATGTTTGACTGCGTGCGAGAGGTCCTGCCATGCAATCAAAGGTCTACGGTCTTACGATGTCGCAAAAACCTCATGATCCTCTTATCAAACTCTCTAAGGCACAAGATGAAGATAATAGATGGAGGTACTGTGTGGAGTAAGTAACCAAGATGACGTGTAATGGAAGAGAAATGATACCAAATGCAACATGTGGGTCCTCTAACATAAAGAGATCCTCGATATGCAAAATATCTTCCGTCATGACAACATCTAAGAACCGAGAGACGACATTTTCTATACTCATCGGTACTCCGAGGATACGTAAACCATCTCTAGGTGTAACAAATCCTTCCGGAAGCTGGAGGTCTGATAGTATACCTATGAGAGACCAAACCTTGCACTTTGACACCTTCACTCTCAACCCTACTAAGGTCAATTGAGAGACAAGGTGATCAAAGACATCACAGACTTGGTCCGCCGGACCTATGATATGCGTGTCATCAGCTAGAGATGGAAAAACACAACTTGGAGCAGCAAAGACGGTGGCCAAAAGAGCTCTATAGCGAGTTAAGGAAAAGAGAGATCCATCCAAAAGATCTCCTTGACGAGTACATGCAGCGGAGCTAATGACTATAACTCTCTCTATTGAAGGACCATGCTGGTAATAAAAAGAGGAGGAAGAACCATAGAACGGTCACACGAAGACTCGCTAGAGATCCACCGTCATCCATGAGCTCCCTAACGATGAAATCGTAAGAAATACTATTAAAAGTATTTTTCACGTCCACTTGTAAGACAACCCAATCTGTATGGATGTCCAAGAGAGCCTTAATGCCGAAAGACATTGACTCACAACTTCCAAGCGTCGCAACTCCAAACTGATGTGGACAAAGATGGTCCAGAAAAGTATTTCGAAGCTGAAGAACAATAGTCGACTAATAAGTCATAAGAGAATCTCGCTGATGACTATCGGTAGAATCTCTCCATCATCCTTTATCATGACCAAAAGTCTAATTGCTCTCAATACCTGAGCATTAGAATGCATAATATGTCCTTGAGCTACTACTGTTGCTACATGAAAAAGCTCCGTGAAACCACTAGAAAGATCGTTTGTCTGAAAATAATTCCATAGATGCTCATAGATCATACCAGACAGACGTCCAGAAGATAGACGTAGAGCTGTACACAAGGCCTGGGTAAACAAAGATCTATTGAGAGATAATGGCTCCTCAAGCTGATAGTCATGAACCTCAAGTGGTGAGAGATCATCTGGTGAGAGGTGAGATGAAGAAATCGCAGCAAAGCGATCGTCTCCTCAGTAGGACATGTCACTGACAAAGGATGCAATGCTCTAGCAGCTCTACTATACTCTCCAACTTGACCTAACATCTTACAACGTCGTATATGAGACATCACGTTAGAGGATGACTCACTCTTATCTCGTATCGCACATACTGATTCTTCCTATAAGACCGTCCAATCACCCGCACGAAATCTTTGAAGACGGACCGTCATCTATCTATATCTTCCTCTGCCACCTCGAGTATAACAGAGACACCAACGAGAAAGTAAGAGGAACAGTGACCACGACGTCTCGTCTCGAGTGTTCCGTGTCAACATATCAAGAGGTAGACAAAATGCTTGCCTCACCTTGTCATGAAGAGCACATGGTAATCGATGAAACAAACATAGATAAAGAAAACTCGTCTCGAATAATCTCAGAATAGTGTCAGAGTGGACTCTCAACCACTCCCATGACTAAAGAAGAACTCAAAGAAAAAGAGCTAACGGTGTCATAATGAATGCACGTGTAGACTCCGCTCTCGGTTAACTTGGACATCTCATGTGGTCCTATCATAGCTCTTGTACATCTTTCTCACATGAGATTTACCCCTTGTGAGATAAGTAACTTACTGCACACCAAACATGATGTGTCTCGAATCAATCTTGATCTCATGAGAGAGAGAGAGTACTCATAGTTACAAAAGAGACGATATCCAACCAAACGATACTCGTAATAAGAATATCTTAGAAAATAAACTCACTCAAAAAAAATCCTGATATATAGAGATAAAAACACATTATATGTAGCAAGAAGTCTCTCAAAAATCTCTCAAAATCTTTAAACAAAAGACTCTGTAATCTTAAACCTCCAAAAATCCAAAAATATTTACTTGCAATCTAGAACATCAGTTACGTAAGATCAAATGATTTCTCCTGGTCACCAGGACGCTTTTGAAATTGTTTGTACAGTAAGCGTTCAGGACCTTCCGTCCATCCAGCTTTCCGATACGCTGGGTGCGTTGAGACCCTTAGGTAAAATAAGAATATTATGCATGCAACTTCCGGTTTCTGGGAAAGAGGACAAGGTGACAAGAGCTGATAGACGAAGGAAAATAGCTGGTCCTCATTTTGCTGTTTAGTGCAGAAGAGAAAGAAAGAACATAAAGAGTGTTCACTCAGGTGGTTAAGTCATAATCATCAGACATATTACAGTTTACAAATACAAAAAATTATATATTAAAATAATTTCTAAACTTAGTTTAGGAATAATCTATAATTTATAGAAAAATGCATTTAGTAAATCGAGCTACTGCTAATTTAGTTTGCTTAATCTTCCATGTTTTTGAATTTTTTTGGTAAAAGTGGATTTTTTGCCCGAATATCATTTTTAATATATGATTCATTACACTTCTTCGTACCTTGGAAGTCTTCATGTGACCAAACAAAAAGAAACTATGAACGTTTTGAATTGTGAAAATCAGACTCCAACTTACAGATAGAACCAGTGAATAGATAAAATATAGATAAAACCCATGAACTTTGCTTTAGTAGAGTTTAATTTACAACCAAACGCTTACGCGAAGAAGGGTTTGGTAGGAAATTAACTTCTTTGCATATTCCCTCTCAATAGTGCAAGAAAGTTAAGAAGCAAACAAAGGACAAACCCGGACACAAGCAAACCATGAAGTCGAACCACGTGAACATAGAACCAAGCGCAGTAACTTGGTTCCATGGCGAGGACGATGTAGCAATGAAGGGCGATGAAAAGAGCAGGCCACCGCAAATGTGAATTGACTATTGTACGTCCGTACGTCCGTCGCCAGCATCAGTAAAGTGGAAGAGCTGAACCAGCGGCTGGGAGTGCTGCTCACTTTACCATTTTGTGTGGGTCTACGGGCACTTGTAGATCGCTTCACTGTAAAGCCGTGCGAAAAGTCGAATTGAGGATTTCTCAAGCAGACTCGTGTGACTGTCAATTTGCATCTGGCATTAAACTGTGACTGCCTGACTCTTTGCTTACAGAGCGAAATCAGGTTTGTTCGCTGCAAGCAAGCCATCCAGCCAAAAATCTTGAAGGAGTTGGACACATTGTGGTTCTTTAGTTCGCTGAAAGCCACGATTCGGTGATCATATCTACTGTTCCGCTTCAAGATTCCATGTGAGTGCATGTCTTCTCGGTAATCGTTCTCGTTCTAGAGATGTAATGCAGTAAACCGCGAGACTGCTGCTCGACGGTTGAACCAGTTCTCTTGAACCGTGAATAAGACACGGTTGGTGCAAAGAACCCTTTCGTTGAAACCGATATCGCGTCTACTTCTTCTTCTTGGCGCATAAATTTAACTCATAAGCTCCCTTGCTTCCATCAGGGAGGTCGGCGGATGGCTTCCGGAGCATGTGAAAGCTGCATCAACTAGAGGTCTTATGTTCTGCGCTGCATTTGAGCCTTTGCGTTCCCTTGGGTAAATTCTTGTCCCCGCTCTCTGGCTTTTTGGTCATGCTACCCTACAGGCGAGACTTGTCGTTTATTCCAGTTTCATTGTTTCGTGAAGTCGTTCGTCCGGAGGCGAACGACTCGCCACTGCAGGGGTCGCTGGTCGCAGGCGCTGATGGTGTTTAGGGCAGGGCCGCTGGTCGCAGGGGTTGATGCTGTTTAGGGCAGGGCAGGCGAGGCAAGGGGAGGAGATTGAACTGGTGAGCGCATTGTGAAGGTGGAAGCGGAAGGTATGGCTGCTGTGGTTTAGGACTGTAGTCGGACGCGGGGGAGGTCTGTGCAGGTCTTTAAGGGCGGAATACTGCAGGTCACGTTCACAGGTAGGAGGCGTTGCTGCCCATGTAAGAATCAGTGAGGCCAAGTGGCGGGCTTTAAAGATTGTTGGAAGGAGGGAACTAGATATGATTTCGTCGAAGAAAGAAGGGGTTCAGCTCGTCGAGCTTTTCGAGAAAGCCAACAAGGCTGCAGACAAGGTCGAGGATGATGAAGCCAACGAAGCCGAGGAGACCCGATGCATCGACGCGCTCAAAGCAATGCGTGCGGTGTCTGTCACTACCACCGTGCTCATGGAAACCCAGGTATTTTTACTCCTCCTCGCTTACTCTGGCTGAGTTAGGGTTTAGAGTTTAAACCCAAGCAGAGTACAAGTTTCACTGTCTGATTGAACTTTAGCGAGAAAGTGAGTGCATCACTGTAAGGGCTTGCCTTAGTCGACCTCCTGGAAGGTGACCTTGGGTGTCTTCCTGGGGGTCGTATTCTTGTCAAATTTCTTATGGTTCTTTTGTAGGGGCTATTTGTTTTCAACTAGGGAAACGGCGGTGATCTAGGGCCAGCTGGAAACCTTTTTTTAAATTAGGTTTCAGATCATAGACGCTTAAATTCAATGTACGGGGAATCGGGTGATTTGTGTTCCATTTGAAGTAAAGGCAGAACAGCTTCTGTAAGATTTGTTTTTAAGCATTCACGCAGGGATGTCTCCGACGCAGGTCTGAAACGGCTAGAACTTGCTCTTCAGAACACCATGTAAGCAACGGTACTATATGATCATTATCGCCCACCGAAACGCAGCATACTAACCCTTGTGAATGTTTTTCCAGGTAGCCAAGCGCCTGCGCAAACTCACGAAGCACAAGAGTTCAGAGATATCGTCTGTTGCCCAGGATATCATAAATGCGTGGAGAAAGGTTGTGGCAGCGGAAGCAGCAGCGAAGAACGAGAACCCAACGTCATCAAGCAAGTCTTCTGTCACGTCTAAGGACGCGTTTAAGTCACCTTCCCGAAGTGGAGATACGCCCAAATCTCCGACTTCCACCATAAAGTCCGAAAAGGTAATAGCAGTGAAGAAGGAAACCATCGTCAAGACAGAGGTGAAGACTTCTTCTACAGTGTCTACCAGCAAGAGTTCCGTATCAACTAATGGATCTTTGTCAAGTGCACCGCCATCAAATGGATCTTCAGGGAATCTGAAATTGCCGAAGACTGGAGATTCAACTAGAGACAGGATTAGGGAACTCTTAGCGGAGGCGTTCTCCAAGGTTCTGACGGAGGCTGAGGACGAACTGCTGCAAAAGGCCAAGAATAAGGATATTGTCAACGTCGCAGTCATAGTGGAGAGCGCGATGTTCAAGAAGTTGGGTCTATCCAAGGACGCTAACAAGACCAAGTACAGGTCAATTATGTTCAATCTCAAGGATGCCAACAACCCGGATTTACGAAGGCGGGTGCTCTTAGGTGAAATAGATCCTGAGGAGTTGATGACCATGAGTGTAGATGATATGGCAAGTGATGCAAGGAAGGCGGAGAATAAGAAAATTAAGGACAAGGCTTTGTTTGAGTGTGAAAGAGGGTTGAAGGCAGCTGCATCAACAGATCAGTTCAAGTGCGGAAAGTGCAAGCAGAGAAAATGTACCTACTTTCAGATGCAGACTCGGAGCGCTGATGAGCCTATGACAACCTTTGTGACATGTGTGAACTGCAACAATCACTGGAAGTTTTGCTAGGCCTGTTTCGGCTGTAGCACTGTATCGCGGTCCGCTCATTTCGTTAGATTCCCCATATCAGAGTACATGTAGGATGATCTTAGAAGGTATAGCGTATGTTGGCTCCCTGTCAGAGCCAACTCGGTCATCATGGTGTCATGTAATCCCATCAATTTGTAGAACTTTAGCACATAGAGTCCGCGGCTAATGGATCACCAAGCTTTGCTCATTGAGACCAATGGGGAGACTTGACCAGTGTAACTTGGACTCCAACGACATCTTCTCACTCGAACAAAGGTACTAGCTTGTTAGTAGTAGAATGTCCTCATGCAGCTTTAGTCAGTAGTGGTTAGACAGGACCACGGTTGGTCTTTCAACCCTGTAAGTTCTTGTTCGTACAGAATTAGTCCTCTTGGATCAGGTGAAAGATGGGTTGTTTCAGCGTTCCTTGCGTCCTTCGCTTCATGACCTCATGGTGGATGGTACTCAGCCAGAGATGTACCGGAACAGAACAGAAAGTCTGGACGATGAGGCCCTGCTGAGTTAGAAATATCTTCAATCTTGATTGACCACCTTTCCTCCTCATGTATAGCCTCACTCTCTGCTAGGTGCTGACGAAGTGAAAGACAAGGTTGAGGTGCATGCAGAGGGAAGCCTGAATGACTCGCATGCACTGCGTGCAATTTATGGGAGTGTTCTTTCAACAAAAGAGATACAATTTATGGTTGTAATTTAAGGTAGTTAGGTATTTCGCTGTATACCCGCTCGTTACTTACAGCTGTGTCAGTGACTCTTGTGCAGAAAATTGGAACTCGGCTTGTTTGTTACTAGGTGTCACACTGTCACCTCTGTTTATGAGCGTGGTTCTTGTTCCTTTGCAGGAGTCTCATTCTCATATATAAGCCGCTACTAGTGCTCATTTAGACCTTCGTTTTCTCTTGTGCATGAGAAACAGCTTACCCATAGATCTGTCAGCACTGCGTCTCTTGTATACCATCTCCGGCTTATGTACCCTTCCATACCATCTCCGGCTTATGTGCTCTGCGATAGACATTCTCGTTGGTCGGCCTCTTCGTTACAAACATTCGCTCACTTGCTGAGTAAATTTAGCGCACATTTACACACCTCTTGGCTACTCACTATGCACTCGGTTCTCTGGGTTTTTCAGGTTCACTCATTACAACAGACGTGCTTGCGGTATCCAAGCCTGCAACAGTACGAAGTAGTCAAAGTTCGAACTTAGAACCGAGTTACTAACATGTGCGCTGATGAGTCATAGTACTGAACCTCGTCTTGAGATAAAACTAACCGATAAAATACTGTGTACGCCCTAATACTGTGCTCTAATTCAGAATTTGCAATGGTGGAGCCAAACTCACAGCTGTGGAAGCAGTTCGCTCTTAAGTACAAGTTAATTGGTTTCAAAAGCAACTTGAGATAACTGATTTCTGAACCACGTTACCGGTGCTACTACAGTAGAAGAAGGTAGTCAACTCAGTGCAAAGTGGTAATGAAACATGGTATTCACTTATACTCATTCAACTTACAATACTTGCGGAGGCATCTAAAAAAACAAAAGCGAACTTACGTTCTTCTCAATGGCACGAAAACATGTTATACCTTTCGTGAACGCAGTACCTCTTACGGATACTACTAAAAAATAAAGGTCTAAAAAACAAGCACTTTTGTATCAGAGGGTGTCAATGTTAAGGGGAAATACTCGCATTCGGGTGAAAGGTAAAAGACTGAAATTCCCGACGGTCAGTTTTTTACCGAAATCGTGGTTCATTTTTGGTCGTCTTTCTTGACTTGAAGCACATTCATTTTTATTGATCATTTTCACCTGTCACTTACATTATTACACTGATAGAATAGATTTCTGCACAAAAACAAACGAGCGAAACAATTGAAGACTCAATATGAAAGAGTCTGTGGTGTCTTTCTGCAGCACCTCCTGAGGTGCCAATAGAAAACACCCGCAAAGGTCATATCGAAATCGAAATCGTAACTCTTTCTCACGGGACAAGAATCATCCGAAAAGATTCTAACATTAACACCCTTATTGAACCGGTTGAGCTTTATATACAAAAGAGTGCTTTCCATTTCGGCAGAAGTTTATCTCTAGTAACTTTTGTTACCAAATAACTAAATTGTTAAATAAGAGAAGAAATCTCCAGCACTTTATCATATTATTTCTTCATATACATGACTTTGAAGCTTATTATTTTTAAGGAAGATAAAGATTTAAGAAATGGTGATATGGATATCTCACAGTGTAGATATCAAGCATCAGGAAATCAATCGCACTAAGAGGACATGAGTCCGATAGCTGAAGAGAGGACTATCAACCGAAGAGGAAGAAGAAGGACCTGGTGAAACAAGCCGAGGTGCTGGAGCAGTTCCTGATATGCCTCTCGTTCGTACTCAAGAAACATCTAGCAATCTCAAAACCGGATCCACGAAGAATATGAAAGTAGAGTGTTAAATTTGTATGAACAGAGTATCAGAGAGAAAATACAGTATAGAAAAGTTTTTGGTGAATATAAGATGGCTACATTGGAGATTTAGAGAGAAGAAATCTCTAGCACTTTATCATATTATTTCTTCATATGCATGATTTGAAGCTTATTACTTTTAAGGAAGATAAAGATTTAAGAAATGATGATATGGATATCTCACAGTGTAGATATCAAACATCAGGAAATCAATCGCACTAAGAGGACATGAGTCCGGTAGCTGAAGAGAGGACTATCAACCGAAGAGGAAGAAGAAGGACATGATGAAACAAGCCGAGGTGATGGAGCCGTTCCTGATATGCCTCCCGTTCGTACTCAAGAAACATCTAGCAATCTCAAAACCGGATCCACGAAGAATATGAAAGTAGGAGTGTTAAATTTGTATGAACAGAGTATCAAAGAGAAAGTGCAGTATAGAAAAGTTTTTGGTGAATATAAGATGGCTACATTGGAGGAAAAGAAAAGAACAAGAGAGAGTCACGAGAAAGAGGAGACTAGAAAAAGACATTCCTCTTCCTCTTTGTTTCTTGAATTACACAAGGCAGATAAGTCTTTTGAGGAGATTAAGGAAATTATCGAGAAGCTCGATAGTATGAAACTTTTGGAAGAAAGTAAAGTGTATGATTCCGTTGTGATCATCATATTCACAACTTCCATTTCCATGTCCATGTTGGCGTTGTAATTCCATGTGGGAGACTAGAATCTCAAAAACCTCAATGAAATTATAGTCTTTGTCGCTCAGGTCTTTGTGTGTATTGTGTACAGGTGTTGAAAAGGACAAAAATCAAGAGTGCAAACGTGTTGTTGGAGAAAACGAAATGGAGAGTGCGACAACGGCTTACTCTCAAGGGCGAAGGAGTAAAGACGATGACGAGAGTCAGAGCTAATGTTCATAAGGAATGAGTCACAAATACGAGATTCGAGACACCAGTTGGAGTCTTCCGAAGATCGTTTGCAGCACGTGTATAACAAACACAAAGTACTCTCACCCGACTCGAGGTGTGTTGTTTCGCAGTAGTCAAGGTGCATCCGACTCGAGGTGTGTTGAGGTGTGTTGTTTTGCAGTAGTCAAGATGCGTTGGGTGTAACTTCGTGATCAATCTTAGAAAGGTTAGAAAGGTTAGTGCGTGCGCACACATTCGCAGTGAGTGTGACTCTGTAATCTTTTGTCTTTTGTTCGTGCTCAGTGTGATGTCTTATCGTCTTATCGTACGCATAGAGCGAATTGACACGCTTTGAGTGCGTTCGCATGCACAGTCACACTCAGTGCGATACTGCAAAATCACACTGAGTATGTCATACGCACAATCGCACTCAGTGCGTAAATACTCCCAATCGCTATAAGTGCGATAAAGAAAAACCGCACTGAGCGTGCGCACATGGTCAATAAGTGCGAGTGTCACCATGCGAAGTTTAGATTAGATAGTTATTTGGATTATAGCTTTGGAACTTTAGGAAGTTAGTATTAACACGATATCTAGATTATCTGAAAGTTTTTATTGTGTTTAGCAAGCATGGCTTCGAGCAGCGCTGGAGAAGATGTCGTGCGCATATACATCGCTACACAACATACATCGTTGTTAGAGGTACATCACACATACACATAACACATGGACGATGTCATACACATACACAAGTGTACCACAATGATAACAAGGTATGTACTCACTCCACCATGCCAACAGACACTAGACAATCACTACAGTCGAGTCAAATCCACTTTGTGCTCGCAGAGAATCCAGATCTCACTCACAAGACTACCCACCCCATAGCCAGGAGCTTGAAGGCTCAACTTGAAGAACTGAGGTCTCCAAGCCCTACCTGCGAAGTATACCCCTTGTGGGTACTCTCACCAACTTGCCTTAACTGGACTAACGGTCTTACCGGGATTCTCCACTTCGCACTCGGTCAACCTAGTTGAGTAGCCAAACTGACGTGACAGCTGTCGTGCGCATACACATCGCTACACAACATACATCGTTGTCAGAGGTACATCACACATACAGATAACATATGGACGATGTCATACACATACACAAGTGTACCACAATCGTCCCCCTAACTGACGGTTAGGTCCCTCTAACTTCAGATAGCTCCATATCCCAACTACGCGATATACACCTTCATGGGTGCAAGGATCAGGAGGCCGGGTGCTACATTACCCCATCGTTAGTCGTCTGTCTGCAATCCATATCACGCAAAGATCTAATCGGCTATTCTTGCTATATACATCGAGGACAAACCCACCGTCTAATAGGGATGACAGTGAGAGATGGAGTCAAACATGACATGTGCCAACCTCTCGAACAACCATCATACACCAACATACGAGCTGCTCCACCAGCAAACCCACACAACATACACCTCAAGCCCGCATGTACAACTGCCAAGCTTGGGTCAACGATACCATCAATGTTGAGAAGATGACATGGTGCACAATTACGCACATGGTCCTTCCAAACAACACCATCACGGCCCTCTAACATGAGTACTCCAGAAGGTAACACCTCACGGACTCGTAAAATAGTGCGTCCGGCGGTCACATCCAACGTCGTCGGTGTAGTCTGCTGCAGATAGATATAATCGCCAGGATGAAACATGCGAATCGATGGTCGATAACCTCCTCCTCAGATGGTTGCATATCGCAACGTGTCTCTATGCTGAGCAATTGCTAGATTCTCAAAAGCCATGGGCATAACTCTCCGAAATGTCTCTGCTCGTTGAGAACATGCTCTCATCCACATATCCGGGTCATCAAGGTTCAGCACCTCAGCAGAATCACAACGGATGGCCGAAGGTAGATCTGGATCTCGACCGTATAATAGAAAATACGGCGAGAAGGAAGCCAAAGACGCTTGTCGACTAAAACGGTAGCCCATAGCCAACCATAGTAACTGCACATCCCAGTCTCTCAAGTGGCCCTTCTGCAAGCCATACTTACGCAATCCTCTCTTCACCGTCTGAACTACCCTCTCCGCGAAACCATCCGCTTCAGGATGATCTCGAGATGTAGTTCGATGATCAATCAGCGCCTGATCACACAAGACCTGAAACTCATCAAGGAACTCTGTACCTTGATCTGTCAGCACTTCAGCTGGTGCTCCAAAACGACTCAGCACTCGATCTAAGAACGCATACGCCGTCTCTTCACTCGCCTTGTTTGGTAATGTCACCAACAATCCACTTGGAGAAGTGCTCCATCATCACCAACACATACCAATGATGACGTACAATCAACGGTAAGGGTCCCGCAAAATCCAAACTCCAATGGTAACCTAACCCCATAATCGGCAAGTGGTGTAATTGTGGAGTAGGAGCATTAAACGATGCTCGTACTCGATCACAAACCACACATCGTGCGACAAACTGTTACACATCGACGTGCATACCACGCCACCAATACTGTCCTTGGAGTAAACTATGCATACGTTTCACTCCAAAATGTCTCAACTCCTCATGAGCATGTCGTACTAACTGTATCCTCTGGGATGGATGTGACACTATCCGTACTCTCCCATCATCTCACACTCGAAGTACATGTCGTCCTTCTCGTCGAAATCTCTTCGCTCGTTGAAGGACACGATCTCGCTCCTTGGCACTTACTGTGCGTACCACCACACCAGTATGTAAATACTCCATCATGGTCACATCGTCATGGATATCTCGTTGGTTTGGAACACCATCTCCACCTTCAGGATCTAGAGACTCGTCATCTACTTTCTCACTTGAGAAAGATACGACTTGGCCCTCCATACTAGAGTTCATGGCCCACACACAAAGAAATGCAGATGCATGCCACCCTGGCACTATCTCCTCATCAACCTCGTCATGTCATTGAGCCCCAGTCTGATCCTGCTGATTCGTGCATGGATTACGACTCAACTTATCAGCATCTAGATTTGCAACTCCCGGTCTATGCACTACCTGGAAGTCATACTCCTGTAAGATCAGAGCTCATCGTGCAAGCTTCTCTGTAAGCTTGTCGGACTCCATCAACCACTTGAGCGGCTGGTGATCAGTGATGAGAATAAAGAGGTTCCCAAACAGGTAACATCGAAAGTGTACAACAACCCACACTGCAGCTAAACACTCCCCCTCGTACGAACAATATCTTGCCTCCGCCGAATTGTTGGAGCGATTGACATACGCCACCACAAACTCTTTTTTCTCATCATCATGTTGAGTCAACACTGCTCCAAGCCCCAACATACTCCAATCAGTGTGCAGTTGGAAAAGACGTCCCCTAACGTGTCTCCTCAAGATGGGAGCAGATGTCAACTTATCCTTGAGCTCCACAAAAGCTCGCTCTTGCTCATCTCCCCACTGCCACTCCTGGTCCACCTTCATCAGCTTGGTCAATGGTTTCGCAATGACACTAAACCCTTTCACGCATCGACGATAAAAGTTCACCAAACCAACAAATGCTCGAACTCGACTCACATCTGTGGGACGTGAGATACGTGCAATAGCCTTAACCTTCGTCTGTTGAACACCCAACCCACCTGGATAGATGGTGTGGCCTAGATACTCTACCAACTCTTGGAAGAACTTACACTTCCCAGGGTGTAACTTCAACCCATGAGCTCTCAACTGCTCGAATACATCCCGTAAGTGTCTCTCGTGCTCCTCCACTGTAGCACTATAGACTAGGATGTCGTCAATATAACATTTGATAAAATCCAATCTTGCTAGGATCCTGTCCATCACTCTTTGGAATTCAGCAGGGGCGTTCTTCAACCTAAATGGTAAGAACCGTCATTGATACAAACAATCCTTGCCGTGAGAGTCAATCCCCCAGAATGCTATCTTGGGCTTATCTTCTTCTCTCATCGACAACTGATGATACCCTGCTCGAAGATCCAAAGTACTGAAGACCTTCACATGCCCTACTGCATCAAAGATCTCCTCAGGTGTCAGCATGGTATACTTATCAGACTTCGTCTGCCGATTGATAGGACGATAGTCTCCACACATGCGTCTATTCGTGTAGTTGTCATACATATCTTTCTTTGCTGGCATAACTGTGGCAGATGCATACTCTCCATGCGACAACTCCACCAACCCAGCTTCCACCAAGTCTTGAGTCCTATTCTGGATCAAGGTTCTCTCCATGTCACTGTATCTGTAAGAACGTCGAAAGATTGGCGTGTCATTAGCCAAGTCGATCCGTATACCCGATTCCTTCAAGGTACCCAAATCCTTCATATTAAAGGCAAAACAATTCATGTAGCTCTTCAAGAATCTCTGAACTCTTCGTCTCTCCTCTTCTATAAGCTTGGGTCCAATCTCTAGCTCCCAAGTATCCTCTGTCACCATGCTAGAGGTAGAAGACGAAGTCGTTGACTGCTATCTTGTAGCCTCTGGAGCAGTTTCCTTCTGCTCACCACCAACAACCTCCACCGCTTCTGTGCAAAAAACTTCTGCAGTTCTAGCTACAAGCTCCACACTCTCTCCTACGACATCTTATGATGTCCAAGGATGACGAACTCCATGCGCCTCGTTCCCAGCCTTTGCCTCCACCGACCCGGTAGACAAAAAGCTCAGGAGTGTCCGAGCAGTAACACCCATCGATCGCATCCGACGCTGCTCAGCCAATCCAAGGCTAACAATCCATGTCAAGTAGTTCAAGTCCATTGCTTGACCCAACACTTGACGACGTGAAACCTCCGACACCGAAGCTACTGCCGTCGTACCCGTAGGAAAACCCATCGCTCTCTCTCTCTCGTCGACATTGAGCTCCACCAACTGTTGTAACCGAGCATCCCACACAAGCCCAGGTCCTCCATCTCTGTAAGCATGTGACGTTGGAAAGCTCACCAAAGTGGGTAACGCTGCCATGGGTCGTCCCACTAGGTTCACCACTGTCATATGTGACTTGTCAACGACTCTCACTACTTGAGATCGTCGTCCTGCATCCAAGATGCCATCAACTGTGAGGTGCACTGGTCGTCTCACTGCATCGCGTGTGCGCTTGAGCACCTCCCTCGATAACAAGTTCGTCCACCACAACTGTGGACGATGTGCACGAGATCCCACTCTCGCTGCATCTAACAAGACTGCTGGTCCAACCCAAGACCGCACCTGGTGCACACTCGTCATCATATGCACGCGAGCATCACCCAACAAAGGAACGTTCTCCAAGATGTACGCTGGAGAATCCACTTGATGCATCTGGAGATGTCTAAGATCCGTAACATCTCTCAGAACATCCTAGATCGCGGATCATGTAAACCCTGACCTCTCCCAGCACGCGTGTGACCTTGACATGGCCACCCCGCTATCACCAAGTGAATGGTGTCAACAAATTTGAGATCCTGCGCCCCCAGCAGCGAAATATTTGACGGTAATGCTTGCTGATATCAGCTGATATAGACAACAACTCAGGATATCTCTGCACCAAACGTGCCACGTGACGCAATGAGACACGTCTTGCGACGTCATCTCTCTCCACATACAAGTATCGTTGTACTTGTATGCGTGCCTGCAATACCGCAGCCAAACCTGTGCTGATCCCTCCAAACAGCTCCAGCACACACACACCCTCCTTTGGATATTGCAATGCAATGGGAGTCGTATCCAACGGTGTTAAGGCCGTAGGGTCAGTAACAGAAACATCCCGATGTTCCTCTACTGGTGGTACAAAGGCTTCACTCCAAGCTTGCTGTACCAACCGATCAGCATACTACTGCAGCTCTCCGTTCGAACTCCAAAGTGGAACATCCAAAGCAGATGATACTAACGTAGACATGCTAGGCATGTCCTCCACCTCCTCAAAGACCGGAGTATTCACCGCATGGATATTGCCTTCTAACAACTCGCCCGGCCAAGTGATGACTGAACTGAACCCTGCAACGGATGCCATCGTCTTTGATGTAAGCTCTGTTGTCCCAACTCTAGCATTGAACCGCACTGGTAAGCGGCTCACTCGTCCCTCACCTGACTGCCAACCCGGTATGTAAGATGCTGTCTCCGTCCAATAGTCGATCACGAATCCCATAGGGTATAATACAGCACCTCCAACCAATACAACATAAGACTCCGCGGCAGCAACGATAGCCTTGACCCTCACCATGGAGCCATCCGTCGGATGATCTGGTCGAACTCTCACCGTCAGCAACTCGCGTGTCATGTGTAGAGTTGTACCTCTTGATCTCCTAGAGATGTCTGTAGCTGGAATGGACACCTCTCCACTTCGGACTTCCTCAGACTCAAACCGCCTTCTCCAACATCAACGGTTGGGCTCCAGAGTCTAACAACACTTTCTGTGATCGATACACCTTCCCTGAAGGTGCCACCAAACAGAAGATACCAATTCTGTTGTCCAGCAACACCACACCTGGTGCCAATCCAGCACGGTCAATTGCCGACCTAGCTGGTAACTCATCTAGCCTGGCAGTCACCGCTTGTCAAGTACCACTAGTAGCTGTCTTGATCTTCGACTCCATGGACACATCTACCGTCTCTCGCTGAACCACCTCAGCATTAGAGGTAACCACATCCTCGCTCTCACTGAGCGTGGCTACCAACTGGAACACTGGAGCCAAGCTGACTCCCAATGCCCTCATATCCGTGGTTGAAAATAGTGAGGCTCGCAAAACTGTTGTAGCCGCCCCCAATATGAGGTTCGACGTCGCATCCACAGACGTCGAGGATTGACTCGCATTACTCCCCCTCTTGGATGTCGATATCTCCAACTCCACTACACCATCGATAGGTCATTTAGGAACCATAGAAGTGGTCCTCAATGCCTCCGATAGAGTGAACGACTGAGGAAGCTTGACCTGTCTACCAGCCTCCCCGCGTTGTGGATCCAACTCCACTGACCCACCTCGTGGCTCAGAGATACGTACTGCACTCCGAGTCACTGCCGCAGATGCCTCAATCTGCGCCACACCAGCCATGAAGTCGAAGTCTCCTCCTTCTCCTCCATAAGACGTGGAAGCTTCTGTTCCACCAGATCTCCGTTGAACCATAGTCATACTAGCTATCCTCTACTCCAACTGCTCAATCCGAGCAGCCATATCTGCTTCTGACGTAGTAGCAGACAGTGGACCGACTGATCCTCTCTCAGGTGCTGGATCTCTACCTCCAGCTCGACCACCACGGCCTCCTTGAGCTCCTCCGCCTCGTCCACGATCAGTCTTCTCTTGCCGTAGCTCCGGATGGAGATCAAAACAACGGTCACTACTGTGACCTGGTCGTCCGCAATGCTCACACTGCCTAGGCACCGCTTGAAACGTCCCAGATGTCTCATACGGTGATCAACCACCTCATGCGAGTAAACGCCTCGCGTAGGCTCTCTCCAGTCTTCCGCTGGAACTCCTGCAGACTCCTCAACTTGTCGGTGCGCACACCCTGATAGTTCTTCTTCAAACAGTGGAAGAACTGAACCACAGGGTTAAACCCTGGTGGTATCCCGCTCGCACTACCACCTGCTCCACTACTAGTGGACGCACCGCTGGTAGCAGGTACTCCGCCACCCGTGGATGTATCACTACTACTGGCACCCGAAGTCGTAGGTGCTACACCTCCCGAAACTGCACCAGTAGTGATAGAAACGTAGTTGGGAGACCAATGTTGTCTCCACAACTCGATCTCAACACCGTAGTCTCGTCTGAACTCGTGTAATCATCCATCGGCGGTCCCTCCAAGTGTTGAAACAAACCCTTCCACGCCATGAAAGGTGTAAACAACTGTGGGTTTCGCATCTGCTGCAGGTCGTACCAACTGTCGAACTCTTGGATGAAGTCATCCAGCTCAATGGTACCCACTGTACTCGAGTAACGTTGAGGTCCTTTCGTGACCCGAAAGATCTCGTCCATGTCCCACAACAACGATGTGGTGACACTAGACTCACCATCAGAAAACGCACTGTCTGCGTCAAACTCGTCCTCTGGAACAACCAACGGTAACGGTGTAGGTAGTCGGTACCTTACCCCACTTCGTGTATACACATTGTCCGTGGTGATAGAATCTCGCGGACACACTCTCTAACCAGAATGTCGAAATCTCCGTCACCACCATAACTACAACTTGCCTATCCCCGCTCCTACTGAGCTCACCTATCCTCTACTAAGATAGTCAAGATAAGGGCAACCTGTACCTGCCATCATCGCAAGCAGCCTCTCACGGTCTATTGATCGTCGCTCCAACTGCACCATGAGAGAAACAAAGATAGTCTAACTGATCATCACTACCGACAGCACACTAGAGTGAACTCACTCTGGAAATCAAGCGTCAACACAAGCAAACGCGGCGCACAAACAAGAAGTAGAATATGGAGGGGTTCCAACCACAAGAAGTCCAAACGATAACCCTCCACATTCAAACATTCACATAAAGAGAAACTCAGCCCCACCCGGACTGACGCTTCTTCTTCGATGACCACATGCACAATATATGATCACCGATTGTTATAACCTGTACATAAGGTCACTAACTAGATGTCTATACCTTTAGTAGCTCCAAAAATATCAACGTGATAGCTCTACTAGCTCATCCAAGACAACTGTCACCAACTGCCTCCATAGCGTCTTTTCGATATAGACAAACACTACCACAACAGCAGCTTCCCTCTAGTACTCTGATCACTCCTCTAGGAACATGAGAGCAGGTCTCCTACTACCTTGAACCAACCCCTAAGTACTTGCACGCATCCCTGTAAGACACCAAGAGCTATTGGTCTAGTGTTACAACCAAAGCTAAGACTACAGAGTTAAGCGTCCAAGTCCAAAAATAGTGTTGGAATGAATGACTTACTAGTTTTACACTTCCCACACAATTGAAACTTGGATACCTCTCTCACGCACGCCAGCAAGCTGGCTTGCGGCTGACGCGGGCTCAGGCTCAGGCTCCGCTCCGCCTCCGCTGTCGTAGTGTGTGGCATTCCATATGATGAAACAGAACTTCAGAAGACGCTCAACCAGCATTTGTTCGGGAAGCTGCGCCCTAGCTTATCAAGCTGGGCAGGAGCTAAGCTGGGGCTATGCTTGGCAAGCTGCCCCCTAGCTTAGATTGAAATATCATCCTGAAAGAGGTCGAAAGGCATCAGAATGCAAAGCTCGACGAGGAGAGCGACTTCGTGCTTCCAGTCTTGACAGAAAGTGTTTTAAGTAATAGTTAGCACGAGTTTTAGACTAAGAAATGTGTGAAAGAGGGAAATCCATCGATTCTAGCTCGTGACTCGAACTCAGAATCTGATAGCGTGAGCGTGTAGTTGTTCACAAATACTATAGTTTTGACTCCTTAAAAATGGAGTTGTATAGAGAAGTTAGTGTAAGAAAGGCTAGTAAAGACTTTATAAGAAAACTTCTTAGCAAAAGCATATGTACAGGAAGTTTAACAGTTTTAAACGGAACCAAAGGCCATCCCAGTGATAGGGCGCCTGCCTAAGAGAGAAGTGGTCTCAAGATCAATCCCTCTTGGCCCTGGTTCCTATTCCGACATGTTGGCCTCCTGGAAGGGAGTCTATGTTGGATATGCAGCCACGTCTTGCATATCTAGGGGCGGGAGACCGATATCTCTTTTAATCGTGGGCTTCTTGGTCTAAGCCTCCGCATGCCATCCTTAATATACTATGGGAGATACCTGGTGGGCATATGGGGGGGCTGTAAGCTCTGTGGGGCAGCCTCATAAGTGTTGGGACTTCGGCCTACATTAGATGGCTTGTAGTATTCATGGTGGCATCAAGATGGCATCAAGAGCACGGGAAACTTTTGCTAATTAGTTAAATAACCATCGAGTCGGCTTGCGATGGAGAATGAGACTATGAGAACTTTTATTAGTGAAGGGTAGAGTTTGTGGAAACAACTGTGAAACTTGTATTAAAAAGGGGCCAACTTTGTAAATAAAGCTCCGTACGCATAAGGACAGCAGGGGGGCAGCTTAGCTAGGGCCCTGCTTTTGATAAGTGATTGCGCTTATAAGGACAGCAGGGGGGTAGTTTAAGCCGGGGCCTTAACTTTTAGGTTAAATATCTGCGGCGGCTTGGGATCGGGGACAGTTTGAAAAGGATTTTTCTGAGAGAGCTGAAGCGGAAGGAGGAGGATTACGGATTGAGAGTTCAGGACACACAGGAGAAGCTAGGAGGCTGGGGGAAGAGAAAATTGCCGACAGATTGAATTGGGAGGTCATCGCAGGGAGAGGGGCAAGAGTTTTAGGCTTGGACGTTGTCTAATAAACTGTTCTGAGGAGAAATTACTGTCAGGAGGCAGCTTTATTGAGAGAGATCGTTTGAAAATCTACAGAGGACTTTTGATCGACGCTGGATCAAATTTCTGAGAGTTTCAATTAGGGCAAAGAGAGAAATAAGATTCAAGGATCTGAATTTCATCTAGATTGAGATGAATTTGATAGACTTTTGGCAGAGAATTGAATAGACGAGAGGTTGAGAAAACGTAGGAGAAGCTTGGAGGTTGAGAGAGATCAATTTCTTGACAGAATTGAGTTGGTGAACAGGGAGATCGTGGTAGAGAGGCAAGCAAGTGTTTTGGGGGCTGGAACTTCATCTGTTATACTGTTTTGGATTTGGAGGCAGAACTGAACGACAAGAGGCGGTTTTACTGAAGGAGATCGTTTGAAAATCTGTAGAGAGGCTTTTGGTTATCGTTGGATCAAGCTCCTTAGAATTTTCAGTTGAGAGACACGCAGGAGAGGAAGAGAGAGATTTTCTTTACGGTTGAAGAGATTGATGGTGCAGCGACACTGAAATAAAGTTATTTCGACTCCTGAGAGATCTATCTGTGTACCTGAGTGTGTGTTTGAGTGTTTGTTTTGTAATTGGTGGGCACAAAGAGCAGGGTTTTGAGATCTCATCGTCAGCAACAACCTGTTTTTCTCTTTTGGTCGTTTCTCTGATCGATCACAGTCAGGAGGTCCGTCCTCCCCAAGAAAGAACCTCGTCACTTCATCTGGTGCTTCCATTGAGAGCTATTGAGGTGATTGATTTGGAGAATTGACTGAATTGAGAAGATGGATCACAATGCTGCCGTACAAGGTGTAGCTATTGCTCAAGGTGCTCTTGTTCAAGGGACTCCTGATCAAGATGGAATTGGCTCTCAAGGAGGACCTACGGTGGTTTCAACAACAACAGCACAGCCTGCTGTAGACATGTCTCAGATTCTTCAGGCGTTGGCTGCCTTGATTTAGCAGCAGCCTGCAATTGAGGGAGCTGAGCATTGTTGGTCGATGTGGGCGATTTGATGAAAGAGATGTTACTAGGTACCTGCGGGAGTATGTGGGTGAGATGGAGTTGGTTAGGGCACCTGAAGTTGAGGTAATTCTAAGCTTTGAGTTGACTGTTGTCCCTGAATTGAGAGAGAAGGTTAGAATTTTACAGAGAAGACATATAGGTGGGTGGACTCTGTTTGAACGTGCTCTGAGGGAAGAGTTTCTAGAAGAAGATTCAGAAAGAGTCACCAGAAGGACTCTCATGGATTGGATAGAGCGTCAGCCTGGACGTTCCATGGGATTGAATGAGGTGATTCGTGAATTTGAGAAGAGGTACTCTCAGCTTTCTGGTCTAGAGAGGTTGACGCTGGATGCTAGGAAGACGGAGTTGTTCTTGGGGGCTCTGGATGAGTTCACAGCAGACAGACTTTGCTTCATGTTGGCTGACCGAGGAGCTGAAGGGGGAGTTACATCTGACTGGAGGAGAGTGGAGGAAGCAGTATCTACCCTTGCTAGGCAACGTCGTGGTAGGATGGTGTTGCAGCTAGAGACCTTGCCTGAGCAGAGAGTAGCTCCTCCAGTTCATGTAGCTCCTCCTGCAATACCTCAGGCACCTATTGTGATTCCTCAAGCACCTATAGTGGTTCCTCAAGCGCCTGCAGTACCTATCCCAGCACAGAGAGGACCTAGACAGCAGCAGCGACCTGTTGAGAACCGAAATCAACATAACTTGATAGAAGAACTCACTCAACAGCTGAGAGATTTGAGGGTTGAGATGGCAGACCTGAGGAGAGACCAACGACCAGTTGCACCAGGTGCTTGACCTGTAGGAGGAACCTTTATCAGGAGATGTATTTGGTGCGACAGTCCAGATCATCTCAGAGGAGACTGTCAAGACTTGGCGGTTGCCTTGCGAGAGGGCGTAGTCAACTATCAGAATAACGGGTTGTATTAACCGTCACAGGGCAGTCTTTGAACACGTATTTTGGGAGAGGAGGAATGAGGAGTTCTCTTCCAGCACTTACTGACGCGAATATTACAGCGATGACTGCGGGTTCTGCAGAGGCTGATGTGTATACTGGGAAGGTTGAGGTGCGCTCTAATCCAACTATGGTTGAGCAGGCTAATGAGGTCTCAGTTGAAATGATGAAGAGAGGTGCAGAAAGCATTAGGAGAGCTATTGGATGGAGGGACCCAGTGGATACAACTTCTATTCGAGCATTTTTAGAAGCGAGCAATGAACAGGATGTCATGGTGGAAGACAAAAGACGATGAGATGTTTCTGATCTAGACGTAGGAGGACCAGATGACAGTGATCGTCGGAGAGTTACGAGAAGGAGAGCAGCAGAACCATCACCAACTGTACCAACTGATAGGTCTCCTGCTGCAGAGGATATACCCTCTACCTCTACAGCCCCACTACCTACAGTAGACCCTATGGAAGGTGTATGTGATTTACCACAGGAGCCTACTGCTACAGATAGAGTGCAGGAGAAAAGGTTTACAACACAGGAGAAAGGGAAAGCTCCGGCTTACAAGTTAGCGGCAGACATCGAAACAGCAACAGACTTACGTGCTATTCTGGAGCAATGCATTTTGGATGCTAGAGTTGAGTTTACTCTTCGTGGGGTACTAGGTATCGCCAAGAGAGAGTTTCATGAATTGATAATCGACATCATGAAGAGAAAGAGACAGGTATTGACTGAACAAGTAGGCAGTCAGATGGTTGGTGCAGTAGATGCTTTTGGTGTTGATGGGTTCAAAGATGATAACTATGAAGTATGGGTTGCTGGTCTTGCTGTTATTGAGAACGAAGATGAAGAGTTTGAGGAGGATAGGTCAAGCACTGACATTGATTTCAAAGAAAAGCACTGGGCAAGAGCGACAACTGAGACGTAGGTTCGACTTGGGGGACTTTCTGAGCCAGTACCTGCACTTGTGGATCACGGGTTGGAGATCAACATCATTTCCAAGGAGGTGTATGAAAAGGGACAATGGTCAATCGAAAGGAATCATGGTTGGGTGCTTCGAGCTGCAAATAACCAAAAGGGTGAGTTATACGGAGCCTGTCCCAATATGCGTGTAAGGACTGGAGATGTAGAGGTTGATCAGCATTTCTTTGTACAGTCGTCTGCCTCCTATCTTGTCATACTGGGCCAACCATACATCACCGCTGTTCGAATGGAGACAAATGTGATGAACGATGGGTCTCATTATGTCAGAGTTCGGAGTCTTGATGACAAGTACTCAGTACAGTTTTTGACGGTTCGTTCAAGACATGATCAGAACCGACAAACCCTTAGAGATTCTCAGACGAAGAGATGTAAGGGTTTTCGCAGTCCACTCCTGTAGAGCGGGTAGACAGGGGTGTAGAACCTACTGTTGAGGTCCCGTCAGAATTGGAAGCGAGACATGTACAAAGGTCTGGAGACAAGTGTGGTGTACAGAGTTGACAGTCTGGATTGCTGATGTTTGAGGCAGATGGGTGGAGTTGATTTACAAGAGTTGAAGATATGAGGAAAAATACAAAAAGATGGATGGTGAAACAGATATCAGAGTTTTGGCGTGTAGGAGTTCTACTTGAAGACGAAGTGATTTCTGATTTGTTTGAAGAGTTTATGTCTATACAGTCAGTTGTCGGTTGGTTAGACAACGTGAGTAGATTAGTGGAAGAGAAAAATAGTGTGACGGTGATCCCTATCCACTCTTGACGCATATATGAGGAGATTGCTACATACGTGCAGTTCTTTCCTCATCCGATGCAGAATAATGAGGGGAGAGAAGCAAGTTGTTGGTGTACACTCCCTCAGAAAACATACGTCCATGCGAAGTACAAATATGTACTGAGAAAGATAAGACCGGTAGCAGCTCAACTACCTGCTAACTCCCAGCAGCAAGTACAGTTAGTGGGGACTGAGCCTATATTGCGTGATCATAGACGAGTAGGGCACCAGTTTACTGAGGAGACATTGAAGGAGCTCCAGATAGGAGGGGGGTGATTTCTTGACTGAGGTCCAGAAGACAGTGTTTGAACAGATGATAGTGAAGCATGATAAAGCATTCTCTTTTTCAGCAGAGGAGATAGGTTGTGTGGACCCAAAGGTTATAGCGCCTATGGTTATATTCACAATCCCTCATATGCCTTAGGACCTGAAACCGATTCCAGTTCCTCGTGCTTTGTTGCCTAAACTCATCGAGTTGTTGAAGGAGAAGGTACAGATGGGGATACTTGAGCCGTCTATGGGGTCATATTCTAGCAGGTGGTTCATTGTACCCAAGAAGTCAGGAGCTTTGTGTTTTATTCAAGACCTACAGTCTGTGAATAACGTAACGATTCGTAACGTTAGGACGGGTCCTGTGATTGAAGAGGTAGCAGAGACATTTGCAGGGAGAGCTATTTATTCGATAGGAGATCTATATTCTGGTTATGATCAGTTCCAGCTGGCTATGGAGAATAGAGATTTAACTACTATGCGTACGCCCCTGGGATTGATGTGGATTTGTACTCTTCCACAAGGAGCGACGAACTCGATGGCTCATATGCAGAATGTGATGCATAAGGTACTAAGAGAGTTTGTGCCTGATGTTACCATTCCATTTCTAGATGATATTCCTATAAAGGGTTGCGCGGTTGAAGATAATGATGAAGCAGTACTTGCGAATGGATGCAGAAGGTTTGTTGTAGACCATATCAGAGATGTAGAACGTATCTTGACTCGTTTGGAGGAGGTACATCTCACACTGTCAGGAGCTAAGTCCAAGTTTGGTGTGTCTGAGATTTTAGTGGTTGGGCATCTGTGTGGTGCTTTTGGAAGGCGACCAAACCCCGAGAAGGTTGAAGCTATAGCTAGGATGGCAGACTGTAAGAACATCATGGAGGTTTGACGCTTTCTAGGTGCTTGTGTATTTTATCGTTTATCCATTCCTCATTATGCTCATGTTGCTGAGCCTTTGTATGCATTATTGAGGAAGGGTAAGAGGTTTGTATGGACCTTAGTCCATCGAGAAGCTATGAATAGGCTGAAGGAGGCTCTACAGTCTCCACCTGTTCTGAGAAGAGTAGACTACGGATGCGAGAGACCTGTCATTGTCACAGTAGATACTAGTCCAAAGACGATTGGCTGGGCAGTAGGTCAAGATGATGCGGATGGTATGTAGTTTACTTCCATGTTTGGAGCTAGGATCTTGACAGACAGACAACGAGACTATCCTCAGGTGAAGCGTGAGTTGTGGGGAGCGGTGACAGCGATGAAGAAAGACCGTGAGTTTCTGATTGGTGCTCATGTAGTCCTAGAAACGGATTGTCTACCTCTACTAGGTATGATATCCAACTGCAACACGCCAGACATAGCAATGTTACGTTGGATTGCCTATATTAGAAGCTTGAATCCAGAGCTGAAGCATATAAAAGAAAAGGAGAATGTGATCACAAATATGTTGTCAAGGGCTCGATTTGTAGATGAAGATGTCATGTTTTCAGAAGCTGAGGAAGAAGAGAGAAAGGATGCTCAGTGTCAGGTTAATCGGCGGGCTACAGACTTGGAGCCGTTCAGAGAGGAGTTCTACACGGGAAGGTTACATGACATTGGATTCTTTCTGAGTTCTTTAAACAGGCAGGAGGGTTTTCAAGAGTGATGCAGAGTTTAGAGAGGTAAGAAGGAAGGCATATGATTACTTGTTGCGAGATGGATATCTTTGGAAGCGTCCAAAGAGAAGAGATGGAGCACTTTTACGAGTTATAGATGATCTGCAGACCAAACAACAGTTGATGAAAGAGTTTCATGACACCTTGTGGGTCGGACATCGAGGAGCTTGGGCTACCTACACAAAGTTGAAGGAGAGATATTGGTGGAGAGGACTTTATCAGGATGTGGTGAACTTTGTGAGTTCATGCTTACACTGTCAATTTTATTCAAAGGTACGTTACAGAGATGGCTTGGTATCGACCTATCCGCATAGTATCCATTTTCAATGGGTTCTTGATTTGGTAGCAATGCCTCTTGGGCTATGAGGTATGAGGTACTTGGTGTTGGCTCGAGAAGACCTCTCCAACTTTGTGGAAGGATGAGCTCTAAGGACGAAGACCACAGAAGGGATATGTAGGTTTGTTCTCGAAGATATTATTTGTAGGTACGGATCTATAGGGAGATTACGTGCAGACAGAGGAGAATTGCGTGGTACAGAAGCGAAGGAGTTCTTCGTCCAACACGGAGTGAAACTCAAACTCACTACTGCCATGAATCCGGAAGGGATTGGTAAGAGCGAGAGAGGGCATCCATCGATTGTTCAAGCTCTGGTAAAGACATGCGATGGTAGGCATAGACAGTGGCCTAGGTTGCTTCCTTTTGCTCTGTGGGCTGACAGATCGACTCATTGCACTACTACTGGGTACATGCCCATTGAATTGATGTTGCGTCAGAAGCCGATTATGCCGGCAGAGGAGGATTTTCCTACATGGGTTACTTTACCGTGGGAAGAAGAAATGGATCGTGTACAACTTCTTGCACTTCGAATCAGGCAGTTGGAACATAGGGAGGAGGATCTTATAGAGGCACAACAGAAATTGAAAGAGGTCTGTCTCAAGAACAAGGACATGTTTGACAAGACACACAGGCTCCGGCCGAAGCCCATACATGTTGGAGATTGGGTTTTGGTGTATGACAGTACATTAGAGAATCAGCACTCTACGATTCGGAAATTTTCTAGGAGGTGGTTTGGTCCGTATGTAGTCTTAGAAGTGCATCAGAATGCTACTTACTCTTTACGGGAGCTCGATGGTACACCTCTAAGACTTCCTGTTGCTGGTAAGCGTATCAAGTTGTTTAAAAGAAGAGTAGGATCCATTGAGCTGGATGAGTTTTTGGAGTCAGATCAGATGATGGATGCAGATGCAGATCTGCTATCAGAAGAAGACATAGAGAACAATGGTAATTTAGAGAACCATGGAGACTAGTGGAAAAGTTGGCACATACCGGAGGATGTGCAAGTTTGGAGGGGGTGAATGTCATAGTGTGTGGCATTCCATATGATGAAACGGAACTTCAGAAGACGCTCAACCAGCATTTGTTCGGGAAGCTGCGTCCTAGCTTATCAAGCTAGGCAGGAGCTAAGCTGGGGCTATGATTGGCAAGCTGCCCCTTAGCTTAGATTGAAATATCATCCTGAAAGAGGTCAAAAGGCATCATAATGCAGAGCTCGACGAAGAGAGCAACTTGTCATGACAGAAAGTGTTTTAAGTAATAGTTAGCACGGGTTTTAGAATGAGAAATATGGTGAAAGAGAGAAATCCGTCGATTCTAGCTCGTGACTCGAACTTAGAATCTGATAGCGTGAGCGTGTAGGTGTTCACAAATACTATAGTTTTGACTCCTTGTTCATTAAAAACAGAGTTGTATAGAGAAGTTAGTGTACGAAAGGCTAGTAAAGACTTTATAAGAAAACTTCTTAGCAAAAGCATATGTACAGGAAGTTCAACAATTTTAAACGAAACCAAAGGTCATCCCAGTGACAGGGCGCCTGTAAGAGAGAAGTGGTCTCAGGATCAATCCCTCCTGGCCTGTCACACCACAAGTATCCCATTATTTGTGTGTATGCTTATATACATTTCATTAGGTATGACTATCTTAAAGGTTACTCTAGTTTGAAGATCTAAATTTAGAGTGATCAAAAGTAGTCATAACTAGCTGAGATAGTTATAACTAAGTTGAGGAAACTATTAGAGGTTCCACTATGGCACTATAGGACAAGTGCGGAGCTCTAAATATGCTTTCCAAAAGTATGTAACTTTGTTGACCATCGCTGATTGGATGCATGATGAAAAGTCATGCACAAAGATCTAAAGATGCTCCTCAAAAGACGTATTAGTGTGTTGTCGTCTTTCGACTGGATAGCGTGGAAAGTTAACACTTTACAAAAGCTAAAGTAGGAGAATCTCTTACTTTAGTAAAGTAGAACAAGTAATGTGTGTGCTATTCTTAAGTCTTAGTAGCCTTTAGAAGTTTTACTATTTTGGATTGCGCACTTACCATGAGGTAACGTAACTTAGTGAAAGTTACCACGGTAAGAAGTTGTAGAGTATATAAGGAGGAGTTGAGAAGGTGGAAGACACTCTCATTTTCCTGTCTATAAGTAAAGTGAGCATTGGAGACCTTGGGAGTCCTTGAGTACTATGTGATGCAATGTGGAGGGCGGGGTTAGAACTTGTTTGCAGGAACGCTATTAGAGGGACCGATGTGACCATACGGGTCAGAGTGTTGAGTGAAGTGAGCATGGGTATGATAGAATCTTTGTAATTAAGGTGCACTAGTAATCCTAGTCATCTGAGGTACCCCTGGGTGAGAGACAGGCCGGCTTACATTTTGGTTCCGTTGCCGGGACCTCGATACAAAGATTCGTATTTAGTCGTTAGTACAGTTCATGTCTGTTTTTGAGCATGAGTTCAGAACCTTTGTACATGCGCCATGTTATAGAGGGCAAGATAAGCTTTCCAATAAGCTTGATATCTCCGAGAGATCAATTGTGAGGAGAGAGTTATGTCTTTCGGAAGTTAAGGAGGTTTTTCGGTATCAAATAGTGAGCTCTCGAGAAGGAGTTTACAGTCAGTTTCATATTTTCAGTTTTTAGAGTTAGACCTTGAAATCTTCCATGCTGATAGCTTGCAAGATAAGCTATCTAGGCACCTAAATCATGCGTGAATTGATCGAGTAGAACTGGAGTTATGGCATTCGAAGTGAAGGGGGGTCAAATCTGTTATATCGCTTGCTGAAGTAAAAGAGTGAAAGAATTTCAGAATTCTTGAGAGGGTTATGTTCGATCTCTGAGGCTCAGGGTTGACAAGTTAAGCTTCTACTTAGTAATGTGAGAGATTGCTAAGTGAGAAGATAGTCGAGTGATCAAAACTGTCAAACAAGCTATATAGCGAGAGAGATGTATGACGGATCATCGTCATGGAAGGACAGCAAGAGTGGAAATTGAGGTTGAGCAAGATCCCTCAAGGCTATGCGGTGATAGTTACCGCTGATCTGGCGAAAGGAGAATTTCGACTAGAATTTGAGGAAGAAGCAGAGAGTAGTCGTAAGAACCAGGAGAAGAACTCGAGGTGCTTTTTGTGTGGAGAAGAAGGACATAAAGTGAGCAAGTGTCCTACGAAGAATAGACTTTTGCGTGAGCGAAGAGGGTTGGTCGACTTAAGCTTACACATAGGTCCTTCTTCCCCTAGACAAGACGTCATTGATCCTACAACCTTTTGTCCTAGATGTGGAGTGGACGGGATTCCAGTTGAGCACGAGTGTAGCGCAGTGGTTGCTTTGCTAGAAACTGTAGCCGAAGGTCTCGAGAGAAGGTTGAGTGTAGAAACGGAACGAGTGAAGACCTCTAGCGAGGATGGAGATAGTCTGTCACACGAGAGATAAGATGACCATGAGGGTCAAACTTATCCCAACCTTTGGAGAGGAGAGAGCTCAACGGGGAAATTGTGGATTGCGGTGAAGTGCGATCTTCACATCCGCAAGTAGTTCCTTGAGTAAGAAGAAGAAAAGAAGAGAAGAATGGGGAAACTTCCGGTGTTTTACGGAAAGGATGGAGAAGACGTGGAAGGATTTGTGAGAGATTTCAAAAGAGCATGCATTGGCAATGGAGATCGAAACAAGAGCGAGTGGGTAGGGTTGATACCTGAATTTCTTGAGAATTCTGCATTGACATGGTATGAGGATAGGAAGAAGAGAAGCGTAGTGAGGACTCCAGTTGATACTTGGGAAGTATTGACGGAGGCCTTAATTGAAACTTTTCTTCCCGATGAAAGTTACGAGAAGTTAATGGTAGAGGTAACTTACCTCAAACAAGGAGAGAAAGAGAAAGTAAGGACTTACGCCGAGAGGGTGGAGAAATTAGAACAAAAGTCTCGGGTGGTTTTACGAAAGAGTGGAGATGTAGTAGAACCAACGATGGTGGGCATTGGAGCAATGCTCACAAAGAATTTTATTGGGGGATTGAGGCCGGAGATTCGAACACAAGTGCGGTATGAGAGACCAACTTCGAAGGCTGATGCAGTGAAGATCGCAACCAGGATGGAAGAGAGTCTGGATGGAGACGACTTGCAACCAATGACTGTTGGGGCAGCATGTGGAGATGTGCAAGGGCCGATCATGTCAACTCTGACGCCTGCGAGTGTTCCGACTGTTCGATTTCAGAATCTGACTCTGGTAGCTCCTACTAGTGCGGTTACAGTCACTGTACCATCTAGATCTGTTACTCCCGACTTTCGTGATGAGTTGAAAAGTTTGACAGAGTCTCTAGCGGATTTGAAGATCAATATGGTGAATTTGTTGCAACACCGCAGTCCAAATGTTGGAGGAGGCTCACGAGGTTATGGGAACTATCAGTCCAGAGGTGGACTACCGCAAGGATCACCAAGTAACTACACGAGCCAAGGATGTTTTACGTGTGGAGGATCACACTTCCAACGTAATTGTCCAAGTCGTAATGGTGGAACAGTGGATGGAGCTTCAACTTCACAAAGCAAGGACAAGGGTGTGGCATGCATTGACATCTTGGAGCCACGAGATGTACGAGAAGGTTTTCAATCTGTAGAGTTGTTGGCTCAAGAGAGGAAGAGGATGAGGACGCATTTCGACGAGGGAGAACCTGTCGTGATGGAAGATTCTCCAAGTCAAAATACTCGGAGTAGCAAATCTTCTTCAAAACCCAAAGAGCGGCGGAAGAAATTGGAAAATACTGATTTCACAATTTCAATGGAGCAATCAAAATACAATGTGGTGGAGGACGTGGGTAAGCAACGAGCAAACATTACTGTGGGACAGTTGATTGCTCTGAATCCTTCGGTGAGGAAAGAACTTCGTAGCGGTCTAAGCTCTCGACGAGGTCGGAAGAAGAAGGTAAATCCTTCTACTGTCGGCGTGAGTGCTTTAGATGCTAGTGAAGGAGAGGTGTGCAACAAGGCATCAAAAGTAGAGGCTCGTATCAATGGGAGAGATGTCTCAGATGTTCTTGTCGATGGAGGATCGGCAGTAAACGCCATCTCAGAACGACTCATGAGGAAGTTGGATCTAGTACCAACGCGTCCTTCTAGTATCACGGTTGGTATGGCTAACAGACAGCGAGTTAGACCATTGGGAGTGCTGGAGAGAGTTTGCATGTCAGTAATGGGAGTGCAAGTAAACTTGACATTTCAAATCTTGAAAGAGTCAAGTTATGAAATGTTACTCGGAAGACCTTAGCTTCGAGCAGTACATGCAACGGATAACTGGCACAAAGGTTATTTACGCATCGGACCGAATCACCACCGGATCAAAGTTCCATTGCTCGGAGATCAAGTTGGGACGTCGGAATCGGATCGACCCACATCGGACTACTGGGAGTCAGAAGTCGTCGATATTACTTCTGATGTAGGTACCAATTCTTCAGATTCAGAATCTGAAAATACATCGTCAAAAGAGGAGAGGGAAGAACGAAATGTGGGTGTGAACGTAGTGGATCTTTTCCCTTCTCCGGAAGTGCAAAGAGATAGAGACAAAGAACCGTTGACTCCCGAGGAGGTGGAGAGAAGAATTGCCACCTTACGTTATGGATCGAAGGTTACTAAAGAGGAGAAGAGTTGTTTCGAAGAGATCTTTCGCAAATACATTCATGTATTTGCATTTAGTTACAAGGATCTGAGAGAGGTCACACTGGAGCAACACCGTATCGAGTTAGAAAAGGAAGTCAAACCGGTACGACAGAAGCAACGAAGAGTGAGTCCTCCAATTGCGGATCTGGTGAAAGAAGAGATCGAGAAGCTGCACACTGCTGGATTCATTTACGAGGTGGAGCATTCTGAATGGGTATCACCTATTGTGATCGTAAAGAAGAAAAATGGCAAATTGAGAGTGTGTGTTGATTACAAGAAGCTCAATGCGGTCACAAAGAAGGATTATTATCCTCTACCTTTCATCGACGAGATCTTGGAAAAAGTGGCCGGAAACGAATGGTACAGCTTTGGAGATGGTTATAGCGGATATAACCAGATCAAAATTGCACCAGAACATCAACACCTGACCACTTTCACTACTCCGTGGGGTACGTTTGCATTTCGAGTCATGCCATTTGGTCTGTGTAATGCTCCTGCGACGTTTCAAAGGTTTATGAACAAAGTGTTCGAACCTTTCTTAGGAAAGTTTGTGAGAGATTTTATAGATGACTTTTGTGTTTACGGGAGTAAGGAGAAGCATTTTGAGCACCTTGTGAAGGTCTTAGAATGTTTAGATGTAGCAAATGCATCTCTCAATCCGGAGAAATGTATTTTTGGGTGTGAGGAAGGGTTACTCTTGGGTCATATCATATCCAAGGACGGCATTGCCGTTGATCCAGAGAAGGTGCAAAGATCTTAGAGCTCCCTTTTCCTAGTACTCTCACTAAGCTACGACAGTTTTTAGGTATGGTGGGGTATTATCGAAGGTTTATACTCTCGTTCTCACATAAAGCGTATGCTTTGACTGTATATCTGAAGAAGGGAGTAGATTACGTGTTGATTTTAGGAGATGAAGAAGCTCTAGCCGCCTTTGAGGAACTGAAGAAAGCTCTTACTTCAGCTCCGATCTTGGTTAAGCCCGATTGGAATAAACAGTTTATTCTATATACGGATGCTTCAAATATAGCAGTAGGATGTACTTTAAGTCAGTATGATGTTGAAGATAGAGATCATCCTATCGCATATGCTAGTCGGCAGATGGTCAAGGCAGAGAGAAATTATTCTGTGACAGAGAGAGAAGGATTAGCAGTGATCTATGCTTTGAGAAAATTTTGACATTATCTCATAGGAGGCAAGTTCACTATCGTTACAGATCATAAGGCATTGAAGTACATCTTCAATAAACCTATGGTCGAAGGACGATTAGCAAGGTGGAAGCTCTTATTATCAGAGTACGACTATGAGATTTGTGATCGACCAGGGAAGAAACACGCGAATGCAGATTTGCTATCTAGAGCTTACGATGACGATGGAGAGGAGCCGGTGGATGACACCTTTCCTGACGAAGATTTGATGGTCTTGATGAGCAACTCTATTATCTCAATAGAATATCAAGAAATTTGGGATTTTGTTACGGAAGGTGTCTATCCAGATGGGATGCGGATCAGAGAGAAGAAGGCGTTGGTGAAACGAAGTCAACCTTACTCGGTGGTGGAAGGTGTGTTATTCCGTGAAGGAGTTGATGGGGTCCTGAGAAGAGCTGCGAGCAAGGAGGAGTCTCTACGACTCATGGAAGAATTCCATGACGGTCCAGTATGTGGAGGACATTTCGCAGGCAAGTTGACGGCTCATAAGATACTCGACGCAGGATATCACTGGAGGGGGATGTTTAGAGATTGCTTGACGTATTGTAAAACTTGTGATGTTTGTCAAGCTTTCGCTATTAAATCTAGTGTTTCCACTCCTCTTAGATCTATTCTGGTTCTCGGACCTTTCGAGAAATGGGGAATAGATTTTGTTGGGCCTTTGAATCGCACCCCTCGCAACAATAAGTATATTGTTGAAGCCACAGATTATCTTACGAAGTGGGTAGAAGCTAGACCTCTTGTAACTATTGGAGAAGTTGAGGTGGGTAGATTTCTGTACGAACGGATCATTACTAGGTTTGGATGTCCTCTGGAGTTAGTTTCTGATAGGGGTCGAGAATTTGTGAGTGGTATGACTACTGCTATGTGCACCCACTTCTCCATTTCTCAGAGGGTTACTACTTCATATAAACCTAGTTCAAACGGGTTGGTAGAGAGGACAAACTTTACCTTGTGTCAAATGTTAGCAAAGGATGCTGACATGGAAGGGGCCAAACACAACTGGGACAAGCGTCTTCATGCGGTTCTATGGGAGTATCGTACAACAGTGAAGACGTCTACGGGGTATTCACCTTTCAAGATGGTGTATGGGTTGGAATCAAGATTACCAATCCAGTTCGACCTAACCACCTTTCAGACCTTGCAAGCTGGACTGAAGAGAAAGGGTGGTCCAATAGCTGAGAAAGAGATGGGAGAACCCTTGTTGGAGCTGGAGGAGAATAGAGATGACGCAACTCAACGAATTGAGATGGCTCAGCTACAACAGAAGAAGAGCTATGACAAGCGCTTGGCGAAGAACAAAACGAAGTTACAGCCATTTCAAGAGGGTGAGTGGGTGATGTTATGGGATGCTATTAGGCACAAGCAAGTTCAAAAGAAATTCTTACGTCAATATTTTGGACCTTTCATCATCTCCAAAGTGTGGAGTAATGGCACCTACGATCTTCAAGAAAGGAGTGGTACGTTCTTCGACCGAGTGAACCACGACAAGCTAAAGAAGTTCCATCAACGTGATACTTCACTCCGAGGACGGAGTGAAAATTAAGTCTGGGGGTAAATGTCACACCACAAGTATCTCATTATTTGTGTGTATGCTTATATACATTTCATTAGGTATGACTATCTTAAAGGTTACTCTAGTTTGAAGATCTAAATTTAGAGTGATCAAAAGTAGTCATAACTAGCTGAGATAGTTATAACTAAGTTGAGGAAACTATTAGAGGTTCCACTATGGCACTATAGGACAAGTGCGGAGCTCTAAATATGCTTTCCAAAAGTACGTAACTTTGTTGACCATCGCTGATTGGATGCATGATGAAAAGTCATGCACAAAGATCTAAAGATGCTCCTCAAAAGACGTATTAGTGTGTTGTCGTCTTTCGACTGGATAGCGTGGAAAGTTAACACTTTACAAAAGCTAAAGTAAGAGAATCTCTTACTTTAGTAAAGTAGAACAAGTAATGTGTGTGCTATTCTTAAGTCTTAGTAGCCTTTAGAAGTTTTACTATTTTGGATTGCGCACTTACCATGAGGTAACGTAACTTAGTGAAAGTTACCACGGTAAGAAGTTGTAGAGTATATAAGGAGGAGTTGAGAAGGTGGAAGACACTCTCATTTTCCTGTCTATAAGTAAAGTGAGCATTGGAGACCTTGGGAGTCCTTGAGTACTATGTGATGCAATGTGGAGGGCGGGGTTAGAACTTGTTTACAGGAACGCTATTAGAGGGACCGATGTGACCATACGGGTCAGAGTGTTGAGTGAAGTGAGCATGGGTATGATAGAATCTTTGTAATTAAGGTGCACTAGTAATCCTAGTCATCTGAGGTACCCCTGGGTGAGAGACAGGCCGGCTTACATGCCTCTGATTCCTATTTCGGCATGTTGGCCTCCTGGAAGGGAGTCTATGTTGGATATGCAGCCACGTCCTGCATATCTAGAGACGGGAGACAGATATCTCCCTTAATCGTGGGCTTCTTGACCTAAGCCTCCGCATGCCATCCTTAATATACTATGGGAGATACCTGGTGCGCATATGGGGGGGCTGTAAGCCCTGTGGGACAGCCTCATAAGTGTTGGGGCTTCGGCCTACATTGGATGGCTTGTAGTATATTCAGGGTGGCATCAAGATGGCATCAAGGGAACAACACGGGAAACTTTTGCTAATTAGTTAAATAACCATCGAGTCAGCTTGCGATGGAGAATGAGGCTATGAGAACCTTTATTAGTGAAGGGGTAGAGTTTGTGGAGACAACTGTGAAACTTGTATTAAAAAGGGGCCAACTTTGTAATAAAGCTCTGTACGCATAAGGACAGCAGGGGGGCAGCTTAGTTAGGGCCCTGCTTCTGATAAGTCATTGCGCTTATAAGGACAGCAGGGGGCAGCTTTAGCTGGGGCCTTAACTTTTAGGTTAAATACCTGCGGCGGCTTGGGATCGGGGACAGTTTGAAAAGGATTTTTCTGAGAGAGCTGAAGCGGAAGGAGGAGGATTACGGATTGAGAGTTCAAGACACACAGGAGAAGCTAGGACGTTGAGGGAAGAGGAAATTGCTGACAGATTGAATTGGGAGGTCATTGTAGGGAGAGGGACAAGAGTTTTAAGCTTGGACGTTGTCTAATAAACTGTTCTGAGGAGAAATTACTCTCAGGAGGTAACTTTATTGAGAGAGATCGTTTGAAAATCTACAAAGGACTTTTGATCGACGTTGGATCAAATTTCTGAGAGTTTCAGTTGGGACAAAGAGAGAAATAAGATTCAGGGATCTGAATTTCACCTAGATTGAGATGAATTTGGTAGGCTTTTGGCAGAGAATTGAATAGACGAGAGGTTGAGAAAACGCAGAAGAAGCTTGGAGGTTGAGAGAGATCAATTTCTTGACAGAATTGAGTTGGTGAACAGGGAGATCGTGACAGAGAGGCAAGCAAGTGTTTTGGGGGCTGGAACTTCATCTGTTATACTGTTTCGGGTTTGGAGGCAGAACTGAACGACAAGAGGCGGTTTTACTGAAGGAGATCGTTTGAAAATCTGTAGAGAGGCTTTTGGTTATCGTTGGATCAAGCTCCTTAGAATTTTCAGTTGAGAGACACGCAGGAGAGGAAGAGAGAGATTTTCTTTACGGTTGAAGAGATTGATGGTGCAGCGACACTGAAATAAAGTTATTTCGACTCCTGAGAGATCTATCTGTGTACCTGAGTGTGTGTTTGAGTGTTTGTTTTGTAATTGGTGGGCACGAGGAGCAGTGTTTTGAGATCTCATTGTCAACAACAACCTATTTTTCTCTTTTGGTCGTTTCTCTGATCGATCACAGTCAGGAGGTCCGTCCTCCCCAAGAAAGACTCTCGTAACGACACCGCACTCACGCACCTCTGCTTCTCGAAGAACACGCACTCCACACCTCGACACTCCCGCTCACTCTCCGCTCCGCTTCGCTTAGAGAAGTAGAACTCGGGACAAACACCACAAGAAGGACGAGTATGACGAGGACACACCCAAAACAACAACTTAGAGGTCGAAATTGCACTCAAAATGGTCAAAATCAGTCAATTTGACACCCGCAGGGGATTACGTCAGATTTTGACCAATCCGCGACCTTCTTCGGCTTGTAACTTCGTCGATCCTTCACCAAATCGAACGATTTTTTATGCGTTGGAATCGTCTTCCTGGGCGCACCTACTGCACTCTTCAGAACCAAATATTGTCGACCCACACCAACCTGACACTCGCTGACGCACTTCTCCCGACCTAAAATCTCTCACAAAACTTGTCACCAGAAATTTCGACTTCTCATAACTCACAAACGGCTCGACCAAACTTCGTGAAACTTCGTGCACTAGAACCATCTTCCCAGCGCGCTTCCAACGAGCCCACATTGATCTGACATTGTCGTCTATTTCGTCTACCACGTCCAAATGCACACTTCAGTCCGAAACAGATCACTTCAACATATTCCGTCAAATTTCAGCAACGCTTCCGCACTACCTCACTACCAAATCGACTGAGAACAGGTTCAGACGATACCCATCCACACAGCGATTACACCAAAATGAACCACTCCACGCACGCGTGCACCCGCAAATCAAAGATACCAACGATCTGCCAACTCTGGAGATACTACCGGCAGCAATCCACGACCTGAAATCCCTCAACCAGGTCTTGCAATCTGAGTTCTTAAAGTGATAACAAGGTATGTACTCACTCCACCATGCTAACAGGCACTAGACAATCACTACAGTCGAGCCAAATCCACTCTGTGCTCGCAGAGAATCCAGATCTCACTCACAAGACTACCCACCATAGCAAGGAGCTTGAAGGCTCAACTTGAAGAACTGAGGTTTCCAAGCCCTACCTACGAAGTATACCCCTTGTGGGCACTCTCACTAACTTGTCCTAACTGGACTAACGACCTTACCGAGATTCCCCACTTCGCACTCGGTCAACCTAAGTTGAGTAGCCAAACTGACGTGACAAAGAAGGTGACGGACGAACGAAGAAGGACCATTTTTTATCAGTTTCCGTGTGGAAGAGGATAGTAAATCTCAAATCAGATGGGTATGGATGGACGAAGAGGAAGTTCGAAGAACATTGAGTGATGTAGACATAGATGTCATAGATAAGCTTGGGTTGTTGGTAGCGTTATCATTCCAGTTTACATGGCCATATGTAAGAGAACTTTGAACTTCAACCCGGATGTGTATGCTCTGGTTTATTGATGATGCATTTATCGTACTTTGATTTTGAACTTCTTTTTGGTGTGGTAAGCAGATTGCATTGTGTAATGTATTTCTAAGAGCTTATGATTCTGAATCGCAGACGGCAACCATTGGAGATACGGAGATAGCCTTGAACCTTGAGTTGATCAGAGATGCGTTCGTTCTTCCTTCTGGTGGAGTTGAAATGCCTTCTTTTGTTAGACATGTCCGAACTAAAAATTGGTTTCCTTACTATGATAGGAGAGGAAAAAGATATTTTGCAAAGGAATGTGCATTTCTCGAGTGGGGAGCAGTATTTTAATGTCTAAACGCTGTACTAATGACGAGAAGAAGACCTAAAACAGTTACAAGTCAAGTGGTATTATACATGAAGAATAAAGTGGAAGAGTTAAACCTCGACTATGACTGGACAGAGCTTATGAGAGAAAACATTGAAGGAGAACTTGTGCATCTTCAAAAACACGTTCAAGCATCCAAAAAGAGCGGAACTGTAGAGACTTTCCTGGGAATTGCACTTATCCATATCATGATACACATGAGAGAAGACCATGTCATTCATCTTACAGACAATCCAGCTAGAATTGATTATGCAACATGTATGGATGAATGCTTTCGAGATTCTTTGAAGTTACCTTGCTGTCGCAAATGCCTTTGTTTGTGTTTTTGTTTGTGTTTATAGCAATTCATACCGTAAGTAGTGTGTTAGCTATTTTGTAGTGCGATGAGCTCCCGGTGTCGTGTCGGATATTGCGTGAAGGATGTCTAGGAAAACGCGAGGTTCTTGGCTGTGGAGATGTTGTGTGCTGAAACAGAGACAAGACAGAGAAAAACAACCACGAAAACGAACGCTGCGGTATATATCAACTCCAAATGTATGTACACTGCCGATTCTTTCTCCTAAGAGCACAGAAATGAAAAACAGACCAGAGCGGTCTGTAACCTGATTCAAAGCCCTTAAAAACAACCCCTGATTCTCAACCCTGACCCAAAAACACCGAAGTGTAGCTCAAAGGAAGAGAAACTTCCCTTTGCTAACAAGCAGAGTCACAGCAGTATCACGCGATCCAAACCCAAGTCCAAACCACATCCATGTACAAGTTCTTAACTAAAGCTAGCTACCACAAGCTGTATATAGCCAAACAGAACGCTAACGAACTCAAAAGAGCAAAACCCGTAGCGAAGAAACTGGAAAAGGTCTATCTGTGAACTTCCTCCTTTTGTCGAACGGACTTCATATGTCGATAGGGTCTCCTCTGCTGACTCCGTTAACCCAAGAAACCTTCAGATCCGACTCCCAACAGCCGAGATATCACCGATTTTCGGTCGCAGATGATCGAATCTTCAAAAACTCTTCCATGCGGACACCGCACAAACGGATCGTCTAAACTGATATCCGTCTTCCTTGGCAGATAGATCTAGCTATCACGAACCAAACGAGACTCCAAACAAGTCGTTTGGAGTTCTCCTTGCAAAACCACGCAAGAAATTTGATCGCAGGTTGCAAAAAACTGACGTAAATGGACTCCCTACGACTCAAACTCGCTCAACTCACCCAAAGCAACAATCCAATCCACATATTGTCTTCTCCTATGCGTAGATGAAGACTCCCTGGTCGCATAGGCACCAAGAACGAAGAGCTTGGCACACCAATCGCGAAGAACAATCCAATTTTAGGTCGCAAGCGATGAAAAACTTGACACAAGCGCTTCCATGCGAGCCAATTTCATTCAGAACTCCAAAACCGCCCGATGAAACTTGGTATCGTCTTCAATTTCCTATAGAACTCGGTGTTTTGATCCCAATGGATCCAAGGACAGCAAGTTTGGACTCCAGAACGGTCCGAACGGTCCAACTCTCCTTCACAGATAACTGAAATCTTCAAATCTCCTTCTTGCGTCTCAATTTCTCTCAGTACACATCCCCCGATCCGTCTCTTCAAGAACTGTCTTAACCCACACGTAGCTTGCACAGATCTGAACCCAACGACGCCTTGCGCGTTTGCATTGGACCTCCAAATCTCCCAAACCCTCCGTTAACAGGTCGCAGGTGCAAGCTAGCCTCTTAAGCAGCCCCCTTGTATCAGTCTCTGTACGTATGAAGTTCTCTCAATAATAATGAAGCAGGCCCCTTGCGTCTTTGATATAACGCTTGAAGTCTCAAATACCCAGTCAGCAAGTAAACTGGGATCTAGCTTGATTTTTCCTTCTTTCGAGTCGCATAACTTCTTCACTAGATGTCCAAACGAAGTAAACAAGATGCCCATGGAAAGTTGACAATGAACTCTATCCATCGATGCGATAAAAATGAAGATCCGAAGTTGTGCTGTCACACCACAAGTATCCCATTATTTGTGTATGTGCTTATATAAATTTCATAAGGTATGACTATCTTATAGGTTACTCTAGTTCGAAGATCTAAATCTAGAGTGATCAAAAGTAGTCATAACTAGTTGAGAGTTATAACTAAGTTGAGGAAACTATTAGAGGTTCTACTATGGCACTATGTGACAAGTGCGGAGCTCTAAATATGCTAGAAGCTAGACCTCTTGTAACTATTGGAGAAGTTGAGGTGGGTAGATTTCTGTATGAACCGATCATTACTCGGTTTGGATGTCCCTTGGAGTTAGTTTCTGATAGGGGTCGAGAATTTGTGAGTGGTATGACTACTGTTATGTGCACACACTTCTCCATTTCTCAGAGGGTTACTACTTCATATAAACCTAGTTCAAACGGTTTGGTAGAGAGGACAAACTTTACCTTGTGTCAAATGTTAGCAAAGGATGCTGACATGGAAGGGGCCAAACACAATTGGGACAAGCGTTTTCATGCGGTTCTATGAGAGTATCGTACAACAGTGAAGACGTCTACGGGATATTCACCTTTCAGACCTTGCAAGCTGGATTGAAGAGAAAGGACGGTCCGATAATTGAGAAAGAGAGGAGAGAAACCTTGTTGGAGCTGGAGGAGAATAGAGACGATGCAGCTCAACGAATTGAGATGGCTCAGCTACAACAGAAGAAGAGCTATGACAAGCGCTTGACGAAGAACAAAATGAAATTACAACCATTTCAAGAGGGTGAGTGGGTGATGTTATGGGATGCTATTAGGCACAAGCAAGTTCAAAAGAAGTTCTTACGTCGATATTTTGGACCTTTCATCGTCTCCAAAGTATGGAGTAATAACACCTATGATCTTCAAGAAAGGAGTGGTACGTTCTTCGACTGAGTGAACCACGACAAGCTGAAGAAGTTTCATCAACGTGATACTTCACTCCGAGGACGGAGTGAAAATTAAGTCTGGGGGTAAATGTCACACCACAAGTATCTCATTATTTGTGTATGTGCTTATATAAATTTCATTAGGTATGACTATCTTATAGGTTACTCTAGTTCGAAGATCTAAATCTAGAGTGATCAAAAGTAGTCATAACTAGTTGAGATAGTTATAACTAAGTTGAGGAAACTATTAGAGGTTCCACTATGACACTATGTGACAAGTGCGGAGCTCTAAATATGCTTTCCAAAAGTATGTAACTTTGTTGACCATCGCTGATTGGATGCATGATGGAAAGTCATGCACAAAGATCTAAAGATGCTCCTCAAAAGACGTATTAGTTTGTTGTCGTCTTCCGATTGGATAGCGTGGAAAGTTAACACTTTACAAAAGCTAAAGTAGGAGAATCTCTTACTTTAGTAAAGGAGAACAAGTAATGTGTGTGCTATTCTTAAAGTCTTAGTAGCCTTTAGAAGTTTAACTATTTGAGATTGCGCACTTATCATGAGATAACGTAACTTAGTAAAAGTTACCACGGTAAGAAGTTGTAGAGTATATAAGGAGGAGTTGAGAGGGTGGAAGAGACTCTTATTTTCCTGGCTGTAAGTAAAGTGAACATTGGAGACCTTGGGAGTCCTTGAGTATTTTGCGATGCAATGTTGAGAGCGGGATTAGAACTTGTTTGCAGGAACGCTATTAGAGGGACCGATGTGATCATACGGGTAAGAGAGTTGAGTGAAGTGAGCATGCGTGTACTGAAATCTTTGTAATTAGGGTGCACTAGTAATCCTAGTCATCTGAGATACCCCTGGGTGAGAGACAAGCCGGCTTACAGTGTCAAAAACTCGTAAGCTCGAGCCTAGCTTTTTTTCTCCATCTTTTGAGTCATGTAACTTCTCCACTAGGCGTCCAAACGAAGTAGACAAAGTGCCTATGGATGCTGACAAGGAGCTCCGATCCGCTGATGCGATGAAAGTGGAGATCCGAAATGACGCCAAAAGCCCGTAAGCAGGGGCCTAGCTTGTCTTCTCATGAGTGTCTTAGGAGCGACAAGCATCGAAGTTTGAATTTCAGATAGGAGCAGGTCCACGACACGACATCCACCCCCTTCAAACCTGTGCATCCTCCGGTATGCACCAGAGATACCAACTAAGAAGTGGACCGGCACGCACTTCGTCATTCCCATCTTGTATCCTTCCTCCCATCTCAGTCAACCTCATCCTCAAATCCGCAACTTGATCGTCATCTTGAAGTTGCTACCCTGCCATGATCCTCCCTAGATCCATGCTCATTGACCTTCATCTCGAACCTCTCATCCAATCGCTCCTTCTAAATCTACACATCTTCAATATGCGAAGATATAGAAAGAATAACTCATCATATCATAGAAATATCTTCCATCCGTCCTGTAGAACCTCACCGTCGAGGTTTGTGACCCTAGTGTCGTAGTAGACATCCCTCATCCTGTCAATCATCACATGTATCCTGAATGTAACCCTCAACCTCAAGTCTATACATGTCATTGTACGTATCCAACTCTTCTTTTTTGTTTTCTGGAAAAAAAGAACCACACTGCTGCAACCAGAATCCTCGAACGCAACCATAATTATCTCGCTGTACAATGATATCCTCCTCAACCATCATCCTCCCTGATCCTTCTTCTGAAAACCCTTACAAACTTCCAAGCATCATTCTCTCAACACAAATCACCTTCAGTAATGACTTCTCCTCTGTAACCCATCCTTACCCATCATCCTATGCCCGTAGTCTCGATAGCATCCGTCCATTCTCCTTCGTCCTCATCATGTCTGTTCTTGATGATGTCAATGATGACATCATGGACTTCTCTTGTAGTCGCATCCAAGACCTCCCGTGATAAGAACCCAACCTGTGCATCTCGAATATGCTCCTCCCAACCTCCCATCACATCCTTCACTGTATCAATATCTGGTTGTTGTATGTCTACAATCAGGTCACCCATGTCCACTGTCTGCACCTCAACCATCTCCTCCGGTTGTGCAGGATCGTCCTCCATTGCATGTATAAGAAAATAGTTTCATGTTGAACCTTATCCTCCTCAGCTTGCTTCCCTGAAGAAGTTTCTTCTTGTCCCTTCTTCTCGCTCTGCATCGTGGATGCAGTATCCAACTTGAGCTCGTTTAGATCCTCGTGCTCACCCAAACCATCTCTATGGAGATCATGTTTAATCTCCTCCACCCTAGCACCATAACTTGTAGCTTCAATAACTACAACTGCATGTGCCGTAAAGTAATCATCCACCAATCTCTTCATCTCTCCTTTACCAACGTTGGCTTGAAGGAGAGTACCTGTACTTCTACACCCAACATTTCCATCCTCCCAAGAAATAGCCTCTCGCTGCAAAGACTCTGCAAAGTCGATGCAATCATCTCTCTGATGGTCAGTACCATCACACCACACGCAGTGATGTACCCAAGCTAGTTTGGGTACAAGCTCCATCTTGGTCGACGATCTCTTATTCTCCAACCTAGTAACCTTAGCTTGCAGATCTTGCATCTTTTGCTGTAAGTCCTCGATGGTTGGATCTTTCTCCTCTACAACCACAACTGGAAGTTGAACCTCAGATACTACCCGAACTGGTGTGGTAGTCAACGATATAGGTGTCGATTTGGTAACCCTTTCCCTTGTATGTCTCCAGACAAGAAGTTCAACCGCTTCATGCACAACCTCTCAATTTCTTGTTAACCCATCTTCTTCCTCCCCATCCTCCAAAAGTAGCTCCAACTGTTCCTGCCATGGTTCATCCGCAGCTTGAAGAAACAGCTCCGTCTTGTAGCTCTCCAAAGTTAGATTGTCCACCCGAGGTAGTTGAGAGAATTGTCTCTCGAACTTCTCTAACAGCTCTGTTGGCTGTAAACCCTTGTTGGATCGATTGAACCATTCCAAAAACGATTTCTTGGTTACTCGATCTGAGTTTCTCAAGAAATATTCCTCCATCAGCGCATGTGAAAATGTATCCAATTCCTCCTAAAACGCTTCACGAGATCTTTCACATGCTCCCTTATCTCATGCACCGTAGAGAGTTCGAATGTCTCGATCATCTCTTTCTCCGATACCTGATCCAAATCCATCTCCGTCTTGTAACATCTCAAGTAGTCTGAGATGTCTCTCTCATCAAATAGACCGAGCTTGTCGATCACTCTTTGAAGCACTTTCGTCTCCAAAGCCTCATTTTGTTGGTTCCCTTGCACTTGTCGCAAAAACAAAGTGAAGGCTTGAAACAAACGTGCAGTTGCTGCATCCAACTGCACCCCTGGTATCCCCTCTGATCCATTCATCTCGTCCATAGTCATGGCTCGTCCTATCCTCCCATGATCCCAATCGTCTACAAATCCATCATCCCAGGTCCACAACATCCTCCCAAACAACCGTATCCATCCTCATCATCGTTCACTCGTGTCGGATATTGCGTGAAGGATGTCCAAGAAAACACGAGGTTCCTGACTGTGGAGATATTGTGTGTTGAAACAGAGACAAGACAGAGAAAAACAACCACAAAAACGAACACTGCGGTATATATCAACTCCAAATGTATGTACTCCAAATGTATGTACACTGCCGATTCTTTCTCCTAAGAGCACAGATCTGAAAAACAGACTAGAGCGGTCTGTAACCTGCTTCAAAGCCCTTAAAAACAACCCCTGATTCTCAACCCTGACCCAAAAACACCGAAGTGTAGCTCAAAGCAAGAGAAACTTCCCTTTGCTAACAAGCAGAGCCACAGCAGTATCACGCGATCCAAACCCAAGTCCAAACCACATCCATGTACAAGTTCTTAAGTAAAGCTAGCTACCACAAGCTGTATATAGCCAACCAGAACTCTAACGAACTCAAAAGAGCAAACCCTGTAGTGAAGAAACTGAAAAAGACCTATCTGTGAACTTCCTCCTTTCGTTGAACGGACTTCATATGTCGATAGGGTCTCCTCTGCTGACTTCGTTAACCCAAGAAACCTTCAGATCCGACTCCCAACAGCAGAGATATCGTCGATTTTTGGTCATAGGTGACCAAACTTTCAAAAACTCCTCCCTGTGGCTTAAAACCGCACACACCGCACAAACGGATCGTCTAAACTGATATCCGTCTTCCTTGGCAGATAGATCTAGCTATCACGAACCCAACGAGACTCCAAACAAGCCGTTTGGAGTTCCTCTTGCAAAACCATGCAAGAAATTTGAACGCATGTTGCAAAAAACTGACGTAAATAGACTCCCTGCGACTCAAACTCGCTCACCTCATCCAAACCAACAATCCAATCACGTATTGTCTTCTCCTATGCGTAGATGAAGAGTCCCTGGTCGCATAGGCACCAAGAACGAAGAGCTTGGCACACCGATCGCGAAGAACAACCCAATTTTAGATCGCAAGCGATGAAAAACTTGACACAAGCGCTTCCTGCAAGCCAATTTCACTCAGAACTCCAAAACCACCTGATGAAACTTGGTATCGTCTTCAATTTCCTGTAGAACTCGGTGCTTTGATCCCGATGGATCCAAGGACAGCAAGTTTGGACGCCGGAACGGTCCGAACGGTCCAACTCTCCTTCACAGGTAACTGAAATCTCCAAATCTCCTTCCTGCGTCTCAATTTCTCTCAGTACACATCCCCCGATCCGTCTCTTCAAGAACCGTCTTAACCCACACGTAGCTTGCACAGATCTGAACCCAACGACCCTTGCACGTTTGCATTGGACCTCCAAATCTCCCGAACTCTCTGTTAACAGGTCGCAGGTGCAAGCTAGCCCCTTAAGCAGCCCCCTTGTATCAGTCTCTGTACGTATGAAGTTCTCTCAATAATAATGAAGCTGGCCCCTTGCGTCTTTGATATAACGCCTGAAGCCTCAAATACCCAGTGAGCAAGTAAACTATGGCCTAGCTTGATTTTTCCTTCTTTCGAGTCGCATAACTTCTTCATTAGATGTCCATGGAAAGCTGACAATGAACTCTATCCATCGATGCGATAAAAGTGAAGATCCGAATTTGTGCAAAAAACCCGTAAGCTGAGGCTTAGCTCGTTTTCTCCATCTTTCGAGTCTTGTAACTTCTCCACTAGGCGTCCAAACGAAGTAGACGAAGTGCATATGGAGTGCTGACAAGGAGCTCAATCCGCTGATGCGATGAAAGTGGAGATCCGAAATGGCGCCAAAAGTCCGTAAGCAGGGGCCTAGCTTGTCTTCTCATGAGTGTCTTTGGAGCGACAAGCATCGAAGTTTGAATTTCATATAGGAGCCGGTCCACGACACGACACCGGGTCGTACTGGGATCAGTGACCTCAGTGCGACTATGATGCACTCAATGCGAAAAACACTTGGATCCATTGACATCAATGACCTCAGTGCGACTAGGTTGTCTTATCGCAATGTAGTGTGCTAAGCTCGTGGGTCGCACATAGGTCAGTGATCTCAGTGCGACGGAGTTGTCTTATCGTAGTGCAATGCGATAGCACTTAGGTCGCACTGATAGCGGTGACCTCAATGCGATAAGGTTGTCTTATCGCACTGTTATTGTCTCTCAGTGCGACTGTCGGCCGGTCGCACTGAGCTAGTAAGATAGGTGCTACCCGGTTATTGATCGTACTGATATGCGAGTTAATCGATCAAGCTGCAGGGACCTCAGTGCGACCCGCTCGTCTTATCGCATTGAGTGAGTGCGACTCATTGTCTTATCACACTGACCTTACTCACTCAATGCGATAAGACCAGCGAGTCGCACTGATTGTGTTGAGTGCGATCGTTGCATACTTACCGCACTGCATCTTGTTTTTTTTTCTCCATGTGCAGGAGCTTCTACTCAACCAACTTTTGACATGAAGAAGGAAGAGGAACTGGTCAAACATATTGAGATGAAGAAGCTTGAAGAAGAAGCAATACCGAAGAGAATATGCGAAGCCAAACAGAAGGAGGAAGAAATTAACCAGCAAGTGCAAAGTCAGGAGATTGTTATAGTACGTAAAGGTGAGGAGTTGCAAGCATTGAAAGCAGATCTTGCCCGTATTCGTGCTTCCAAGAGCTTCTATCTTCGACTAGTGGATCCAAGTCATGCGAGAAGGAAACGCTGATTTTAGATCTGAATGAGCTGTTGGTGAAAATTTGACGCAATAGATGGAACTTCAAGGGCCGAAGGAAAGAGGATATAAAGTAGATTGAACAACTGCAACCTCATCCTTCGGTCCATGGAGAATAATTCATACTTGCCGCAAGAGATTACATCGAGCAAAATAAGTTGAATCTATAGATAAGTTAATCGTACTTTGCTCGCACTGTGCTCGGTCGCACTGATAGTTCTAGATTAGACACTAATTGTTTTCACCATTGTGGATAATTGTGTAGATCTATAAGATTTTCGCACAGAACATGTGTATGAGATTCAAGACTCATTGAAAAGCTTTCACTGATAATTTTTTGTATCTCAAGACTTTTCTCTCTTGTACTCTTTCAACTTATGTACTCGAGACGTTCTGATGATAGATGATTGCCCAGAGAAGAATAGCACAAATCATCCTTTCAACGCTGTTCATCCTCCTTCTTTCCTTCCGGATAGCAGAGATATGGACAAGGATGATTATCTCATGAATGTCCTCTTCACTTGGTTGAGAACATGAGGAAATAGTATGATGGAAACTCCCACTTACGTACAGTAACCATTGTCTGCGTTGAAAAAGTATTGGGATAAAATGACCGCGGAGGAAACTGATCTTGTATGAAGATATTGTAGCATCCTCTGACAAACAAAGTTTCTGAAAAAGTACAAACATAGTTCATGATAAACCTGTTTTATGTGTTATAGACATATGTTTTCTCAATAAAGATACTTCTTTGTCACATCTTTGTGTTCCTGTGCATAAAGTGGCCTATGGAAGGTGTTCTTTGTCAATAACACACGGTCGCACTTACTCGTTTTGTTCTTGTGCATAACGTGACTTATGGAAGGTATTCTTTTGAATAACACACACTCTTAACGCGACTGAGCACATATACATAGCAAAGCAACAAAGCTATCGCAACTCGCTCAGCGCGACGAAGATGAACATCGCAGTGAGCTCAGAGCGACGCAGACTAACTATCGCACTTACAACGACTATAGCACTAGACTCACTTATCGCACTAGACGCACTTAGAACTTACATCGCACATGAATAACTCAGCTCAGAGTGAAAAAGCACATTGTCGATGTGAGACAAGCATCTCAAAGCGACGCATAACACTGTCGCACTCCACAGCGACTGGACACGTTGTCGTAGTGATCTCGGAGCGACTGATAACACTGTCACACTCACAGCGACTAAACACATTGTCATTGTGAGCTCAGAGTGACGGATCATATTGTCACTGTGAGGTTAAAGAACTTTAGAGCAATGCATAACAGTGTCGCTGTGAGACAAGCACCTCAGAGCAATGTAGAACACTATCGCACTCAACGACTAAACACATTATCGCAGTGATCTTAGAGCGACGGATCACACTGTCGCTGTGAGAGCGACTCAACATATATTCGTAGTGAGCTCATAGCGACGGAGCACATTGTCGCAGTGAGATTAAGCACCTCAGAGCGACTAGACACACTGTCGCTGTGAGACAAGCACCTCAGACCGACGGAGCACATTGTCATTGCGAGATAAGCTACTCAAAGCACTAAGCAGAGACAAAAGAAAAACTTGTTACAATAAATTCAAGTGAACATATAACTTTCATGAGCGGAAGAAGAGTTTATCAAAGCTTGAATAGGAACACACCAGGATTTCTATTGTGTCTTAGGCAGATTGACATCATTCTATCTCGTACACAAATCCTTATAATCTGACTAGATACATTCTCAAGGTGAGGTACTTCGCCGTCTCTCTCCGAGTCTATGACTACTCTCCATCCTTTTCTGTCCACTCGTTGTTGTTTCTTAATAAAAGTTATGCAAAATACCACAACACCCAACCCATCTAACTAAAAATTGATTCTATGCTCTATTTTTCAACTATGTTCGCACTTGCTTTAAAGAATACCACCGAGACTTCAAGATGCCAATACAATGTTCGTTGGCTAATCTCGCGTGTGCAACACAAGTATTGAAGTCCTGTTTCTCTTTATCTCCATTAGCCATTCGAAATGAAGGAATTAAATGTAGCATTAGAGAATACCAGAATCACTTAGTAAATATTGACCTCCTCCAAACAAAGAGCTCTCGCTGTCGATATGCTTCCCAAGCATAAACTTTTGCAAGCAAGTGATATCTTGACCCGCTTCCAGGCATACCAGTAAATAAGAAATGAATTCTTTTCATGTGACAACAAATCACTTGAGCATTGATCGAGTAGTTGCATTTTCTATCATAATATGTTTTCTCGTCGAATCTAGGTCTTTGTGATAAAGTACCGTCTATCAACCATACAACCCGGAAATCCTTTGGCTGCAAAAGCATCGGAGATTACTTTCCTCTCTTCATGATTTGGTCATCGAATAAATCCTTGCAATGTCGACTCAAGAGCTCTCATTATCCTCTTCGTATAAAGAACCATATTACTGTGAGCGATTCCTCATAGAAACAAAGATCTTCCAATTGCAACACCATTTTCATCGTGATCAACCTATCTAGTGCAACTGCAAGTTGTAATGACACAGGAACTTGCTTGAGCTCGGTTATGAAAAACAGGATGTGTATTTATCAAACTCACTAATCTACCAAAACTCCTCTTGTCCATCCTAGTGATCTGTCTGAATGAATGAGGAGGAAGATTTTTGAAATAATTCCTGTAAAAGTCTCTGCTTTTGGAGAAGAAAAAATGATCATGTCTTTCCAAGTATCGGGAAGTATTGAGGATTTGATATAACTCCAAAAATTCCTCGTCGGGTCCGAATCAAACACATCATCATCGAAACTCGTGAACCCACTCTCTTGTAACATATTTTTCCTCGACTCCTTGGTGCCTTCTCTCTCATCACCCTCATCGGATTCTTCAAAACTAGCAGAACTGGAGGACGCTAACATCACTCGCATCTCGATGCTCTCTTCGATGTTTCTTAACAACAATTTTCTTTCTGAAACGCGTGGTATTGTAAAATGCAGACGGGTCAAAATCGAACGAGCCAAGCTCAGCTATCCACGAACGATGTTCTGTTATTCATGAATGTTCAGTAATCTTTCCAAAGCAAGACTGAAGTTGTTCTCAAGATCTTCGATGAATGCAGAAAATGATGAGAAAAGTATCCGGATCATAGTTCGCCAATGACCGTTCAAAATGATCTTTGGATTTTGCGAGTCTTGGTTACTACTTTCTGTGGGAATTGTCATGTTGTTTTAATTTTCAAATTCGACTGGGTTTCTTAAACGTGACACGTGTGACTATGGACTATCTGTCAAGTGTGAACATTTATAAACCACATGATTATATGTCATGTCGGTGTTAACGTCTACTCTACGAACAAAACCTCTACGGTCAGTTGGACAAAAGGCGCGGGTGCCTTCTGCGGGTACCTCCAGAGCCACCTGTAACAACAATGCATGTTGTCCGTTACTGTAGCCCGCGGGGAAAAGAATAACCAGAACGGCCACTAACTTTGACACCTCCTATTACCTGCAACAAGGACTATATCCATAGTAGAGAGAGCTCTAGCAGGAAGCATTGACTAATGAGAAAAGAAACTATCCCGGGATCACTTATATGATAAATTTGTAACTCTATTTATGAGAAGAAAATTAGATTGTTTATAAATGATAAATGATATTATCTGTCCCTTGGGGTCTTCGAGGACCATCGACTGTCCATGTGAGTCCACCATAGCGGAACTCGGACCAAAAGCTCATTAACAGTTTGCAGCAGCATGCACATCCAACCGTGCCCACAAGAGACTTAACCCATGATTTTTCTCTTAGAGGACTGTAAGCTAAACCACTTGGAACACTGATCTTGAATGTCTTCTTATGAAAAGTCTTATTATTTATTCCTGGTAAGTTTTGGAGTTTCCATGCTAAAATGGAATTATAAAGGTTACTGTATAGTAGGAGTGAGAGTATAGGATTCAACTTTCCGAGAACATTTGTAGAGATCGATGTATAATTTTACGCTTGAAGAATTATAATTTCTAGTAAGACTCTGATTTGCTCACATGTGTACCCATAGATAAATACAGAAACAAGAAACACTTTAAAAAAGTCTGTAATTATAGACTATGCTTGAATAAAAATAGTTCTAGTCACATAACGGGTTTTATATTTTCATTTTGGGCGATAATTAAAAAGATATTCCAAATGAAATAAAAATTAAATATACAAAATGACAATTTTTTATAACGGTTGGTCAGAATGTTCAAAAGAGATCATTAATTAATATGGTGAAGTGAATTATTAGTAAGAGCTTGAGCTTTGGATGACAATAATGTTACGAAGGAAGCAAAATGGATGGTAAAACGAAGAGATCAAAAAGCTAATAGGGTTTCATTGTTGAAACTTTTTGGAAAGATTCTGGACCGCGGGAAGGAGTTACTACTGCTTCGGACGGACGGCGGGTGTTTCCTGCACGCACCCATACGAAACAGGTGGCGGCGTCTTTTTAGTGACGCGTCTTTTTAATGAGTTCTCAGTCGTTTCGTACGTTTGTTTTTGCGTCAAGAAGTTAGTCTCGATCTTTCAAGGGTAGAGGGGAAAGGTACGGTCGTGGCAAATGACTGTTTTGTAACAGCTGAATGTATCTTGTTGCCCATCATCAGAAGCTAATCCAAACCCCGAAGCAATCACGACTCCGAAGAAGGAAACAATCGTACTGTTCGTGGCGTCTTTAGCAGCTCACCCTTCATAGCCTTCAACGTTTAACTGGTTAACCCTGCCAAAACCTCTGAAGTTCAGAGATATCTCAGCTTCTTTGGTTCTATGGACGGAGGAAACTTGTCATTTCCGCTATAGAGCGAAATAAACTCTCTGTCAGTGGACTAGCGAGCGGCATCGATGCAACAAATAGGTGCGTCAAGTGAGCAAACTCTTACTAATCTGCTATACTGGCCCCATTATGAGGTGCGCATTCACTTACCCATGAAAACCATCTTAACCCATCCCAGCTGGAAAATCACATGCACGATAGTTCATCATGACAGACAAAAGAGGATGGAGTTATCTGGAGAGAGAGGCTGAGTTCGTCAGTGGTAATAAAATACGGGGACCGTGTGGGTAATCCGACAGAGAACTGTGATTCATTTTACATCTGATACTTCTATACAATCGACTTTCAACTCGAACCTGGTGGCACATGACAAAATCGATAACAGTCGCAGATCATCCTTCTGCCCCCATTCTAGGAGGCCTCAACAAACGAGCCCCAGTGAGCCTATACTATCCGTCCTAGGTGCCCACTGAATCATCACACAACGAACTCACCTTGACTATCCAGTCTGATATGGTCCGATGTCTTGGGAGCAGCTTTCTGAGTCAAAGAAGGTCGAACTTCGACCCTCACGGAGGTTCAACAGGTAGGGAGTTCAAAGAAACCAGCCCTCATCCGGAGGAGGCCTGTCACATTAAGTGCGTCCTCAGTAGATAACGTCTAGGGCGACCAAGGGTCCGAGCTTCTTTCACACTTTCTTCTTTCTCGTATACAAATCCTGCCTTCTCATATAGCTTCCGAGCGGATATGTTATCCACAACCACATGGACGTATAAGTCACTTATTCCTGCAAAACAGGCCCGACAAGCTCACTCTTCAACACGCAGATCCGCACACTCATCCGTGATGAAGCATGGATGTTTGGTACGAGTCGTCAAGCTTTCTTTGTCTTCTGTTATGTAACTTGGAACGTACTATGAACGAACCAACCAACGGACGAGCGAGTACAGTTATGGCGAACTAGTAGGTTATGCGGAAGGTAGTTATAATTTACCCACCCCACAGCTTGGCTGTCTTCTTGGCGTGCTCTACGAGTACCATACCGACCCCTCTTCTGCGAACTTCTTCCGCAACGCACACGTTGGACAGATATGCTCTTCCGAGCTCGGCTTCTGGACCCTGCCGAGATCAACAATCAACACTGACGACTATCGAGTAGCATGCATGACTCATTAAGGATGAAGAAATCAAAAGCACAAGAAGAAAAAGAACGGTAGACTTCCTTGAAGGTGAAGTAGTAGAGAAAAGTACAGATTCTCAGGAGCTAACATTGTATTGCATGCCAATGACACGAACATACCGTCGGATACTCTCCAATGACCTCTCCCGGAAGACTCAGGCCCTGGTTCAGGTCCAGAGTAGCAACCAAGAGGTAATTTTCAGCTCGAGGACCAGTCACCTGATTGGGTGGGTTTTTTCACGAGACAGAAACAGGAAATTAGCGGCTTGAAGAGTTTCTACGCAGGTATGTATAAAGAGTCAGAGAAGTAAGACCACTTCCGAGGAATGACAGACGTCACCATGGGAAGTGCAGGTCACCCACTCACTGACCATGCAACTCTCGTGTATATCAGTACCAGTATCCACTACTTCCCACGAAGGACAGGCAGCGATCATACAGCTTGTGCGCCTGTAACCCTGTTCCAACCCTCCGATTTTCCTCGTCAGAACAGCCCATTCATCGTCTGCTTTCATCTTTTGATGCATCTGCATAATACAGCCAGCAAAACATTTTAATGGTAAGGAAAAAGAACATCGACCGATGACTGTATCAAGAATCCTAGGAATGGTATCATATGTGAGATATTAAAACAGATGCTCATTGACGGTGCCAAACTCTTCGCTTGCTTCTCTTGAATGTGGGTGGGGTTGGATGGGTGGTTTCTAACCTTCCGAGCAGTTACAGACCGTCCTTCAGGATACGAATAAAAGGACCGAGCCCTGACAGCTGCTGCAGCACGCAGCTTTTCCTCTGACTTGGCCAGTTCCAGTACTAAGTTGAGATCATCTTCTTCAACTTCGACCACGGGACTACTAGGCTGTACTGTTCCGGCTGACAACGCTTGGGCTCTTGTAAACGTGCTCACCAATGACAGGAAATCTCGACTATGTGAATTTGACGTAAAAGTAGTACAGGTGGCTGCCTCATGGAGAATATGGTTCTGCTTGTACGAGATGGTGGTCGAAGCTGCTGGCAAACCGGATGACCTGGTTAGAACGATAGGAGAATAAGAAAGCACTCGGAGGGACGAAAGCTGATTTATCTCGGGAAGAAGATGAAGAAGCTTTACATCAGCCAACATGTGAGGCTGGACGCAACCAGTTGATGATGCTCGGTGGAACCCTCGCGAAGAACAGCAAGAAACTTGGAAGGCCATGATAGAAAGAGTGAGCATGCGGAAGCCTTCCTATATACGAGAAGTATCAAAGAATAATAGTTCGCTCGCTGAAGCATCGTTGAGACACTGACATTGGATGAAGAAGTCGTTCTGTTACACAGAGCACCAAATCAATTGCTAGTTGAACGACTGTGTTATGTCAAGACACCTCCTTCTCTACCTTTTGTCCTCAGCACGAAATTCCGGTGCTAAGGTATATATCCTAGGCTTCCACAGCAAAACTGGAGAGTTAGACACAAAGGAATGAAGCCTTTAGGATTCTTTGATAAATCAGAAGGAAAGGGCTAATCGCTGCTGTTAAGCGCAAAGATAAAGTCACTGAGCTGACACCTCACATAAAGCCGCCCTGCGGATCCAGTAAAAAACTCGGCAAAGGAAATGTAGTTCGAGTATCAACGCACCTTCCATCTCAAGAATCTTGTCCCGTTGCAACATGAAGAGGTCTGAGTCTAACCACGACGAAATGTTTCAGTAACCTCAAGCCTATATACAATCTCCCCGAGAATGTCCCCCGACATTCGGGAAACGCCTCCCCCGGGGGGAGAATGATATCCTAATCGTAAGCCATGATCAGCAAACACCTCCACGAGCTCCAAGAAGGAACTTCGACGTGAAATAGTGATATGCAAGTGCGATCGACGAGAAGATAAGAGAACAATATCTCAATCATAAGGTTCCGTCATCATCAGCACTTTGCTGCTTGACCTCCACACAACATTCTATAGCAGTCGTGCAAATCAGCGACGAAATCACATCGGTGGGTGCAATTGCTTCCGATGGATGTCTTCCAACTCACTGAGAGCAGGGCGCTTCTGCCCTAGCAATATTTCACCAACGCTAGAGTAGTTACTTTCCACTGCCAGCAATTGTCTTCTGCGTCGGTGTGCTTGAGCGGCATCTCAAGCGGCGGTGTGTGTGTTTGTGGCAGACAGGCCACGATCGACGATAGGATAGTTTAGCTTGCGTATACACAGAGAGGGCGAGAGGGACCCGACAACCGGATAGGATAGAAAGGTGTGTTTGTCAGGTGAGCTTCTTCGGTCGTTCTAGTTCCTCCTCTCTTTTCTCCGATGCACCCACGAACTTTACGAAGAAAGATTCGAACATGGACCAACAAAGTCTGTCTTTCTGGTGAATATTCCCAGGCGAGAGAGCGCGCCTCAACGAATTTACGTGTATTTGAATCTTGTTTTGTTTGTTGCTTGCCTTGCCCCACGGCCCTGCCCTGCCCCTGTCTACACCTCTTCTCAAAGGAAGAATCGTCTAGAACCGTCTTTATACCGCATGCGAGGAGAGGGATGCCCAGTTTCAGCGAGCGCCTCCTATGATTCCAGCGGTAGATCACAGTATCAAGACAGCAGAAATCTGAGGACACAGGATCGATTCGTTTCGAACGCAGTGGGGTCCAGCCGAGTTTTCTCCATTGATCATCAACTCTCCAATTCTAGGTATCAGCTTTTAGATGTTCTTCCAAGCCAAGTTCTGAGCCGATCTGAGTGCTTTGAACGTGGACTGGAAGAACACCTAAAGCTATGTCATTGTTTATCAACTCTCCAATTCTAGGTATCAGCTTTAGACGTTCTTCCAGTCCAAGTCCTGAGCCGTTCTGACTGCTTAGAACGTCGACTGGAAGAACACCTAAATATGTGCCATGCCAAACCATCAGCATCTTCCTTTGTTAAGAAGCATATTAGTGTGTGCGTACAGGTAATTCTCTTGCATTGGCACCACTGGTTAGGCTTCAGTGGGTTGATCTGCATGAAAACGAGAATCTTAAGGCGCCAGAAACTAAACTTCAGGCCACGAAGTTCATGCTAGGAGAGTTCGAAACCGCACTCTTCTATCAAGTCCATAAAGTGTCACGTAAGTGTTGCCAGCAAATCACATTACTCCCGCTAACAAGAATGCCCAGATCTGATTGCATGAGTAACCTGGGCCAGCAGGAAACGAGGACTAAACATATGCTACAGATGATGAACCTGATGAGGTGGACTCCGAAATGCGACTAATTCATGCTCAGGACTTGCCTCTACATGAACGTGTAAGCGGAAGTGGTATAAAATAAAGCAGCTCTTTAAGTAGAGAGAGCATGTTTCCAAAAGCTTTTTGACTCAGCTCTAGGAGGAAGACTTGTCAGCAAGGGCAGAAAACTGAAATGGCATGTAACGAGTAACTAAAAATTAGGATTCAAGGACAAAACTGTTCGACGAAAGTATGAATGGTGGACAAACCGTTGCACAGCAGAGATATGTAAACCACTTCTGCGTCATGACATTCTATTCAGATGGAAATAATTATACAGAGAAAATTTAGAGCTGGAATTACCTCACACTCTAAACCAACATTCATATATATGCGTGTACTCATGATTAACAAAGACCAACTTCTTTAGAAACATCATTAAAAAGGCTTTCTAGCTAAAGCCTCATGCTTCTGCTGTACACTATTATAATTTGGCGATGAGAAAGTTCACCATGCTACTGTTCATATCTTTTCCGTATGAACTCTCCAAATTAACGGAGACCGAGTAGAAATAAGCAGAATTTGACAACAACTTAAAGTAGTCAAAGAAACCAAAAGCCAAAATCCAGTCCCCAAAGTGACAGCCATAATCAGGTGTCACCAGTGGCTGAATTTCTCAGAGTCAGCTCCCTCGTCAAAACCAGATGAGCCGATCACATCAAAATCCAACCTAGGGAGAAAAGCGAGATAAGGAGTATGACGGATTTTCAGCGAAAAGAAATACTACTTAAAATCCACTTGGATTCTTCTTGAGCGTCTGACTAACTCCAGAAAGATGTGCGCATTGCCCCAAAGTCACAGGCATCACTTTATCATGCTTTCAAACGAGAAAAAACTCTACCATAATATGCTGCTATCTGTAAGCCTTTTCGTGCTAAGTCGCAACCTCGCATGGAGTGGAAGAAGTATGAATCACAAACGCTGAAATACTGAAGTCCCCAATCAAACCGATCTAATTGATCCCTACAGAAAAAACTAGGAGATGGTACCTTTAGGTGACTCATAAACAGGAAAAATGATCACAGGAGGATGCGTGTGGAGACATACATATATGAGGCGTAGCAAGCATCGTATTTTTTATTTGTACGTAATCTCTTCATCCACAAAGCAATATCGATTCACGATGACGGAAAGAACTTACCTGTAATTTACGAAGGATGCAATTTCAGCTGCGATTGCAATTTCAGCTGGAATCGCATTGTGTGCAATTCCAGCTGTCAAAGAGTTCGAAGTGATTCGAAGTCTTTGACAAGTTCACGAAACCCTCCATAGCATGCCGGAATGAGCATTGAACGTAAGAAATATGAACTAAATACACCCATAAAGAAAAGACTTTGGATGTACATAACACCCCGGTTGATTGAGGTACATCAAATAGATATGAAGCCCACTGAAACTTCCTTTTTTCTGAACATGAGGGGAATAGAGCTAACCTTGTGAGCAAAATAGGAGAATAGATAGAACAGAAGCTCCCGAACAAGAACAGCACAGCTCCCTGAACATACAAAGCTAATTTAAAGTCAACCGTGTAAAAGTGATGAAGGGCTTCAGGAGTGAGGGAAAAGATCATTGCAAGTGCGGAGAGACCCGGATTCACCGTCACTTTGACAATACTGGTGAAATTAAGAAACAATCAAGGTGTGGCATACGTTTACTTCTACTGAAAGAAGACACAGGTAAAAGTTTGCGCAGCTAAATTTTTCATAATCAAGCTCATCTGAAATGCTGGAGTCTCACATTAGAGTTTCGTGAATAGGGAACGTGGAATATGATAGTCCTAGATAAGACGGAGTGGACTCCCCTAAACGCTACAGTTTAAGTTACCGTCTTCATTCTGATATACGAGCGAAAGTATGCCTTATGCAAAATTTTGCTACCTGAATATGACTTTCGCGCACAGAAAAAGTTCTGTTTCTTGCCAGTTCCGGATTCGACCCTTCTGGATAGTCTTCCCCACCTTGGGAACATGGAGAGAGCCAAGAACAGACTTGAATTTACTCTGCAGCACAGCCTTTGCTGACTTGGTAGAAGATGGCGAGCCCTGTTACATATAGAGATCAGTTTTGAGACTCACTTATAGTAGAAACTAAAGAGATTGTATACATTTAGCGGAGAATCAGTGCGACCTAGACGTGATACATGTGTGTTGATGGAAATTTACGCGGTTTCAACCCATCATCACTTTCAGAGGAATGATCTCTGTAAACATGTGTAGACAGTGGGGCAGACTGAGATGAGGGCTGAAAGATCTTACCCCTTGGTGAACTCCCTCGGACGCCATAAGCATAAGCTTAGCCCCATTTGTAACTTTTGCTCTTACAGTGTCATTTCGGGGTCCAACACTTTTCCCGAAGATAAGCAACACAAGTCAATTGTTCATGGCTTAATCTTAATCAATTGTTCTGGTAGTCAGCTGATGGGTGGTAAGGAGTACGGTATAAAGTCAGAAGTTTAGAAGTCAGTAACTTAGGATTCCATGTAACACACCTAAAAGGACAGGCATCAGAACAGAAATCTAGTGGTTTTCGTCTCCACTCTAAACCAAATAGCTCCAGCCTCATTCTTTCATTCATCCAAAGAATCTGAAGTAGGTAGAAAATCGAAACCGAAACCGCACATGGAAACCGCACAACGCCACTCAACAACTTCACTACATACTTCTCAATAAGCTATCAAAATTTCTTTGGACTGCCAGTCCCACAGAGGAATTAAATCCCAGGAATCCTATTAGCAGAGGATTGAAGTTGGCTAGGCGCAGCATTGAAAATAATCTTCTGGCCACGAGGCAGGATGTTGGTCAGTTGCTGCAACGCCCCACCAGGTCCATCACTGCGGACCGAGATGGTATAATTCCGTGCACTTATTTCACGGACAGCGGGATTTCGCTCTTGTCTTCCGGAAACTTTTTCCCACTGTTATTGCTAGCGTTAGCATAGCGAATAAGTCGTATGTGAAGAACAGAAAAGAAGAAGGGGATTTATGTTTTGTTGTGTATTTTGTCGCATGAGGAGACGATTAAGAAGAAAAAGAGGGAAGGAGTCGTTGTGAAACCTGGAAAGGAAAGAAGAAAGAGTTTAGATCTAGAAAATTTGTATAGCTCCGCAATTCTGTTGCAAGTGCAACTACTTGATTATTTTATCTGACATAGTCATGTAAGTTTTCTAATAAGGTTTGGTTTCGACTATGACGCTAGGATATATTCGCTCATATAAAATATCTCCACAGTGTTTTCCTCACTCTGCAAAAACTGACTTCCCTCCGCCATAAATTACATCCCCCGGCGTTTATTCTCTCTTACACACATAGAGATGTCACAAAAATGATGATAAACAACAGGGTTACCGACTTATGTGAAAAGTATCAACTTGTCTCCTTATTAAGGTGGTCACAATAGACCTCCAGTTAACATGTGACAAGGGATATTATGTTGGCCCTCCCAAGCTCACCATAACCATTAGATATGTGAACCTTGTATAAACTCTGAGTGTTGGGGTGCCAAAAGAGCCATTGCAACTCAGAAAAACTGTATCCACAACTCAGTCTCGTCCAAGTATAAAACTTGACAACCAGACGATGAATTTTTGTAGGACTTGATCAACTTAAAGTCCATAAGGTGAGTGGCTTTAGTGTAATTGACTAGATCTTTGCTTAAATCTTATACTGAGGGAAGACCAAAAATATCTTCTCGTACTTCTTTCCTCCAGTTCTGAGGTTTTCTCCTAAACTGATACTCTCTCGGAACTGGTATTACACCGTTACTATAGAGCATCAATTCTTGGCAAAGTGGCATGTCCTAGAATGTCCAATCATACTCCAAGAAATGATGCAATCCCATGATTGAATTTCCATCGTCAACTCGGAGGATACCTTAGGTAGTTTAAACTTTAACTTTAATCTTCTCCGGTCGTAACACTTGAACCTCTGTCATTTCTATCATGAGAACTTTGGCTAGAGGTAACAGACCTCTAGCCCCTCAAGTAAATTTGATCCTCATGACCCTTGGACAGTCCACGAGTTGGACTCTCCAAACCTACAAAACACCTCCCGTATATTCTTCACTTTTCTTATCTCAAGACTTGACACTTGCATACATCTATTTGTTTAGCTCCTTCAAGGATAAGTAGTAACTCCTCCTCCTGCAAAGTCGAAACTATAATCCCAAATGTATAAACTCCTCCTGCAGATCTGAATAAACTCTTCTTGTCGTTGACAATTGTTACTTCAGATCCATGCACCAATACTTCAGGTGACGGCTTACGGGAAATGATAGTCAATACTCTTCTTCTACGTATAGACTACCATCGAGATCCGGAACCTGAGTTCTATCTCCTCTTGGCAATGCTCACGAGTTCTGAAAACACCTCCATAGTCTCTCTTGAACTCTTTTCATTAACTCCTTAATATCACCTTCGTGCGGGTCTCAAGAATGCTGCAGTTCACTCCACAAAGGACTCAATCCTCCTTGATAAACCTTCTATTCCTGCTAGCTAGCTGCCAATCTCCTATCAGTTTATGGGGCCAATTCTCTTCACACACACACAAGCCTGTTGTTCTTCCTCAGAAGTAAATCATCCTCTCCTCTTCTACCATGAGAAGAGCTAATGAACTCTCGGTCGTCTATAACCCCTTCTCTTCCTTGGGAGGAGGTTATATTATCTAAAGAGATAAGACAATCAGCGGATGGATGAGTAATCACCCATCGGAGGTCATTAAAGCACCCTTGGATATAAAAACTCAACATGGTATACTATCATATCTAAGAAAACGTGAGGTTCTTGGTTTTATAGATATCACGTGTGAGAACAAAGACGAGAAAGAGACACACAACCACGAGAACGAGCCCTTCAAATAAGCCAAACCTCACTTTATGTATCACTGTGGAACACAAAACTAAAACATAGATGAACGTAGTCTATAATATGCACTCGAGTCCCTAAACCAATCTCTGAACTCAACCCTAGGACAAGAACCGCCGAAGCATAATTTAAAGTAAAAAAAATGACCCTTCGCTAACAAAAAGCTTCACAGCTCTTGTCACTTAAACTCTCAAATATACTATAAATATTTGCGACCGCAGTCACTTAGCCTGATTATCAGATCACTAGTCCCAAATGAGAGTCGTGAGTGCAGCCCACAGTTAGAAATATAGTGAAAGTAACTCAGCATCAGATCCAAAATTGCATCACCGCCATCACTCAGTATATCATTAGCTCGATGATCAAATCACCTTAACCCAAATGTGAGTCGTAGATGCTGCCCACGCAGCTAGCAATATAGAGAAAATTGTGTAGAAAGTAGAGAAGACATCAAATCCACAGTGAAGAACCTGGAGAGACCTTTCGAGGACTTTCTCATTTTCCCAAACGTTCGAGGAGTTCACCCTTTCTATACCACATGCGAGTCAACATAAATCAGATATCTTTTTATTTCTCATTTAAGTATAAAAGAAGAAGTATTTTTTAAGTAAAAATATCACTTTTGAATTTTTCAGAACCTTTTCAAGAAAAGATATAAAATATCTTATTTTTACAAAAATGAGCTTTAAAAATTTTCTTTTCTCCAATAAAAATACCTTATTTTACTCTTACGTATGTTTAATGAAATTAACTAGTGAAACTCTCGAGTTCAAACGATCTTCAGATATATATATATGGCCTATCCTCTTGACTCCAATGAACCCAAGAACCTCCATATACGTTCTCCAACAGTCGAGATAACTCCAACTTTCCATCACAAGTGATGGAACCTCTAAAACCTCCTCCATGTGACCTAAAATCATCCATACTAGCAAAACGGATCGTCTGATCTGATCTCAGATCCGTCTCCGCTTGTGGGTGGATCTCATTACTTGTAATATTTTAACCTCATAAGGAAGTCATATTATATTACATAAAACCATCCATAGCAGAATCATAGACCCGTGACTATGTTTGTCACTCAAAGTCCATATGTTTCACTATATTCGTTTAGACAACCCAACAACAACATTGCAAATGTAGTCAGACGTAACACAAAGATACATGAATCATATCACAACTTCAAGATTCTTCATAAAGAGATCATAAATGATTATATTATCTTGGGTCTTTAATAGAGTTTTCACGGTGTCAAGTCGAAGATCCTTTATGACATGAAATAAAGATCTTGAGAAAATTATTATTCCAAATTTGCTGCAACACAGTCCTGACAGCATCATTAGATAGATCTTGTCGAGGAGATCTTTACTTAGGATCCTTTTTTACTACTACGTTGAATCCCAATTTTGTTTGTTGGAAGTACAACTATCACCTACTTAGACTGCAGTTTTTCCTCTCAACCTGCATGAAATAAACCACGATCTTTTCACTTGATCAGTTTTTGTGTTGTGTTGGTTCTTAACTAGAGAAACTAGAAAACTTACCGTTATCAGGCGAATGAGTTAACACTTAACTATAGTAACTTTCTAACTTTCTTAACTGAAGTAACTAGAAATCTTATCATTATCACGGTTTTGAGAATTATCACTGGTGTTTTAAACTGTATATTATTGTAACCACGATTGAGTTAACTCTTAACTAGAGTAACTGCACAATGAATTACAACTGTTAATATGAGTGGACATTGATATCTTCTAGTAGGAGGACTAGACCCCCTACCGTTGTGTCGACGGACGGATGGGGTTGCCTATTTCTTTCTGCAGCTATGTCGGTGCAATTCTGCTAATGACGGGATAGATCTGGAGCGTGTTACAGTACCACAATCAACGTTATTCTTGACTCTACGAAGATAAAAGAGAACATTACAAAGTTGTTACGTCGACTATCTTCTAAGGTATCAAATTTATAGTCAAGCATCCGAGATAGTCGAACACAAGTGAAATCTTGGGATCCGCAGCTTGAAGACTAACTTCCATGCACCCATGTGCATCCGCAATCTATGTCCAAGAAGGACCAAGAGGAGGAGGCTGTAGCTTCTTCTTAGACATTGAGTTCCTAGAACTTCTTGCAACTTCTTCGGGAAGGAGTAGGTTTATATGACCAAGTGCTTTGCATCGAAGGGGTGGCCTCGGATAGGATGTAGAAGTGATTCAGGTTTAAAGAGAGTAGCAAGCAACACAAGGATCGATATATCTCGATATATATAGACAAACTAGCTAGTAGCACGCGCCGAACTCATACATGTTCACTAGGGATGTTATTTCATACCTAAGAGATTCTTTCTCGAATTGAGTTGAGCTCAAGATGTTCTCGTGAGACAAGTCCGACTTAATTTCGTGGGTTGGTCAAGAATTTATTTGTTGTGTAAATGACTCGGTCGATTCTCTAACTGAAATTTCAAAGTGATATTGTCTGGGTCCGGGCACAACATCTTCATCAAATACTCAAAAATGATACCTCTACTCTCACCATGATGGATGGACTTTGTACTTTGGCAGGTGTTTTATCCCACTTAAGCGTTGACAGTAGTGGTTCTTTGTGCTTTGGCACCTTCAGATTAAGAGAACAGTCAAAAGAGAACAGTGTTGGATTTATTGAAGTAATTGGACTATTTGATATTGTAACGAGAATTTTGATCTTCGAATTCCAATCACTTAACAGTTTGAGTATTCGTGATTATTAAGTGCATTGTCATTTTCCTACTGTTGAGACCGACTGCGCTATGATTCTAAATCTGATGATTCAAGCATGAATGTGATCCCGATGTGAACTTGGAGGATCCTTGTTGGTTGATATGCGGAAGGGTTTGAAGTTTGAAGACGTCTAAATTTTACATGACGTGCCAGCAGTGCTGTTGTCAGAGATGAAAGAAGGTATCTAAGCGATAAACAATAAAAAAGATTTCTTATAAACAAGTGTTCTTCTCATTGCTCGGAGATATATTGTCTTCTAAGCCAGAGTTTAGTTAAGATCATCACTATACCACTAACTTGGCATCGTTTGTCGCAACTCATATGCGTATTCTTGGAACGATTGTAATTCTATTCATATTAAGTTTGATTATTGGCCATGTAAACTCTATTGTCTATTTACAAACCTCCTGGTCAGAGTCGACTGGATATAGATAGGGAAATCTCAACTCGTCCATCATCAACCCAAACCCATAGAAGTTAAAACTGTCGTAACTTTCTCATCTTTGCTATGTTTACGACAATTTAGACACCAATTTACATGTTTCTAGATGAGGGATGTGAAACTTATCCTCTTCTTCTCATATTCAATTATTACTAAAAAATTTAGAATTAGTTAATCATTTTCTTGAGTGGTGACTTGAGAGATTTTTGTCTGGATTTATTGTAAAGTATTTATATTTTCACTCTCATGAGAATCATTAGAGGAATCAACGTGCCAAAACATATTAAAATTTAAAAGTAACAACTATATCACAACATACAATCTAGATGCCCTAGTAGATAGCTCAACCGTTAACATGACTGAAGTCAATGGAACATGAAGGATGACAAGCACAAATGGCTCAAGAAGGACTTAACTTAGGGTAGTCACTTAGTTTGATCTAATAAAGTAATGTGTTACATAAGCTAATTGGCACTTTGTACTTTGACTATATAAGATTTTCCCAATATTATTTTTAAAATTTTAAAATTTTAAAATTTTAGTTTTTTACTATATAATTTTTTTTCCATATTTTGATTATTTATATTTTAGATAAAGTAATTATATATTTTATGTTAATTATAATATTTTATACTATTTTTTAATACTTTCATTAAATTATACATGATGATGTAATATAACATGAGTGATTCTCCAAGGGAATTAATTCATATAATATCGAGTGACATAAAGATCAAAGCAAGTCCGTCCACATGCAGTTACTCTTGGACGCTCATCTTTACAAGGCAAATGTCAATATATCATTAAGAAATGAAGAATAAAAAAGCAATTGATACACTGAAACAATGGTTCTTGATAACTATCCAAGCAAGTAGATAAGCACTGTCTGTACTCTCTTATCATCACACACTCGAAGTACATGTCGTCTTTCTCGTCAAAATCTCTTCATTCGCTGGAGGACGCGGTCTCGCTTCTTGGCATTCACTGTGCCTACCACCACGCCAGTACGTTGTCGTGTTATGGGTTGGCTAGGGTGTGAAACATGCACATATCTCTGTCGCACGTTGTTTGATGTTGTGCAGCCATCGAGATCTTATCGTGTCAAAAGATAAGACTCCACGTGGATGATCCGTGTACTCTCCGCTGAAGGGAGATAAGGATTAGTACTCTTGTTGTCATATGCGAGTTTGTTGTATATGAAAAGAGGTGCATAGAGCTTTGGATATAGAGTGTGGAGTATTCAGATCTAGTCATGAGTGTTATCCGTATCATCGGATGAAGTGAGAGGCAATAAGAGTGATAGGCCCAGCTTGCTCATTATCTATGAAAACCTTCGCGGACGCGATTGACGTAAGGGGGCAGCTCAAGAGATTAGCTTGCACTTGCGACTTGTTGGTGGACGGTTTGGGGGATTTGGAGGTCCAATATAAACGCGCAAGGCGGCATTGGGTTCAGATCTGTGTAGACTATGTATGGGTTAAGAAGGTTCGTGAAGAGGCAGATCAAGGAGTGTGTTCTGGGAGAAATTTGAGACGTAGGGAAGAGATTTGAGGTGCTTCAGTGACTTGTGATGGAGAGTTTGACCGTTTCGGAGTCCAAACTTGATGTCCTTGGATCCTTGAGATCAGAACACCGAGTTCTTCGAGAAATTGAAGACGATAGGAAGTTACATGAGACGATTTGGGAGTTCTAGGTGAAATTGACTCATAAGGAAGCGCTTGTCAGTTTTTCGTCATCTATGACCTGAGGTTGGGTTGTTCTTTGCGATCAGTGAGTCAAGCTCTTCTTTCTTGGTGCCTATGCGATCAGGGAGTCTTCATCTATGCCTAGGAGAAGACCATATGTGGATTGGATTGTTGGTTTGGATGTGGTGAGCGAGTTTGAGTTGTAGGGAGTTGATTTACGTCAATTTTTTGCTTCTTGCGATCAAATTTCTTGTGTGGTTTCGTGAGAGGAACTCCAAACAACTTGTTTGGAATCTCGATTGGTTCAAGGTAGCTAGATCAACCTACTAGAGAAGACAGATCTCAGCTAAGACGATTCGTTTGGACGGTGTGCGTGATTCTAAGTCGTAGGAAGGAGTTTTTGAAGGTTCAATCACATACGATCGAAAATCGGCGATATCTCGGCTGTCGAGAGCCAGATTTGGGAGTTCTTGAGGTCAACAGAGTCAAGAAGGAAGGTCTTATCGACATCTGAAAACCGTTTGACAAAAGAAGGAAGTTCTCAGATAGACTTTTTTCGATTCCTTCGCTATGGTTTTCGTCCTTTTGAGTTCGTTAGAAATTTAGTTGGTTATGTACAGCTTGTGGTAGCTAGCTTTTGCTAATGGTTTGTACATGGACGTTGTTTGAATCGTGTGACATTGGTGCAACTCTTCTTATTAGCAAATGGATGTTTCTCTTGCTTTGAGCTACGTTTTGATAGTTTTGGGTCTGGGTTGAGATTAAGGGACTCGTTTTAGAGAAGTTGGTGCATATTACATACTGCTCACATTTTTTTTTCTGTTTTGCATTCTTAGAGAAGAAGAATAGGGAGTGTATATAAAATAGGATATGGTATATCTTGCGACGCTTATTCTCGTGGTTTGTTTTGTCTTGTCTCTGTTCGACACACTACATCTCCACTGTCAAAAACTTCACATTTTCATGGACAATCTTCACGCAAAAATCTGATAGTCTGAATCGAATGTCTTCCACCGATGAGACCGGTGCTACTGGTTGATACCACACACCACTCCGTGTGAACCCATTGCTTATTGCAGCCGAATCTTTGTCGGAACCTCCATGGACCTCCGTGGTAACAACCCCCGTGTTAGCCGCGAACACTAAGCTCTAACCAGAGCGTTGAAACCTCGTCACCACATGTACGCCAACTTGCCTAACCTCACACCTACTGAGCTCGCCTATCTTCTACTAAGACGGTCAAGGTAAAGACGACAGACAAACAGCCTCTCACAGCTGTTGGTCGCAAGGCCAATCTCACCGTGAGAGAAACAAAGATAGTCTGACTAGTACGCAACTCCAGTCTCACTACCGACATCACACTGGAGTGAACGCACTCTGGAAATCAAACGCCAACACAAGCAAACGCGACGCACAAACAGGAAGCAGAATATGGAGAGGTTCAACCACAAGAAGTCCAACGATAATCCTCCACACTCAAACATACATAAAAGATAACCCAACCTCACCCGAGCTGACAACTTCTCTTCGGTGACCACATGCACAATATATGATCACCAACTGACATAACTTGTACCTAAGATCACTAACTAGATATCACGGGAAATTCCAGCAGCACTTTCACACTACCTCACCACAATTTTGACCAAGAACAGGTCCAAACAGTACTAATGCACATAGAGATCAATCACACAACCAAAAAGAATCACTCAGTGCACACGTGCATCTGCAAATTGAAGATACCAACGATCTACAAACTCCGGAGATACCACCGGCAGAAATCCGTGATCTGAAAGCTCTCAATCTGACCTCACGAATTCAGTTCTTTGAGTATTAAACGGTATGTACTCATCCCACCATGTCAACCGGCACTAAACAAACATTAAAGTCGAGCCAAATCCACTCTGTGCATTAGAGAATCCAGATTGCGCTCACCAAACTATCTATAGCTCGGAGCTTGAAGGCTCAACTCGAAGAACTAAAGCCTCCAAGCCCTACCTTTGAGTATACCCCTAGTGGGCTATCCCAAGAACTCGCTCTAACGGCACTAATGGTCCTACCAAGATTAGCCACTCCGCACTCGATCAACCTAGCCGAGGTGCTGAACTGACGTCACACGGGTCTATATGAGACGTGCATATTCACCTCAATGAAAGTTCATTCCATCCTGTGAAACGTATTAAAAAGTTCTTTTTTAAAAATTCTCTTCGTCCGTTGGTTCATTTCTCCGTGTTCCATGGTCTTCCGATATTCTCAAACTTTAGCTTTGATTTCCAGATTTATTTCGGTTCATTGATCTTCGAATGTCATAAAATTTGACTTCCAATTCTGGAGTGCGAGTGATGGCATTCCGTAAAGCAGCCAAATACACCATAAACATCAAAAGAAACACCCTAAACACTATAAATAATGAAATACATCACGTCTTCCATCATTGAGGACATGAAGTAACCGCAAGAAAAAATGATCTTGAAATGGAACGGCAGCAAAAAAACCTACGATGATCTTTGTAGTAAGTGCAGCGACCGTGGCAGCCAAAGTTTCAGAGAAGAAGTTTCAGCTAAGAAGAAATAGAGCAGGTCATTTTGTCTATTTGCTACCTATCTATCTACTGCCGTACTTACTAGCGGCAGCTGCGAAGAAGACAGATGCCCTCGCTTTGTAATTGAAGACACTAGTACCATGCTTAGTAGCAGCAGATTCGGAACGCCTTACTAGCAACAGATGTTCTCTTTTCAAAATTGAGGACCGTCACGACCACTGCTGTCTTTTCTTTAAACTGAAGTAAAGCCTAGTACTGCCTTGGCCATTCTTTATTCTCAACTCCTTGAACTGAATTCCAGAAAATTGATTTCGACTCAAGCGAGTTGGTCACTGTAGCAAGATTCTGTTCGATAAGAAAACTTTAAAAATTCAAAAAGAAACATATTTTTTATTTATGATCCACATCACAGTTTACTTTTTTGATTTATTTCTCAGCCGTCAGATCTCAGTTTGAAGACATCTAGCTCATTTTGTAGATCATTACTGTATTATTATCTCAAAATTTCGATCATTTTGAGCCCTAGATCATCAACTTTAAACAGCGAATAAGAACATGACAAGTAAGCACAATTTTACTAATCCATAAGAGCTAATTTTCAAAATTTTGAACTGAAACTGATTTTGGTGGGATATCCCACCGTTAATATGGTGGTACTTGTGATTTAACGCTGCGCTAGAAGAAAATGACCCTTCGCCTTCTGTCTCCAAACATTTTCAAAAGAGAACTTTTCTTCCTTCTACTCCGTGCGGGTATGTTCTGGTTCTATTTCAGGCGTCCCCTGTTCTCCCTGTATCTATGCAAGTTTACGTACATGGAGTGTCGAGCGGATAATGATCACTTGATATTTTTTTTCTCGTAAGTCTCACTTCTTCGGCTTAGATTTTTTTCCGTCTTTACTTTCTTTTCCCTCCTTTTTTCCTTCCTTGACCTTCTCCTTCCCTTCTTTACCTTTTTCTGGTGAAGCTTCCTTTCGCGTCTTTTCTGGAGAAGAATCTCTACTAGTAGGGAGTCCCTCCAACTTGCCCAAAAGCATGGTCTCCGTTACAAGCAACTTCTCCTCAATATCATTTCGCATCTGCTCCAAGTGCTTAACAACCGCATCGCTCGCAGCTTGTGTCACTTCCAAGGGGATAGTTGCTGCAGGGTTCAGATAACACTCAGATATAGCAACTTATTTTCTTGTCAATAATTTTGATGGAATGCATGTGATCCCCACATGCATCTACGTTACCGTGACATTTTCTTCACACTCTTAGGAGCACATAGATAAGGAGATAGCTTATGATTACCTGATCTTCACCAATACAACGTTCACCGACTATTATACACCCTGTAGATTATATGCAGTGCTTCCATAGCGTTCACCAGCTAGTGGAAACATGTAATTCTCGTTGTCTAGATTATGTTATGCTTCTGAGGAAGGTGTTCAAACGTTGCACGAAGCAAGCTATCACTTCTGGAGGTAAGCAAGTTTATTGTTTTCTTTTGTCACACGGCTTCTTATAATTTGAAGAAGTCATGAAGATGATAATGACATTCACAAGGACTCCTTTATCAAAAGAGGAAGCACAAAAGGTTACTCACCTCGATATGCAGCTTCAATACTAGCAGCAATGGCGGCTTCACGTGCAATCTGTTCACTTTCCTTCAACTTCCTATCAATTTCCTGGACTCGTGAAACGGATGTTAAAGTTGTAAGCTTTTCTTGTCCCTCTTATATGCCAACTATCAGATAATTTATTGAGCCAGCAAGCACTGCATCTCAAGCACTTCCCAAATGTTCAGTGTAGATGAGACCAATCAGCTCATGACGGATAGAGATCAGAGTGAAATATGAAGTTGTAGAGTGTCAGGAAGGAAAACAATGGTCCAGATGAGATAAAGAAGGAAAACCTCAAGCTCTTTCTGTAATTTAGCCATATGAGCCTCTCTTTCCTCTTCCGTTTCCGCCGACCAAAGTATGGGTACAACCGGAGCCAACTCATGAAGGTCAACCTTCATGGTCTCAACATTGACAATGTAGGTTGGAGTAAAAGCGTAGGCATACAGCTTATAGTGTTTGTAGTAACTGCAAACAATGCAGCAAAACAAGTAGGTAGTGCCGCCAGATAACAAGGCATCACTGATCTCACTGATTTTACTGAAGCAGAATGTCATCAGCTAGAACGGCTGTGTGACCAGAAATCCAAGTTAGACTGATTTCTAGAAATGGCTTCGCTTGCATGACTTCAAGACGACAACTCAATGAAATGCCTTGGTCGAGAATCAAAAGGCTGAGAGAGTCGTACGTGTGGAGTAGATGTTGGGTTATTGTTTGAAGTTCCGCAAGAGAAAAGAGGGCCGTGGAAAATGGAGGCCGCTGCACAGTATGCATCAGGAGGAGATTCTTAGCATACTCCCAGCTTTTCGCCACAGTAAATCGACCTTCTGCAATGGTCAACAATACCAACTTGACATGAGAATTTGCATCATTTTCTCAACATCTAAGTATTGAGACCAAAGAAAGGTGCATCAACCCGCTTGACTATTCTGAACCGCTCAAGACTTGCCGAAACAATAAAAACGTAATTAGTATGAGCAGCAAAGTGTCGAGTTAGAGGTTCTGAGAGTGCATTTGTTAACTTACAGCAGAGGATAGAGAAAAACCTGTAGATTGTTGGTGGATTTCCTTGACAATCGATACAAGTGCGGATATTTTCTCTATGGAAAAACTTTGCTCTCGAGCAAACCTGTTCTGAATTGTTAAAGTTGTACTTGCTTGATCCGAGAATGCAGAAAGTACCAAGTTGAACTCACAAATCTCTTATACCCACAATCTCATACTCATTTCGACACATATACTAAAAGCATATAGGTAACAAAAACCACAAATATCTCGCTTATTCATAGCAGAGTGATCGACACAGGAACAAGAAGCTCGGTTGCTACCGCTCTAAGCTGAACACCTACTACAAGATGCAGACATCACTCGTACAGGAAAAAACCACTCTCGTTTAGAAAGCAAAGCCTCATCAGTTTGAATATGTCTGCTCTTCTCCTCTCTGAAGCAACAGGCCATCTACTCGTCGCATTGATGTTGCCATAAGAGTGCAAAGCAAAATTTAATCCATGGAGTAATTTCTTTCAGGTAAGAAAACTTCCAAGTTTTAGAGTTAACTTTTCAGTCTTGAAACGTCATCTTCCACTACGAACCTTTCAGAAGTTCAGGTATTCTCGTGCCAATCGCAAGAATCATAAATCGTCCATAGTTCTGGTCTTGACTTCTGTAATCAGAAAGTATAACGAGTTGCAAAAATCTTCCGCTAGCACAATGAACGAACGTGCAAACCTAACTGCCAAATGTTTCACTTTTGCAGTTTTGGAAGCCGAATCTCCATGGCAGTTTTTGAAGTCTTTACATAGATTACTGATGGCCCACAAAAAAATCTTCATCGGGAAGGAAAATCCATCAAAGGTCTTGATCCCAACTGTACCCTACGGTTTGTGGTGGTGCTCCTCTTCTTTACATGCTATATGTGGGTCCATGCGGATAGTAGCAGAATGGAAGAACTAACCCACAAACTCAAGATAACCCAGAAAATTTGATCCTATCTACAAGATGTAGTGTCCGAGGAGGCAGAATCTGCCTTTATACAGGTGTCTTTCTTCCAAAATCTGGAGTGAGGTTAGGAAAGAGAAACTATCCACCAGATTCAAGCTTTGTAAGAACTTCATCCACAAAGACATGAGAGAACTTCAATCAGAGCAAGATTATTATAGAGACAAGAATTTGACTCCTATACCAAGAACCAAAATCGAGATTTTACAACATTAGTTTACTAGATCACACAATCATCCTGTGCGATTGCTCAAAAAGTATGATACAAGAAAGTACTAAAATGCAGATCCAGCCGAATTTCTGCTTTTAACTCATCCACCTTGTCCTTGTCTTCTAACTGTAATGCTTGCTGCAGTTTCCTGCTTAACACACACAAACAAAGAAAATGTTTCGTAAAACTCAACTAAAATACGTTTATGTCCTTGTTACTCAACTGATCTAGAGAGATAAACCATCCAACCTCTTGCCTTGTGCTATGTGAGTCATTTACGCCTGTAAGTCTTTTAGCTAGATAAAAAATTATTCTAGATCTGCAAGAGGTTGCAAAAGAAGTTTTGAAGATTAAGACAATTAACAAGGACAAAAGAAGCTAGATAGTTGAACAAAAGCTTATATACTCATCGAAAAGATTAGGAGACATTGTGCTAGAGTCTATATGATATTGTCTCTACATTTCTAGACTAGATCTCTAAATAGCTGTAGTGGATAAACATTAACCTTCGACCTTCAGAAGTGGTTTGTGTTTGAAGAACTTGAAGGATCTGTACCTCAGAGAGGTCTTTCCACGTCAACGCCTTAGCCTGCTTAGCACGACATTCTTGTAAATATCATTGTGATCATTTTCCTTACAACTGCAAGTACATAGTTTCTTGGCCTCCGGAATATCAACACTGAGGAGAAAATACATAGTTGCACATGGTCTGAGTAGAAAAGTTTTCTGAACAGAAGCATGAGTGTCAGCAACTTTCTACGACATCCCAGAGAGTTTACCTCACAAAAATGAAAGGAATCAACCTAAGCGTCCTCCACTTTTAGAACGCTATCATGGTTAGTGGAACGTGATCATATTTCTTTTGGGAGCACACTTGTACTCTCAGACGGCGGGGAAGCAACCGACATCATGCACATGATCAGTAATGAAAGCATCACTATTTCTTCACGTTTTACTACCAGAATTGTTTTGGCACTCATGTCACAAAACCGACCGTGAAGCTTTGATGGAATATGATGCTAGCAACAAGAAGTGTAGGAGCAGTTGAGTGAAACTAACTCAAAAGTCTGCTTCATACTATCGAATTAAGAATAAAACTGTAAAGAGTCATGTTGTTTCTATCTGAATCACCTACTTTTGAGAATTCAGTCAAACGGCGAACTAGAAACTACAAGCAATCGACTTGCAGTACTTCAAAAGGACTAGCCACATCGAACGACACCTTTCCCACCTATTCCTTCTTGTCAAATATTAAATCTCCGCGAAACAAACAAATCTAAATTAAATTAAGAAAGAACAAAAAGATTTTTGGAATCAAACTGCACCATTTCAACGATTTCCGAAACTTGTTTCTCTCTTTGATCTTCGCTTTCAGTCTAGCTTGCACTACGCGATCTGTAGCATACGACTGCAAGCAAAGCCACTCAATCAATCAACAATCGTGCGCATCGGGACATGGCCATCGCTACCACACACTCTTGTTATGTTTACGTCTTCACATGACAAAACAACATACGCATAATTTATTTCCAGTCAGCGATTAACTGTGCAAACGCACCGCAAAACACATATTTTTCCATAACAAGCATATAGGCCTTATACATCATTCCGAACAAAACAATCGATGACACACCAAATTTCCCTATTTGGAGAACCGTATAAAAGGGACGGCCTTTGCCTCTTTCATTCCTTAACTACACATTTTATTAGCGTGATACTTCCTTTAGTATATTGATGAGATGAGTATATTTTAATACTGAAATTTCGACATCCAGAGCGACCCCGAGAAAAATAACCTCAAATTGAACACAAAAAATGAAGATGTTAAAACGCTAGGAGTAATCAGCGCAATAATGAACAGTAAACCAAGTTTACATTTGAGTTGTGTTCAGTGAGTTGTATACAACACCTACAACTTCTTGCATGCGGGATATCTGCAACACGATCAATGAAGGTCATTTTGTAAGTATCTCGGTAAGTATGGTGCCTTGGCACAGTGAAGTAAGCAATACCAATACTCCCGGAAGTAAAAATTTAACGTTTAACGGCTTACACACACAAAATGTATGACATTATCGGTCTTCATGGAATATTTGACAGCATGCATAAGGCCCTCTTCAGATGATAAAGTGCAAATATGTCATCTTTCGCACTAATCTCTTGAGTCTCTCATCCTACAGAAGCACTAAGAAATCCTCAAAGTAAGCACCACTATTCCGACAAAGGAAAACAGGATTGTGAAGAGATGTTGATTCCAAGAAGTGAAAATTGGAGAGAATCGGCCTATGGAGATACCGACTCAATATTTTTGCATCAAGGATTGCAATTAAGCTGTTCTAGCGAATCCATGTGGAAAGGATTCGGTTTAAAACTAGAGGACATGATTCAAAGCCCCGTGCTATTCCAAAAATTCACTAGGTTCGGCACCTGCTTTTAAAGCATTCACTTTGCAACGCTGCGCCTCAATTCTCAGGTTTCCTATCTCTCTGTCTTCTCAGTAAATTGTCAGCAATCGAGAAAAGACAAGATAACAAATAACAGTTTTGGTGCTCATTCGAGCTACGTGAAGATGAGAGTGATTGAAAGAAAAAGAATGAATAACTGTCTGATTGAAAAGTTTGTTCGAGCTGCATGAACTAAGAGTGAATTAAGAAGAACGAGAGGGGAGAAAAGGGAAACGAGGGACAGTTGGGTTGAAAAGTGTATATATGGTGTAACTATTATATACCATCTAGTTCGTTTTATAAAATCAAAGAACTTCACACAATAAATTCTTACTTAGAACTACACAAACTTCACATCGTACTTTCTTACTTTTGTCATCTTGGGAGAAATGCGGAAACCAAAGGTAAACTATGCACATGCAAAACAATTACTCTCCATCGAGTGAGACCAAATCGTGGTATCTCCACTCAGAACTACCATGAGACGAGGACTACGTTGTAGGGAATTATTGTACTGCGGTTAGGTTTTGAGGCTCGGCGCTTCTCTTTCTCTTTCAATCCTCCACAGTTGGCAGCTTTTACTCCTCTATTTGTATGTGTGCTTTTACCGGTGGTTGGTATAGTCCAGGGTTCCGTCGAACCTGCCTATATCGACATAGTACGTACTTCCAATCATCGTGCATCGTCAATTCATTTTCTGCTTTAGTTCTCCTCTGTATACCGTCATTCCGCTCTAGTGACGAAAGGATCAATCTTACATGCGTCAGCGGTATTTACGTCAGGTGTACCTTGTTGTACATACTTACCACATCATTTGACACCTATATATACTGGAAACGAATGAATATCGAAAGTTGAATGCGACTCGCGTCCATTCTAATTCCGAAAGTCCAGGTTCACTTATTCCACCCTATCTCGTTTTCCATTTTCCAGGTCAGGCCTCTGATTGGAAATCTGACCCACCACCGATTCCTTAAGGGCCTCTGGATATTTTGCCGCAAGGGCGAAGAATTGTTTAGACCTCTGCAGTATCGAAGAAGATATCGGTTGTCAGAAAACGGGTCCGGACATTATGATAGTCCAAATCAAACAATAGACTCATCCAAGAAAACTCATACGAGATAACGATACTACATGCAGACTGGGATGTAAAGATCCGAATGTAGTCGTTATTCGCAACCAAACGATGGAATTAGAGGTAACTGAGGAGTAGCCAAAGATATGACCGAAGAGCAACTTATCAATGACGCGCAGCGAAGCGGCGGACATGACTGAGGAGCGATGGAGGAAGGACTGAAGAATGACTGAGTGAATACTGATGAGAGACTGATGAATGCATGAATATAGCATGAGGGCAGACATAACCGTACCAAAGAATGACCGAATGAAGACCAAAGTGCGACTGCGTATTGACTGAACGAAATCGTTGCTGATCAATTGAACAGCATAAGACATGCTAGAGTGTGTTTTCTACCTTAAAACTCCACTCCTTATCCGTCGGAAGATGTGATCCAGGTCCGGTCTCATTGGCTTCAACAGGTTAGTATTTCTCGAAAAATCATTAGCCACTGTGCAAATCTACGCTCTGAGAATTCGTTGAAGTGAGAGAGAAATGCATTGCTGTCTTGAAGTCTTCCCAGTCTATTCCTCGAAACCAACGACGACACCAAACTGTTCAAATTACTACGAGACTTAACGTACATTCCTGATCGGACCTAGTCTGTAGAAGCGGTGCATGGTGTCAAACTGAACAGCGGTGTGGGAGCCAGGCAGCCCAGCCGTTTGTTTCAGGCAGGCTCCAGCAAAATGGAGCATAACCTAAATCTCTTCAGTATCGTGAATCTCCTGAAATTCATCTGAGTTTCTTCGCGAACGTAATTTTTCAGCCTGGTGGTAATGTTCTACAAATTACGTTCCATCGACTTTGAGACTCTGAGGTACTAAGCATTCAGTACTACTTCGGAATTTTACATCACCTCTGTAGCAACTCATCTGAGTGGCTAAACTACTACATCCGTAGTTGCCCTATCACCTAATGACACCGAAGTCTTCCGAATTTAGCTGTGATGCAGAAACGCCTACATTCCCCGCACCCAGGCAGCGGATAGGTCATGTTAAGCTGCAGCTTTAAGATAGAACCAAAAGGGAACACGCATTCACGCTTACAGCTTCCCTTACATTGTACTCAGTAACGAAACACAATATCTAGGGTTATACCTGACAACCCGCCAAAGGCACGCATGGCAGAAGATTAACTGCTAAGTTCCTCATACTAATGAATATAATAATTTAATGAACTGCACTCCATATATTGCTCCACTGTTGTACAAGTATGACTGGACGCAGTAAACGCTGCCGTAGACTCTGAACTTCGTCAACCTTCTAAGGCAGAAATTACCTCACAAACTTACATGAGCATTTGCAAATGCGTGAGAGTGGTCACATCCTCGGAGCTGAGCATATTTCGAATTTACTGCGGTGCACAGTGCGACGCAGCTTCCATGCGTTTCAACTTCCCTCCCTTCTCAGTTTCGTTCTTTTGTGATTCTTGGTTCGACATCTGGCTAATCTCTCGGCGGATCGACCGGTCAAACCTTCTCTCCTTCCACAGACCGGTGCAGATACTAACGATTCGTCGAGTTGAGCGTCCTTTTCCAACACATTAGTAGTGTTCGCTCGTGCTTCTGTGTGTGGCAAGAGGCCACAATCGACGATAGGATAGTTTACCTTGCGTAACCACAGAGGGACCAAGAGAGACCCGACAAACGGATAGGATAGAAAGGTGTTTTCCCAGTCCGAGCTGAGCCTTCCCGTCAGCCGAGCTCCTTCGGTCGTATAATTCCTCTTCTCCGATCCACCCACGAACCGAAGAAAAATTCAAACAAAGACCAACACAGTGTGTTTTTGAAGTGAATATTCCCAGCAAAGGCGCGGCGCGCGACAACGAATTTGAATGTGGTTCTGTTTGTTGCTTGCCTTGGCCTGACGGCGCTGCCCCGCCCCAGCCTACACCTCTTCTCAACGGATGGATCGTCTAGAACCGTATAGCCTACACCTCTTCTCAACGGATGGATCTTCTAGAACCGTATTTATACCTCACGCAAAGAAGTGGCTACCCAATTTCGCAGAGTGCCATCTACGAATCCAGCGGGCGATCACGGTATCGAGACAGCAGAAATGTGAGGACACATGATGGACTCGTTTCGAACGCGGTGGTGGGTCCGGCCGAGCTTTCTCCATTCATCATCTACTCTCCTATTCTAGGTATTAGCTCTTAGGTGTTTTTCCAATCCAAGTCCTGAGCCGATCTGACTGCTTAGGACTTGGACTGGAAGCACACCTAAAGCTATGCCAATGATCATCAACTCTCATTTTCTAGGTAGAAGCTTTTAAATGTTCTTCCGGTCCAAGTTCTCAACCGATCTGACTGCTGAGAACTTAGACTGGGAGAACACCCAATGCTATGCCATTGATCATCGACTCTCGTATTCTTGGTACCAGCTTTAGATGGTCCATGCTCTGAACCGATCTGACTGCTGTGAACATCGACTGGAAGAACACCTAAAGTTAGGCCATTGATTATCAGCTCTCATATTCTAGGTACCAGCTTTTAGATGTTCTTCCTTCCATGTTCTGTGCCGATCGACTGCTTAGAAAGTCGACTGGAAGGACACCTAAAGCTATGTCATGCCAAACCATCAGCTTCATCCTCTGGTAAGAAGCAGTATTAGTTTGTGCGTACAGTTACTTCTCCTGCATTGCACCACTGGTTAGGTTTCATATGTCTTGTGAGTCGGTCGGTCTTGTGCATCAAGACGAGAATCTTAAGGCACCACTAACTAAACTCCAGGCCACGAAGTTCACTGTACGGGAGAGTGCGACATCGCATTCTCCTATCAAGTGCATCAACTGTCACATAAGCGTTTCCAGTAATCCACATTAGACCCGCTGACAAGAATGCCCAGATCTGATTGCATGAGTAATCTGGGTCTGCAGGAGACTACAGAAGAAGAACATGATGAACCAGTACGAACGGGAAACCAAACCAAATTGAAGACTCCGGAACGCGACTGATTCATGCTCAGCACTGGCAAGTCCAGCAAACCCTCTACATGAGTGTGTAGGCGCCAGTGGCATAAAATAAAGCAGCTCTTTAATTAAAGGGAGTATCTTTCAAGAACCTTTTTTACTAAGTTCTAGGAGGACGACATGTCAGCAAGGGCAGAAAACTGGAATGGCATGTAACGAATAGCTAAAAAGTATGGATTCAAGGACAAAACTGTTCGATGAAAGTATGAGTTGTGGACAAATCGTTGCACAGCAGAGATATGTAAACCACTTCTGCTTCATGACATTCTATTCAGATGGAAATAATTTTTTACAGAGAAAACTGAGAGCTGGAATCACCTCACACTCTAAGCCAACATTCATATATACGCGCGTACTCATGATTATCAAAGACCAAAGTCTTTAGATACATCATTAAAAGGCTTTCTAGCTAAAGCCTCATGCTTCTGCTGTACACTATTATAATTTGGCGATGAGAAAGTTCACCATGCTACTGTTCATATCTTTTCTGTATGAACTCTCCAAATTAACGGAGACCGAGTAGAAATGAGCAGAATTTGAACAAAGTAAAGTAATCAAGGAAACTAAAAGCGAAAATTCCAGTCCCCAAAGTGACAGCCATAATCAGGTGTCACCAGTGGCTGAATTTCTCAGAGTCAGCTCCCTCGTCAAAACCACCAGATGAGCCGATCACATTGAAATCTAACTGCTTCGTGTACTTGGACTTGCGCCTCTTGTCGAATTCCGGCCAACCTTCAGTCTGCAAAACCAACGTTACCTTTCGGATTATATGTTTGCAACACCCTACTGTACTCCGTTACTGGTGCAGTTCTCTTTCCAGAATTAGACTGCGAACTCCCCCAACCTTAATACTAACATGGCTGCCCAAAAATTACCCTATCTCTCAAGCGGACCCACGACCACTAATGTTTTCTAAAACAGATGCAACAGCAAGAGCAAAATACTAAGAACATAGAAGTTTCAAACTGCAGGTCTGGCCTTCTACTTTACTACCTCTCGGAGCTTTTCGATAGTGATTTCATTCCCATGTACAGATAACGTTATCAGCTCCAAGCAGCCAGACAAAATCTCTCCCGGGATGCTGGTCAAAGCGTTGTTGTTAAGGTTCAGGACCTGCTTGAGAAACAAGTCAAGTAGTTATGGATCATGAGAGCTTGTGGATGTACATAATTTCTTATATCTTATACAGACCGTGATCTAACAGTGAAAAGACAACCCACTAAAAGGAAGTTCTGTAATGACCCGGGGCTTATATCAGGTTCTCTTCTTACTGCAAGGCAGACTCACTCCGATTTCACACCTACCTTGAGGTACTGCAACTGAGATAAAGTGGACGGGACCTCCGTCAGAAGATTTGCAGAAAAGTCCACCTGTATGAGAGGAGATACAAGTACACTCAGCCTTGGGAGAAAAGCAGATAAGGAGTATGACGGATTTTCAGCAAACAGCAATGCTATTTAACTTCCACTTGGATTCTTCTGAAGCGCGTGACTAACCTCAGAAAGATGTGCGCATTGCCCCAAAGTCCCAGGCATCACTTTTATCCTGCAAAAATTACGTCAAAGTCTTACACTGACACCTCATTCAAAGTCCAACCATGAGTAATATAGTACAATCTTGTAAAACCACAGTGGGTGTTGACACTTGTGTGTTTTGCTGGTAATGATGTAGTACATGCTGCCCAGGAGTCCAAAGTAGTATCCTCAAACCATGGAAAACTTACTGATTGTGACTAACGTCAAGCTTTTCCAGCTGAGCACAGTTGCAAATCTCTTCTGGAACATTTTGTACTTGGTTATGAGAAACGCTTAATTGCTTTAGAGATCTCAGCTGACCAATTTCTGCTGGCAAAGAAGTAAGCCTGCACGATGAAGTAACCAGGTGAGAAGGTATGATCCAGACAACTATATGATCCAGACACCATCAGATCAGTCAACAAGATGACCCATCAAACATATATTCATACGTCCAGAACGGCAGATTTTATCAAGGACCACTCTACTAGTACATAGGTAACCCGCAAGTAACCCACCCAAGTACATAGCAAGTAGCAAACAGCAAATAGGGCCCGAATGTGTGCATCAAGCATAAATTCATACGTGCGCATCAAATATAGAGGGCTTAGACAAAATTCAGCTCAGGAATGGAACTTACTTGTTACGATCGAGGGCCAAGATGCTAAGTGCTTTCAACGAACAAAGACTCTGCCATGATATGCTGCTATCTGTAAGCCCGTTGGTGCTAAGCCGCAACCTCTGCAGCATGAAGTGGAAGAAGTATGAACCATACGGAAGTCCCAAAGCAATCAAACCGGTCTAATCGATACGAGATGTTACCTTTAAGTAACTCATAAATAGGAAAAGTGAGGATCGTCTCACAGGAGGATGCGAGTGGAGCACATATATGAAAGTGTAGCAAGTACCGTATTTTATATTTGTACATAATCTCTTCCAAAGCACAATATCGAATCACGAAGACTGAAAGAAAGAACGTACCTGTAAATTTGTGAGGGATGCAATTTCAGCTGGAATCGCTTTAATGCTGTTCAAGCTAAGGTCTAATATCCGCACAGAAGCTCCCATCGCCCACACATCTTTAGGAACTGTCTACCCTTCAGTGTACACAAACCATCATCAGCATGACTTTCAAGCATCAGCAACGTGGACGCATTACAAGTGATTCGAGTAACAAAGAACTCTTTGACAAGTTTACGGAACCCTCCATGGCTTGCCAGAAAAACCATTAAACGTCAGAAATATGAACCAAATACACCCATAAAGAAAAGATTTTAGACATGCATAACACTTGAGTTGATTGAGGCAGAAGAATAAATATGAAGCCCTTTGGACCTTCCTCTTTCCCAACATGAGGAGACTAGAGCTAACTTTGTAAGCAAAAGATAGAACAGAAGAATAGAAACCCACGAAGAAGAAAGAAAGCACAGCCTGAACATACATAGCTAATTTAGATTCAACCATGTAAAAGTGATGAAGGGCTTCAGGGGTGAGGTAAAAGAGAATTGCAGGTGCGGAAGAGACTCGTGGATTCCCGTCAATTTGACAATAGTGGTGAAATTAAGAAACAACCAAGGTGTGGCATACGTTATCTTATACTGAAAGAGGTCACAGGTAAAAGTTGGCGCTGCTAATTTTGTCATAATCAAGCTGACCTGAAATGCAGGAGTCTCACATTAGAGTTTCGATAGGAAAGTGAATAGGGAACGTGGAAGAGGATAGTGAAACCGTGCTAAATAAGACTGAGTGGACTCCCATGAACGCTAGAGTTTTAAGTCACAGAACTCAGAGTTATAGGAGTGAAATTATGTCTTACGCAAAATTTAGCTACCTGAATATGACTTTCGCGTAAAGAAACAATTCCTGTAGCTTGCCAGTTCCCGATTCGACCCTTCTCGATAGTCTTCCCCACCTTGGGAACATGAAGAGAGCCAAGAACAGACTTGAATTTACTCTGCAACAGAGCTTTTGCTGACTTGGTAGAAGATGGTGAGCCCTGTTACATATAGAGATCCGTCTTTTAGACTCACTTACAGTAGAAACTAAAGAGATTGTCAAACCTTTATCCGGAGAATCAGTGCGAACTAGACCTGATACATGTGTGTTTCTGCAAACTTACGTGGTTTGCTTGAAGTTCCGTCATTACCTTCATAGGAATGACATCTCTAAACATGTGTAGACAGTGGAGCAAGGCTGAGATGAGGGCTGAAAGATCTTACCCCTTGGTGAACTCCCTCGGACGCCATAAGCATAAGCTTAGCCCCATTTGTAACTTTCGCTCCTACTAGTGTCGTTTCGGGGTCCAACACTTTTCCTGAAAATAAGCAACACAAGTCAATTGTTCATGGCTTAATCTTATACTTTTACGTCATTTCTGGTTATTCTCGATGACCGAGCGTGCTGGAGAAGTTCCTAGTCAGCTGATGGGTGGTGAGGAGTATGGCATAAAGCCAGAAGTTCAGAAGTCAATAACTTAGGAATCCATGTAACACACTTAAAAGGACGCGTCAGAACAAAAATCTAGTGCTTTAGTCTTCACTCTAAACCGAATAGCTCCAGCATCATTCTTTCACTGATCCAAAGAATCTGAAGTAGGTAGAAAATCGACTGGCATGGAAACCGCACAACGCCAATCATCAACTTCATTACCTACTTCTCAAGAAGCTAACGAAATTTCTTTGGACTGCAAGTGCCACAGAGGAGATAGATTGGATCGAACAGCAGTGGATTGAAGTTGGCTCGGCGCACCTTTGTAAATAATCTTCTGGCCACGAGGCAGGATGTTGGTCAGTTCCTGCAAACGCCCCATCAGGTCCTTCACGGTGGCATCACTGCGCACCGAGATGGTATAAGTCTGTGCACCAGATTTCACCGACAGCGAAATTTCGCTCTTGTCCTTCGAGGGTCCATCTTCCATGCTCCTCAACGGATCAATCAAGTCAAGAATCAAACTTTCTCTCTCTCTCTCTCTCTCTCTCTCTCTCTCTCTGCCAAAGCGCCGTGTATCAACCAACGCACACACACCACCAGAAAGATGAAAAGATGGCTCCGAATTCAACAGTGTCTGCGTGTTTCGATTCATTTATTCATCGATCGATCCGCAGATTTGGATTCCGCTTGGAACGAACGGCGTCAGCCTCTTCGCTTGCTTTTCCGTTCCTTCCTTTTAGTCCTTCATTGACTGTCTACCACCCGTGACCCGCCTGCGCTTGCACGCGCCGCTTGCGGATGTTTTCGAATTTATTATTATCAGTAAGCTTGACTTAATCTGAAGTCAAGCGTAGTAACGTCTCGAGTCTTAGGAGCGTCGACGTGGTTTAGGTGGTGTACGAAATGGAGCTCACTGGAGACCTCACTCTTGGATTCTCTCGTGAGTTTGTTTCTTTCAAAACCAGGTATAGTCATATTGGATGAATGAATGAGCCTGCATATTCACCCTCTTCCGAGTTCGGAAGAGGGGAAATGCATAGTCGTTTAAATTAATATCTAATCCTTCCTGCAGTAAGGGTTAGGTATTAATCTAAACACCTCAGTAAAGTAACGTGTTTATGAGTATAATTTCTCGGTCTTGTATTTTTTGAAGCGCGAGAACAGACTCCATATTTATGGGTTTTTTTTCTCTCCTCGTGATTCCAAGCATGGGTTAACAAATAATATTTATGGATTTTTTAATCTTTACATTTATTTAGTATATATTTATTATTTAACATTTATATATTTTCATGATAACAATAAACGAACAAAAATTCCCCGAAGTTGATCGAGCATGCATATTCAAACCTCGTTATAATCACTCACTTGGTGACCCTATATTTGGTGACTATAATGATTTTTTATTATGAACTTATAATAATAATGCAAAGTTGATTTGTTTCAAGAACAAAAGCTAAACAAAAGAATGGATTATTGTAAGTGTACTAAGTGATAAATATTTTGTGACTATAATTGATTATATATTATAATTTTAAAGTAAATCTTAATTTTTTTCAATAACAAAAACTTACAATAGTAAAAATTTATTCTAACTATACTAGGTGATAAAAATCTTCTGTTATGAATATATAAAAAGCTATTTTGTTATCATCACATAATCACATTTTTCCGTGAAAGTGTATTTATATATTGCATGATAGTGAGAGACATTTACAAAAAACATGATCTTTTCTCAAGATAAATGTGATTATAACGCGATTGTGATTATATAGAGTGGATACTTTTATAATGATCATTTCTAATTGTTGATCTTAGATTATTCTTTACCTCATGTCTAGTGTAGGTTTGGTAACATTGTTTCTCTTCTAACAATGAGATTTACATTATTTACGAAATATATTCAGTAGCATAAAGCATCCTCATAATTTTGGATGAGGTATTTCTCTCATCTCTTCTTGATATTATGCTAACAAAATCTCCATCGGTCTTCAAGATGGTGTTGAAATAAAATCTCGCGTACATTTGAGAACTTAGAATGTTTGTATCAGTCGTACAATCATTTCCATATAAAGACATTGAGAAACATTTGGATACTGATTGTGAGTGTGCAAGATTTACAACTTGTGTATTCATTGAAGGTTTACACGAATATAAATTCTTAGTGTGATTTCAAAAGCCATATTAGGTGAGTTTTGATTTATAGTGTCTTTTCATTGATGGAGTGAAGACAAGCCGATGCATTCCTAGATTGCAATTTGCTCGATGTAGTAGACTATGTGGGTTCAATATTCAACATATGTAAATGTTTTGATATTTTGTGATTTTTTTGTTTGTAGATTAACTGATGTTATGAGTCCACGGAACAAAATGTTGTGAATGTGAATGTGGTTAATTGTAATTCCTCAAAAATTCCAGACTTTGGGAACAGAATAAAGCATTCCAAGCCCTCAATGTTGCATAAGTCGAGGTTATCCACGACACGTAGTGCTTCTTTCTCAACCATTTTGACGAAGTACATCTTTGATGTAGAAAGATACATATGGAGTCACAAAATTTATAGCATTTGCATCAGTCAAATGCAATAGCTTATATTTTCATTATATTATTCATGTAGTTCTTATGCGGTTGAGTTGTTTAGTGACTGATGTTTATGTCTTGTCTGTTGTTATTTTAGCTTTACCAAGTGGCAAATGTGATTGACTAAATCTCTTCTTTGATCATCACATTGGATCTGACCTTGACAAGATCACTTCGAAAGTTCACATTCTTTCTGTCGATTGTAAATGACTACATAGAACTGAAATGCATTAGACTCATGTGTAGAGCTCTAACCATGGCAGTTTGTAGGACCTCAAGCCCAGATGTTTTATCAAGCAAAATGTCTTTGTTGATGTTTTACTAATTTAATGTGCACTTATGTATAAAGCTTTTTAATTTGATTTTTATGTGTTGTTTTCAATCTCGTGGCCTAAAATCATTAGAATCACGTTTTGTTTTCTTAACAAGGTGGATTTGTGTTTTTTGCCATAGAATAATGTTCCAATCATTAGACTCAAATGTTCTCGATGAATGGAACCAACCAACTCTTGAGCGGAGATACTTTGCTTTACTGGGTTCATGGAAATTCCAATGTAGGTTCCTCGTCCAGCAAAACTACTCGGTCGGTTGCACATTGGATAATACTGTGATGCTTACTCCTCGATTGATATGTGTGCCTCTCTAGTCTCATGATAGTGGAATCTATTAACTCAAACACAAGTAGGATTCTCAAGCTTGTCCATGTCTTCGAGCTTCTATGTGCTTTCAGGATGTTGACTCAAACATGTTATGTTTATCATCTATCATTCGATTCTATCATCAGGTCTTGTACCATCTACCAAGTGTAATAAAAATTCTTTCACTAAAAAAACAACAACAATTAGAGACAATGCTTGAAAACAACATATGAGTTATAATACAGATGAAAGGTCAAAAGATCACTTTGCATTTTGAGAATGAGGAAGACTAAGAAAACCTTTAAGCATTGTGAACGTATGAAAGACTCTCCAAAGAAAAAGATGTGACTATTCACAACAAATCAAAGTGAAATTAAAATAAATTTTAAATTTTATATATATAAATTTTTGTTTTTATATGAACCAAGAGGTGAATAATATGCATCCTTGTTGTCAAATGAAAGTGCTTATTGGTCTCTCGTTTCTCTTGATAGAAATAATCTGTGAGTTATTAGTATGATTAACATATTTTTTGGATTTACTGCATTGAATAATATGCATACAAAACACACTTCTATGATGAAGATGAAAGCATGACAAGCAAACCAATTGGAGATAATTTCATTATCTCGATTGATTACAATTAGGTTAATTTTTTTCTAAAAGAAATCAGAAAAATACTATCTTAAACAAACATGAAGTAAAAATAAACATGAAGTAGCAATTTGCATCATTTAAAATAAAACTTGATGTCAAGATTTTGTATTTATTTCTCTACATCTAAATTTTACTAATGTTGTGCACTCCCAACCTTCATGTTTCCAGTTTACATTTGAAATATTATACATGAATTAAACCATAAATGTTGAGATAAAATATTTTGACTTCATTATAAAAAATAATCGAACAACGACTAAGATATATTATTGCTATAAGTTTGTGCATAGCTTATTGAAGATTTTGAGAATTTCACTAGACTAAAAAAATAAGAAAATGTGGAAGAATAATTTTTTTTCGCTAGAACCGAAATCGTTCACATGGTGGACGTAGGTAGTAGACTACATTGAGGAATATGGTGTTCATTTCAAGAGAGTGCAAAGAGTCAAAGGTTACTTAGACCAAATATCCGTCATTCTCATAACGCACTATGAACAAGAGCTATTGAGTCCAATGGCTACTCCAAATTCGGTTATCCAGGTTTATTGGGCTGGGAAACTTTACAAGTATGGGTTAGGGCAGGTTTGCGTCAGGAAGTCCGACCCATTATCTAGAACGTGACGTGCCTCCACACATGATTTTTACATTGTCCGGGGATAAATATTAATATTTGCAATTTTAAGCTTTAGCATTTTAAGTTCAAAAAAAACTTTTGTGTATTATTATTTCATGAAAGAATTGATTTACTATATCCGAGTTTGTAAAGACACCGAAGGAGGTCCTAGGAAATGCATAGGAAAGAAAGTCAAATTCACACCAAAGAAAGTAATCCAAAAATGAATTTGACCTAAAGTCTCTGGGCCAATCTAGACCTTGTCGTCTTTTCACCTCGACAGGCAAGTAGCACACCAGCATGCGTGCTTCTCAAGTACTAGGTTTCCACCGCCAACACCACGTCTATAAAAGAACGGCGGCCGACGCATCGCGGAGCAATATAAGTTATTGGTGGGGTTTTGATTCGTTGGTCAATTGATTCATATTCATATAGGAAACTTGTATTTTTCATTTACCAACTCCTCTTTGTTTATTAATGTACCATGGTAAGCCCAGATTTATCCACTCCTTACGGAGGTGCGCAGCCTCACATGAAATCTTTGAGGATCCTACTAACAAAGACTGTCCTCCTGTCGGTTTCAGGGCTTTTTTACTTATTCTTTATGTACAAACTGTGAATAACTATCTTATGCAAGAAAAATATCGATGTTGAAGATGTGAGAGAAGAAGTTTATATCATGTTGAGAGATACACATGCATACAGAAATCGGTCAACAAGAAGACAATGAACTAGTAGAATCAGAAATTACGATTGGAAATGAACAATGTGTATGACACTTGTTCTTCTGAGTGCATGCTTGCATTCTCGACGATGAGAATGTTGCGAAGATGAGAGTGTTGTTGACGGTTGAGACATCGAGATAATCCACGAGTCAGTAAAAAAGTTTGTTGTCGAAATAAGCTCAAGTTCTCTCCTTCTTTTGAGATTGATGCGGACATCAATGTTAGAACTCTTTTCAATATTAATCTCCTAAAAACTAACAATAATGAAATCACATCTTTCTCATCTTTCGTGCATTATTATATTTTCTTTATTTTCAAGAAATCACCAACAAAATACAGATCACATCTAGATCTAATATGGACTAAGTTCTTCAATACAACAATATCTCTTCATTCTTACATGCTTATAAGACATATCATGATCATATTATTTTTGTAAAAGACCATCACATGTTAATATATTCTCATCTATCTGAACAAACAAATCAGTCTCTTTTTCTTCATACATTCATCACTCTTGTCATTTAAATGATGTTCACATGCCGATTCAAGAGATTTTCAACATTTAAGACACAAGTTAATTTTGTATTTTCTTGCAATAATCACATCTTATACAAACTGAAAGCCAACACCAGCTTATGTCTCTCAATATAACTTAAAGAAAATCTAAATTATATGTGCGATTATAAGTGTTATCAACATGATATGAAGATGCTCATTCTAAATCCATAATATTACAAATATTTGTATTGCAGTTACGATTCATCATTGCCTTAGAAGAAGACATCAAGATTCATATAATTCTATTCATTTCTTATATATTCTATACTACAGCGATATAAAATTAATAAAATCTTCATACTATCCCAAGATGCTCATTAGAACTTCTACAAGTTTTAGATAAGTTTTCTTTCAATGATAATCTTATCATTGCTCTCAAAGATATCTCATCAATCATCATATTTTGTAAACTCATCCACGTATCTAGATTAAATTTTCATAGATTTCACTTGCAAAGACTCGTGAAGCACTGCAAACGCAGAGCCCTCTCAATTTAATTACATGCATAGCGCCTTGTTTAATGTATTTTAAAGAATATCCCAACCCTTTCAGGAAGAAACTTTTAGCCAAATGTTTTACTGCTTTGCATATTTCCCTCTGGTGAGGTGAAGTATATATATATATACATTGATGTAGAGCAGAGGTTGCAATTAAAGGTTTGTCTGTAGCGAACTTGGTTACTGCCTCAGTGCCTCCGTCCATAAGTGCACGATTGCATTTCCACGGTCGACCATGTTTCTATTTTACGTAGTGGCTTGCGCCGTCTCAGCTATCGAGGGTTTGCACATTCCGAGAGTGCACTTAGAGAGGGACGACTGTAAACTAACATCCGCCAGAGAGTGAATGAGAACACAAAGGAAGAAAAGGCGACCGAAGCGGCTAACGCCGTTCGTTCCAAGCGAAATCCAAATATGTCGATCAACCGATGAATGAATGAGTCGAAATACGCAAATCACTCTTGAAACGAAGCCGCCTGTCCGTCTTTCTGGTGATGTGTGTGCGTTAGTAGTTGATACACGGCGCTTCGAAGGGGAGGGAGAGATTATTGATTTGAGCACGAGCGAATTGAGTTTTCTGCTTTGCAGGTGTAGTCGCAGCAATGGGGAAGTTTGTGGGGACCAAGAAAGGCTCAAGAAAGAATTCGCTGAGTGGAGGAGACTTGAGCGATTCCATGATGGAGGACGAGGACAGTCATGAGGAGCTCGATTCGGACGAGGAGCTCCTTAGGCGTAGCGACGATGACCAAGGCATGGAGGATTCCGGACGCCTGCGAATGCGTCCTGACATTGATATGGGACCTGAGTATGCTGGAAAACGAAGCAACCGGAAGGATGCAGTAGGCGCCGAGGAGAGTGATGACGAAGACGAGGATGATAACGTGGGAAGAAAGAGGCTCGATGCTAAGTTAGAAGCTCTTTATACCGAGGGCAGCTCTGATGAAGATGATAACGCTCTGGTTTGTATTTTTTTAACGTTTTCTTAGTTCTGTTTTCTGCCGTTAATTTTGTAAGATTTGCGACTCTGATTACACTTTTACGGTTGCAGAAGCATTGGCGAATGAGTTCAGGGCAGGATGATGAACTGGAGGCCTTACGTCAAGAGTATGAGAAGCTTCGTAAACAAGAAGTGTAAGGTGCCGTACCCACTTGTACGCTTTGGTGTGCTAAACATGATCTGGACATATGAATTTTATGACGAACTTTTAAAAGCCTATCAGCCTCTCAACTTTGTCGGGAACTTGCTAATCCACTCAAATTGACAGTTGTTACTCGACAGATTTGGGACTAGGAGTGTTCACACAGCTGATTCTCTAAAGCCGATTGATCTCTTTTGGTAATTGGGATATAATTGACTGTTATTAGTGCGTCAAATGTTTACTACAGTAAGCTGAGCCTACTTATGAACGTATCATGTCGTATGCCGTTCTCATCCTCGGAAACAGTTTTCCTGTAAGATGGACAGTTTATTTCTGGTTTACCTTCAGACGCCGCATTGTTGTTTCCAAGAGTTCCAACCACAACTGTTTGGTTATGTGACCTACCTACTGTGGATGTCCTGCTACCACATTCTTTTCTCTTTCTGTGTACCAGTTCTAATACTTGGCCGGGTTACTTGCGGGTTACCTCAGTACTAGAGTGTGGTCCTTGATAAAATCTGCAATTCTCGACGTATGAACATATGCTCACCCATTGTCCTCCGGGGTCAATGAAAGAGGTTATCAAAGTTCATATGTTTCGCTGTGTATTTTGCCCTGAGTTGGTTGTTTACTTTAAACAGAGAAGTACGAGAAACCTTGAAGGGAGAAGAAGACGACAACTACCTTAAAGGACAGGCAGTGCAAAATCAGAAGGTGCGAGTGTGTATCGATACTACCGTCTTCATAAGTCGTCCTGGCAGCAGGTTGGTAGAATCTAGGTCTTTTCTTCTTCACCACTAAAGACCGTTGTCCTTCTTGCAGGCCGTCTGGGACAGAGCCTTGGAAATTCGAATATCTCTTCAGAAAATACTGTCTGGGGCAAACCGACTGCCAAAGGTATTTGAAAGTCCTTCATTTGAATAAGGTAGAACATGTTGACTGTCAAGCGAGGGGGCTCATAAGCTTCACCAAGTGACGCACAGTTTGATTATGTTAGTTTATGGACCTGTCCTCGTATTATCCATTGAGCAGCGTGTGATATTTACTGGAAGTTGTGTTTTCTGTTTCTCAGAAACAAGCTAAAGCTGCGCTCAGTGAAAATGCCGAGATCAACGAGGCATACTCCAGACTGGCCACTTCAGCTGCTCTGAGTTTGAATTGCCTCGTAAACTTGGAGACGGTAAGTCTTCATCCTTCAAAGACAATATCAACACCAGAAAAAGCCCTTTTTGCCAAACTCTCTGTCCCCTGCCGGTCAGCTTTGTTCATTATTAGGGTGGAAGTCAATGGAAGCTTTGTGTATGAGATCATGTTTAAGAAAATGTAGATGTTAGGTTCTTACTTTCGTACCTTTCCGGCGAGCTAGGAGTATGGAAATCTGACTCACATTTCTTTCCGGAGCAGGCCTTGATAGAGAGTAACAGTGGAATTGACGAAGTTTATGCAAGCACAGCGAATGGTACGTCGTTCAATCTGTCCTATCCTCTTTTCTTTTCTGCCCCATATGGTAGAACCCTTTTTGGTTTAAGTGATCTGGGTACGGAGCACAAAAGAGTTTAAGCCACTTGTTCTCAAATGTTTGAGGGGTGCAGGGAATGGGAAGAGGAACGCATTAAGGGATTCTGAGGAAGAAGGTGACTCGGACGGAGCAGATAACGCCTGGGAGGTTGTGAACAGACTTCATTCTAGGTTCTTCTCACTCCCCGATGCTTTGCTAATAGCTTGAAATTTTAAATTTCGATTCACCTGCTATTATCACAGTTGTGAGCAGTACATACCTTTGTCCCAGCCTTCTCCGAGCGCCGAAACTACATGAAAAGCTGACTTTGATCTCTTCGCTGTTTGGTCAGAATTTCTCCGTTCCGGGACAATGCCTTGGACAGATGGCAACGTAAAGTTCAACTGACTACAGGCGTCGTCTCCAAGGGAAAACTTCGAGCTTTTAACCAGGTGAAAGTCTCTTCCGTGTTAAGTTAGGGCCCCCAACTAGGTCTAAATTTGGTGCTTGGATATGAACTACTAAATTGACTCCATTTTCCTGAAGTTGTGGCTCCTGACGATGAGGGACATGGCTGTGTGGAGCAGAGTATCTCGCAACAGATCGCAGTAGCTATGAGGGATACTTCTCGCTTGATCGGTGGAACGAGAATGAAAAGCTCAAGTGTGCGCATACTTGGCGGGGTACGTTAATTTAGGAACAAATTTTTTCTTTTGGCAAATCCCATGATAGGTAGTCAAAGCTTGGAATATAATCTTTCAGGACTGAAGGAAATTCATCAAAGGAACTCTCTCAAGTCAAGAAATGAGTGTATGTGCAACGAGATAAGTCATTGTTTCAGTTATAAAGACCAGCTATACTATATGTAAGGAGTAGGGAGTGACGCTTATGCTACCGACTTCTCCATATAACGTGCCTTTCCCCTTCTGAAGAGAGCTTGTAAGTTCGTAAGCCGGTTAAGCAATCTCTCTCTGGTTGATTTACCTGAACATGTACTGTAATCGCTAACTTTTCTGGTTCCTGAGTTCTTCTATGCTTCAATGGTGCATGCAGATCTGTTAACACATTCTTACATCTGAGGTTCTTGACTATATGCAGTCCTGTGAGAATGGAGCTGTGAAGCCGGGCAGTCCAGATCAAGAGGTGCGTATTATTTGCTGTGTAACTCTGGCCCTAGTGCTTGCCGAAGTTTCACACCGGCGTTTCGTCTGTCATCAGTGTCTGCATTCTAAATCTTACCTCTTTGTTTTACTCATGCAAAATAGGTGAAGGAAGAAGAAGGAAACCCGGAGACTTTTGACGATTCGGAATTTTACCAAAACCTTCTTCATGAGTTTTTAGAATATTCAGATCCACTGGGCCAAGGTAAACCAATTCCGCAGTCTCAGGAGGAAGGGAGATTTCGTATGAGAACATTTAAGATTTGAAGAAGTCTTGAACATGGCGCAACATCGAGTGATTGATATGCGTAAACCAAGAGTCCGCGAAGGCGTAAATGAAGTTTCCGAGAAAGCGAGCACGGCGGCTAGGCATGGCCTCCGTGCTCGCTTTCTCCTCCTTAATTTATGTAATAATAAATTAAGGAGGATAAAGCGGCTCCGTTCCGAGTATACAAATGATGGTGCACAGCATAAAGTTCAAAGCCTAGCGTCTTTTATGGGTTCTGAAGCTGAAAGCCATGTTTGGTTGTTTAACAGGTGACAGGGACCTTTTTGCTTTGAAAAAACGTACTAAGAATCGGAAAGTCGTTGATCGGCGAGCATCAAAAGGTCGAAAAGTCAGGTGTGTCGAACGATGATGAACGCTGGATTTGGTTCGGCTTGAGCCCCCCGGGGTACTGAAACTTATTGAGGGATATCGGAGACGGTTCCGTTGTTGTCAAACGCTGCTATAAAAGTAATTCAGCCTAATTGTCGTTATGACATTTGCGTACAGGTATAACGTGTTAGAGCCGCTGCTTAACTTCATGGCCCCATCGCCGATGGTACTGCCTTCCATGACGGATAAGTTATTCTCGAATGTCTTCGGACTTGGGAAAACAGAAGTTTCTCTGGCCTCTTGACATATTTGAAAATAGAATGCTGCTCGACTACAAGTAACTCGGAGCTTGGCTTGGAAAAAATTAACGGAGGAGAATCGTCCCTCTTAGCACGGCTCGGCGGAGTACTAGAGCAACGAGGGAGGGAGCACCGAACCATTGAGCAAGGTTACTTCACTCAGTTTTGACATATTCTTATAGATCTTAATTGGATGCCGCGAACAGGGAGTTTCTGCATAACATGCAGGCCACTTCAGAATTTACGTAGCACGAGGTCCAGCAGGGACAGGTTTATCAGCGTAGCCTGTCTGTTCAGGTTAGGTTCATATCGAGCTCCAAGGAGTCGGGGTACTCCTCGAAATGTTTTACTTAGAGCTCAGTGTTTGTAGAGGAGCTCTAGCTGGTGCTATTTCAAATGCAAATCCAGCTCATTTCTTAGCTTTTGTGTCAAGCGTCGATCTTACCAACTTATTTCACCGGTGATGATGGTACCTGAGGTTCTCGAAGTGACGTATATCTAAATCTGCGTTCCTTTATGCTTCCGTGTTTTCCTGGATTCTTCAGCACTACCCGTGCTCGGGTCGTCAATCGACATGCCACCTCACCAACTTGCTGTTCTGGAACTTGCTATGTTCAGTCAGCCCTCATGCTGGTCAGACGCTCACTATTACTACTTCCTCTCCACCACGCTCTCCACTTACCGAGAGCTTCGATCAACCGAGACAGGACATGCAATTAATTTGGCCTTAGTGAGCAAAGATCCGTCTTGGAGTCGAGCAGCGAAACCATCAGCCCCACTACCGTTCGAGTGATGAGGCCACCTGACTTCTGGTAGGAAATCGTATGAAGCCACGACCGAAAGAGAGTGAGTCAGGAGGAGAAGCAGATGCCTCATTCTCCTGCCAGACACATAACCAGATATTGCTGCGCTGACTTGTCCGTGCAGAGAAGAACATTCCGACGGCTGTACAATAAGACTAGCTTCTCTGGTAAAGATCCCTTTCACCGTTGCTTCCTAGCGTGGTCATGAGCGCATAGCCGAAGTCATAGCCGAAGTCATAGACTCCAGATCGACTGGCAATTGCATGCACGAAGGACGACTTATCGAGGGATGAATGCATTTCTGCACGATGCTTCACAACGTTCAAAATACTTAGAACCTCTGTTTTCCTCATATATACGTCGAGGACGAGGTTATTCTACTGGGTGTTACCTCTACCTTTGAGCGTGGTTCGTGCTCGTTAGCTGACCTGCCATTCTCCCGGACGAATCATATATATGCCAATGACTTTCGGAAGCCAAAAGCGGCTCCCGAGCGTCGGCAGCATGGCTTCTTTGGTTGTCCGCCGAAGAGCTGCTGCGCACGGGAAAAATGTCATCATCTCGCAGACTCTCCGGACTTTCAGGCGGGACTCGTCGTCCCACCGACCAGGTCTTTCGAGGTTTGCTAATCTCCAGAACCTTGAATGTGACGATTTATATGTCTTGGAAACTTGTATTCGGGGTGTCTGGAGCTACTTCGCTGCAAATAGTACTCCAAACCATCAATTATTAACGAACCAAGTTGACAAGTTGAAGGTAGTACAACTGATTGCACGACTTCGTCTGTGCCTCAGCTTTGCAATTGCATTCGACATCGATGGCGTGCTCCTGCGTGGTGGTGTGCCAATTCCAGGTGCTCCTGGAGCTCTTCGCCGGTTGTATGACGATCCCGCACAGCCTGGTATGAGCGATCCACGTCTAGTCGAATTAGTTCAAGAGTGCGTGGGAGGCATTCTTGAACTAATTCGGTCGGTCGATTACCTTAGGATCCTTGGTCGTTTGTTCATCGCTGAGAAAACAAAATCAAACAGCAATCAGGAAACAAGAACGCCGGTCTATTGAGTTTCACTAACCAAACCATTTCTTCCAAACCTCAAAGTCGAGGCCAGCCTCGAAGGACAACATCTGATTGCTTTTTGTTTTTGTTCTGTTGATGCAGCTAAGCTTCGCATTCCTTACATTTTCCTGACTAACGGTACGTACTTTTTGCGCACATGCTTGTTTTCTCGTTTCACCTGTTTCAACAGCAAGCGAGACTTCCAGTTGCCACCTTCCAAGTTTAGAGGGTGGACTTCGTCTTGTTGTAATAATTGGAATCACAAGCAGCGACAGCAGCCATGATCTAACTCTTCTTTCGCAAACGCCGGCCCTTCTCATCTGCTAAGCCCAATTCTCACGGAAGTTCTGAGAAAGACCACCTGCTAAGTCCAATTTCAGTTTGGTGCAGGCGGTGGAACGACCGAGGCTTCGAGGGCTGACGAGCTCAGCAAACAGCTGGATGTACCTGTTTTACCTGATCAGGTAACAGGTGAGAGAACCTCTCATAAATGCACAACTCCTGGATTCAGCTTGATTTGTATCGACCGGATGGATGTATTTATACTGTTCCCAATCCCAGTGGCTAAGTTGGTTGAGATGGTGTTTGAAAAGCTGGGAGGTTGTCCCACCGCAGAAAAATGATGCTTCTTCCACGCTTAAGTAGTTGTCGGTTCTCCAGGTTACATAGCCTTGATCAAAATCCGTATTCCCATGGTGCATTTAGCCTCTGAGTAGATTCACCTGCAAGCCTCAAAGCAATGCTTCTATGATTCCATTCCAGCAGCATATGGAATTATGATTCCATATGATGATTCCGGGATTCCAGCAGCATATATATTCAGGAACCATAGAACATATACGCTGCTGACGGATCTCTTTAGGAGTTGCCCTCGACATCAAATCATTGGGAATGATGAACGAAAATGTTGGAAAGGGTGGGTGAAAGAGAGCAGCCCTGAACCGCCCCTGGTCGATGATGTTTTCTCGTTGAGAAGGAAAAGGTGTGGTGGTATAGCTTCTCAAGTACCGCCACATTTTCCCTTTTATACTAGATTTCCACGGATAGTTCGTCGAGGTATCTTGGGTCTTCTTCATATCCAGGAAAGACTTACTATTGCTCAGAGAGTGATTATAACCATCGAATAAGTTTATTGCCACCAGCTTACCCTGTGGGAATGTGTAGCAGGTTTTACTGGGCCACAGTCCGTTCAGAAACCTCGCTGACAAGTAAGAGTTGTCAATTCTTGATTGTGCTGGGAAGTCCTCACTCTATGAGTTTAGGCAGACAGCACTTCCTTGAAACATATTTTGCTTGTAGATCTAGCGTTCAGTCTCTGACTTGAAGATTTCGACCCCAGGCAGGCAGGCATAGAGGCAGAAAGAAGCATGTGTAACGCAAACTGATACTGATGAATGAAGCAGGTTCAAAACTCGACGGGTATTGGCTGTCGGCAAAGGTGAACCAGACATAGTCTTGAAGAGTTATGGCTTTCAGTGAGTGAAACAAAACGACATTCAAAACTTTGTTAGTTGCTTTCATCTGTAGAGCTATATCCGGTTTGGTGGAGTCGTCACCACGATTATTATCCAAGCATCTTTTCCTCATTCTCGAGATGCAATCTTCCCCGTGCAGACATGTAATTCATATGGACGCTTTCGTGAATGAGTTCGACAACATAGACGGACTGGGTCGCTTTAAGCCTTGGAGTCATCAGTCATCCAAGAAAGCTGCGGATCCACTTCCTGGTATAGCGCAAATAGCAGGAGTGTTCGTTGTCAGTGATCCTATCGAGTGGAGTCGAGACATGCAGGTTTCTGCGTCTTCTTCTCCTTGCATCTAACCATCTGTCTTTGTTTTATCCTAGTTTGCTCTAGAACGTGCCATACTTGTCATTCCCTTCACCGTCAGACTTGACGATCTCTTTTACTGAACCGATCACTAGCTTCACTGTCGCCTTCTTAATCTCTTGGCTTAACCTGGAAGGAAAGGTGCACACGAGCATAAGTATCTGTTTGTTGTGCCATCTGTAGGTTATCTGTGATGTGCTGCGATCGGGTGGTGAACCTGGAAGGGAAGGTGTGTGGGGTCAACCTCAACCGCCCCTTTTCTTCGCTGCAGATGATCTGGATTACCAATCTACTTTTCCAATTCCTCGTCTTGGAATGGGAGCATTCCGAGTAGGTCTTGAGAGCATCTACAATCGGCTGCCAGGGGCTCCGTTAGAATATGTATCGTATGGGAAACCCCAGCTGACAGTGTACAAGAATGCGGAACGCGTACTTGAAGGTGTTTTGACCAAGCTGTCCTCGATCTCCGTGGAAGTGAGTGAAGTAAAGAAACATCCACCTCTTAGGACAATCTACATGATCGGTGATAACCCATCAACAGACATTCTAGGTGCCAAGTTCGCCGGACAGCCATGGTTTTCCATTTTAACGCGCTCCGGATGCTATCGCGGACAGCCTATTAGTAGCCTCTACCAAGCAGATAAAGTAGTGGACGATGTGGAAGAGGCCGTCGACTTTATACTTAGGAGGGAGACTCTGGATTGAATCAACTGACTTCCCATAACTTTGTAGTTTATATGGTTGCCTTCAAAGTGTTTTTATTGCTAGCAAGAGACAACATCGAGCATGACTGTGAGGTCAGTTAGACCAGCTGACATCTTGGCGTGTGGCGGACTTGCTTACAAGCCTATTGATCGTTGTGTACATCAGCTTGGTGAAGTTCCATTGCTTATTCTCGTTGGGTTTTGTCATGTTTGTTTGAGATGATTAGCTAATGTCGCAACAAGAGTCTCCCAGTGCTGTGGTGCCTTGCGCAGAAGAGATGTACCTGTTCAGGGTCCATGATACTCGGCCGGAATATCGCAGCTGTGACCTAAGCCTCTCGTTGACCTTTCACTCATACGATGAAACCTGTTTCTCGCTTGGAAACTGAGTCAGACAGCACTGATCCAGACAGCATCCTAGGGACCGATTAGAGTGGCGCCTGCTATTTCGTAGAGCACACAAATTGACTCGATTCCAAGAGGAGAGGATCACCATCGCAAAAGTAGGACTCAAGAAGCTCAGAGTATTTTCTCAGATGCGCTTTGCTTAGTGGTTAAAGCACACTCTATTTTGAGTCAGCCAGTACCTACTAAGAGAGGCCGACTGACAATTACTAGGTCACTGAACGACGTAATATTTCAAGCGCAACGCCAGACGTCTGAACCCTTCCCGGCCAAGGACATCGTCTTCTGGGTTCCTGAACCTCTGTAACTGAACGACGTAATATTTCAAGCGCAACGCCAGACGTCTGAACCCTTCCCGGCCAAGGACATCGTCTTCTGGGTTCCTGAACCTCTGTAACTGAAGACATATTAATCCAATTCAAGGAAGTGTAGAACTTTGAATGTACAAGGAGGTTTACCTACACTGGACTTCAAACTTTCTGTACGCTGTACGCTGTACGCTCGAAGTTCGTTTCCGCAGAATATATCAAGGCATCTTGTGGAACAGTGTGGGTGTTATCACATCACAAGCCAATGCTTTAAATTTGCAAATGGTGACAATCGAATAGCACCATCGATGGCCCAAGGGGACCGATCATGTAATTCGGCTGCCAAGATACTTGCTCCTCAGCATGGAAGAGTCAACATTGTATCCTGGTATCCATATTCTCATCATTTGTATGAAGGAATCCAGAGTACTACGAACTCTGTGTACCCAGATAATCAAGGGGAAATATTCATCTGTCGACATCTCCAGAAGAACGTTAGGAGCAAGTGCACCAAGGGAGCGGATAACGCTACTTTGCGTGGCCACTACCGACACGGTTACGTTTTGAATTCTACTAAGTTTGAATACATACAACCTTCTGTTGTCTAGGCACCAGAGGTGGCCATCATGCCTCATTACTCTGATCCTCGGGAAGTCACTGGGATCCAACTTGCCCTCCAAAATTTGTCGTACAGCATCGTAGACGGTTAAGTTCCTGTAAGGAGGCCTGAATCTAGCGCTGATTACGTCCTGAGTGAATCTGAGTTTCCATGGATTGCATGTCAGTTCGTAGCATTCTTCGTACATTTTCCTCACGCTTTCATTTGAGCTTCCCGACGAACTGAGTTCTTACCAATACATAGTACCGCCTTATGATCAAGGCGCACACGTCAGGTCCGATATCACTCTTGAGCGACGACGTTTTCGTCCACGTAACTTCGATCAAGAATCACAGTGTGGCGACGGCTTTAGTTTCAAGTTATCGTGCTCACCTGGAACGTCCGAGCAAACGAGCCGCACTCCAACGCTTGACGACGTAATAACGATGCAAGACAGGTGCCGGCATGTTGCACAGGTGTGTGTTTCTTCTTCCCTATTGCCAGATGACTTGAAAGTTGAAAGAGAGTGGGAGGAAGCGGTCACTTCCTTAACAGCTCAAACAGAATTCGATGAAGACTGGCCTGCACGACACACAATCTCCACTCTCATCTATATGCGCTTGGCGATTCCATCCACTCGAGACCCCTTCAGACACAAGAGAGAAGCAAGTCATCTTTCGATGGTTTGCTTTCCAGATTCCCGGGCATGTAGTCGAGACGCATACTTGAAGAGATGCAGCCTACTTCTGCTGTTCCTCGGTCGCTGTCCCGGCACTCCACAAACTTCGTCGACTGGTCTGTGAATCACTCTCTCTTCAAAGGCTAAGCATATTCTCCAAACGCGGCGATCCGAGCGCATGACCAGGGACAACAGTCAACATCTCAGATCCGCCAAAGCTCGCTTCCCAAGCACGCAAATCATACTCGACAAACAGCAACTTCTTGGCTGTCAAGAACGAGAAAGAGAGAGAAGGAGACTCTTCGCTTTGAATGTCATCGAATCATGCCGGTGCGCGCGTGCGTGTCCAGGACAGGGAAGACCGACCGACCTCAGCGCCAACATCTGATCTCTACCACATCCATAAGGACGGACAGAAGGAACCTCAGAACTTCCATACCTACGACGTTGTTGTCTGAAGTTTATCTAACTGAATGAAAGAGAGAGAGAGAGAGAGAGAGAGGGCCGTTGGAGCAGGACGCCACAGACTTCAAGAATTCTCTCTTTTGCTGTTCTCACATTTCTCACGCGGTTCGTTGGCGGCTTGCGTGTTCCGGTACGCAGTTCTCGCGTAGGGAGTGTATGTACAGTCAACTCTATAATGGTATAATTGACTTTTTGTATGAGAGATTAGTGTATCACAAGTGATCAAAAAGAACGGATAGGATCTAACTTGTGTAATTGTGTATTAATACGTTAAGAATAACAGAAAATAGTTAACCCATAAAATACAAATATATATAAAGAAAAGGAAAAACACAATGACTAATATGGAGTTTGTAACTGGATCCGAATGTAACCCCCGAAGGATCGGGGGTTCAACCTCAGCCTTGTGGAGTCAGTGTCAGGTGTAACAAAATAACCCGAACTCCTGGTTCTTATGGGCGACTCGGGTGCTCGAGAGTGGAGTATTGTACGGGTTGGTGTAATCCGTGTAAGAGTAAAGTGAAAATAACGAAAATAGTTACAAATATATATATATATATATATATATAATAGATCCAAAGATAATCATCTGTTCAGATAGACCATATAAATTGAGATCTATTCCAGATAGAGATGCATTTTATTAGTAGGTATTATATGGAGATGGACTATACATATAGAGAAATAGTTATCATTTGTTTAATCATAATGTTTTAATTTTTTCTACTTATTTCTTTTTAAATATAATTACCTTTCAAACAATTTACTTCTTGGATATTTGGATTAAAAATGGTCAGCATTGACTAATTTTTGAAAAAAATGAGATTATATTAAAATATAATTTTTATTTTCAACAAACAGAACCATCTTATTATTATTTTGGTCAAAAAAGGATGAAATAACTTTTCCAACTCTGCAAATTGAGCTAATTCTAATTTTAATTTACCATCTACTTGTTTCGGAGCTTTAATGTGCAGAAATTTACTTGATCAGACCTCTAGAAAGAATGTTGGACTTGATCGGACCCCTCTTATAATTTCGTACTTGATCAGACCTTCACCTGGAGTTGCTAGTCGTATATGTCACTTTGCCTAGTCAGCAATGAGTGTTAGCAAAAAGACTATGCATACATAGAGACAAACCAACCAACGATTTAAAATTAATGTTTCTAGGCCTGTTCTCGCATCTATGCTCTTGTCGGAAAGCAAGACAAATCTATATTTTGGTGTGACTAAGTAATACTCAAAAATCGCACATAAATAGAATACCAATTTACTCAAGAGATACTCGAGCAACTCCAGATAGGAGAGAGTGACTTCTTGACTGAAGTAGAGAAAAGAGCTTTCAAGCAGATGATTGTTAGTCATGGTAAGACATTTTCTTTCTCAGCGGAGGAGATTGGTTTTGTGGATCCTAGTGTGATAGCTCCGATGGTTATTTTCATTGTTCCTCACGTATCTTAGGACTTGAAGCCGATTCCAGTCCCTCGTGTCTTGCTACCGAAGCTCATTGAGCTACTGAAGGAGAAGATGTAGATGGTTATTCTTGAACCATCTATGGCTCCATACTCTAGCCGATGATTCACAGTGCCTAAGAAGACATGAGCTTTACGTTTCATCCAAGATTTAGAACTTGTCAACATCGTTAGGATTCAAAATGTTGAGCCCAGTGGTTGATGAGGTAGTTGAGGCGTTTGCAAGAAGGTCGATCTATTCTATTGGAGGTTTATTTTCAGGTTACTATCAGTTTCAACTTGCTTTAGATAATAGAGACTTGACTACCATGCTACACCTTTGGAGTGGATATGGATGTACACTCTTCCTCATGGAGAAACAAACTTAGTATGTGTGATGTGTTGATGCATGAACGTGATGCATAGAGTGTTATGGGAGTTTGTACTTAAGGTCACTACCTTATTTCTGGATGATATCCTCATGAAAGACTTTCTGATGGAAGATAAGGACGAAGTCGTGACTTCTGATGGTTGTAGAAAGTTTGTTGCAGACCACATTTGAGATGTACGTTATATTCTAACGCGTTTGGAGGAGGTACATCTCACTCTCTCAAGTACCAAATCTCATTTTGGAATGTTAGACATTGTGGTGATTGGTCATTTGTGTGGCATTTTTGGAAGGCGGCCGAACCCAAAGAAGGTAGATGTTATCACAAAAATAGCAGATTGTACTAGTATCACTGAGGTTTGACGGTTCTTATGAGCTTGTGTGTCTTTTGCATAAGGATTTCTCACTATGCACATGTTGTCGAGCCTCTGTATGCACTTCTGAAGAAAGAGAAGAGGTTTACTTGACGACGAAAACATCATGAGACGATGGAACAATTGAAGGAGATTATGAAGTCTCCACATGTACTAAAGAGACTTAACTATGAGAGCGGGAGACTTATGATACTAACTGTGGCTACGAGTCCAAAAGTGATTAGATGGACAGTTGAAAGAAGATGCAGATGGTATGCGATTTGTTTCTAGATTTGGAGCTCGAATCTTGATAGACAAGACAACGTAACTATTCTCAAGTGAAGCAAAAGTTGAGGATGAAGAGAAAGGAGATGTCTGGTGCCAAGTTGGTCAGCAGACTTCCGACTTGGAAACACTGCCGTTCAAAGAGGAGTTTTACACGAGAAGATTACGCGGTCTTGAGTTCTATATGAGTTTTTTATACAAGCAAGAAGGATGGAGTGACGTAGAGTTCAAAGAAGATCAGAAGGAAGGCGCACAGTTATCTTCTACGTGAAGATTATTTGTGAAAACATCCGAAGAGAAGAGACGGAATGCTTGCTAGAGTGATGGATGATCAATCGACAAAGCTGAATCTGCTTAAGGAGTTTCATGACACCTTGTGGCTAGACATCGTGGAGTTTGGGCTACTTATACGAAGATGAAGGAGAGATACTGATGGAAAGGTTTGTATCAAGATGTGATGGATTTTGTTGGATCGTGTCTGCATTGTCAGTTTTACTCTAAGGTTCATTATAGAGATGGACTTGTATCTACCTATACACCAAGTATCCATTGATCTTGAAATAATGCTGTCGAGACTATGGGGATGCGCTACTTGATGTTGGCTCGAGAAGATCTCTCCAACTATGTGGAGAGACGAGCACTACAGACGAAGACTAAAGAGAAGATTGAAGATATGTAGATTCGTGTTTGAAGATATCATCTGTCATTACGGATCTGTTGAGAGATTACAAGCAAATAAGGACGAGTTGAGAGGTGCAGAAGTGAAGGAGTTCTTTGCTCGCTATGGAGTAAAGCTTCAGCTTACTACTCCCATGAATCTAGAGGGGATTGGTAAGCGTGAAGTAAGACATCTTTCTATTGTTCACGTTTTAGTAAAATCATGTGATGGTAGGTCTAGAGAATGACTTAGACTACTTTCATGTGCTTTGTGGGCTGTTAGAACTACACACTGTACCACGACTAGCTATATGTCAATTGAACTTATGTTGAGATAGAAGTCAATCATGCTTGCTGAGGAAGACTTTCCTACGTGGATTACACTGTTGTGGGAAGATGATATAGACCGTACTCTACTCCTTGCTTTATGAACCAGACAGTTAGAGCGGAGAGATGAGGATCTTGTTGAAGCGCAAGAGAAGCTAAAGGTGGCTCCAGCCAATACGTGTTGGTGACTGGATTCTGGTGTATGAGAAGAATCATCATTCTACACTTCGTAAGTTCTCTCGAAGATGATTAGGATTTTATGTATGCTAGATGTGTATGAAAATGCCACTTATACTTTACGTGAGCTAGACGGTACTCCTTTAAAACTATCTTGGTTGGCAATCGTGTGAAGCTGTTTAAAAAACATGGAGGATTAATAGAGTTGTTCAACTTTCTGGAATTAGAGCAGAAATGACAGAAGACGAAGATGTTTAGTGACTGAAGAGACTGAGACGGAGGAGTATGATGATCAAGAAGAACAGATAAACAAGTGAAGAGATTGGCACATGTTAGAGGATGTGCAGATTTGGAGGGGACGGATGTTGTGATGTGAATTATTTCACATGATAATAATTCATCTTTTTGTTAGAAGTTAGTCTCTCTCAATCAAGTTAAGACCTCAAAGAAGTCGATTTTGTAAGAAGTGAGCAATTGAGAATATGAAAGCACCACGGCATAGGTCTCATCGTGCCGATCACCGTGGTATGTTAAAAAGTTACAAACGGAGTTGCAGGCAAAAAGTTACTTGGAGTTCTTCTACAAGATTTCTGATACGGAGAAATGTACGATAAATTTGAGTGAGTGAGTTTATGTTTTAGATTTTCATCATGTAGATTGTAGTTGTAATATATATTTGCATCTTAAAATGTAGAAAGAAATCACCTCTAGAGATATTGTGAGATTGGCTTCCGTTGGTAACTGCATAAACTTGTAGGGAGGAGGTCTCAAGATCAAATCCACTCAGACTCACAGTAAGCTAGCCCCTTTGAGAGAATATGTGAAGCATCAAGTGGCCTAAAGACAAGACACTATATGTTCCTTAAACGTACCGTGAATGTGAGATGCCTCCTGTCTAACCCTGCACTAGTGCAATCATCTGGTGTGGATGTTAGAGAGAGATTACCGCCAGATTTCAAAATGACCTATGCTAGAGGACTAACTCCCCTTCGAGGTGTGGTGATAATTAGTATGAATCCAGTGTGCGGCCCTCTAAGTCTTGGAGTAGCGAGATGACATTAAAGATACTCCAAGTCGGTACAAATTCTTTCATAGAAAGTATAGATGAAATCATGTGATTTACTTAGGTCAAAAAATCAGGTCGAACTGATACATGAGGAGACACTTACGGCATTTCGAAGTTGAAGGGAGTAAGAGAGCAACAAAAGTGATAATTCTAGTTCTACGTGTCAGAACGAGATGATTCCAGTGGTCAGAGATGGCCGTGGTGGAGTTACTTCGGATGGAGGTGTCAATAGCTAATTGTAAGAGTTGGTTGGGTCAAAAAATAAAGTCAACTGATAATTAAGGAGACACTTACAACATTTCAAAGTTGAAAAAGTCAGAGAACGACGACAAGCATAACTCGAGCTCTACGTGTCAAAATGAGGTGATTCCAGTGGTCAGAAGTAGCCATGGTGGAGGTGTCAAAAATTATTTGTTTGACCGATTTGGTAGCCGTCCGTATATATGAATCTGCGAAGGCATGTTGATTAAGTTTTTGACACGTAAGAAGATAGTACGTGTTGATTTTTTACCAGAGATTTATTTTTCTATTGCCACTTGTCTAAGGCATCATTTTATACCTGTTAGGTGATGGTGGATGTCACGTAGAGGGGAGAGAAGACTCCAAAGGGGGTGACCTGTAGAGAAAGAGATTTTTCCAACCATTATCGAGTAGAGTAATCGAAGAGCTGAGGAGAGAGATTTACGGAGTTAACGACTAGAGAATTTTCTGACTGAGGACAGTTTTGACATCGAAGAATTGAGGTTAGAGGACAGAAACGAGTAGAGAGGAGACCTGCAACTTGTACACATATCTTTTTGAACAGAAAACAAGAAGCTTCTAGATCAACGCGCTAGTGCTTCACAGGAGTAGTTTTCTGAAGTTTTGAGTTCTTGAACGTGATATTTTCAGTCTGGGTGATTTGGAGTTGAAGACTTACTTGTGTGCCGTGTGTTTTGTTCAGATCGAGAACGTGATGGAGATTCTTTTACGATCCGTATTCCATGTATGATTTTTGCTCTCCTCTTCACAATTGTATTACAGCTAGAAAGTTCCGTCTTTCTCAGAAAACTCTCACCTCGACAACGGTCTAGGATGTACCTTGGGTGGCATTGACTCTATAAGTATATGACGCACTACAAACTTATTCGTCCGAAAGTCCACACAAACAATGAAAAACCAAGCTCTACTACATCTAACAACAACTATAATCATAAATCATAATAAAAACATGACTACACTAAAAAATCAAATGGTAAAATAAACAAACAACACTACACAAAGAAAGTGAGAAAATTCTATGTCAGAAAATATCAACAAGAAAATCTATAATAAAAAATAAATTAAAAACTGACGTCAATAGTTCCTAATATCGTAACTCTATATTTTTACATCTTGAATAAAGATGCAAAAACAAAGCACAAGGGACAAATATCATGGAGGAGTTGCAAAGCAAATAGAACTAGAGAAAAAAAGAAACAATTCACATAGAGGAACTGGGAGGAAGCACAAGTGAAGAAAAAGCAGAGGAAATCAAGAGCTCGAGAAGAAAGCACACATGGAAAAGAAGATGAGAAATGGAAGGCTCGGTTGAGAAAAACAAACACACAAGAATCCGGAAAAAAGAAGGTGAAAAAAAGAGGCTTGGTTGCGTTTATCCCATGAGCTACCTCTTATGCAGACAGGAGGGAATGCTTGATGGTCAGCAGTCCTGCAGCTCAGAAACTGAATCCGGCAGCTTCCGAGTTTCACGCTGCACCCATCAGCCCATCAGTCGGATCATTATTGTCTCGCTTAAGAAATGAAAACATAACGCTCCTACACCTCCTCGCGTTTACAGTGACAGTCATTCTGTTCTAAGGAGCTATCATTGTATATAAGAACAACTCCAATTTTGAATTTTTAGAGTATTCTGTTTACGTGACTATGAAGACACTTAGCTTGTTGAGACAAATTCCAAACCATCCGATCTCTGTGTCACTCGATCTACGGCTCATTTCTGTGTCACTTGATCTACGGCTCATTTGAAAACCCTCGTCCTTCTGGTCATTTTGGTACCTGGAACGTATACTAAAGACGTATAATGATTTGTATAGAGAAAAACGCTCTAATCCCTTCTCCTTTAATCTAGCCTCCCTTCTCTAATCGCACTTTATCCGCGACTAAACTAATTAGCGGTGGTATATCCTACCGCTAATATACCCGAACCCGTGGTTTAAGTAATCGCAATCTTCAGGGGTCCGATTAAGTCATTACCTGCACACTTCCCCATGGTTTGATTTTGACAGGAAAGCCAGCTCCGGTTACGAAGTCAGTCGGCCCCGACCCTGCCTTCGTGTCAGAGGAGCATGTGTCCCAGACTTCGCGCGAGTGTAAGATCTTGTACTATATGAAAAAACGAGGCTTAGATTTCCGTGGAAAGCGTTGAATTTGCGAGTGGTAAGCTAGTCGTTGCTGATGCGGTTCACTTGATTGATGAGCGTCATAGATAAATCGAACAAGTGTAGGGCAGACGTCGGGGACGTCATGGTTGGAGCGAAGAGGTGATCCGATGGTGGAGTCGTTATGAAATTTCGAACCTGAGGGAATTGGAACAAGTATGGCGCCTTGTACGATAGAGATTGAAACAACAGCGTACTGCAGGTGAGGAATCCTGTTCGTTCTTGGACGAAGAAGTGTCGTTGAGACCTTTCGCTCAAGCTGGGTGCTGAGCCGGGTTGCTCGACGAGGTGTCGATGGATACTTAAGAAATGAGATATTCTGTCCACCTTCTTCACTGTGGTGGATGACACATTTGCCCTAGTTCTCGCAGGTTTTGAGTTTTGGTTACGGTGTGATAATTGTGCTTATGTAACCGAAATACTTTGCAATCTGACATGGGAGCCGCCTTCAGTTTTGAAGAATTGGAAATTTGCCTGCAAAATTGCTCGCAGCAAGGGTAGAAAATGATCAATCTCTGTTTGAATGGCATCTCAGTTGACACTTTCTCCAGGGGCATTCGTCTTTTACGGGGTTGCACTAGACGATCAGGGAGCAGCACCGGAGGCTCAGTCCTTCTCGTCTTATTTAGCTCGAGTCTTGCGAACAGTTAATCACGTTATGAACGGATCCATTTCGTGACGAGAATCCCTCCACCAGGCTGGAATTTAGTAAACTAGTTATCTAATTTTGCTGGGTAGAGTGTTCTTCTGAGTCAGTTACAGATCGTCTGAGTGCCATGGCATTAACTGGGGCCTTGTTGAGTTTGGCAGTTGTGGGTACTGCTGCAATTGGGAATGGGGAGTAAGACTTCCTGGACAGTACTACGTGGGTCTGTCACCCTCGTGGAGACCACTGCAGCTGCGAAAGCGCAAAAGTCAGGGATTGACAGAAAAGCGGTTACCTCTCCTTGCCAGGTAAGCTCGTTCTTTCTGTACTGGTAAGTGGACGCAGTGTTTGCTGGTACTTCACCTTTCAACATGAAGAAGTCTAATGTGTCTGTGCGCATGTGGTCCTGCCAGCGAGGAAACCTTTCAGTCATGAATTTCTCTTTTATCAATCGAGCTTGCGAGGGCTTTCAGTGGCTTTGCTTGTTATTTCGAGTAGCTACGGGGTTGAGTTATAGCTCACTTTGGCCTGAGACGTTATGTAAGACGTGGATCTGATTTTGCTTATGTTATATCTTGCGCATGTTGTGTCCAGGTACTGGACTACCAGAAATCTGGCCGGCTTTCCATATTATGGCCTCACATCTAATGGAAGTGTTCCCGCACAGGTAGAAGATTTATTGTGTATCTTTTGTCTCCTCTATGGATCCAATACTAATTACGTCTTTTCAAAGTAGGTACAGTGAGGTCGTACACTCACAGAAGTGAGGTGCAGCACTAAGCTTGTTACAAGTTTGCGATCGTCTTTTAGTTTCCGCATGTTACACTGGCGGTATCCTTTTGTGATTAGCTGATTATGTCTTGGTAGGATTTGACTGCACTATGGTTCTGATTGTAGATGAGGCTAGCGTCGTATCTACAGCGGTCGGTCTTCTATAATACTAAAAGTTTGGTCTTTCCTGAAAAGAGGTGCTGTTAGTTAAGGTAAAATGTCCGTGAAAGCTTTTGGGCTTTCTATGGAACGGACTTTCGTGATACCTAACACACTGATCCTGTGGCTGGTTTCTGCAGGCCCGTCCTCCAATCTTCTCAACACTTAGTTTGAGCCAATATCAAAAGCTTCCAGGTCGACTGGTCCTGTTTCCATGGCGATTGCTTCCCAGACATGGCTCAATTGCTGCAGACACTGACTTCTATCCGTTTGGAACGAAGATGTTTGTTCCAGGCTATGGTTGGGGGGAGGCAAGTGCTGTTGGTCGACTGAACTTCTTTTGTTGTTTAGTTCTTTCATCGGTAGTTATTTGTGGATTGGCTCTACTTGTCTGAAGATCCAGAGATATGACAGTATGATGTAACAGTTCCATGCTTCGCCTGCAGGTAGAAGATAGAGGAGGGGCTATTAAAGGCAAAACAAGAATAGATCTTTACCATCATTCACATCAGCAGGCGCTAAAATGGGGGCGTCGAAGACTGCCCGTAAGTTGCCCTCACTTACTGGAATTCGCTTGGAACCAATAGGGGATTGAGGAACTGGCCAACCCAAAGTCTGATCTACGATTGCTTTCCTATGTGTAGTGACCTGATCAGACACAAATCCTTTTTTTCCCCTCATGGTGGTTGTTTTGCTCAGATTGGTTGGATCTGATCAAAGATTGATGGTGTAAGGCATGTGATGAAGATGATTTTCCAGAAGATGAAATCCTTGTCTTGTGTCGCAGGTTTTGGTCATATTGCCAGGACAACATCCGATCGACAGACTTAGTGTTCCTGGCCCGTTGAAGTCCATCCTGCATGGTTTAAATTGGTGTCGAGGCCTTCTGTTCTAAAGAAAAGCGGAGACACTATATTGCAGGTCTTTGAAGCCTTAAAATAGATTGAAGAATCCGAAGTTCTCATGGGTGTTATAAGAGATCCCAACTTCATCGCAACAGCAAGTTGCAGAAAAATGGGACCTATTACAACTTGAACGTGATTTTTATTTCACTATCTCAAACCTAAAGCCTTATTCCTGTTGCGGAAATTCTTCTGATGGCAGGATATCATCTGAAGGTTAGAACCGATGGCTGTTTCCACTTGTTCTCTCATTCTTCTGGGTCTCAGTTACGACTACGCATGGGACCACCAGATTTGGACCACTATGACCAAACAGTTTTTTGAGGAAAGTAGACAAGAGTATACAACAGAACTGGGAGGGAGCGACTGGAGTTCTTCTCCTGATACTTTACGCACTGGCTATGATTATGCAACAAAAGAACGTAGATGCGGAGGCCGTGGGAGCGTGGACTCGTCCAGTGCTTTCTTGGTTCTTCCCCGATGAAGGTTCTCGCGGGGGAGGAGACTTTTCTTCGTACATGGAAGTCATTTCGTGAGTAGAGTAGCAGCCTAGCAGGTCCGATCCGATACCTGACTGGAACTCGTTGAACTTCAGAATTCACAATGATTGATCGTGCATGAGGTCAACTGAAATCTTCTCCGGTGTCTCTGTGGAATATCAATGAGCTCAGCATTGCTCTCAAGAGTGATCTGCTCTTGCTAGGACCGGAACACATCAGGATCTGTCTCGACTCATTTCTGTTGGAAATCACCTGTTGAGACCACGTCGATGACATTTTCATGGACTCAGTCCAGTACCGAGCGAGGTGCCCTTGGGGCTTGGAGCTGGCGAGAAAGGAAAGAGTCTTCCTCAACGGGATGAGATCCTGGGTTCGAACCCTCCGCCCGCCCCGGTGCAGATCACTGAAGAGTTGGCGACTTGGGGGGTTACAGTCACGGCACCCATAGAGCTACAAGCCACTGAAGAATGAACACACACGAAAAGGAGAATGTGATTTCTCGCCGAAGTTACTCATAGCCTGTACGGCTGATGGGATTAGAGCAATCCTCCACGTATTCTTCCATCCGCACTCTTGAATGTGAGTTTCACATTCCCGATGCCCGATGCCCGATACGGGACTTAGGTTTCTTGGTCCGCATCTAATCGCTTTCTTTATTGGAAGTAATTTCGTAACATGACGAATGTGAGAGGTTGCAACTGAATCAAGGTACCCGCCTGGATCAGTAGATGTATCGTGGGGCACCAGCGCTCATTCACATCTTTGCTCTCACACTTTTGTTCTCCATAGCCGTGCTTATCATACCACTGCTTGGCTGAAAGGACAGAAAAAGGTGTAGAAGTCCGCATCTTTTGCCATCTTGAATAGCAGCTAAAAGCTTTTCAAATTCCTTTCCATCCCACAGCTGAGGATGGTTGTCGTACATATACGAGTTGGTGCTAAAGCAAACACGACGAAAAACGTTTTATCTGATAGCCGTCTCCGAACTCTACAAAATCGAAAAGCAGCAGCCGTGCTATCCCGACACTGCAGTGTACTTCCGTCTGGCTTGATGGCGGCCACGAGTCACAGCAGCAGGCAGGACTGCAGTGAAGCCGCGTGGAAGCGAAGTTGTACCAGGAGAAATATGTCGCACGTATCGCCGTCTCAACCGCCCCTCACGCTTCGTGGTGTGAGGTTCATATTGTGTCAAATCAGAAGGAACGAGTCCTCGAGGAGGTGGGACCCATTTGTTCCCATGACTTTCACTACAGCATGGCCTTATGCCTCTGTACAAAAGAGAGTGACCGCCGGTCGAACGAGTTTAGGCCGCTAACTCTCGGACTTGCCATCCTCCATCGCCCTCACTTGCTGCAAGTTTCGGAGATCTCAAGTTTCGGAGACAGATACCTTAGCTTTCAAGTTGCAGCTGCCGTGTTTCAGATTAAAGGACCACTTAAATAGTGATCCACTACGGAGTCGACGTTATCTAGATCCGCGCGCGTTGTGCGGATTCTGCTTCCCGTCGAGTGCTTTGGGGAATGAATATCTGGAACTTTGAAGTTCAGCAACTTCAGCTCGGCTGTTGGTGTAAGCAGTTCTAGATGATTGAGTAGTGAAGCTGACTGAAGTGGTCCGACAAACTGGCCGGACCACATGAGGAACGGCATGTTTACACCTCGTGAAGAATCTCTAATTCGTATGGCCTCTTTAGCATTTCCATAACGTACAATTTCGTGTTCGGCAGGTGCGTGAAGCTTACTACAGCCTCTTCTCTCTTTCTTTAGTTATCCGGATTCCAGCGAGACAGCTGAACTTTGTGAAGGGCGGACGGTGGTCGATGTGGTCCCTGCGGAGCGTGTAATATGCATTGTAGAATACTCAAGACGGCTCTCTCGACGAAGTGAGCTCCGAGAGCCAGGATATGGGAGGCTGTAATCCTTCTCGACTGACTGAATGAATGAATATGCACGGTGGATTCGCTTCGGCGCGTTAGAACCTCAATGCCTGGACCTAAAAGACGAGCCGTGTTTCACCTCAGACGGCACGTGCAGAAGTAGCAGAGGGCTTTCGTGAAGCTTTCTGGTACGTCCGCGTTCGGATACCTCAGGCAGCGTGTTCTCGACTGGACTGGATGTCATGGCTGGAGATTGAATGACCTACACTGTTGGTTTCAGAGAAGAAAGGACAGGACACGGCCGCATTGGCTCAGGGGGCCTCATTGCGAGACGAATTTGCTGTGTCAGGGAATTTGTCTGAGGGTACTTGTTCTGTCCTGTTGGGGTTTAGGATTGGTTTGTTTTTATCCTCAGGAAGGCTCCTTGCAATGTAGTTTCCGCTTCCTCTTCTTCGATCGCGACTCTTGATTTAAGAGTTATCTTGTTGAAGAAGTAAAGCCCCATGGTTCTGGGTCAGTATTGGTCGTGAGATTGCTTGTTTGTTGGCTTCCAGAGTGAAAGCTCTGATAGTTGGTTTGTGGCTTTCTTTCAGGACTGCATTACTAGCGTGGCAAGAGGGCAGCCGTACAGTCGGGTCGGTTTCGATTGTCAGAACTTTTCGAGCATGGGAATGCTTGTCCCGCTTACTCAGATGGGACCCTATGTTTCTTTCCTGCCTCATTTGGGGTTGAGTGTGTCAGTGACAGACCCTCCGGGTTGCTGTTGGTCCAAGGCAAGCTTTAATGGCGAATTCTTCAGCAGCTGTGCAACATCCACCACGTCTGTGTCTTCGCGGAGGGTGCTCTGCTCTCCTCCAGCACTGAGGACCATACCTACAGCCGGTGGCTCCCGCAGAACGCAAAGTGCATATTCGGCGAAAGTGAGCAAAGGATTTGCACCCATTCGGACTGTCAGGCCTCGGCAGAGCTCTGGAAACACGGCTTCAGAAAGGATCAAAGTTAGATCTCTCGTGGACGAGGCCACTGCTCATTCATCGGACGTAGAAGAACAACTGAAGACATCGTCATCGTCCTCCTCGACAAGCCAGAGAGACGATGCCGCAGCTGAGGGCAAGTCCAGTGGAGCTGAGCGACAGGAGGAGATGCTTTCAGAATGTGAACAAGGAGCAAAGATACAGGCAGAAAGTGAGGTCTCCATGGATGATTCGAGTGAGAGCGAAACGTCGAGCGATGAGGACGAAAGAGAGTGCGAATTCGGCGCGGAAATCGAAGTTTCAGAAGCCACCCCGGATCCCATCGAGATGGACTATGAGGACATGAAGGTCGGGCAGGAGAGAAACTGGAGCATCGCGGATATGAAAAGGATGGACGTTCTGAGGAATTTCGAGTACAGGGCGGAGACTGAGAAGGGGGAGTTAGTCGTACAAGCGTTAAGAGTCGAACACATGAGAGCGGTCGAAGAACTTCTGGTGGATTCGTTCGCAGAGCTCATGGGGGGTCTTCTTACATACCGGCCCCTTCTGACGTTGATGGTTAGGCAGTACGTCCGGGAGAGATATGCCTGCCTTCCGGAGGCGGTCACTTTAGTGGGGCTTTATTCACCGGCGGAGGACAGTTTAGCCATGGAAGATTCCGATCACTTCGTGTACCGCAACTGGCTGCTGGCAGGCACTGTGGAGCTCTCTTTCTCCAACGCCGGTCATCCAGATATCCCTGCCGGTCCGTCACCTCCACCAGGCTCACCTTACTTATGCAACATGGCTGTTAGTTCCGCTTACCGCAGGTGAGTTCGCGCTCCACCCGCAGGGTTAGCATCTTTGTCGGATGTTGCATATTACAAAATTCCTGTACTTCGTCCGTCTGTCCGTCCGTTATTTGCAAGTTACGCCGTGTTCCAGTTTTCTCCTGCAGTGTCCCGCGAAACTAAGTAAAATGTCAAACGGAGATATCATCCTTCTAGGCAGTTCTCCTTTCAGTAGGAGCACGTGGAGTTTAATTTGATTAGGAACTAAAATTCGATGTCAGCAATTATCTCAATACTACTAATAAGTAATAAGAGAGAATTGACGGATTGTTTGCAAAGTGCAGGAGAGGCATAGGGCGGCACATGTTGACAGCTGCAGAGGCTCTGGCAGAATCGCATGCGTGCCACGATCTGTACTTACATTGTCGAATGGTGGACACGGCACCTCTCAACATGTACAAAGGGGCCGGTTACGAGGTGGTTGCCACGGACAGTATTCTCTCTCTCCTGAGTTTCCAGAGGAGGCGGTATCTCATGAAGAAGAGACTCTGTCCAGCCGAGACCTTGTAAATTTTAGTTGTCACATGTATGTCGCAGTAGTGTATTAGATGTGTAAGCAAAATGCTTCTCCGAGACAAGTGTAGTAAAGTAAAGTAAAGCGCCGAGAGGCGGTCCAAAGCCTGAGGATAAAATATCACGCACTGCTGCTAGAGTGACGAAGGCAAAGCTTGCAATGTTTTACGACGATATAAGCAGAGGGTAGCTAGGGATGTCCCCAAAGCTAATTGTTCTCATGCAACAGTAACGATGTCGAGGATTTTCTCACAGCCTCGTGGTTCCAAAGTAAGGTCCCACAGCAGTGGCGTTACACACAAGGCCAGGTCCGATCTTTGGGGTGATCAGGATCCTCTGAATAACTCCCAAGTCGGAACTCAGAATTCAGTATCGGCTATGGTGGTGGAATATAATCTATGCGCTTCCACAGATGGTGTAGGTTTTATTCGTTGTAGTCAAGTATAAATAGCACTGTTCTTACCGATATGGTACCGTATTATCTGTCCCCTGCATACGGAATGTTCAACAATAGCATCCCTTTCATACAACACGAAGGTTCTGTGAGTCTTCAACAAGGTTGCATCCGCTTACGCCAAGCGACATATCTTTCCCAGCAGAGGATTCGACCAAGTCGTTCACATCAGCTTGACCAAATGAACTGCAGAACCATTCCACTGTGCCTAGAAGATATACATCTGGATATTTTGAGATCAGGCTGAAGCAATTGTTGCTTGATATTGTCCGAGCATAGGTGAAACCATCTTTCTCAGTCAAAGCTGACTGTATGATCTACAGGTTTGTCGAGCAAATCACACGATGACATGGACGACCTTGGGAGTTAAATCCAAGGTCTTAAATGATACACCTAGCGGTCCAATCGTTTAGTGGTCTAGATTATCGAGCTGCACTCCCCACTATCTGTTTTGTTTTCTAGTCATGCTGCACCTTTCGATCGAGCGAACTCTGACGATTCGACCTTCGAAGAAACAAAACATCGTTGTTCGCATTGGAAATATGTATTAACCTTTCCACTTGGCAATGCATGGAGCAGAAACAGGTTTTCGCTTCTGCTTCTCTCTTATCTAAGTTGTTTTTTCTCGTTTCCTCTTTGGTTTGATGACTATGTACGAGTATCTTTGATGTCTTTCACGATTTCATATCAATATGTATCGGAAAATTGTTACTTTCAAGAACTAAGTATTTATCACGACAAGCAGAGGTCAATACTACGCGTACTGTAGAATTGTCGTCTCATCTGACTTAATCTTTCTCTGGAACATTTTGGACTTCAGTAATCTCGGACTATTTTGTAGTCAAGAATATATGAAGTGAAGAATTGGAAACACCTTTCTTATTAGCGAGGCATCCGGGCATATTATTTACCTCCTCTCTCCTCCATATGCAGGGGTTTAATTTATAATTAACAGAAAAGTTAGGTAAGAAATTAATTACCTGGTTGAATTAATGTTTCTTTGCTACCGTCTTCCATCGAGAACAAAATCTAAGCGTTTTGTTAAAGTTTCTCGAAATGATACGTTTTCAAAAAGTTTATGTTTTTCTTTTAGGATGTACTTTCATACACTACGCACAGGCCCTTAGTTAAAAGGAAGAAATAGGTTTTAACTGGATGAAGAAAAAGAAGATGAATCAGTATCACATGATCAGTTTATATCAGCGGAATCTACAGTTTAACATCGAGGGAATGATCGCTCTGTTTACTCAAACCTAACATCAAGTTGTTGTACCTCAGTTTCTTCAAAATCCTCCCTTGTTGTAACCTGAAAGCCAACCTCTTGAGTAAACAACCACAGCTAGAAGCCCGGTGCTTTCTTAGGTAGATAGATCACACTCCGACATACTCTCTTTTTGGTGAATTCGACGTGAAACACCTAGGGTGGGAGTTTTCTTGAGAGTGTTACAGGATCAGATATCATGACCAACCAAGGATCATCAAGTGGAGGTGCTGCTGCTGCTCAGCAACCTGTTCAGTTTGATGTTGCTACGATGAAAATGTTCCAAGCTTTTCATATGTTTATGCAGCAGCAGCAGAGCACAGAGAGGAAGGAGGTATTATCAACCAAGGCGTTGCAATCTGTGGTGCACCAATGTTAGACAGCAATTCGAACGCTTTATTTTGAACACTTATGTATTTCTAGAAGAAGACTCAAAAGACTATGTTAAACAGAGTTTTGTAATCTCTGACACGGTTCTGGGGAGTGCCAAGAGATTGTCGTAGTCAACTGTCGCAGTATCCTCTTCTCAGCAAAATATTTATAAGCAGCTTTTGAAGTGAACTCTCCTCCTCTATCACTTCCGCAGACTCTTCACTAGTTGTCCAGTTTTTCTTTCCATTATGTTAAAAAGTTATTGAAGATGTGAGAATCCCTTCAGACTTTCTTAACAAGAAAATAATTTCTCTGAAAATGAAAAATGTGTGACTTTGCATCGTCAACCACTCCAGGGTAATAGAGATGCCATGGATAATTTCATTCTACACAATGCAACTCTGTAAACTTCACCAACAATTTGCACCTTCGAGAAGGTAATTTCTCTAGAAACGAAAAATGTGTGACTTTTCACCATCAAACACCCATAGGATGGTGTAGTTTTTTTCTAACTTAGACGCAATCAAGTTTTTTCCTCCTGTGATTGCAAGCAACATGAGAAGAGATCTCGGTATAGCCAGATATAGGAGCCTGCGCCGGGCTCATATATATGTACTCCCACCATTCTTTGGCGCGTGTTTTAACCCGGCCCGAGCGCTGGAAGTAATGGTTGTTTGTCCTTCGACGCCTTCGGTTAAGAGAATGCTGAAAGAAAAACAATCTTGGATTTATTGAACTATTTGGGCTGATTGATGAATGACATTATAACCGTGAAAATTCAGTGCTTGTGTGTACCTTCCAGTCACTTACTTAACAGTTTTAGTATCTGAGATAACTGACATGTGTTGATGCGAATGCATTGTGATGTTGCTGACCCTACCCTACGATTCAGACCCACTGTGCTATGAATCTAAAGTCCATGATTCAAGCTTGAACGTGGCCCCAATACCAGCTTGGAGAATCCTTTTGGGCCGATACGCGCAAGTCCGGCGTGGTCTGACATTTTGCATGACGTGTAATATAAGCGTGCCTGCCGTGCTGAAGGAAGGTATCCAGGCGATAAACAATAAACAAGGTCTCTTATTCTTCTCACTGCTGGAAAGACATATTCTCTTCTAAGGTTGTGTCTTTTCCTCCAGAGATTAGTTGAATAAGATCACCACTATACCACTAGCCTGCTGTCGATATCGTCTGTTCGCATTAATGAACACTAGAATTTTCTGTAGCATCCAATACTCGTGGAACAACTGGACTTCGTCTTGTATTCAGTTTAATCTACTTACCCTGTAGACAGACTCTACATACTATTTACAGGCTATTTACAGAGTTCACATCCGCTGGTCAGAACCAGTCGACTGGATATTCATCTGGGTATGCCAACTTCACGGTTGTCGTGTAAGAGAACTCGGTGCTGAACACATTCTGATCAGAACATGTTAGTGTCATTGAGTGTCTTGCAATTGTTGTCTACTTGATGTTTTCTTGACATGAGCTTGGATATCGATCCATCATGTTTCAACTCTTTCTGTTGATTCGTACATTCAACTATTGCTCTTGATGATTGTATCAAGCTCATGTATGCGTGCTCATTCCAGTTCCAGCATTCATACTCGTGTCAGTCTGCCCAGGAAGAAGAGTGAGAGATGTTGCTGTGATCTCTTCAATCTCTACCTCTGTGAAGCTACAAAGATAAACAAATATAATTGGTGACATCTCCGATCAAACGTGGAGTCCAACTGGGTTTTCGCGGAAGTACCAAAACGAGTAATAGTAAGTGTCGTCGTCGTAGATTGATTGTCATCGTGATGCCCATTTCTTAAGAAGGGTCATGATCACAACCTAGTAGATTCAACGCTCGATTTAATTTCCTCCACAGGTCGTTTCCTGAATAAGTTCTTGGTAACACTGTCAAGATCTAGACGTTGTGTACGCTACTTATACTGGTACTAGTTTGCTTTGGAAGTATATTAGTGCTAGCCGTGAAGAAGAATCAGCTATCTAACGAGGCGAGAGTAGCTACTTCATGGCCAAGTTCAAGAACTTCAACCCGAGGATCGATGAAGCTTCAAGCAGTAGTTCGAATTCTCCTCAAAAGGTTGTGATCCGACCGCTTGCAACAATCTGGATGTAACTGGGTATTACTCGTTTTGATTAGAGAAGCATACTTACTCCACTTCATTCTCATAGTAAGTCTCTTGTTGTAATGCTTATTACGTCTCTTCAATTCTTATCAATTGCACGGATATACGGTGTTTCTGAGTTGTGCGTATTATTGCTGGATGTTTCATCTCAGCGCATTTTCCCGTATTCCGTTAATCTGTTGAGAAATTCTTTGTGACTGTGAAGTTTGCACACATGTTCAGATAAGCGATTCTCTCTTCAAACTGTTCGAACCAGCTCCACCAGCTATCATAAGCATCGATATCATTTTCTTTCATGGGCTTCAGTTTGAGCACAACTCTGATGCATATCTTTCGACTTGGACAAGAGGAGGTGAATCGCAAGAAGTCTGGCCACAAACGTGGCTTCCGGAGAAATATCCTGGAGCGCGAATTTTATCGGTATCGTATGATGCTTTCATACGAACTACTGGCACGGACGGAATGATGGATATGCACCAGATCGGGGAAAATTTGTTGGGAGATATCTTGAGGGCCCGGAAAATTCAGGGGATAGAACATTGTCCAATAGTTCTCGTGGGTCACAGCTTTGGTGGCCTTGTTATAAAGCAGTTATGCTTGCATGCGTACAGAAGCAAAGAAAATCCGGCAAAAGGGCAAGATATAAGCAAGTTCCTAGATAGCATTCGGGGAATCTTTTTCTACGGAACACCACATAGGGGGATTAATAATGAACTTTTGTGGAAACGTTCTAAGATTAGTAGCATGCCAGCAAATAAGCCCCTGTTGAGTTTCGTGAAACTACTTGGCAAAAAGGCTGCGAGACTTCATGAAGAATTTGAGCAGAGGTGGCGAGACTACAAGTGGCGAATATATGGAATCGGAGAGTTACATGTAAGTTACATGACTTTAGTTCGCGCGCTTCTATCCTTACAAAATGTTATGATATCCTCGATGTAGGTAAGAATTCAGTTAGCTACTCGTGCTAGTGACTGCATGCTGCCTGACCTGAAATTATAAAATCTCATGTCTATACTTTCTGTGAACATGAATTGAGTTTTAAAGGACGAGAATTCAGTCTACGGTAATCTATACATGAATCATGCTGTGTTCTTTTATTGCCCGATATTTTGCTAACTAATATAAGTTGGCGAACCACGCTTTTAATTAGGATTAACATCACAAAAGATACAGATCTCTTTCTCAGAGAGTTTGGAGTTATGTGGCATGAGCTCCCTTAGGCTAATAGTTTGCAGGAGAAGAGACAGAATACATGGCCGTAACTTGAGTAAATTGTGCGTCCATTATTGCTTCCATGCAGGCGATGAAAGGACAACGCGACCCTCTAGTGCCAGACGCTTCGTCGCGATTCGGTGATAACTATCGGACAGATCAATCTGATCACTTCTCTATCTGTAGACCTGTAAGCAGAACGAGCAATAGATACCTGCACCTCGTTGATCTCATTGATACCGTATATGTTGAGAAGAGTCGTCAGGTATTATGCACTGCCCAAAGTATTTCGTAAAAGTGAAATTTGAATCTAATTTTACTTAATTTTGTTTTGAGTTCTTCGCTGCTTGATTTGAGAAATAGTAAAAAGTTATAATTAATTTCAGAATTTCAGAATTTCAGAATCTCTGATATGCTCATCGGTAAATTAGATGGACTGCCATATGCATTCACTGAATCGGATTCTCTCTGTATATTTTTGTACCCTCAAAGGTTGTCCTGAACGTGGTGGGGGTAGAATCTCTTCAGACTGAAGTTCAGAAGCACTTGCAGAAACATACTTTTCTGGGGTTTTGTGGCATGGGAGGTGTTGGTAAAACGACCATGGCAAGGGTAGCGTTCAACACCCTATCTTCCACATTTGAGTACACTTGTTTCGTGAGTGAAGTGAAGCTGATCCAGGGAAACAAGGAAGAGATCAAGGAGAAGGTTTGGAAGAACATGCGTCGCCATGGCCAGTCTGTGCCAGGAGGGACCAGCGCAGATATGTGGGCGGAAGTCACTGGCAAAAAGTTGCTGGTTGTGTTCGATGACATTGAGAAATTCGAACACGCAGAGCTTCTAGAAGAGATAGCAGATGACAACGGCTCGAAAGAAAGTCGATTCATAATAACCAGTCGTAATGCTGGAGTTCTGGGTTACTTTGGTGTAGATCGGATCTACATATGTGATGTTCCATTTTTGAAAGACGAATTTGCAAGAGAGTTGTTTATCACGCACGCATTTCCTGCTGGAAAGGAACCTCCGGAGCGCTTGAAGCACATTATGGAGGACGTAGTGAAAGGATGTGCAGGTTTGCCGCTCACTCTGGTGGTCCTTGGAAAATATCTTGGAAGGATAAAGGATGACAAGATTTGGAGTGAGGTTTTAGATGCAGTGAGAAATGTAGAAAAGATTCCCAACTTAGAACTGCAAAAGAGAGTGTGGGGAAAACTGCGACTGAGCTATGATGCTCTGGAAGATGAGGAGAAGCATATGTTTCTGGATATTGTCTCTCTTTTGTTCGTTAAAGATCCTCCTTTTAGATTCGAAGAAATTAGAAGTGCATGGTCTTCAATGTACAAAAATCCGCACTCAGGATGGAAAACATTGGTCGACAGGTCTCTGGTTCAAGAAGAAGAGGTTGCAGAAAATGATAGGATCTTGCACGAAACCCCTGAACTCATGTATGTGATTCACACTTCTCGAAAACAACGGACGACGGACCATGGGGGTGATCGTCGGAAGGTCACAATGCGTATACATATGCATGAACATCTGAGGAGAATGGGCCAGAGGATTGCAGAAAAGTCGAGTCGATATGTGTCGTTGGTTGATAGATGGGTAAGTGTTTGCACTTAGGACTCATCTTTTTCTTGGTGATACGTATACATGTACAGTTTTGGTTGATCTGTATGTCTTATTTCCTCTTCCGATAGATGAAATGAAGGAGTTCATTCGTGAAATAGTTTCTCGAGTTTTGAGTATGTATGGTTTCTGTTATACAAACTCATTAAATTAAATAGAGTTTGAAACAAAAACGCTCTTTTTTGAGTCAAAAGAACTAGTAGTGTATACGGACTTATAATACTGATATGCAGTTTTAACTTATTTATGTTTGTGATTTATGTTCTTGTGGTCTTTTTGCATGAAGGGAGAAGGTCTCATTCATCCGCGGAAATTCACTGCACTCAGAGCGGGTATCTTTCGTGGTTTTATCCATAATTTTATTGAAGTCAGCCATAGAGATAGCGATAGCGATATCGATATCGGACAGTTCGACAATCTCATTGATCCAGAGAAAGTCGTTGCACTCCATGCGAATATCTTTCATCTTTCTGATGGTTCTATTGGAGATAGCGATACCGGAAAGTTTATGTGTAAATTGCAAGAATTCCTCTCACAGCTCATAGGAATACGTTATTTGAGTTTGAGCTTGGGGTCGTTTTTCCCGAGCGAGAGATGTAAGATTACTGGAGGTTTTTCTCTTCCTAGGGGTCCAGTTCTGCTTCAGTGGCATGGTTCCAGTAAAAATCTCGAACTTGTTCTGGAAGCTCCAGTTCACAAGTCGTTGGTTTTTATGATACTAGCGGGGACAAACATCCTTTCGCCACAAGCATGTGGATATTTGTCCAGTTTAGAGGGATTGATTATAAGATCTCCGGGGTTGGTTCTCCTAGCAGATGAATTTGGGAGTTTAAGCAAGTTGAAACAATTAGAAATATGTGAGTGTGGAAGGCTTGAAGGGCTTCCAGAGACATTTGGGAACTTGAGTAGGTTGGAGAATTTGGTGATTAGTGGTTGTATTAAGCTAAGAAGATTACCGGAGACATTTGGAAACTTGAGTAGGTTGGAGAATTTGGAGATTGAGCAGTGTCATGTATTGGAAAGATTACCGGAGACATTTGGAAACTTGAGTAGGTTGGAGAATTTGATGATTAATGGTTGTGAGCTAAGAAGATTACCGGAGACATTTGGAAACTTGAGTAGGTTGGAGACTTTGGTGATTAATGATTGTACCGAGCTAAGAAGATTACCGGAGACATTTGGAAACTTGAGTATGTTGGAGCATTTGGTGATTTTCCGGTGTGATATGGAAAGATTACCGGAGACATTTGGAAACTTGAGTACGTTGGAGCATTTGAGGATTTGGGCGTGTTCTGTGGAAACATTACCGGAGACATTCGGAAACTTGAGTATGTTGGAGCAGTTGGCGATTTGCGCATGTCCTGTGGAACGATTATCGGAGACATTTGGAAACTTGAGTAGGTTGGAGCGTTTGGTGATTAGTGATTGTATTGAGCTAAGAAGATTACCGGAGACATTTGGAAATTTGAGTAGGTTGGAGTATTTGGAAATTAATAGATGTCATGCACTTAAAACTTTGCCGGATTGGAGCATTTGGAGTTTGATGAATGTAATGTACTTGAAAGGTTCTATAAGTTTTCCACTTAAGGAGTGGAGAGTTATGGATCTAATTTACTTGAGGGATTCTTTAAACTTAGAGGGGTTGAATCATTTAAAAATACTTTCATGTGATTGGAAGATCAAGGTTTAGCGCATGTGAAACTGCATCGCTCTGATTCTTACACACGGGCTTGCAGACTGACAATTATCGTCCTCTATGCTGTTGAGTCGAGAGTTTTCTGAGAAGGATAGAACCTTCTAGTTGTGATACGATTGTGAAGAGGAGGACAGAAAACCACACACATAATACGGATCGCAAGAAAACAATCCACCACGTTCTTGATCTAGTCAAGATAAACACACGACGTGCAAGTAAATCTTCAACTCTAGATCATGTAGACTGTAGAGCTCGCGTTCAAGAACACAAGACTTCAGCAAACTGCTCTTTTGAAGCACCAGCGTGTTCACCTAGAAGCTTCTCATCTTCTATTCAGAAAAATACTTGTACAAGTTTCTATTCTCCTCTCTACTCGTATCCGTTCTCTACTCTCAATCCCTTGATGCCAAAATTAGTCCTCAGTCAAAAATTCTCTCTAGCTGTAAGCTCTATGTAAACTTCTCTCCTCAGCTATACTATTTTTTCTCTACTCGATGACCTCTTCTCACTACGACAATGATCATAGAATTCTCTCTGCTTTGGAGTACACCTCCTCCAGCTTTTCCTCCACCCTACTCAGTCTTCATTGTCACCTGATAAGGATAAAGTCTCCTTAGATAGATGGCAGCAGAAAAATAATTCTAATAAAAATCCAACACTTAAAACTTGTGCATACGGCAAGCATGCACGCACTAAATTCTCACGTGCCAGCTCTACTCGATCAACTCTTCTTTTGACACTAATCCGTTCTGATATTAATGATCGCATTCCCTTGTACTTTTTCTGACTATGAATATTTCATCACCTTCATTGATGATTACTCGCGCTACACTGTCACTTGCCTCCTCTATTATAAGAATGATTGTTTCGCTACTTTCAGAGACTATCTTACATTTGCTGAGCGCGCCATTGGTCAATCTCTTGTCATCTTGCGATCTGAAAATGATGAGGAATATCATTCAGCACTTTTGACGCTTTCTGTCATGAGGGCGGCATCCAGTGCCAATTCACAGTCCCCTACTCTCCAGCAGAATGATGTTGCTGAGCGCAAGAACCGCAGCTTGCTTGATGCTGTCCGTTCTATGCTTTTCACTACCAATCTTATCAAACCTTTATGGGGTGAAGCAATCACTTGTGTCACCTTCCTCCAGAACTGGTGTCCGAACCACCCACTCCAAGAACGTTCTCTTGGTCACCCTCTCTGAATCTTCAGTGTAGTACTCCTCTTTCAAAGCGCACATAAAGCTCTCCCAACTCTGTCCTTGCTGCTGCTTGAGCTCCTTCACACGCCCACGAATCTCAGGGACAACAACAAGTTCAAAGTTCTCCATCATCTCCTTCTCAGGTACCTTGTTCACCTCCATCTCTCTAGCATAGTATCGCACATACTTGGAAATATCTGTCCCCTTGAACTAGTCCATCTGGTGCACCACAGATTGCAACGCCTTGGTTGATAATACCTCCTTCCTCTCTGTGCTCTGCTGCTGCTGCATAAACATATGAAAAGCTTGGAACATTTTCATCGTAGCAACATCAAACTGAACAGGTTGCTGAGCAGCAGCAGCACCTCCACTTGATGATCCTTGGTTGATCATGATATCTGATCCTGTAACACTCTCAAGAAAACTCTCACCCTAGGTGTTTCACGTGGAATTCACCAAAAAGAGAGTATGTCGGAGTGTGATCTATCTATCTAAGAAAGCACCGGGCTTCTAGCTGTGGTTGTTTACTCAAGAGGTTGGCTTTCAGGTTACAACAAGGGAGGATTTGGAGTCTACAGGATGCTGACATCCTTGTGAAGTTAGGTCTCCTGATTGTACACGGTTCTCCAGATCTTGTTCCCTGAAGTTGTTGCTCTAGATTGAGAGCTTGTTAGACCCCCTCTGTTTCAGCGGTCGTCTTGAATTACTCACTCACTCAAATGATTTGAAACCTTTTGTACAGTCATAGCCCTACTGACAGTGAACGCAACCACAAAGTTTTGAAGCAATTTCCTCAATCCTGCTGCAAGTGACACTGAAAATCCTAAATCCAACAAAAGTGATTCAATTTTGACACAATCCGAACTTCAGTTCGTCATAACTCTCTCTTTATTGTTTCAAATCGATCAAGAATTTCACTGAAAGTGCTTGGCTCGACGAGCTCTACCCTCCTGTGCTCTCAGATTTTGCAGTTCCTCCCAACAGATGTGCGAACTCCCCTTTAGACCCCTGCTTCAAAGTTTAGGGTTTTACAAAAGATAAAAAATGGACCAATGCGAGTTCATAGTGTCGTGCGCATACACATCGCTACACAACATACATCGCTGTCAGAGGTACACCACACATACACATAACACATGGACGATGTCATACACATACACAAGTGTACCACAATAATCTGAATAGAGAAATTACCATCTCCAACACCACAACAAGGATTACTCACAAACGGTCAAGCCAAACTCACTCTAAGCACGAAGAGAATCCGGGTTACACTCAACTAGACTATCCACCATAGCCTGGAGCTTGAAGGCTCAACTCAAAGAACTAAGGCTTCCAAGCCCTACATGCGAAGTTTACCCCTAGTGAGCTCTCTCTCACCAACTCGCCTTAACGGCACTAACGGCCTTACCGGGATGCGCCACTTCGCACTCGGTCAACCTAGCCGAGGTGCCCAAACTGACGTGACAGCTGTCGTGCGCATACACATCGTTACACAACATACATCGCTGTCAGAGATACACCACACATACACATAACACATGGACGATGTCATACATATACACAAGTGTATCACAATCGCCCCCCTAACTGACGGTTAGGTCCCTCTAACTCCAGATAGCTCCATATCTCAACTACGTGATACACACCTTCATGGGTGCAAGGATCAGGAGGCCGGGTGCTACATTGTCCCATCGTTAGTCGCATGTCTGCAATCCATACCACGCAAAGATCTAATCGACTATCTCCGCTATATACATCGAGGACAAATCCACCGTCTAGTAGGAACGACACTGAGAGGTGGAGTCAAACATGACATGTGCCAACCTCTCGAACAACCATCACACACCAACATACGGGCTGCTCCACCGGCAGACCCACACAACATACACCTCAAGCCCGCGCGTACAACTGCTAAGCTTGAGTCAACGGTATCATCAATGTTGGGAAGATGACATGGTGCGCAATTACGCACATGGTCCTTCCAAACAACACCATCACGGCCCTCTAACATGAGTACTCCAGAAGGTAACACCTCACGCACTCGTAAAATAGTGCACCCTGCGGTCACATCCAACGTCGTCGGTGCAGTCTGCTGTATATAGATATAATCGTCAGGATGAAACCTGCGAATCGACGGTCAATAACCTCCTCCTCGGATAGTCGCATATCGCAACGTGTCTCTATGCTAAGCAATCGCTAGGTTCTCAGAAGCCATAGGCATAACTCTCCGAAATGTCTCTACTCGTTGAGAACATGCTCTCATCCACATATCCGGGTCATCAAGGTCCAGCACTTCAACAGAATCACGACGAATAGCCGAAGGTAGATCTGGATCTCGGCCATACAATAGAAAATACGGTGAGAAGGAAGCCAAAGACGCTTGTCGGCTGAAACGGTAGCCCATAGCCAACCATGGTAACTGCATATCCCAGTCTCCCAAGTGGCCCTTTTGCAAGCCATACTTGCGCAATCCTCTCTTCACCGTCTGAACTACCCTCTCCGCCAAACCATCCGCCTCAGGATGATCTCGAGATGTAGTCCGATGATCAATCAACGCCTGATCACACAAGGCCTGAAACTCACCAAGGAACTATGTACCTTGGTCTGTCAGCACTTCAGCTGGTGCTCCAAAACTACTCAGCACTCGATCTAAGAACGCATACGCTGTCCCTTCACTCGCCTTGTCTGGTAATGCCACCAACTCAATCCACTTGGAGAAGTGCTCCACCATCATCAACACATACCGGTGGTGACGTACGGTCAACGGTAAGGGTCCCGCAAAATCCAAACTCCAACGGTAACCCAACCCCATAATCGATAAGGGGTGTAACTATGGAGTAGGAGCATTAAACGATGCTCGTACTCGATCACAAACCACACATCGTGCGACAAACTGTTGCACATCGATGTGCATACCACGCCACCAATACTGTCCTTGGAGTAAGCTATGTGTACGCTTCACTCCAAAATGTCCCAACTCCTCATGGGCATGTCGTACTAACTGTGCTCTCTGGGATGGATGTGGCACTATCCGTACCCTCCCATCACCCCACACTCGAAGTACATGTCGTCCTTCTCGTCGAAATCTCTTTGCTCGTTGAAGGACACGATCTCGCTCCTTGGCACTTACTGTGCCTACTACCACACCAGTACGTAGATACTCCATCATGATCACATCTTCATGGATATCTCGCTGGTCTGGAACACCATCTTCACCCTCAAGATCTGGAGACTCATCATCTACTCTCTGACCAGAGAAAGATACGACTTGGCCCTCCATACTAGAGTTCATGGCCAACACACAAAGAAAGGCAGATGCATGCCACCCTGGCACTATCTCCTCATCAACCTCGTCATGCCATCGAGCCCCAGTCTGATCCTGCTGACTCGTACACGGGTTACGACTCAACCCATCGGCATCTAGGTTTGCAACTCCAGGTCTATGTACTACCTGGAAGTCATACTCCTCTAAGATCAGAGCCCATCGTGCAAGCTTCCTTGTAAGCTTATCGGACTCCATCAACCACTTGAGCGGCTGGTGATCAGTGATGAGAGTAAAGGGATTCCCAAACAGATAACATCGAAAGTGTGCAATAGCCCACACTGCCGCCAAACACTCTCCCTCATACGAACTATACCTCGCCTCCGCTGAATTATTGGAGCGACTGGCATACGCCACCACGAACTCCTTTTTCTCATCATCATGCTGAGTCAGCACTGCTCCAAGTCCCAACATACTCCAATCTGTGTGCAGTAGGAAAGGACTCCCCCTAACGGGTCTTCTCAAGATGGGAGCAGATGTCAACTTATCCTTGAGCTCTACAAAAGCTCGCTCTTGCTCATCTCCCCACTGCCACTCCTGGTCTGTAAACCCTCCGCGGTCCTATCGATCACTACCCCCCCGATCTCTCAATCTCCACGATCGTCATCCACGAATCTGCAACATGTCGGGCCTGTCTCTCACTCAGGGGTCACCTCTGATGGCTTTGATGGAAGCACACCATGAACTTGAAGGGAAAATGCTGAGTTCACTCATTCATACACCCACAAACTTATCAACTAAAAATCTTCTTAAACACATCAACTAAAAATCCTCCATTCTAACAACGTCTCTCAAGTTCTCACATGCTAAAAATATCCCACACTCTCTATATTACTCAAGTTGTCATTACGACAATGTGAAAACAAGGATGAGGAGCTCTTCTCTACTCCTCTATTTATACATTCTAGGTTTTTACTTTGGTACCCTCGGTAACTCAACCGTAACTACTTTTACCGGGTTTTACTAAGATATTACTTAAGGTAAAAGCATTGATCACATGGGCTTTTTACCTTTTCACATGGGCTTATTCCTTCAAAGTCAACAACTTCTAGAAGGATTCTGGAATATTCTCAAGGAATCTCGAATTTCCACCCCCCCTCTACACTAGGACCCACTAAAAAGGAAACATGTGGAATCTCTTCTTGTTTTTAATGCCCACAAAGTCCACAACTTTAATCCAACCACTAATATCAAGTCAAAAAGGAGATAAGGGATACTTTCCACCTCCTTTCTACCTTTTAGACAAGATGACAAGATAGTAGTGCTCACTCTTTAGCAAATATCTGAATTCTGCCAAAAGTACAGCTAAGTTTAACCATAACTAACTTTTAGATAGTCATGACTAACTTGATACATCCTTAAAGTACTTTGGCAGCCAATAAACATTCTCAACACTTAGTTATAACTAAACACCTTACTAATAGACAAACTTCCTATGTGTAACATAGGTCGTTACATTTTACCCTCGGACTAAATTTTCGCTCCGTCCTCGGAGTGAAGAGAGAACTTTCGTCGATGAAACAACTTCAACTTGTCATGATTTACTCGATCAAATCTCCTTCCTCCCAGCTCCTGAAGGTCATATGTGAAGTTGCTCCACACCTTATCTACAACAAAAGGACCAAAATATCTCGGAAGAAATTTCTTCCTAGCCCTCTTGACTCTGATAGCATCATACAACATAACCCAATCTCCGACTTGAAAAGGTTTTACCTCCCTCTTGCCCAACCGTTTGTCGTAACTCTTCTTTTGATACGCCTGAGCTCGTTCCATCCGGATCATTGCTACCGCTCGGGTCTCTTCCAACTCCATGAGTTGCTCCCTTCTTGATCTGATCACGTCTTCTCCTCTCGACCTCTTCAACTTTCGTTGAATAGTTTGAAAAGTATCCCATTCGAATTGGATCGGCAACTTGGACTCCACTCCATAAACCAGTCGAAATAGGGAGTACCCAGTAGAAGTCTTTGTTGTCGTTCGATACTCCCATAAGATGGCATGTAGCCTCTTATCCCAAGTATGTTTCGCAGTTTCAACACCAGCATCTTTGACGAGCATCATACAAAGTGTAAGATTGGTCTTCTCCGCAAGACCATTAGCATTTGGTTTGTATGAGGTCGTTACTCGTGGCTTGATAGAAAAGTGTTGTAGCATAGCAGTAGTCATGCTCCCTACAAACTCTCCTCCTCTATCTGAGACCAACTCTAACGGACATCCAAATCTCGTGATGATCCTCTCCCATAGGAATCTACCGACTTCTGTTTCATTGGTCTCTCTCAAAGGTCTAGCCTCTACCCACTTGGTACAATAGTCAGTGGCGACTACAATGTATCTATTGCCTCGAGGTGTCTTATTAAGAGGACCTACAAAGTCAATACCCAATTTCTCAAACGGCCCTCATACTGGAATTGATCTTAACGGAGGTGTTCTAGTAGACTTTAGAGCAAATGCTTGACATACGTCACAAGTTTTGCAATAGTCTAAACACTCTTGGAAAATCCCTCTCCAGTGATAACCCGCATCCAAAATCTTGAAGGCTGTTATCTTACCAGCAAAGTGACCTCCGCAAACAGTTTCGTCGTGAAACTCGTGCATTAGCTTGAAAGCCTCCTTCTGACCAACTGCTCTCCTTAGTAACCCATCTGCTCCTTGATGAAACAGAATTCCCTCCACCATGGTGTAAGGTTTGCATCTCTTGATCAACGCGTTACGTTCTCGGGTATGCATACCTTCTGGAAAAGAGCCATCTACAAGGAAACTCCAGATTTCTTTGTACTCGTCCGGTATCTCCTCGATGCTTGTGATGGTCATCAGATGCTCGTCTGGAAATGAATCATCAAACGGTTCTTCTCCCTCATCATCATAAGCCCTTGACAAAAGATCAGCATTCGCATGCTTCTTCCCTGGTCTATCTTTGATCACATAATCGTATTCTGTTAGAAGGATCTTCCAACGAGCAATACGACCTTCGGCATTAGGCTTATTAAAGATATACTTTAAAGCCTTGTGATCTGTGACTATGGAAAATTTCCCTCCTAGCAAGTAGTGTCGAAATTTCTTCAATCCAAAGATCACCGCTAATCCTTCTCGTTCAGTCACGGAGTAATTCTTCTCCACTGGAACCATCTGCCTACTAGCATAAGCTATAGGATGATCATGCCCATCTCCATCTAGCTGACTTAATGTACATCCGATTGCTACATTGGAGGCATCCGTATACAGAATAAATGCTTTACTCCACTCAGGTTTAGCAAGTATAGGAGCTGTCACTAATGCCTTTTTCAGCTCCTCAAATGCTTCCTTTGCCTTCTGATCATGCACTATTAAGTCGAAATCAACTCCCTTCTTCATGTACATAGTCAAAGCTATTGCTTTGTTTGAGAAGGAAAAGACAAACCTACGATAATATCCAACCATGCCAAGAAACTGCCTCAACTTTGCAAGTTGATCGGAAATGGAAGATCCACAATCTTCTTCACCTTCTCAGGATCTACCGCAATTCCATTCTTGGAAATGATGTGCCCTAACAGCAGACCTTCTTCGCAGCCAAAGATGCACTTCTCTGGATTTAGAGAAGCGTTGGCTTGCTCCAACCGCTGCAAAACTTTGATCACATGATCAAAGTGGTCCTCCTTTCGTCCGTACACACAGAAATCGTCAATGAAATCCCGAACAAACTTCCCTATGAATGGTTCAAACACCTTGTTCATGAACCTTTGAAACGTGGCCGGAGCATTACACAATCCGAATGGCATCACCCGAAATGCAAATGTTCCCCAAGGAGTAGTGAAAGTAGTCAACTGTTGGTACTCCTGTGCTATCTTGATCTGGTTATACCCACTATAACCATCACCAAAGCTGTACCACTCATGACCAGCAACTTCCTCCAAAATCTCATCTATAAATGGTAGAGGATAATAATCCTTCTTGGTAACTGCATTCAGCTTCTTATAGTCTATGCACACTCGCAGCTTACCATTCTTCTTCTTGACAATCACAATGGGTGAAACCCATTCTGAGTTCTCCACCTCATAGATGAAACTCGCCTCCTTCAACTTGTCTATCTCCTCCTTGACCATCATTGCCGTTGTGGGATTGACCCTTCTCTGTTTCTGTCGAACTTGTCTTGCGTGCTCCTCCAATTCGATTCGATGAGTCTCGAGAGTCACCTCCTTCAAATCTTTGTAACTGAAAGCAAACACATGGATATATTTTCGAAATATATCTAGGAATCTACTTTTCTCTTCTTGAGTGACATTGATACCAAACTTCAGGGTAGAGAGTCTTCTCACAATCTCTGCCTCACTCAACTCTTCTTTGTCAGGATCTTTCTCCACTGCTGGTCGAGGCAACAAGTCAATAGCACTAAGCTGATGTAATGATTCATCTCGACCAAATCCTTCGTCCTCAGAGGAGGATTCTTGATCGTAAGAATCTCTGGTATCTACTTCTGAGACACTCTGATCATCCTCCGTATCAGATTCCCAGTAGTCACTAGTGGGTCTATCAGAGTCAGAAGTCACAACTCCAACACTCGAGAGAGGAACTATCACTCTATGATCTCTAGGCCCAATCCGTAAATATCCCTTGTGCCACCTATCAGTGGTGCGCACAGCTCTCAACCAAGGCCTACCTAGGAGCAAATCATAACTAGAGTCCTTTAACACTTGAAAAGACATCAACGTTTGAACTCCCATCACAGACACGACCACCTTCTCTAACACGCCAAGAGGTCTTACCCGTTGCTTGTTAGCCATCCCCACAACAATGCTAGCCGGGCGAGTTGGTTCCATCCCCAACTTCTTCATCAACCTCTCCGATATGGCGTTGACAGCCGATCCTCCATCCACCAATACGTCAGAGACGTAGTGACCATTCAACCGGACTTCAATCTTTGAAGCCCTAGTGCATACCTTTGAAGCATGCACATCCACCACACCAACTCCCATAGACTTTGATGTCTTGCTCTTGGGTTTCTTCTTCTTGCTTCTCTTAGAACTCAGTCCTCCTCTGAGTTCTCTTCGTAAGCTGGGATTAAGTGCGATCAGTTGTCCAACAGTGATGTTGGCTTTCTGAGCACCCACATCTTCAACCACATCATATCCCGCTTGGGAAGATGAAATGGTGAAATCCGCCATCCCTAGCTTCCTTCTTGGCTCCCTTGGTGTACTCGAAACATTACTCGAACGAGTATTTCTACTTGCTGACTCCTCCATGAAAACCGGTTCATCAGAAAATCAAGTTCTTTTCCTTTCTTGAGCTAAAAGCTCCACCGGTGCATGAGAAGAGTTTGAACTCTCTCCTTTCTCGTAGATGGGATCTCGTACGACATCGATAGTAGCCACCCCCTTGTCTCGTCCTTGTGATGGATTTCCTCCACCCACATTCATTCTGACGGCTTCGGCACCTCTCGCTCCGTTGTTAGGACAATTTCGCTGAAAATGAGAACCTCCACACGTCCAACAAGTGATTCCTCCAAAGTTACCTTGGTTACCTCCAAAGTTACCTTGATTTCCTCGGTTGGGATTGTTGTCGTAACCTCTTTGACCTCCTCCTCCACCTTTGTTCCTCCATTCTCGTAACTGCACCACGTTTATCTTGAGATCCGCAAGAGTATCGGTGATGCTCTTCAGCTCGGCATGAAAATCAGAGATGGCAGTAGACATCGTTGTTGGGACAAACGGTCTTGGCACCACCGTTGGAGTAGGAGCTGACGTTGAAGCAATCACCAATTGTGATGGTGCAGGTGCGATCGTTGTGACTACACCAGGAGTCGGAGTCGACACCAGAGTAGCATGATGAGGTTGGATGATATCTCCTTCATCCAAACTCTCTTCCATGTTTGTCGTAATCTTGATGGCCTCCGCTTTGGTTGTTGGCTTCTCGTACCTCACTTGGGTTCGAATTGAAGGTCTCAACTCTCCCACCAAGTTCTTGGTCAACACTGCTCCAATCCCCGCCATCGTTAGCTCCACATTGTCTCCACTCTTCCGTAGGACCGTCCGAAACCGTTGCTCCAACTTATCCACCCTTTCGGCATATTGCCGAACTTTCTCGTCGTCCCGTTGCTTCAAATGAGTAAGCTCCACCATGAGCTTCTCATAACTCTCTTCTGGAAGAAATTCTTCGATGAGTGCATTACTCAACGTCTCCCATGTGTCCTCAACTGCACCAGGTGTCTTGCTCTTCACTCGGTCTTCATACCACGTAAGAGCAAAATCTTCTAAAAACTCTGGCAGTAACAACACCCATTCTTCTTTCCTTCTCACGTTGTTTCCGTTGCAACCCCTTTTGAAGTCTCGTACAAATGGTTCTACATCTTCATTGTCCTTCCCATGAAACACTGGTAACTTCCCCATCTTGTAACTATTCTTTCTACCCTTCTAATTTTTGTGCAATAACTACTCGCTAAAAGAGTACGAACATCACCAATTCCATTCGCGAATAATCTACCATAGGTAAAATGAAAGAAAATGGTTGTAACAACACCTCTTGTGCCATCTCTTCTCCCAAGGTAATCATGAGCCTGAGTCGCATCACCGTCTTCTCCACCATCCGAATGACGATCTCCATCACAACTCAGCCGAGTCCTCTTTTGAAGTCGACAACTTCTCCGTCTCAGCTCTTTGAGTCTCGTCCAACTTCTCGACTACTGACGTAAGTAGGGCGGCCACATCGACGCACTTGTGTCCTCTTGATAGATCACCCACTCCACAACTTGGACAAGGATCTTCTCCTAGAAGATGAATTGGCACTGGTGACGATGGACCCACTTGAAGACTTAAATCAGTAAACTCCCGCTTCCCTTTAGCTCTCCCGGTTCTGATTCTAGTTGGACAATTCACTACTTTATGTCCCAACCCTCTACAGAAATAACACCACAAGTCGGTTTCTACTCTTCTCTTCGGAGATTCTACTTGAGGTTTAGTACTAGGGTTTTCAAACTCGACGATAATCTCTCTCGAACTTTCTCCGACACTTACTATGACATCTAAACCTTGAGGAAGGTTTCTAAGTCTAACTTTCCAATCTTTTAAATTTCCACTCATGTTGCACCTTCTCAACCATTAAGTGGACAAAATATCATAGAGGAAAATAATTCTACATCACTTTCTTAACTCTTCCTAGCTTTATATTGGAAATCGTGTATTATACATGCTATACACGAAATAAAATCTAATCTAAAATTAACTATCGAAGATATGATCCTCCTCACCATCGTTTGTACTAATCACAACAGACATCTTGAACTCACTCTTGTAAAAATCCAACTCTACTTCACCAGAGCATTCGTGGCCTCCACAGTGAATGATGCTTTAAACTCGGCTTTCTTCAAATCTGTGCCAATGGTCGCGGAAGCTTCTTCGTATAGGGTAAAGAGGGCACCCCAAGTGCTATAGATGCGGGTTCGTAACTCATCTATACTCAACTTGGGCTTCTTCGTCTTTGTTCGAACTCCTAAACGTCTCTTCTTCCACCTCGTCATTCGAACAGGATTCCCCATGAAGTATCTTCAAGACCTCCTTGTATGCCGAAACGTGTATCTCTTAGTTGGTAAGAGATCTCTCCAAGATTTTTGTGGTCTCCAGTAGCTCACCCTCCAAGCTACTAAATCATGAAGTTTCAACAGAAACTTCCCTAATCAGAAGAGATGGTGATGACTGTACAAATTTTCAGAGAACTGAAATTTGTATATTTTCACTTCCCTCATGGTTGTCAACCCCCTCCACTTTGAAAAATTCTTTCTCCCTCTTTAAACCTCATCTTCTCATGATTTCTTTTGTCTTGGATAGCTTATCAGCCAATCTAAAACACTGGAAAGTTTCTCAGGAAAATAAAATTCATAGAAAATCTGACACTGACTGTAAAATTTTTCCAGAGAACAGAATTCCTCAACTCTCACGAATAGACCCCCTCAACTTTGAAAAATCATTGCTTCCTCTCTAGACCACCTTTTCCTATGATTTCTTTTGTCTTAGATAGGTTATCAGCCAATCTAAAACACTGGAAAGTTTCACAGGAAAATAAAATTCACAGAAAAGTTGACAGCGACTGTATAAATTTTCCAGAGAGCAGAATTTCTATACTCACAAATTTATCTCCTCTAATAACTTTTCTCTCCTCCTTTCTCTACAACTCTGTTGCACCCTCTTTCAACTCTCCTCAAACCCTTTCTAAGTGAACAAGATGTAAAGAATGACTTCGAACGCGTCATATATCACTACGGGATACACGAAAGGTTCTAACGTTGCTAATATCGCGTTAGCTCTCTCTCCTCCTAACGTTCTCTCTATGTGCTCTCTCATAATCTCCTTTTGTCGAATATAGAACTGAACTCTAAACATCGTTCAACGATCCCTTCAAGTGAGGTCCCGGCAACGGAACCAAAAATGTAAACCCTCCGCGGTCCTATCGATCACTACCCCCCCGATCTCTCAATCTCCACGATCGTCATCCACGAATCTGCAACATGTCGGACTTGTCTCTCACTCAGGGGTCACCTCTGATGGCTTTGATGGAAGCACACCATGAACTTGAAGGGAAAATGCTGAGTTCACTCATTCATACACCCACAAACTTATCAACTAAAAATCTTCTTAAACACATCAACTAAAAATCCTCCATTCTAACAACGTCTCTCAAGTTCTCACATGCTAAAAATATCCCACACTCTCTATATTACTCAAGTTGTCATTACGACAATGTGAAAACAAGGATGAGGAGCTCTTCTCTACTCCTCTATTTATACATTCTAGGTTTTTACTTTGGTACCCTCGGTAACTCAACCGTAACTACTTTTACCGGGTTTTACTAAGATATTACTTAAGGTAAAAGCATTGATCACATGGGCTTTTTACCTTTTCACATGGGCTTATTCCTTCAAAGTCAACAACTTCTAGAAGGATTCTGGAATATTCTCAAAGAATCTCGAATTTCCACCCCCCCTCTACACTAGGACCCACTAAAAAGGAAACATGTGGAATCTCTTCTTGTTTTTAATGCCCACAAAGTCCACAACTTTAATCCAACCACTAATATCAAGTCAAAAAGGAGATAAGGGATACTTTCCACCTCCTTTCTACCTTTTAGACAAGATGACAAGATAGTAGTGCTCACTCTTTAGCAAATATCTGAATTCTGCCAAAAGTACAGCTAAGTTTAACCATAACTAACTTTTAGATAGTCATGACTAACTTGATACATCCTTAAAGTACTTTGGCAGCCAATAAACATTCTCAACACTTAGTTATAACTAAACACCTTACTAATAGACAAACTTCCTATGTGTAACATAGGTCGTTACAGGTCCACCTTCATCAGCTTGGTCAACGGCTTCGCAATTGCACTAAACTCTTTCATGTACCGACGATAAAAGTTCATCAAACCAACAAATACCCGAACATCTGTGGGGCGCGGGATACGTGCAATAGCCTCAACCTTCGTCTGTTGAACACCCAATCCACCTGGATAGATGGTGTGGCCCAGATACTCTACCAACTCCTAGAAGAACTTACACTTCCCAGGGTGTAACTTCAACCCATGAGCTCTCAATCGCTCAAACATATCCCGTAAGTGTCTCTCGTGCTCCTCCACTGTAGCACTATAGACTAAGATGTTGTCAATATAACATCTGACAAAATCCAATCCTGCTAGGATTCTGTCCATCACCCATTGAAACTCAGCAGGGGCATTCTTCAACCCAAATGGTAAGAATCGCCACTGATACAAACAATCCTTGCCGTGAGAGTCAATTCCTCAGAATGATGTCTTGGACTTATCTTCTTCCCTCACTGGCAACTGATGATACCTTGCTCGAAGATCCAAAGTACTAAAGACCTTCACATGCCCACTGCATCAAAGATCTCCTCAGGTGTCGGCATGGCATACTTATCGGACTTCGTCTGTCGATTGATAGGACGGTAGTCTCCACACATCCGTCTATCCGAATAGTTGCCATACATATCCTTCTTGGCTGACATAACTATGGCAGATGCATACTCTCAATGCGACATCTCCACCAACCCAGCCTCCAACAAGTCTTGAGTCCGACTCTGGATCAAGGCTCTCTCCATGTCACTGTACCTGTAAGGACGTCGAAAGATTGGCGTGTCATTAGCCAAGTCGATCCGTATACCAGGTCCCTTCAAGGTACCCAAATCCTTCATACTGAAGGCAAAACAATTCCTGTAGCTCTTCAGGAATCTTTGGACTCTTCGTCTCTCCTCTCCTATAAGCTTGGGTCCAATCTCCGGCTCCCAAGTATCCTCTGTCACCATGCTAGAGGTAGAAGACGAAGTCGTTGACTGCTATCTTGCAGCCTCTAGAGCAGTTTCCTTCTGCTCACCACCAACAATCTCCACCGCTACTGTGCGAAAAGCTTCTACAGTTCTAGCTGCAAGCTCCACACTCTCTCCTATGACATCCCATGATGTCCAAGGATGACGAACTCCATGTGCCTCGCCCCCAGCCTTGGTCTCCACCGACTCGGTAGGCAAAGAGCTCAAGAGTGCTCGAGCAGTAACTCCAGTCGATCGCATCCGACGTTGCTCAGCCAATCCAAGGTTAACAATCCATGTCAAGCAATTCAAGTCCATTGCTTGACCCAATACTTGACGACGTGAAGCCTTTGACACCGAAGCTACTGCCGTCGTACTCGTAGCGAAACCCATCGCTCGCTCTCGCTCATCGGCATTGGGCTCCACCAACTGCCGTAATTGAGCATCCCACACAAGCCCAGGTCCTCCATCTCTATAAGCATGTGACGCTGGAAAGCTTACCAAAGTGGGTAACGCTACCATGGGTGACCTATCGACGACTCTCACCACTTGAGATCGTCGTCCTGCATCCAAGATGCTATCAACCGTGAGATGCGCTGGTCGTCTCACTCCATCGTGTGCGCGCTTAAGCACCTCTCTCGGTAACAAGTTCGTCCACCACAACCGTGGACGATGTGCACGAGATCCTACTCTCGCTGCATCCAACAACACTGCTGGTCCAACCCAAGACCGCACTTGGTGCACACTCGTCATCATCTGTGTACGAGCATCACCCAACAAAGGAACGTTCACCAAGATGTACGCTGGAGAATCCATCTGATGCATCTGAAGATGTCGTAAGATCCGTAACATCTCCCAGAACATCCTAGATCGCGGGTCATGTAAACCCTGACCTCTCCCAGCACGCGTATGACCTTGACATGGCCATCCGGCTATCACCAAGTGAATGGTGCCCACCAACATAAGATCCTGCGCCCTCAGCAGCGAAATATCCGACGGTAATGCTTGCTGGTATCCTCTAACAGCTGATATGGGCAACAACTCAGGATATCTCTACACCAAACGTGCCACATGTCGCAATGAGATGCGTCTTGCAATCTCATCTCTCTCCACATACAAGTATCGCTGTACTTGTATGCCTGCCTACAATACCGCAGCCAAACTTGTGCTGATACCTCCAAACAGCTCCAGCACACATACACCCTCCTCTGGATACTGTCACACAATGGGAGTCGTATCCAACGATGATAAGGTCAAAGGGCCAGTAGTAGGAACAACCTTTTGTTCCTCTACTGGTGGTACAAAGGCTTCACTCCAAGCCTGCTGCACCAACTGATCAGCATACTGCCGCAACTCTCCACTCGAACTCCAGAGTGGAACATCCAAGGCAGATGGTACTAACGTAGACATGCTAAGCATGTCCTCCACCTCCTCAAAGACCGGAGTATCCTCCGCATGGACATTGCCCTCCAACAACTCGCCCGGCCAAGTGATGACCGAACTGAACCCTGCAACGGATGCCATCGTCTCTGGTGTAGGCTCCGTCGTCCCAACTCTAGCACTGAACCGCACTGGTAAGCGGCTCACTCGTCCCCCACCGGACTGCCAACCTGGTCTGTAAGATGTTGTCTCCGCCCAATAGTCGATCACAAACCCCATAGGGTACAACACAGCACCTCCCACCAATACATCATAAGACTCTGCGGCTGTAATGATGGCCTTGGCCCTCACCATAGAGCCATCCGTGGGATGATCTGACCGAACTCTCACCGTCAACATCTCACGTGTCATATGTAGAGCCGTACCTCCTGATCCCCCTAGAGATGTCTGCAACTGGAATGGACATCTCTCTATCTCGGACTTCTTCAGACCCAAACCAATACACGCCGCCTTTCCCAACATCAACGATTGGGCTCCAGAGTCTAACAAGACCTTCTGGAGTCGATACACTTTCCTTGAAGGTGCCACCAAACAGAAGATACCACTTCTGTTGTCCAACAACACCACACCTGGTGCCAAACCAGCACGGTCAATCGCCGGCCTAGCTGGTAACTCATCTAACCTAGCAGCCGCCGCTTGCCAAGTACCACTGGTAGCTGTCCTGATCCTCGACTCCATGGACACGTCTATTGCCTCTCGTTGAACTACTTCAGTATTAGAGGTAACTACATCCTCGCTCTCACTGAGCGTGGCCGCCAACTGGAACACTGGAGCCAAGTTGACTCCCAATGCCTTCATATCCGTGGCTGAGAATAGTGAGACTCGCAAAACTGCTGTAGCCACCCCCAACATCGGATTCGACGTCGCATCCACAGACGTCGAAGGTGGACTCACATCATACCCACTCCTGGATGTCGATGTCTCCAACTCTACTACACCATCGGTAGGCCGTTTAGGAACCATAGATGTGGTCCTCAACGCCTCTGATAACGTGAACGACTGAGGAAGCCTGGCATGTCTACCAGCCTTCCCGCGTTGTGGATCCAACTCCACTGACGCATCTCGTGGCTCAGAGGCACGTACTGCACCTCTAGTCACTACCGCAGATGCCTCAATCTGCGCCACACCAGCCATGAAGTTGAAGTCACCTCCTTCTCCTCCATAAGACGTGGAAGCCTCTGTTCCACCTGATCTCCGCTGAGCCATAGCCATACTAGCTATCCTCTGCTCCAACTGCTCAATCCGAGCAGCCATACCTGCTTTTGACGTCGTAGTAGACAGTGGATCGATCGGTCCTCTCCCAAGTGCTGGACCTCTACCTCCAGCTCGACCACCATAGCCTCTTTGAGCTCCTCCGCCTCGTCCACGATCAGCCTTCCCTTGCCGCAACTCGGGATGGAGATCAAAACAACGGTCACTACTGTGACCAGGTCGTCCGCAATGCTCACATTGCCTAGGTGCTGCTTGAGACGTTTCTGACGTCTCATAACCACCTCTCCTCTGTGGACAGTCCTTTTGCTGATGAGGACCATCACACGTCCAGCAAGGACCCGCTTGCTGCTGACTAGAGAAGGACGACATGGGCTTCTGCCCACCAGATCCTCCAACACCTCCCTGAGATCGTGACTACTCCGCACGATCCTTACAACCACCACCACCACCACGCTGTTGCGTAGCCTGTGATCCTCGAGAAGAGGTGGTCGCTCCATGTGGTGTCTCCTTGCTGAAACCAGCAACCACCACCCTCTCCTCCACCATGTTGAGCTCAATCAGCTCAGCCAGACTAAAGACAACCGCCAACGTCGGAGCGGTATCTCTAAGGAGAGTAGCACCTCTAACTCTCCTACGCAGCTCCCGGTCTAGTATCCTATATCAGAACTGGACTGCTTGTGCTTCCGTCACCCCTTGGGTAACGCTGATCAACCGCCTCATGCGAGTAAACGCCTCGCGTAGGCTCTCTCCAGTCTTCCGCTGGAACTCCTGCAGACTCCTCAACTTGTCGGTCCGCACACCTTGATAGTTCTTCCTCAAACATTGGAAGAACTGAACCACAGGGTTAAACCTTGGTGGTATCCCACTCACACTACCACCTGCTCCACTACTTGTGGACGCACCACTGGTAGTAGGTACTCTGCCACCTGCGACTGTACCACTGCTACTGGCACCCGAACTCGCAGGTGCTACGCCTCTCGAAACTGCGCCAGTAGTGATAGAAACGTAGTTGGGAGACCAATGTTGTCTCCACAACTCGATCTCAACACTGTAATCTCGCCTGAACTCATGATAATCGTCCATCGGCGGTCCCTCCAAGTGCTGGAACAAACCCTTCCATGCCATGAAGGGTGTAAACAGCTGTGGGTTTCGCATCTGCTGCAGATCGCACCAACTGTCGAACTCCTGGATGAAGTCATCCAGCTCAATGGTACCAACTGTACCCGAGTAACGTCGAGGCCCCTTCGTGGCCCCATAGATCTCGTCCATGTCCCACAACAACGGTGTGGCGACACTAGACTCACCACCAGAAAACGCGCTGTCTGCGTCTGGCTCGTCCTCTGAAACAACCGACGGCAATGGTGTAGGTAGTCGGTACCTCACCCCACTCCGTGTATACCCACTGTCCGAGAAGTCCCCACCAGAACCTCCCGAGAACTCCGTGATGAGAGAATCCCGCTAACACAATCCCCAACTGGAATGTCGCAATCTCCGTCACCACCGTAACCACCACTTGCCTAACCCCGCTCCTACTGAGCTCACCTATCCCCTACTAGGACGGTCAAGGTAAGGGCAACCTGTACCTGCCATCACCACAGGCAGCCTCTCACAGTCTGTTGGTCGTCACTCCAACCGCATCGTGAGATAGACAAAGATAGTTTGACTGGTCCGCAACTCCAGCCTCACTACCGACAGCACACTGGAGTGAACTCACTCCGGAAATCAAGCGCCAACACAAACAAACGCGGCGCACAAACAGGAAGCAGAGTATGGAAGGGTTCCAACCACAAGAAGTCCAAACGATAACCCTCCACACTCAAACATTCACATAAAGAGAAACCCAGCCCCACCCGGACTGACGACTCCTTGTCGGTGATCACATGCACAATATATGGTCATCAACAGTCGTAATTGACACTGGAGGTCACTAACTAGATGTCCACACCTCTAGTAGCTTCAAAAACATCCACGTGGTAGCTCTACTAGCTCACCCAAGACAACTGCCACCAATTGCCTCCATACGCGCCTCTACGGTTTAGGCAAACACTACCACAACTATAGCTTCCCCCTAATACTGTGGGGTCGCCCTACCACTCCTCTAAGGACGTGCGAGAAGGTCTCTTACTACCTATACAAGTCCATAAGTACTTGCACGCATCCCTGTAAGACACCAAGAGCTATTGGTCTGTGGTAAAGCCAAAGCTAAGACTACAGAGTCAGGAGTCCAGGTCCAAGAATAGTGTTGGGATGGGTGACCAGCTGGTTTTACCCTTCCCACACACCTGAAGCTTGGATACCTCTCTCACGCACGCCAGCAAGCTGGCTTGCGGCGGGCGCGGGCTCAGGCTCAGCTCCGCTCCGTCTCCGCACTCTCGCACTCCGCACTCACGCACCTCTGCTCCTCGAAGCCTCTAAACGCCTCCTAACATGCACTCCACACCTCGACACTCCCGCTCCGCTCCGCTTGAAGTAGAGTAGAACAGGTACAACACACCAGAAGAGGCTCGGCTCCACCTCGAATTGCAGAAGATTGCACCAAAACAGCCTCCAAAACAGCGAAAATAGCTTGCGGGTGCACACGGGTGACCAAAAATCTGACGTAAACAGCAAGATCACCCCAAAACCAACCCGAACACCACTACAACAGGTTCGCGAATGCCCAATACTCACTTCGCGAATGCACACACACACAACACAACTCCTAAACTCGAGTTCCAACACGAAATTGCACCAAAATCTGACGTAACTAGCCTTTTTGTGCTTTCGGGTGACACGGCAGCGAACTTCGACATGCCATAACTTCTTCAATCCTAGGCCAAACTCCACGAGACTTAGTGCGCTAGAATCGTCTCTCCAATGCGCTTCCAAAGAGCCCACTCTGGCACGACATTGACAAGTATTCCGTCTGCCACGCCCAAACGCGCAATCCGGCTCCAACAACACACTTCAAGAACATTCCGCAAAATTTCTGCAGCGCTTCCGCATGACAGAAATCTCCACTCGACCCCAACAACAGCAAATCGATCTGCGACAGCAATGTAGCATGCGCTCACACACCTCGATCACAATTCCAACAATCAAACACGAACGACAACGCCCGAAGATACCAGCGGACGATTTCAGATCAGCGGGTTCTTACTGAACTCCATCTCGACCTGCACTTAGTTCTTTGAGTAATCTGAATAGAGAAATTACCATCTCCAACACCACAACAAGGATTACTCACAAACGGTCAAGCCAAACCCACTCTAAGCACGAAGAGGATCCGGGTTACACTCAACTAGACTATCCACCATAGCTTGGAGCTTGAAGGCTCAACTCAAAGAACTAAGGACTCCAAGCCCTACCTGCGAAGTTTACCCCTAGTGGGCTCTCTCTCACCAACTCGTCCTAGCGGCACTAACGGCCTTACCGGGATGCATCACTTCGCACTCGGTCAACCTAGCCAAGGTGCCCAAACTGACGTGACAATAGCTCCACTTGGTTGTCTTTTAGTGTCTTAATCCACGTGACAACTTAACTTCACTCATAAGTTATCACGTCAGTATCTTAAAGTGCCAACGAAACTCTAATTTTCATGTGAAGACATGTAGAACAATACGTAACCCTGAAGGTAAACTTAAACAAGCTAGAAAGCATGCATGGACAACACGTAAGTGCAACCCATGAGCTTAAACTCTACCCACATGGTAGACCTAAAGTTATGTACCTTGACAACATAGATAAGTATGAATCACTTGCACAAGCTTACAAGTGCTCGAATAAGATAGATAACATACTATCAACCTACTAGGATTCAAAATATGTAACATAATAGTATTAACATCGTACGCAAGGGTGTCAAACAAAATCATAAAGGACTAGAAGTAATATGAGCTAACTTCTAGAAGTACTAAACTCAAGCGTCGGAGTAGAAGTCAAGCATGTAGCCGCCAAGTAGCACGACACCGTCTGATCCAAACCCAATGAAGCGCTCATGATCCAACCCCCATACGTTCAGTAAAGCAATCAATTGCTCAGAAATAGCCTCTGCATCCTTATTTTCCACTTATACAAGTCCCAAAAAGCTTACTTGAACATAACCATTCTCCAAAAACATAGCAAAAGCTACAAGAGCGGTAGTAACACTGATATCAGTGGACTCATCAATCATAACCTCAAAAAATGGACTAGCACGTAATCGTGTTGGATTTTGCGTGAAGGATGTCTAGGAAAACACGAGGTTCTTGGCTGTGGAGATGTAGTGTGCTAAACAGAGATAAGAAAGAGAAAAACAACCACGAAAATGAACGTCGTAATATATACCAACTCCCAAAGTACATTCACTGCCGGTTTTTTCTCTCTAAGACACAAAACTAAGAAACAGACTAGAGCGGTCTGTAATCTGCTTCCAAACCTCCCCAAAACGAGTCCCTGAATCTCAACGTAGACCCAAAACTATCGAAGCCTAACTCAAAGCAAGAAATAACATCCCTTTGCTAACAAAAAGAGCTACACTAGTATCACACGATTCGAACCCAAGTCCAAACAACATTCATGTACAAGCTCTTATCTAAAGTTAGCTACCACAAGCTGTAAATAATCAACTAGAACTCCAACGAACTCAAAAAGACAAAACTTGTAACGTAGGAACCGAAAAAGATCTATCTGAGAACTTTCTCCTTTCGTCAAACGTACTTCAGATGTCGATAAGACCTTCCTTCTTGACTCTGTTGGCCTCTAGAACTATCAGATCCGACTGCTGATACCCGAGATATCATTGATTTTTTGTCATAGATGACTGAACTTGCAAAAATTTCTCCTTACGGCTTAAAGCTGCACACACCGTCCAAACGGATCGCTTGATCTAATATCCATCTTCTCTAGTAGATAGATCTAGCTATCTTGAACACAACGAGAATCTAAACAAGCCTTTTGGAGTTCTCCTTGCAAAACCACGCAAGAAATTTGGTCGTAGGTTACAAAAAATTGACGTAAATCGACTCCCTGCGGCTCAAACTCGCTCTCCTCATCCAAACCAACAATCCAATCCACGTACGGTCTTCTCCTATGCGTAGATGAAGACTCCTTGATCGCTTAGGCACTAAGAACAAAGAGCTTGGCTCATCGATCATGGAGAACAACCCAATCTCATATTGCAAACGACAAAAAATAAACATAAGCGCTTCCTTGCGAACCAATTTCACCCAGAACTCTCAAATCGTCTGATGAAACTTCGTATTGTCTTCAATTTCTTGGAGAACTCGGTGTTTTGATCTCGATGGATGCAAGGACAGCAATTTTGGACTCCAGAATGATCCGAACGGTCCAACTCTCTTTCACAGATAACTTAAGTCTCCAAAAACCTTCTTTGCGTCTCAATTTCTCCTAGAACACACTCCTCGATCCGCCTCTTCACGAACCATCTTAACCAACGCGTAGCATGCACACCCAACAACGCCTTATGCGTTTGCATTGGACCTCCAATTCTCTCGAACCGTCTGTTGACAGGTTGCAAGTGGAAGCTAACCCCTTAAGCTGCCCCCCTTACGTCAGTCGCCGTATGTACAAGTTTTCAAAGATAATTGAGCTAGCAGGCCCCTTGCGTCTTTAGTATAGCGCTAGGAACCGCAAATATCCAGTCAATAATAGTAAACTATAGCTTAGCTTGATTTTTCCTTCTTTCGAGCCTCATAATTGCTTCACTAGGCTTCCAAATGAAGTAGACGAAGAGCCCATGGAAAGCTGACAAAGAGCTCTATCCATCGATGCAATGAAAGTGAAGATACGAAGTTGTGCAAAAAGCTCGTAAGTTGAGGCCTAGCTTGTTTTTCCTATCTTTTGAGTCTTATAACTTCTCCACTAGACATCCAAATGGAATAGAGGAGCTCTATCCATTGATGTCATGAAAGTGAAGATCCGGAGTTGTGCAAAAAGTCTTATTTTTAATCCTATGAGTGTCTTTGGAGCTATAGTAAATATCAGAATATATTTTCATATAGAAGCCGGTCCACGACACGACATCCATCTTCTCTAAACATGTGCATCCTCCAGTATGCACAAGAGATACCAACCAAGGATTGGATCGTCAAGCATCTCTTCTTGTCGTCCTACCTCCCATCGTAGACAACCTCATCTTCAAGCTCTTCTACATAATCCTCATCCTCAGACTGAAACTCTGTCAAGATATCTGTTAGATCGACCTCCTCATCTCTTTTTGAAAATCTTGACACGTTTACCTACCATTGGTATCTTCAAGCTCGTTGTCGTTGTGAGAGTTTTCTTGAGTAGGACGGAACCTTCTGACTGTGATATGATCGTGAATGTTGTGCTACGTCTACTCAGGGAAGCGTTGGGCTTCTGACCGTGGTGGTCTACTCGAAGAAGTATTGGGGTTCAGGCTAGGCTTGCTTACTACAGAGGTAGGCTTCAAGTAATAAGGGCACTATAAACCCTCACACAGGTCGCATGGATCCTCTAGTATGTTCAGAAAAATGAAAATCAGGTCGAACTTGTAGTAATAAGACTATACAATGAACTTTAACTCTCAAGAATGAGAAACATACAATGGTTTAGCTTCAAAACTTCTCCTACATGTAACTGAGGTCCTATTGAATACACATACGAAATTTCAGCCTGAGATCAAATCAGAGCACCGAGATATGGACAGAAATTACGGTAATTTCAAGTACCCAGACAGCTATTTCGACCTAGAACAGAGAATTGGCTCAATAACTTCTGATGATTCTTACAGGATTTGGAGTCTACAACATGTTGAACATCTCTTTGAAATTTGACCTCCAGACTGTACACAGTTCTCCAGATCTCGTTCTCTGAAATTGCTGCTCTAGATTAGAGCTTTTCGGACCCCCTCTGCTTCAGCGGTCGCCCTGAATTACTCACTCACTCAATTGACATGAAAATTTGTGGATAGTCTTAGCCCTACTGACAGTGAACGCGACCACGAAGGTTTGAAGCAATTTTCTCAATTCTGCTGCGATTGACATCAAAAACCCCAAAATCAACAAAAGTGATACAATTCTAGCACAATCCGCACTTCAATCTATCATAACTCCTTCTTTATTGCTCCAAATCGATCAAGAATTTTGCTGACAGCGACTGGCACGACGAGCCTTATCCTTCTGTGTTCTCAGATTTCAAAATTTCCTTACCAATTGCTTGAACCTCTCTTTAGACCTCTACTTCTAAGTTTAGTATTTCACTAAAGATAAAAGTAGACCAACGGGAGTTCATAGCTTCACTTCCTTGTCCTTTTGTGCCTCAAACCACGTGGTGACTTCATTTCACACTTAGGATACCACGTCGAGCCCTTGAAGTGCCACCGTAAACTTTAAACTACATGCGAAGACATGTAAAACGACCCGTAATCTTGAAAGATGACTTAACCACGCTAGGAAGGATGCATGGGCGACATGTTAGTGCAACCCATGAGCTTAAACTCTATCATCACGATAAACAACCTACTAAGAATGAGAGTATATAACATTCTCCAGAATCGACTTCTCTGAGGTCTTAACTTCTCTGAGAGAGACTAACTTCTAACTGAGAGGTGAATTACTCACTATGTGAAACAATTCACATCACGACATCCACCCCCTCTAAACCTGCACATCCCTCGACATGTGTCAATCTCTTCTTCCATTTGTCTGTTCTTCATCATAATCACTCTCAATTAGAGTCAACCTCTTCAGTAGCCGAGACGTCTTCGTCTCTTGTTATTCTCTGCTTTAGCAAACCAATGACTTTTGGTAGCAAGGCACGAGGGACTTGAATCGGCTTCAAGTCTCAAGGAACGTGAGGAACAATGAAGATAACCATCGGAGCTATCACACTAGGATCCACACAACCAATCTCCTCAGCTGAGAAAGAAAATGTCTTGCCGTGGCTAACTATCATCTGCCCGAAAGCTCGTTTCTCTACTTCAATCAAGAAGTCACTCCCTCCCCTTGCACGCAATCATGGTTCAGTTTGATAGACCAATGACCTCTTTCGTACACCTCTCGTGACTTGATGTTGATCTCAGAACCGTGATCAACCAAAGTAGCAACATGTTCAGACAAGCTTCCAAGGTGAACCCATGTAACAGTCGTAGCACGAGCCCAGTGCCTCTTCTTGAAGTCACTATCAGTAACTGGACTCTTGTGATCAGCTTCTTCATTGTCGAACTCAATAGTGTTGGTACCAGCAACTAAAGCTTCTTGTTGATATCGCATGTCATCAACTTCCTGAAAATGCACATTTCTGAACTATGCATCATTCAGAGAAGCTCATATTGCATCTTTCATCTGACTTTGTACTTGCTCGGACATCACCTGTCTCTTCCACTCGATGATGTCGATAATCAGTTCGTGAAACTCCCTCTTCGCAATACCAAGAACCTCTCGAAGAGAAAACTCAATTCGCGCGTCAAGTATTCTCTGCTCCAAGATGCTCTTGAGATCAGTTGAAGTTTCTATGTCTACTGCCAACTTGTAAGCCGATCCCTTCTCTTTCTCTTGGGCAGTAAATCGCCTATCAACAGTCGTTGGCTCCTGTTGGGATCTCTGCACGTCCTTCAGTGGACCTGGTGCAGGTGGAGGAGCTACAGAAGTAGATGGGATGTCCTTTGGAGAGACTGCTCGCCTCCTTGTGACTCTCTGTCTATCTCCAGTCTCCTCTTGAACTCCAGTATCAAGTTCAGAAGCTTCTCGTCGCCTCTTCTCCTCCACAGAAGCTTCTTGTTCAGTGAACGTGTCTATCCACGTCCAAGAATGTATTGATAGATGCAACGTCAACATGCTCACTCCACCTTGTGACCCTACGGATAGTTTTAGCTCATCTCTTCAGTATTTCAGAAGGAACTTGAGCACTACTCTTCTCAGTAGTTCTATCTAGCAACGTAGGATTGGAAGAAACTTCAATGTGTCCGGCATATACATCAGAATTTACCCATGGTGCCATCAACGCATTTACAGTTGCAGCTGCGGCGATTTGAGACAGACTTCTCATGCCTCCTCGTCCAAACTGCGTGTTCAGCGCCTCTCCAGTCAACGTTTTCTCCATGTGCTCTCTCATGATCTCTTTTTGACGAATGTAGAATTGAACTCTAAACATCTTGCAACGATCTCTTCAAGTGAGGTCCCGACAACGAAACCAAAAATGTAAACCTTTCGTGGTCTTATGGATCAACTACTCCTCGATCTCTCAACCTCCACGATCGTCATCGATGAATCTGCAACATGTCGGGTCTGTCTCTCACTCAGGGGTCACCTTTGATGGCTTTGATGGAAGCACACTATGAACTCGAAGAGAAAAATGCTAAGTTCACTCATTCATACACCCTTAAACTCATCAACTAAAATTTTTTCGTAAACTCATAAACTAAAATTCTCCATTCTAACGACATCTTTCAAATTCTCACATGTTAAAATATCACACACTCTCTACATTACTGAAGTTGTCATTACGATGATGTGAAAATAAGGATGAGGAGCTCTTCTCTACTCCTCTATTTATACATTCTAGGTTTTTACTTTGATATCCTCTGGTAACTCAACCGTAACTATTTTTACCGGGTTTTACTAAGATATTATTTAAGATAAAAGTATTAATCACATGGACTTTTTATCTTTTCACATGGGCTTATTCCTTCAAAGTCAACAACTTCTAGAAGGATTCTGAAATATTCTCAAGAAATCTAAAATTTCCACCCCCTACTACACTAGGACCCAGTAAAAAGGAGACATGTGGAATCTCTTATTGTTTTTAATGTCCACAAAGTCCATAACTTTAATCCAACCACTAATATCAAGTCAAAAAAGAGATAAGGGATATTTTCCACCTCCTTTCTACCTTTTAGACAAGATGAGAAGATAGTAGTGCTCACTCTTTAGCAAATATCTGAATTCTGCCCAAAAGTATAGTTAAGTTTAATCATAACTAATTTTAGCTAGTCATGACTAACTTGATATCTCCTTAAAGTGCTTGGGTAGCAAATAAACATTCTCCACACTTAGCTATAATTAAACACCTTACTAATAGATAAACTTCTTATGTATAACATAGGTCGTTACAAGACCAAGGTCTTCTGGAAGAAGTTTGGACAACACTACCTCCGTGCAACCTTGTACATGTGAAGATAGAGATCGCTTGGGGAAGATCGTCTTCCTAGACAGTAGAGCGGTGTAGTGTTGTGGTTCGGCTCCTGTGTGAAATTCCTGTGTAACCTATGTTGTGTTTCTTTTCTGTGTTTCGTGAACCGTATCGCGTAACTCGACGAACGGTGTGATGAGTACCACGTTTGTGATTATCAGTTTAAGTGATCGCACGGTAGAGGAACGTGCCAAGTCATCGATCTGTGCGCGTTCATTTCAGTGGTCCTTGTCGCCGCATTGTGTATAAAATGGTGGGTCGAAGGTTCATACGACATTCTTTCTCAACGGGTGATTCGTGAGGGTTCTCGATGGTTTGCATGGAGGAGTGAAGAACTGTAGGAGTGGTGGTTATGGACGGAGGTTTGTTACCGGCTTCGGATCTTCCTTTCCCAAATCCGTTTCACATCAAGCTTCATTGCATCCACCGCGATCACTTCCGACAGTGGTTAGTTGCATACTTTGATGATGAATTCATGGGGAGAGTGATGGAATTATAGCTTCCGGTGATCCTTCCGATTGTTATATACGGAGAGACTTGGGATATGACGGTGTACATTTTGTTGTGAGGAACAATAGATCTCAACTATCCATCCAACGTTCCTTTCAACCTTTGGGTCGATGTCCGTTGTCATTGCAGACCGATATCATGGGGCTTGGATCGTGAGAAACTTCGGGCAAGAATATTACAATCGAGTGATAGCTTCACCATTTCCTTTTGTCGTACCTTTTATTGTAAAACGTTTCCAGGTTGTAATATTGACGTTGTATTAATCTGCGACTCAATCGTTTCCATTCTGGTTGAGCGCTTCTATGTAGTTACGGATCGCGAAGAATTCATCGATACATCTGAAGGATTTTTTGAGGTTTTAGAGTCTTGTTGATGTCTTATTCTCCTTGGGAGTAAAAATTCGTTCTAAGGGAAAAGTTAAGAGGAGAAAAGACAAAAAGTAAAGCTCTTTTTGCTCTTATTGGTCCACTTTTGGACCAATGGTGTTCTAGCTGATCCTCACCACGTTTCTGTGGTTTCTGGAGGCTTCGGAGGTCCATTCGCGAAACGAAGGGTATGTTGGAGAGCTCTCGACCGAGGCTACAATCAAGGCTGAAGAATCGGTCGATTTGATGGAAGTATGAGCACGTTATGATCGATTGAGTGGAGGGGGATGAAATTCATACTTACTGCTACGTTTTTGGTTGTTTCGAGAGACTCGCGAAGAGTTTTGAGGAGTTGTCTATTGGGTTGGAGAGTTGACGACGTACTGGTCGTTTTGATATCAATTTCATCAGGTTCTTGATCGATTTGGATTCTGAACCGACCGATTGAAGTTGAGAAGTGCAGACGTGATAAGAGGAACAGCGAACTGTGATAGTCATGGATAGTTTGCTATTGCTTAAGTTCTGAGTCGAATTTCTGAGTGAAACTTTCCAGGATTGAAGAATGTCTTATCAGTAAGATACTTGGGAAGTTTCACCTCAAATGGTCGAGTAGTTTGTTCAGAATCTTGGATCAAATGTACCTGGGTCTGTAAAGCTCTGAAGTTAGCACAGATTACGGTTTGATCCATATTTGAGAATTGGTTTAAGATTTCGACCTGAAAATTGTTCAGGGTAGGAGTGAAGGGTCCAATCAAGCTTCCTGTGAAGTTTGATCATCATTGGTCGACTAGTTTGGGAGGACTGAGATCTCAAAGTTTGAAGATACTTCTGTTATTAGCAGTTTTGGGTTTTTCGGTATCATCTATTGTCATTTTGGTCATTTTTGAGCAATTTGGAGAGGAGTTTGTTGCTGAAACTGCCATGCCTGCATACAACTCGACATTGGAGGGTGTGGGGCTGATTTCAGCTCTTGGTGATGAAGGAGAACAGAGTCGTCATGAATCTTAAGCCGCTGTTTGGGTTCTCGGAGCTGCTAGGTATTACCGCCGTTGGTGCTATATTGAGATCTGAGTAGTGTCTTGGAGCATGCATGCTTTACCTTGCTGGAATGCTTGGAAGACTAGGGTGTACAACAAGTTGTATCGATACTCTATCAAGTCGATTGAGTGATCTTATAGCATCTTCTGGTTGTACTATGAAGTTGTGATAGTTGGATTGATGGACAGTTAGCGTCGCTGGGAAGCTATTCGGAAGTCATGCTTCCAGTGATATAGAGAATAACTTCAGTTAGATAGTATAGAGCTGAGTACTTTTAGTTAGAGTACAAAAGATCTGTTTGTAACACAAGTTTATGCAACCTATACGTAACCTTGGATCATAGCAAGCTGTAAACTTGAGCCAAGAGGATACAAGGTCACTCGGGCTAGAAGAGTAGATAGTGAAACATTTGAATGGAAACATCCAGATCTAGATCTAACCTTGTCAATCCACATACCTCTGCACAGCCATATACCCAGTGTATTCCTAGACAGAAAAGCACGTTATACGATAGCGGTGACGTAGAGTTTTTCACAGACTAGAACCGAGAACTGAGAGTACGAGTTCGAGAAGAAGATCTTATGGATGATCTTTGGGAAGTGGCATGTGCCTGGAAGATAGACAAGGGAGGAATGGGTGGAAGGTAGAAGCTTACCGGGAGCCGCGGAAGCGTCTTCTGGCGAAGCTGTTTCTTCACCTCTTTCCCAAGGCGAAAACGCAGAAGACGAGATACCTTGGAGATCAAGACGTGGAGTTCCTGGAAGCTATCTGGGAAGGAATACCTATCAATTGGGGCGCCTTCTTCCACGCTTACATCTAGACCGAGTTAGTGTACTTAAGCACCCCAGCAGGAGGGCACCTCACCCTGTTCTTTTGCTATCTATACTTGTCTAAGGGGGATTTGACAGAAGATCAGTTGGCGAGGTATGGACCAACACGACAATGCGAGGTGAAGGAAGAGACATGAGGAGAGGAAGATAGAGCAGCGGCCGTGACTCCCCCTCTCACGAGATCAGACACTGATCAAAAGACGTTTGTGGTGCGAGAAGACGACTCCAGCGATACAGAAGACGCATCATCGTCGAGGAAGATGAGGCTTATGAGTGTGCCGAGGAAGAACGTCTCTTTCTCGATCAGTCATTTTGGATCGGAGGCGGATTCTCAAGGAGAGACATTGAGCACCAAGATCATGCAAAAAATAGCTTCTGCAACTATAGGGAGTCTTCCAAAGACTCCAGAAGTCGAGGTATGAGTTGACATTCCGACCGCGACTCGAGAAAGCGCAGCGAAGAGAACTGCTCCTGCAGTGAGAAGAGATCTTCCATCCCAGAAGATCAGAAGAATAGCATCTTTTCGCGCGTAAGAGCCGAAGACCACAGTGGTGAAAGAGGCATCCTTGCCTCTGGAAGACGAGGAAGACATCTCCTATAAATTCATGGAGATGAACCTATCTTTTGCGAGAAGAAGGTTGGAGGAATTCAGCACCTTCTTCCATTCGGAGATCCAACCAGCCATGGAGTTGGTGGAGAAGCGTGCGATGGCTCAGGAGAAGCCACTGCCACCTGGATTCGGCCTGCGCATCCAGATGCAACAGGAAGAGGTCCGGTGAAGAAGGTGGACACACTAGAAGCCAACCTGCACACCACGGAGAAGCTTGCAGCAAAGTACAAGACAGAAGCAGCCGCTTCTGCCAAGGAGTCAGCACAGTTGAGGAAGAGCAACAAGGAGTTAAGGCACATCTACAGCAGCATGGCCAGGAGGTTCTGCGGATCACCTCTCTTGCAGAAGAGAAGATGACATAGAAGGCACTACGGGAAGCCGTGGAAGCACAAGCCGCAGCAGAGTAGAAGCAGCAAGAAGAAGCAGAAGCCCGAGTGAATGGAGTTATGGCATAGATGGTGGAAGCACTCCGCAAGAAGTTCAACTTCACCGTGGGTAGGAAGCTTCGCACTCTAGCTAGAGAGTGGGATGATGATTCCAAGGCGATGTTAGTGGAGTGCAAGGACAGCATGTTCTGCTACCTGGATATTCCTTAGAGCCTCTAATCTTCTTGTGTTGTAACTTACATTCGGCAGAAAAAGACGGTGCAATCAGCTTTCCTCTTCTCTATTTGTCGCAGAATATGAAGAAAGAACCAAAAGACGGCTTTATCACTTGGATCACCGATGGGTGGCGAGGTGGAATGACGGACCACCGGCAGATAGTTCACCAGAGTTAGCGAAAGTGGGATGGAGGACCGCCGATGGGCAGATCATCCGTGGTTGCCAAGGTGGCGAGGGTGGGATGACGGGGTGGACGATGAGCGGATGAATGGAAACGTCGATGATCATGCATCAAATCAATAAACCATCGAAAAAATTCTTCTCATTATCACGTAGCGGTATCATTTCAATCCATATTTTCTGTAAAATTTCAAAAATATTTAATTATTTAACATAAATAAAATAAAATAAAAATTCAAGATTTCATAGAATTTTGTAGATTTCGACGTATCCAACGGAAATTTCGGTTTTGTCAAAACTTGACAATGCAAGGTTTCTGGATTTATTTTACGATCTGGAATCGTCGTGGTCTCTCTTTCTCCCATAAGTTCAGGATCCGGAGTTGGTTTGTTCTTCACAACATAGAAACCTGTTTTTGTCCTTTCGTCAAGACTTCTCCATCATAGCAGGTTTTTGTTTCAGCAATCTGACGTACTGATTAATGAGTTTGAACTATTTTTTTCTTCTGAAATACTATATGCACATATGATCCACATATTTTCAGTCAATATGCGAATCTAGACTTAAAGTTTAGAGTCACATGGATATCGTCAACAACAATCTACAACAGGAATCTATCTACTATGAGAGGTTACTTGAGCTTGAGATGTTCTTTGTTTACGTTCTAAGGTTTTCTTGACGATGAACAAATATGTAGTCATACACATCTTTCTATCACACTGTGAACATACTAATGTTATTTCCTCACCCTTAAAGTTTGGAGAAGATAACATGCGGAATCTTCAAAAGTTTACTACAAAAGAATTCATTTACAGTTGGAAGCTCTCATCTCTGACTTTACCTTGAAGTCAAGATGTAAATAATTATGAATCATTAGATCGCTGTCATGATTTTTGAACCATCCACGAATGACTGCACACCCATTATGTAATCCTCGTAAAGCAATGGAATATTTGTTTAAGCATGAGTTTCACAACAACCCGTTGTTTGAAAACTTGATCATAGGTTGGACATTCTTCCATCTTCATTAACATAATAGATCATTACAAAATCGATGGTAAATAATACTAAATGAAACTATTAGACATTCAATCAGAACATACCTCCAAATTGTGTAAAACTTTGAGAGACAAGGAAGTGACAAAACTCACATGAATTTCATACAAAGCGAAAATGTGTTATTCTTGTCCATTTTTTGTATTGTTTACAAATTGAAATGTAGACGACTGGCAATCTTTTCCTAAACATAAACTAGTACATTTAACAAAAAAATCATCAGACGATCCAAGATTTGTTTTCTTCTTAGGCAGAGTGTGTTGTTGCTGAAAATGATTAGTACGACTTTTAGCACATTTCTCATTTTGGTGAATCTTACTTTCATACGATTATATCAGAGTATATATGTAATTAAATGAAAAATGAAGTTAATAGAGTGATAACGTCAAATTTTTCCATACATGTACTATAACATAAATGGACACCTTGAGATGGGTCGATTGCAACCCCTGATATCATGAATACAGTGAGATATCTATCGGATGCTAGAAGTTAGGTTTTACATGGAACTGAACGAAGACTACATCGTTACAGACACTTAACCGAACGTTTATAAACTAAAATGTTTTGACTGTTCTTTTGAACTTAACTGTTATCTAAATATTTGAATTGAACAAAACCTTTTCAAAACCTTGAACTGCTTTATAATGAATTTTTATCAATATAATTTAAATTTAGATTTTATTTAATTATAATATTATTGATGTGATATTTTTTATATATTCAAATTCGATGTCAAATTATTTATATTTATATTCAAATTACAATCCAAATTATTTATATTTATGTTTATCACTATCTAAAAGTAGTTATCATCAAATATACTAAATTTATTTTTTGACCTGAGAACTCCCCTCTTTAAAATATTCCAGAGAGACTTTCTTTGTTTGAATTCAAAATCATTTTCTAATAAAGAGAGGTTTTGAAAAAGATCAAGAGAAAGAGCTTTCTTCGGGAGAAAGAAAAAGTTAGAATCTTAAGTTATTAGTTTTAGATGGTTTTTGGAACAAGTCATTATTTTTCTGGTTAAGTGATAATATTTCTCATTTGCTTTATAAATTACCTTTCGCATCAGAATTAGAAACTGGACACAAATGTAATGAACCGGTCGCTCTGGATAACCCAAAGAACCACAAAAGTGAAGGGGTTGGGTAACTCAGACCTTATGTATCAAGGGTGGTGGAACTTGCGAACTGAACTGTTTAAAACCAGTCAAGTCAGAAACCAAACTGTTTTTAAAACTATACCCTTAACAAAAGTATTAACCATACCGTTTACAAACCAGCCCGGATCTGAAACGCAAGCAGAGTATGAGGATGAGGTAAAAATTTGAACGATTTGGGTATAAATATCGTAGTCCGCTGGATGTCAACTGGGAAGATAGGAAGAGTCAAGCTAAACTTATACTTAACGATGAACATCCGGACATAAGGATAAACATAAAGTGATTGTTGTTTAAGCTTAAGCCCATATCAGTCTCCAGCAAGCTCATGATGAAAAGCACAGCTAGTGGTGGCCATGGCCAGTTGCTCACTGGTGCTCTACTTATCAAGGTAATATGACGTCACATATTTAAACGATCTGCATCCATGACGCCATAAGAAGGAGCTTCAACTGTTTGGAGAATATATCATGAACCTTCCTACTGGGATCTATCTACGATGCATGTCAACGCCTACGGAATTGCACGCTGACTATATATATGTGCTCATGACGTGATTATAATATATATTAATTATAAACTTCAATCTCTTTGTGCAGAGTTCACGTCCATTCGCTTGAAGTGGACGCAGTTAGCACGCAAGTTGAGTCGACTCACGTGCTCGAAGAAGAGGCAACCTTCCCGTATCAATTATCTGGAGGGGTCATTTGAGAGGTTTGAGCTGGTAAGGCCCCAATTCCTGTACGTATCCACCGGAAGCTCACGATCGTATGTACATGCAGCTGTGATTCTCTCACCCATCATGGCTGTGCTATCCCGCCATGAGTGAGTCAAGCGGTCTGGAGCCTAACCAGGAACAACTCATTTGCGTAGGCGAGCTCATTCCATAGCTCTGTCGGGAATTCAACCGTTATAATCCGAAATACTTTTGCTGATAGATTTGCATGCGAGAACCGATAAAGTAAACATTTAAATCAAAGCTTTTCAAGAGCTGTACAGTTAAATTCACTTTAGAACTAAATATTGAATACTGAGAAACTTCGGATTTTGAAACGAAGTTCTTGTGATTTCTTGGAACAAAACAATATCTTGTCTCTCATGATCACCTAATTAAAGTAAACGAGGAGAAGTAAAGGAATATTCTTTTCCTCGCTTCTATACCCGCACTTGCGGTTGAAGGTTCCGTTCAGTGATCCATATCCTTGAATGGGTAACAGCCTAGCTATGTCACGAATAATGATCATCAATGCTCGTGTTTCAGTTCACGATTACACACTGCGTTCTTTCCAGCTCGCGGTTCTCCTTCGAATTCATAATCCTTATATTATTATGCAGTTTGATATATAAACGCTTATCGTGCAAAAGAAGAGGAGGAAGGTCACCCAACTTCGCTGGAACTGAAATCCGTCTCTTGAAGGCACTACCTATACCTAAGATCGAAGTTCCACTCCCTCCTGAGTACCTTCATGAATCCAGCCCTGGGCAAGAACCGCGCTTCTTTGGAAGATTTATAGCAGACAGATTCTCGGCTGTGACGAAATCTTTGAGAAAATGTCAGATTTCAACCGCGCGATAAGTACTAGTATATATAATTCATTGTATGAGAATTACTCCCGGACGGCAGGAGGCGATCGACATGAAACAGGAGAAAACGACAACCAAGCAAAATAGCGGATAGTTGACAATTGCAAAAGGTTTCCTGCTGTACATACCTGTCAGCACGTCACAGTAGCTGGAGTGAGGCCCTCGAGCTCTTACGTAATACAAAATTGTGGAACGACTGTACATGTCCTGTTACTCATGATCATGATCAAGGCAACGAATTACTGAGTCCACGACAGTTTATCAGGAGGGAATTCGCAGGCGGCTTGTTGATTACAACTGCCATATGTTTGGTTTAAAGCCAGTAGGCACTTGATTCTTTGAATATTATAATAATATTCTTGCGCGTAAATCGTGCAGGCTTGACCGTTTTAATGTAGCCTAAGGGTACAAGTCCTGCTGAAGATGCATGCACTGAGTACATACTGCATATATGCATGTGTGGCGGAACAACTGTCTATCTGCTGCAGTTCAGCTCTAGCATGAAGGGAAATACAAGCGTACGGTGCTTTAATTGGTCCAGATCTAGTCAATCTAAGACTTTTGGAATTTTGGAATTCTCCAGATGTTTTCATGTTCAGCATGTGCAGTCGTCCCCGACGCACGATCTGATCATGAAGCTAATAAATTCAACCCGAACGCTGAGATCGGACTACCTGGACCTGGAGCTAGTAGCTCCATCAATATCATATGAGGCGTAGACGATTGAGATCGAACGGAAAACATCAATTGTGTACAATGCATGCCTATATATGCACTGGACATGGAAAATATTCCTCTGAGAGAAATCTAATCTGAAGCTGAAGGTAAACGAGCTGCCACTCTACACTGAGCTCGAGAAACACGTCCAATAATTAGTACATGTCCGAGTCCTTATATGTAACGAACCATCGCGGGAGCGAGACTAAATCAGCACTCACTGGGGTACATGTCATGCTCATACCTAGGTAGGTGCATTAAACTAATGAAGACTGTAGATTCAACCTTGAGTCAGATGAAAAGAATAATTAACCTGATTAATTTGCAAAATTCAAGAGAACTGGGACACTTGGGCTGTCATATGACCTTCTGTTGTGACAAAACTATGTTCCTGTCACTCGTGCCTCACCTCTGTCTGTGGTGGTTTTCGTCCAACAGCTGCTGAAGGTCGGCCTTGGCCATAATGTGGTGTACGCGGACCGATGTCCTTTCAATTTGGATTCTGTCGCCTCAAAGCTTAGGCTTTCATTTTGCATCCCACACCTCAGCCTCCTAGTGGTTCTCTCGGTTCCGAACTCCCTGCGTGGTGATTGGTTCTGACGCCTGTGATCCTCTGGTGAAGCTTGACTTCTTGTCCACCTCTCTTGGTCGTCTCGGTAATAAATTTCGAGTTTTTCAATCGCAGAATTTGCAAATTCAAGTACTAGTCGCTCGAGAAATATATCGATCAGCAACCTTTCTCCTTGTTGCTAAAGGGCTTATATATCTGTCTTCAGCAAGCTATACAGCTCAAATGCACGTGTATGTGCCGGTGACGTCACCGGTATCTATCCGTACATATTCATATCAATCAGGTTGCAATCCACCAATTATTCTCTGTTGTTAGCACGTGACAGTGTGTGGAGAAACCTTTTGACCTTATATGCCATCAACCCTAGTTAGATATGTATGCTTATATATTGCTCAAGATTGTTATATAGGTAATGTATTACTTAGTTGCGATACTTAGTATAGGTAATTATTACTTAGAACGGATCTGCATATGCATGTAGCCTTTCAACTGTTCAATGCTTAACTGGATATTGGTGTATACGATTAGTGCTCTCCTTCTTCCTAGGTGTTGAAAATATTTTATTGCAGGCTCGATGTTCCTAACAGGTCTCTCTGTGTGTGGTGAGACGGTGCCGTTTGCCTGTGATCCTTTGCTGTGTCCCCTTGTTGATGACTGGTAATAAAGGCAACAAAGCCGGATATTACCTGTTCGCATATCTTGAGTCTTCTGGGATCTGGTAACTATCTACGATATCGATCGATGTCAATTGCAACACCCGAATTGCACACTAGCTACGTGACGTAATTCATATAAAATAAATTCATTTTTAGCGGAGTTAACGTTTCACTAGATCTTGAAGTTAAGTAGGACGCAAGTTGAGTTGACTCATGTGCTCGAAGAAGGGAATGTAGAGTCCTGAGTGAACCTTCTCGCATCAATTATCTGAAGCGGTCAAAAGGTTTGAGCTGAGAGGTGCCCAATTTTTCTCATGATCATATTCATTGACAAGGCTAAGCTCACATGCAGCCATGATTCTCTCACGATCATGGCTGCGTTATCACGCCATGAGTGAGTTAAGCGGACTATAAAGCGAGTCGCTTCCCAGGAGATCATCATCAGTTAATCTGCAGCTTCATGCTCATTACAGTTCCTTGAGCGCTTGTGTCTACGTTTCCTGAGAAACACAGGCTGCTGACTGTCAACAGGACATCATGGCATCAGCAAGCTTGTTTTGCAGCTGGGCTCTTTTCACCAGCTTCCTACTTTTTGCAACGCTTTGCGCTGCAGATATCGATAGCCCTTACGCGGCGGGCCTATCAGAGAACTTCTACGAGGAGTCTTGTCCTCAAGCAGCTGCCATCGTGGATTATTACGTCACGAAATTCCTCAAGAAAGACAGGACCTTTGTTGGTGCCTTCAACAGACTGCAGTTCCACGATTGCTGGGTTGGGGTACGCCCAGCATCATCCTCTAGCTCCTCCTTTTTGCATGCATACACATGATTAAAATTGCGTGCGCTGCGCCTTTATCATGACCATCTTGCACAAAGGTACAAGCCTTTGGAGGAGAACGATGTCGATATCGATAGAACAGTTGTTTCGTGACACGGCTTTCAAATCTAGCCACTCCTCGAGCTCGATATATACGTACCTACTAGCTAGGAGTCTTCAAATGCATCTGGAAATTAACTCGTCTCGTTCAAGTTCTAATATGGAAACCTTGACTTCGCCGTGTCCCCACCACAATTTGCAGGGATGTGATGGATCTGTTCTCCTCAACTCGACCGCAACGAACCAAGCGGAGAGGGAAGCCCACGTGAACTTCGGGCTCAGAGGTGTAGAAGAGGTGGATGAAATCAAGGCAGCACTCGAATACGTGTGCCCAGGTGTTGTATCATGCGCAGACATTCTCATTCTGGCCGCTCGTGACGCCACACACAAAGTGAGTTCCAGATATCTCTACCACTCTGAGAGTTTTTCGCATTTCTTCACAACTATCTCGCTACATTTATCCTCGCGGTTCTTAATTATATTCTCGTATGCATGCGCAAAACATTCAATCCGACTCTGACCCCGTCCATATGGAACATTAATGGAATGTAAAGGCCGGAGGTCCGACATGGCCCGTTGCATTAGGCCGCAGAGATGGAAATGTGTCAGTGGACTTGCTGGCCGACGGCAACCTTCCCTTCCCTGTTCTGAACTTCAGCGGGCTCGTGGCCAACTTTGCCCGGAAGGGATTCAACGCAAGAGAAATGATTGTCCTTTCAGGTATTTACGTCCGTTGAAATATACCTGAAGAGTGCTCGCTGTTTTCATCGATAACTATCATGGCAGCATTCAGATTTTTGAGGTGCGGGCACTTTTGCAGTTAGTCTTGAAACCCCTTTGATCATGAGCTACGTCGCTTGTGACTAACTTCGCTGATCGATCGATTGTGGAAAAGGTGCCCACACTATCGGGCGGTCCCACTGCAACGGGATCCTGCCACATTTGTACAACTTCACAGGCGGCAATAATGCCACGGACACGAACCCTGCCATGGACAAGAAATTCGCTGTTTTCCTCAAGAAGCTGTGTCCCGAGGGCAACAGGACCAACACCATCTTCATCGACTCCACAGCGCATAAATTCGATCTTGCTTACTACAAGAACGTGCTCGCCGGAAAAGGAGTCTTCATCACGGACTCTGCCCTCATCACCGACAGCGTGGGCAAGAAAGTGGTCACTTCCTTCTCGAGGGCCAAGCCCAGCTTCTTCTTCACCGAGTTCGCTGCGGGAATGGTGAAGATGGGAAATCTTGGGATACTGACAGGATCCCAAGGTGAAATCCGCAAGACTTGCCAATTCGTGAACTAGTGCTCATTAACATGTCTCAGAAAGGACATTAAGAATTATTCAATCACAGTGACTGAGCTCGAGCTTAGCAGGTACAGTGCTAGGGATTTAGGGAATCTATTCCATCGGGGGCATTCCCGATGTCTTTTCTTGGTTCACGTTTTAGTTAGAATCCATTCTTTCGCTGGTTACGGTATGTGCTCTGGACACACTAGCTAATTAGCTATGGACGCCAGCAGATGTTTAGGGCCTTCTTTGCTACGGAAGCGTTTGTGCACGTCGCTAGTAGCCTCCGGATTGAGAGGTGAACGTGATATTCAGGCAAGCTACTAGACAATACTAGTAGATTCTGAAGGTCACAGCGGATTTCCTAGCTATATAGCTTCTGTGTGTAACTAGCAGTACAATAAGAAATAAAGATTCACGGGATCAATTCATGATCAGAGCAGACAATTCTTACAAGGTGTATACATAATGAAGCTGTTGTTGAGGCAGAAGCGGAGCTAGAGCAGTATGTGGGCCTGGACTATTGCCTCATATCACCTCATATTGAGGTGATATGAAGAAATGGAGATTCGTCAGATATGATTAATTTGAGAAGCTCCCTTGTGAGAATTCCTAGCTGGGAGTTCTCAAAATTGGGCTTCGATCTCAATGATGGGTGGCGAATCATTGATACGTCCAATTGCCAGAGGCGTCATCATCTTGCTTGCACATGTACATGAGGGTTGATATGATGTTAAGGATGTAGTGATTCTCCTTGCAATCCTTAAATATACACATATATAAAAAGCATCAATTTGATACACAAAAGCTCGAACTTGTAAAAAGTACTACAAACTGTTTTTCAAATGGTTTGATTTTGGGTTAAGGAGTCTTTATTAGAATCTTCAAGTTCAAAGAACGTGAGAATTTTTAGTCTAAGAGAATATTTTATATTAAAAAATTTTATAAAAATATACGGTGAAAAGATTTCCCCTTAACTTGCTCGCTAACGGGTTAAGAGAGTCTTTACATACTTGCGGTGGAGATGCAGTTAGTGCTTAGCCTGTCTAATCGTACTGATTTAGCAAGCTTCGAGTAGCTTCTAAAAGTCAGAAGCGTTCGAATATAAATAACAGACGGGAAGAAAGTATTTCATAGTACTGTTTTAAGTGTCTTGTCCTTTTTTTTCTCGGATAGTTACGAATGAAGGATAACTTAGACAGAACCGTATAACCTGATGAATTAAACCCAGAGTATGAGTATAACAGCATGAAAAATAATATTCTTATTGTTCTTTAGGTCTGAAGAAAAGATTTTCTATTGCTCCACGTAACCTCGAAATCTTTATCTGAACATTTCGAAGTCAGTAATAAGTAGTTTTTTTCGAGATGAATTCTAGCTTGTGAAGCTAGTGAATAACTTTAAAATGATTGCTGATTTTATAGATTCTTAGTTGAGATGAAGACGTAGTCACCAAAAGTATTTTTGACATAACTATTAAATTTTTCAAATTTTTCAGTTAAGAGAATTGAGAGGATAAATCGACAGAATCTGCATATGCAACGCGAGAGAAGAAACAGTAAAAAGGAATTTTGCTTAGACGAGCCCAGCCGTCTCACGACCTTCCCATGGCTCTACACGGCTAGGGCAATCGAGCCCCATTTGGGCAGGAACGGCACTCATGCTGCCCGCAGGCCCGCCTCTTCTCCGGCCTGCGACTGTAGATGAGAATCGAAGCTGCGTCGTCAAACCCCTCACTGCCTTTATTTTACAAGGCAACGAAATAGACTTTTAATAGACTTTTTTTGTAAATTTATTTAAAGGAGATAAAATTGGTTTCTAGACAGAAATCTTTTGTTAGGTTAAGTTTTTCTCTAAACAAAAAATTGTATGCATATAATTTATTTACAGTGCATCCTATTCATAATTAAGAAAAGATATAAGACAACCTACGGAAATACAATAAAATCTCAGGCCTTAAAAGAATCAAAAGATACCCCCAACGCTGAGGAGTATGTATTATAGTGTATGTGCGACTTGTTTGAACCATCATGTGACGTCTAATTTATTTACTTTTCATTTACCTCATTTGATAAATATGTGAAAGAAATAGAGCGTGAATCTGTATTAATATAACACGAAATGAGATGTTGCTAACAAACCTCTAGAAAATTATAATTTACGGTATTAATTTAGTTTGTAACAATAAAGATCACTCAAAAATAATAATTTCTCTAGAAAAGAAAAACTAGGAAAACCTTTTAATCCTGTAGACCTCACCTTGCAGAACTATTATTTGATTTGTAAACATAGACTTATGTCACCACGAACAGAGAAGGCGGCAGTCCTAACTCCCTTCAAATTTCTCTTATCGAGAATAACTATATCATTAGTAAACTTTAATATTATATCTCTTGATACTTTACTTTTCACCACGATATGCGCAAAGTTATTGCCAGAACTTTTGTCTTTTCATATTTGCAGATTTCTGATTCATTTTTGTCTTTATGGCTAAAATGAGCAAGTGTGACACAGTGAGCTAAGCCTTGCTTATTATTTTGCGAATTCCTCTCTTCTCTCTAAAGATAGAAGAGTGCAGCAAGTTTTATTTTTGGAAAAATTAGGTAACAAAATAAATTAATAAATAAATTTTTTAGCAAGCTGCTGTATATCTAGTCTTGGACTCCCTTCGGTCCGCATTTTATTTGTGATTACGTCTAGACCTTCCCGTAACTGTAGCTCTAGCTACCGTTTAACACTTATATATGAATTCATTTTTTAATATTTAAAGTACAATTAACAGTTTAAAACGGTTAAAAAATACGGTATAAGAAAAAGAGATCAAAAGCGCCCCAAAGGATGTAGAGCATGCTTATTTACTTTAGATTGTTCTAGCAGCAGAGTCTAGCTTCATAATTATGTTTAAAGTCTTCACAACATAATTCTGAGTAAATGCTTTCGAAGAGATCAGTTTGCTGAACGATAATATCAAGGAAATGTATATCTTTGTTTCAAAAAGAGCTTAATTTCTACTCAGAAGTAGGAGTATCATTAACATGGCACAGGGCCATAGGGATTCAAAATTTGCATTTATTGGTCAAAACAACGTGGAGTAGAGCTTAACTTAATTAGATATAATTTTAATCTTTTGTGTAAATTCTGAAGTTTCCTTCTTAATACTTGAAAAGATCATTGTCATGTCAGTTTGGACCCCTCGGCTAGGTTGACCGAGTGCGAAGTGGCGCATCCCGGTAAGGCCGTTAGTGCCGTTAGGGCGAGTTGGGGAGAGCCCACTAGGGGTAAACTTCGCAGGTAGGGCTTGGAGGCCTTAGTTCTTTGAGTTGAGCCTTCAAGCTCCAGGCTATGGTGGATAGTCTAGTTGAGTGTAACCCGGATTCTCTTCGCGTTTAGAGTGGGTTTGGCTTGACCGTTTGTGAGTAATCCTTGTTGTGGTGTTGGAGATGGTAATCTTTGTATTCAGATTACTCAAAGAACTGAGTGCAGGTAGAGGCGGAGTTCAGTAAGAGCTCGCAGATCTGAAATCGGAAATCGTCCGCTGGTATCTTCGGGCGTTGCCGTTCGTGGTTGATTGTTTGGAGCTGTGATCGAGGTGTGTGGGCGCCGTGCTACATTGCTGGTCGCAGATAGATTTGCTGTTGATTGGGGTCGAGTGGAGATTTCTGTCATGCGGAAGCGCTGCAGAAATTTTGCAGAATGTTCTTGAAGTGTGTTGTTGGAGCCGGATTGCGCGTTTGGGCGTGACAGACGGAATACTTGTCAATGTCGGGCCGGAGTGGGTTCTTTGGAAGCACATTGGAGAGACGATTCTAGCACACCAAGTATCGTGGAGTTTGGCCAAGGATTGAAGAAGTTATGGCATGTCGAAGTTCGCTGCCGTGTCACCCGAAAGCACAAAAAGGCTAGTTACGTCAGATTTTGGCTCTATTTCGTGTGGAATTTCAATTTCGTGAGGCTTCGAGGAGCAGAGGTGCGTGAGTGCAGAGGCGTGAGAGCGGAGTGCGAGAGTGCGGAGGCGGAGCGGAGCTGAGCTGTAAACCCTCCGCGGTCCTAACGATCAACTACCCCCCGATCTCTCAACCTCCACGATCGTCATCCACGAATCTGCAACTGTCGGGCCTGTCTCTCACTCAGGGGTCACCTCTGATGGCTTTGATGGAAGCACACCATGAATCTTGAAGGGAAAAATGCTAAGTTCACTCTCATTCATACACCCACAAACTTATCAACTAAAATCTCCATAATCTTATCCACTAAAATCCTCCATTCTAACGACGTCTCTCAAGTTCTCACATGCTAAAAATGTCCCACACTCTCTATATTACTCAAGTTGTCATTACGACAATGTGAAAACAAGGATGAGAAGCTCTTCTCTACTCCTTTATTTATACATTCTAGGTTTTTACTTTGGTACCCCCGGTAACTCAGCCGTAACTACTTTTACTGGGTTTTACTAAGATATTACTTAAGGTAAAAGCATTGATCACATGGGCTTTTTACCTTTTCACATGGGCTTATTCCTTCAAAGTCAACAACTTCTAGAAGGATTCTGGAATATTCTCAAGGAATCTCGAATTTCCACCCCCCCTCTACACTAGGACCCACTAAAAAGGAAACATGTGGAATCTCTTCTTGTTTTTAATGCCCACAAAGTCCACAACTTTAATCCAACCACTAATATTAAGTCAAAAAGGAGATAAGGGATACTTTCCACCTCCTTTCTACTTTTTAGACAAGATGACAAGATAGTAGTGCTCACTCTTTAGCAAATATCTGAATTCTGCCAAAAGTACAGCTAAGTTTAACCATAACTAACTTTTAGATAGTCATGACTAACTTGATACATCCTTAAAGTACTTTGGCAGCCAATAAACATTCTCAACACTTAGTTATAACTAAACACCTTACTAATAGATAAACTTCCTATGTGTAACATAGGTCGTTACATTTTACCCCCGGACTAAATTTTCGCTCCGTCCTCGGAGTGAAGAGAGAGCTTTCGTCGATGAAACAACTTCAACTTGTCATGATTTACTCGATCAAATCTCCTTCCTCCCAGCTCCTGAAGGTCATATGTGAAGTTGCTCCACATCTTATCTACAACAAAAGGACCAAAATATCTCGGAAGAAACTTCTTCCTAGCCCTCTTGAATCTGATAGCATCATACAACATAACCCAATCTCCGACTTGAAAAGGTTTTACCTCCCTCTTGCCCAACCGTTTGTCGTAACTCTTCTTTTGATACGCCTGAGCTCGTTCCATCCGGATCATTGCTACCGCTCGGGTCTCTTCCAACTCCATGAGTTGCTCCCTTCTTGATCTGACCACGTCTTCTCCTCTCGACCTCTTCAACTTTCGTTGAATAGTTTGAAAAGTATCCAATTCGAATTGGATCGGCAACTTGGACTCCACTCCATAAACCAGTCGAAATGGGGAGTATCCAGTAGAAGTCTTTGTTGTCGTTCGGTACTCCCATAAGATGACATGTAGCCTCTTATCCCAAGTATGTTTCGCAGTTTCAACACCAGCATCTTTGGCGAGCATCATACAAAGTGTAAGATTGGTCTTCTCCGCAAGACCATTAGCATTTGGTTTGTATGAGGTCGTTACTCGTGGCTTGATAGAAAAGTGTTGTAGCATAGCAGTAGTCATGCTCCCTACAAACTCTCCTCCTCTATCTGAGACCAACTCTAACGGACATCCAAATCTCGTGATGATCCTCTCCCATAGGAATCTACCGACTTCTGTTTCATTGGTCTCTCTCAAAGGTCTAGTCTCTACCCACTTGGTACAATAGTCAGTGGTGACTACAATGTATCTATTGCCTCGAGGTGTCTTATTAAGAGGACCTACAAAGTCAATACCCCATTTCTCAAACGGCCCTAATACTGGAATTGATCTTAACGGAGGTGTTCTAGTAGACTTTAGAGCAAATGCTTGACATACGTCACAAGTTTTGCAATAGTCTAAACACTCTTTGAAAATCCCTCTCCAGTGATAACCCGCATCCAAAATCTTGAAGGCTGTTATCTTACCAACAAAGTGACCTCCGCAAACAGTTCCGTCGTGAAACTCGTGCATTAGCTTGAATGCCTCCTTCTGACCAACTGCTCTCCTTAGTAACCCATCTGCTCCTTGATGAAACAGAATTCCCTCCACCATGGTGTAAGGTTTGCATCTCTTGATCAACGCGTTACGTTCTCGAGTATGCATACCTTCTGGAAAAGAGCCATCTGCAAGGAAACTCCAGATTTCCTTGTACTCGTCCGGTATCTCCTCAATGCTTGTGATGGTCATCAGATGCTCGTCTGGAAATGAATCATCAAACGGTTCTTCTCCATGATCATCATAAGCCCTTGACAAAAGATCAGCATTCGCATGCTTCTTCCCTGGTCTATCTTCGATCACATAATCGTATTCTGTTAGAAGGATCTTCCAACGAGCAATACGACCTTCGGCATTTGGCTTATTAAAGATATATTTTAAAGCCTTGTGATCTATGACTATGGAAAATTTCCCTCCTAGCAAGTAGTGTCGAAATTTCTTCAATCCAAAGATCACTGCTAATCCTTCTCGTTCAGTCACGGAGTAATTCTTCTCCGCTGGAACCATCTGCCTACTAGCATAAGCTATAGGATGATCATGCCCATCTTCATCTAGTTGACTTAATGTACATCCGATTGCTACATTGGAGGCATCCGTATACAGAATAAATGCTTTACTCCACTCAGGTTTAGCAAGTATAGGAGCTGTCACTAATGCCTTTTTCAGCTCCTCAAATGCTTCCTTTGCCTTCTGATCATGCACTATCAAGTCAAAATCAACTCCCTTCTTCATGTACATAGTCAAAGCTATTGCTTTGTTTGAGAAGGAAAAGACAAACCTACGATAATATCCAACCATGCCAAGAAACTGCCTCAACTTTGTCAAGTTGATCGGAAATGGAAGATCCACAATCTTCTTCACCTTCTCAGGATCTACCGCAATCCCATTCTTGGAAATGATGTGCCCTAACAGCAGACCTTCTTCGCAGCCAAAGATGCACTTCTCTGGATTTAGAGAAGCGTTGGCTTGCTCCAACCGCTGCAAAACTTTGATCACATGATCAAAGTGGTCCTCCTTTCGTCCGTACACACAGAAATCGTCAATGAAATCCCGAACAAACTTCCCTATGAATGGTTCAAACACCTTGTTCATGAACCTTTGAAACGTGGCTGGAGCATTACACAATCCGAATGGCATCACCCGAAATGCAAATGTTCCCCAAGGAGTAGTGAAAGTAGTCAACTGTTGGTACTCCTGTGCTATCTTGATCTGGTTATACCCACTATAACCATCACCAAAGCTGTACCACTCATGACCAGCAACTTCCTCCAAAATCTCATCTATAAATGGTAGAGGATAATAATCCTTCTTGGTAACTGCATTCAGCTTCTTATAGTCTATGCACACTCGCAGCTTACCATTCTTCTTCTTGACAATCACAATGGGTGAAACTCATTCTGAGTTCTCCACTTCATAGATGAAACTCGCCTCCTTCAACTTGTCTATCTCCTCCTTGACCATCATTGCTGTTGTAGGATTGACCCTTCTCTGCTTCTGTCGAACTGGTCTTGCGTGCTCCTCCAATTCGATTCGATGAGTCTCGAGAGTCATCTCCTTCAAATCCTTGTAGCTGAAAGCAAACACATGGATATATTTTCGAAATATATCTAGGAATCTACTTTTCTCTTCTTGAGTGACATTGATACCAAACTTCAGGGTAGAGAGTCTTCTCACAATCTCTGCCTCACTCAACTCTTCTTTGTCAGGATCTTTCTCCACTGCTGGTCGAGGCAACAAGTCAATAGCACTAAGCTGATGTACTGATTCATCTCGACCAAATCCTTCATCCTCAGACGAGGATTCTTGGTCGTAAGAATCCCCAGTATCTACTTCTGAGACACTCTGATCATCCTCCGTATCAGATTCCCAGTAGTCACTAGTGGATCTATCAGAGTCAGAAGTCACAACTCCAACACCCGAGAGAGGAACTATCACTCTATGATCTCTAGGCCCAATCCGTAAGTATCCCTTGTGCCACCTATCAGTGGTGCGCACAGCTCTCAACCAAGGCCTACCTAGGAGCAAATCATAACTAGAGTCCTTCAACACTTGAAAGGACATCAACGTTTGAACTCCCATCACAGACACGACCACCTTCTCTAACACACCAAGAGGTCTTACCCGTTGCTTGTTAGCCATCCCCACGACAATGCTAGCCGGGCGAGTTGGTTCCATCCTCAACTTCTTCATCAACCTCTCCGATATGGCATTGACAGCCGATCCTCCATCCACCAATACGTCAGAGACGTAGTGACCATTCAACCGGACTTCAATCTTTGAAGCCCTAGTGCATACCTCTGAAGCATGCACATCCACCACACCAACTCCCACAGACTTTGATGTCTTGCTCTTGGGTTTCTTCTTCTTGCTTCTCTTAGAACTCAGTCCTCCTCTGAGTTCCCTTCGTAAGCTGGGATTAAGTGCGATCAGTTGTCCAACAGTGATGTTGGCTTTCTGAGCACCCACATCTTCAACCACATCATATCCCGCTTGGGAAGATGAAATGGTGAAATCCGCCATCCCCAGCTTCCTTCTTGGCTCCCTTGGTGTACTCGAAACATTACTCGAACGAGTACTTCTACTAGTTGATTCCTCCATGAAAACCGGTTCATCAGAAAATCTAGTTCTTTTCCTTTCTTGAGCTAAAAGCTCCACCGGTGCATGAGAAGAGTTTGAACTCTCTCCTTTCTCGTAGATGGGATTTCGCACGACATCGATAGTAGCCACCCCCTTGTCTCGTCCTTGTGATGGGTTTCTTCCACCCACATTCATTCTGACAGCTTCGGCACCTCTTGCTCCGTTGTTAGGACAATTTCGCTGGAAATGAGAACCTCCACACGTCCAACAAGTGATTCCTCCAAAGTTACCTTGGTTGCCTCCAAAGTTATCTTGATTTCCTCGGTTGGGATTGTTGTCGTAACCTCTTTGACCTCCTCCTCCACCTTTGTTCCTCCATTCTCGTAACTGCACCACGTTTATCTTGAGATTCGCAAGAGTATCGGTGATGCTCTTCAGCTCGGCATGAAAATCAGAGGTGGCAGTAGACATCGTTGTTGGGACAAACGGTCTTGGTCCCACCGTTGGAGTAGGAGCTGACGTTGAAGCAATCACCAATTGTGATGGTGCAGGTGCGATCATTGTGGCTACACCAGGAGTCGGAGTCGACACCAGAGCAACATGATGAGGTTGGATGATATCTCCTTCATCCAAACTCTCTTCCATGTTTGTCGCAATCTTGATGGCCTCCGCTTTGGTTGCTGGCTTCTCGTACCTCACTTGGGTTCGAATTGAAGGCCTCAACCCTCCCACCAAGTTCTTGGTCAACACTGCTCTAATCCCCGCCATCGTTAGCTCCACATTGTCTCCACTCTTCCGTAGGACCGTCCGAAACCGTTGCTCCAACTTATCCACCCTTTCGGCATATTGCCGAACTTTCTCGTCGTCTCGTTGCTTCAAATGAGTAAGCTCCACCATGAGCTTCTCATAACTCTCTTCTGGAAGAAATTCTTCGATGAGTGCATTACTCAACGTCTCCCATGTGTCCTCAACTGCACCAGGTGTCTTGCTCTTCACTCGGTCTTCATACCACGTAAGAGCAAAATCTTCTAAAAACTCTGGCAGTAACAACACCCATTCTTCCTTCCTTCTCACGTTGTTTCCGATGCAACCCCTTTTGAAATCTCGTACAAATGGTTCTACATCTTCATTGTCCTTCTCATGAAACACTGGTAACTTCCCCATCTTGTAACTACTCTTCTACACTTCCAATTTTCGTGCAATAACTACTCGTTTAAAGAGCACGAACATCACCAATTCCATTCGCGAATAATCTACCATAGGTAAAATAAAAGAAAATGGTTGTAACAACACCTCTTGTGCCATCTCTTCTCCCAAGGTAATCATGAGCCTGAGTCGCATCACCGCCTTCTCCACCATCCGAATGACGATCTCCATCACAACTCAGCTGAGTCCTCTTTTGAAGTCGACAACTTCTCCGTCTCAGCTCTTTGAGTCTCGTCCAACTTCTCGACTACTGACGTAAGTAGGGCGGCCACATCGACGCACTTGTGTCCTCTTGATAGATCACCCACTCCACAACTTGGACAAGGATCTTCGCCTAGAAGATGAATTGGCGCTGGTGACGATGGACCCACTCGAAGACTTAAATCAGTAAACTCCCGCTTCCCTTTAGCTCTCTCGGTTCTGATTCTAGTTGCACAATTCACGACTTTGTGTCCCAATCCTCTACAGAAATAACACCACAAGTCGGTTTCTACTCTTCTCCTCGGAGATTCTACTTGAGGTTTAGTACTAGGGTTTTCAAACTCGACGATAATCTCTCTCGAACTTTCTCCGACACTTACTATGACATCTAAACCTTGAGGAATGTTTCTAAGTCTAACTTTCCAATCTTTTGAATTTCCACTCATGTTGCACCTTCTCAACCATTAAGTGGACAAAATATCATAGAGGAAAATGATTCTACCTCACTTTCTTAACTCTTCCGAGCTTTATATTGGAAATAGTGTATTATACATGCTATACACGAAATAAAATCTAATCTAAAATTAACTATCGAAGATATGATCCCCTCACCATCGTTTGTACTAATCACAACAGACATCTTGAACTCACTCTTGTAAAAATCCAACTCTACTTCACCAGGAGCATTCGTGGCCTCCACAGTGAATGATGCTTTAAACTCGGCTTTCTTCAAATCTGTGCCAATGGTCGCGGAAGCTTCTTCGTATAGAGTAAAGAGGGCACCCCAAGTGCTATAGATGCGGGTTCGTAACTCATCTATACTCAACTTGGGCTTCTCCGTCTCTGTTCGAACTCCTAAACGTCTCTTCTTCCACCTCGTCATTCGAACAGGATTCCCCATGAAGTATCTTCAAGACCTCCTTGTATGCCGAAACGTGTATCTCTTAGTTGGTAAGAGATCTCTCCAAGATTTTTGTTATTTCCAGTAGCTCAACCTCCAAGCTACTAAATCATGAAGTTTCAACAGAAACTTCCCTAATCAGAAGAGATGGTGATGACTGTACAAATTTTCAGAGAACTGAAATTTGTATATTTTCACTTCCCTCGTGGTTGTCAACCCCCTCCACTTTGGAAAATTCTTTCTCCCTCTTCAGACCTCATCTTCTCATGATTTCTTTTGTCCTGGATAGCTTATCAGCCACTCTAAAACACTGGAAAGTTTCTCAGGAAAATAAAATTCACAGAAAATCTGACAATGACTGTAGATTTTTTTTCAGATAACAGAATTCATCAACTCTCACGAATAGACCCCCTCAACTTTGAAAATTCATTGCTCCCTCTCTAGACCACCTTTTCCTATGATTGCTTTTGTCTTAGATAGGTTATCAGCCAATCTAAAACATTGGAAAGTATCACAGGAAAATAAAATTCACAGAAAAGTTGACAGCGACTGTACAAATTTTCCAGAGAGCAGAATTTCTAAACTCACAAATTTATCTCCTCTAATAACTTTTCTCTCCTCCTTCCTCTACAACTCTTGTTGCACACTCTTTCAACTCTCCTCAAACCCCTTCTAAGTGAACAAGATGTAAAGAATGACTTCGAACGCGTCATATATCACTACGGGATACACGAAAGGTTCTAACGTTGTTAACATCGCGTTAGCTCTCTCTCCTCCCAACGTTCTCTCCATGTGCTTTCTCATAATCTCCTTTTGTCCAATATAGAACTGAACTCTAAACATCGTTCAACGATCCCTTCAAGTGAGGTCACGGCAACGGAACCGAAAATGTAAACCCTCCGCGGTCCTAACGATCAACTACCCCCCGATCTCTCAACCTCCACGATCGTCATCCACGAATCTACAACTGTCGGGCCTGTCTCTCACTCAGGGGTCACCTCTGATGGCTTTGATGGAAGCACACCATGAATCTTGAAGGGAAAAATGCTAAGTTCACTCTCATTCATACACCCACAAACTTATCAACTAAAATCTCCATAATCTTATCCACTAAAATCCTCCATTCTAACGACGTCTCTCAAGTTCTCACATGCTAAAAATGTCCCACACTCTCTATATTACTCAAGTTGTCATTACGACAATGTGAAAACAAGGATGAGGAGCTCTTCTCTACTCCTTTATTTATACATTCTAGGTTTTTACTTTGGTACTCCCGGTAACTCAGCCGTAACTACTTTTACCGGGTTTTACTAAGATATTACTTAAGGTAAAAGCATTGATCACATGGGCTTTTTACCTTTTCACATGGGCTTATTCCTTCAAAGTCAACAACTTCTAGAAGGATTCTGGAATATTCTCAAGGAATCTCGAATTTCCACCCCCCCTCTACACTAAGACCCACTAAAAAGGAAACATGTGGAATCTCTTCTTGTTTTTAATGCCCACAAAGTCCACAACTTTAATCCAACCACTAATATCAAGTCAAAAAGGAGATAAGGGATACTTTCCACCTCCTTTCTACCTTTTAGACAAGATGACAAGATAGTAGTGCTCACTCTTTAGCAAATATCTGAATTCTGCCAAAAGTACAGCTAAGTTTAACCATAACTAACTTTTAGATAGTCATGACTAACTTGATACATCCTTAAAGTACTTTGGCAGCCAATAAACATTCTCAACACTTAGTTATAACTAAACACCTTACTAATAGACAAACTTCCTATGTGTAACATAGGTCGTTACAGAGCCTGAGCCCGAGCCCGCGGCCGCCGCAAGCCAGCTTGTTGGCGTGCGTGAGAGAGGTATCCAAGTTCTAGTGTGTGGGAAGTGTAAAACCAGCTGGTCACCCATCCCAACACTATTTCTGGACCTGGACTCCTGACTTTGTAGTCTTAGCTTTGGCTTTACCACTAGACCAATAGCTCTTGGTGTCTTACAGGGATGCGTGCAAGTACTTATGGATTTGTTTAAGGTAGTAGGAGACCTTCTCGCACGTTCCTAGAGGAGTGGTAGGGCGACCCCATAGTATTAGGGGCAAGCTATAGTTGTGGTAGTGTTTGCCTATACCGTAGAGACGCGTATGTAGGCAATTGGTGGCAGTTGTCTTGGGTGAGCTAGTAGAGCTACCATGTGGATGTTTTTGGAGCTACTAGAGGTGTGGACATCTAGTTAGTGTCCTCCAGTGTCGGTTACGACAGTTGGTGACCATATATTGTGCATGTGGTCACCGACGAGGAGACGTCAGTCCGGGTGGGGCTGGGTTTCTCTTTATGTGAATGTTTGAGTGTGGAGGGTTATCGTTTGGACTTCTTGTGGTTGGAACCCCTCCATATTCTGCTTCCTGTTTGTGCGCCGCGTTTGCTTGTGTTGGCGCTTGATTTCCGGAGTGAGTTCACTCCAGTGTGCTGTCGGTAGTGAGGCTGGAGTTGCGGACCAGTCAGACTATCTTTGTCTCTCTCACGGTGCGGTTGGAGTGACGACCAACAGACCGTGAGAGGCTGCCTGTGGTGATGGCAGGTACAGGTTGCCCTTACCTTGACCGTCCTAGTAGGGGATAGGTGAGCTCAATAGGAGCTGGATTAGACAAGTGGTGGTTACGGTGGTGACGGAGATTGCGACATTCTGGTTGGGGAGTGTGTTAGCGGGATTCTCTCATCACGGAGTTCTCGGGAGGTTCTGGTGGGGACTTCTCGGACAGTGGGTATACACGGAGCGGGGTGAGGTACCGACTACCTACACCATTGCCGTCGGTTGTTCCAGAGAACGAGTCAGACGCAGATAGCGCGTTTTCTGGTGGTGAGTCTAGTGTCGCAACACCGTTGTTGTGGGACATGGACGAGATCTATGGAGCCACGAAGGGACCTCGACTTTACTCGGGTACAGTTGGTACCATTGAGCTGGATGATTTCATCCAAGAGTTTGACAGTTGGTGCGATCTGCAGCAGATGCGGAACCCACAGCTGTTTACACCCTTCATGGCGTGGAAGGGTTTGTTCCAGCACTTGGAGGGACCGCCGATGGACGATTATCATGAGTTCAGGCGAGATTAGTCGCTCCAACAATTCAGCGGAGGCGAGGTATAGTTCGTATGAGGGAGAGTGTTTGGCGGCAGTGTGGGCTGTTGCACACTTTCGATGTTATCTGTTGGGAACCCCTTTACTCTCATCACTGATCACCAGCCGCTCAAGTGGTTGATGGAGTCCGACAAGCTTACAGGGAAGCTTGCACGATGGGCTCTGATCTTACAGGAGTATGACTTCCAGGTAGTACATAGACCTGGAGTTGCAAACCTAGATGCCGACGGGTTGAGTCGCAACCCGTGCACGAGTCAGCAGGATCAGACTGGGCTTGTTGGCATGACGAGGTTGATGAGGAGATAGTGCCAGAGTGGCATGCATCTACCTTTCTTTGTGTGTTGGCCATGAACTCTAGTATGGAGGGCCAAGTCGTATCTGTCTCTGGTCAGAGAGTAGATGATGAGTCTCCAGATCCTGAGGGTGGAGATGGTGTTTCAGACCAGCGAGATATCCATGATGATGTGACCGTGATGGAGTATCTACGCACTGGTGTGGTAGTAGGCACAGTAAGTGCCAAGGAGCGAGATCGTGTCCTTCAACGAGCGAAGAGATTTCGACGAGAAGGACGACATGTACTTCGAGTGTGGGGTGATGGGAGGGTACGGATAGTGCCACATCCATCCCAGAGGGCACAGTTAGTACGACATGCTCATGAGGAGTTGGGACATTTTGGAGTGAAGCGTACGCATAGCTTACTCCAAGGACAGTATTGGTGGCGTGGTATGCACATCGATGTGCAACAGTTTGTCGCACGATGTGTGGTTTGTGATTGAGTACGAGCATCGTTTAATGCTCCTACTCCACAGTTACACCCCTTACCGATTATGGGGTTGGGTTACCGTTTGAGTTTGGATTTTGCGGGACCCTTACCGTTGACCGTACGTCACCACCGGTATGTGTTGGTGATGGTGGAGCACTTCTCCAAGTGGATTGAGTTGGTGGCATTACCAGACAAGGCGAGTGAAGGGATGGCGTACGCGTTCTTAGATCGAGTGCTGAGTCGTTTCGGAGCACCAGCTGAAGTGCTGACAGACCAAGGTACAGAGTTCCTTGGTGAGTTTCAGGCCTTGTGTGATCAAGCGCTGATTGATCATCGGACTACATCTCGAGATCATCCTGAGGCGGATGGTTTGGCGGAGAGGGTAGTTCAGACGGTGAAGAGAGGATTGCGCAAGTATGGCTTGCAGAAGGGCCACTTGGGAGACTGGGATGTGCAGTTACCATGGTTGGCTATGGGCTACCGTTTTAGCCGACAAGCGTCTTTGGCTTCCTTCTCACCGTATTTCTTATTGTATGGCCGAGATCCAGATCTACCTTCGGCCATTCGTCGTGATTCTGCTGAGGTGCTGGACCTTGATGACTCGGATATGTGGGTGAGAGCATGTTCTCAACGAGCAGAGACATTTCGGAGAGTTATGCCTATGGCTTTTGAGAACCTAGCGATTGTCCAGCATAGAGACACGTTGCGGTATGCGACTATCCGAGGAGGAGGTTATCGACCGTCGATTCGCAGGTTTCATCCTGACGATTATATCTATCTACAGCAGACTGCACCGACGACGTTGGACGTGACCGCAGGGCGCACTATTTTACGAGTGCGTGAGGTGTTACCTTCTGGAGTACTCATGTTAGAGGACCGTGATGGTGTTGTGTGGAAGGACCATGTGCATAATTGCGCGCCATGTCATCTTCCCAACATTGATGGTACCGTTGACCCAAGCTTAGCAGTTGTACGCGCGGGCTTGAGGTGTATGTTGTGTGGGTCTGCTGGTGGAGCAGCCCGTATGTTGGTGTGTGATGGTTGTTCGAGAGGTTGGCACATGTCATGTTTGACTCCACCTCTCAGTGTAGTTCCTACTGGACGGTGGGTTTGTCCTCGATGTATATAGCGGAGATAGTCGATTAGATCTTTGCGTGGTATGGATTGCAGACAGGCGACTAACGATGGGGCAATGTAGCACCCGGCCTCCTGATCCTTGCACCCATGAAGGTGTGTATCACGTAGTTGGGATATGGAGCTATCTGGAGTTAGAGGGACCTAACCGTCAGTTAGGGGGGCGATTGTGATACACTTGTGTATGTGTATGACATCGTCCATGTGTTATGTGTATGTGTGGTGTACCTCTGACAGCGATGTATGTTGTGTAGCGATGTGTATGCGCACGACAGCTGTCACGTCAGTTTGGACCCCTCGGCTAGGTTGACCGAGTGCGAAGTGGCGCATCCCGGTAAGGCCGTTAGTGCCGTTAGGGCGAGTTGGGGAGAGCCCACTAGGGGTAAACTTCGCAGGTAGGGCTTGGAGGCCTTAGTTCTTTGAGTTGAGCCTTCAAGCTCCAGGCTATGGTGGATAGTCTAGTTGAGTGTAACCCGGATTCTCTTCGCGTTTAGAGTGGGTTTGGCTTGACCGTTTGTGAGTAATCCTTGTTGTGGTGTTGGAGATGGTAATCTCTGTATTCAGATTATTGTGGTACACTTGTGTATGTGTATGACATCGTCCATGTGTTATGTGTATGTGTGGTGTACCTCTGACAGCGATGTATGTTGTGTAGCGATGTGTATGCGCATGACATCATTTTAAATAATATTTTCTAAGAGTAAAAGATAAAAGGACCTATCTAGATGGAGTCTTATCTTTTGTAATGATGGTCTAATATCACCTTTTAACTTCAGGACCACACGTGGGTTATAACAAACCAAAGTTGGTAATTATAACTGTTGTAGAACCAATCAGAAAACTGCACTACGACTAGCTACAGCATGTACATACAAGTCAAGTGGGTGACATCGGTTCTCTTCTTGTAGATCTCAAGTGACAAACTCTATCCTTCCTGAAGGTATTTGGCTGTCACTCACAAACTATCTCACTGTCACTGGAGAGGAAGAGCAGAAGCTCTCCCTGTATTGTCAATCCCAGACCATATAACCTCCAACGGATTTTATTTAAAACCTGTATTCTTTTGATTTGTGCTTCTGCATCGAGCAGATCTTCTGTAGATCTCTCCAGTCGTTCTTGATGTAAATCTTGGTTCATGCCCAGATCTTCGTTTGCGTTCTGTGACTGTTGCTGTCAATGCCTTTGGGGACTTTGTCGTTTCGGTCGAGCAGGACAAACTACTGCAGATAGTCACACCCGTAGGATGTTCCAGAATGTTGAATATGGGTAGAGTTTAGTGAGAAGTCGTTCTCCGAGAAGAACTTGAGCGACTGAGTGCAACCAAGATTCTGCACTTGGGAATGCTTTCAAGTAGAGATCTTGAGCAGACTTGATCCACACTACTCCCGATTGCAGACAACACGAAAAAGTGCAGGAATTCAAAATACTACAAAGAAAACCGACGTAACTACACAGACAAGACTAGAGTCCCTCGAGTCACTAAGGTGACCTCAAATAGGATAGAACCGGTTGTCACTATCACTACATCCTTAACATCATATCGATATCAACCCTCATGTGCAAGCCAGATGATGACGCCTCTGGCAATTCGGCTTATCAATGATTTGTTAAAGACTGTGCAAGCTAACTATGCACTATAGTCGTAGTTTGCTCTAATTCCTAACCTAGTTAGTTTAGGGTTTGGGGACCCAACCCCAGTTTACCCCTTCCTTGTCTTTTTCTCTCCTGTATTAGTAAAGAGGGACTGATGACCCTCGCAGCATTCTCTTGTGTGATTTTCAGACTCTCTCCACCTCTCTTCAATTCAGGCTTAGGCTATGGCTGCCTTGTCTTATGAGTGCTTATAGTTCCCTGATCTCAACATGGTATCAGAGCAGGAGAGGAAAGATGAAAGTGTTTGAGGTCCAGAATGTGAAGGCGAGGTGACAAGATTTTCTGGCATCTTCGATTTTTCAGCAAGGTCGAATCTACCAAAGTGGAGTGAAACCCTAAACACAGAAAGTGATTTTGGAGGTCTTCCACTCTGTTTTAGCATCTGAAAACAGGTGGAAAGTGATAGAAAAAGACTCTGCCTTTTTCGAGAGAGATTTTTATTTTCTCAATTGGAAGTCGTATGCAGAAGTTGCTGTTTTCGCCGTTTAGGTCAACACAACTTTGACCGCTGTTTTGAAGACCTTAACGATCGATTTTGGCCATTCTGACGATTGCGGATCGACAGACCTAGCAGCCGAGGTTATATTACACTTGTGATTAACTTCAGCGATATCTTTCCATCGTCACTTTTCTCGATTCATTCTGAGTTTGTTCGCAAATTCGACATATGTCGTCTATAGCATCATGAGTGGCAGGATAGACACATTCTCAGGCATCACAGGTGAACCTCTTGGTAAGAACAACTACTCGATATGGAAATATAGAATTACTGCCTTTCTCAAGGGCCAGGGACTCCATGGTCTTGTCACAGGCACTGACAGCAAACCACCTGAGGATGCTGGAGATCCGATTGTTGCTGAATGGAACAGACGTGCTCAGCAAGCTGGGCACTACATGTCGTTGTGTGTTTCACCTCAGATGTTTGGTTACATACAGACAGTCGACACTCCTAAGGAAGTCTAGGATGCTTTGGCGAATGTGTTCCAGACATCAACCAAAGCACGCAAGTTGCAACTGAAGCAGCAGCTTCTGGAGGTCAAGAAAGGTACTTCGACGATTACAGATTATGTCTATCTGATCAGAGGTCTAGTCGAACAACTGAGCAGCATTAGTGTGAAGGTAGAAGATGATGATCTCATTCTCCATACCATTCAAGGACTTGGTAAGGAATACAAGGCCTTCAAAACTTCTATTGCTGTCAGGGATACTTATCCCACATTTGAAGAACTAGTGCCTATGCTAGTATCAGAAGAAATGAGGCTATTGAGTGCAGCTGGTCAAAATTCGACTCCAGAGCAAGCCCTGTTCCCTGGTAGGGGCAGAGGCAAGGATCGAGGCAGAGGAAGAAGCAACTCCTTTGGTCGAGGTCAACAACAACAATATGTCCAAAACAAAGGTTTTGCAGTCGTTCTTGCAACTACTGCAACAAGGGGGTCACCTTGAGAAGAACTGCTTCAAGAAGCAGAATGACATCAAGGCTGGTAAGCAACCTCAAAATTCAAACTTTGCTTCTATGGAGGACTCTCATTCAGATGGTAGTATGTTAACCATGCAACATGTCATGGGTGTTATGATCAAATCTGCTGAAAGCTGATACATAGACTCCGGTTGCTCAAATCACATGACTGCACAAGGAGACTGATTCAGTAGCAAAGATCTTGTGAAGACTCCAGCAAATGTCTACACTGGTGATGGTACTCAACATCCGATTACTCATCTCGGTACTGTACCTATCTCTATTTCCTTCTCGAAAATCTCAGCTTTAGGGGATGTTTTGTATGTTCCTACCATAACCAAGAATTTGGTCTCAGTAGGTCAGATTGTTGAACAAGGTTATGAGGTTAGATTCAACAAGCATGGTTGTTTTGTTCAAACTGAAGACCACATTGTAGTGGTCAAAGGAACCAAGGTTGGTAGGCTCTTCAAGTTAGACGCAACTACATCAGCAACTGAGACTGTCATGTTGATAGACGGTTCTCAGATTTCGACTTTACAGTTGTGGCATAAGAGGTTCGGACATATGAACTTCCCATGCCTTAAGACTTTGCCTACTTCTAATCTAGTTGTAGGTATTCCGAAATTCACAGATGCTATTCCTGTAGAGGTCTGTGAAGCTTGTCAGTTTGGTAAGCAGGCTAGGCAACCCTTCTCTCATAAGGGCACTAGAGCTTCTACTGTGTTAGAGCTTATTCACACAGATGTTTGGACAGCTTCTCAAGCGAGTATGCAAGGTTCTCAGTACTTCGTCTCATTCATTAACGATTGTTCGAGATTCACCTGAGTCTACTTCTTGAAGGCCAAGTCAGATGTCTTTGCTGTGTTTCAGTCGTTTAAGAGCCTAGTAGAGAAGTAGTTCAAGCATAGCATCCTTCGTCTACGTTCTGATGGAGGAGGCGAGTTCATTTCCGGTCAGTTTGATACCTTTCTGCAACAACATGGCATAAAGAGAGAAGTCACATGCAGCTACAGCCCTCAGCAAAATGGAGTTGCAGAGCACAAGAACAGACATATTGCTAAATGTGCTAGAGCTTGGCTCAATGAGAAAGCTATGCCTAAGTATTACTGCGCAGAAGTTGTATCCACTGCTGTTTATCTTATGAACAAGTCTCCAACTGCAGCAGTTCATAAGAAGACACCATTTGAGGTACTGTACAATCAACAGCCGAATATAGCTTCCCTAAGGTATTTGGGAGTGTATGCTTTGTTCATATACCAGGTGAAAGGCGTAGTAAGTTGGATCCGAAAGCTTGGAATTGTGTGTTTTTAGGCTATGCTTCAGACCGGAAGGGCTATAGATGTTATGATCCCATTTCGAATACCTTGCATGTAAGCAGAGATGTTGTCTTTGATGAAACCAAGTCCTGGTTCAAGTCTACATCCACCGAAGTAGAACACTGTTGTGTTTGTTATACAACCAGTATCACCTACTTCACAATCTACTACCTCTACTGCTTCACATCCTGTGAGAACTCCTTGGTCTGGACAGATTATTGCACCACCTACTCAATCCACTAGCTCTCATCCTGTATTACAACAGATGACAGATCAACAACGTCCTGCACAATCTTTGTCTCCAATAGATGATCACGTTACCACTTCATCTCAGTCTTTAGAGTTGAGACTACTCCTTTAGCTCAGATGACTGATCTGCGTAGGTCCAGTAGGGTCAAGTACCATGTACAACGTTTTCCGTGTGAAGGATTTTTTGCAGAACACCATGCATACATGGTGAATGTCGTACAGGATGTACCGACAAGAACCGAATTCTCTTGAGGAGGCGATGCATCAAGCAGAATGGGTGCAGGCTATGGAGGCTGAACTTACAGCATTACAACATCAACAAACATGGGACCTCGTTGACTTACCCCCTAGTAAGAAAGCCATTCGCTCCATGTGGGTTTACAAAGTCAAGAGGAATTCTGATGGTTATGTGTCTAAGTGCAAGGCCAGACTTGTGGCCAAGGGTTGTGCACAACAATATGGAATTGATTTCGATGAGACATTCAGTCCAGTAGCCAAGATGGCTTCTATTCGTACACTTGTGGCATTGGCTACAAGTAGAGGGTGGCACCTTCATCAGATGGACTTCAACAACGCTTTTCTGAATGGAGATTTGGAAGAAGAGGTCTACATGGTGCAACCCCCTGGATATGAGGATTCCAAGTATCCTAAGAGAGTCTGTAGAGACTTAAGCAAGCTCTTAGAGCTTGGAATGCCAAGATCAATTCATTCTTGCTATCTCTTGGTTTTACTGTGTGCAGTTCGGACTCTTCGCTGTATTCTTTGCATTCAAGCCAAGAATTTGTACTGCTGATCATCTATGTTGATGACTTGATCCTCACTGGGAGTTATGAGCATCTCATTCAACGGGTGAAAGATCAGCTGAAGGGAGAGTTTGACATGAAAGATCTCCAACAACTCAAGTACTTCTTGGGCATTGAGTTTGTCAAGAATGATGTTGCGTTATGGCTGCTGCAGAGACAATATTGTCTAAACATGTTGGAGAAGTTTAGGATGACTGCCTCTAAACCAATCTCTATCCCTCTTGCTGCTAGTGTTAAGCTAAATGCAGAAGATGGCGAGTTGCTAGCAGATCCTTTCATGTATCGACAGATCGTAGGTAGCCTGATCTATCTTACTATAACTAGGCCAGATTTATCTTATGCTGTTGGCTTAGTCAGCCAGTACGTACAGGCTCCGAGGAAGCCACACCTTGATGCAGTTCGACAGATTCTACGGTATGTGAAGTTTACACTTCAGTTTGGACTTTACTTTCCTTCTGGTAAGCCTCTTGTGTTACAAGGCTTTACTGATGCAGATTGGGCTGGAAGTACTCATGACAGGAGATCTACGTCAGGTTTGGTTTTCTGCCTTAGAGATTCTGCGGTTAGTTGGCAATCGAAAAAGCAACAAACAGTTGCTTTGTCTTCTACAGAAGCAGAATACAGAGGTGCCACCAATGCTACATGTGAATCTGTTTGGCTTCGCACCCTTTTGGATGATATGAGTGTCACATTTTCTGATCCAGTTGTTTACACATCGACAACATCAGCAGCATTAAACTTGCTTCTAATCTTATTTTTCATGCTAGGATCAAACATATAGAGATCCATTATCACTTTATCAGGGAGAAAGTGTTAGCTGGAGAGATTGATCTTAGGTATCTTCCTACTGATGAGCAAGTTGTTGATATCCAAGGCCTTACCTAGAGACAAATTTGAGTATTTCAGGTTGTGTCTAGGTGTTAAGGACATAGATTCTAGCTTGAGGGAGAGTGTTAAAGACTGTGCAAGCTAACTATGCCCTGTAGTCGTAGTTTGCTCTAATTCCTAACCTAGTTAGTTTAGGGTTTGGGGACCCAACCCCAGTTTACCTCTTCCTTGTCTTTTTCTCTCTTGTATTAGTAAAGAGGGACTGATGACCCTGGCAGCATTCTCTTGTGTGATTTTCAGACTCTCTCCACCTCTCTTCAATTCAGGCTTAGGCTAGCTTGTCTTATGAGTGCTTATAGTTCACTGATCTCAACATGATTCACCGCCATCATTGAGATCGAAGCCCAACTAGGAATTCACAAGTGAACTTCTCAGATTAATCATATCACCTCAAGCTGAAGCGAACAGAGGAGGGTTGAGACAATAACAGACTGCCTCAACAACAACTTCATTATGTATACACCTTGTAACAATTGTCTGCTCTGATCATGAATTGATCCCTTGAATCTTTTGTTTCTTATTGTACTGCTAGTTACGCACACAAGCTATATAAGTACTAGGAAGTCCGGTGCACATTGCCTTCAGAATCTACTAGTATTGTCTAGTAGCTTGTCTGAATATCACCTTCACCTCTTAATCCGGAGTCTACTAGTGACATGCACAATCGCTTCCGTAGCAAGGGGCCCTAAACATCTGCTGGCGTCCATAGCTAGTGTGTCCATAGCATATTCTGTAACCAGCAAAAGAATGGATTCTAACTAAAATGTGAACCAAGAAAAGACAGGATGCCCCCGATGGCGTAGATTCCCTAAATCACTAGCACTGTACCTGCTAAGCTCGAGCTCAGTCTGTGATTCAATGATTCTAATGTCCATTCGGAAACGTGTTAATGCTAGTTCACGAACTGGCAAGTCTTGCGGATTTCACCTTGGGATCCTGTCAGTACGCCCAGATTTCCCATCTTCACCATTCCGGCAGCGAACTCGGTGAAGAAGAAGCTGGGCTTGGCCCTCGAGAAGGAAGTGACCACTTTCTTGCCCACGCTGTCGGTGATGAGGGCAGAGTCCGTGATGAAGATTCCTTTTCCGGCGAGCACGTTCTTGTAGTAAGCAAGATCGAATTTATGCGCTGTGGAGTCGATGAAGATGGTGTTGGTCCTGTTGCCCTCGGGACACAGCTTCTTGAGGAAAACAGCGAATTTCTTGTCCATGGCAGGGTTCGTGTCCGTGGCATTATTGCCGCCTGTGAAGTTGTACAAATGTGGCAGAATCCCGTTGCAGTGGGACCGCCCGATAGTGTGGGCACCTGTTCCACGATCAATCGATTCGATCAGCAAAGTTAGTTACAAGCGACGTAGCTCATGATCAAAGGGGTTTCAATACTACTGCAAAAGTGGTCGTACCTCAAAAATCTGCTGGGCCACGAAAGTTATCGCTGGAAACAGCGAGCACTCTAGATCTTCAGGTATAGTTCGACGAGTTGATTACAGATGATCAGTACCATCACGAAAATGGGAACTTTCTCGACATTGTCATCTTCAATTTTCCTTTCATTTCGATTCATAGCTACAGGAGGGAACTCTGCGACTAAGAATGTTTGTGATGCCAAGATGTAAATACCTGAGAGGACAATCATTTCTCTTGCGTTGAACCCCTTCCGGGCAAAGTTGGCCACGAGCCCGCTGAAGTTCAGAACAGGGAAGGGAAGGTTGCCGTCGGCCAGCAAGTCTACTGACACATTTCCATCTCTGCGGCCCAATCCAACGGGCCATGTCGGACCTCCGGCCTGTACATTCCAGTAATGTTTCATATGACGATGTCAGAGTTTGATTGAATATTTTACATACGAGAATATAAGAAATGCGGAAAACTCTGAGACTGGTATAGTTATCTGGAACTCACTTTGTGAGTGGCGTCACGAGCGGCCAGAATGAGAATGTCTGCGCATGATACAACACCTGGGCACACGTATTCGAGTGCTGCCTTGATTTCGTCCACCTCTTCTACACCTCTGAGCCCGAAGTTCACGTGGGCTTCCCTCTCCGCTTGGTTCGAAGCGGTCGAGTTGAGCAGAACAGAGCCATCACATCCCTGCAAATTGTACATGTCATGGGGACACGGTAGAAAATTTAAGATTTATAGAACAGAAAGTTCTTGAAGGTGACGACTTTCAGATGCAAAGACCGGATCTAGTCCAAAAGCTCCAATTACGTATCGTGCTCGAGGAGTGGCCGGATATGATTATGAGAGCCGTCATGTTGGAATAGCTGAAGTACGTAATGTACTAAGAACCGAAGAGTCCTTTTCGATGTTCTCCTTCAGAATCTTGTAACTTTTGTGCAAGATGATAAAGGCGCAGCACATGCTTGCAATTTCAGTCGTTTATGCATGCAGAATGAGGAGCTAGTTAGAGGGTGAAGTTGGTCGTACCCCAACCCAGCAATCGTGGAACTGCAGTCTGTTGAAGGCACCGACAAAGGTCCTGTCTTTCTTCAGGAACTTCGTGACGTAATAATCGACGATTGCAGCTGCTTGAGGACAAGACTCCTCGTAGAAGTTCTCTGACAGGCCTGCCGCATATGGGCTGTTGATCTCTGCAGCGCAAAGAGTTGCAAAGAGTAGGAAGCTGGTGATCATGAAAAGCGACCAGCTGCAAGGCAAGCTTGCTGATGCCATGGTGTCCTGTTTACAGTCAGCAGCCTGTTTCCACCAAGTCAATCCGGATTACATTAGTTAGATCGATCGAGATTCTTTGATTCTAATCTGATTCTGCAAATTCTAAGACATTCTGCACTTGAACAAGCTACGGTACGATCATGATCAGATGCTTATCACAGTTGACTAGAAATATGAGTCACTAGTTAGCGAAAGAGGTAAGCTGATTGCACCTGTTGTTGGCTATCACTATAGCTAACTCAGGAACCGTAGACACAAGTGCTCAAGGAGTGAGCATGTACTTCGAATTCCAGATAATTAACTGATGATGATCTCCTGGGGAGTGATTCGCTTTATAGTCGGCTTCTCAACTCACAAATGGAGCGATAGCACAGCGCTAGCCAGGATGGTGAGAGAATCATGGCATTGAGCTAGCAGTGAATAGAATCGTGAGCAAAAGTGGGCACTTCACAGCTCAAACCTTTTGACCTTTTCCAATAGTCAATGCAAGAAGGTTCCCTCCAGTATATTCTCTCCATTCTCCGAATACCATTCTTCGAGCGACAGTACGTAGCACGTGAATCAACTCAACTTGCGTGCTAACTAACTTTAAGCACGAGAATGAACGTTAACTCCGCTGAAAATTGAAGTTTACTGAATCACGTCACGATCACCTATATAGCTAGTGTGTAATTCGCGCGTTGTAGCTAGTCCAGATATGTTCACGAAGAGGTTATCCAAGGGCAGTTACGGACCAGAGCAGGTTAAGGACAAAAAGCCCGGCAGGGCTACATGAGCATCAGCAAGAAAGTTGCTGATCGATGTCTTCCATGAGAGACTTTGAGATGTAATTCTTCTGAACTTTCGTCTGACTGCAACGTTTCTTCAGTACTTGAAGCTAGGTTTGACACTGGTGATTTGAATCTCACTCCACGATGGTTCTGCGCATGCGATCATTGCAGACATGTACGTACATACAAAGACTAGTACTCAAACATAAAATGGACAGGTTTCTCGAGCTCGTAATCAGCGTATTGATGATGTTACCTTAAAGTTATGTTTCTTGTAGCATATTTTCCATGTCCAACGCAAGGCGTGCATGGTACAGAATATTGTGTTCTGTTCGAAATCGTCCACGCAGGAACGATATCATGTGTATACCGTTAAGGAAGTGAAGGGCATCAGTAATATATCAAATGAAATCCCATGGCGATTACAGTCCTGGAGGGTGTCTCAACAGTATTCACGTAAGGAAATTGAAAACGACTACCAAGGAAAAGACGTAACTACATAGACAAGACTAGAAGTTCCTTGAGTACTAGTTACTAAGACTTGACTAGCTGTCACTATCAAGAAATTAAACACTATGTAGAGCTTCAGCAGTTTAACTGCATCCTTAACACCCAGGATCTTAAGGTCAGCGGGCGGGCAGTTCACATGTACATACACCAATTCCCTTTTTCAGTTTTAAACTCGAGCTCGACGTAGTCTGATCTCGGCGTCAGATCGTGCGTCAACCTCGGCCTCATGAACTTGACAACAGAGAATGATGATGGACGAGTTCCGGGATCCTTGAGAATCTCAGATTGACTAGACCGGTACCTAGCTAAGCGACAAAGCAGTGCGCTTGTTCCTTAAGCTTCGTCCTAGAGCTGGAGCTCGAGCTGAACAGTTGTTCCAGAGATACATAGAGTATGTTCTCAGGGCATGCATCGTCAGCGGGACTTGTACCCAACTTCTGGAAACATGGAAATGAACGCTCACACCTGCACGATTTAATGCCTATTGGCTTTCATTTGAACCTAAACTTATGGAAATTTTCACGTTCACTTACGCATATGGCAGTTGTAATTGACAAGCCGCTTGCGTAACTCCTTCCTGATCAAGGGCCGTGGACTCAGTAATTTATTGTTTTGAGCAACATTAACACGACAGTCAAAAGAATTAGTTCTCTCCACTAATGTTTCCACAATTTGTACTGCAAGCGATTATCCTCACGTCACGTGCTGAGAACATACAGCAGGAACTACCGGCAAGATTAATGTTACAAAACTGAGAACTTTACTCCAAGTTTCTCAGAATATTGAACTTATCTCCCACAACACTACCAGCATGTTAGAACCGATAACAGATCAACCTGTTACAACTAATTTGAAGGAGAACTTAACAGATATATTCGGAGATGAAATGTGCACAGTTTTACTTAGCCATCGACTTAGACATCAGAACTGGTTAAAATTGAAAGGACCTCTACTCATACTACTCTACAAAGAATATGGATTAATATACTACTAGTACATCATTGCTGTAACTTCAAAGTACCTTATCTAACTGTTGTCACAGTATCTCATGTCAACGTCATGTCACAAATCATCTCTTCATTTTTTTCTTTTGTCATTTTATCTTCTGCAGAGTTTAGATGTGACTCTCTAATGATATTTAACATCCTCGTTCATTACAGCATCACTTATTTCATATATAGTAAATCTCTAATATATATAAACCTTAGCTTTGGTAAGGCTTTAGTAAAGCTATCAGCTAGTTGATCTTCTGATGGACAATATTCCAGCTTGACTATCTTAGCTTCAATTTCTCCCTGATATGATAACCTTGTCTCCAAACTTTTTGTTCTTTCTCTAATAACCCTGTTGTTAGCCAAGAATGTAACTCTGATTATCATATAATATTGTAGGTCTAGATATCTTTTCTCTCATCTCCAACAATAAATTTTTTAACTATATCAAGGTTACAGCAATGTATTCAACTCTTGTTGAAGACCTTGCTACTGTATTTTGCTTCTTGCTGCTCCAGCTAATAATTCCACCAGACCATAAGTTGAAGCATGCACCTGATGTGGATTTTCTGTGGCTAGTATCTCCAGCCCAATCACTATCACTGAACCTATAAAGTTCACTTCTCTCCTCTTTAAATATAAGACCAAGATTAATGGTACCTTTCAGATATCTCAGAATTCTCTTTGTAGCAACCCAATGAGATGAATTTGGACAATGCATTAATTTTAGCCTCCAAATAGCATAACAAATATCAGGTCTGGTGTGGACTAGATATTTGAGTTTATCAATTAATTTTCTATACAGATATTCTTCAATGATATTTTCAGCTGTAGTCTCCTCAAAACCACTTTCTTGCTCCATAGGTGTTGTAATCTTCCATCTGAAACTCTCCAAGTATAAGCTGTATGTATACTTGTTGAGAAAGCATAATACAGTCCTCAGTCTGCGAAATATCAACACCAAGGAGAAATCTTGCTAAACCCAAATCATACATCTCAAACCTCTTGTTGAGTTCTCATTTGAGTAGTTGCACCAACTCCTTATCACTTCCTGAAATTAAAATATCATCCACATATAAGATGAGTATGATACTCTTTGAATTATCTTTCAAGACAGAGGTTTGGATCCAACTTTGATCTTCTGAGTTCATGGTTATGTAGAAACTCATGTATATCTCAAAATACTAAGCTCTTGGTGCTTGCTTTAATCCATATAAATATTTTTTGAAAATGCTCACATGGCCCTTTTCATTTTTCATTTCAAATCTTGGTTGATCAATTCAAACCATGTAAACTTCTTCCTCTAACTCTCCATGAAAGAAAGTTGACTTCACATCCATCTGATGTATTTTCTAGGGGTAATGACCAGCAAGAGACATTATAAGTCTGATTGAATGAGTTAAACGCGGAAGGCGTCTTTGTAATAGTCGATGATAGCGATCTCGACCAGTCATCACCCTTCGCAATCATATACCTGCGATGGGAGCAAGTAGCATCAAGGAGTAGGACCATCAGAGCAAGAATGAGTTCACGGTTATCAACCAATGTTACTAAAATACTGTTATTGATCACAATATCTTGTGTCCCACGACGATGATGCTTGGAACACGGTAACTTCTAACTTCGCTGTGCAAGACATCGTGACACAAATACGTTTGAGAAGGAGAAGTTGCGCACCTTCAAGTTGAGGACAAACTACACAATCATGTCGCATGTGAACACCTTCAAATTCATGGTTGAGCAGCTGACATCCGCAGACGTGCAAGTAGACGTGCAAGAGCAGCTACTTTGGTAATTCGTATTATGATATAAGTGATCGTATTTTCCATTATACTTTTCCGACTAGGAGTACTTCATGACCATGACCAATGATTATTTCTGCTACACTACAAGAGAGACTGCTTCATAGATTTCAAGGAGTTTTACACATTCGCCGAGCGTCATATTGTCAAGAAACTCAAGACTCTTTGATCTGACAATGGTGATGAGTTCCGATCAAATATCAAATATAACTATAGGGTCTGAAGACAGACTCAAAGCGAAGTTCATACGCTTATTAGATAAAGATCGTGCGAAATAGAGCTTATATTTGATTTCAACTGTGTGGTCCCAAAAGATTAGGTCCATGTCAAGAGCACGACATCCACCTTCAGTTGATCATTCATGACACTCTTCAATAAAATGAGATAACGGAGCATAAAAACCGCATACTCTTGAACTCTGTCCGTGCTACATGATGTTTTCAGCAAGCTTAGATAAACAGTTTTGAGGTGAAGTTCTTAATTTTGGCACTTATGTTCTGAACTGTTGTCCCATCAAGGTCATAGATTCTACCATTACTCCTTTTGAGCTATGGCATGGAGTGAGAGTGACTATCTAGCTTGGAGTGGTGAGTCTTGTGAATGTTGACAAAGCTAGATAGTCACTCCCACTAGTGCATCTTCCTTCATTATAGTAGTCAAAGCAAGACGTATCGTCTCCAATACAAATCTGATGGTCATATTTTTGTTTCCCGTGATGTTTTGATGAGTCTTTCTCCGCATCGACCTCATCTCCTTCTAACCCCACTCTCACTGTTATCATCGAGGATGAAATTCAAAATGATGTGCACTTGTTCTATCATCATGCTCCTCCTTCAGATACAATCCCTATCATTTCAGTGAGAGCTGCTCTTCTCCTTCTGAGTTAATTTGTTACGCCTCCTCTTGTTCCACCTCTCGTCTTCGAACCCTTCTGATGGTCTTGCTCCCAATCCTTCTTCAGACAGAAGCTTTGATCCGAGTTCCTCCTTTTTCTCTAACAAGATCTAGAAGAGGAGGAAGAGTTGGTGGAGGCATACATCACACACCAACTCAGTCTATGGTTAGCTCATCTACTAGTAGTTTACAGTCGTTACTCCTTTCTGACTTATTCTACTATGTAGTTATCTTCCTCGTCCAAACTAGGCATAGTTCCTCAGACGATGTAGAGAATAAGAGCACGTTACAACCATACTTACATCACTCGTCACCATAGTCTTGAGAACACACACTCAAGTGAGATTGATATCACAACATTTTCTCCATCCACCGGGATCCAAGCATCACTTCAACGATCCCACATCAATCAACCCTCTCAGCAGAAGGTTCTGATACAACGACCTTGATCTTAAAGACATATATCAATAGAAAGTGTGCTTTAATGGTGACTTTGAGACCAGTCCCGATGGAGTCCAACTCCTATCAAGAGGCTCTATCATCTCCAGACGTTGTGCGATGGTAAGAGGTCATCACCGGAGAGCTCAAATCTCACAAGGAGAATGATATATAGACATTCACAAACTTAGGACACTAATGATCCATAACTAATAAGTGGACATTCAAGTTGAAGTAAAATTTAGATGGATCTAACGTCTGCTACAAGATACGGTGTTGTGTTGTAACACGACCCACATGTGAATTTAACGTAGAATTTATATTGTGTTTTTGTGTTCCGCGAACCTTATCGTGTAACTCACCAGACGGTGTATTGAGTGCACAATTAGCTAGAATGTGAGATTGTACATTAAAGAGACATGCTAGCTCAATGATCTGTGCGCATTCGCGTCACTGGCTCTTCTCGCTAGATTTGAATATAAAATGGTGGGTCAAGGATTGACAAGAGCATTCTTCCTCCTTGCTTGGTGTTTCTGTAGTGTACAAGGTTTCTCTTTTCTATCAATTATAGCATAAAATGTATCGATTTCACGAGGATTGACACAAAAATAGGTTACTAAGTATTTACTAGACCATTCACTAAGCCTAGAATATTAATAATAAAACTTCTTCTTTTAGTGTCACTTCTAAAAAAGAAGACCATCTTCCTGGACGGTGGAGTGGTGACTTAGAGCTTTTCACAGATCAGAAGCAGAGAACCACAAGTACGAGTTGGAGAAGAAGATCTTACTGATGATCTCTGAGAAGTGGTATGTACCTAGAAGCACTACATACCTCTTCCTGAAAGACAGACAAGGGAGGAACGGATGGAAGGTAGAAGCTTTCCGGGAGCCAAAGAAGAGTCTTATGGAAAGTTGTATCTTCACTTTTTTCCCAAGAGAAAGACACAGAAGGTGAGGCACCTTCGAGACTAGGATGTGGAGTTCTTGGAAGCTATCGATGCCTTCTTCCACACTTACACCCAGGCCGAGCTAGTGTACTTGGGCACCCCAGCAGGAGGGCATCTTACTCCCTTCTTCTACTATTTGTATGTGTCCAAGGGGGAGTTGACAAAAGACCAGTTGGCTAAGTATGGCCCAGCAGGACATCGCGAGATGAAGGAAGAGACCTCGGAGGAAGAAGACCAAGCAGTGACCATGTTTTCCCTCCCACTTCAATGCCTCAGGCAGGACCGGGCACTCTAGAGAAGACGATTTTGGTGAGAGAAGACAACTCCAGTGACACAGAAGACGAGTTGCCGTTGAGAAAGATGGGGCATAGGAGTGTGCCTAAAAAGAGCACATCTTTCCTGACCATCCACTCTGGATCCGAGTCAAATTCATCAGAAGACAAGTCGAGCACCAAGATAGCACAGAAGATAGCTTCTGCGATTACAGGGAGTCTTCGGAAGACTCCAGAAGCCGAGATATGGATTGAAATTCTGATTACGACTCGAGAAAACATAACGAAGAGGATCGCTCTTGGGATAGGAAGAGATCTTCCACCTCGGAAGATAAGAAGAGTAGCGTCTTCTCGTGCGCAGAAGCGGAAGACCACGGTGGTAGAAGAGGCATCTTTGTCTCTAGAAGACAAAGATGCCTCTTCTACCGCCGTAGAGGACTTTGTGTGGATGAAAATATCTTCTACGAGAAGAAGGCTGGAAGAATTCAACGCCTTCTTCAGTTCGGAGATTCAGCCAGCCATGGAGTTGGTGGAGAAGCGTGCGATGGTTCAGGAGAAGCCACTACGAGTTGAGTTTGGTCTGCACACCTTGATGCAGCAGGAGGAGGTCCAAAAGAAGGTGGACAAGCTGGAAGCCAACAGCTGCACCACGGAGAAGCTCGCAGCAAAGTACAAGGTGGAAGCTTCTGCTTCTGCCAAGAAGTTGGTGCAGCTGTGGAAGAGCAACCAGGAGTTGCAGACACAGCTGCAACAGCGTGAGCAGGAGGTTCAGCAAAATAAGGAGAAGCTCACTGGACTTGAAGAAGAGAAGGCGACATCGAGAGCACTGCGGGAAGCCGCGGAAGCTCAATTCGCAGCAGAGAAGAAGCAGCGGGAGGAAGCAAAAGCCCGAGCGCAGGAGATCATGGCGCAGATGGTGGAAGCACTTTGGAAGAAGTTCAACTTCATCGCGGGTAGGAAGCTTCTCACCCTGACACGGGAGGGATGACGATTCTAGAAAAATGTTAGTGGACTGCAAGGAGAGCATGTTCCGCTACTTGGATCGGCAGATCGAGAGCTTGAAGACTCTTTACGGTCTTCCCTCGATTCTCCAATCCGCAGCTTCGTCTTTCATGCACTAGTACCAGCAGCAGGTCCGGATCTTGACAAGGAGGAGTTCGACCTTGCTGTCCACTTGGTAGTGACAACGCTGGAAGCCGAGAAGACCCACGAAGAAGCCCCAGAAGACAAGGTGTCTTCTGGAGGATAGAAAGCAGAGGTGTCTTTCCAGTGTTTTGAGTGGAGGAGGTGACTACCTCTGATCACTGGGAGGTCATCCCAACTCCCAGCGTCAAACAGGTGTCTCAGAAGAGTAAGAAAGCGCAAGTGGACTCAGCTTCCCAGAAGTTGCTTCTGTCTTCCGAAGCTACATCAGAAGCCAACATCATGAACATTGAAGAGGAAGCCACCTCAACCGCATCCGAGATACCAGCAGGACTTCTCACTTTATCCGAAGCCGATTTAGGAGATAAGGTAGGAGAGGATCTAGTGGAGATTGCACCTGGTGATCAGGAGTAGATAACAAAGTTAGGAAGACAGTTGACTTATATAATTTTGATAGGAAGTGAAGTCTACTATTTTAAGAAGAGACAACTCCTCTTGTATTTTTAGATGACTGTCCAGGTGGCAGGATAGACAACGACAGGAGTAGAGATTAGTTTCCAAACTGAGAAGGGAACTGTATGCATGTGAGGTGGTGCCCTTCTGACAACGCCCCATCTTTTCTTACTGCGAGTTGGGATTGGAGGGGATCTTCCTCCTACGGCTCCAAGATAGATGTATAAAGATGATCACAGAGTAGGATTTTGTACATACACAAGACCTACAGAATACGTTATACCCATTGCTAGAGACATAAGAACAGAGTTGGATTACACATGAGGGGTCTGCACTTCCGCTCCTAGCAGTGGATCGAAAGATGTAGACAGCCATAGTTGACAGCTTAGAATAGAGAATGACATCATCGTGTAGTCCTGCTTCTAAGCTGGTGTGTCGAGGAGTAGGAACAGGAAGTGGAGTGAGTGAGCTTCCCAAAGTCAATGTACCTTCTTCTCGGAGAATTGATTTTCAGATTTGATTGCATAAGCTTTGTCTGTGTCTCTTGGACAGTGGGTTTTCTTGAATTCACACCTAATTGTCATGGGGAGCTTTCTTCTTGAGTGGTAGTGATTGTTGAAGTTGTGCAGAGTCGAAGCTTATCTCATCCAATGGAGCACTTCGGATCCACGTAGACTGACATAAGGGAGATTGGTCCTTGACATCAGAGTAGTCGGAGCAACTACAAAAGCAAAAAGAAGCCTTCTTTTCACTGCAAAAAACGACATCCTCGAGTAGAAGATTGTGTAATTGTAAGCCAATTTGTGGTCTTCTTCCCCAAATTACTACAAGCAAGGATGGCTTGTTAGTCAGGATCTGGACTAGAAGCTTGTCGGAGTATTAATTTCTCTTTTTCATCTTGTTTTCTCTTGTTTTGATTTTCTCTTCTTCCTCTTCATTCCTCATCTTCTCACCCTTCTATCTTCTTCTAGTGAGCTTCTGAAACTTCTATTGAGCTTCCGTGAAGGTGAATGTCGTTGTAGTGCTGCAGGAGGACCTCTTTCATAGGCAAAAGCTTGGGAAGGCTACAGGAGGCGTACATCTTGTAAATTATCTAACCCCATTGGAAATTAGAAGAGAAATGTGTGACAGACATTGGTAGATTGACGTCCAGGAACTAGGGACAGACTTCTAGAGGTGTCAGAAGACGAGTTGAACCCCCTAGAAGCTGAGAATTGCTTCGGGAAGACCGTCGTGGGAAGATTGGAAGTCGTGACCTCGAAACAGAAAACGTCTTTCTGAGATTCTCAATGAGTATTTGTGCGATGTTTTAAGTAGTAGTTGTTTGTTTGGGTCCAGGGCACCTTCTGAAGGATCTGGTTTGGTTTTGTGAGAAGACAGGATTTCTAGACAAATCTCGCGTGTTTGTGTGTTTGAAGAGATCTTAGAACTTAGAGCAGCAATGCTAGTGTAAATCTCTTTGGAGAACGAAATATTTTATGCTAAATGGGCTAAAAGAGAAATCCTAAGATACTACAGGTTGGGTGTAGATTACAGACCACTCAGATCTGTTTCTCACTTTGATATTCTTAGAGAAAAAGAAACAAGAGTGTATATAAAGTGAGTGCTGGTATATCTTGTGAAGCTTGTTCTCGTGGTTATTTTTCTCTTTCTTGTCTTTGTTTAGCACACGATATCTCCACTGATATGAACCTCATGTTTTCTTGAACAACCTTCACACAACGTCCGATTTGATAACAGATGCCTCCTTCTCCTATTAGAATACATGAAGTTCTTGCTCATGAACTTCTATACTTTGTCTTACTACTGAAGATCTCAAACAACCTACAAAAAATCATGAGGCAAGAGCCTTATTAAATACTAAGCTAGTGGTTTGAACCTAGTCAAAGAACGCCAAGCTTGATAAACCTGATAAGAAGCACCAAAGATCACATGGAGATTTGCAAAGGAAAACTCTATGGTCTTGTAACAAAAGGTGAGTGAGGGTCAACCCACTTCTTTCTATCTATAATTAAACTACTTAGTGGCTCTTCTAAGCTAAGGTTATTCCTTTAGTAAGTTTGTTGCTGATCACATTGTAGATGTGGACAAGATGTTGTCACGACTTGAAGAAGTATACTTGACGTTATCAAGAGCTGAGTCCTCTTTTGGAGTTCAAGAGGTTATGATTGTGAGACATTTGTGTAGATGGTTTGGTAGTAGACCTCAACAATAAGGTAGATGTCATTCAAGGGATGAGGATACATGCAATTTGTAGAAAAAAGTACAAAGGTTCTTAGGAGCTTGTGTGTTCTATCGTGTTTGGATTCTTTACTTTGCACACGTTGCTGATCCTCTGTACGGCTTGCTTCAGAGTGACAAGAAGTTTAAGTGGGACAAGAAGTACTCACAAGTAGTTCAAAGGCTAAAAGAACTATTATTTTCCCCTTGTATTTTGTAAGATCAGCTATGAGGATGATAAACATGTAGTTCTAACTGTTGATAGATGTTCCATAGTCATTGGATGGACTATTGACCAAGATGATACAGAGAGGAACATGTTTGCTGTGCGGTGTTGAGTGAATGATAGAAGAAATAATCAAGTAAAGTGAGAACTATAAGGAGTGGTTACGGCTATAAAGACTGAAAAGAATTTTCTGACTGTGACATCGGTGGTGATGGAGATCGATTGTTTATCATTGTTGGAAATGATTACAAATTCTAACATTCCTAATATTATCATGTTAAGGTAGATTGCGTACATCAAGTCACTGAACCTGAATTCAAGCATATAGCGAACAAGGATAACCTAGTAGCAGATATGTTATTTCGAGCAAAGTATGAGAGATAGGAAGATATGATAGAGGATACGGAAGATGTTATTACTACAGTCTTTCTATGTCACAGAAAGGAGAAGCAGTGTATCCGATACCATTAGAGGAGCAATTGTATGAGGGTGAATGAATAGATATTGGACGCTATCTTTGCACGTTGTTGAAGCACTATGAATGAAGTGATACACATTTCAAACATATCAGACAAAAGACCTACAACTGTTTACTATAAGGTGGTTATATGTGAAAGTGATCTAGGTGAGATGTTGATCTACCGCTGAGAATCGTGTGCAAGAAGGAGATGCAGATGCAACTTATCAAGAGTTTCATGACAACTTATGAGCTAGACACCAAAGTATTTATGCAAGCTTTACAAAACTCAAGAGGAGTTATTACGTAACATGTACAAAGATGTTATGAGACTTGTGGAATCGTGTAAAAAACTTGTCAGACACTATCCATTTGCTATGCATTACAAGTGAATAGTGGATCTACTATTTAGTTCTTGCACGAGAGGATCTGTCCAACCAAGTGAAATGACGAGCTTTACGTACGAAGTCTACTAAATGAGTCTGTAAATTCTTGCTAGAGAACGTAATTTGTAGGTATGAGTATGTTAGGAAGATTACAGCTGATCGTGGAAAGTTGAATACTCTGGAAGCCTCACAATTCTCAAGATGCAAGGGGAGTCGTTATTATCTCTATCGCTCGATGAGGATGATTATCTTGTGTTAGTTTGAGTTCCAAAATGTTTTGGTTCAAGCCCTTGAGGACGAGAGAGTATTTTAGGTTTACAACTCGACCCATAGTGCCAAGTAGGAGATAAAGTGATCTCCAATCTTCTGTTTTCTAGGTTCATTTTTTACCAATCAGGTTCAATCAAGTTTTATGGATGATTTTGAGATTTCGGAGATCTTCTTGGAGGTCATTTGTGGAGTGTGAGGTCTCATTGGAACACTCTCAAGATGGGCTACAATATGGAAGGATTTTCTATCAATTTGGAGTTCTAAGAGTGGAGTTATGATCGTTCAAAGTCAAGGAGGTCAAATTGATACCTCGAGTCACGTTTCCAAATGCCTCGAGAGTTTGAGAGATGATCTTCCGATATCGTCAAAGGGACTGAATATTTGACACTATGCTGGTTGCACTGATGTAAATTTGTCTTATGTTTGGTTGGGTTTGATCTCAAAATGATCTACTAGAGTTGGTTGTAACAGTAGTGAGACAGAAATAAAACCATTTTTGCTAATATTCAAAGAATGAGTTGTTTCATGAATATGGGATCAAATCTGGGAGTGAAAATCTCCAAGATTGTGTTGTGCCCCATAATCTTACTACTTCAAGCTTTTTGGTTAAGAGAAGGTTTTGAGGTCGTGGATTTTAGCCACCGGGGTCTATAGACTCATAAGTTAACATAGATGAACGTCTTGGTCCATCTCGAGCAATTGGTTTGGATCTTGAAGTTGAAATTCCAAAGAGTAGTAGTGAGGGTTAGAGAGAATTTCTTGTGAAGTTTGAGCTTAACTGAAAGTTATATTTGGGAGCAACAGGTTGCCGAAGTTCATATTACAGTGTGACGAGTTTTGAAAGAGAAGAGTGATTTCACCTACATATCTTGGTTGGCCTTGAACAAATGACTTAAGGTTTAGAGGTTGAACTTCTTGAAGGTGCTACAAGTGAATCACGAGAGCTATGTTGTAAATTTGATACGGAGATCACAACCAGAGAAGCCGTTATACTATGTCGGAGTTGTTGATCGAGAATCTCTAACTAAGAGATATCGTTGTCTTCGACACCACATCTTGAGCTCAATGGTTACTTGCTACGTGCACGTCTGGCTTGTTAGTCAGGATCCGGACTAGAAGCTAATCGAAATCTTAATTTCTCTTTTTCCTCTTGTTTCCTCTTGTTTAGATTTTTCTCTTCTTCCTCATCTTCTCTCATCTTCCCATCTTCCTACCTTCTTCTATTGGATTTTCGAAGCTTCGTTTGAGTATCAGTGAAGGTGAATGTCGTTGTAGTGCTACTACAAGACCGTTTTCGCAAGCAGAAGCTTAGGAAAGCTACAAGGGGCATACACCATATGATTAATCTAACCCCGTTGGAAATTGTAAGAGCAATGTGTGATAGGAATTGATAATTTGACATCTAAGAAGCAAGGATAGTCTTCTGGAGGTGTCAGAAGCCGAGTTGAACCCCCCAAAAGTCGAGAATTGCTTCGAGAAGACTGTCATGGAAAAACTGGAAACTGTGACCTGGAAGCAGTAATCGTCTTCCTAGACTTCTCAGTGGGTATTTGTGTGATATTTTAGGTAGTATTTGTATGTTTGGGTCCAGAGCACCTTCTAAAAGGTCTGGAAGCCATGTGGTTTTGTGAGAAGACGGGATTTCTAGATAAATCTTGCGTGTTTGTGAGTTTGGATAATTAGAACTTAGAGCAGTGACACTAGTGTAAATCTTCTTGGGGAACAAAATCTTTTATGCTACAATGAGCTAAAGGAGAAATTCTGGGACACTACACCTCATAAGTGTAGGAGCTTCGGTCTACATTGGATGGCTTGTGGTATAATCAAGGTGGCATTGATAGCCGGGAAATTTTATTAATCAAGGGTCCAGCTTGGTAGGGGGCCTGCTTACTTGATAAGTACGTCAACTTATAAGGACTCTAGCTTAGCATGGGTGTTAGGATTTGGAGAAAACAATCGACGTTGCGGAAGGAAGGTATTCTATCTTTTGCTTAGGAGTAAGCCGTCGGGACGCGTAAGAGACTGAGAGAATTGATTTTCTAAGGGATTTCAGTTGAGAGGTTGCCGCAGAGAGAAGGATAAGAGTTAGGGAGCTTGAATTTTATCTGTTAGACTATTTGGAGATGAATATGATAAACAGAGAACGGAATTGAGAGCAGAGGAGAGGCGCACAAGAGTGAGAGGAGAGGTTTTTGATCGCTGAAGATTTAAATGATAAATTGATACTGGAATAAAGTTTATTGAGTCGTGAAAGACCTATGTGCACATTTTTTGAGTGTCTGATTTGAATTGGTGGATGCAAGAGATAAAATTTGAGTTCTGAAAGTTGACAATAGTCTGTTTTTTTATTGATCGATTTGAAAATCAGTCATAGTCAAGAGGTCCGCCCTCTCCAAGAGAGACCTCGTCGTGACAACGTTGTAGTCTGAACTTCGACAATCTCTTGCTCCCAACTATAATTTCCAACTTGATTGATCAAAATTGAACCAATGAGAAAGAAGATTGGAGATCACTTTATCTCTCACTTGGCACCATAGAACGAGTTGTAACTGTAAAACGTTCTCACCCCTTCAAAGCTTGAACATAAAGTACATTTGAAATCTAGACGGAGACGTCTCTCACGATATACGTCTCTCTTTTATATGCTAGTAAAATGCACTATTTCATCTTCTCTTCACTAACTAGAACCACCATAACTATATCTAAACGTGGTCGTTTATACATTTTAAGATGCAAACATATACTAAACACTATAATCTACATGGTGAAAATCTAAAACATAAATTTGGAGCTCACTTATATTTATGGTACACTTCTGAACTTCAGAAATCTTATAAAAGTTCTCCAAATAACTTTTCATCTGCAACTTTCGCAAGCAACCAGCGTGATGGGACCTATGCCGTGGTGTTTTCAGATTCTCAAATGCTCATTTCTTGCAAAATTGACTTCTCTGAGCTCTTAACTTGACTCAGAGAGTTTAACTTCGGACTTAAAGGTGAATTATTTATCATGTGAAATAATTCACATCATGACAATATAATCAATAATTATTAAGTCCACCATTTAGTGCTCAATTATACTATGATCAAGTCTCAAGGAGAGACTATGGATTAAGAAGAGGAAAAAAAAAGAAACGAGAGTGATAATAAGAGTAGACATCTCACAAAATAAGAGAATAAGCTCCCAAAAGATCTGTTCTTTATATAGTACTAGAGACTACAAAATAATCAATGCATAAGAAAAAAGTCTCAACTAAATATACAATGATAACAGTAAGTCCTAATTGTGTTTCATGTGGTTGGTTGACACGTGTTTAACTACCCTAGTACTAGGCTAGTAGACATACTTAAATCTTCTCCCTAGAACCTCTAATCCTCTTGTAACTTACATTCAGCAGAAAAAGACGGCGCAATCAACTTTCCTCTTCTCTATTTGTCGCAGAATATGAGGAACGAACCAAAAAGATGACTTTATCACTTGGATCGCCAACGAGTAGTTCTTTGACACATGGTGGTGGATCACCGACGGATGTCGATGACAACATACCTCCAAATCGTGTAAAACTTTGAGAGACAAGGAAGTGACAAAACTCACATGAATTTCGTACAAAGCGAAAGTACAAGTCAAGAGTTATTCTTGTTCATTTTTTGTATTGTGTACAAACTGAAATATAGACGACTAGCGATCTTTTCGTAAAGACAAACTAGTACATTGATCTTCTCTTTTAACAAAAAAATCATCAGACGATCCAAGATTTGTTCTCTTCTTAGGCAGAGTCTGTTGTTGCTGAAAATGATGAGTACGACTTTTAGCACATTTCCCATTTTAGTGAATCTTACTTTCATAAGATTATATCAGTATATATATATGTAATTAAATGAATGGAGTTAATGAAGTGATAACGTCAAATTTTTACATACATGCACTGTAACTAAGTGGACAACCGGGAGATGGATCGATTGCAACCCTTGATATCATGAATACAGTGAGAGATCTATCGGATGCTAGAAGTTGGGTTTTACATGGAACTGAACAAAGACCACACCGGTCACTGATACTTAACCGAACATTTACAAACTAAAATGTTTTGAATCTTCTTTTGAACTTAACTGTTATCAAAATATTTGAACTAAACCGAACCCTTTCAAAACCTTGAACTGCTTTATCAATGAATTTTTATCAATATAATTTTTATTTTTATTTTTATTTAATTATAATATAATTAGTGTGAAACCTTATATATATTTAAATTCAATTCAAATTTTTTATATTTATATTCAAAATCATTTTTTTATAAAGACAGATTTTGAAAAAGATCAAGAGAAAGAGCTTTCTACGCAAGAAAGAAAAAGCTTGAATCTTAAGTTATTGGTTTTAGATGGTTTTTGGAGCAAGTAACTATTTTTCTGGTTAAGTGATAATACTTCTCATTCGCTTTATAATGCTATCTTTCGCATCAGAATTAGAAACTGGACACAAATGTTATGAACCGGTCGCTTTGTGTAACCCAGAGAACCACAAAAGTGAAGGGGCTGGGTAACTCAGACCCTATCTATCAAGGGTGGCGGTTTAAGTACCACCTATTCTGCGAACTGTATTGTTTAAAACCATTCATGTCAGAAACCAAACTGCTTTTTAAAACTAAACCACTAACAAAACTATTAACCATGCCGTTTACACCCAGTCCGGATCTGAACCGAACCCCATAAAATGGTTCAATCCTGTCCTGACCAGGACAGACTCCTACTGGATCTCACCTGTGCTTTCAAATGAAATGAGGTTGCAGATAACAGATTAGTCGACCTTAAGTAACAACAGCAAGGTTGCTTATAGATATATATACATTTCTTGAGTATATACTCTTCTTCTTCATTTTAATCTATGTAATGTTTAGAAACTACAATATCAAGTGTTAACCTCTAAGATTACCTTGAGGGTGAGGTTGTTTAGCCTTTAAGTTAGCTTGCTTTCACTGATTTGTGTAAGCCTACTTACAGTTTCACGATTGAGTTAGCTGAGCCCCTAGCTAGCCCTCCTTCGTACCCTAGTCTTTTCTTCATCTTGCATTTCTCCTCATATATATCCAACGTCTCCTCAAGGAGACGTTGGATATATATGAGGAGAAATGCATGATCTTAATAAATTTTTTGATCTGTTAATTTAGCTCTTACAATCTCAGGGAAGTTACTTAGGTTAACTTTGTAACAGTATGTGCGACATAACTTAACTATTTTATATTTGTTATATTATTAAATAGATATATTTTAGATCAGTTATTATATGACACATTTTTTCAATACTTTCATTAGTTATATTTTAGATAAAATAATTTTATATCTGATATTCAATATTGTAAATCTAATTTTCTTAATAATTTGCATTCATTAGTTTGTACATGGTAAGATTTACTTCCCCGAGCTTCTGCACTTCAATATGTCTTCATTATCTATGAGCACATGAACCGAGCATGATCACAATTTGCGACCGATTGCAATTGATTGACTGCAAGCATCCACCCTCCGTACGTTATCTACGCATGTACGTACATGACGTTAATTGATCATGAGGTAGAAGGAAGGCAAGCAGAGTCTGAGGATGAGGTAATTATTTGAACGATTTGGGTACAAATATCGTAGCTCGCTGGATTTCAACTGGGAAGATAGGAAGAGACAGGCTAAATTTATACTTAACGAGAAACATCCGGACATAAGGATAAACATAAAGTGATTGTTGCTTAAGCTTAAGCCCAGATCAGTCTGCAGCAAGCTCATGATGAAAAGCACAGCTGGTGGTGTCCATGGCCAGTTGCTCACTGGTGCTCTACTTATCAAGGTAATATGACGTCACATATTTGAACGATCTGCATGCATGACGCCATAAGAAGGAGCTTCAACTGTTTGGAGAATATAGCATGAGTCTTCCTACTGAGATCTATCTACGATGCATGTCAACGCCTACGGAATTGCACACTGACTATATATATGACGTGATTATAATGTATATTAATTATAGAGTTCAATCTCTTTGTGCAGTTCACGTCCATTCTCTTGAAGTGGACGCAGTTAGCACGCAAGTTGAGTTGACTCACGTGCTCGAAGAAGAGGCAACCTTCCCGTATCAATTATCTGGAGGGGTCACTTGAGAGGTTTGAGCTGGTAAGGCCCCAATTTCGTTCACGACCCTGTACGTACCCACCGGAAGCTCACGATCGTATGTACATGCAGCTATGATTCTTTCACCCATCATGGCTGTGCTATCCCGCCATGAGTGAGTCAAGCGGTCTGGAGCCTAACCAGGAACAACTCATTTGCGGTAGGCGAGCTCATTCCATAGCTCTGTCTGGAATTCAACCGTTATAATCCGAAATACTTTTGCTGATAGATTTGCATGCGAGAACCGATAAAGTAGACATTTAAATTAAAGCTTTCCAAGAGCTTTACAGTTAAATTCACTTTAGAACTAAATATTGAGTACTGAGAAACTTCGGATTTTGAAACGAAGTTCTTGTGATTTCTTGGAACAAAACAATATCTTGTCTCTCATGATCACCTAATTAAAGTAAACGAGGAGAAGAAAAGGAATATTCTTTTCCTCGCTTCTATACCCGCACTTGCGGTTGAAGGTTCCGTTCAGTGATCGATATCCTTGAATGGGTAACAGCCTAGCTATGTCACGAATACTGATCATCAATGCTCGTGTTTCAGTTAACGATTACACACTGCGTTCTTTCCAGCTCGCGGTTCTTCTTCAAATTCATAATCCTTAAATTATTATGCAGTTTGATATATAAACGCTTATAAAACGATATCGTGCAAAAGAAGAGGAGGAACGTCACCCAACTTCGCTGGAACTGAAATCCGTCTCTTGAAGGCACTACCTATACCTAAAATCGAAGTTCCACTCCCTCTTGAGTACATTCATGAGTCCAGCCCTGGGCAAGAACCGCGCTTCTTTGGAAGATTTATAGCAGACAGATTCTCGGCTGTGACGAAATCTTTGGGAAAATGTCAGATTTCAACCGCGCGATAAGTACTAGTATATATAATTCATTGTATGAGAATTAGTCCCGGACGGCAGGAGGCGATCGACATGAAACAGGAGAAAACGAAAACCAAGCAACATAACGGATAGTTGACAATTTCAAAAGGTTTCCTGCTGTACATACCTGTCAGCACGTAACAGTAGCTGGAGTGAACAAGGCCCTCGAGCTCTTACGTAATACAAAATTGTGGAACGACTGTACATGTCCTGTTACTCATGATCATGATCAAGGCAACGAATTACTGAGTCCACGGCAGTTTATCAGGAGGAAATTCGCAAGCGGCTTGTTGATTTAAAGCCAGTAGGCACTTGATTCTTTGAATTTATAATAATATTCTTGCGCGTAAATCGTGCAGGCTTGACCGTTTTAATGTAGCCCAAGGGTACAAGTCCTGCTGAAGATGCATGCCCTGAGTACATACTGAATATATGCATGTGTGGCGGAACAACTGTCTATCTCTAGCATGAAGGGAAATACAAGCGGACAGTTGCTTTAATTGGTCCAGATCTAGTCAATCTAAGACTTTTGGAATTTTGGAATTCTCCAGATGTTTTCATGTTCAGCATGTGCAGTCGTCCCCGACGCACGATCTGATCATGAAGCTTATAAATTCAACCCGAACGCTGAGATCGGACTACCTGGACCTGGAGCTCGTAGCTCCATCAATATCATATGACGCGTAGACGATTGAGATCGAACGGAACACATCAATTGTGTACATATATATGCACTGGATATGGAAAATATTTCTCTGAGAGAAATCTAATCTGAAGCTGAAGGTAAACGAGCTGCCACTCTACACTGAGCTCGAGAAACACGTCCAATAATTAGTACGTATACATGTCCGAGTCGTTATATGTAACGAACCATCGCGGGAGCGAGACTAAATCAGCACTCAACTGGTGTACATGTCATGCTCATACCTAGCTAGGTGCATTAAATTAATGAAGACTGTAGATTCAACCTTGAGTCAGATGAAAAGAAGAATTAACCTGATTAATTTGCAAATTCAAGAGAACTGGGACACTTGGGCTGTCATATGACCTTCTGTTGTGCTGTGGGTTTAGGTTTGAGCTGTGAGGTGCCCAATTTTTCTCACGATCATATTCACTGACAAGTAGGCTATGCTCACATGCACCATGATTCTCTCACGATCATAGCTGTGTTATCACGCCATGAGTCGAGTTAAGCGGACTATAAAGCGAGTCGCTTCCCAGGAGATCATCATCAGTTAATCTGCAGCTACATGCTCATTACAGTTCCTTGAGCGCTTGTGTCTACGTTTCCGGAGAAACACAGGCTGCTGACTGTCAACAGGACATCATGGCATCAGCAAGCTTGTTTTTCAGCTGGGCTCTTTTCACCAGTTTCCTACTTTTTGCAACGCTTTGCGCTGCAGATATCGATAGCCCTTACGCGGCGGGCCTATCAGAGAACTTCTACGAGGAGTCTTGTCCTCAAGCAGCTGCCATCGTCGATTATTACGTCACGAAATTCCTCAAGAAAGACAGGACCTTTGTTGGTGCCTTCAACAGACTGCAGTTCCACGATTGCTGGGTTGGGGTACGCCCAACATCATCCTCTAGCTCCTCCTTTTTGCATGCATACACACGATTAAAATTGCTTGCACTGCGCCTTTTTCATGACCATCTTGCACAAAGGTACAAGCCTCTGGAGGAGAACGATATCGATGTCGATATCTATAGAACAGTTGTTTCTGACACGGCTTTCAAATCTGGCCACCCCTCTATATAGGTACCTACTAGCTAGGAGTCTTCAAATGCATCTGGAAACTCGTCTCGTTCAAGTTCTAATTTGGAAACTTGACTTCGCCGTTTCCCCACCACAATTTGCAGGGATGTGATGGATCTGTTCTCCTCAACTCGACCGCAACGAACCAAGCGGAGAGGGAAGCCCACGTGAACTTCGGGCTCAGAGGTGTAGAAGAGGTGGACGAAATCAAGGCAGCACTCGAATACGTGTGCCCAGGTGTTGTATCATGCGCAGACATTCTCATTCTGGCCGCTCGTGACGCCACACACAAAGTGAGTTGCAGATATCTCTACCACTCTGAGAGTTTCCTCATTTCTTCACAACTATCTCGCTACACTTATCCTCGCGGTTCTTATAATCTCGTATGCATGCGCAAAACATTCCATCCGACTCTGACCCCGTCCATATGGAACATTAATGGAATGTACAGGCCGGAGGTCCGACATGGCCCGTTGCATTGGGCCGCAGAGATGGAAATGTGTCAGTGGACTTGCTTGCTGACGGCAACCTTCCCTTCCCTGTTCTGAACTTCAGCGGGCTCGTGGCCAACTTTGCCCGGAAGGGGTTCAACGCAAGAGAAATGGTTGTCCTTTCAGGTATTTACGTCTTGGCATTGGATACATTCTTATAGTAGTCTCAGAGTTGGAATTCCCTCGCCTATTACTCGGCCTCAAATTTAACATGAATATTGAAGATATCGACAAAGTTCCCTCATTTCGTGATGGTACAGCATTTGATCCGTTGAAATATACCTGAAGAGTGCTCGCTGTTTCCATCGATAACTATCATGGCAGCATTCAGATTTTTGAGGTGTGAGCACTTTTGCAGTAGTCTGGAAACCCTTTTGATCATGAGCTACGTCGCTTGTGACTAACTTCGCTGATCGATCGATTGTGGAACAGGTGCCCACACTATCGGGCGGTCCCACTGCAACGGGATCCTGCCACATTTGTACAACTTCACTGGCGGCAATAACGCCACGGACACGAACCCTGCCATGGACAAGAAATTCGCTGTTTTCCTCAAGAAGCTGTGTCCCGAGGGCAACAGGACCAACACCATCTTCATCGACTCCACAGCGCATAAATTCGATCTTGCTTACTACAAGAACGTGCTCGCCGGAAAAGGAATCTTCATCACGGACGCTGCCCTCATCACAGACAGCGTGGGAAAGAAAGTGGTCACTTCCTTCTCGAGGGCCAAGCCCAGCTTCTTCTTCACCGAGTTCGCTGCGGGAATGGTGAAGATGGGAAATCTTGGGGTACTGACAGGATCCCAAGGTGAAATCCGCAAGACTTGCCAATTCGTGAACTAGTGCTCATTAACATGTTTCAGGAAGGACATTAAGAATTATTCAATCACAGTTACTGAGCTCGAGCTTAGCAGGTCCAGTGCTAGGGATTTAGACAATCTATGCCATCGGGGGCATTCCGGATGTCTTTTGTTGATTCACGTTTTAGTTACAATCCATTCTTTCGCTGGTTACGGAATATGCTCTGGACACACTAGCTAATTAGCTATGGACGCCAGCAGATGTTTAGGGTCTTCTTTGCTACGGAAGCGTTTGTGCACGTCACTAGTAGCCTCCGGATTGAGAGGTGAACGTGATATTCAGGCAAGCTACTAGACAATACCAGTAGATTCTGAAGGTCACAGCGGAACTTCCTAGCTAAAGAGCTATATAGCTTCTGTGTTTAACTAGCAGTACAATAAGAAGAAATGATTCACGGGATCAATTGATGATCAGAGCATACAGTTCTTACAAGGTGTATACATAATGAAGCTGTTGTTGACTTTGAGCCACTGTGAAGTTGTTGCGGTTAAGGGTATTTATGGATGGTTAAAGATAATGTCTAAGTTCAAACTTTAGTCACTCTTAGTACTATCAAGTTTAATCATCTCTAGTATATTAGTCTCAATCTGATCTCTATGTGACTGATCATTTATTTCTTATGTAACCCTTCTTGTCTATAGGTTAGAGTATAAAATAATCTTTATAGGGAGATGATGAGTCTCTTATCTCTTTATTATAACCTTTTTGTCTATAGGTTAGAGTATATAACAATCTTTATAGAGAGATGATGAGTCTCTTATCCTTTTACTGATATATCTCATCTAGGAGAGTCGCTACCTTTGGTTTTTCAAACATGGTATCAAAGTTCAAGTCAAAGCCAAAGAAACCAAAGAAGAAAAAGGGACAGTGTGTGCATACCACCTTCATTAGAAAAGAGAGAAAAAGGGTAAAATTTTCTGGTCAAAACATCTTTGACTGCATTTTTGGAGAGGAAGAAAATAGAATTTGGTAGTTCTGAGAATTCCTTTGGTCTTTAAAAAGCTTGAATTATGTAAGGATTTGGAAGGAACTTTCAACGGTTCAAATTTCGACCCAAACAGAGCTCGTATGAGAAGTTACAGTGTGGTGAAGTTTTGGTCAACACAACTTTTACAGTGTTTTTGAGATCAAATTTGACATTTTTTAGATCATTTTGACTAGATGCAAGAGATAATAATATAGACACTACTTTCACCTCCTCAACCACTCTAGAAAGTTTTCAAATTTTTCTCAGCTAATTGATATTCTTTCGATAACTAACGTTAATGATAAATTTGATAATACAAACTATCCAATATGGTGCTTCAAAGTTCAGGTCATTTTCCAAAATTACAACTTGTGGGACATTTGTGCTAGGGAGAGAGGATGAGAGGCCTCTTGGATCACTAGAAACATTCAAATCTTAGATTGAAAGAGAGCACTTGCTATCATCAAGATGATCATCAAAGACTTTGAAGTCTTAGATATCTGGAGGCTAAAACTTCTAAAGAGGTTTGGGATACTTTCACCAAAAAGCACGAAAGAGCAACTTGTGGGAGAAAGACAATACTTCGCAAGAAGTTGAATACTTTGCAAATGGTTGTAGAGATTTCATTAGAAGAGCATTTGAATACAATGAAAGGTCTAGTACAACAACTGAAGAATCTGGATGGGGCTATAGATGATGGTAACTTGGTATTGATAGTGCTCTTGAGTTTATCATAACCATACGAGCATTTTGCCAAAGTTGAGAATGTACGTAAGAAGCTTGTCACATTCAAAGAATACAGACACTAGCTTTGCAAGAAGTTATGAACATCGAGTCCAAGTCCACTCAAGCAACTGCCACTGATGTTGCCTTCTTCTCGAGGAAGAAGAGCGAAGTACAAGGCGAAGTTCTTAGTCCAAATCTCATAGAAGTGCAAAAGAGAAGAAATCCAAACCGAAAAGAGATAGTTCTCAACTTATGGAAAAATGATCAAAGGTTTTGCAGATTTGAAAATACAAATGTGAGATCTCCTGATAGAAGGAAGTCATCTTCTTCGTCTAGGTCAAACTCGTGATGTACGAGTTATAGAAGACCAGGGCATGTCAATACAAAACGCACTAACCCAAGCCAGACATATGCAGCATAAGCACTAGATTGACACCTGCGTACGAATTGTACTATGAGGACAAAAGAAGACGGGATGCTTCTGATTTAGATGCAGAAGTACCAGAGGACAGTAACCGTCGAAAGGTTACGAGGCGGAGAGCAGCGGAACCATCACCATCTGTACCAACTGGTAGATTTCCTGCTACAGAGGATATACCTTCTACCTCTACAACTCCACCATCTGCAGTAGTTCCTATGGAAGGTGTATAGGATTTGCCACAAGAGACTACTGCTACAGATAGAGTACGAGGAAAGAGGTTTACAGCACAGGAGAAGGAGAAAGCTCCAGCTTACAAGTTAGCGGCAGACATCGAAACAACAACAGACTTGCGTGCTGTTCTGGAGCAACGCATTTTGGATGCTAGAGTTGAGTTTACTCTTTGTGAAGTGCTTGATATCGCAAAGAGAGAGTTTCATGAGTTGATAATAGACATCATGAAGAGAAAGAGATAGGTATTGACTGAACAAGTAAATAGTCAGATGGGTTATTGGTGTTGATCAGTTCAGAGATGATAAGTATGAGGCATGGGTTGCTGATCCGGCTGTTATTGAGAATGACGACAAAGAGTTTGAAGAGGATAGGTCAAGCACGGACAACGATTTCAAAGAGAAGCACTGGACAAGAGCGACAACAGAGACGCAGGTTCGGCTTGGAGGACTTTTTGAACTAGTACCTGCACTTGTGGATCACGATATCGTGTCGGATATGGCGTGAAGGATGTCTAGGAAAACGCAAGGTTCCTGGCTGTGGAGATGTTGTGTGCTGAAACAGAGACAAGATAGAGAAAAACAACCACGAAAACGAATGCTGCGATATATACACTCCAAATGTATGTACACGGCCGGTTCTTTCTCTTAAGAGCACAGAACTGATAACCAGACCTCAGCGGTCTGTAACCTGCTTCAAAGCCCTTAAAACAACCCTTGATTCTCAACCTTGACCCAAAAACACCGAAGCGTAGCTCAAAGCAAAAGAAACTTCCCTTTGCTAACAAATAGAGCCACAGTAGTATCATGCGATCCAAACCCAAGTCCAAACCACATCCATGTATAAGCTCTTAACTAAAGCTAGCTACCACAAGCTGTAAGAACTCTAACGAACTCAAAAGAGCAAAACCCGTAGCGAAGAAATCGAAAAAAGGCCTATCTGTGGACTTCCTCCTTCCGCTGGACGGACTTCAGATGTCGATAGGGTCTCCTCCGCTGACTCCGTTAACCCAAGAAACCTTCAGATCCAACTCCCAACAGCCGAGATATCGCCGATTTTCGGTCGCAAGTGACCGAACCTCCAAAAACTCCTCCTTGCGGCTTAAAACCGCACACACCGCACAAACGGATCGTCTAAACTGATATCCGTCTTCCTTGGCAGATAGATCTAGCTACCCTAAACCCAACTAGACTCCAAACAAGTCGTTTGGAGTTCCCCTTGTAAAATCACGCAAGAAATTTGATCGCAGGTTGCAAAAAACTGACGTAAATCAGCTCCCTGAGGCTCAAACTTGCTCACCACACCCAAACCAACAATCCAATTCACGTACAGTCTCCTCCTATGCGTACATGAAGACTTTCTGATCGCGTAGGCACCAAGAACGAAGAGCTTGGCTCTCCGATCGCGAAGAACAACCCAATCTCAGGTCGCAGGCGAACGAAAATCTGATGTAAGCGCTTCCCTGCGAGCCAATTTCACTCACAACTCCCAAACCGTCCGATGAAACTTTGAATCGTCTTCAATTTCTTGAAGAACTCGTTGTTTTGATCCCGATGGATCCAAGGACAGCAAGTTTGGACTTTGGAACGGTCCGAACGGTCCAACTCTCCTTCATAGGTAACTGAAAATCCCAAATCTGCTTCCTGCGTATCAACTTCTCTCAGAACACAACCCCCGATCCGTCTCTTCAAGAACCGTCTTAACCTGTGCGTAGCCTGCACAGATCTGAACCCGATGACACCTTGCGCGCGTGTATTGGACTTCTCAATTCTTCAAAACGTCCACCGACAAGTCGCAGGAACAAGCAAACCCCTTAAGCAGCCCCCTTGCAACAGTCTCTGTACGTACAGTTCTCTCCTGAATAATAAGAAGCAGGCCCCTTGCGTCTTTGATATAACATCTGAAGCCTTAAATACCCAGTCAACAAGTAACTAGTAGCCTAGCTTGATTTTACCTTCTTTCGAATCGCATAACTTTTTCTCTGGATATCCAAACGAAGTAAACAAGATGCCCATGGAAAGCTGACAACGAGCTCTACCCATCCATGTGATGAAAGTGAAGATCCGAAGTTACGCCAAAAGCCCGTAAGCTTGTTTTCTTCATCTTTCGAGTCTTGTAACTTTTCCACTAGGTGTCCAAACGAAGTAGATGAAGTGCCTATGGAAAGTTGACAAAGAGCTCTATCCACTGGTGCGATAGAAACGAAGATCTGAAGTGGTGCCAAAAACCCGTAAGCTGGAGCCTAGCTTATTTTCTCCATCTTTCGAGTCCTGTTACTTCTCCACTAGGCGTCCAAACGAAGTAGACAAAGTGCCTATGGAAAGCTGACAAGGAGCTCTACCCATCTATGCGATGAAAATGGAGATCTGAGATTGTGCCAAAAATCCGTAAGCTAAGGCCTAACTTGTCTTCTCATGAGTGTCTTTGGAGCAACAAGCATCGAAGTTTGAATTTCAAGTAGGAGCCGGTCCACGACACGACATCCACCCCCTCTGAACCTATGCATCCTCCGGTATGCACCAGAGATACCAACCAAGGAGTGGATCGGCTTATCGTCCTACTTCTTATCGTAACCAACCTCACCTTCAAGATCTTCTGCATAATCCTCATCCTCAAACTGAAACTCCGTCAAGATATCTGCTAGATCGACCTCCTCATCTCTCTTTTTGAAAATCTTGACACGTTTACCTGCCACTGGTATCTTCAAGCTCGTTCCATCCAACTCTTGCAGGGCGTAAGTTGCGTTGTCATGAACCTTCTTCACCACATACGGACCAAACCATCTTCTGGAAAACTTCCGGAGTGCACTATGCTGGTTGTCTAGACTGTTGTCATAGACTAACACCCAATCACCTTCTTTGATTTCCCTGGGTCTCAACCGATGTCGCTGATCAAATCTGATCTTGTTCTTCAACCGTGCTTCTCGCAGCCTATCCAAAGCAATTTGGATATCCTCTGGTCTTCTCTCTAACTGCCTAATTCGAATAGCAAGAATCTCTTCTCTAGTCAAATTGTCCTCCCAAGGTAACTGTAATAAGTAGAATCCTACTTATCAACTAGAGGAGAAATTGATTTGGTAGAAGTCTTTGGTATAAGAATTAGTTACGGCTAAGTTGGCCGAAGAATACATGCAGCAAATAGTACTTCTACCAATAGACGAGTGCGTCGAGAAACTTCTAGAAGGAAGTTTCCAGAAGGAAGCTTCTAGAACTTTCCAGCCGGGAAGCTTCCAGAAGGAAGTTCCTAGAAAGAAGCTTCTAGAACTTTCCAGTCGGGAAGCTTCCAGAAGGAAGTTCCTAGAAAGAAGCTTCTAGAACTTTCCAGTCGGGAAGCTTCCAGAAGGAAGTTCCTAGAAAGAAGCTTCTAGAACTTTCCAGCGAGCCTTCTACGTGGCTCATTCTGAACCTCTAGATGTTGTTCTAGATCTAAGGCTGCATGTAAGCCACATCAGTGATCCGCGTGAGAGATGAGCATTGGCCAGAAGCTTACCATGTACTATTCCTCTCACTATATAAAGGTTGTGAATGCACCACCACGGGCATTCGAGTTTGAGTTCACTTTAGCGCCTCATCTTACAATGGTATCAGAGCAGGAAACTCTAAAAGAGCGGATTACCCCTCTTAGAAGGACCTTTGATCGAGATACCTAGCAATTGGAACTCTGAGTGCGCTGGAAGGATCAAGAGAGCTATGTGATGGATGGGAGTAGATTTCCAGCTCCAGAATTACCATTCTTGAATCCTTTCCATATCAAGCTTATGTATATGCGTCGAGAGCATTTTCGAGTGTATCTTGTTTATCATTTCGATGAGGATTTCATGGGTCAAGTGATGAATTCGCCAGTCCCGGTGATTCTTCCAGTAGTGACATATGCAACTAGTTGGGATTTGACCGTCTACATCTTGATTTAGTGAGCATGGATCTAAACCTACCCGCTCCTGTTCCCTTCAACACGTGGGTGGAGATCCGCTATGTCTGCAGACCGAAATCGTTACATAGAGAGTTTGTGATTAGAAATTTTCGTGAGGATTTCTACCGCGAGATAATTGATTCTCCTGTCCCTTTTGTAGTACCTGTAGTATACGAACGTTTCCGAGTGGCCGTCATAACTCTGTACTAGGAGAAGCTTGAAACTTACGTGTCGTGTGAGAGAGAGAGAGAGCGAAAGAGAGAGCGATCATGGAGCAACAACCTTCAAACCTAGAGTTGGTGATGCAAGAACTGATGCAAGGCATGTTGACCGAATTTCGGGAGATGAAGATGACGGTTGAAGCATTGCAGAACAAAATGCTGAACCTCTCGGGTCAGAGTATGACATACGTTGCAAGAGGAGGATCGTCTCAAGGAGTACCGGTGGTGGGAGAGCAAGCTGCACCAAGGGAACCCGTGGCACAAATCGTTAGAGCTCCAGTCGATGATGAAGGTGCCCTATTACTACGAATGAAGAAGACATGTAACATTGAACCGTACAAAGGCCAACGACTTATGGGAGTAGTCGAGAATTGGATTTCTCGGATGAATCGATATTTGCGACTTTTTAGTACGCAAATCACGGATCACGTGGCGGGAGTGTTTGCGTGTGACTACTTGACTGATAAAGCTCTCACGTGGTATGATACATGGGAGAGATCGGTGTTGGCGGAAGGGAAAACAGTCACATGGACTGCAATGCAAGAAGGGTTGTTGAAGAATTTCCAATCAGTGGATTCGGTGCAAATGGCTCGAACGAGGATGTGGGGATTGAAACAAAAGGGAAGCCTTCAAGAGTATGTAGAAGCCTTCCTCGACTTGCAAGTTGCAATCACTGATATGAGTCCGGCGGAGGCTCTTGATAATTTCAAGAGGGGGTTGAAGGAAAGAATTCGACAAGAAGTAATGGTGCAAAACCCACTCACAGTTTTTGAGACCATCGCTTGCGCTCAGAGAATTGCTGGAGCATTAGGAGGAGAAGTGATGATTCCACCAAATCATCAGAATAGATCTGAAATCCCGTATGCAAACGGTCCGACACCCATGGAGCTAGGCAACATCCGCTACCAGCCACGACAATTTCAAGGTGGAGATCGTCGAGGGCGGCCAGAAGAAAGACGGCAAGGAGCTCCTAGAGGAGAAGGTGTCAGGAATGCTACACCTCAACTCGAGCAACGTCGATGTTACAGCTGTGGGCGATTCGGTCACATAGCTGCAAATTGCCGAAGTAGTTTTCCTAGGGATCCAAGACCTTCATATCGTCGACCTCTGAATCATCTGAACAAGACGGAAGGAAATGAAGAAATCGAGGCAAGACTGGGAAACGAAGAACATCAGTAAATGTACCTCGCGGCCTTACTGGTGCAAGGAGGGAGAAGAAAGGCGAGGGAAGGAGAAGGAGATTGACAAAAAACAATGCGCAATTGATTGTCGGGGATGGAGTCTTGGAAGGGACCCAGGTGAGAGTACTAATCAATCCTGGTGCAACAGAGAACTTTTTGTCTTGATCGACTGCTATGAAGTTGGGAATGGAGTTAGAAAGTGATGAGAGTGAAGAGGTGGAACTGCCCAATGGACAGATTGAGAAGATTGAATCCTTACCTCGAAAGATAGAACTTACTTTAGGTAAATATCGTGAAGCTATTGAGTGGCGAGTGATCACATTAGCCCGTTATGATGTCATATTGGGTATGCCGTGGATGGAGCAGTATAATCCCGAAGTGGATTGGCGAAGAAAAGTGGTGAAAACCAAACAGTGGAAAATCTTCGGAGATAGAGTGAGATCTCGAAGACAGAACTTGCCTTTGTATGTAATAGGTACAAGTGCTATACGTAACAGCGATGTCTGTTTTTTGGGTTTAATAAGAGAAGTCCCGAGTGCACGACTCGACGGGCAGATTCCAGAAAGCTTGACAGAGGTGATAGCAGAATATGGAGATGTCTTTCCCGATGATCTTCCTTCAGGGTTACCACCAAAACGAAGGATTGATCACAAAATCGACGTGATTCCAGGGAGCACCCCTCCTTGTAAGGCCCCATACAGACTAGCGCCACATGAATTGGAGGAGTGCAAGGCACAAATCGAGGAGATGTTACAAAAAGGGTTCATCCAGCCCAGCGTGTCCCCATATGGAGCTCCAGTCCTTTTTGTTAAGAAAAAGGATAACAGCCTACTGATGTGCATCGACTACCGAGCACTCAATCAACAAACGGTGAAGAATAAGTATCCACTACCTCGGATGGATGACTTGTTCGACCAACTCGAAGGAGCAAAGTACTTCACGAAGCTAGACTTACGGAGCGAGTACAACCAGATTCGAATCGCTGATGAAGATGTGGAAAAGACTGCCTTTCGAACAAGGTATGGTCATTTCGAATACTTAGTAATGTCATTTGGTCTCACAAATGCACCGGCCACCTTCATGGGCCTGATGAATGACATATTCCGCCCGTACTTAGACAGATCAGTCGTTATATTTCTTGACGACATCCTAGTCTATAGCAAAACTATGGAGGACCATGTGCACCATTTGAGAGAGGTTCTCCAAGTACTCCGTCAAAATAAACTGTACGCCAAAATTTCAAAATGTGAATTTGGCAAGACGGAGGTAGACTACTTAGGACACAGAGTGAGTGCAGAAGGCATACAAGTAATGACCGATAAAATAGCTGTCATCCAACAATGGAAGGCTCCAGAAGATCAGACCCAACTTAAGAGCTTCTTGGGATTGACAAGATTTTATCGTAGATTTGTTAAGCATTTTGCCAAGCTTGCACAACCACTAACTGCCCTGTTAGGCAAAGGCAAGAAATGGATGTGGGGAACAGCGCAAGAAGTAGGTTTTCAAGCATTGAAAACCGCGCTACTACATGCTCTGATCCTCAAGTGGTACGATCCGAAAAAACCTATCAAGTTAGCAACGGACGCATCAGGCACGGCAGTAGGGGCGATGTTGCAGCAAGAATGGAAGGATGGTTGGCATCCAATTGCATACTTCTCTCGGAAGTTGTTACCAGCAGAAGAGAACTATCACACCACCGAGAGAGAAGAATTGGCGATAGTTCTCGCTACTAAGCATTGGAAGCACTATCTAGGGGAGAAGGTTTTTGTGGTCGAGACAGACCACAAACCTTTAGTCTATTTGGAGACGCAGAAGGATCTCTCAAAGAGACAAATCCGTTGGGCAGAATGGAGACAGCGATTCAACATGACCATCACGTACGTTGAGGGCAAGAAGCAAATTGCTGATGCATTAACCCGCATGCCTATGGTGCATAACATAGTCTCTGAAGTCAAGGTGGATTCTGACTTCTGGACAAAATTGATCAAGGGCACAAAATCAGATGCACAGACTGTTGCAGCAAAACCTTCAAGAACCATCACCCGCAACCATGGGTTGGTATTCCATGAAGGGAAGTTATGGATCCCAGATGATCCAGAACTACGTACCACCATACTAACTGAATGTCACGATTCAACCATTGCAGGACACATGGGGGCAGAAAAGACATTGGAAGGGTCGAGTCGGCATGAAGAGTTCACGATTGGTGATCAAGTTTGGTTATCCACAACCAACCTTACTCTGATCGGCAGTCGTAAATTCAACCCTCGCTTCATCGGGCCTTTCTCTGTTGTCCGTAGAATTGGAGCAGTGCATATCAACTCGAACTTCCACCTCACATGAAGATTCATCCGGTTTTTCATGTGTCTTTATTACGGCGATATACACCACGACCTCCTCAATTTGGCAATTCGCAAGAATCGCGACCTCTCCCTCAAATTATCGATGGCAAGGAAGAGTTTGAAGTGGAACGCATCTTAAAGAAACGTGTTCGTGAGACTCGTCATCAACGGGTAGATTATTTGGTCAAATGGAAAGGCTATCCATTACATGAAGCAACATGGGAACCTGCAACCAATCTTGCACACGCCCCACTCATAGTGCAAGCTTTCGAACAGCAGTTGAGCAACGAGGACGTTGCTTCTTAAAAGGGGGGAGGTTTGTAATAAGTAGAATCCTACTTATCAACTAGAGGAGAAATTGATTTGGTAGAAGTCTTTGGTATAAGAATTAGTTACGGCTAAGTTGGCCGAAGAATACATGCAGCAAATAGTACTTCTACCAATAGACGAGTGCGCCGGGAAACTTCTAGAAGGAAGTTTCCAGAAGGAAGCTTCTAGAACTTTCCAGCCGGGAAGCTTCCAGAAGGAAGTTTCTAGAAAGAAGCTTCTAGAACTTTCCAGCCGGGAAGCTTCCAGAAGGAAGTTCCTAGAAAGAAGCTTCTAGAACTTTCCAGTCGGGAAGCTTCCAGAAGGAAGTTCCTAGAAAGAAGCTTCTAGAACTTTCCAGCGAGCCTTCTACGTGGCTCATTCTGAACCTCTAGATGTTGTTCTAGATCTAAGGCTGCATGTAAGCCACATCAGTGATCCGCTTGAGAGATGAGCATTGGCCGGAAGCTTACCATGTACTATTCCTCTCACTATATAAAGGTTGTGAATGCACCACCACGGGCATTCGAGTTTGAGTTCACTCTAGCGCCTCATCTTACAGTAACACACTCCATGTCAGAACGTGTTCTTCAATCGACATGATAGACCTCTGACCTGTGATGAGTTCCACCGGCATGTAACTTGTCACCGAGCTGTGCGTTGTTCTATCTGGCCATAACGCAGATGGTAAGAGTCGAGGCCACTCGCGCACCCTTCCGTTGCAAGCCTTCACCAAAGCCTTCACAATGGGTGGATGACCACGTTCACTCTTGGCATTCCCTTTGGGGTTGTAAGCAGTTGTCAGTGACAGCCTCGCCCCACACCTTGCAAAGAATTCACGAGCCTCATGTGCATCTAACTCTCCCCGATCTGCAGTGATCTTTCCCACACATCCATACCGACAAACAATCTCTTCCAAGAGAAATCTACATACCCCTTCAGTTGTCTTCGTCTGATGCGCCCTACCCTCGACTTGATTTGAAAGATCCTCTCTAGCAAGTACCAAGTATCTCATCTGTCATAATCCAACCGGCATAATCACAAAGTCTACCACCCACTTGAAGTGGATCGCCAACGGATAAGTCGGATGTAATCCGTCACGATGTCGGATATTCGAATACATCTTACATGTCAAACAAGACTCCACAAAAGATACAACATCCCTGTACATGTTTTTCCACCAATATCGCTCTTTTATCTTGGTAAAAGTGGCCCAAATTCCTCAATGTCCAGCCCAAAGACTCTCATGGAACGCCTTGAGCAACTTCTGCTGATCTTCCTTGTTGCAAATCACCCGTACCGGTACCCCACCTTTCTGCTTCGGTCGCTTCTAAAGAAACCCATCTTGCAACATGAAGTTGTAGGCCTTCCTTCGAACCCTTCGAAACCTCTCATCCGTCCAACCTGTCTGCTTAACCATTGTACTAAGGTACCTCCCGATATCAAGCAAATGACCATCATACAACCCTTCAACAAACAACTCATCTTCCCTTTCAGTCTGTGCAATTGAATAGAACTTTGCACCCACGTCGTCAATATCTTCAACCATCTCATCCTCCCCATCATACCGAGCTCGAGATAACATATCCGCCATCGGATTATCCTTCCCTGCGATATGTCTAAACTCCGAGTTCAACGACTTGATATATGCGATCCATCGTAACATCGCAATATCAGGAGTTGAACAATTCATGATCATCCCTAACAACGACAAGCAATCAGTTTCAACCACCACTACTGCTCCAATCAAATATTCTTTCTCAGTTTTCATAGCTGAAACAATACCCCACAGTTCTCTCTTCACTTGCGAGTAAGCACGTTGTCGAGCACTTAACACCTTCGCTCCGAACCTAACCGCAAACCTGTCTCCATCCTCATCATCCTGTCCGACTGCCCATCCAATTGCAACTGGACTTGTATCCACAATAAGAACCACCGGCCTAGCACCCTTGTAATCAATCCTTCCCAGAACTAGAGAAGATGATAGTAAAGACTTCAGCTTCCTTACCGCATCAGTATGCTCTTCCTCCCATCTGAACTTATGACCCTTACGCAACAATCCATATAACGGATCCGCCACATGCGCATAATGAGGAATCCAAATGTGGTAGAATACACAAGCACCCAAAAATCTTCTTACTTCTGTTAGCGAGTTGCAAACCTCCTTCATCCTTCCAATCGCATCCACCTTGTTCGGATCTGGCTTTCGACCAAACGATCCACACAAATGATCAACGATCAAAACCTCTCTAACCCCAAATATAGACTTCGCACCTGACAGCGTAAGATGAACTTCCTCAAGTCGAGATAAGATCTTCTCACAGTCTGCGATGTGATCAGTGACGTATCGTCGACACCCCCTATGATCTAATGCTTCATCCTTCTCATCTTCCACACATCCTTTGATAGGGATGTCATCCAAGAACGGCATCGTCTTTTCAGGGATGAAATCTCTTAGAACTCGATTCACCCCGTTCATCATGTGTGCTACCGAGTTGGTAGCTCCCTGTGGTAAGGTACACATCCTAACCAACCCCAAAGGTGTCCTCATTGTCGTGAAGCTTCTGCTCCCCTCCGCTAGTTGAAACTGATCATACCCCGAGTAAAGATCTCCCATTGAGTAAATTGCTCTTCCTGCAAACGCTTCAGCAAACTCATCCATAATCGATCCCACCTCAGCATTTCTGATTGTTACTGCGTTCATCGGCTGCATGTCTTGGATGAACCGCAGCGACCTATTCTTCTTAGGCACTGTAAACCATCTGCTTGAATACGGTGCAAACGACGGCTCCAAGATCTTCATCCGCATCTTCTCCTTCAGCAACTCCACTAGTTTGAGCAAGTGAGCCCGCGGTACTGGAATTGGTCTCAGGTTCCATGGCACATGCGGTACTGTGAAGATAACCATCGGGGTAACAACGTACGGTCTACACACCCAATCTGATGTGGCTCAAAAGCAAATGCTTTCCCATGTCGTGAAAGCATCTCTTTGAAGCACATCCTCTCTTCGGGTAGAAGAGACTCATCAGATCCAATCTTCAGCTCTTCAAGGGTCTTCTCTGTGAACTTGTGTCCTATCATTGCAGGATCTCTCAAACTCTTCTCCTTTGAAGCTCGATCCATCTGTTGGTTGGTGTCTTCCGGCAAAGGATCAGCAACTGGCTTTACTTTCCTATCCATTGTCTTGTACCTTGTCTCAACTCGAACCTCCGGTGCACGGAATGATTCGATCACCGAATAGACCTACCTTGAATGAATCTGCACGACCTTATCCATATCCTCCCACCCAATAGACATGATCTCTCGCAAAGGATCTTCCAACCCATCCTCTTCATAAACACCAGAAATCCATTCATCCCCTTCTAGCTCACCCAACTCTTTCAACATCAACTCAACATCACGCAAATGTTTTTGTTCTTTTCTTCTCAGCTCTTCTACCTCTTGTAGATAGCAATTCCACACTCTGAAAATCCAATAAATCCTGTACAAAAGACACTATCTCCATCAAGCGAGAGTACCTTCTCTTGCGCACCACCACAATCCCGCTCTATAGTGGTACTCAACAAAAATCCTTGAACTCTTCACTCACCCTTGGAAGCGGCTTCTCCCTCAAACGATCTCGGTTGCGCTCGTGGTTGGACGGTACAGTCAGGAACTATACCGCTCTCTTCCCATCTTGACTTCGGATCCTAGCATACGCAGATCCGTCGTCCAGTACCTTTGTCTCCATCCGGGTTGCTATGATGAAAGGTTGGCCCAGAATGAGTGGGTATGATGTTGCTTCCTGAACAAAGAAGTTTTGCTCGATAGCAACATCACCTAAGCGCACTCTGATGTCTGGACAAGCTCCATACAAGTCTCCTCTCGTGTTGTTGGCTGCTCTTATGACCCATCCATGCTCTGTGTCGATTGGCCACTTCTTCCTCTTGTATAGCTCCTTCGACATGATGTTGATTTCTGATCCATGATCGATCAGAGCAACCACCGGCTCATCCAAGTCTTCGATCCTCACCAACGTCTCCGTCGTAGCTCGAGCCCAATGACTGTGGCTGTAATGACTTGAGCTCCACTTCCCATCCTCCTCTTCATCCTCAAAATGCACCATGCGCCTTCGATCTCTTTCTTCTTCTGAAGAATAGACACTGCACCTTGCAAGCTCTCTCTCCTCATCCACAGACATCCTAGTATCCAAAGCATGCGATAAACCAGTCTCACGCGTAATCTGTCGTTTCTGTTTGATGACATCGATGATGACATCATGAAACTCACGCTTGGGGATGCCTAACACTTCTCTCAAGGTAAACTCCACCTTCGCATTCAAAATGCGATCTTCCAAGACTCTCTTCAAGTCTGTTGAAGCCTCGATATCCGACTGTAGCTTGTACGCAGCCGGCTTACCCTTCTCCTTCTGAGATCTCTCCTTCAATGGAGAAGGAGCATCATCCATCGGTAGATCTTGAGCTCGTGCATCCCGAAGCTCTTGGCAAACCTTCTCCCCTCGAGTCTGTCTCTTGGAAGAAGTTCCTTCCCCTGCATCCTCTGAATCTCACCTTCTCTTCTCTTCCAACAACGCTTCGTGTTGGTTCTTGGCGATGTAAGCATGCACCGATAGAGCTTCTATCGGATCCTCTCATCCAGTATCCTTTCTGTTCGTAGCAGCTGTCCTCTGTAACGTCTCACGTGCCATCTTCCCTTTCTGTTTCATGGAGATGGCAGATGACCACAACTCACTTGGCTCAACTTGCTTGTTGAAACTCCTCTCAGCTTGATCCTCAACCCTTGTGCCATAAGTTCCAGCTTCCACGATTGCGACTGCTTGCGCTGATAGGTGGTCCTCAACCAACTTCTTCATCCCTCCTCTACCAAAGTTGGTCTGAAGAAGTGCACCAGTATCCCTCAACGCTACCTTCCCATCCTTCCAGAAGATCACCCCTTGCTGCAAGGTATCATTGAACTCCTTGCAATCTCTGCGCGGATGATCGGTACCATCGCACCAGATACACCGTTGGATCCAGCCTTGCTTCTCAACAGGTTTCGCTCCGCTTGTAGACCCTTGTTCCTCCAATCTGGTGAGCTTGATCTGCAGATCTCGCATTCCACGCAAAATCTCCTCAAAGTTTGAATCATCCTTCTTCGGAGGTACCATAGGTGCCTGAACAACTAGAACAACTGGAACAACTGGAGCAACTGGTACTACCTGTCTAGCAACAGGAACCACTGGTCGGACTACAAGAACATGTGTTACAGCTGTAGGTATTGACGTCAGTCTCCTAACATGAACCTTCTCTCGTCTTCGCTCTCTCTTGGTAAGCAGACCAACAGCTTCCTCAACCTTCTTCCAGCTGCTGGTCAATCCATCGTCCTCCTCCCGGTCTTCCAGAAGTACTTCTAGCTTCTCTTGCAACTTCTCATCTGCAGCCCGAAGAAATAATTCTGTCTTGTTGGACTACAGAGTCAATTTCTCCATCCTAGTTAGCCGTGAAAACTACTTCTCAAACTCTCTGAGCAACTCAGTACCCTTCCTTGGTTGCTCAACCCACTCCAAGAAGGACTTCTTGGTGACTCGATTAGAATCCTTCAAGAAGTACTCATCCATCAAGGCACGAGCAAACGTCTCCCAATCTTTGTTAAAATGCTTCGTTAGCATTTTAACATAATCCCTAATCTTTGGAGCTGCTGCTAACTCAAACGTCTCAATCATCTCATCTTCTGAGACCCGGTTCAGCTCCATCTCCTTCGCATAATGTCTCAGATATCTCGAGACATCTCTCTCATCAAACTGGTCAATCTTACCGACTACCGCTTGTAGCGCCTTTGTTGCCAAAGCTTCCTTCCGCTCATCAGACTGTTGCTGCCGTAAGAACATAGTGAAAGCTTGAAACATCGATGCAGTCGCCGGATCCAACTGCACCTTCGGCAACCCACCCGAACCACTAGCTCCATCTCCATCACCTTTCCCATCCCCACTCATGACTGCCAATCTCTTCTTCAAAGTTCACACACAGAAGAATCTCCACCCCAGACCTTCACGTCGAGTTCACCACCGTATCGTGTCGGATATTGCGTGAAGAATGTCCAGGAAAGCGCGAGGTTCCTGGCTGTGGAGATGTTGTGTGCTGAAGCAGAGACAAGATAGAGAAAAACAACCACGAAAACGAATGCTGTGATATATACACTCCAAATATATGTACACGGCCGATTCTTTCTCCTAAGAGCACAGAACTGATAACCAGACCTGAGCGGTCTGTAACCTGCTTCAAAGCCCTTAAAACAACCCTTGATTCTCAAACCTGACGCAAAAACACCGAAGCGTAGCTCAAAGCAAGAGAAACTTCCCTTTGCTAACAAACAGAGCCACAGCAGTATCACGCGATCCAAACCCAAGTCCAAACCACATCCATGTATAAGCTCTTAGCTAAAGCTAGCTACCACAAGCTGTATACAGCCAACCAGAACTCTAACGAACTCAAAAGAGCAAAACTCGTAACAAAGAAATCGAAAAAAGTCTATATGTGGACTTCCTCCTTTCGCTAGACGGACTTCAGATGTCGATAGGGTCTCCTCCGCTGACTCCGTTAACCCAAGAAACCTTCAGATCCAACTCCCAACAGCCGAGATATCGCCGATTTTCGGTCGCAGATGACCGAACCTCCAAAAACTCCTCCCTGCGGCTTAAAACCGCACAAACCGCACAAACGGATCGTCTAAACTGATATCCGTCTTCCTTGGCAGATAGATCTAGCTACCCTGAACCCAACAAGACTCCAAACAAGTCGTTTGGAGTTCCCCTTGCAAAATCACGCAAGAAATTTGGTCGCAGGTTGCAAAAAACTGACGTAAATCAGCTCCATGCGGCTCAAACTTGTTCACCACACCCAAACCAACAATCCAATTTACGAACAGTCTCCTCCTATGCGTACATGAAGACTCCCTGATCGCGTAGGCACCAAGAACGAAGAGCTTGGCTCACTGATCGGGAAGAACAACCCAATCTAAGATCGCAGGCGAACGAAAATCTGATGTAAGCGCTTCCCTGCGAGCCAATTTCACTCACAACTCCCAAACCGTCTGATGAAACTTTGAATCATCTTCAATTTCCTGAAGAACTCGTTGTTCTGATCCCGATGGATCCAAGGACAGCAAGTTTGGACTCCGGAACGACCCGAACGGTCCAACTCTCCTTCACAGGTAACTGAAAATCTCAAATCTGCTTCTTGCGTCTCAATTTCTCTCAGAACACAACCTCCTGATCCGTCTCTTCAAGAACCATCTTAACCTGTGCATAGCCTGCACAGATCTGAACCCGATGACACCTTGCGCGCGTGTATTGGACTTCTCAATTCTTCAAAACGTCCACCGACAGATCGCAGGAACAAGCAAGTCCCTTAAGCAGCCCCCTTGCAACAGTCTCCGTACGTACAGTTCTCTCTTGAATAATAAGAAGCAGACCCCTTGTGTCTTTGATATAACACCTGAAGCCTTAAATACCCAGTCAGCAAGTAACTAGGAGCATAGCTTGATTTTACCTTCTTTCGAATCGCATAACTTTTTCTCTGGATATCCAAACGAAATAAACAAGATGCCCATGGAAAGCTGACAATGAGCTCTACCCATCCATGTGATGAAAGTGAAGATCCGAAGTTACGCCAAAAGCCCGTAAGCTGAGGCCTAGCTTGTTTTCTTCATCTTTTGAGTCTTGTAACTTTTCCACTAGGTGTCCAAACGAAGGAGATGAAGTGCCTATGGAAAGCTGACAAGGAGCTCTATCCACTGGTGCGATAAAAACGAAGATCCGAAGTGGTGCCAAAAACCCGTAAGTTGGAGCCTTACTTATTTTCTCCATCTTTCGAGTCCTGTAACTTCTCCACTAGGCGTCCAAACGAAGTAGACAAAGTGCCTATGGAAAGCTGACAAGGAGCTCTACCCATCTATGCGATGAAAATGGAGATCTGAGATTGTGCCAAAAACCCGTAAGCTGGGGCCTAGCTTGTCTTCTCATGAGTATCTTTGGAGCGACAAGCATCGAAGTTTGAATTTCAGGTAGGAGTCGGTCCACGACACGACAACGGGTCGGAGATCAACATCATTTCCAAGGAGATGTATGAGAAGAGGCAGTGGTCAATCGAAAGGAATCATGGTTCGATACTTCGTGCTGCAAATAATCAAAAGGGTGAGTTATACGGAGCTTGTCCCAATATGCGTGTAAGGAATGGAGATGTAGAGGTTAATCAACATTTCTTTGTACAGTCGTCTGCCTCCTATTCTATCATACTGGACCAACCATACATCACTACTGTTCGAATAGAGACAAAAGTGATGAACGATGGGTCTCATTATGCCAGAGTTTGGAGTCCTGATGACAAGTACTCAGTACAGTTTTTGACGATTCGTTCAAAACATAGCGGAACCGACACACCCTTAGAGATTCTCAGACGAAGAGATGTAAGGGTTTTCGCAGTCCACTCCTGTAGAGCGGGAAGACAGGGGTGTAGAACCTATTGTTGAGATCCCGTCAGAGTTGGAAGCGAGACATGTACAAAGGTATGGAGACAGATGTAGTGTACAGAGTTGGCAGTCTGGATTGCTGATGTTGAGGCAGATGGGTAGAGTCGATTTACAAGAGTTGAAGATATGGGAGAAAATACAAAAAGATGGATGGTGAAACAGGTATCAGAGTTGTGGCGTGTAGAGGTTCTGCCTGAAGACGAAGTGGTTTCTGGCTTGTTTGAAGAGTTTATGTCTGTACAATCAGTTGTTGGTTGGTTAGACAGTGTGAGTAGATTGATGGAAGAGAAAGATAGTATGACGGTGATCCTTATCCACTCTCGACGCATATATGATGAGGTTGTTACGTACGTGCAGTTCTTTCCTCATCCGATGCAGAATAGTGAGGGAAGAGAAGTCGTTTGTTGGTGTGCACTCCCTCAGGAAGCAGACGTCCATGCGAAATACAAATCTGTATTGAAAAAGGTGAGACCGGTAGCAGCTCAACTACCTGCTAACTCCCAGCAACAAGTACAATTAGTAGGGACTGAGCTTATATTACGTGATCATAGACGAGTAGGACATCAGTTTATTGAGGAGACGTTGAAAGAGCTCCAAACAGGAGGGGTGATTTCTTGACGGAGGTTGAGAAGACAGTGTTTGAGCAGATGATAATGGATCATGGTAAAGCATTCTCTTTTCCAGCAGAGGAAATAGGTTGTATGGACCCAAAGGTTATAGCGCCTATGGTTATATTCACAATCCCTCATGTGCCTTGGGACTTGAAACCGATCCCAGTTCCTCGTGCTTTGTCACCTAAACTCATCAAATGCGTACAAATGAGGATACTTGAGCCGTCTATGGGGTCATATTCTAGCAGGTGGTTCACTGTACCCATGAAGTCAGGAGCTTTGCGTTTTATTTAAGACCAACAGCCTGCGAATAACGTAATCATTCGTAACGTTGGGACGGGTCCTATGATTGAGGAGGTAGCGGAGGCATTTGCAAGGAGAGCTATCTATTCGATAAGAGATCTATATTCTAGTTATGATCAGTTTCAACTGGCTGTAGAGAGTAGAGATGGTTGTCGTTTGTCCTTGTCTATCCCCACTCCTACTGAGCTCACCTATCCCCTACTAGGACAGTCAAGGTAAGGCAACTTGTATCTACCATCACCACAAGCAGCCTCTCACGGTCTGTTGATCGTCATTCCAACTGCACCGTGAGAGAAACAAAGATAGTCTGACTGGTCATCACTCCAGTCTCACTACCGACAACACACTAGAGTGAACTCACTCCAAGCGCAAACACAAGCAAATGCGACGCACAAACAGGAAGCAGAATATGGAGGGGTTCCAACCACAAGAAGTTCAAACGATAACCCTCCATACTCAAACATTCACATAAAGAGAAACCCAGCCCCACCCGGACTGACGTCTCCTCTTCGGTGATCACATGCACAATATATGACCACCAACTGTCATAACCTGCACTTAAGGTCACTACCTAGATGTCTACACCTCTAGTAGCTCCAAAAATATCTACTTGGTAGCTCTACTAGCTTATCCAAAACAACTGGCATCTATTGTCTCCATATGCGTCTTTACGATATAGACAAACACTATCGTAACAACAGCTTCCCCCTAGTACTCTGGGTCGCCCTACCACTCCTCTAGGAAACGTGCAAGAAGGTCTCCTACTATCTTAAACCAGTCCCTAAGTACTTGCACGCATCCCTGTAAGACATCAAGAGCTATTGGTCTAGTGGTACAACCAAAGCTAAGACTACATAGTTAAGAGTCCAAGTCTAGAAACAGTGTTGGGATGGGTGACCTACTGGTTTCACATTCCCACACAACTGAAACTTGGATATCTCTCTCACGCACGCCAGCAAGCTAGCTTGTGGCGGAGGCGGGCTCAGGCTCAAGCTCCGCTCCGCCCTCCACTCTCGCACTTCTGCTCCTCAAAGTATAACTCTGGCCAAATACCACAAGAAGGACGATGAAACACCCGAAACAGCAACTGAGAGACCAAAATTGCACTCCAAATGGTCGAAATCAGCTAAATTGACATTCACATGCGTTTACATCAGATTTTGGACTACCCGCGACCTTCTTTGGCTTGTAATCCTTCGATCCTTGACCAAATCTAACAATTTTTGGTGCGTTAGAATCGTCTTCCCATGGCGCACCTACTGCACTCATCAGCACCAGAGATTGTTGATCCACGCCAACCCGATGCTCACTGACGTATTTCTGCCGACCTCAAATCCGTCACAAAACTCGTCACCAGAAATTTCGACTTGTCATAACTCACAAACGGCTCGACCAAACTTCACAAAACTTCGTGTACCAGGACCGTCTCTCCAATGCGCTTCCAACGAGTCCACATCAGTTTGACATTGACAAGTATTTTGTCTGTCACGTCCAAATGCGCACTTCAGTCTGAACAGGTCACTTCAACAACGTTCCGCTAAATTTCAGCAGCGCTTCTGCACTACCTCACCACCAAATCGACTAAGAACAGGTTCAGATGACAGCCATATACACAACGATCGATCACAACACCAGAACGAACCACTCCACACACACGCGCACCCGCAAATCGAAGATACCAACAATCTACCAACTCCGGAGATACCAGCGACAGCAATCCTCGACCAAAAATCTCTCAACCAGACCACCCTTTGAGTTCTTCAAGTGATAAAACGATATGTACTCACTCCATCATGCCAATAGACACTAGACAATCACTACAGTCGAGCCAAATCCACTCTGTGCTGTAGAGAATACAGATTGCACTCACTAAGACTACCCATCATAACCAGGAGCTTGAAGGCTCAACTTGAAGAACTGAGGTCTCCAAGCCCTACCTGCGAAGTATAGCTCTAGTGGACACTCCCACCAACTTGTACTAACTGCATTGATATAGAGAACCACTTAGGATTTTTCTGTTCTCTACTTCTAGACGAAGACGTTAAGTCCTACTCGCAGCGTTCACAACCTAGGCAAGTCCACTAAGGTTTGGTTGTTTGCGTCTGCATCCGATCTTGAGATTGAGAGTCATGACATTTCACCTCCACTTTGGAGGTTGATGTCCTCATCAACAATGATTCTTAAGATAACGCTTAGTTCAGAAAGGATAGCCAACACCTTGGCGCCAAAATTGCGTTCTGGTAGATAACTTGCAATTCTCTTCTTGGTCTGAGTCTTAAGTCATTGCTAGAACACTTAGAAAATTTCCAACTAGTCTCGAGAAAGTCTAACCGTTTTGGCCATCCCTAAACAAAACTCCCACTTTATTTTTAGGTGACTGTCCATGTGGCAGGATAAGCAACTGTAGGTAGTAGAAAGTAATTTCCAGACTGAGAAGAGAACTGAAGCTTGGGAGGTGGTGGTCTTCTGACAGTGCTCCATTTTCCTTGGTTGTGAGTTGTGATTGGAAGAGGTCTCTCTCCTGGGACTCAAGACAAATTGTATAAAATAGATGTCTAGGTAGGATTTCATACACATTAAGCACACACACACACACGTACACTGCACGAGCAAAGTAGGGTTACACATAGGGTAGGTTTGCACTTCCGCTCTCAATAAGGGATCGAAGGATGTAGACAACAGTAGCAGACAACATAGACAGAGAACGACATCATCGTGCAGTCTTGCTTCTAAGCTGGTGTGTCGAGAGATAGTGACAAGAAGTGGATGGAGTAAGCTTCCAAAAGCTAACGTAACTTCTTCTCGGGGATCGGATTTCAGATTTGATTGCAAAAGCTCTGTCTGTGTCTTCTAGGCAGTGGGTTTCCTAGAATTCATATTCAATAGTGCATGAGAAGTCTTCTTCTTGAGTGACGGTGATTGTTAGAAGCTGTGCAGAGTCCAAGCTCGTCTCATCCAGTGAAGACTTCGGATCCACGTACAGACTGTCTTATGAGAGATTGGTCCTTGAAGTCAAAGTAGTCGGAGCAAAGACAGAAGAAGTCGAAAGCCTTCTTTCCACAGCAGAAGACGACATCCTCGATTGGAAGACTGTGTAACTGTAAGCAGATTTTTGATCTTCTTCCCCAAATTACTACAAGCAGGGATGGCTTGTTAGTCAGAATCCAGACTAGAAGCTTATCGAAATCTTAATTTCTCCTTTTCCTCTTGTTTTCTCTTGTTTGGATTTTTCTCTTCTTCCTCATCTTCCCATCTTCCTACATTCTTCTATTGGATTTCCGAAGCTTCGTTTGAGTATCAATGAAGGTGAATGTCGTTGTAGTGCTACTAGAAGACCGTTTCCGCAAGCAGAAGCCTAGGAAGGCTACAGAGGGCATACACCATGTGATTAATCTAACCCCGTTGGAAATTGTAAGAGCAATGTGTGATAGGAATTGATAATTTGACATCTAAGAAGCAGGGATAGTCTTCTGGAGGTGTCAGAAGCCGAGTTGAACCCTCAAAAGTCGAGAATTGCTTCGAGAAGACTGTCATGGAAAGACTGGAAACCGTGACCTGGAAGTAGTAATCGTCTTCCTGGACTTCTTAGTGGATATTTGTGTGATATTTTAAGTAGTATTTGTATGTTGGGGTCTAGAGCACCTTCTGAAAGGTCTGGAAGCCATGTGGTTTTGTGAGAAGATGAGATTTCTAGATAAATCTTGTGTTTGTGAGTTTGGATAGTTAGAACTTAGAGCAGTGACACTAGTGTAAATCTTCTTGGGGAACAAAATCTTTTATGCTACAATAAGCTAAAGGAGAAATTCTGGGACACTACACCCCATAATTGTAAGGACTTCGGTCTACATTGGATGGCTTGTGGTATAGTCAAGGTGGCATCCTTGGGAAATTTTTATTAATCAAGGGTCCAGCTTGGCAGGGGGCCTGCTTACTTGATAAGTACGTCAACTTATAAGGACTCTAGCTTAGCAGGGGTGTTAGGGTTTGAAAAAAACAATCGACGTTGTGGAAAGAGGGTATTCTATCTTTTGCTTAGGAGTAAGCCGTCAGGACGCGTAAGAGACTGAGAGGATTGATTTTCTAAGGGATTTCAGTTGAGAGGTTGCCGCAGAGAGAAGGATAAGAGTTACGGAGCTTGAATTTTATCTACTAGACTCTTTGGAGATAAATCTGATGAACAGAGAACGGAATTGAGAGCAGAGGAGAGACGCGCAGGACTGAGAGGAGAGGTTTTTGATCGCTGAAGATTTAAGTGATAAAATTGATACTGGAATAAAATTTATTGAGTCGTGAAAGACCTATGTGCATATTTTTGAGTGTCTGATTTGAATTGGTGGATGCAAGAGATCAAATTTGAGTTCTAAATGTTGACAATAGTCTATTTTTTGATTTATCGATTTGAAAATCAGTCACAGTCAAGAGGTCCACCCTCTCCAAGAGAGACCTCATCGTGACAACATTGTAGTCTGAACTTCGACAATCTCTTGCTACCAACTATAATTTCCAACTTGACTGATCGAAATTGAACTAATGAGAAAGAAGATTGGAGATCACTTTATCTCCTATTTGGCACCATAGAACGAGTTGTAACTCTAAAACGTCCTCCTCCCTTCAAAGCTTGAACACAAGGTAGATTTTGAAATCTAGACAGAGACGTCTCTCACGATACGTTAAGAGACATTTAGTGTCTCGTCCCTAGGCAACTTGGTGCCCCACATATTTCCCCAAAGGGGTCAACCTAATCCAAGCCGATTGTGAGTATGAGAGGATTTAATCTTGACACCTCCTCCTTACAAGTTTACTCAACTACGCACAAAAGCCAATCTTACAACAGGTTCTAAAGACCAATTTCTAAGCTTATATACTAGTAAAACGCACTATTTCATCTTCTCTTCACTAACTCGAACCACCATAACTATATCCAGACGTGGTCGTTTATACATTTTAAGATGCAAACATACTAAACACTAGAATCTACATGGTGAAAATCTAAAACATAAATTTGAAGCTCACTTATATTTATGGTACACTTCTGAACTTCAGAAATCTTATAAAAGTTCTCCAAATAACTTTTCATCTGCAACTTTCGCAAGCAACCAGCGTGATGAGACCTATGCCGTGGTGTTTTCAGATACTCAAATGCTCACTTCTTGCAAAATCGACTTCTATGAGGTCTTAACTTGACTCAGAGAGTTTAACTTCAGACTTAAAGGTGAATTATTTACCATGTGAAATAATTCACATCATGAAAATATAATCAATAATTATTAAGTCCACCATTTAGTGCTCAATTATACTATGATCAAGTCTCAAGGAGAGACTATGGATTAAAAAGAGGAAAAAAAAAGAAACGAGAGTGATGATAAGAGTAGACATCTCACAAAATAAGAGAATAAGCACCCAAAAGATCTGTTCTTTATATAGGACTAGAGACTACAAAATAATCATTGCACAAGAAAAAAGTCTCAACTAAATATACAATGATAACAGTAAGTCCTAATTGTGCTTCATGTGGTTGGTTGACACATGTTTAACTACCTAGTACTAGGCTAGTAGACATACTTAAATCTTCTCCCTAGAACCTCTAATCCTCTTGTAACTTACATTCAGCAGAAAAAGACGGCGCAATCAACTTTCCTCTTCTCTATTTGTCGCAGAATATGAGGAAAGAACCAAAAAGATGACTTTACCACTTGGATCGCCAACGAGTAGTTCTTTGACACATGGTGGTGGATCACTGGCAGATGTCGATGACAACATACCTCCAAATCGTGTAAAACTTTGAGAGACAAAGAAGTGACAAAACTCACATGAATTTCGTACAAAGCGAAAGTACAAGTTAAGCTTTATTCTTGTTCATTTTTTGTATTGTGTACAAACTGAAATATAGACGACTGGCGATCTTTTCGTAAAGACAAGCTAGTATATTGATCTTCTCTTTTAACAAAAAAAACATCAGACGATCCAAGATTTGTTCTCTTCTTAGACAGAGTCTGTTGTTGCTGAAAATGATTAGTATGACTTTTAGCACATTTCTCATTTTAGTGAATCTTACTTTCATAAGATTATATCAGTATATATATATGTAATTAAATGAATGGAGTTAATGAAGTGATAACGTCAAACTTTTACATACATGCACTGTAACTAAGTGGACAACCGGGAGATGGGTCGATTGCAACCCTTGATATCATGAACACAGTGAGAGATCTATCGGATGCTAGAAGTTAGGTTCTACATGGAACTGAACGAAGATCACACCGGTCACTGATACTTAACCGAACATTTATAAACTAAAATGTTTTGAATCTTCTTTTGAACTTAACTATTATCTAAATATTTAAACTGAACCGAACCCTTTGAAAACCTTGAACTGCTTTATCAATGAATTTTTATCAATTTAATTATAATATAATTAGTGTGAAACCTTATATATATTTAAATTCAATTCGAATTATTTATATTTATATTCAAAATCATTTTTTTATACAGACAGATTTTGAAAAAGATCAAGAGAAAGAGCTTTCTACGCAAGAAAGAAAAAGTTTGAATCTTAAGTTATTGGTTTTAGATGGTTTTTGGAGCAAGTAACTATTTTTCTGATAATACTTCTGATTCGCTTTATAATGCTATCTTTCGCATCAGAATTAGAAACTGCACACAAATGTTAAGAACTGGTCGCTCTGTGTAACCCAGAGAACCACAAAAGTGAAGGGGCTGGGTAACTCAGACCCTATCTATCAAGGGTGGCGGTTTAAGTACCACCTATTCTGTGAACTGTACTGTTTAAAATCATTCATGTCAGAAACCAAACTGTTTTTAAAACTAAACCACTAACAAAAGTATTAACCATGCCGTTTACACCCAGTCCGGATCTGAACCGAACCTCATAAAATGATTCGATCCTGTCCTGATCGGGGCAGACTCCTACTGGATGCCACCTGTGCTTTCAAATGAAATGAGCTTGCAGATAACAGATTAGTAGACCTTAAGCACAACAGCAAGGTTGCTTATAGATATATATACATTTCTTGAGTATATACTCTTCTTCTTCATTTTAATCGATGTAATGTTTCGAAACTACAATATCAAGTGTTAACCTCTACGATTACTTTGAGGGTGAGGTTGCTTAGCCTTTAAGTTAGCTTGCTTTCACTGATTTGTGTAAGCCTACTTACAGTTTCACGATTGAGTTAGCTGAGCCCCTAGCTAGCCCTCTTTCGTACCCTAGTCTTTTCCTCATCTTGCATTTCTCCTCATATATATCCAACGTCTCCTCATGATCTTAATAAATTGTTGATCTGTTAATTTGGCTCTTACAATCTCAGGGAAGTCACTTAGGTTAACTTTGTAACAGCATGTGCGACATAACCTAACTATTTTATATTTGTTATATTATTAAATAGATATATTTTAGATCAGTTATTATATGACACATTTTTCCAATACTTTCATTAGTTATATTTTAGATAAAGTAATTTTATATCTGATATTCATTATACTATATAATGATAATATTTTAAATCCAATTTTCTTAATAATTTGCATTCATTAGTTTGTACATGGTAAGATTGACTTCCCCGAGCTTCTGCACTTCAATATGTCTTCATTATCTATGAGCACATGAACCGAGCATGATCACGATTTGCGACCGATTGCAATTGATTGACTGCAAGCATCCACCCTCCGTACGTTATCTGCGCATGTACTTACATGACGTTAATTGATCATGAGGTAGAAGGAAGGCAAGCAGAGTCTGAGGATGAGGTAATTATTTGAACGATTTGGGTACAAATATCGTAGCTCGCTGGATGTCAACTGGAAAGATAGGAAGAGACCGGCTAAATTTATACTTAACGAGAAACATCCGGACATAAGGATAAACATAAAGTGATTGTTGCTTAAGCTTAAGCCCAGATCAGTCTGCAGCAAGCTCATGATGAAAAGCACAGCTGGTGGTGTCCATGGCCAGTTGCTCACTCGTGCTCTACTTATCAAGATAATATGACGTCACATATTTGAACGATCTGCATGCATGACGCCATAAGAAGGAGCTTCAACTGTTTGGAGAAAATATCATGAGTCTTCCAACTGAGATCTATCTACGATGCATGTCAACGCCTACGGAATTGCACACTGACTATATATATGACGTGATTATAATGTATATTAATTATAAAGTTCAATCTCTTTGTGCAGTTCACGTCCATTCTCTTGAAGTGGACGCAGTTAGCACGCAAGTTGAGTTGACTCACGTGCTCGAAGAAGAGGCAACCTTCCCGTATCAATTATCTGGAGGGGTCACTTGAGAGGTTTGAGCTGGTAAGGCCCCAATTTCGTTCACGACCCTATACGTATCCACCGGAGGCTCACGATCGTATGTACATGCAGCTATGATTCTCTCACCCATCATGGCTGTGCTATCCCGCCATGAGTGAGTCAAGCGGTCTGGAGCCTAACCAGGAACAACTCATTTGCGGTAGGCGAGTTCATTCCATAGCTCTGTCTGGAATTCAACCGTTATAATCCGAAATACTTTTGCTGATAGATTTGCATGCGAGAACCGATAAAGTAAACATTTAAATCAAAGCTTTCCAAGAGCTTTACCGTTAAATTCACTTTAGAGCTAAATATTGAGTACTGAGAAACTTCGGATATTGAAACGAAGTTCTTGTGATTTCTTGGAACAAAACAATATCTTGTCTCTCATGATCACCTAATTAAAGTAAACGAAGAGAAGAAAAGGAATATTCTTTTCGCTTCTGTACCCGCACTTGCGGTTGAAGGTTCCGTTCAGTGATCGATATCCTTGAATGGGTAACAGTCTAGCTATGTCACGAATAATGATCATCAATGCTCGTGTTTCAGTTTACGATTACACACTGCGTTCTTTCCAGCTCGCGGTTCTTCTTCAAATTCATAATCCTTAAATTATTATGCAGTTTGATATATAAACGCTTATAAAACGATATCGTGCAAAAGAAGAGGAGGAACGTCACCCAACTTCGCTGGAACTGAAATCCGTCTCTTGAAGGCACTACCTATACCTAAAATCGAAGTTCCACTCCCTCTTGAGTACATTCATGAGTCCAGACCTGGGCAAGAACCGCGCTTCTTTGGAAGGTTTATAGCAGACTGATTCTCGGCTGTGACGAAATCTTTGGGGAAATGTCAGATTTCAACCGCGCGATAAGTACTAGTATATATAATTCATCGTATGAGAATTAGTCCCGGACGTCAGGAGGCGATCGACATGAAACAGGAGAAAACGAAAACCAAACAGCATAACGGATAGTTGACAATTTCAAAAGGTTTCCTGCTGTACATACCTGTCAGCACGTAACAGTAGCTGGAGTGAACAAGGCCCTCGAGCTCTTACGTAATACAAAATTGTGGAACGACTGTACATGTCCTGTTACTCATGATCATGATCAAGGCAACGAATTACTGAGTCCATGGCAGTTTATCAGGAGGGAATTCGCGAGCGGCTTGTTGATTTAAAGCCAGTAGACACTTGATTCTTTGAATTTATAATAATATTCTTGCGCGTAAATCGTGCAGGCTTGACCGTTTTAATGTGGCCCAAGGGTACAAGTCCTGCTGAAGATGCATGCCCTGAGTACATACTGCATATATGCATGTGTGGCGGAACAACTGTCTATCTGCTGCAGTTCAGCTCTAGCATGAACGGAAATACAAGCGGACAGTTGGTTTAATTGGTCCAGATCTAGTCAATCTAAGACTTTTGGAATTTTGAATTCTCCAGATGTTTTCATGTTCAGCATGTGCAGTCGTCCCCGACGCACGATCTGATCATGAAGCTTATAAATTCAACCCGAACGCTGAGATCGGACTACCTGGACCTGGAGCTCGTAGCTCCATCAATATCATATGACGCATAGACGATTGAGATCGAACGGAACACATCAATTGTGTACAATGCATGCCTATATATGCACTGGATATGGAAAATATTCCTCTGAGAGAAATCTAATCTGAAGCTGAAGGTAAAAGAGCTGCCACTCTACACTGAGCTCGAGAAACACGTCCAATAATTAGTACGTATACATGTCCGAGTCGTTATATGTAATGAACCATCGCGGGAGCGAGACTAAATCAGCACTCAACTGGTGTACATGTCATGCTCATACCTAGCTAGATGCATAAAATTAATGAAGACTGTAGATTCAACCTTGAGTCAGATGAAAAGAAGAATTAACCTGATTAATTTGCAAATTCAAGAGAACTGGGACACTTGGGCTGTCATATGACCTTCTGTTGTGACAAAACTATGTTCCTGTCACTCGTGCCTCACCTCGGTCTGTGGTGGTTTCCGTCCAACAGCTGCTGAAGGTCGGCCTTGGCCATAATGTGGTGTACGCAGACCGATGTCCTTTCCATTTGGATTCTGTCACCTCAAAGCTTAGGCTTTCATTTTGCATCCCACACCTCAGCCTCCTAGTGGTTCTCTCGGTTCCGAACTCCCTGCGTGGTGATTCGGTTCCGACGGCCTGTGGTCCTCTGGTGAGGCTTGACTTCTTGTCCACCTCTCTTGGTAATAAATTTCGAGTCTTTCAATCGCAAAAATTTGCAAATTCAAGTACTAGTCTCTCGAGAAATATATCGATCAGCAACCTTTCTCCTTTGTTGCTAAAGGGCTTATATATCTGTCTTCAGCAAGCTATATAGCGCCGGATCTATCTGTACATATTCATGATCATTCAGGTTGCAATCGACCAATTAATTCTCTGTTGTTAGCAACGTGACAGTGTGTGGAGAAACCTTTTGACCTTATATGCCATCAACCCTAGTTAGATATGTATGCTTATATATTGCTCAAGATTGTTTATATAGGTAATGTATTACTTAGTTGCGGATACTTAGTATAGGTAATGATTACTTAGAACGGATCTGCATATGCATGTAGCCTTTCAACTGTTGAATGCTTAACTGGATACTGGTGTATACGATTATTGCTTTCCTTCTTCCTAGGTGTTGAAATATTTTATTGCAGTTTTCTCGATGTTCCTATACTCTCTCTGTGTGTGGTGAGACGGTGCCGTTTGCCTGTGATCCTTTGCTGTGTCCCCTTGTTGATGACTGGTAATAAGTTTCTGTCGTTCACGGCAACAAAAACTGGATATTACCTGTTCGCATATCTTGAGTCTTCTGGGATCTGGGAACTATCTACGATATAGATCGATGTCAACTGCAACATCCGAATTGCACACTAGCTACGTGACGTAATTCATATAAAATAAATTCAATTCTCAGCGGAGTTAACGTTTCACTACATTTGAAGTTAAGTAGAACGCAAGTTGAGTTGACTCATGTGCTCGAAGAAAGGAATGTGGAGTCCTGAGTGAACCTTCTCGCATCAATTCTCTGAAGCGGTCAAAAGGTTTGAGCTGTGAGGTGCCCAATTTTTCTCACGATCATATTCACTGACAAGTAGGCTATGCTCACATGCACCATGATTCTCTCACGATCATAGCTGTGTTATCACGCCATGAGTGAGTTAAGCGGACTATAAAGCGAGTCGCTTCCCAGGAGATCATCATCAGTTAATCTGCAGGTACATGCTCATTACAGTTCCTTGAGCGCTTGTGTCTACGTTTCCCGAGAAACACAGGCTGCTGACTGTCAACAGGACATCATGGCATCAGCAAGCTTGTTTTGTAGCTGGGCTCTTTTTACCAGTTTCCTACTTTTTGCAACGCTTTGCGCTGCAGATATCGATAGCCCTTACGCGGTGGGCCTATCAGAGAACTTCTACGAGGAGTCTTGTCCTCAAGCAGCTGCCATCGTCGATTATTACGTCACAAAATTCCTCAAGAAAGACAGGACCTTTGTTGGTGCCTTCAACAGACTGCAGCTCCACGATTGCTGGGTTGGGGTACGCCCAACATCATCCTCTAGCTCCTCCTTTTTGCATGCATACACACGATTAAAATTGCTTGGGCTGCGCCTTTTTCATGACTATCGTGCACAAAGGTACAAGCCTCTGGAGGAGAACGATATCGATGTCGATATCTATAGAACAGTTGTTTCGTGACACGGCTTTCAAATCTGGCCACTCCTCTATATACATACCTACTAGCTAGGAGTCTTCCAATGCATCTGGAAACTCGTCTCGTTCAAGTTCTAATTTGGAAACTTGAGCTTCGCCGTTTCCCCACCACAATTTGCAGGGATGTGATGGATCTGTTCTCCTCAACTCGACCGCAACGAATCAAGCGGAGAGGGAAGCCCACGTGAACTTCGGGCTCAGAGGTGTAGAAGAGGTGGACGAAATCAAGGCAGCACTCGAATACGTGTGCCCAGGTGTTGTATCATGCGCAGACATTCTCATTCTGGCCGCTCGTGACGCCACACACAAAGTGAGTTGCAGATATCTCTACCACTCTGAGAGTTTTCCTCATTTCTTCACAACTATCTTGCTACATTTATCCTCGCGGTTCTTATATTCTCGTATGCATGCGCAAAACATTCAATCCGACTCTGACCCCGTCCATATGGAACATTAATGGAATGTACAGGCCGGAGGTCCAACATGGCCCGTTGCATTGGGCCGCAGAGACGGAAATGTGTCAGTGGACTTGCTGGCCGACGGCAACCTTCCCTTCCCTGTTCTGAACTTCAGCGGGCTCGTGGCCAACTTTGCCCGGAAGGGGTTCAACGCAAGAGAAATGGTTGTCCTTTCAGGTATTTACGTCTTGGCATTGGACACATTCTTATAGTAGTCTCAGAATTGGAATTCCCTCGCCTATTACTCGGACTCAAATTTAACATGAATATTGAAGATATCGACAAAGTTCCCTCATTTCGTGATGGTACAGCATTTGATACGTTGAAATATACCTGAAGAGTGCTCGCTGTTTCCATCGATAACTATCATGGCAGTATTTAGATTTTTGAGGTGTGAGCACTTTTGCAGTAGTCTTGAAACCCTTTTGATCATGAGCTACGTCGCTTGTGACTAACTTCGCTGATCGATCGATTGTGGAACAGGTGCCCACACTATCGGGCGGTCCCACTGCAACGGGATCCTGCCACATTTGTACAACTTCACTGGCGGCAATAACGCCACGGACACGAACCCTGCCATGGACAAGAAATTCGCTGTTTTCCTCAAGAAGCTGTGTCCCGAGGGCAACAGGACCAACACCATCTTCATCGACTCCACAGCGCATAAATTCGATCTTGCATACTACAAGAACGTGCTCGCCGGAAAAGGAATCTTCATCACGGACGCTGCCCTCATCACAGACAGCGTGGGAAAGAAAGTGGTCACTTCCTTCTCGAGGGCGAAGCCCAGCTTCTTCTTCACCGAGTTCGCTGCGGGAATGGTGAAGATGGGAAATCTTGGGGTACTGACAGGATCCCAAGGTGAAATCCGCAAGACTTGCCAATTCGTGAACTAGTGCTCATTAACATGTTTCAGGAACGACATTAAGAATTATTCAATCACAGTTACTGAGCTGGAGCTTAGCAGGTCCAGTGCTAGGGATTTAGACAATCTATGCCATCGGGGGCATTCCGGATGTCTTTTGTTGATTCACGTTTTAGTTAAATCCATTCTTTCGCCGGTTACGGAATATGCTCTGGACACACTACCTAATTAGCTATGGACGCCAGCTGATGTTTAGGGCCTTCTTTGCTACGGAAGCGTTTGTGCACGTCACTAGTAGCCTCCGGATTGAGAGGTGAACGTGATATTCAGGCAAGCTACTAGACAATACTAGTAGATTCTGAAGGTCACAGCGGAACTTCCTAGCTATAGAGGTATATAGCTTCTGTGTTTAACTAGCAGTACAATAAGAAATAAAGATTCACGAGATCAATTGATGATCAGAGCATACAGTTCTTACAAGGTGTATACATAAAGAAGCTGTTGGTGACTTTGATCAACTGTGAAGTTGTTGCAGTTAAGGGTATTTATGGATTGTTAAAGATAATGTCTAGTCCAAACTTTAGTCACTCTTAGTACTATCAAGTTTAATCATCTCTAGTATATCGGTCTCAATCTGATCTCTATGTGACTGATCATTTATTTCTTACGTAACCTTCTTGTCTATAAGTTAGAGTATAAAACAATCTTTATAAGGAGATGATGAGTCTCTTATCTCTTTATTGTAACCTTCTTGTCTATAGGTTAGAGTATATAACAATCCTTATAGAGAGATGAGAGTCTCTTATCTCTTTACTGATATATCTCATCTAGGAGAGTCAGTACCTTTGGTTTTTCAAACATGGTATCAAAGTTCAAGTCAAAGCCAAAGAAACCAAAGAAGAAAAAGGGATATAGTGTGTGCATACCACCTTCATTAGAAAAGAGAGAAAAAAAGTAAAATTTTCTGATCAAAACATCTTTGACTGCATTTTTGGAGAGGAAGAAAATAGAATTTGGTAGTTCTGAGAATTCCTTTGGTCTTTAAAAAGCTCGAATTATGTAAGGATTGGGAAGGAGCTTTCAAACGGAGCTCGTATAAGGAGTTACAGTTTGGTGAAGTTTTGGTCAACACAACTTTTACAGTGTTTTTGAGATCACATTTGACATTTTTGAGATCATTTTGACTAGATGCAAGAGATAATAATATAGAAACTACTTTCACCTCCACAACCACTCTAGAAAGTTTTCAAATTTTTCTCAACTACTTGATATTCTTTTGATAGCTAACGTTAGTGATAAATTTTGTAATACAAACTATCCAGTATGGTGCTTCAGAGTTCAGGTCATCTTCCAAAATTACAACTTGTGAGACATTGTGCTAGGTGATGAAGAGAGACCTCTTGGATCACTAGCAACATTCAAATCTTAGATTAAAAGAGATCAACAAGCACTTGCTATCATCAAGATGATCATCAAAGACTTTGAAGTCTTAGATATCTGGAGGCTAAAACTTCTAAAGAGGTTTCAGATACTTTCACCAAAAAGCACGAAGGAGCAACTTGTGGGAGAAAGACAATACTTGGCAAGAAGTTGAATACTTTGCAAATGGCTGTAGGGATTTCACTAGAAGAGCATTTGAATACAATGAAAGGTCTAGTACAACAACTGAAGAATCTGGATGGGGCTATAGATGATGATGACTTGGTATTGATAGTGCTCCTGAGTTTATCATAACCATACGAGCATTTTGCCAAAGTTGAGAATGTACGTAAGAAGCTTGTCACATTCAAAGAACTACAGACACTAGCTTTGCAAGAAGTTATGAACATCGAGTCCAAGTCCACTCAAGCAACTACCACTGATGTTGTCTTCTTCTCGAGGAAGAAGAGCGAAGTACAAGACAAAGTTCTTAGTCCAAATCTCATAGAAGTGCAAAAGAGAAGAAATCCAAACCGAAAAGAGATAGTTCTCAACTTATGGAAAAATGATCAAAGGTTTTGCAGATTTGAAAGTACAAATGATGAGGTCTCCTCATAGAAGGAAGTCATCTTCTTCGTCTAGACCAAACTCGTGATGTACGAGTTATAGAAGACCAGGGCATGTCAATACAAAACGCACTAACCCAAGCCAGACATATGCTGCATAAGCACTAGATTGGCACCTGCGTACAAATTGTACTATAGTTCATTCTACGAAGAAACCCCGGACGGAGTTCAAACAAATACGTCACCTCAATCACCAGTACCTTTTCAACCACTGACAACTACTCCACTCCAACCCATACCAATTGAAAGGTTTGCACCGAAAGAAATAGTTCTGAATGTTTCAAAAACTGATTAATGAGTCCACCAGAGTCCAATAAACCACCGCCGCATGAATCTTGTTTTAATTGTGATCGCACAAACCATTGATCACCAAATTGACCATATTCGAAGAGACAGGTGACATATGTACCACTATGCAAAAAATATTAACCTTCCAATAACTTTTGGATGCTAATGCTGGTTACAAGAAACTGTTACAGTCTGTGCTTCAAGGATCGAGGAAGAGGAGGACGGCGAAACTTCTCCAGAGCATCCTGATCATGAGGATAAAGCATGAGGACTTGAGAGTACTAGAACTGGACATGGAAATCCATGGCTGTCTTTTGAGAAATATACCCATTGATTCGGGCTCCGGAGCTAACATCATGACGGAAGAGACTGCGCATGCCCTAGGTTTCAGTTCCAGCCGCCTCCGAGAGCTCTAATACTTATATTGGTTGCGGGAGTCGTTGAAGCTGCAGCGCATGCGACCCAGATGGACTTATAACCAGGTCTTTGGATGCTCTTGGAAGTACTATACTCTCCATATGGTTGATCTCTGCACTCCAGTGACCTAGATGTGATTGTTATTCAACCTCATTCATATCTTTTTCCTCGTCAATTTCGTAGCACTGAAGATAGTTGATCATTGAATAGAGGTCTCATTTCCAATCACTCGCACTACTAGTCGATGAATCTGATCTGATCTTGATATTCATTATAATATATAATGATAATATTTCAAATCAAGTTTTTCTTAATAATTTGCATTCATTAGTTTGTACATGATAAGATTGACTTCCCCGAGCTTCCGCACTTCACTATGTCTTTATTACAACTGCAGCCATTCTATATGAGCACATCAATCAGCCATGATCGCGATTGACGATCGATTGCAATTGATTGACTGCAAGCATCCACCCTCTGACGTTCATTGATCATGAGTTAGAAGGAAGGTAACCAGAGTATGAGGATGAGATAAAAATTCCAACGATTTGGGTACAAATATCGTAGCCCGCTGGATGTCAACTGGGAAGATAGGAAGAGTCAAGCTAAACTTATACTTCACGATAAACATCCGGACATAAGGATAAACATAAAGTGATTGTTGCTTAAGCTTAAACCCAGATATGTCTCCAGCAAGCTCATGATGAAAAGCACAGGTAGTGGTGCCCATGGCCAGTTGCTCACTGGTGCTCTACTTATCAAGGTAATATTACGTCACATATTTGAACGATCTGCATGCATGACGCCATAAGGAGCTTCAACTGTTTGGAGAATATATCATGAGTCTTCCTACTGGGATCTATCCACGATGCATGTCAACACTTACTGAATTGCACGCTGACTATCTATATGTGCTCATGACGTGATTATAATATATATTAATTATAAACTTCAATCTCTTTGTGCAGAGTTCACGTCCATTCTCTTGAAGTGGACGCAGTTAGCACGCAAGTTGAGTTGACTCACGTGCTCGAAGAAGAGGCAACCTTCCCGTATCAATTATCTGGAGGGGTCACTTGAGAGGTTTGAGCTGGTAAGGCCCCAATTTCGTTCACGACCCTGTACGTATCCACCGGAAGCTCACGATCGTATGTACATGCAGCTATGATTCTCTCACCCATCATGGCTGTGCTATCCCGCCATGAGTGAGTCAAGCGGTCTGGAGCCTAACCAGGAACGACTCATTTGCGGTAGGCGAGCTCATTCCATAGCTCTGTCTGGAATTCAACCGTTATAATCCGAAATACTTTTGCTGATAGATTTGCATGCGAGAACCGATAAAGTAAACATTTAAATCAAAGCTTTCCAAGAGCTGTACAGTTATTCACTTTAGAACTAAATATTGAGTAAACTTCGGATATTGAAACGAAGTTCTTGTGATTTCTTGGAACAAAACAATATCTTGTCTCTCATGATCACCTAATTAAAGTAAACGAGGAGAAGTAAAGGAATATTCTTTTCCTCGCTTCTATACCCGCACTTGCGGTTGAAGGTTCTGTTCAGTGATCCATATCCTTGAATGGGTAACAGCCTAGCTATGTCACGAATAATGATCATCAATGCTCGTGTTTCAGTTCATGATTACACACTGCGTTCTATCCAGCTCGCGGTTCTCCTTCGTATTCATAATCCTCATATTATTATGCACTTTGATATATAAACGCTTATAAACCGATATCGTGCAAAAGAAGAGGAGGAACGTCACCCAACTTCGCTGGAACTGAAATCCGTCTCTTGAAGGCACTACCTTTACCTAAAATCGAAGTTCCACTCCCTCTTGAGTACCTTCATGAGTCCAGCCCTGGGCAAGAACCGCGCTTCTTTGGAAGATTTATAGCAGACAGATTCTCGGCTGTGAGGAAATCTTTGGGAAAATGTCAGATTTCAACCGCGAGATAAGTACTAGTATATATAATTCATTGTATGAGAATTAGTCCCGGACGGCAGGAGGCGATCGACATGAAACAGGAGAAAACGAGAACCAAGCAAAATAACGGAAAGTTGACAATTGCAAAAGGTTTCCTGCTGTACATACCTGTCAGCACGTAACAGTAGCTGGAGTCAACAAGGCCCTCGAGCTCTTACGTAATACAAAATTGTGGAACGACTGTACATGTCCTGTTACTCATGATCATGATCAAGGCAACGAATTACTGTCTATCAGGAGGGAACTCGCAAGCGGCTTGTTGATTACAACTGCCATATGTTTGGTTTAAAGCCAGTAGGCACTTGATTCTTTGAATATTATAATAATATTCTTGCGCGTAAATCATGCAGGCTTGACCGTTTTAATGTGGCCTAAGGGTACAAGTCCTGCTGAAGATGCATGCCCTGAGTACATACTGCATATATGCATGTGTGGCGGAACAACTGTCTATCTGCTGCAGTTCAGCTCTAGCATGAAGGGAAATACAAGCGAACAGTTGCTTTAATTGGTCCAGATCTAGTTAATCTAAGACTTTTGGAATTTTGGAATTCTCCAGATGTTTTCATGTTCAGCATGTGCAGTCGTCCCCGACGCACGATCTGATCATGAAGCTAATAAATTCAACCCGAGCGCTGAGATCGGACTACCTGGACCTGGAGCTCGTAGCTCCATCAATATCATATGAGGCGTAGACGATTGAGATCGAACGGAACACATCAATTGTGTACAATGTATGCCTATATATGCACTGGACATGGAAAATATTCCTCTGAGAGAAATCTAATCTGAAGCTGAAGGTAAACGATCTGCCACTCTACACTGAGCTCGAGAAACACGTCCAATAATTAGTACATGTCCGAGTCCTTATATGTAACGAACCATCGAGGGAGCGAGACTAAATCAGCACTCAACTGGTGTACATGTCATGCTCATACCTAGCTAGGTGCATAAAATTAATGAAGACTGTAGATTCAACCTTGAGTCAGATGAAAAGAAGAATTAACCTGATTAATTTGCAAATTCAAGAGAACTGGGACACTTGGGCTGTCATATGACCTTCTGTTGTGACATAACTATGTTGCTGTCACTCGTGCCTCACCTCTGTCTGTGGTGGTTTTCGTCCAACAGCTGCTGAAGGTCGGCCTTGGCCATAATGTGGTGTACGCGGACCGATGTCCTTTCCATTTGGATTCTCCGGCCTCAAAGCTTACACCCTTGCATCCCACACCTCAGCCTCCTAGTGGTTCTCTCGGTTCCGAACTCCCTGCGTGGTGATTCGGTTCCGACGGCCTGTGATCCTCTGGTGAGGCTTGACTTCTTGTCCACCTCTCTTGGTCGTCTCGGTAATAAATTTCGAGTCTTTCAATCGCAAAAATTTGCAAATTTCAAGTACTAGTCTCTCGAGAAATATATCGATCAGCAACCTTGTTGCTAAAGGGCTTATATATCTGTCTTCAGCAAGCTATATAGCACAAAAGCACCTGTAGGTGCCGGTGACGTCGCCGGTATCTATCCGTACATATTCATGATCATTCAGGTTGCAATCGACCATTTAATTCTCTGTTGTTAGCACGTGACGTGTGTGGAGAAAGCTTTTGACCTTATATGCCATCAACCCTAGTTAGATATGTATGCTTATATATTGCTCAATATTGTTTAAAAAGGTAATGTATTACTTAGTTGCGGATACTTAGTATAGGTAATTATTACAGCAATTGGCTTGATCATACCCCGAGTACGTTTCCTGCGTTTGATCACACCCTGAAAACATGTTCTCTCTTGATCTTACCCCTGACCGGCAAAGAGCAGTGGTCCCGATTTGTGATGACATGTCGGACTCACAAGCCCTGTCCATGCTGATGTGTCAGAGCAGACTGGACTCTTACGTGTACAGAGTAACCCCGCCCGGGATATTTGATTTCACGAATCATTCGGAAGATGCGCGAACGGGTTAAAGAGATCGAGTTAACTCTCTTTTCAAAGTCCTTTTCATCTTTCCCTCGCGGTACTTCTTCGCTATCGGTCTCTCGCCGGTATTTAGCCTTGGAAGGAATTTACCTCCCGCTTAGGGCTGCATTCCCAAACAGCCCGACTCGTGGACAGCGCCTCGTGGAGCAGCAGGGTCTCGGCACGACGGGGTCCTCACCCTCTCTGACGCCCCTTAGGGGACTTAGGCCGGGTCCGCCGCAGAGGACACTTCTCCAGACTATAACTCGTGCCGCCGAAACGACACGATTTTCAAGCTAGGCTTTTCCCGGTTCGCTCGCCGCTACTAGGGGAATCCTTGTTAGTTTCTTTCCTCCGCTTAGTGATTATACTTAAACTCAGCGGGTAGTCTCGCCTGATCTGAGGTCAGTGCTGTTCTGATAAATCAACACCCTGAAAGAAGAAGAAAAAAAGGAGAGGATATGAGAGTTTGAAAGGCCACCTTAAATCTTCAAACCGCTCCCGTCTTCTTCGACTCACATAGCTCTCTTTTCTTGAATCTTTCTTGTGTATATGATCTTCTTACATGCGTTGTCGCTATTTACACATCAGCATGGACGGGGTTTGTGAGTTGACATGCGTCCGACATGTCATCACAAACCGGGACCACTGCTCTTTGCCAGTCAGGGGTAAGATCAAGCGCAGGAAACGTACTCGGGGTATGATCAAGCCAATTGCTGGTAATTATTATGTAGAACGGATCTGCATATGCATGTAGCCTTTCAACTGTTCAATGCTTAACTGGATACTGGTGTATACGATTATTGCTTTCCTTCTTCCTAGGTGTTGAAATATTTTATTGCAGTTTTCTCGATTTTCCTATACAGGTCTCTCTGTGTGTGGTGAGACGGTGCCGTTTTGGATCCTTTGCTGTCTCCCCTTGTTGATGACTGGTAATAAGTTTTTGTCGTTCACGGCAACAAAAACTGGATATTACCTGTTCGCATATTTTGAGTCTTCTGGAATCTGGGAACTATATACGATCGATGTCAACTGCAACACCCGAACCTGAGTAGAGCCCTGAGTGAACCTTCTCGCATCAGTTATCTGAAGCGGACAAAAGGTTTGAGCTGTGAGGTGCCCAATTTTTCTCACGATCATATTCACTGACAAGTAGGCTAAGCTCACATGCAACCATGATTCTCTCACGATCATAGCTGTGTTATCACGCCATGAGTGAGTTAAGCGGACTATAAAGCGAGTCGCTTCCCAGGAGATCATCATCAGTTAATCTGCAGCTACATGCTCATTACAGTTCCTTGAGCGCTTGTGTCTACGTTTCCCGAGAAACACAGGCTGCTGACTGTCAACAGGACATAATGGCATCAGCAAGCTTGTTTTGCAGCTGGGCTCTTTTCACCAGTTTCCTACTTTTTGCAACGCTTTGCGCTGCAGATATCGATAGCCCTTACGCGGCGGGCCTATCAGAGAACTTCTACGAGGAGTCTTGTCCTCAAGCAGCTGCCATCGTCGATTATTACGTCACGAAATTCCTCAAGAAAGACAGGACCTTTGTTGGTGCCTTCAACAGACTGCAGTTCCACGATTGCTGGGTTGGGGTACGCCCAACATCATCCTCTAGCTCCTCCTTTTTGCATGCATACACACGATTAAAATTGCTTGCACTGCGCCTTTTTCATGACCATCTTGCACAAAGGTACAAGCCTCTGGAGGAGAACGATATCGATGTCGATATCTATAGAACAGTTGTTTCGTGACACGGCTTTCAAATCTGGCCACCCCTCTATATACGTACCTACTAGCTAGGAGTCTTCAAATGCATCTGGAAACTCGTCTCGTTCAAGTTCTAATTTGGAAACTTGACTTCGCCATTTCCCCACCACAATTTGCAGGGATGTGATGGATCTGTTCTCCTCAACTCGACCGCAACGAACCAAGCGGAGAGGGAAGCCCACGTGAACTTCGGGCTCAGAGGTGTAGAAGAGGTGGACGAAATCAAGGCAGCACTCGAATACGTGTGCCCAGGTGTTGTATCATGCGCAGACATTCTCATTCTGGCCGCTCGTGACGCCACACACAAAGTGAGTTGCAGATATCTCTACCACTCTGAGAGTTTTCCTCATTTCTTCACAACTATCTCGCTACACTTATCCTCGCGGTTCTTATAATCTCGTATGCATGCGCAAAACATTCAATCCGACTCTGACCCCGTCCATATGGAACATTAATGGAATGTACAGGCCGGAGGTCCGACATGGCCCGTTGCATTGGGCCGCAGAGATGGAAATGTGTCAGTGGACTTGCTTGCTGACGGCAACCTTCCCTTCCCTGTTCTGAACTTCAGCGGGCTCGTGGCCAACTTTGCCCGGAAGGGGTTCAACGCAAGAGAAATGGTTGTCCTTTCAGGTATTTACGTCTTGGCATTGGACACATTCTTATAGTAGTCTCAGAGTTGGAATTCCCTCGCCTATTACTCGGACTCAAATTTAACATGAATATTGAAGATATCGACAAAGTTCCCTCATTTCGTGATGGTACAGCATTTGATCCGTTGAAATATACCTGAAGAGTGCTCGCTGTTTCCATCGATAACTATCATGGCCGCATTCAGATTTTTGAGGTGTGAGCACTTTTGCAGTAGTCTTGAAACCCTTTTGATCATGAGCTACGTCGCTTGTGACTAACTTCGCTGATCGATCGATTGTGGAACAGGTGCCCACACTATCGGGCGGTCCCACTGCAACGGGATCCTGCCACATTTGTACAACTTCACTGGCGGCAATAACGCCACGGACACGAACCCTGCCATGGACAAGAAATTCGCTGTTTTCCTCAAGAAGCTGTGTCCCGAGGGCAACAGGACCAACACCATCTTCATCGACTCCACAGCGCATAAATTCGATCTTGCTTACTACAAGAACGTGCTCGCCGGAAAAGGAATCTTCATCACGGACGCTGCCCTCATCACAGACAGCGTGGGAAAGAAAGTGGTCACTTCCTTCTCGAGGGCCAAGCCCAGCTTCTTCTTCACCGAGTTCGCTGCGGGAATGGTGAAGATGGGAAATCTTGGGGTACTGACAGGATCCCAAGGTGAAATCCGCAAGACTTGCCAATTCGTGAACTAGTGCTCATTAACATGTTTCAGAAAGGATATTAGAATTATTCAATCACAGTGACTGAGCTCGAGCTTAGCAGGTACAGTGCTACGGATTTAGACAATCTATGCCATCGGGGGCATTCCAGATGTCTTTTGTTGATTCACGTTTTAGTTAGAATCCATTCTTTAGCTGGTTACGGAATATGCTCTGGACACACTAGCTAATTAGCTATGGACGCCAGCAGATGTTTAGGGCCTTCTTTGCTACGGAAGCTTTTGTGCACGTCACTAGTAGCCTCCGGATTGAGAGGTGAACGTGATATTCAGGCAAGCTACTAGACAATACTAGTAGATTCTGAAGGTCACAGCGGACTTCCTAGCTATAGAGCTATATAGCTTCTGTGTTTAACTAGCAGTACAATAAGAAATAAAGATTCACGGGATCAATTCATGATCAGAGCATACAGTTCTTACAAGGTGTATACATAATGAAGCTGTTTTGTTGAGGTTAATGGTATTTATGGACTATTAAGATAGTGTCTAGGTTCAGACTTTAGTGATTCTTAGTACTATCAAGTTTAATCATCCCTAGTATATCAGTCTCAATCTGATCTCTATGTGACTGTTCATTTATTTCTTGCAGAACCTTCTTGTCTATAGGTTAGAGTATAAAACAATCCTTATAGAGAGACGATGAGTCTCTTATCCCTTTAGTGTAATCTTCTTGTCTATAGGTTAGAGTGTATAACAATCCTTATAGAGAGATGAGGAGTCTCTTATCAGAGTCGCTACCTTTGGTTTTTCAAACATGGTATCAAAGTTCAAGTCCGAGCATTACCAAAGAGATTGAAAAACCCAAAAAAAAGGAGACATAGTGTGTGAATACCACTTTCATTAGAAAAGAGAGAAAAAGGGTAAAATTTTCTGGTCAAAACCTCTTTGACCGCAATTTTGGAGAGAAAGAAAATAGAATTTGGTAATTCTGAGAATTCCTTCGGCCTTAGAAAAGCTTGACCTATGTAAGGATTTTGGAAGGAGCTTTCAACAGTTCAAATTTTGACTCAAATGGAGCTCGTATAAGAAGTTACAGTTTAGTGAAGTTTTAGTCAACACAACTTTGACAGTGTTTTTGAGGGCCTTAACGATCAAATTTGACATTTTTGAGATTTTTTTGATTGGATTGCAAGAGATAATAACATAGACACTACTTTCATCTCCACCATCACTCTAGGAAGTTTTCTATTTTTTCTCGGCTACTTGATATTCTTTCAATGGCTAACGTTAGTGATAAATAAGATAGTACAAACTATACAGTATGGTGCTTCAAGGTTCGAGTCATCTTCCAAAATTACAACTTGTGGGACATTGTGCTAGATGATGAAGAGAGACTTCTTAGATCACTAACAACAGTCAAATCTAGATTGAAAGAGATCAACAAGTACTTGCTATCAAAAAGATGATCATCATTTGAAGTCTTAGATATATGGAGGCTAAAACTTCTAAAGAGGCTTGGGATACTTTCACCAAAGAACACGAAGGAGTAGCTCGTGGGAGGAAGACAATACTTCACAGGAAGTTGAATACTTTGCAAATGGATGTAAGGATTTCACTAGAAGAGCATTTGAATACAATGAAAGGTCTAGTACAACAACTGAAGAATCTGGATGTGGCTTTAGACGATGATGACTTGGTATTGGTGTCCCAAGTGGTTTAGCCTAGAGTCCTTTAAGAGAAAAGTGTCGTGGGTCCAGTTTCTTGCGGGCAAGGTTGGACGTGCATGCTACAGCAAACTGTTAATGAAGCTTCTGGTCCGAGTCCCACTGTGGTGGACTCACATGGACAATCTCATGGTCCTCTAAGATCCCAAAGGACAGGTAACACCATTTATTGATAGTGCTCTTGAGTTTACCAAAATCTTACGAGCATTTTGTTAAAGTTGTGGAATGCACGTAAGGAGCTTGTCACATTCGAAGAACTACAGATTTGGCTTCTTAGATATGGCTTCCTCAGAGGATCTATCAAATATGGCATCCTTAGAAGCTGTTAGTGGATATTGTGGATGAAGTTCGTGAACTTCTGAAGAAGGAATTATTGCGAGAGAACACTTTACCGAAGAAGATTGAGAGAACTTCGGGTGAAGTTTCAAACTTCACCAGCACCAGAGCAAATGCATACTTTGCCCAAAGCACAACAAACTTTGATGGAGATAGAAGAAGTTCTGAAGAAGCACAGTTGATTGAAACCTGTATGAAAAGAATCAGTGATAGCATCACATTATGATGTGACGGTAGACTTAAGAGACACAAAAAGCTAACATCAGTTTCAAACAACTCATTGAGGATAATAAGATCTATAAGAAGTTGTTACTCCAAGCGTTGAGAAAACCAACCAAAGCAAGAAGAACGAAGTTACCTTCTTTGTTTCATATGAGATATAAGATCTATGATCTCTAGAAATAGAAAGAATAGAGATTGCATCAAGCATCATAAAGAAAGTGCCAATTGACTTCGAGTCACGAGTCAATATAATGACGGAAGAAACGAGCGCGCATTAGGATTCAGTTTGAAGTAACTCAAATAGTGTTGCGACTGACAAATCAGACGAGAAGACGATCTCTAGGATTACTACATAGTATTCTCACCTTGATAGGAGGAGTTTTCTTTAAACTCATCTATGTCATCCCACGTCCCTTGGTTAAGTCCCGTAATATTTTGATTGGAAGACTGTGGTTGTATGATGCTAAAGTACTAACAGATTGGTACATGCATCGATTATTGTTCAAAGATCCACAGAAACAGACTAACGAGACTGTGGTACTATCTCGGAAGAAGATATCACATCAAGGTGAGACATACTCGACTGATGTAAGTTACACTTCAGGATCTGATTCATCGACTAGTAGTGCGAGTGGTTGGAAAGGAGACCCATATTTGAATGGTCGACTACCTTCAGTTCTACGAAATTGACGAGGAAGAAGATATGAATGAGGCTGAATAGCAATCACAGCTAGGTCACGAGAGTATAGAGATCAACCATACGGAGGGTATAGTACTTCCAAGAGCATCTCGAGACTTGGTTATAAGTGAGGGTAAGAGTTTAAAAATATCTGTTGTAGTGCAAGGAGAAGAGCTAGAGGTGTATCAGATGCTGACCCACTATCAAGATGTGTTTTCTTAGACTATGGAGGACAAAAGAGAATCCATGCGTAGTGGAGAGGACATCGTATGGATCTCATTGAAGGATTAGTACGTGTAAGACAAAGCCACTACCGACTCCATCCAAAATATTCTTTGTTGGTTAAGGATTAGCTTATTTTTCCTGTGTTGAGCAACGAATGAGTGACATCCATTATAGTTGTATCTAAGAAACAAACAGGAAAAATAAGAGTCTGCTAGGACTTTAGGAAGCTTAACGTAGCAACGAAGAAAGACCATCACCTTTATCTTTGACAAAGCAAGCAAGGATGGAGACATGTTGTTCGATAGTACTTCAGTACAGCACCGATGGAGGCCGTGCGAAGTTTTCCTCGGCTGTTCAAGCAGTTGCATCAAGGGAGGAATGGTTATCGGACAAAAGACTTTCTCGGCGCGAAGAAGTAGCCGACACGATCATGGTGATATTTTGGCAGAAGATGACCACCTACTTGTCAAACTAACAGATCTTCTTCATCGAAGACTCTTTGCCGGTAAGAAAGCACATTGGGCAAAGATTCTTCATTGTCATGTATAGAAGCTTTGGGTCGAAGCTGATATGGTATACATGTGGTGCCTTCAATTTGCAGAATTCGAGATTTTTTGAAATTTTTTAAGTTAATGATGCTATCTTTTGCATCAGAATCTGAAATTGGACACAAATGTTATGAACCGATCTCTCTGGATAACCCAGAGGACCACAAAAGTGAAGGGGCTGGGTAACTCAGAACCTAAGTATCAAGAGCGGATGTTTAAGTATCATCTATTTTCTGAAACGTGTTGTTTAAAGCCATTCACGTAAGAAACCAAACTGTTTTTAAAACAAACTACTAACAAAAGCATTAACCAAACCGTTTACAAACCAGGCCGAAATTCAACCGCACCCCATAAAATAGTTCGATCCTGTCCTGACCGGGGCAGACTCCTACTGGATGCCACCTGTGCTTTCAAATGAAATGAGGTTGCAGATAACAGATTAGTCGACATTAAATAACAACAGCAAGGTTGCTTATAGACATAGATATATATACATTTCTTGATAGACTTCGTAGATTGTATATATTCTTCTTCATTTTAATCCAGTGTAATGTTTCGAAACTACAATATGAAGTGTTAACCTCTAGGGAATATGAAGTGTTCCCTTGAGAATGAGGTTGCTTAACCTTTAAGTTAGCTTGTATTCAGTTTCACGATTGAGTTGATTGAGTCCCTAGCTAGCCTTCCTTCGTACCCTAGTCTTTGTTCATCTTGCTGTTATCCTTGTATATATCCAACGTCTCATGATCTTAATAGTTTTTCTGATTTTTTAATTTAACTCTCAACCTCAGGGAAGTCACTTAGGTTAACTTTGTAACAGTATGTGCGACATAACCTAACTTTTATAATTTTTATATTATTAAATAGATATATTTTATATTTATATAATACTTTTTTCCATACTTTTATTAGTTATATTTTAGATAAAATACTTTTAATATCTTATATTCATTATAATGTATCATGATAATATTTTAAATCAAGCTTTTTTTTTATACTTTGCATTCATTAGTTTGTACATGATAAGATTGACTTCTCCGAGCTTCCGCACTTCACTATGTCTTCATTACAAATGCAGCCGTTCTTTATGAGCACATCAACCAGTCATGATCGCGATTGACGACCGATTGCAATTGATTGACCGCAAGCATCCACCCTCCGTACATTATCTGCGAATGTACGTACATGACGTTCATTGATCATGAGTTAGAAGGAAGGCAAGCACAGTCAGAGGATGAGGTAAAAATTAGAACGATTTGGGGATAAATATCGTAGCCCGCTGGATGTCAACTGGGAAGATAGGAAGAAACAAGCTAAACTTATACTTAACAATAAACATAAGGAGATAAGGATAAACGTAAAATTATTGTTGTTTAAGCTTAAGCCCAGATCAGTCTACAGCAGACTCATGATGAAAAGCACAGCTGGTGGTGCCCATGGCCAGTTGCTCACTTTTGCTCTTCTTATCAAGGTAATATGACGTAACATATTTGGACGATCTGCATGCATGACGCCATAAGAAGTAGCTTCAACTGTTTGGAGAATATATCATGAGTCTTCCTACTGGGATCTATCTACGATGCATGTGAACGCCTACGGAATTGCACGCTAACTATATATATCTGCTCATGACGTGATTATAATATATATTAATTATAAACTTCAATCTCGTTGTGCAGAGTTCACGTCCATCCATGAGTCAAGTGGTCTGGAGCCTAACCAGGAACAACTCATTTGCGGGTAGGCGAGCTCATTCCATAGCTCTGTCTGGAATTCAACCGTATAACCCGAAGTACTTTTTCTGATAGATTTGCATGCGAGAACCGATAAAGTAAACATTTAAATCAAAGCTTTCCAAGAGCTGTACAGTTAAATTCACTTTAGGATTAATTATTGAGTACTGAGAAACTTCGGATTTTGAAACGAAACTTGTGATTATTGTGATTTCTTGGAACAAAACAACATCTTCTCTCTCATGATCACCTAATTTTAAAGTAAACGAGGAGAAGTCAAGGAATATTCTTTTCCTCGCTTCTATACCCGCACTTGCGGTTGAAGGTTCCGTTCAGAGATCGATAGCCTTGAATGGGTAACAGCCTAGCTATGTCACGAAGAATGATCATCAATGCTCGTGTTTCAGTTCACGATTACACACTGCGTTCTTTCCAGCTCGCGGTTCTCCTTCGGGTTCATAATCCTTATATTATTATCCAGTTTCATATATAAACGCTTGTAAACCGCGCTTCTTTGGAAGATTTATCGCAGACAAATTCTCGGCTGTGACGAAATCTTTGGGAAAATGTCAGATTTCAACCGCGCGATAAGTACTAGTATATATAATTCATTGTATGAGTATTACTCCCGGACGGCAGGAGGCGATCGACATGAAACAGGAGAAAACGAGAACCAAGCAAAATAGCGGATAATTGACAATTGCAAAAGGTTTCCTGCTGTACATACCTGTCAGCACGTAACGGACAGTAGCTGGAGTGAACAAGGCCCTCGAGCTCTTACTAAATACAAAATTGTGGAACGAATGTACATGTCCTGTTACTCATGAGCATGATCAAGGCAACGAATTACTGAGTCCACGGCAGTTTATCAGGGGGGAATTCGCAAGCGGCTTTGATTACAACTGCCATATGTTTGGTTTAAAGCTAGTAGGCACTTGATTCTTTGAATATTATAATAATATTCTTGCGCGTAAATCGTGCAGGCTTGGCCGTTTTCATGTAGCCCAAGGGTACAAGTCCTGCTGAAGATGCATGCCCTGAGTACATACTGCATATATGCATGTGTGGCGGAACAACTGTCTATCTGCTGCAGTTCAGCTCTAGCATGAAGGGAAATACAAGCGGATCCCGACAGTTGCTTTAATTGGTCCAGATCTAGTCAATCTAAGACTTTTGGAATTTTGGAATTCTCCAGATGTTTTCATGTTCAGCATGTGCAGTCGTCGCCGACGCACGATCTGACCATGAAGCGAGTAAACCCGAACGCTGAGATCGGACTACCTGACCTGGAGCTCGTAGCTCCATCAATATCATATGCGGCGTAGACGATTGTGATCGAACGGAACACATCAATTGTGAACAATGCATGCCTGTATATGCACTGGACATGGAAAATATTCCCCTGACAGAAATTTAATCTGAAGCTGAAGGTAAACGAGCTGCCACTCTACCTGAGCTCGAGAAACGCGTCCAATAATTAGTACATGTCCGAGTCCTTATATGTAACGAACCATCGCGGGAGCCAGATTAAAATCAGCACTCAACTGGTGTACATGTCATGCACATACCTAGCTAGTTGCATTAAATTAATGAAGACTTTAGATTCAACCTTGAGTCAGATGAGAAGAAGAATTAACCTGATTAATTTGCAAATTCAAGAGAACTGGGACACTTGGGCTGCCATATGACCTTCTATTGTTACAAAACTATGTTCCTGTCACTCGTGCCTCACCTCTGTCTGTGGTGGTTTCGTCCAACAGCTGCTGAAGGTCGGCCTTGGCCATAATGTCGTGTACGCGGACCGATGTACTTTCCATTTGGATTCTGTCGCCTCAAAGCTTAGGCTTTCATTTTGCATCCCACACCTCAGCCTCCTAGTGGTTCTCTCGGTTCCGAACTCCCTGCGTGGTGATTCGGTTACGACGGCCCGTGATCCTCTGGTGAGGCTTGACCTTGGTCGTTTCGGTAATAAATTTCGAATCTTTCAATCGCAAAAATTTGCAAATTCAAGTACTAGTCTCTCGAGAAATATATCGATCAGCAACCTTTCTCCTTGTTGCTAAAGGGCTTATATATCTGTCTTCAGCAAGCTATATAGCTGAAAAGCATCAGCAAGCTATATAGCTCAAAAGCATCAGCAAGCTATATAGCTCAAAAGCACCTGTAGGTGCCGGTGACGTCGCCGGTATCTATCCGTACATATTCATTGTTAGAATTGACTGTACAGTATGAACGTAAAGTACAGCAACTAGTTTAGACTATTTGGGCTCATGCCCTTTCGCATGCTTTGCCTGCCCTTGTTCCAAAGTATAAGTACCTGGCCTTTGGGCCTCTTACTTCATTATTCATTTCAGTAAACAAGCTTACTCATACTTGGTCTCTCACATTGATCCTCTCTCTCCTTTTCCTATATGGTATCAGAGCTACGGGTTGTTATTTTCCCAGCACAATAACGTAGGCTTCAAGTAGATCCTAGGCACAGGTGAAGGAGCAATCAAGAGACGCCTTGATTGCTAAAGCGTGAAGGACGCTTCTCGCTTAGACGATCGCAGCGCTCAATAGAACCTCAGTAGTTCAGCGATAAATCTGCGATGACGAACACGTTCAGCACTAAAGGCTGGGCAAAGTTCGATGGGACGTACTTCACGTACTGGAAACACAAGATGAAACTCCAGTTAGACGTTGAAGGCGTTCTCGGAATTATCGATGGTAGTGAACCTCGACCAGTAGCCACTGCCACTAACCCTCTACCTGCCACCGGACCAGGTAGCATTGCGGAGTGGGATCGTCAAAGCAAGAATGCTTTGACGGCAATAAATCAGTGTTGCGAGAACACTGTATCGGTCACATTATTTCTTGCCGCTCGGCAACAGAAGCTTGGAACACATTGACTTCTAACTTTGCCGCGCAAGACACAGTGACCCAAATGCACTTGAAAGAAAAGCTGCGAACTCTCAAGATGAAGGCGAACGACACAGTCACATCGCATGTAAACACTTTCAAGTCGATTGTCGAGCAGCTGGTGTCTACAGGCGTACAAGTAGGCGCACAAGAGCAGCTGCTCACACTCATGGGTAGCATGCCAGACAGCTACCAAATGTTCCTACAAGTGATGAGATGCAACACCAACTTGACGTTGTAAGATCTCATCTCGTTTCTTCTCACCGAAGAAACTTTTTGTCAAGAATGCAGCATGAACCTTCGACGATGCAATTTAACTGGACATCGTGTCCAGAATTGTGCAAATCAAGCTTCAAGCAGCAGCGCTCCGCCCAATCAACCTCAGCAACAAGGTGGAAATCAGAAGAACCGCAACCAGAAGAATCGCCAGCGCAACAACAACAACACTAGGAGAGTACTGATGACCCAGCTCTACAACAAATTTGCACCTCGAACTATGGACCATCATTGAAACGTTGACACCGGCGCTACCCATCACATGGCATTCGACCGCAATCAATTTTGTAAGTACTCTGATCGAGAAAGTGCTCTTCAAGATCAGATTATCTTAGGAGATGACACTACAGTTCAAATTGAAGGTCACGGCGATGTTGAAGTTAAACTTCTCAACGGCGAAAATGTCTTAATTAAGGACGTTTTGCACGTCCTTGCACTACGAAAGAACTTATTTTCAGCTCGAATGTTTGACTCCAAGGGTGGGTGGTGCATTATCGGTAATGATACTTGTCATCTAGAGGACAAGAACAGACGTACAATTGTCCCATGCCCGCTAAGCAATGATCTTTACTTGCTAGGCTCGTCTGTAATTCCCGTGCACACTATGTCACTCCCGCAAGCACACCATGCCCAGCTGAAAGCAGAGCACTCCCAATCCCTGCTTCCAACAATGCCCCCTGAAACGCACTCTCGAAAAAGACTGGGGGGTCCGGGAGGTGGCCATGGCAGATCGACCAACCGTGGTCGACCACGGCTGATCCTCTCCTTGCACCCCTTCGCACAATCACAGTCCACAAACACACTCCCTGAAAATCTTTCACGCACATTTCCCGCACCCTTTCCCGCACCAAATTCTCAGGGAGGCACGGATCTCCACGAGGACGATCCGTGGTCCCAAGACCAGGGCGCATACCTCGACCCAGCACAGCATACTAACCGGCACGCCCTCCCATGGAGGGACGACGTCCCTATAATCTAAGAGGGTGCGGATCGCCACCAGGGCGATCCGTGCCTCGAAGCAAGCGGCATGTCCCCCTATGGGGACGCGCCTCATCGAGGCGAGCCAAGGGGCGCGGCCTCACATGTGAGACCACGTCCCCTCGACTTCTCGGGGCGGCCTTCAAGACTGGGGCACGAACCCCGGGAGTAATAATCTCCCGGGCCCCGTCCTCCATCCCGTCCTTCTCGGAAGGGCGGCGACGGCGGCTGCCCACCCCCCTTTCTTCGGAGGAGCTCCGAGCTCCGAGGAGCTGGGAAGCTCTCTCGAAGAGGAAGTCAACCCGCGCGGGGTTGACTCTTGTCGAAGGGGAGGGACTGACAGTCCCTCCCCCACGGGAGGAGTAATTCTCCCCACAGGAGTATTCCCTCCGGTAATATTGAGTTAGAAGAAAAATTTTCCTCTCTTGCAGGTCCTTCAGCAGGAATTTCCGACCCTACAGTAGGCACTTTGCTTTCAGCCCGCCACATACATGGTGATGATTCATCCACTCTTACACGTCTTGCATCTACACCTTACATAGTCGATGAGTCTAACACACCTATTTCCACTCTTTACCGATCTGTCACCCGCCCGCGCTTTGCCTGTCTTACATTCGCCACTCCTACTGCCGACTTCTGGCACAGGCGGCTTGACCACATCAGTCTTACCCGGCTTGACCAACTTCGTCACCATCAATCTGTTATGACCTAAATCTGCCCACTATTCACAATTTCACTTGCCTCCGTGCTTGCAAGGCAAACAAGCCCGCACAAAATTTCCACGTGCTACCACTACCCGCGCCACTGAAATTCTCAAAACTGTCCACTCTGACATCAGCGGCCGCATTTCTCCTTGCACTTTTTCCGGCTATGAGTACTTCATGACCATGACCGACGACTACTCCCGTTATACCGTTGTCCGCTTACTGCACTACAAGAGCGACTGCTTCACAGCATTCAAGGAGTTTCACACATTTGCCGAGCGTCAGACCGGCAAGAAACTCAAGACTCTACGCTCCGACAACGGTTGTGAGTTCCGATCCATCCTCTTTGATGCTTATTATCAGGAACACAGTATTCAACGCCAGCTGACCGTCCGTGACACTCCTCAGCAAAACGGGGTAGCTGAGTGTAAAAATCGCACCCTCTTAAACTCTGTCCGCGTTATGATGTTTTCAGCAGGACTAGACAAACAGTTTTGCGGTGAGGCTATCAATCACGCCATTTATGTTTTAAATCGTTGTCCCACCAAGGCCATCGATCCTGCCACCACTCCATTTGAGCTATGGCATGGCCGCAAGCCCACCATCTCACATCTTCGAGTTTTTGGCTGCATAGCTTTTGCCAACATTATAGAGACTCACCGCTCTAAGCTAGATAGTCACTCCCACGAGTGCCTTCTTCTCCGCTACAGCAATCAAAGTAAGGCATACCGTCTTCAACGAAAATCCGACGGTCATACTTTTGTTTCTCGCGATGTTATTTTTGATGAGGCTTTCCCTACATCGACATCATCCCCTCCCAACCCTGCTCTCACTACTATCACTGAGGATGAAATTCAGAATGATGTGCACTTCTTCCATCACCATCCTCCTACTTCGGGTCCTGCCCCTAGCCCTTCAGTGGGAGCTACTCTTCCCCCTCTGAGTTCGTCTGTTCTGCCTCCTTTTGCACCACCTCCCGCCTTTGGTCCTCTGTTGGCCCTGACCCCGGTCATCCTTCAAGCAATAGTCTTGTCTCGGGCCCCGTTCCTCTTCTACCCTCAGCAGGATATGGAGGAGGAGGAGTTAGCGGAGGCACATTTCACACACCAACTCAATCTATGGCCAGCTCATCCACTAGTAGCCCACAATCCCACAGTCGATATCCGTTCTCAACTTATTCTATCATGAATTTATCTTCTCCAATCCGAACCAGACATAGCACAGATGTAGAAAACATGAGCACACTACACCCATACCTACATCGTTCACCACCGCAGTCTCCACCACCGCACTCAAGTGACTTTGAGATGACTTCGTCTCCTCCCACTGAGATCCAAGCACCACCACCACTCCGACGATCAACACGTCAGTCCAACCCTCCTAACCGCGATCCAGGTGAAGGTTACGACACAACGACTTTGATCCCGAAGGCATGACACTCGTAGAATCGTCCAAGTTTCATGACAGGACGAAACACATAGATATTCGGTACCACTTCATTAAGGATCAAGTTACATCCAAGACAATTGAAGTGAAGTACTGCCCTACTCAAGAGATGGTAGCGGATATCCTAACTAAAGGCCTACCGGTCCCTAAGTTGGATTATCTTCTACCAAGACTAGGATTGAAAGTTTAAGTCTACAACAACTAGTCGCTGAGTGGGAGTGTTAGAATTGACTGTACAGTATGAACGTAAAGTACAGCAACTAGTTTAGACTATTTGGGCTCATGCCCTTTCGCAGGCTTTGCCTGCCCTTGTTCCAAAGTATAAGTACATGGTCTTTGGACCTCCTACCTCATTATTCATTTCAGTAAACAAGCTTACTCATACTTGGTCTCTCACATTGATCCTCTCTCTCCTTTTCCTATATTCATAATCATTCAGGTTGCAATCCACAAATTAATTCTCTGTTGTTAGCACGTGACAGTGTGTGGAGAAACCTTTTGACCTTATATGCCATCAACCCTAGGTAGATATGTATGCTTATATATGGCTCAAGATTGTTTATATCGGTAATGTATTACTTAGTTGCGGATACTTAGTATAGTTAATTATTACTTAGAACGGATCTGCATATGCATGTAGCCTTTCAACTGTTCAATGCTTAACTGGATACTTGTGTATACGATTATTGCTTTCCTTCTTCCTAGGTGTTGAAAATATTTTATTGCAGTTTTCTCGATGTTCCTATACAGGTCTCTCTGTGTGTGGTGAGACGGTGCCGTTTGCCTGTGATACTTTGCTGTGTCCCCTTGTTGATGACTGGTAATAAGTTTTTGTCGTTCACGGCAACAAAAACTGGATATTACCATGTTCGCATATCTTGAGTCTTCTGGGATCTGGGAACTATCTATGATATCGATCGATGTCAATTGCAACACCCGAATTACGCACTAGCTACGTGACGTAATTCATATAAAATAAATTCAATTTTCAGCGGAGTTAACGTTTCACTAGATTTGAAGTTAAGTAGAACGCATGAGTTGACTCATGTGAAGGGAATGTAGAGTCCTGAGTGAACCTTCTCGCATCAATTATCTAAAGCGGACAAAAGGTTTGAGCTGTGAGGTGCCCAATTTTTCTCACGATCATATTCACTGACAAGTAGGCTAAGCTCACATGCAGCCATGATCATAGCTGTGTTATCACGCCATGAGTGAGTTAAGCGGACTATAAAGGGAGTCGCTTCCCAGGAGATCATCATCAGTTAACCTGCACCTACATGCTCATTACAGTTCCTTGAGCGCTTGTGTCTACGTTTCCCGAGAAACACAGGTAGCTTGTAGGAAACTAAGGCAACTAACTCTAAGACTCTTAGCTAGAAGGCATACACAACTAATGTGTGAGAGAGGAAGCGAGAGAGAGAAAACTGAGTACTCCAAGCCAAAGGCAAAGTCCGTATAAAGATAATGATAAGAGGACCAGGTGGGTCCTCCTAATATACAAGGGAAAGAGGCAAAGGGTCGAGGGGTGTTAGCCCCCTTGTGCCTCTTCATAATAACCTCTTAAGGACAGGAATTGTTCACACAGTATTCAGTCACTCCCACTCAGTGACTAGTCCTTAATAATCCGAGTTTTGGTAACAAGTATTCTACTTTAGGAGTTGGTAAACTCTTAGTAAGAATATCAGCTACCATATCAGCCGTTGGGCAATACTGAACTAACATTGTTTTGAGAGTGACTTGATTCTTTACGAAGTGATACCGGATATCAATGTGCTTTGTTCTATCATGAAATTTAGTTGTGTCTACTAGAGCAATAGCACTTTGATTATCGCAAAATAAGACCGTTGGCTGTTCATCCTTCAGTCCAATATCTGTGAGTAGTTGTCGTAGCCAGATTGCTTCTGAAGAACACGTGCTTAATGCTACGTACTCAGCTTCTGTACTTGATAACGCCACAGATTGTTATCGCTTGGATGACCAACTGATCGCTCCTTGGACAAAAATGAAACAGTTTCCAGAAGTAGAACGTCGTGATTCAACATCACCTCCCCAATCAGCATCACAATATCCGAAAAGGGAGCGTGGATTAGAAGAGTATCTATACTCAAGGTAATAGTCCAAAGTGCCTTTGATGTATCTGAAAGCTCTCTTCATTCCGGTGATGTGAGTTGGGCCGGGACTTGTCATATGCTGAGATAATGAGCTTATGGTGTAGGACAAGTCAGGCCTTGTACATACAGCTGCCCAATTGATGGATCCGGCTGCGCTTTGATATGGATAGCTGGCGCATAAAGCCGTCTCCTCCTCATTGGTGGGAGGATCATGAGCAGGAAGTTTCTCACTTGGAGTCATGGGAGTACTGACAGGTTTACAGTTTTCCAGACCGAATTGAAATAGTTTTTGAGTGAGGTATAGAGATTGACTGAGTCTAATCCATCCTATTGATCTGTCTCTGTTTATCTCTATGCTCAAGCAATGATGTACTTCTCCAATGTCGCTCATCTGGAATCTAGAACTGAGTTGTCTTTTTATTTTGGTCATTAACTCCATGCTACTGCTTGCTATGATGGTATCGTCAACATACAAAGCCAAAATCATGAACTGGTTGCCTTGATGTAGGTAGTAAACATTCCCATCGGCGTCAGACTTGGTGAACCCGAGGGATATGAGAAAACCATCGATTATTAGATACCATTTCCGTGAAGACTGTTTCAATCCGTATAGTGTGCGTAGTAATCTGCATACTTGTCTTTTTATCGGGGCAGTGACTCCTTCCGGAACATTCATGTATATCTCCTCACTGAGTGTTCCGTTCAGGAAAGCTGTCTTAACATCCATCTGGTGCACATGTAAATTATGTTGTGCAGATATAGCCAAAATCAGACGTACCGATTGAACTCTTACCATTGGAGAGAAAGTGTCGGTGTAGTCGAGGCCGTAGATTTGAGTGAATCCACGAGCCACCAGACGTGCTTTGTATCGAGAGATGGAACCATCGGAGTTCAACTTTAGCTTAAACGTCCACTTGTTGGTGATGGGACGTCCGCCATGTGGTAAGTCAGTGAACATCCATGTACCGTTAGCTTGATGTGATTCCAGTTCCTCGTGTATGGCTTTCTCCCACTGTTCTGCGTTGGGGGAAGAAAGTGCATCTCTGTAGGACACAGGCTCCACGGGGACTGGTGAGAGTGTTACCATCAATGCGCCCTTCTGTTTCCTCGGCTTTCTTGGTTTTGGAGGAGCAAGGGGATCTTCGTAACCTTCAGCATGTTCACGTCTTGGAGGCACTGATTGTCTTGTTGATCGTCTCAACATTGGAGGAACAGGAATACTTGTGGGTGAAGGAATCTCCTCTTGTGGAGATTCAGTTGGTGAAGTCTCAGGGACTCGGATCTCCTGCGGTGGCCAACGTTGCTGGATGCTTGGTGATGTCCTCCTGAGGTAGGGATGGTACTAACTCATGTTTTCAGCTATCGGAGATTGATCACGATGGTAACTTGTTGATGACGTTGGAGATCGAGAGATTATCAGTGCAGTAGGTAGAGTGTTCTGGGTCGACTGTGAGCTGGATGAACTCACAGTCGGAGTTGGTGCGCCTCCTCCACTACCACCTCCTCCTCCTCCAGAACTGGACGGTGTGACGGGAGGTACAAGTGGACCAGTGATAGGAGGAATGAGAGGCGGCACGAAAGGAGGAGTGAACACTGAGGGAGGGAGTTGAGCTCCCACTGAAAATAGAGTGGGAGCTTGTGTGGGAGGTATTGGGTGGTTGTTATAGAACTCAATGCTATTATGGGAAAATTCTTCTGTGAGGATAGAATTATCGGGGAGAATAGGTGAGGGTACATGAAGGAAAGGAGATTCGTCAAAGATGACGTCTCGTGATGTGAAAGCATGGCCATCAGATTTACGTTGTAGACGGTATGCTTTACTGCGTGCACTAACCTGAGCATCCAAAAACACGTAGGTGTGAAATATCAGGCTTACGGTTGTGCCACAACTCAAATGGTGTCAACTTAGGAGGGAGTGCCTTTGTTGGACACCTATTCTGGATGTAGTTGGCACAGTTGATAGCTTCACCCCAGTAAGGTTTTGGTAAGCTTGACTCATGCAGCATGGTGCGGACAGAATTAAGAAGGGTGCGATTTTTCCGTTCAGCAACGCCGTTTTGTTGAGGCGTGTGGAACAGTGAGCTGACGCTGGATGCCAAACTCAGTGCAATATGCTTCAAATTCTGTGGATAGGTACTCACCGCCGTTGTCTGAGCGTAGTGTTTTCAGCTTGTGACCAGTTTGCCGCTCAGCAAAAGCATGGAATTCTTTGAAAGCTTGAAAACAGTCGCTCTTGTAATAGAGAGCGCCCCTATGCAGGGGCGCGGCTCTTGTGCGGAGCCGTGCCCCTACATAGGGGCACGGTCCGCCCAGGTGGCGGGTGGCTCTTTGCCCCTTGGAGGCCGCGACCCGTCGTAGGGGTCCGTGCCCTCTTAGGGGCCTGCGAACTCTCTCGGTGACGTGGGGGAGTTATCCTCACGCCCCGAGGCCGGGCGAGTGCCCGTGGGAGGACGAGCCCTCCTGGAGTCCTGACCAAGCGTGGGGAGTAATATCCCCACGTCCCGAAGCCAGGCGAGGGCTTGTCGGGGGCCGTGTCCCTGCGTGGAGGGACGTGCTCTCCCGGGGGCCTGACCAGGCGTGGGGATTTATATCCCCACGCCCCGAGGGCTGAGGAGTGCCCACTGGAGGCCGTGTCCCCGCGTGTGGGGACGTGCCCCCCGTGGGGACCTGCGTCCCGTGCCAGGCGTGGGGTTTAGTGCCCCCACGCTCCGAGTTATGGGGGGTTCTCATGAGGGGACGCGACCCCGCATAGGGGTCCGTGCCCTTTGGGGATCCACGGTCCTGGGAGGGCCTCGATCCGCGATCCGCGATCGAGGACCCTCTCGCGCCATGGAGCCCTTGGCACTTGGGTGCCTGTGCCCTCTCGCGAGGTGGGAGGGCACACGCGTCAGCTCGCAGGTGACGGTTGGGAATTTGACTCCGGGGTTGCAGGGTCCAGAGAGGGGGAGACTGTGCGAATTGAGATTTTGGCTGGCATTGTACATTTTCGCGCTTTGGAGACTGCGGGCTGAGTGCATAGGGAGCGTAGGTATGAATGTTTTGCTGAGGAATGTGAAATTGCGTGATTGGGTGAGAAGATGTCACTTTTTCTGGGTCTTATACGCATTCTTGGACGAGGACTGTGGCAAGGGGGCAATGTGTCTCTATCCCGCGTGGCTACATGTAAGGATGCTGTATGCTCGGTTACAAACACTGAATTTCCCAGCAAGTATAGATCATTCGATAAGGGACATGAGCATAGGCTACGAGAATATTTGTCCTCAAGGTAACACATGCCATTGCCGATTAAACACCAGCCTCCTTTAGAGTCAAATTGCCTTGCAGAAAACAGATTTTTGTGTAGTGCAGGCACATGCAATACATCACGGATCAGTACCTTTTCTCCATTCAGCAACTTGATCTCGACAGTCCCAGTACCTTCGATGTACACGGTAGTGTTGTCTCCCAACAGGATTTTGTCGTTTTGACGGCGCTCTTCTGAGTATGGAGTGTATGTGATGAATTGGCGTCGATCGTGGGCCATGTGATGTGTTGCTCCGGTGTCCACATACCACATGCTGTCCACCTGCGATACTGCACTCAGTCCAGTAGATTTCATTGTCATGAGAACTCTACGTGCGTTGTTGTTGTGCGGTTTGGGACGATTTCTTTGATTTTGTCCTCGGCCTTGCTGTCTGTGACCGCTGTGCTGCTGTTGATTGCTGCTGCTTGTGCGATTGGGACACTCATTAAAGAGATGTCCGGTTGAGCCGCAGCCGAAGCATTTGGCGCTACCGATTTGGAGTCGACGGCGGGGTTGACTCCAACCGCCTTGGTTGCTGCTGCGTCCTCGTCCTTGCTGTCGGCGTCCAGCGAACAAGGCAGTAGAAGGTTCAACTGACATCTTTCTAGACATGATCTCCTCCTCAATTAAGAAGGAGATCAGATCTTGTAGAGACAAGTTCGGGTTTGTGCGCATGCGTGCAAGAAGGTTTGGTAGTTAGGTGGCATGCTGCCCATCAGCGTGAGGATCTGTTCTTGTGCGTCTACTATAACGCCGGCAGATGCGAGTTGCTGCACGAGGGCCTTAAAGTTGTTAATGTGGGTCATGACTGAATCGTTCGGCTTCATTCTGAGAAGTCTGAATTTTTCTCTGAGGTGCATGCGGGTGACATGATCTTGACCAGCAAAATTTGCGGTCAGAGTCGTCCATGCGTCGTTTGCTGTTGTGCAAGCTAGTATGTGACCAGCAACTGAGTTTGCACAACACTCGTTGATTGCAGTTAAGGCGTTCTTGTTCTTCTTGTCCCATTCTGCAATGCTGCGCGGTCCGGTAGCTGGTGTCGCTGTTCCGCTGGGGGTTGTTGCTCCAGGTCGTGGGATTGTGTCATCCACCACGCCGAGTACTTCTTCCGAATCGAGTCGGAGAGTTATCTTATGCTTCCAAAAGGTGAAGAAAGTGCCATCGAATACCGCCCATCCTTTGGTGTTGAATGGTGAAGTCAATAGTAGCCTCCGGATTGAGAGGTGAACGTGCTATTCAGGCAAGCTACTAGAAAATACTAGTAAATTCTGAAAGTCACAGCGGACTTCCTAGCTATAAAGCTATATAGCTTCTGTGTTTAACTAGCAGTACAATAAGAAATAAAGATTCACGGGATCAATTCATAACCAGAGCATACAGTTCGTACAAGGTGTATAGATAATGAAGCTGTTGTTGACTTTGATCAACTGTGAAGTTGTTGCGGTTAAGAGTATTTATGGATTGTTAAAGATAATGTCTAGGTTCAAACTTTACTCATTCTTAGGACTATCAAGTTTAATCATCTCTAGTATATCAGTCTCAATCTGATCTCTATGTGACTGATCGTTTATTTCTTACGTAACCTTCTTGTCTATGGGTTAGAGTATAAATTATAAGGAGATGATGAGTCTCTTATCCATTTATTGTAACCTTCTTGTCTATAGCTTATAGTATATAACAATCCTTATAGAGATATGACGAGTCTCTTATCTCTTTACTGATATATCTCATCTAGGAGAGTCCCTACTTTTGGTTTTTCAAACATGATATCAAAGTTCAAGTCAGAGCATTACCAAAGAGATTGAAGAACCAAAGAAAAAAAAGAGGTATAGTATGTGCATACCACCTTCATTAGAAAAGAGAGAAAAAGGATAAAATTTTCTGGTCAAAACATTTTTGACTGCATTTTTGGAGAGGAAGAAAATAGAATTTGGTAATTCTGAGAATTCCTTTGATCTTTGAAAAGCTAGACCTCTGTAAGGATTTTGGAAGTAGCTTTCCACGATTCAAATTTTGACCCAAACAGAGCTCGTATAAGAAGTTACAGTTTGGTGAAGTTTTGATCAACACAACTTTGATAGTGTTTTTGATGGCCTTAACGATTGAATTTAACATTTTTGAGATTTTTGCCATGTTTGACTAGATATTCTTTCGATGGTTAACGTTAGTGATAAATAGGATAGTACAAACTATCCAATATGGTGCTTCAAGGTTCAGGCCATCTTCCAAAATATGAGACATTGTGTCAGGTGATGACGAGAGACCTCTTGGGCAACAGTCAAATCTTATATTGAAAGAGATCAACAAGCACTTGCTATCATCAAAGACTTTGAAGTCTTAGATATCTGGAGGCTAAAACTTCTAAAGAGGCTTGGGATACTTTCATCAAAAAGCACGAGGGAGCAGCTTGTGGGAGGAAGACAATACTTCGCAAGAAGTGGCTGTAGAGATTTCACTAGAAGAGCATTTGAATGCAATGAAAGGTCTAGTACAACAACTGAAGAATCTGGATGGGGCTATAGATGATGATGACTTGGTATTGATAGTGCTCATGAGTTTATCAAAACCATACGAGCATTTTGCCAAAGTTGAGAATTTCCGTAAGAAGCTTGTCACATTCGAAGAACTACAGACACTAGCTTTGCAAGAAGTTATGAATATCGAATCCAAGTCCACTCAAGCAACTGCCACTGATGTTGTCTTCTTCTGGAGGAGGAGAGATCAGAAACCTGGTGGTAGATCTCAAGATCCACAATCTTGACAATTGGGAAAGCAAATGAAGGAGCATCAATGGAAGTTGAGATAGATCAGCAGAAGCATTTGAAGCCTCCACCCTCGGAAGTAAAAAGGGTTGGATTAAGGGTAAAAAGAGAAAAGAAAGAAAAGAAGAATAGAAGAATAGAAAAGAGGAGAGGCTGAGTCGACAAAAAAAGCACAAAAAGAGTAGAAGAGAATATTCTTCTTCTGAAGTTTTTTCAGACAAAGAATCTTTTTTGTCAAGTGAAGAAGAGCGAAGTGCAAGGTGAAGTTCTTCGTCCAAATCTCATAAAAGTGCAAAAGAGAAGAAATCCAAACGGAAAAGAGATAGTTCTCAATGGAAGAATGATCAAAGGTTTTGCGGATTTGAAAGTACAAATGATGAGGTCTCCTGATAGAAGGAAGTCATCTTCTTCGTCTAGACCAAACTTGAGGTGTACGAGTTATGGAAGACTAGGACATGTCAATACAAGACGTACTAACCCAGGCCAGACATATGCAGCGCAAGCACTAGATTGAGCACCTGCGTCCGAATCGTACTATAGTTTGTTCTATGAAAACTCCGGACAGAGTTCAAACAACTAAACCACCTCAATCACCAGTACCTTTTCAACCACTGACAATCACTCAATCCAACCCATACCAATTCGAAGATCTGCACCGAAAGAAAGAGTTTTGAATGTTTTACAAAAACGATTAATGAGTACACTAGGATCCAATAAACCACAGTCGCATGGATCTTGTTTTAATTGTGATCGCACAAACCATTGGTCATCCAAATTGATCATATTCGAAGAGACAGCTGGGATATGTACCACTCTGCGGAAAATATCACCAACCGTGACATGCCACGACAGATTGTCCTAACCCACCCCACTGAAGCAAGGGGTTCGCTTTGACCCCAAGATAGAATGTCGTCGAAAGCACAATTACAGAAGGTGGACTTGGAGGAGTGGAAGGCTACTTGAGATGAAGGTTGACCACCTGAAGAAACTTGGTGTTACAAAGTAGACACCAGAACTTGGTGTTTAAGACGAAGAGGAAAGCGGAGGAAGCTCCTCTAAAAAGCCAATCAAAGAAGGAGCAGAAATACAAAAAAGAGACCGAAAAGAAAGCAAGGAAGAAGGCAGTTCTTACAGAGGACAGCGAAGAAAAAGAAGCCATATTGAAGAAGATAGATCATCACAAGCTGCCAGTGGATATTACGGATGAAGTTCATGAACTTTTGAAGAAGAAATTATTGCGAGAGAACAATTCGCTGAAGAAGATTGAGACAACTTCACCCGCACCAGAACAAATACATACTTCACCCAAAGCACATAAAACTTTGATGAAGATAGAAGAAGTTCTGAAGAAGCACAGTTGATCGGAATCTATATGAAAAGAACTAGTAGTAGCATCACACTATGATGTGGTGGCAGACTTAGAGACACATAAAGCTAACATTAGTTTCAAACAACTCATTGAAGATAATAAGATCTCTAGGAAGTTGTTACTACAAGCGTTGAAGAAACAACCAAGGCAAGAAGAACGAAGTTATCTTCTTTGTTTCATATTGAGGTAGAAGATTTGCGATCTCTAGAAGTAGAAGTAGAAGTGGAGGTTGCAAGCTGCATCATAAAGAAAGTGCCAATTGACTTCGAGTCACAAGTCAACATAGTGACAGAAGACACGGTGCACGCATTGGGATTCAGTAAGTTTGAAGCAACTCAACGAATCTTGCGACTAACAGATCAGACAAGAAGACGATCTGTGGGATTACTACGCAGTATTCCCACTTGATAGAAGGAGTTTCTTTTAAACTCACCTAGGTCATCCTCCGTCTTTTGATAAGTCTGGTTATCAAATTTTGAATGGAAGGTCATGGTTGTATGGTGCTAAAGGACTAACAGACTGGTACAAGCATCGATTAAAGTTCAAAGATCCACAGAAACTGACTAACAAGGCTGTGGTAGTATCTTGGAAGAAGATACCACATCAGGGCAAGGCAGACTCGACTGATGCAAGTTACACTTCAGGATCTAATTCATCGACTAGTAGTGCGAGTGATTGGAAAAGAGACGTCTACAAGACGAAGACTTTTGCACCTGAGTTTCCTCCAAGTCTTCTTGATCTTGAGCTTCTTCTTCCGAAGTCTCCATCACTAACTTCTTTGCTTTCTTCTTCCTTTGCGAAGTAGCCCCTCTCGATGTTTCGTCTTTGGTTCTTCGTCTCTTCGTCCGCGTACTTGGTCCTACAAAAACCGGGTGTCTCCACTGTTGGCGTTGATTATAAGTCTAACTCTTCGTCCTCCAACACCTTCGATCCATATAATGCTTCTTGGACTGGTGTCAAGAGATGCATACCCCTATAGAACACTCCAGCAAAAGCTGCGAAGTACATCGATCCACCGTCGTCGAATATGCTATATAACTTCTGCACATGCAGATGAAAGATCTTCACCCAATAAGCATTCTTTCTTGACAATATCTACTCGATGAAGTGTACCTTCCAATTAGTCAAGTACGAAGTATTATAAGACTTGAAGATAGTATCCAACGCCCTCGCGATTATCTTCTTGAATGGATCCTTATAGCAAGGCACTTTGAAATCATTCGTCCTCACCGACATCTACGTAAACAACTCGGTAAACTTCGTCACTTCGTCCATAGTTGACCGTGTTGTGTTGTCGTACATCAGATCATCCTCTCGACTTGTTTCGTCAATGCCAAGCACGAAACTCCAATTCTGCAACGTCTAATTCTGTGGTCTTCTCCTTGGTTCTGACGAAGAATGTCCTTGACATATGAGAATCTCGTTAACGAGATTTGCCGATACCACCACGTCCCAGTTCTCCAACAAGAAGATAAACCTAAGTCCTCGAGTCACCTCGCATACTGCCAAAGACCCGGTCACTTCATCGTGAAGAACTCAATCTCTCTTGCGTCTTCCTCGTCGTCTGCATCCCGTGCATTTGACCAACATGTGAAGTCCGAAGTATGAAGTTGTAGGAAGATGTATGAAGTTCTTTGTCCAAAACTCTCCTAGTTGCGACTTGCAAAATAATGCTCTTCAGCAAAGTCCAACTTCGTCAGTTCTCACCTCAGAGCGCTCTTAGTAAATTAGAGAATGAAAAAAGTAAAAAGTGAACTATTCAGTCACTTCTTATATCTCCGCTTGGTAACTTCTCACGTGCGAAGTTTCTTTGACGCTTGTCGACAAAGTCGTGCTAACTGTCACGCTACTTCAGTCATTCTTCTGAGGGTTAAAATTTCATTGTCTTATGTCCATTCTCAGCAAATAAAGTATTCTTGGAAAGTTCTTCACCTCTTAGAATGCAACTAGACTATTATACCCAAGATATACACTTTGTAGTCCCTATTTCCACTCAGCATAATGCTTCAACGAAGAGACTCTATACTACATCTAAAACTAATCCATCTTGTCAATCTATGCTAACTAATCTACTTCTTTACTAACAAAAACAAAAATTTAACAAATAAAATAAAAATCCAACGCTTCACATGTACTGTGCCCTTAGACAAGCATCCAGCTCAAGATTCATGAGTTTTAGTTACTGCACCAAGAGCAGAAAGAGCTATGATGGTGAGAATTTCCGACAATATTCAACAAAATCGGCTGACAAAACGGTGAGTTGGACCTTGTCCTTCGAACCAAGTTCATGGTGTAGTCTTTTGGAAGCATACATGTGACTGCGGCTGGTAATTGAACAGAAGGCAGCCAAGAACTTGAATCAAGTCTCCAGATTTTGTGAAGAACTCCATCAAGGCAAGTTATATATACTTTGCTGATCGTTTCTATTCACAAGAGTCTATAATATTTTTAAGTGTTTCTAGACTAGAAGCACTTTCTTCTCGACCGTGCTTCCGATACCAGGAATTGGTGATCTTGTACTAGGAGGAGATGTAAGGTTACCTTTTTCTTTATCTTATTGTTGAGTATACTTAGTACACTTAGACATTGCATCTGCTCCAAGATCTAAAATTATCTAAGTCTTCGTAGGATCAATAGTCAAGGTCTGGTCAAGAGTCCATGTGATTAGCAGTCAGGTTTGTGCGACTCTTGACAAAATGATATAGCTTACATCTTTCAATTGTGTTTTATCGATCTTGTAATAATATAATGGATGTTCTATATATTTTATGTGATACCAATCTTCAGATGATCCAGTTTACTTATGCTTGAGTGAAATCTTATTTCAGTGTACCAAGGACGTGGTACTTGTTCATTATCGATCTCTAACCAATATTTAGTCTTGGAAGGAATTTACCTCCTGCTTAGGGCTGCATTTCCAAACTGCCCGGGTCGTAGACAACGTCTTGTGGAGCAGCAGGTTCTACGGAGTTCTCATCCTCTCTGACGTCTCTTTCCAGGGGACTTAGGCCGTGTCTGCCGCAGAGGACACTTCTCTAGACTACAACTCGTGCCACAATAACAACATGATTTACAAGGATTTCTCCCGATTCGCTTGCCGTTACTAGGGGAATCTTTGTTAGTTTCTTTTCCTCTTCTTAGTGATACGCTTAAACTCAAAGGGTAGTCTCACCTGATCTGAGATCAGTGTTGTTCCTGTAATTAACCCTTCAGATAATTAGAAGATCCACTTTAAACCTTTATCTTCTTCAACTCATAGAGGTCTTTCTTGAATCTTTCTTGTGTTTATTTCTCCGGGGCATCCAACGAGGAGGGCGTGGGTAGAGCTCTGTTGCAAGTTACTGTGCACCGGAATGCTTTACTGCCAAATGCTGAAAGTTACATATCCAAGACATTCACCGTCTACACTAACTTTATCTTCATGACATGACCGAATGTGAAAAACTTGTAGTACTCAGACGACGAGGGCATGCTTCTGTCCTGAAAAAAACTAATGTTATAGATCTCGTCTTAAATCGTAGAGATGGAAATTTCCATCAACATGATCTCACCCTCCGGTTTTGTTTTTGCTTTTTGTGCTTCGGAGTCGAGATTTCGCAGGTGCAAAGATAAGGAAGGAAAAGTGTTATCAGTTTGTCACGTATTAACTTTTTGACAAGCTTCAATTCTTTTCAGAAGTGTTGAGGTGCAAGTGTGAGAAGTGTCATCTACACAAACAGCCACTTTATTTCATGATCCTGTGAAGTGTTTAATATCACACACTGAATGAGAGTTTTGTGCGAAGTGTTAGTGGAACGTAAACTTGGATGTCAAAATATGCCATCTATATACATTGTTTCATTGGGGGTGTTGAGATTCTCACCTGTAAAAAGTTACTTCAATGTCATTCGATTCAAGTGTTGGAAAGGCGACAGTTGGAATGAGTTAATCTATCATAAACGTAACAAAATACTAAAACAAAATGTAATTTTAGAACTATATGCTAGAATCTGTTAGAAGGAAATGGTTCTAATAATTGCATATACTAGAATTTAGAGGTATTAACTAGTTAAACTTACATTCATAACATTGAGAAGTAAATATAGTAAAAGTAAAATTAAACTAAACTAAAATGAAGTAAAATAATTAATTATAATACAGATACTTAGTTATTAATTATAGTACATATAGTTTTTTGGAACCTTTGGGGTGGGACTGTTTCACACGTGCAAGCTAGGTTCCAAAATGCATTTGAAAATTTTTACTTGTCATTGTCATGCATGTAAGTTCAACCTGCCTGATTATAAAAGAGAGAATACATCTACGTTATATATTACTGGATAATAATATTATCTTAAAATAATAAAAGTACTTCACAAGTCTTTATATAGTTGTTTATTGTATATTCATGTACAAGGTTAACAAAACCAAGTTCACTAGGTTTAATGAGATTGAATATAATTATGATTAGAATCATAATTTAATATGATTGAATCTTAGTCTCCATACATTCTTAATAAAGTTCCAATTATAGAGATAATGATATCTTTATATGTGTATGTTTTTTGACTAACTCATAAAATAGAACATCTATATAACTAAAGTAATATCTAGTCACTCCAAAATATGATTCATATTCTCTATAAAACAATATGAGTCTTGTTTTATATTTATAAATGACTTGAATGATGTCACATAATTATAGAAAAGGAAAAATAACTAGAAATTATATTATGATAAAATACGTAATTCTGTCGTATAAGTGCTAGTCAAAATAGAACCATATTTTCTTCTAGTGTAGAAATATATCCATTGTTTGCTTTTAGTTACAAGGAATCGAAGAGGGTGACTCTGGAGACTCATCAAATCGAATTGGAGGAGAACGTAGGACCAGTTCGACAAAAGCAAAGAAAGGTCAATCCTCCAACAATAATGATGATCAAGGAAGAGATAGACAAGTTGAAGGAGACGGGTTTCATCTACGAGGTGGAGAACTCAAAATGAGTTTCACTCATTGTGATTGTCAAGAAAAAGTATGGTAAGTTGTGAGTGTGCATAGACTATAAAAAGATGAAGGATTATTATCCTCTGTCATTTATAGATATGATTTTAGAAAAAGTTGTTAATGATGAGTGATATAGCTTTGGTGATGGTTATAGTGAGTATAACCAGATCAAGATAGCACAAGAGTACCAACAGTTGACTACATTCACTATTGCTTGCGGAACATTTGTATTTTTGATGATGTCATTCAGATTATGTAATACTCTTGTCACAGTTGAGAGGTTGATGAATAAAGTATTTGAACTATTCATAAGGAAGTTTGTTCGTGATTTTATTGACGATTTTTACGTGTTTGGAAGAAAAAATGACCACTTTGATCATGTGATAAAGTTTTGCAGCGATTGGAGCAAGCTCATGCTTTTCTAAATTCAGAGAAATGCATCTTTGGCTACGAAGAATGTCTACTGTTAGAACACATCATTTCCAAGAATATGATACCAGTAGATCTTGAGAAGGTGAAGAAGATCGTGGATCATTTCCTATCTACTTGAACAAGTTGAGATAGTTTCTTGACGTGGTTGGGTACTATTGTAAGTTTGTCTTTTCTTTCTTGAACAAAGCAATAACTTTGATTACGTATATGAGAGAGAGAGTGTGAGATTTCTAAATGTGAAAACTTGGAAGACATTGTTAAAATAGAGAAATTTAATTTATGAGTTTATTGGTTTGTGAAGAATTAAACTTAGCATTTTTCACTTCAAATTAATAGTGGGCTTCCATCAAAACCAACAGAGGTGATCCATGAGTGAAAAATAAATCCAATATATTGTAAATTGATCGATGGCTATGTGGAGGTTGAGAGATGAGGGGTAGTTGATGCATAAGATCATAGAAGATTTAAAGCACAAATTTCAAAAAATCTGTCTAACCCTTAAGTATTTTATCTTGATACATAAGACTTACAACCAGACTTTCAGATGTCTACAAATTTTTCACACAAGTGCTCCTAACCAAAATTTGCCAACCTCCCTTCGTAGCCCTTGAAAGTACTTTTCTAATGATACTCAAACGGACCTCCTTATCAACAATTATGCCTCCTCAAAGATTTTAGTTTTTTTCACCTCTACCTTCCACTTTCCTTGTTGGATATTGTCCATTTTCTTGTACTTATATTCCATCTTATTCTCCTCAAAAAGTATGTTAAGACGACATCCAACACAACCTCAATAGCCCATATGACGTGAAGCTACGTTCTCTTTGAGTTGAACTCTCCTTCTTTTCTTCAATCTAACTTCAAGACGCGTCCTGAAATTACTCTTTTGGAATTGGATAACTTTCTCTCATCTGGAAGATCGAGTTAGGAGGTGCCGCATTGAATCAGGAGGTGCCGCAATTGAGTGAGGAGGGCCAGTAGAGTAAAATCGAGGATAGCAAGGATCGATTCGCAGCTAGAGAGAAAGTGAGGACGAATTTTTGAGAGTAGGAAGCACCATCGAGCTAAAGGAGTCTTCTGAAGATTCCTGGAAGTAGACATTGAAGGGCGATTGAAGAAGAATCTGAGGTGGAGCCCTGATCGATTGAGAAGCAGCAAGACATTGACGTAGAAGCAGCTCTGTGGAGTCGCATTGGAGCTGAGGTGGAGCCAGAAGCGCACAGAAGCCTGAAGGCACTACGGGAAGTAGACAGAAGACTGTTTGAGGTTCTTCTCATGTTCTCTTCCCTTCTCACCGCTTCCCGCCTCTTGTTTAGTATCTCCCGCGCTTCCCCGGTTGTTTGCAGAAAACCCATCGGTCGTTTTCTCCATCCCACATTTTCCTTCTGTGAAATTGGGTGCGGAAGCGCTACCCAATTTTCGACAATCATCTTCTAGCTTCTTCCCGAACTATAATCGAGCTTCCTTGTCCGTCGTTCTCAAATTCGATCCCGCAGCTATCAATTTCCTTACCCTACCGCATCTCTACTCCCGAATCCTTGAACAAAAGACGCTTCGGAAGATCTGAACATCTTCGGAAGACGCTTCTGAAACTTAAACATCTTCAGAAGACGACTGTATGCAATTCGTATCGAGAGTGGATTGGATTTGCTTTTGTATTAAGAGAAGCTTGGTATGAATCCCGAGTGACTTGGTGAGCTGTTTGTTGTTTCGAGAAGCTGGAAGTTGAGAACCAGGCCTGTGCCTCTCGATCTTCCGAGCTTCTCAAATCCACATCTTCCTAGAGAGACTAGAAGACTAGAAAGATTGACAAAATGCGCGAGAAGACGTGAGGGTCCGTTACGGATCTCTTCTGTCCGACCCATAGCAGCCTATTCCTTCTTCTTCTCGAACTTAAAAGAGAGATGTGAGAAGTCTTGCTGGCAGAATCTGGAGAGAATGGTCGAGGGTCATGTCTTCCCATCGTGCAGCAAGCTTCTTCTCAATGTGTATGAGAAGTAAGAAGTCGGAAGAACAGAGTATGAATGTCTTGTGTCTGTTGTGAGGTTAGATTGCCTGTAGGAAGCAGAAGACAGGTGAGATTAGTGAAGGGAAGCCTGGCTTCGAGAAGTCTTCCGAGAACGTTATTGAATCGGAAGTTGTCCCGGGAGTCTTCTTGGAGGGCACTGTCACCACAGGAGCCCACGACCATCTTCTGAACTCTTCATATACTCTACTTCTAGCATATCTTGTATCTTCTGTTAGGAAGTAGGATGAATGCAAGGTGCGTTGTCTTCTTAGGAATCCATGCGATGCCTTGCTTAGTTAGGATTGGTTAAATATAGCTCGGAAGATGAGAGGAGCTTAGGAAGCACTGTTAGAATCCCGGAAGACGGAGTAGCTGTCTTCTGGAGACTAGATTCGTCGTCTGAGAGTGGAAGCTAGACTGTGAGAACTTGGGAAGGACTAAGCCTTCGGCTCACAGTAAGTACGTGTGGCTTAGTGCAACAGAGCTTCAAGTATGTCGATGCATCCTCGAGGATTGGTGTTATTGACAGTAGAGTTGGCCGAGGCCAAACCCTTCATCAAGGAGTTGGGTCTCGACTTCTTCCTGTGGGATTGGAACCTCGCCGACCAAGATCTTCTAGAGGAGGTTTGGGCAACATTACCTCCTCGCAACCTTGTACCTACGAAGGCAGGAGTAGCTCGTGGAAGATCATCTTCCTGGACAGAGGAGAGATGACGTAGGGCCTTTCACAAGTCAGAATCTGAGAACCGAGGTTATTGACTCGAGAAGAAGATCTTACCTATGATCTCGGCGAAGTGACATGTGTCTGGGAGCACATCTTGTCTCTTCTTGGAGGACAGGCAGGGAAGAAACGGATGGAAGGTTGAATCTTACCGAGAGCCGCAGAAGCGTCTTCTGACGAAGCTGTTCCTTCACCTCTTTCCCAAGGGGAAAGCGCAGAAGACGAGGTACCTTGGAGATCAGGCCGTGGAGTTCCTGGAAGCAGTGTGTGCCGGAGAGAATGTCAACTAGGACGCGTTCTTCCACGCATATGTGCAGGCAGAGCTGGTGTATTTAGGCACCCCAGCAGGAGGACATCTTACTCCGTTCTTCTGTTACCTATACGTGGCCAAGGGGGACCTAACGGAAGATCAGTTGGCGAAATATGGACCAACGGGGCAGCACGAGACGAAGGAGGAGACCTCGGGAGAAGACGACCGAGCAACAACAATGACTCTCCTCCCACTCTGATGTCGCAAATGAGACCAGGTACTCATAAGAAGACGCTTCTGGTGAGGGAAGACGACTCCTGTGGGTCAGAAGACGCGACACCACCAAGGAAGATGGGTCCTAGGAGTGTGCCTAGGAAGACCACCTCCTTCTCGATCATTCACTCTGGATCGGAGTCCAATTCTCTAGAGGAGCCCCTGAGTACCCGAGCTGCGCAGAAGACCGCTTCTGTAACACCAGGGAGTCTTCCGAAGACTCCAGAAGATGAAGGTTGGATGGATACTCCTACTGCGATGCGAGGAAGCACAGTAAAGAGAACCGCTTCTACCATGGGGAGGGATCTTCCACCTCGAAAGATGAGAAGAGTAGCTTCTTCTCGTGCGCAGAAGCAGAAGGCCACAACAGCAGAAGGGGCATCCTTGTCTCTGGAAGACAAGGAAGACACCTCCGTCCGGATCGTGGGGATGAGTCTGTCTTCCGCAGGAAGAAGACTGGAGGAGTTCAATGCCTTCTTCCACTCAGAGATCCAACCAGCTATGGAGTTGGTGGAGAAGAGAACGATGGCTCAGGAGAAGCCACTACAGCCTGGATTCGGTTTATGCACTCTGATGCGGCAGGAAGAAGGCCAGAAGAAGGTAGAAGCGCTGGAAGCAAACCTCCGCACCACGGAGAAGCTCGCAGCGAAGTACAAGGCGGCAGCAGCCGCTTCTGCCAAGGAGTTAGCGCAGCTGAGGAAGAGCAACCAAGAGTTGCAAGCGCGTTTATAGCAGCGTGACCAGAAGGTTCTGCGGTCCGAGGTAAGATCACCGCCCTCGCAGAGGAGAAGACGACGTGGAAGACATTGCGGGAAGCCGCAGAAGCACAGACTGCAGCCGAGAAGACACACCGAGAAGCAGCGGAAGCTCTGGGTTGCTAGCTCAGACGGTGGAAGCGCTTCGGAAGAAGTTCAACTTCACCGCGGATAGGAAGCTTCTTACCTTAGCTAGGGAGTGGAACGACGAGTCCAGAACAAGGTTAGTGGAGTGCAAGGAGAGCATGTTCCGTTACTTGGATGGCAGATAGAGAGAGTGAAGACGCTTTACGGTCTTCCCTCGATTCCGCCACCAACAACTGCATCTTCCCAAGCTCCAAGACAATCGATCGGACCAGACTTGGAGAAGGAGGAGTTCGACCTCGCTGTCCACTTGGTAGTGATAGCGTTGGAAGCCGAGAAGATCCCGGAAGAAGCCCCGGAAGACAAGGTGTCTTCTGGAAGACAGGAAAAAGAGCTATCTTCTCAGGTGTTTCGAGTGGAGGAGACGACTTCCTCGCACCCCTATGAGGTCACCATGGCCCGCAGCGTCGAACCAGTACCTCAGAAGAACGAGGAAGCGTAGGTCGACCCAGCTTCCCAGAAGACGCTTCCGTCTTCCGAAGCAGCACCAGGCGAACCAACTACGAATGTTGAGGAGGAAGTCACCTCAGTGACACCCGAGGTATTCACAAGGCTTCCCAGCTTATCAGAAGCCGAGTTAGGAGTTCAGGTGAGAGCAGATCAGGTGGAGATTGCATCCGAGCAATTAGAGTAGACAGCAAAGCGCAGAAGACAAGTTGACTTATCTAAACTTAGTAGGAATCGAACATGCTATCTTAGGAAGTGGCAGTTTCAGTGTAATATTAGATAGGTGACCATGTGGTAGAGTAGGCAGCGCAAGAGTAGCAAGGTAGATGGCTAAACAGAAAAAGGAACCGCTTGCATGTGGGGTGGCAGCCTTCTGACAGCGCCCATCTCTCTCTGGTTGTAGTCGAGGATTGGAGGGGAACTCTCCCTTGCGCCTCAAGACAGATGCTTAAATAGGATTGAAGAGTAGATTTTCAGGCACACATACGCATTATTGTGAGTAGGGGCACCTTACACACTAGAGACGCATACGCACAGTACACAGTACACCTGATGTGAGAGACATACGAATAGATTGGGATTACACCGAAGGGGTCTGCATTCTCTCGTTGCCAGCAATGGTTCGAAGATGTAGATGGAGGTAGTGAGCAGTTTAGGAGCAGGGAACGGCATCCTCGTGTAATCCTGCTGGTTAAACTGGTGTGTCGAGGAGTAGGAGCAGAAAGTAGAGGGAGTGAGCTTCCCAACACCGATGTACCTTCTTCTCGGGAAATGGATTTGCTGATTTGAGTGCAGAAGCTTTGTCTATGTCTTCTGGGCAGTGGGTTTCCTCGAATTCCCACCCAATTATGCATGAGAAGTCTTCTCTTTGAGTGGCGGAGATTGTTAGAAGCTGTGCAGAGTCGAAGCTTGTCTCATCCAGTGGAGCACTTAAGATCCACGTACGGACGGTCCTATGGATAAGCGATCCTAGAAGACGGACTAGTCGAAGCAACGACAGAAGAAAAAAGAAGTCTTCTTTCCACAGCAGAAGACGACATCCTCAAGTAGAAGATTGTGTAACTGTAAACGAATTTGTTGTCTTCCTCCTCAAATTACCAAAAGCAGGGATGACTTGTTAGTCAGAATCCGGACTAGAAGCTTGTCGGAGTCTTGATTTCTTATTCTTATCTTGTTTTTCTCTCGTTTGGATTTTCCCTTCTTCCCCATCTTCCTCATCTTCTTACCTTTTTCTAGTGAGCTTCTGAGACTTCTATTGAGCTTCCGTGAAGGTGAATGTCGTTGTAGTGCTGCAGGAAGACCGCTTCCATAGGCAGAAGCCTGGGAAGGCTACAGGGGGCATACACCCTGTGATTGATATAACCCGTTGGGAATTGGAAGAGCAATGTGCGACAGACGTTGCTAGTTCGACTTCTATGAAGCAGGAGCAATCTTTTGGAGGCGTGAGAAGCTGAGTTGAACCCCCAAAAGCCGAGAATTGCTTCGAGAAGACGGTACTGAGAACACTGGAAGAAGTGACTTGGAAGCAGCAAGCGTCTTCGCAAGCTTCTCTGTAGATAGTTGTGTGATATTTTAGGTGGTAGTTGGTTGTTTAGGTCTAGAGCACCTTCTGAAGGGTCTAGAAGCCGTGTGGTTTTGTAAAAAGATGAGATTTCTAGACAAAACCCGTGTGTTTGTGTGTTTGAACAGATCTTAGAACTTAGAACAGTGTTACTTGTGCAAATCCTCTATGGGAACGATATCTGCTATACTAAATGGACAAAAGGAGTAATCCTGCGACACTACAGAAGCGACCTCACGAACACCTCTTGATTCTCCATCCATTCACTCGAGTGGCTAACAAAGTACTATCAAGTTCCTCCAACTGAACAGAACCATTACTATAACGACGCGTTACTTTATAAGGACCATCCAATGTAAGTGTAACTTCCCTGGAAACTTAGTATATCTACTATCAAACAATAGCACTAAATCACTATCTTTAATACCCACTTTACGTATCTTCTTATCGTGCTTCTCTTTGTGTTTCTTTTGGATAACTTCTGTTAATCTCTTGGATTCCTCACGATCCTCTTCAAGTGTCATCAAATTCTTGAGTCATAGCAGTTGGCTCTCCTCCACTTACAATCTATCTTCAGATAAAATTATGTAAGTAGGTACATCAAATTCAACTCGCACAATTGATGTTATGCCATACATTAAGAAAAAAGTGTCTGACATATCGTTATTTTTTATGGATTTTTACACATCCATAAAACAGCCGATAATTTTGTATCCCAATCGTACGCATGATTCACTGTCACCTTATTCAGAATCTTACACAACACTCCATTACACTTCTCCGTTAGTCCATAAGCTCTTGGATTATATGGTGTTGTCTTTCGATGTTTTATACCAAAATAATCTGTCAACTCTTCTATCATATTGTTCAAGAAATACCTCGGTCACTCACCAACTCCAATGGACATCTATATCAAAAAATGATTTTGGGTGTACAAAAACTCAGCTACAGTAGCTACGTCATCTTTCTTGGTAGCTGATGCTTCAGCCATCTTTGTTGCATAATTCATAGCTATCATAATGTACCTTCTGTTAGTGTGGCGTGTCGTAGGTTGTATAGGTCTTACAAAATCAATGCATCACTTCTCGAGTGGTGCTAATGGAAGTATCGGGTGTAACAGCCACTGAGTGGTTGACGTAAGCTTACCCACTCGCTAATAATTATCACACGTCTTGATGATCTCATGAACATCCTTGTATATTGTTGGTCACCAGTATCCAACTAAGAGAATCTTCTTCACTGTATTCCTCAACGCATAGTGTCCACTTTCAGGTTCAGAGTGTAACACACCTATCACTTGTAATATCTCATGTGTTTCCAGACATCTTCGTAGTTCCTCATCTGGTCCCTTTTTGAACAGTATTTCATTTTTCAACTCGTACGGTCCTGGCTGATGTATGAAGAATGTTCGCTGTTCCGCATCCATGTCTTTGAGGCATTGCAACGTCTGCAGATATCTATGCAGATCATAGTACTTCTTGACATGTGCTACTATCACGAAGTACTCTTTAAAAAACATCATGTTTAAATATCATCATAAAGTCTCAATTTATCATAAATGATAAATTGAGATTCAAGAGTAAAAATAATAATTCTTCATCTGAAAAATCATCCTCCACTGTATCCACTCGTTCTCTTGTCCTTAACCTAGATAGGTAATGAATCCCATGTCTAGTTTGGACTGTGAAGTTGAACTCTTGAATTAACAACATCCAGCTTCCTATCCTTCCTGATAAGTCTGACTTCTGCGCTAGATGCTTCAATGCATAATGATCCATATGGAAAACAAACTCATAGTCAAGAAGATAGTGTTTGAATTTCCTTACTGAATACACCTAACGCCTCACGTTCAGTAGTGGTGTAGTTCTTCTCAATTGTTGGAAGTTGCCTACTCGCATAGTAGATTGGATGGTCTCTCTTCTCGTCATCTTTCTCATTGAGCACCACTCCTATGGCAAATGCAGAAATGTCCACGTACATCTGAAATGATCTCTCCCAATCTGGTGGTCCATAACAGGTGCCTCCGCTAACTTCTTCTTCAGCATCTCAAACGCCTAATGCTGCTTCTCGTGTCAATGGTATTATATTGTCTTCTTTAGTAGTTTTGTCAATGGCGCAACAAGTATGACATAGTCTTGATAAATATCCGACATGTCATATTTTTGTGCACCTACCGCTCTGTTGCGCCAGCGGAAGCTCTTGCTCAATAGATCACGAAACTCACAACGCTAACTTGCAAACTGCAATCACAAGTTAGTGTCCATGCACCACTTATCTTAGTCCTGTTTAGTCCGGATGGGAGCCAAACCGTCTCCTTAACTCTCAAGCTCAACATTCCCTAAGTCTCGACCTAGACCCAGCTAGGTCGATCTCAAAACATGAGCAAATCACAACATAACTTGGGGCAGATTTCCCATAAAATCCAGGGTCTTAAACGATGTCTCCAACACACCTAGCGGTCCAACCGCTCGTGATGTCCGTCTGGATCTAGGCTCTCGAATGATGATCTAACCCGTCATTTCGTTTCCTAGTCTTGTCCCAACCCTTGGGTTGTTCCTAAGTCGAGACGTCCAAGTCTGGACCGAAACGCGTCTTCGTACTAGCCCAACCATCACCTCATGCCCCTAGAGTCTGCCCACCGAACTTTGAGGTCGGATGACTCGTCTTGGCCACCCAAGCATCGAGCCCCCCTCATATATACTTCTGAGGATCGGCGACCCGCAGTCATCTTGGATCCCTGAAAATTATAACATATCTGGATCCGAAAGGGCCCCAAGAAGTATATATGAGTGCGAGGCAGCCAAGACATTTCTAATGAAAGGTCTGCGCTCACATAATTCCTCAAGTATTGATTCAGAATCGAGTTAACTCGTTTCGTCTGTCCATCCGTTTAAAGATGAAAAATTTTAACTTAGTCCTCAACTTTTGAAACAAATGTTTCCACTTGTGAACTTAAATTCTCGGTCTGAAATAATACTCCATGGTAATCCATGTGAATGTCACGAAGTATCTAAGAACAAGTGAGAAATCATGAATGTTGTTGCGATATCCAAGGTCGGGGTAAACTTCGCTAGTTTGCTAAATCAATCACAGATCACAAAAATTGCATTGTATCTATTTGAGTCAGGCAGAGACGTAATGAAGTCCATGATGATGCTTTCTCAAGGTCTAGCTAGAATTGGCAAAGGATGAAGCAACCCTTGTTTCTTCTCATATGAAACCAAGTTCACTTGACAAGTTACGTATGTTTTCAAAAAGTGGGCGACGTCGTCTTTCATGTGGGACCAGTAAAACTTTTTTTACCTATCAGTCTTAAAGTGGACTTTTCTCTTTTATGACGTGATAAGGGTGCATCATGATATTCCTTAAGCAACTTAGTCCTAAGTTTTTCTTGTCTCACATAAACCTGACTTTTGCTTCAACATGAGTAAGCCATGTCTCAACTGCATGTTCTGCAACTACTCCTCGCCTGAGCTGTTCCAAGTACTCCTTCGTTTGGTTATCACCCATGTAACCTTCTCGTATTCGTCTCTTCAAGTCTGGCTCTTTATGATACATAGCGCACAAAATCTATGTCGACGATGAAAGATATTCCTCCTTGCGACTCAAGGTGTTGTCGTGTCGTGGACCGGCTCTTACCTGAAAATCTATTTTTGATATTTATCATTATCGCTCGAAAGTCACTCAAAGGATCAAAAATGAGCTTTTTTGCAACTCCGTATCTTCACTTTCATTACATCAATGTGTAGAGCTCGTTGTCAGCTTTTCATGACATTTCATCCACTTCATCTGGACGTCTAGTGGAGAAGTTATGAGACTTGAAAGATGAGGAAAGCAAGTTAGGCTTTAGCTTACGGACTTTTGAACAACTTCGGATCTTCACTTTCATTGCATCAATGGGTAGAACTCGTTGTCAGCTTTTCATGGGCACTTTGTCTGATTCATTTGGATGTCTAATGATGAAGTTACGAGACTCGAAAGAAGGGAAAATCAAGCTAGACCTTAACTTACTATTGCTTATTGGATATTTGCAGCTCATGGCGCTATACTAAAGACACAAGGGGCCTAGTTGCTTATTATTTGTGAAAAGCTTCACGTGCTACGAGTGACATAAAGGGGTAGCTTAAAGAACTAGCTTGCACCAACGACTTGTCTTCGAAAGGATCGAGAGATTTGGAGATCCAATGCAAACGCACAAGACGTCATTGGGTTCAGATCTATGCAGGCTACGCACTGGTTAAGACGGTTCGTGAAGAGGCAGATCAAGGAGTGTGTTCTGGAGAAAATTGAGACGTGTAGGAAAATGCTTACGTTAGTTTTTCGTCATCTACGATCTGAGATTGGGTTGTTCTTCGTGATTGGTGAGTCAAGCTCTTGGTTCCTGGTGCCTACGCGATCAAGGAGTCTTCAACTACGCATAAGAGAAGACCGTGTGTGGATTGGATGTTGGTTTGGGTGTGGTAAGCGAGTTTGAGCTGCAGGGAGTCGATTTACGTCAGTTTTTTGAGAACGATGATCAAAACGGAGCTAGTGGTTCAGGTGGATCGCCGAAGGTGCAGTTAGATCCGGTGACAACATCGATGTTTCAAACGTTCACATTGTTCTCACGGCAACAACAGTCTGATGAGCCGAAGGAAGCTTTGGCAACAAAGGTGCTTCAAGCGGTAGTCAGCAAGATTGACCAATTTGATGAGAGAGATGTCTAAAGATATCGAAGACATTATGTGAAGGAGATGGAGTTGAATCGGGTATCAGAAGATGAGATGATTGAGACGTTTGAGTTAGCAGCAGCTCCAGAGATTAGAGATCATATTTAAATGCTATCGGAACATTTTGACAAGGATTGGAAGACGTTTGCTCGTGTCTTGATGGATGAGTACTTCTTGGAAGACTCTGATCGGATCACCAAGAAGTCATTCTTGGAGTAGGTTGAGCAACCGAAGAAGAGTTTACAAGTTACTCAGGGAGTTTGAGAAACAGTTTTCTAGGTTGACTAGGATGGAGAAGTTGACGCTGCAGTCCAACAAGATAGAGTTATTTCTTCGAGCTGTAGATGGGAAACTACAAGAGAAGCTGGAGATGGTTCTGGAGGATCGAGAGGAAGACGATGGATTGATAAGTAGTTGAAAGAAAGTAGAGAAAGCTGTTGGTCTGTTTACCAAGAGGGAGCGAAGACGGGAGAAGGTTCTCGTTAGGAGACCAGCACCAGCAGTGATTGTTGTAGCACCGAGTGGCCGAACTTCCAACCGTATCGAGAGCGATTGGAGGAGATGAGTTTGACTTCCTAATGTAGAATTGGTGCGTTATATCTTCGGATCTAGTACAGGAGATTCTTGTCTGTAGAGGACACCCTTCAGACGATCTTCAGGGAAGACCGCAGAACTGGACTCTGACACATTGGAGTTTTTTACTCATGATTGACGATGCAGGACGACCGGGAGATCTTCTTTACGACAGCACCTGCAAGTCATCTTCGAAGGAGGTGGCGAAGTATAACGAACTATTCTCTACGATGCCGGTAGGGTCGAATGGCTTCAAGGTGCATAGTTACATCGAACTGTTTTGAAGAGATGTCGTCGTCATTGCCTTGAATACGATATTCAAGCTGTACCGGACTTCGTACTTAGCAAACTGGCAAATACATTTCATCGAACATATCTTAGCAGGGAAGAAGACATATTGGGTGAAGATCTTTCAAGATCATGTCCAGAAGTTATATAGTACATTCGATGATGACGGATCCATGTACTTCGCGGTCTTCGCAGTGGTCTTTTATCGGAGAATGAAGTTACTATCTCCGGAAGAAGAGGAGAAGTTCGGACAGCGAATGACGTCCAAAGATGAATTGTTAGTGGAATCGACTCCTCAACGAGAGGAGATGGCAACTCCTATGACTTCGGCGGGATCGAGTACGAGGACGAAGAAGAAGATAGAACACCAGGTGGTGTAACTTTGAGGAAGAAGAAGAAGGCGAGGAGAATGACGATGGAGACTGTGGTGTCCACAAATTACAGGATTCACAAATTTTTGAAATTTTTAAGATTAATAACTTGTTTGTATAAATGAAGAAGCGTTGTTACTTAAGATAACGGCTTCCTTAGAAGGAAGATGATCTTACGAGCTTTTTGTAATAAAGAGTTGACTTCTTCGGAAGACGACCGTCTTTCGGGAAGCGTCTTCTCGACGATGTCGGAGTGTGATCCGTCTACCTAGGAAAGCGTCGGGCTTCTGGCTGTGCTTGTTTACTCAAGAGGTTGGCTTTCAGGTAACAACAGGGCTATAAACACTCACACAGGTGTGTAAGAGCTTGTAATATACTCAGAAAGTGAAATTCAGGTATAACTGGCAGTAATAGGATCCGGCGGCAAACTTTGACACTCACGGAGAAGAAAACTATGAAGGTTTAGACTTCTAAACTTCCCCTACATGCAAATGAGGTACTACTGAACTCACACACGAAGTTTCAGCCTGAGATCAAATTCTGACACCGAGATGTTGACAGAAAAGTTCTGAGTAAGAAAATTGCGGCAATTTCTAGTACCCAGCTGGCTATTTCAACCTAGAACAGAAGATTAGCTCGATCAAATTCAAATATTCTCACAGTATTTGAAGTCTACAGGGTGCTGAACATCCCTGTGAAGTTGGGACTCCTGAATGTACACAGAACTCCAGATCTCCTCCTCTGAAGTCGCTGCTCTAGATTAATAGCTTTTCAGACCCCTCCAGCTTCAGCGGCCGCCCTGAATTACTCAGTCATTCAATCGATGCTAAACTTTTTGGGAAATCGTAGCCCTGCTGGCAGAGAACACAACCTCGAAGTTTTGAAGCAATTTCCTCAAATCTGCTGCAAGTGACACTGAAAACCCTAAATCCAACAAAAGTGATTCAATTCTGACACAATTTGAACTTCAATTGGTCATAACTTCGTCTTTATTGACTCAAATCGATCGAAAATTTCACTGGAAGTGCTTGGCATGACGAGCTCTACCCTCCTGTGCACTCAGATTTCGAAGTCCCCTAACCAAATGCTCGAACTCTCCTTTAGAGTTCTGTTTCTAAATTTAGAGTTAAACTAAAGACAAAAACAGACCAATGGGAGTTCATAGCTCCACTTGGTTGTCCTTTAGTGCCCTAATCCACGTGGTAACTCAACTTCACTCAAAGGCTACCACGTCAGTCCCTAAAGTGCCAGCGTAAATCTTAAACTTCACGCGAAGGCATGTAAAATAACACGTAACCCTAAAACATAACTTAACCAATCTAGAAAGCGTGCATGGACGACAAGTAAGTACAACCCATGAGCTTAAACCTCTATCAGCATGGAAATCCTAAGTTATGTACTTTCATAACATAGATAAGCATGATATCATTTGCACAAGCGCAGGAGTGCTTGAACAAGATAGATAACATACTATCAACATACTAAGACTCAAAATATATAACACAATAGTGTCAACACCGTATGCAAAGGTGTCAAACATATGTATAAAGGACTAGAAGTAACATGAGCTAACTTCTAGAACTACTAAACTCAAGCGTCGGAGTAGAAGTCAAGCATGTAGCCGCCAAGTATCGCGACATCCACCCCCTCTGAACCTGCACATCCTCCGGTATGTGCCATCCAGATCAAGACTCTTCAGCTTCGGCTTCAAACTCATCTTCAACCTGCATTGAGTCTTCAGGTTCATTCTCCGTAAACTCTGCAACGTTGTGGTCCTCCCCTCTCCTCCTAAAGAGCTTGATTCTCTTTCTTGCGACTGGTATCTTGAGCACTGCACCATCTAACTCTCGCAAGGAGTATGTGGCATTATCATAAACTTCTAACACCACATAAGGTCCAAACCATCTCTTGGAGAACTTCCTGATAGTGCTATGCTGATTATCAAGACTACTATCATAGAGTAACACCCAATCACCTTCTTTAACTGGTTTGGGTCGTAATCTATGCGTTCTATCAAATCTGCCTTTGTTTCTCTCTCTAGCAATCTTTAATCTTTCGACAGCTTTGGCAACATCCTCAGGTCTTCGTTCTAACTGCTGGATCCTTAATGCAAGAAGATCCTCCGTACTTCTACCATCTTCCCATGGCAAAACATTCCAAGTAGGCACAACCTCCTCAATCGGCATCACAGGTTTCTGTCCTAGTATCAATTCTGCTGGCATGTAACTTGTAACGGTACTATGAGTTGTACGGTCTGCTTATAAAGCAAACGGTAGCAGTCTAGGTCATTCACGGATCTTACCCTTGCAAGCTTTTACCAAAGCTTTGATGATTGGCGGATGACCTCTTTCGCTCTTGCCATTCCCTTCATGATTGTAAGCAGTGGTTAACGCCAACTTGATTCTCAATCGCTTGAAGAACTCAACTGCTTCTTGTGAATCCAGCTCACCCCTATCTGCTGTGATCTTTCCCACACACCCATATCTACAAATAACATCTTCAAGTAGAAAGCGGCAGACACTAGCAGTGGTCTTCGTCCTCAAGGCACGGCCTTCAACTTGGTTAGATAGATCTTCTCTAGCCAAGACTAGATACCTCATTTGTCCAAGCCCAAATGGCATAGTTACCAGATCCACTACCCATTTGTAATGAATGGCTAAAGGATAAGTAGGATGCAATCCATCACGATGACGTACGTTGGAATACATCTGGCAAGGTATACAGGATAAAACAAACTGTACTACATCCTTATACATACCCTTCCACCAATACTTCTCCTTCATCTTGGCAAATGTAGCCCAAACTCCTCTATGACCGGCCCATAGACTCTCATGAAACTCCTTGATCAGCTGTTGCTGCAATTCCAAGTCACATACCACCCGTTGCGGTATACCTCCTTGTAGCTTAGGACGCTTCCATAGATGTCCTCCATGTAAAAAGTAACCATAAGCTATTCTACGGATCCTCTTGAAATCTGCATCAGACCAGCCTTCTTGCCTTTCCAGTGAACTCAAATAGCGTCCAAGATCCAACCACTCGCCATCATACATAGTTTCCTCAAAAAACTCCAACGAGGCTGCAAAACAGCTTCTATCTCTTCTAGCAAGAGCACTAGAATAGAACTCTATTCCCACATCCTCCTGATCATCTATCATTTCTTTCTCATCGTAATACCTAGCCTTTGATAACATATCTGCCACAGGATTGTCCTTCCCTGCAATATGTCTAAACTCTGGGTTCAAGGACTTGATATATGCTATCCACCTCAACATAGCAATATCTGGAGTTGTACAGCTAGTGATCATTCCCAAGAGAGGTAAACAATCTGTCTCCACAACCACATGTGCTCCTATCAAGTATTCCTTATCACTCTTCATCGCAGTAACTACTCCCCATAGCTCTCTCTTGACCTGAGGGTAGTCTCTCTGCCGTGAACTTAACACCTTAGCTCCAAAACGCACCACATATCTATTTCCATCCTCATCGTCTTCTCCTACAGCCCATCCAATGCCAATAGGACTAGTATCAACAGTAAGGATAACAGATCTGCCCAACTCATATGTTACCTTCCGTAGAGTTGGTGGTGAAGCCAAAAGATCCTTCAACTTCCTCATAGACTCTCTTTGCTCCTCTTGCCACTGAAATCTTTGCCCCTTCCTCAGCAACTTGTACAACGGATCTGCTACATGTGCAAAGTGTGGAATCCATATATGATAAAACACACATGCACCTAGAAATCTTCTCACCTCAGTAACCGATCCACACGTCTCCTTCATCCTTCGAATGGCGTCAACCTTGTTTGGACAAGGTTTCCGACCATAAGATCCACATAGGTGCCCCACAATCAACACCTCTTGTTCTCCAAATACAGACTTTGCTCCTGATAAAGTCAAATGAACCTCCTCCAGTCGACTCAATATCTTATCGCAGTCCACTATATGATTTGCAACAAACTTACGACACCCCCTCTGATCCATTACCTCATTCTTCTCCTCCTCAGCACATCCTTTGATCGGCACATCATCAAGAAATGGCATAGTTTTTTCAGGAATGAAGTCCTTCAAAACTTTGTTCATGCCATTCATCATATGTGCTACAGAATTGGTAGCACCTTGCGGCAAGGTGCACATCCTTAGTAACTCCAAAGGTGTCCTCATTGTAGTCAAGTCTCTACTTTCAGAGGATAACTGAAACTGATCATAACCTGAATATAAGTCTCCCATTGAATAGATAGCACGACCAGCAAAAGCCTCTGCAAACTCGTCTACAATAGGTCCTATACCCATATTCTTGATAGTCACCTTGTTAACTGGCTGCATATCTTGGATAAATCTCAAAGCTCCACTCTTCTTCGGAACAGTAAACCATCTGCTAGAGTAAGGAGCTATAGATGGTTCCAAGATACCCATCCTAATCCTCTCATTGAGCAAGTCTATCAGTTTTGGTAAATGAGCTCTAGGTACAGGGATAGGACGTAGATTCCAAGGCACATGCGGTATAGTAAAGATTACCATAGGTGCAACTACACTTGGATCTACACATCCTACTTCATGCGACTCAAACGCAAACGCCTTACCATGCCTAGATAGCATCTCCCTGAAGCTCTTCTTCTCTTGCTCAGTAAGAAATCCATCACCTCCAATCCTCAACTCCTTCAGTGTTGTTTCTGTGAACTGGTGCCCAATTCTTCTCGGTCCTCTGAGCGTCGGTTCTCGTGCAGCTTGCTCCATCTTCTGATTGTAATCGAGTGGTAAAGGCAAAGCCACTGGTTTGACTTTCTTTGCCACTGACTTGTACTTGGTCTCCACATACACCTCTTGTCGATCTATAAACTTATCAATTACATCATAAAGCTCCTTGGAGCTCACTCTCACCACTCTATCTACATCATCTATAGAACTTTCTACTATAGATTTCCTATAGTATCTACCAAATACTGCTCTTCAAACACTCCAGATATGTATTCATCTCTGGCTAGCTCTCCACTATCTCACAAAGACTGCTGTACATACTTCACATGTTGCCTCTCAAACCTCTTCAGATTCTCAACCTTCTTATAACACACTGATCCGCATGACGTCAATCCTAAGAAGCTAGTGGATAAAGCCTCATGCTCTACTGGATCAAGCGAGAATCCTAGCTCTACTGTACCGTTGAAGTCTCGCTCTTCAATGGTACTCTGCCAAAACCCCTAGACTCTCTAAACTCCTGAGTAATCTTAGGTAGTGGACGGTCCCTCAAGCTATCACGATTCCTCTCATGTTCTGCAGCAACGGTCAAAAACTGAACAGCTCTTTGCCGTCTCTACTACGTATCCTAGCATAAGCTGAACCATCATCCATAACTCGTGTCTCCATTCTAACAGCAGTAATGTAAGGCTGCCCTAGAATGATAGGATAGGTTGACATGTCTTGCACAAAGAAATTCTGAACATCACTGATGTCACCCACAGTTACCTTGATGTTGGGACAAGCACCATAGAGTTCTCCCCTCTGGTTGTTGGCAGCACGGATAAGCCATCCATGGTCGGTGTCTATGGACCACCTTCCACGCTTGTACAGCTCCTTAGACATCAGATTAATCTCTGAGCCGTGATCAATCAATGTCACCACAGGTTCCTCCAGATCTCCCAACTTCACCAAGGTCTCTGTGGTTGCTCTTGCCCATTGGTTGTGAGAGTAGTGACTCTTCTGCGATGCTTCCACCTCATCTTCAAACCTCACGTGCTGATACGAACTCCCTTCTGATACTTGAGAGCAGTAACCAGCAATCTCATCTTCCTCATCCTCCGACAGTTTGATCCCTAGAGCGTTAAGCGTAGCTGCTTCACCCAAAATCTGACGTTTTCTCTTGATGATATCTATGATAACTTCATGGAACTCACGCTTTGCAATCCCAAGAATCTCACCCAAGGTAAACTCAACCTTCCCATTCAAGATACGATTCTCTAACACCTGCTTCAAGTCTGTAGCAATCTCAATGTCAGACTGAAGTTTATATGCAGGCATCTTACCCTTCTCCTTGCTTCTCTCCTTCTCCTTTGGTGTTGTAGATGGTAGATCCTCCATAGTTTCCTCCCGAGTAGGTGTTGTCTCCTGCCTTGCCTCTGGTCTAGCCCTTTCACTCCTTGTAGCAGGTCGTTTGGCTGTAGAAGCCTCACCTGCATCCTCCCTCCTGCGTTTTTCTTCTAGTACAGCTTCATGCTGACTTCTTGCAACATAAGCATGCACTGACATAGTATCCACAGGATCATTCCATCCTGTAGCTTCTCGAATTGAGTTGCCAACCCTTCGTAGCACATCCTTGTCTAGCTCTGTTCTAGCTACAGACCGCACTACATCAGACCACAGTAGTCTCTTTTTCTCTCTCCATCTCCACTTTCACTCCACAAGTAGCAGCATTCACAAGAGAAACAGCATGCGATGCTGATATTTCATTCACAAGCCTCTTCATACCACCCTTGCCAAAGTTGGTTCCCAACATCATCCCAGTCTCTCTCAGATGGATCTTACCATCCTTGAAGAAGATCAGATCCTTCCTCAATGCATCTGAAAACTCTCCACAATCTCTTCTTACATGGTCTAGGCTATCACACCATATACAACGATGAACATCTGAGGTCTCTGCATAGCATGCTGTACATTCTGCTCCTTCTCTTCTAACCTAGTGAGCTTAGATTAAGCTCCTTCATACCCTTAATCAACTCATCAAGCGGTGAGTCTTCCTCTCTAGCAATTACCAAAGCGGGCTTAGTAGGCAACTGCTTGACAGGAATTATCAGAGGTGCTGCTTCACTTACCACCACCTTGTCCCTTCTTCTCTGTCTCTTGGTCAGCAAAGAGACAGCCTCTTCAACCTCCTTCCAATCAGTCTTCAATCCTCTCTCCTCACTCTTGTCTTCTAACAACAGCTCAAGCTTCTCCTGAATAGTCACGTCCGCTGCTTGTAGAAAAAGCTCTGTCTTCTCCACCTCTAGTGTAAGCTTTTCTGTCCTAGAAAGCTGAGCATACTGACGATCAAACTCCCTTAACAACTCATTTACAGACAAACCTTTGTTAGGCTTAACCACCCACTCCAAGAACGTTCTCTTGGTCACCCTCTCTGAATCTTCAGTGTAGTACTCCTCTTTCAAAGCTCGCATAAAGCTCTCCCAACTCTGTCCTTGCTGCTGCTTGAGCTCCTTCACACGCCCACGAATCTCAAGCACAACAGCAAGTTCAAAGTTCTCCACCATCTCCTTCTCAGGTACCTTGTTCACCTCCATCTCCCTAGCATAGTATCGCACATACTTGGAAATATCTGTACCCTTGAACTGGTCCATCTGGTGCACCACAGATTGCAACGCCTTGGTTGCTAACACCTCCTTCCTCTCTGTGCTCTGCTGTTGCTGCATGAACATGGAAAAAGCCTGGAACATCTTCATCGTAGCAGCATCAAACTGAACAGGTTGCAGAGCAGCAGCAGCACCTCCACTTGATGATCCTTGGTTGGCCATGATATCTGATCCTGTAACACTCTCAAGAAAACTCCCACCCTAGGTGTTTCACGTCGAGTTCACCAAAAAGAGAGTATGTCGGAGTGTGATCCGTCTACGTAGGAAAGCGCCGGGCTTCTGGCTGTGGTTGTTTACTCAAGAGGTTGGCTTTCAGGTAACAACAGGGCTATAAACACTCACACAGGTGTGTAAGAGCTTGTAATATACTCAGAAAGCGAAATTCAGGTATAACTAGCAGTAATAGGATCCGGCGGCAAACTTTGACACTCACGGAGAAGAAAACTATGAAGGTTTAGACTTCTAAACTTCCCCTACACGCAAATGAGGTACTACTGAACTCACACACGAAGTTTCAGCTTGAGATCAAATTCTGACACCGAGATGTTGACAGAAAAGTTCTGAGTAAGAAAATTGCGGCAATTTCTGGTACCTAGCTGGCTATTTCAACCTAGAACAGAAGATTGGCTCGATCAAATTCAAATATTTTCACAGTATTTGAAGAAGTACAGGGTGCAAAACATCCCTGTGAAGTTGGGACTCCTGAATGTACACAGAACTCCAGATCTCCTCCTCTGAAGTCGCTGCTCTAGATTAAGAGCTTTTCAGACCCCTCCAGCTTCAGCGGCCGCCCTGAATTACTCACTCACTCAATCGATGCGAAACTTTTTGGGAAATCTTAGCCCTGCTGGCAGAGAACACAACCTCGAAGTTTTGAAGCAATTTCCTCAAATCTGCTGCAAGTGACACTGAAAACCCTAAATCCAACAAAAGTGATTTAATTCTGACACAATTCGAACTTCAATTGGTCATAACTTCGTCTTTATTGACTCAAATCGATCGAAAATTTCACTGGAAATGCTTGGCATGACGAGCTCTACCCTCCTGTGCTCTCAGATTTCGAAGTCCCCTCACCAAATGCTCGAACTCTCCTTTAGAGCTCTGTTTCTAAATTTAGAGTTAAACTAAAGACAAAAACAGACCAATGGGAGTTCATAGCTCCACTTGGTTGTCCTTTAGTGCTCTAATCCACGTGGTAACTCAACTTCACTCAAAGGCTACCACGTCAGTCCCTAAAGTGCTAGCGTAAATCTTAAACTTCACGCGAAGGCATGTAAAATAACACGTAACCCTAAAACATAACTTAACCAATCTAGAAAGCGTGCATGGGCGACAAGTAAGTACAACCCATGAGCTTAAACCTCTATCAGCATGGAAATCCTAAGTTATGTACTTTCACAACATAGATAAGCATGATATCATTTACACAAGCGCAGGAGTGCTTGAACAAGATAGATAACATACTATCAACATACTAAGACTCAAAATATATAACACAATAGTGTCAACACCGTATACAAAGGTGTCAAACATATGTATAAAGGACTAGAAGTAACATGAGCTAACTTCTAGAACCACTAAACTCAAGCGTCGGAGTAGAAGTCAAGCATGTAGCCGCCAAGTAGCGCGACAACGGTGTCTTCGAAAGACGGAAGACGGCGGAAGACACGTATCTTCCGAAAGACGGCAACCGCGGAAGCTTAACCACGTAAGGAGTAGGTGCACCTACCAGGTAGCACCGAACAGGTTAGGTAGGTCGAGAGGGTCGAAACCTCTAAACTGCGGGGAAGATGCGCAGGAAGCGCATTAGCGCATTTCAGCTTCCCGCAGCAAGAGCGCTTCTTGGTTGAGAAGATCGATTTCAGAGTGATTGATTCGAGTGAGGAAGGCAGCGAGGTGAAATTGAGTGAGGTCAGGATCGATTCGAAGCTAGAAGGAAAGCGAGGTCGAATTACTGAGAGCAGAAGCATATCGAGCTAAAGGAGTTTTCTGTGAACTCTCGGAAGCTGACATTGGAGGACGGCTGAGTGGAATCGAAGGTGGAAGTCTTGGTCGATTGAGGCGTAATAAGGAGCTGACAACGGAAGCAGCTTTGTGGGGTGGCATTGGAGCTAGAACCAGAGCCAGAAGCGCGCGGAAGATCGAAGACAGCTCAGGAAGCCGATAGAAGATAGTAGAGGTTCTTCCCATGTTCTTTTCCCTTCCCCACTGCTTCTCGCCTTTGTTTGGTATCCCCCGCGCTTCCTCGGTTGTTTGCAGGCAACTTGATCGATCAATCTCCCACCCTTATTTTCCTATTGTGACATTGGGCGCGGAAGCGCTGTCCAATTTCTGTCAGACATCTTCTTGCTTCTTCCCGAGTTCAATTCGAGCTTCCCTATCCCTAGTCCTCAAATTGGAGATCCCAGCTATCAATTTCCCTACCCTACCATCCCTCTACTCCCGAAACCTTGAACAGAAGACTCTTCAGAAGATCTAAACATCTTCGGAAGACGCTTCTGAAACTTGACTGTCTTCGGAAGTCGACTGTACACAATTCGTATCAAGAGTGGATTTGCTTTGGTTTGGTGTTAAGAGAGGCTTGGTACGAATTCCGAGTGGCTTGGTGAGTTGTCTTGTTATTTTGAGAAGTTGGAAGTCGAGAACTAGGCTTGTGCCTCCTGGTCTTCCAAGCTTCTCAAATCCACATCTTCCTAGAGAGACTAGAAGACTGGAAGGGCTGGCAAAATGCGCGAGAAGACGTGAGGGTCCATTTCGGGTCTCTTCTGTCTGACCCATAGCAGCCTACTCCTTCTTCTTCCCGAACTTAGGAGAGAGTCGTGAGAAGTCTTGCTGGCAAAATCTGGAGAGAATGGTCGAGGGTCATGTCTTCCCACCGAGCAGCAAGCTTCTTCTGAGTGTGTATGAGAGATGAGAAGTCAGAAGAACGGAGTGCAAATGTCTTGAGTCTGTTGTGAGGATAGATTACGCGTAGGAAGAAGAAGACAGGTGAGACTAGTGAAGGGAAGCCTGACTTCGGGAGGTCTTCCGAGAAAGACATTGAATCGGAAGCTGTCCTGTAACGACCTATGTTACACATAGGAAGTTTGTCTATTAGTAAGGTATTTAGTTATAGCTAAGTGTTGAGAATGTTTATTTGCTGCCAAAATACTTTAAGGAGGTATCAAGTTAGTCATGACTAGCTAAAAGTTAGTTATGGTTAAACTTAGCTGTACTTTTGGCAGAATTCAGATATTTGCTAAAGAGTGAGCACTACTATCTTGTCATCTTGTCTAAAAGGTAGAAAGGAGGTGGAAAGTATCCCTTATCTCCTTTTTGACTTGATATTAGTGGTTGGATTAAAGTTGTGGACTTTGTGGGCATTAAAAACAATAAGAGATTCCACATGTTTCCTTTTTAGTGGGTCCTAGTGTAGAGGGGGGGTGGAAATTCGAGATTCCTTGAGAATATTCCAGAATCCTTCTAGAAGTTGTTGACTTTGAAGGAATAAGCCCATGTGAAAAGGTAAAAAGGCCATGTGATCAATGTTTTTATCTTAAGTAATATCTTAGTAAAACCCGGTAAAAGTAGTTACGGCTGAGTTATCGGAGGGTACCAAAGTAAAAACCTAGAATGTATAAATAGAGGAGTAGAGAAGAGCTCCTCATCCTTGTTTTCACATTGTCGTAATGGCAACTTGAGTAATATAGAGAGTGTGAGATATTTTTAGCATGTGAGAACTTGAGAGACGTCGTTAGAATGGAGAATTTTAGTTGATGTGTTTAAGGAGAATTTTAGTTGATAAGTTTGTGGGTGTATGAATGAGTGAAATTAGCATTTTCTCTTCAAGATTCATGGTGTGCTTCCATCAAAGCCATCAGAGGTGACCCTTGAGTGAGAGACAGGTCCGACATTTGCAGATTCATCGGTGGCGATCGTGGAGGTTGAGAGATCGGGGGGTAGTTGATCGATGAGATCGTGGAGGGTTTACATTTTTGGTTTTGTTGCCGGGACCTCTCTCTTATGAGAGAACACATGGAGAGAACGTTGGGAGGAGAGAGAGCTAACGCGATGTTAGCAACATTAGAATCTTTCGTGTATCCCGTAGTGATATATGACGCGTTCGAAGTCATTCTTTACATCTTGTTTACTTAGAAAGGGTTTGAGGAGAGTTGAAAGAGGGTGCAACAAGAGTTGTAGAGAAAGGAGGAGAGAAAAGTTATTAGAGGAGAGAAATTTGTGAGTTTAGAAATTTTGCTCTCTGGAAAATTTGTACAGTCGCTGTCAACTTTTCTGTGAATTTTATTTTCCTGAGAAACTTTCCAGTGTTTTAGATTGGCTGATAAGCTATCTAGGACAAAAGAAATCATAGGAAAAGGTGGTCTAGAGAAGGAGCAATGAATTTTCAAAGTTGAGGGGGTTTATTCGTGCGAGTTGAGGAATTCTATTCTCTGGAAAAAGTTTACAGTCAGTGTCAGATTTTCTGTGAATTTTATTTTCCTGAGAAACTTTCCAGTGTTTTAGATTGGCTGATAAGCTATCCAGGACAAAAGAAATCATGAGAAGATGAGGTCTGAAGAGAGAGAAAGAATTTTTCAAAGTGGAGGGGGTTGACAACCATGAGCGAAGTGAAAATATACAAATTTCAGTTCTCTGAAAATTTGTACAGTCATCACCATCTCTTCTGATTAGGGAATTTTTTGTTGAAACTTCATGATTTAGTAGCTTGGAGGTTGAGCTACTGGAGACCACAAAATTCTTGGAGAGATCTCTTACCAACTAAGAGATATACGTTTTAGCATACAAGGAGGTCTTGAAGATACTTCATGAGGAATCCAGTTCGAATGACGAGGTGGAAGAAGAGAAGTTTAGGAGTTCGAACAGAGACGGAGAAGCCCAAGTTAAGCATAGATGAGTTACGAACCCGCATCTATAGCACTTGGGGTGCCCTCTTTACCCTATACGAAGAAGTTTCCGTGACCATTGGCACAAATTTGAAGAAAGCAGAGTTTAAAGCATCATTCACTGTGGAGGCCACGAATGCTCCTGGTGAAGTAGAGTTGGATCCTTACAAGAGTGAGTTCAAGATGTCTGTTGTGATTAGTACAAACGATGGTGAGGAGGATCATATCTTCGATAGTTAATTTTAGATTAGATTTTATTTCGTGTATAGCATGTATAATACACGATTTCCAATATAAAGCTCGGAAGAGTTAAGAAAGTGATGTAGAATTATTTTCCTCTATGATATTTTGTCCACTTAATGATTGAGAAGGTGCAACATGAGTGGAAATTCAAAAGATTGGAAAGTTAGACTTAGAAACCTTCCTCAAGGTTTAGATGTCATAGTAAGTGTCGGAGAAAGTTCGAGAGAGATTATCGTCGAGTTTGAAAACCCTAGTACTAAACCTCAAGTAGAATCTCCGAGGAGAAGAGTAGAAACCGACTTGTGGTGTTATTTCTGTAGAGGGTTGGGACACAAAGTAGTGAATTGTCCAACTAGAATCAGAACCGAGAGAGCTAAAGGGAAGCGGGAGTTTATTGATTTAAGTCTTCGAGTGGGTCCATCGTCACCAGCGCCAATTCATCTTCTAGGCGAAGATCCTTGTCCAAGTTGTGGAGTGGGTGATCTATCAAGGGGACACAAGTGCGTCGATGTGGCCGCCCTATTTACGTCAGTAGTCGAGAAGTTGGACGAGACTCAAAGAGCTGAGACGGAGAAGTTGTCGACTTCAAAAGAGGACTCAGCTGAGTTGTGATGGAGATCGTCATTCGGATGGTGGAGAAGACGGTGATGCGACTCAGGCTCATGATTACCTTGGGAGAAGAGATGGCACAAGAGGTGTTGTTACAACCATTTTCTTTCATTTTACCTATGGTAGATTATTCGCGAATGGAATTGGTGATGTTCGTACTCTTTTAGCGAGTAGTTATTGCACAAAAATTAGAAGGGTAGAAAGAATAATTACAAGATGGAGAAGTTACCTGTGTTTCATGGGAAGGACAATGAAGATGTAGAACCATTTGTACGAGGCTTCAAAAGGGGTTGCATTGGAAACAACGTGAGAAGGAAGGAAGAATGGGTGTTGTTACTGCCAGAGTTTTTAGAAGATTTTGCTCTTACGTGGTATGAAGACCGAGTGAAGAGCCAGACATCTGGTGCAGTTGAGGACACATGGGAGACTTTGAGTAATGCACTCATCGAAGAATTTCTTCCAGAAGAGAGTTATGAGAAGCTCATGGTGGAGCTTACTCATTTGAAGTAACGGGACGACGAGAAAGTTCGGCAATATGCCGAAAGGGTGGATAAGTTGGAGCAATGGTTTCGGACGGTCCTACGGAAGAGTGGAGACAATGTGGAGTTGACGATGACGGGGATTGGAGCAGTGTTGACCAAGAACTTGGTGGGAGGGTTGAGGCCTTCAATTCAAACCCAAGTGAGGTAAGAGAAGCCAGCAACCAAAGCGGAGGTCATCAAGATTGCGACAAATATGGAAGAGAGTTTGGATGAAGGAGATATCATCCAACCTCATCATGCTGCTCTGGTGTCAACTCCGACTCCTGGTGTAGCCACAACGATCGCACCTGCATCATCACAATTGGTGATTGCTTCAACGTCAGCTCCTACTCCAACGGTGGTGCCAAGACCGTTTGTCCCAACAACGATGTCTACTGCCACCTCTGATTTTCATGCCGAGCTGAAAAGCATCACCGATACTCTTGCGGATCTCAAGATAAACGTGGTGCAGTTACGAGAATGGAGGAACAAAGGTGGAGAAGGAGGTCAAAGAGGTTACGACAACAATCTCAACCGAGGCAACCAAGGTAACTTTGGAGGAATCACTTGTTGGACGTGTGGAGGTTCTCATTTCCAGTGAAATTGTCCTAACAACGGAGCGAGAGGTGCCGAAGCTGTCAGAATGAATGTGGGTGGAGGAAATCCATCACAAGGACGAGACAAGGGAGTGGCTACTATCGATGTCGTGCGAGATTTCATCTACGAGAAAGGAGAGAGTTCAAACTTTTCTCATGCACCGGTGGAGCTATTAGCTCAAGAAAAGAAAAGAACTCGATTTTCTGATGAACCGGTTTTCATGGAGGAGTCAACAAGTAGAAGTACTCGTTCGAGTAATGTTTCGAGTACACCAAGGGAACCAAGAAGGAAGCTGGGGATGGCGGATTTCACCATTTCATCTTCTCAAGCGGGATATGATGTGGTTGAAGATGTGGGTGCTCAGAAAGCCAACATCACTGTTGGACAACTGATCGCACTTAATCCCAGCTTATGAAGGGAACTCAGAGGAGGACTGAGTTCTAAGAGAAGCAAGAAGAAGAAACCCAAGAGCAAGACATCAAAGTCAGTGGGAGTTGGTGTGGTGGGTGTGCATGCTTCAGAGGTATGCACTAGGGCTTCAAAGATTGAAGTCTGGTTGAATGGTCACTACGTCTCTGACGTATTGGTGGATGGAGGGTCGGCTGTAAACGTCATATCGGAGAGGTTGATGAAGAAGTTGGGGATGGAACCAACTCGTCCGGCTAGCATTGTCGTGAGGATGGCTAACAAGCAACGGGTAAGACCTCTTGGTGTGTTAGAGAAGGTGGTCGTGTCTGTGATGGGAGTTCAAACATTGATGTCCTTTCAAGTGTTAAATGACTCTAGTTATGATTTGCTCCTAGGTAGGCCTTGGATGTTGGAGTTGTGACTTCTGACTCTGATAGACCCACTAGTGACTACTGGGAATATGATACTGAGGACGATCAGAGTGTCTCAGAAGTAGATACCGGAGATTCTTATGATCAAGAATCCTCGTCTGAGGATGAAGGATTTGGTCGAGATGAATCATTACATCAGCTTAGTGCTATTGACTTGTTGTCTCGACCAGCAGTGGAGAAAGATCTTGACAAAGAAGAGTTGAGTGAGGTAGAGATTGTGAGAAGACTCTCTACCTTGAAGTTTGGTATCAATGTCATTCAAGAGGAGAAAAGTAGATTCCTAGATATATTTCGAGAATATATCCATGTGTTTCCTTTCAGCTACAAGGATTTGAAGGAGGTGACTCTCGAGACTCATCGAATCGAATTGGAGGAGCACGCAAGACCAGTTCGACAAAAGCAGAGGAGGGTCAACCCCACAACGGCAATGATGGTCAAGGAGGAGATAGACAAGTTGAAGGAGGCGAGTTTCATCTATAAGGTGGAGAACTCAGAATGGGTTTCACCCATTGTGATTGTCAAGAAGAAGAATGGTAAGCTGCGAGTGTGCATAGACTATAAGAAGCTGAATGCAGTTATCAAGAAGGATTATTATCCTCTACCATTTATAGATGAGATTTTGGAGGAAGTTGCTGGTCATGAGTGGTACAGCTTTGGTGATGGTTATTGTGGATACAACCAGATCAAGATAGCACAGGAGTACCAGCAGTTGACTACTTTCACTACTCCTTGGGGAACATTTGCATTTCGAGTGATGCCATTCGGACTGTGTAATGCTCCGGCCACGTTTCAGAGGTTCATGAACAAGGTGTCCGAACCATTCATAGGGAAGTTTGTTCGTGATTTCATTGATGATTTCTGTGTGTACGGAAGAAAGGAGGACCACTTTGATCATGTGATCAAAGTTTTGCAGCGGTTGGAGCAAGCTAACGCTTCTTTGAATCCAGAGAAGTGCATCTTTGGCTGCGAAGAAGGTCTGCTGTTAGGACACATCATTTCCAAGAAGGGGATTGCGGTAGATCCTGAAAAGGTGAAGAAGATTGTGGATCTTCCATTTCCAATCAACTTGACAAAGTTGAGACAGTTTCTTGGGATGGTTGGATATTATCGTAGGTTTGTCTTTTCCTTCTCAAACAAAGCAATAGCTTTGACTATGTAGATGAAGAAGGGAGTTGATTTTGACTTGATAGTGCATGATCAGAAGGCAAAGGAAGCATTTGAGGAGCTGAAAAAAGCATTGGTGACAGCTCCTATACTTGCTAAACCTGAGTGGAGTAAAGCATTTATTCTGTATACGGATGCCTCCAATGTAGCTATCGGGTGTACATTAAGTCAGTTAGATGAAGATGGGCATGATCATCCTATAGCTTATGCTAGTAGGCAGATGGTGCCAGCGGAGAAGAATTACTCCGTGACTGAACAAGAAAGATTAGCGGTGATCTTTGGATTGAAGAAATTCCGACATTACTTGCTAGGAGGGAAATTTTCCATAGTCATAGATCACAAGGCTTTAAAGTATATCTTTAATAAGCCTAATGCCGAAGGTCGTATTGCTCGTTGGAAAATCCTTCTAACAGAATATGATTACGTGATCGAAGATAGACCAGGGAAAAAGCATGCGAATGCTGATCTTTTGTCGAGGGCTTATGATGATGAGGGAGAAGAACCGTTTGATGATTCATTTCCAGACGAACATCTGATGACCATCACAAGCATTGAGGAGATACCGGACGAGTACAAGGAAATCTGGAGTTTCCTTGCAGATGGCTCTTTTCCAGAAGGTATGCATACTCGAGAACATAAACCGTTGATCAAGAGATGCAAACCTTACACCATGGTGGAGGGAATTCTGTTTCATCTGTTTAGATGGGTTACTAAAGAGAGCAGTTGGTCAGAAGGAGGCATTCAAGCTAATGCACGAGTTTCACGACGGAACTGTTTGCGGAGGTCACTTTGCTGGTAAGATAACAGCCTTCAAGATTTTGGATGTGGGTTACCACTGGAGAGGGATTTTCAAAGATTGTTTAGACTATTGCAAAACTTGCGACGTATGTCACGCATTTGCTCTGAAGTCTACTAGAACACCTCCGTTAAGATCAATTCTCGTGTTAGGACCGTTTGAGAAGTGGGGTATTGACTTTGTAGGTCCTCTTAATAAGACACCTCGAGGCAATAGATACATTGTAGTCGCCACTGACTATTGTACCAAGTGGGTAGAGGCTAGACCTTTGAGAGAGACCAATGAAATAGAAGTCGGTAGATCCCTATGCGAGAGGATCATCACAAGATTTGGATGTCCGTTAGAGTTGGTCTCGGATAGAGGAGGAGAGTTTGTAGGGAGCATGACTATTGCTATGCTACAACACTTTTCTATCAAACCACGAGTAACGACCTCATACAAACCAAATGCTAATGGTCTTGCGGAGAAGACCAATCTTACACTTTGTATGATGCTCGCCAAAGATGCTGGTGTTGAGATTACGAAACATACTTGGGATAAGAGGCTACATGTCATCTTATGGGAGTACCGAACGACAACAAAGACTTCTACTGGATACTCTCCATTTCGACTGGTTTATGGAGTGGAGTCCAAGTTGCCGATCCAATTCGAATTGGATACTTTTCAAACTATTCAACGGAAGTTGAAGAGGTCGAGAGGAGAAGACGTGGTCAGATCAAGAAGGGAGCAACTCATGGAGTTGGAAGAGACCCGAGCGGTAGCAATGATCCGGATGAAACGAGCTCAGGCGTATCAAAAGAAGAGTTACGACAAACGGTTGGGCAAGAGGGAGGTAAAACCTTTTCAAGTCGGAGATTGGGTAATGTTGTATGATGCTATCAGATTCAAGAGGGCTAGGAAGAAGTTTCTTCCTAGATATTTTGGTCTTTTTGTTGTAGATAAGGTGTGGAGCAACTTCACGTATGACCTTCAAGAGTTGGGAGGAAGGAGATTCGATCGGGTCAACCATGACAAGTTGAAGTTGTTTCATCGACGAAAGTTCTCTCTTCACTCCGAGGACGGAGCGAAAATTTAGTCGGAGGATAAAATGTAACGACCTATGTTACACATAGGAAGTTTGTCTATTAGTAAGGTATTTAGTTATAACTAAGTGTTGAGAATGTTTATTTGCTGCCAAAGTACTTTAAGGAGGTATCAAGTTAGTCATGACTAGCTAAAAGTTAGTTATGATTAAACTTAGCTGTACTTTTGGCAGAATTCAGATATTTGCTAAAGAGTGAGCACTACTATCTTGTCATCTTGTCTAAAAGGTAGAAAGGAGGTGGAAAGTATCCCTTATCTCCTTTTTGACTTGATATTAGTGGTTGGATTAAAGTTGTGGACTTTGTAGGCATTAAAAACAAGAAGAGATTCCACATGTTTCCTTTTTAGTGAGTCCTAGTGTAGAGGGGGGGGTGGAAATTCGAGATTCCTCAAGAATATTCCAGAATCCTTCTAGAAGTTGTTGACTTTGAAGGAATAAGCCCATGTGAAAAGGTAAAAAGCCCATGTGATCAATGCTTTTATCTTAAGTAATATCTTAGTAATCCCGGTAAAAGTAGTTACGGTTGAGTTACCGGAGGGTACCAAAGTAAAAACCTAGAATGTATAAATAGAGGAGTAGAGAAGAGCTCCTCATCCTTGTTTTCACATAGTCGTAATGACAACTTGAGTAATATAGAGAATATGAGATATTTTTAGCATGTGAGAACTTGAGAGACGTCGTTAGAATGGAGGATTTTAGTTGATGTGTTTAAAGAGAATTTTAGTTGATAAGTTTGTGGGTGTATGAATGAGTGAAATTAGCATTTTTCCCTTCAAGATTCATGGTGTGCTTCCATCAAAGCCATCAGAGGTGACCCCTGAGTGAGAGACAGGCCCGACATTTGCAGATTCATCAGTGGCGATCGTGGAGGTTGAGAGATCGGGGGGGGGGGGGTAGTTGATCGATGAGATCGTGGAGGGTTTACAGTCTCGGGAGTCTTCCCAGAGGCCACTGTCACCGCAAGAGCCTACAACCATCTTCTGAACCTGTTATGCACTCTACGTCTCGCGAATCTTGTATCTTCTGATAAGAAGTAGGATGTAATGCAAGGTGGGTTGTCTTCTTGGTAATCCATGCGAGGCCTTGCTTAGTTAGGATTGTTCAGATATACCTCGGAAGACGAGAGCTATCTAGGAAGTACTGTTAGAATCTCGGAAGACGGAGTAGCTGTCTTTTGGAAGATTAGTTTCGTCTTCTGAGAAGTAGAAGCTAGACTGTGGGCACTTGGGAAGGACTGAGCCTTCAGCTCACAATAAGTGCGTGTGGCTTAGTGCAACAGATCTTCCAGTATGTCGATGCATCCTCGAGGGTTGGTGTTACCCGCAGCAGAGTTGACCGAGGCCAAACTCTTCCTCAAGGAGTTAGGTCTCGACTTCTTCCTGTGGGATTGGAACCTCGCCGACCAGGGACTTCTGGAGGAGGTTTGAGCTGCCTTACCACCTCGCAACCGTGTACCTGCGAAGGCAAGAGTAGCTCGAGGAAGACCATCTTCCTGGACTAAAGATTGGTGGCGCAGGGCCTTCCACAGGTCAAAATCCGAGGACCATGGTTATTGGCTCGAGAAGAAGATTTTACTCAGGATCGTGAGCGAGTGGCATGTGCCTGGAAGCACAACTTGCCTCTTCATGGAGGACAAGCAGGGAAGGAACGGATGGAAGGTAGAGTCTTACCGGGAGCCAAAGAAGCGACTTCTGGCGAAGCTGTTTCTGCATCTCTTTCCCAAGAGGAAAGCGCAGAAGACGAGGTACCTCGGAGATCAGGACGTGGAGTTCCTGGAAGCCGTATGCGATGAAGGAGTGCCCGTCAACTAGGGCGCATTCTTCCACGTGTATGTACAGGCGGAGCTAGCGTACTTAAGTACCCCGGCGGGAGAACACTTGACGCCTTTTCTCTGCTACCTGTACGTAGCCATGGGAGATCTCACGGAAGATCAGTTGGTGAAGTATGAACCAACAGGGCAGCATGAGGCGAAGGAGGAGACCTCGGAAAAAGATGACCGAGCAGCAGTCGTAACTCCCCCTCCCACACTGATGCCGCAGTTGAGGCCCGACACTCATCAGAAGACGCTTCTGGTGAGGGAAGACGACTCCAGTGGATCAGAAGACGCCACGCCTCCGAGGAAGATGGGTCCTAGAAGTATACCTAGGAAGACCACATCTCTCATTCATTCAGGATCAGAGTCTGACTCGCAGAAAGAGTCGCTGAGTATCCGACCGGAGCAGAAGACCGCTTCTGCAACACCAGAGAGTCTTCCGAAGACTCCAAAAGACGAAGGATGGATGGATACTCTTACTGCGATGCGAGGAAGCACAGTAAAGAGGACCGCTTCTACCATGGAGAGAGATCTTCCACCCCGGAAGATGAGAAGAGTAGCTTCTTCCCGTGTGCAGAAGCCGAAGACCATAGTGGTGGAAGAGGCATCCTTGCCTCTGGAAGACAAGGTCAACACCTCCAATCGGATTGTGGAGATGAACTTGTCTTCCGTAGGAAGAAGACTGGAAGAGTTCAGCGCCTTCTTCTACTCAGAGATCCAGCCAGCTATGGAGTTGCTGGAGAAGAGGGCAAAGGCTCAGGAGAAACCTCTACAGCCTGGATTCGGTCTGCGCACCTTGATGCGTCAGGAAGAAGGTAAGAAGAAGACAGAAGCGCTGGAAGCTAGTCTCTGCACCACGGAGAAGCTCGCAGCGAGGTACAAGACGGAAGCAGCCGCTTCTGCCAAGGAGCTGATCCAACTGAAGAAGAGCAACCAAGAGTTGCAGGCGCGTTGTCGTGTCGTGGACCGGCTCCTACATGAAAATCAAATTTTGACTTTTGTCGCTCCAAAGATACTTATGGGTAAGACAAGCTAGGCCCTAGCTTACGAGTTTTTGGCACAATTTCAGATCTCCATTTCCATCGCATAGATGGGTAGAGCTCCTTGTCAGCTTTCCATAAGCACTTTGTTTACTTCGTTTAGACGCCTAGTGGAGAAGTTACAGGACTCGAAAGATGGAGAAAACAAGCTAGGCCCCAGCTTACGGGTTTTTGGCACCATTTCGGATCTTTGTTTTCATCGCATAGATGGGTAGAGCTCCTTGTCAGCTTTCCATAGGCACTTTGTCTACTTCGTTTGGGCGCCTAGTGGAGAAGTTACAGGACTCGAAAGATGGAGAAAACAAGCTAGGCCCCAGCTTACGAGCTTTTGGCGCAACTTCCGATCTTCACTTTCATCACATGGATGGGTAGAGCTCTTTGTCAGCTTTCCATGGGCATCTTGTTTACTTCGTTTGGACATCCAGGGAAGAAGTTATGCGATTCGAAACAAGGTAAAATCAAGCTAGACCCCTAGTTACTTGCTGAGTGGGTATTCAGGGCTTCAGGCGTTATATCAAAGACGCAAGGGGCCTGCTTCTTATTATTCAGGAGATTCAGGAGAGAACTGTACGTACAGAGACTGTTGCAAGGGGGGTGCTTAAGGGGCTAGCTTGCGTCTGCGACCTGTCAACGGACGGTTCGGGAGATTTAGGAGTCCAATGCAAGCGCGCAAGGCGTCGTTGGGTTCAGATCTGTGCAGGCTACGCACTGGTTCAAACGGTTTGGGAAGAGACGGATCGGGGAGTGTGTACTGAGGGAAATTGAGACGCAGGAAGCAGATTTGAGGTTTTCAGTTACCTGTGAAGGAGAGTTGGACCGTTCGGACCGTTCCGGAGTCCAAACTTGCTGTCCTTGGATCCAACGGGATCAGAACACCGAGTTCTACAGGAAACTGAAGACGATATCAGTTTTCATCGGACGGTTTGGAAGTTCTGAGTGAAATTGGCTCGCAGGGAAGCGCTTACATCAAATTTTCGTTCACCTGCGATCTGAGGTTGGGCTGTTCTTCGCGATCGGTGAGCCAAGCTCTTCGTTCTTGGTGCCTACGCGATCAGGGAGTCTTCATCTACTCATAGGAGAAGACCGTGTGTGAATTGGGTTGTTGGTTTGAGTGTGGTGAGCAAGTTTGAGCCGCAGGGAGCTGATTTACGTCAGTTTTTTGCAACCTGCGGTCAAATTTCTCGAGTGGTTTTGCAAGGGGAATTCCAAACGACTTGTTTGGAGTCTCGTTGGGTTCAGGGTACCTAGATCTATCTGCCAGCGATCTATCTGGTTTCTTCGCTACGGGTTTTGCTCTTTTGAGTTCGTTAGAATTCTGGTTGGTTGTATACAGCTTGTGGTAGCTAGCTTTAGCTAAGAGCTTATACATAGATGTGGTTTGGACTTGGGTTTGGATCGCGTGATACTGCTGTGGCTCTGTTTGTTAGCAAAGAGAAGTTTCTCTTGTTTTGAGCTACGCTTCGGTGGTTTTGGGTCAGGGTTGTGATTCAGGGGTTTGTTTTAAGGGCTTTTGAAGCAGGTTACAGACTACTCTGGTCTGGTTCTCAATTCTGTGCTCTTAGGAGAAAGAACCGGCAGTGTACATACATTTGGGAGTGGTATATATCGCAGCATTCGCTTTCGTGGTTGTTTTTTCTCTGTCTTGTCTCTGTTTCAGCACACAACATCTCCACAGCCAGGAACCTCGCGTTTTCCTGGACATCCTTCACGCAAACGTCCGACGCGACATAGGTGGTGAACTCGACGTGAAGGTCTGGGGTGGAGATATTTCTGTGTCAGAACTGGACAGAAGAGATCAGCAATCATGAACGAGGATGAAGATGGATTTGGTTGTTCGGGTGGATGCTGTGGACCTGGGATGATGGATATGTAGACGGTTGGGATCATGGGAAGATGGGACGAGCCATGACTATGGACGGGATGGATGGATCAGAGTGTATACCAGGGATGCAGATGGATGCAGCAACTGCACGATTGTTTCAAGCCTTCACTTTGTTTATGCGACAAGAGCAAGGGAACCAACAAAAGGAGGCTTTGGGGACGAAGGCGCTTCGGAGGGTGATTGACAAGCTCGATCTATTTGATGAGAGAGACATCTCAAAATACTTGAGATGCTACAAGATGGAGATGGATTTGGATCAGGTACCGGAGAAGGAGATGATCGAGATGTTCAAACTCGCTACGGTGCCTGAGATAAGGGAGCATGTGAAGGGTCTAGCAAAACGTTCTGGGAGGAACTGGGATATGTTTTCACAAGCGTTGATGGAGGAGTATTTCTTGAGAAACTCATATCGAGTAACCAAGAAATCATTTTTGGGATGGGTCAACGGATCCAGCAAGGGTTTACGGCCTACAGAGCTATTAAAGGAGTTTGAGAGACAATTCTCTCAACTACCTAGGGTGGACAAGCTAACCTAGGAGAGCTACAAGACAGAGCTGTTTCTTCAAGCTGCGGATGAACCATGGCAGGAACAGTTGGAGCTACTTCTGGAGGATGGAGATGATGAAGAAGGGCTAACAAGAAATTGGGAGGTTGTGCATGAAGCTGTTGAGCTTCTTGTCCGGAGACAGACAAGGGAAAGGGTTACACGGTTGACACCTGCAGTGCTGACTACTACACCAGTTCAGGTAGTATCTGAGGTTCAACTTCCAGTTGTGGTTGTAGAGGAGAAGGATCCAACCATCGAGGACCTACAGCAAAAGATGCAAGATCTGCAAGCTAAGGTTACTAGGTTGGAGGATAAGGGATCGTCGACCAAGATGGAGCTTGTACCCAAACCAGCTTGGGTACATCACTGCTTGTGGTGTGATGGTACTGATCATCAGCGGGACGATTGCATCGACTTTGCAGAGTCTTTGCAACGAGAGGTAATTTCTTGGGAAGATGAAAAGGTTGCATTCAGAAGTTCGGGTACTCTCCTTCAAGCCAACGTTGGTAAAGGAGGGATGAAGAAGATTGTGGATGATTACTTTGCGGTACATGCAGTTGTAGTTATCGAAGCTACAAGTTATGGTGCTAGGGTGGAGGAGATTGAGCATGATCTCCATATGGATGATTTGGATGAGCACGTGGATCCAAGCGAGCTCAGGTTGGATACTGCATCCACGATGCAGTGCAAGAAGAAGGACCAACAAGATACTTCTTCAGGGAAGCAAGCTGCAGAGGACAAGGTTCAACAGAAAACTATTCTTCCTGAACAGGCAATGGAGGGCGATCCTTCACAACCGGAGGAGATGGTTGGGGTGCAGACAGTGGACATGGTTGATCTGGTTGCAAACATACAACAACCAGTTATTGATATAGTGATGGATGTGAAGGGAGGTTGGGAGGAGTACATTCGAGATGCACAGGTTGGATTCTTATCACGGGAGGTCTTGGGTGCAGCTACAAGAGGAGTCCATGATGTCACCACTGGTATAATCAAGGACATACATGCTGAGGATGAACGAGAGTGGACAGATGCTTTCGAGGCTACGGGTATAGGATGATGGGTAAGGATGGCTTACAGGGGAGAAGCCATTGCTGAAGGTGATTTGTGTTGGGAGGATGATGCTTGAGGGATTGTAAATATTTTCAGGAAAAGGTTGAGAGGATGATGCTTGGAAGGTTGCAAGGATTTTCAGAAGAAGATATCAGGGAGGATGATGGTTGAGGAAGATACTATTCTACAGCAAGACAATGATGGTTGCAGTTGAGGATTTTGTTGCAGCAGTTGTGGTTCTTTTTTTTCAGAAAAACAAAAAAGAAAAGAGGATTACGTACAACGACATGTACATGCTTGAGGTTGAGGGTTACAGTCAGGATACGAGTGATGATTGACAAGATGGGTAATTGTCTACTACGACATTTGGGTCACAAATCTCTACGGTGAGGTTCTACAAGACGGATGGAAGACATTTCCATGGTATGATTGGTTATTTCTTCTACGTCTTCGCATATTGAAAGATGTGTAGATTTAGAGGGGGTGATTGGATGGGAGGTTTGAGGAGAAAGTCAATGAGCATGGATCTAGGGAGGATCATGGCAGGGTAGCAACTTCAAGATGACGATTAGGTTGCAACCTTGAGGATGGGGTTGACTGAGATGGGAGGGAGGATGACAAGATGGTTGAGTGCCGGTCCACTCCTTGGTTGGTATCTCTGGTGCATACCGGAGGATGCACAGGTTTGGAGGGGTGGATGTCGTGTCGTGGACTGGCTCCTACATGAAAAACAAATTTTGACTTTTGTCGCTCCAAAGACACTTATGGGTAAGACAAGCTAGGCCCTAGCTTACGAGTTTTTGGCACAATTTCAGATCTCCATTTCCATCGCATAGATGGGTAGAGCTCCTTGTCAGCTTTCCATAAGCACTTTGTCTACTTCGTTTAGACGCCTAGTGGAGAAGTTACAGGACTCGAAAGATGGAGAAAACAAGCTAGGCCCCAGCTTACGGGTTTTTGGCACCATTTCGGATCTTTGTTTTCATCGCATAGATGGGTAGAGCTCCTTGTCAGCTTTCCATAGGCACTTTGTCTACTTCGTTTGGGCGCCTAGTGGAGAAGTTACAAGACTCGAAAGATGGAGAAAACAAGCTAGGCCCCAGCTTACGGGCTTTTGGCGCAACTTCCGATCTTCACTTTCATCACATGGATGGGTAGAGCTCTTTGTCAGCTTTCCATGGGCATCTTGTTTACTTCGTTTGGACATCCAGGGAAGAAGTTATGCGATTCGAAACAAGGTAAAATCAAGCTAGGCCTCTAGTTACTTGCTGACTGGGTATTCAGGGCTTCAGGCGTTATATCAAAGACGCAAGGGGCCTGCTTCTTATTATTCAGGAGATTCAGGAGAGAACTGTACGTACAGAGACTGTTGCAAGGGGGGTGCTTAAGGGGCTAGCTTGCGTCTGCGACCTGTCAACGGACGGTTCGGGAGATTTAGGAGTCCAATGCAAGCGCGCAAGACGTCGTTGGGTTCAGATCTGTGCAGGCTACGCACTGGTTCAAACGGTTTGGGAAGAGACGGATCGGGGAGTGTGTACTGAGAGAAATTGAGACGCAGGAAGCAGATTTGAGATTTTCAGTTACTTGTGAAGGAGAGTTGGACCGTTCGGACCGTTCCGGAGTCTAAACTTGCTGTCCTTGGATCCAACGGATCAAAACACCGAGTTCTACAGGAAATTGAAGACGATATCAGTTTTCATCGGGCGGTTTGGAAGTTCTGAGTGAAATTGGCTCGTAGGGAAGCGCTTACATCAAATTTTCGTTCACCTGCGATCTGAGGTTGGGCTGTTCTTCGCGATCGGTGAGCCAAGCTCTTCGTTCTTGGTGCCTACGCGATCAAGGAGTCTTCATCTACTCATAGGAGAAGACCGTGTGTGAATTGGGTTGTTGGTTTGAGTGTGGTGAGCAAGTTTGAGCCGCAGGGAGCTGATTTACGTCAGTTTTTTGCAACCTGCGGTCAAATTTCTCGAGTGGTTTTGCAAGGGGAATTCCAAACGACTTGTTTGGAGTCTCGTTGGGTTCAGGGTACCTAGATCTATCTGCCAGCGAAGACGGATATCAGTTTGGACGATCCGTTTGTGCGGTGTGAGCGGTTTTAAGCCGCAGGGAGGAGTTTTTGGAGGTTCGGTCACCTGCGACCGAAAATCGACGATATCTCGACTGTTAGGAGTTGGATCTGAAGGTTTCTTGGGTTAACGGAGTCAGCGGAGGAGACCCTATCGACATCTGAAGTCCGTTCAGCGAAAAAAAGAAGTCCACAGATAGGTCTTTTTCGATTTCTTCGCTACGGGTTTTGCTCTTTTGAGTTCGTTAGAATTCTGGTTGGTTGTATACAGCTTGTGGTAGCTAGCTTTAGCTAAGAGCTTATACATAGATGTGGTTTGGACTTGGGTTTGGATCGCGTGATACTGCTGTGGCTCTGTTTGTTAGCAAAGAGAAGTTTCTCTTGCTTTGAGCTACGCTTCGGTGGTTTTGGGTCAGGGTTGTGATTCAGGGGTTTGTTTTAAGGGCTTTTGAAGCAGGTTACAGACTGCTCTGCTCTGGTTCAATTCTGTGCTCTTAGGAGAAAGAACCGGCAGTGTACATACATTTGGGAGTGGTATATATCGCAGCATTCGCTTTCGTGGTTGTACTTTCTTGTCTCTGTTTCAGCACACAACATCTCCACAGCCAGGAACCTCGCGTTTTCCTGGACATCCTTCACGCAATATCCGACACGACAGCGTGTACAGCAGTGCGACCAAGAGGTTCTCCGAGTGCGGGGGAAGATCACCGCCCTCGCAGAGGAGAAGACAAGATGGAAGACGCAGCGGGAAGCCGCAGAAGCGCGAGTTGCAGCCGAGAAGATGCAGCGAGAAGCAGCGGAAGCTCGTGCGCAGGAGATGCTAGCACAGTCGGTGGAAGCGCTTCGGAAGAAGTTCAACTTCACCGCGGGTACGAAGTTGCTTACCTTGGCTAGAGAGTGGGACGATGAGTCCAAGACGATGTTGGTAGAGTGCAAGGAGAGTATGTTCCGGTATTTGGATAGGCAGATAGAGGAGGTGAAGACACTCTATGGACTTCCCTCGACTCCGCCACCGGTAACTACATCTTCCCCACCCCTAGTATCATCGATCGGTGCCGACATGAAGAAGGAGGAGTTTGACCTCGCTGTGCACTTGGTAGTGACAGCGTTGGAAGCCGAGAAGACTCCGGAAGAAGCCCCGGAAGACAAGATGTCTTTTGGAAGACAAGAAGAAGAATCGTCTTCCCAGGTATTCCGAGTGGAGGAAGCGCTTTCCCCGGATCCCTATGAGGTCGCCATGGTCCCTAGTACCGAACTAATGCACCAGAAGAGCGAGGAATCACCACTTGACTCCGCTTCCCAAAAGACGCTTCCGTCTTCCGAAGCAGAAGCAGAAGCAAAAGCAAAAGCCGAAGCAGAAGTCGAGGAAGAAGCAACAGCAGCGACAGCAGGGCCAGCGAAGAACGATGAGGAGGAAGCCACCTCAGTGTTACCTGAGGTGTTCGCAAGGCTTTCTAGCTTATCAGAAGCCACGTTAGGAGCTCCGGTAGGAGCAGATCAGGTAGAGATTGTCTTCGAGCAATCAGAGTAGATAGTAACCGACGTTGACAATTCCAAACTTAGTAAGACCAAACATGTTATCTTAAGAATGGTAGTTTTTCAGTGTAAAATTAGTTAAGCAGCCATGTGGCAGAGTAGGAAGCGCAAGAACAGGAAGGGAGAACCGTTTGCATGTGGAGGGGCAGCTTTTCTCTCCCTGGTGGTGGTTCCTTCTGTTTCCTCGTGGTAGATGCATAAGTAGGATCGAAGAGTAGGAAAACGAGTTACACACACACTACAACCGATGTTAGAGACATACGAATAGACTAGGATTATACCGGAGGGGTCTGCATGCTCGTTACTAGCAGTGGTTCGAAGATGTAGACAGAGATAGTGGACAGTTTAGGAACAGGGAACGGCATCCTCGTGCAGTCCTGTTGGCTAGACTGTTGTGTCGAGGAGTAGGCGCAGGAAGTAGAGAGAGTGAGCTTCCCCATGCCAATGTGACTTCTTCTCGGGGAATGGATTGCGGATTTGAGTGCAGAAGCTTTGTCCATGTCTTCTGGGTGGTGAGTTTTCTTGGATTCACTCTCGATTGTGCATGGGAAGCGTTCTTCTTGAGTGGCGGTGACTGTCAGCAGTTGTGGAATTGCAGCTTGGCTCGTCCAGTGGAGCACTTCGGATCTACGTACGGACGGTCTTATGGGTAAGAGATCTTAGAAGACAGAGTAGTCGGAGCAACGAAGAGAAGAAGAAAGAAGCCTTCTTCCCACAGCAGAAGACGACATCCTCAAGTGGAAGACGGTGCAACTGTACACACGTTTGTTGTCTTCCTCCCCAAACTATTACAAGCAGGGATGGCTTGTTAGTCAGGATCTGGACTAGAAGCCTGTCGGAATCTTAATTTCTCCTTTTCATCTTATTTTCTCTTGTTTGGATTTTCTCTTCTTCCCCATCTTCCCTCATCTTCCCCATCTTCTTACCTTCTTCTACTGAGCTTCCGAGACTTCTATTGAGCTTTCGTGAAGGTGAATGTCGTTGTAGTGCTGCAAGAAGACCATTTCCGTAGACAGAAGCCTGGGAAGGCTACAGGGGACATACACCCTGTGATTAATCTAATCCGTTGGAATGTGAGTGAGAGAGTAAAGTGTAACAGCCGTTGCTAGTCGACTTCTGCGAAGCAGGAGCAGTCTTCTGGAGGTGTGAGAAGCCGAGTTGAACCTCCAGAAGCCGAGAATTGCTTCGGGAAGACGGTATTGGGAAGACCGGAAGAAGTGGCCTGGAAGCAGGAAGCGCATCTTCCCGAGCTTCTCTGTGAATAGTTGTGTGATATTTTAGTTAGTAGTTGTTTGTTTAGGTCCAGAGTATCTTCTGACGAGTCTGGAAGACGCGTGGTTTTATGAGAAGACGAGATTTCTAGACAAAACCCGTGTGTTTGAACAGATCTTAGAACTTAGAGCAGCGTTACTTGTGCAAATCCTCTGTGGGAACGATATCTTGTTTACTAAATGGGCAAAAGGAGTAATCATGCGACACTACAGAGACTTCGGCAGAAGACGCCGAAGAGGTTCAGACACCCACGAAGTCGTCTTCAGTCGAGATTGTTGGAGAATCAGCTCCACGAGGAAATCAATCTAATGTGGACCAAGAAGAGTTTGTTCTCAGGAGGGTACATTCAGGAGCGACTGAAATCCAAGAGGAAGATCCTCGAGAAGCTCTTCGGACTTCGTCTCTACCCGATGAAGCCACGACTTCGGCACAGCAAGATCCGAGTATAGGGAGGGAGTTGCGAATGTTTGAGAAGCTTTGGAGTTTCTCAGCGATATCGCATTACCAATCCTATCACAATTAGACATGCAACGTCATGTGTGTATGAGAACGAGACGAAGGTACCTTTGTCATTAATCGATCTTCTTAGTGCAGTGCAGTTTGGTCGACAGAGATGGCTCGCGGAGAAGGATGCTTTGATGAAGAAGCTAGAGGTATCTTCGGACGAAGTGAAGAAGTTGACAATGGAGCGCGATGCTTTGGTCGTCGTAAGGTCTGAAGATCAGGTGAGGTCTTTACAAGAGATACAGGATTGGCAAGCTAAGCTCAATCTCATGATTTCGATATGAGGTTAGAGAAGGATGCTTTGCGGGAGCAGTTGGTTATTGGAGATGAGGAGCTAGCGAAAGCTCGGAAGGCGAAGGAGATTACAGATGTGAAGGCCGAAGAGCTTCGGGTCAAGGTGGAAGAGGTTACGACTACATACTTCGTCACAGAGCTCGACTCGACAAAAAAGGAGCTTCTTTAGCGACTTCAAGCAGAACTGACGATTGCACCAGATCCTTTGACGAAGAGCAGAATAGTTAGAATAGGAGGATAATCTGAGATTTGAAGGAGCTTAGAGAGACAGTTAAGTTTTCATTATGGAGAATAGGATAGACTTTACAGTTAGGTAGAGTAGAAACTTCGGTTCTGCCAAGTGAGGACGTGATTCAACTTTCTAGATGTAATCTTTTTTTTGTAGGAAATGAGATCTGCCATCTTCGGACGAGAGACTATATAAGTGATGCGATTCTCAGTCATTATACTTTTTTCATGTTTTCAGTCTTTGTTAGTTAATTTTTGATTACGCAAGATTGCGGATTGAGAGTGTAAATATTTTGAGACGAAGGTAATTATCTATGAAGGACGTAGTTTGCTGTCGCATGAGTAAATCTGATTGATGCAGACCCCCGAGGTTGACCTTTGGCGAAGAGAATCTTCAGGTTATTTAATTAAAGGACATTTCGATGATCTGAAAACATATTAGTTACTGTGAAGTGGAGGAGCATAAGTTAAATTGTAAGAAGAGTTCGGAACATGATGGCTTCGTCTTAAGTCTGCCTTCTTCAAATAAGTGGGATTCTTAAGAGTGATGATTTAGTTGGAAGAACACTTCTTAGGAGGAGTAGGGGCTTATTCTTTGAGCCTTGATGTGAAGTCTGTTTTCTTCTATCTTTTCAAGAGAAGACTAGTAACATTTCAGCAGTACTTGTTATCTTCATTTGTTCACATGCCTATCTTCTCAAATCTTTTATATGTATTGTTGGAAGGGTCCATGATCAAGAACTATTTCATTGTTGTTTATATTCGATTTATCAGGTTGTGCTTGGATTTGGTTTCTTATCAGACTTAAACTCTCATCCGGATATTATTCTATTCCGTGAGAATAACAGAAAACTATCAAAATTATCATTGTGACGTTGTAGTACTATGTTTTGTGTAATTATTACCTGTATCTTCGTGGGAACCATCCTTAATTTACTATTTCTGATACTATTTCTGATACATTATGTTTCTCTGGGTTGTTACATATAGAAACAAACAAACTTTTGGCCCCGCTGCCGGAGATACAAATTTAACTTTTACTTAAATTCAGTACGTTGTAATCGTCAACCATGTATGTCGGAGAGAGCACGAGCGCCTTCTGAAGAAGACCAGAAGACAAGAAGGGTTAGACGAGCACTGAAAGGAAGATTGGTTCGTGAACAACTGTTGGAAGAAGTTCAACGTCAGAAAGAGACCACTAAGGAGCGAAGACGTCAAGCAGCTCAGAAGTGGCAGGAAGTGAAAAATCTATCTGAAGGAACTTCATCTTCGCTTGAAACGAGCTTAGTACCTATTTCACCGCGAACTTGCTACAAGAAAGACGAGAGTAAATACTGGAAGAAGAAGTGTGACATCGAATGTCAAAGCTCGAGTGGACGAAGTGGAGAGAGTTCGCCTAAAGACGTCTCATGGTTACCATTCCCTTCAAGGATCACAAGTTTACATGAATCTCTGTTTGAATCAACGCAAAAGGACAAAGGTATCCAAGCTGAAGACAAAGAGACTGATATAGAAGAAACTCCTTCACTTAGAAGAGTGGACCTATTTCAATCTTCATCTTCATCATCAGGTTCTGACAAGTCAGAACCCAATATTTTAACCTCTCTTGCAAAAGATCCAAATCCGAAAGCGGAAGCGGCCTTGGAACTGATCGTTAAACATGGGCCAAAGATCACAAGTTTTATAGAACTCTTGAAGAAACAAAGAGGACAAGAATTAATTCGAGAATTGTTGCCGTTGGGATCACCTGTCCTTCAAATCCCGAATCTTAGACCTCAAGGTACTCCAAGAGTATCGCTCTTTAAGCTACGAAGTCAAGAGGCTTCTACCTCGTCTTCACCCAAGAAGGAGCACGACATAAGGCGAAAAGATGTTCGTCTAGTTGAAGACACTTCGGCCAAAGTATCTTTGCCCAAAGTGAATCTTCCAAATAACAGAGTAAGTATCGCAGTTGTGAGCACTCTTGCTAAGCTGACTCTTCAACTATCAAGTAATTTGTCCAATACAGGATCAGCACGGATTTCAAATTTGACAATACCAACAATATATAGTCGGGGACAGTCCTCAGCAGTTCCACCTTCTACAGTACCTCATACGATGACAAGGGTACCACTTTCGTGAGGAGCACCACCTTTCACTCGTCAAAACTATCCAAAATTTGACGATGAAGATTCTGACAGTAATGGAGACGGAGAGAGTGTCGACTCCTTTGTTAAACAATTTGAGGCAGCACCACTAACCGAATTGTTGAAGAAGACTACTGAGTACGTCTGACATGAACAGAGACAGAAAGCTTTTGAAACGCTGAAGACGAAGTTGATTGAAGCTCCAGTCATGAAAGCACCAGACTGGAGTCAACCCTTTCAAGTGTATGTGGATACCTCAGCATTAGCTATTGGAGTGGTATTGAGTCAGGATGCAGGATACTGATGGCCCACCATGTACAAAGATGTGCAAGCGATCATTAAGAGGTGTGACAGTTGCCAACGAGTAGGTAAGCCTACTCGAACTACTCAATGGTCATTGCATCCTATCTTATCTCTTGCACCATTCGAGAAGTGGGAAATTGATTTTGTGGGACCTATTCAGCCAGCAACAAGAAAAACACGCAGAAGATACATATTGGTTGCTACATATTATGCAACCAAGTGGATGGAAGTTGAAGTAACAAAGAAAGATGATGCGGTGACAGTGGCAGCTTTTCTACATAAGAATATCATCACCAGGTTTGGATGTCCATTAGAACTAATGAGTGATAGGGGTACAGATTTTTTGAACAATACCATAGAGGCATCGACAAGATATTTTCAGATCATGCATCGAAAGACTACTCCGCATAACCCTAAGGCGAATGGACTTACTGACAAAAGCAACGGGTTGCTGTGTAAGTTTTTGAACAAAGTGACTGTCAACCATGCTTATGACTGGGACACCAAGTTGGATGCAGCGCTGTGGGCATTCAGAAATACAGAGAAGATAACAACGCGACAGACGCCGTTCTTCTTAGCTTACGGAATGCATCCCATTATGCCTATTGAATTCAAAACCCCTACTTACAGGATTCTGTCGCAAGATAGATTATCTGCAGAAGATAGTCATCTCATCAGACTGCAAAATTTGATGGCACTAGAAGAAAATCGCGAGGTATCTTTGGAGTTAACTAAGGACATACAAGAGAAGCGGAAAGAGATAAGAAGTTGATGAAAGTGGATTTGAATAACGGAGACTTAGTCTTACTATATGATAGTAGACATATTAAGTTTCTAGGAAAGTTACAGCTACGATAGATGGGACCACATAAAGTTTCAGAATGTTACGGTAATGGTTCAGTCCAACTTGAAGACTTGGAAGAAAATCTTTTTGCTACTCGAGTAAACGGAGGAAGAATCAAGCGATATTATTGCTGATGTGTTCGCGGGGTCAGTTCACAATTGAGAGGGGGAGTATGTGAAGCCTTGGAATTCCAGTTTGTTAGAAAATTTTTGTTTTTGTTAGATAAAACAATAGATTAGTTAGTATAGATGAGAGATAGGATAAGTTTAGTTGTAGTATAGAGTTTCTTAGCCGAAGAATGATGCTGAGCAAGAATACAGAACCTATGAAGTGTATATCTTTGGAATAATAACCTAGCTGTATTCTTTAGACGAAGAGCTTTCCAGGGATACCTCATTTGCTGAGAACGGATGTCGGACGACGAAGTTATGACCTTGGGAAGAGGACAAAAATAGCACAAGAGTTCACGCAATTTCGCGGTCGAGTGACAAGAAGAACTTCGCATGTGGGGAAGCGAGAGGAAAAATCTATAAGAAGAGTCAAAAGCAAATCACTTTTACTATTTCCACTTGTGAGTTTACTGTAGCGCTCCGCAACAATCTGTGCGAGAGAGGCGAAGAGTGCCTTCGGCAAAAGGAGTCTTCCTAGGGTTTAGTGTGACAAGAGAAACGAAGACAGACTTCATACAAAGAGAGGCGAAGGACTTCGACCTTCAATTGTGAACAGATGAGAGGAATGCAGACTACAAGGAAACCGCCGGTTAAATTGAAGATCATCACGACAAAGTGGTCGAACTTCTAACTGTATCAGGAGCGATTGGAGGAGATGGGTTTAGCTTTCCTAATGGAGAATTGGGGCGTTATATCTTCGGATCTGGTACAAGAGATTCTTGTCTGTAGAGGACACCCTTGAGACGATCTTCGGGGAAGACCATAGAACTGGACTCTGGCACATTGGAGTTTTTTACTCGAGATTGACGATGCAAGACGACCGGGAGATCTTCTTTACGACAACACTTGCAAGCCATCTTCGGAGGAGGTGGCGAAGTATAACGAACTATTCTCTGCGATGCCGATAGGGTCGAATGACTTCAAAGTGCACAGTTACATCGAGCCGTTCCGAAGAGATGTTGTCATTGCTTTGAATATGATATTCAAGCCGTATCAGACTTCGTACTTAGCAAACTGGCAAATACATTTCATCGAACAAATCTTCGCAAGGAAAAAGACATATTGGACGAAGATCTTTCATGATCATGTCCAGAAGTTATACATTATCTTCGACAATGGCGGATCCATGTACTTCACGGCCTTCGCGGTGGTCTTTTATTGGAGAATGAAATTACTATCTCCGGAAGAAGAGGAGAAGTTTGGACAGTGAATGACGTTTGTCTTTCATTTTACATTTTACATTTTTGTTTATCTTCATTTGTTCACATGTCTATTTTCTCGAATATTTTATATGTATTGTTGGAAGGGTCCTTGATCAAGAACTATTTCATTGTTGTTTGTATTCGATTTATCAAGGTGTGTTTGGGTTTGGTTTCTTATCAGACTTAAACTCTCATCCGGATATTATTCTATTCCGTGAGAATAACAGAAAACTATCAAAATTATCATTGTGACGTTGTAGTACTGTGTTTTGTGTAACTGTTAACTGTATCTTCGTGGAAACGATCCTTAATTTACTGTTTTTGATACATTGTGTTTCTTCGGGTTGTTACAATCATCCACGCAGAGATTGCAAGGAGTTCACTTATATCTTACAACAAGAGGTGCTCTTCTAGAAAGATGGGAAGGTAGCGTTGAGAGATATTGGTGCACTTCTTCAGACCAACTTTGGTAGAGGAGGGATGAAGAAGTTGGTTAAGGATCACTTATCATCGCAAACAGTTACAGCCTTGGAAGTTGGAACTTATAGCACAAGGGTTGAGAATCAAGCTGAGAGGAGTTTTAATGAGCATGTTGAGCCGAGTGGATTGTGGTCATCTACCATCACTATGAAACTAAAAGGAAAGATGGCACTGAGACATTGTTGAAGTATACAGAATTCACTAGCTCTAATAAGGTCAACGATACATTGGCTTCGTCTTCAAACGTCTGTCATTGCATATCTAGATCTGTAAAGATTGGTAGTGAGACTCTACTTAAGAACTCCAGAGTGTGTCCGAACATCAATAACTCATTGCAGATACTCCATGTCCCCTGAGCCGAAGTTATCGCTTCATCGTCCTGAGAAGTCCGAACTTCTTCAGGACGAAGTCTTGCTCCTTGGATCACCCCTTGGTTTCCGTCGCTCCAGAGTTGACTCGCCGTAGTACAAAGTCCTCATACTTCGCATCTTTATCTCGATCTCTGCATTGTGTCAGTCTCACTATCTTCAGTGCTATGAAATTGACGAGGAAGAAGATATGAATGAGGCTGAATAGCAATCACAGCTAGATCACGAGAGTGTAGAGACCAGCCATACGGAGGATATAGTACTTCCTGGAGCATCCCAAGACCTGGTTATAAGTGAAGGTAAGAGTTTAAAAATATCTATTGTAGTGCAAGGAGAAGAGCTGAAGGTGTATCGTCAGATAATGACCTACTATCAAGCTGTGTTTGTCTAGACTGTGGAGGACATTAAGAGAATACATGTGCAGTGAAGAGAACATCATATTGGTCTCATCGAAGGATCAGTACATGTATGAAAAAGACAGTACAGACTCAACACAAAATATTCTTTGTTGGTTAAGGATTAGATTATTTTTCCTGTGTTGAGCAACGAATGGTTGGCATCCATTGTAGTTGTACCTAAGAAACAAACAAGAAAAATAAGAGTCTGCCAAGACTTTAAGAAGCTTAACGTAGTAAGTAAATTCCTGGAGTAAGAGAATCCACCTAGCTATCCTACCAGACAAATCTGCTTTCTTCACCAGATGCTTCAAAGAAAGATGATCCACATAGAAAACAAACGGATTAGCTAGAAGATAGTGCCTAAACTTCCTGCAGGAGTAAATCATGCCAAGACACTCCGAGGAAGTACTCAGTTGTCGAATACTTCTTCTCTGCATCGCTGAGTTGTCTACTCGCATAGTGGATGAGATAATCCTTCTTCTTCTCATCTTTCTGGCTCAGTACCACCCCTATGGCAAAAGCAGAAACATCCACATAAATGTGGAAGATCCTTTCCCAATTAGGTGGTCTCAGGACAAGAGATTCTGACAAAAGTCTTTTCATCTCCTGGAAAGGTTCTTGATACTCAGAAGACCAGACGTAAGGTTCGTCCTTCTTCAACAACTTGGTAAGTCTTCTTGCTACCTCTGCATACTTGTCAATAAACCTCCTGTAGTATCCTACGTTGCCCAGCAAGTTTCTCAACTGAGTCAGGTTAGCAGGTGGGTGAAATTTCATGATAACTTCCACCTTAGCACAGTCGACTTCTATACCTCTTCCAGAAATCTTATGTCCTAGCAAAATCCCTTCTGACATACCAAAGAAGCACTTCTCAGGATGAAGAGTCAAACGATGTTCTCTACAATTCAAAAAACACTTCCTCAAAAATATCAGATGATCTTCTTTCGATCCAAACACACAAAAATCATCTAAGAAGATCTCCATGAAAGTACAAAAATACTCCTTAAGGATGATAATCATCAATCTCTGGAATATAGCGGGTGCGTTGCATAAACCAAATGGCATTTGGTTGTACGCGTACGTGCCCCAATCAGTAGTAAAAGTGATCTTCGACTTGTCTTCTTCTCTGATTGAAACTTGGTTGTACCCAAAATACCCATCCAGGAAGTTGTAGAACTCATGTCGTGCTACCTGGTCTAATACAGAATCGGTGAAGGGTAAAGGATGATGATCCTTCTTTGTGGTCAAGTTTAGCTTCTGGAAGTCTTGACACACTCGGATCTTACCTGTTTGCTTCTTTGGCACGATGACAATAGGAGCTACCCACTCACTACTACGCACTGGGAAGATGACCCCTGCCTTCAGGTATTGATCGATCTGATCCTTCACCAGAAACTGCTGGCCCTCGATCATCTTGGAAAGCTTGAGGGCTTTCTCATGAGCAACCTCCATTTCTTAAAGATCATCAGGGTTCACCATTCGTTCAGTGTGACTGTACTCATTAGCACCAAAATATTCCGGTTTGGGAGCTTCTTCCATGTCCGATTCGTCTTCTACAAGATCAGCTAACTGATCTTCTGAAGAGAAGACAATACTTTCGTCTTCTAGAAGACTAATTAACTAGTCTTCTGAAGAGAAGACAGTACTTTCGTCTTCTGGAAGCTCTTCTTCCGCAATTTTGTAGCACTCAATGTATCCACAGATCACTTCTTCTGCTTTTTCTGATGCATCTGTAGTACACAAGTTATCCACCACAAACTCATCATATCTTCCATCATTGTCAGAAGACGCAGCTGAGTCTTCTGACGTGTACGCCTCAGTCGTAGAGGGATTTTCACCTTGATGTCCATTCTTCATCCAAGAGAGTGAGACTTTGGACTTCTCGTTCGGCTTGGGTGTAGGATTGAGGAACCTCAAACGATGTCTTCTCCAATCGGTATTTACATTTACAGCATACAACCAAGGTCTTCCTATCAAAATTTGATATCCAACCTTAGCTACATGTCGCAAAATAATGTAAGTGAGGTAAAAAGATACTCCGTTAATTATCATCAAGATATCTTTCAGTTGCCCCAAAGGTCGTCTTCTGGTCTGATCCGTCATTCTGAGAATCCTCAGAGTGGGTTGGAACTCAGTGAAGCCTAAGACAGGTGCAGTCTCTTCTGTCATGATGTTAACTTCGGAGCCCGAATCAATGGGTATCTTCCTCACAAGACAATCATGGATTCCCATGTCCAACTCTAGGGCTCTCAAGTCCTCATGCTCTATCCTCATGATCGGGGTGCTCTGTGTGGTGTTCACAATTTACAGGATTTACGATTTTTTGAAATTTTTGAAGTTAATAACATGTCTGTGTAATTGAAATAACTTTGTTGCTTAAGATTACATCTTGCTTAGAAGAAAGATGATCTTAAGAACTTTTTGTAAGAGAAGTCGACTTCTTCCGAAGACGGAAGAAGGACATCTTCTGAGAAGACGTCTTCTCGACCAGGTCTTCAAAAGACGAAAGACGGAAGATGAAAGACGAGTGTCTTACAGAAGACAGCGACAACAACCGAGACTGCATGGGCGTCAACCACGCACCATCCAGTAGAGGGGTAGGTGTACCTACTAGGTAATCTCATGGTAGTAGGTAGGTCAAAACTCCTACTCGCGCAGGAAGATACGGGAGAAGCACATTAGCACAGAATCGGCGATTGCTTTCCACATCGAAGGCCATCGTGCGTTGAGGATCGATTTCAGAGGTACCAAATTGAGTGAGGAAAGCAAACATAGTGAAATCATGGACAGCAAGGATCGAATCTAGGCTAGAGAGAGAGCGAGAGGACGATTCTGTGAGAGCAGAAAGCACCATCGAGTTGAAGGAGTCCCCTGTAGATTTCCGGAAACAAACATTGAAGGACGATTGACGATAGGAGCAGTTCTGTGATCGCATTCGAGCTCAGGTGGAGCCGAAAGCGCATAGAAGACTGAAGCCATTACGAGAAGCAGCCAGAAGACTGTTTGAGGTTCTTCTCATGTTCTTTCTCTTTTCCACCGCTTCTCGCCTCTGATTTAATGTCCCCTAGGCTTCCCCGCTTATCTACAGGAAGCCCATCGATCGCTTTCCTCATCCCGAAATTTCTCTCTGTGAATTGGACGCAGAAGCGCTGCCCAATTTTTGACAACCATCTTTCTACTTCCTCCCGAGTTGTAATCGAGCTTCCCTGTCTCTCATTCTCCAATTTGATCTCGCAGCTATCAATTTCCCTACCCTACCGCACCTCTACTCTCGAATCTCTGGACGGAAGACGCTTCGGAAGATCTGAACATCTTTGGAAGACGCTTCTGGATGTCTGAACGTCTTCGGAAGATGACTGTGTGCAATTCGTATCAAGATTGGATTGGATTGGTTTTGTGTTGAGAGAGGCTCGGTACAAATCCTGAGTGACTTGGTGAGTTGATTGTTGTTTCGAGTAGCAGGAAGTTGGGAATCAGACTTGTGCCTCCCGATCTTCCGAGCTTCTCAAATCTACATCTTCCTAGAGAGACTAGAAGATTGGAAAGGCTGGCAGAATGCGTGAGAAGACGAGAGGGTCCTTTACGGATCTCTTCTGTCCGACCCATAGCAGCCTATTCCTTCTTCTTCCCGAACATAGAAGAGAGTTGTGAGAAGTATTGCTGGCAGAATCTGGAGAGAATGATCGAGGGTCATGTCTTCTCGTCATGCAGCAAACTTCTTCTGAGTGTGTATGAGAGGTGAGAAGTCGGAAGAACAGAGTATGAATGTCTTGTGTCTGTTGTGAGGTTAGATAGCGTTGTCGAGTTGAGAGTCTTTCTTGGAGAGGGCGGACCTCCTGACTGTGATCGATCAGAGAAAAATGACCAGAAAAGAAAATAGGTTGCTGTTGACGATGTGATCTCGAAACACTGCTCCTTGTGCTCACCAATTACAAAAACAAGCACTCAAACACACCCTGGGTACACACATAGGTCTCTCAAGATTCAATTAACTTTATTACAGTGTCGTCTGCACCACCAATTTCTCCAACTGTACAGAAAATCTCTCTCTTCCTCTCCTGCGCACCTGTCTTCACCCGCCAAGCCAAAAGTCTACCCAGTACGTCTCAATCTGAACCTAATAGAGAAATTCGGACCCCTGAATCTTATTCCTCTCCTTGTCCCAACTGAAACTCTCAGAAATCTGATCCAACGTCGATCAAAAGTCCCCTGTAGATTTCCAAACGATCTCTCAATAGAACTGTCTCCTGAGAGTAATTTCTCCCCAGAATAGTTTATTTAAACAACGTCCAAGCCTAAAACTCATGCCTCTCTCTCTTACGATGCTCTCCCAATTCAATCTGTCAGCAATTTGATCTTCCCCCAGCTTCTTAGCTTCTCCTGCGTATTCCCCCTTCCGCTCTCTCAGAAAACCTTCCATTTCAAAAAAACTATCCTCCGATCTCAAGTCGCCGCAGGTATTTTACCTAAAAGTTAAGGCCCCAGCTTAAGCTGCCCCCCTGCTATCCTTATAAGCGCAGTCACTTATCAGAAGCAGGGCCTTAGCTAAGCTGCCCCCCCTCTTAAACTCTAATTCTCCTCCTTCCGCCTCCGCTGTAATCTTCCGCTTCAAGCTTCCGCGGTAATCTTCCGCTTCCACTGTAATCTTCCGCTTCAAGCTTCCGCGGTAATCTTCCGCTTCCGCTGTGGTTTTCCGCTTCCGCTGTAATATTCCGCTTCAAGCTTCCGCGGTAATCTTCCGCTTCCGCTGTGGTTCCGCTTCAAGCTTTAATCTTCCGCTTCCGCTGTGGTTTTCCGCTTCAAGCTTCTGCGATAATCTTCCACTTCCGCTGTAGTTTTCCGCTTCCGCTGTAATATTCCGCTTCCGCTGTAGTTTTCCGCTTCAAGCTTCCGCGGTAATCTTCCGCTTCCGCTGTAGTTTTCCGCTTCAAGCTTCCGCGGTAATCTTCCGCTTCCGCTGTAGTTTTCCGCTTCAAGCTTCCGCGGTAATCTTCCGCTTCCGCTGTAGTTTTCCGCTTCCGCTGTAATCTTCCGCTTCAAGCTTCCGCGGTAATCTTCCGCTTCCGCTGTAATCTTCCACTTCAGTTTTCCGTTGTAACCTTCCGCTTCCACTGTAATCTTTCGCTTTAATTTTAAGGCCCCATCTAAAGCTATTCCCCTGCTGTCCTTATGCGTACATAATAATCAGCAAAAGTTTCCCGTGCCCTCGATGCCATCTTGATGCCACCTTGAATATACTACAAGCCATCCGATGTAAGCCGAAGCCCCAACACTTATGAGGCTGCCCCACAGGGCTTACAGCCCCCCCATATGCGCACCAGGTATCTCCCATAGTATATTCAGGATGGCATGCGGAGGCTTAGGCCAGGAAGCCCACGATTAAGGGAGATACCGGTCTCCCGCCCCTAGATATGCAGGACGTAGCTGCATATCCAACATAGACTCCCTTCCAGGAGGCCAACATGCCGGAATAGGAACTAGAGGCCAGGGGGGATTGAACCGAACCCCATAAAAACCGAACCCCATAAACCGACTGAAGCATGAACCGAACACCATAACCATGAACCGAACCCCATAAAATGGTTCGGCCCTGTCCTGACCGGAGCAGACTCCTATTGGATGCCACCTGTGCTTTCAAATGAAATGAGCTTGCAGACGACAGAATAGTCGACCTTAAGCAACAACAGCAAGATTGCTTATAGATTTAGATATATATACATTTCTTGAGACTTCGCACATCGTATATATTCTTATTCTTCATTTTAATCTGATGTAATATTTTGAAACTACAATATCAAGTGTTAACCTCTACGATTACCTTGAGGGTGAGGTTGCTTAGTCTTTAAGTTAGCTTGTTTTCACTGATTTGTTTAAGCCTACTTACAGTTTCAGGATTGAGTTAGCTGAGCCTCTAGCTAGTCCTCCTTTGTATCCTAGTCTTTTCGTCATCTTGCTTGTCTCCTTGTATATATTCAAGGTCTCATGTTCTTAATAGTTTTTCTGATCTTTTAATTGGGCTCTTACAACCTCAAGGAAGTCATTTAGGTTAACTTTGTAACTGTATGTGCGACATAACCTGACTTTTATATTTTTGTTGTATTATTAAACAGATATATTTTAGATTTATATAATATATTTTTCTAATACTTTTATTAGTTATATTTTAGATAAAATACTTTTTATATCTTATATTTATTGAAAATGTTTTACGATTTACCGCTAAAATATTATAATATAATGATAATATTTTAAATCAAGTTTTTTTTTATACTTTGCATTCATTATTTTGTACATGATAAGATTGACTTCCCCGAGCTTCCTCACTTCAGTATGTCTTCATTACAAATGCACCCGTTCTTTATGAGCACATCAACCAGCCATGATCGCGATTTGCGACTGATTGCAATTGATTGACTGCAAGCATCCACCCTCCGTATGTTATCTGCACATGTACGTACATGACGTTCATTGATCATGAGTTAGAAGGAAGGCAAGCGGAGAGAGAGGATGAGGTAAAAATTCGAACGATTTGGGTACAAATATCGTAGTCCGCTGGATCTCAACTGGGAGGATAGGAAAAGGATAACATCCGGACATAAGGATAAACATAAAGTGATTGTTGCTTAGGCTTAAGCCCAGAACAGTCTCCAGCAAGCTCATGATGAAAAGCACAGCTGGTGGTGCCCATGGCCAGTTGCTCACTGGTGCTCTACTTATCAAGGTAATATGACGTCACATATTTGAACGATCTGCATGCATGACGCCATAAGAAGGAGCTTCAACTGTTTGGAGAATATATCATGAGTCTTCCTACTGGGATCTATCTACGATGCATGTCAACGCCTATGGAATTGCACGCTGACTATATATATGTGCTCATGACGTGATTATAATATATATTAATTATAAACTTCAATCTCTTTGTGCAGAGTTCACGTCCATTCTCTTGAAGTGGACGCAGTTAGCACGCAAGTTGAGTTGACTCACGTGCTCGAAGAAGAGGCAACCTTCTCGTATCAATTATCGGGAGGGGGGTCCAGACAAATCAACAAGTGGGTAGAGGTCAAAAAAGCCTCCAACCGCTTTGAAGTGTTGAACAAAGCAAGTGCGAAGCCAGGGGAATCAGCCAAGGAAGGCAAGAAGGGAGGGGCACATGGTGGGCCAGGTGGGGGAAGGGAAGGCGAGAGTGAAAATGGGGTACAGGGCACGCTTCCGGAGGAAGGGCTCAGACGGGATGCTCTTTCCTCCCAAGGGGGCGATGCGGGTACCTGTGCAGGAGGTCTGGAAAAGCAGGACGCGATGAAAGCCGCCATCCCGGACCTGAACATGAGTGCAGGCAGTAAGACTCTGACAGAAGACAAGAGTGAGGATGACAGCGAAGGGGATAAGAGAGAGGAAGACACCACGATGATCAAGGAGAACTGCGGAGAGGTAGAACTTGACATATCACAGGAAGACAATGAAGAGGCAAACAACGCAAGCGAAGAAGGGGAGAAGTGCGAAGAAAAGGAGAACCAAGAAGAATTCACTAGGGGCAGGGTGAGCGAGGAAGCTGACGGAGGGAAGGCCGAAGGGAGAGAAGAAGGCAGGGAAGGACGCTCGACGGCAGGCGAGGAACTAGAAGGAGCAGGGAAACAACAGAGGAAGAACGGAGAATCTGACAGCACGAATTTCGAGGAAGTCATGGCCGAAGGGGAAAGGACAAGTGTCGGGGCAGGGAGTCCCAAGTCCCAGAGAAGGGGAGAAGGGGACGGAGCGTACGAAGACACCAGAACGGAGGAGGAACGCAGGGGTGGACTATGGCTGGATAAGCCAGGACTGTGGGATGGACCTGCGGAAATAAATCAGATACCGGCCTCCCCCCTCAGAAACTTAGAACGGGAGGTACTTCTCGATCTTGACCCCAACTTGATAAGCAGCAGGAGGGGGGCGAGAAAGGAGGGTACCTCGAAGGCGTCCGCGACTCTGCCGAAGACACTGGGAGGGAGTATCAGGAAGCCGACGACAAACAAAGGAAAGACGGCGAGAAAAGGGGACTCATCGAGAGCTCGGGGCCTTCTGACATCTCTGAACAGCACCAAGTAGAGGGGTAGGGCTAGGAGCAATCAAGGGCGACCAACACAAACTAGTTATATAATGCAGCACACACTGAAAATTACGACCTGGAACGTTAGGGGACTAGGCGACCCGCATCGCGTTACCATCATGAGAAGATGGCTGGGGAGAGAGACACATCAAGCTGACATCATTGCCCTCCAGGAGCTTAAAACTGAAGAACAAAGGCTTGAGTTAAATCTGGAGTCCCTGCTCCCAAGGGGAACCAGAATAGTTGACTATACGGAGGGGGGAGGGGAGGAGCGGCCCTCTTATTCAAGGAACACCTCTCTGTTCTGGACCAGGGCGTCCGTGGGGACGGCTCGGCGGCTTGGGGTATCTTTGATTCGGACATAGGGAAAATCGGCGTGGTCTCTATCTATGCTCCGAATCGCAGGGAAGGAAGGAGGGGCCTGTGGGAATGGCTAAGTACGAGGACGAGGGAGGGGAGATGGGTGGTTTTGGGCGACTGGAATATGGTCGAGTTACCGGATGACAGTCTCGGTCCCTCTCCTCTTCTACACGGCAGCGAGCTTAGGTTGTGGAGGAATACCCTGCTTCAGTCGGACCTGGTGGATGCTTTCTTCTGTGCCCTCAGAAGGGATGGTCCGGTCTTCACTCGACAAGCTAGAGCGGGGGGAAGACTGGACCAGGCAAGGTTGGACCGATGCTACCTCAACGACAGCGCGGAATGGTGTTCTGGCATCACAAAAATCGTCCACGACGGGAGACAGACGCTCTCGGACCACATTCCGGTGACAGTGACCATTAAACTAAAAGAGGAGGACGGTAGATCAAGAATTAAAAAGTCCACATATTTTAAAATGGATGCTACCATGTTGAAGGAACCGAGAATCAAAGCACGAGTGGAGACGGCCTGGAGAGAACAGCAAAGGAGAGGAGGGGACCCTAGAACGAAGTGGACGGTAGGATGGGCCCAAGTCAGGAGAATCCTGGTGGAAGAGAAAAGGGCGGCGGGACAGAGAGAACCTCCCAGGGTGGCGATGGAGACGGAACTTCAAAGACTAAGAGTTTTGGCCAGGGCAGACAGCTCGGAAGACTTCCGGGTCAGGCTGCGGGCAGCGGAGGAAAAACTTAGGAGGAAAGAGCACCAAGATGCCGTGCTATGGCGGAAGAGGAGTCGAATTCGGTGGTTGAAGGAAGGGGACGCGCCCTCTCGGTACTTTTTCGCGCAACTCAAGGCCAAGCATGGACGTGAGGCACTGAAGGGGGTGACCATGGAGGACGGAAGATTGTCGGAAGACCACGCGGAGATCCTACAGAGAGTAAACCAATACTACGCCGATCTCTACAAGGAAGATAAGGAGGTCACCCTGAACCAGGCGAAGAGGAGGGGTGTTTTGGAGCTTACCTCCAAGTGGGTGACGACAGCAGAGAATGCTCAGCTTACGGCCCCTCCCACGATGGAAGAAATTGAAGGGGTGGTCCTTGGTTTCCCCCTGGAAAAGTCTCCCGGGCTGGACGGAGTCACTTACGAGATGCTGCAGACGTGCTGACCCTTTATTAGGGAGGAGTGCGCAGCGATGGTCCTTGAGTTCTGGAGGACGAAAAGAATTGACGACAAGACCCTGCAAGGGGTCATCAAGTTAATACTGAAAGGAGGAGTTAAGCACGACCTGGGGAACTGGAGGCCGATTTCTTTGCTCACCGCTACCTACAAGGTTCTGAGCAAACTACTGGCGGAGAGGTTAAAAAGGGTAATCGGAAACGTAGTGGATGAGCAACAGACGGGGTTTATTCAAGACAGAGATATCTACGATAACATCTTAAGCTTTAAACTTGGACAGGAGGCGGCAGAAGCGAAGAAGTGGCCCTCGCTGTTTCTAAAGATCGACTTCACTAAGGCTTACGACCGAGTCTCACACTCCTACCTATGGGAGACTATGGAGAGCATGAGATTTGACGGGCACTTCGTGGGACTGCTAAAAGGGCTGTCGGAAGATGGCCGGTCGAAAGTTCACCTGAACGGAGGATTCACTGAGGGTTTTGGGCTCGGAAGGGGGGTGAGGCAAGGGTGCCCGGTGGCCCCTTTTCTGTTCGCCATTGCGACCCAACCCTTGATGAATATGCTGAAGAGAGCCAGGGAACAAGGGGCGATAGAGGGACTAAGGACGGGAGAAGGACCCCCCTGCTGCATCAGTTGTTCGCGGACAATACGGGGCTAGTCATCGAAGGGTCGGAAGAGTGCTTCAATGCTACTAAAGAGGTGATCCGGGAGTACGAGGAAGTGTCAGGGGCTTCTCTGAACCTAGCCAAGACTTTGGTGATCCCGATGGGGGTGAACGGGGTTCCCAGCTGGTTGGCCAACTCCGGTTGCCAGGTGGCGAGGCCGGGCCAGATGATAAAGTACCTAGGCACCTGGATAGGGAGAAACCTGACAGAGACGCAGATAGAGGAGGCATTAGTGGGGAGACTTCAAGCTCGGCTGCAGCACTGGTCGAATAGACTTCTGTCCTGGCCAGGCCGAGTGGTGCTACTGACGCACGTGCTCCGGGCCATCCCGGCATATCAACTGACAAGTGCCGACTGCTCGAAGGCCGGCTTCAAAAGAATGGAGGGAGTCTGCCGTGACTTCCTGTGGGGTAAGAGCCCTGAAGGGAAGGCTAAAACCGCTATTGTGGCCTGGGATACGATTACGAGGTCCAAAAGTGAAGGCGGGCTGGGGATCACCCCCTTCCGGGTGGTTGCTCAAGCACTAAAGATAAAATACCTGATGAAGATCCTCAACGGAGGCAAACAAGACTGGGTTAACATCGCGAAATGGGGAATAAAAGAAAATGTGCGGAAAGGTAAGTTCAAGAAGGGGGTGGCGGAGTGGACACCAGAGGAGTGCTTGTTAATGATCCCGGGGCTGAGGACACGCAACCTTCCGACACTGGACAACATGGTCAAATGCTGCAGGGAGGCTGCGGGGAGCCTCGTCTTCGATGGAGAGAGGGGCCAACTTCCAGGGAACCTGCCAGCTACGATAGTGGTGGAGCTATGGCAAAAATGTGAGCATATAGAAGAACAGGACAAGAGAGAGGCCCTGAGAGGGATCAAAAGAGACAAACTCTCCTCCCTAAACTCCCTAAAGCTAAAGGATCTCCAGAACTCGTTGGGGGGGACATCGCTGAATGGCCGGGTCACTAACCTGGAACCGATGGGAGAGACCGCGGTAGACAGGTGCACGAGATGGGCCGGGGGAATTCAGGTGATTTCCGGGGGTCTCCAAGAGAGCCTAAGCTGGAGCTGGAAGAGTGGAGATCAAGAAAAGAGTGGATGGAAGCAAGATCTCCGAACCTGGAAAAGGCTGCTACCGACTGTGCCCCCTGACGTTAGAATCCTAAACGCAAGGTGGGGAATCTCCAGCCAGGAGTTGGAATGGGGTAACCGTTGGAGGAAAATATGGCAGTCGGGGGACACAATGAGAACCAACTTGTGGGTGTGGAGGCTACTTAATCGGGGCTTCTTTACGAATCGGAGAGCGATGCAGATGCAAATAGGGGAAGGGAAATGTGCTAAAGGCTGTGGAGCGGAGGAGACGATAGAGCATGTCTTCTGGGACTGCCCGGCGACGAAGGCGAGATGGAGGAGGTTCAACCTTCATACGCTTACAGGGAGTTTTAACTACGTCGCAGGCAGCAGCCTCCTTGAGACGGTGGACAAGGCGCTGGAGACTAGAAACTCGAACCCCTCCCTACTTCATCTTCTAGTGGAACATACCCGTGTGGCTTGGGGGGAGAGGGCGGATTTAATATTTCGCAGCATCCGCTCGGACCGCCCGGCAGCCAGAATCATCGCGGAGGTGGTTAAGTCGCTCTGGGCAAGCCTAAAAGAAGACTCCAGTAACAAAAAGAAGGAGGCTTGGGCCAATGCTATGAGTACCCGGGGGTCGATACAGAAGACCTGGCAAGAGCGGGACAGGAACAGACAAGGAATGCACAGAACCGAAGAACAATGCAGAATAGATTAATCATGCACGGTGCTCTTAACATTCGTAAGGAGGAGAGGGGAAGGTCGGGGGTACGATACCTGAGAACCCCGGGGGTCACCTGTTGCTCAGGGTGGGGACGCACCTTGCTGAAGGGAGCACGGGGCCGTCCGCTGGTCGCCGTTCCTTCACCGCTGTGTGGAGAAACAAGAGATGGAAGGCCGACAACAGGCTGATGGAGAGAGTGGGGCCGGTCTTGCTAAGGGTCGAGATTCCGGCCCACTCGATCACCCCGACGATTACTAGGACTGACACTGTCAGAAACATAATGAAAGACGAGAAGCATAATGATAACATCACGAAGATCGAGGAGAGAATCCACGACATCGACTGGAGATGGCACAGGAAGCTACCGCAGCTTGTCAGAAGTACCCCGAGGTTGACCAAGAATCGCGATGAGCACAGCACGCAGCAGCCGAGTAAAGCCAAGAAGGTTACGAGGGGGAATGGCGTCATCACCAGGAGCGAGCACGCGACCGCCCGTAGCAGCATGAGGCAGACGATGAAGAAATTAGGGATTGGGAAGACGACCTCGAGGTGCGCGAGGGGTAGTGGGGTCAGGGAGATCGCGCTGCAAAGTACGATTGCTCTCGGGGCCGTGAGCTAGAGGCGGCCGGGCTTGTCCGATCACCGGGTGAGGGGGACAAGGGGGCGGGGGGGGGGGGGGGGGGGCGCGTGGCAGAATTAGGTAGGGCGCGGCCGATGGCCGGCTGCCCGATCTGTAATCCACTGGCTTGGGCCCTGCTATAAAGATTCGTTATTTAAAAAAAATAAAAAATAAAAATAAAATTCAATTATCGGGAGGGGTCACTTGAGAGGTTTGAGCTGGTAAAGCCCCAATTTCGTTCACGACCCTGTACGTATCCACCGGAAGCTCACAATCGTATGTGCATGCAGTCCTGATTCTCTCACCCATCATGGCTGTGCTATCCTGCCATGAGTGAGTCAAGCAGTCTGGAGCCTAACCAGGAACAACTCATTTGCGGGTGGGCGAGCTCATTCCATAGCTCTGTCTGGAATTCAACCGTTATAACCCGAAATACTTTTGCTGATAGATTTGCATGCGAGAACTGATAAAGTAAACATTTAAATCAAAGCTTTCCAAGAGCTGTACAGTTAAATTCCCGTTAGGACTAATTATTGAGTACTGATATACTTCGGATATTGAAACGAAGTTCTTGTGATTTCTTGGAACAATATCTTCTCTCTCATGATCACTTAATTTTAAAGTAAATGAGGAGAAGTAAAGGAATATTCTTTTCCTCGCTTCTATACAGACTTGCGGTTGAAGGTTCCGTTCAGTGATCGATATCCTTGAATGGGTAACAGCCTAGCTATGTCAGGAAGAATGATTATCAATGCTCGTGTTTCAGTTCACGATTACACACTGCGTTCTTTCCAGCTCGCGGTTCTCCTTCGAATTCATAATCCTTATATTAATATGCAGTTTGATATATAACCGCTTATAAACCGATATCGTGCAAAAGAAGAGGAGGAACGTCACCCAACTTCGCTGGAGCTGAAATCCATCTCTTGAAGGCACTACCTATACCTGAAATCGAATGTCCACTCTCTTGAGTACCTTCATGAGTCCAGCCCTGGGCGAAAACCGCGCTTCTTTGGAAGATTTATCGCAGACAGATTCTCGGCTATGACGGAAATCTTTGGGAAAATGTCAGATTTCAACCGCGCATAAGTACTAGTGTATATAATTCATTGTATGAGAATTACTCCCGGACGGCAGGAGGCGATCGACATGAAACAGGAGAAAACGAGAACCAAGCAAAATAACGGATAGTTGACAATTGCAAAAGGTTTCCTGCTGTACATACCTGTCAGCACGTAACGGACGGTAGCTGGAGTGAACAATGCCCTCGAGCTCTTACGTAATACAAAATTGTGGAACGACTGTACATTGTTGACATACGGAATAAGACAAGCTCATGAAGTCTTGTAAGACCCCGTGCACAAGTCCTGTAAGACTTTGGACTTTGTGCACAAGTCCTGTAAGACAACTATGTCACGGAGACCCAACCCCAAAAGTCTGTTGGTTCTCTCTATATATTGAGAAGGGGCTCTGCCCCCAAGTAAGTCTCTTTAGTGATACTATGTTCCTTCTTTGTTTCCTCTTGTGAAGGTTGCGAGAGCCTCTTTCCTTGTTAGAAGATTTTCCTCCCCTGTTGGAGTGGTGCTATGAATTGAGTGGTTCTTGCTGCCATACATTGTAACATGGTATCAGAGCTTGAGTGAAGGAATTAGAGATTGAAAACATACTGAGAACTCAGATTGCAAGTGGAGGTGCTGCAATTTTTGCACATGGAGATTTCTCTGGAGGCGAAACTCTAATAGGCGTCCTTGCTGTTTGGAGCTACTTTCAAAGATCCAGACATCAGTTTTGCTGGTGCAGCAAGGAATGACAGCGTTGGTGACAGGTTCTGAATTTTCGAATTGTCCCTATGCTGTGTTTGTTGTGTGTTTGTTGTAAGAGTTTTCACAATTCTAGTCAGTCAACAAGCTTTGACTGCAATTTTTAGGGTCTTCTATTCATTTTTAGCCAAAACGGATTGTGTTTGTGTCACACAGACCTACATCTATATAATCCTAGAATCAACATTTCTATCACTGTGTGAAATTCTGATCTGTTCAGAGACACTGTCTGTATCTTCGTTTCTTACGTCTAATCCATCATGAGTAGAATAGATACGTTTTCAGCCATTACCGGTGAACCTTTAGACAAAAACAACTACTCCATATGGAAGTATCGCATGTCCGCCTTCTTGAAAGGTCAAAGCCTGTTTGGCTTGGTCACAGGGACAGATGCGAAACCCGTTGGAGTTGATACAGATCCTGATGTTGATGCATGGAACAAACGAGCTTGTCAAGCTGTGCATTATCTTTCTTTGTGTGTCTCACCTTCCATGTTCGGTTACATACAGTCTGTTGATACCCCCCAAGAGGTCTGGGATGCACTAGCTAATGTTTTCCAGACATCTACCAAAGCTCGTAAGTTACAACTCAAGCAGCAACTCTTAGATGTTAAGAAGGGTTCATTGAGCATTACAGATTATGTTTATCAAGTGCGAGGTCTAGTTGAGCAGCTTAACAACATAGGGGTGAAAGTCGAGGATGATGATCTCATCCTACACACCATCAATGGTCTTGGGAAAGAGTACAAACCTTTCGAGATTTCCATTGCTGTCAGAGATACTTTTCCCAAGTTCGATGAGTTGATTCCTATGTTAGTGTCAGAAGAGATTCGTCTTCAAGGCAATGGTGGTTCTGTCTCATCACAAGAGCAAGCTTTCTTTGCTGGAGGTAGAGGCAGAGGACGAGGAAAGAGCTTCGGTGGTAGAGGTAAGAACCGATTTGGTTCTTCTGGTCGAGGTCAGTTCTCTCAGCAGCAACAGAACCTTCGACCTGACCATCAGCAACAGCAAGCTAAAGGCGGGGGTGAGCAGCGGTTCTGTGCATACTGCAAAACCAAAGGTCATGTGATCAAGACCTGCTTCAAGAGGCAAACAGACATCAGGTCTGGTAAGCTTCCACAGCAAAACTATGTGTCGACAGAGGAACCTTTTTCAGATGGCAGTCTTCTAACGATGGCACATGTCATGGGTTCTATGAGCAAACCTGCTGATGAGTGGTTTATTGATTCTGGAGCTTCAAACCACATGACAGCACATGGTGAATGGTTCAGCCAGAAGGAGCCATTGAAGACACCAGCAATAGTCTATACTGGTGATGATACCCAGCACAACATTACACATATGGGTACAGTTCCTCTATCTGTTGCATCTTCAAACATTTCTGCTTTGGGAGATGTACTATATGTGCCCACCATTACTAGGAATCTCGTCTCAGTAGGTCAGATGGTGGAGCAAGGTTATCAAGTTCGGTTCAACAGCAAGGGACGTATTGTTGAAACCAGTCAAAACAATGTAGTTGCCAGAGGGTCAAGAGTAGGAAGGTTGTTCAAATTGGATGCTGTTCAACCTCAACTTCAAGCTGCGATGTTTGTTCATACCTCTGGAGTCTCAGATTTGGAGATGTGGCATAAGAGAGTAGGTCATATGAACTATCAGCGGTTGAAGACCTTACCTACGTCAGAGTTAGTTACAGGTCTTCCCAAGTTCACATCTCCTATCCCATCTCAGATTTGTGAAGCTTGTCAGTTTGACAAGCAGGCTAGGCAACCATTTCGTCATCAGGGCACTAGAGCTTCCAAGGTGTTGGAGTTGATATATTCTGATGTATGGACTGCATCTCAAGCAAGCTTGAATGGTTCTCAGTACTTCATCTCATTCATAGATGACTTCTCGCGATTTACTTGGGTCTACTTCCTCAAGGCCAAGTCAGACGTCTTTGCTGTGTTTCAAACATTCAAGATCCTAGTTGAGAAGCAGTACAACCATTGCATCCTACGGCTCCGTTCGGATGGAGGAGGCGAGTTCATCTCTCGCCACTTTGACACTTTTTTGCAAGAGCATGGGATCAAAAGAGAGGTCACGTGCAGCTACAGTCCGCAACAGAATGGTGTAGCAGAGAGGAAGAACAGACACATTGCGGAGTCAGCACATGCAATGCTGAACGAGAAGTCTATGCCTAAGTGTTATTGGGCGGAAGCTGTTGCCTGTGCTGTCTACTTCATGAACCGTGCACCAACTGCAGCGGTACATAAGAAGACCCCCTATGAGGTATTGGTAGGCAAGAAACCAGACCTCTCATGTCTCAAAGTGTTCGGTTCTATCTGTTTTGTACATGTACCAAAGGAAAGGCGCAGCAAGCTGGATCCGAGAGCTGAGAAGTGTATCTTCTTAGGCTATGCTTCTGATACGAAGGGATATAGGTGTTATATCCCAACTTCGAGGAGACTTCTCATCAGTAGAGATGTTGTTTTTGATGAGTTGTTATCTTGGTATCAGACAACGTCAGGGTCTGTTGCTGTTTCACCTGTTCTATCTTCTATCCAACCAGTTCAGGTTGGTTCTACAACCACTCAAGCCACTAGTTCAAGTAGTGGTAGTGCTGTATTTCATCCAATGCGCATGAGATCTCCTTGGTCTGGCCAAGTCCCTGTAGTTGATGTACCTACGGTTCAGGTCCCTCCACCTGTTGTTCAACCTACACATGTTGTACATTCCAACAGCTCTCCAGTGTTGCAGCCGATGATCAATGAGCAGCGAAGTGCAGATATTGTGCATGCTTTTGACGACCATGTCAGTAGCTCCCAGCCAAATCAAGGATCTGAAGCTGGACCATCAGGTCAATCTGATCTGCGAAGGTCCACCAGAGCGAGACATCCTGTCCAACGTTTTCAGTGTGAAGGTTTCTTGGCTCAACATCATGCATACATGGTGAATGTCGTACATGAGCAGGAACTGAATTCTCTTGAGGAGGCGATGCATCAAGAAGAATGGGTGCAAGCCATGCAAGTTGAGCTTTCAGCTTTGCAAAATCAGCAGACTTGGGAGCTGGTTGATTTACCTTATGGTAAGAAAGCTATTGGTTGTAGATGGGTGTACAAGGTCAAGAGAAATTCAGATGGTTCAGTCCACAGGCATAAGGCAAGACTTGTGGCTAAAGGATATGCGCAGCACTATGGCCTTGACTTTGAGGAAACCTTCAGTCCGGTAGCCAAGATGGCTTCGATACGTACCCTTGTGGCATTGGCTACAAGTAAAGGGTGGCAACTGCATCAAATGGACTTCAATAATGCTTTCTTGAACGGAGATCTGCAAGAGGAGGTCTACATGGTGCAACCCCTTGGATACGAAGACCAGAGGTATCCAAATAAAGTTTGTAGACTCCAGAAGTCCTTGTATGGGCTTAAACAAGCTCCAAGAGCTTGGAATGCCAAGATTAACTCGTTTCTACTAGTGCTTGGCTTCCGTCTTTGTAGTTCAGACTCCTCATTGTACTCTTTGCAGGTCGATGATAAGACAGTACTGATCATCATCTATGTAGATGATCTTGTTATCACTGGTACCTCTAAGAGCCTTATCAAGCAAGTGAAAGATCAGCTGAAAGGAGAGTTTGATATGAAAGATCTAGATGAGCTGAAGTACTTTCTAGCTATTGAGTTCATCAAGGATGGAGGTGATACATGGCTGTTACAGAGACAGTATGCTCTGAATAAGCTAGAACAGTTTGGGATGACAGCTTGTAAGCCTATCTCTACCCCTCTTGCATCTTCTCTGAAGTTGAATGCTGAGGATGGTGAGCTATTAGCATATCCGAATTTCTATAGACAGATTGTAGGTAGCCTGATCTACTTGACCATTACTAGACCTGATCTAAGTTATGCTGTAGGCCTAGTTAGTCAGTTCATGCAGGCACCTAGGAAACCTCATCTTGATGCAGTTCGACGGATTCTACGATACGTGAAGTTCACAATCCAGTATGGACTTCACTACGCAGCGGGTGGTCCTCTCTTGTTACATGGTTTTACTGATGCAGATTGGGTAGGAAGTGCTCAAGATAGAAGATCTACGTCAGGTTTTGTCTTCAGCCTTGGAGACTCTGCTGTTAGTTGGCAATCGAAGAAGCAACCTACAGTTGCTCTGTCATCGACAGAAGCAGAATACAGAGGTGCCACTAATGCTACGTGCGAATCCGTTTGGCTTCACACCTTACTGAAAGATATGGGTGTAGAATTTTTTGATCCTGTTGTTTTACACACAGACAATATCAGCAGTATTAAACTTGCCTCTAATCCTGTTTTTCATGCTAGGACCAAGCATATAGAGGTTCATTATCACTTTATTCGAGAAAAAGTATTGGCTGGAGAGATAGATCTAAGATATGTACCTACAAGTGAACAAGTTGCTGATATATTCACTAAAGCTTTACCTAGAGATAAATTTGATATTTTCAGATTATGTCTAGGTGTTAAGGATATTGATATGAGCTTGAGGGGGACTGTTGACATACGGAATAAGACAAGCTCATGAAGTCTTGTAAGACCCCGTGCACAAGTCCTGTAAGACTTTGGACTTTGTGCACAAGTCTTGTAAGACAACTATGTCACGAAGACCCAACCCCAAAAGTCTGTTGGTTCTCCCTATATATTGAGAAGGGGCTCTGCCCCCAAGTAAGTCTCTTTAGTGATACTCTGTTCCTTCTTTGTTTCCTCTTGTGAAGGCTGCGAGAGCCTCTTTCCTTGTTAGAAGATTTTCCTCCTCTGTTGGAGTGGTGCTATGAATTGAGTGGTTCTTGCTGCCATACATTGTAACAGAGAAACATGAAACAGGAGAAAACGAGAACCAAGCAAAATAACGGATAGTTGACAATTGCAAAAGGTTTCCTGCTGTACATACCTGTCAGCACGTAACGGACGGTAGCTGGAGTGAACAAGGCCCTCGAGCTCTTACGTAATACAAAATTGTGGAACGACTGTACATGTCCTGTTACTCATGATCATGATCAAGGCAACGAATTACTGAGTCCACGGCAGTTTATCAGGAGGGAATTCGCAAGCGGTTTGTTGATTACAAATGCGATATGTTTGTTTTAAAGCCAGTAGGCACTTGATTCTTTGAATATTATAATAAGATTCTTGCGCGTAAATCGTGCAGGCTTGACCGTTTTCATGTAGCCAAAGGGTACAAGTCCTGCTGAAGATGCATGCCCTGAGTACATACTGCATATATGCATGTGTGGCGGAACAACTGTCTATCTGCTGCAGTTCAGCTCTAGCATGAAGGGAAATACAGGCGGATCCCGACAGTTGCTTTAATTGGTCCAGATCTAGTCAATCTAAGACTCTTGGAATTTTAGAATTCTCCAGATGTTTGCATGTTCAGCATGTGCAGTCGTCGCTGACGCACGATCTGATCATGAAGCTAATAAATTCAACCCGAACGCTGAGATCGGACTACCTGGACCTGGATCTCGTAGCTCCCTCAATATCATTTGCGGCGTAGACGATTGAGATCGAACGGAACACATCAATTGTGTACAATGCATGCCTATATATGCGTACAATGCATGCCTATATATGCACTGGACATGGAAAATATTCCTCTGAGAGAAATTTAATCTGAAGCTGGAGGTAAACGAGCTGCCACTCTACACTGAGCTCGAGAATCACGTCCAATAATTAGTACATGTCCGAGTTCTTATATGTAACGAACCATCGCGGGAGCGAGAAGATGAAGACGAAGAAGATGAAGACTGTAGATTCAACCTTGAGTCAGATGAAAAGAAGAATTAACCTGATTAATTTGCAAATTGAAGAGAACTGGGACACTTGGGCTGTCATATGACCTTCTGTTGTGACAAAACTATGTTCTGTCACTCGTGCCTCACCTCTGTCTGTGGTGGTTTTCGTCCAACAGCTGCTGAAGGTCGGCCTTGGCCATAATGTGGTGTACGCGGACCGATGTCCTTTCCATTTGGATTCTGTCGCCTCAAAGCTTAGGATTTCATTGTGCATTCCCACACCTCAGTCTCCTAGTGGTTCTCTCGGTTCCGAACTCCCTGCGTGGTGATTCGGTTCCGACGGCCTGTGATCCTCTGGTGAGGCCTGACTTCTTGTCCACCTCTCTTGATCGTCTCGGTAATAAATTTCAAGTCTTTCAATCGCAAAAATTTGCAAATTCAGGTACTAGTCTCTCGAGAAATATATCGATCAGCAACCTTTCTCCTTGTTGCTAAAGGGCTTATATATCTGTCTTCAGCAACCTATATAGCTAAAAAGCACCTGTAGGTGCCGGTGACGTCGCCGGTATCTATCTGTACATATTCATGATCAATCAGGTTGCAATCGACCAATTAATTATCTGTTGTTAGCACGTGACAGTGTGTGGAGAAACCTTTTGACCTTATATGCCATCAATCCTAGTTAGATATGTATGCTTATATATTGCTCAAGATTGTTATACAGGTAATGTATTACTTAGTTGCGGATACTTAGTATAGGTAATTATTACTTAGAACGGATCTGCATATGCATGTAGCCTTTCAACTGTTCAATGCTTAACTGGATATTGGTGTATACGATTAGTGCTCTCCTTCTTCCTAGGTGTTGAAAATATTTAATTGCAGTTTTCTCGATGTTCCTATACAGGTCCCTCTGTGTGTGGTGAGACGGTGCCGTTTGCCTGTGATCCTTTGCTGTGTCCCCTTGTTGATGACTGGTAATAAGTTTTTTGTCGTTCACGGCAACAAAAGCTGGATATTACCTGTTTGCATATCTTGAGTCTTCTGGGATCTGGGAACTATCACTCAATGTTTAGCGGAGTTAACGTTTCACTAGATCTTGAAGTTAAGTAGAACGCAAGTTGAGTTGACTCATGTGCTCGAAGATGGGAATGTAGAGTCCTGAGTGAACCTTCTCGCATCAATCATCTGAAGCGGTCAAAAGGTTTGAGCTGTGAGGTGCCCAATTTTTCTCACGATCATATTCACTGACAAGTAGGCTAAGCTCACATGCAGCGATGATTCTCTCACGATCATGGCTGTGTTATCACGCCATGAGTGATTTAAGCGGACTATATAGCGAGTCGCTTCCGGATCCCAGGAGATCATCATCAGTTAATCTGCAGCTACATGCTCATTACAGTTCCTTGAGCGCTTGTGGTCTACGTTTCCTGAGAAACACAGGCTGCTGACTGTCAACAGGACATCATGGCATCAGCAAGCTTGTTTTGCAGCTGGGCTCTTTTCACCAGCTTCCTACTTTTTGCAACGCTTTGCGCTGCAGATATCGATAGCCCTTACGCGGCGGGCCTATCAGAGAACTTCTACGAGGAGTCTTGTCCTCAAGCAGCTGCCATCGTCGATTATTACGTCACGAAATTCCTCAAGAAAGACAGGACCTTCGTTGGTGCCTTCAACAGACTGCAGTTTCACGATTGCTGGGTTGGGGTACGCCCAACATCATCCTCTAGCTCCTCCTTATGATAAAGGAGCGCAAGCAATTTTAATCGTGTGTATGCATGCAAAAGGACAAGCCTCTGGAGGAGAACGATACCGATGTCGATATCGATAGAACAGTTGTTTCGTGACACGGCTTTCAAATCTGGCCACTCCTCGAGCTCGATATATACGTACCTACTAGCTAGAGTCTTCAAATGCATCTGGTAACTCGTCTCGTTCAAGTTCTAATTTGGAAACCTTGAATCCGCCGTGACCCCACCACAATTTGCAGGGATGTGATGGATCTGTTCTCCTCAACTCGACCGCAACGAACCAAGCGGAGAGGGAAGCACACGTGAACTTCGGGCTCAGAGGTGTAGAAGAGGTGGACGAAATCAAGGCAGCACTCGAATACGTGTGCCCAGGTGTTGTATCATGCGCAGATATTCTCATTCTGGCTGCTCGTGACGCCACACACAAAGTGAGTTCCAGATATCTCTACCACTCTGAGAGTTTTCCGCATTTCTTCACAACTGTCTCGCTACATTTATCCTCGCAGTTCTTATATTCTCGTATCCATGCGCAAAACATTCAATCCGACTCTGACCCCATCCATATGGAACATTAATGGAATGTACAGGCCGGAGGTCCGACATGGCCCGTTGCATTGGGCCGCAGAGATGGAAATGTGTCAGTGGACTTGCTGGCCGACGGCAACCTTCCCTTCCCTGTTCTGAACTTCAGCGGCCTTGTGGCCAACTTTGCCCGGAAGGGGTTCAACGCAAGAGAAATGGTTGTCCTTTCAGGTATTTACGTCTTGGCATTGGACACATTCTTATAGTAGTCTCAGAGTTGGAATTCCCTCGCCTATTACTCGGCCTCAAATTAAACATGAATATTGAAGATATCGACAAAGTGCCCTCATTTCGTGATGGTAGCATTTGATCCGTTGAATAATACCTGAAGAGTGCTCCCTGTTTCCATCGATAACATGGCAGCATTCAGATTTTTGAGGTGCAAGCACTTTTGCAGTAGTCTTGAAACTCTTTTGATCATGAGCTACGTCGCTTGTGACTAACTTCGCTGATCGATCGATTGTGGAACAGGTGCCCACACTATCGGCCGGTCCCACTGCAACGGGATCCTGCCACATTTGTACAACTTCACTGGCGGCAATAATGCCACGGACACGAACCCTGCCATGGACAAGAAATTCGCTGTTTTCCTCAAGAAGCTGTGTCCCGAGGGCAACAGGACCAACACCATCTTCATCGACTCCACAGCGCATAAATTCGATCTTGCTTACTACAAGAACGTGCTCGCCGGAAAAGGAATCTTCATCACGGACGCTGCCCTCATCACTGACAGCGTGGGAAAGAAAGTGGTCACTTCCTTCTCGAGGGCCAAGCCCAGCTTCTTCTTCACCGAGTTCGCTGCGGGAATGGTGAAGATGGGAAATCTTGGGGTACTGACAGGATCCCAAGGTGAAATCCGCAAGACTTGCCAATTCGTGAACTAGTGCTCATTAACATGTTTCAGAAATTAAGGACATTAAGAATTATTTTGAATCACAGTGACTGAGCTCGAGCTTACCAGGTACAGTGCTAGTGATTTAGGGAATCTACGCCATCGGGGGCATTCCCGATGTCTTTTCTTGGTTCACGTTTAGTTAAAATCCAGCTAATTAGCTATGGACGCCAGCAGATGTTTAGGGCCTTCTTTGCTACGGAAGCGTTTGTGCACGTCACTAGTAGCCTCTGGATTGAGAGGTGAACGTGATATTCAGGCAAGCTACTAGACAATGCTAGTAGATTCTGGAGGTCACAGCGGACTTCCTAGCTATATAGCTTCTGTGTTTAACTAGCGGTACAATAAGAAATAAAAGATTCACGGGATCAATTCATGATCAGAGCAGAAAATTCTTACAAGGTGTATACATAATGAAGCTGTTGTTGAGGCAGAAGCGGAGCTAGAGTAGTATCTGGGCCTGGCCTATTGCCTCAACCCTCTTCTGTTCGCTTCATCTTGAGGTGATATGAAGGAATGGAGATTCGTCAGATATGATTAATTTGAGAAGCTCCCTTGTGAAAGTTCCTAGCTGGGAGTTTTCAAAATTGGGCTTCGATCTCAATGATCCGTGGTGAATCATGATACGCCGAATTGCCAGAGGCGTCATCATCTTGCTTGCACGTGTACATGAGGGTTGATATATTCTATCCTATCTGAGGTTACCTTAGTCACTCGAGGGACTCTAGTCTTGTCTGTGTAGCAACGTCAGTTCTCTTTGTAGTATTTTCAATTCCTTAACACCTGCACTTTCTGGGTTCTCTACAATTGGGAATCGTCTGGAACTGGGCTCAAAATCTCTACTTGGCAGCATCGTCAGCATCTCATCTCTACTACGCGGTGGCACTCAGTTCTTCTCGGAGAATGACTGTTGGAAATGTAACGTCGAGGTGGTGGCATTCAGTTTTTCTCGGAGAATGACGGTTGAAAATGTAACGTCGAGATGCTACTGTAGTTCTCAGCAAGTGTTCACTTACTCTCAGTCTTCTTGAATTCCTTTCTTTCTTCTTGATTCCATACACTCCGAATGATCAGACTCAACGTTATGTTAGTTCTTTAAAGAGACAGTCCAATTGTTTCTCTCCTTATCTTCGTCCGATCCACTATCACCAAATTCTTTCGTTGATATCTTAATTTCTAACACTGTATAAAGTCTGATCATTCGATCCTGGGTTATGATGAATTTTTCTCTGAACCCCTGGCATACTTGCTTCAGTCTAGACAGCATTCTCCGCATTATCGTTCAGTGCAGGCTGTATTAGATTTTATCATGGTATCAGAGCAGGTTGCTGTCTAAGTGAAGAGTAATGATGGAGACATTGAGTGATAATTTACTTTCAGAGAATCATAAGCTAGATAGTCGTAACTATCCATTATGGAAATTTCGAGTACAGACGATATTTACAAATTACGATCTGTGGGACATAGTTACTGGAGAGGAACTGCAGCCTGATGCAGCAGTAGTTTCTATCATAGCGAAGGCTTGGGGAAAGAGAGACCAACAGACCATGTCAATTATTAAGATGACTATCAACGACAGTGAGACAGTTGACATCAGTGCCGCGAAGACCTCTAAGCAAGCTTGAGATCTGTTCAGCAAGAAACATGAATTTGCATCGAGAGGAAGGAGATGGATCATCAGACAAAAACTGAACAACCTCTGGATGCAAGAAGGAACTTCGATGGAGGTTCATTTCACGATCATCAAGACGTTACTGGAAGAACTCTCGAATCTAGGAGGAACGGCAAGGAGACAAGGAGGATCTGATCCTATTGATTCTTCAAAGCTTCCCACCTGCGTATAATAATTTTGTTAAAGCTGTTGATGTAAGAAAGGATGCCATGACCTTCAGTGAATTACAAAGTCTTGCATTACAGGAAGAGATGAACTTGGAAGTGCGGAACTTGCAGCTAAGCAACGACAATGCATCTGAACGAGCACTGCTAGCGGACAAAAACTCCAATCGTGTCAAGAGAAACCGAGAAAATGAAGATTTTCTCCATTGGAGAACAAAATCAAATCAGATCGATGAGCAGAGAAATCAGAGACAGGTCTCGGAGTTACTTTTGATAAGATCGGCTGTAGAGTGCATGATATGAAAGATCAGAATCATATTATTGCAACAGGAGTGAAGAAGAGGAGACTGTACGAATTAAGAGCAGATATTTCTACAGCACCGATGTTAAGTGCATTACAAGATGATGCTGTTTTATGACATCACAGGCTCGGACATCTTCACTACGATCAAATATGTAGACTAGACAAAGAAAATATGATAACTGGTCTACCTAAGCTACAGTCTGAAACAAGGATTTGTGAAGGACGTAAATTTGTGAAAAACAACGCACAGAAGACACAGAACGCTCTTGATCTTATTCACGTTGATCTTGGAGGACCAATTGAAGTAACTTCTCTTGGAGGTGCAAAGTACTATCTCTTGATAGTAGATGATTATTCACGAAAGATGTGGACATATTTTCTTGTTCGTAAGTCAGAAACATTTCAACGCTTGAAAGAATTCATTACACAGATTGAGCTCCAGACTGACAGGAAGGTTAAAGTCATCCGATCAGATCGGGGAGGAGAGTTTCTATCAAGAGAAGCAGAGAATTATTACACGACCAAAGGGATTAGCAGACAGCTAACTACTGCATATACACCACAGCAAAACGGAATAGTCGAACGGGAGAATCGAATGGTGGTTGAAATGACCAGAAGCATGCTGAAAGAAGCATCGATGCCTAACGTTTTTTGGGCAGAAGCGGTCCGAACTGCTGTATATATCCTTAACAGGAGTCCCACTTCAGCAGTAAAGGGAAAGACCCCCAAGGAGGCTTTTTGTGGTAAGAAGTCAGATATTTCTCATCTCAAAGTTTTGTGCTGTGTAGCATATGTGCACGTTCCTGAAGAAGTTAGGAAGAAACTGGATGACAGAAGTCAGATATGCACGTTTCTTGGATATGCAGATAGAGAGAAGACATATCGACTTTTAAACTGCAAGACAAACAAAGTAGTCATATGCCGGGATGTGATCTTTGACGAAAGATCAAGTACTTTCAGAAAAATGCAGGTAGTCCAACAGGAAACAGAAAATCCATTGATTACTATGCTAGATGTTCAACCAGTTATTGAACAGGAAAGAGCAGAAACTTCTCTACATAATCGGGAGGAAGAATCAAGAGCAGAAGGGCCAAGCGAGCATAATCAAATGGAGTTTCCTGTTGAAGACCTTCATGAAAGTCCCGAAGTACTATGTCCAGTTGGGACAGAACAAGTACAAGGTGTAGAGACTGTATGAAAATCCTTAAGAGAAAAGAGACCACCTATACGCTTCTCAGACAGTTATATGCTAGATTTTATCAATGACTTCCCACGAAACTCTATCCATATGCAACCTTCTGTTCAATCACTCGAGGTCCTGAAATTGCAATGGGCGATGGCACGAGACACAAAGTGGAAGGCTAAAGCTGTATACATGTTTCTTTACCCTCTGGTCAAGTTAGTAGAATCGAAGATGTTTTGTACGTACCTGGAGTGGTTCATAATCTCTTGTCAATGAGGGTTAGAAAAATATTTGAAGCCGGTTCGGAAGTCTTATTTGATCAAGAGAAGTGTAAAGTTGTTGTGGCAAATCAACGGGAGATTGTGAAGGAGTTAAGCATGGTAGGCTTTATGAGTTACAAGCTAATACTGTTCTACCGGTTGCTCTGAGTGCTTGCTCGGAAGAATCAAACTTGTGGCATTTACGGATGGGTTATCTACACCTTGAAAAACTGAAGTTTTTAAGTGACCAAAAGATTGCAGTAAGACTACCGTGTGATATACAGACCATGTGAAGTTTGCCTCAAAATAAAACAAGCCAGACAGAAGTTTCGTAAAAGGGAGCCGTAAGAGCAAATCAAGAATTGGAGCTACTACATATTGACCTGTGGGGACCCGTCGAGATCTTTGGGAGGATCAAGATACTACTTGCTTATCGTTGATGACTATTATCGTATGATGTGGGTATATTTGTTAAAGCATAACAGTGAAGCTTTTTCTCACCTACGTGAATTCATCATGCACCAGCATGGAGCTACAAACTGAGAAAAGAGTGAAAGCTCTACGATTCGATAGAGGGGAATTTATGTCGAAAGCAGCAGATCACTACTTTCGTGATAAAGAAATATAACGACAGCTCACTACAGCATATACCCCTCAGCAAAATGGCGTAATCGAGCACAAGAACAGAGTCATAGTAGGCATGACTAGAAGTCTACTGAAGGAAAAGAATCTTCCGAAGTATTAATGAGCAGATCATCAGGAGTGTGGTCTACATCCTCAACAAATGTCCTTCATCAGCAGTCAATGGTAAAACACTAGAGGAGCAATTCATCGATAAAAAGTCAAATTCGCAACATCTCAGAATTTTTGGGTGTAAGGATTTTGTGCACATACCAAACGAACCAGACGTGAGTTGGATGACAGGAGTAAAATCTGTACGTTTATTGGATATGCTGACAGAGAGAAAGCATACCGATTCTTGGATGAACTATGGCTAAGATGAATCACGTGAGACTGTTAATTGCTCTTTCCAAGTTGAGAGGATGGAAAATGTATCATATGGATATGAGGAATGCATTTCTAAATGGGAACTTAGAAGAAGAATTTTTCATTGAGCAACCTCCCGGTTTCACTATACAAGGAAAGGAGCACTTAGTTTGTTACTAAAGAAAGCACTTTACGGTTTGAAGCAAGCTCCGAGAGCCTAGCATCACAGAATGGATGGATTTCTGAAAAGAAAGAAATTCAAAGGTTGCAAACGAGATCCCAACCTATATCTACTGGCTACAACAAATAGGATAGTGGTGATGACATTGTAATCTCAAGGAATGACGAGAAAGGAGTACGGCAAACCAAACGGGGTCCTCAAGGAGGAATTTGACATGAAAGGCTTAGGTACTCTAAGTCATTGTTTGGCAATTCGAATTGAACACAGTGGTGCAAAAGTCACTATGGATCAGAGAGCTTATGTTCACAGTATACTTCAAGGGTGTGGAATGAATAATTGCAAATCTGCTCCCACTCCCATTGAGACTAGTAAGGACTGGATGTCAAACCATGTGGAAGATGAATCTGTTGACAAGAGAGAATATAAGAGTGTGGTTGGAAAACTAATCTACTTAGCTGTTACCACACATCATGATATATCTTCGCAGTAAGCAAAGTAAGCCAATACATGGAAAGTCCACGAAAGTGTCATCTCTAGACAATAAAGAGGATCCTCCGTCATCTGAAGGGAACCACAGACTTCGGATTGAAGTAACTTCTGCACTAAAAGGATGTACAGACACAAACTAGGCGGGTGATACAAGCGATAAGAAATCCACCTCTGGATTTGTGTTTTTACTGGACGGTGAATCAGTTACGTGGTCAAGCAAGAAATAACCAACCGTTCCTTTGTTTTCGACCGAAACAGAATATCGGAGGATTCGTAATGTATCAAGTGTTAAAATACAGTGTGAATACTCCTTATAACAGTAACCAGTTCCGGCTATTAGATGGTGATCTTTCGTAAGGTCACCAAGGCCAAGACCCAAGGTATATTATCCAGGCCCAAGGCCATTGTACATTATTGAGTAATCATTTACTTGGTTCTGTCCACACTCTCTTGAGGAGTTCTTCCACACTCTCATACTGTCCTTATGCCGTGACTTAGAGTTTTGCCTTAGCCTATTCTACAAGCAGTCCATTTCCAACATGGTATCAGAGCATTGCTTTGTTGATGCACTAGCACAATAGCATAGGCACTAGGTAGGCCTTCGTCACTTAAGTGAGAGCAGTTGGAGGACGCTTCAGCTGCTGCGAGAAGGACGCTTCATGCATTGAGATTCGCTAACAGAATTTCATCGTTCCAACGATCAATTTGATACAAAATGTCTGCCCTCTTTGACACCAAAGGCTGGGCTAAATTCGACGGCACATATTTCACGCTTTGGAAACACAAGACAACCTTGCGGCTCAGGGCCCACAGTGTTCTTGATATCATGGAAGGGAACGTGCAGAGACCACGTGCCACTACACCCGGAGGTACTGCGGTACTCATCCCTCCCCCTGCTACCGGACCCGGTAGCATCGCAGATTGGGATCAGCGTGATGTTAACGCGCTAGCAGCGATCAACGAATGCTGCGAGAACAGTGTGGTAGGACATCTAATGTCCATCACGTCGAACGATGCATGGTCCACCTTGACCAGACACTTTGCAGGTCAAGACATGGTGACCAAGATGCACTCAAGAGAGAAGTTGCGGGTTTTAAAGATGAAACCCAACGAGACTGTCACCCAGCACGTGAACAACTTCAAGTCTCTCATCCAACAGATGACTTCAGCTGGATTGATAATTACCAACGAGGAGCAAGTCCTCGCATTGATGGGCAGCATGTCTAACAACTATCATTTATTCTTGTAAGCGATGAGAACAAACCCAAATCTCTCGCTACAGGACCTCATCACCTTCCTCATCCAGGAAGAAACGATCGGGTGCAAGCTATCGATAGAACCATCCACTGCCTTGTTTGCAGGACACCGGCAAGGAGGACGCAATAGCAACAACCGGCGCAACAATGGTGACAACCGACAAGACGGTAACCAGCCACCGAAAAGACCACCAGATTCTAACGAGAAATATTTTCAGTGCAACAAGCCCAGGCACCGCATCGCCGAGTGTCCGGACAAACCCAGCAGCAGCAACGAAAACTTGAATGTGGGTAACCAGAACAAGAACATGAACAAGAATCGTCGTTCTCATAACAACAACAGCAACACTCGTCGAGTTCTGGTGGCACAATGTTCATATGCAATCGTGCAGACTGCTGATCCTAATTGGTATGTGGACACGGGTGTCACACACGAATGACACATAATCGACGACAATTCGTCGAATACTCACCCGTCTCTACTGAGAACATCGAGAATGATGCAATTCTACTCGATGACAACACCACCATCCATGTTGCTGGTTCCGGCATGGTGGAAGTGCGCCTTCTCAACGGCGAGCATGTGTACATACGTGACGTTCTCCATGTGCCCGTCTTGCAGAAGATTTATTCTCAGCTCGGCAATTTGATGCGAATGGCGGCTGGTGCTTAATTGCAACGGACTCTGTCACCTAGAAGATAGATTTGGACAAGTGCTAGCTCCCTGTCCCATTGTCGATGATCTCTACATGCTCGGGAATTCAATTTTGGTCGCTGACCAAACCGCGCTTGTAACTACAGCTGGTAGGACTCCAATAGTCCACACACTACCCCCAGCCAGAGATCAGGACCACGCTTGCGAGCTAGACCGCAATCTAACCAGCGGACTAGCACCTCACTATTCAATCGCGATATGCGCAGGATCCGTTTCCCACTGTCCAGGCTCAGCCCCGCCTCACGGAACTTGCACACCCAAGAGGAAATTCAGAATTATTCTCCCCCTAATTCGGAGCATACTCTCACAAGTGAAGCCCTCCTCACTCCACAAAATTCGGATTTGCTACACTTGGTAAATGAGGGTCCAATTCTTGTGCGCGCGGCCTCTACCCCTTTTACTACCACACCTCTTTGTTCTTTTCCTACACGGACACCATCTGTTGGTGCACCCCCTCAGGCGCGCACACGGATCAAGCTCTTACACCCGCACACGGATCGAGCCCTTACACCCTTACGCTCGCACACGGATCGAGTCCTTACACCTTTCCGGCCCCCATCGCGACCCCTCATTCCACGGGAGGCCTTAATGACTCCGACAGACAAGGAATCCCCAGTCAATGGGGACTGGGGTATCGCGCCCCTCCCACGAGACGCGCCTCCCGACGCGGACCGTCAGCAAGCGCGCCCCCACGCGGACTGCCAGCCCCGTCCCAAACGGGGATGAGGATGAGGATGGGGATCCCATCCGTGCATAGCACGCACGCGTCGTCACTCTGCACGGGGATGCACAACACATATCCCCGCCTGCGTGGAGATATGAAGGTACTCCCACATCGGAGGTGCCGCCCCTACATCCTCGCATAAGGGATCGCGAATCCTCACTGCGCGGAGATGCACACGTCTTATTCCTACCGTCGTGGGGATATACAGACGGAGATATGCATCCCCGCATAAGAGATCGCGCATCCTCGCACGGCTGGGCCGGCAGCCTAGCCCCCGTGGACTGCCCCGGTGGCAGTCCGTCCCTCACGGACTACCCCGATGGCAGTCCGTCCGGAGACTAGGGGGACGGTCTCTTCAGTAGGGACATAGTCCTCCGAGGTGGGACGCAAGGCCTTCTTGGCTCGCGTCCTTACAGACCTGACTCGGCCTGATTCACAAATTTCGACTCAACTTGGAATTTTCCCGACTTACACCCTACAAATTCTGAGTAGGTCGCGATCTCCTCCGCGACTATTAGAATGCCTTCAGGGTTTTACATCTGGCAGTCGGACTCCTCCACCGACGTCATCCCGACCCTGTGCCCTTGTTACTACAACGGGCAATCTCTCTATCTTGTGGCATCAGCGACTCGGTCATATCAATCATCATCGCGTCCATGAGCTGAGCCACCGCAGGTATGTTACCGGTCTCCCTTCCTTCCCACTCTCTGAGGATATTTGTCCAGCTTGTGCACACGGCAAGCATGCACGCATTAAATTCCCACGTGTTAGTTCCACTCGATCTACTCGTCCTCTGGCACTGGTCCATTCTGATATTAGTGGTCGCATCTCCCCTTGCACCTTTTCTGGCTACGAATATTTCATCACCTTTATCGATGACTACTCGCGCTACACTGTCACTCGTCTTCTCTACTATAAGAGTGATTGTTTTGCTGCTTTCCGAGACTATCTGGCATTTGCTGAGCGCGCCACTAGTCAATCTCTTGTCACTTTGCAATCTGACAATGACGGAGAATATCGTTCAGCTGCTTTTGATGCTTTCTGTCGCGAGCGTGACATCCAGCGTCAATTCACAGTCCCTTATTCTCCTCAGCAAAATGACGTTGTTGAACGCAAGAACCGCAGCTTGCTTGATGCTGTCCGATCTATGCTTTTCACTTCTAGTCTTATCAAGCCATTCTGGGGTGAAGCAATCACATGCGCCACCTTCCTCTAGAACCGATGTCCGTCTAAGGCTATCGCGTCTATGACCACACCTTATGAACTCTAGCACTCTTATGCCTCCACAACTCCTCGCCGACCCGATCTCTCTTTTCTACGCGTCTTTGGCTGTCGCATTTTTTTCCAGGTCCCCGAGGTTGAGCGCACAAAGCTCAATGATCGCTCTCACAAGTGTATCTTCCTTGGCTATAGCGGCCAGAGTAAAGGTTACCGTCTCCAAAGAAAATCTGACGGTCATACCTTCACCTCTCGTGATATTATCTTGGATGAGTCTTCCCCGACTCTCTCTTCCACATCCACCCCCTCTGCTGATCTCCCACTTGCTCAAGCGTCTCTTGAGACCGACGTCCATTTTTATCATACTGTGCCTGCCCCTTCTGCTGGCCCAGCTTATGTCCCGTTTGTCTCTCCCGGTTTCTCTTCAGTGGGAGTTCCTCTGCCATCTCCTGCCGGTCCAGCTTCAACCCCATCCGTTGGTCTTGGATCTGGAGGAGCAGTCTCTAGCAGTCATGGCCTTGGTGGAGGAGTCACCAGTAGTACACAGTCCAGTGGGAGAAGTCGCCCTCCACGTTCTCACTCCTCAAGCCATCACTCTCCCCTTGCATAGAACTTGAACCCGCACCTTCGGCGCACATCACCACGCTCACCACGAGTTTCCAGCCCTACCCACAGCGAGTCCTCTCTTCCTCCATTGGATTTTCTAGCATCGCCTCCATTGAGACGATCAGCTCGACATTTAGTTCCTCCACAAGGGAACCCAGATGAAGGCTACGACCCTTCATCGTTGATCCTGAAGTCTCGGAAGAACACCAAGCGTGCATTGATGGTAACTCTCAAACTTGTGCCAATGGAACTTGTTTCTTACACAGAAGTAGTATCTTCTCCTGATGCCGATCAGTGGAGAAGAGCAATAGAGGAGGAGTTAGATTCTCACGAATCTAACGGCACTTGGAAGCTCACCGACTTGCCACAAGGAGGCCGACCGATAACATGTAAGTGGACCTTTAAGTTAAAACTTAATACCGATGGGTCCATTGCTCGTTATAAGACGAGACTAGTGGCTCGTGGTTTCACCCAGATCTACGAGTTGGATTACACAGAAACTTTTTCTCCTGTAGTCCGCATTCAGTCAATACGGCTCATCCTTGCCATCTCAGCGCAGTATAACCTACATGTACATCAAATGGATGTTAAAACTGCGTTTCAAAATAGAACACTTAAGGAGGAAATATACATGAGTGTTCCGGAAGGAGTGATTACAGCAAGGCGCAGTCAAGTATACAGATTGCTTAAGACTCTCTACGGTCTTAAGCAATCATCAAGAGAATGGTACTTGATCATCGACAACTTCTTGCTTTTTCTTGGATTTGCTAAGTCTGGTGTAGACGGAAACGTTTACTATTTGCACCAGAAACAGCACTTCGTCATCCTTGCCCTCTACGTGGATGACACTGTGATTGCCAGCAGCAGTGAGGCTCTATTGTCTCACGTAAAAGAGAAATTGAGCTCAAGATTCAAAATGACTGACATCGATCCAGTCCATCATTGCCTTAGCATTGAGATTAATCGTGATCCATCCTCTGGCACTATCAGACTTAGTAAAACTTTGTATTTGACACAGAAACTATTTCAGTTTGGCTTACAGGATTGCAAACTTGTAAGCACCCCTCTAGTTACAGGTGAGAAACTTTCCTCTGATGACTCTCCTGTCACTGAGGATGAAAAGAAGCTATGTAATAGTTATCCTTACCAGAGTGCAGATGGCTCTATTAATTGGACCGCAGTATGCACTCGTCCTGATTTGTCTTATCCCATTAGTGTACTCTCCCAGTTCATGAGTAGTCCTGGATCTAAGCACATTGCCGCTATGAAGCGGATTTTTCCGTTACATCAAGGGAACTTTAAATTTATATTATGCTCACTCACCCCAGCCCTACTCTCTGTTCGGTTACATCGATGCTGACTGGGGAGGACATGCGGAGACAAGACGATCCACATCAGGACATTGCTTCATCTACTCTGGAAGAGCCATCAGCTGGTCCTCTAAGAGACAGAAGTCAGTAGCCCTATCAAGTACAGAGGGCAGAATAGTCAGCTCTTAGCACGAGTTGTTCAGAGACAATCTGGTTACGTCAGCTCCTGACTGACATCGGATTGCATGAGAAGGAGCCCACCGTTACATATTGTGACAACCAAAGTGCTATGGCCCTTATCGACACTAGCAAGTTCCACGACCGTACGAAGCACATCGACATCCGATATCACTTCATCAAAGATCACGTCGTTGGAAAAGTTATAGAAGTTAGATACTGTCCTATTGAGGACATGGTTGCAGATATTATGACAAAGAGCTAACCAGTTCCCAAGTTGGACTATCTACTACCAAAGCTAAGAATGTTTTCTAGCTAAATAATATTTTTATCCGAACTGTTACTGAGTGGGAGTGTTAGAATACAGTGTGAATACTCCTTATAACAATAACCAGTTCAAGCTATTAGATGATGACCTTTCGTAAGGTCACCAAGGCCAAGACCCAAGGTATATTATCCAAGCCCAAGACCATTGTACATTACTGAGTAATCATTTATCTCTTGAGGAGCTCTCTCACACTCTCATACTGTCCTTATGCCGTGACTTAGAGTTTTGCTTTAGCCTATTCTACTAGCAGTCCATTTCCAACATCAACGGAAGCAATCTGGCTATGGTGGATGCTCAAGATCTGCAGCTGTATCCTCATGGTCCTACTGAAATATTAGCGTACAACATGAGTTGCATCGCACTAACAAAGAATCCTTGTTTCATGCAGGAACCAAGCATATAGAGGTTAAAGCTCACTTTGTACGTGAAAGAGTTCAAAGCGGAGAGATTCAGACCGTCTGGGTCCCAACCGAGGATCAAATCGCTGATATGTTTACGAAACTTTTGTCTGTCTGAACTTAGTGTTTGTCAAGTATACCATAACATTACGAGAGGAATCGAACATAGTACAGTTAATGTCATGGTCACAGATATGTTCGTAAACATCCGACATATAGAAGATAGTTCTGGGTGGAATTCAAACGTTAATCTTGTATGCGCGTAACAGTATCGCGCCTGTCTATGTACACACTTGACACTCAGTCCGTGACTAAAATCGGCGGTGCGTTACACGGTTCTTTCTTGATCTCGTTCGTTCTGAGCGTTATCTTGCCTTCTTCGTTATATACTTGACAAACACCTTCCGGGATATGATCATTTAGTCTTTTCTAATCCCACTCCACTGTGACCGGTGTAAGCTCTTGTAAGCAAGTCTGTCTCTTCTGTGTATAGGCATATCGTAGAGAGTAGAGAATACAATCACAATGAAAACCTGCTCTTCGCTTATAGTAGAAGTTTTACATTAAGGATGCAGTTAAACTCCTGAAGCTCTAGATAGTGTTTAATTTCTTGACAGTGACAGCTAGTCAAGTCTTAGTCACTCAAGGAACTTCTAGTGTTGTCTATGTTGTTACGTCTTTCCTTGGTAGGCGTTTTGAGGTTACTTATCTGAATACTGTTGAGACACCCTCCAGGACTATATATATAAGGTTACTCTTGGGATTGGGATTTGATATATTACTGATGCCCCTCCACTTCGAACGAACGGAATTTCAATATTCTGTACCATGCAAGCCTTGCGTTGGACATGGAAAATATTCTCCAAGAAACATAACTTTAAGGTAACATCATGAATACGATGATCAAGAGAAACATGTCCATTTCCACGTCCATGTTCAAATGAGTACTAGTCTTAGTATTTACGTACATGTCTCCAAGGAGCGCAGAAGCATCGTTGAGCGAGATTCAAATCACCACCGTCATACCTAGCGCTTATGAACGAGTACTGAAGAAATGCAATGAAGCACTGAAGAATAGTGAAAAAACGTTGCAGTCAGATGAAACTTACTAGAAGAATTACATCCCGAAGTCTCACATGGAAGACACCGATCAGCAACTTTCTTGCTGGTGCTCCGGTAGCCCTGCCGGGCTTATTGTCCTTCACTGCTTTGATCCCGTAACTGCCAGTGGATAACCTCTTCGTGAACATATCTGGAGTACAACGCGCAAATTACACACTAGCTATGCATGTGATGATCGTGACATGATTATAATAAACTCCGATTTTTAGCGGAGTTAACGTTCATTCTCGTGCTTGAAGTTAGTTAGCACGCAAGTTGAGTTGATTCACGTGCAACGAACTGTCGCTCGAAGAAGGGAATTCGGAGAAGGTCGGGAATATATCGGAGGGAACCTCTCTCGTCGATTATCTGAAAGGGTCAAAAGGTTTGAGCTGTAAAGTGCACAATTTTGCTCACGATCGCCATGATTCTCTCACCATCATGGCTAGCGCTGTGCTGTCACGCCATTGGTGAGTTCAGAAGCGGACTATAAAGCGAATCACTTCCCGGGAGATAATCATCAGTTAATTATCTCCAAGTACATGCTCATTCCTTGAGCACTTGTGGTCTCCGTTTCCTGAGTCAGTGATAGCCAACAACAGGTGCAATCAGCTTCATTCTTTTGCTAATTAAGTAGTGACTCATATTTCTAGTCATCTGTAATTACCATCTGATCGTGATCGTACCTTAGCTTGTTCAAGTGCAGAATGTCTCCGAATATGCAGAATTAGATCAGAATCAAGAATCTTGATCGATCGATAACTAATGCAATCCGGATTGACTTGGTGGAAACAGGCTGCTGACTGTAAACAGGAATCATGGCATCAGCAAGCATGCCTTGCAGCGGGGCGTTTTTCATGATCACCAGCTTCCTACTTTTTGCAACTCTTTGCGCTGCAGAGATCGACAGCCCATATGCGGCAGGCCTGTCAGAGAACTTCTACGAGGAGTCTTGTCCTCAAGCAGCTGCCATCGTCGATTATTACATCACGAAGTTCCTCAAGAAAGACAGGACCTTTGTCGGCGCATTCAACAGACTGCAGTTCCACGATTGCTGGGTTGGGGTACGACCAACTTCACCCTCTAACTAGCTCCTCCTTTCTGCATGTATACACAAGACTGAAACTGCAAGCATGTGCTGCGCCTTTATCATCTTGCACAAAAGTTACAAGATTCTGAAGGAGAACGTCGAGGGAACACTTGTTTCAAATTTAAGGACTCTTCGGTTCTTAGTACATTACGTACTTCAGCTATTCCAGCATGACGGCTTTTCACAATCATATCCGGCCACTCCTCGAGCACGATACGTAATTGCAGCTATTGGACTAGATCCGGTCTTTGCATCTGAAAGTCGTCACCTTCAAGAACTTCCTGTTCTATAAACCTTAAATACTCTACCGTGTCCCCACGACATGTACAATTTGCAGGGATGTGATGGCTCTGTTCTGCTCAACTCGACCGCAACGAACCAAGCGGAGAGGGAAGCCCACGTTAACTTCGGGCTCAGAGGTGTAGAAGAGGTGGACGAAATCAAGGCAGCACTCGAATACGTGTGCCCAGGTGTTGTATCATGCGCAGACATTCTCATTCTGGCCGCTCGTGACGCCACACACAAAGTGAGTTCCAGATATCTCTACCACTCTGGGAGTTTTCCGCATTTCTTCACAACTATCTCGCTACATTTATCCTCGCAGTTCTTATATTCTCGTATGCATGCGCAAAACATTCAATCCGACTCTGACCCCGTCCATATGGAACATTAATGGAATGTACAGGCCGGAGGTCCGACATGGCCCGTTGCATTGGGCCGCAGAGATGGAAATGTGTCAGTGGACTTGCTGGCCGACGGCAACCTTCCCTTCCCTGTTCTGAACTTCAGCGGGCTCGTGGCCAACTTTGCCCGGAAGGGGTTCAACGCAAGAGAAATGATTGTCCTCTCAGGTATTTACGTCTTGGTATTAGACACATTTTTATATTAGTCTCAGTTGGAATTCCCTCGCCTATTACTCGATCTCAAACATGAATACTGAAAATATCGAGAAAGTTCCCTCATTTAGTGATGGTAGCATTTGATCACTGGATACCTGAAGAGTGCTTGCTGTTTCCACCGATAACATGGCAGCATTGAGATTTTTTAGGTGCGACCACTTTTGCAGTAGTCTTGAAACCCTTTTGACATGAGCTACGTCGCTTGTACTAACTTCGCTGATCGATCGGTTGTTTACGGAACAGGTGCCCACACTATCGGGCGGTCCCATTGCAACGGGATCCTGCCACATTTGTACAACTTCACTGGCGGCAATAATGCCACGGACACGAACCCTGCCATGGACAAGAAATTCGCTGTTTTCCTCAAGAAGCTATGTCCCGAGGGCAACAGGACCAACACCATCTTCATCGACTCCACAGCGCATAAATTCGATCTTGCTTACTACAAGAACGTGCTCGCCGGGAAAGGAATCTTCATCACGGACTCTGCCCTCATCACAGACAGCGTGGGCAAGAAAGTGGTCACTTCCTTCTCGAGGGCCAAGCCCAGCTTCTTCTTCACCGAGTTCGCAGCGGGAATGGTGAAGATGGGAAATCTTGACGTACTGACAGGATCCCAAGGTGAAATCCGCAAGACTTGCCAATTCGTAAACTAGCATACACACATTTCCTAATGGACATGAAGATTCAATCAATCACAGTGACTGAGCTCGAGCTTAGCAGCTCTAGCTGGCAGGTAGAGTCCTAGTGATTTAGGGAATCTATGCCATCGTGCATTCTTATCTTTTTTTGGCTCACATCTTAATTAGGATCCATTCTTTTGCTAGTTACAAAACATGCTCCACACTTAGCTATGAACTCCATCAGAAGTCCGCATCACTAGTAACCTCGAGACTGAGAGGTGAAACACTAGCTTGATCGTGACATTCACGATCAAGCTAGCTAGACAGTAGTAAGTGTTCTGTACACTACAAGGTCACACTGGCCTTCCTAGCTTCTAAGTGTCTGTAACTAGTACTATAACAAATAAAGATTCACTGCGGATCCTTCGAATTCGATCGATTCAAAGCATAGAATTCTTACCAGCTGTATACATTAAATGAAGTTGATGTCGAGAAAAGAAGCGAAGAGCAGACTGATCATTAGGGCCTTAAGTTATTGCCTGAAACTCCTTAACCCTCTTCCGTTCGCTTCAGCTGGATCGCCGTGATCTGTGGCGAATCAATGAGAAGCCAATGTCATGATCAGGGGCCACTAACGTTGAATTCTAGGCTGGATTGCGATACTGTGGAGTGAAAATATATATATATTGAGGTTTTTGATACAAGCACGGTGAAGATTCTAACTCTTGACTGCAGCGGGAGGCCGGAGCACGCACTCATGGTTTTTGGTGCAGTAACATGTGCCTTGACATCGTGAGAACATGAGTGACAATGCGATCTCTCTCGCAACAAACGGATGCAAGCTTAAGGACTTGTTGCATTACGCATGGTCCTAAATAAATAGTCACGTACATCCTGCAATGTGAGCGATTGCTAGTTACAGCTGCAGTAGTGTGTGGAGTTGTGACCAGCTTGCTCATCATCAAATGCGTACAATTCTAGTTAAACTGTTCAGCACTTGACATCAATCAGTCCAACTCTCTACTCAGATCAATTACAACAAAATGCCGTGAGGAATCGCGTGTAGATTATGACAGTTTCTAGTTGAAGCGTAGAACCACGCAACGCGGATGTGTGTTTTCGACCGCGAGAACAAGAGCATTATTCTTCATCGAACCTACCGAGACATGAAGCAAGTAATGTCTAGGGTTTCAGCTCCGACGTCTGGAGCTGATATATATGGATCCACAGCTTTACTCCTCAACTGCAACAAGCGCAATCGTTCGTGATTGGTGATCGGTGGCCGTGCCCGTGGCTGTAGATGACGCTGAACCTTTAAACTCTCAGTTGAAAAGGCAGTCCTAGAATCAGGGTAAAGGAATTGGATCTGCGGATGCCAATGATTCTCGTAGAAAACTCGTAGCGTAATCGACATCAGAACTACCGTAAACGTAACTCAATCCCCCGTTATGTAGTTGACCATAGTCTAGATGCGACGCGATTAGTTGCAGCATTATGGATAATGGATTAATATTCGAATCAAAGATTAATATATTAATATATATAGTGAGATCTTGAGACCAATCGAAATGTGCAAACTTACATCAAGTTCGATATAAAATAGAATTGTCAAAATGGAACCAGATGAAAGTATATTAGAGCTAAGGAGACGACACCTTCAACAAGCGGATTTCACATGAGTTTCCATTGTGATCTGGAAGACTTCCAACAGTCTTCTCTGATCATGATCTGGTTTACGATACTGCCTACTAGTACTTCCACTTCTTTATCGTACCCTAAACCTAAACGCTAAACCCTTTCTAAACCCTAAACCCTAAAGTTTCCAGACTAAATCGTTAAGGTGGCTTTTGGTTTTCAGTTCGTTTAAACCACAAGTATGAGTATATAAAAGCACGTTTCGTTAGTGTTCTTTCAATATGAAAAGGATTCTCTTTTACTCCAAAAAAACCTCTAAATCTTCATTTTAACATTTCTCTATCAGTACTAATGAGTTTGTTTCGGGATGAATCATAATTTGTAAAGCAGGTGAATAACTTTAGTTTGATTTTTTATTTTATAGATTCTAAATTAAAATTTTAAGTTAAAATAAAAATATAATGATAACAAATATTTGTTGCATAACAGTTAAATTTCTCAGTTCTTTGAGAACAAACTCGCAAAATAAGATCTTTTGGGTCACTAGGAGCCATACTAGGGGTTTAAGAATCACAATTCTCTACCATTGGTTCTCAAACTAAACCGTTAATTTGTTTATTGCAAGTCCTCGCATTGATAGACAGCATGCGCAACAACTACCAATTCTTTTTGCAGACGATGAGAACAAGCCCAAATCTCTCGCTGTAGGACATTATTCACCTTCCTCATCCAAGAAGAAATGATAGGGCGCAAGCTATCGATTTAACCATCTACTGCTTTATTTGCAGGGCACAAGCAAGGAGGACGCAACAGCAATAACTGACGCAACAGTGACAACAACTGACAAGGTGGTAATCAACCACCAAAAAGGTCAGCAAATCCTAACGAAGAATGTTTTCAGTGCAACAAGAGTTGACATTGCACCGCCGAGTGTCCAGACAAAGCCAGCAGCAGCAGCAAAAATTTGAATGCTGGCAATCCAAACAAAAATCGAAACAAAAATCGCCGTTTACAGAACAACAATACCAACACTCGTCGGGTCTTGGTGGGACAATGCTCGTCTGTAATCGTTCAGATAGCTGTTCCTCATTGATATGTTAACACGGGTGCCACATATCACTTGGCACACAATCGAAGACAGTTCATCGAATACTCATCCGTATCAAATGAGGACATCGAGAATGATGCTATTCTACTCGATGATAACACAACCATCCACGTTGTCGGTTCTGCATAATGGAAGTATGTCTGCTCAACGGCGAGCATGTGTACATAAGCGACGTCCTCCATGTGCCCGCCTTGCAGAAAAATCTATTTTCAGCTCGGCAATTCGATGCCAATGACCACTGATGTCTAATTGGTAACGGATTCTGTCATCTCGAAGACAGATTTGAACAAGTGTTAGCTCCCTGTCCCACGATTGATGATCTCTATATGCTGGGGATTGAGTCTTGATCGCTGACCAAACCGCACGTGTAGTCACAGTTGGAAAGATCCCAATAGTTCATACTTTACCTCCCAGCCAAAGATCCGGATCTCGCCTACGAGCAAGACCACAATCCAATCAGCGGACCAGTGTCTTCTTTTACAATCGCAACATGCGAAGAATTTGCTTCCTACGGTCCAGATCCATCTCAATCCCGCGCAATGTGCACAGCCAAGAGGAAGAGCACACAGTCAATTTTCAGACATTTTCTCCTCTGTTTTCAGAACCTACGCATATCTGATATTTTTGCTCCACATTTGATGGAAGCTACACACATGAATAATGAAAGTCAATTTTTCTCTCATCCGATCTCTACCCACCTTGAACGGACTTTATCATGACACCTCTTGGCAATTTCTCAACCCGCACCCCACCTGCTGACCTTCCCTAGCCTCGCACGTGACCTCCGATCTGACAGACATTGACACGCCAACCTATGCGCATGTGACACGCCCACCCACGCGAATCACATCTCTTGGTCTGTCCTCCCTTGCTGACAATCGTCACACAACGACCACCTACTGGGAGAGATCAGTTAGTGGTCTCCTCCCCGTGTCCTTTGGAGGGCCCACTCCCTTCTCTAGACATCCTGTAGACCACGAATGACCTCCAAGGCCACAGGAGGTCTTAACGACCCTCGTAGACCGAGAGTCCTCCATCTCCAAGTATCCCAACGCGGCACCTCAGGGATCCACGTCAATACTCTGAAGCGCGATCACTCTAGGATCCGCGCCGGACTGTCTTGACGGCAGTCCGTCTGGGGACTATCTTCGCACGGACTGCGGTCAGGTTGACCTCCACATATTTCGGATCTACGTCGACCTCCACTCGCGTGACCCCAACTCACGCGTTCTCTCTAAGATCTACGCCGGCCCACACGTGGGTCTTCGTGGATCCACAAGATCTCTTCGGTCCGCGCTTTGGTCTTCCCGACCTGACCTACATCACTAACGGCCTGACTTGTCCAATTTAGGATCTCCTCGACCTGCACTCTGAAATTTCCGACCCATCCAGTTTATTTCTCCGGTCTTGGTATTCTCCACATCTTTTGGACGGCCTTCAGGGTTTTACATCAAGTAGCTAGACTCCTCCTACGCACCACCTCGACCTTGCGCTCTTGTTACTACAACGGACGATCTCTCTACCTTGTGGCACCAGCGACTCGGTCATATCAACCACCACTAGGTCCACAAGCTGAGTCACCGCATGTACGTTGTCGTGATGTAAATCATTTCACATAGTAAATGATTCACTTCTTAGTCAGGAGTTAGCCTCTCTAAGTGACGTTAGGACCTCAGAGAAGTTGATTCTCGAGGGTGTTATGTATTTTGAGTACTAGTAGATTTTTTACCATGTTCATAGAGTTTTAAACTCATGTGTTGTATTTACTTGTCGCCCATGCACGCTTTCTAGCTAGTTTAAGTTATCTTTCAGCGTTGCGTGTCATTTTAGGTAGTTTAAGATTTACGTTAATACTTTAGGGGGCTGACGTGGTAGCCTTTGAGTGAATTTAAGTTACCACGTAGATTAAAGCACTAAAGGACAGCCAAGTGGAGCTATGAACTCCCATTGGTCCATTTTTATCTTTTGTAAAACTCTAACTTTAGAAACAGAGGTCTAAAGGAGAGTTTGAGCATTTGGTGAGGACACTGCGAAATCAGAGAGCACAGGAAGATAGAGTTCGTCGTGCCAAGCACTTTCAGTGAAATTCTTGATCGATTTGGATCAACAAATAAGGAGTTATGCCAATTTGAAGTTCAAATTGAGTCAAAATTGCATCACTTTTGTTAGATTTGGGGTTTTCAATGTTAATTGTAGCAGAATCGAGGAAATCACTTCAAACCTTCGTGGTTGCTTTCACTATCAACAGGGCTATGAGTGTCCAAAAAGTTTCAAGTCATTTGAGTGAGTGAGTAATTCAGGGCGACCGCTGAAGTAGAGCTCTCAATCTAGAGCAGCAACTTCAGAGAACGAGATCTGGAGAACCGTGTACAATCAGGAGTCTCAACTTCACAGGGATGTTCAGCATCCTGTAGACTCCAAATCTTGTAAGAATCTTCGAAAGTGATCGAGCCAATTTTCTGTTGTAGGTCGAAATAGCTGTCTGAGTATCAGAAATTGTCGCAATATCTTTATCCAAAACTTTTCTGTCCATATCTCGGTGTCTGAATTTGATCTCAAGCTGAAACTTCGTGTGTGTGCTCAGTGGGGCCTCTTTTACATGTAGGAGAAGTTTAGAAGTCTAAATTTTCACATATTTCTTGATGTTGAGTGTCAAAGTCCACCATCTGATCTTATCATTGCTAGTTAAGCATGAACTTTGCTTCCTAAACATATCAGAAGAGCCAAGAGACATGCATAAGTGTTTTAAAGTGTCACTTTGTAACTTGAAGCCTATCCTTTGAGTAAATCATCCACAGCTAGAAGCCTAGTGCTCTCCTTGAGTAAACGTATCACAACTTTCACGGTCATAACACATCCAGAAGGTTCCCTCTTTCCCAAGAAAACTCTCACCTTGACATCTGGTGCTTCCACTGAGAGCTCTTGGGGTGATTGATTGAGAAGGTTGAGTTTACTACAAGGAGAAGAGATGGATCGCAAGGACGCTGCTGCTGCTGCATCTACGTCTACTGCAGCACCTTCTGTACCACCAGCGGCTACAACAACATCTACATCTGGTCTGGATACGGCTGAGATTCTGAAGACGCTTGCGGCCCTGGTCCAACAGCATCCGATCATTAGAGGGGTTGAGTTAAAATCCACTAAGGCTTTGCAAGCGATAGTGAACAGGTGTGGAAGGTTTGAAGGAAGAGATATTTCTAGATATCTACGTGAGTATAGAGGAGAGATGGAGCTGATTAGAGTTGCTGATGTTGAGATGATAGCAAGTTTTGAGTTAGTTGTCATTCCTGAGTTGCGGGACCAAGTTAGAGATGTATAGAGAAGAAACCTTGGAATCTGGATGAGTTTTGAGCGATCTCTTCGAGAGGAGTTTCTTGAAGAAGATTCAGAGAGAGTTACTAGGAGGACGTTTCTGGAGTGGGTTGAGCAGCAACTTGGTCGTATGATGAGCCTGAATGAGTTGCTGAGAGAGTTTGATCGGAGATACCGACAACTTTCAACTCTTGAGCGCATAACCTTAGATGTTAAGAGAACAGAGCTTTTCTTGCAAGCTACCGATGATGCTACGGTAGATCGGTTATGTTTTATGTTGGCCGATCGATCTGCTGAGGGAGGTGTTACCGCTGATTGGAGAAGAGCCGAGGATGTTGTGGCTGTACTGACGAGGCAGAGGAGGAGAAGAGTGGCTGTAGGAGGACGTCCGCTTGCAGAAGTGGTCACTCAACCTTATGTTGCTCCTCAAGTACAGCAGCCTTTGGCTCTTGCTCCCAGACCTGTTGCTCCGGCTGCAGTTCTTTTGGTGCCAGTTGTGTCAATTCCTGTACAACGAGCACCTGTTCAAAGACCTGCGGAGAACCATGGTCAACAAAACCAGATCGAAGATCTGATTCAGCTATGCGAGAGCTGAAGGTAGAGCTAGCTGGATTGCAGAGAGAGCAGCAATCGGCACTTGCTGCTGCACGTCCAAGAGGTGCTCCTGTTCGTAAGTGTATTTGGTGTGACAATCTTGATCATTTTTGAGGAGACTGTCAGGAGCTCACAGCTGCTTTGCGAGATGGTGTGGCTCGCTATCAAAACGATATGTTGCACCTTTCTTCTACTGAAGAGCCGTTGAGCACGCAGTTTGGACGAGGAGGCATGAGGAGTCTACCTCAAATTGCTACGTCTGCAACGGCAACTGCATTGATGACACCATTGGTAAATTCTGATGTATATGTTGGGCATATCGATGTCTCTTCTAGTCCTACATTGCTAAATAGAACTACTGAGAAGAGTATTGCTCCAGTTCCTTCTGAGATACTGAAGAGAGGAGTTGAGTCTATTCGTAGAGTCACAGGGTGGAGAGATCTTGTAGATACTGCTTCTATCAGAGGCATTCTTGAATGTGGATAGGCATGTTCATTGACAGATGCTTCTGTGGAGGAAAAAGAGACGACGAGAGACCTCTAAACTTGATATTGGAGTTGTTGAGGAGATTGACGGAGAGTCATCAGAAAGCGAGCAGCTCCTTCCGAGGACATCCCTTTTACTTCTCAAGCTCCTCCACCTGCACCAAGTCCGATGGAGGACGTGCAGAGATCTCAGCAAGAGCCAACGACTGTTGGTAGACGGTTTATTACCCAAGAGAAGGAGAAGGGACCGGCTTACAAGTTGGCGGTTGATATTGAGACTTCAACTGACCTGAAGAGCATCTTGGAGTAGAGGATACTGGATGCGGGAATCGAGTTTTCTCTTCAGGAAGTTCTTGATATTGCAAAGAAGGAGTTTCATGAACTGATCATCGATATCATCAAGTGAAAGAGACAGGTGATGTCCGAGCAAGTTGAAAGTCAAATGATAGATGCAGTAGGAGTTTCTCTGAATGATGCAGAGTTTGGAAAGGTGCATTTTCAGGAAGCTGATGACCAGGGCTACCAGCTAGAAGCATTAGTTGCTGGTACCAACACTATTGAATTCGACGATGAGGAAGTTGGCGAGGAGAGTCCAGCTACTGATAGTGACTTCAGAAAAAAGACATTGGGTTCGTGTTACGACTGCTACACGAGTTCGCCTTGGGAGTTTACCTGAACATGTTGCTGCCTTGGTTGATCACGGATCTGAGATCAACATACGTCACGGGAGGTGTATGAGAGAGGTCAGTGGCCTATCAAAATGAACCATGGTTGGGTGTTATGTGCTACAAACAACCAGAAATGTGAGCTATACGGCGCTTGTCCTAACGTGAAGGTGAAGATAAGTGATGTAGATGTAGATCAGCACTTCTTCGTACAGTCTTCTGCTTCATATCTTGTGATTCTTGGTCAGCTTAATATCACTGCAGTTCGAATGGAGACCAAGGTGATGAATGATGGATCTCATTACGCTAGGATCCGTAGTCCAGATGATAGACGTTCTGTGCAGTTTCTGACCTTTCGTATGAACCACAAACAAAACCGACAGACCTTGAGAGATTCTCATATCTGTAGGAGTAAAGGTTTTTTGAAACCACTCTTGTAGGACGGGATAGCAAGAGTTAAAGATCTACTACTAGCTGAGCAGCTTGAGGGATCACAGGAGGCTGATGAAGAGACTGCTCAAGATTCAGATAGTAGTTATTTTGTACATGGTTGGAGATCTGGTTTGATGACTTTCAGTTCTGATGATTGGAGTGAGTTCACGCGAGTAGATGATCCGACTGAGAAGAGTAGAAGGCTGATGGAGGAGTATGCAACAAATCTGCACTGTACAGGAGTTCTGAAGAAAGACGAGATGATTTCTAGTGTTTATGAGGAGCTTGTGGGTGTACAGTCTTTTGTTCGTTGGCTGGATGATGTAGATAGGTTGATGGAACGGATGGGAGGTAGAGTGGTGATCCTCATCCATTCTCGTGACGTCTATGAGGAGATTATCTCGTACTTGTGATAATGCCTCATCCGAGATTGGAGAATGGATGGAAAGATGCAATCTGTTGGTGTGGCTCTCATCAGGAAGCGGAAGTACACGCCAAGTATAAAGTTGTAGCAAAGAAGGTGAAGCTTGTGGTGACCCAGTTACCCATTAACTCACGACAGCAGATGGAGTTGACGGTCGCTGAGCCTGTGCTTAGAGATCCTACACAAGTATGACACAAGTTTACTCAAGAGACACTCGAGCAACTTCAGATAGGAGGAGGTGGCTTCTTGACTGAAGTAGAAAAGTGAGCTTTCGAGAAGATGATAGTTAGTCATGGTAAGGCATTTTCTTTCTCAGCTGGAGAGATTGGTTGTGTGGATCCTAGTGTGATAGCTCCGATGGTTATCTTCATTGTTTCTCACGTACCTTAGGACTTGAAGCCGATTCCAGTCCCTCGTGTCTTACTACCGAAGGTCATTGAGTTGCTGAAGAAAAGGATACGGATGGGTATCCTTGAACCATCTATGGCTCCGTACTCTAGCTGATGGTTCATAGTATCTAAGAACATATGAGCTCTACGGTTCATCCAAGACTTGCAGCCTGCCAACAACATCACGATTCGAAACGTCGGAACAAGATTCGTGGTTGATGAAGTAGCTGAGGCGTTTGCTGGGAGGTCAATCTATTCTATTGGAGATCTGTTTTCAGGTTATGATCAGTTTCAGCTTGCTTGGGAGAGTAGAGACTTGACTACCATGCATACACCTTTGGGGTTGATGCGGATGTGTACTCTTCATCAGGATGCGACAAACTCAGTAGTCCATATGCAAAATGCGATGCATAAGGTGTTACGAGAGTTTGTACCTGAGGTCACTATCCTGTTTTTGGATGATATTCCCATGAAAGGTTGTCCGGGGGAGGACAAGGACGAAGCAATGACTTCTGATGGTTGCAGAAAGTTTGTTGCAGACCACATTCAAGATGTGGAGAAGATTCTGACGCGTTTGGAGGAGGTACACCTAACTCTGTCAGGTACCAAATCTCGCTTTGGAATGTCAGAGATTGTGGTGGTAAGTCATCTGTGTGGTACTTTTGGAAGGCGTCCGAACCTAAAGAAGGTAGATGTTATAGCAAGAATAGTTGACTGTATCAACATCACTGAGGTTCGACGGTTCTTGGGAGCTTGTGTGTTGTTTCATGTGAGTATTTCTCATTATGCACACATTGCTGAGCCTCTGTATGCACTTCTGAGAAATGGGAGGAGGTTTACTTGACGGCAAGAACATCACGAGACGATGGAGCAGCAGAAGGAGATTCTGAAGTCTCCACCTGTACTAAGGAGGCTTAACTACGAGAGCGAGAGACCTGTGGTACTGATTGTTGATACGAGTCCAAAGGCGATTGGATGGGCGGTTGGTCAAGAAGATGTAGAAAATGTGCGGTTTGTTTCAAGGTTTGGAGCCCAGATCTTAACAGATAGACAACGTAACTATTCTCAAGTGAAGCGCGTTGTGATGAGCTGTCACTGCTATGAAGCTAGATCGAGAGTTCTTGATAAGGGCACGTGTGATATTAGAAACAGACTGTTTGCTTTTATTGGGTATGATAGCAAACTGCAATACATCAGATATAGCAAGGCTGCGATGGATTGCTTATGTCTAGAGTCTGAACCTTGAGCTAAAGCATATAGCAAGGAAGGACAATCCAGTTGCAGATATGTTGTCTAGGGCTCGTTATACAGATGAGGGTGAGATGTTTGCAGAGGTGGAGAATGAAGAGAAGAAAGACGTTTGGTGCCAAGTTGATCAGCAGACTTCACACTTGGAACCATTGTCATTCAACGAGGAGTTCTATATAGAAAAGTTTCGTGATATTGGATTCTATCTGAGTTCATTCTGCAGACGGGAGGGATGGAGTGATGTAGAGTTCAAGGAGATCAGACGAGATTAGCATACAGTTACCTTCTACGCGAAAGTTATTTGTGAAAACGTCCGAAGAGAAGAGACGGAATGCTTGCTAGAGTGGTGGATGATCAACCGACAAAGCTTAATCTGCTGAAGGAGTTTCATGATACCTTGTGGGCTGGACATCATGGAGTATGGGCTCTTACACGAAGATGAAGGAGAGTTACTGGTGGAAAGGTTTGTATCAAGACGTGGTGGAGTTTGTTGGGTCATGTCTGCACTGCCAGTTCTACTCTAAGGTCCGTTACAGAGATGGGCTTGTACCTACCTATCCACCTAATATCCATTTTCAATGGGTTCTTGATCTTGTGATGATGCCACCGGGGCTATGAGAGATGCGTTATTTGGTGTTGGCTCGAGAAGATCTTTTCAACTATGTGGAGGGACGAGCACTGCGGACGAAGACTACATAAAACATATGCAGATTCGTGCTCGAGGTTATCATTTGTTGCTATGGATCTGTTGGGAGATTACGAGCGGATAGAGGCGAGTTGAGAGACGCAGAAGCGAAGGAGTTCTTTGCTCGTTATGGAGTAAAGCTTCGACTTACTACTGCCATGAATCCAGAAGGCATTGGTAAGAGTGAATGAGGACACCTTTCTATTGTTCACGCTTTAGTGAAAGCATGTGATGGTAGGCCTAGAGAATGGTTGAAACTACTTCCATTTGCTTTGTGGGCTGATAGAACTACATACTGTATCACGACTGGCTATATACCAGTTGAGCTTATGTTGGGACAGAAACCGATCATGCCTGCTGAGGAGGACTTTCCTACATGGGTTACATTACCATGGGAAGATGGTTTAGATCGTACTTCACTTATTGTTTTACGTACCAGACAATTGGAGCGGAGGGAGGAAGATCTTGCTGAAGCACAAGAGAAGCTGAAGGTGGCTCGAGTCAAAAATAAATAACGTTTTGACAAGACGCACCGACTATGACCAAAGCCAATACGTGTTGGTGATTGGATTCTGGTGTATGACAGCACGTTGGAGAATCAGTATTCTATACTTCGTAAGTTCTCTCGAAGATGGTTCGAGCCTTATGTTGTACTAGATGTTTATGAAAATGCCACTTATAGTTTACAAGAGCTAGACGGTACTCCTTGGAAGCTATCTGTGGCAGATAAACATGTGAAACTATTCAAAAGGCGTGGAGGATCAGTAGAGTTATTCAATTTTCTGGAGTCAGAGCAGAGGACAACAAGAGACGAAGACGTCTCGCTTACCGAAGAGGCTGAGGCGGAGGAGAGTGACGATGATGAAGAACAGGCAGAAGAATGAAGAAGTTGGCACATGTCGGAGGATGTGCAGGTTTGGAGGGGTGGATGTCGTGATGTGAATCATTTCACATAGTAAATGATTCACTTCTTAGTAGGAGTTAGCCTCTCTGAGTGAAGTTAAGACCTCAGAGAAGTTGATTCTCGAGGGTGTTATGTATTTTGAGTCCTAAGTAGATTGTTTATCATGTTCATAGAGTTTTAAACTCATGTGTTGTACTTACTTGTCGCTCATGCACGCTTTCTAGCTAGTTTAAGTTATCTTTCAGAGTTGCGTGTCATTTTAGATAGTTTAAGATTTACGTTGGCACTTTAAGGAGACTGACGTGGTAACCTTTGAGTGAAGTTAAGTTACCACGTGGATTAAAGCACTAAAGGACAGCCAAGTGGAGCTATGAACTCCCATTGATCTATTTTTGTCTTTTGTAAAACTCTAACTTTAGAAACAGAGGTCTAAAAGAGAGTTCGAGCATTTGGTGAGGACACTGTAAAATCTGAGAGCACGGGAAGATAGAGCTCGTCGTGCCAAGCACTTTCTGTGAAATTCTTGATCATTTGGATCAATAAACAAGGAGTTATGCCAGTTTGAAGTTCGAGTTGAGTCAGAATTGTATCACTTTTGTTGGATTTGGAGTTTTCAATGTCAATTGCAGCAGAATCGAAGAAATCGCTTCAAACCTTCGTGGTTGCGTTCACTGTCAGCAGGGCTATGACTGTCCAAAAAGTTTCAAGTCATTTAAGTGAGTTTAGGGTTCAAGGCGACCGCTGAAGTAGAGCTTTCAATCTAGAGCAGCAACTTCAGAGAACAAAATTTGGAGAACCGTGTACAATCAGTAGTCCCAACTTCACAGGGATGTTCAACATCCTGTAGACTCCAAATCCTGTAAGAATCTTCGAAAGTGATTGAGCCAATTTTCTGTTGTAGGTCGAAATAGCTGTCTGAGTACTAGAAATTGCCGCAATATCTTTACCGAGAACTTTTCTGTCCATATCTCGGTGCCAAAATTTGATCTGAAGCTGAAACTTCGTGTGTGTGCTAAGTGGGGTCTCTTTTACATGTAGGAGAAGTTTAGAAGACTAAATCTTCACATATTTCCTTATCTTGAGTGTCAAAGTCCACCATCTGACCTTATCATTGCTAGTTAAGCCTGAACTTTGTTTCCTGAACATATCAAAAGAGCCAAGAGACCTGTATGAGTGTTTTACAGTGTCATCTTGTAACCTGAAGCCTATCCTTTGAGTAAACGTATCACAGCCTTCACGGTTATAACACAACCAGAAGGTTCCGTCCTTCCCGAGAAAACTCTCACCTTGACAACGTTATCGTTCTCTCTTCCTTCTCACTCTCTGAGGATATTTGTCCAGCTTGTGCACACGGCAAGCATACGCATACTAAATTCTCACGTGCTAGCTCCAACCGCTCAACTCGTCTTTTGACACTGGTCCATTCTAACATTAGTGATTGCATCTCTCCTTGCACCTTTTCTGGCTACAAATATTTCATCATCTTCATTGATGATTACTCACGCTACATTGTCACTCGCCTCCTTTACTATAAGAGTGACTATTTTGCTGCTTTCCGAGACTATCTTGTCTTTGCTAAGCGCGCCACAGGTCAATCTCTTGTCACCTTGCGATCTGACAATGACGAGAAATATCGTTCAGCTGCATTTGACGCTTTCTGTCGTGAGCGCATCATTCAACGTCAATTCACAGTCCCCTACTCACCTCAACAGAATGATGTTGCTGAGCGCAAGAACCGTAGTACGCTCTATGCTTTTCACCACCAACCTCATCAAGCCCTTCTAGGGTGAAGCAATCACCTGCGCCACTTTCCTCCAGAACCGGTGTCCGTCTAAGATCATCCCGTCTATGACCACACCTTATGAACTCTGGCACTCCTACGCCTCTACTACTCCTCGACGACCTAATCTCTGTTTTTTGCACGTCTTTGGTTGTCGTGCTTTTTCCCAGGTCCCTGAGGTTGAGCGCACAAAGCTCAATGATTGCTCTCACGAGTGTATCTTCCTTGGCTACAGCGCGGTCAGAGTAAAGGCTACCGTCTTCAAAGAAAATATTTTTTTCTTTGGAGATGGTCATATCTTCACCTCTCGTGATGTAATTTTTTGTGAGTCCTTTTCGACTCTCCCTCACATCCGCCCCCTCTGCTACTCTCTCACTTACTCAAGAGCCCCGTGAGATCGACGTTCACTATTATCACATTGTGCATGCTCCTTCTGTGGTCCAGCTTATATTCTGTCCGTCTCTCCCGGCTTCCCTTCAGTGCGAGTTCCTCTGCTCCTCCTGTCGGTCCAGCTCCAACCTCATCCGTTGATCTTGGGTCTGGAGGAGGAGTTTCTAGCAGTCGTGGTCCTGGAGGAGGAGTTACCAGCAGTTCACAGTCTAGTGGGAGTAGTCGTCCTCCCACGTACGTACTCCTCTAGTCATACAACAATCACTCTCTTCCTGTAGAGCACATGAGTCCACGCCATCCTTATCTTCGGCGCACATCACCACGCTCACCACGTGTTTTCAGCCCTACCCACAGCGAGTCCTCTCTTTCTCCATTGGATTTTCTAGCACCACCTCCACTGAGACGATCAGCTCAGCAGTCGGTTCCCCTACAATGAAACCTGACGAATGCTACGATCCTTCATCGCTGATCCTATAGTCTCGGAAAAATATCAAGCAGGCATTGATGGTAACCCTCAAGCCCGTGCCTATGGAATCTGCTTCTTACGCAGAAGTAGTATCTTCTCTTGATGTTGATCAGTGGAGAAGAGCAATAGAGGAGGAGTTGGATTCTCACGAATCAAACGATACCTGAAAACTCATCGACTTATCACAAGGACGCCGACCAATAACATGTAAGTGGACTTTTAAGTTGAAACTTAATACCGATGGGTCCATTGCTCGTTACAAGACGAGACTCGTGGTTCGTGGTTTCACTCAAATCTACGGGTTGGATTACAAAGAAAATTTTTCCCTTGTAGTCTGTATTCAGTCAATACAACTCATCCTTGCCATCTCAGCGTAGTATAATCTACATGTAGATCAAATGGATGTTAAAACTGCGTTTCTGAATGAAACACTTAACGAGGAAATATACATGTCTGTCTCGGATGGAGTGACTGCAGTAGGGCACAGCCAAGTATGCAGATTGCTTAAGACTCTCTACGGTCTTAAGCAATCATCAAGAGACTGATATTTGATCATCGATAAATTCTTGCTTTCTCTTGGATTTACTAAGTCTGATGCAGACGGAAACGTTTACTACATGCATCAAAAATAGCACTTCGTCATCTTTGTCCTCTACGTGGATGACATTGTGATTGCTAGTAGCAACGAGACTCTATTATCTCATGTAAAGAGGAAATTGAGCTTACGGTTTAAAATGATTGACATCGGTCCAACCCATCATTGCTTGAGCATTGAAATTAACCGTGACCCATCTTCTGACAGTATCAGACTTAGTCAAACTCTGTATTTGACACATAAGCTATTCCAGTTTGGTTTACATGACTGCAAACCTGTAAGCACTCCTCTAGTTACAGGTGAAAAACTTTCTTCGGACGACTCCTCTGTCACTGAAGAGGAGAAGAAACTATGTAATAGTTATCTTTACCAAAGTGCAGCTGGCTTTATAAATTGGGCCGCAATATGCACTCGTCCTGATTTGTCCTACCCCATTAGTGTACTATCCAAGTTCATGAGTAGTCATGGACCTAGACACATTGCCGCTATGAAGCGGATGTTTTGTTACATCAAGGGAACTTCAAATTTATACCTTGAATATGCTCAATCATCCTAGCCTACTCTTTGTTCGATTACTCTAATGCTGACTGGAGAGGACATGTCGAGACAAGACGTTCTACATCAGGCTATTGTTTCATCTATTTTGGAGGAGCCGTTAGCTGGTCCTCTAAGAGACAGAAGTCAGTAGCCCTGTCAAGCACAGAGGTAGAATATGTAGCTCTTAATACGAGCTGATCAAAAAAAATTTGATTATGTCAGCTCCTGACTGACACCGGATTGCATGACAAAGAGCCCATTGTGACATATTGTGGCAACCAAAGTGCGATGGCTCTTGTCGACACTAGCAAATTTCACGATCGTACAAAGCATATCGACATTCGATATCATTTCACTAAAGACTACGTCGCTGGAAGAGTTATAGAAGTTCGTTATTGTCCTACTGAGGACATGGTTGCAGATATTTTGACAAGGAGTTTACCAGCTCCAAAGTTTCTACTACCGAAGCTAGGAATGTTTTCTAGCTGATAATGTTTTATCGGAACTATTACTGAGTGGAGTGTTGGAATACGTACAGTATGAACATACATTCAATAAGTAGTTCAGGATATTAGATGGTGACCTTTCTTAAGGTCACCAAGGCCAAGACCAATGACTATATATTCAGCCCCAAGGCCATTGTACATTAAGTCATTCATTTGCTTGGTTCGGTCTACACAATCTCTCTCTCTCACACACATTCCACACTGTCTTCATGCTGTGACTTACAGTTTTACCTTAGCCTATTCTAGCAGTAGTCCATTTCCAACAAGGTTATCCGAGGTATGAGATAAAGTACCTTCTTTTGCAGAACGAACACACAGAATAGATTTTTTGAGTGTGTATTACATTACTATATAAATCAAAAGTTTGGATCACAATTTATTAGAGATGTTTGTTATAAAGATACAAACTCGCTAGCTTCTAGATCAAACTTTCTCAAATATGCACTTGCTGGATACATTGCATAACAATTTACATTTGCAGATGATATTACTACACGAAATTATGTTGCAGAAGCAATACTATTATGTTGCGATTGTCGAACTTAGTCTTCTTTATTTCTTAGTTCTTTTCTTTCTCCTGTGCGTTAGCATAGTTATACGTGGATTGTGAAACACGAAAGAGAATCTTTTGTCGTGTAAAATATTTTATCCTATTAGCATAAAGTTAAATGATAGACGGAGAAATCTTTTCTCATGTAAAATATTTTATCATATTAACATACGGTTAAATGATAGATAGAGAGGCTATGAAACCCGAAAAATATTTGGATTAAATTTGGATTGATCAGTAACGCATAACCTCGCAATTACATTACAAGCATAGCTACTCGTTTTACATTCGCAAACTGTTAGAAATGGACTGCTAGTAGAATAGGCTAAGGTAAAACTCTAAGTCACGGCATAAGGACAATATGAGAGTGTGGGAGAGCTCCTCAAGAGAGTGTAGGCTAAACCAAGTAAATGAATACTCAATTATGTACAATGGCCTTGGGCCTGAATAATATACCTTGGGTCTTGGCCTTGGTGATCTTACGAAAGGTCACCATCTAATAGCCTGAACTGCTTACTGTATAAGGAGTATTCACACTGTATGGTATTCTAACACTCCCACTCAGTAACAGTTCGGATAAAAATATTACTTAGCTAGAAAACATTCCTAGCTTCGGTAGTATATAGTCCAACTTGGGAGCTGGTAAGCTCTTTGTCAGAATATCTGCAACCATGTCCTCAGTAGGACAATACCTAACTTCTATAACTTTTCCAGCGACGTGATCTTTGATGAAGTGATATCGGATGTCGATGTGCTTCGTACGGTCGTGGAACTTGCTAGTGTCGACAAAGGTCATAGCACTTTGGTTGTCACAATATGTAACGGTCGGCTCCTTGTCATGCAATCCGATGTCGGTCAAGAGCTGACGTAACCAGATTGTCTCTGAACAGCTCGTGCTAAGAGCTACATATTCTGCCTCTGTACTTGACAAGGCTACTGATTTCTGTCTCTTAGAGGACCAGCTGATGGCTCCTCCAGAGTAAATGAAGCAGTGACCTGATGTGGATCGTCTTGTCTCCGCATGTCCTCCCCAGTCAGCATCGGTGTAACCGAACAGAGAGTAGGGCTGGGGTGAGTGAGCATACTCAAGGTACAAGTTTAAAGTTCCCTTGATGTAACGGAAAACCCGCTTCATAGCGGCAATGTGCTTAGGTCCAAGACTACTCATGAACTGGGAGAGTACACTAATGGGATAAGACAAATCAGGACGAGTGCATACTGCGGCCCAATTAATAGAGCCAGCTGCACTCTGGTAAGGATAACTATTACATAGCTTCTTTTCATCCTCAGTGACAGGGGAGTCATCCGAGGAAAGTTTCTCACCTGTAACTAGAGGGGTGCTTACAGGATTGCAGTCTTGTAAGTCAAACTGAAATAGTTTTTGTGTCAAATACAAAGTTTGACTAAGTCTGATAGTGCCAAAGGACGGGTCACGATTAATCTCAATGCTAAGGCAATGATGGACTGGACCGATGTCAGTCATGTTGAACCGTGAGCTCAATTTCTCTTTTACGTGAGACAGTAGAGCCTCACTGCTGCTGGCAATCACAGTGTCATCCACGTAGAGGACAAGGATGACGAAGTGCTGTTTCTGATGCAAGTAGTAAACGTTTTCATCTGCACCGGACTTAGCAAATCCAAGAGAAAGCAAGAAGTTGTCGACGATCAAGTACCATTCTCTTGATGATTGCTTAAGACCGTAGAGAGTCTTGAGCAATCTGCATACTTGACTGCGCCTTGCTGTAGTCACGCCTTCCGAGACACTCATGTATATTTCCTCGTTAAGTGTTTCATTCAGAAATGCAGTTTTAACATCCTTTTGATTTACATGTAGATTATACTGCGCTGAGATGGCAAGGATGAGCCGTATTGACTGAATGCGGACTACAGGGGAAAAAGTTTCTGTGTAGTCCAACCCGTAGATCTGGGTGAAACCACAAGCCACTAGTCTCGTCTTATAACGAGCAATGGACCCATCGGTATTAAGTTTTAACTTAAAGGTCCACTTACATGTTATCAGTCGGCGTCCTTGTGGCAAGTCGGTGAGCTTCCAAGTGCCGTTAGATTCGTGGGAATCTAACTCCTCCTCTATTGCTCTTCTCCACTGGTCGACATTAGGAGAAGATACTGCTTCTGTGTAAGAAACAGGTTCCATTGACACTGGTTTGAGAGTTATCATCAATGCACGCTTGGTGTTCTTCCGAGACTTCGGGATCAGCGATGAAGGGTCGTAGCCTTCATCTGGGTTCCGTTGTGGAGGAACTGAATGTCGAGTTGATCGTCTCAATGGAGGCGGTGCTGGGAAATCCAATGGAGGAAGAGAGAACTCGCTGTGGGTGGAGCCGGAAACTCTTGGTGAGCGTGGTGATGTGCGCCAAAGGTAAGGATGGCGCGGGCTCAAGTTCTCTGCAGGGGGAGAGTGATGGCTTGAGGAGTGAGAACGTGGAGGACGACTGCTCCCACTGAACTGTGTACTGCTGGTGACTCTTCCGTCAGGACCATAACTGCTAGAGACTCCTCCTCCAGATCCAAGACCAATGGATGGGGTTGGAGCTGGACCGGCAGGAGATGGCGGAGGAACTCCCACTGAAGAGAAACCGAGAGAGACGGACGGGACATAAGCGCCTTCAGCTGACGCGGGCACGTCGGTCTCAGGAGACGCTTGAGTGAGTGGGAGATCAGCGGAGGGGGTGGATGTGGGAGGAAGAGTCGGGGAAGACTCATCGAAGATGACATCACGAGAGGTGAAGGTGTGACCGTCAGATTTTCTTTGGAGACGGTAACCCTTACTCTGGCCGCTATAGCCAAGGAAGATACACTCGTGAGAGCGATCATCGAGCTTTGTGCGCTCAACCTCGGGGACCTAGGAAAAAGCGTGACAGCCAAAGACGCGCAAAAAGGAGAGATCGGGTCGACGAGGAGTTGTGGAGGCATAGGAGTGCCAGAGTTCATAAGGTGTGGTCATAGACGGGATAGCCTTAGACAGACACCGGTTCTGGAGGAAGATGGCGTAAGTGATTGCTTCACCCCAGAAGGGCTTGATAAGCTTGGAAGTGTAAAGCATAGAACGGACAGCATCAAGCAAGCTGCGGTTCTTACGTTCAGCAACGCCATTCTGCTGAGGAGAGTAAGGGACTGCGAATTGACGCTGGATGCCACGCTCGTGACAGAAAGCGTCAGAAGCAGCTGAACGATATTCTCCGCCATTGTCATATCGCAAAGTGATAAGAGATTGACCAGTGGCGCGCTCAGCAAATGCTAGATAGTCCCGGAAAGCAACAAAACAGTCACTCTTATAGTAGAGAAGACGAGTGACAGTGTAACGCGAGTAGTCATCAATAAAGGTGATGAAATACTCATAGCCAGAAAAGGTGCAAAGGGAGATGTGACCACTAATATCAGAATGGACCAATGCTAGAGGACGAGTGGATCGAGTGGAGTTGGCACGTGGGAATTTAGTGCGTGCATGCTTGCCGTGTGCACAAGCTGGACAAATATCCTCAGAGAGCGGGAAGGAAGGGAGGCCGGTAACATACATGCGGTGGCTCAGCTCATGGACGCGATGATGGTTGATATGACCGAGTCGCTGATGCCACAAGGTAGAGAGATCGCCCGTCGTAGTAACAAGAGCACAGGGTCGAGGTGGCGTCGATGGAGGAGTCCGACTGCCAGATGTAAAGCCCTGAAGGCCTGCCAACAAATGCGGAGGAGACCAAGACCGAGAAAAAGAAAAACCTGATTGCTCGCCAAGGGGAATCCGAGATGAGACCTGTTGAGCAAAATAAGGACTGTAGGGACGAGGGCCAAGAAGACCCTCTGTCCCACCTTGAGAGACTATGTCCCTATTGGAGAGACCGTCCCTCTGGTCCTCGGACGGACTGCCGTCGGGACAGTCCGTGGGGGACGGACGACCGTCGGGGCTTGCCCCGGACGGACTGCCACCAGGACGGTCCGCGGGGGTTGGCCTCTCGGCCCCGTCGCGCGAGGATGCAATATCCCTTATGCGGAGATATTGCATGCCCCCGCCTTCATATCCCCGCGGCGACGGGGATGCGAGGGCGGCACCTCCGATGTGGGGGTGCCTTGATGTTGTGGGGGTGCCTTGATGTCCATGTGCGTCCCCTATGCGGAGATGCACATGGACATGATGAGGGGGCGGCACCCCCGATGGAGGACCGCCTTCATATCCCCGTCTCTGCGGGGATACGAAGTGTGCGTCCCCGCGTATTATTTCATGTGCGGGGTGGCGGCACATGTCGTGCGGATGGGGTCCTCATCCCCTTTCTCGATCGGCGCGGGGGCTACCAACCCGCGTGGGAGCGTGCCGTGTGAGAGGTACTCCTGCTGGGAGTCCTTGCTGACAGGTGACTCCCTGTCTGCGGGGATCATTAAGACCTCCCGTGGCAGTGCGAGAGTGCGAGGCTGTTGACTGGAAGGTGCTGGGCGGTTGCCATCCGTTGGCAGTTAGGGGTGGGTCAAGAGACTCGATCCGTGTGCGCGTTTGAGGAGGCATGCCAAGAGGTGGTGTCCTTACAGAAAATGAACCAAGGGGTGTGGTAGTGAAGGGGGTAGAGGCCGCGCGGATTGAAATTGAGCCCTCATTATTCAAGTATGACAATTCCGAATTTTGTGGAGTGAGGGGGACTTCTCTAGTGAGTGTATGTTCCGAATTAGGAAGAGAAAAACTCCGTGAGTGACTTGGATGACTTGGATGAATTTCAGCTTGGGTGTGCGCATTCTGTGAGGCGAGGCTCGGCCTGGACGTGGGAAGCGGATCCTGCGCATGTTGCGGTTGAACAGTGAGGTGATAGTCCGCTGGTTAGATTGCGGTCTAGCTCACAAGCGCGGTCCTGATCTCTGGCTAGGTGGTAGTGTATGGACTACTGAAGTCCTACCAGTTGTAGCTACAAGCGCGATTTGGTCAGCGACCAAAATTGAATTCCTGAGCATGTAGACATCGTCGACAGTGGGACAGGGAGCTAGCACTTGTCCAAATCTGTCTTCTAGGTGACAGAATCCGTTGCCAATTAAGCACCAGCCGTCATTGGCATCAAATTGCCGAGCTGAGAATAAATTCTTCTGCAAGGCGGACACATGGAGAACGTCACGTATGTACACATGCTCGCCGTTGAGCAGGCGCACTTCCACCATGCCGGAACCAGCAACGTGGATGGTGGTGTTGTCACCGAGTAGAATGGCATCGTTCTCGGTGTTCTCAGTAGGGACGGGTGAGTATTTGATGAATTGTCGTCGATTATGCGCCATGTGGTGTGTGGCACCCGTGTCCACATACCAATTAGGATCAGCTGTCTGCACGATTGCAGACGAACATTGTGCCACCAAAACTCGACGAGTGTTGCCATTGTTGTTCTGGGAACGACGATTTTTGTTCTTGTTCTTGTTACCAGCATTCGAATTTTCGTTGCTGCTGCTGGGTTTGTCCGGACACTCAACGATGCGGTGCCCGGGCTTGTTACACTTGAAACATTTCTCGTTAGGATCTGACGGTCTCTTTGGTGGCTGGTTGCCGCCTTGTCGATTGCCACCATTGTTGCGCCGATTGTTGTCATTGCGTCCTCCTTGCCGGCATCCTGCAAACAAGGCAGTGGATGGTTCCATCGATAACTTGCGCCCGATCGTTTCCTCCTGGATGAGGAAGGTGATGAGGTCCTGTAACGAGAGATTTGGGTTCGTTCTCATCGCCTGCAAGAACAGATGGTAGTTGTTGGGCATACTGCCCATGAACGCGAGGACTTGCTCCTCGTTGGTGATTATCAATCCAGCTGAAGTCATCTGCTGGATGACAGACTTGAAGTTGTTTACATGCTGGGTGATAGTCTCGTTGGGTTTCATCTTTAAAACCCGCAACTTCTCTCTTAAGTGCATCTTGGTCACCATGTCTTGACCTGCAAAGTGTCTGATCAAGGTGGACCATGCATCGTTCGACGTGGTGCAGGACATTAGATGTCATGCCACACTGTTCTCGCAACATTCGTTGATCGCTGCGAGCGCGTTAACATCACGCTGATCCCAATCTGCGATGCTACCGGGTCCGGTAGCAGGGGGAAGGATGGGTACCGCAGTACCTCCGGATGTCGTGGCACGTGGTCTCTGCACGTTCCCTTCCACGATATCAAGAAAACCATGGGCCCTGAGCCGCAAGGTTGTCTTGTGTTTCCAAAGCGTGAAATATGTGTCGTCGAACTTGACCCAGCCTTTGGTGTCAAAGGAGGCAGACATTCTGTATCAGATTGATCGCTGGAACAGTGAAATTCTGTTAGCGAAAGTACAAAAGCTGGGTGCGTGAAGCGTCCTTCTCGCAGCAGCTGAAGCGTCCTCCAACTGCTCTCACCTAAGGGCCGAAGGCCTACCTAGTGCCTATGCTATTGTGCTAGTGCATCAACAATGCAAAGCTCTGATACCATGTTGGAAATGGACTGCTAGTAGAGTAGGCTAAGGTAAAACTCTAAGTCACGGCATAAGGACAGTATGAGAGTGTGGGAGAGCTCCTCAAGAGAGTGTAGGCAAAACCAAGTAAATGAATACTCAATTATGTACAATGGTCTTGGGCCTGAATAATATACCTTGGGTCTTGGCCTTGGTGAGCTTACGAAAGGTCACCATCTAATAGCCTGAACTGCTTACTGTAAAAGGAGTATTCACACTGTATGGTATTCTAACACAAAGTTTGTTAACATTCTTCTCCCTATTGTGACAACTTATTGTCGTAGACAATTTCTACCCGCTTTTAGTATCAGAATGATTTCTATATTTATATGTAACGAAAATGTAAATGAATACTCTCTTCAGTATTATTCTTACGAATATATATAGATCCTTTTCGTTTCTACAGCAATATCATGTATCATTCCAACATTTGCTGGTTTGTAAAAGTATCGTTGTTGACCTGTTGCTCACGGTTGAAGGAATCCTCGTTCATTCACTGCTAACAAGAGCACATGTTATAGACTTGGATCCATCACCATCAGAGATTTGAGAACTGACTGATTCCCTTTTCACATTCAAAAGGGAATACAGGCCCGAACACGAATAAAAGAATATCTTTTCGACTGAGTTTTATTTATGACTAAATCGTTTGACGAGCGAGTGTGTACATAAATCAACCCTTTTCCATATTAACCTCTGGAAGATTGAAAGATATGCTTGCTTCATTCATGCATTCATCTACACGTTTAACGATGTGGTCTCCTGCAATACCAGTAAGTTCTCATATCAGTAACATTAGACATATAAGATTTGGAGTGACAAAAGAATATCCCTCTACAGAAAATGTAGGCTTATCTCAGCAGCACTCAATCTTCCGAATGGTCACGAGGAAGATTCACAATAGCAATTGTCAGAATTTGGTAGTTCAGGATCCAGGAAGTATGACGTCGTCCTGTATGAGATATGTGGTACTTTTTAAAGATATAGACATGTTATGTTGTACAATTATCCCAGCTTGCTGTTTCATTGTCGAAAACTGGGCACTCATCCTTCACCTTACCTTTGAGATTCCCCTCCCTTAAACTTCCACATTCCACTCGTGTTCTTGCTACTCTGAGCTGTGTTTTGGCAGGTCTGTTTTTTCCAACTCGGGACAAACGCGTAACCAGAGACTGGCGTAATATCTCACACTAGGCAGCGGACAGAATCCTGTTTCTGTTACGCGAGTTGGTACTAGTAGGAGGTCCAGTATATATTGTTGTAATGTGACAGTGATGATCCATTCTTCCAACTTTTACCCTCATCGAGACCGGATTTGGTACCCCAAAAGAAAACGTCCAAGATCAGGGTGGTAAACTGAAATTGACGCCCTGAGTGAAATCAACCCGTAACCTTCAGCGTGCTGCATTCCGACCAACAGTTCATTTTTGATGCATGGGCTTCAACTACGTCTCCCTCCACTATCTCATACTCACTTTCTCCTTTCTAGTGTGTCCTTCCTCTGATAACTGTATGTTTCCAACAGGCAGCTTACCCTGAGAAACGTCCAGGTCCCTCACCTTTTCAACACTTCCCTTCCACTCCAGTTGAATGCTGAGCTGCCGCGAACACCTAAACAGCGTTTTTAGGTTTAAGAACTGGAAGCAAGAAATACACGGCCATGAGGTGGTAGGCAGCGCGGAGAAATCAAACCTTCGCTGTAGGCTTCGTTTCCTTTGACTAGTTAGATTAGAATACTTGGATCTAGGCTGTGAAGCGGAGCTTGGACCCATCACAGGCGGAGAGAAAAGTACTCATGTGATTGGTCCTTTAGAGCCGCTACCAGCTCTGATTGTGTTGGAAAATTCTACAAACAGCTGTAGACTAGAGTGAGCATCCAAACATAATCGCTAGTACAGTGGTGAACTTGGCATGTCTGGTGTCCTTGTCATCATAAAGAGTTGGAGGTCATGTCCCGTGGATGTGTTCATCTGCATCACTCAGTTGGGATTCCGTGAGCGACTTGCTGTCCTCCAACACTGACGAACGTCCACACCAACGATTTGGCAAGCCTACTGTTTTATGTAAAGAACTGCAGAAAGCTGACTTGACTTTTTCGTCTGCCGCCTGTGGCTGCCAGAGGGCATATCTACACAAGTAATCGTTCACATTACTCCTTCGTAAAATGGCTCTCTTTGTCATAGGCAAGACATTTAGGTCTTGGTTGCATACTGGCGTGGTCCAAAGATTGTCGATCCAATTCGTACATTCGTGCTCCCCATCTCTACCTGTATTCACAAAAAATAGCAATAACGGCCGACTCAACTGAGGTGAAAAGAACTGCAATTTACGCAGTACCACGAACTGGACTGAACTATCAGACCTGAATCAGGGCATGCTTGCTATCTCGCTATACAGGGGAACTGAAGAATATGGCAAGATTTTCCTTTCTTACCGCTAGTTCGAAGTCCCCAGACATGCCCATTGAGAGTTCGCACTGTTCGGGGGATATCTGTAGCTCCTCACAAACTTTGTCACGACAGCTTGCCAAACACTGTTTCATACAATTTTCTCATAGTTTCAGCACTCCGGATCAAATACGTTAGGGCTGATTCTTAAAGTAAAGTTATGACAGAGATATGTGTCCTACGTTTCTATTAATTCAAGGCAGGAAAATATTTCTCCTTCCAACATGAACAAATTTATTTACGTAGTACAACCTTCTACTTGCTTAACAAAAGACCTGCCAGATATATGCGCACAGGACTGGCAATTGGTGAGTATTACAGCAACCTTGAAGTTCTCAGGTGTCGAAGTGTAGTCGGCGTTGCCTATGGTCATCAACCCTGAAAATTCCAGATTCGGACATTCCAATTTTACATGCCTTGCAAGCTCGACACATTCTGATGGTTCCACTCCAGATTTTGCTGCATCGCAATACAAAAGATCGAAGGAAAATTAATGAACCTAAATTAATTAAAATGCTAGAAAGCCCAGCATAAAAATAGAAAGTCCAGCATGACTGCTTCAAGAAAGAATTCAGCAGTTAATGCTGGACTTCCTAGCATCTATTTTACAGCCAGAAACCCTCAGGTGAGTAAAGCGGACACATTTTGACGTCGAACAAGCAAGTGGCACAGACTGTGACAAGTATATGTATAACCCGAAATCCTATTATACCATCGCTATCACGTAAACAGTGACAGCAAAATTGTGAAGACTTGTTTATCACTCATTCTTCAACAAAACGCATTCTCATTCAAGCAACATGTGATCATCCTTAGATTATTAGATTCAGATGCTTACATTCTTCTCCACTTGTATTGACTTGTACAAGCACTTTCAACGGATTCCTACCCACCCCGGCCACAGCTCTCTCCAGATGATTTGCAACCTGAATATCACCTTCGGTAAGATTGGATAAGAATACCTAGCCTAGGGCTTCGAATGTGAGAGGTGCTCTCTTTCAATGCGAAAAGACCTCAACTCTGTTTCAAGCCCTAACTTGGGAAGGTTAACGTACCTTGGGACTGTCAACTCCCTCCACCATATACAGATGCGGTACACCAGCTGTACTTTTAGACCGGTGAATGCCGATAAGTCAGAGTAGCACATGAGTTGGAAATTCTTGACAAAGTAAGATTCTACATTCAGGAGCTAAGCTACTCGAAGGATTCTAGTTCGGAACTTCAAGCTGAAACTTACCAGCAATCCACTGTCCAGCATATTTAACGACTGAACACCTAGGAGTCATCTAATGAGTAGCAAAAGGAACGGAGCTAAGAACAGCTGTTCCCACGTGACCTGACAAGAGCGATTCATGGTCCCCTCCAAGACGGCCATGACTGCTGACATACCAACCAAGAGGCCTTTGGGCGCAGATAAAGGAGGACAAATGATACTTGAAAGTTTATAGGTGCTAACCTAAAAGCGCCTTCGCCTTGTTGCTTTGCAGGTGCCCTATGAAATGCCACCGAATATCCTTGGGCAGCTGCGCTTCGCAAATCATCCACATATGGTCCACCAGTGAGAACTTCTTGCTAGAAAGTCCAGCATAACTGCTTGCTGAGAAGAAAGAATTCATCAAGTGAATCTTCAGTTGAGCGTTTTACGCTTCTTTGAGGTATTATTAATTACTCATTCTCGTACCTGTGGAGCTTTCTCGATAATCTCCTGGACGTAGTTCTCTCCAAAGTGGCGGTGTCCGGCATCATAAACCTCCTGCAGGAGACTGACAGGTTTCGTCTTGCTGACTGCGACGACCCTCACCTGTTTCAACATCCTTAAGATCCCATACTTTGTTAGATAACTGCTTCTCGCACCCAGGCACAAGGGACAATTGTCATATACCATACCGACTTGGACTGAGCGACGGATCTGTTCATTCTTCACCAATTCAGTGCATCTTAGGCGACATTGGCTCCAAAATCAGCTCAATTTGCGTACCTAAAGCTCGGAGAACTACCCATGGTCGAATTGCTCCATGGTTTGCACATAATAAGAAGGGGCGCGGGAGACGGCAGGAGGCTAAAAGTTGAGCAATGGCAGAGGATCTACTGCGGAAAGAGGAAATCCAAACATGTAAAAACGGGGAAGGTGTTTTGACCTGAGACACTGGACGAGAGGCGCGTTCTGCTGCCTGCTGCACCCTCTGCATTACATTTTTAAGAGCAGTGGCTGCAACACCTTCTGCGGCTCTTGCCGCCATATCCCCGCCGCCTGCACAGTTTGTTACAATTCGAGTCAATCACCGCACTTGCAGAGCTCGAGGTATTCAGGCGTATCAAAGCGAGCTAGCTTGCTCACTCGCTCTGAGCATAGATTCATGGACTCGTCAGTACAATCGCTTCCCTTGCTGCTCTCTAGTATATAAGTTGTCTCTTTCGTAAAAGTAGTAACCCCCTCCATATGTCTGTACCACTGGATCTCGATAGCTTCTCCCTGCCACACCTTCTTCCCACCGGCAGCTAGGCTCAAAAAGTTCATCTGCTGACTTGTTAGTGCCAGCCTCAGAATGGATGGAAACTAAAGCTACAAATAACGTCCCTTTGTTCTAGGGTCTGCCCGATCTACCTAACTACAGAATCAGACGTCATTCGAAATGGTATGGACGTTCTGGGCGTATCATCCAGTTCTTCCACAATCCTCCTTAAAATTCGATTACCGCGGATGAGAGATTCCTACGCGGAGCTCACTGGAGCTAGTGCTACGAATGTTACCATTCCAAGGTTACTATCAACCGCAGATGGAAGCAAACGTGCACAACATTAGCGGGAACGTACGTGATCCAACGCGAATCACTTGCAATCCACAGTCGACTTACACTACCTCTCGTAATGACCTTGCTACCGACGTTTCCAGCGTTCACGAAACGGAGTTTGCTCAAGCGTAAAAGGTATCAAGAACTTACGATCGCTCGCGACGTTGGTGTTAGATAGCATTACTGTCGGTCGATGTCTCACGGCGGGGCTGAATTTCAGCATCCAGCACGCGTAAATTGAATCCTTTTAAGCTTTCACAACTCCAAGTGGTACGAATCCCCCTTTACACACCACCAAAGTGTCGTTAAACATCCAAGTATGTATAAAACCCTAAGTCAGGATCTTTTTCCGTCAAATTTCAGAACTTTTTGGACCCTGGCTTCCGGAAATCATGTGGATCAGGACACTCGCTCTGTTCTCTCGTACTACTAATAGTTGTACGAGAGAACGTAAGTCGAGTCAGCGATGGGAGAGACTGGAGTTTTGGGCGAGAATGACCGTGGCCTAATCTATGCAGGGTGTCAGACTTGGATATACTTGGTAATTGGCTTCTGAAGGACCTGCAGCATCTACAAGGCATCGTTGTAAACAATTCCTCCCACTGCCGAAGTTACGTAAGAAGTTCTAAGTATTTGGAAATGACCAATTCAGCTGAATGAGCAGAGTTGGTGATCGCCGAATACTTGAGCTGAGCTGGAGATGTTCCAACCATTGTACAAGTCGCTGTACAAACTACATACCAGCCAGGGACTGTCCGTAACATGCAATGCGGGGGACCCAATCACTGCAACAAAACTAATGCGTTCACTTTTCCATAGGACTTGTCTACTGGCGAGAGAACTTAACAGGCGACATTCACTTTATATGCAGTTGTCCAGTGTTGTACGAGCTCCACGTAAGAGTAACTTGAGCTCGTGCTTCAAGTTGTCCAAGTGTTGCGGTTGGTAATTTACTAGATTCTTTTGGATCCTGTTCGCAATTAGAATGCAATCAACAAGCCATCATGAAGTAACGCTATCCCTTGGGTTATCACTCAACCTTCCTGTATGTATCCCACACATTCCTGTAATGGTATCCAAGTTTCAAGTATGAAGTTTCTCCAAATCTTGGTTGAACTCTGCGATAGTGCCGACAGGAATCTGATAAACTCTCAGAAGATACACTACTGAGTGCAGGGGAAAAGCTGACATATGAGCACAGCTTCAGATCAAAAGAGTCATAAGCGAAGCTAATTTGTAATCACTATATCCGAGATGGGATACGCCAGTCACGAAGGAAGGTTCATCCAACTACACTCTCGTAATTCGAAAAGTAAACTTCTTATCAAGAAAGAGGATATTTGGAATCTGGTTTAGGGTTATCCAACTGAAGTTCCGCGCCTGCGGCAGTAGCCATTTCTACTTCAAGCAAGAAGCTTGTTCTGAATATATCAAGAACTTGCAGAAGTCCTAACGCCTCGAACCAGAGAATGAATGTCGTGCTCTCCATGGCTACAAAACTGGCTACTGCAAGGTCGACAACACAACAAAATAAGGCGCGGAACCACGTGGCAGACTACGGTCGAGCATGGTGCTAGGGTAGTCCTCGTAAGACTGATCTGTCCAGCGTGGCTGCAGTTGGTGCGTCTTCGACTCATCACTGTCATCACGCACGGCCGAGCGGCACGTGTGAGTGTCTCCACTTCCACACTTGGCAGCTACTTGCTGCAAAGCGAAAGAACTCGGCCTCCAAGTCGACACACTCGGGCACTCAAAAGACGGCGGCGGCTTAAATTCTTGATGTTAGAGATGCAGAATCTGAACTGGTAATGCGAGAGCCACCACTTCCTTTATAATCTTGGAGGCTCCTTTAGCCAGCTGTTTGCTGACGAATTGATGTGGCAAATTTAGAACAATCATGACTGTAGATCCCTTTGAATTCGTATCAACTACTCGCTTTGAGGCAGGCATAAGACCGATGAAGATTTGCTCTCCCTGAGTCAATTCTGACGGAACTCGTCTCGTTGTGAATTGAGCTGCCATCGAAAGCAGAGATTCAAGGGGGCTGAGCGGCGAGCGCTATCAGCATCTGAAGAGTGCGAGTATCGCTATCACGCGATCAGCTAGTGGGGTTTACGGGAGCGGTGGGTGATCTTCAGAGTTGAAGCGATGGGTTCTCTTCCAGCAACGAGCTCTATCGGGGGGTTGGGAAAAGGGGCAGGTAAGGGGATGTACCATAGAGGAGAAGTGAGTACTTGTAAACAAGCAAACGAGGGAGGTGTCTTGTCATTCGCTTTGTCAGAGGAAACGAAGCAGTTCCTCCTGGCTGGGCTGGTGATTCGCAAGGTGCGGGAACCCCGAACTCTTGCGATCTGTAGTTGCGTCAGTAGAGATTGGAGACAGCTTGCCACGGACGAGGAGCTGTGGGAGAATATGTGCTTCAATGAGTGGCCATCTCTTAAATCCTCTGTAGGCAGGAGACTTGTTCAAGGAAGAGGTTATCGATCGTTTTTGGCTACAAAAATGCGGCTTGACTACGACCGCATTCTCAAGGTGAGACCTTCGGGGCCGAACCTTCGACTGCAAGATCTGATGTTTTTTCTAGACGTTGGGTATGGAAACACAAATATCTTCTCCATGGTAGAAGAGGGACTGGAGCTTGCGACGAAAATCTCGACTTCATCAGTAGTGCACGAGCATATATTCCGTTTCTCCGCGCCGTTTTCTAAAGATATCGAGGGAGTGGTGGTCCCTTGGTCTTCATACGCTCCTAAGTGGACGAGAGGTCAAATTTTGGACTTCGAAGTAACCTGGTCTCTGATGGAGAAGAATACTCTCAAATCCGTGAAACTCATGCATAATGCGAGGGGCAGGATGGTGGGGAAGTCGTGCATCTTCGAAACCTTCCTCCCCCCACTTCGTTGCTTCTGGCATATGCGGACGCTGGGTGAGAAGGCTGAAGTCGAGATTCAGTTTCGAGAGGACGATGACTCGGGGTTGTTAGTTGGACGGCAGATCAGCATGGGAACTTTGACAAGCGAAACATGCAGGTACCAGAGCAGGGAACAAGCCCTAATCTACCTAGAATACCTTTTCTCAGTTTAGTTCAGTGTTCCACCATACTACCAAAATGCCGAGAAGTTTTCTAACTCTGCAACCTGCGCACACAGAAGGAGAAGTGTTTACATGAGCGCGCCAAGTCTTCGATAGCGAACCCGAGAGCAGACGGTGAATTCTCCTTACTCTCTTTTGACATCAACATGGAAAGAGTCCAGTTGTTATGTCGAGGAGAGTTAGTTAGTCACAGAGGTGTGCTCACTAGTTAAAGCAGGCTACACACCGGGTTTAATCTGTCTACTCTAGTACGCTTCGGCTGGCTTCAGCAGAATCAAAGAAGGAGCTCTATACAAAACGTTATCGTCTCTAACTCCTAGGAGGAAGAAGGTATCCCGCTGGATTGAGACTGTAATATGCACAATGCTTTGCTGGGATAGAGAGACAAAACGCGACGTTCCAGGAGGGTATCTCTCCTTTTGGAAGTCGTCAATCTACAGAGTCCAGATTCTTTTACGAATCAGGGAGCTCGTTCTGACAGAGAAATCGATAGTCCTCTCGGGGATTACTGCTATGCATTTGCATAGCTCACCGTCAGTTATGCAGGTCCACAAGAAGATCTAGAGAAAGGCCGGCAAGAACGGTGGGAGTTTTATTTTTCACCTTCTAATGTACAGTTCGTTGGTTGATCATGATTCTCAAGCAGTGCATACCAGCCTTTTTGTATGTGTATGTTTTTACAATGCGTTTAGCATGGTTATAAGTCGGTTGGGAAAACCAGGAAGTTGCCAAGTGTACTTTGTCGTATTGTCAGCGAGTTAAGAAGAGGGAGGACAGATGGAGTCGCTGTGAAACCCGGGAGGGAGAAAGGGAATTTAGGTCCGTATAAATCGTTAACGAATAGCGCATAGCAATTCCACTGCAAGCGTAGCCCCTTGTTTCGCCAAATTCACTATTTTCAAACTAATTATAAATTTTAGGAATTTCTTTTTTACCCCATACATGTGAGGCTCGCAGGTCTGGGAACCGGCAAGCCCAGGCCGGGGGCTCAGTTGAGCTCGTGGTTATCGTAACCGGAATAACTGGGTATATCAACGGGAGAAATATCATAAATTACCGAGTGAGTCCAGGACGACCTCCGTAAAGTGGTAAAGGACAAATAACAAATCCGGATTTTAATTGTAAGTGAAAATCTGGTTGTGATAGTCCGAATTGCAAATTCTGGTCATCAAACTCCAGAATAACGTTACCAGGATGTGCACCACCTCGTCTTCCTCTACACGGTGCGCCCCTGCTCCACTATATCCGCACGTTCAGCAACCTCCTGGATGATTCCATGGTAAATTCAATTTAACCAAAAGGCCTTGATTTTAAGTTAAAAGCCACGAATACTTTTCATCTACCCATGCATCCCAAGTCCACGGTGGGTAGAATAGATGTATGCTAACATGAAATTTTGCTTTGATTTATTTATGGCATGTAAGTTGGAATTTTGTAAGTCTCAAATAAGAAATACAATATTTTCTTTAAAATCTAATTTAAAACAAAATGATACGCATAGTGCTTGCTAGAACTTGGAGAAAAGTTCAATAAGCCATGGAGGATGAATCCAGTTCTAAGAACCACAAGATCGGTTTCTTTCTTTAAATATAATTTATCACCTAATCATTTCTACTGCAAGAGTTAGATGACGATTACATTAAACTGGTTTCCATTATTCATAAATTATGCGTATTATATTTCGTACTTGAAAGAAGTGATAATAATACTAATGCAGGGAAGTATGAGAAATGCATACAAAGAGACGTGTCTCGAAACGGGCCGAATATGTTCCAAAGCGGTTAGGTTTAGTTTTGTGTGCTATAACTTTCGGGAAAATGTAACCTTAGTTTTGTGTGCTCTAATTATTTAGAAGAAATTATCTGTCCACGCGGAGAAATCAACTTAAGGGGAACTCTTTTCTCTATTATCTTTTTCCCTCTATTTTAAAATTTTATTTTAATGCTGAATAACAGATTAATAGTGAGTTTTATGATTTTGGCAAAAAACCAAACAAATCAGCATACAAAATTTTCTGTTAGCAGAAAGAATATATATGGTGTAGATAAAATTTTACTACTAATTAATACAAAAAATTTAATTCCTCTATCAATATTAATGATAAGCGAACCAAGAGGTTGAGCTAAGATTTAACATAATAAATCTGTACATACGCAATTATTACTAGAAAATCGAGGTCTTTGTATCACATGGTTTGATGGTGATTACTTGATGGTACTAGACAAATAATATATTTCTTGATTAAATAATTAGATAATAAACTTCAACTAAAAGAAGTATGAAGTGAGAGTCAGAATTCATTTCTATTACTGATTGCAGTCCATTTAGGAAGAAGAGTAGATACATTTTTGATACAATGGCATGGAATACTCAAAGATGTCCCAAGGATGTTGAATAAACAAGGAAGAGGATCCGGGAGAAGAGAATTCTAGTATTATATAAAATTAATTTTGCAAGCTGAACTAAAATAAAAATTAAACCGAGTTTATTTAATAATTTTTGAATAAATTTAGAAAATCATAGATATAAAATCCAGTTCTAAAATTATACTCAAGAACAAGGGTTACTCTCCTTATGGAATGAATTCTTCCTCTTTCTAGTGGGAAACACTAATTTATCTACGTCATCCTCACTAAATTTTCCTAGAAACAGCTCTAATGTCGTTAAAAGGATGAAGCGAAAAGAAATGTCGGCAATGAGACAAAAATATGATCTTTTATGTTTTTGTGAAAACCTGATAAAATATTGATACTTAATAAATATATATAGATAACCTATCTTTAATAATGATCTAGAGTGTTATACTTAAATGCTAATTCCCATCTAACGGCAAACTGGTGATTATACACAAAGCGATGAATAAATATGCATACCAAACGACTTGTAAAAAGGGGCAAAAGAACACAACCGGGAAGTGAAGGAGAATGGATGCAGTCCATTGTGGAGGAAGAGACATGCGAAATGTTTCGAAAATATTGTTCAAGGATATATAGGAAAGAGAGAAGAAAAATAAAAAGAGCATAATTCAAGAAGAGTGAGATTATATATATATATATATATATAATTATGCAGTTTGATTTTTTGAAGAGAAAATTATTTATTTTAGAAATAGAATCATTTGAATGAGAAACATAGAACAAAACTATAAAGAACAACGAGTGCGATTATAACGAAGTTTCACTATAGCTCCACCAAAATCATAGAGATACCAGATTTTCCAATACATATATTCTAACTACTACCAAAAAACTTGAGAGTCGGAAAGCTCTACAATTACCAATCCACCATTACATGGGCAGATAAGGTTGTTAACGTTGTTGTGGGCACAGACCCTTAGTCTAGTTTATGGATCAACAAAGTTCTAACAGCTTTTATAAGTAAAATTCTTGCTTTTAATTTTTGCTGAAAATATTTTACATGCAAGATCATCATCCATGTCTTTACATGTTGACTACAAAAAGACTAAGACATGTAGCAATGAAATTGCTACAAGTCAGAATTTTTTAGGGTACATATAATATATGCATTATACATCATTATATGTGATGTTTTATAATTCCTGTACCTTGTTATGTAAAAGTTATTAATATTGAATACCATAATACTTTACCGTTGCTCTGGACATTAAGTCAAACGTAATGAAACTATTTTCTTTGATGGGAACTCTATCTTATCTTTCCTCATCTTTACTTTTCAACTTGAGACACTCGAACTGTAAAACACAATGAACTAGAGAAAGTTCCTTCAAATATTAGTTAGTTATAGAGAGTTTGGATCGATGAGCAAGTCCAGTTTATTCATGAATGAATTTGAGAGGTCCCACATAAGGAATGAATTACCTCGTTCACAGCTCCTACTTGCAAAAACACATATTAGATTTGTTAATTAGACTATAATTATCTTTCATCACATGAAATATTACACATTGTCTTTATGCTTTCACGGTGCATTCCGGAGTTCTTGAAAGTGGATAATAGGGGTGTCAATCTTAGGAAATGCTCATCTCAAGTTTCTCAACTAGCATGATGGACGTTCGGTCAATTTGGGAGAGAGGTTCGGAAAGTCATGATATTCATCTAATTCTAATTAGTGCCACAAAATATATTCACACAAGTACAACGAACTAAACAATAGTGTCTTATATATGGTATTCAGTAAAGAAAATCTAGAAATTAAATTAATCGAGAAACATAAATATACATTTGAGACAAAGTAAATTACAACACAAATTTTAACTGGAATCACAATGGTTTAATTTAAACCCGTTCTTTCCCACTCAATCAAATGATATTCCTTCCTGCCTCATGAAAATATCTGGAATGGTCGTTTTTAATATTTTCTTCTACTTTGACACCCATAATACCATTTATTTACTTGTTCCACCCAAGAAAAAATGATGAACTTGATCCACACCCTCTTAGTGAATACGTAATTGCTTCATCAACCCCTTGTCTTGCAACAGGCAGTTCTCCAGATTACAGTGGCATATCAGATCTCGATTGTTCACTATGAATAGTGTGCAAACTGATTCAAATATTCACCATAATTTTTCAATTCATGAGATGTCATAACGCAACAATAATCATCGTGATCTAGAATTGAAATGTAAGTCTCACGCATCTTTTACGTGATATGGTAACTGGGAAAACTGCCTATGCAGTTAACAGAGTTGATCAAGAAAATATTCACTAAGAGTGGTGGATACAGTTCATCATTCCTTCTTGGGTGGAACAAGTAAATCATTCCTTCTGTGGGTGGAGCAAGTAAATTCCTGTTACACAGACAGTCCAGACGGAAATAGCCTCAAGTCGTTCCCGTCGTTCCTGAAGCAGGAGGTCGCCTTCTGAGAGATTCTTCATGGCTGCAAAACTCGCTACTGTAGTGGAGCATCTGGAAAACACGCGACGCAATGAATAGCCAACGGATGGAAAGACCCCATCAAGCCGAACGAAGTGAAGCATCCACAGGGTGATGTCATAGGATCGGATCGACCATGTGAGGAGTCGTAGTCCGACCGAGCTATCCATGGTACCTGCAGTTGGTGTTGCTCTCCGTTGTTGAGACACAGGCAATTTGCTCGAGGCTGTCTCGACTTGCTCTTGAAGGTAGGGAGCGGCACTCCCGCGCTTCCGCATCGGGCACGCAGCGGGCGCTTTAAGAGATTTTCGAACGGTGGCTTTAAGATACGACGGCGCAAATGATAGTGCGAAAGCCAACACGTTTTCAAAACCCGCAAGGTTTTTCAGCCATCTGTGTCCTAAGAAATCTGAGGCATAAACACACAACATTCAAGCAGGTGAATTAACCAGATGTCGTTCGAAGCGATCTTCTTGGTACAATCAAGCATCAGCCACTGTCCAGACGCAGGCGTAAGACCGATGAAGAGTTGCTCCCACTGAGTTGATCAGATCACGTTATAGTTGTTGTGAGAAGTTGGTGGTCAAGTGGGTTGCCGAGAAAGCATAGTTTCACGAGGACTGAGCGTTCATCCTGCAAAAGAGTGGTGCACTTTCTCTTGTCTAACTAATAAAAGTTCACTAGACAGTACAACTTGATCATAAGGAACTTGACGATGGAAGGCATGTGTTGTCTGCAAACGATGAGCTCTTCAGCCAGGCATTGGGACAAGGAATAGGTGAGCTGCTGTATCATGGTCCAAACGTGAGTCCCAGTGAAATGGTGAACGAGAGATGGCCGCTGTGGCCGACGAGACGAAGCAGTTCCTCGTGGCTCGATTGATTCTATGAAAGATGCAGGATTCCGAAACTCTTGCGATTGTAGTTGCGTCAGTAAAGACTGGAAACAGATTGCCACAGAGGAGGAGTTGTGGGAGAATATGTGCGTCACTCTGTGGCCCTCTTTAAAATCCCATGTAGGCAAGAGACTTGTCCAGGGAAGAGGCTATCGTTCCTTTTCGGTACCAGAATGCGACTTGACTGCAATCGCGTTTTCAAGATTAAACCTACAGGGCATCCAAATCTTCGACTCGAAGACCTTATATTTTTCCTAGACGTGGTGTATGAAAACACCAATATATTTTCCATAGTAGAGGAAGGACAGGAGCTTGCGGCAAAACCCTCGGCTTCAGTAGTAAAGCAGCACGATACATTTCAGTTCTCCACACCGTTTTCAAAAGATATGGAGGCAGTGGTTGTCCCTTGGTCTTCAAATGCTTTGAACTGGACGAGATGTCAAACTCTGGAATTCGAGGTAACTTGGTATGTGATGGAAAAGATGACTCAGAAATCCATCAAACTCATGCAGAATACGAGGGGAACGATGGTGGGAATATCTTGCTTCTTTGGAGCCTTCCTCCGCCAGTGTACTTGATCTTGGCATTTGCCGATGTGGGATGGAAAGGCTGGAGTTGTAATTTAGTTTTACGAGGAAGATGAGGACGTTTTTGTTGGAAGTGAGGTCAGTAGGGGAACTTTCAATCTGAGAGTATCCACATACCATATGATGGATCAGGCACTAACCTACCTGCAGAACGTGTTCTCGAGAGTCAGTATGTCTGACTCTCGTCTTGAATGTTTTGACAGTGCTTCAAACTTCTCCATCTGTGTACAGTAACAACCTCGCCCGGAAACAATAGACGGCCCTGTCTCGTAAGGTAAGCACTGCAGGAGTGGATTCTGGTTTCTTCGGAAAAGACGCACTTTCTCGGGTATATGTGCTGCCAACCTTAAATCCATAACCAGCTCAAGAGCTACAACATGAAATTTTGGACTTTTTTCTTTCTTTTGAGGAGATGAAAGACTCGTGTCGTCAGGCAATGGACAAGTGGAACACCATTACTTGGGACCGGTTATTCTTAACAAACAATAAAATTCGGCGAGACGCAACAAATTGCTTAGACTGATATAGAGAAAGTATGAAGTTTCTCTATCATATTTCGCTATCATGTACGAGCCACTTCGATTTACTTAGTGCATCTTACTATAAGGCACTTATACTTGACTAAGTATGAGGCACTTAGATGTTCAGTTTTCTTAAGAAGAGAGCAATTACTTTATTTGAATCTTGTAGGATTCCCTAGATGGCAATAATCGTTAATGCAAGGATAGTACAAAAGGATATACCGTCTTAAATTTTTCTCCTTCTACACCTCTTATTCTCCATGTAGACATTTTCAGTGTTATGATACTTTCTTTACTCATATTATTTTGGAATGTATCTTTTTGTTACCGTGATGGTATTTCACACGTTGATTGGCTCTGTAATATTTTGACATGATTACAGAGCCAATCAAATACAAATTAATAGAATTAGTGAACTTGATTATCTCTCATATATTAACCTTTATAGTGATCATATTTCACAATCTTAACTTCAGTTTTTAATCTTTAACTATGGGACTTCTCGGGTACCATTCTGAAAACCCCAAGAGATTTTAAGTTTAAGTTTTAAACATTAAAATACAACAAATCATTATAACTATTTGTATGGATCTAATTTACAGAGTACGTATAATAAGATATTGAATGCTCGACTGAGGAAAATAATTGACAATGTTCTCAAGCGTAATAAATTCATATGCTCTCATCCAATAAAGAAATCATATTAAACAGAAGATCATTGCATTTCTTATTTTTCAAAAGTAAAGTCTTCGAATCATTGTAAGTACGTGACCTCAGTAAATTTACAACACTTTCTTGGTTTTATTAGTTTTTTTTAGGACTGAGAAACATTCCTCTGAAGCTCTAAATTTATCTATTTCGTTATATCTATTAATTTTATTTATAAAATATTAGATACTTGGTCAAACATGAGAGTTGTGCCAATCTTGAAATTTAATGTTTTTATTAAACGAATAGTTTAACGAGACATCGACAAAATTCTAAATTCTAATCCTAAAAGTTGAACTTCCTTGCATATTATTCACCTCTTCGTGATATATGCAAGAATTTAATATTATTACCTTACCTTTCTATAGAAAAGAGTTGAGTAATAACTTAAACTTTTGATCAAATGTGCTCTGGTGGTAATCAGCATCCCACATATGTACTTTAGAGAGTGAGTTTATAAACGTTCCCTTTATGCTTTATGTCTGGGTCTCCTTCATCTCCAGGCTGACTAACATTTAATGTTTATAAAATATTTTAATCCTTCTTGTGTCACGTCAGTTTGGCACCTTGGCTAGGTTGACCGAGTGCGGAGTGGCGCATCCCGATAAGGCCGTTAGTGCCGTTAGGACGAGTTGGGAGGAGAGCCCACTAGGGGTATACTTCGCAAGTAGGGCTTGGAGGCCTTAGTTCTTCGAGTTGAGCCTTCAAGCTCCAGGCTATGGTGGATAGTCTAGTTGAGTGTAACCCAGATTCTCTTCGTGCTTAGAGTGGGTTTGGCTTGACCGTTTGTGAGTAATCTTTGTTGTAGTGTTGGAGATGATAATTTCTCTATTCAGATTACTCGAAGAACTGAGTGCAAGTCGAGATGGAGTTCAGTAAGAACCCGCTGATCTGAAATCATCCGCTGGTATCTTCGGACGTTGTCGTTCGTGCTTGATTGTTTGGAGCTGTGATCGAGGTGTGTGGACGCATGCTACATTGCTGGTCGCAGATCGATTTGCTGTTGTTGGGGTCGAGTGGAGATTTTTGTCATGCGGAAGCGTTGCAGAAATTTTGCAGAATGTTCTTGAAGTGTCTTGTTGGAGCCAGATTGCGCATTTGGGCGTGGCAGACGGAGTAGTTGTCAATGTCGGGCCGGAGTGGACTCTTTGGAAGCGCATTGGAGAGACGATTCTAGTGCACTAAGTTTCGTGGAGTTTGGCCAAGGATTGAAGAAGTTATGGCATGTCGAAGTTCGCTGCCGTGTCACCCGAAAGCACAAAAAGGCTAGTTATGTCAGATTTTGGTGCAATTTCGTGTGAAAACTCCAGTTTAGGAGTTGTCTTGTGTGTGTGTGCATTCGCGAAGTGTGTATGGTGCATTTGCGAATCTGTTGTGGTGGTGTTCGGGTTGGCTTTGGGTGTTCTTGCTGTTTTACGTCAGATTTTGGTCACCCATGTGCACCCGCAAGCTGTTTTTGCTATTTTGGAGCCTCTTTTTGGTGCAATCTTCTGCAATTCGAGGTGGAGCCAAGTCTCTTTTGGTGTGTGGTGCCCGTTGTACTCTACTTCAAGAAGTAGGTAGGGTTTAGGCCTCTAAACGCCTTAGGAGGCGTTTAGAGGCTTCGAGGAGCAGAGGTGCTTGAGTGCGGAGACGTGAGAGCGGAGTGCCAGAGTGCGGAGGCGGAGCGGAGCTGAGCCTGAGCCCGCGCTCGCCGCAAGCCAGCTTGCTGGCGTGCGTGAGAGAAGTATCCAAGCTTCAATTGTGTGAGAAGTGTAAAACCAGCTAGTCACCCATCCCAACACTATTCATGGACCTGGACTCCTAACTCTGTAGTCTTAGCTTTGGCTTTACCACTAGACCAATAGCTCTTGGTGTCCTACAAGGATGCGTGCATGTACTTATGGACTTGTATAAGGTAGTAAGAGACCTTCTCGCACGTCCCTAGAGGAGTGGTAAGACGACCACATAGTATTAGGAGTAAGCTATAGTTGTGGTAGTGCTTGCCTATACCGTAGAGGCGTGTATAGAGGCAATTGGTGGCAGTTGTCTTGGGTGAGCTAGTAGAGCTACCACGTGGATGTTTTTGGAGCTACTAGAGGTGTGGACATCTAGTTAGGGACCTCCAGTATCAGTTACGACAGTTGGTGATCATATATTGTGCATGTGGTCACCGACGAGGAGACGTTAGTCCGGGTGGGGCTGGGTTTCTCTTTATGTGAATGTTTGAGTGCAGAGGGTTATCGTTTGGACTTCTTGTGGTTGGAACCCCTCCATATTCTGCTTCCTGTTTGTGCGCCGCGTTTGCTTGTGTTGGCGCTTGATTTCCGGAGTGAGTTCACTCCAGTGTGCTGTCGGTAGTGAGGCTGGAGTTGCGGACCAGTCTGACTACCTTTGTCTCTCTCACGGTGCGGTTGGAGTGACGACCAACAGACCGTGAGAGGTTGCCTGTGGTGATGACAGGTACATGTTGCCCTTACCTTGACCGTCCTAGTAGGGGATAGGTGAGCTCAGTAGGAGCGGGGTTAGGCAAGTGGTGGTTACGGTGGTGACGGAGATTGCGACATTCCGGTTGGAGAGTGTGTTAGCGGGATTCTCTCATCACGGAGTTCTCGGGAGGTTCTGATGGAGACTTCTCGGACAGTGGGTATACACGGAGTAGGGTGAGGTATCGACTATCTACACCATTGCCGTCGGTTGTTCCAGAGAACGAGTCAGACGCAGACAGTGCATTTTCTGGTGGTGAGTCTAGTGTCGTAACACCGTTGTTGTGGGACATGGACGAGATCTATGGGGTCACGAAGGGACCTCGACGTTACTCGGGTACAGTTGGTACCATTGAGCTGGATGACTTCATCCAGGAGTTCGACAGTTGGTGCGATCTGCAGCAGATGCGGAACCCACAGCTGTTTACACCTTTCATGGCGTGGAAGGGTTTGTTCCAGCACTTGGAGGGACCGCCGATGGACGATTATCATGAGTTCAGGCGAGACAGTGTTGAGATCGAGTTGTGGAGACAACATTGGTCTCCCAACTACGTTTCTATCAATACTGGCACAGTTTCGGGAGGCGTAGCACCTGTGAGTTCGGGTGCCAGTAGCACCTGTGAGTTCGGGTGCCAGTAGCAGTGGTACAGACGGAGTACCTACTACCAGCGATGCATCCACTAGTAGTGGAGCAGGTGGTAGTGCGAGCGGGATACCACCAGGGTTTAACCCTATCGTTCAATTCTTTCACTGTTTGAGGAAGAACTATCAGGGTGTCCGGACCGACAAGTTGAGGAGTCTGTAGGAGTTCCAGCGGAAGACTGGAGAGAGCCTACGCAAGGCATTTACTCGCATGAGGCGGTTGATCAGCGTTACCCAAGGGGTGACAGAAGCACAAGCAGTCCAGTTCTGGTATGAGATACTAGATCTGGAGCTGCGTAGGAGAGTCAGGGATGCCACTCTCCTTAGAGACATCGCTCCGACATTGACGGTTTTCTTTGGTGCGGTTGAGTGGATTGAGCTCAACATGGTGGAGGAGAGGGTGGTGGTTGCTGAGTTCAGCAAGGAGACACCACATGGAACGACCACCTCTTCTCGAAGATCACAGGCTACGCAACAGCGTGGTGGTGGTGGTGGTAAGGATCGTGCGGAGCAATCACGATCTCAGGGAGGTGTTGGAGGATCTGGTGGGCAGAAGCCCATGCCGTTCTTCTCTAGTCAGCAGCAAGCGGGTCCTTGCTGGACGTGTGATGGTCTTCATCAGCAAAAGGACTGTCCACAGAGGAGAGGTTATGAGACGTCAGGGACGTCTCAAGCAGTACCTAGGCAATGTGAGCATTGCGGACGACCTGGTCACAGTAGTGACCGTTGTTTTGATCTCCATCTCGAGTTGCGACAAGGGAAGGCTGATCGTGGACGAGGCGGAGGAGCTCAGGGAGGCCGTGGTGGTCGAGCTGGAGGTAGAGGTCCAGCACCTAGGAGAGGACCGATCGGTCCACCGTCTGCTTCGACGTCAGAAGTAGGTATGGCTGCTCGGATTGAGCAGTTGGAGCAGAGGATAGCTAGTATGGCTATGGCTCAGCGGAGATCAGGTGGAACAGAGGCTTCCACGTCTTATGGAGGAGAAGGAGATGACTTCGACTTCATGGCTGGTGTGGCACAAATTGAGACATCTGCGGCAAGGACTAGAGGTGCAGTACGTGCCTCTGAGCCACGAGGTGCGTCAGTGGAGTTGGATCCACAACACGGGGAGGCTGGTAGACAGGCCAGGCTTCCCCAGTCGTTCATGTTATTGGAGGCGTTGAGGATCACATTTATGGTTCCTAAACGATCTACCGATGGTGCAGTAGAATTGGAGGTATCGACATCCACGAGTGGGTGTGATGTGAGTCCACCTTCGACGTCTGTGGATGCGACGTCGAACCCGATGTTGGGACGGCTACAGCAGTTTTGCGAGCCTCACTATTCTCAGCCACAGATATGAGAGCATTGGTAGTCAACTTGGCTCCAGTGTTCCAGTTGGCGGCCACACTCAGTGAGAGCGAGGATGTAATTACCTCTAGTGCTGAAGTAGTTCAGCGAGAGGCGGTAGACGTGTCCATGGAGTCAAGGATCAGGACAGCTATCAGTGGTACTTGGCAAGCGACGGCTGCTAGGTTAGATGAGTTATCAGCTAGGCCGGCGATTGACCGTGCTGGTTTGGCACCAGGTGTGGTGTTGTTGGACAACAGAAGTGGTATCTTCTGTTTGGTGGCACCTTCATGGAAAGTGTATCGACCTCAGAAGGTCTTGTTAGACTCTGGAGCCCAACCGTTGATGTTGGGAAAGACGGTGTGTATTGGTTTGGGTCTAAAGAAGTCCGAGGTGGAGAGATGTCCATTCTAGTTGCAGACATCTCTAGGAGGATCAAGAGGTACGGCTCTACACATGACACGTGAGATGTTGACCGTGAGAGTTCGGCCAGATCACCCCATAGATGGCTCTATGATGAGGACAAAGGCCATCGTTACAACCGCAGAGTCTTATGATGTATTGGTTGGAGGTGCTGTGTTGTACCCTATGAGGTTCGTGATCGACTATTGACGGAGACAGCATCTTACAGACCAGGTTGGCAGTCCGGTGAGGGACGAGTGAGTCGCTTATCAGTGCGGTTCAGTGCTAGAGTTGGGACGACGGAGCCTACATCAAGGACGATGGCATCCGTTGTAGCGTTCAGTTCGGTCATCACTTGACCGGGTGAGTTGTTGGAAGACAATGCCCATGCGGAGGATACTTCGGTCTTTGAGGAGGTGGAGGACATGCCTAGCATGTCTACGTTAGTACCATCTGCCTTGGATGTTCCACTCTGGAGTTTGAGTGGAGAGTTGCAGCAGTATGCTGATCAGTTGGTGCAGCAGGCTTGGAGTGAAGCCTTTGTACCACCAGTAGATGAACAAAGGGTTGTTCCTGCTACTGGCCCTGTGACCTTATCACCGTTGGATACGACTCCCATTGTGTGGCAGTATCCAGAGGAGGGTGTATGTGTGCTGGAGCTGTTTGGAGAGATCAGCACAGGTTTGGCTGTGGTATTGCAGGCAGATATACAAGTACAGCGATACTTGTATGTAGAGAGAGATGAGATTGCAAGACGCATCTCATTGCGACATGTGGCACGTTTGGTACAGAGATATCCGGAGTTGTTGCCCATATCAGCTGTTAGAGGATACCAGCAAGCATCACCGTTGGATATTTCGCTGTTGGGGGCGCAGGATCTTACGTTTGTTGACATCATTCACTTGGTGATAGCCGGATGGCCATGTCAAGGTCACACGCGTGCTGGGAGAGGTCAGGGTTTACATGATCCACGATCTAGGATGTTCTGAGAGATGTTACGGATCTTACGACATCTCCAGATGCATCAGGTGGATTCTCCAGCGTACATCTTGGAGAACGTTCCTTTGTTGGGTGATGCTCGTACACAGATGATGGCGAGTGTGCACCAAGTGCGGTCTTGGGTTGGACCAGTAGTGTTGTTGGATGCAGCGAGAGTAGGATCTCGTGCACATCGTCCACGGTTGTGATGGACGAACTTGTTATCGAGAGAGGTGCTTAAGCGAGCACACGATGGAATGAGACGACGAGCACATCTCACGGTTGATAGCATCTTGGATGCAGGACGACGATCTCAAGTAGTGAGAGTCATCTATAGGTCACCCATGGCAATGGTGAACCTAGTGGGACGGCTCATGATAGCGTTACCTACTTTGGTAAGCTTTCCAGCGTCACATGCTTACAGAGATGGAGGACCTGGGCTTGTGTGGGATGCTCAATTACGGCAGTTGGTGGAGTCAATGCCGATGAGAGAGAGCGAGCGATGGGTTTCGCTACGGGTACGACGGCAGTAGCTTCAGTGTCGGAGGCTTTACGTCATCAAGTATTGGATCAAGCAATGGACTTGAATTGCTTGACATGGATTGTTAGCCTTGGATTGGCTGAGCAGCGTCGGATGCGATCGACGGGTGTTACTGCTCGAGCACTCTTGAGCTCTTTCCCTACCGGGTCGGTGGAGGCAAAGGCTGGGGGCGAGGCACGTGGAGTTCGTCATCCTTGGACATCATGGGATGTCATAGGAGAGAGTGTGGAGCTTGCAGCTAGAACTGCAGAAGTTTTACGCACAGTAGCGGTGGAGGTTGTTGATGGTGAGCAGAAGGAAACTGCTCCAGAGGCTGCAAGATAGCAGTCAACGACTTCGTCTTCTACCTCTAGCATGGTGACAGAGGATACTTGCGAGCCGGAGATTGGACCCAAGCTTATAGGAGAGGAGAGACGAAGAGTCCAAAGATTCCTGAAGAACTACAAGAATTGTTTTGCCTTCAGTATGAAGGATATGGGTACCTTGAAAAGACTTGATATACGGATCGACTTGACTAATGACACGTCAATCTTTCGACGTCCTTACAGGTACAGTGACATGGAGAGAGCCTTGATCCAGAGTAGGACTCAAGACTTGTTGGAGGCTGGATTGGTGAAGATGTCGCATGGATAATATGCATCTGTCACAGTTATGCCAGCCAAGAAGGATATGTACGGCAACTACGCGGATAGACGGATGTGTGGAGACTACCGTCCTATCAATCGGCAGACGAAGTCTGATAAGTATGCCATGCCGACACCTGAGGAGATCTTTGATGCAGTGGGGCATGTGAAGGTCTTCAGTACTTTGGATCTTGGAGCAGGGTATCATCAGTTGCCAGTGAGAGAAGAAGATAAGTCCAAGACAGCATTCTGGAGAATTGACTCTCACGGCAAGGATTGTTTGTATCAGTGGCGGTTCTTACAATTTGGGTTGAAGAACGCCTCTGCTGAGTTCCAAAAGGTGATGGACAGAATCCTAGCAGGATTGGATTTTGTCAGATGTTATATTGACGACATCTTAGTCTATAGTGCTACAGTGGAGGAGCACGAGAGACACTTACAGGATGTGTTCGAGCGGTTGAGAGCTCATGAATTGAAGTTACACCCTGGGAAGTGTAAGTTCTTTCAGGAGTTGGTAGAGTATCTGGACCACACCATCTATCCAGGTGGATTGGGTGTTCAACAGACGAAGGTTGAGGCTATTGCACGTATCCCACGCCCCACAGATGTGAGTCGAGTTCGAGCATTTGTTGGTTTGGCGAACTTTTCTCGTCGATACGTGAAAGGATTTAGTGCAATTGCAAAGCCATTGACCAAGCTGATGAAGGTGGATCAGGAGTGGCAGTGGTGAGATGAGCAGGAGCGAGCTTTTGTAGAGCTCAAGGATAGGTTGACATCTGCTCCCATCTTGAGGAGACCCGTTAGGGGCGTCTTTTCCAACTGCACACTGATTGGAGTATGTTGGGACTTGGAGCAGTGCTGACTCAACATGATGATGAGAAAAAGGAGTTTGTGGTGGCGTATGCCAGTCACTCCAACAATTCAGCGGAGGCGAGATATAGTTCGTATGAGGGTGAGTGTTTGGCGGCAGTGTGAGCTTTTGCACACTTTCGATGTTATCTGTTTGGGAACCCCTTTACTCTCATCACTGATCACCAGCCGCTCAAGTGGTTGATGAAGTCCGACAAGCTTACAGAGAAGCTTGCACGATGGGCTCTGATCTTACAGGAGTATGACTTCCAGGTAGTACATAGACCTAGAGTTGCAAACCTAGATGCGGATGGGTTGAATCGCAACCCATGCACGAGTCAGCAGGATCAGACTGGGGCTCGATGGCATGACGAGGTTGATGAGGAGATAGTGCCAGGATGGCATGCATCTGCCTTTCTTTGTGTGTTGGCCATGAACTCTAGTATGGAGGGCCAAGTCGTATCTTTCTCTGGTGAGAGAGTAGATGATGAGTCTCCAGATCCTGAGGGTGGAGATGGTGTTTCAGACCAGCGAGATATCCATGATGATGTGACCGTGATGGAGTATCTACGTACTGTTGTGGTAGTAGGCATAGTAAGTGCCAAGGAACGAGATCGTGTCCTTCAACGAGCGAAGAGATTTCGACGAGAAGGACGACATGTTCATCGAGTGTGGGATGATGAGAGGATACGGATAGTGTCACATCCATCCCAGAGGGCACAATTAGTACGACATGCCCATGAGGAGTTGGGACATTTTGGATTGAAGCGTACGCATAGCTTACTCCAAGGATAGTATTGGTGACGTGATATGTACATCGATGTGCAACAATTTGTCGCACGATGTGTGTTGTGATCGAGTACGAGCATCGTTTAATGCTCATACTCCACAGTTACAACCCTTACCAATTATGGGGTTGGGTTACCGTTGGAGTTTGGATTTTGCGAGACCCTTACCGTTGATCGTACGTCACCACTGGTATGTGTTGGTGATGGTGGAGCACTTCTCCAAGTGGATTGAGTTGGTAGCATTACCAGACAAGGCGAGTGAAGGGACGGCGTACGCGTTCTTAGATCGAGTGCTGAGTCGTTTTGGAGCACCAGCTGAAGTGCTGACAGACCAAGGTACAGAGTTCCTTGGTGAGTTTCAGGCCTTGTGTGATCAGGCGCTGATTGATCATCGGACTACATCTCAAGATCATCCTGAGGCGGATGGTTTGGCGGAGACGGTAGTTTAGACGGTGAAGAGAGGATTGCGCAAGTATGGCTTGCAGAAGGATCACGTGGGAGACTGGGATGTGCAGTTACCATGGTTGGCTATGGGTTACCGTTTCAGCTTGGCTTCCTTCTCACCGTATTTTCTATTGTATGACCGAGATCCAGATCTACCTTCGGCCATTCGTCGTGATTCTGCTGAGGTGCTGGACCTTGATGACCCGGATATGTGGGTGAGAGCATGTTCTCAACGAGCAGAGACATTTCGGAGAGTTATGCCTATGGCTTTTGAGAACCTAGCGATTGCTCAGCATAGAGACACGTTGTGATATGCGACTATCCGAGGAGGAGGTTATCGACCATCGATTCGCATGTTTCATCCTGGCGATTATATCTATCTACAGCAGACCGCACCGACGGCGTTGGATGTGACCGCAGGACGCACTATTTTATGGGAGGTGTTATCTTCTGGAGTACTCATGTTAGAGGGCCGTGATGGTGTTGTGTGGAAGGACCATGTGCGTAATTGCGCGTCATGTCATCTTCTCAACATTGATGGAACCGTTGACCCAAGCTTAGCAGTTGTACGCGCGGGCTTGAGGTGTATGTTGTGTGGGTCTGCTGGTGGAGCAGCCCGTATGTTGGTGTGTGATGGTTGTTCGAGAAGTTGGCACATGTCATGGATTGCAGACAGGCGACTAACGATGGGACGATGTAGCACCCGGTCTCCTGATCCTTGCACCCATGAAGGTGTATATCACGTAGTTGGGATATGGAGCTATCTGGAGTTAGAGGGACCTAACTGTCAGTTAGGGGGACGATTGTGGTACACTTGTGTATGTGTATGACATCGTCTATTTGTTATGTGTATGTGTGGTGTACCTCTAACAGCAATGTATGTTGTGTAGCGATGTGTATGCGCACGACAACTGTCACGTCAGTTTGGCACCTTGGCTACGTTGACCGAGTGCGAGGTGGCGCATCCCGGTAAGGCCGTTAGTGCCGTTAGGGCGAGTTGGGGGGAGAGTTCACTAGGGATATACTTCGCAAGTAGAGCTTGGAGGCCTTAGTTTTTCGAGTTGAGTCTTCAAGCTCCAGGCTATGGTGGATAGTCTAGTTCAGTGTAACCCGGATTCTCTTCGTGCTTAGAGTGGGTTTGACTTGACCATTTGTGAGTAATCTTTGTTGTAGTGTTGGAGATGGTAATTTCTCTATTCAGATTATTGTGATACACTTGTGTATGTGTATGACATCGTCCATGTGTTATGTGTATGTGTAGTGTATCTCTGACAGCGATGTTGTGTAGCGATGTGTATGCGCACGACACTTGTCAATCAGGATTTTTGCTTAACACTTATATCTTTCTCAATAACAATAAGCGGACAAAAATTCCTCGAAGTTCACTCATCAGAGACAGCATCGTGCATGAGGGATAACAATGATGCTTGTTCTCAACTTTTGAAATTGAACTAGTTTTTGAGTGTATTAGGAGGTGTCAAAGTTTAGAAGAAAGATTCTTCAACGGCTGAGAGGTAACTGGACGTAAAATTGTCACCGGTAAGTTTGTATATAACCGCGGCTCATTCTAGATCGCGTCTGAGATTGAACATCAAGATCTTATCATTGATTATTCCGTTTCTACACTCAAGATAAGTACTCAGAGTAGCAGAGGATCCATTGCAAAAAGAATCAGAAGAAACCAATGAATAGCCGTTAAGAAAACGCCCGCGGCATTTTCCTGCGAGTACCAAGGAGGTACCGCAGGAAACACTGGCCGCAATGTTGCCGAATCCGTAACTCACGCCCACGGCTCCTGAATATTTCAGAGATTCTTTAACTTTGAAACCCCTATTGTAGCTTAAAAGATCAACGTAGTAGTAATTCAAATCATCATGTATGGTGGTCCGTGGTGTCTATGGGATGATTTGTCCTCCGGAAGTACCGCAACGGTGGTATTGTTGTCTGATAGTAGGGGATGTCATTTCTTTCATAAAGGTGGTAAAAGCGGACAAAAGAGGGTGCAATTTCTGAGTTTTCTGGAGAAATCAGATGTCCGCGGGTTATCATGTCGGAAGTGTTTGTTTACCTTCATGGGTTATTTCTGACTGCCATGGGCTAGGTCCGCGGGAGACGTTCACGGATGAAAAGTTGAAACCCGAACGGTAGTCCGGTCCACTGAAATGAATCAGCTTTGTACTCTATGTACAGTGTAGTTAATGAAACAATTTTTTTCCACCGCCATCACCCGCGGATGATCTTCGCGGTAAACACAAGACCTAACCCACTTGAACTGCCCGCGGGCTTGACCTGACGTTGTCCTCGTACATCACCCGTTATGAAACTATTCCCGCACAAACTAACTTTGGAACGAAATGACACCCCCTAATGTCGGGCGATTCACGCAGACACCACATGTAGCTTTAGGTGCAGCGGCTGCCGTGAAGGAATATCGCGGGCTATTAGGGGTGTCAAAGTTAAAAGAAAAGATTCTTCAGCGATAGAGAAATAATTGATCATAAAATTATTATAAATAATTTTGTATATAATCGTTATTCATTCTAGATCGTGTTTGTGATTGAACATCAAGATTTTATCATTGATTATTTTTCCGTTTGTATATTCAAGATAATTACTCAGAGCAGTAGAGAATCTATTGTAGAAACAAGCGGACGAAACGAGTGAAGAACCGTTAAGAAAAAACTCACGGCGTTTTTCTATAAGTATCTCAGGAGGTGCCTGCATGAAACACTGATTGCAGTCTGACCGAAATCGTAACTCATGCTCACTACTCTCGTATATTTCAGAAGGTTTCTAACTTTGACACCCCTATTACCATGAAATTTGATTTTTTTCCAGATACATTACATACAGTGTAGTATAAGGAAACCGGATCACCTCTCCGGGGTCAGTGGATTACTCGTGTACCTACTATGCGAACTATCCGTGAGAGTTTTCCACACCCGTGAGGAGGAAAAATATAGTCCGGGACAAAAACCGCAAGTATTGCAATTTTACCGAAAGACTATAAATGACACCTCTAGTATCTGAATGCCTGACGTCGAGTGCGCTCCTCGACCGACAACTCCGGCCCGGTTACATGGACTAGTAACATCCTTGGAGACTGACGTCCACTTAGTACTTCTTTACGGAAACAGAGGAATTTACACCGAAATGCTATTCATTATTATGGAAATAGAGAGAAAATGTTGTAAGTTTTTGTTATGCGATAGTACAACTATACGTGGATTGTGAAAAACAAAAAGAAAGGGAGAATTATTTCCATGTACCAAAACGGACGGATGGAATATGTGCTGAAAACTGAAAACTGAAAGAAAGTAGTGAGACCGGACAGATAAAATCGTTGTGAAAGCAAGAAAACAAAAAAAATAATATAAATCAAAAAATTACTAACACATAGCCCCGCAATTCTGTTACAAGCAGAGCTCCTGGTTATACTTCTTTTCAAAAATAGAAGAAGTTAAACTGAAATGTTATCATTTATTCTGAAATAGAGAAAATGTGTTGTATATTTTTGTATAGTATAATGTATAATATAATAACATATACGAAAGAGGGGAATTTAAACTGAAATGCTATCCTTTACTATGAAAACAGATAAAAAAATGTTATACTTTACATTATATTACAAAGTCGATAAAATTTCATTGATTGGAAGCATTATAGCTTCTTTACTCTTAGAAGTAAGTAGTATGAAGTTTTTTTTCTCTTAGACGTAATAGTTTTGTAATAAATGGACATGGTAGTAAATCAAAGCGGGTATTAAGAAAATTTAATAAAATAATTTGATTATTTTATTTAATAATAGTAATGTTATCGAGAAGCTTTGAAACAGGTCATGTTCTACACGAAAGATTCTGGAAATCTAAAGTCTCTCCTTTGTATTTTGGATTGATTTTATGTCCAATAAACCATTCTCCGCAAGGAAGATATTTGATCACCATGATTGAAGTTGATAAATTGTTATTTTATATGTTATTGTAATAAACCATCATCTTTAAACATTATTCTAGAGATGATGTTGAACCGTTTGATATCATCTCAAAAATCTTCTATACTTTACATTACTTTCACCCTTTAAGATCGTGGCTTTTCTTTCCTAAAATCCACTCCCCTCGGTTCCACCCCGAGGAATGGTTTAAGATTGAAAAATCACTCCTTCACGTATGTTAATAAACCATGAGACTTCAAAGGTTAACGTACATGAACTATATGTGTAGTTTTTGAATATTAATATACCATATATTATCAAGGTACATTTGTGTCTAGACAATGGTATATCGGTTTTTCAAACCTAAATTGGGCTAACCATGGATATCAATTTCCTAATCTTAACTCGACCTTAAACAATGGTTTAAGGTCGAGATTTAGAGATTTAGAGATTAAATCGGACCTAAACAATGGTTTATCATTCTTTCAAACCTAAACCGAACCTAAACTATGGTTTATTAGTTTCTCGACACTAGATAATGGTGTATGGAAAATGATCGATGTTTTACCTAATATAAACCATTGAGAAATACTTAGGGAAATAAGTCTTCCTTTCCAGCTTACTCTTGGAGATGTATTGTATTCCCTTAGAGGTAAAACACACCACCATTCAGTTCTTTCGGGCTTGCTTGTAAGAAACACATATGCAGGTGCTTCAGAGCACCTGTATATTCACCTCTTCCATCGAAAGATGGAGGAGGAAAATATCCAGGCGTCCAATTTACTTTAGGTAAATTAATGTATTAATGCGTATAGCTTTCCCGTCTTGTATTTTCTGAAGCGCGGTAGTCCAGTTAAGACTTATGATTTATCTCTTGTTCTTTCCGTGTTTCTAGACATGAACTAACATATAAGTTTTATAAATATTTTAATTATTTATATTTACTTAATATATTTTTTATTTAATATATATATATATTCTCGATAACAATAAGCGAGAAAAAGTTCCCAGCCGTTCATCAGCATGCATATTTGGATAGATATGGCTCAAATTCTTATAGATTTCAGTTTTCTTTTTATAACATTGTTTACTTATATTTTTCTTCCATGAATAGAAACTTTCCGTTCCAAAAGATAAAAGAAAGAACAATTTGCAGCTGAATGTTCTTACAGATTCAACGTTAAGCTGATCATTTTCGCCAAGAGGATAGCCACTATTGGATCAGGATTATACTTTTGGATAATTTTATAGTCACAAGACTTGGTTGATGTACTTTTCTTAACTTATAATTTAACATGTAGTCATATCGTGAAATGTCTTCGTTAAAGTATCTCCAACCCTACACACCTATCTATCGATTCAAAATCCAGACTCATTGTGTAAACCCGCATAGGTTTCTATTACACACTTCTATAAATTCATATAGAGTGGAGACGTATCCGCAATTCAATTTCTAGACAAGATTATATACTTACATCAATGAGTGCATGTGCATCAACTTCAGTTGGTTCTTGAGGATGGATCATCTAGGAAAAGTTTCAGTTCTATAGAGGTCACTCAATGAGTTATAGTAATTAGATGTAAAGATTCCCGTTACTTCCAAGGAACTTTTGCCTTTAAAGTTTACAGACCATCTCTAGAGGTGGTATATAATAATTAACGTCAACCGATATATTTTCATAGATGTGATTTTATACAGTTAACGCATCATATTTTGCAGGAAATGTTTCAGAAGAAACGTAAAGTTTTTGGCTGTGGGATATCATGTGTAGAACAAAGGCGAGAAAAATAACAATCACAAGAAGCTTGCATAGATATGCTAGCTCTCATCTTACGTATATTTTTATTTATTCTTTATAAAAACAAAACTAATATAAACAGAATTGAGTAATATTTTTAATTATTTTTAATAAAATTTTAAAAACTGATAAAACAAAAATAAGTTATGTTTTAAAGTAAAAATAGAGTATATTTTATACAAAAAATAAATAATTTTGAAAATATATTATATATTATATAATATATTTTAAATTATTATTAATAAATATAAGTATAAAATAGCTCTTGACGCTCGGTGTTATCACAAAAATACAAAGAGTTGTCCCCCGGAGGTCTAATGCAAAAACTGTTGAAACATAACTTAAAGCAAAAGAACATCCCTTTGAAAACAAAAGTTTCGCAACAATGTTCCACAACCCAAAATATGATCCAAAATCCACCTATATACAAACTTTAAGCTAAATCCAACTATCACAAACCATAAATGAACAACTTAAACTCAAAAGAATTCAAAACATCAAAAAACTATAACAAAGATATCGAAAGAGTCTATATGAAAATTGTACTCTTTCACCAAATGGTCTTCATTTGTCAATAGGTTCTCTCTTGGCTCACTTTGCTCCTACAACTTTCAGATCTCATTCCTGATAGCCACGATATCTCTGACTTTGTCGCATGTGATCGAACTTTCAAAATCTTTCTTGTGTAACTTAAAGTCACACGCACACCAACAAACTAATCGTTGTCTTCTACAGATAGATCTCACCACCCTGATCTCAAGAAGGGTGAGATATGGGTTTGAGTTACCCACGGAGAATGGTGAAATATTTGGTAGTAAGACTCCGAAACTAACATAAATAGATCCCTTACATTTTAACTTTGCTTGTCACTCACACATAACAATCTCATTTATTTTTTGTAGAACCAAAATTTTGAGACAGGAAAAAACTTTCCCACCTATCCACATCTGGTGTCCAAAATTTCTCTTCTCATCATATTACTCTTTTGTATTCTTCTGGACAATCATGTTGAGCTGAGGATAGGGATAAAAAGCGAGAGGTAATGAAAATTGAATGAGTGGTTACCAACCGCGTCTCTCTTAAGCAGTTCTCGACTAGAAGAAATTCAAATTCAAATTTTTTTACTTAAATGATTTATGAACAGATTAATTTTACACTATATGCATTTTACTTTTATTCATGTGAATGCAAAATTAGTGTCTATGAGACTAATAACTTCATGTACCCTTCCCAATACCCTTGGCAAATAAATGTCACAGAGAGTAATTACGAAAGACAGTATACATTAAGTCCTTAAACCTTAGCCTTCAAGTTGGTGGGCTTTGTATTCCTCCATATAAACCTCCATGTAGTCTTTTGGTTTCTTTGTATTACTTCGGGAGTGCAAAACATGTGGATGAGACTTTCTTCTAACTGTTTGAAGTATTTTAAAAGGGATGGGACTATAGGGTAGAAAATTTCCTCCACCGTGAGGAGGTGGAGGGCAGGACAATGGATTATCCCTTGGCGCGATAAACGATACAGTACAAAGTGTACATTACAAACTGAGTTGGGTTGGTTTACGGATAATCCCCTGGCGCAGTAGACGATGAGTACAATGTGTACATTACAAACTGAGTTGGGTTGGTTTATGAGCATCACCAACCCACGGTCCTTGCCGGAGTTGGTGATTAAAACTACGATGGGCCAGAGTTACCTTGGTTTTTAGGGGCGGCGAACGTGGTTGTGCCTCTCACCGTAGACTGAGGGCCGTCAAACGCCAGCGATTGGGCAGACTAACGACAGTACTGTACTGTTCACTGCACATACACTTGGTGAGTAGCCTAACTTGGTTGTCTTGAACCACCAACCTCGTGCACTACCCTTCCCGGTCTTCTTGAGCCAGGTGATCGCAAGATCGAGTTTTCGGGCGCCTGTTAAGTTGGTGCAACTTGCATTCAAACTTACTTCTCCTCCTCGTCGTCCTCACCAAACCTGCATCAAATCTGCAATTTCGGGCAGCTTCGCTTCATCTCAGCTCACTTGTCACGACAACCAAAGGTATGTAGAAAGAGTTGAAATGGAGTTAGGTACAATGGAGAGGGATGACGATATTAGATTCTTGGCCGGTCGAGTCTTCCCCTTTGATCGACAATCGAAACGATAGGAAGTGCTTTGGGAGAAAACCTTTATCAGCAGCAGCAGCAGCGAGATAGAAACAAGTAAGAGTAATCTCGCACGGCCAAGTAACAGTAATCTCGCACGGTTCTCATTGACTCGTTCGACATATGTGTTTGGGCACATTCTTTCTCACTTTTGGTTGTAGTTTTGCTCATCGCGTGCCGTGCTTTGACTGTAGACCCGACGGCTTCCACCTGTCAGGCCCAGGCCGGAGCTACCGGTCGAGTCGAGGACGTGTTGGGGCAAAACTCCTAGTCCTACTCCAGTGAGGGGAGGGTGCTAAACATTCCACCTACCTCGGGGCACGATTGGGATGTTAAGGCGTACGGTCTCAATTTTGAGCGCAAGATTAGGAACGTAATAGTCGAAGATCAAGATTCCAGGGCAGGTTCGGTAATCAGCAAATTCGTCCGGGAACAGATTTTCGGTTGACATCTCCAAGCATTGGAAATAGGTTTCGGCTCGAAAATGTTTCCAATCTTTGTGTCACATCTCGTAGGCGTTTTGTCCAAACGAGTTCGCCAGTCTATGCGGACGGTGGTCAGACCTACTGTGTCTTTTAGGTAAGTCGACTGGGAGAGGCATCGTCCGTCGGGATTTGAGAGCAGGACAGAATGAAACGTAGCATCGATAGCGTAGGAGGGAGAATGTGCAGTACCGTATGGTACGTTGGGATGCCAATCATGCGGAAAACGTGCATGCCAGGCTGCAGTGTTTCTTCAACCAATAACCAGGATCCAAATATGTCATGCGCTGTATCTTTGCTCTCTGCTTTGTTGGTTCCGGGTTCTTGTCAAAAGTGTGGCCCACCTGATGAGAGCAGGAATGAAGGAAACGAGTAGGGAGGGAGATCTACCTGGAGCCCTGCTTATAAAATACGGCCATGTAATGGCGTGGAATTGGCTGACGTCAGCTGAGGCTTCCTCCGTTCACCAACTTTTCTCAACCATGCGGAGGAATCAGACGCTGAAGCAGTAGATCCAGGAATGAGATCTCCCATGACATGACAGCACCACCCAGAGGGATGTTGGGAATCTCCAGCCTAGAGAACTGAATGTTTGTTTGAAGTCCGAGGATATAGGCTCGCTGAGGTACAACAGTCCCCTTGTTCAGCAATAAGGCGTTTCTTTCTCGAGTCATCATGGTCGACAGAAATAGGTATAATAAATAGAATCCTTGTGTACAGATTCTAGCTTCAACTTGGCAGACTGGCTTTTCAGTACAATGTGCATATTTCCACATCCTACAATACAGAAATTGTAGCTAAAAAATTTCATAAAGGCGAGCACATGGAGTGCGGGCACAGGTCACCTTCATTTTAGCCTCCTCCATCGGAATACCACGCGTCACTTTCATCTCAGCTATAATGCTGGAACTCTGAAGTTAATTAGATTTGGCAGCATTCTTGGTAGTCAAATGGGAGCTCCAAGACGGAGCTTCTGCCTCTACGCCGTTAAATCAGGAACTCGCTGTTGGAACGGAGGTTTCTTTGCGTATCGACTTACTGGAAGATGTTCTGTGAGGATGGTTCTGAGTGCCTGAGACTGGCCGGGATAGGCCCATACGGCCCAGGAGAAACTTTTCTGGACAGATCTCCATCCGAGGAAGACGACATTGTAGAATAGTAGATGTCGATTATCTTCTTCGGGCTTGGGATTGACGGCAGAACGGGGTAAGAAGTAGAATCCCACGAGTTGTTCCAGGAACACAATAAACGGGCTAAACCGATTCTTCAAGTCCAAGCTGTTGTTCACGCCATGTCATATACTCTAAACCATACACGTCAATTCTCTGGAAAAGTGATTCTTGCGCTATTCCGAACTGCCATAGTGCCAAAATGTTTTACAAGCTGGCTGTACACATCATTATCCGTGCAACCGTGACACTCATCTGGAGTCTGTAACCTGGGAAGGGCCTGGTAGAGTGATATATCTTGATACTACCGACTATACAAGTCAGCAATACCGAAAGTAACCCTGTCTAGAGCCTGATCAAGTGAACTTAAACTTTTGGGTCCCGAGCAAGGACATATGTGGCGCAGGGGCCTGGTAAAGCAAATTTCTGCATGAATCTGGGACTCGACTGAGCTTCCTGCTTGAGGTGGGAACACCAACAGCTTTGGATACAGGATACAGCAACTGGTATGTAAATGACATTGTAGCCATGATTCGTCATGCTTGCGGTAGTACGATCACTATTCGACTGGATGCTAGGTATCCAAACCGATTGCTCTATCGACAATCCTAGATTGCAGATCATTTTACTCTTAAATATTCGGTGTCTTGTCTTCTCCCCATCACGTTTTTAATATCTCAACTGTTTCACCTCCTTCCACTTATGGAATCAACGAACGTCTCGGTGAGTCGGTGGTGTTAGCATCCCAAAACAGTAAATTGTTTGGATAACCTCGATATTCGCACTTCCTAAATCTCTTGGCATGCGCCACATTCCTGTAATTTTAATTCCTCTTTATATAAAAGTAATTTTCCGTAATATATTGACTACAGTTATGAACGATAACGTAGTTACAACTGACACACTATAACTCTGCAGTATGTTAATGCAATAAAGCCACCAATGATCTTATTGCAGAGTGAGTGAACTTTTGTAGATCTAATGTGAAAGACCACTGCAATGGAAATGATGCAGTAGAGCGGAACTTTCAAGTATGACAAACTTGTGTTGGTATAAAAGAGCTAGAAGGCAATAAAGCCACTATAATATGAAAGAGCTTCGCAAGTGAATATGCATCCGAAGTGCTGGAAGGGACAAACATCTAAATAAACTACAAAATTTTCATAAAAGATTGGTTGAAAACTGGTTTCAAAAACAAATAGTGAAAAATACATCGACAGTACTTACAAATAATACTTGTGCTTGTTTGGATTATGAGAGAACAAGATGTCTTGCACATACACATCGCTACACAACATACATCGCTGTCAGAGATACACCGCATATACACATAACACATGGACGATCTCATACACATACACAAATGTATCACAATAAACGACTTCGTCTTCTACCTCTAGCATGGTGACAGATGATACTTGAGAACTGGAGATTGGACCCAAGCTTACAGGAGAGGAGAGACAAAGAGTTCAGAGATTCCTGAAGAGTTATAGGAATTGTTTTGCCTTCAGTATGAAGGATTTGGGTACCTTGAAGGGACTAGGTATACGGATCGACTTGGCTAATGACACGTCAATCTTTCGACGTCTCTACTGGTACAGTGACATGAAGAGAGTCTTGATCCAGAGTAGGACTCAAGACTTGTTGGAGGTTGGGTTGGTGGAGATGTCGCATGGAGAGTATGCATCTGTCACAATTATGCCAGCAAAGAAAAATATGTATGACAACTACACGGATAGGTTGATGTGTGGAGACTACCGTCCTATCAATCGGCAAACAAAGTCCTATAAGTATACCATGTCGATACCTGAGAAGATCTTTGATGCAGTGAGGCATGTGAAGGTCTTCAGTACTTTGGATCTTCGAGCAGGGTATCATCAGTTGTCGGTGAGAGAAAAAGATAAGTCCAAGACAACATTCTGAGGAATGACTCTCACGACAAAGATTGTTTGTATCAGTGGCGGTTCTTATCATTTGGGTTGAAGAACGTCTCTGTTGAGTTCCAAAGGGTGATGGACAGGATACTAGCAGGATTGGATTTTGTCAAATGTTATATTGACGACATCTTAGTCTATAGTGCTATAGTGGAGAAACACGAGAGACACTTAAGAGATGTGTTTGAGCGGTTGAGAGCTCAAGGGTTGAAGTTATACCTAGGGAAGTGCAAGTTCTTCCAAGAGTTGGTGGAGTCCAATGCCGATGAGAGAGAGCGAGTAATGGATTTCGCTACAGATACAACGGCAGTAGCTTCGGTATCGGAGACTGCACGTCGTCAGGTATTCTATCAAGCAATGGACTTGAATTGCTTGACATGGATTGTTAGTCTTAGATTGGCTGAGCAGCGTCGGATGCGATCGATGGGTGTTACTGCTCGGACATTTCTGAGCTCTTTGTCTATCGTGTCGATGGAGACAAAAGCTGGGGGCGAAGCGTGTGAAGTTCGTCATATCATGAGATGTCGTAGGAGAGAGTGTGGAGCTTGCAGCTAGGATTGCAGAAGTTTTCCGCACAGTCGCGGTGGAGGTTGTTGCTGGTGAGCAGAAGGAAACTACTCCAGAGGCTGCAAGATGGCAGTCAACGACTTCATCTTCTACCTCTAGCGTGATGACAGAAGATACTTGGGAGTCCGAGATTAGACCCAAGCTTACAAGAGAGGAGAGATGAAGAATTCAGAGATTCCTGAAGAGCTACATGAATTGTTTTACCTTCAGTATGAAGGATTTGGGTACCTTGAAAGGACCATGTATACGGATCGACTTGGCTTGTGACACGTCAATCTTTTGATGTCCTTACAAGTACAGTGACATGGAGAGAGCCTTGATCCAAAGTAGGACTCAAGACTTGTTGGAGACTGGGTTGGTGGAGATGTCGCATGAAGAGTATGCATCTATCATAGTTATGTCAGCAAAGAAAGATATGTATGACAACTACATGGATAGGCAGATGTGTGGAGACTACCGTCTTATCAATTGACAGACAATGTCTGATAAGTATGTCATGCCGACACTTGAGAAGATCTTTGATGCAGTGAGGCATGTGAAGGTCTTCAGTACTTTGGACCTTCAAGCAGGGTATCATCAGTTGCCGGTGAGAGAAGATAATAAGTCCAAAACAACATTATGAAGAATTGACTCTCACGGCAAGGATTGTTTGTATCAGTGACGGTTCTTATCATTCGGGTTGAAGAACGCCCCTAGTGAGTTCCAAAGGGTGATGGATAAGATCTTAGCAGGATTGGATTTTGTCAAATGTTATATTGTTGATATTTTAGTGTATAGTGCTACAATGGAGGAGCACGAGAGACACTTACGGGATGTGTTCGAGTGATTGAGAGCTCATGAGTTGAAGTTACACCCTCGGAAGTGTAAGTTCTTCCAGGAGTTGATAGAGTATCTAGGCCACACCATCTACCCAGGTGGGTTGAGTGTTCAACAGACAAAAGTTGAGGCTATTGCACGTATTCCACGTCCCACAGATGTGAGTCGAATTCAGACATTTGTTGATTTGACGAACTTCTATCGTCGATACGTGAAAAGATTTAGTGCAATTACAAAGTCGTTGACCAAGCTGATGAAAGTGGACCAGGAGTGGCAGTGGAGAGATGAACAAGAGCGAGCTTTTGTATAGCTCAAGGATAGGTTGACATCTGCTCACACTTGAGGAGACCCGTTAGGAGGATTCCTTTCAAACTGCACACTGATTGGAGTATGTTCGGACTTGGATCAGTGATGACTCAGCATGATGATGAGAAAAAGGAGTTTGTGTTGGCTTATGTCAGTCGCTCCAACAATTCGACGGAGGCGAGGTACAGTTCGTACGAGGAGGAGTGTTTAGCTGCAGTATGGACTGTTGCACACTTCCGATGTTATCTGTTTGAGAACCCTTTTACTCTCATCACTGATCACCAACTGCTCAAGTGGTTGATGAAGTCCGACAAGCTTACAAGGAAGCTTGCACGATGGGCTCTTATCTTACAAGAGTATGACTTGTAGATAGTACATAGACTTGGAGTTGCAAACCTAGATGTCGATGGGTTGAGTCGCAATTCATGCACGAGTCAACCGGATCATACTAGGGCTCGATGGACATGACGAGGTTGATGAGGAGATGGTGCTAAGGTGGCATGCATCTGCATTTCTTTGTGTGTTGATCATGAACTCTAGTATGGAGGGCCATGTCGTATCTTTCTCTAGTTAGAGAGTAGATGATGAGTCTCTCGATCTTGAGGGTGGAGATGGTGTTCCAGATCAATGAGATATCCACGACTATATGATCGTAATGGAATATCTACGTACTGACATGGTGGTAGGCACAGTAAGTGTCAAGGAGTGAGATCGTGTCCTTCAACGAGCGAGAAGATTTCGACGAGAAAGATGACATGTACTTCGAGTGTGCGATGATGAGAGAGTACGGATAGTGCCACATCCATATCAGAGAGTAGAATTAATACGACATGTCCACGAGGAGTTGGGACATTTTGGAGTGAAGCGTATGCATAGCTTACTCCAAGAACATTATTAGTGGCGTGATATGCACATCGATGTGCAGCAGTTTGTCGCACGAGGTGTGATTTGTGATCGAGTACGAGCATCGTTTGATGCTCTTATCTCACAGTTACATCTCTTACGGATTATAGGGTTGGATTATTGTTGGAGTTTGGATTTTGCGACTCTTATCGTTGATCATATGTCACCACCGGTATGTGTTGATGATGGTAGAGCACTTCTCTAAGTGGATTGAGTTGGTGGTATTATCGGACAAGACGAATGAAGAGACGGCGTATGCGTTCTTAGATTGAGTGCTGAGTCATTTTAGAGCACCAGCTGAAGTGCTGACAGACCAAGGTACATTGTTTCTTGATGAATTTCAGGTCTTGTGTGATCAGGTGCTGATTGATCATCGGACTACATCTCGAGATCATCCTGAGACGGATGGTTTGACGGAGAGGGTAGTTCAGGCGGTGAAGAGAGGATTGCGCAAGTAAGGCTTGCAGAAGGACCACTTATGAGACTGGGATGTGCAATTACCATGGTTGGCTATGGGCTACCGTCTTAGCCGACAAGCGTCTTTGGCTTCCTTCTCACTGGACTTTCTATTATTTGATTGAGATCCAGATTTATCTTCGGTCATTCGTCGTGATTCTACTGAGGTGCTGAACCTTGATGACCCAGATATGTGGAATGAGAGCATGTTCTCAACGAGCAGAGACATTTTGGAGAGTTATGCCCATGGCTTTTGAGAACCTAGCGATTGCTCAGCATAAAGACATGTTGCGATATGCGATTATTCGAGGAGGAGGTTATCGATCATTGATTCGTAAGTTTCATCTTGGTGATTATATCTATCTGCAGTAGACTGCACCGACGACGTTAGATGTGACCGCATGGGCACTATTTTACGAGTGCGTGAGGTGTTATCTTTTGGAGTACTCATGTTAGAAGACCGTGATGGTGTTGTTTGGAAGGACCATGTGCGTAATTGCACGCCATGTTATCTTCTCAACATCAATGATACCGTTGACCCAAGGTTAGCAATTGTACGCGTGGACTTGAGGTGTATGTTGTGTGGGTCTGCTGGTGGAGCAACTTGTATGTTGAGGTGCGATGGTTGTTCGAGAGGTTGGCACATTTCATGTTTGAAAGGTGCCAAGGTTGCAAGGTTGTTTCATGTTTTGACTCCACCTCTTAATGTCATTTTTATTAGACGGTGGATTTTTTCTTGATATATATAGTAGAATAGTTGATTAGATCTTTGCATGGTATGGATTGCAGACATGTGACTACGGATGAGACGATATAGCACCCGACCTCTTGATCCTTGCACCCATGAAGGTGTATATCACGTAGTTGGGTTATGAGGTTATATGGAGTTAGAGAGACCTAACCGTCAGTTAGGGAGGTGATTGTGATATACTTGTGTAGTGTATGAATTCGTCCATGTGTTATGTCTATGTGCGGTGTACCTCTGACAGCAATGTATGTTTTGTAACGATGTGTATGTGCACGACAGCTGTCACGTCAGTTTGACACCTCGACTAAGTTGACCGAGTGCGGAGTAACAAATCCCGATAGGACAGTTAGGGTGAGTTGGTGGGATAGCTCACTAGGGGTATATTTCGCAGGTAGGGCTTGGAGGTCTTAGTTCTTCGAGTTGAGTCTTCAAGCTCCTTGTTATGGTGGATAGTTTGGTGAGTGCAATCTGGATTCTCTGCAAGCACACTCGACTTTAGGGATTGTTTAGGACCAGTTGACATAGTGGAGTGAGTACATACCATTTATCTGTTCGCTCGTTAAAGAACACGGTCTCGCTCCTTGGCACTTACTGTGCCTACCACCATGGCAGTACGTAGATATTCCATTATGATCACATCGTCGTGGATATCTCGCTGGTCTGGAACACCATCTCCATCCTCAAGATTTGGAGACTCATCATCTACTCTCTGACCAGAGAAAGATACGACCTGATCTTCCATATTAGAGTTCATGACCAACACACAAAGAAAGATATATGCATGTCATCTTGGCATCATCTCCTCATCAACCTCGTCATGTCATCGAGCCTCTGTCTGATCCTGCTGACTCGTGCATAGGTTGCGATTTAACCCATCGGCATCTAGGTTTGCAACTGCAGGTCTATGCACTACCTTGGAGTCATATTTCTATAAGATAAGAGCTCATCGTGCAAGCTTCCTTGTAAGCTTATCGGACTTCATCAATCACTTGAGCAGCTGGTGATCAGTGATGAGAGTAAATGGGGTTCTCAAACAGATAACATCGGAAGTGTGCAACAGCCCACACTGCACTTAAACACTCTCTTCATACGAACTGTATCCTCGCCTCCGTCGAATTGTTGGAGCAACTGGCATACTTCACCACAAACTCTTTTTTCTCATCATCATGCTAAATCAGCACTGCTCCAAGTCCCAACATACTCCAATTAGTGTGTAGTTGGAAAAGACCCCCCCTAATGAATCTCCTCAAGATGGGAGCAGATGTCAACCTATCCTTGAGCTCTACAAAAAGCATCCCACACAAGCCAGGTCCTTCATCTCTGTAAGCATGTGATGCTGGAAAGCTCACCAAAATGAGCAACGCTGTCATAGGTCGTCCCACTAGGTTCACCACTGCCATGAGTGACCTACCGACGACTCTCACTACTTGAGATCGTCGTCTTGCATCCAAGATGCCATCAATTGTGAGATGTGCTGGTCGTCTCACTGCATCGTGTGTGCGCTTGAGCACCTCCCTCGGTAACAAGTTCGTCCATCACAACCGTGGACATTCGTCACATCTGTGTACGAGTGTCACCCAACAAAGGAACGTTCTCCAAGATGTACGTTGGAGAATCCATCTGATGCGTCTAAAGATGTCGTAAGATCCGTAACATCTCCGAAAACATCTTAGATCGCGGGTCATATAAACCCTAACCTCTCTCAACACGCGTGTTATCTTGACATGACCACCCGGCTATCACCAAGTGAATCGTGTCAACAAACGTGAGATCTTGCATCCCAGCAAAGAAATATCCGACTTGTATTGCTTGTTGGTATTCTCTAACGACTGATATGGACAACAACTGAGGATATCTCTGCACCAAACGTGCCACATGACGCAATGAGGTGCGTCTCGTAACCTCATCTCTCTCCACATACAAGTATTGTTGTACTTGTATGCATGTCTGCAATACCGCAGCCAAACTTGTGCTGATCCCTCCAAATAACTCCAGCACACATACATCCTCCTCTGGATACTGCCACACAATGAGAGTTGTGTCCAACAGTGATAAGGTCACACGGTCATTAGCATGAACACCCTTTGTTCTTCTACTGGCGGTACAAAGGCTTCACTCCAAACCTGCTGCACCAATCGATCAACATACTGCTACAACTCTCCACTCGAACTTCGGAATGAAACATCCAAGACAAATGGTACTACCGTAGTCATGCTAGGCATGTCCTCTACCTCCTCAAAGATCGAAGTATCCTCCGCATGAGCATCACCCTCTAACAACTCGTCCGACCAAGTGATGACCGAACACCTCCAACCAATATATCATAAGACTCAGCGGCCATAACGATGGCCTTGGTCCTCATCATGGAGCCATACGTGGGATGATCTGGTCGAACTCTCACCGTCAGCATCTCGCGTGTCATGTGCAAAGCTGTATCCTCTGATCTCCCTAGAGATGTCTATAGCTGGAATAGACATCTCTCCACCTCGGACTTCTTCAAACCCAAACCAATGCACGTCACCTTCCTCAACATCAACGGCTGGGCTCCAGAGTCTAACAAGACTTTCTGTGTTCGATACACCTTCTCTGAAGGTGCCACCAAACAAAAGATATCACTTTTGTTGTCCAACAACACACCACCTGTTGTCATATCAGCACGATCAATCGTCAACTTAACTGGTAACTCATCTAACCTTGCTGTCGCCGCTTGCCAAGTACCACTGATAGCTGTCTTGATCTTCGACTACATGGACACATCTACCGTCTCTCGTTGAACCACCTCAGAACTAGAGGTAATCGTTGAACCGCCTCAGTTGAGCGTGGACGTCAACTGGAACATTGGAGCCAAGCTAACTCTCAATGTCTTCATATCCATGGCTGAAAATAGCGGGGCTCGCAAACCTGCTGTAGCCGCCCCCAACAAGAGGTTTGACGTCGCATCCACAGACGTCGAGTGTTGTCTCGCATCACTCTGATGTCTCTAACTCCACTACACCATTGATATGTCGTTTAGGACTCATAGACGTGGTCCTCAATGCCTCCGATAACGTGAATGACTGAAGAAGTCTGACCTATCTACCAACCTCCACGCTGTCATGTTGAGAGTCTTCCTGGGACGGGCGAACCTTCTGGCTGTGATATGAGCTTGAAGGCTGTGTTCAATCTACTCGGGGAAGCGTTGGGCTCTTGGCTGTGACTGGTCTACTCACAAGATAGGCTTCAGGTCTCAAGGTGATACTGAAAACACTCATGTAAGTCTCTAGGCTCTTCTGATAAGTTCAGGAAGCAGAGTTCAGGCTTAACTAGCAATGATAAGATCAGATGGCGAACTTTGACACTCAGGATTGAGAAATATGTGAAGGTTCAGACTTCAGAACTCCTCCTACATGTAAATGAGGTTCTACTAGATACACATACGAAATTTCAGCTTCAGATCAATTCAGAGCACTAAGATATGAGCAGAAACTTTCTGAGTAGAGAAATTACGGCAGTTTCTGGTACCCAGACAGCTATTTCGACCTATAACAAGGAATTGGCTCGATCACTTTGGGAATTTCTTACAGGATTTGCAGTACACAGCTTGATAAACACTCCTGTGAAGTTGGGCCTCCTGATTCCACACAGAACTCCAGATCTCGCTCTCTGAGGTTGCTGCTCCAGATTGAGAGCTTTTCGGACCCCCTCTACTTCAGCGGTCGCCCTGAATTACTCACTGACTCAATCGACATAAAATTTTGGAGACAGTCGTAGCCCTGCTGACAGTGATCACAGCCACGAAGTTTTGAAGCGCTTTCCTCGATTCTGCTGCAAATGACACTCAAAACCCCAAATTGAACAGAAGTGCTGCAATTCTGACACAAATCGAACTTCAATCAGCCATAACTTCTTGTTTATTGCTCCAAATCGATCAAACTTTTCGCTGACAGTGCTTGGCTCGACGAGCTCTATCTCCCTGTGCTCTCAGATTTCGAAGTGCCCTCACAAATTGCTCGAACTCCCCTCTAGAGCTCTGTTTCTAAATTTAGAGTTTAACAAAAGACAAAAACAGACCAATGGGAGTTCATAGCTCCACTTGGTTGTCCTTTAGTACCCTAAACCACGTGGCAACTTAGTTTTACCCATAGGCTACCACGTCAAGCTCCCTAGAGTGCCAACGTAAAACTTAAACTACCTAAAACGACACGCAGCCCGAAAAATACTTAAATCAGCTAGAAAGCGTGCATGGGCGACAAGTAAGTACAACCCATGAGCTCAAACCCCTATCTACATGGTAAATCTAAGTCATGTACATTGAGTATCATAGATAAGTATGAATTTACTTGCACAAGCGTACGAATGCTTGAACAAGATAAATGTCATACTACCAACCTACTAGGATCCAAAATATATGACAGAGTTAACACCATATGCAAAAGGTGTCAACCATAAGCATAAAAGACTAAGAACAGTACAGAGTTAACTTCTAAGACTACTGAACATCAAGTGTCGGAGTAGAAATAACATGCGCTAAGTAACGCGACAGCAGTGATAAGTGAATCATTTACTATGTCAAATGATTCACATCACGACAACGCGTTCTAGATCCAACTCCACTGACGCACCTCGTGGCTCAGAGATACGTACTGCACTCCGAGTCACTACCGCAGGTGTCTGCGCCACACCAGCCATGAAGTCGAAGTCAACTCTTTCTCCTCCATAAGACATGAAAGCCTCTGAACTGGATCTCTGCTAAGCCATAGTCATACTAGCTATCTTCTACTCCAACTGCTCAATCCGAGCAGCCATATCCGCATCTGACATCGTAGCAGGTAGTGGATTGACTGGTCCTTTCTCAGGTGCTGGGTCTCTACCTCCAGCTCGACCACCACGGTCTCCTTGAACTCCTCCGTCTCATCCACGATCAGCCTTCCCTTGCCGTAGCTCGAGGTGGAGATCAAAACAACGGTCACTACTGTGACATGATCTTCGCAATGCTCACATTGCCTAGGCATCACTTGAGACGTTCCAGATGTCTCGTAACCACCTCTTCTTTGTGGACTGTCTTTCTGCTGATGAGGACCATCACATGTCCAGCAAGGACCCATTTGTTGCTGACTAGAGAAGGATGGCATGTGCTTCTACCACTAGGTCCTCCAATACCTCCCTGGGATCGTGATTGTTCAGCACGATACTTACCACCACCACCACGCTATTGCGTAGCATGTGATCCTCGAGAAGAGGTAGTCGTCTCATGTGGTGTCTCTCTGCTGAACCCAGCAGTCACCACTCTCTCCTCCACCATGTTGAGGTCAATCCGCTCAGCCAAATCAAAGACAACCGTCAACATCAGAGCGGTGTCCCTAAGAAGAGTCCCATCTCTAACTCTTCTACGCAGCTCTTGGACTAGTATCCCATATCAGAACTGGACTGCTTGTGCTTCCGTCACCCCTTGGGTGCACTGATCACCTACCTCGCGTAGGCTCTCTCTAGTCTTCCGTTGGAACTCCTGCAGACTCCTCAACTTGTCGGTCCACACATCTTGATAGTTCTTCTTCAAACACTGAAAGAACTGAACCACAAGGTTAAACCCAGGTGGTATCTCGCTCACTCTACCACCTGCTCCAGTACTAGTGAATGCACCGCTGGTAGTAGATACTCTGCCACCTATGGATGTACCACTGCTACTGGCACCCGAACTCATAGGTGCTAAGCCTCCCGAAACTACGTCAATAGTGATAGAAACATAGTTGGGAGATCAATGTTGTCTCCACAACTCAATCTCCACACTGTAGTCTCGTCTGAACTCATGGTAATCGTCCATCGGCGGTCCCTCCAAGTGTTGGAACAAACCCTTCCACGTTGTCGTGTTGTGGTTCGGTTCCTGTGTGAAATTCTTGTGTAATCTATGTTGTGTTTCTTTTCTATGTTTCGTGAATCATATCGCGTAACTCGTAGAACGGTGTGATGGGTGTCACGTTTGTGATTATCTGTTTAAGTGATCGCACGATAGAGGAACGTGCCAAGTCATCGATCTGTGTGTGTTCACTTTAGTGGTCCTTGTCGCCGCATTTGTGTATAAAATGATGGGTCGAAGGTTCATACGGCATTCTATCTAGCGGGTGATTCGTGAGGGTTCTCGGTGGTCTGCATGGAGGAGTGAAGAACTGCAGGAGTAGTGGTTATGGACGGAGGTTTGTTACCGGCTCCGGATCTTCCTTTCTCGAATCCGTTCCACATCAAGCTTCATTGCATCCACCGCGATCACTTTCGACAGATGAAGATATAGTGTGATGCCGACCACAACTTGTGAGTGTTGGCGCATACCAGAGGATGCAAAGGTTTAGAAGGGGTGGATGTCATGTTGTGGTTCGGCTCCTGTGTGAAATTCTTGTGTAATCTATGTTGTGTTTCTTTTCTATGTTTCGTGAATCATATCGCGTAACTCGCAGAACGGTGTGATGGGTGCCACGTTTGTGATTATCTGTTTAAGTGATCGCACGATAGAGGAACGTGCCAAGTCATCGATCTGTGTGCGTTCACTTCAGTGGTCCTTGTCGCCGCATTTGTGTATAAAATGGTGGGTCGAAGGTTCATACGACATTCTCTCTCAGCGAGTGATTCGTGAGGGTTCTCGGTGGTCTGCATGGAGGAGTGAAGAACTGCAGGAGTAGTGGTTATGGACGGAGGTTTGTTACCGGCTCCGGATCTTCCTTTCTCGAATCCGTTCCACATCAAGCTTCATTGCATCCACCGCGATCACTTTCGACAGTGGTTAGTTACATACTTTGGCGATGAATTCATGGGAAGAATGATGGAGTTACAGCTTCCGGTGATCCTTCCGATCGTAACATAGGAGAGACTTGGGATATGACGGTGTACATTTGTTGTGAGGAACAATGGATCTCAACTATCCATCGAATGTTCCTTTCAACCTTTGGGTCGATGTCCGGTGTCATTGCAGACCGAAGATCAATCATGAGGCTTGGATCGTGAGAAACTTCTGGCAAGAATATTACAATCGAGTGATAGCTTCACCGTTTCCTTTTGTCGTACTTTTTATTGTAGAACATTTCCAGGTTGTAATATTGACTTGGTATTAGTCTGCGGCTCACTGGTTTCATTCTGGTTGAGCCCTTCTATGTAGTTACAGACCGCGAAGGATCCATCGACATATCTGAAGGATTTTTGGAGGTCTTAGAGTCTTGTTGATGTCTTGTGTCTCCTTGGAGAGTAAAAACTCGTTCTAGGGGAAAAAGTTGAGTGGAGAAAAGACACAAGTAAAGATCTTTTTGCTCTTATTGGTCCACTTTTGGACCAATGGTGTTCTAGCTGATCCTCGCAACGTTTCTTTGGTTTTTGGAGGCCTCGGAGGTCTATTCGCAAAACGAAGGGTATGGTTGGAGAGCTCTCGACCGGGGCTACAATCTGGGCGGAAGAATCGGTCGATTTGATGGAAGGATGAGCGCGTTATGATCGATTGAGTGGAGGGGGGTGCAATTCGTATCTACCGCTATGTTTCTGGTTGTTACGAGAGACTCGCGAGGAGTTTTAAGGAGCTGTCTGTTGGGTTGGAGAGCTGACGACGTTCTGGTCGTTTTGATATCAATTTCATCAGGTTATTGATCGATTTGGATTCTGAACCGACCGATTGAAGTTGAGAAGTGCAGACGTGACAAGGCGGGAACAGCGAACTGTGATAGTCATGGATATTTTGCTATTGCTTAAGTTTTGAGTCGAATTTCAGAGTGAAACTTTCCAGGATTGAAGCATGTCTTATCAGTAAGATACTTGGGAAGTTTCACCTCAAATGGTCGAGTAGTTTGTTCAGAATCTTGGATCAAATGTACCTGGGTCTGTAAAGCTCTGAAGTTAGCACAGATTACGGTTTGATCCATATCTGAGAATTGGTTTTAGGTTTTGACCTGAAAATTGTTCAGGGTAGGAGTGAAGGGTCCAATCAAGCTTCTTGTGAAGTTTGATCATCATTGGTGGACTGGTTTGGGAGGACTGAGATCTCAAAGTTCAAAGATACTTTTGTTATTAGCAGTTTCGGGTTTTTTCGATGTCATCTATTGTCATTTTGATCATTTTCGAGCAATTTGGATAGGAGTTGTTGCTGAAACTACCATGCCTGCATACAAATCGACATTGGAGGGTGTGGGGCTGATTTCAGCTCTTGGTGATGAAGGAGAACGGAGTCGTCATGAATCTTAAGCCGCTTTTTGGATTCTCGAAGCTGCCAGGTACTACCGCCGTTGGTGCTATGTTGAGATCTGAGTAGTGCCTTGAAGCATGCATGCTTTACCTTGCTGGAATGCTTGATAGACCAGGGTGTACATAAAGTTGTATCGATACTCTATCAAGTTGATTGAGTGATCTTATAGCATCTTCTGGTTGTACTATGAAGTTGTGATAGTTGGATTGATGGACAATTAGCGTCGCTGGGGAGCTATTCAGAAGTCATGCTTCCAGTGATATAGAGGAAAACTTCAGTTAGATAGTACATAGCTGAGTATTTTTAGTTAGAGTAGAAAAGATATGTTGTAACACAAGTTTATGTAGCTTATACGTAACCTTGGATCGTAGCAAGCTTTAAACTTGAGCCGAGCGGATACAAGGTCACTCGGGCTAGAAGAGTAGATAGTGAAATATTTGAGTGGAAACATTCAGATCTAGATCCAACCTTGTCAATCCACATACCTCTGCATAGCCATATACCCAGTGTATTTCTAGACAGAAAAACACGTTATACGATAACGTCTTGAAAGATGTAAACATATGTGGGTTTCGCATCTGATGCAGATCGCACCAACTGTCAAACTCCTGGATTAAGTCATCCAACTCAATGATACCCACCGTACTTGAGTATCGTCGAGGTCCTTTCGTGGTCTCATAGATCTCATCCATGTCCCACAACAACGGTGTGGTGATACTAGACTCACCATCAGAAAATGCATTGTTTGTGTTTGTCTCGTCCTCTGGAACAACCGATGGTAATGGTGTAGGTAGTCGGTACCTCATCCACTCCGTGTATACCCACCTCCCGAGAACTCCGTGATGATAGAACCTCGTGAACATACTCTCCATCCAGAATGTCAAAATCTCCGTCACCATCGTAACCACAACTTGCATAACACCTCTCCTACTGAACTCACCTATCCTCTAATAGGACGATCAAGATAAGGACAACATGTATCTATCATCGTCTCAAGTAGCCTCTCACGGTCGGTTGGTCGTCAATCCAACCGCACAATGAGAGAAACAAAGATAGTCTTACTGGTCCGCAACTCCAGCCTCACTATCGACATCACACTGGAGTGAATTCACTCCGGAAATCAAGCACCAACACAAACAAACGTATCACACAAACAGGAAGCAGAATATGCAGAGGTTCCAATCACAAGAAGTCCAAACGATAACCCTTCACACTCAAACATTCACATAACGAGAAACTCAGCCCCACCCGGATTGACGGCTCCTCTTCGATGATCACATGTACAATATATGACCACCAACTGTCATAACATGTATCTAAGGTCACTAACTAGATGTCCACATCTCTAGTAGCTCTACTAGCTCACCCAAAATAACTGTCTCCATACACATCTCTACGACATAGGCAAACATTACCACAACAACGGCTTTCCCCTAGCACTATGAGGTCGCCCTACCGCTCCTCTAGGAACGTGCGAGAAGATTTCTTACTACCTTAAACAAGTCCATAAGTACTTGCACACATCCCTAGAAGACACCAAGAGCTATTGGTTTAGTAGTAAAGCCAAAGCTAAGAACTGCAGAGTGTGCAAGTTCAAGAATAGTGTTGGGATGGGTGACCTGCTGGTTTTACACTTCCCACACAACTGAAACTTGCATATCTCTCTCACGCACGCCAGCAAGCTGGCTTGCGGCGGGCTCGAGCTCGTGTTCCGCTCCGTCTCCGTACTCTCGCACTCCGCTTCTCACGTCCCGCACTCACGCACCTCTACTCCTCGAAGTCTCAAAGCCTCGACATGCACTCCACTCCGTTTGGAGTAGAGTAGAAACTCGAGCCAAACAACACAAGAAAGACGCGTATGAAGAGAACACATCCAAAATAGCAGCTTCGAGGTCGAAAACACACTCCACAAGATCAAAATCTGCCAAATTGACATTCGCGGGCGGGATTACGTCAGATTTTGGACCACCAGCGACCTTCTTCTCCTTGTAACTCCTTTGATCTTTCATCAAATCGGACGATTTTTTGTGCTTTTGAATCGTCTTCTCAACGCGCATCTACTGCACTCCTCAGCACCAGAAATTGCTGATCCACGCCTACTCGACGTCCATCAACGTACTTCTATCGATATCAAACTGATCATAAAATCTGTCATAGGAAATTCTAGCAGCGCTTCCGCACTACCTCACCACCAAATCTGACCAAGAACAGATCCAAATAGTACTAATCCACATAGCGATCAACCACAACACAAAAAAGAACCACCTCACGCATGTGCACACCTGCAAATCGAAGATATCAATGATCTACAAACTCCGGAGATCCACCGACAGAAATCCGTGTCCTGAAACCTCTCAATCAGACCTCACAATTCGAGTTCTTCGAGTGATAAATGATATATACTCACTCCACCATGTCAACCGGCACTAAACAATCATTAAAGTCGAGCCAAATCCACTCTGTGCTCGCAGAGAATCCAGATTGCACTCACCAAGACTATCCATCATAACCATGAGCTTGAAGGCTCAACTCGAAGAACTAAGACCTCCAAGCCATACTTGCGAAGTATACCCCTAGTGAGCTATCTCGCCAACTCCTCCTAACGGCACTAATGGTCCTACATGGATTTGTCACTCCGCACTCGGTCAACCTAGCCGGGGTGTCAAACTTACGTTGTCGTGGCGAGAGTCTTTCTTGGGGAGGGCGAACCTCCTGACTGTGATAGACCAAAGAGAAATGACCAGAAGGGAAAATATGTCGCTGCTGACGATGAAATCTCAAAACACAGCCTCTTCTGCCCACCAATTGCAAAACAAACACTCAAGCACGCACTCAGGTACACAAATAGATCTCTCCGGAGTAGAAATAGCTTTATTTCAGTGTCAACTGCTTCACTGTTTAAGAAAATATCTCTCTCCTCCTCTCCTGAGTCCGTCTCAGCTAAAAATTCCAAGGAATTTGATCTCACGACAACCAAACCCTTACCAAAAACAATCCCCTTCAAATAGACCGCCCTGTCCGTTCAATTCTACCTCCAAACCTCAAAACTGTGCAACATATGAGGTTCTTGTCTCCAAAGCACTTTCCTGTCTCTCTCACGATCTCCCCTGCTCACTCTAATCAATTCTGTCCGAAAAATCGATCCTCACTCAGCCTCCAAGCTTCTCAGCGTCTCCTCTCCTCAATCCACTCAATTCTGCTCAGAAAAATCAATCCCTGCTCAGCCTCCAAGCTTCTCAGCGTCTCCTCTCCTCAATCCCTAATTCTACTCAGAAAAATCAATCCCTGCTCAGCCTCCAAGCTTCTCAGCGTCTCCTCTCCTCAATCCCTAATTCTACTCTTTTCTCCTCCTTCCGCCCCCACTCCCCTCAGAAAACTCCTCTGCCAACTGTTTTGAAGTCCCCCTGATCTTCAGCCGTCGCAAGTATTTAACCTAAAAGCTAAGGGCCCAGCTTAAGCTGCCCCCCTGCTGTCCTTATAAGCACAGTCGCTTATCACAAGCAGGCCCCCAGCTTAAGCTGCCCCCTTGCTGTCCTTATGCGTACAAAGCATTTTTTACAAAGTTGACCTCTTTTTAATATAAGTTTCGCAGTTGTCTCTACAAACTCTATCTCTACACTGATAAAGGTTCACATAACCTCATTCCCCATCGCAAGCCTACTCGATGATTATTTAACTATTTAGCAAAAGTTTCCTGTGCTCTTGATGCCATCCTGAATATACTACAAGCCATCCAATGTAGGCCGAAGCCCTAACACTTATGAGGCTGCCCCACAGGGCTTACAGCCCCCCCATATGCGCACCAGGTATCTCCCATAGTATATTCAGGATGGCATGCGGAGGCTTAGGCCAGGAAGCCCACGATTAAAGGAGATACCGGTCTCCCGCCCCTAGGTATACAGGACATGGCTGAATACCCAACATAGACTCCCATCCGGGAGGCCAACACGCCAGAATAGGAACCAGAGGCCAGGAGGGATTGATCCTGAGACCACTTCTCTCCTAGGCAGGCGCCCTATCACTGGGATGGCCTCTAGTTCCGTTCTAAAAGGATTTAAAACTTGTACATATGCTTTTACTGTAGAAATCTTCCTGCAAAGTCTTTACTAGCCTTTTCTGTGCAAACTTCTCTATACAACTCCGTTTTTAACGAACAAGGAGTCAAAACTATAGTATTCAGGAACACCTACACACCCATGCTATCAGATTCTGAGTTCGAGTCTCGAGCCAGAATCGACGGATTTCCCTCTTTCACATATTTCACAGCCTAAAACTCGTACTAACTATTGCTTAAAACACTTTCTGTCAAAACTAGAAGCATGAGGTCGCTCTCCTCGTCGTGCTTTACATCCTGGTGTCTTTCGACTCCCTTAGGGGTGATACTCCAACCCAAGCTAGGGGGCAGCTTGTCAAGCATGGCCCCAGCTTAGCTCCTGCCTAGCTTGTTAAGCTGCAGGGCAGCTTCCTTTACACAACAAAGAAAAGATCTCCTTGCAACTAGTTTTCACTGTACAGACTCATGTACAATACGACATTCACCCCCTCCAAACCTGCACATCCTCTGGTATGTGCCAATTCGTCACCGATCTTCGTGGTCCTCCAAATCGTCTTCGCTCTCCTCGACCGCCTCAGAAAGATCTTCATTTGCTCCTGTCTGCTCTGAACCTAAGAACTCAGCTAGCTCCACAGTCTCCCCTTTCTTTTTGAACCGCTTAACTCGTTTCCCAGCAACTGGAAGTCTTAAATGCGTGCCATCTAGCTCTTGCAAGGAATAAGTAGCATTCTGATGTACATCTGAGACAAGGTACGGGCCAAACCACCTTCTCGAAAACTTTCGAACTGTAGAGTGTTGGTTCTCCAATGTGCTGTCGTATACCAACACCCAGTCTCCAACTTGTATCGGTTTTGGCCGAAGTCTATGAGTCTTATCAAACCTCTCCTTGTTCCCAAGTCGAGCCGCCTTCAGCCGGAGCTGCGCTTCAGCGAGATCCTCCTCTCTACATTCTAGTTGTCTGATTCGTAGTGAGAGAAGTTGCACACGGTCCACATTGTCCTCCCATGGCAAGGTAGCCCAGGTAGGAAAGTCTTCTTCTGCTGGCATCATCGGTTTCTGCCCTAACATCAACTCAACAAGCATGTACCCTGTAGTCGAACAATGAGTTGTTCTGTCTGCCCATAAAGCAAAAGGGAGTAACCTAGGCCACTCTCTATGCTTACCATCACACGCCTTCACCAAAGCCTGAACTATCGATGGATGTCCTCGCTCGCTCTTGCCAATCCCCTCTGGATTCATCGCAGTAGTAAGCTTGAGCTTCACACCATATCGAGCAAAAAACTCTTTCGCTTCCGTACCCCGTAGTTCTCCTCTATCTGCCCGTAGCCTTCCTACAGACCCATACCTACAGATAATATCTTCAAGAACAAACTTACATATCCCTTCTGTGGTCTTCGTCCTCAAAGCTCGCCCTTCTACAAAGTTGGAGAGATCCTCACGAGCCAGAACCAAATATCGCATGCCCCATAACCCCAGAGGCATCACCACTAAGTCGAGAACCCACTGAAAGTGAATGCAAGGCGGGTAAGTTGGCACGAGACCATCCCTATACCGCATTTTTGAATAGAACTGGCAATGCAAGCAGGAGCTGACGTAGTTCACCACATCCTGGTACAGACCTTTCCACCAGTACCTCTCCTTCAACTTGGTGTAGGTAGCCCAAATCCCTCGATGTCCGGCCCATAAGGTATCATGGAACTCCTTCATTAGTTGCTGCTTAGTCTCTTGATCGTCCACTACCCGTATGAACATCCCATCTCTCCTTTGTGGTCGTCTCCAAAGATACCCATCATGCAGAAGATAGTTGTAGGCTTGTTTCCTTATCTCTCTGAACTCTACCTTGCTCCACCTCTCCTGTCTCTCCAACAAGCTCAGATAATATCCTATGTCACGAAGTCTACCTGTGTAAAGCTCCTCTCTAAACATCAACGGCTCCAAGTTTGTAGCCCGTCGATTAACCTGACACTGAGCATCTTGTCTCTCTTCTTCCTCAGCTTCTGAAATCATGACATCCTCATCCACAAATCGAGCCCTTGACAACATATCTGCAACCATATTCTCCTTTCCCTTTATATGCTTCAGCTCTGGATTCAAGCTTCTAATATAGGCAATCCAACGTAACATTGCTATGTCTGGCGTGGTACAGTTGGATATCATGCCTAGTAGAGGTAGACAATCTGTTTCCAGGACTACATGAGCACCAATCAGAAACTCACGATCTGTCTTCATTGCTGTCACCGCTCCCCACAACTCACGCTTCACCTGAGGATAATCTCGTTGCCTGTCTGTCAAGATCCTAGCTCCAAACCTAGAGGTAAGCCGCAATCCATCCGCATCATCTTGACCTATCGCCCAGCCAATTGCCTTTGGGCTAGTATCTACTGTGACAATGACAGGTCTCCCACATCCATAGTCTACTCTTCTCAAAACAGGCGGAGACTGTAAAGCCTCCTTCAACCTATTCATAGCTTCTCGATGGACTGAGGTCCATATAAACCTCTTACCCTTCCTCAATAATGCATACAAAGGCTCAGCAACATGAGCATAATGAGGAATGGATAAACGATAAAATACACAAGCACCTAGAAAGCGTCGAACCTCTGTGATATTCCTACAGTCTGCCATCCTAGCTATGGCTTCAACTTTCTCCGGGTTTGGTCGCCTTCCAAAAGCTCCACACAGATGTCCAACCACTAAAATCTCAGACACACCAAACTTGGACTTAGCTCCCGATAGGGTGAGATGTACCTCCTCCAAGCGAGTCAAGATACGTTCTACATCCTTGATATGATCCGCAACAAACCTTCTACACCCATTCGCAAGTACTGCTTCGTCCTTGTCTTCAACCGCACAACCCTTTATAGGAATATCATCTAGAAATGGAATGGTAACATCAGGCACAAACTCCCTTAGTACCTTGTGCATCGCATTCTGCATATGAGCCACCGAGTTTGTCGCTCCTTGTGGAAGAGTACACATCCGCATCAATCCCAGGGGCGTACGCATAGTAGTTAAATCTCTACTCTCCACAGCCAGCTGGAACTGATCATAGCCAGAATATAGATCTCCTATCGAATAGATAGCTCTTCCTGCAAATGCCTCTGCTACCTCTTCAATCACAGGACCCGTCCCAACGTTACGAATGGTTACGTTATTCGCAGGTTGTAGGTCTTGAATAAAACGCAAAGCTCCTGACTTCTTGGGTACAGTGAACCATCTGCTAGAATATGGTCCCATGGACGGCTCAAGTATTCCCATCTGTACCTTCTCTTTCAACAACTCGATGAGTTTAGGCAACAAAGCACGAGGAACTGGGATCGGCTTCAGATCCCAAGGCACATGAGGGATTGTAAATATAACCATAGGCGTTATAACCTTTGGGTCCACACAACCTATCTCCTCTGGTGAAAAAGAGAATGCTTTACCATGCTTTACTACCATCTGTTCAAACACTGTCTTCTCGACCTCGGTCAAGAATTCACCCCCTCCTATCTGGAGCTCCTTCAATGTCTCCTCAGTAAACTGGTGCCCTACTCGTCTATGATCACGCAATATAGGTTCAGTCCCCACTAACTGTACTTGCTGCTGGGAGTTAGCAGGTAGTTGAGCTGCTACCGGTCTTACCTTTCTCAGTACAGATTTGTACTTCGCATGGACGTCAGCTTCCTGAGGGAGTGCACACCAACAACTTGCTTCTCTCCCTTCATTATTCTGCATCGGATGAGGAAAGGACTGCAGGTATGTAGCAATCTCCTTATATATGCATCGAGAGTGGATAGGGATCACCACCACACTATTTTTCCCCTCCATCAATCTACTCACATTGTCTAACCAACCAACAGCTGACTGTACAGACATAAACTCTTCAAACAAACCAGAAACCACTTCGTCTTCAGATAGAACTCCTACACGCCACAACCCTGATACCTGTTTCACCATCCATCTTTTTGTATTTTCCTCCATATCTTCAACTCTTGTAAATCGGCTCCACCCATCTGCCTCAAACATCAGCAATCCAGACTGCCAACTCTGTACACCACACATGTATCCAGACCTTTGTACATGTCTCGCTTCCAACTCTAACGGGACCTCAACAGTAGGTTCTACACCCCTGTCTTCCCGCTCTACAGGAGTGGATTGCAAAAAACCTTACATCTCTTCGTCTGAGAATCTCTAAGGGTTTGTCTGTTCCGCTCATGTCTTGAACGAACCGTCAAAAACTGTACTGAGTACTTGTCATCAGGACTCCGAACTCTAGCATAATGAGACCCATCGTTCATCACCTTTGTCTCCATCCGAACAGCGGTGATGTATGGTTGGCCCAATATGACAGGATAGGAGGCAGATGACTGTACAAAGAAATGCTGATCAACCTCTACATCCCCAATCCTTACACGCATATTGGGACAAGCTCCGTATAACTCACCCTTTTGGTTATTTGCAGCTCGAAGCACCCAACCATGATTCCTTTCGATTGGCCACTGTCCCTTTTCATACACCTCCTTGGAAATGATGTTGATCTCTGACCCGTGATCCACAAGTGCAGGTACTGGCTCAGAAAGTCCTCCAAGCCGAACTTGCGTCTCTGTTGTCGCTCTTGCCCAGTGCTTCTCCTTGAAATCGCGGTCTGCACCTGACCCATCCTCTTCAAACTCTTCATCTTCATTCTCAATAACAGCAGGACCAGCAACCCATGCCTCATACTTATCATCTCCGAACTGATCAACACCAATAGCATCTACTGCTCCAACCATCTGACTACTTACTTGTTCAGTCAATACCTGTCTCTTTCTCTTCATGATGTCTATTATCAACTCATGAAACTCTCTCTTTGCGATACCAAGCACTTCACGAAGAGTAAACTCAACTCTAGCATCCAAAATGCGTTGCTCTAGAACAGCACGCAAGTTTGTTGTTGTTTCGATGTCTGCCGCTAACTTGTAAGCTGGACCTTTCCCCTTCTCCTGTGCTGTAAACCTCTTTCCCCGTACCCTATCTGTAGCAGTAGTCTCTTGTGGCAAATCCTGTACACCTTCCATAGGATCTACTGCATGTGGTGGAGCTGTAGAGGTAGAAGGTATATCCTCTGCAGGAAATCTTCCAGCTGGTACAGATGGTGATGGCTCCGCTGCTCTCCTCCTTGTAACCCTCCGACGGTCACTGTCCTCTGGTACTCCTGCATCTAAATCAGAAGCATCTCGTCTTCTTTTGTCTTCGATCATGGCATCTTGTTCACCACTCGTCTCTAAAAACGCTCGAATAGAAGTTGCATCTACTGGGTCTCTCCATCCAGTGGCTCTCCTAATGCTTTCAGCACCTCTCTTCATCATTTCAACCGGAACCTCAACAGCCTGCTCAACCATAGTTGGATTAGAGCGCACCTCAACTCTCCCAGTATATACATCAGCCTCCGCAGAACCCGCAGTCATCGCTGTAGTATTCACACCAGTAAGTGCTGGAAGAGAACTCCTCATTCCCCCTCTCCCAAAATATGTGTTCAGGGGCTGCCCAGTGGCGGTTAGATACAACCTGTTGTTTTGATAGTTGACTACGCCCTCTCGCAAGGCAACCGCCAAGTCTTGACAGTCTCCTCTGAGATGATCTGGACTATCGCACCAAATACATCTCCTGGTAAAGGTTCCTCCTACAGGTCGAGCACCTGGTGCAACAGGTCGTTGATCTCTCCTCAAGTCTGCCATCTCAACCCTCAAATCTCTCAACTGTTGAGTAAGTTCTTCTATCAAGTTATGTTGATTTCGGTTCTCAACAAGTCGCTGCGGCTGTCTAGGTCCTCTCTGTGCTGGGATAGGTACTGCAGGCGCTTGAGGAACCACTTGGGGAACCACTATAGGTGCTTGAGGAATCACAATAGGTGCTTGAGGTATTGCAGGAGGAGCTACAGGAACATGAGGAGCTACTCTCTGCTCTGGCAAGGTCTCTGGCTGCAGTACCATCCTACCACGGCGTTGTCTAGCAAGGGTGGATACTGCTTCTTCTACTCTCCTCCAATCAGATGTAACCCCCCCTTCAGCCCCTCGATCAGCCAACATGAAACAAAGCCTATCTGCTGTGAACTCATCCAGAGCCCCTAAGAACAACTCTGTCTTCCTCGCATCCAACGTCAACCTCTCTAGACTAGAAAGCTGAGAGTACCTCTTCTCAAACTCACGAATTATCTCATTCAATCCCATTGAACGTCCAGGTTGACGCTCTATCCAATCCATGAGGGTTCTTCTGGTGACTCTTTCAGAATCCTCTTCTAGAAACTCTTCTCTCAGTGCACGTTCAAACAGAGTCCACCCACCTAAATGTCTTCTCTGTAAATTTCTCACCTTCTCTCTCAATTCAGGGACAACAGTCAACTCAAAGCTTAGAATTACCTCAACTTCAGGTGCCCTGACTAACTCCATCTCGCCCACATACTCCCGCAGGTACCTTGTAACATCTCTTCCATCAAATCGCCCACATCGACCTACAATTGCTTGTAATGCCCTTGTGGACTTCTGCTCAGCTCCCCCAATTGCAGGCTGCTGCTGAATCAAGGCAGCCAACGCCTGAAGAATCTGAGATGTGTCTACAGCAGGTTGTGCTGTTCCTGGAACCACCGTAGGTCCTCCTTGAGAACCAATTCCTTCCTGAACAGGAGCACCTTGAGCAGCAGCCACACCCTGTACAGCGGCACTGTGATCCATTTTCTCTCTCAATCTAGTCAATTCTCCAATCAATCACCCCAATTTCTCTCAGTGAAACCAGATGTCGTGGCGAGAGTCTTTCTTGGGGAGGGCGAACCTCCTGACTGTGATAGACCAAAGAGAAATGACCAGAAGGGAAAATATGTCGCTGCTGACGATGAAATCTCAAAACACAGCCTCTTCTGCCCACCAATTGCAAAACAAACACTCAAGCACGCACTCAGGTACACAAATAGATCTCTTCGGAGTAGAAATAGCTTTATTTCAGTGTCAACTGCTTCACTATTTAAGAAAATATCTCTCTCCTCCTCTCCTGAGTCCGTCTCAGCTAAAAATTCCAAGGAATTTGATCTCACGACAACCAAACCCTTACCAAAAACAATCCCCTTCAAATAGACCGCCCTGTCCGTTCAATTCTACCTCCAAACCTCAAAACTGTGCAACATATGAGGTTCTTGTCTCCAAAGCACTTTCCTGTCTCTCTCACGATCTCCCCTGCTCACTCTAATCAATTCTGTCCGAAAAATCGATCCTCACTCAGCCTCCAAGCTTCTCAGCGTCTCCTCTCCTCAATCCACTCAATTCTGCTCAGAAAAATCAATCCCTGCTCAGCCTCCAAGCTTCTCAGCGTCTCCTCTCCTCAATCCCTAATTCTACTCAGAAAAATCAATCCCTGCTCAGCCTCCAAGCTTCTCAGCGTCTCCTCTCCTCAATCCCTAATTCTACTCTTTTCTCCTCCTTCCGCCCCCACTCCCCTCAGAAAACTCCTCTGCCAACTGTTTTGAAGTCCCCCTGATCTTCAGCCGTCGCAAGTATTTAACCTAAAAGCTAAGGGCCCAGCTTAAGCTGCCCCCCTGCTGTCCTTATAAGCACAGTCGCTTATCACAAGCAGGCCCCCAGCTTAAGCTGCCCCCTTGCTGTCCTTATGCGTACAAAGCATTTTTTACAAAGTTGACCCCTTTTTAATATAAGTTTCGCAGTTGTCTCTACAAACTCTATCTCTACACTGATAAAGGTTCACATAACCTCATTCCCCATCGCAAGCCTACTCGATGATTATTTAACTATTTAGCAAAAGTTTCCTGTGCTCTTGATGCCATCTTGATGCCATCCTGAATATACTACAAGCCATCCAATGTAGGCCGAAGCACTAACACTTATGAGGCTGCCCCACAGGGCTTACAGCCCCCCCATATGCGCACCAGGTATCTCCCATAGTATATTCAGGATGGCATGCGGAGGCTTAGGCCAGGAAGCCCACGATTAAGGGAGATACCGGTCTCCCGCCCCTAGGTATACAGGACATGGCTGAATACCCAACATAGACTCCCATCCGGGAGGCCAACACGCCAGAATAGGAACCAGAGGCCAGGAGGGATTGATCCTGAGACCACTTCTCTCCTAGGCAAGCGCCCTATCACTGGGATGGCCTCTAGTTCAGTTCTAAAAGGATTTAAAACTTGTACATATGCTTTTACTGTAGAAATCTTCCTGCAAAGTCTTTACTAGCCTTTTCTGTGCAAACTTCTCTATACAACTCCGTTTTTAACGAACAAGGAGTCAAAACTATAGTATTCAGGAACACCTACACACCCATGCTATCAGATTCTGAGTTCGAGTCTCGAGCCAGAATCGACGGATTTCCCTCTTTCACATATTTCACAGCCTAAAACTCGTACTAACTATTGCTTAAAACACTTTCTGTCAAAACTAGAAGCATGAGGTCGCTCTCCTCGTCGTGCTTTACATCCTGGTGTCTTTCGACTCCCTTAGGGGTGATACTCCAACCCAAGCTAGGGGGCAGCTTGTCAAGCATGGCCCCAGCTTAGCTCCTGCCTAGCTTGTTAAGCTGCAGGGCAGCTTCCTTTACACAACAAAGAAAAGATCTCCTTGCAACTAGTTTTCACTGTACAGACTCATGTACAATACGACAACGTGACAATGAAGAGGTGGTTTCTTAGACAGTCAAAGTATTCTAAATTTAAATAGTTTAATTTAAATTCCACACTGCTTCATTTGTTTACATGTTGTCATTGCAATCACTGAAAACCCATAAGCAGGGTTAAAGACATAAATTAAAAGCTATGTATATTCTCTCTCTTCCAAACTTGGAAGAGGTGAATATGCATGATTCCTCAATCAAGTGAAAAGGAAGTAGAGTCTATTAAGTTGTTAATAATGTTATACATATTGGAGCTAGTGCAGTAATAACTGATGTAGTCAGAAATATACACGTCAAGGGTTCGAGCAGGGTAGAATTAATGGGAATTATATGACGAGAGCAGACAAACCATATAAAATGAAAAATTCCAAAGCGGTTCCATTTACTCTAAAAATTTAGAAGGGTATTTTGAATATTCAGTTGTAACTTAAAGCACTCCAATATAACATCTGATTCCTTCTTAGGCAAAAATATTTCATCTACATAAACAAGGACACTCTAATACATGGACTGAACTGAATTCAGATGATAATAATGCACATTTTTCAAGAAACAATATCCCATCCTTCTTAGGCAAAAATATTTCATCTGCATAAATAAGCACACTTTAATACATGGACTGAATTGATATGAGATGATAATAATGCACGCTTTTCAGAAAAGGAGATCCATCCAGACCTACTGTATTTTACTGGTTATCTTTAGCACCCACGTCTATTATTATTCAGCTTTTCCATCATTTTTTGATGGAAGAGGAAAATATGCAAGGTTTAATTCATGATATGACTTTTTCTTTTCAAGAAGTGTTAGGTAATAAAGTAATCTGTTGATTACATATTTTCTTTTCACCAGGAGATGGTCGCATTTGTAATATTTGAATTGCGCTATCCTACATTTCTTTTATGAGTTATGTCAGGATCTCTTTGCATTTTCACATCCAGCTAACGTTTAGTATTTAGAGACTATTTTGATTTTCTTATCCAGTTAGTATAGAATTTCTGCTTAACACTTGTATTTTCTGATAACACCAAGCTAGCAAAAGTCCCCCAGAAGTTCATGTTGGATGTATGATTAACGATGTGTACAGAGGTTGAATTCAACAGCTGAGTCTCTAGTGGCTACAAAACAATAACAACGAGCTATGCTTTCAGTGAAACTGTGAGGCTATGAGTTAACGAGTTATTCGAATCCAAACTTTTCCGTTATTGTTTTCCGGGTTTCACAGCGACTCCTTCCGTTCCTTCGCCTTTTCAACCCTCTGATAACACGACGAAATACACTTCACGACAATCTTTTCCGGTTTTCACAGTCGACGTGTAACTATACTAACACCTAGCAACAACATCCAAACAAGTCGCCAAAAACTCTGAGCCTTTTAGCTTCCATCCCGTCCCCTGACTTGTCGCTGTGATGCATCCACGTGTTCCAGATGTACCGGATCTTTCTCCGCTCTTTCGGGAGTTTTTGCCCTTTCTATACTACTGGAATTCTGAACATGGTGAATAAATATGATATCATAACACCATTCGAATCGACATGAAAAACTACATTCGAAGGTGAAAAATAAAATAAAAAATGGTACATGTCTGGGAAAGAGAAACAGTGTAGACAAGGAAAAGGCAATAATAAACGAGCCTATATAACCATATTTTTTCATAAAATTATGTAATATTCGTGATTATTTAATTATCAAAAATTGATGTCTCAAGTGGTTTAGTCTACATTCCTCTAAGAAAAAGATCGTGGGTTCAATCCATTGCGGGCATGGTTGGAGGTACATGTTGTTGCAAACTGTTAATGAAGTTTCTGATTTGAGTCTCGCCGTAATGAACTTATATGGATAGTCTAGTGGTCCTCGAAGATCTCAAAAAAATAAATAATATTATTTACTATTTATCATTTATCTCAGTTCATCTTAAAAGAGTTTTTTTTTGACTGATTTGTTTTTAGTGATAATCTTCTTTCCGTGTGGAGATTTTGCAACCGCGTGTTGCTGTCCTTGCACAGTCTGAAACCCCTGCAGGAGGACTCTGACCCAACGGGCCCACGCCACCCCGCTTACGTGCGGATGGGTTCCCAACAAGCTATTGCTTGTTTGCTTCGATCTTTCTTTCAACGAGTAACATAAATCAAAATCATTCATTACAAGAAGTTATGTAACGAGCACGATTATTCATTAATTCAGTAATAGAGCATACAGTACAAATGTGTTTCCTTTTGTACCTTCAAGAATCTGAGCTAGTAATAGCATCTCCACTGTGGTTCTTTAAACCACAACTACCGCTATATTAGCGGTGGGGATCCCCACCACTAATCACTTTTAACCTTTACTAAGCAAGTTTGGCACGGGCGGAGATCTCTCAAAGATTTGCGCAACGCAGTCATCATCGGAGTACTTGATGAAACTTTATGATCTTGGTAACGAAATGAGCAGAAGAGAAAATGTTTCAAAATGAACCCATGATGAGCTCAGGAGGAATACGGACGGCTTCAAAATTATCAAGTGAATCCGGATCACTGAGAACCACAGAAATAAAATATTCTATATTTTGAATTTTGAAATGTTCTACTACTCAGCATATTTTGTTATAATCACTTACCCTTCGCGTTACGTGACCCAGCGAGCTCTTTTGAGACAGAGAGCTCAAACTGGAGTCTTGGCCTCTCGCACTCTGACTGAGAGAAGAAAAAAAAGTTACAGTGAAAAATGTCGTCCGCGTGAGAAGTCAAGTCTTTTATACCACTACAGGTGGTTTAAGGACTCCTCTAACCAGTTAGGGAGCTTGTTAGAGAAAAACCTTCTCAACGCTGATATTTATAAGAATCTTTAGTTTGAATCATTCTCTAGAACTTACCGCTCTTTGTTATCTTAAAAATTAGAATAAAAATTCTTTAAAACACAACTTAACTGTTAAAGTTTAAACACATTGAACTGTGTATATAAATCGAGTTCATTTTCAAACAGTTAATTAGTTCTCTTTTTCAGCATTATGATTTCTTTGTTGAAGTTCTTGTCTATTCTTCTCAATTAAGTATACTTACTACATGCTGGGACATTCGTTGTTTAAAGATTTTTATTTTACAAAAAAGATCTATTTGTTGTGGGAGGTATAATCTCTACTTTTAAGTTAAAAATTCAGTTAAAGAATGTGGTGGGAAACTTCTCCCTTACACATAAAGACGTTTCATTATGTATCTGGAAATTAGAGCATCTCTATCCGCATAGCGATAACTAGATCTTTATCCCTAATTTACATATACAAATGAAGCATCTGTATCTGCAAGGGAGAAGTTTCCCACCACATTCTTTAACTGAATTTTTAACTTAAAAGTAGAGATTATACCTCCCACAACAAATAGATCTTTTCTGTAAAATAAAGATCTTTAAAGAACAAACGTCCGAGCACGTGGTTCGTATACAAAATTATTTTAGGCTTGCATTATGTTTCAAGTTCTATAAGTTGGAACTTTGCATTCATTAACGGTTCAGTTACGTTTTAAAGAATCTTTATTCCAATCTTTAAGATAGAGAAGCACGGTAAGTTTTAAGTAATGATTAAAAAAAATAAAATTTTAAAGATCAACGCTGGGAAGATTTTTCTCTAACAAGCTCCCTTGTTAGGGGAGCCTTTAAAGAACCGCGATGGAGATGCTATTAGGGATAAAAAGACCTCTTTGTTGCTATACAGGTGGAGATGCTCTAAGGAAGTGTTGTGAACTTTTTGCCTTTATCAGCAGAGACGTTTTATATTCTTGGGAATTTATTTATCTCTTTGGCTCATTCATCGTAACTTTGTTGAGTTGGCTCTTATGCAAGTGGAAGTGCAACAAATTGGTCTCTTTGCCTCATTTGCAGAATGGAGAACGCAAGAAGGTACCATTCGAGTGATAAATCGTCATCTTCTTATCAATGCGTATTGACTAATACTGACTTCCCTGCATTCATGTGTATTTTGCATCAAACTCCCGGACCTGTAGTTCCAAATGCATAGAGATGCGTTACCTTCAACCTCCTATACGGGTATAAAAGCATGAAAAAGATTTTATTTTCTTGCTCCAAGTGTATTTCGAGTCTGAAGATAAGAAACTCTGAAATCTTCATATTCATATTTCTCATTTAGTACTAAGTTGTTTGTTTGGAGATCAATCACGACTTGTAAAACTAGTGAAGAGCTTCAATTTGACTCCTACATCTGCAGATTCCATGTTGAGATGATGATGTAACCACGATAATTATTTTCTCTACAACGGTTAAATTTCTTAGTTTTCTGAAAATTAACCCGCAAAATGCGATTTACTACATTACCAAGAGCACTTGTACTCATATCGGAGCTTTAAGGATTTTTTCTAGTATTCATCATAACTCTAAATTTACGTAAAATATAATAATTTAAAATATATATTTAATATGAAAATATATATTTAATATTAATTTATCAATATTTTACTAACACAAAAGAAAAGCTATGTAAAATTAACAGAGCATTCTTATGTTTAACCAGTTTGTTTATAACAAGGTCCCTTGTGCCAGACAAGACGTCTAAGATTTTTCCACCAATGATGGTCTAAGATTTCTAGTATGTGCTTGTCCTCTTCTTTCTCTCTACAGAAAATTCATGTTAGATCGTAGCAGTTGCCTGAGGTATGCATAATCACCTCTTCAAGTTCAGGAGGTATGTGCATGACCATTAATTCATGACCTAAACCCTTCCTCAATGAAGTTATTTTTATTCGTCGAGAAGATGTGTCTATAGTAGAAGGATTGACGTTTCAACTCATTGCACTTACAGGTTTTTCTTCTTCGTAGAGTCCATATGTTATATTCATTTTAGAATTATTTAAAATAGATATTTAGATTTAGAAATCTAAATCTATCTTGCAATTGTGCTATGTTAGAGCAGAGTTGCACATGTCAACATTGCGCCTGGTTGCTTAATTTGCACTTACAGTTTTGAAACTGCAGAAAGATGTCTGACGCGTGCTATTAGGGTTGGTAATAAGCACGATGCCCGACTGTGCATAGTTTCAGTTTCATGAAAGTTTGGAGCATAAAAGAACAGTTTTCTGTAGTTTAGGAGATGGTTTCAAAACATAGCATTTTTAGTTCAGTGTTTACAGTTTTAAGTATTGTATGTTGTTGAAACTGATTTCATGAAATGCAAAGTTGAGTGCGAAAAGAAAGGTAAAAAATGTACCTTCTATGATAGAAGCTGCAATAGGCTCGATGAAACCAAACTACAGTGAAAATGATAAAAACCGCATGAAAAGCAGTTTTGAAACTGTAGGTGCAGAGACGCTATAATTACATAAAAACAAGAGTGGCTTATAAAAGTTAATGATTATAATGCAGGACTAATCTTCGTGTTTAGTGTATATTTTTTATTTTCAGTTTTTTATGGCTATATAATATATTCAAAGAGTTAATAAAATTTGTTAGAATCACATTGCTTTGTATTTTGGTGATCATTTGGTTTCTTATATACAGCGATATGCATTGATTCTAGTGAGTGCGAAAACCTGTGATTATAATTACAGCAATTCTCTCTCACCTCCAGCTGATGACGATGTTGATACACATCCGTGTGTTTTGCAGCTGATTAGTTTGGAAGTCTTTTTGTCTTTCCCTTCTCCAATCTGGTATCTGCTGACTCATTCTAATAATCATTGCATCCATCTCACCTCTGGAAAAGAGTTGTACTGAAGGAGGAAAAGACATGGCGTAATTACAAACAGAGGAAATTAAGATGTAAGTAAGACCAAGAACTGGCCAAGAACCAAGGAGATCACAGCCTAGGCTAGCGCTCTATGTGAAAACCAGAAATGGTTGCAGTATTTTTATTCTCAAAATTATTCACATGTTCAAATCGTTAGCATGTATGCAAAGGAGAATTCTAAAGAGTTTTATTTTATCTCTAGGATGGTATGATTTTTTATGTACAACAGAGAATCAGCACTGAATTACAGAGAACACTAGCAGGACTTTGCAAAGAGAATTGAAGCACTTTATTCGTCTGTTACGAGAGTAGCTCAATCTATGACTGAGCTAATTGAGCCTCAGATCTCTTTACTTGAGGAAGTTCTTCTGCAACTTGCTAAACATAACTGTTGTTGCGATGGTTTTGTCTCTCTGCCCTTGGTTTCGTGGTACTCACCTTGTATCTTACAATGGATTTTTCTCACTTGTTTGTTATGTTATTTTATTTCTTTGTTTATAATATCATCATCTCTCTAGAATCTAGAGAAAGTGGTAACGAACTAGTTTGATGATGATGCCCCAAGTCTTTTATATAATATAGAGAGACTTGGGTCGATCCTTGCAGTCGGCAAGCATGGCCCCGACTTGAAGACGTCTATCGTGTACATGCATGCTGCTATCGATATGTCGTTTCAGTCTTCGTGAATAACTGCTGTCTATACCCTCTTTTACATTTCATAAAAGCTACCTAAGAAGGTAAAAGACGAGTCAATAAACAGTAATATAGATAACTCAGAACTGAACCTAGAAATGACACGCACTATTAGTGCGTTTCAAAGCTAAAACGAACGATTTTCTAACGGCCAAAAGGAAAATGATCGTAGTTTATCCAAGGTGAGTTTTGTTTAGAGCTGTGTATTGTTGAGGGGGTGTTTTTGAATCGCTCTAAATTTTTAGTTTTTCGTCTTTTAACTTTTTGATAATTTTAGTAAATTATTGAAATTTTAAATTTATTTGTGACTAAAACTTACATACGATTTAGAAAAAAATTGAGTTAGAGCAGGATGTGGCAGTTTCCTGCAACTGCCTCCGGAAATAGCCGTAGAAAAAATTCAGGACTCATGGCCACAGCAGTAACACTTGCCTGTGGGAGATGAATATTTCCCAAAGGTTCCAGCTTTGACACGCGCTAATAAGGGGTGTCAAAGTTAAGAACTTTTCATAAAGATTTTACACTTGCGGGAAGAAGTTAAGACTTCGGTCAAACCTTGGAAGGTGTTTCGTGCGGGTACTTTCGAAGATACCCGTAAGAAAATACTCGCAAGCATTTTCTTAAGGATCATTCATTAATTATGCCCGTTTATTTTTGCAATGAAATATCTACTACGCTGAGTAATTGAAAAAGTTGTGATATCTGATTCACAAGCACGACCCAGATTCAATAGCGCTTCTAGACAAAGTTAACTCATGTGAAATTATGGCTCTTTCTCTGTTCGCCGTCGAAGAATCTTTACCTCTCAAGTTTGACACCCCCTAATACCTTCAACACGCTCTTGACTTGCGGCGATGTTTTTTACCGTAACAGAAACGCAGGGTTCAGTTATAGAGCATCTACAGCCTCCCGAGCAAAAGAAAGAGAGAGAGAGAGAACACAGTTGAATGTGAGTCTGAACTTGGACGGTTGTCGACCAAATTAAGGGGGTAGTAAACTTGAAAGTTCGTTGCGGATCGACCTTCTTATGCATAGTGTGTATCTCCGAGTTGCTGGGGTTCAGCTCTGTATAAAAGAGCCGTCAGCTTTTGCTTTATAACAGAAACGCATCTGGTTTTGAGCTACATTCCTGGTGAAAAGGCATACCCAGTAGAGAAGACACGGTGATGAGCAAAACCAAATCTTCTTCGAACTCAAGGGACAGGAGGATCCAAATGATTGAAGCACTTCATTCATACGTCGACTAGTCATCATCGACTGTCTCCTTCGTAAATTCGTAGCTGACTGCTCTGCACGCAGACAAAGAAACGGCAGCATAGTGCCAATAGAACTGATTTTTCTTTTGGAGTGTTTCGTTTTTAGGGCACGCTTTTGGGAGTGCAGGCTGAAGCTTTGTCCTGCTGGGAGTGGGAGTGGGAGCGGGGACTCTTCCCGGCAGGAGTGTTCGATCCCAAGACCATCCGCCAACAGAATGATTGAATTTCTGACTTTGTTGATAGTACAAACGTTCCAGGGGATGTGGGTGCATGACGACTACCCGTTAGGCCTCCTTGCCGCAGGGGGAAAAGCACATTTGTTGCAAAAGCTGGTGCAGTCATAAAACCTCGTCGGGAAAATTGAAGCGTGTAGCTGTGTGTCTTCTTCAGCATCCCTCATTCCCATCCGATGTCCATAGACAATGATGATACGATATAACTCATCTCCGGGTGTTTGGACGCATCTACAAGAAGGTGGTGGTCGATTACCAGCTTCACGTTTTCTGTCTTGCAGTGTCCTTAAGGATCTTTCCAATTATTCCTTCCTGCTTCGTCCTTTTGTGGGGCGTGCCTCTTTCTTCTTCCCACCTTTGCTAGCACACACTTGTGCCTTCTTTCATTGATTGACAACGGACCAAAGCCTTGGAAGTGTGAGCTGGCCAGTTCTCCACCGTGGGGGTTCGGTTCGTCACTCGAAACTTAGAACCCTACAGTGATGTCATGGTTTCTCTAATCAATTCGCTTAGACTCGTGTGAGAGTAAATGACATTTAGGTGAACTGTACAGTCACGCGGAGCCGTTGACTGTGAAAATTCTCACCGCGACCGCGACCGTATAGAACCGAAAATTCTCACCGCGACCGCGACTGGGTAAGGGGTGACCGTGGTTGACCACGTCGACCGTGCCGACCACGTCGTGAGTGCCGTTCACGGAACGTGGTGTGCCAGTAGCCCTCACTCGTCCGTTGCCGCTCACTCGTTTGTCCGCCCGTTTGCCGCTCACTTGCTCTCGTCAATTCGCCGCTCACTCGTTCGCCGCTCACTTGCTCTCGTCAATTTGCCGCTCACTTGCTCGCCGCTCACTTGCTCGTCGTAGCCAGTTCACCTTTGCGCATTGCACGTTGCGGGCTCATTCGGTCGTCTCCTCACTCGTTCACTTTCATCGTCGTGAGGTCGTTCACGCGTCGTGAGACCTCGATCTGTTGTTGTTCGCTCCATCGTGAGCCCGCTTCGGTATCTTTAGTCACCTCGTGCTTCAATACGCCTCGGGTGGTCTCGCGAGGGTGTTCCGTGCTTGAATAAGGCTCACTCGTCGATGATTTGAATTCGCTCGTGAATATGTTGTGAATCGTTCGTCTGTTCCGTCTGATCGAACGTCTTGACGTCTTGATTCCATTCGGTCGTTGCTGATTTCAATCCGCAGATGTTTGTTCATTCCGCTCGTCTGTTCCGTGTTGTGCCGAATTAGGTCTTGATGTTCAAGAATCCGCTCGCTCGTCTTTCATTTCATTGTAGTCGTCTGTTTCGTGCTGTGCCGAATTAGGTCTTGATGTTATTGAATCCGCTCGCTCGTCTTTCATTTCATTTCGCTCATATCTTCCGTGCTTTCTGTGAGCATGTCTGTTCTGTGTTAGGAACGGAGAGATCTTGTCGTGTTTAGGTTCACCGCGAGTAAGCGTCCTCGAATCGACAACTGGTGGTTTTAGAATTTCGACGCGGTTCATTCGTGGTGAACGTAAACAATGTGACAAGTTGAGCCGGTTCGTGCGATTGTGTTCAAACTGCGGGAGCGAGAGCGAGGAGCGAGAGACAACGATCAGCTAGAGAGCGCGGCACGAGGACGATCAGCAGGAGAGCGCGGCAGGAGGACGATCAGCGGTATTGTTACTCTAGCATTCTTGTTGCGAATGAATACTGTTTGCTCGTGACTTGCGGGAGCGAGAGAGGGCTATCAGCGGTTCTAGCTTTTCCTGTTGCGAATGAATACTGTTTCAACTTGACTTGCGGGAGCGAGAGAGGGCTATCAGCGGTTCTAGCTTTTCCTGTTGCGAATGAATACTGTTTGCTCGTGAGTTGCGGGAGCGAGAGAGGGCTATCAGCGGTTCTAGCTTTTCCTCTTGCGAATGAATACCATTTGAGGGTCTCTAAACGATTTGTCTGAATAACCTAGTTTGCGAGTGGTCCTGCTGTAATGAGTTATCAGAGTTGTTATCGATGTTCGCGAGAGCTCACTCTATCCGCGTTTACTCGTGCTCGGAAAGGGCACAACCTTCTAGACTTGAATATATTCAAAACATGTAACGAGTGTTATAGAAGAGCCGAGGGTACGTCTGGTAGTGCAGAACCGGATGATGATGAATATGCAAGTTTCTTGGTGTCTGTCGAGTGTGAGTACACAGAACTTGTCGATGTACTGAGAGAGCTTTTCGCGGGTGAGGACATCGAGGACTCGGTTATCTTCTTCCGCTTGACCGTTTCTCTGACGGACGATAGTATGACTGGAGAATTCACGAGTTGGAACCCAGATAATGCTGTTTCTGCGTTATCGTGCTGGTTGAAGCAGTATGTGATCCCGGAGTTGGAGATGGCCAGTGGGTATTACTGGGATATAAGGAACCCACGAGTTTCAATGAAGCAGACCTCATTGTTCAGAACTACGTGTTGGTGTGCATCACGGAGCGATAGAATTACTTACTCTCAGCGTGAAGTACCAGTAGAAAATCAGCGAGTGCAGGAGAAGAAACGTAAGATAAATCGGTTTGAATGTGGGGGGAATGTCCGCATCACAGTTGACACGGTTGCGAAAGTTGTTATAGTAACTTGTCAACATCTCCTGGTGCACGACAAACCTACGTATAAATCGAACATTTTCCCAGGTGAGGCTATTACGTTTTTAGAGGGGATTGCCAACATGAACGTCAGGAAGCCTGAGGTATATCGAATGCTTTGCGATAGAGGTATGATTAATCCTTTGAGAATCACCAGGGCCCAAGTAAACTTTTGGATAAGCGAGATCATATCGAGACAGTACTTACGAGATATCGATGATCAAGTGAGGAGCGCGTCTTTGTTGATAAGGAGCTCAACCTTCGCTGACAAAAAGTTCTCTCAAGTTCTATATGAACACACAGAGAACTTCATGGCACTCGGTTTTTGCACTTCTTTTTTTGAGCGTGTTAGCTCAGTCGTAGAGATAGTAGTAGATTCCACGTTTAAGACCAATTCTATGCGGTTCGAGTTGTTTGTCGTGGCTGCCAACTTCGGAGGTTTTGGTGTACCACTCTCGTATCTTTTTTATCTGAGGGTAGGCGAAGATAAGAAGGGCAGTGGGTTACAGATTGAACAACATCGAAAGGGTGTGTTGACTGCTTGGTTTGTTGCGCTCCGAAAGCGAGGTCTAAAGCCTGTCTTCGCGCTCACTGATAAGGACAGTGGGCAAATAAGTGCTTTGCAAGCTGCATTTGTTCCTATGTATGTTCAACTATGCTTGAAGCATGCACAGGCTGCTGTTGAGGTTAAGTGTATGAGCTTAGGGAAGGCCACTAGTTCTTATGCGGGTATCGAGGCAAATAACCATTTCCCTTTCATAGATCCAGAGTGGGGTTCAAGTTGTACGCAGGGTTCTCGTTCTACGCAGGGTACGCAGGGTTGCAGTTCTACGCAGGGTACGCAGGGTTCTCGTTCTACGCAGAGTAATAATATCTCACCTTCGACCCTTATTAGAAAGGAGATACTGACCTTGCTAACTCAGCATTATAACTTGCATCCGCTCATTCCGAATTCTGCAGGTGAGTTTGAAACCTCTGAAGCTCTTCATTCGAAGGCCGTGCTTGAGATGTACTCGCTTTGTAGAACTCACAACCTGCCTGTCTTGTGGGGGTACTTGTGGAGGGAATGGTATAGTCCGGCTAAGTTTCAGCTGTTTAGTCGCTCTTCTAAACCGATTCTTAGCTTGTCGAGAACTACTAACATAGTTGAGAGTCACTGGAGAAAGCTTAAACATGATTATAAATACGCATTAAATAGGCCTCGTCTAGACCGTTTAACATTGGTAATCGCAGAGAGTCTAGTCGGCGACATGTTGAAAGTGTTGCAACAGGTGCTTAACGGGCGTTCTCATCCATCATGGTGGGAGACATTTCGCGTGACTTGGCGCAAGTTGGGGAGCTTGTCACCTTCGAGCGGCATCTTACATCACTCTGATGTTCACCGATGGACTTGCTCGTGTCCTTCGTACTTGAATTCTCCTTATCTTTTGTGCAAGCATCTAGTTCAGGCGTATGGTACTAGAATTTTGTCCGCACCTCGCTTCCAAAAAACTTACAGGAGGTGTTCACACCCTTTCTACTGCTTTGACAGTGAATCTCTGTTCTTCGAACGAGAAGTCGTCCCGTGTTCTCTCAATCCGTGGACTGATTATGTGCAGGTATCAAATACAGAGCAGCCTAACGAGCAGGACCTCTCACTCCCAGTCATGTCTCCTCAGGAGGATGTATTCTCCGAAGAGGATAGACATCGTTTTGACAACGTTCCAACAAAGGAAGCCTTTTTACGACGAGTGAATACCACTGTTGGACATGTCAAAGATCTTTTAGAGATCGAAGGAGACAATATTTTGTTTCTGATGGAACTCGACCGAGCCTTTTTCGTCTTCGAGCGGAAAATTCGAGACTGTGTGAAGCGACAACGGTCGCGACGACAACAGCCTACGTGGGAGTCAACCGGTCCGAGCCTATATATGCGATGAATGCGAATATCAGTTCTCTTCAGCGATGGTTTATGTGTATGCTCTTACCTCCACTTGTATAGTCGTTCAGATGTGTACGTTCATTATTGTACGCTAATGATTTTGTATAAGTAGCTGTTATTCAATTTATAGTCCTGCGCTCAATAGGTCCTCTGCTACAGTCGTTTGTTGAGCAGGTGTAATCGATATAGTGATATAGTAATTGTACTATCGATGAGTAAATCGATGAGGTCAGTCAAGCTTGTTTCTTCTGTTTAAATTGTCGCTTCTTGTTCAGATAACCCGGACGGTCCAGACCATATTGGTCTGCTTGAGTTCAACTCTCAAGGGGGTGCCACTTATCTTTCGTCCGCAGAGGGGGTCTTGTATAGTCCGCTCGTCCGTTTTCAGTTCACTAGTACCAGTAGTATAAGCATGTAATCTATTGCTTAAAGTTTAAGCATGTAATATATACCAGTAGTATAAGCATGTAATCTATTGCTTAAGCATGTAATCTATTGCTTAATTATAAGCATGTAATAAAGCTTAAAGCTGCTCTCGAGAGCTATCTCTTCGCATCCGATCACCCTTCTCTTCGCTAGGGGGTCGAGTCTCCTTGGCTTTTCGCTGTAAGAGCTGTAGGCTGTGCAAAGGGGAACAGCGCACGGTTGCAGAAAGAAGACCTCTTCGAAATATTTAACCAAAGTTTAACCAACCAACCTCTGCAAATATCGACAACTATGAAGACCATGAAGATATCTTCATAGGTACTTCTTCAATATCGTCCCACGAACTGTTCTCCGGCCAACAAAGACTATCCCGATAGCAGAATACAACCGAATATAGCTTTCATAGCATCGACTTTACTGCTTAACGCATCATCACAGCTTAACGCTTCCTTACATCATTCACAACCTTTCGACTAAATCTCGATAGCATATAGCTCATAGCATATAGCATAGCTCATATAGCTTTATTGCTCATAGCATATAGCTCATATACCGTTATTGCTCATGTTACGTTAATCATAGCCTTCACAGCATAGCATATAGCGTAAACGCTCACGTTACGTTAATCATTCACAGCCTTCACAGCATTCACGGTTGCAGAAAACACAACACAAAAACTGCCGATTTAACAGGGAGAGACCGAGAGACTCACAGAAAGTCCATCCACTATGTAAAGAACTCGGGTAAACTCTCGATTTATAACGATTTATAAAGACTTTCGCATCGATGTATACATCAATACAACGATACCTAATACAATACAGAAAATGATTGTACTCACTGATCCTAGGAAATAACCGTGATAAAAATCAATCGAATTTCTCCTCGAATGTAAGCTCTCTGAACGACTCGAGCATAACTGTGACGAAGCTACAGTGTCTCGTCGACCCTCTAAACCCTCGTCTACAGTATGCTCCGCAGTAGTAGAAGTCGAACTTAGTGATGAGACAATTTCTCGTTGTGCACATGGATATGCACGTTCAATTCGGAGATAGCGCGACTCAGGTGTCTTGTTGTACACCGCAGTTAGCTTCACCATCCAGAAAGGTCCCACTAATTTATCCAAGACAGCAGAGTCTTCTTGCTTCAACTCTAAAACACTGAACTCGTCCGCTGTTAGTCCGACGAAATCTCTGGCAGCGTTCCATGCGACAGCCCATGCCTCCGTTGACTCGTCCGCCAATAGTACCTGCAACCTGAAACAACGTTTCACATAATGACTGATGCGTTTGCACTTGGAGCAATAATCAAGCGCAGCCTCGAGTTTTTTACAGCAGGTAAAACACCCATTATACGTGCGGAACCCATCACTGTCGTATCGTGCAACTTGGACTCTTAATCTATAAGCTCTGCTGTGAGTTCCGCTCTCTAGCCAATCGATCGCAGCTTGAAGGTTCATCGTGCAGTTGTCTCGCAATTCCGCGCCAGACCTCTCATCACGAACTCGTCCCCTTGCACCACTCCTCATCCTGTACCTGTACAGACTTCCTTCGCTCCGCATCGAATTGAAGAGATTGCTTTTAGAGATGAGCTAACGACCATTCGAGCGAGCTACTGAGCAATAACGAGCTAATAACGAGCTAATAACGAGCTAACGAGCGACGAGCGACGAGCTAACGAGCTAACGAGCTAATAACGAGCTAACGAGCTAATAACGAGCTAACGAGCTAATAACGAGCTAACGAGCTACGAGCTAATAACGAGCTAACGAGCTACGAGCTAACGAGCTAACGAGCGACGAGCTATCGAGCGGCGAACATCACCAGCGGTTTCGTTTGAACTTGCGAGCTACTGAGCGATGAGCGAGCTAACGAGCTAGCTAACGAGCGGCGAACGAACCGTTTGAACTTGCGGAAGACATCGGACATCGTTTGAACATTTGAACGGGTTCACTGCGAGCCGGCTACTGCGGGTGGGGTACTGCGAGCGGGCTACTGGAACCTCTGTTCGTTCCTCTCACGAACGCCGTCCCACCGCAAGAACGCGGTGGGAATTTTCGCAGTCAACGGCTCTATACGGTCGCGGTCGCGGTGGGAATTTTCGCAGTCAACGGCCCTAGACGGCATCGCGGTGACTGTACAGTTCACCTAAATGTCATTTACTCTCACACGAGTCTAAGCGAATTGATTAGAGAAACCATGACATCACTGTAGGGTTCGCGTGCCTCTTTCTTCTTCCCACCTTTGCTAGCACACACTTGTGCCTTCTTTCATTGATTGACAACGGACCAAAGCCTTGGAAGTGTGAGCTGGCCAGTTCTCCACCGTGGGGGTTCGGTTCGTCACTCGAAACTTAGCTGATATAGCTATAAAGAGAACAGAGGTTCCTCTCCTCACTAGACTAAACCCTATAGGATTCAGCTCGTTCTCCTCGCTCGCGCTATCATCCTGAGGATAATAGTAACAATAAATGGTGTCTGTATGTCTCGTCGTGAAATCCGATTTTTGCCAGCAAAAGCATTTGATGCGACTCCCTACCTCTCACATGTCATTTGCCAGATATGTGTGGACTGGTACCCACATTCCCTCTCCTTGCTTGTGCTCGTTCTATTTCGGTTTCTTCATTTGCATCGTCACATGCATGGGGTGAGGAGGACCAAGTGTATAACAGGAAGTACAGTAGAGTAAGTGCTGGAGACACAGACGGGGATCCAGAGGATCTAACCCAAGAACAATAATAGACTTGTAATATAGTGTTGGTGTGTCTAGCGATGGAAAACTTCACAACGTGTAACCTCATCGAGTCGTTGTAGCTGCTGGTGGGCTCTGGTGGAAGTTTCTACTCGCCTCTCCCTTTCATGCACTGAAGAAATGTACTTTGGGGAACCAACCAAATACCGTATCATATTTCCATCACCAAGAAGGCACTAAGATTTCTTTGGAAGCCTATAAAGATGATATCGAGAATATGCAATATCTACGCTTCTTCCCACGACTAGAATCTTACAAAGATACCTACAGGATCCTGTGAAAGCTCGTTTAATGCAACTGAACGGCTTTTGCTAACAGTTACTGATGAAAATCTCCTTACTACAGTGTCGGTGTTGATCGTTGTTACAAGAACCGAACCAGCAAGTCCAAGATGGGTGATGATGAACGCACCACGCAGAACGCCTTGATAAGCAGGAGACGCAACTTGCTCATCTGATAATCAGGAAACATCAGAACTCTGCACTTGACACTGACGTCACATGAAAAGGGAACCGATGCAAATGCCAAAGAGGAGGACTTCAACAACAACAGTTCGACACGAGTCTCAACAGCCACCAGTCTTCTCTTGCTGCTCCACTTCCATCTTTAGGTGAGGGTGCACTCGCCAGGCCACCTGGACTTCGGGTTAGCCGTACGTACCCAGTAGCATCATGTTGTTTCCAGTTTAGATAAACTGGTGATACATTACCGTAGTAACGCGGTGATATGTTTCAGTTCATAACTATTTACGGGCACTGCTCACAGTTACAGGTATGCCTTGTTTCGGTTATAACTATTTATTTATATACAATATAATATAAATATAAATATATCCATTTACGAATAAGTATTTGTGCATATTAAAATCTATAGTGTCATCATTATATTTTGGCAATTTATCTATATTTTCATAAATATATTATATAATACACTCATGCATTCATCTGTATTTATTATATCGTAATGAACACATATTATAATGAATAAATATTTAGTTTATTATGAATAGTACAGAATATGTATTTCTTATTTTATTTTTATCTTTTATATAAATAACAATCTGTTCGGAAATATCACAAAAATCAGAAAAATGATGATTGCTTTGCATACGTATCACTCTTAGCGTATTTATGTTTACTACGGTAAGTGTGGGTGTGCACTCTGCACCCTTAATCTCACCTCACGTTCTTTTGTGCGTGCGGTGTGTGAGGGATGACGGGAAGTGCCAGTCGGCCCTATGAATGCTGGGGGAGTTTCGGTTTTTAGAGTAGTGACTCCCGCTATTTTTCAAATATTTTCGGTGTTGGACTAAATTGTCGGAAATTCCTCGAAAGAAATATTTACTGTTTAGTGTAAATTTGTTCACATACTGAAAATTGCCGATATTATTTACCTTCCACCGGAAATTTCTCAATTTTCACGAAAAGCCTCCCAGACCACTTGAGCCTTACACCTGTGGTCTGGGATTTTAAACTTTCTAACGAACACCACGTGACCACTTTCGCGACGGTTCTACTTCTACCGACTGTAATACCGAGGTACCGAGGTACAGAGGTACAGTAATCGAGCTTCCCTAGCTGGGCCCCACCAATATATACACATGGTCTCCTTCGAGTTTACCGGGAGACCGGCTCTAACGCGAATCAATTTATCTCGGCAGATTGTGTGCAAGGCGTGCTTGTGTCCACTTTAGTTAAGAAATCCCAAACCATGCAAATGTGATTCCGGGCCTGGTTTCCACGTTACCACTTCACTCTCTCCATCTTTTTCTTAAGTTTTGCCTTCTTACGTATTCACCTCTTCTATGTTGAGAAGAGAGAAATATGCAAGGGAGTTTAATTTATCACCTAACCCTTCTTCTTCCATGTTGGAAAGAAAGAAATATGCAAAAGAGTTTAATTTATCACCTAACTTTCCCCGGCTGAAAGGATTAGGTGATAAATTAAGCTACTTAACAGAAATATTATTATGACAAGACTGTAGCTCGCATTTATGTCTTCTGTTGCGCATTCCAACTCACTTAGTTTATTGATTTTCTTCGCAACATCCGGTATTTACTTCAGAGTTAAGATATAATGTATACAGAAATAAAAAATGTAGTTCAAAATAATTAAAATTTTATTTATAATATTTATATAATTCTATAATCTCGAAAGCACCCGCGCTGGTGTGTCTGGTCGTATGACCCATATATTTTGATATTTAAAAATCTCGTATTAATATCATTTTCTGTTTCATCTCATAGTTTGCCGTGCCAGCTCTCAGAAAAACATGTTGTTATAGGAAGGAAAGAAAATGTTTTTACATTTTTTTCACGTTTGTCCTTTTCCTCCACCCGGCAAGAAATACACTTTGGATGCATATTCTTTTTCTTTCACTTCTGTTGGTATGCTTATCCATGGAAAGGTAATAATTAGTATAATATGCAGGTTCCAAACCCTTCCTGGAGATCGCTTATAACTCAACTTCTAATCCTGGTTTTGACTATAAGTTGAGTTGAATATAATTAATCAACCTTCTCGTTATATTCATTTATGTAACAATGTAACTGACAGAGAATTATCTGAGCTACGAGTTGAAGAGATATTTTGCGAGAGTCCACAGCTCTAAAATTTCTAAATTGAGCTGTAGATATCCCCCTTGGAAGATCCTTCAATTCTAGCAGAACAAAAGAAATCACTGTCATTGTATTTTCGAATTTTCAACAAACATTTATCTAGTTACAACTTTGTTTGCAGGAAGTGTTCATGTATTTATCTTTAAAAAAAAGTAAAAAAACTGTAGTTTCTTCTCATAATTACTTTCTAGAATCACTCACACACAATTCAACGCAAAAATCCAAACTTTGGCAAAACTGAAACATACAGTACTAAAACTGATCGTTAACCCTTTTTTGCCTTCCATCTGATCGACATTTCCTTTGTATACTAAAGTCATGCTATATTTCTGAAAGCTTTACGATTATGTTAATAGAGAGGTTCGTTATCACATGACATCCATACAACGTAAGAAAACATATATGATATATACACAAGGCCATAAAATTACGATAACAGTTACAGAGTATTTATAAACTAGCATTTGTTATATGTTATATTCCATAACCCAATGGTCTGGTAAATATTTTTATTTAGAAATGTTGCGGTTGGAACATTCAATCTCTAGACAAAGTATCCAAACCCAAACACGGCACCCGGAGGTCCAACCCCCTGGAATGACTCCGTTGAATATTAGGGGGTGTCAAAGTTAGGAACCCTCTGAAAGATTTTAAAGCCACATAAGTGAATTACGACTTCGTCCAGATCTCGGTCGGTGTTTCATGCGGGCATCTCCGGAGGTACCAGGAAAACATCACGAGCTTTTTTTTTAACTGCTCTGTTTTTTTTTGCAATAGATTCTCCGGTGCGTGATTAATTATCTGGAGTGTACAAACTGAAAAGTTAATGATAAATCATGATGTCCAGTCACAAGCGCAATCCAGAATGAGTCGTACGTATATACAAAGTTACATGTGATGATTTTACGATCAGTTATCTCTCTGCTGTTGAAGAATGTTTTCTCTGAACTTTGACACCCCTATTAGCATCCGGGAGTGCACAACTCATGACCAAACGAGTTAAAGGCAAGTCAGAATGGCCCGTCGTATTTTTCTGCGAGTATAAGGTGCCCGCCAAAAACACTACTCGTGGTCTCTAACCGAAATCTTAACTCTCCTCGTGGAACTATAACATTAGCAAAGATCTTAATTTGGACACGCTCGATGAGATTAGATTACACTTTTCACTGCCAAGTCTCGAGTTTCCAGCCAGGCCATATTATGCTTCGATAAAGGTTTTATATTTTAATATAGATTTCATTATTTTATATAATAGCAATAAATTTCTCTTGGATGTAAACAAAATATATCAAAAACTAAATTCGATAGAGTTTAGTCTTTGAAAATAAATAGTTATAAGATGACCGACATGTCACATATGTGCCATCTCACCATGTTAAAATGGTGAATTTTCCTACCAAAATGTGCATATGCAAAAACAAGAAGATGTGATTGCAATGGAATTTGCGAAGCTATGCGTTAATGATTTATCCGGAGCTAAATTCATTCCTCTCTCTTTTTCTCTCACAGTCTACTCTCTCTTTAATCGGTTTTTAATACGACAAAATATACTACACGACAAAAAACTACCTCTCACTAATCGACGTATAATAACAGGGACGTAGGACCAAGTTCCAGTATTATACATGCAGATTAAATCCTTCCTTTCTGGGAGGGGACATGGGGCCTTCTGTGTAAAGAGAGTCTTATCCTCGTCTGCACGTAGCTGCGTGAGGTCGAATAATATGCATGTAACGTGAACTTCTGGGGAACAGTTGTCCCCTTGCTGTTATCAGAAAATATTTAAATATTAAATGAATTTTTATATTAAATTTAAATAAGATATTAGAATATTTTATAAAGTTAAATGTTGGATGAACCTGGATACAAGAAATAATCTATAAAGAAAAATAGACTAGAATACGCTTTCAATTATATATATCTGAGAATAAAAATAAAAATAAAAATAAAAAAATATTACCTAACCCTTTTTAAATCACATGCATATTCCCTCTCTTCCGAACTCTGAAGAGGGTGATATATGCATGACCAAGAAAGATTAGTATGTGAAAGGGCCGCAGGTTTTTGCTGCAAAAAGTCCAAACAGCGAAAGGCTAAACAAGCAGCATAGTCCCCTTTTTCATCACGAAAATATGATTATCACTCGATTGTATTCGTTTCATATTCCTACGCAGCCCTGCGAGTTCTCCATAGACTACGCTAAATTATGAATATATCTTTACTGAGATAGTGAGATTTGCCGGCGCTTTCTAGGCCGAACAAAAAGAATTCGGTACATGGACATTCTGTCCTCCTCGATCGTTTGAGGCACTCGCATGCAAATCTCGTGCGAGAAGATGCAGCGCCTGAGAGATCTCAGTCTATGGCGAAGAAGAAGGCGAAAGTGGAAGACGTGCGTACACGAACGAAATCAGAGTCCCCAAGTCATGCAATGCCTTACGGAAGGGAACATGTGGACCTGCCATTTATCTACATTCGAACTGCATTTTCCGCTGAAGATGAAGATGACTTCCTACCGACCGTCTAAATGCTCAATTCAATGCGATTGAACCGTTTCTCTTCCCCCTTCAAACAGCAGCATGAGTTTTGCCTTCTTTTCAGACACCGAGAGAATATACGTGAGCCGAACTATGACCCAATATTCTCAACTTATGTGTGAAGGGCAAGAATATCATTTAGTTTCTTATTCACTAATAAATAAAAGGTTAGAATAAATGAATATCGACTCGATAGCAGGATCTGGAATCGCGTGTGTTGTAGCCGCTCGAGAGTTGCATCTGGTTATCATTTTATACTTATTAACTAATAAATATTTATATTGATTTAAATTTCTGATAAAAATAAGTGAACAAAAGGCTATTTTATTCATTCATTCTGCTCCCCATTCCGTAAACTTTGGTGTGTGGTTTCTTACGGGGAAAGCAACTTAGAAGAAATGAATGAAATGGAATAATTCGTCCAACATTGAATGAGTAATATGCATCCAAATTTCTCCTCAGCAGGACGACAGTGACAAGGTAAAAATGGTTCAGAGATGCGACACGACTGGACCATACAAACCCAAGCTACGACTAATGAAAAGTTTGTCAAACGGACTATCAATTTATTTATGATGAACTCCTTTTGCAAAATATAAATTTCAGAAAAACATACATATTTTTATTTTGCCCTCTCCATCTGTATATAAACAAGGTGAATAATATCTTTTCCCACTGCCTTGTACAGTGAATTTCATTTTCTCTTATTATAAAAAGTGTAAATATTATAAAAACTATTTTAATAAACTATTTTAAAATATTAAATTAATTTATAAATATTATATGTTAACCGGTCCCGGAGTAGCCAACTCATCACGAGAGAACCCTTAAGTGAAGAGCGGGCTGATGCGCTCTTGGGAAAATAATACCAGAATAGTAATTGACAAATAGTGCCGTTTATCGAGAACCCATAGTAGTAGGTTCATTAATGAATGTACACCCATGTACACTTCAGTGTACATGGGTGAATATCCTCCTTCCCAGGTGAATAAGCAAAGGATATAACTGTCACTCACAGGTGGTTCGGCACTCAAATTGAAATATAAAATAATTTGATATAATTTTGAATCTCTTTTATTTACTTTAAAAAGTAGTAGGTTATTTTTCAATTTCCTTTCATCGTTCATTCACACTAGTACACCGTTCTTGAAGTACTAGTAGTTCTTAATCGATATCTTTCAAGATTTTGGCCAGAAATTTACTTAACCGCAACTCTAATCCAATTTTTTGGACTTGACCCCACATTTCTTAATTTTGAGTTACTTGATCACACCCTTGATTGGTTCAGCAGGTTCAATATGTCAAAATGTCATATCATCAAAATGCTAAAAGTGTACGTTAGTTATCATCCATGTATCTACAAGAAAAGTTCAATGTAAAATATTTTTACAATAGATTTATCAGCTCAGGTTATCTCTTATTTGTCTTACTTTAGTGCAATGTCTTTACATAACGATAAACTTGTTAAATTTTCTGTTAGTTATCAACCATGTATCTACAAGAAAAGTTATATGTAAAATATTTTTACAATAGATTTATCAGCTCAAGTTATCTCTTATTTGTCTTAGTTTAGTGCAGTGTCTTTACCTAACTATAAACTTGTTGAATTTGCTGTTTCTCGTCAACGTTACGTCAAGTAATGCAAAGTTAAGAGGGGTGGGATAAAAAGTCAAAAAAACGTGATAGAGGTGCTATCAAGCAAATCTCTGAAATTTTGGCATACAATATAGAATAATTTAAAGCTTCTGGTAGTTTTGGTCGAACCCGACCTGGAGGTACCGTAGCGCCGGGTGACTTCGCGTAGTGATACTGTGATACTGGATGAAATGTCAGGTTTTTTGTTTCACTCACGTTATAAAAAGAAATTTTTTCTTATCACATAATCTGTTCAGCATTAAATATTAAATTATAAACTAGAAGTAAAGTTTTATAAAGATTTTGCACAAGGTATTTGTTGATAGTATTTGATGTACGAATTATATTTTTCCATCATAATCTTCTTCTACTGAAGAAAAAACTCTTAAATTGGATGTGGAAAGCACAATCTCAGTCTTACAAAAAGAGTCTATCATAACAGAAAAATGAGAGAAAATGTACATTTTCTAAATAGGGACGAGAGATAATAAAACAATATCGAAGATGTTAATAGTTCAGATTCTTTGTTTCCAACGTTTGATCCGTATCTATAATTAATTTTTTTGCGCATCACAGAAAATATTTTTATGATGATTCACCAGAATGTATAAAAATAAAATCTATTTTTCACGTTTTATCTAAGAACTTATATTCTGCACGCGCAAATCCCCCAAAAAGAACCTATTTGCGCGAAGTTAAAAAGCACTACGGTATGGTACTGTAGCAGTCAGGGTGGCGGGAACGAGCACGTTGACGGGAAATGACGTAAGTGGAGAAAAAGGAGAAAACGAAGTGGGAGGATTCTGTGGGCAAAAATGAGCAGAGAGATGCTGAGCTCCCTTGAAGTTTCTCTCCTCCAGGGCTGAATTAATATATCTAATAAGCTAAGATTAGGAGTGCATCCAACGCAGCGCAAAAACAGCAGCAGTCAAGTCTGTGCGACGTGCGTTTGGAGAGACTTCGTCAAGAACCAGGCTGCTACTTCTCACCTACTGCCTCCCAAACGAAGAACTGCAGTAGATTGGTCTAGCCAGTCGATGGAGTCTGGACTGGGTCCCTGGGACAGGCCAGGGAGACCGGAGGAAGGGGACGGCCACGGCGGAGACCGAGTGACTGGTGACTGGCCTTGTTGGTAGACTGCGTCGCTGACGTCGAGTGAAATGAGGTTGTCATCATGTGCAGCATGTCGCTCACAGCTCTTTGCAGTCAGTTGTTCTCTCGTGCATATAAAAGCTTCGCAGCCCCCCATTCGAGCATCAAACCAGCTCGGGACCCTACACTTCCTGCGTGCGCTGTACCTCAGGAGCATAGGGCACCTCCGCTTCCCTTTCCCTCTCCCCCTCCCCCTCCCCTCAGTCCCTCACGTCTCGTGCGCCAAGACTCAAGAGAGCTCGAGCACGAGGAGGGTTGACTGATAGATAACAGGAGAGCTGCTGGTCGTGCCGTAGCGTGCATAGAGTCCAACCGGCAAGTCAGTGTGGTAGGCTCTCCTCAATTCCCAAAAGACTCGAGTATAATAGGAACTGAATTTCTACAGAGACTCCAGGGAAGTTGAACCATTCTCTTTGTTCTCTCCTCTTCTGCACCTGCCAGTGGAAAGATGGTGGATGCTACTGCGAAAAGTGAAGTGAGCCCCGCAGTAGTGGAGCAGACAATGTCTTCGATGGGGTCTTTGTGCTTGCAGCCTGAGAAGGTTGGGGCTGTGGACCCGTTGAATTGGAGCCAAGCCGCCGAGAAGCTCTCGGGATCTCACCTGGAGGAGGTGAAGAAGCTCGTGAAGGAGTTCCAGGAAACCAAGGAGGTCAGAATTCAAGGAGTGACGCTCAGCGTTGCGCAGGTTGCAGCAGTAGCTCGCAATGGTGTTCAGGTTGCTCTCGATGAATCTGCTGCCAAGGGCAGGGTGGATAAAGCTGCAGGCTGGGTACATGAGAACATGATGAAGGGAACTGACACCTACGGTGTCACCACTGGATTCGGAGCAACTTCGCACAGGAGGACGGACCAGGGAGTGGAGCTGCAGAAGGAGCTGATTCGGTTTCTGAACGCAGGTGTTATCAATGTCGGGGAAGGGAACACTCTCCCTGCTGCGACCGCCAGGGCTGCCATGCTGGTCCGGACCAACACTCTGCTGCAAGGGTACTCAGGAATCAGATGGGAGATACTCGAGGCTATGCAGAACCTCATCAACTGCCAGATCACTCCCAAGCTTCCCCTGCGGGGGACGATCACAGCCTCCGGAGACCTCGTCCCTCTGTCGTACATTGCAGGTCTTCTCACTGCCAGGCCCAACTCCCGTGCTGTCACTGCCGACGGAGAAACCATCACAGCTGTGGAAGCTTTGAAGCGCGCTGGAGTTCCAGCCCCGTTCGTTCTCCAGCCCAAGGAAGGACTCGCTCTGGTGAATGGTACCGCAGTCGGTGCGGGTCTTGCCTGCACTGTCTGCTACGATTCCAACATTCTGGCAGTGCTGGCCTCGGTCTCGTCTGCTCTCTTCTGCGAGGCCATGAATGGTAAGCCCGAATTCACTGATTTCCTCACCCACAAGCTGAAGCACCACCCCGGACAGATCGAGTCCGCTGCAATCATGGATTGGGTATTGGATGGTAGCGCTTACATGAAGGCTGCCGAAGAGCTCCACAAGACCGACCCTCTGAAGAAGCCCAAGCAGGACAGATATGCTTTGAGGACATCTCCCCAGTGGCTCGGACCCCAGATCGAGGTGATCCGCCTGGCAACCCATTCCATCGAGAGGGAGATCAATTCTGTCAACGACAATCCACTCATCGATGTGTCCAGAAACATGGCCGTGCACGGTGGCAACTTCCAGGGTACACCCATCGGCGTGTCCATGGACAACTTGAGAATCGCTCTCGCTGCCATCGGTAAGCTCATGTTCGCTCAATTCTCTGAACTCGTCAACCACTATTACAGTGGTGGTCTGCCGTCCAACTTGAGCGGCGGACCGAATCCGAGTCTCGACTACGGCTTCAAGGGAGCGGAGATTGCTATGGCTTCCTACACTTCTGAGCTCATGTACCTGGCCAACCCTGTCACCACTCACGTTCAGAGTGCCGAGCAGCACAACCAGGATGTGAACTCGCTGGGTCTCATCTCCGCAAGAAAGACAGAGGAAGCGGTCGAGATTCTGAAGCTGATGTTCGCTACTTACTTGGTGGCTCTCTGCCAAGCGATCGACCTCAGGCATCTGGAGGAGAATCTCCAAGCCGCTGTGCAGCAGGTGGTGAAGCAGGTGGCTAAGAAGACGCTTTCTGCCAGCAGCAACGGAGTTCTGCTGCCATCACGGTTCGCTGAGAAAGATTTGCTCAAGGTGGTGGAGGATGTTGATGTTTTCTTGTACGCCGACGACCCGACCCTCGCTACGTACCCGTTGATGGAAGGTCTGAGAAAGGTTATGGTCGAGCATGCGCTCAAGAGCCCCAAGGACACAGAATGCAATGCCGACACATCCGTTCTTCAGAAGATTCCTCTGTTCGAGGACGAGCTCAAAGCGCAGCTGCCAGCAGCAGTCACAGCCACGAGGGAGTGCTACGACAAGGGTGTGACTGCCAAGTCCAACAAGATCAAGGACTGCAGAACGTACCCATTGTACCAACTGGTGCGCGACGGATTGGGCACCAAGCTGCTGCAAGGAACCGAGAGCCGCAGCCCTGGCCAAGACATCGAAATTGTATACGAGGCCATTTCTCAGGGTAAGCTCGCAGTTCCCCTGCTCCAGTGTCTGGCCGGATGGACTGGAACGCCAGGTCCATTCTAGCTAGACCCACGTTTCAACTCGCTTACGGTCTCCACATTGGGGAATTCTGACTCGACAGTTCGGACAGAAACGCTTCTGTAAACTAGGATTGTAAATTAGCATAGGTATCGTTCAAGAATGGAGATCAGGCCAGGCGAAGCATGGTCGTAAATCAACCTTAGATATTTTTAAAGAAATGACGTACTTTCTCAATAACAGTGTGAACCATAATCTCTGATCAATCGTATGAGGTCGGTCGAAGCTAGTCGCCTAGGATATGGTCCTCTGCATCATCCTTGCTGCTGCTGCACTCATAGGAACTAACCTTCCACCACGAAATTCATTCTATATGCGTGGTGAAGGCTTACACAGTTTTGATCTAGATGGGAGGTTAAATGAAATGCGATGCAGTGGAATTCGCCGATAACGGGCAGTTACAGATTATACGTCTACAACGGAGCAGCCAAGTTCTCTTCTGCAACCGTTCGGGATATGAATTCCTGATGTACACTATGATCATCTCGTGCACGAGCTTCTATCGGTGATCCATTCATACCAGAGATTGTCAATACAGTTGAAAATTCTCCACCTCGTAAGCGTCCAATCGTACCGATGCCATGATGACTGCAGCTGAATGCTTTGAATTATACACCTAGACGATATGATTCCCTGTCACGCAGAGCGACATGCAACGTGGAGTCCTCGAGGCCAATGTTGGGTGTCTGTCATGCATGAGAGTAAATTACGTACCTCAGCGGGAGTTACGGGAGAGTCACCGTAACTCACTACTCATGACAGTACCGATACTAGGCGGTAATACCATGTAACCATAGTTAAACGATCAAAGGCTCACAGAGATATATATAGAGTAGATCCTCAGTCTGCATAGAGAGGGCTAGAAATAGGCCAACGTCGTCGATCTTGTGGTTCCGTTTTGATCCTACAACGTAAGATCCAGATTGAAGTTACGAGAGGTTTTTGTTAAATCTCTTGCACCTTGTCCAGTGACAACGCGCACAGAAAGGAAGAGAGAGAAAGGAAACTATACTAAGTATGAATAAGTACAATGGATGAGCTCATTTAGCTCAACTATTGATACTTAGTATAGTTTCCTTAGAGGGGAAGGGAAATGAAAAGAAACTACTATCAACCTGGAGAAACTAAAGATGGTCCCTTCTAATAAATTTCAAAATTTTGATATCGCTTTTATCAATAGTATGAATCAGGAAACTGCGTATCAGTGCCATCATATTCCAGGATGAGCAACAAAACAATTTCCATGCTTTTTTATTTCCTCGCCGTTCTTTTCCTTTGAAACTTGCAAGCGATCAGTAAGAGTTAAATTACAGAGCAACGAAAACAGTTCTTTGGACGGGCAGTGAAGAGGAGTAAGAAATTAAATATCCTTACTAACAACAATAAATAGTGCACCTTTGAGGTGGTATCTACTTCAAACAGAGAAATAACATGAAAATTAGAAGGCAAATTATACCGAAGTTTCGAAAGATGAATGGGAATACCGAAACTGACGAATGACCAGTTACGAGATTGAATTCTGAAATGAGATTAAACTATGTCAATGCACAAGGATCATTCATTAAGACAATCAGTAGGGAAATGCAATATCATTCCTACATGAAAATAAGAAGAGCGAAGGTGTTTTCCAGCACAAGAGAAATTACTAAAGGAATCAGAAGTTTGTAAAGCAAAAAGTTTGCTTTTATACACGATTAGTAGTAAAAAAAATATTGTCCTCAAAAATTATTTTGAATTGCAGTCAAACCGTTGTAACTTGTAGAAAAACTGTATAACTATTTTGGAGGTCGGTCCCCCTGATTTGTCCTTAAGCACAACCAAAACCCTTAAAAAATACTGAACAGTCAACTCTCTGTCACATAGCCCTCCTAAGCTACTGAGTAACCTGATCTTACATTGAAAATCAAAATCGTCCCAATGAAAAGTAGATGTTGACTTCCGGTATGTAGACTTCTGAGGTGTTATTTCTAAATGATGACTTCCTAGCGTCGACCTCCACTCTCATTGTGAGATCTGCATCAGTATATACACTATATACTTGAATTCAGTAGATGTCATGAGCACCTTCTTTACTCAGAAAAATATGTCATGAGCTCCATGCTGGAATACAAAAATGGATCTCTGTAAAGCGTACATCTCCTACCATTGGTTTCAAGTGTGATCTGTGAAGACGCATACTGCAGTTTTCACTTTCCAAGAACTCCACACTGTCACTTCTCTCTCTTAGACTACTTGCTATCTCTCTATGTAAATCAGAATGGTGACTTCCAGAATGAGGTAATAGACTCTCATGCTAACACTTTGTGAATCTCCTATATGTTGGGTGATGGTTCACTCTCCTTGCTGAGTGGGTGGATAGATCAAAGCCTTGAGTGTGTAACAATCTCTTCAAACAAATGAATTTTCTCATAGTAATCTATCTCTACACTTGCCACTCCTTTTGGCTGAACAGTATGTTGACTTAACAGCACTCTTGATAATTAGCATCCTATTGTACAAACTCTCAGCTCTTCTGTTCCAAGTGTTGAAGTACTGCTTGTGTCTTTGGATACTAAAATCTATCGCATATTTGATCTTCAATGCGCACTTTGTAACAATCACTTCCTTAGCTTGTGGTAAGAGAATGAGGGTCCAAGTACCACCCCTGGTGCTCCTCACACAAAATTGTGTTATTCTCGAGTGTAATGCTTCTAGTACGCATACTGAAACAAGATCTCCATCTTCTACTGCTTCAACAAGATACAAATTGATCATATCTTGGAAGCAAGAAGATACTCATCTCAACTGAATCTAAGTAGTAGATTCTTCTGGAGTTTCTTGAGTGAAATATCAATAAGTAGTTTTGTGCATATTGCATTATGTTGAGTTTGATTATTTTGAAATGTGATCATTCTGTTGTGGGATATCGTGTGGTACTTCTGTTGGTGTAAGTTCTGTTGTTGCGTTCTTCATAGTAAGAAACCTTACCATATCTTCCTTGAATCATCATCAACAATAAGTAAGTCATGAAGTGTCTTCTTGAAAGATGAAAAATCAATGGTCCAACCAAGTCCATGTGTAGTAGTTCTAAGATAAATGTAGCTCTTGTTGCTCTAGTTTTCTGAAACTTAGCTGATCACATGAACCTGCATGGATATGTCTTCTTGCACTCAAAGATTCAACAACAAAGATCTGACATTTTATCTTTTGCTAATCGTAGCTTTATGTCTCTTCTTGAGAGCATCCCACATTTCTTTAACAATTTCTTTGTATCTTATGTCAAGTACCTCAAAGTCTTTGATGGTCATGTTCATAACACATGGTCTCATTTCACCCATAGTTGTACAGAGTATGTAGTAGTATCCAGTCATTGGAGTGCACTTCAGTTCATCACCTTCAATGATTCTCCAGAGGTCATAGTTTTGGAGAAGTCTTTTGACTCCAAACTTCAAGTTGTATAGTTAGAGCCATCTAACATGTTCTCATTCAAGAACATCACCAGCGTTGATTGAAGCTATACGCATATACAAAAAATGTAACATCTTATAACAAAGTTGTAGTTGGACCAATTGAAAGAGAATCAGAAATAAGTCATGTACAATAGTTCAATATTCCCACTAGCCCTCCAAGAACTCAGAATCGTCTGATATGGTCATTTGGTGCTCCAAATACGTGGTCGAAGTTCTAGAATATGAAGCTTGACCAATTCATAACTTCTTTATTTGAGGTCAGATGAAGGTGAAACTTGTTCATTCAAAAAGTCTTGTTTATCCAATTCACTAAATTCTCTTTAAAGTCCAAACTAGCTGTCAGAAGCCTAAACGAACTTCCCTTCTCTTTCCAAAACATGGTAGAAGGTAGTTTGATCAAATTTTCAACTTCATTCGAAAACTTCAAAAATTGATAGATCACTTATTTGACACTTTTTGAGTAAGAAAGCTATAGTGCTTGCCCTCCAAAATGGCAAAAATTTTGCTTCTACCACAGAAGAAGTTTCTTATCCCTCTAGATTGTAGAATACAGAAAAAAATAATAATTTTGATTCAATTTTAGATAGAACTTCACTCTTGCAACCCTTTGGGAACCATTAGACATGTACTCTGATACCATGTTCAAGAAGTAAAATGAAAATAATCAGATTAACATCATATCTCAAGAGTGACCATATATAGTTCTTGAAGGTGTCTCAACAGTACTAATATAAGAAACCAAAAATGCTACAAAGATAACTAGTATGACTGCATAGATATTACATGATTTTTTTTAGTTACTAATGAAGTTTAACAAATTTAGTAACAAAAATTTATAACACATCGTTAAATAGACAGCTAGTGTGTTAAGACACTTATTGTTCTCCGATAGACATGCACTTAGTGCTTCTCAAGATGTGAATGCATGGTAAAGAAATTATTGAGTGAAATTTGCAAAAAGTTTGACATGTTTCATGTTGTAACCTCTCTCCAATGAGTCATGATGTCATCTAGCTAAGAGACAGCGGCATGAAGATGGGTCAACAAGCGGACCACATGGCAGATGATGTTGTTATTAGTCTCTAAAATTGCTACAAGTATCTTGTTTCTTTCGAGGTCGAATGTTGTAAGTGTACATATATATTGGGATGTCCAGACATCTCAGAACAAATTAGGATGCCGATACATGCACGCGATAAATACAAAAGCTATTAACGAACGTAGATGTAGATGCAAAAACATTAAGAATGAATGAAACATGCAAAACGAAGAGACCACTACTACAGATTCGCTTCATTTTAGATGGTGCATTTGTGACCTTATTCAGACATTACACTTTTAGAACATAATACCAATAAGATTTAAGAAGGAACTAAGACATCTCAGAAAAAAAGAAATATTTGCAGCACATTAAAAGACGAATAATATTAAAAATCCCATCATTAAGGCAAACAACCAGAATGAGCACTTTTGACATGCAGACATTGCTCGCACGTCAAACTATGGATAGTTCAGCATTTGCTGCCTTGGTTTAGGACGAAAGATGTCACAATGAATGGCCCCGCCAATATTTGGTAAAGTATGACGCGGACAGAAATATTGAGTATTTCGTGCTTCAAGCATGGTCCGAGGGCCAAAGAGCGAATAAAGTGGGAAGAAAAAATATAGGCCCGTAGGGTTTCATAGGATGTACATGTCAAAAAAGCTTGATGTTAAGCACGTAGTAGTGGATTATCTTAAACGATACGATACATTTTTCCACACAAGTACAATATCGGGTGTTGGATTCATACATTGCGTTAAATATTGTGGTGCTCACAGTTTGCAAGTTCTTAGATTCTTTTAAAATTTTAAGTTAATGTCGTGTCTATATAATTGAATTAATCTTGTTATTTAAAGTTTACACTCTCCTTAGCAAGAAGATGAACTTAAGACTAGATTTTTTGGAAGAAGCCAACTTCTTCCGAAGCCGGAAGATATAGCGTCTTCTGGGAGATGTCTTCTGGAAGATGGGACCCAGAAGACAGAGTGTGAAGTCTTCCAAGGAAGACCAGGATTGTAACTACGAGAAGCACCAACCTAGCACCAACTAGGTGAACCAGTAGGCGTTTGGTGTACTTGAAGGATAGCCACCTAAGCATTAGGTAAGAACCAAGGCTGACGAGACATTTACCTAAAATGCGAATAGCTGGGAAGTAGAAGGTGGATGTAACCAGCTTTTGGATGATAATGTTGGTTACCGGAAGCTGTTATAATTCGTTCTTAGAAGATCGAGGAAGAAGAGAAAAGCGAAACTTTCTCAAAACACACCGGTCCTAAGATAGAGCATGAAGACTTAGGAGCCCCAAAACTTGACATGGAGATCCATGGTTGTCTTCTGAAGAAAGTACCCATTGATTCGGACTCAAGAGTCAATATCATGACGGAAGAAACTGCACATGCCTTAAGCTTCACTGAGTTCCAACCTACTCCAAGGATTCTCAGAATGACAGACTAGACTAGAAGACGACCTTTGAGACAACTGAAAGATGTCTTGACGGTAATTGGAGGAGTATCTTTCTACCTCACTTACATTATCTTGCGACCTGTAGCTAAGATTGGATATCATGTTTTGATAGGAAGACCTTGGATGTATGCTGCAAATGTAAATACCGATTGACGAAGACATCCGTTGAGATTTCTTAATCCTACATCCAAAAAGAAGTCCAACGTCTACCTCTCTTCGATGAAAATTGGACACCAAGGGGATACTCTCTCTACCACTGAGAGATACACATAGAAGACTCAACCACATCTTCTGACAATGATGAAAGAAGGGATGAGTTTGTGATAAATTACTTGTGTCTTACAGACACCCCCAGAAGAAGATGATGAGGTGGACTGCGGATACATTGAGTGCTATGAAATTTCGGAAAAGAGCATCGAGAAGATGAAAGTACTGTGTTTCCTTCGGAAGTTCAGTTAGCTGATCGATTAGAAGCCGAGTCAGATCTAGAAGAAGTTCCCAAACTGGAATATTTTGGTACCAATGAATACAACCACACTGAAGGAATGATGAACCTTGACAATCTTCAGGACATGGAGATTGCCCCCAAGAAAGAAGCTTAAAATTTCCAAGGTAATCGATGACCAACAGCTGGAAGACTTCAGAGAACTCTTGACAGAGTTTTAAGATGTCTTTGCATGGACCATAGAAGACATGAAGGGCATACCTAGAGAATTGACTTGCTGGAAGATGTTGTTCCTGTTGCAGAGGCAATATCGACTCAACCTCAAGTACTCACTTCTTGTGAAAGATCAAATTGATCAGTATTTGAAAGCAGCAGTTATCTTCCCAGTGCTTAGCAGTGAGTGGGTAGCTCCATTGTCATCATTCCCAAGAAGCAGACATGTAAGATCAGGGTGTGCAAGGACTTCCGAAAGCTGAACTTGGCCACGAAAAAAGACCATCATCTTTTATCATTCACAGATTTTGTGTTAGACCAGGTAGCATGACATGAGTTCTACAGCTTCTTGGACGAGTATTCTGGGTACAACCAAGTATCAATCAGAGAAGAAGACAAGTCGAAGACAACTTTCACTACTGATTGGGGAACTTACGCATATAACCAAATGTCGTTTGGTTTGTGCAATGCTCCCGCTACATTTCAGAGCTGATGATTATGATTTTTAAAGAATATCTTTGGACTTTTATGGAGATCTTCTTAGATGATTTTTGTGTGTTTTGATCCAAGGTGGACCATCTGATATTTTTGAGGAAGTATTTTTTGAAGTGTAAGGAACATCCTTTGGCTCTGCATCCTGAGAAGTGCTTCTTCAGAATGGAAGAGGGAATCTTGTTGGATCATAAAATTTCTAGAAGAAGTATAGAAGTCGACTGTGCCAAGATGGAAGTTTATCATGAAACTTCAACCATCTGTTAATCTGACCCAGTTGAGAAGCTTCTTGGGTAACGTAGGATACTACAAGACGTTCATTGACAGATATGTAGAGGTGACAGGAAGACTTACCAAGCTGCTGAAGAAGGACGAACCTTACGTTTGAACTTCTGAGCAGCAAGAAGCTTTCGAGGAGATGAAGAAGCTTACATCAGAATCCCTCATCTTGAGACCACCATATTGAAAAAAGATCTCCCACATTTATGTGGACGTCTCTGCTTTTGCCGTAAGGGTGATATTGAGCCAAAAAGATGAGAAGAAGAAAGATTATCCTATTTACTATGCGAAAAGATCACTCAGCGGTGCCGAGAAGAAGTACCTACAACTGAAAGGGAGTGCCTTAGCATGATCTATTCCTGCAGAGAATTTAAGCACTATCTTTTGGTTAATCTCTTTATCTTTTATGTGGATCGCTTTCCTTTGAAGCATTTAGTTAAGAAGGCAAATTTATCAGGTAGGATTGCTAGATGGATTCTTCTACTTCATCACTTATACTGTTGAGTACATGCCTGGAAGACAGCATGTCAATGCTGACTACCTGTCCAGACTTGAGACAGAACTCAGAGAAGACGAGATGGAAGACGAGTTCTCCAATGAGAAGCTGTTTCAACTTTCTACAGATACGTCTGAGGAGGGCGTACCGCCCAGTCTACAAAAGCTGCAACAAGATCTTTTGACCATATTTCCACAACTTCCACAGAGGGATCTATTTACAAAGACATGAGAAAGTTCTTGGAAGACTTGCAATACCCAGAAGGATTGGATGTTGAGCACAAGGCTGTCTTCTTACACAAGGAAGGACCTTATGCGATCTTCCAAGATATCCTGTTCAGAAAAAGATATGATGAGAAGTTGAGGAGATGTCTTGAGCCTTCAGAAATTAAGGCGGTGATCACGAGACTTCACTATGAAGACGCTGGAGGTCACTATGGACTGAAGACGACGGTGAAGAAGATGTTGGATGTCGGCTACTGGTGACCAACCATGTACAGAGACACTTTTCAAGAGATCAGAAGATGTGATGCTTGCCAGAGGATGGAAGATCTACCGTCATCACTCGGTGACCTCTTACTCCTATTTTGCTTCTAGCACCTTTTGAAAAGTGGGGAATAGATTTCGTTAGTCTAATCGCTCTTGCAGCTAGAAGGACTTGAGCACGGTACATCTTGATAGCCACGGACTACGCCATGAAAATAATAGAAGGCGAGGCTACTAGAAAGAACGATGCAGCAGTGGTTGTCAAATTTCTTTGGCACAACATCGTCACTCATTACGGATGTCTACTCGAACTGGTGTTTGACAAGGGAACTCACATTTTGAATGAGATCATTATCTTCTTGACTCAGTATTGCAGTATCAAGCATCGGAAGACGACTCTGTATAACCCGTAGGCTAATAGATTAACAGAGAAGTCGAATGATCTTCTCTATAATATTTTGAATAAGATAACGGTAAACCACCCTTATGATTGGGACACGAAGCTACTTTTGGTGTTATGAGCTTTTAAGATTACCTAAAGTCATCCGTCAGAAAACACCCTTCTACCTAACTTATGGGACGACATCTATCGTCCCCATTGAGTTGGAGGTTCTTATCTATAGGCTGACCATTACAGAACGCATGGAAGAAGAGAAAAGACAAGAGCAGCGTCTTCTGAACTTTGAGGAGTTCGAAGAATATAGGAATGCAGCTCTGGAGAAGACTTATGAAGTACAAGCACAACGAAAGGTTAACTATGACAGCAAGCTGAAGAAGGTGACTATCAAGGATGAAGATCTGGTTCTCCTATACTACAATATACATCTAAAGTTTCTTGGAAAGCTTCATCTTCGCTGGATAGGCCCTTACAGAATCCTAGAAGTCTTCGACAATGATTCCTTGCAATTGGAAGAATTAGATGACATCTTGATGACCACTCGTGTTAATGAGTGGCGCATTAAGAAGTACTTGACTTGAAGAGTAACTTCTATGTTTGTGAGGACGTAAACATGTGAGGGTGGGCATATGTGATGTCCACAATTTACAAGTTTTGGGATTTTTTAAAAGTTTTAAGTTATTGTTGTGTCTATATAATCGAATTAACCTTGTGATTTAAACTTTACACTCTCCTTAGCAGAAAGATGAACTTAAGACTCCTTCAACTTCCCGTCACTACTCCTTGACACACCAGACTAAACAGGACTAGACGAGGAGTTTATACCTCGCTGATTTTCAGAGAATCAGAGTTAGTTGTTTTTAACTTGATAACTCTCTTTTGTATTTTTAGAAAACTATCCATGTGGTAGAGTTAGTTACAGCAGGAATAGGAAAGACTTTCCAAACTAAGAAGAATCGAAGTCCAAGAGGAGGTGGTCATCTTACAGTAGGCTCTTTCCATCCTCTAGACTGTGGTTGTGATCCGAGGGAATCCCCTCCTACGATTAGAAGCAGTTGTATAAGCTTTCTTGTTATCTTGTCTTACAAGAGTGGGTTTTAAAAACCTTTACATATAGATAGGAGAATCCTTCAAACTCTATCTATTTTGTTTGAGGTTTGTACGAACGGATAGAAACTATACAAAACGTCTATCATCTAGACTACGAATCTTAGCATAATGAAAATCCGTCATCCATCACTTTGACCTCCATCCGAGCTGTAGTGATATACGGCTGACCAAGGATTACAAGATAAAAATCAGAAGACTACACAAAGAAATGTTGATCTACCTTCACATCATCTATCTTTATCCTCATATTAGTACAAGTGTCTGTCTACTTCTCAGACTCCTCTATCCGCACCAAGTCCGATGGAGGATGTGCAAAGATCTCAGCAAGAGCTTACGACTCTTAGTAGATAGTTTATTACTCAAGAGAAGAGGAAGAGATCGACTTACAAGTTAGTTGCAAATATTGTAACTTCTGCTGATCTTATGAGCATTCTAGAGCAGTAGATACCAGATGCATGAGTTGAGTTTTCTCTTCGGGAGGTTCTTCCTGTAGCAAAGAGAGAGTTTCACGAACTGATCATCAACATCATCAAAACAAAAGAGGCATTTGACGTATGAACACGTAAGAGTCAGTTGATAGATGTGAGTGGAGCTTCTGTGAATGATGCAGAATTTAGGAACGTGGATTTTCAAGACGTTGATGACAAGAGGTACCAACAAGAAGCGTTGGTTGCTGGTACCAACACCGTTGAGTTTGAGTTTGAGGAAGCTGGCGAAGAGAGTCCAGATACTGATAGTTATTACAGAAAAGGGACATTAGGCTCGTGCTATAACTGTTACACGAGTACATCTTGGAAGTTTGTATGAATCTGTTGCTGCGTTAATTGATCACGGATATCAGATCAACATCATGTCACAAGAGGTGTACGAGAGAGGACAATCGTTGATCAAACTGAACCACGATTGGATGTTGCGAGCTGCACACAACTAGAAGGATGTGTTTTCAGGAGGAACTGCTCATTTCCTGATGGTCCTTCGTCCATATCTCATCTCCTCTGGAACTCCACTATCATGATCAGAGGAGTCTCATCGTCTCTTTTCGTCCACAGAAGCATTTTGTCAGTGAACGTGTCTATCACATCCAAGAATGCTTTGGTAGACATAGTGTCTATAAGATCTCTTCATCCTATGACTCTATGAATAGTCTCAACTCCTCTCTTCAACACCTCAAAAGAAACTTCAACACTACTCTTCTCAGTATGTCCTATAGCAAGATAAGATTGGGAAACTTCAATATGTGTAGTATATACATCAAGATTTACCAGTGGTAACATCAATTCAATTATTGTTGCACCCGTAGCAATCTGTGGTAAACTTCTCATGCCTCCTCTTCCAAACTGCGTACTCAACGGCTCTCCTGTAGAAACAAGGTGTAACTTATCATTTTGGTAACATACGACATCATCTCACAAAGCAGTCGTAAGTTCTTGACAATCTCCTCGAAGATGATCTAGACTGTTACATCATATACACCTACGAACAAGAGCACCTCTCAAATGTGCAGTAGCAAGCACTGACAGCTGTTCTCTCTGCAAGCCAACCAACTCTATCTTCAGCTCACGCATCTGCAGGATCATATACATGAGCTGAAGATAGAGTAATTCGGACGGTTCAAACGATAATTTCTGATAAGAATACCACACTATCCAGACATCTTTTGAAACATCGATCATACAACCTTCAGACATCATTAAGACGATCATTATTGTCAGAAATTGTTCAAAAGCGTACGAATGGATGTCGCTATGGATGTCATAAACGTGTTAGTAGTGGACTCTCTTGATAATAGCCACTCACATCAACTAGATACTATTTCATGCAAATAAAAACTCGAAAATTTATTCCAGAATGCAAGATTTTCATTCCCCAAAGCGAGCAAAAAATGTTGGTTCGGTAGTTTAAATATAAGAAAATAGTCCAAAATTGAACCATTGCAATACATCAAAAGAATATTAAGCGAGTGAGTGCCAAAATATTCTCCACACTTCACAAATCACACAAAATTATGATACATGTCAAGGTTAGGATTTTTGATAAAATCACCGAAAATGCAAAAAGCAAAAAAAGAAAAGAAAACCTTGAAATCGAAGAAACATTGGGAAAACACAAATCTATTATGAATTTCATCATATTAAGCTTCATATCTAACTCTAGCAATATCAAAATGCATATATATAGCTTTTATATATAGTAAAACCAGATACATGATCACAAGGTAAATATTATCGTCCATAGAAAAATATAATTTGATTTGATTTGATAATTTGATTATCTACGATAGTTAATCTAAAAAAGGAGGAGATAATTTCATTTTATTCAAATAATCAGTTAGGGTTTTGGTTGTCACCCATGCAGTCCATGGATTCTCTATTCGAATTTAGGACGCGCAACTAAAATCGATCCAACTTGCTTAAAAGACTCGCAAGATATGGCATATATTTTATTCTACCAAACATAAATGATTGATAATTCGACTTCGTCTTTCAACATATTGCAATTTAGATGCCAACTGATGGAAATTAGAAAAAAGAATACCCGAAGAAAAACTGAAATGACCAAAATCTTATGGCATTTATAAAGGTCATTCAACCTAAACCTTTGTTATCAGTGTAATGCATAGACTGTCACCATTACGTTTCTGGGTGCATAATTTGTCTATTCTGTTATGGACATGAAAACTTTTACCGTCCACTTTTGCTTCTAAAGTTCTAACCTCTTTTCGTCATTGAATAGGACAAAGTGGTAAAAAACCAAACAAAAATTTGTCTCACAAAATACATACATTCTTAACTGAACGTTAACGTTTACTTTACGCTATCATCACTATTCTCATTTGCACTGTTTTAGCGAGTTCTGATTCTCCTGAACATTTATATTTTGTCCAACAACAGTTCGAATCGCTTAATCCTGAACGAATCTAAAGAGGGAGTGGTTTGATTTGACCTATTGTGCAAGTATTGTCGCCTTGCGCAGTCAATCATTCATAGAGAGAATAAAATTAAATAAGAGAACTAAAACTTCAAACATCTAATTATTGTTGAAACAACACTGGTCTATCTCTATCTTCCGGAAAATACACTTCTTTCCTTCATTAGACTACTTGGAGGAGTACATTTCCGTTTCTCGTATCCACTCGTTGAAAAGAGTGAATCTCATGTTACCTTCCAATATGGAATTTAGATTGGACTGTTGCATGTGTCCAACTACTCCAGAATTCTTCAAACTTCACACTCCTCAGGAATAAATACTGAAGACCTTGTTTCGTTTCGACTTCTTCAGCTCCAGCTAACCTCTACCCATTACGACTAAGGACACCTATCAAAAGATCTTGACTCCAATGCCGCAAGGAGTAAAAGATAAAACTCCCCGCATGAATCGGCTTCCCAGTCCTAGCTATTTCTCAAGACCAAGCAAAGAGTACTCGCCAACAAAACGTCATTACACCTCTACAGGACCTGCACGCCAAACCCTGGTTACGAACTTGGCTCGACAATCATTTTCATATTTCTGGTATTCTGCCTCCATCTCCTCGGTCCACGTGCAAAGCTTGAAAAACTGTTCTTCTCTTTCCTGCACTCTCAACGCACACAGTCACTTCAGAGCTAAGACCGCACAAAGTAATCGGCAGGAATGAAACGGGCTCAAAAAGGGCTAGAAGTTGAACAAAGGACCGTTCAGCAACCTTTTGACGAAGTTTTAGCAGCTTTTTGTATAAAAGCTCCAAAAACTGGACACAAACAGGCTCGGTCTGAACTGTGACGTTGTACTGTATTCATGGGCTCGATATGGCAATATACTACACCACTTAGTCATAATCCTTGATTCAAAACGATGCTCGACTTCCCATATCTACCTTCAGTATAGCTTTTTGCGCCGTGGTCTTATCAATCTTCTTCTCACGTTCCTTGGATCTATTCTTCACATCAGCGACCCATGCTTGTTGTCTCGCAAAGAAGTTCCCCATGGCCACTTTCTGCACTCCAGATACAGATAGCAGGTCTGAAACTACAGTAAAGGCAGGACTCATAACTATATCTTTTGTTGTTACGAGCAACGATTGGAGATTGGATTGGAGCAACGGTTGGAGGCTATTCATCTCTGTGGAAATGTTGAGGCACAAAAATTGCCACGAAAGATACTCCTCGCTTCTAGACAATGATTACACTTGGCGATACGTCACTATCAATATAGAAAACGACGACCGTGAATCCTCGTAGAATATATCACAACATACCGGTTGCCCACCAACGGAAACCTAAATACCCGAAGAATACACTTCCTCGCTGTCAAGACTCATGATGAGTTCGATCACTTTATCTAGTTTCAGAATAGTATATTTATTATCCCTCTTCTTTTCCTTATAAAGCATCCAAAAGGACAACGGAGTTTACGAGATTACCTCTTTATACGAAGTTCGTCGAAGACTTCTAGGAATTTCCAGTATGTGCAGAATACCTTGAATGTCTCCTACCGCAAGAAATTGTGGAGCTGTAACCAGAAAAGCACTAGTCATCTTACATAGCTCCGACGGGGTTGTCATATAGGAACCTTGAACGAGGACACATGGGACCAAATGAACGTGTACTGCCGTACTACCGCACTACCGCACACTCAAATCACAAGGCCGGCTTTTCCCCTCTCATAACATGATTATCAAAAGCGTTCGCTGGACTTTTCATGTACTTGCTATAAAATGCTTGGCTAGTTACTAATATCTTAGCATAAAGCTAGAGGGCAGGATCTCCATACAAGATATTCTCCAGAACTCCATAACAGTAAGCTGGCATGAACACACCGTGGCGATCATGGACGGCTGGTGACTATGGTCCAGCAGATCCCACACCTCTATAGTTCCATCAATCAAACCGATGTAGATAACCGCAGGTCGAGTTGGACTCCAGCATCCTGTGGTCAGATAACCTTCGGCACATCTGGAAACAAAAATTGGCTCCTGAAATCACAACAACTATCGGGTCATAAATGGGTTCCCTGAAGCACCAAGGGACCCGAGCTTATTTTTACTTACTAAACTTATATTACATGAATCAGCAAGTACATATTAATTGGTCCAATGATGAGGAGCGACTTCGATAACAGTCAGGGGATCAGGTCCTTTGCACAGCGATGGATCGTTGCCTCCCGGCGGTTAATCAAAAGAAAAAGACTTTGGCATCTATGCCGAGGTCCTTTACACGGCAGGCAGTTAATGGCAGCAAGACGGATCATCTACAAGGAACCTATTCCCCTGATAAATCGAGTAAATGATCTATGATATACATGATCTAGGAAACGGCAGCGATGCTCCGGTCCTCAATGTATATGTTCTGGACCCAGAGTTCAATAAGAAATGACATCGACATTTGTGGTATCCATGACCTATGAGTTTGAACTCCTTCGCATCCAGAGGTTCCGTTTCATCTGAATGATTGTTTCTAATTTGCCATCCATGAATCTACAAGGCGAACGACATGAAACGTCTCTTCCACAGCTCTACCACGCGTAGCTCGGAAGATAGGACACATTACTGCTGTAGCTAGCCCCGACACTTCAGTTTATATCAGGAATAAGCCTCGATGATTGTGGGAAGCTGACCTTGACATTATCCTTCCAGAGAGCGAATGTCCAGATACCGATGGACAACAAGACGGTCTTAAAAAATGGGGACGCAAGTAAGGCTCGAACTGGCCCGTAGTGACACCGGGCAATAGACTTGATGTTGTCTCCAGAGGGTGAAGTCACATCCGCATTCAAGATCTCGCCAAACTGGAAAGAATCACAACTGTAATCAGTGTGTCGTCACGAGATCATGTAAAAACGTAAACAATAAAGTTAAACTTGGGGCGGGCCCAATAACTCAAGGTAAGACTGGATCCCGTCCGACAGCACACATGTTGCTCCACACCTGCCTGATTTCCGACTCTCCGGTATAAACTGCAAATGAGACGAAAAGAACCAGGAACATCTTTGTCTTCGGTCGGTGAAAGAAATGGCGACAGTGCCGACTCTCCAGCTCATAGACGATGCACATGTGTATCTTTACTTGCCTGGTAAATTGCTCCAATTCATTCTTCATATATTCCCTTACTAAGACGGACACAATAGGGTCGTAACTTTAAGGCCAGAATGCTTGAATATCCCGTTTAGCAGACAGTACCTCTGTACTGCAGTAAAACTGAGTACCGCCACCAGCGAGACCGTGGATGGCCATTTTCAAAGGGCCGACCTGCTTAATAGGATCTAAAGAAGCTAAGATGATCTCTACGACAGGGTTCCACTTGTACTTTTCTCCTTCCACAGCAGCTGCTTTTCTTTCATCAGACCATTCAGAACTCAGCACTGGTTCACCTTTGCTGGTGACGTCCCAAAAGGTAACCTGTACATGACACAAATTGATACTGCGGACTTTAAACCAGCAGCGGTCTCGTCAACCATCAACAGAGAGCCTGGAGTGAAAGGATTCGAACCTTTGTCTTTTCGGTTGCGAGAACCGATGCCTTACCGTTTGGCTACACTCCAATACAGATTTTAACCAAGATCAACATTTCACAGCAATATGTAATATCAATCACTCGTATCGAAGGGTGGAGTCAAAATTGGACCGGAATACTTGGTACAGGGTAGGTATATATTGATACACGGGTAAAGCAGCTTTCAGAGAAAACAGTGACTTCGCCCGCACATTAAAGGTAACCCCAAAATAGTTTTGAACCCATGTAAGTATACAAATATAAATGCGATGCCCAACTTGGGTAGGTATATTTATGGCCTTCCTTTGACCAGTTACATTTTACTGCTGTCTACGGCTGACAGAGTGATTACTGACAGAAAGACTCAGAGTGATGAACTGACTTTCTGCACGTGCAAGAACTTTAACTTGCTTGGTTGCTTGGTTCAAGTTTTATAAACTTCTTCCTTGCAAATTCTGATCTCAGAAATGTGGGGCTTGTGAACGTCAAGAACTAACCTTCCCATCCGCTGAAACTGATGCAAGAAAATTGGTAAGCCCTCTGTTACCCACCATTTGCCCTTTAACGCTCATCTGCATAACATGAAATCCACCAAATGTTCGACAATATTAGGAAAGGTTTGCTTCTACTCGGCCACTACAAAGGGTACCCCATGATTCACTGGAAATAGTATGTTACCTTTCCTTTGCTACTAATAACCTCTTGATCCTTAATCAGTACTTGTTTCAGTTCTTGCTCCTGAGGCTCCAGACGGCTGTCCTGTTTCTATTAAGCTCTATACGAAGTTTGATACTTCTAGGAAACTACTCCTATCAGAAATCGTCCCTTTCCCCAAGGTTGAAGGTCTGAAGCACCTGAAAATCTTCTGGTAGCCAATGAATATCAGAAACAATGCTGCTATGAGAATGCTCTGCGCTACTCAAGAGACTCATCAAAACAAGCACAGCCTTCTCGCTTGTTTTCTTGCTGCTGCTCTCACTTTTGTCTTCGAGTTGCCTTTTATGCCTTCTGTCCACTGTTTCCTGGGCAGCGGTGAGGTCCCACAAAATAACCTGACCACTTTCTCCGTCAGCATCGAGGTGTGAATGAGGAAAGAGTGAACAACACTGCTACGTTTTCACACACTTCCATCGACAGGTTTCACGTTTTCCAAGAATAAGAGTATACATTTGCATGAGGTGGGCAGTTCGTATCAAGAACCAAACGCATAAACAGAGTTAACCCGTAAGTACCCCGTGAAAGATAGACGGCTATACAGAGAAGTACGAGGTGACCGTCAAAACGTCGTATAAAATACAAGCAGTAGGCATATTATACGAGGCAAAAATGAGACTCGAAATTAAGTCTCGAAAATCTCTGACTCCCACACTGCATTTACGGATAATATCTTTTCAGAAAGGAAAGCCAACCACCTCCCATCATCTTGGTGATCTTGCGCTAATTGTGCAAATAGGTATAAAAGATGCCACGAAGGTGCATTGACGCACTTGGGCAGATCAAAACACGTGAAAGTTATATTCATAGGTAGTGATTCCTTCGTTACCTGACCATTATAGCACCCGCCGGCAACCAACATTGGGCGTACTGGGTTGAAACGCATGCTGAAAACATCAGAAGGGCTCTCAAGAGCCATCTGCATGGTACAGAATATTAGCAAAAGAACGCTCACAAAACTTACCATAATCACGTGAAAGAAACTCATAGGCATTTTATCTTCACTCACAAATATTCAACTTCCGTCACCGAAGTCAGGATACCTGTGGGTGAATTGGATCCAGAAAACTCCAAACAAGAACATAAGAATCACTGGGTTTCCCAGCAATCTGCATTCGTTCATCGAATGATTTTGAGTCAGAGATGGCTGCCGCAACAATCCCGTTCCTACCAGGCATCCAGTCAACAGCCGACACCATTTTCGACCTGCCATATGTGATATCAGAGAATGACTGGTACTCCTGCAACGTGTCGAAATTGGTTTTAAAGTCAGGGCTCATGAGAAGGGAAAACGCGCACCAAAACGCAAGATCACAATTAACATAAGGAAAACACGGCCCAACCATGAACTGAAACGTTTGTCTCAAGTTGCTGTGGTCTCGCCAACAAACGACTGTCATGGATGTACTTGGTTGTCTATGTTCCCAAACACAAGAAATAGCTTCTAGCCTGGTAAACAACATAAATCAGGGAGAAGAAGTAACGCTGAGAATATAACCGTGATTGCAGTGGTTGTTTTATCCCCTAGTTGATAATCTTCGTCTGCAAACGTAGCAAAATCATCCTCGTACAGATCCATGATCTCGTTCTGTTGAAGCGCATCCACGTATCTGACCTACCATCGCAACGCGTACGAGTTTACCATGAGAGAAAGGAAATTCTGGCGATCCTGCAAATGACGCCTTAAGCTGATACACAAATATTCAGATTCACCACCAAACCTAAACAAGGGGAAAGTCTGAGTAGAAAACGGAAACGGAGACTGTTTATCATAACTCACAATGCCTTCGAGGACTTCAGAAAGAGGCCCATATCAACGCTCCCAACAATTTTCTTCTTTGTCGAAGGATCAAACTGCCGGAATTCGTACTGTGCAAAATTGTTTCTGGCTCTTTGCCTTCACATCCCAACGATTGACGTTAATACCTTAATCGGCCGGCCTACATACGGGTTATTCCTACTTATTTCAGTAATACGTACTGTTCCTTTCAAACACCATGAGCACAGCTTACGGGACACCGTATGCTGACACACCTACGGGTCAAATCAAATGGTATGTGGGTACGGGAAGTACTGGATAGTCTGCGAGCCCTTATCCGCTATGATGGGAATGGCCGAAATGGCAATGTCTTGTTCTGCGAAGAACTTGTCAAAGGAAGGGTCTTTGAAAGGTCTACATTCCATCTGGCTACTGCTCCAAGTTTCCTGTTAATAGAGGTAAAAGTGACGATTTAAGCTTCCGCGAATAAACAAGTTTCCCAGATAAACGAAGTCAAAACCCGCAGATGAGAAATTTCTGGTAGTTGCGTTAAGTTGACACACCAAGGCATCGCGGTCCCTCAACTGAAACTTTTGGTAGAACTCATCCCGCCTGCGAGATGCTCTCATTTGAATCTGAGCACAGTCAACCAACCGTATGTTACATGTCTCTCCAGCCCTATATTCGTAATATCTTGCCAGACAGGCCAACGCAGACTAGTCCCGCCACTTACAACAGGCTCTGCAAGCAAAAGCAGAATGACCAACGGTCTGTCATCTGACAGAGGTATCGAGCTAAGGCTATTGCCGGCTTCTTCCGCAGTTATTACTGTTTACAACCTTCATCTGGAGAATCAGTTCATCTTACAGCGGTTCTGGAGGCTTTGATGTTCTCTGTGTCAACTTCGACGTCGCTGCCAAGATTTTTCCACACCCTTGGTCCCTCGAGCTCCTCCTTTATTGCAATAGCCTCTGCAATATCCTTCTCCCACAAAACTTGCAATGAGCACGGCAAATTGAACAGAAAAGCTTCTGGAAGTTGTTTAAGTTCGCAACGATGTAGCTTTCGCGCTGGGCTTAAGACGGACCGCGAGTAACTTCTCCCTTGCATCATACGTTGCGTAGATTTCGAAGTTGTCATTGTTCAGGTATCTGTCATCGTTGATGAAGCGAAATGTGAAATTCGGCTCCCAGTAATTCTGCAAGCATCAACACAGGCCAGTGTCAAGCTTTTGAACCTAATGGACAAGGACCCGAAGAAGGAACCGAACGTAGATCTGTGATGAGGTTAGAGGAACCCACGAGAAACTGACATATAAGAGACATCTCATATATCTGAGATATGGGATAACACTCTTTTAGAGCCACCATTGTATATATCAGAACGGTGACGCACTGATGCACGTATGCACTCCAATAAACACCGTAAATAGTGCCTTTAATAAAACACTGTGATATCTACTTCTCCAAAAGTCTTGTCAGTCTCTTTCACCAATAAAGAGAACACAAGCTGGACACGCACAAGCCAACAAATTTATGGTCTTGCACGTAGAGACCAGGGGCCTCCCCATCGGAAACAAAAGATGTTCCGTATCGATGCTGAGAATGAGACGGGGAACAGTTCCCAAATTTTTGTGCTAACTCGCCACCTTAGTCCACAGGTGTTCTTGGACATATTATGCTCGTCCTACACCAGTTCCTGGATGAATATGTGTGAACAGAAAACCTTCACCAAAGATCAACTAACTGCGTACTCATTAACCTGCAAAAGCAGAAGGTACCTGCAATTGTCCCTTGAGAGGGTAGAATTCCGACGCAGGGCCCCGAGATTTTATGTCCTCGAAGACCTTCTGAGCAGGGACGAGGTGCAGGCCCTCGTGTTTCGCAATGTCCCTATCCAATCCAACTGAAAGAGCTGTGTCCTGGGTGAGGTAAAGTGAGTATACTCCTGTGGGATGCTTTGCAGGTTCCTTAATAACCTCTGGTGGTGGAGTTGGAGGAGGTGTCGGTCCCTTCTTCTTGCCTATTGACGACACCGATGGTATAGGTATATCCAAATCACTCATACTCAGGTCTCGCGTTGCTGACGAGGGTCCCCCCTCGCCTCCTTGCGTGGCCGTAGCTGCCGGTGCACCAGCAGCATCAGCAGGGGCTGTATCTGCAGAGGGTACTGGCGCTGGCGTTTCAACAGAAACGGCAGCAGCGGGTGTCTCAGCAGCAGAAGCAGCGGATGCTTGTGCAGCAGGCGCAGGTGCTTCGGCAGGAAGTGGTGCGGCATCTGATGTAGCCATGGCTTCTAAGAAATTTATCCTCTCAGCAACTTCACCTTAATCCTTACACCTTTGACGCAGGTTCAATTCACCTCCTGCAAACCACACGAATTGAGAATCGTAATCCTGCCAAAAGATTCGCTGATCTTCTCACGTACGACTTGATCATATGCATTTTACCGTCCACGCTTGAAACAACCTGACATTTACTGGACAGCCTGGACAGTTTCCGTCGTTGTGACGTTGTAACTTCAATAAATCAGGGAGACAGATCATGCCGCCTATGACAGAACAAGAATTCAGCTTGCTTAACCTACTTATTCCCATTTATCATTCCCATCGAAATCAGTTCTCTGTCCTCCCTCATTCTTCCGCTCCCAAGCAACAACAATCCATTCCTCCATTTTTCAACGATGGAAACCTGTCATCTATCTTTGCTGCTCATGCACTGCAACGACAAGACCTTGTCACATAATACATCTAAGCTCGACTACCTTCACGCCACTGTAACCAATTCTTGCTACTCGGCCGTTCTCACTCAAATTCGCACCGCGTACGCAGGTCGTTGCATTCATACTTCATAATTCTGTGCAACCTCCTAGGAACACGTGCCGGACAGCGGAAGTCTCACAAGTCTCGACAAATTCATCTGCCGGAAAGCAGGTGTCCCGGCACCTGGGAGCTCGCTGCAGGTCGTTGCATTCATACTTCATCATTCTCTGCAACCTCCTAGGAACACGTGCCGAACAGCGGAAGTCTCACAAGTCTCGACAAATTCATCTGCCGGGAAAGCAGGTGTCCCGGCACCCGGGAGCTCATTACACGATTCCCAACTGCTTTTGGGAGGTGGGTGTGGTGGCCGGGCCGGGCCATCCAGACGACGGTGGAGAACTCCGGAACTGCATACCAGGACTTCCGACATCCGCGGTTCATGAGTAACTCTGCTCTGAGGTGAGTTCGTCAGCCGCTATCCTTTCCGGTTTTCACATAGCTTACTTCTGCAGCTATCAGTAAACTTCTCCATCCCTTCATCCCTTTGTTCTCGGTTGTAGTTTTTTATTTTGTATGTGTCCCGGTTCCACTTTTGTTCATTTTGTAGCGGCGTTTTCTCTTGTGTTATCACCAACCCTTCTGTCCATTGTTTTGCTCTCGTCTCATTCCTTTGATATGTGTCCCAAGCTCCCCCTTTGTCTTTTGTCAGATCTTGAAGTCACCTATCTTCTCCTTATGATAGATTTTTGTCATTCTTCTGATCGCGTTGGCTTCTTCGCGTTTAGTGCACCTTCTCCTTCCGCTAGACTAGTTACTTGTAAAACAGGTCTGTCGTAGTCTACAATCTCTCTCGTAAAGCCCATGTGAAGTCTCTCTTTCAGTTCACACCATAGATTCCTAGGTTGTTATATGTCTGAGCTTTAGATACCTTGGGAGGATTTGTGATTAGCCATATCTCTTGTGGACTCCAGACCTTTCTCTCTCTCTTCCATCTTCTTGTCTTAACATTCCTTCTTGTCATTTGCTCTGCTATCTTGATCTAGTCTTCCTCATAGCTATGTATGAATCTCACACAATGTCTGACTTTCAGTGTTTTTTCTGCAAGTCGAAAGCGATCAAACTCACTCCTCCTTCTTGTCTCAACTTTTTGAACTCTTCTCATGCTATCATCGATATTTTGTTCTGACCTGCGCTGTTTCTTCTCCATATGAAACTTCTACAGAGACGTTCCATCGCTTCTGTGGTTGATCTCTGAAACGTGAGGCATGTCAAGATATGTGTGAGGATTGATCTAAGTACATGTTTGACTACCATCACCTTCCCTATCATCCGTAGTAATTTGTACATCCAGTTGCTTAATTTCTTACTCATCTTCCGAAACATGTATTACGCTTGGTCCTCCTCCATCACCTTCCAGCCAATCGGATAACCAAGCTATCTTATTATTTTTTTCTCTTTAGCCACGTGACAGCTTATTTGTGTCATCCGTTCTGGTACGCTATCCATCGCTATTGGACAATGATAGATGTATCTACGTTCAGTTTTATCTCTGAGATTTGTTTGTATTCTTCTATCACATCCTGTAGATTCTTGAAGTTTTGTTGCGACGCTTCTAAGCTTATCTCGGTATCATCCGCAAATAGTTGATGCAGTAGCGTTGTCTTCTCTTCATTCTGCAGTTGTATTCCACGGAGCTTCTCTTCTTGTTCAGCTTCATCCAACATGCACATTAGCGATTGAGTTGCTAATGCAAAGAGTAGCGGAGCTAAGGGGCAGCCTTGTCTAACCCCTCGTTGAAGTTCGATCTCTTGCACCTTTAAGAAGGTGCAAGAGATCAAACTTTTGTCAGCTGTATGAAATGTATGTCGATGTGCATTGCTTCCATTGTTTCTCATAAGTACGTACTGTTAACTCTATCATATGCCTTCTCAAAATCCAATTTCACAAACATAGAAGGTACATAGATACTTTTTGCCCATCTTTTCCCAAACTAAAAGCAAGTAGGTTATCAGCGACATACCTTTCTTTGATGAAACTCATTTGGCGCTTGTCCATCAGAGACGTTATCACCTCCCTCATTCTGTTCGTGAGCAGCTTACCGATAATCTTGTATGTTGTGCAAAGCATAGAGATTGATCTCCATTTCTTCAGTGCTACTAGTTCTCCTTCTTTTGGTAGTAATTTAATAACTCCTTGTGTCATTTTCCGAGTAAGTTTCTGTTCTTCCCAAAACTTGTGTGTCAGTTGCATGAGGTCAGCTTCCATCCCCGGCCATAGAGTTTTGATAGCCTTGTTGGTCATGCCGTCAAGTCCTGAGGTCTTGTCTTTGAGGTTATTTACAATCTCCCTCACCTCCTTCTTTGTTGGCAGGCTCCTTAGTCTTCTATTCGTCTCTTCGATCGCTTTGTTTTGAATTAAGATTAGTACTCGTCTCCTTCTTTCTTCTGCTCTCTCGACCGCCTCATCCTTCGTGAACAGTTGCTGGTAAAATCGATGAATCTCTTCCAGTATTGAGCGCTCTTCTACTAACATTTCTCCTTCTTGTGTTTGTAGAGCAGTGGTCGACTCCTTCAACCTTTTCGTCTTTGTAATCACAAAGTTGGAGCTTCTCCTTCTCTAATCCATCTCATTTTGCTAAGTTTCCTCTAGTGTTTTGTCTTTTCTGCTTCTAATGTTTGGAGTTCTTGCTCCAGTCTTCTCATTCTATCATTAGGTCCATACATTGATGCTGTATGTTTTATTCCTTCACTTGTTTGGATCCTCGTCCAAGCGAACGTACAATCTCTTTTTACACCTCATTCTTCTACTTCCCACCTATCTTTGATGGTAAGTTGTGGTGCCCACAATTTGCAAGATTGAAGATTTTTTGAAATTTTTAAAGTTAATAACGTATCTATGTAACTGAAGTAGCCTTATTACTTAAGATTACACCTTGCTTAGAGGGAAGATGATCTTAAGGACTTTTCGTAAGGAGAAGTTGACTTCTACGGAAGACGGAAGACGGACATCTTCTGGGAAGACATCTTCTTGATCGTGTCTTCCAGAAGACGGACATCTTCCGAGAAGACAGTGACCGCCATGGGTACCAACCACGTCCCACATAGACAAGAGATAGGTGTACCTACCAAGTAGTCACCATAGTAGTAAGTAATTCGGGATAACCCTTGGCATTATCTAAATCGTGCAAGGAAGATACGGCTTGAGAGCGCATTAGCACAGAATCGTTTACTACTTCCCGCATTGGAAGATCGACTGCGCATTAGGATCGATTGCAAACGGGGTATCGAAGTAGATCGTGGAAGCAAGGAGAGTGAAATTGAGAACACCCAGGATCGAATTGAGGCAAGAAAGAGAGCAAGGCCGATTTTACGAACTATGAGCACATTCGAGCTGAAGGAATCTCTAAAGATTTCAAGAAGCAGACATCGAGGGTCGATTAGTAACCTGAGATAAGCTTTGAGGTAGAAGCGAGAATCGATTGCAGCAGCAGAGAGGTGCAGCTCAAGATTAACGACAGAAGCAGGATCATGACGACACATTGAAGGTGGACTTGAAGACCAGAAGCACACGAAAGACTGACGGTGCAAAAGAAGCAGCAGGAAGCAGTAGGAAGCAGTCTAGAGGTTCTTCCCGTGTTCTTTCTCTTTTCCCACCGCTTCCCGTCTTTGATTTGATGTCTCCCACGCTTCTCCGCTCGTTTGCAGGAAGCCCATCTATCGATTTCTCTACCCTGAAATTCTCTCTGTCAAAATTGGGCACGGAAGCATTGGCTAATTTTTGACAGCCGTTTTTCTAACCATCTCCATCTAGCCGACCCAGTTTAGATAGCTTACGAAGTGCATCTTTGAGTTTTGATGACAATAGCTTGCATCGAGACACATATTACATTTTATCTAGACTTGAGCTTCTCACAAAATCTCTCAGATTTTGTTCTACTTTGCTTTAATTATGTTTTTGTTGGTCATTTTTTAGAGGACTTTTACATTGTTGGCAGTGTTTGTCCGGTCCTTATCATTATATCGATAAGGTAAATCGTTTTGAACTCGTCTTACAAGACAAACGTGATCAAATTTTCTTTCTTCTTCTCAAGTTGGAATTGAGCTTCCCTATCTCTCATTCTCAAATTTGATCACTTGACTATCAATTTCTCTACCCTATCACACCTTTGTTCCCGAATCCATAGACAGAAGACGCTTCTGAAGATCTGAACATCTTCGAAAGACGCTTCTAAATATCTGAACATCTTCAGAAGATGACTGTTTGCAATTTGTATCAAGATTGGATTGGATTGGATTGGGTTTTGTGTTCCTGGTTGCGGGAAGTCTTCTGAGTACGTCAGTTAATCAGAAGCTGTCTCGGGAGTCTTCTTGGAGGTCACTATCATCGTAGGAGTCCGCAACTCTCCTCTGAACTTTTCGTATACTCTACTTCTCACGTATCTTGTATCTTCTGTTAAGAACTAGGATGAAATGCAAGGTGAGTTGTCTTCTTGGGAATCCATGCGATGCCTTGTTTAGTTAGGATTATTTAGATATAGCTCGGAAGACGAGGTACTTAGGAAGCACTGTTAGAATCCCCGAAGACGGAATAGTTGTCTTCTAGAAGACTATATTCGTCTTCTGAGAGTGGAAGCTAGACTATGAGGACTTGAGAAGGACTGAGCCTTCGGCTCACAGCAAGTACGTGTGGCTTAGTGTAACAGAGGTTCGAAGCATATCGATGCATCCTCGAGGGTTGGTGTTACCCGTCGCAGAATTGACAAAGGTCAAACCCTTCATCAAGGAGTTGGGTCTCGACTTCTTCCTGTGGGACTGGAACCTTGCGGACCAGGATCTTCTGGAGGAAGTTTGAGCAGCACTGCCTCCGCGTAACCTTGTATCTGTGAAAGCAAGGATCGCTCGGAAAAGACAGTCTTCTTGGACATGAAGTGATGACGCTGGGCTTTTCACAAATCAAAATCCGAGAATCGAAGGTACGAGCTCGAGAAGAAGATCTTACCAATGATCTCTGAGAAGTGACATGTGCTCGGAAGCAGGACTTGCCTCTTCCTGGAAGATAGAAACTTACCGGGAGCCACGGAAGCTTCTTCTGACGAAGCTGTTTCTTCATCTCTTCCTCAAGAGGAAAGCGCTGAAGCCAAGAAGACCTCGAAAGAAGTCCCAGAAGACAAGGTGTCTTCTGAAAGACAGGAAGCAGAGTTGTCTTCTCATGTGTTTCGAGTGGAGGAGGTGACTTCCTCTGACCATTATGAAGTCACCTCAGCTCCCAACGTCGAACCAGTGTCGCAGAAGAGCGAAGAAGCGCATGTGGACTCAGCTTCCCAGAAGACGCTTCCGTCTTCCAAAGTCGCCCTAGAAGAGCAAGCCACGCACATCGAGGAGGAAGCCACCTCAGTCTCACCCGAGGTACCAGTAGGGCTTCCCACTTTATCAAAGGACGATTTAGGAGTTCAGGTAGGAATCGATCAAGAAGAGATCGCACCCAGCGAATTAGAGTAGGCAGCAAGTTAGGAAAACAGTTGATTTGCTAATTTTGGTAAGAAGCGAAGTATGCTATCTTGAGAAGTGACAGTTTCCTTTGTATTTTTAGATGACTGCCCATGTGGCAGATTAGGCAACATTAGGAGTAGAAAGTAAGTTTCCAAACTGAGCAGGGAGCCGACTGCATGTGAGGTTGTGGCCTTTTGACAGCGCCCCATCTCTCCTGATTGCAAGTTGGGGGCTGGAGGAGATCTCTCCTGCGACTCAAGACGATAGTATAAGATCAATGCCTAGGAAGATTTTTGGACACATTACTGTACATACAGCACATTACTGTACACACACATGTGGTTGTTCACTAGAGTACACACATTACACTTGTTGAGAGAGACATACGAATAGAATTGGATTACACCGGAGGGGTCTACATCTCCGCTTCCAACCGTGGATCGATGATGTAGATGACGTTTCCTGCCTAGAGCAGAGAATGACATCATCGTGCAGTCTTGTCTCTAAGTTGGTGTGTCAAGGAGTAGGAGCATGAAGTGGAAGGAGTGAGCTTCTCGAAACCAATGTACCTTCTTCTCTGAGAATTGATTTCAGTTTGAGTGCAAAAGCTTTGTTTGTGTCTTCTGGACAGTGGGTTTTCTCGAATTCACACCCAATTGTGCATGAGAAACCTTCTTCTTGAGTGACGGTGATTGTTAGAAGCTGTGCATAGTCGAAGCTTGTCTCATCTAGTGGAGCACTTCGGATCCACGTACGGACAGTCCTATGGATAAGCGATCTCAGACGACAAAGTAGTCGGAGCAACGACAGAAAAAGAAAAAAGCCTTCTTTTCACAGCAGAAGACGACATCCTCGAGTAGAAGAATGTGTAACTGTAAGTCAATTTGTGGTCTTCCTCCCCAAATTATTACAAGCAGGGATGGCTTGTTAGTCAGGATCCGGACTAGAAGTCGGAGTCTTAATTTCTCATTTTCATCTTGTTTCCTCTTGTTTGGATTTTCTCTTCTTCCTCATCTTCTCTCATCTTCCCATCTTCCTATCTTCTTCTAGTGAGCTTCCGAGACTTCTATTGAGCTTCCGTGAAGGTGAATGTCGTTGTAGTGTTGCAAGAAGACCGTTTCCGTAGACAGAAGCCTGGGAAGGCTAAGGGGGTATACACCTTGTGATTGATCTAACCCCGTTGGAAACTGGAAGAGCAATGTATGATAGACAGTGACAATTTGACGTCTACGAAACAAGAGCAGTCTTTTGGAGGTGTGAGAAGCCGAATTGAACCCCTCAGAAGCCGAGAATTGCTTCGGGAAGTCGTGACCTGGAAGTAGAAAGCGTCTTCTCGAGTTTTCCAGTGAATATCTGTGTGATATTTTAGATTGTAGTTGTTTGTTTTGGTCCAGAGCACCTTTTGAAAGGTCTGGAAGTCGTGTGGTTTTGTGAGAAGACGAGATTTCTAGATAAAACGTGTGTGTTTGTGTGTTTGAACAGATCTTAGAACTTAGAGCAGCGATACTTGTGCAAATCATCTGTGAGAATGATATCTTTGATGCTAAATGGGCTAAAGGAGAAATCTTGAGACACTACATAAGTGTTGTCTCTGCTTTCTCATCTCTTGTGAAGTCTACTGTTATGTTTCCCATCTTCGCTATGTGTTGTAGGTCAAAGTATGTTTGTTCTTCTCTTACCTTCAGTTCCTGCAGCATCAAGATATCTGGTTGTCTCTCGCACCTTACCATCCATTTTTTGATCAGCCTCATGCTGTTTGGGTTTCTCAAACCACGCACATGTTGCAATCTTGATTTCTTGTCTCATCTACTAGTGTTTGTTATTATGTTCTTCGTTCCTTGGCTCTGTTCTCTTGCTCTGACCAATAGTCTTGGTTGCGTTGTCATGCCTTTCATTTTCTCTTCGAGTTCTATTTTCTTTTGCATCTCCACTGTGTACTCATGAGCTATCTTGACATATTCGGCTAGATCTTGATCTAGGTCTAGAAGGACACAACCCCTCACGTAGTGGAACTAACATTCTTTCATCTCATTGGTCATGTATAGCACTTCCCTTAAGCTTGCCAACATATCTTCTCCTAATACTCATATCTTGTGTGATTCTTATCAGTTCGATCCACACAAGCGATCTCCTAGTTCTGAGGTTTGACGAGTCGAAAGAAGGTTCTCATGGAAAAGCGAACACCATCCTTGTGTCCATAATGAGTGGAGAGACTGTCAGTATTCTGTCTCTTTGTTCTTTCTATGCTACATGTATGAGAAAACAGTTCCTTAGTATCTTCAACCTCTCAACGAACATCCCTATTTGCTGCGTCAAAATTATTTTGGTCCATTCTCTTATCAGGTCTTTGGAAGGTGCGATATCGGCTGTGTACAAGACAAACGCGATACGTTTCAACATTGTCATCCGGTTCAGTAGAAGTCAATTAGTAGTTGTAATTCTTGTCATCTTCTGACCTTCTTTTGGTAGATTTTTTCCTTCATTTCTTTGAACGTTACTATCAGATTCTCTCTGGTAGATTCTGAGATGGTCTAATCCTCGTATATCTCTAGATAAGTGTTCTTTCTTATCTCTCCATTACGACAGAAGCGCGTCATGTTCTTGTCATCGATATTTGTGAGCCTGCTATTTCTGCCCAATTTTGTTCTGATCGATTGCGTTCTATTCTTCCATCTTTCTCCGTGCTCCTTCCTTCGTTGTGTTCGCTCGTCTTCCTTCTTCTCCTCTATTGTCATTGACTCCTCTTGCACTTGGTGATGGTTACCCTGTGTTATGTAGTGTTTCAGGTGGTGCCTTTCGTGGATTCGGAGGTTGTTGTGTGGTACTGCTGTCCCCTTGCTCAAGATTTCTCTTTCATATGGAATAGTTCTCTCCGGTTGCGGCTCGTCTCTCTCGCACTTCCAAACTTCGGATTGGACACGGTGCTCTTTGGTGTTATACCTCTAGACATGTGACGTGAGACTAGCAGCAGTAGCGGACCCATACCAGCAGTCGCACTAGCAGTTGCTCGATCCATATCTCTCTCATCCGTAAATCATTTTCAACAAGATCAATCACTCCAAGGCTCTCAGTTGAAGCACCATGACTCTCCTTAGTGTCAAATTTGATCATAAATCAAAGATTGAACACTAAAATCGAACTTCAAGATACACTGGTAGAACACAAAGTCGCACAAGTGTAAACATTACCGGATTCATATTTCAGAAGTTCTCTTCTCTTCAATAAGGATCACTTTACTAATATCGCATCTTCAAGCACATCAATTTCTTCAATTTCTCTCTTTCTCAATGTCCTCCTCTCAATAGTATAAGTATTCTCCTCAAACTTCCATCTGATATCTCAGCCTTATCATATCAGTCTCCTCGCCGTCGATATCACGAATGAGCCTCCCAAACGACATGTATCTTTTTGCAGAGAGGTTACGTCATGTGAAGCATCTGTCAGTATCAAACAAGCAAGTGGAACCTAAATCTATAGACATGTGTAAACTATATGCTGATGTGCTTTATGACCATAGTAGATGTGCGCAAAGTGTGAAGGAAAAAAGTAAAATCAAAATTCCACAAGTTTGCAACCTTGTGTGCGCAATGCTTACGAGCTGCTGTTGGAGTCATTGTCATACACAGTCACTTTGTTTTGAGAACTTTAGAATGTAAGACCATGAAATCAACAACATACAGAGGTGTCGTCCATACATATTGTATTTAAAAGAGATCACGTCTCTCATCTTTATGTGCAGTCATAGTTACACTCATCATAAACTCTCATTGAATGCAATGATAATCATTTGTTCACGACTGGATTTGAACCCTAGACCTCTGCCTTACCAGCCCAAGTCTTAGAGGTTCTACCAACCAACAACCCATCACATGTTGTTGAATATAAAGAAAACACAATAAGAGTGAAGGTTTTTGTCTTTGTGAGTTCTAACCGTTCTTCACTTCTTCTAGTCTTCATATTTTTGCTATCGCATATCCATTCTTGCAAGTATAAATTTCTATGAGTACTATGTACTAGAACTTATAATGTAATGTTGTAAGATCTTTTGTATAGTGAAAGATGGTAACAAAAGGTTTTTTCTTCCATTATGAACGTAGTTGTACATGAAGTTACCATGGAGCTTGTTAAGTTGGCATGTGTTAAGCTAGAGCTAAGGTAGAAAATTTGCCCCTTAGTTTATATTCAGAAGAATTACTGAGAAGTTATGAAGGTACTAGGTGGAAGCTCTTCTTGAATAGAATAGACATGTCTTTTTGTTTACGCAAAACAAGGTTATACGTAGATGTTTATGTTATTTCTAGTCTAAAAAAATGACAAGAGAGAAAAATCTGTCGTTTTTTCATTTGTGACTCAAATTCATTATCTGATGACATCATCATGTAGGTGTTCTTGAGTAGTATAGTTTTGACTCTTCCGCTACTAAAAACAGAAGTCTACAAAAATAATAACACATAAAAAGCTAGTAAGCAAATTAAGACAGATTCTGTTTATTGTATGTCTATCTAATTATTTACACTTTGAACGGAAGCAGAAGCCACCTCAGTTGAAGAGACGCCCACATAAGAAGACAAGGTCTATGGATCAAATACTCTTGGCTTTTGTTTCCTATCTCAACATGTTGGTCTCCCGGATGGGAGTCTATATTGGATGTATGACTACGTCTACACATCTAGGGACGGAGTATCAGTATCCTCTTTAAACTTGGGCTTCTTAGCCTAAGTCTTCGCATGCAACCAAGCTTATGAGTTAAGAGATACATGATTCCGCTATGAGAAGACTATAAGTCATGTGGGGTGGTCTTGTAGCTGTGGCTTCAGCTGTAAAATCATGGCTTAGCTCATAAACTGGGTTGCATCAAGATGACATCGAGAGCTGGGAAATTTTTATTAAAACAAGAGGTTTGCTTAGCTAAGGGACTGCTTGATAAGTAATAAATATCTAATAAAAATTATAATATCATGTTTATTTTTTCAGTCTCCAGAGTCAAAAGAAGAACCATGTTATGAGACTGATTATAAGCATGAAGTACCAAAGGTTCCTCAGATAACACAAGGTAAGTGGTAAGTATCATAAATAAAATGTTTTGTATGTAAGTAGACATTAATACTTGATTTTTTGTTTGGAACTTAATATAGAGATAATAAATATAAATAGAAAAATGTTTGATCTACCTTGATAATTATAGTTTTTGAAGAGTGGATAGATGGATAGAAATTTATCAGTTGTATCTAGAGGGGGTTATGAGTTTGAGAGAAAAAAGCAATAGAAAATTATATATTACGTAGCCAAAGGGAGGAAAAGTGCACCTAAGCTAGAATCATCATACATTAGATATTATCACCAACATTTATCCCTCGTGCTGTTATCATTGCAATGCGTATGGGTTGGTCATCCGAACGCACATCGGTGTATGCTACAGAGATGATGGTCGAGTAATATTCAAGTGGCGTACGAGGTCTAGCGAGGTAAGGGGTGATGCCACACCTTTATAAGTTGCGGTCGAGCCCAACTTGAGAGAGAAAATATTAATTTGTTTTGAATCATACTTGTTATGTTGTCTTGTGCTAGACACGAAGACTTTGGGTGACTGAGTCACCTCGAGACAACTAGATGCATCTTTGTTCAGACTAGTAGAAGGTCTGACTCTCGTTGTTGGAGAATATGTAACGTAAGTGGTCGAACTCCCGTGCCAAACCTTGTAGACGTATGATTCGAGGTGGAAGTTGAGATGCTGATCTAATCCAAATAACCACATATTCTTATTTATATATGTATAGACACCATCTAGCTCACGGTAATGATTAAGGAAATCATTATTGAATGAAAGGATCATGTTGAGCAGGAGCTCTTGTACCCGGACCGGAAGTTTAAAAGCAGTTATATTTGGAGAAATATCTTCAGAAATTTATTGGATTGAAATGTTGAAAAGAGTGTCTTATTATACCTCTCAAGAGGTCCTAAGATTTATTGTTTCTGAAAATAAAAGCGTGCGCATTGAAATAGATGGAAGGATAATGCACGCTTTACAATATGCAATGGACATAAGCTTGTGGTATCTCTCTGTAAGAAAACATTTCAGTGGGTCGGCAAGAGGAATACACTTCCTTACTTTCAGAGAGACGGACGACGAATGCGAGACGGAAAGAAACAGGGTGAGGCTAGAGCACACGAGTTCAACGCGTCGTAGGCTATGGTCGCCATGGTGGACCATAGCGTGTGAGATAACGAGCAACGTGTGAGGGCAACATTACGATTGAGATAAAGCGATCTTCAGAGCAGAAATTAGAATTAGTGCGAGATAGGGTAGACATGCAAGTAGAGCACTGCACAACGGCACAGGACGATGCTCAGGCAGAGACGCAGAAGATAAAAGAAGTGAGAAACGATGAATTTATCTTTACTGCGAACGCATACACAACGTGAAGTGAGATCCATCAAGAAATAGTACGAGCAGACAAAAGATTCAACTACCAGCGGAAACCATTGCAGAATATTGCAAATCAGCTTAATAAGACTACAGCGGTGTCAGTGCACTCTCCGCCACTGTCACCATACAAGAAGATGAAAGAAGACACGATGTCGAAGTTGGAAGTCTTAGGTAGCCAGATAGCAGCAAAAACAAATACGCAGCTTCTATTTCAACAAGAACAACGACATTTGGTATGTATACGAATGAATTTCTGAAGATGCTCGCGGCCTTAGTCCAACAACATCCGATTATTAGAGAGAGTGAGCTTAAATCGATGAAGGCCCTGCAAGCGATTGTGAATTGATGTGGTCGATTTGAAGATAACGACATCTTAAGTACATTCTCGAGTATAGAGGAGATTGGAGCTTGTTGGAGTCTCGAATTATGAGATGATTGTAAGTTTCTAGTTGGTTGTGATCCCAAAGTCGAGAGATCAGGTGAAAAAAGTACAGAGAAGACATCTAGGAGGTTGGATTAGTTTCGAGCGTGCTCTTAGAGAGGAGTTCCTCAAGATGATTCTGATAGAATTACACAAAAGATTTTTCCTCAATTGGGTTGAATAGCAACTCGAGCACACGATCAGACTAAGTAAGCTAATTTGAGAGTTTGACATATCTGAACCTTAGAGGTGAAGATATTACCAGTTGGAGTTACTAAGGTGTTAAAAATACATCGTTTTATAACATTTTTCACATACGTGTAGCTTGCAATCTCTTTATCAAAAAGAGCTCAGACATGTGAGTGTATTCTATCATATTATACAGTTTTGGAGATAGTGATCGATAATAATTGCATCTATTGAATGTCAAAGTTTGTTAGAGGAATTGATACGTCCATCTTGAAAGAACACTAGCTATGACAACCTCATATTTGATCACAACCATAAGATTTCATTTTTTCTAAGAGCTTCTCTGGTGTTACGACCACATGCTCATTTACTATAACAGCGAGGTGATTTACCTCAGCTAGTTCTGTTAATAAATCTCCAGAAGTAACATCAAGTGCATATTTTTTTAAATATAATAATTTAGTTGGGCTTGTGTGATGATATGTGTGTAACAAATATTTATCTTTTTGTATAGTTTGTACTTTGGGAAAATGTCTTTCTAATTAATAGTATTTCTTAGTTGTTCTTATATTTCTTAATTTTTTATAAAGTAATGGTGTTTCTTATTGTAATACTATCAAATTAGAAATTATTTTTATATTACTCTTCTCTGTACCAAACTACATCTCTGGATCCACAAGAAATACATGATCTTAGTAGAAACATATTTTTTAAATAAAGCAACTATGTTTCTTACTTGTAATATTCTTAAATCGTAAATTTGTTTATATTATTCTTTTCTTTACCCAAATGCATCTTGTGGTCCACGAGAAATGAATATTTGATCATCTTTATCTTGATATCTGGGAGGTGTTCATTAACATATTATATTTGATTCCTTGACAGAAGAGTTAGGTGATAAATTAAAGTCTTATATATTAACCTCCTCTATCATAAAATGGAAATAAAATATGCAAGGAAGTTAGACTCTTGGCAACTAAGGGGTTCGTATGGAATTAAAAAATATTTCCAAAATAGAACTAAAAGGTGTCAAACGTCCCGAACTCCAATTCTTCACTACTAAGTAGAAAAGGCTAAAATCAGCAACAGGCGAAATCATGTAATCAAACCAGACTAAAGCGTCAATAAAGCATTCTAAATCATCAAGAATAAAAAATATATTATATGATATATGATCGAAAAGTTGATATTCAAATTATATATTTGTCATGTTATTAATATGATAAAATAATTAATTTAAAATCGATAACCAGTTAGAGATGTGATAAAACAATACATCGTTAAAATAATGTGATAAAACGCAACACTGAGGGTGTCATCAAGCAAATTTCTATAGAAAGTGTGTGATTGATGTATTTTGATTTCTTTTGTAACTCTCTTCGTCACATGCAATCGATTGTGTCACTTCCCGTTCACTGTAAGATATCTTACTCTCTTTCCACACAAAGATAAAAGTCTTTAGACGATGTCTTCACTCCTTCTTTTTAACTCCATGATGAAGTACTCTCATTTGATTGAGCACATATTTCACTTCCACCATTCACGAGCGAGGATCTTTTTCTTCTCACTTCCTCTCGTGCATGCACCTCTTCTCTTGGTACGTTTGTGCTTATAAGTATATTTTCCTCTTGATTATATTTTCATTGCGTATTTTCACTTTCGTATTCAAACGTCATCATAACTGTAAGCCCAGTAGGTGACCTTGTTTCTGCTAGGTTCAATCACGATAGTGTCTTACGCCCATGAGCAACTTTTGAACTTTATTTGGAATCACTTCGATCTATTTATCTAAACAAAGTGCGAGTCAAAAGAAAGAGATATACCGACCCACACATTATTGTTTTTGCATACGACTCTAGCGTTTGCCTTGTCTATTTTATTTTAAACAATATAACAAGGCGTTCCACTTACAATGGCATCATGAAGTTGAGCATTCTCTTGAGAACTATAGCACTTTAGATATCTTTTTCTAAGCACCTCAAAGACTAGCGAAACCCAATAAGTGAACCTTGTCAACACTTTTTGGAGGTGATTCATGTGAATGAGAATATAATAAATCTATATGTGTACTTACAGTCCACCATGTTGGCGCTCGATGGCAAGCTGTAAAACCCCAGTGGAAGGTTAGAGGTGACGGAACGATTATCGTAGTGATACGTTATTTTGCGTCAATTGAAAATAATGATTTATTTTACGATTTCATGCATACTCACTAAATATGGGATTATATATTTCATATAAATTCAAAGTTTGAAATAGTTAGATTTTTTCCATATTTTATATACTATACTCTTTAAAAGTCCTCACAAGTTGTTTTTAAGGCAACAACTACCATCTTAACAACTATTCGTGCACGTTTTTCGTATTGCACAAGACTCTAAATAAGATTGAAAATTTTAGTAATTATTTTACGAATTAGATTGTCACTATAGTACAGAGGTCATAAAGGAACTCTTGCTACTGTTGTGCACATCACCCATATCTAGTATGCATGCAACATCGACTTCTAGAAACTTTTGCTTGTTTGTTGTTATCCGAAAAATATATAAGATTAAATAGAAATCCTTTACCAATCTGATAAAAAACATCTGAAGTATTTTATCAGTTTTAACGGTTAGCTAAACTTGGAAACCTGAGAAGAGAGGAGTGCTCACAGACACGCTCCCCAAATACATATGCGTGCTGCTGATCGACACCCTGTCAAATTTTATGAAAGCTTTAATGTTTACCTCACTCTTCTCAACGGAAGAATTTGATAATATTAAACTTTTTCATATTTATCTCCTCCAATCAAAAAGATGCGAATATGCGAGAGATTCCAGTATGCACGCAAGATTAACTTCTGGAACTTTACTTGCTTTTTGTGATAAAAAAATATAACTATTAAGTGGAATTTCTATACTAAAGATCTCTTCACACAAGCAGTTTTATTTATTAACTAACCCTTCTCAACATAAGGATGAATGTGAATAAATTAAACTTTTGTCTATTTGCTCCTGCATTAAAAATGGAAGAATTGTGGTCTAACCCGCCGACTCGTTCTCTAGTCTTGCCCCAGCCCTTACATCGTTCCTAAGTCCAGACGTCCAAGTCTGGATCGGAACGTGTCTTGGAACCGGCCCAGTCATCACCTCATGCCCCTAGAGTCCGTCCGCCGAACCATGGGGTCGGGTGACTCGTCCTAGCCCACCCAGGCATCGAGCCCCCCTCATATATACTTCTGGGGATCGGCGGTCTCGTCCTCCTCTTTGAAAATTATACCACAACCCGATTGTGGTTCGGTCATAACTTCCAGCTCGAAGGTCAGTTCGAGGAGTGTTATATATCACTGGAAAGCTCTCGATGAGACCTTTCCAATGATATCTCGCTCGCCTCGAGATCTTACGTGGAGCTCCGTCCACGACCTAAAACATCACTGGAGCTCCAACGCTTAGTCATTTTTCCGAGAATCTGTGATCCAGACCCAGACTCGAGCCATGTGGTCGGACCAGCGTCCGAACCACGGTCCGTCTGCGTCTCGGACTCACGTCTCGATCTCATGTCTCGGACTCACGTCTCAGACTTATGTCTCAGACTCATGTTTCGATCCGTTCCCAGACTTGCCCCCTTAAGTCAGCGTTCGTCTTGGGTCGTCTTGGGGTAGGCCTTTACGCTCTAACCCAATGTTCCAACCTTGGCTCAGAGAACCACTTAGGTTTTCTCTGATCTCGACTTCCCGGTCAAGCCGTTCAGTCATACTCGCAGCGTTCGCAACCTAGCGCAAGTCCACTAGGGTTCCGTTGCTCGCGTCTGCGTCTGATCTTGAGACTGAGGGTCGCGACAGTTAGGTATTAAATTTAACTCCTTGTATACTCAATTCCTCCATCGGAATTGAATATGCAACCTCGACTTCTGGGAACTTTTGCTTGATTATTGTTATCCGAAAATATATAAGATTAAATGGAAATCTTTTACCAATCTGATAAAAAACATCTGAAGTATTTTATCAGTTTTAACGGTTAGCTAAACTTGGAAACCTGAGAAGAGAGGAGTGCTCACATACACGCTCCCCAAATACATATGCATGCTGCTGATCGACACCCTGTCGCATTTTATGAAAGTTTTAATTGTTTACCTCACTCTTCTCAACGGAAGAGTTTGATAATAAATTAAACCTTTTCATATTTGTCTCCTCCACTCAAAAAAATGCGAATATGCGAGGGATTCCAGTATGCATGCAAGATTAACTTCTGGAACTTTACTTGCTTTTTGTTATAAAAAAAATATAACTATTAAGTGGAATTTCTATACTAAAGATCTCTTCACACAAGCAGTTTTATTTATTAACTAACCCTTCTCAACATAAGGATGAATGTGAATAAATTAAACTTTTGTCTATTTTCTCCTGCATTAAAAGTTGGAAGAAGTGAATATGCATCCAACATAAATTTCTGGAGAACTGCTGCCACTTGTGGTTATTAAAAAATATATATACAAAATAAAAATAAAAATAAATTTAAAAGTTAAAAGTTAAATGAACCTAGAGATGCGAGAGGATCCATACATAACCCATAAGGTAAGAAAAGACGAATGCACTCCCGTGAGTATAAGTGCGAGAAGTTAGAAGCAAGAAAACAAGAAAATAATAAGACATGTAATTTTTACCTAACCCTTCCCAACAGGAGGGTTAGGTAATAAATTAAACCATATGCATATTGAATAATAAATAAGAAAAGAAAATTATACTCCATAATATTTTTCATTCTCAAACTTCCATTGGATTGTATTTTTGTTTTATAAAAAAATTATATATAACAAGATGTTACACTTGCAGTGGAATTGCGAGACTATCCGATAAGAGTTATCCGAATCTAAACTCTTTCCTCTCTCCTTCTTTTCTGAGTTCTCCATTCCTCCCTCCTCCTTCTTTGTGAACTCTTGTCCGGGAACGGTTAGAGAAAGTTTAGAAGTGTTATTGTAAAATCAAGAATAATCTCATGAGAAAAATAAAATCTAGATAGAAAATGAAACGTTAAATGCATGTCAGAAGTGACAAAGAAAACCAATAAGAAACCCCGCTCTACGAGAGATATTATAAGATCCATTACTCGACCAATAAAAAGAAAAATGTTTAAACCTCCGCTACTAGTACTTAGAGTGCGGGTTAACCCGACCTTTCACTTTTTGACATATACTGATGCAAAATGTGATCTTTTTGGTTACCCAGAGCAATTTACGTTTCTCCATAACGTTTTCTCAATAATTCTAAAATTTACACAAAAGGTAACATTAGAAAACGACTAAAAAGCACTACCATTAAAAAAATGGAAATTTGAATTTAATCCATTTAATCCAGTTACTCAAGTTTGGGACTTTCTGTGTTGCCGAAAAAGTTTTCTCCTAAAAAAGATTTTGAATTAGAAAAAGAATATGGAAAGAACGTTTTTGTTAGTCCAATTTTATACGAGGAGGGGGTCAGTGAGAAGTTTCAGCGAAGAAGCGTTAGGTGAGAAATTAAACCGGAAAGAGAATAGTGCATGGGATAGTCCCAAAGCCAGGACACTTTAACAAGAATCCAACTTGGGATATGCATGTTAATTTAGCTTTTGGGGAACTTGTGTTTCTATAATAATATCAGAATATATATAAATATAAATAAAATTTATATAATAAATAAATAGAAATAACCAAAATATTTTATAAACATTAATCATTAGCCCTGCTTGGAAACACGAACAGACCAGAATATAAACCATAAGACATGAATACACAGTTGCGGTATCAAAGGTACAAGTTCAAGAATCTAAACTATTTATAATAAATAATAAATTTAATTTAATACCTTAGCATTCCTATCGGTACGGTACTAAATTAAACCTCTGCATATTTGCCTCTTGAATATGGCCTGCATAATCACTTGTTCTCGGTTGGTTCTATGTATTAGACTGTTGTCACTTTTCCAGATGAAATATTTTGACTTCAGAACCAATGTGATCTCCTCGTGGAGTGATAAATTAAACCCTTCCATATTTGCCTCTTGAATATGGCCTGCATAATCACCTGTTCTCGGTTGGTTCTATGTATTTAGAATGTTGTCATTTTTCCAGATGAAATATTTTGACTTCTCCAGATGAAATATTTTGACTTCAGAACCAATCTGGTCTCCTCGTGGAGTGATAGAGTGATCATTAATTTATTTGTCTGAGAATCAGTCATGTTCTTTTTTATTTCAGAACGATAGTTTAAAGACTGATTATTTTGTTTATTTCAGAACGATAGTTTAAAGACTAATTATTTGTCTGAGAATATAGTGATATAGTGATCATTAATTCAAGGACTAATATTTGTTTGAAAATCAGACATGCTCTTTTTTATTTCAGAACGATAGTTTGAGGAATATTTATTCCCGTAATGAAAGTGTCTACTCTTCTCTATCTGATCTCTGTTTCAAACTAACGACATGCGACTTCCAAACGAGACACACAACCATTACAGTAACTTCAGTTTGTTGATAAAGTGAGTACAGTGACCGTCTATATAAACAGACACGCTATCGACTGCACGACATCCCGCCGAAGGTCAGAAGGAAGTCAGAAACGAGAGAATTTACGTCTTCACGTCTTAACGTCATCGGCACCCCGCCGAATTTTAATGTGTCTTAATATGTCTTGATGCCATCGGTCATCCTTTTTTTAAAAAACGATCTAACCCTTCTTACGCGCGTCCTACCAACCGAAAATGAGCCGGACTCGCCGCTTGGCGTTATCCGGTCCCCCGGTCGAAAGTGCACTTTGACCGCATATATATATATATATATATTTGCCTCTTCCATCGAAAGATGGGAAAAAGCAAGTGAAAAAATCAAGGAAGTTTATCGATTGAGGTGATTGTTGATCGTTGGCTCTTGAGCCAACGATCACAATCACCTCAATCGGAAATGAGCGAGAGAAGACACAAGTAGAGCTTGGGCGCAAAGGTGGATGAAAATGTGGAAAGCGAGTATTCCTCCTAAAGATAAGTTTTGAGCTATGAGAAGTACTTCAACAAGGTTTCTCAACAAGGAGTCGAATGGCAAAAATGAGTAGAAGAACAGGAAGATGCAACGGATGCGGAGAAGACACATAAAGCTTATCACACTACTTTTTGTACTGCGTACATGTCTAACTCAAGTGGAACCAATGGTTTCTTCTAGCTAGAGGGATTGTACTGCATATCACACCACCAAAGTCATTACTCGAGACCATTGATGATGCTACCAAAAATAGACAGCTAGTCAAGCACGACACGCTGGAGTTATTATTCACTATCTAGAAAGAAAGAAACGAGGCGGTGTTTCAAAGTAGAAACAAAAACATATCAATTCAGATGATCTTTCAGAATGTGATCACCAAGATTGAGGCGCTGACAGATATGACAAATCTGTCCAAGAAGGTGATGTTAAAACTCGTATTTGTCAAGGCCGACATAGAGAGAATCAAGCAAAGAATCAATACGTCTTTTTTCCATGCCCAAATTGAAAGTTTCCGGAAGACTGATAGAAAAAATCTGAAACACAGACAAGGAGAAAATGTGAGTCAAGGGATCAGGACCACGAACACAACGAAGGACCAAGGAAGCACGCGTCTAAGCCAAAGGGCAGTAAGCCAGTCCGAAGAATCATCACAAATGGATCTGAATGAAGTTGAGACGGAAGCGGAAGAGTGATACTCATAATCCTGATCACAATGACAAACAATCGAAATGCACGGACAGAATGGGCTGAAAATGGAAGGCCTAGTCCAGGGAAGAGAAATTTTGCAGAAGAATGATTCCAGGATAAACAAGCAAAACTGCGATATAGGAAGAGACTGAAATGAGAAACAAGCACACCAAGGAGAGGATCCAATGCACTCGGCCTGCTAAAAACAAAAGGCGGACGATCATCGAGCTCTCTTTTAGCACCAAGACGAAACCTATGCAGACGAAACCACAGCAGAATTTTCATCATCACTGGGAGGATCAACTCGCGCATGGAAGGCTTGATGCGAATTGAGGAAGAGAGAACGGAAAGAAAGCACGCGGCCACATGAACAATCGATCGAAGAGCAATCAACTCGCGCACGGATGTTTGATATGAATTGGGGGAGAGAGAATAGAAATGAAGCGCGCGATCACATGAATGATCGATCAAAAAGCAAAGAGCCGGAAGACAAGGCGAACATCACCAACCATTGTTCCAAGACTATGTCGAAGAGTGATAAACAAGAAAGCAAAAAAGAGGTTAGAAACTATACAGATAAGACGGAGATCATTAATCTCGCACAAGTTTGTACCAAGCGAGATTTCGCCTAGTCACTGGACTGGCAAGAGATGGAACCTCTGTCAAATTGGTTAATAAAATTTTCCAAGCCTCGGCCGCTTCACCTTTATTTATTTATATATATATATATATATACAACCATATGCAAGGAAGACGCTCTTTTTGGATAAAAAAGAGATGCGAGGTCGTTATTGCCAGCTAATTCTCCTATTTTTTGTGCTTCTCAAGGAAACTTCAACTTTAGCTTGTGGAAATATCGGCAAACGGGCCTTAAAGGTACATGCCGAAGAAAACGCCGGTGGGCACCGGAAACGGAAGAGAAAAGCGCAATAAGAACGCGCCTTCATTCCCTACACGACAGTGCATCCCATGATCTGGACTTGATTCACTTCCTATGAAGGAGAAAGGTTTTATGCGTGGTCGCCGGTATTCAATCAGGCGGCGACGTACAAGAGACGCAGATCCAACCATCAGAGAGACTATCACGGCAGCGCGGCCGCTGAATAACTGCGGAGCCCACCTCGTCGGATAAAGATAGTTAATTAAGAGTTAAAGAAGTTGACCGGAGTCCGGAGGAAGATGTGTGGTATCCGATAAGATCATCTGCCGGACATAATCAAGCCATCACGCACGGCACAGTCGTCGACTCGGAGCCTCGGGCTGTTAGTTGCATTTTTACCTATTTCCAGTGATAATAAAGCTTTTGGTGCACCGTCAACTTTAAAAAGTGAAAGAAAATTAAAAAGGAGTGTTAGCAACCACAATACCGGTTTCTTGTGGCCGTGGATGACATATCGTGCGGTTCGGTCGTGGAGGTTGGGCGAAGTCTGGACGCAAGACGGAACTACGTCGACACCTCACCACCCTGCCCGGCTGTCTTGCTTAGACAGCGTCCTTTTTGCTTCGTCCTGTTCCTCTTCGTCTCCGTCGCCTTCCTCGCTTCATTCATTCCGTGCATTCAGGCAGGCAGTCATCAACTTCCCTCGCCGGGGACGTTGATGACTGCCTGGCTGAAGTTGCACCAAATGCCGCTGTAGAACAACGTGTACTCTGAACCTTGACCTGGCGAGAAAGATGAATCATGGAAGGGCGATGATAATCAGCAAAGGTGACGTTCTTCGCGGTATGTAACTTCCGTCCAGTCGCAGTGCGGCTGACCTCTCTGGCGCTCTGTCGCGTCACTACTGCGAGAAAACCGTATCGTGCCTGGATTGACAACCTGACAGCAGAGAAGAGGAGGAAAGACGCTTTACTGTAGTTGGGGAAGATGGAGATCTCGAGCCGGGCCAGGTCGTGACGAGCGTTTCCAGCATAGCAGAAGTAATTTGGCAACTGATGGGAGGTGGAACAAAGGAGAGAGATCGCTCCGGGAGCGAGTAGAATTATAGCTTTCTGAGCGTAACTCCTGTAGTGTGAAATACCACTTGCGCATCATATGCAAGCGGAGTTTTCCAAGTCCTGTGGCTCAGATTGCCATACCTCGGTCCGTTTTCCTCTCTTAGAGTTCTCTTATGAACGTGTCTATTCGATCACCGGTTTCATACTAGTGTGGTGATTATTGTTCCAGTTCAAACGTGTTCGAAGTGTTCAAGGACATCGATCTTTTTCGGGGTTTCTCGTTCATCTTGTAGGTTCTTTTTGAATTGTTCGTATTTGTCCGTGTCGAGTCGACGCGTTCAAACTTCTCTTCTATAATTTCTGCTTCATAGTCATCTCCTTGTTGACCACATCTGTCTTTAGTCTACCTCCCTCCACTTGGGTCTGCGGAGATGGTCTTTCCTTTGCAGAGGATTCATCCTGCCAAATGAGCGTGCTCCCTATTTGACTCCTGATGCTGGACATTCTGCTTACTGTGTACTGCACCTTCTCCGGCACGCATGCGTTTCTGTCACCGGCAGGTTGAGAGTTGGTAGATCTTCGAGTCCTATTACCGTTGTAGTCTCATCAGTCGGCGATACTGTTCTAAGTAATTCGACTTGATCCGGGCGACGTGATCTGGATACTGAGCCTTACGTCGCCCGACTACATGAGGCTCTAGAATTGGGTAATTAGAAGCAACGGCAGTTTGCCAGCTACTGCAGGTTGTGGATCAAGGTTGGCATCTTGAAGGAGGATTTAAAGGTGCATTTAATGGCGATGGCGAACCACGTCAACACTGTGATGCTGAATGTGGTGAAACAGGGTCACGCAAGACAGCAATCGTTGGAGCTGACACCTGCAAATTGTAGCCCTCCGGGTTCGCAGAGAGAGCAGAGGGAATCAGCGGCTTACGCAGGTTGGGTGTATCATGTGGGGCTCAATTCTCTTGGATATCCGTTCTGCCACGCCCGTTTTCTTGTTATCAAGGGCAAGTATGTCACCATGTACAAACACGACCCTCAGGAGCAGCCCCGAACGGTAGGTTCTTGCGGACTTGGAGAATCTTGTGTCGGGATTGCCGGTGGAGTTCACCGTTTCTGTCCGGTTATTTTATGGTCGTGTCTCTTTTTGCGTCAATCAAAATAACGTCTGTACAGTTCCTCTAGCCCTTTCTGCGCGCACCCGTCATACATATAATTTTAGTTGTTTGCACTTTTTCGCTCTGACTCACATTGTCTTTGAACGAGTCTTCTCTTTGTCGAATTCTCTGACCGTAGGCTTCCTTTCGGTTATCACCGTTACATAGCTGCGTATCGTCGCCGTCTTTAAAGGATATACTATGTCACTATGTGATGTTCTCTCTACTCGTAGATGGAACATAAACATTGGAAAAAACATGTTTGCGCATACAAGGACCCCGCTAGAGGGTGTCGCTTATCCTTACCATAGTCGTCTTTTCCCCTCGTCTTGTTTGAAAAACGAGTATGGATGTGTCGGAGGCCCATCGCGACAGCGCATTTCGATGTTTGATCCCTCAGCAATTCATGCCTCTTACCAGCGCGTCCTACGATCGAATAAAGGTTTTGGGTGTCTCACTGACCTAATCGAATGAGTATTCTGGGCGCGAAATGGGTAAGGCACAGTTCACCGTGTAGGATTTATTGAAGCATACTGCCTGGTCCATCCATCACGGGCCGAGTCTTGTTTTGAGATCTATATAGGTAGATGGACGCATTCTCGTACCTACTTTGAGGTTGTCTCTCTCGGTAGTGTCTATCGGAACGGATGCCGAACTCCTAGCGTTTTGTCCGATTGTTGTTTCTTCAAACATTAAGGTTCTCTACCGTGCGGAAGCCCGATTGTTAAACACAGCTGACATGTCGAATTTTGAATGATGGTCGTGTCTAAATATATTTCATCACCTCGTGCAGCTACCTCTGAGGAGTGGTTTTGTTGGCCAGCACCTTATGGTCGAGGAGGTTGGACGGCAGATCTATCACGGCAGGGTACGGGTTCTTATGTGTATTCTAGTATCCCTTGGAGCTTATGCATGTGGAACCTTGGTCCGCTTTCGTATTTGACACGTTACTTGAATCGTCCGGAGAGACGAGTAACTCCAACTAACTAATTCTGTGCCCCCTAGTGTGACATTAGGCTGTAGCGTTTGGCTGGACAAAGTGAAAGCAGGTCACGAGGTTAAAAAGTCCTGTGCTCCAATCATGAACCTTTGACTGACTTTCCGTCTCCTTTGCTCGTATCAAATTCAGGCTCTTTACGTTCTGAGGATCTACAGTCGTGTGGACCACAGCAGGCAAGGCGAGGTACTGCCTTGACTGGAGAGAAGATAGAAGAGAATTTAGTTTCGCATAGTGTGCATTCAAAAGTCTGAGGAAGCTGTCGCTTTCGTCTAAACTCATGTAGCAAAGCTGACGGACTTCGGAATCTCTCTAAAGTTTGCCTGTGATAGTGCGGAAGAAGTGGAGAGATGGATCCTTGCCTTCAATCATGCGAAGGAGGAGGTAGTTCTTTGCGCTCTCTGTAGCTGAAACAGCTGTCAGGTGGCTGATATTGTTTGCTATTCTTTCTTTTTGCAAGTTTTTCCAGCAGAAAGTATCTGATTATGGCAATTTTGATACACTTCAAGGAGTGTGCGTGCACTTTTACACATGGGTCATCATTCCGTGACTGCTATCCAGTGGAACTGGAATGCAACTGGAAGATAAGTTTCTGTTCTAGCTCTCCTGACTTCGTTTTTTCCATGTGGAGCCCAGGCGGAGTATGAAATGGAGAGGGCTAGCAGTCGCAGGTTGATGAATACCGAGGACGAGTAAGACTCTACCGCAGGCTGTATGAAATGTAGACATAAATTTCATCTTGCTCTAAGGATGGGTTTATCGCAGAGCTGACTGCATTTATTTTCGCATCGATTTATCCATAAAAGATTGTGTTGTTGTAGATTCAAACTGAATGGTCCTCGGCACCACCGTTCATACTCACGAGGCCTGAACAAGCTCATCACTATAGGAGGGAGAGGTGTGTTTTCCACGTCAAAAGTATATTTTCCAACTCGACGAGAGTTCATCTCTTATGCAGAAGGATGTATCAGGTGTAAGCCAGTAGGTTTAAGTGCGGCACTCGTATAATTGACATCTGGTAGAGCATGGCTTGGTGGATAAACACCTAACCGCCGGTCATCCCCTCCAGGACCGGAATTTCTGCTAAGACGAGCTTCAATGGTCAGTCCACACACCACTGAAGATTCGTACTACCAGAGGGAAGGAGATACAGTTGATCAGGCGGAATGGAGGTGCTTTCGCACTGTAAATGGTGGGTGAAATTTAATTTCTACTGCTACTCCATTGAAGACATTAGAACTAAGGGGCTGCAGTCGACCCTGTAGCCTGTCTATCGTGAAGGCTTTTGGCTCTAGTTATACATCGTGAATCCCCCATCATTGAACATATTTTGTTTCCTTACATTCCTTCAACTGACGTTGGGCATGCGTGGTACATGTTGTTCTTGAATGGTAGGTCTTCGTATTTTCGAAGATGTTGCAGCTTCGAAGGTAATGATCTTTTCTACAAAGTTGTGCTATAAGTTCTGTTATTCTGTGCATATATTCTCACGAATATTTGGTGACCTGGAGATAGTCTAAACGCTTATTCATACAATTCGTTACTTGCGGTTTGCGTCTCTGGGTATGTTATTTTCGTGTCACCTTAGTCCTATGTAGTTGGTTCTTGCAAATTAAGCTAAAAGCTTAAAGCTGGTTAAAAGCTAACCACGTTTACCGAACATACGAGCATGAACATGGAATGCTATGTACTTGTCTCCCTTGTGGACGGTTGAACTGAGAGTGGTACTTGGACAGGCTGAAAAAGGTACCATTATGAAGTCTGTTGGGGTCGTTGATGCTGCCCCGGACACTATCTTCGAAATGGTCATGAGTTTGGAGAAATCGTTGAGATATGAGTGAGTAGCGTCCCCAGTGGCTCCAGATTGGTTATTAATTGCGTTTGATATGAGGTGCAGTGCTGAGGATCACTACGCTCGCCATTCTCATGCATATGTTTTTTCCTGTGGGATCCGGTGGCGGTTGCTCCACAGGTGGGACGTCCTGACAGCAGATTTGGAACTCGTGGAGCAACTCGACGGCCACTCCGACATAGTCTACGGGACTTTTGACCCCAAGTATTTTAAGAGGTGAATTGCAAAGTTCAGTAATGAATTTTTCTTCTCAGAATAGCGTCGTGATGTAACGATATCGATGTGACAGGTTCGAATAAAGGGTTCAGAAGTTGTTGACTTGTCGGACTCCGCTGTTAGTTTAATGTCCTTGTTAGGACTTAACATTAATCTAACAGCGGAAGACTTGTCGGAGGCATCCAGCTTGTCTAAGCATCCCAGCTATCTCCAAGTTCACCTCTCTTAGATTTCTGAACTGGAATTGTGGCGCACAATCCATTCCCAGGGTGAAATCTTATACTTATCTAGGGGTGGAATTTTGAGACGATTGCATGTGCGAGGAGACATCCCTTAAATCTGCTGAGAAAGGCCATGTAAAGGTAAATGGGTTAAGCAATTCCTTGTCAGTAGAGACATTTCATTCACAACTAACGTTGCTGTATTCTTGCACACCACACTACCTGCAATCGAATAAGAGCTGCGGTTTGGAATGCTAATTCCAAATATAGAGATCGACGGGAGGCTATCAACTTGAAAGCTTTCCGGGTAATGATGGGTGCTGCCTTTACTAGCACAGGAAAGGCGATGTGTGATGTATAGAACATTGGAAGATCGGAGGGACATAGCGAAGGTTAAGTGGCCATGGAACTTGGAAGATTAACGTCCAATAGATACCCAAGAAGTTGTTCGGGACCACTTGAGTGCAAGACAGACCTGTCAAGAAAGCCGGGAGTAGGCCAGAGACAGTGTCAAGAGATCATGAGAGGTACAGACCTATCAGAGAACCTCTGGAACATGTTCGAATCCGCCATGGAATAGACTGTGAAAGAGTGAGGGGTTAAAATTTCCCGACTAAAGAAAAAGACAGAACCGTCATCAACCTCCTTGATGGAGAGAGTATCCGGAAGAACTCGAAGTTTCAAGAACTACCTTACAAGCACCCCAACCTTGGGCTCTAGGCTAAGTTTAAGTTCCGAGCAGGTACCCATCCCTCTGAATGCCAAGAAGAATGAACCTCAGTTGGAGGTGTGCACTGTATGCCTGTGCATTATTTGATGGATTGTGTAACATAGAGTGTAGAGCAGTTGCCTTGTTGTCCAGCGCGTTTTGGAATTAGCCTTAAAACCTTCTTAGCTGGAAGATCGAAAGGTAAGGACCAAACGTCCTTCACGGTAAGTCGTGTTTCTTCTTCTGTAAGTCTTTCCCCTTTCCAGGTGGTTGGTTCTTCTATTTCTATTCTTCTCAACCCATCTCGGGTTTCAGAGCGCGGGGTTTGTGGTCGAAAGTCTGCGCCATGGAATGCGTTATGATACTTCTCTCACACTCGTACGTTGGTTGGACGCTCTGAAACAGATGGCACGCAAAGAGAGATTTTGTTTTCTCGCGGTATTGGCGTCGTGATCAAGATGGTTCCTACTGTAAGTTCGAACCGAATCGAATCTCAACGTGTTTAATGTGTCGTTAACCATCCTCTCTAAGTTCTTATCAGTTTTGCTCTGGGCTGACTTTTATCTGTTATTGACTCCACGCAGTAATCCATCAAATTTCCACTATACACAAGACCAAGCCAGTAAGACATGGATACCAGCGTATCGATTTCAATCGTAAGTAGACGCTATTGTATTCTACTCTTTCCATGCATTAATGCACTGTTTGGGGAACTTCCACAGTTGTCTTTTACAGTGCGCTTGGATGCATAAGTTAGTGCAAAATTTAGTCCTTGTTCATTTGTTCTTGGTTCGAAGTCTCTGTTTAAGCTTGTTACCTTTGGTCTTTCCTGGTGTGTTCTACGCGATTCTGCTTCCTGCTACAGCTGGTATCTGGGAGATTACTCCTCTTCCTGCGAGGCCTGGGGCCAATGCACCGCGATCTTTGGTCACTCAGATTATGGAAGTCAAATCGACTGGATGGGGTCGTTGGAAGGCCAGTCATTATGCAAAATTTCACAAGACTGTTCCTTGTGTTATGCTCTGCCGTATTGCAGGTTTGTTCCATCTGATAGATATGTCTGACTCGGAGTACCTTTGTGTGTTTTTGTTTCTTTTCCTTTGTTTAATTTGCTGGTGTATTATCTTTATAGTAAGTTTTAGTTCATAAGTATCTTCTATGAGTGACAGCTTTTTTGGCGTGGACATCGCAACTTCTGAGTTGTGACCTATTAGATTTTTTATCTGTTTGTCAGGGCTCAGAGAGTTCTTTGCAGCGAAGCCAGAGCTTAGCATGACACCGGAGGCAGCAGAACGAGTTATAATGGGAACAAGTCTTAAGGCGGGGAGAAAATCGTCAGATTCTCCGGATTCACCTCCTGAATCACTGGTTCAGGTTCCCGAGTCCAACGAAGAATTTTATGACGCTATTATGGGTGCAGAGCCAGCTGATGATACAGAAGGTGGAGATAGTGAAGAAGATGAGAGCAAGTCTGCCCACAAGGTCTGCAGTGAGGATGCTGTCCTTTTTCGATAATTTGATGAATCTCTGTGGGCGCAAGAGGCGCTTTTTCTTTCGCACAGTATGGAACTTCGCTTCTCCAAAATTTGCTTCTGTCGCTGCTAAGGTCATTGTTGATTTGAGTTCTGGCTAGGATATAGATTTCTTAGGACTCCTAGGGAAATAGCGACTTGGTTATCTGTTTGGGTTAAATCTTATAGTCGAGTCTTGATACCTGACCTGAAAATTCTTGATCTCAGACTCCGGGTCATAGCCACAGATTCAGGGCTCTTTCGTGGAGTGTTATGATGGGTCTACCCAGTAAGCGACCACCAGGTATTGTCAGGACCTCTGATTTGATATTGGACTTGTTCTTTTCCTGAGATGAGGACATTTGTTCATATTAGTCAAAATTAGTCGCGCTTGTCTTAAGACCCTTAACAATGGGCGAGAAGATGTTTACACGTTCATGTTATTAATATATAAAATCCATCTGCAGCTAGAGAAGAGAATGGTGAGCTGGTGCTTAGTGCGCTACCTGTAACCATTAATGCAAGCGCTTTTAAAGGCACTTTGCGACGTAGTGTATACGATAAAGATAGCGATTGCTGGTCCGAACCTGGTGGCAAGGGGTTCATGGTCCGAGGACGGACCTACAATGACGATGGTCTCAAGGTAAGCAACTTGCTGTCGCTTACAGACTACTTTTACTTGTTTATGTTACCCGAAACGTATGTGGTTAGTTCTTGCATCGGGCGGCTAATCATATAGACCGGCGTATCTTGTTTTTCTAAAGCAGAGGACCCTGGGTTATACATTTTAGATACATCAAGTTATTGATGTATCGTTCTCCTTACTATGTACGTGTATGGCTCAATTTTCAGCGTATGTAGATAGTTCTTGATTTCTAGTCCTATATACATATACCGTGATAGAGCGGCGTATAGGAGCTTACATACTACCAAAAGAGATTCAGAAAAGACACGGACTCCACGGACTCAGCTGCCCTACTTTCAGCATCCCTGGTGAAAGTGCCGCAGATGGTTTTCAAGCCTTTTCCACTCAGGGATATTGAGTTCATCCTTTTAGAGGCCGTAGGTTGAGGGTCCAGTCAGCATATTGTTGCCTAGTAGAGGTGGGAATGGAGCTCAGCGCCATGGGAAGTGAAATCATGAATGTTATTATGTTTGAAGTATACCTCTAATCGGTCTGTACCCCGTTGGGCAAAATTGCAGGTTCCAGGAACGGATCCCCTGTTAAAGTTGATGGCTGTTGACTGGATGTATTCAGAGGAGAGAGTCGACTTCGTCGCAAAGAACTCGAATTCTATTGTGCAGGTGTTTATTCTTGGGATTTTGTCGAGCTAGAAGTGACTCTGAGTTAGTGTGATATAGTAATTAAAGGAAGAACTTATCAGCTGGTAGAGATCGATGGTTAGCGGCGTACATTGAGCATAGTTCATCTCTGAAGTGAAATAGGGATGAAAGCCGCTAACTTTGAACATAGTTCATCCTCTGAAGTGAGTAGGGATGTAAAATGCTCTGGGTTACCTTAGGAAAATCAACAGCTGGGCCACACGATCTCGAAGCGATCAACGGGGAATGGAAAAGAAGGTTAACATGATTTGGGTTGTGTTCGCTTGCACGTGTTTCTACGTTTTTTGTTTTGGTTTCTGTTCCTTTGTTCATATTTGTCCTTGTCTTTTCGTACTTATTGCAGTCTGCTGCTGGGAAGACGGCACCGTTCATCCTTGTCGTCAATCTGCAGGTATATTACTCTTCCCTAGAACGATGCGTATTTCCAGTTTCACATGTACTTGAAGTGAATCACGGATGCCTTAATGTAAATGTTGTAGAGCTTTGATTACCTGCGCTAAATATGCGTGCAGGTCCCAGCAAAGCCAAACTACAGTATGGTTTTCTATTATGTTGCAGATAGGCCAGTCAGAAAAGGATCATTGCTTGATCGATTTGTAAATGGGGACGATGCATATCGGAATGCACGATTTAAGCTTATTCCAAGTATAGTTGAGGTGAGTCATATCTCGTACGCTCTCGAATGAGGAAGTAAACTAATCATAAGTTGTTATTCGTGTATGTTTGCATGGGGGACTTGTGGGGTGATACAGTACGTGGTAAAGCACATCAGGCGAAGAATGTTCCTTTTCACTGCGGAAGTGTCTTGTTTTAAGATGTTTGACTTCTCGAAGCTGCCTTTCTCCTGGACCTTCGGGATCGATGGAGCATTACCAAAATAGCTACTTGTTCGTATGTAGGTTTGCCTGCTGGTAGGAAGTCAACTGAAAACACTTTCATTTGTTGGATATCAGGGTTACTGGATGGTAAAGCGCGCTGTAGGCACCAAAGCATGTCTATTAGGCCGAGCTGTAACTTGTCGATACCTAAGAGAAGACAACTTCCTAGAGGTAAGGCACTTTCTTTCTCCTGCGGTCCTGGCGAACAGGATGCTGCAAGTGTGTACATAGTGACTTTCAAGCGTCCAGCTTCTGTTGACTAGGGATTCTCGGCATTTGGTTCACTGGTACTTTGGGAATGGAGATGCATAGACTGCGTATGGTCCATCCATCGGTACGCAGCGGACTATGTATAATTCACATGGAGCTTCAGGCAAGAAATAAGAAAATGGCCAGTTTCCGAGCTGTATTTTGAGGAACGTGGACATATACATGCTTTGGCGCATCCGTCATCGTCAGACGTTCTGTGTTGTGGGCTAGAGTGTCCTGTATATTTTGGCTGCATTCTTGCCGTTTTGCCTTAAATGAGATTGTTGCGTTTGTTGCGTATGTTGCGTATGTAGATCGATGTCGACATCGGGTCATCATCAGTGGCCCGGGGTGTCATAGGCTTAGTGCTGGGTTATGTCACGAGCCTTGTCGTTGATTTGGGCATTTTGATTGAGGTAATCCAGATCTCTTCCGTACAAATTTAGTAGTTTGTGAGGAGTATTGCCTATATGTAGCGCCAAGATATTTGCATGCGTAGAAACAGTTGACTTTCTTTGGTGCTGTTTCTCTTCAAAATATAATACAGACCTTATTGAGACTTACTATTGTTGGGAACATAATTTTCTTTGAGCCACAGGCCAAGGAAGAGTGCGAGTTGCCAGAGTACGTGCTAGGCGCTGTACGAATTAATCGAATCAGAGTGGAGTCAGCAGTTCCTTTCACAGGCACATGATGAAGCTCAACAATTTATGATACGCACAGTGGATACTCCTGAGAGACAGACGTTCCTGTTTCTTGTGCTAAATTGAAGTATGTGTTCCACCTTCCCGAAATCTCCTATTGCAAGAATGGTTGAGCAGCTGTCTACCACGGCGGTCCATCTTGTTCTTTGTTCTTTGTCGGACCAAATCAGACGAAGAACAAGATGGTATACCGACGCCACCTAGTAGCCCGAAACTTGTATGTAGTCGTTGCCATTACTTTAGGTTTCTTAATATTCGCGGATACTGGTTTTAACGCCTTACTGCATGCTCCTTGGACTGAGTCGCGCGTGTGATCGTTTGTGGATGTCCAGTTATTTGTGGGAGCTTGAAGACACCATACAGTTCGGAGGAACTCCTCAAGTTACCCTGTAGTTAATTGATGTATCTGAACATCGCTAGAAAGTAAGATTCAACATTCTTTTACATCCCCTGTTGTCCCCTTGACCGGCTGGCATACACTTAGTTGTGGAAAAATATACATGGGCCCCCACCCCTGGAGTTCTACCCGCAACACAGGGGGTAAGGGGTGAGGTGACTCGATTAGCTAGAGGTGTTCCCAGGTGATGCAGTCACGTAGTTGTAGGTTAGAAGTACGCCTCAGTTCCATCGCAAAGTTTCACATTTAAGATCCTTGATGGTTCAGATGGTTTGTCCAAGCAGTGGCTTCATTCTAGCAGTGTTGGTATTGTAAAAAGCTGAATCAGAGTTAGACTGTCACTTCTGTAATGTTTTTCTTACATTCCAAACTCCATGCTTCTAAAGGATGAAGCTTACGTCACTGGGTCAGCTATGACGAGTAGGGCATGATTCTATCGAGGGTATTTTGGTACAAAGGAGCAGAGGTAAGATGGGGCCTTTAATTTTCTCATTCTTTGATAGGGGTGTGTATGCGCGTGTGTTTCGGCTCCAGAAAGGAGTCAAGTCTCTGCCACCTCTGTTGGAAAAAATGGATATCAGACTCTGAAATACATTTGAATGAGCAGAGGGTGGGAATGATTGTACATTAGAGGACTTCAACTTCAAGTTGCACATGGCGGAATCTAGTTAGTCTCTATTGAACGGGTTGATTTCGCAATCAGACATCTTGATTTGCAGTTTCTCCTCGATGCTAAACACTGGGATTCCGATGGATTCTCGGGTTGTCGAAGATGTCGTTTCCAGGAACCGGGTATTCGTGGTTTCCGTTCTTGAAGGAAATAATGAACCATCGGGAGTAATACACAAGATGTGTGACTGTCCGACTGGCTGTTCTTCTGTCCTAGCAAAGTGCGAAGTGAGGAAGAGAATGAAACAAGCATGAGGAGTCGGTGGTTCTGGCATCGTGTGTCGGTAGTACGCCTCGAGTACACCCTGAAACCGGGTTGCAGGCCACCGGGGCATTAGGTTTCGTAAATGCTCTGGAGTATTTGAGTTGCATCACAGGAAGAATTCTTACGCTTTGAAAAGATGTTTTCCATTTGGGAGAACATTTTACAAAGCGAGAACATTTTACCAAGTGTAATATCCTGTAAGAAGGAAGATAATACGAACGGTAAAAGCTACGTGAAATGAGATGCTCTTCAAATACGAAGGGGACAAAAGAATTGGTGATATTTAGAAAGAATGAGGGTCCTTTATCCTTTATCACTGTGATGTTGGCTTTGAGATGTACATTTGCTTCTACCTGTACCAAGTCGGTTCGTGATATTCATTGTATTGATAGATATAAAGAAATTGTGATAATTTACGTTCCCTTTGGAATTTATCTTGGACACCATTAGCAGATAATGGAAATTTTGAACATTTCAATCAAATGATATAAAGAAGTTTCAATTATGATATCGGATATCTTCGTGAAGAAGATGTATATTAATTCTAACATATATTCCATTTTTTCTGGTGGTGCGCAGAAATTATATAAGTAGGTCATATCATAAAACAATCGGATCTGCTAAATAAGATATTACATAATATGACAAGATAAACTACTGCTTCGGCATGTAAAGAAGACTAATTCTTTCAAAGAGAAATACAACATTCCATAGTTAAACCACAATGGCCCGTATATGAGCGGTGGGCCTTGGTTTACTGGATTTTCAGAATGTGAAAGGTTTCATTTTGAACCAGTCCATCGTAAGATTCAACCTCAAACGGTTTAGAACCGATAAGAGACCGAATGGACCGTTTTCACTTGTTATAATAAAATATTCGACTTTTGGAATTTCGACCTATCTATAGCAAAAAACTATCCAATATAATGATCTTAAATTTACGACAGAAGAATTTGTTTAACTGAAACAGAAACAAAAATGCTTTCTCAATCTATCGGTCGATGATTATACAACCTTTTGTTTACTTTTCAAATTTTCGGAATCATTTTTTGATGGTTGAAACCGGCGGCTATATCTACGGATCCGGTCTGACAAGTTAACAATCAGAGGGCAAAAGAAGATCTCTCTTCCTCGAGCGGCCGCAATCTCTTGTGTGACGGATTCCTCTAAACTTCTGTCTTTTCCGCTAGCACTAACAGTACTAGGTCGAACTATGTGTAGAGAAATTCGCTTGATCCTCACAGTTTATTTTCTCAAAGAGTTTAGTTAGTGCTATTGTTTTAGTTTTTTTGGGGTTCTAGATTGATTTTAGATTTGATTTCATAGTACTTGATTCAATTTCTTTATATTATGATGACGAGTTAGTCATTGATTTTTGGAACACTTTGGTTACGACAACAGTTTAAGACCTCTACCGTTTAGGTTTAGCTTAGTTAGTGAATGACATATATCTCACGATGCCGTCTAAGGTTCATCCTAGACAACTTTGAGATAGATATTTATCTCGAGGATGTCCGGAGATCTCGAGAGAAAAAGTTGGAGTCTCCGAGTCGTTGTAGTTGAGATATGTTCAGCAAATGAGACTTTTAGGACCCGGTGCAGACGATACCACTGTGTCTAGTTTCTTTTTGCTACTGCTCGAGATCCTCATTGTTCAGATGACAAGGGAGGAGGAAGCTAGAGTTTCGGTTCCAGATGTAATACTAGAGGGTGACTAGATCCGGAGGGACTCGACATCGAGATGCTAGTGAAGGTTCTATCGCTGATCCGGATGTTCTTCATGCACTTGGTCTCTAGACATCGCAAGTTGAGACGCGGTTGTTGTCTTATGCTTTGATTTGATTTCTCATTTTTGCAAACTCATTCTCGTATTGTTTTTATTTATTGTATATGTATATTGTAAGTGCAGGATGTGACTACGGGGTGTACTTCTAGAATTGATGAACCTCATATCGATGTAAATCATGTTGTTGATTCTCAGATCTTTCATGTCATGTCTCATCATGAGCATGATAGCTCTCTCCGAGAGCTTGAGGTTAAAAGTGAAGAGCTACTCATAGTTGGATGTGTATCATTGTCCAAACTTAAGGAGTTACTTCATGATTTTGTAATCAAGTGTCCACATCCGCTTTGTGATCAGCTAATTGTTACCTCCTAGGATCAAGATGATCCATCACACTTGGTCTCTGAAGTTCAAGTGACCGAGTCAACACAAGTTTTCTTTGGTTATCTACGGAGATGGAGTTATATTATAGCATTCTCGATATAACATATCGTATGTATTGTGTCACATTAGGCACGGAGTTAAGATATATATATTTGGACTCTGTGAATAGAGGTTGGCTTAATACACATAGCACGAAAGCACTTTTTTAGTTTCTAGAGTGGGAGGAGACGTAGAATTGGATGATTGAAGAGACTCTTGATCGCTGGAAAAGAGAAGAAGGAGAAGGTGCAGTCTGCTGCTCACGTCAATATATTTTCCATTGATCGATGACTCCCTCATAGTTGGTAAGTGTAGTATGATAGATCTTATCGATTGCATATGTATGCTATATGTCATAATCTAACAAAATTGTAATTTATGTGGCTAATTACTGAGAACTTTCTAATGTATGCTGACTTGCGATATGACTTTATGCAAAATGACTACAATGGTACATGTGCATTTATTGATGCATATGATGGTTGTGTCATTGAAATGATCAACATGACTCTTGTTGAGATGGGTAACAATGCATGGCTCATCAAGGATGTCGCATTCAAGCTTGGTATCCAGCGATCAATTGCACGTGGGGTAGTCCCAGACGAAGTTGTGCACAATGACAAGTCCTCCATGGACGTCATCTTGGAGCGTCACGGGATCGTGAGTCAAAATGACTTGTGGCATAAGTGCAAGAATGTGATCTAGAAGTTCTTGGAAGAGATGGAGACGAAGAAGCGACCGCCTGGTGGTGTTTTGGAGGTTGGGGTAGTGGTTGACCTTGAGCTCTTGACCAAAAGACAATTGGTGGTATGGCTACGATCCGGAAGGGCTTATGCTATCGAGAACAAGCTTGAACTTGTTCAACGAGTGATGACAATGCGAGGTATCATCGAGGGTGCCACAACTATCTCAGACGGTTGAGCAAGCACATGGTCTTGTCAACAAGTTGAAGGGTTGGATTTATACTTGTTGTCAACTGAATGCAAGGAACACCGTGGGTGCTGATGTTCGTTATGTTTCAGATGAGAACGACACCATTGTGTTGATCTTGGACATTAGAAATGTTGTAGATCATTGGACATGTGACCGTACAACGTGCACGACTCTCCTCGGAGACAGATCTTGCTGCACCATCTCGGACTTTAACACGTCTGCCTCCGATACATATAGCGTGATGAGTAAATTTTCATCTATCTTGTCCTCCTTTGGATTTGAAATCATTATGAGTTCTTTGTCTCCTTGGTTGATATGTATAACCTTTCTGCATGTTTAAGTTTTCCTACCCATCACGCTATGGTGGAGTTCTTGACGAATGTCATTACATCACAAAGATGAAATTCTACACTAGAGCTCGAGAGAACTATATGTCAGAGACTTTCAACTCTATCATCAACAAGTTTTTCACGAAAAGGGTTCACTATCCTAAGACTCACGAGGCTCTATTGTCAGCATGTTACATGGACTGAAATGAGAATATCGGACGAGAGCCCATCAAGATATATCAATGATGTCCTCAACACCCCACGGTGCGGCATAGGATTTCCACACTACGAGTGCTACATGAACGGACAAGTGCATGGAAGACTGAGTCAAGAGAGAACATTTTTTACGTGCATACTACCTCCTAATGGTAAGTGATAGCATCATTACTTCCTTTACAGTCCCACATAAGCTATCTTGCTTTGATCTTTGTTATGTACATGTATCATTCATTGACAAGGTGTCATGTTGGGTGCAAGAGTTGTTTCGAAAACTTAATAACATTATAGTTTATGTTTTATGTTGTGTGCAAGAGTTCTTTCGGAAACTTACATAGCATTACTGTTTATATTGTAGACTTAGTACCAGCACATATTCATAAAAGATACACTTTCTAAAGTTTGCAAAGTTATATATCACTTTTATGTCTTGATGCACAAATTGTCTTTGAAGCAATTTTCAAACAGTTTGGCTCTTATTGTCTCCGATCCAATTGCATGCTAGAATTTTATCTGTCACATTTGTGAGCCTTAGTTAATTTGTGCTAAGTATAAATTAAGCTTATAGATTTTTGATTATTTCTTTTGTTTGTTGGCTATGAAGCTGACTATTGATTATCAGGAGAGCTTCAATATGTGACAATGAATAGAACTCGATCAGGAGCTCTTTTCGAAACAAAATCATGTATATGGGTTTTTATTTATGAAGCGATAGGAGAGGTTTGGATAAGAGTATGTTCATGCCACATTTTCCAGAGAAATAAATCATTGAACTCTGCACACAAAATACTACAGGGGATTGAACCCCTGAAGCTCCCAGTTGGACGTAGTACTTCATAGGAGCTGTTACAACAACTCCTAGATCCACTAACTGAGATGCATCATGCATGCAACTACAAAAAAATAAGAATTCTAGCAAAAAGAAAAACAGAAATAACTCACACAATGCCGCTCAGACTATGCTTGGAAGCCAACAAAAACTTTGCCAAGATAGTGGAGCTCTCATTGTACCGCCTCTTCGCAAAGGAGAAAGTTCTTTCCGATCCGCATATCTCAAAAAGAAAGCAAGTTCTTGATAAATGACAAAATATTGCATTTTTGGAACTGTGTCGCTGTATGCTGCAGATACACAACACAACAACTCATCCTCTATGTCAAGCTTATGTGCAAAGGTCTCTTCCATCACAACAGTTTGAGCCACAACTGCAACATAGTGAGGAAAAGCTGCCCGTAACTCAGATGCACTGATTGTAAGCTGACTGTCGTCAAGACAACTTCACGAGTGGTGGAGTGGACCATGTGCATGATCTTTTTATTCAGATAACTTTTTTTCTCCTCTAGCTTATGGTGGAATTGGAAAGGGTGCTCGGATTTGACTCACATTGACTTATGTGCGGATGCTTTGACTCGGTGATCATCTATTATTTTACATTTCTGTTCGGTGCTTGAACTCCCTTTCGTACAAGCTCTTTCACTTGGTTTCACTTTCCTTTGGACTCACTATTGTGTGACGTTGCTTTGCGAGGATTTGCTCTTGTGGCAGTGATTCTCTTCTTGCCTCTACTATATTTTTATCCCTCTGGAATCCTCTCCCACAGACAAGAGCTTTCGTTGTCAGTTCTTACTTTTCTTGGGATCTTGGAGAGTTCTAAACCTCTGTAGCTTTCCATTCGACGGCTCGAGACTTTGATTTCATGCGTTATAGTCTATGTACATATGTACCTCTAAGCAAACTACGCACAAACGACGTGTGTTGTTCTTTTGTGTTTTTTTTATCCGAACTTTTGGAGGAAGCTTGTTATTATTTGCATCATTTTTCCTTCTGCTTTTCTGCAAGCTAGCAAACATATTTCCTGAGCCCAGTCAGATATCACTTTTGGTTTGCAATGAACTTGATCATAGCTGAGGGTATCGTTGTTTCTATTCCTACTGAACATTTCCATTCATGAGAGAGGTAGAGCTTTAGAGTCCTCGATAACAGTTTCGATCTCTTGTAGCGAGACGAACAATGCTGCACAAAGTAAAGATCTCTACGAGTTCGTTTAGATGATGAGCTGCATCAGCATTGGGTGGTCACGCCAGTGCTAGAGAAATCGTTGAAAAGTTGAAGATGCGTGAAAGCTTGGGAATGGACCACGACCTAGCAAAGAAAATCCTAGCTGATCAGCAGCAACTCCCGCTCCTCTTATTCTTCTTGGACTCCTTTGGACACTCCTCACGCCGGAACTACTGGCCACAGAAGTGTCGTAAGACACTATGACATGCAACCCAGCCTTGGTCATGGCAAATGCCACATAGGCAGCTGCTTAAGGCGACCCCATTTATAGAGGCCTTTGTGGTTTAAAGATCTTCAGTTTTTAGTTCGTTTGGCTGTTAGTTCTTCTTTTATTCAAAGTCCTCTCTCATGTCTATTTGATTTCTCTGCTTCTCTTCGTGAATAAAATCTTCGGGGGAGCTTTGTTCGTGACTATGGATAGCTCCTGGTTTGCTGCTTGTACTTGCCCTCCATTTTAATCAAGTTCTTGGCTTACCGTCAGCTACGTACCCTTCTTACATAAAAAAAAAATCTTCAGTTTTTCATCCCTTCGGCCAAAGACAAATGAAGGGAAAATATTCTTCCCCGCGGCTTTGTACATTGAATTTTGATTTCTCTTATCGAAATACATGTAAATATTATAAAAAATTATTATAAAAAATTATTATAAAAAATTATTATAAAAAATTAAATTAATTCAGAATTGATATATGTTAACCAGTCTAAGAGTTCCAGCTGATCCAAATATAAACCATAAGTGAAGATCGGACTGCTGCACTGTTGGAAGTACATGTCAAAAAGTATCATTTTATGAGGACATTAATTTATGTTTTAACTCTTCCCATCAGAAGAGTTAGAGCACAAATTAATGTACATCTCATGTACACTTCTAGGTGTACATGAGGTGAGTATCTTCTCATATTAAGAGAAAATACACACCCAATTAAAAAACCGTGACGATTAACGAGTTGCAATCTATTGATTAGGAAAGACTTGGAGTACCAGAGTGTACTCATGCCAGAAGGATTGGTACTAAGGGACTTCTCTAGTCAGTAGCTTTGCAGTCCTTTCCGCTCATTTCTAGGGTTGTGTACAATGTTCGGAGAGTTTAGGCAAATAGAGTAGTGAGAACCGGTTGAGAATGTGAATTTCCGAAAGTTTAGAGAAAAGAGTCAGAAAGTTATCGAGTAAAAGATGAAAATAGTACTCTCAATACTCGAAAAGTAAGGCAGTTTCCGGTAACATTTAGAAAATTACTGATTGATGTTAGTTCATGCCGGAAATCCTCGGTTCTCTCAAAAATCCTTCCCGAACACTGATTGTGTGGGGTCGGATCCTCTCGAGCAAGACTTTTGTCCGGCGCATGACAGTGGGGTTCATGTACTGGTAGGACTTTGTTCACTGATTACCAAGCAATGTTTGATGGTTCAAGTTCACGGAATTTGTGTAAAAATGAGGTTTAGAGTTGATGAGAGAGATGAGAGATAAGAATTAAAAAAGAGATGATTATCGAATTTATTCTTGACAAGCCCGCATAATCACTCTCTTCCATCTGAAGATGGAAGAAAGGTGCAAGCTTAATTTATTACCTACCTTTCCGACGAGAAGGGTTAGGTAATAAATTAATGTATTAATTAATGAATGGTTATTGTCAAGTTGGCTCCCGCACTTGTATCTTTGAAGCGCAAAGTACTGCACTTCACTAATGGGTTCTCTAACCATGTTTTCAGGAACAAGTGACATATAACGTATAATATTATTATTTTGATTTTTATTAAATTAATTTAGAATATTTAAATAACAGTTATAATATTATTTATAACATCAAAGGAGCAGAAGTTCTCAAGAACATGTGTTAGAGCATGGTCACCGTCGTTCCGCTACACCTCCTGTCCTCTTCCTCTCTCATTTTTGTCCTCTTCCCTCTCCTGGCCAAACGACCACTTTGCCCGCATAATAGTATGATGACTATTATTGTGTTGTCTGACAATAAAAATGCGACGTGGAGTTGTCTGATCTTTGATCAGTATTTGAGTCCAATGTAAGAAGAGAATCACCCAAAGAAATTAGTAGGATGATTAATAATAGTCTTTAAATAGATTCTATATTGTGCTTGTAAGTCAGGCATCTGCAAGTGCAGCAGGTTCGGTTGCATAAAGCCTTAGAGCGAAAGAGGTATAAAACTTAGCGTCCCTTGGTCTAAATGGTTTCTTGATGCGACTTTGGATGGATATTATTGACTCTCTCCCAAGTTAAAAGAGGGGAAATATGCAGAATCTTAAATTTATGTACTAATTTTTCCTCTTGGAAGGGTTAGTACATTAATTAAAAATACTTAAATAAATATTATTTTTTGATGCAACGAATACTCTTCATGGAAGCGTAATAGAAGCTCTATTCATTGTACATACAGATTTACTGTTCTCAACACCCAGATGTGAAAACAAACCTCGTAAGCTGAGGAGAGAAGGGCTGAATTAGGAATTTAAATTTAGTTGGTTGAATTTAGTCATCTGGACTATAATTAAGTTTTGTCTTCTGTTCTTTTCATATTTTTCTAATATCACATCTTCTATTTGCTAACTTAATACTCCTTAGTCTGCGAAATAACTTTGTGACCACACTTGTTTAAAACTACACGAGATTGTATCGTTTGTTACACTAACTTGGAACTTTTTTGCTATGCTATTTGCTATGCTTTTTCCTCTAACTGGGAGATGTTGTCTTTCCCCGTACTCTTTACACATAAAGTCTCTAAGTCCTATCTCTTCTCCCATGAAGGAGGCATTTGATTCTTATCTCCTTTCCCATGAACGAGGGATCTAATTTGAACAGTAAATCGTGAAAGTTGGTCCTTGCTGTCTTTATGTATACACTGGTCATATTTTGACGATTCGTGAATAGCGCAGAGATGATGCTTATGGGGTATGAATCTTGACTTGATTTAGACTCTAGAATTATTTATTTTCAAATTTTAATTTTACAAGACTTGGTTTATGATAATTGTTTTCATATTTAATTAGAAGTTAATTTTATAAAAAAGAAACAAAACTGATATTATAATATAAAACTAGTATCGAACCATGTTTACGCCTCGTTTATTTGTGGCATCTTAGTTTTTGGACTGCATCGCTTTATTACCCGCCACATAGTAGCAAAGCACAATTTACTTTCCTTTTAACGCATGTGAATCGAAGAATACTGAAGCACAATATGGTCCGGCTGGAACTCGGTACGTGGTGATGTAAAGTGGACCTTGCGTCATCTCCATCGCACAATCGCGAACTAAAGAGTTAACGATAAACTTGAACATTAGAGGTGTCCAAATTAAACGTAAAGATTTTTTACGACAAACGTAAGAAAAGTCATGAAAAATAATCATACAACTTTGTCTAAGACTGTGGTTCACAAGGAAGTGAGAGTTTGAGTAAAAAAATTAGTTTTTTTGTTAATTATTTTCTTTCACTAAAACTGGAAATGCATATAATTTATGTTGACACCTTCCTACTAACACCGCTCACGAGTGAAATGAACCAGAAGTGAATACGCAAATTCTCATGGATGTTTCTTGCAGGTACCTGCAAGAAACACTCGTGGATCTCTGGCCGAAGTTGTAACTCCCCCCGGACGAGGAATCTGTTAGAACAGTTACAACTTTGACACCCCTATTATATCCGGCCGGACATCCATGGGCATTTTTGGCAAATTCTTCATGGCATCTCCAGAGGTGTCTGCAGGAAATGCTCACGGTCATTTGCTTATTCACTTCTGGTTCATTTCAACCGTGAGTGTTGTCAATAGGAAAGTGTCAACGTAAGCTATGAATTTTCATTGTAATTAACAAAATATTTTAAGGGAAAGATGATTCTTTCTACTCAAAATCTCACCTCTCTGTGAGCTGAGATCTTAGACAAAGTTGCTCGATTATTGTTAACGATTTCTCTCACGTCAGCCGTAAAGAAATCTTTATGTTTACCCTCTTTTATATCAGTAGAGAAATCTTTATGTTTAACTTGACACCCTTTTTTATATCAATAGAGTTCTGAGAAAAGAGACTTCCCCGTGCTGACGTTAATAAATGATATCACTAAGTTTCCTCATCGAGATAAAAGTTTTATCTTTATTTTCTATATCAACAATTATTTTTATTTGGACAAAAGGAGCGTACACATCTGACTAAACGTTAATATTCCAACGTGTATCCGAAGAGTGAAAAACTTAAAATATCTAAATAAAATAATTTTTAGAGGTTGGAGTTCAATCCCACATTCTTGATATTAAAAAAATATCTCGTTATTGTCTTAAATGTGGCATTTCAGTGTGTTTCTTAACGCTTGGATAGCGTTAAAAACCCAAAGATGCCTCACCATATACTCTAAACAGACTATATTTTGGTGCCTAGAAGCTAAGACTAAACATATAAAACTATAAATTAAAGTTTTTTATAATGTTGTATTATTCGGATATATATATTAATACATTCCAGTTCAGTGATATATTGTGCGGTTGTTATTGACTCAAAAGAAAAGACAAGTTCTCTATCGCAGTGAGGAAATTTACTAGACGCCATGGCTCTTTCCATAGCGGTGAAGAAATTTGCATTTCCGAGACTCTATGCATATATAATGAACATTCATTTATCGTTAACTCTCCCGTTAGCGTTCGTACGGTGGAGATGCCCGTAGTCTCCATCCCATGCCACCTGGACAACAGGCGGTCACTTGCAGCCGCTTGTACTGCCGACTCACTATTAATTTCTATTTTGAGTTTTTGGAAAAGGCAGCGGCAGGCTAAATAGTTTATTAAAATGAAGAGAAAGAACAAGACGACCAATCGGCAAGAGAGGAACACCCACGGCAACCATCTACCGTTATTCAAATGTTGACTCAGATCGAAGTATCGCTTTTTACTATTTATATCCACACTGTCATCATTGTTTTAGGTCCCTAAATAAGGGAGTTTCCCGCAATCCATGAACACGAAGAGTCCGCGTTCCGGGGAAATCGTTTTAGTTTCCGGAAATCTTCGCAACGTGAAGCTCGTTAAAACTGAAGACGCTGGGGATTACCGGAAAGCGTAATTCTTGTTTTGTCTGGACGGAAACTTATTAATTAACGTAAGACTTCTGTAGCATTGGACAACCACCAGCTGAAAATCGTTTCAGAATTAAGTAAAATAACTAGAATATACTAACAAAATTCACCCAAAATTTTTAACGGGTTCTACATATCCGTAAAGTCTGTTAGTATCTTGGAGATTCCTTTGTGTGTAATTTTAATTACATTAGTCCTGGGAAAATAAGGGATAAACGGCCCACTATTGATGACCCACTACTGAGGAGAGAACGTTTGTGTGGCGCATCATGGAGCGATACAGCATCAGTGCAGTGCTTGGGGAGAAATTCTTCAGTTACCGGTAAATATCGCATTGCAAAAAGCAATTTAACCAGTTATTATCGATCCGTATCTGATTGAATTTTCCAAGTAACTTCTTGACCATTATGTGCTGTACGCTGCTTGCATTTGTGGATGCTGTCTGTTCCGAGCTTAAGCTTACATTTCTACATCCGATTCTTCAGTCTCCTTGTCATGTCTCGATCAGAACTCCATTCCGGTGGACTGTGATCTTCTTGTTCACTTCTGTTGATCGTCTCGTTAATAAATTTTGAATCTTTCAAAGTGCGGGTTAGGTCCGAGTGCCACATCATGATGTAGGGAAATTCAACCGTTATTCAGAAAATAATTTTAGTGACTGCATCTCCATCCTAACGTGGAATTGTGAAATAATGAATCAACTTAAAACTATTCATCAACTTTATAAGTTAAGATTCATCTCGAAACAAACTACTGGGTATAGACAAAGAAATTTTAAGATGAAGATTATATGTTTCTTGGAACAAAACGGAAAGTTTTCTTCAAATCAAAATACACTGGAAGAAGAAAAGGAATATATTTTTATACTCATAGACGGGGTTTAAACGCTGGAGGAGAGAGCGATACCATTGTGACCTCAGGGAACTGTTGTCGTGAACGCTAGCTAGAAGGCAGGCTGGAGACTAGAGGAGAAGACTGGTTTAACCGGTTGTGTGAGCTTCTGTAGCAGAAGCTCGAGACTACGGGCATGCCGGAGGAGATACCAGTCATACCCTTGTCTTATCTTATCGTACCGTTTTGCTGTTTTGTGGTCAGAAAGGTTTATGGTTTGAAGTACCTTGAAGTCAAATACCTTCCTAAGAGGGAAACTTGAAGCAACTACCACTTCTCATGGTAAAGACTGCGAGCAGAGTTATCTGTTCATCGACAGCCGAAGCTCCAAGAAGAAGTTCCAGATTTTATCATGTGAGTCGTCCTTGCATCTTATTTGTTGTAAATGTACTATCGACTGTTTCACTTCTTGTGGTCGTCGCACGACAGTCGTATAATTGTCGTACTCGCATATAGAGATGATGCGGATTTGTTTTATCAGTGGAAAACTACGTAAACCTGTTAGTATTTTCGTACATCATTAGTACTCATCACTGTTAGCTTTTGGTATGCGCCCTAGCCGGCATCGACAGTCCTGCAGTCTCGGCTCAGATTTCCTCGAGCTCGTCACAGTTACAAATTTGGATACAGATCATATGCCTATAGTTATATAAAGGAGCTTGAGTCGGACACTTCTTCAAACTTCCTCGAGCTCAAGCTGGAGGACTTCGAGTAACAGTCAGGAAGCTAGGCAAGTACAGTATAATTATGACGTCTGTGATCGCGGTCACGCTCAGTTTCATACCTCTTCGTGTAATTACAACCATATCTTTGGTAGAGCTGCTGCTACAGGCTCCTTGTGCTCAAGCGCGAGCTAGCAGTTTGTGTGCCGAGCTTGTCATGTCGTAAAAGGTGGCTGGATGACTTCGAGTAACAGTCAGGAAGCTAGGCAAGTACAGTATAATTATGACGTCTGTGATCGCGCTCGCGCTCAGTTTCATACCTCTTCGTGTAATTACAATCATATCTTGATAGAGCTGCTGCTACAGGCTCCTTGTGCTCAAGCGCAAGCTAGCACAAGTCCGAAAAGCTTTTTTGTCGGTTTGAAAGACCATATATCTTACATTAACATTTTTCTTTTAGTACATAGTTCTCATAGCATGGGGGATTTCCTTGCGAGTTCCCTGATCTCAGATAATGGGTTGTATGTAAGTGAGTAGACAATGAAGAGAACAGGATCTCAAGAAATTTCCCTCGAAGTTTGTTCATCTAATTTGATAAGTCGCATGAACTGGACTAGATGATGTCAAGAACATGAGTCAAAGAAATTTCCTTACGGAGTTTGTTGATCTTGGATGACAAACTGGACTTGACAAGATGAAGAACATTAGGATTCGAGAAATTTTCTCGCGGTTTGATCTTAGATAACAGGTCCCATGAACTAACTATATTAATGGACTCGTCAAGATTCTGAGAAATTTCTTTGCAAGAGTTTGATCTAAGTCAGATGACAGGTTGCATGAACTTGACTTCACAAGAGCATCAACGTCAAGAGTCTTTCTCTGCAAATTGCAGACGATTCAATTGTTGACTCTTACTCAAGGTTGGCACATGCAAGAATCGACCACTAGCATGGGTGATCAACTCTCGTTCGGAAGGTGGAATGTAGAGATTTTGATATAAGTTTATTGTTTAGACATTAGCCAGCTGTCTCACTAGGCTCAACGTTCCACGAAGAGACAATCAATGCAAGATCCGAGGTAAGAGACGGGGACTAGACTTAGCCACGTTTTCATGTTTTCAGGAACAACTGACATATAACGTATAATATTATTATTTTAATTTTTATTATATTTAATTTAGAATATTTAAATAATAGTTATAATATTGTTTATAACATCAAAGGAGCAGAAGTTCTCGAGAACATGTGTTAGAACATGGTCATCGTCGTTCCGCTGCACCTCTTGCCCTGTTCCTCTCTCATTTTTGTCCTTCCCTCTCCTGCCAAACGGCCACTTTGCCTGCATAATCGTATGGTGATTTTTATCGTGTTGTCTGACAGTAAAAATGAGACGTGGAGTTTTCCAGTCTTTGATCAGTATTTGAGTCCAATGTAAGAAGAGAATCACCCAAAGAAACTAGTAGGATGATTAATAATAGTCTCTAAATTGATTCTATATTGTGCTTGTAAGTCAGGCATCTGCAAGTGCAGCAGGTTCGGTTGCATAAAGCCTTAGAGCGAAAGAGTATAAAACTTAACGTCCCATTGGTCTAATTGGTTTCTTGATGCGACTTTGGATGGATATTATTGACTCTCTTCCAAGTTCAGAAGAGTGGAAATATGCAGAGTCTTAAATTTATGTACTAATTTTTCCTCTTGGAAGGGTTAGTACATTAATTAAAAATACTAAAATAAATATTATTTTTTGATGCAGCAAATACTTTTCATGGAAACGTAATAGAAGCTCTATTCACTGCACATACAGATTTACTGTTGTCAACACCCAGATGTACTATTTTGTGAAAACAAGCCTCGTAAGCTGAGGAGAGAAAGACTGAATTAGGAATTTAAATTTAGTTGGTTGAATTTAGTCATCTGGACTATAATTAAGTTTTGTCTTTTGTTCTTTTCATATTTTTCGAAAATCACATCTTCTATTTGCTAAATTAATATTCCTTAGTCTGCGAAATAACTTTGTGACCACACTTGTTTAAAAGTACGCGAGATTGTACCGTTTGTTACACGAACTTGGAACTTTTTTGCTATGCTATTTGCTATGCTTTTTCCTCTAACTGGGAGATGCTGTCTTTCCCCGTACTCTTTACACATAAAGTCTCTGAGTCCTTTCTCTTCTCCCATGAAGGAGGCATTTGATTCTTATCTCCTTTCCCATGAACGAGGCATCTAATTTGAACAGTAAATCGTGAAACTTGATCCTTGCTGTCTTTATGTAATACACTGGTCTTATTTGACGATTCGTGAATGGCGAAGAGATGATGCTTATGGGGTATGAAACTTGATTTGATTTAGATTCTAGAATTATTTATTTTCAAATTTTAATTTTACAAGACTTGGTTTATGATAATTTTTTTCATATTTAATTAGAAGCTAATTTTATTAAAAAAACTGATATTATAATATAAAACTAATATCGAACCATGTTTACGCCTCGTTTACCTGTGGCATCTTAGTTTTTGGACTGCATAAGCTTGATTACCCACACACATAGTAGCAAAGCACAATTTACTTTCCTTTTAACGCATGTGAATCGAAGAATACTGAAGCACAATATGGTCCGGCTGGAACTCGGTACTTGGTGATGTAAAGTGGACCTTACGTCATCTCCATCGCGAACTAAAGAGTTAACGATAAACTTGAACATTAGAGGTGTCAAAATTAAACGTAAAGATTTTTTACGGCAAACGTGAGAAAAGTCATGAAAAATAATCGTACAACTTTGTCTAAAGAGTGTGGTTCACAAGGAAGTGAGAGTTTGAGTAAAAATGTCAGTTTCTTTGTTAATTATTTTCTGTCACTAAAACTGGAAATGCATAATTTATGTTGACACCTTCTTACTAACACCGCTCACGAGTGAAATGAACCAGAAGTGAATACGCAAATTCTCATGGATGTTTCTTGCAGGTACCTGCAAGAAACGTACGGAAATGCACGGTCATTTGCTTATTCACTTCTGGTTCATTTCAACCGTGAGTGGTGTCAATAGGAAAGTGTCAACGTAAGCTATGAATTCTCATTGTAATTGACAAAATATTTTAAGGGAAAGATGATTCTTTCTACTCAAAATCTCACCTCTCTGTGAGCTGAGATCTTAGACAAAGTTGCTCTATTATTGTTTACGATTTCTCTCACGTCAGCCGTAAAGAAATCTTTATGTTTACCCTCTTTTATATTAGTAGAGAAATCTTTATGTTTAACTTGACACCCTTTTTTATATCGATAGAGTTCTGAGAAAAGAGACTTCCCCGTGCTGACGTTAATAAATGATGTCACTAAGTTTCCTCATCGAGATAAAAGTTTTATCTTTATTTTCTATATCAACAATGATTTTTATTTGGACAAAAGGAGCGTACACATCTGACTAAACGTTAATATTCCAACGTGTATCCGAAGAGTGAAAAACTTAAAATATCTAAATAAAATGTTTTTTAGAGGTTGGAGTTCAATCCCACATTCTTGATATTAAAAAAATATCTCGTTATTGTCTTAAATGTGGCATTTCAGTGTGTTTCTTAACGCTTGGATAGCGTTAAAAACCCAAAGATGCCTCACCATATACCCTTAACAGACTCTACCATATTTTGGTGCCTAGAAGCTAAGACTAAACACATAAAACTATAAATTAGAGTTTTTTATAATGTTGTATTATTCGGATATATATATTGATACATTCCAGTTCAGTGATATATTGTGCGGTTGTTATTGACTCAAAAGAAAAGACAAGTTCTCTATCGCAGTGAGGAAATTTACTAGACGCCATGGCTCTTTCTTTTCTTAACATCATAGCGGTGAAGAAATTTGCATTTCCGAGACTCTATGTATATATAATGAACATTCATTTATCGTTAACTCTCCCGTTAGCGTTCGTACGGTGGAGATGCCCGTAGTCTCCATCCCATGCCACCTGGACAACAGGCGGTCACTTGCAGCCGCTTGTACTGCCGACTCACTATTAATTTCTATTTTGAGTTTTGGAAAAGGCAGCGGCAGGCTAAATAGTTTATTAAAATGAAGAGAAAGAACAAGACGACCAATCGGCAAGAGAGGAACACCCACGGCAACCATCTACCGTTATTCAAATGTTGACTCAGATCGAAGTATCGCTTTTTACTATTTATATCCACACTGTCATCACTGTTTTAGGTCCCTAAATAAGGGAGTTTCCCGCAATCCATGAACACGAAGAGTCCGCGTTCCGGGGAAATCGTTTTAGTTTCCGGAAATCTTCGCAACGTGAAGCTCGTTAAAACTGAAGACGCTGGGGATTACCGGAAAGCGTAATTCTTGTTTTGTCTGGACGGAAACTTATTAATTAACGTAAGACTTCTGTAGCATTGGACAACCACCAGCTGAAAATCGTTTCAGAATTAAGTAAAATAACTAGAATATACTAACAAAATTCACTCGAAATTTTTAACGGAGTTCTACATATCCGTAAAGTTTGTTAGTATCTTGGAGATTCCTTTGTGTGTAATTTTAATTACATTATTCCTGGGATAAGGGAAAAACGGCCCACTATTGATGGCCCACTATTGAGGAGAGAACGTTTGTGTGGCGCATCATGGAGCGATACAGCATCATTGCAGTGCTTGGGGAGAAATTCTTCAGTTACCGGTAAATATCGCACTGCAAAAAGCAATTTAACCAGTTCTTATCGATCCGTATCTGATTGAATTTTCCAAGTAACTTCTTGGCCATTATGTGCTGTACGCTGCTTGCATTTGTGGATGCTGTCTGTTCCGAGCTTAAGCTTACATTTCTACATCCGATTCTTCATGTCTCGATTCAGAACTCCATTCCGATGGCCTGTGATCTTTTTGTTCACTTCTGTTGATTGTCTCGTTAATAAATTTCGAATCTTTCAAAGCGCGGGTTAGCTCCGAGTGCCACATCATGATGTAGGGAAATTTAACCGTTATTCAGAAAATAATTTTAATGATTGCATCTCCATCCTAACGTGGAATTGTGAAATAATGAATCAACTTAAAACTATTCATCAACTTTACAAACAACTTTTTAGATTCATCTCAAAATAAACTACTGGGTATAGACAAAGAAATTTTAAGATGAAGATTATATGTTTCTTGGAACAAAACGGAAAGTTTTCTTCAAATCAAAATACACTGGGAGAAGAAAAGGAATATTTTTTTTATACTCATAGACGGGGTTTAAACGCTGGAGGAGAGAGCGATACCATTGTGACCTCAGGGAAGTGTTGTAGTGAACGTTAGCTAGAAGGCAGGCTGGAGACTAGAGGAGAAGACTGGTTTAACCGGTTGTGTGTATCCTGTAGCAGAAGCTCGAGACTACGGGCATGTCGGAGGAGATACCAGTCATACCCTCGTCTTATCTTATCGTACCGTTTTGCAGTTTTGTGGTCAGGAGGGTTTATGGTTTGAAGTACCTTGAAGTCAAATACCTTCCTAAGAGGGAAACTTGAAGCAACTACCACTTCTCATGGTAAAGACTGCGAGCAGAGTATCTGTTCATCGACAGTCGAAGCTCCAAGTCGAAGTTCCAGATTTTATCATGTGAGTCGTCCTTGCATCCTGTTTGTTGTAAATGTACTATCGACTGTTTCACTTCCTGTGGTCGTCGCACGACAGTCGTATAATTGTCATACTCGCATATAGAGATGATTCAGATTTGTTTTGTCAGTGGAAAACTACGTAAACCTGTTAGCTTTTTCGTATATCATTAGTACTCATCACGGTTAGCTTTTGGTATGCGCCCTAGTCTGCATCGACAGTCCTGCAGTCTCGGTCCAGATTTCCTCGAGCTCGTCACATTTACAAATTTGGATACAGATCATATGCCTGTAGTTATATAAAGGAGCTTGAGTCGGACACTTCTTCAAACTTCCTCGAGCTCAGGCTGGAGGACTTCGAGTAACAGTCAGGAAGCTAGACAAGTACAGTATAAGTATGACGTCCGTGACCGTGCTCGCGCTCAGTTTCATACCTCTTCGTGTAATTACAACCATATCTTTGGTAGAGCTGCTGCTACAGGCTTCTTGTGCTCAAGCGCGAGCTAGCAGCTTGTGTGCCGAGCTTGTCAGGCCGTAAAAGGTGGCTGGATGACTTCGAGTAACAGTCACGAAGCTAGGCAAGTACAGTATAATTATGATGTCTGTGATCGCGCTCGCGCTCAGTTTCATACCTCTTCGTGTAATTACAATCATATCTTTGATAGAGCTGCTGCTACTGGCTCCTTGTGCTCAAGCGCAAGCTAGCACAAGTCCGAAAAGCTTATTTGTCGGTTTGAAAGGTCATATATCTTACATTAACATTTTTCTTTTAGTACATAGTTTTCATAGTATGGGGGATTTCCTTGCGAGTTCCCTGATCTCAGATAATGGGTTATATGTAAGTGAGTAGACAATGACGAGAACAGGATCTCAAGAAATTTCCCTGGAAGTTTGTTCATCTAATCTGATGAATGTCTCTCACACACACTAATGCAGCGCAAGCCTAGATCCTGCATCCCAACATTTCTAGAAATGCAGGAGAAGTAGAGAATGCGTCGAATAATTTCTTTCTCAAACCAAAAAAAAAGTGAAAAATACTCGAAATTGGCTCAAAATAACCAAAACATGAAAAAATATTCAAAGATTTGCTAAAAATCGCCAGTAAATTAACACAGTGGTCCGTCAATTGTCAAAAACCGCTGGCAATTACAGGTAAACAGGAAGAACTTGGGTTGGGCCTGCACTAATGTTGTCGTCTAATTCTATAATTATGGAAGATGTTGTGTGTCGAGCAAAGCTGAACAAAGAAACCCGACCCTGTGCAGCCGTGACTATAAGCGGATGGGGCCTTATATAGTCAAGATGTGATTCTTGTCATCAAAAGTGGATATAAACTGATAAACATTAATTATTGAACGTTGTATCCGAAGAGTGAAAAACTTAAAATATCTAAATAAAATAATTTTTAGAGGTTGGAGTTCAATCCCACATTCTTGATATTAAAAAAATATCTCGTTATTGTCTTAAATGTGGCATTTCAGTGTGTTTCTTAACGCTTGGATAGCGTTAAAAACCCAAAGATGCCTCACCATATACTCTAAACAGACTATATTTTGGTGCCTAGAAGCTAAGACTAAACATATAAAACTATAAATTAAAGTTTTTTATAATGTTGTATTATTCGGATATATATATTGATACATTCCAGTTCAGTGATATATTGTTCGGTTGTTATTGACTCAAAAGAAAAGACAAGTTCTCTATCGCAGTGAGGAAATTTACTAGACGCCATGGCTCTTTCCATAGCGGTGAAGAAATTTGCATTTCCGAGACTCTATGCATATATAATGAACATTCATTTATCGTTAACTCTCCCGTTAGCGTCCGTACGGTGGAAATGCCCGTAGTCTCTATCCCGTGCCACCTGGACAACAGGCGGTCACTTGCAGCCGCTTGTACTGCCGACTCACTATTAATTTCTATTTTGAGTTTTTGGAAAAGGCAGCGGCAGGCTAAATAGTTTATTAAAATGAAGAGAAAGAACAAGACGACCAACCGGCAAGAGAGGAACACCCACGGCAACCATCTACCGTTATTCAAATGTTGACTCAGATCGAAGTATCGCTTTTACTATTTATATCCACACTGTGATCACTGTTTTAGGTCCCTAAATAAGGGAGTTTCCCGCAATCCATGAACACGAAGAGTCCGCGTTCCGGGGAAATCGTTTTAGTTTCCGGAAATCTTCGCAACGTGAAGCTCGTTAAAACTGAAGACGCTGGGGATTACCGGAAAGCGTAATTCTTGTTTTGTCTGGACGGAAACTTATTAATTAACGTAAGACTTCTGTAGCATTGGACAACCACCAGCTGAAAATCGTTTCAGAATTAAGTAAAATAACTAGAATATACTAACAAAATTCACCCAAAATTTTTAACGGGTTCTACATATCCGTAAAGTCTGTTAGTATCTTGGAGATTCCTTTGTGTGTAATTTTAATTACATTAGTCCTGGGAAAATAAGGGATAAACGGCCCACTATTGATGACCCACTACTGAGGAGAGAACGTTTGTGTGGCGCATCATGGAGCGATACAGCATCAGTGCAGTGCTTGGGGAGAAATTCTTCAGTTACCGGTAAATATCGCATTGCAAAAAGCAATTTAACCAGTTATTATCGATCCGTATCTGATTGAATTTTCCAAGTAACTTCTTGACCATTATGTGCTGTACGCTGCTTGCATTTGTGGATGCTGTCTGTTCCGAGCTTAAGCTTACATTTCTACATCCGATTCTTCAGTCTCCTTGTCATGTCTCGATCAGAACTCCATTCCGGTGGACTGTGATCTTCTTGTTCACTTCTGTTGATCGTCTCGTTAATAAATTTTGAATCTTTCAAAGTGCGGGTTAGGTCCGAGTGCCACATCATGATGTAGGGAAATTCAACCGTTATTCAGAAAATAATTTTAGTGACTGCATCTCCATCCTAACGTGGAATTGTGAAATAATGAATCAACTTAAAACTATTCATCAACTTTATAAGTTAAGATTCATCTCGAAACAAACTACTGGGTATAGACAAAGAAATTTTAAGATGAAGATTATATGTTTCTTGGAACAAAACGGAAAGTTTTCTTCAAATCAAAATACACTGGAAGAAGAAAAGGAATATATTTTTATACTCATAGACGGGGTTTAAACGCTGGAGGAGAGAGCGATACCATTGTGACCTCAGGGAACTGTTGTCGTGAACGCTAGCTAGAAGGCAGGCTGGAGACTAGAGGAGAAGACTGGTTTAACCGGTTGTGTGAGCTTCTGTAGCAGAAGCTCGAGACTACGGGCATGCCGGAGGAGATACCAGTCATACCCTTGTCTTATCTTATCGTACCGTTTTGCTGTTTTGTGGTCAGAAAGGTTTATGGTTTGAAGTACCTTGAAGTCAAATACCTTCCTAAGAGGGAAACTTGAAGCAACTACCACTTCTCATGGTAAAGACTGCGAGCAGAGTTATCTGTTCATCGACAGCCGAAGCTCCAAGAAGAAGTTCCAGATTTTATCATGTGAGTCGTCCTTGCATCTTATTTGTTGTAAATGTACTATCGACTGTTTCACTTCTTGTGGTCGTCGCACGACAGTCGTATAATTGTCGTACTCGCATATAGAGATGATGCGGATTTGTTTTATCAGTGGAAAACTACGTAAACCTGTTAGTATTTTCGTACATCATTAGTACTCATCACTGTTAGCTTTTGGTATGCGCCCTAGCCGGCATCGACAGTCCTGCAGTCTCGGCTCAGATTTCCTCGAGCTCGTCACAGTTACAAATTTGGATACAGATCATATGCCTATAGTTATATAAAGGAGCTTGAGTCGGACACTTCTTCAAACTTCCTCGAGCTCAAGCTGGAGGACTTCGAGTAACAGTCAGGAAGCTAGGCAAGTACAGTATAATTATGACGTCTGTGATCGCGGTCACGCTCAGTTTCATACCTCTTCGTGTAATTACAACCATATCTTTGGTAGAGCTGCTGCTACAGGCTCCTTGTGCTCAAGCGCGAGCTAGCAGTTTGTGTGCCGAGCTTGTCATGTCGTAAAAGGTGGCTGGATGACTTCGAGTAACAGTCAGGAAGCTAGGCAAGTACAGTATAATTATGACGTCTGTGATCGCGCTCGCGCTCAGTTTCATACCTCTTCGTGTAATTACAATCATATCTTGATAGAGCTGCTGCTACAGGCTCCTTGTGCTCAAGCGCAAGCTAGCACAAGTCCGAAAAGCTTTTTTGTCGGTTTGAAAGACCATATATCTTACATTAACATTTTTCTTTTAGTACATAGTTCTCATAGCATGGGGGATTTCCTTGCGAGTTCCCTGATCTCAGATAATGGGTTGTATGTAAGTGAGTAGACAATGAAGAGAACAGGATCTCAAGAAATTTCCCTCGAAGTTTGTTCATCTAATTTGATAAGTCGCATGAACTGGACTAGATGATGTCAAGAACATGAGTCAAAGAAATTTCCTTACGGAGTTTGTTGATCTTGGATGACAAACTGGACTTGACAAGATGAAGAACATTAGGATTCGAGAAATTTTCTCGCGGTTTGATCTTAGATAACAGGTCCCATGAACTAACTATATTAATGGACTCGTCAAGATTCTGAGAAATTTCTTTGCAAGAGTTTGATCTAAGTCAGATGACAGGTTGCATGAACTTGACTTCACAAGAGCATCAACGTCAAGAGTCTTTCTCTGCAAATTGCAGACGATTCAATTGTTGACTCTTACTCAAGGTTGGCACATGCAAGAATCGACCACTAGCATGGGTGATCAACTCTCGTTCGGAAGGTGGAATGTAGAGATTTTGATATAAGTTTATTGTTTAGGCATTAGCCAGCTGTCTCACTAGGCTCAACGTTCCACGAAGAGACAATCAATGCAAGATCCGAGGTAAGAGACGGAGGACTAGACTTAGCCACGTTTTCATGTTTTCAGGAACAACTGACATATAACGTATAATATTATTATTTTAATTTTTATTATATTTAATTTAGAATATTTAAATAATAGTTATAATATTGTTTATAACATCAAAGGAGCAGAAGTTCTCGAGAACATGTGTTAGAACATGGTCATCGTCGTTCCGCTGCACCTAGAGAACCCATGGTCATCGTCGTTCCGCTGCACCTGCTGCTACTGGCTCCTTGTGCTCAAGCGCAAGCTAGCACAAGTCCGAAAAGCTTATTTGTCGGTTTGAAAGGTCATATATCTTACATTAACATTTTTCTTTTAGTACATAGTTTTCATAGTATGGGGGATTTCCTTGCGAGTTCCCTGATCTCAGATAATGGGTTGTATGTAAGTGAGTAGACAATGACGAGAACAGGATCTCAAGAAATTTCCCTGGAAGTTTGTTCATCTAATCTGATAAGTCGCATGAACTGGACTAGATGATGTCATGAACATGAGGAGTCAAAGAAATTTCCTCACGGAGTTTGTTGATCTCGGATGACAAACTGGACTTGACAAGATGAAGATTCTGAAGATTCTGAGAAATTTCCTCACGGAGATTGTTGATATCAGAAATGACAAACTGGACCAGACAAGATCAAGAACGTTAGGATTTCAAGAAATTTTCTCGCGGTTTGATCTCAGATAACAGGTCCCATGAACTAACTGTAGTACTGGACTCGTCAAGATTCTGAGAATTTCTTTGCAAGAGTTTGATCTAAGTCAGATGACATGTCGCATGAACTTGACTTCACAAGAGCATCAACGTCAAGAGTCTTTCTCTGCAAATTGCAGACGATTCAGTTATTGACTCCTACTCAAGGTTGGCACACGCAAGAATCGACCACTAGCATGGACGATCAACTCTCGTTCGGAAGGTGGAATGTAGATATTTTGATATAAGTTTATTGTTTAGACATTAGCCAGCTGTCTCACTAGGCTCAACGTTCCAAGAAGGGACAATCAACGCAAGATCCGAGGTAAGAGACGGAGGACTAGACTTAAGATCTATCTACAGCTTTACCCGGCGAATGAACTAAATACTAGGGGGTTGAACAAACCAAGCAGCAGTTGTGCGGAGCTAGCTATGATGCTATTCCAATTGGATATTGTTGTGTTCTGCTGCCTGTGATCAAAAACCATACGAGCTAGCCACCCATATCATTAATACCAGAGGTGAGAGGAGTTGAACGAGTAGTTTGTGGTACACCGATGAACGTAATTTCTTGTCGGTTAGAATTCTTTTGATCATCTCTAAAGGTATGGAGTGTGTCGTAGCAAGAAACAGATCATAGTGTTCGCTGGCATGTCCAACTAAAAACTCTATGCTATATAGGAGAAGACTCGCAGTACCAAGGATCTCTAAGCTCACAGGTGTCAAAAGGCTTTTGTTACATCACTTGTACATCAGTGTGTGATAGCCTGTTGGGTATATCTTTTCTATAGACTCGACAGGTCTAGGTTCGATTCTCTACACTGGCTCGGGTTGTGCTTGTCTCCACGTTGGCTCGGGTTATGCTTAATTATTTTTTTTGTTTTTTTGTCATGCAGATTTTTTTAATTTTTTTTGTTTTCCATGTGAGGCTACCGAAGGTGATATCAGTATTATCATACAAATCTTTGGTCTCTGATTCACTGCAACTTGTTCGAGGTAAACCTTATCAACCTTCTTTGTTTCTTCTTGCATTAAAGTGTATAAATGCTTAGATGATTCTATCTTATATTTGTTGTGAAAAAATTAATATAATTTTTATTTATTAAATATTTTTGAAATTAATATATGTTTATATAAATCTTTACATTCCAAAGCATGACCTTGATTGATCTGCAGCGTGGATGTCATGGATTATAAACATATATATATATTTTAATAGAAATTTAATAGATAAAAATCAAAAGTATCATCACTTTGTCTTCAAAGTAGTAAATTAGCTATTTATTTATTAAGTATCTTTGAAGTTGATATATGTTTATATACATCTTTACATTCTAAGATATGACCTTAATTGATCTACAGCGTGGATGTTATAGATTATAAACATAAATATAATTCAATAGAAATTTAATAAAAAATATGCAAACAAAAATTTGAGGTATTTTAATTTGAAGTATTTTCAATTTTATATAAATTTTATTTAATATGGATTATTTAGATTAATATAAATTTTGTTATTTATTGTATGAATTTGTGTCTATTTGTTGATTATTATTTATTTCATTTATTGATATATTGTATTTACAATTTTTTGTATATGCAGATCTTTTAAAATGATGAAAGATAATATTGAAGATATTCTTTTCTTTTATGACGTGGTGAACGTGCTCCTTTATAGAGGCCCTTGTGATTTAAAGATCTTCAGTTTTTAGTTCGTTTGGCTGTTAGTTCTTCTTTTATTCAAAGTCCTCTCTCATGTCTATTTCGAGGTAGCTTTGTTCGTGACTATGGATAGCTCCTGGTTTGCTGCTTGTACTTGCTCTCCATTTTAATCAAGTTCTTGGCTTACCGTCAGCTACGTACCCTTCTTACATAAAAAAAAAAGTCTTCAGTTTTTCATCCCTTCGGCCAAAGAGAAATGAAGGGAAAATATTCTTCCCCACAACATTGTACATTGAATTTTGATTTCTCTTATCAAAAAACATTTAAATATTATAAAAAATTATTATAAACAATTAAATTAATTCAGAATTGATATATGTTAACCGGTCTAAGAGTTCCAGCTGATCCAAATATAAACCATAAGTGAAGATCGGACTGCTGCACTGTTGGAAGTACATGTAAAAAAGTATCATTTTATGAGGACATTAATTTATGTTTTAACTGTTCCCATCGGAAGAGTTAGAGCACAAATTAATGTACATCTCATGTACACTTTTAGGTGTACATGAGGTGAGTATCTTCTCATATTAAGAGAAAATATACACCCAATTAAAAAACCGTGACGATTAACGAGTTGCAATCTATTGATTAGGAAAGACTTGGAGTACCAGAGTGTACTCATGCCAGAAGGATTGGTACTAAGGGACTTCTCTAGTCAGTAGCTTTGCAGTCCCATCCGCTCATTTCTTGGATTGTGTACAATGTTCGGAGAGTTTAGGCAAATAGAGTAGTGAGAACCGGTTGAGAATGTGAATTTCCGAAAGTTTAGAGAAAAGAGTCAGAAAGTTATCGAGTAAAAGATGAAAATAGTACTCTCAATACTCGAAAAGTGTAGCAATTTCTGGTAACATTTAGAAAATTACCGATTGATGCTAGTTCATGCTGGAAACCCTCGGTTCTCTCAAAAATCCTTCCCGAGCACTGGTTGTGTGGGGTCGGATCCTCTCGAGCAAGAGTTTTGTCCGGCGCATGACAGTGGGATTCATGTACTGGTCGGACTTTGTTCAGTGATTACCAAGCAATGTTTGATGGTTGAAGATTTTCACGGAATTTGTGTAAAAATGAGGTTTAAGGTTTAGGAGAGAGATGAGAGATAAGAATTAAAAAAGAGATGATTATCAACTTTATTCTCGACAAGTCCGCATTATCACTCTCTTCCATCTGAAGATGGAAGAGAGGTGCAAGCTTAATTTATTACCTACCTTTCCGACGGGAAGGTTTAGGTAATAAATTAATGTATTAATTAATGAATGGTTATTGTCAAGTTGGCTCTCGCACTTGTATCTCTGAAGCGCAAAGTACTGCACTTCACTTATGGGTTCTCTAACCACGTTTTCATGTTTTCAGGAACAACTAACATATAACGTATAACATTATTATTTCGATTTTTATTAAATTAAATTTAGAATATTTAAATAACAGTTATAATATTGTTTATAACATCAAAGGAGCAGAAGTTCCCGAGAACATGTGTTAGAACATGATCACCGTCGTTCCGCTGCACCTCTTGCCCTCTTCCTCTCTCGTTTTTGTCCTCTTCCCTCTCCTGGCCAAACGGCCACTTTGCCCGCATAATAGTATGGTGACTTTTATCGTGTCGTCTGACAATAAAAATGCGACGTGGAGTTGTTTGATCTTTGATCAGTATTTGAGTCCAATGTAAGAAAAGAATCACCCAAAGAAACTAGTAAGATGATTAATAATAGTCTTCAAATAGATTCTATATTGTGCTTGTAAGTCAGGCATCTGCAAGTGCAGCAGGTTCGGTTGCATAAAGCCTTAGAGCGAAAGAGGTATAAAACTTAGCGTCCCTTGGTCTAATTGGTTTCTTGATGCGACTTTGGATGGATATTATTGACTCTCTTCCAAGTTCAGAAGAGAGGAAATATGCAGAGTCTTAAATTTATGTACTAATTTTTCCTCTTGGAAGGGTTATTACATCAATTAAAAATATTTAAATAAATATTAGTTTTTGATGCAGCGAATACTCTTCATGGAAGCGTAATAGAAGCTCTATTCACTGCACATACATATTTACTGTTGTCAACACCCAGTTGTACTATTTTGTGAAAACAAGCCTCGTAAGTTGAGGAGAGAAGGGCTGAATTAGGAATTTAAATTTAGTTGGTTGAATTTAGTCATCTGGACTATAATTAAGTTTTGTCTTTTGTTCTTTTCATATTTTTCAAATATCACATCTTCTATTTGCTAACTTAATACTCCTTAGTCTGCGAAATAACTTTGTGACCACACTTGTTTAAAAGTACACTAGATTGTATCGTTTGTTACACGAACTTGGAACTTATTTGCTATGCTTTTTGCTATGCTTTTTCCTCTAACTGGGAGATGCTGTCTTTCCCCGTACTCTTTACACATAAAGTCTCTGAGTCCTGTCTCTTCTCCCATGAAAGAGGAATTTAATTCTATATCGAGGGATCTAATTTGAACAGTAAATCACGAAACTTGGTCCTTGCTGTCTTTATGTATACACTGGTCTTATTTTGACGATTTGTGAATGGCGAAGAGATGATGCTTATGGGGTAGGAAACTTGACTTGATTTAGATTCTAGAATTATTTATTTTCAAATTTTAATTTTACAAGACTTGGTTTATGATAATTGTTTTCATATTTAATTAGAAGCTAATTTTATAAAAAGAAATGAAACTGATATTATAATATAAAACTAGTATCGAACCATGTTTACGCCTCGTTTACCTGTGGCATCTTAGTTTTTGGACTGCATAAGCTTTATTACCCACACACATAGTAGCAAAGCACAATTTACTTTCCTTTTAACGCATGTGAATCAAAGAATACTGAAGCACAATATGGTCCGGCTGGAACTCGGTACTTGGTGATGTAAAGTGGACCTTACGTCATCTCCATCGCACAATCGCAAACTAAAGAGTTAACGATAAACTTGAACATTAGAGGTGTCCAAATTAAACGACAAACATGAGAAAAGTCATGAAAAACAATCGTACAATTTTGTCTAAGACTGTGGTTCACAAGGAAGTGAGAGTTTGAGTAAAAAAATTAGTTAATTATTTTAATTATTTTCTTTCACTAAAACTGGAAATGCATAATTTATGTTGACACCTTCCTACTAACACCGCTCACGAGTGAAATGAACCAGAATTGAATACGCAAATTCTCATGGATGATTCTTGCAGGTACCTGCAAGAAACACTCGTGGATCTCTGGCCGAAGTTGTAACTCCCCCCTCGGACGAGGAATATGTTAGAACAGTTCTAACTTTGATACCCCTATTATATCAGACCGGACATCCATGGGCATTTCTTGGCAAATTCTTCCTGGCATCTCCAGAGGTGTCTGCAGGAAATGCTCACGGTCATTTGCTTATTCACTTCTGGTTCATTTCAACCGTGAGTGGTGTCAATAGAAAAGTGTCAACGTAAGCTATGAATTCTCATTGTAATTAACAAAATATTTTAAGGGAAAGATGATTCTGTCTACTCAAAATCTCACCTCTCTGTGAGCTGAGATCTTAGACAAAGTTGCTCGATTATTGTTTACGATTTCTCTCACGTCAGCCGTAAAGAAATCTTTATGTTTACCCTCTTTTATATCAGTAGAGAAATCTTTATGTTTAACTTGACACCCTTTTTATATCAATAGAGTTTTGAGAAAAGAGACTTCCCCGTGCTGACGTTAATAAATGATGTCACTAAGTTTCCTCATCGAGATAAAAGTTTTATCTTTATTTTCTATATCAACAATGATTTTTATTTGGACAAAAGGAGTGTACACATCTGACTAAACCTTAATATTCCAACGTGTATCCGAAGAGTGAAAAACTTAAAATATCTAAATAAAATAATTTTTAGAGGTTGGAGTTCAATCCCACATTCTTGATATTAAAAAAATATCTCGTTATTGTCTTAAATGTGGCATTTCAGTGTGTTTCTTAACGCTTGGATAGCGTTAAAAACCCAAAGATGCCTCACCATATACTCTAAACAGACTATATTTTGGTGCCTAGAAGCTAAGACTAAACATATAAAACTATAAATTAAAGTTTTTTATAATGTTGTATTATTCGGATATATATATTGATACATTCCAGTTCAGTGATATATTGTTCGGTTGTTATTGACTCAAAAGAAAAGACAAGTTCTCTATCGCAGTGAGGAAATTTACTAGACGCCATGGCTCTTTCCATAGCGGTGAAGAAATTTGCATTTCCGAGACTCTATGCATATATAATGAACATTCATTTATCGTTAACTCTCCCGTTAGCGTCCGTACGGTGGAAATGCCCGTAGTCTCTATCCCGTGCCACCTGGACAACAGGCGGTCACTTGCAGCCGCTTGTACTGCCGACTCACTATTAATTTCTATTTTGAGTTTTTGGAAAAGGCAGCGGCAGGCTAAATAGTTTATTAAAATGAAGAGAAAGAACAAGACGACCAACCGGCAAGAGAGGAACACCCACGGCAACCATCTACCGTTATTCAAATGTTGACTCAGATCGAAGTATCGCTTTTACTATTTATATCCACACTGTGATCACTGTTTTAGGTCCCTAAATAAGGGAGTTTCCCGCAATCCATGAACACGAAGAGTCCGCGTTCCGGGGAAATCGTTTTAGTTTCCGGAAATCTTCGCAACGTGAAGCTCGTTAAAACTGAAGACGCTGGGGATTACCGGAAAGCGTAATTCTTGTTTTGTCTGGACGGAAACTTATTAATTAACGTAAGACTTCTGTAGCATTGGACAACCACCAGCTGAAAATCGTTTCAGAATTAAGTAAAATAACTAGAATATACTAACAAAATTCACTGAAATTTTTAACGGAGTTCTACATATCCGTAAAGTTTGTTAGTATCTTGGAGATTCCTTTGTGTGTAATTTTAATTACATTATTCCTGGGAAAATAGGGAAAAACGGATGGCTTCTAAATGTTTGTCTTGCAATACTCGTAAGCTATTGTTTTCCGGATACTGTAAGACCAACATTGAGCTACACGCTGCCGAAAGATCCGTTCAGCGCTTGAAAGAATGGAGTAGAGGTTGACAAACAGGCAGAGGGCTATTTAAAGAATTTTCAACGCCAATTAGAAAATGAAGTGCGACATCGTAATGATATCAGGCCAGCTCTAGGAGCATGAGGTTTCGGGTTTGAGCTTGCACCTAAGACTTTTATTCTAAGACCAGCCGTAAGCTGCAGCCTAGCGGTTCTCTTCTCTTTTTCTCTTTTTGAGTGCCGCCTTAGAGTTCTTGCTTCTTCTGTTAACGTCCATCTCAGATGTTTAAGATATAGAAGCAAACAATTAGTCTTAAAAAATATTCAGTCAACCATGATAGACAGAAAGATCACACGCTCCGAAATAAAGCATTAATGCCCTTCTTGTGTCAAATATTATGAATAGAAGGATTATCACACGCTCCAAAGTAAGCTATTAATGCCCTTCCTGTGCTAAATATTATAGACGTTTTGAGAAACTGCTTTACTTCCAAACAACAATTTCCTGTGATGAATAAATATGGCACATAAAAGCACTTGATTGATAGAAGCACTGAATCACCGAAATAAGACATTAATGTCCTTCTTGTGTCAAATATTATGAATAGAAGGATTATCACACGCTCCAAAGTAAGCTATTAATGCCCTTCCTGTGCTAAATATTATGGACGTTCTGAGAAACTGCTTTACTTCCAAACAACAATGTCCTGTGATGAGTAAATATGGCACATAAAAACACTTGATTGATAGAAGCAATGAATCCCGTATGAAAATAACTCCGAGTCTCGATTAGACGCTTTAGCAAAGAAGAGGGATCTCTCAACTGTCAATAGACATTTTTGAGAGTTATCTGATATGATCGAATATGCATGCTTCGTGAGTTTTAAAACAGAGATAAGAAAAAGTCAAGCAGAAAGATAAGGATAGAACTCTTGTTAGAGTTCTTGTCTCTTCTGTTAGATGGAGATGGTTTAAGATATAGAAGCAAACACTTAGTCTTAAAAAATACTCGGTCAGCCACGATAGACAGAGGGATCACGCGCTCTGAAATAAGACATTAATGCTCTTCATGTGTCAAATATTATGGATAGAAGGATTATCACACGCTCTGAAACAAGCTATTAATGCCATTCCTGTGTTAAATATTATGGACGTTCGAAGAAACGGCCTTACTTCCAAGCAGCGGCTATCACTGGAGCCTCAACAAGGTCTGGTGATGAGTAAATATGGCACATAAAAAACATTTGATTGATAGAAGCACTGAATCACGGATGAAAATATCACGGAGTCCCGATTAGACGTTTTACCAAAGAAGAGGGATCTCTCAACTGTCAATCATTTTTGAGAGTTATCTGATATGATCGAATATTCATGCTTCTTGAGTTTTAAACCAGAGATAAGAAAAAGACATGCAGAAAGATAAGGATAGAACTCTCGTTATAGACTGGTTATGATCATTTATGGAGTAGATTCTGGATCCCATAATACACATAAGGTACTTTCAGTAAATGTTGGATTTGTGTTAATAATAAATATATAAATATGAATAATCTTTTTAACATAAATTAAATTAAAAATTCCAATAATGTTAAATACTAATTGATAAAAATGATGTGAAAAAATTGACATAACCCATAAGGTATGAGCAGATACAAATCAGGGATCCAGTCACTAATTACATAATAATACAATGTGCTTGTAACTATTATCTAATAGTCATGGTAGAAGAATTAGATAATAAATTAACCCTGTGTATTCACCAGTGCAACACTTTATCATTGAATATGCATCCAAAATTAACTTAGGAGAAATTTTGCTCTTTAGCTGTTATCCGGAAAAAAATATAAATATTATGTGAACTATTTGTATCAAACTGACAAGATAATCAAATTATTTTTAAATGTTAATTCATAGTTAGACTTGGAGATACGAGAGGATCCGAGCATAACCCATGAAGGAAGTACAGAATGGAGGAGATGAATATCCATGGATGCTACACTTTATGATCGAATATGCATCCAAGATCCATAAAGGAAATATAGACTCACACGCTACAAAAGCTACGAAATGCAATAAGGAGTATATTTGAGCAATACATATTTAGACAGTAAACTAAACCCTTTTATAATAATTACCTCCTCCATCAAAACATGAAGGAGGTGTTCACCTCCAACGAAGAGGCCTTTTGAACATGACATGGAAGAACATTTGGAAGAAATAATCGATTGACTCTCTTGTCTTGGTTTGTCCTTGTACATCACCTCGTTACTTAAATTTGAAGTTTGAAACTTCTCCACAGAAACAGAATTGGCTTGTACGGTCCCTTGTTGTTAGCAACCCAAGATGTGCTCTCTTACATGACTTCTCCAACATGCTCAGTGTAGAAATGGAGAATAAAGCGGAGGAGATTTTATGAGGGATTAAATCCAAAAACTCCAAAAGTAGGTTAGAGTTCATATAATGTGCTATCCAACTTGAAAATGAAGGTGACCTCGAGAGTTTCGACTCAAAATGTTTTGTCATTAGAATATTCAAGATTCCACTCTAACACTCTAGAAAAGTGCATTCCGTAGAATTTTGGATGTGATGTGAGTGACTCTTGAGATTTTATTATTGAACCGGTCAGCCCACCAGTCGTAGCCTGGATCAAACATTCTTTGCTAATTCGTTCTGGTAATTTCTTTGCAAAGACCAAAGAAGTAGAGTAGGTGCTGGTAATTTTCTATTCATGATCATTTAATTTAATAATAAAATAATAATCTAACAATAATAATAATAATAATAAAATTTCTTAAAGAAGGGGTGGCAGCACACCCTGAAATTTATAGTTTCGATAGTCATGATGCATACACAACGAAATAACAAAAACTTCTTACAACTCTAAAAACCAACAACTGTGCATGCTAGTATTCAAAACCGGTCTGAAATGTGTCAAAACATATAACCGCCAAGCCGCCGGGCTGACGTTTGTGTCACATGTGGAAGGGCTCTTGGGCACCAGATCTAGAAGCCCCCCATTTGACTTTCCGGAATCAGAGGTTGTACAAGCTCAAACTGTCTAGATTTTTGACAGATAGAGCTCTGTATAAAGAATTTGATGCTTTATACCATCTAATATATTCATCGATGGGAACATATGTACGGAGTATCGAGTAATCTGCAGTGTATCGTATTGAACTTGAAAAGATCAGACCGATAATCTAAAGTAGATGTCACGTTCACGTGATATATTGATTTGTTGAGGTATCCATAACTTGAAGTTCAGCAGAACACAACAACCGAAACTGTTTGGCAACAACGAACACTGAAAGAGCTGACCGTTCTAGCTCGCCGCTGTTTTAGGGTCTTTGTCCAGGCCCTCAATCCAAAAGTCTCCAAGGCAATGAAGCATTTAATGGCAGAGACACAGTGTCCAACACTAATGTCTCTCACACACACTAATGCAGCGCAAGCCTAGATCCTGCATCCCAACATTTCTAGAAATGCAGGAGAAGTAGAGAATGCGTCGAATAATTTCTTTCTCAAACCAAAAAAAAAGTGAAAAATACTCGAAATTGGCTCAAAATAACCAAAACATGAAAAAATATTCAAAGATTTGCTAAAAATCGCCAGTAAATTAACACAGTGGTCCGTCAATTGTCAAAAACCGCTGGCAATTACAGGTAAACAGGAAGAACTTGGGTTGGGCCTGCACTAATGTTGTCGTCTAATTCTATAATTATGGAAGATGTTGTGTGTCGAGCAAAGCTGAACAAAGAAACCCGACCCTGTGCAGCCGTGACTATAAGCGGATGGGGCCTTATATAGTCAAGATGTGATTCTTGTCATCAAAAGTGGATATAAACTGATAAACATTAATTATTGAACGTTGTACTCGTTCTCTCATGAAGTCTATCGTGGGGAATTTCATGGCAGACGCTTGGTTGAGAGAATTTTTGAAACTTCTGAAACATACGTACTAGACAAGCTCCAGTGACTGCTCAATCTTGTAACTTTAGACTATACAAGTAGTCTAGGCTACCTAATTTCTTCTGTAAAAACTTTCCGAGGTGCACGTGGGCTCTTTAATTTTCTCGATATCTACCCATATCCTGTTATCTCTCCTACTGTCGTGTACTTCAGTTCCTTGTCCGCTGGGACATTACATCTTCAACGAATCTAGATCTGTATTCCCGTACACCACAATCACTATTCTCGAATATGAATGAACATTGCTGAAAGTTGAAACCTTTGAACAATATTAGTCTTCTGCGGACGAGTGTTACGGTTGAGTCCGTGGTCGTTTCCTGCGGTCACCTCAGGAGGCACCCACGTGACCGTCTTTAATTTTTCTTTTGTTCACTTTGGATGTACGTTTCGAACATAAGTAAATTCAATATTTTAATATTTTATTAAAATAAAATAAAATAAAATAAAATAGCAGCGATACAAAGACACTACCTAAGCGATACACGCTCTAGACAAAACTTCTCTTGGACAAACTACTTCCTTTTTCTTCTGGCCGTGAGAAAATCTTGTGCTTTAGCTTTGACAGGCTCTGTTATCATCTGACAGGCCTGCATAATCACCTTTTCCAAGTTCGGAAGAGGGGAAATATGCAAACGTGTTAATTTATTCACTAACCCTTACTCTTGGAAGAATTAGTGCATAAATTAACATTTAGAGCCAGCAGCTTTATACGAAGAAGGAGATATTTTCCCATCTTGTGATTCAAAGTGACCATGTGTACAATAGAAAATTTATTTTATTTATAGATTCTAATTTTAGCTATTTATTTTAACTGTTTAAATAAAATATTAAATTTAACTAATGTTCTCTTTAAAGTACCTATGGTATCAATTTATATTCGATTATCTGAAGCTCATGTGGACGACACCTACAGCTGGATCTGTATTTGAAACGGTTCGGAGATTCCTTCGCACCTCTTCATTTTACAGTGTTTTTAAATTTGTCACCTCTAACCAATTCCAAACTAGTTATTTTCTGTTATTTTCAGTAACTACATTAACGTTTATCTTTTTCTTTGTGTTAGCTATAACTGCACTTTGCATGCATAATCATCTAGCAAAAAGAGCCTTACAAGCACTATGAGTAGCGGTGCAAGAGAAATTGGCTGTAAAAGAAGTATGAGAGGGAGAGGCCGTATCAAGTACGAGAGATTCATGATCAAGCCGAGATGGCAACTGGATCCAAGCAACCAGGAAATCCATCTGCACAGCAGATATCCAACGAAGGATCTGGCATCTTAGCTTTAGTGGTTGGATCGTTTTATGAGACACACTCTCTTTTGGCAGTTGCTTTACAGTTATCTCTTTGTCAAGGAAAGGAAGAGTACAAGGCTAAAAGCAAGGAAGTTAAAAAGATAAGAAATTACGGATAAGGACTGGTTCAGGTCCACGCTTGGTCTATAGACTAAAATTTTCTTCCTTTGTGTGTCATCAGAGAAAATTAAGTAAAATTCTAAATAAATAATATAACAAAGTAATAAATTATAATAAAACATAAAAAAATAGATTTTCCAAACACAACGCATAAGTATATAATGCACCCGACCTTATACACTAGAGGGACTCTCAAAAGCCTTCCTCTACACATGATTAACTCGCACACCATGAATCATAGCCTCGCACTCCATGAATCATAGCGTATCTGTAAACTAAGCGCAAGGTTGTCTCCATTCAAGGTGCTCGGTGTAATATCTTTGCCGTGCTCTTTGCTGTAATATCTTTACCCTTTGTCACATCACTCTCGTAGAGACTTCATCTGGCATCATGTAGGTTGTGGAAAGACCCGTACATGTACAAATGAAATTTTGCTCGGGTTATACAGTGTTTTATGTTTTGAGAATTAATGAAAAATGTAAGCTTTATCAATATTTTAACTATTTAAGATATACTTAATTTGGTTACATTGCCAAAGTGTTTGTACTTTTCCGACCAACTAATTTATGTTTTCCACATAAAAGAATGTAAAATGGATTGACAAAAAGTTGTACAAATTTCATTATAAGTTAAATATCGTTCATTTGTATTATGCATTAGATGTAGTTAATGTTGATTATATTTTGCACAATTTACCAGAATGAAGTCAAAGATAAAAGTCATAACTCAAAAATAGATATTTTTATTTTTGACTCTATTTTAATAGTATAAATCCTTCTAAAAACATAAAAAAATCTTTGAAAAAGAATTTCAGATTGCATTTTATATGACAAAATATTAACACATAATTGAGTCAAAAATTTTAACAACACTCTTGATTGTTTGACTTTAAGCTTCTATAATCAATAAATTCAATAAAGTATAAAATAAAAAAATATTATTTATCTAATTATCATCTTATGCACAACAAAATAAAATAATAATTCTCACACTTTAAATATTTTAATATTATGCTCATAAATATATTCTTAACCTAAGATATTTTGCAACAGGTCATTGTCGTCTACGGATGTCTTATGCTATTTGAGATAAAACGATACCATGGAGCTTGCTGTCTCAAGAGTCATTCACATTATCTCCAAAATGAGCTTTTTGTTGAGTGCAAAGGGGAATCTTACATATTTTGTCTTCGCATAATGCATATTTTTCAGAATTTCATATTTAACAATTCGCAAGTTCATTCTTCTTGCATTATGTAGAATTTGTCAATCATTTTTCACTCACTGTTATTTATATTGGATTCAATTATTTAACATTTAATTTAATTCAATTGAACATATTTTTTATCATAATTATTATTTAGATATATTTTTAACACATTTTCATTAATCATATTGACCTAGATTATAATAAAAACTGTCACTTTCATTTTCTAAAGTGAAACTGAGAGTATTTAATTATGAGTTCCGTTTCACTTTCAAGTTGAATAGTATATCTTTTTTTTGTCAAAACAAGAAACTATAATTAAACCCGTAATATTAAGCCTAATTATTTAGACCCATTTATTAATTCTAGTGGCCTGTTGTCAAAACAAGACACTATAGTTAATAAATGGAGGAAACATATCCGTTGGGCGATCCGGAGGGAGGCCCGTGAACCTATTCACAAAGGTGCTACCTTTTCTATCATTATCATTAGAAACCACACTCTCCTGAAAGAAATACATAAACTACTATTCCTAGTATTGTTCCTAGGTATATTCGAACCGCTCCCCGCGCCAAACTCCTCACCCTCCATGCTACTGGCACTTTCGTTACCGCGCTCCCCCAGCTCCTGAGAATTCAACCACCATCTGTTTCGATGACGTGAATATCGTGCATTCCGATCCTCTTCAATTCTAGTGTTCTAAGGAAGCTCGTGCTCTCCCCCTTCCTCTCTACTTTCATCGTCGATGTTGCTGTTCTCATGGCCACGGTGGTTTTGTTGCGATTCTTAAAATTGTTGCGTCGCGTACCCATGTCCGTGTACACATCCTCGCGGCGTCCCGACTCGCCGGTCTCGTTGTTCGATCTCTCATGTCTGGTCTCCACCTCGTGCCGCTCCAGATTGAGCAATGCTCTAAGCGCGGCAGCTTCCGTCAGATGAGTCGTCTGCCTTCTGCTGCGACCCCGAGCTTGCCAAGAAATTAAATTCGGTTCTTTCCCTTCTGCCATTTTTCCATGCTGTCATGCGCCTTCTTCCACCTTTCACGTTCGCGGCGATCCGTGTTCTCCATGCTTCCAGAAGTGACACTCTCCTCCTCCGTCACCTGGATGCTTTCCAATTGAACTTCTTGGGCCAAACATCTCGAACCGTGGCACATCCTTCTCAGTTCTACCACCTTCTCTCTCACTTTATTTTCCGCATTCTGGAAAGTCATGGGAAACTTCTCTTTTATAGCCATGTCTTACCTTACTCGGGGCTCGCGAAGGTTGTGAAATTAAACAGGCCTGTAACCATCATACATGTCTACTCACTGTGAGAAAAGCAGACAGCCTTTATTGTTTTCTGTATACTAGAACTTGTAAGGGTTTATCGGTAACACTGTCCTTATAGTTATCCAGCTAAACCGCTACGAGTCCTAGTAATCCTAAGTTTCAAGGACCAAGTACAGTATAAGCTTTGGGTGCGGATATTTATAGCACTACCAGACAGCCGTGGGATTAGATAGCGGGACAACGGCTGTCATTCATTCTCTCGTTACATCAAGACTTTTACATTAACAGTTCAAATTGTCAACTCCTTCTACACAAGAATGTCGATCGAATGTACTCCCCTAGAGATACATTGGCTATAACATTGTAGACATTCAATAAACTAGTACCTATTGAACCGCCAAAACCTAGCTAGGTCAAGTTGGCGATTCAAAGCTCGAATCTGCATACATGCAAGGGAAAAATGAATTTTGCTTTCTTTGTTTGCTTCCGGTTTTACTCGCTGGTTGTCAACTGGGTTCTGTGTTTGCACAAGACGCAAAACGTAGTTGAAACACATTATATATTGTAAACAAACTGAATTTCTACGATGAGTGCTGGCAGGTTTACAAAGCTGGAACACCATTCAAGGCCAAGTGGTTCCTTTAGAACACAAGGCCCAGGTGGTGTGCAATTGAATTGTAGAACTATGATTAGCAGCTTACTAGGGTCAATTTGGTTATAAATCGAACCATTTTATATGGGATCGAATTGAACTCAAATCAGATGTTAACAGTTTCCAAAACATCGACTAAAATCATTAACATTTATGATGTAAATTTTGCTGATTTCGTGAACTGAAATGAATTTTAAAAGCTGAATGGACCAAAACGTTTTAAGAAATCTTGAATTGCATCATCATTGATGTTTTATTGATAGATTTTTGAATTCTACTTGATTATAACATAGATAACATAATGTTCTAGTATTTAAAGTACATTAAAAGTTTATTCGATAATTATATAAAACTATAATAGATAGTTATATAAAACTGTAATGAAAAGTACTTACTTTTAGATTATATTATATTTGTGAATTTGAAGACAAAACAGTTTATAAAAGACAAAACACATTATAAAACAAGACTTTGTACTTTGAAGACAAAACAGTTTGAAGACCATTTATTTTAAAATCCAAACCGTTTCAAAATTAAACTAATACCAGAAGTATTAACCGAATTGTTTCAAGACTGATCAATCTGACTTTTATCGAATGCACAATAAATAATCAGACAGTTAGCTATGCAATTACATAACAAAAGATCAAAATTAAGTAGAACTAAAGCTCCATTCGGTGCTGCTAGTTGGCCTAGGAGAGTTTAGATTCAACACTACATGATTCTTATAATTTCTTCTGGCATGCGTAAGTGAACAAAAGGAATTTCATTTCACAGACACGAAGATAACATGAAGAGGAGACCGACAGTAGAGACTCACCAAGTAGGGAGAACAATTACCCAAGAAACCAACTGACAGAGAACTAGGGACAATTGGGAGCAAATAGCGTGGTCCATTCAATCAACAGAGTTTTTATTTCAATTGTTTGTTGTTAGAATCTAGAAAAGTTGTCTTTGAATTGTGTGTTTTAATTTCTCTTCAAGAACTCTTGAGAGAATGTATTCGAGTACATTTGCTCTCGGCTATCGCCTGCTTCTAGTTTGCAGCTGCACAAAGTAATGAGATTGACCTGTGCTAGCTACGTACTCTGATCTATCCCATTATAGTCAAGGCATATGGAAACTAAACTCTGCCATCAAACTTGGCCTCTTCCGATCAAGTACTTTCGATTGATAGCTCACACAGTATGTTATATACCAGTAGCCACCCCAAATTTCTGAGTTCATACAGTACATGAAGGATATCATGCCTTCGAGATCATTCAGATAGCATTCTGAAATGGCGAAAGCTAAATTAGCTCGTCTCCCAAGTGAAGGTTCTATTCCAGAAACAGTTTTGCGCATGCGCAAACTCTTGGTCAAGTGTGTCTTATGGCGGGGGGCAAGCAACTTTATATCCATTACGCTGAAATGCATTCTTGAACTGAAATCCAAGCATTAACTTGAAGCTATAAATTCAAAATACAAATACATTGTGTGTGAAGTACTGTGTGTGCTTTCTGCAACCTTGATCGTGTTTGCTGTCTCAGGAATAAACATTGAAACTGAAAATTTTCAGTTATGTATTCTGAAGAGTGAAATGCTGAAGTCCTGCTGTATGCTCTGTGAAATGATCATGAGTTCTTTGGGTGTGTACGTAAAATCTGTAATGGTTACTTCTGTGTGATTAAAAGATGAAACCGTGAGAAACAAAATAAGTCCGATTACATCTTAAATTTTCCCTCTAGTCTCGTATAACATGCAACGCAATGAATAGCCAACGGATGGAAAGACCCCATCAAGCCTTACAAGAAAGGAACCCATCCCTCTAGTCTCTATCTGTCTATATATCACTAGAGGATTTGCCGTAACGCATGATACTAAGTGAAATACACATGATATGATGTTCCTGGTAATTACATTGAAGCAGAATTAAACAGATGTTAAACCCCAGGTGCGAGTATAAAGAGGCAAAACGGTTTCTTGGAACAGAACAGTATATTCTCTCTCATCTAAATTAACCGTATTATCTCTCTCATCTTGATTTAGATGAAAAAGAAAATATCGTTTTGTTTCAAACAGCCAGGAAAATTCGGTCTCATGTTTCTCAATCGTTACTCCACAATTAGTTCTAAAGTGCAATTAGTTCTGAAGTGAATCATATTGTGCAAAGCTCTGGTATAGCTTTGATAGAAATCTGTATATCTAGATTTTATTTTTATTAGTAAATTATATAATAAATATTGAAGTATATTAAATATAACAATATAAATTTCTTTTTCCGCAAACAAGACCCCCCATGCGTAAAATGAAATCCTCGTAGTTACCAGGCATATTTACAGGGGCACTTGGGCTTTAATCTCTGGCATGGTTACTCAGAACCGGCTATGACAGTTTCTGTCGAGCAGCAAAAGCATGGCGTGGTGAGACTGCATCAGTCTTCTTGAGCCCCTTTCGGTCAATTCACATGGTTTTTGTATTTCCTTTTTATGACATAAAATTCCGTATATCTGTCTGGAAAATTGTCACTTAATTTAGAACATATTCATAAGAAAGCAGTTAACCAAGAATAACCCTTGCACACCAAAGGTAATTACTCTTAATTATAGTATGAGTGCTGTCTATAGCATGTTCCATTCATATCCATTCCATTATAATAGAGGTATCTACATTCAGTTCCGTGTTTGCAATTAATATTTACCAAAAGATTGACAGAGAATTACCGATGATGGTTTATTAATTACGTTTTCTAGCCAATAATAAAGTGCAAAATTCTATGCTGTTTCTAATTTCCTGTCCATGGATAACAACAACGGAGTATGCTGGAAAAGTACAACATTTTTACGTTTATATTACAACACATGTTTATTAGACAGCGGTGGAGAATTTCTGAGCCATGTAAATTATTATTATTATTCAGTCCTCCGTTTTTCCTTTTCAAGTTCTTTTTCCTTTCCTTCTAGTCCTTTTCTGAAAACATACAACTAGTCAAAAATTTATACACTACCGTAGTTAACGTTCAATAACAGTCTGGTTCTGAACCCTTTAGAAGTTCGGAAGAAAAGAATATACAAAAGGTTTTACTTTATGTCCTAATCTTTTAAAGATTATATATTAAAATTTAAAATTTAAAACATTTATTCGTGGGAGACATAGGTCTGTATACCAGACACATATTCTGTCCGCGATGATTTACTTATGGATTTAGCGTAATCAGGTTCACAAAGTGGGTTTTAATTTAGTGATGTAAATTGAACACTTTAAATTTAGTAAAGTAAAATTTGAAAACTTGATCACAATTTACAAACCCAATCCAACATCACTCTCTCTGTAACTCTATGCTTTAGTAAATTGTATTTTTACTAAACTATTTTGAAAGTTGTGGTGCCCACAAATTACAGGATGCACGAATTTTTGAAATTTTTAAGAATAATAACTTGTTTGTATAACTGAAGAAGCGTTGTTACTTAAGATTACGTCTTCCTTAACAGGAAGATGATCTTAAGAGTTGTTTGTAATAAGAAGTTGACTTCTTCGGAAGACGACCGTCTTCGGAAGAGCGTCTTCCCAGTTGCGTCTTCAGAAGACGGGAAGACGGCGGAAGACACCTGTCTTCCAGAAGACAGCGACCGCGAAGGACCAACCACGAGTTTTCGGATAAGACAGTAGGTGTACCTACTGGAGCGCATCGAATAGGTAGGTAGGTCAAGAAGACACCCAAGGTCGAGAACCCCTAATCTGCGGGGAAGATGCGTGAGGAAGCACATTAGGCACCTTCCAACTTCCCGCAGCACAGCGCTTGAAGAAGATCGATTGAGAGAGTGAGCTTCGTGAGCTAGCATTGAGAGAGGAATCGAGTAAGACATCGAGGTAGGAGAGAGTAAGTTGGCAGCTAGGCGAAGAGTGAGATCGAATTGCGGGAGCACAAACAGCAGAGAAAGCGAAGACGTTGTCGCGCTACTTGGCGGCTACATGTTATATTTCTACTCCGACGCTTGAGTTTAGTAGTTCTAGAAGTTAGCTTATATTACTTCTAGTCGTTTATGTATATGTTTGACACCTTGTGCATACGGTGTTAACACTATTTTGAGTCTTAGTAGGTTGATTACCATGTTGATAGGGCTTAAGCTCATGGGTTGTATTTGCGTGTCGCCCATGCACACTTTCTAGCTGATTTAAGTTATTTTTCGGGGCTGCGTGTCGTTTTAAGTAATTTAAGTTTTACGCTGGCACTCTAGGGGGCTTGACGTGGTAGCCTATGAGTAAAACTAAGTTGCCACGTGGTTTAGGGTACTAAAGGACAACCAAGTGGAGCTATGAACTCCCATTGGTCCATTTTTATCTTTTGTTAAACTCTAAATTTAGAAACAGAGCTCTAGAGTGGAGTTCGAGCATTTGGTGAGGGATCTTCGAAATCTGAAAGCACAGGGAGAGAGGTCTCGTCATGCCAAGCACTTCCAGTGAAAATTTCGATCGATTTGAGTCAATAAAAACGGAGTTATGAGCAATTGAAGTTCGGATTGTGCTAGAATTGAATCATTTTGGTTGGATTTAGGGTTTTCAGTGTCACTCGCAGTAGATTTGAGGAAATTGCTTCAAAACTTCGAGGTTGTGTTCTCCGCCAGCAGGGCTACGATTTCACAAAAAGTTCCATATCGATTGAGCAACTGAGTAATTCAGGGCGGCCGCTGAAGCTGAGGGGGTCTGAAAAGCTCTTAATCTAGAGCAACGACTTCAGAGGAGGAGATCTGCAGTTCTGTGTACATTCAGGAGTCCCAACTTCACAGGGATGTTCAGCACCCTGTAGACTGCAAATCCTGTAAGAAACTTCGAAATTGATCGAGCCAAAATCCTGTTATAGGTTGAAATAGCCAGCTAGGTACCAGAAATTGCCGTAGTTTTCTTGCTCAAAAATTTTCTGTTCATATCTCCGTGTCAGAATTTGATCTCAGGCTGAAATTTCGTCTGTGAGTTCAGTAGTACCTCATTTGCATGTAGGGGAAGTTTAGAGGTCTAAACCTTCATAGTTTTCCTCTCCGTGAGTGTCAAAGTTCACCGCCGAATCCTATTACTGCCAGCTAGACCTGAATTTCACCTTCTGGATATATTACTAGATCTTACACATCTGTGTGAGTGTTTATAGCCCTATTGTGACCTGAAGCCAACCTCTTGAGTGAACAACCACAGCCAGAAGCCCGGCGCTTTCCTAGGTAGACGGATTACACTCCGACATACTCTCTTTTTGGTGAACTCGACGTGAAACACCTAGGGTGGGAGTTTTCTTAAGAGTGTTACAGGATCAGATATCATGACCAATCAAGGATCATCAAGTGGAGGTGCTGCTGCTGCTCAGCAACCTATTCAGTTTGATGCTGCTACGATGAAGATGTTCCAGGCTTTTTCCATGTTCATGCAGCAGCAACAGAGCACAGAGAGGAAGGAGGTGTTAGCAACCAAGGCGTTGCAATCTGTGGTGCACCAGATGGACCAATTCAAGGGTACAGATATTTCCAAGTATGTGCGATACTATGCTAGGGAGATGGAGGTGAACAAGGTGCTTGAGAAGGAGATGGTGGAGAACTTTAAGCTTGCTGTTGTCCCTGAGATTCGTGGGCGTGTGAAGGAGCTCAAGCAGCAGCAAGGACAGAGTTGGGAGAGCTTTATGCGAGCTTTGAAGGAGGAGTACTACACTGAAGATTCAGAGAGGGTGACCAAGAGAACGTTCTTGGAGTGGGTGGTTAAGCCCAACAAAGGTTTGTCTGTAAATGAGTTGTTAAGGAAATTTGATCGTCAGTATGCTCAGCTTTCTAGGACAGAAGAGCTTACATTAGAGGTGGAGAAGACCGAGCTTTTCCTACAAGCAGCGGACGTGACTATTCAGGAGAAGCTTGAGCTGTTGCTGGAAGACAAGAGTGAGGAGAGAGGATTGAAGACTGACTGGAAGGAGGTTGAAAAGGCTGTCTCTTTGCTGACCAAGAGACAGAGAAGAAGGGACAAGGTGGTGGTAAGTGAAGCAGCACCTCTGATAATTCCTGTCAAGCAGTTGCCTGCTAAGCCCGCTTTGGTAATTGCTAGAGAGGAAGACTCACCGCTTGATGAGTTGATTAAGGGTATGAAGGAGCTTAAGCTTAAGCTCACTAGGTTAGAAGAGAAGGAGCAGAATGTACAGCCTGCTATGCAGAGACCTCAGATGAGAGAAGGCTTTGTTCATCGTTGTATATGGTGTGATAGCCTAGACCATGTAAGAAGAGATTGTGGAGAGTTTTCAGATGCATTGAGGAAGGATCTTATCTTCTTCAAAGATGGTAAGATCCATTTGAGAGAGACTGGGATGATGCTGGGAACCAACTTTGGCAAAGGTGATATGAAGAGACTTGTGAATGATATATCAGCATCACATGCTGTTTCTCTTGTGAATGCTGCTACGTGTGGAGTGAAAGTGAAAATGGAGAGAGAGAAAGGGACTACGGGGTTGTGGTCAGATGTAGTGCGGTCCGTAGCTAGAACAGAGCTAGACAAGGATATGCTACGAAGGGTTGGCAACTCAATTAGAGAAACTACAGGATGGAATGACCCTGTGGATACTATGTCAGTGCATGCTTATGTTGCAAGAAGTCAGCATGAAGCTCTACTAGAAGAAAAACGCAAGAGGATGCAGGTGAGGCTTCTACAGCCAAACGACCTGCTACAAGGAGTGAAAGGGCTAGACCAGATGCAAGGCAGGAGACAACACCTACTCAGGAGGAGACTATGGAGGATCTACCATCTACAACACCAAAGGAGAAGGAGAGAAGCAAGGAGAAGGGTAAGATGCCTGCATACAAACTTCAGTCTGACATTGAGATTGCTACAGACTTGAAGCAGGTGTTAGATAACCGTATCTTGAATGGGAAAGTTGAGTTTACTTTGGGTGAGATTCTTGGGATTGCAAAGCGTGAGTTCCATGAGGTTATTATAGATATCATCAAGAGGAAACGTCAGATTTTGGGTGAAGCAGCTACGCTTAACGCTCTAGGGACCAAACTGTCGGAAGATGAGGAAGATGAGATTGCTGGTTATTGCTCTCAAGTATCAGAGGGAAGATCAGATCAGCACGTGAGGTTTGAAATGAGGTGGAAGCATCGCAGAAGAGCCATTATTCTCACAACCATTGGGCGAGAGCAACCACAGAGACCTTAGTGAAGCTGGGAGATCTAGAGGAACCTGTGGTGGCATTGATTGATCATGGCTCAGAGATTAATCTGATGTCTAAGGAGCTGTACAAGCGTGGGAGATGGCCCATAGACACCGACCACGGATGGCTTATCCGCGCTGCCAACAACCAGAGGGGAGAACTCTATGGTGCTTGTCCCAACATCAAGGTAACTGTGGGTGACATCAGTGATGTTCAGAATTTCTTTGTGCAAGACATGTCAACCTATCCTATCATTCTAGGGCAGCCTTACATTACTGCTGTTAGAATGGAGACACGAGTTATGGATGATGGTTCAGCCTATGCTAGGATACGTAGTAGAGACGGCAAAAGAGCTGTTCAGTTTTTTACTGTTGCTGCAGAACATGAGAAGAATCGTGATAGCTTGAGAGACCGTCCACTGCCTAAGATTACTCAGGAGTTTAGAGAGTCTAGGGGTTTTGGCAGAGTACCATTGAAGAGCGAGACTTCAACGGTACAGTAGAGATAGGATTCTCGCCTGATCCAGTAAAGCAGGAAGCTTTATCCACTAGCTTCTTGGGATTGACGTCATGTGGATCAGTATGTTATAGGAAGGTTGAGAATCTGAAGAGGTTTGAGAGACAACATGTGAAGTATGTACAGCAGTCTTTGTGAGATAATGGAGAGTTAGCAAGAGATGAATACGTATCTGGAGTGTTTGAAGAGCAGTATTTGGTAGATACTATAAGGGAGTTGAAATCGATAGTAGAAAGTTCTATAGATGATGTAGATAGAGTGGTGAGAGTGAGCTCCAAGGAGCTTTATGATGTAATTGATAAGTTTATAGATCGGCAAGAGGTGTATGTGGAGACCAAATACAAGTCAGTGGCAAAGAAAGTCAAACCAGTGGCTTTGCCTTTACCACTCGATTACAATCAGAAGATGGAGCAAGCTGCACGAGAACCGACGCTTAGAGGACCGAGAAGAATTGGGCACCAGTTTACAGAAACAACACTGAAGGACTTGAGGATTGGAGGTGATGGATTTCTTACTGAGCAAGAGAAGAAGAGCTTCAGGGAGATGCTATCTAGGCATGGTAAGGCGTTTGCGTTTGAGTCACATGAAGTAGGATGTGTAGATCCAAGTGTAGTTGCACCTATGGTAATCTTTACTATACCGCATGTGCCTTGGAATCTACGTCCTATCCCTGTACCTAGAGCTCATCTACCAAAGTTGATAGACTTGCTCAATGAGAGGATTAAGATGGGTATCTTGGAACCATCTATAGCTCCCTACTCTAGCAGATGGTTTACTGTTCCGAAGAAGAGTAGAGCTTTGAGATTCATTCAAGATATGCAGCCAGTTAACAAGGTGACTATCAGGAATATGGGTATAGGACCTATTGTAGACGAGTTTGCAGAGGCTTTTGCTGGTCGTGCTATCTATTCAATGGGAGACTTATATTCAGGTTACGATCAATTTCAGTTATCCTCTGAGAGTAGAGACTTGACTACAATGAGGACACCTTTGGGGTTACTAAGGATGTGCACCTTGCCACAAGGTGCTACCAATTCTGTAGCACATATGATGAATGGCATGAATAAAGTTTTGAGGGATTTCATTCCTGAAAAAACTATGCCATTCCTTGATGATGTGCTGATCAAAGGGTGTGCTGAGGAGGAGAAGAATGAGGTAATGGATCAGAGGGGGTGCCGTAAGTTTGTTGCAGATCACATAGCCGACTGTGATAAGATATTGAGTCGACTGGAGGAGGTTCATTTGACTTTATCAGGAGCAAAGTCTGTATTTGGAGAACATGAGGTGTTAATAGTGGGACATCTGTGTGGATCTTATGGTCGGAAACCTTGTCCAAACAAGGTTGATGCCATCCGAAGGATGAAGGAGACATGTGGATCAGTTACTGAGGTGAGAAGGTTTCTAGGTGCATGTGTGTTTTATCATATATGGATTCCACACTTTGCACATGTAGCAGATCCGTTGTACAAGTTGCTGAGGAAGGGGCAGAGATTTCAGTGGCAAGAGGAGCAAAGCGAGTCTATGAAGAAGTTGAAGGATCTGTTGTCTTCACCACCAACTCTACGGAAGGTAACATATGAGTTGGGCAGATCTGTTATCCTTACTGTTGATACTAGTCCTATTGGCATTGGGTGGGCTATAGGACAAGATGATAAGGATGGAAATAGATATGTGGTGCGTTTTGGTGCTAAGGTCTTAAGTTCACGGCAGAGAGACTACCCTCAGGTCAAGAGAGAGCTATGGGGAGTAGTTACTGCGATGAAGAGTGATAAGGAATACTTGATAGGAGGACCTGTGGTTGTGGAGACAGATTGCTTACCTCTCTTGGGAATGATCACTAGCTGTACAACTCCAGATATTGCTATGTTGAGGTGGATAGCATATATCAAGTCCTTGAACCCAGAGTTTAGACATATCGCAGGAAAGGACAATCCTGTGGCAGATATGTTATCAAGGGCTAGGTATTACGATGAGAAAGAAATGATAGATGATCAGGAGGATGTGGGAACAGAGTTCTATTCTAGTGCTCTTGCTAGAAGGGATAGAAGTTGTTTTGCAGCTCCATTGGAGTTATTTGAGGAAACTATGTACGATGGCGAGTGGTTGGATCTTGGGCGCTATTTGAGTTTATTGGAAAGGCAAGAAGGCTGGTCTGATGCAGATTTCAAGAGGATCCGTAGAACAGCTTATGGGTACTTTTTATATGGAGGACATCTATGGAAACGCCCTAAGCTACAAGGAGGTGTACCACAGCGGGTGGTATGTGACCTAGAATTGCAGCAGAAGCTGACCAAGGAGTTCCATGAGAGTCTATGGGTCGGTCATAGAGGAGTTTGGGCTACATTTGCCAAGATAAAAGAGAAGTATTGGTGGAAGGGTATGTATAAGGATGTAGTGCAGTTTGTTTCATCCTGTATACCTTGCCAGATGTATTCCAACGTACGTCATCGTGATGGATTGCATCCTACTTATCCTTTAGCCATTCATTACAAATGGGTAGTTGATCTGGTAACTATGCCATTTGGACTTGGACAAATGAGGTATCTAGTCTTGGCTAGAGAAGATCTATCTAACCAAGTCGAAGGGCGTGCCTTGAGGACAAAGACCACTGCTAGTGTGTGCCGCTTTCTACTTGAAGATGTTATTTGTAGGTATGGGTGTGTGGGAAAGATCACTGCAGATAGGGGTGAGCTGGATTCACAAGAAGCAGTTGAGTTCTTCAAGCGATTGGGAATCAAGCTGGCATTAACCACTGCTTACAATCCTGAAGGGAATGGCAAGAGCGAACGAGGTCATCCGCCAATCATCAAAGCTTTGGTAAAAGCTTGCAAGGGTAAGATCCGTGAATGGCCTCGACTGCTATCATTTGCTTTATGGGCAGATCGTACAACTCATAGTACATGCCAGCAGAGTTGATACTAGGACAGAAACCTGTGATGCCAATTGAGGAGGTTGTGCCTACTTGGAATGTTTTGCCATGGGAAGATGGTAGAAGTACGGAGGATCTTCTTGCATTAAGGATCCAGCAGTTAGAACGAAGACCTGAGGATGTTGCCAAAGCTGTCGAAAGATTAAAGATTGCTAGGGAGAGAAACAAAGACAGATTTGATAGAACGCATAGATTACGACCCAAACCAGTTAAAGAAGGTGATTGGGTGTTAGTCTATGATAGTAGTCTTGATAATCAGCATAGCACTATCAGGAAGTTCTCCAAGAGATGGTTTGGACCTTATGTGGTGTTAGAAGTTTATGATAATGCCACATACTCCTTGAGAGAGTTAGATGGTGCAGTGCTCAAGATACCAATCGCAGGAAAGAGAATCAAGCTCTTTAGGAGGAGAGGGGAGGACCAAAACGTTGCAGAGTTTACAGAGGATGAAGCTGAAGACTCAATGCAGATTGAAGATGAGTTTGAAGCCGAAGCTGAAGAGTCTTGATCTGGATGGCACATACCGGAGGATGTGCAGGTTCAGAGGGGGTGGATGTCGCGCTACTTGGCGGCTACATGTTATATTTCTACTCCGACGCTTGAGTTTAGTAGTTCTAGAAGTTAGCTTATATTACTTCTAGTCGTTTATGTATATGTTTGACACCTTTGCATACGGTGTTAACATTATTTTGAGTCTTAGTAGGTTGATTACCATGTTGATAGGGCTTAAGCTCATGGGTTGTATTTGCGTGTCGCCCATGCACGCTTTCTAGCTGATAAGTTATTTTTCGGGGCTGCGTGTCGTTTTAAGTAATTTAAGTTTTACGCTGGCACTCTAGGGGGCTTGACGTGGTAGCCTATGAGTAAAACTAAGTTGCCACGTGGTTTAAGGTACTAAAGGACAACCAAGTGGAGCTATGAACTCCCATTGGTCCATTTTTGTCTTTAGTTAAACTCTAAATTTAGAAACAGAGCTCTAGAGTGGAGTTCGAGCATTTGGTGAGGGATCTTCGAAATCTGAGAGCACAGGGAGAGAGGTCTCATCATGCCAAGCACTTCCAGTGAAAATTTCGATCGATTTGAGTCAATAAAAACGGAGTTATGAGCAATTGAAGTTCGAATTGTGCTAGAATTGAATCATTTTGGTTGGATTTAGGGTTTTCAGTGTCACTCGCAGCAGATTTGAGGAAATTGCTTCAAAACTTCGAGGTTGTGTTCTCCGCCAGCAGGGCTACGATTTCACAAAAAGTTTCATATCGATTGAGCAACTGAGTAATTCAGGGCGGCCGCTGAAGCTGAGGGGGTCTGAAAAGCTCTTAATCTAGAGCAGCGACTTCAGAGGAGGAGATCTGCATTTCTGTGTACATTCAGGAGTCCCAACTTCAAAGGGATGTTCAGCACCCTGTAGACTGCAAATCCTGTAAGAAACTTCGAAATTGATCGAGCCAAACTCCTGTTATAGGTTGAAATAGCCAGCTAGGTACCAAAAATTGCCGTAGTTTTCTTGCTCAAAACTTTTCTGTTCATATCTCCGTGTCAGAATTTGATCTCAGGCTGAAATTTCGTCTGTGAGTTCAGTAGTACCTCATTTGCATGTAGGGGAAGTTTAGAGGTCTAAACCTTCATAGTTTTCCTCTCCGTGAGTGTCAAAGTTCACCGCTGAATCCTATTACTGCCAGCTAGACCTGAATTTTGCCTTCTGGATATATTACTAGATCTTACACATCTGTGTGAGTGTTTATAGCCCTATTGTGACCTGAAAGCCAACCTCTTGCGTGAACAACCACAGCTAGAAGCCCGGCGCTTTCCTAGGTAGACGAATTACACTCCGATAACGTTTCTGTGGAGCTTCCGAGAAGCTGACAGTGGAGAGTGGCGAGTAGAAGCGAAGATAGAATCGAGGTGTGGACCGAAATTGACAGCAGACGCATTCGAGAGGAGTCGCATTGGAAGCTAGGACAAGAGCCAGAAGCGCGCGGAGGTCGAAGACAACTCGGGGAGTCGAAGAAGACTGTAGAGGTTCTTTCTCCTGTTTTTTCCCCTTCCCACTTCTTCTCGCCTTTTCCTGGTATTCCACGCGCTTCCTTCGTTATGTGCAGGCAACCTTATCGATTACCCCCACCCCCCATTCTTTCTATTTGAGACATTGGGCGCGGAAGCGCTGCCCAATTTCTGTCAAGACATCTCCTTGCTTCTTCCCGAGCTCAATTCGAGCTTCCTTACTCCTCGTCTTCAAATTGGAGATCCCAACTATCAATTTCCTTACCCTACTACCTCTCTACCTCCGAAACTTGGAACAGAAGACGATTCGGAAGATGGGAACATCTTCGGAAGACGCTTCTTGAACTTGACTGTCTTCGGAAGACCGTCTTCGGAAGTCGACTGAACACAATTCGTATCAAGAGTGGATTTGCTTTGCTTTTGTGTTTAGAGAGGCTTGGTACGAATCCTGAGTGGAGTGGTGAGTTGTTGTGTTATTTCGAGAAGTTGGAAGTCGGGAACTAGGCCTGTGCCTCCCGGTCTTCCAAGCTTCTCAACTCCCCATCTTCCTAGAGAGACTAGAAGACTGGAAGGCTGGCAAAATGAGCGAGAAGACGCGAGGGTCCATTCGGGTCTCTTCTGTCCGATCCATAGCAGCCGTTCCTTCTTCTTCCCGAACTTAGAAGAGAGTTGTGAGAAGTCTTGCTGGCAGAATCTGGAGAGAATGGTCGAGGGTCATGTCTTCCCATCATGCAGCAAGCTTCTTCTGAGTGCGTATGAGAGGTGAGAAGTCAGAAGAACAGAGTGCAAATGTCTTGAGTCTGTTGTGAGGATAGATTGCGTGTAGGAAGACGAAGACAGGTGAGACCGGTGAAGGGAAGTCTGACTTCGAGAAGTCTTCCGAGAAAGACATTGAATCGGAAGCTGTCCCGAGTGTCTTCCCAGAGACCACTGTCACCGCAGGAGCCCGCAACCTTCTTCTGAACCTTTCTCATACTCTACTTCTCGCATATCTTGTATCTTCTGATAGGAAGTAGGATGTAATGCAAGGTGGGTTGTCTTCTTGGTAATCCATGCGAGGCCTTGCTTAGATAGGATTGTTTAGATATAGCTCGGAAGACGAGAGCTATCTACGAAGTACTGTTAGAATCCTGGAAGACGGAGTAGCTGTCTTCTGGAAGACTAGTTTCGTCTTCTGAGAAGTAGAAGCTAGACTGTGGGCACTCGGAAAGGACTGAGCCTTCAGCTCATAGTAGGTGCTTGTGGTTTAGTGCAACAGATCTTCCAGGTATGTCGATGCATCCGCAAGGCTTGGTGTTACCAACGGCAGAATTGGCCGAGGCCACTCCTTTCCTCAAGGAGTTGGGTCTCGACTTCTTCCTGTGGGATTGGAACCTCGCAGATCAAGGGCTTCTGGAGGAGGTGTGGGCAGCGTTACCACCGCGTAACCGTGTACCTGCGAAGGCAGGAGTAGCTCGGGGAAGACCGTCTTCCTGGACTGAAGACTGGTGGCGTAAGGCGTTTCACAGGTCTGAGTCCGAGAACCGAGGATATTGGTACGAGAAGAAGATCGTGCCTAAGATTGTGAGTTCGTGGCATGTGCCTGGGAGTACCACCTGCCTTTTCGTGGAAGACAGGCAGGGGAGGAACGGTTGGAAGATAGAATCTTACCGGGAGCCGAAGAAGCGCCTCCTGGCGAAGTTATTTCTGCATCTCTTTCCCAAGGGGAAAGCGCAGAAGACGAGGTACTTAGGAGATCAGGACGTGGAGTTCCTGGAATCAGTGTGGGATGACAGAGTGCCAATCTACTGGGGCGCGTACATCCACAACTATGTACAGACGGAGCTAGCATACTTGGGTACCCCGGCGGGAGGACACTTGACGCCCTTCTTCTGCTACTTGTATGTAGCCATGGGGGGTCTTAGGGAAGACAGCTGGCAGTGTATGGGCCAACGGAGCTACAAGAGGTGAAGGAGGAGACCTCGAAAGACGATGACCGAGAGGCAGCAGCAACGCCCCCTCCCACTCTGATGCCACAGTTGAGGCCCGGCTCTCACCAGAAGACGCTTTTGGTGAGGGAAGATGAGTCTAGTGGGTCGGAAGACGCCACGCCACTGAGGAAGATGGGTTCCAGAAGTGTACCGAGGACACCCATCTCCCTCATTCATTCAGGATCGGAGTCGGACTCGGAGGTAGAGCTGCTGAGTACCCGATCGGAGCAGAAGACAGCTTCTGTAACACCTGGGAGTCTTTCGAAGACTCCAGAAGACGAAGAATGGATGGGCGCTCCTGCTGCGATGCGAGGAAGCGCAAAGAAGAGAGCCGCTTCTGCCATGAGGAGTCTTCCACCCCGGAAGATGAGAAGAGTACCTTCTTCTCGTGCGCAGAAGATGAAGGCCGTAGTAGCGGAAGAGGCTTCCTTGCCTCTGGAAGACGAAGTCGACACCATGGAGCGAGTGGTGGAGATGAACTTGTCTTTCGCAGGAAGACGACTGGAGGAGTTCAGTGCCTACTTCCAGAAGGAGATCCAGTCCGCTATGGAGTTGCTGGAGAGGAGAGCGAGGGCACAGGAGAAGCCCTTACAGCCTAGATTCGGCCTGCGCACCTTGCTGCGACAAGAAGACAGCCAGCAGAAGACGGAGTCGCTGGAAGCTAGTCTCCGCACCACGGAGAAGCTTGCAGCCAGGTACAAGGCGGAAGCAGCCGCCTCTGCCAAGGAGTCGATGCAACTTCGGAAGAGCAACCAGGAGTTGCAGGCGCGAGTACAGCAGCGCGATCAGAAAGTTCTCCGAGTGCGGGAGAAGATCACTGCCCTCGCAGAAGAGCAGACCACTTGGAAGACACAGCGAGAAGCCGCAGAAGCGCGAGCTGCAGTGGAGAAGACGCAGAGGGAAGCAGCAGAGGCCCGTGCGCAGAAGATGCTAGCTCAGTCGGTAGAAGCGCTTCGGAAGAAGTTCAACTTCACCGCGGGTAAGAAGTTACTTACCTTAGCTAGAGGATGGGACAGCGAGTCCAGAACGATGTTGGTGGAATGCCGGGAGAGTATGTTCAGGTACTTGGATAGACAGATAGAAGGAGTGAAGACACTTTATGGTCTTCCCTCACTTCCGACACCTGCAACCGCATCTTCCCACGCTCCAGCACCATCGATTGGATCCAAAATGGAGAAGGAGGAGTTCGATCTCGCTGTACACTTGGTGGTGACAGCATTGGAAGACGAGAAGACTCCAGAAGACGCCCCAGAAGACATGATGTCTTCTGGAAGACAGGAAGACGAGCCGTCTTCCCAGGTATTCCGCGTGGAGGAAGCGACTTCCCCGGACCCCTATGAGGTCGCCATGGTCCCTAGTACTGCATCTGTGCCTCAGAAGACCGAAAACGCACCATTCGACTCGTCTTCTCAGAAGACCATTCCGTCTTCCGAAGTCAAAGCCGAGGAAGACGCAGCCGCAGAAACTGCAGGACCAGCGAAGAGCGAGGAGAGGGAAGCTACCTCAGTGGTACGAGGTAAGTGCAGGGCTTCCCAGCCCATCAAAAGTCAAGGTAGTAGCTCCGGTAGGAGCAGATCATGTAGAGATTGCCACCGAGCAATCAGAGTAGTTAGCAAACTCAATCGACACTTCTAGATTTAGTAGGATCGGACATGCTATCTTAAGGATGGCAGTTTTCCATGTAAAAATAGTTAGGACCTCATGTGGCAGCATAGGTAGCGTAGGAGTAACACAGTGGAGGGCTAATTGGGAAGAGGGACCGCATGCATGTGAGGTGACAACCTCTTGTCAGCGCCTCTCTTTCTCTCCCTGGTGGTCGCCTCCTCTGGCTCTCGAGGCAGATGGTTTAGTAGGATCGTAGAGTAGGAAATGGAGCTCTGCCAGTTCTGCCAGTTCTGTAGGATTCTGTAGTAACTGAACATACACTTCGATTCTATGAGCAGGCAGACGAGACACATTAGAGCAGAGACAAGATAGATAGTTCTTCACACTACACCCGTTGGGGAAAACATACGAATAGTCTTGGAATATACAGGAGGGGTCTGCATACTCGCACCAGCAGTGGTTCGACGATGTAGATAGAAGTAGTGGACAGTCTAGGAACAGGGAACGACATCCTCGTGCAGTCCTGTTAGCTAGACTGGTGTGTCGAGGAGTAGACGCAGGAAGTAGAGGGAGTGAGCTTCCCAATATCATTGTGACTTCTTCTCGGGGAATAGATTGTGGATTTGAGTGCAGAAGCTTTGTCCGTGTCTTCTGGATGGTGGGTTCCTTGAATTCGCTCCCAATTGTGCATGGGAAGTGTTCTTCTTGAGTGGCGGGGACTGTCAGCAATTGTGGAAGTGTAGCTTGACTCGTTCAGTAGAGCACTTGGGATCTACGTACGAACGGTCTTCTGGGTAAGTGATCCCAGAAGACAGAGCAGTCAGAGCGGCGAAGTGAAGAAGAAAGAAGCCTTCTTCCCGCAACAAAAGACGACATCCTCGAGTAGAAGACAGTGCAACAGTACTCACGTTTGTTGTCTTCCTCCCCAAACTATTACAAGCAGGGATGGCTTGTTAGTCAGGATCCGGACTAGAAGCCTGTCGGAATCTTCATTGCCTCTTTTTATCTTGTTTTCTCTTGTTTGATTTTTCTCATCTTCCCCATCTTCTCCCATCTTCCCCATCTTCTTACCTTCTTCTAGTGAGCTTCCGATACTTCTATTGAGCTTCCGTGAAGGTGAATGTCGTTGTAGTGCTGCAGGAAGACAACTTCCGTAGGCAGAAGCCTGGGAAATCTACAGGGGGCATACACCCTGTGATTGATCTAACCCGTTGGAATGTGAGTGTGAGAATAATGTATAACGACCGTTGCTAGTCGACTTCTGCGAAGCAGGACAGCCTTCTGGAGGTGTGAGAAGACGAGGTGAACCCCCAGAAGACGAGAATCGCTTCGAGAAGACGGTATCGAGAAGACCGGAAGAAGCAATCTGGAAGCAGGAAGATCGTCTTCCCGAGCTTCTTTGTGAATAGATGTGTCATATTTTAGTTGGTAGTTGTTTGTTTAGTTCCAGAGCACCATTTGGCGTGTCTGGAAGACGTGTAGTTTTGTGTGGGTTTGTGCGAAGACGGGATTTCTAGGCAAAACACGTGTGTTTGTGTGTTTGAACAGATCTTAGAACTTAGAGCAGCGTTACTTGTGCAAATCCTCTGTGGGAACGATATCTTGTATACTAAATGGGCAAAAGGAGAAATCTTGCGTCACTACAAAAGTAATTCTCACCCGGTTATTATGATATTTTATGATATTTTTAAATGTTTATTTTTTTTCTATATTCGCTTATAAGTGCACTTTGGATGCATAATTAACATGATGTCTTAATCAGTCTTTGCCATTTAATTATTCTAACCTCCAAAACTATCATGCATAACAAGTGAATCTGCATGCTTCCTGCTGCCGGAGAGTTTTTTTTTCATCTTCTCTCTTTCTTTTGACGCAGAAAACCCTTAAAGAAGAACACTATATTCATAGAGTAAAACTTCCAGTGAGAAGCCTTATCCACATCATCGGCAGCCAAAGCACACAACATCCACAGAGAAAGAGAGGAGAACTAGGATAGAGAGAATAGGGGTGTCAAAGTTAGAACGTTTTTCAAAGATTCTTTACTTGCGTGGGAGTTATAAAGATTTTGTTCAAGCTTGTGAACATGTTTTCTTATTGAGTTTTCATTCGTATAGTCTGTTCATTTTTGTAATAGAAAAATTTACTTTTCATAGTAATGATTCCAAGTGATTCGAAGATTCCAAAATCGTTTATAAAGATCTCTTATTGTCAACTCATAAAAGTGATCAGACCGAAAGAGTCGCTGTACATGTGAAGTCATCACAATTCCATTGCAAACCTTAGCTCCTTGTTTTATACCCGTTCACACATTCGTGACAGACATGTACGTCACACGTATTCGCAATTCGTACTATTCGTTATCAACTGAACCTTCTTGCAATTAGCGTTAGTGGGAGGCCAATCGCTGTTCTTCCTCCCTTCGTGGAGATGGTTGCTTCACCTTTAGGGTCCTTCTTTCCCTTGTACGGCTTGATGGATCTTTCTATCTTGCGGTAGTGTGGGCTGTTGCACACTTTTGATGTTATCTGTTTGGAACACCTTTACTCTCATCATTGATCATCAACCGCTCAAGTGATTTGATGGAGTCTGACAAGCTTACAGGGAAGCTTGCACGATGGACTAATCTTACAGAAGTATGACTTCTAGGTAGTGAAATAGACATGGAGTTGCAAACCTAGATACCGATGAGTTGAGTCGTAACTCATGCACGAGTTAGCAGGATCAGACTGGGACTCGATGGCATGACGAGGTTGATGAGGAGATAGTACCAGGGTGGCATGCATCTATCTTTCTTTGTGTTGACCATGAATTCTAACACTCTCTCATACGAACTATACCTCACCTCCATCGAATTGTTGGAGCGACTGGCATATGCCACCACGAACTCCTTTTGCTCATCATCGTGCTGAGTCATCATTGGTCCAAGTCCCAGCATACTTCAATCAGTGTGCAGTTGGAAAAGATGGCCCCTAACCCTCAAGATGAGAGCAGATGTCAACCTATCCTTGAGCTCTACAAAAGCTCACTCCTACTCATCTCCTCATTGCCACTCTTGGTCCACCTTCATCAGCTTGGTCAATGGTTTCGCAATTGCACTAAACTCTTTCACGCATCGACGATAGAAGTTCGTCAAACCAACAAATGTCCGAACTTGACTCACATCTGTGGGGCGTGGCATACGTGCAATAGTCTCAACTTTCATCTTTTGAACAACCAACCTAGATGGTGTGGCTCAGATACTCTATCAACTCTTGGAAGAACTTACACTTCCCAAGGTGTAACTTCAACCCATGAGCTCTCAACCGCTCGAACACATCACGTAAGTGTCTCTCGTGCTCTTCCACTGTAGCACTATAGACTAAGATGTCGTCAATATAACATCTGACAAAATCCAATCCTGCTAGGATCTTGTCCATCACCCTTTGGAACTCAGCAGGGGCGTTCTTCAACCCAAATGGTAAGAACTGTCACTGATACAAACAATCTTTGTCGTGAGAATCAATTTCCCAGAATGTTGTTTTGGACTTATCTTCTTCTCTCACCGGCAACTGATGATATCATGCTCGAAGGTCCAAAGTACTGAAGATCTTCACATGCCCCACGGCATCAAAGATCTCCTCAGGTGTCAAGATGACATACTTATCTGACTTTTTCTGTCAAATTATAGGACGATAGTCTCCACACATCCGTCTATCCGTATAGTTGTCATACATATCCTTCTTTGTTGACATAACTGTGACAGATGCATACTCTCCAGGACTCAACCAACCCAATCTCCAACAAGTCTTCAGTCCTACTCTAAAAATAAGGCTCTCTTGTCACGTCAGTTTGGCACCTCGGTAAGGTTGACCGAGTGCGGAATGACGAATCTCGATAGAACCATTAGTGTCATTTGGACGAGTCCACTAGGGATATACTTTGTAGGTACGGCTAGTAGGTCTTAGTTCTTTGAATTGAGTCTTCAAGCTCTTAGCTATGATGGATAGTCTTGGTGAGTGCAATCTGGATTCTTTGTGAGCACATAGTGGATTTGACTTGACTTTAGTGATTGTTTAGTGCCCGTTGACATGGTGGAGTGAGTACATATCATTTATCAGTCGAAGAACTCAAATTGTGAGGTTTGATTGAGAGCTTTCAGATCGTAAATTTCTACCGATGGTATCTCCGGAGGTTGCGGATCGTTGGTATCTTTGATTTGTAAGTGCACGCGTGCGTGAAGTGGTTTTTTTTGGTGTTGTGCTTGATCGCTGTGTGGATTAGTGGTGGTTGGATCAGTTCTTGATTGAAATTGATAGTGAGGTAGTGCAGAAGCGCTACTGGAATTTTCTATGACAAGTTTTGAGGTCAATTTGAGGTCGGCAGAAGTGCATCGGTGGACGTCGAGTTGGCGTGAGTCATCAGTCTCTGGTGCTGAATTCGAGGAGCAGAGGTGCGTTAGTGCGGAGGCGTGAAACGGAATGCGAGAGTGCTGAGACGGAGCCGAGTCTGAACCCGCCACAAGCCAACTTGTTGACATGTCTGTGAGAGGTATGCAAGTTTCAGTTGTGTGGGAAGTGTAAAATCAGTAGGTCACCCATCTCAACACTATTCCCGAACTTGCACACTTAACTATGTAGTCTTAGCTTTGGCTTTACCACTAGACTAATAGCTCTTGGTGTCTTCTAGGGATTTGTGCAAGTACTTATGGACTTGTTTAAGGTAGTAGGAGACAGACCTTCTTGCACGTTCCTAGAGGAGTGGTAGGACGATCTCATAATACTAGGGAGAAGCTATTGTTGTGGTAGTGTTTGCCTCTATCGTACAGGAGGTAGTTGGTGGTAGTTGTCTTGGGTGAGCTAGTAGAGCTACCACGGAGATACTTTTGGAGCTACTAGAGGTGTGGACATCTAGTTAGTGACCTTATGTACAGATTATGATAGTTGGTGATTATATATTGTGCATGTGGTCACTGAAGAAGAGTCGTCAGTCCGGGTGAGACTGGGTTTCTCGTTATGTGAATGTTTGAGTGTGGAGGGTTATCGTTTGGACTTCTTGTGGTTGGAAACCCTCCGTATTCTACTTCATGTTTGTACTCCACGTTTGCTTGTGTTGGCGCTTGATTTCCGGAGTGAGTTCACTCTAGTGTGCTGTCAATAGTGAGGCTGGAGTTGCGGATCAGTCAGACTACTTTTGTTTCTCTCACGATGCAATTGGATTGATGACCAACAACCGTGAGAGGCTACCTATGCTGATGGTAGGTACAGGTTGTCCTTACCTTGACCATCTTAGTAAGGGACAGGTGAGCTCAGTAAGAGCGGAATTAGGCAAGTTGTGGTTATGATGGTGACGAGGATTTTGACATTCTAGTTGGAGAGTGTTCACGAGGTTCTATCATCACGGAGTTCTCGGGAGGTTCTAGGTTCTCGGACAGTGGGTATACACAGAGTGGGCTGAGGTACCGACTACCTACACCATTACCATCGGTTGTTCAAAAGGACGAGTCAGACGTAGATAGTGCATTTTCTAGTGGTGAGTCTAGTGTCACCACACCGTTGTTGTGAGATATGGACGAGATCTATGAGGTCACGAAAAGACCTCAGCGTTACTCATGTACGGTGAGTATCATTGAGCTGGATGACTTCATCTAGGAGTATGACAGTTGGTGCGATCTGCAGCAGATGCGGAACTCTCAGTGGTTTACACCTTTCATGGCATGGAAGGGTTTATTCTAACACTTGGAGGGACCACCGATGAACGATTACCATGAGTTCAGGCGAGACTACAACTGTGGAGATTGAGTTGTGGAGACAACATTGGTCTCTCAACTAAGTTTTTATCACTACTGACGCAGTTTTGAGAGACATAGCACATGCGAGTTCAGATGCTAGTAGCAGTGACACATCCACGGGTGACGGAGTATCTACTACCAGCGGTGCGTTCACTAGCAGTGAAGCAGGTGATACTGTGAGCAAGATACCACCCGAGTTTAATCATGTGGTTCTTCCAGTGTTTGAGAAAGAACTATCAGGGTGTGCGGATCGACAAGTTGAGGAGTCTGCAAGAGTTCTAGTGGAAGATTGGAGAGAGTCTACGCGAGGCGTTTACTCGCATGAGGCGGTTGATCAGCGTTACCCAAGAGGTGACGGAAGCACAAGCAGTCCAATTCTGATATGGGATACTAGACCGAGAGTTGCGTAGGAGAGTCAGGGATGCGACTCTCCTTATAGACACTGCTCTGATGTTTGCGGTTATCTTTGGTTTGATTGAATGGATTGAGCTCAATCATGGTGGAGGAGAGGATGGTTGTTGCTGAGTTCAGCAAGGAGACACCACATGGAGCGACCAACTCTTCTTGAGGATCACAGACAACGCAACAACGTGATGGTGGTGGTGGTAAGGATCGTGTAGAACAGTCACGATCCCAAGAGATGTTGGAGGATCTAGTAGACGGAAGCCCACGCCGTCCTTCTGTAGTCAGCAGCAAGTGGATCCTTGCTGGACGTGTGATGGTCCTCATCAGCAGAAGGATTGTCCACAAAGGATAGGTGGTTATGAGACGTCTGAGACGTCTCAAGTGTGTCTAGGCAATGTGAGCATTGCGGACGATCAGATCACAGTAGTGATCGTTATTTTGATGTCCACCTCGAGCTACGGCAAGAGAAGATTGATCGTGGATGAGGTGGAGGAGCTCAGGGAGGCCTTGGTGGTCAAGCTGGAGGTAGAGGTCCAACACCTGAGAGAGGACCAGTCAGTCCACCACCTCCTACGACGGTAGATGCGAGTCTGGCTGCTAGGATTGAGCAGTTAGAGCATAGGATAGCTAGTATGGCTATGGCTCAACGGAGATCTGATTCAGGAACAGAGGCTTCCACGTCTTATGGAGGAGAAGGAGGTGACTTCGACTTCATGGCTGAGGTGGTGCAGATTGAGACATCTACAACAATGACTCAGAGTGCAGTACGTGTCTCTGAGCCACGAGGTGCATGTGGTGCCCACAAATTACAGGATTCACGAATTTTTGAAAATTTTAAGATTAATAACTTGTTTGTATAACTGAAGAAGCGTTGTTACTTAAGATTACGGCTTCCTTAGAAGGAAGATGATCTTACGAGCTGTTTGTAATAAGAAGTTGACTTCTTCGGAAGACTATCGTCTTCGGGAAGACTGTCTTCAGAAGACGGAAGACACGCATCTTCCGGAAGACGGCGAACCGTGAAGGCCTAACCACGGATTTTTCAGGTAAAGGAGTAGGTATACCTACTAGGTAACACCAAGAATGTAGGTAAGTCGGGTAAGTCATCTAGGGTCGAAATCCCTAAACTGCGGGGAAGACAGCGCAAGAAGCGCATTAGCACAGAAACCTATCTGCTTCCTGCATCAAGAGATTGGAGACTAAGAAGATCAATTTAGGAAGCGAGTTGATTTGGGTGAGGAAAGCAGCGAGTGAAATCAAGTAAGAACAAGATCGATTCGAAGTTAGAAGGAAGGCAAAGTCGAACTCCTTAGCGCAGGAAGCGTAGTGAACTGAAGGTGTTTTCTGTGAGCTCCTGGAAGCTGACATTGGAGGGTGGCTGAGTGGAATCGAAGGTGGAATTGAGGCGTAGCCAGAAGCTGACAGGGGAAGCAATCTTGTGGGATCGCATTGGAGCTAGAACTAGAGCTAGAGCGCGGAAGATCGAAGACAATTCCGGAAGTCGACAGAAGACAGTAGAGGTTCTTCCCATGTTCTCTTCTCTTCTCCATTGCTTCTCGCCTTTGCTTGGTATCTCTCGCGTTTCTCTGGTTGTTTGCAGGCAGCCTGATCGATCAATCCCCCACCTCTATTTTTCTATTGTGACATTGTGACATTGGGCGCGGAAGCGCTGCCCAATTTCTGTCAGACATCTCCTTGCTTCTTCCCAAGTTCAATTCGAGCTTTCCTACCCCTAGCCCTCAAATTGGAGGTCCCCGCTATCAATTTCCCTACCCTACCATCTCTCTACTCCCGGAACCTTGAACAGAAGACTCTTCAGAAGATGGGAACATCTTTGGAAGACTGTCTTCAGAAGCCGGACTGTCTTCGGAAGTCGACTGTACACAATTCGTATCAAGAGTGGATTTGCTTTGGTTTGGTGTTAAGAGAGACTTGGTACGAATTCCGAGTGGCTTGGTGAGTTGTTTTGTTATTTCGAGAGGTTGGAAGTCGGGAACTAGGCTTGTGCCTCCGATCTTCCAAGCTTCTCAAATCCACATCTTCCTAGAGAGACTAGAAGACTGGAAGGGTTGGTAAAATGCGCGAGAAGACGTGAGGGTCCATTTCGGGTCTCTTCAAGTGTAGTTTCCGGTCGGACGATCACTGCGAGAAAAAAGGTGAAAGGGATCACCTGCTGGAGGCCGTCTGCCTGCAGTCCTAACTGGCGAGAACGTAGAACAGGAAAATCCCTTCCGCGCCACAAACCCCTAGTGTTTATCTTTGACACCCTCTATTTACACGAAAAAAAAAGAATCTGCAGTAGAAGAATCACGAGGAACCTCCACACTTGGGAGATCCAATGAACTACGTACTCTCACCGCGGCACTCCGAATCAAAACAGCGGTTGAATCTTTTCTCGCGGTCCCAACTTCGACACCTCCTATTGCAGTTGCTTGATGACCCACTATTGAGGAAAGAACGTTTGTGTGGCGCATCATAGAGCGATACAACATCAGTGCAGTGCTTGAGAAATTCTTCAGTTACCGGTAAATATCGCACTGCAGAAAGCAATTTAACCAGTTCTTGTCGATCTGTATCTGATTGAATTTTCCAAGTAACTTCTTGGCCATTTGGTGTTCCTTCCACTTGGATGCTGTCTGTTCCGAGCTTAAGCTTACGTTTCTACATCCGATTCTTCAGTCTCCTTGTCATGTCTCGATTCAGAACTCCATTCCGATGACCTGTGATCTTCTTGTTCACTTCTGTTGATCGTCTCGTTAATAAATTTTGAATCTTTCAAAGCGCAAGTCAGCTCCGAGTGCCACATCAGTACTGTCAAAAGAAACTAACAAGAAGGAAAGGCAAAAGATAGAGTAATCCAATTGCGGAAAGCGAGTAAGAAAAAGAATGAAAAGAGACTGAAGAAAAATGAGAAGATTCTTCAAACTACACTCATCACGGATATGAATGTTCGACCTTGACTGCAACTCGAGCTACTGTGGTCCACTCACATTAGCAGCTGCAAATTACTTGCAGTTCCTATAGTTAAAAGTTTAAATCATTTCAGTTTTTGCGCAATTAATATAAGAGGGTATAGTCATATATGACTGCACCCTCTTCAACTGCCCATATAGGCAGCACATTCATTCGAGCACCATCGTTAGTTCCAAAAGATAGTTTGATTGTCACTCAATTCTCCGATCCCGACTAGACCGGCCTTCGCAGGTCACGATCTCAATCACATATTACTACACAGAAAACGTTAACCTTGACTGCACCTCCAACTGCAGTCAAGGTTAAAACCTACAGAGAGTACATGTACAGTTTCAGTGGGAATATCGAAGTCGAGTCTAGAATCCAACGTGAGTGGCTCATGTCACAAGTCTTTGCTAAGGAAGCGACCACAAGATGATGTGAAACACGCGACGCAATGAATAGTTTATTGTCGTTTTCATCTTTGATCATGATTAGGGGTGTCAAAGTTAACCACAACGGAAAAATTCCGTAAGTCCAGTTTAGGTTGGGCAACCACGGCGAGGAGAGTTCACCGGACCTTGTGGAGATCTGTTAGAATAGACTGTACAGTATGAATGTAAAGTACAGCAACTAGTTTAGGCTATTTGGGCTCATGCCCTTTCGCAGTCTTTGCCTGCCCTTGTACCAAAGTATAAGTATCTGGCCTTTGGGCCTCCTACCTCATTATTCATTTCAGTAAACAAGCTTACTCATACTTGGTCTCTCACATTGATCATCTCTCTCCTTTTCCTATATGGTATCAGAGCTACGGGTTGTTATTTTCCTAGCACAATAACGTAGGCTTCAGGTAGACCCTAGGCACAGATGAAGGAGCAATCAGGAGACGCCTTGATTGCTAAAGTGCGAAGGACGCTTCTCGCTTAGACCATCGCAGCGCTCAATAGAACCTCACTAGTTCAGCGATAAATCTGCGATGACGAACATGTTCATCACTAAAGGCTGGACAAAGTTCGATGGGACGTACTTCACATACTGGAAACACAAGATGAAACTCCAGTTAGACGCTGAAGGCGTTCTCGGAATTGTCGATGGTAGTGAACATCGCCACTGCCGCTAACCTCCTACCTGTCACCGGACCAGGTAGCACTGCGGAGTGGGATCGTCAGAGCAAGAATGCTCTGACGGCAATAAATCAGTGTTGTGAGAACACTGTTATCGGTCACATTATTTCTTGCCGCTCGGCAACAGAAGCTTGGAACACATTGACTTCTAACTTTGCCGCGCAAGACACAATTATCCAGATGCACTTGAAAGAAAAGCTACGAACTCTCAAGATGAAGACGAATGACACAGTCACATCGCATGTAAACACTTTCAAGTCGATTGTCGAGCAGCTGGCGTCTGCAGGCGTACAAGTAGGCGCACAAGAGCAGCTGCTCACACTCATGGATAGCATGCCAGACAGCTACCAAATGTTCCTACAAGTGATGAGATGCAACACCAACTTGACGTTGCAAGATCTCATCTCGTTTCTTCTCGCCGAAGAAACTTTTTGTCGAAGAATGCAGCATGAACCTTCGACCGCATTGTTTCCAGGAAAGAGGCAACCACCCAAGCAAAGCAAGAACGGCAACCGTTCTAAGAAGCAGACACCAGATTCCAACATTCAGTGCTTCAGGTGCAATTTAATTGGACATCGTGTCCAGAATTGCCCAAATCAAGCCTCAAGCAGCAGCGCTCTGCCCAATCAACCTCAACAACAAGGTGGAAATCAGAAGAACCGCAACCAGAAGAATTGTCAACGCAACAACAACAACACTAGGCGAGTACTGATGACCTAGCTCTACAACGATTTGCACCTCGAACTGTGGATCATCATTGGTACGTTGACACCGGCGCTACCCATCACATGGCATTCGACCGCGATCAATTTTGTAAGTACACTGACCAAGAAAGTGCTCTTCAAGATCAGATTCTCTTAGGAGATGACACTACAGTTCAAATTGAAGGTCACGGCGATGTTGAAGTTAAATTTCTCAACGGCGAAAACGTCTTAATTAAAGACGTTTTGCACGTCCTTGCACTACGAAAGAACTTGTTTTCAGCTCGAATGTTTGACTCCAAGGGTGGGTGGTGCATTATCGATAATGGTACTTGTCATCTAGAGGACAAGAACAGACGTCCAATTGCCTCATGCCCGCTAAGCAATGATCTTTACTTGCTAGGCTCGTCTGTAATTCCCGTGGCACACCATATCACTCCCACAAGCACACCATGCCCAGCTGGAGGCAGAGCACTCCCAATCCCTGCTTCCAACAATGCCCCCTGAAATTCCCTCTCGAAAAAGACGGGGGGGTCTTGGAGGTGGCCGTGGTGACAGATCGATCAACCGTGGTCGACCACGGCTGATCCTCCCCTTGCACCCCTTCGCACAGTCACAGTCCACAAACACACTCCCTGAAAATTTTTCACGCACATTTCCCGCACCCCTTCTCGCACCAAATTCTCAAGGAGGCACGGATCGCCACGAGGATGATCCGTGGTCCCAGGACCAAGGCGCATACCTCGACCCAGCACGGCATACGAATCGGCACGCCCTCCCATGGAGGGACGAAGCCCTATAACCCAAGAGGGCGCGTATCGTCACAAGGGCGATCCGTGTCTCGAGACAAGAGACACATCCTCCATTGGAGACGCGCCTCATCAAGACGAGCCAAGGGGCACGGCTCCACATGTGGGCCACGCCCCCTCGACCTCCCGGGACGGCCCCCAAGACTGAGACACGAACCCCGGGAGTATTTATCCCTCGGGCCTCGTCCCCCATCCCGTCTTTCTCGGAAGGACGGCGGCGGCGGCTGCCCCCCCCCCTCCCTCTTCGGAGGAGCTCCTAGCTCCTCGGAGCCGGGAAGTGCTCCTCACGCGGGAGTCAACTCGCGTAGGGTTGACTCTCCTCGAAGAGGAGGGACTGTCAACCCACACGGGGTTGACTATCCTCAAAGGGGAGGGACTAACAGTCCCTCCCTCACGGGAGGACTAATCCTCCCCGCAGGAGAACTCCTCATGGGAGGAGTACTCCCCCACATGAGTATTCCCTCCGGCGATATTCCGCTAGAAGAAAATTTATCTTCCCTTGCAGGTCCTTCAGCAGGAGTTTCCGACTCTACAGTAGGCACTTTGCTTTCAGCCCGCCACATACATGATGATGACTCATCCACTCCTACATGTCCTGCATCTACACCTTACATAGTCGATGAGTCTAACACACCCATTTCTACTCTTTATCGATCTGTCACCCGCCCGCGCTTTGCTTATCTTACATTCGTCACCGCCGACCTCTAGCACAGACGGCTCGGCCACATCAGTCTTACTCGGCTTGACCAACTTCATCGTCATCAATCTGTTATTGGTCTAAATCTGCCCACTATTCACAATTTCACTTGCTCCCCGTGCTTGCATGGCAAGCAAGCCCGTACAAAATTTCCACGTGCTGCCACTACCCGCGTCACTGAAATTCTCGAAATTGTCCACTCTGACATCAACGGCCGTATTTCCCCTTGCACTTTTTCCGGCTATGAGTACTTCATGACCATGACCGACGACTACTCTCGTTATACCGTTGTCCGCCTACTACACTACAAGAGCGATTGCTTCACAGCATTCAAGGACTTTCACACATTTGCCGAGCATCAGACTGACAAGAAACTCAAGACTCTACGTTCCGACAACGGTGGTGAGTTCCGATCCACCCTCTTTGATGCTTATTGTCAAGAACACGGTATTCAACGCCAGCTGACCGTCCCTGACACTCCTCAGCAAAACGGAGTAGCTGAGCGTAAAAATTACACCTTCTTAAACTCTGTCCGCGCTATGATGTTTCAGCAGGACTAGACAAACAGTTTTGGGGTGAGGCTATCAATCACGCCACTTATGTTTTAAATCGTTGTCCCACCAAGGTCATCGATCCCGCCACCACTCCTTTTGAGCTATGGCATGGCCACAAGCCCACCATCTCACATCTCCGAGTTTTTGGCTGCACAGCTTTTGCCAACATTATAGAGACTCACCGCTCTAAGCTAGATAGTCACTCCCACGAGTGCATTCTTCTCGGTTACAGCAGTCAAAGTAAGGCATTCCGTCTCCAACGTAAATCCGACGGTCACACTTTTCTTTCCCGTGATGTTATTTTTGATGAGTCTTTCCCTGCATCGCCATCATCCCTTCCCAACCCTGCTCTCACTGCTATCACTGAGGATGAAATTCAGAATGATGTGCACTTCTTCCATCACCATCCTCCTACTTCGGTTCTAGCCCCTAGCCCTTCAATGGGAGCTACTCTTCCCCCTCTGAGTTCGTCTGTTCCGCCTCCTTTTGCACCACCTCCCGCCTTCGGTCCTTCCGTTGGCCCTGGCCCCGGTCATCCTTCAAGCAGTAGTCTTGTCTCGGGCCCCGTTCCTCTTCTACCCTCAGCGGGATATGGAGGAGGAGGAGTTAGCGGAGGCACATTTCACACACCAACTCAATATGTGGCCAGCTCATCCACTAGTAGCCCACAATCCCACAGTCGATATCCGTTCTCAACTTATTCTATCATGAATTTATCTTTCTCAATCCAAATCAGACACAATACAGATGTAGAAAACATGAGCACGCTACACCCATACCTACATCGTTCACCACCGCAATCTCCACCACTGAACTCAAGTGACTTTGAGATGACATCGTCTCCTCCCATTGAGATCCAAGCACCACCACCACTTTGACGATCAACACGTCAGTCCAACCCTCCTAACCGCGATCCAGCTGAAGGTTACGACACAACGACTTTGATCCCGAAGGCACGAACGAGTAAGAAGCGTGCGCTAATGGTGACTTTGAGATCCGTCTCGATGGAGCCCAACTCCTATCAGGAGATCCTATCATCTCCAGATGCTGCTCGATGGTCCGAGATCATCACCGAAGAGCTCAAGTCCCACGAGGAGAACGGTACATGGACATTCACACGGACGAAGGTCCATAACCAACAAGTGGACCTTCAAGTTGAATCTGAATTCAGATGGGTCCATCGCCCGATACAAGACACGGTTGATGGCTCGAGGATTTACTCAAGTGTATGGACTCGACTACACTGACACCTTCTCCCCTGTGCTCCATGTGCAATCAGTGCGATTGATACTAGCAATCGCCGCTCAACACAACCTCCACGTCCATCAGATGGATGTGAAGACAGCCTTCTTGAATAGAACGCTGAGTGAAGAAATCTACATGGCAGTCCCTGACGACATCAACGCCCCAGGAATTGATAAAGTGTGCAGGCTACTTTATACACTTTATGGATTGAAGCAATCTTCTAGAGAATGGTATTTGATCATAGATAAGTTCTTACTTTCTCTCGGGTTCAGTAAGTCAAGAGCTGATGATAACGTATATTACATTCATAAGGATAATCATTTTGCCATCCTAGCACTCTACGTTGATGATACAATCATAGCAAGCAGCAGCGAAGGATTGCTAACATACATCAAGAGTAACCTCAGCGCAAGGTTCCAGATGAGTGACATCGGTAATATCCACCATTGCTTGAGTATAGAGATTAACCGAAATTGAGCAGAAGGATGGATCAGACTCAGTCAAATCTTGTACCTGACCCAAAAGTTATTCCAATTTGGCTTAGAGAATTGTCAACCTGTCAGTACACCATTGACCCCAGGAGAAAAGTTCTCAACTGAAGATTGTCCTGCTACTACTGAAGAGAAGGCGCAATGTGCTTCTTATTCATATCAGAGTGCGACAGGCTCCATCAACTGGGCTGCCGTCTGCACTCGTCCTGATCCAGCCTTTAGCATTAGTGTATTATCTCAATACATGGCTAACCCAGGATTAAAACACATCACCGTCATAAAGCGCACATTTTGCTATATCAAAGGTACTTTAGACCAGTACTTAGAATACAAGTACTCGTCTCAACCAATTTCTCTATTTGGCTACATTGATGCTGACTGGGGAGGTCACATCGAGTCACAACGTTCAACCTCTGGAAATTGTTTCATCTACTCACAAGGAGCAATCAGTTGGTCGTCGAAGAGACAGAATCTGTTACACTATCGAGTACTGAGGCTGAGTATATGACACTCAGCACATGTTCATCAGAAGCAATGTGGCTTCGACAACTCTTAGCTGATATTGGTTTAGCTGAGAATGAAGCTACTACTTTGTATTGTGATAACCAGAGTGCGATAACACTCGTAGAATCGTCCAAGTTTCATGACAGAACAAAACACATAGATATTCGGTACCACTTCATTAAGGATCAAGTTACATCCAAGACAATTGAAGTGAAGTACTGCCCTACTCAAGAGATGGTAGCGGATATCTTAACTAAGGGTCTACTGGCTCCTAAGTTGGATTACCTTCTACCAAGACTAGGATTGAAAATTTGAATCTACAACAACTAGTCGCTGAGTGGGAGTGTTAGAATAGACTGTACAATATGAACATAAAGTACAGCAACTAGTTTAGGCTATTTGGGCCTTTCGCAGGCTTTGCCTGCCCTTGTATCAAAGTATAAGTACCTGACCATTGGGCCTCCTACCTCATTATTCATGTCAGTAAACAAGCTTACTCATACTTGGTCTCTCACATTGATCCTCTCTCCTTTTCCTATAAGATCACTATAAGTATCATAAAATTTCCGTATAAACTGTTCGTACAAACTCCCGAGAAGCGGGAAAATCTCCAGCCGGCACGGCAAAATCTTAGTGCTTATCTCCGACATCCTAACGCGGCTTCACTCGCGGCGGACTCAAGAGCCAGCCATCCGGTTTAGCTTCGTCGCCGTTTCAAAATCCTTTTTGTTAGATTCTAACATTGACACTCTTAGTTGTTAATAAATTTCTTTTCTCAAGTAAAAAGTGAGTTTGGCCCGCGACGCCAAATTTAGACCTGTTTTCCCTTGATAGCTTGTTTGTAACCCCATCCTCAAGTTCCCCTGCCGGGGGATTTAGTACGTGAAAGGTTAACGATTTCGAAGTCCAGTTCTTTTCCTGTTACATCCTGTCTGTTCTGTCGCTTCAGAACAGACAGGAGCAACAGTTCTCCTGATCCTGTGTTCCTGTCTTGCTAGTTCCCATCATCTGCGTCTTAGAGGGTGGTCGCATCACCGGTCATCAGAAACTGTTACAGCAATGTACCGTAGTCTCGAATATAGTCGCGGTAGCTCTGTACCAGAATAGTTAGCATAGACAAGCTATTCGAAATTTTAGTTTAGTAGATGTAAAGCTTTCGTAAATTTATTTTGCGTTATCATCCAAACCTAATGATATCATCAAGTTTAGATTATAATTTAAATTATAACAATAAAATAATAATTAATATTATTTCATATGTATAGATAGACATTTGCATGAGTTCGAGACCTTAGTCTGATTATTCGCTTAAAACTAAAAATATGTAAAAAGTTTTGCTAAAAGTGCCAAAGTAGAATTCACTAGCGTGAATATACTTGGGACTACGGTATGGTTGTTGTTAGTCATAATTTATATTTACTTAAAATTTATCAAGATTTTCTGATTTTCTGTTGTAATGAGTACCGTGTACAGCGCGAAAAAGAGGGGAAAGGTTACAGATAGCAAAAAAGTGCGAGACTTTTGCAAGAGAAATAATCGCCTAATACAAAACGTAGATTTGTGGATAATGTACGCGAAAGATGGATAATTTTGAATTAGAACGGCTGTTTAGTTCTGTCGCAGTTTGAAGTCAGCAACCAGCTCAGGGTTTTTGGTCTTGTTTGAGAATGTCAGAAAAGCTCAAGAAAAACTCGCTCACTCCCGTCATGAAACCGGTAATGCAGTCAACCTCTTAGCCGTTTATGGTTAATTAGCCGATATGACAGAAACACAGTCGCAAAAAATTTCACAAGCGGAGAAGACCTAAATTACTTACTCGTGTCTGATATTATAGAAACAATAGGCGATCTTAGAAGTACTGATAGCGAGGATTAGTTCTGGTATTCTTCTCTTCGAGGCGTTACTTGCTTGGCCCTTTGGGTCCTTCTTTTCCTTGTAAGGTTTGGTGGGGTCCTTCTATCCGTTTGCTATTCATTGTGTCACGCTTTTTAGTTCATGTATATTATTCAGTCAGTTGAGTCCATGTATATTCACCCTCTTTCGAGTTCGGAAGAGGAGGAATATACATCTAATTTAATACCTAACCCTTCCGGCAGGAAGGGTTAGGTATTAAATTAGACGCCTTATTATTTTATTAAATTCTGACTACAACTGTCCGCTCTTGTACATTCTGAAGCGCGAGAGCAGACTCACCACTTATGGGTTTTCTCAGGCTCTCCCCGTGTTTCCAGACATGAGATAACAAATAACATTTATGAAATTTTTTAATTTTTTAATTCTTTTAGTATATATTTTCCATTTAACATTTATATATTTTTTACAAACCATAAACGAGCAAAAGTTCCCACAGTTCGTCGAGGATGTATATTCGAGAAAACCTAAATGATCATCGCGATTCTCTGTAGAAGAAAACAAACATCCGGAACTACAGAGCAATAGAGGGAGTCAAAATTAAAATCTTCTTTTCATATTCCCTCCATGCGCGTTGGAGTTACGACAATGGCCAGATCTTTCACGGATGGTTTTTCAGAGCACTTTCTATTGTAGGAAAACACTGCAGGAGTTCTTTTATTCATTTTTCGTCCATTTTATTGTGAGTTGTTACAGTGTGGAATTGAAGACTCATGTTATGAATTCTAATTGTCTGAAAAAAGTTAAACAATAAAATATGATATTTTAATTTGAAATAATATTTCATAGTGAACCGCGATCATATACAAAGTTGTTTGATCTTATTTTATGAATTTTTTTGTTCACGAAGGTATTAGAATCTTTCTGTTTAACTTTGGTTCTCCGTAATAGTAGAGAAAGTATTTTTTTTAAAGAAATCGGTAAATTTCTACCCAACGAAAGACTTAAGGAAAGGCAACTCGAAAATCTTACTTTTCCTTTTTTAATTGATGTATTTTAATTGAATATAAATTTCTTCTCAGAAATATTCTCACAAAGGCCATACCTGCACCAAACTTATCGAGCTTTGACGTTTTAGATATTTTGCAGAAAAGTAAATAAGTTTTCTCGAAGAAATTTTGCACTTGTACTCTTTTATAAGAATTTATGATATTAAACTCACTATATCACGGCTGTTTTTGTTTTTGAGTCTTAGAGTTTACTTTGAGAAAATTATAAGATTATCAAAATTATTTATTAATAAATAATTAAAATGTCATAAATACTTTTCTTTAAATTACATATGAAGAAAACTCGAACATCAAATACAGTGCGATAGCTGTCTTACTACCGACCTTCAACTCTAAATATGTGAGAAAAAAGCAATCTTCAGAAAACATGGTGCAGTTACTCCCTAATTTGGCTCAAGAGCGAATATTCAGAAAAATAGTAAAAGTAAAAATACCGTTCCGGAACTCCAGGAGCGTTGTCCCTGAGTGAGGGGTCGCATGTAATCCGCCTCTGCGTGCCTAACCCACAAGTGTCACCTCATCTGTATACGGAACAACATACGAACTACACTGTTCATGCTTGTAACGTGAACGCAGATCTCGGAACAGATTCTTTAATCTCTAACCAATGAACTGCCGAACGTGAACCTCCCTAGAGACCTGTATACTTTATTTGTGTCTCCAGATCCAGTTCGTTAACTATCAGCTAATGAGCACCGAGGATTTGATAACTGTTGGACGGGTTTCGAATAACCAACTAGTCTTTTGTAGGTCTCTGGTCAATCTTAGGTTGCTAAATACAGGTGGAACTATTCTAGACCTGGGTTGCATAAAATTTGGGCAGCGCTTCCGCTACTGGTGATCAAGTGGGAACGCCAGGACCCACAAGGAGCAACCGCCAAGACTAGGAGACCTAGTAGATGCTAAGAAGTAGGAAGGCACACCGAAATAGAGTCAACTCCACACCAGACTCTTCAATCCAACTTTGGCACTCAATCCAAGCTTGCTTATCATATAACAAAGCAAATCACGGGCTCATATACATTACACGGTGTTTTCTTGCTAACAAGGTCTCGAAGAGCTCTTAGGTCGAAAATTCTTCACTGCTCTGCAAATCTCCTGATAATTTCCCTCCAGAACGTTATCTCTTCAGGAATCTTCACCCTGAACGCTGAAATCTTCCACTCAACAAACTATCTCAAAATACAGATCTGATCAGCACTGAAATCTCCTTGGTACCCTTAACCGGTAACTATTCACCCACAGTCTATGCCCAGTGTAGTCAAAACACAGTTCCAGCCTGCCTCTATTCTTTCTGGTAAGGCTCTGCTAATGATCCACTCAACCTATGCTCCCTGGTCTGATAAGACTTCACTCTCTGGTCTCATACAGTCTCTAATCAGTCTCTCTGCCAGCCACCAACCTGAGAACCATGCGCAGTGACCTGAAGCCAAGAAGTGAAAAACGTTCAATGAGACATTTAGGGTTCGCGAACCCCTTATCTAGTCCTGGAGAGCCCTTCGTATCACCTTGTAGCCACCATGTGACGTCATTTAATCACAACCCTTTTTAAAAGTAAACGGCGTTACAATCGCCCCAACCAAGAAAAAGCAGTTCTTCCACTGAACTGCGGTACCTGCAATACCACATTAGGAACAACATTTCCTCAAATCCAGAGGAACAGTACCCCATCCAGGGTAAGATTAAACCCTTTCTCAAGACTATGCTCCATTACCGAGCATCCGTTGAAGCTTTCGGGTGAGACAGAACCCTAGCTTCCAGGTGGTGAACTCGTCAGTTTTTTTTTATCCACCTCCTTACTATGATACACCATAGTAGCGTCAGCCTAAACCTGATTGACATCCGACAGTCATAAGAAGTCAGCAGACCACAACTCCACCTTTAGACGAGCAGATTGACCAGATCTACTCGGTTCCAGTGTCCTTGAAGGGCCCTTTGCATGACTCTCCTGACTCGATTCAATCCACCGCTTAGCTGGAAGAGACCACTACAGATTGTCGTCTCACAAAATATCTACGCAGTGGTTCCTGAAACTTGTACAATGCTAGATCATCTAGGTACTCCCAAGCTTCACTTACCAATCCCGGAACTCTACCTGCCCAACGACATAGGTATTGAGTAACGGGTTCTCCAACTCCATCTGGATTCGGTGATACTCGATGATCTACTATCTCAATCAACTCAAGATCATCAGCTCTTGGTAATGCTTCTAACACTGAATGCCATTTCTGATATCTTCCTGGCAACGACTCTAGTTCCTCACGAAACATCTTTAAGTTAGAAACATGAATAATAGGGTGATAATGCTTCATACTAGCTGGAAAACGTAACTTATAGGTCACAGGACCTAACTTTTTCTCGATCAGGAACGGTCCTGCCCACTTTGGAAGAAGCTTCTTGGCTAAATCCACCCCTGCTGAGATTCTGAAGTTCTTGGTTCTCAACCAGACTCTCTGTCCTTCTTCGAATTGTAAATCTTGTCTACCACGGTTTGCATACTTAGCATACCGTTGTTGTGCCTTCTCCATGTGTTTCTTGGCTTCTTGAAACACAGTACCCTGAACACGTATGAAAGTCTCTAGATCTGGAGGATCCTGATTCGACCTTCCTGTATTTTCATGCCCCTTGGTAGCTAGAGCTATAGGAGTCCAAGGTGCATGAGAGCCCCGATAAACCACTTCAAATGGTTTAAATCCTGTACTCGAGTGCTTGGTGTTGTTATATGTAAACTCCACCAAGTCCAAGTGCTCGCTCCAATCACTCTGATCTCGCATGATATAGTTTCTCAACCCTTGTTCTACTATCTGGATCGTCCTTTCCGTCTGACCATCAGTTTCAGGATGATAAGAGGAACTGAACTTGAGGGTAGTTCCGAGCCTTCGAAACAAACCCTTCCAAAAATCAGCTACAAACCCTCTTTAGGCATCCCATGATACTTAAAAACATATCGTATAAACAGTTCAGCGGCACCTCTTGACGTCACTGCTTCCCTACAAGGGATGAGGTGAGCTTGCTTACTGAAACGATCTATAACAACTAACAGAGCATCAAAATCTCCTGATTCGGGTAAACCAGTGCATAAGTCCATACTTATGCTCTCCCAAGGCCCATCAGGTATTGACAATGGCCTCAGCAACCCTGCAGGTCTCCTCCGCTCAGTTCGTTGTTGCTGACATGTCAAGCAAGTCCGCACGTACTTGATTACATCCTCCAACATGGACGGCCAATAGAACTGCTCTTTAACTTGTTGTAATGTTCTATTTTGTCCTCCATGTCCAACCAGTTCACAATCATGACATTCTTGCATGACGAGTGTCCTTAGAGATCCAGCTGGAACATAGACCTTGGTTTGCTTGTAAAACCAAAGGCCATTGCGAAATGAGAGATGACGTACCAATGGATCTCTCTCTTGTTGGCTGGTCCAACGTTGAGCCTGAGGATCATCTAGCAATGCTTGTCTGATTCGATCCAAAAGCTCTTCACTTGTGTCTTGGGTTGTTAACGCCTGGACACGTCTGCTTAACACATCCGCTGGAATATTTTCCTTCCCCTTTTGATACCACCATTCGATATCAAAACGTGCAAGCTCCACTTGCCACCTCTGTTGTTTACGTGACAAACGAGGTTTACTCTGAAAGTATGTATTACCCTCACAGTCCGTTACAACAGTAACTTTGCTTGGTAACAAATAATGCTCCCAACGCTTCAAACAATGGATAACTGCGAACATCTCCTGTTCATGAGCAGGTCATTTTGCCTCAGTCTCTGAGAACTTGTGACTTTCGTAAGCCACCGGATGCTTTCCTTGCATCAACACTCCTCCAATGGCCCATTGAGAAGCATCTGTGTGAACCTCGAAAGGTTCTCCCATCTTTGGAAGAGCTAGCACGGGCATCTCTGTCAGTGCTTGTTTCAATCCTTGAAACGCTCGTTCAGCTGCTGGATTCCAAACAACTTTGGAAGCCTTGCGCAATAAGCCAAACAAAGGTGCGACTTTATGCGCATACTGATAAACAAAGCGCCAAAAATATGTGGCTAATCCAAGAAAAGATCTGAGCTCATGAACACTCTCATATCTCTTCCATTCAACAATGACTCGAATCTTAGCCCTGTTAGGATGAATGCCCTGCGCATCGATCAAACATCCTAGAAACACTACACTCTCTTGTCCAAAAGAGCACTTGCTCTTCTTGAGATAGAGTTGATGTTCTTCTAGGCGCTTAAACACCATTTCAACATCTACTAGATGCTGATCCCAAGTGGATGAGAAGATGATGATATCGTCTAGGTACACGATAACACTCTCATCCAAGAGATCTCTGAAGATCTCGTTCATTAGCCTGCAGAAAGTACCAGGTGCATTGGACAATCCAAACGGCAACACTGTATACTCAAACAAGCCATACCTCGTCCTTACAGCTGTCTTTTCTTCATCACCTTCTTTGATCTGGATTTGATGATATCCAGAACGCAGATCCAGCTTGGTGAAATACCTTCCTGTGGTCAACCGATCGGTGGTTTCATCCATGAGAGGAAGAGGGTACTTGTTCTTGACAGTAACCTTATTGAGTGCACGATAGTCCGCACACATGCGAATACCACCATCCTTCTTGGCCACGAACAACACCGGGGCAGCATAAGGTGATATACTAGGTCGTAAGATACCCTGAGCTACCAACTCTTTCAACTGAGTCTTCATCTCTGTCAGCTCATCAAACGACATCCGTCTTGATGGCACTACAGTAGGGGTAGCTCCAGGAACCAGATCAATAGCATGATCCAAGGCTCTCCTCGGCGGAAGTCCTGTTGGTAACTGGTCCGGCATTAGGTGAGAATACCTCTCAATCAATGCCTGCATATCAGGATGTATGGGAAGAGCAGCAACACGTTCTTCCTCATCCGTCTCCACCTTGGGTTTAGACATCACTGCAACCCAAGCTTCGTCTACCAACTTGATCTGCTTTCCAAACTGTCTAGCTGTGCAGATCTGAAATGCCACCTTGGCTCGTTGGAACCTACGAGCAGCATGGTTTGGCTCCTTGGGTCTCTCTTTGATGATCAAAGGATGTGGTTGACCCAAGCCCCATTGATCCATGACAATGACATTCCCTTCTTGAACATCTAGCTTTGCCTTGGTCTCTTGTAACCAAGACCAGGACAAGATATCTTCCATCGTGTCACCTAAGCTCATAACTAAAAACTCGTGCTTCCTAGTTACCCCTCCAACAGTAACAGGAACACTCATGAGTTTTTCTGTAACGGTTGTGCTACCTTGCACAAACCTTACCAACAACGGGCTCATGATCTTGGTTCTAGTCACCCCTAAGGTCCTGACTAGTTTTTCATCCAAGACATTCACATCTGCTCCAGTATCAATAAGCAAACAACACCGGTGGTTTCCTATTTTCACTTCAATCCACGGCAGAAAATCCCCATGCTCTACCAAATGCTCACCAGCACATACCTCTGCTTCAGTAGTCGCCTCAACTGGTTCTTCAGTACTGGTTGTCTCTTCAACTGTCAACCCACGCACGTTGCTCGTTGTTGAACGTTGAGGACAATCACGAGCGATATGACCGTCCCGTCCGCATCGAAAGCAGATGATCGTCCTTGAAGGTGTAGCACTGCTAGCTCCACTGCTCCTAGCGCCTGAAGTCGAAGCTTGGTTGGATCTTGCATTGGATGCATAGGATCCAGTAGGTCGTGTCTGAGTAGGACCACGAGAAACTCCTTGCTGTTGAGATCCACGAGGAAACCTCCTTCCCGCTGCACCAAATCTTCCACCACCACATCCTCTACCACCTCTACTCTGAGAGGACGCTATCTGTCCTTGAGGATTGCGCCAAAATCCTCTACTAGGCTCGCCACCACTTGTTCCACCCTGAAACTTGGAAGGCTGCACGGTATAATTACGCTCTTTAGTGTTCTCTGCTGCTTCCAAAAATGCAAACAAGTCTTGCATGTCCTCGGACTTGTGAAACATAACCCAGCTATCAAACACACTAGCATAAAAATCCTGCAGACCTTTCTTCAAGTGAAACAGCAAGTCGGTGCGATCCACCATGTGCAAACGAGTAACCAACTCAGAAAATCGCTGGAGGTATTGTCTGATACTCCCTGTCTGTCTCAGATGAATGAGCTCCAGCCGAAACTGTGTAGCTTCATCCACCGGTACCAGATGTCTTCTGAGTTCATCTTTCAGCTCCGGCCAAGTGGACATAGGAGTTGTACCGTTCAAACTCCTCATCCGCTGTTGACCTCCATACCATTCCTTAGCCTCTCCTTCCAGTCTACTAACAGCATAGGTGAACCAACTGCGCTCATCGAAATTCTCCAAGTAATTCTCCATTTCAGTAATCCATAACTCAAACCTGGAAAAGCTTTCCTCACCGTTGAAGGCTGATGGTGTCGCTGGTTCAGCCCACTTCACTTTCCGCTTGTGCCCTTCTTTGGCTGAGCTGCCTTCCGCAACATTCTCTTGCGCCTTCTGTGACCCATCTTCATTCTTATCTGCTTGAGTAGCATCAACTGCTCCTTCACCCAGCAGTGCTAAATCCTTGACTTGCTCAGTTTGTAGTACAGGGACCTCTGCTTCTTTCTCCTATGTCGCTTTTGCTTGAGCTAAATCTGCCTTAAGCACCTTGTTCTCAGCTTCCACTTGCTCAAGTCGGCCTTCCAACTTCTTCAGAAACGCCTGCATCTCGTCCATCCTAGTCGGCACGGCTTCCATTGTCGATGGTGTTCAGCAAAGATTCAACCTGAACCTGCTCTGATACCAACTGTAACGTTCGACCGCAGATCTCGGAACAGATTCTTTAATCTCTAACCAATGAACTGCCGAACGTGAACCTCCCTAGAGACCTGTATACTTTATTTGTGTCTCCAGATCCAGTTCGTTAACTATCAGCTAATGAGCACCGAGGATTTGATAACTGTTGGACGGGTTTCGAATAACCAACTAGTCTTTTGTAGGTCTCTGGTCAATCTTAGGTTGCTAAATACAGGTGGAACTATTCTAGACCTGGGTTGCATAAAATTTGGGCAGCGCTTCCGCTACTGATGATCAAGTGGGAACGCCAGGACCCACAAGGAGCAACCGCCAAGACTAGGAGACCTAGTAGATGCTAAGAAGTAGGAAGGCACACCGAAATAGAGTCAACTCCACACCAGACTCTTCAATCCAACTTTGGCACTCAATCCAAGCTTGCTTATCATATAACAAAGCAAATCACGGGCTCATATACATTACACGGTGTTTTCTTGCTAACAAGGTCTCGAAGAGCTCTTAGGTCGGAAATTCTTCACTGCTCTGCAAATCTCATGATAATTTCCCTCCAGAACGCTATCTCTTCAGGAATCTTCACCCTGAACGCTGAAATCTTCCACTCAACAAACTATCTCAAAATACAGATCTGATCAGCACTGAAATCTCCTTGGTACCCTTAACCGGTAACTATTCACCCACAGTCTATGCCCAATGTAGTCAAAACACAGTTCCAGCCTGCCTCTATTCTTTCTGGTAAGGCTCTGCTAATGATCCACTCAACCTATGCTCCCTGGTCTGATAAGACTTCACTCTCTGGTCTCGTACAGTCTCTAATCAGTCTCTCTGCCAGCCACCAACCTGAGAACCATGCGCAGTGACCTGAAGCCAAGAAGTGAAAAACGTTCAATGAGACATTTAGGGTTCGCGAACCCCTTATCTAGTCCTGGAGAGCCCTTCGTATCACCTTGTAGCCACCATGTGACGTCATTTAATCACAGCCCTTTTTAAAAGTAAACGGCATTACATGCTGAAAGCGAGTCAAACAAATTATAGAAAAGGCGGCTGTTGGAATCTCTAAAGTACCTTGAAATGTTGGTGGACTATATCACTGACATGGAACTGGCTTGACGTGGACTGGGAAGGCAGAAAGTCCACGCCTGCTATAGAAGGCCACATAAACATGGACTCTTGAACGTACCCTTTATTTCTACTTACTTATTTCGCTTGCAACAAGCTGTGTGTAAAAATGGAGTTTATGCTGGTCCATGTCTTTTGCATTGTGTGTTCTCTAGAAATTGATTCGTATTGTTATACTTTTTCATATATTATTAGTTTTATCGATAGTATTATATTTAATTTTATAAAAAAATAAAAAAATAAATTTTAGATTTTAGATTTATATAAAATAAAATGATCATGATTAATTAATACATAACATATAATTCTTAAAAACCTTCAACCTTTTTGTTTGTTACTGTTTTTAAGAGACAACCATGCACTCAGAAATTTTATTGCTTGAAAGGAGAATTCAAGCATCATATTCATTTTTCATGACTCGTGATTATATAAATACTTTCACACCACGTGCACTAAATAATTTCAACCCCTACTGTGGGGAGAAGGGTTACTGCTGAGCAGAAGGCCTGTCATGTGAACAGAGGCATTGCACGGTTTTCAAGAATGTCACACGGAAGGATCCAGTAAGAAAATAGTGACTAAATAGTATAGTTCCTTCAGACACCATTTCAGACAGTCTTGGGCTCAAAAGAAGAGAGGTGTGATGTACTCCATTATGAGACAAACTGCAAGTCCTTGCGATATGAAAAAAGTGAACTTCATATATTTTAGAACAGTGCATTGTCCTCCACTGAAAATGAATATTCTTGTTCAAAACCCAAAATTTGTTTGGGCTGCTAGGGCAGAACCTGACGTGATTGAGTCGCGAGTGCACCCATTGCCATGTCATCTAGACAAACGTCACTTCTTGCGTGTAAGTTATTAGATCACAAGTTATAGTTGTACATGTTCTTATTTAGAGAGCAAAAAATCTTCCCGCAAACTTTAGGTTTGATTTGGACGAGCTACTGGTGTGCAAATTTTGTTGACGCATTGGTGCTCTAAGTCTGAGTTCATTTTGAAGATGGACTCGAGATGGTCGATAGATGTTAAATCTAATGTTGAGCACATCGAAACCAGTTCTCAGTCTATGCACAGCTCCGTGCATCAATTCTTTGCATTGTCAGTGTTTCAGAACGTTTAGAAATAGTGAGACCGGGATTTGAACCCGTATAGCTAACGCTATAGCCATCCTGATATGACGTACCACTTTACATGAACTGATACAGAAACATTCGATTGTTCATAAGATAGACACGAGAACAGCACATGTTCATACGATGGAACAACCTCCTAGAATCGCTATCCCAGCGATCAAATCAAGTATCATATACATACAACAGTGGGAGCTCAATCCACAATTTGGATACCGGATGATTTAGAAACTGTATACAATGAATTGTATCAAGCTCTTGGCTTTCATCATTGCAGTGAGGTGATAAGATGGTTTTTATCAGGCAAGCAAAAGAAAATAGATGAAGTTATGAGAGCTAGTGCAGCAAAGTATCATAACTCAGAGTCAGTACCAGATGCAAAGTCAGTATGGATTACAGACGAGCAGGAGTCTGTAATCCATACTCGCCCAAGGAAACTCGATGAGCTTCAAGCTAACATGGAAGAAATCATCGAACTCACCTCTAATATAGCTTTGTCTACTGAAGAGTCCATCGAGCATTCTACGACTACTGAATCTGAAACGAGAGCACCGGTGAAATATGGACGTTGGTCCAAGATTAAACTTGAGGAGTACTACACGATGTTTTTGACGCAGTGGCCAACACTGGATGTGATCTATTTGTTTGCTCGTCTACTGTTAGTGAAATACAACAATGTTGGCCACTTACGTTCAAATGTCCTCGTAATCACTCCTTCATGCTTTGCACGGGGCAATGAAACGAAACAAAGATACGCCATAAGTCACCTGCAAGTTTTACCATGCAGCTTTATGTGCAAGGCTCTTGTACATTAATATTTGTCCATATTCAAAGAAGTGGGACATCTTCCCAGAGAGCGACACTGGTACAATTTTCAGAGAAGGAAAGATAGAGGTTTAGGCTGGGTTGAAGCCACCTTGAAAGTGTGGCAAGGAGCAGAAAGACGTCCCGCAAGTAGAGCTACTAAACAGCAGTAAGTGAAATGTGTTCTAACCTGAAAAGTATAAACATGTTTGCTGAATTTTACCACATTTCAACTTCTTCAACTCAATAAGTTAAGCTTGCATTCCTTGCTGCAGATGAACTATGTGGATTTCAGATATGATAGTTCTAGATCTGGATATCACGGTACAACTTTCATGATCAATGCTGCAGATAATAGAGTTGTCGAGATGATAACTCTCACTCGCGTAGACTCTTGGAGGATCGAGCCTGCTGCACTGCAAAAAGACATTGATATTTTACAGGGTAAAAGAATTACTATCAGTGAATAGTCCACGATAACACTACAATCTACTGCATCATAGACCGAGCAAGTATCACAAGTCAAAACGACTTATGGCATAAAACAAAGAATTTCAAAGTTCAAACAACTATTGCAAGATCGTCGTAAATCAGCAAATGACTTTGGAGTGACCTTTGCTTCCACATAAGCAGAATTATGACTGTTTATACTTTCAGTTTTGAAAGAGTATTTAAGTGCATCTAACTTAGCAGTCACTGGGTCAAAACTTGTCATAGTTTCCAGGATTGCAAGAGCATTGCAGATAAGAGAAGATGATGAAGCAGATAGGCCAACTATAAGGAATGCACGGCCCTATGCGTACCCATAACTTACACAACACAAAATAGGCTATAAAGTGAAATCATGGATCTACAACTGTGCACGAAGATGGAAGATGCGCTGAAAGGTATTTTTTATACATAAGCTTGTTATTTTGCTAAATATACTTCACTTTCTGGTTTCTGTAGTTTATCACGTCTAGAATCCATAAACTAAACTTGCTACTTGCACATGATCCAAGGGGGACCAGAACCCGGACATCATGGTGTTTGACATAATAACTGCAGCGAGTCACTGGGCAGGGGAGCATAACGATTGTAGGTTGCTGCATGGTCCCAGAAAGTGCTGCAATGAGAACTCGGCCGGAGAAGGGGTTCAAAAGTATGTGAAGAACGGACAAACTTATCAAGTGGTAAAACTGTTTCTCCAGAAGTACATTACGCCTGCAAAAATGAAGTACTACACTCGTGCACGAGAAAACTTTCAAAGTGAAACATTTCACTCAGTGATAAACAAATGTGCATCTAAGTGCATTCACACGTGGGGGAGTCACTACGTTCGCCTAGCAGCTGCAGCTATGGATTGGAATGAAATATAGGTAGGGAAGTGGTCCAAGTATACAGTCGGAGACCTAATGATACTGTAGTTCGGCATAGGCCTGCACCCACTAGACTAGTAGCAGACAGAATAAAAAATTGGAAGTGAGACATCTCTACTCAAATATTTAGTTCAAAATAATAGACAGTCCATAGAATTGTATAGATCTCTACTATAATCGTGCACTGAATTCATGGCCTCTGCACTCGGTCTGCAGCAGATATTGAACTTCTTTCGACTGGAAACATGTCTTTATTTGTCTCCCTCCCACACTTGTAAGCGCACAGTTTGGAATGAGTGCTCAATGAGATAATCTTCAAACTTCCAACCACACACTAAACAATAGAACTGCACACAGTGACAACAACCACGAGCTAACCAATACTATAAACTTTTATGACAGCAACGGGACTTGAACCCGAAAATGATCCCGTCTGACCTGCTACATCACAAGAATGAAAACCTCATCTCGAAAAGATGAGGTGTTCATTCTCGGACCCCGAGGGGATGTCCAAATGGACGCAAATGTTACCACATAATAACAACAACGACTAACCAAAAAACGGACTCAATTTGACTGATAACATACGAATGTCTCTCCCGGTGAACTCCACTGATCCTTGACAGCCTCCTCGAGCTCAGCTGGAAGCTCGATGCGAACTATGTACTCTAAAAATCTTACCAATGCTCAATATACATGATAACATTGACGATTGCTCTCATCGATTGCCAATGTGTAACATGTACATCCTAACAGCGACAAGTAGTAGTCAAAGACTACGCTCAAATCTGTTTGTGCTGATACTGTGACCACTTACAAAGCAAAAATATATTCTAGTTTCGCTGCCACCACGAATCAGAAAGAACAAGCACCGCCACAGAGAATCAAAGAATCACCATTGTAAATCGGTAACAAAGCACAGAAAAAAAAAACGGATTCGATTGCCAAGCAAACACAACCGTCACGTCACGAGGAAGTAGCCGAACCCGAAATGAATCATACCGCAAGAATCACTCTCATCGCCTGGACCTCGACGCCATAGCTCAGCTTCTCTCTATCTCGACGTTGACAACCTAGCTCCGACATTGACTCTATCGTCTTACCGCCGTTCACTCTAACGTGCGGAGTTGCTCGACGCTGAACTTGGCTGCGTGACAGAAATGCCACGTCGATGTGAGCATTGTTCAAGGCTTTTATAAGGCAGTATGAGAAAATGAATATAATTCATATTTCATCAAATTTAAATAATTCCATTTCATCAAATTTATCTTGATATTTTGTATGAGTTCCATAATGAAGAGTGGATAGTGAACATGAGCAACCTATTACACATGAAATATATTACACAAATAAACATATATTTCACATATAATAAATTATGTGAAATAAGTATTTAATTTAAACTTTTAAGTACTTCCGAACTTGAAAATTAGTTCTTATTCATCATATGATTCCTCTATCTCCGAAAAGTACATCGTTTTAGTTATATTCTTCAATACTTTATTTTTTAACAAAAAGCGGCAGTATGCCAAAAGCTTTATTTATAATATTTGGAAAATGAAGAAGCGAACAAAAGCCCATCCACTAGACCCCAACGCAAGCCAGGAAGCAGCAAGATGAGTAAGAGAGTAGCAAGAGGGAGAAGTAAGGGCCTGGAAAGCTCACACGGACTACTAAGCGGGACTACCCATCTAGGAAATCTAGCAGAAGGGGTAGCGGAATGGACCACAAACAGGGAAGCCTCCTTTGTTTTAGTTATATTCCCAATGGCCAAAGCTTTTCTAACTGATCAGTTTCTCAAAATTAGCTAATTATGTATACTAGTCACCTACTATCCTTCCTTTGACAGTACTACTGCAAGCTTGCGTATACTGTGTATGGGGGAGTGATATAAGGCTCTTATCAGACACGCATCGAACGAATGAGCTGATTTTGGTCCAAGCCCCTCGAAAGCGGTGGAATACTTGAGGGGAGAGGAGTCGAGTCTGCGGCATGGATCATACTCGACGGAAAGTGAAGGCAGCGCACCAGTTCAGCAGACCGGAGAGTGTAGCTTAGGTTGCAATTGGGTCCGAGCTCGAGGTTTTGGTGCGGCCGATCGATTTTTATGCGCACCAGAAGAGGCTCCCAGTAGTGACGATCTGTGGAGACACGGGGAGGCATATAGAGACCGAAGGAAGGAGCCGAAGTGGAGCACGATCGAACGTCTGACTCGGAGTCCTGAAGCGGAAAACTTAGACGAGAAGCGATCGCGGAGAGACGAAGAGCTGATCCTGGACTAGTTTGCGACCTGCTCTACTATCTGAGGTGAGTGCAGTACTCAAGGTTTTGGTGCGGTCGATCGATTGACTTTTCTGCGCACCAGATCGAGAAGAGGCTCCCAGAAGTGACGAACTGCGGAGCTACGAGGAAGGACATAGAGAGCGAAGTTAAGGAAGGAGGCGAAGTGGAGCACTATCGACGTCACTCGGATTCCTGAAGTGGAAAACTTAGACTCGCGACCTGCTCTACTATCTGAGGTGAGTGCAACTGCAAGGAGTGGAGAGACCTAGCTAGATGAGAGTGAGTCGAAGTATATATAGTACACACTGATGCATATGGACAGAAATATAGTATCAGCATGGAACATTGGTCGCAGTTGCATGTCTGTCCGAGAGAAACCAAGGAGTGCTGGAAGGAATAGTGCGGAGTCATGATCAGAGTTCTCGAAGGTTTTGCTCTATTTGATTGTGACAACTTTCAAGAGTAGCTGCATCACGCGAGTGATATCATGTTTTCCTGCTTCTGAAATGTGACGTCACCATGTTGTATCTCGTTGTGACTTGGGAGACGTATTCCGAGACTCCGAATGAGTTACTGTATTGCTGGTAGTGCACAAACACCTATAAGTATTTGGCCACGAGACTGCCTGCTTTTACTTGAACCCCGAACTTACCCCGAACTTACGTAATTATAACGCTAGCTAGAGCCAGGAAAATGCAAAAGGCAATTAACTAGTCCTCAGTTCAAATTTAGGACAATGCTAAGTGCGCGAGCCGCAGCTAGCGCTGGGAGCTGCAGAACTGGCGAGTGGGGAGTAAAAGGCTACTAGCAAATCTTCTTCTCCATTGGAATTCTTGATAGCAAATGTTGTTGTGTTAAGAATAGATTACTTTGGCCATTCCCAGGCTACGAGTGCTTGACAATGTATATAGTGGGCTCATGTTTTAGCGCGGGCTGTGGGGTGGTAGGGTTGGATTTATTGATTCTTAGATAGCAGTCACCTTAAGCAGTCAAGCTGCAGCAAGCGTTTGAGATCCGCCTTTCAGTTGGTAAAAGGCTGCTAGCAAATCTTCTTCTCCATTCGAATTCTTGATAGAATGTTGCTGTGTTGAGGATAGATTACTTCGGCCATTACCAGGCTAAGAGTACTACTGCTTGACAATGTATATAGTGGCTCATGTTTTAGTCTGGGTGCAGTTTCCACACGATGCTGCCACCTATGGGTCTACCCATTAATTATGATCCCGGGTAAAACAAGTTTTAATTTGGCTTGCACATTTACATCTGCTGCCGTCATGATCGATATCAAGACTTGAAGCACATCAAATGAATATGTGAGTGAGAGTATAGAGTAGGAGATTGATTGTTCTGCCTTCGATTTCTAGAAAGTGAGACCTGAAGGGAGTAGTTAAGCCACTGCAAGATCTAGAGAGAGTAAGACTTTCTCTGTGAGTGGTGCATCGGAGCGGGGAATATCGTGAGTTATTTACTTCTGATATCCTCGAGCAAATCTCCATATATGGAACGCTATACAACGATGGGTGAAACAGCACTGATACAATATGATGGAGTTTATACAATGATCGATGAAACACGAGGGAATTATCGCACCATATTGATCATCGGTAAATCTTGCCGCGGATGCTCACAGGTACGGATGCTCTCATTTACCTGTGTTATTTATCGCGCTTTGCTGGGATACCCACTTTGGAGTAGTTTGACGGGTATCCCGTCAATATTGGCGCGGTCCAATATTCTTCTTAAATTCTTCTTATATTCAACTCAACTCTCGAGCTCTCTGGAACCTTCTTCTCACCTTTCCTTTCTTTTCTACTACTACAGCACATCCAGAAATTACACCGAAATTAGAAAGAACTGTGAGCTCTTGACTGATCTGAATCTAAGCAAACACCAAATTTCCTGTTCCTGTGAGCTGAGATCGATCATGGCTGATCTGAATCTAAGTTAACACCACAATTCCGGATCCTCTCGCAATGGGCTTTTTGCTAGTACCTTGGCAGACCTTCTGGTGTTAAGCTTTGGGGATTTCAAAGCTCTGTGGTCTCTTTCGCTTCGTGGGAGTTCTGATAAGTCCGTCCTCCTATATCACCATTAATTAGATGATCAGCCAAGGTGAACTTGTGCACCAGGGGAGTTCTAACATCCTAGCTTAGGCTATAGCTAGTGCTCATCTCAAAGCTAGTATGGTGTTCAACTTTCCAATGACATTTCCTAACATTATGCCTTTACGAAACCTTAGGTCCGGAGGTTTGGCTTGGGAGCAAGTGCATGCTGCAAGATGAATATGTTCTAGACTGAAGCTAGGTACGTATAGTACTCTAGAATAAACAATTAATTTGTTGTAGAATGTATTTTGGTGTATGGCCTCGGTGGACAGTTAACTAGTATTAGATTTCCCGGAAACGAAAAGACCGCTGAACTGTTAGCCTTCGGTTCTGCTTTCTGTGCGTGAAGGTGTTGGGTGCTCAAGTACCTTGAGCCATCCACTTCGTATATATTAGTTAGTAGGAGAGTCCTCTCTGTCCGTTCAAACTTCAACGGCTGCGTTGGTACTCTGCAATGTTAGCTATAGGTTCTAGATAGCTAGCTTGTTGGAGTGCAGTGCGCATGCTTATACCTGCAGTTGATATATTGAAAAGGAATGATTGTTGATCTATTGTTTAGTTTGTCACTCTATACGGTGTTGTCCAACTTATGAATCATCGTAAGAAAGCCAATTGTTTGGGTTTGAAGGTTTGTTTAGAACTGTTAGATAATCCGATTTGGAAAGGACTAGAGCTGTTTAAGAGTTTCTTTCTCTCAGACAGGTACTAATCCGACTTGGAAGGAACTAAGAGCGAGGTACCGGTTATCGTTGTGTGGTCTAAGGGTAAGTGCTATGAATCACACGAATGAGTCTTCAAAACATGATGAAGCTAATTAAGCTATTTGTTGGTGATCATGAGTAAACCGAAGCCTTTTCCTTTGACGCAATTTCCTATTAATCGACATAGCTTTAGGAGTCATTTCACGGGTCGATTATATCATAGCAAATATCCCTTGGGTGGTTCCAATAAAGTGAACGTTAACTGAGCGTGGTGTTGCTCAAGCAAACGCCTCGCTTATACGTTATGTTTTCATCATCATCATGGACGAGCATGTTGAGAGCCTTCTGACGAGACTTTCTTCTGGGAAAGTAGGTCGGGTTCAAGGAACCTTTTGAGTGCTTTGTTGAGCTTTTCCTCTCCTCTGACACTTACGCACCATTTAGGTGTTTTCCGTCGACCTTCCTTTAGTTTTTAGTGCCCTCACTTTTGTTTGGGTACAAGAAAACTTTCGGTCGTCATTACTACTCATCCTTCCCGACGATCCTTTGCAGTTTTTCTACACAGTGAGCGGTGGTCCAGGAGATGATTGGCCAAATATTTTAGCTAAAAAGGTAACTAGTCAAAACACATGCCCTGTTTTTAAGCTTCGGTTCTTTTCTACTTTTAGTGGCTTATAACGTCATAACGAATAACTTCCTGGCGAAATTTTCGTCGAGCAGCGTAATGTCAGTAGCATGTGACGTGAAATCACCCGCACGATAGAAAATTTCACTATGAGCTTTATACAGGCTAATGCACTGCCCGGCGTATGCTTATGAGAACGTAAGCCGTCTTTCTGCAGTGAGATCACTATAGTAAACCCAATGCGCGCAGTGCATTGTCCTATACTGAACTATATATACACGCGTCCGTGATTATAACGGCGCATGTTGCATTCTGATCCCTGACGCGATGACTCCCGTGGTTCTACTGCACCAGTTCATACTGCTTCTTGATCATGAATTGATATGCTACACAAAGAGGTGATACCCTCCCTCTCGTCTAACAATGATAACAGGTTATGCGAACTTGAATTTCCTGTCCATGTAAACAGGAAACCGACTAGATACGATCCTGAATGCTGTAAGGGTTCCAAGGTCGAGGCTTTATCTGAGTGCATCATATGATGTTTTGTCTCTACCATTTGTTCCGTCTGCCGATTTTAGACTTCTAGTGCCGGAACCTCTTTGTGTGTTTTAGCAGTCTCATGTTGCAGACAGCAGTGTCCATTTCGGAGTTTGTGTAAAACCCAAAATGGCTGTCTAGAACCTTGAAAATTAAATACCGCAGCCGTCACAGTTGATTAGTGCATCTGAGGTCTTCATTCATACATGATAAATACTCATGGAGGATAAGTCAGCTCCAACAATCTAGTCTCAAACACTACTCGAGCTCGCAGGTAGTGTTCCAGGCCCGCTGCACACTTGCAGCAGCACCAGTATCAGTGTGACATATGAATCTCTGAGATCTTCCTTACTTTGCTCGCTGCTGCAAGAGTTAAGGGGTATACTGAAACCTTGGGAGCAGCATTATAGCAGAAAAGAAAGGTTCAGAACACAGTTTGGTCGTGTTCTGATTTTGCTAAACTTTATATATACTACAATGTAAGGCTCATGATCTTGTAAAGATGGTCATGTGAGTTCTTCTGAGTCTTCTCCTTCTGATTCAAGTAAGAGATACACGATCAGTAGAGGAAGGGTCTGTCAGTCTTACAGTCAAAGTTCATCCTCCATCGCACTAAAATACTAGTTGATCTAAGTTCAACATAGCAATCTGTGATGAAGATGAGTACATGGTAAACGTACAGCCCAGCCGCTTAAGCTGCACTAGCAGACCAGCTTGATCGCACCCGATACTGCCCTTGAGCCAACAGTCAGTTTCAAGCGACTACAGAGCTTACTTCCAAATGACTGATAGAACTGCAAAAATGTGAAGTAAATGTCTAGACTCGCGAAACCCCTAGATGTCACATTTGGACAGAATATTGCATTGGATCCACCATTGCATCAGACAACTTTGGTTTAGCTTGGAGTGTCAGCCTGAAATTTACAGTTCAGGCCAAGCAATCATCAGCTTCTTCAGGCAAACTTCAGCAAAGCTTACAATAATCTTTAATCAAACCACGGGTGGGCCTGATGTAAGTCCAGACTCACGTAACCCATAAATGTCAAAGTTGGGATAAGATACTGCACCTGAATCCACGTTTTTATCAGACAAACTCGGTTTTACTTGGACGTGTCAGTCTGAAACTTACGTGTACAATGAAGGAATATCAACTTCTCCAGGCAAACTGTTCATCCTTGAAACATCATTTTTTTATCAGTTAAACGGTGAGTCGCACAAATGGACAGCGCTGCTCTACCAACCTAAACCTAGAGATTTGCAATCTAAAGATCCAAGTAGGATGCAATTCGGCTTCGAGTCACGCCGAGATTGCAGATTGGTCAATGGTAGTTGCAGATTTGGGCTCCGCTTACTGATCAGAACCTTACATGGAGCCCAAATCTCAGATCTCAGCAGCAGCTTAACTAGCACAACACTCAATTTGTGGACATGACCAAGGCTGACTTTCCAATGACTGAGATAACTTTTGCACTTGCCTGAAATCAGTCCACCACGAAAGGTTAAATAAAGGACAGAAGGAATACACAAGCCACATCTTCATACATGATCACTCTGACGGCCTTTTAAGTGGAAGAAGTATGAAGAGTCAAAAGAAAAGGGAGATTGATGAAGAAGGAGAGGTTAAGAGAGAGGAAACAGAAAAAATTCAGGTAATGAAACATTAACGTTTGGATAAGCACCACAACGATGATCATAACAATCCGAATCGGATAACTGTTTTAGGGAGGAATCGGTACATACACGTTGTCGGGATCATCCTTCGCTTCATCTAAAACTTTCAAAGCATCCCATGCCTGCCAGTAAAGAGGACCACAATTACAGCAATTTACAAAAATGAGCAAAACCTTAACCTGGAAACTTATCCAAAGTATTAATCTATCTCACTGATGCTGAAAGGGGGCAACGTACTGAATGGAAGAAGGCTGGTCTGAGACTACACAGCTTAAGCTATCGTGCAATTTAAAATGCTTGTCCATGGACCTTCCTCGACTGTAACAGCGGATTCCAGAAGCGGAGTTGCAGATTAATGCGTAACAATCTACTCAGGGAGACGGACACTTATCTAAAAATTAATTACAGAAAGTCTTTGAGGCCATTCAACTCAGATAATGAACGTAAATTTGAAGCGGTGATCCACGAAGAAAATTGGATCGTTATGTGAGAAACGAACACACAGTGCCAGAACCTCAATAGTTAGATAAGTACATAGTTGATTCTTAGCACGTAATTGCAAACCTGATTTATAATTCAAACACAGAACCAGAGAAGTCCATGGAACAAGACTATATTTCACCCTACCTGGAGATAGGTATAAACTTTGTGATCTTTAATAAGATCGTGTAATGTTTCGTTCAAGGCCTGCCCCTCCAGCCCCTTGAAAGGAGCGTTGTCAATCTCCGGATTTCCACAGTCATTAAGTGCAATATCTCCTAACAAGTTTCCCGCCCCCAAGGCTTGTGGAACACATATGGTCAAGGTGAGAGCAGTCGAACCTACATTTCTGAACCATGACTTCAAGGCCAAAGATGTGAGGCCGAAATCTGTTCCACAGACGTTTATACAATGTTAAAGATGTTGAGTATAGTCTTCTCTACTTGCATGAGATGATTGGCATTGTACAATATTAACCCCAAGGTCATGAGCGTCCAGGTGGACTGACGTGAACGCATCTCCGTTTGTGAATTGGACAATGTAGTAACAACAGAGCACAAAAGTGTTTGTTAAAGTTCAGCGAACACCAATGTCAACTGTAAGCTGTGAAAAAACTGTCGTTATTCCATGATACCCGCAGCTATGCACGAATCAGTACCTTGGGGAAGCCAGCCTTGAAACTGTAGCAATAATGAAGAGATTATTCTGTGCGATTTTTCAGAGTAGGCTGTGTCCCTGATCGGATGCTTTTCTTCTCCTGAAGTTTAACATAGCAATCTGGCGCAAATTTCTTTCTTCTCATAACAGGTTGCAGATTCACTGGAGAAAGGAACTGAGCATGAAGACGAGTACATGGTAAGCTGAAAGAGAGTTGCTAGTGAACAGGTACATTATTCACGAAGTAATGCCTGGACTCCACTGATTGTGAATGCAAGCCCACCACTTTCTTCACGATCAGTCATATTAATTGGAGCTCAGTATAATAAAAATGTGGCGGTAGTATAATATTCTTGTGATACCGTGGTCATCGACTGTTTGTAGTCGCAGCACCTTGTCCGTAATTCAAGCAATATATGTGATTTTTTGTTTTTCTTGCCCGACTGAAAAGTTGACTGCTGAGTTGAATCTTCGAGGTCTACGAGAATCTATTGGATAAAATCCTACGTACACAGAAAGTACTTGTTTGATATTCTCTGTTAAACCAGATACATATCGGTGCCAAAGGATATTGGAGCCTTCAACTGTGGTGCCTACGTTGCGGGAGTCTTCAAAGTGAGCATTATGCTCGATATTTATGGGCGTTTTTTTCTTTTCTATATGTAGTTGCGCGGTTGAGGTGTTAAGAATGTTGCTCTTGATTGTATGATCCAATGGTTGATTACAGAACTGACTATTGTGTCTCTGTTTTCAAAAGGTGTTCTAGATGAGGCAGGATTCCCAGCCCGAGTAACAGCACACTTTGTAGCTGTTGAAGGATAAGCTCGGCCTCGGACCACTATTCTTATTAAGTTTGCAGAAGAGGTCAGAACTTGGACTTATGGGGGTATTTCTAGTTCTCATTTCACCTTTCTTGTCCCGTGCCTGATTCTGCCCACTTCCTGCCCACTTCCGGACTTGGCTATGAACATAAACATGGAACATATAAAACATAAACATCAAACAACAAACACTTTAGAAACTTGCTGTACTTTTGCCAAGTGCAATTGTATGAAACTGCGATGTGAGGTGTTGCAAACGCATACCCTTCGCAATGCCATTACATGCGTAGCGCCTTGTTATAATTGTTATTATTAAATTAGATGATCATAAATAGAAAATTACCAGCACCTACTCTACTTCTTTGGTCTTTGCAAAGAAATTACTAGAACGAATTAGCAAAGAATGTTTGATCCAGGCAAACAATGTTTGATCCAGGCTACGACTGGTGGGCTGACCGGTTCAATAATAAAACCTCAAGAGTCACTCACATCACATCCAAAATTCTACGGAATGCACTTTTGTAGAGTGTTAGAGTGGAATCTTAAATATTCTAATGACAAAACATTTTGAGTCGAAACTCTCAAGGTCACCTTCATTTTCAAGTTGGATAGCACATTATATGAACTGTAACATACTTTTGGAGTTTTTGGATTTAATCTCTCATAAAATCTCCTCCGCTTTATTCTCCATTTCTACACTGAGCATGTTGGCGAAGTCATGTAAGAGAGCACATGTTAGGTTGCTAACAACAAGGGACCGTACAAGCCAATTCTGTTTCTGTGGAGAAGTTTCTAACTTCAAATTTAATTAACGAGGTGATGTACAAGGACAAACCAAGACAAGAGAGTCAATCGATTATTTCTTCCAAATGTTCTTCCATGTCATGTTCAAAAGGCGTCTTCGTTAGAGGTGAACACCTCCTTCATGTTTTGATGGAGGAGGTAATTATTATAGAAGGGTTTAGTTTACTGTCTAAATATGTATTGCTCAAATATACTCCTTATTGCATTTCGTAGCTTTTGTAGCGTGTGAGTCTATATTTCCTTTATGGATCTTGGATGCATATTCAATCATAAAGTGTAGCATCCATGGATATTCATCTCCTCTATTCTGGACTTCCTTCATGGGTTATGCTCGGATCCTCTCGTATCTCCAAGTCTAACTATGAATTAACATTTAAAAATAATTTGATTATCTTGTCAGTTTGATATAAAAAGTTCACATAATATTTATGTTTTTTTCCGGATAACAGCCAAAGAGCAAACTTTCTCCTAAGTTAATTTTGGATCCATATTCAATGATAAAAGTGTTGCATTGGTGAATACACAGGGTTAATTTATTATCTAACTCTTCTACCATGACGATTAGGTAATAATTAAATGCATATTGTATTAATGTGTAATTAGTGACTGGATCCCGGATTTGTATCTGCTCATACCCTATGGGTTATGTCATTTTTTTCACATCATTTTTATCAATTAGTATTTAACATTATTGGAATTTTTAATTTAATTTATATAAAAATATTATATCATATTTATTATTACACAAATGCAACATTTACTGAAAGTACCTTATGTGTATTACGGGATCTAGAATCTACTCAAAAAAGGATCATAACCAGTCTATAACAAGAGTTCCATCCTTATCTTTTTCTTATCTCTGTTTTAAAACTCAAGAAGCATGTATATTCAATCATATCAGATAACTCTCCAAAATGTCTATTCTATTGACAGTTGAGAGATCCCTACTCATAATATTTGGCACAAGAAGGGCATTAATGCCTTGTTTCGTAGTGTGTGATATTTTTGTTTGTCGTCACTTCTAGGCTGCGACTTACGGCTGTGTCTTAGAATAAACCTCGAAACCGTAACCTTATGCTCCCAGGGTTGGACTGATACCATTACGATATCGCACTTCTTTCTACCTTTGGCTATGAAAAGTGTATATGATGGTTAAACAGCCATCTGTTGGTTTTTCAACCTCTACTCGATTCTTTCAAGCGCTAGTGAGTACGCGTAAGTAGATTAATTACTGCTTAACCGAAGAAGGATAGCACTTAGATCCGAGAGAGGTATGAGCCAAAAAAAGTCCGCATTTTCCTTGGATGAACGACTCTGAACGGATCTTTCAGCAGCGTACAGCTCAATGTTGGTCTTACAGTATCCGGAAAACAAGAGCTTACGAGTATTGCAAGACTTTAGAACCGTTTTTCCAGGAATAATGTAATTAAAATTACACACAAAGGAATCTCCAAGATACTAACAAACTTTAAGCATATGTAGAACTCCGTTAAAAAATTTGAGTGAATTTTGTTAGTATATTCTAGTTATTTTACTTAATTCTGAAACGATTTTCAGCTGGTTGTCCAATGCTACAGAAGTCTTACGTTAATTAATAAGTTTCCGTCCAGACAAAACAAGAATTACGCTTTCCGGTAATCCCCAGCGTCTTCAGTTCTAACGAGCTTCACGTTGCGAAGATTTCCGGAAACTAAAACGATTTCCCCGGAACGCGGACTCTTCGTGTTCATGGATTGCGGGAAACTCCCTTATTTAGGGACCTAAAACAGTGATGACAGTGTGGATATAAATAGTAAAAGCGATACTTCGATCTGAGTCAACATTTGAATAACGGTAGATGGTTGCCGTGGGTGTTCCTCTCGTGCCGGTTGGTCGTCTTTTTCTTTCTCTTCATTTTAATAAACTATTTAGCCTGCCGCTGCCTTTTCCAAAAACTCAAAATAAAAATTAATAGTGAGTCGGCAGTACAAGCGGCTGCAAGTGACCGCTTGTTGTCCAGGTGGCATGGGATGGAGACTACGGGCATCTCCACCGTACGGACGCTAACGGGAGAGTTAACGATAAATGAATGTTCATTATATATACATAGAGTCTCGGAAATGCAAATTTCTTCACCGCTATGATGTTAAGAAAAGAAAGAGCCATGGCGTCTAGTAAATTTCCTCACTGCGATAGAGAACTTGTCTTTTCTTTTGAGTCAATAACAACCGCACAATATATTACTGAACTGGAATGTATCTATATATATATCCGAATAATACAACATTATAAAAAACTCTAATTTATAGTTTTATATGTTTAGTCTTAGCTTCTAGGCACCAAAATATGGTACAGTCTGTTTAGAGTATATGGTGAGGCATCTTTGGGTATTTAACGCTATCCAAGCGTTAAGAAACACACTGAAATGCCACATTTAAGACAATAACGAGATATTTTTTTTAATATCAAGAATGTGGGATTGAACTCCAACCTCTAAAAAACATTTTATTTAGATATTTTAAGTTTTTCACTCTTCGGATACACTTTGGAATATTAACGTTTAGTCAGATGTGTACGCTCCTTTTGTCCAAATAGAAATCATTGTTGATATAGAAAATAAAGATAAAACTTTTATCTCGATGAGGAAACTTAGTGACATCATTTATTAACGTCAGCACGGGGAAGTCTCTTTTCTCAGAACTCTATCGATATAAAAAAGGGTGTCAAGTTAAACATAAAGATTTCTCTACTAATATTAAAGAGGGTAAACATAAAGATTTCTTCACGGCTGACGTGAGAGAAATAGTAAACAATAATCGAGCAACTTTGTCTAAGATCTCACTCACAGAGAGGTGAGATTTTGAGTAGAAAGAATCATCTTTCCCTTAAAATATTTTGTCAGTTACAATGAGAATTGATAGCTTACGTTGACACTTTCCTATTGACACCACTCACGGTTGAAATGAACCAGAAGTGAATAAGCAAATGACCGTGCATTTCCGTACGTTTTTTGCACGTACCTGCAAGAAACATCCATGAGAATTTGCGTATTCACTTCTGGTTCATTTCACTCGTGAGCGGTGTTAGTAAGAAGGTGTCAACATAAATTATGTATTTCCAGTTTTAGTGACAGAAAATAATTAACAAAGAAACTGACTTTTTTACTCAAACTCTCACTTCCTTGTGAACCACAGTCTTTAGACAAAGTTGTACGATTATTTTTCATGACTTTTCTCACGTTTGCCGTAAAAAATCTTTACGTTTAATTTTGACACCTCTAATGTTCAAGTTTATCGTTAACTCTTTAATTCGCGATGGAGATGACGTAAGGTCCACTTTACATCACCAAGTACCGAGTTCCAGCCGGACCATATTGTGCTTCAGTATTCTTCGATTCACATGCGTTAAAAGGAAAGTAAATTGTGCTTTGCTACTATGTGTGTGGGTAATCAAGCTTATGCAGTCCAAAAACTAAGATGCCACAGGTAAACAAGGCGTAAACATGGTTCGATACTAGTTTTATATTATAATATCAGTTTTTTTAAAAAAAAATTAGCTTCTAATTAAATATGAAAAAAGTTATCATAAACCAATTCTTGTAAAATTAAAATTTGAAAATAAATAATTCTAGAATCTAAATCAAGTCAAGTTTCATACCCCATAAGCATCATCTCTTCGCCATTCACGAATCGTCAAATAAGACCAGTGTATTACATAAAGACAGCAAGGACCAAGTTTCACGATTTACTGTTCAAATTAGATGCCTCGTTCATGGGAAAGGAGATAAGAATCAAATGCCTCCTTCATGGGAGAAGAGAAAGGACTCAGAGACTTTTTTGTGTAAAGAGTACGGGGAAAGACAACATCTCCCAGTTAGAGGAAAAAGCATAGCAAATAGCATAGCAAAAAAGTTCCAAGTTCGTGTAACAAACGATACAATCTCGCGTACTTTTAAACAAGTGTGGTCACAAAGTTATTTCGCGGACTAAGGAATATTAATTTAACAAATAGAAGATGTGATTTTTGAAAAATATGAAAAGAACAAAAGACAAAACTTAATTATAGTCCAGATGACTAAATTCAACCAACTAAATTTAAATTCCTAATTCAGCCTTTCTCTCCTCAGCTTACGAGGCTTGTTTTCACAAAATAGTACATCTGGGTGTTGACAACAGTAAATCTGTATGTGCAGTGAATAGAGCTTCTATTACGTTTCCATGAAAAGTATTCGCTGCATCAAAAATAATATTTATTTAAGTATTTTTAATTAATGTACTAACCCTTCCAAGAGGAAAAATAAGTACATAAATTTAAGACTCTGCATATTTCCTCTCTTCTGAACTTGGAAGAGAGTCAATAATATCCATCCAAAGTCGCATCAAGAAACCAATTAGACCAAGGGACGTTAAGTTTTATACCTCTTTCTCTCTAAGGCTTTATGCAACCGAACCTGCTGCACTTGCAGATGCGTGACTTACAAGCACAATATAGAATCAATTTAGAGACTATTATTAATCATCCTACTAGTTTCTTTGGGTGATTCTCTTCTTACATTGGACTCAAATACTGATCAAAGACCGGACAACTCCACGTCTCATTTTTATTGTCAGACAACACGATAAAAATCACCATACGATTATGCAGGCAAAGTGGCCGTTTGGCAGGAGAGGGAAGGAGAGGGAAGGACAAAAATGAGAGAGGAAGAGGGCAAGAGGTGCAGCGGAACGACGATGACCATGTTCTAACACATGTTCTCGAGAACTTCTGCTCCTTTGATGTTATAAACAATATTATAACTATTATTTAAATATTCTAAATTAAATTTAATAAAAATCAAAATAATATTATTATACGTTATATGTCAGTTGTTCCTGAAAACATGAAAACGTGGTTAGAGAACTCATAAGTGAAGTGCATTACTCGCGCTTCAGAGATACAAGTGCGGGAGCCAACTTGACAATAACCATTCATTAATTAATACATTAATTTATTACCTAACCCTTCCCATCGGAAAGGTAGGTAATAAATTAAGGTTGCACCTCTCTTCCATCTTCATATGGAAGAGATTGATAATGCAGGCTTGTCGAGAATAAAGTCGATAATCATCTCTTTTTTAATTCTTATCTCTCATCTCTCTCATAAACCTTAAACCTCATTTTTACACAAATTCCGTGAAAATCTTCAACCATCAAACATTGCTTGGTAATCAGTGAACAAAGTCCGACCAGTACATGAATCCCACTGTCATGAGCAGGACAAAAGTCTTGCTCGAGAGGATCCGACCCCACACAACCAATGCTCGGGAAGGATTTTTGAGAGAACCGAGGGTTTCCAGCATGAACTAGCATCAATCGGCAATTTTCTAAATGTTACCAGAAATTGCTACACTTTTCGAGTATATTGAGTACTATTTTCATCTTTTGCTCGATAACTTTCTGACTCTTTTCTCAAAACTTTCAGAAATTCACATTCTCAACCGGTTCTCACTACTCTATTTGCCTAAACTCTCCGAACATTGTCCACAACCTTAGAAATGAGCGGATGGGACTGCAAAGCTACTGACTAGAGAAGTCCTTTAGTACCAATCCTTCTGACATGAATACACTCTGGTACTCCAAGTCTTTCCTAATCAATAGATTGCAACTCGTTAATCGTCACGGTTTTTTAATTGGGTGTGCATTTTCTCTTAATATGAGAAGGTACTCATTATGCTCTAACTCTTCCGATGGGAACAGTTAAAACATAAATTAACGTCCTCATAAAATGATACTTTTTGACATATACTTCCAATAGTGCAGCAGTCCGATCTTCACTTATGGTTTATATTTGGATCAGCTGGAACTCTTAGAACTGCTTGAATTAATTTAATTTTTTATAATAATTTTTTTAATATTTTCATGTTTTTCGATAAGATAAATCAAAATTTAATGTACAAAGCAGTGACGAAGAATATTTTCCCTTCATTTGTCTTCGGCCGAAGGGATGAAAAACTGAAGACTTTTCTTTTTATGTAAGAAGGGTACGTAGCTTACGGTAAGCCAAGAACTTGGTTAAAATGGAGAGCAAGTACAAGCAGCAAATCAGGAACAAAGCTCCCCCGGAGATTTTATTCACGAAGAGAAGCAGAGAAATAAAATAGACATGAGAGAGGACATTGAATAAAAGAAGAACTAACAGCCAAACGAACTAAAAACTGAAGATCTTTAAACCACAAGGGCCTCTATAAAGGAGCACGTTCACCACGTCATAAAAGAAAAGAATATCTTCAATATTATCTTTCATCATTTTAAAAGATCTGCATATACAAAAAATTGTAAATAAAATATATCAATAAATGAAATAAACAATAATCATGAAATAGACACGAATTTATACAATAAATAACAAAATTTATATTAATCTAAATACTCCATATTAAATAAAATTTATATAAAATAAAAAATACTTCAAATTAAAATACCTCAACTTTTTGTTTGCATATTTTTTATTAAATTTCTATTGAAGTATATTTATGTTTATAATCTATAACATCCACGCTGTACACCAATTAAGTTCATATCTTAGAATGTAAAGATGTATATAAACATATATCAACTTCAAAGATACTTAATAAATAAATAGCTAAGTTACTACTTTGAAGAAAAAGTGATGATACTTTTGATTTTTATCTATTAAATTTCTGTTGAAATATATATATATTTATAATCCATGACATCCACACTGCAGATCAATTAAGGTCATGCCTTAGAATGTAGAGATGTATATAAACATATATTAATTTCAAAAATATTTAATAGATATAAATTATATTCATTTTTTCCATTTTCTAAAAATTTCATAAGAACTACAACAAATATAAAATAGAATCATCTAAGCATTTATACACTATAATGCAAGAAGAAACAAAGAAGGTTGATAAGGTTTACCTCGAACAAGTTGCAGTGAATCAGAGACCAAAGACCAGTATGATAATACTGACTTGTGCTAGCTTGCGCTTGAGCACAAGGAGCCTGTAGCAGCAGCTCTATCAAAGATATGGTTGTAATTACACGAAGAGGTATGAAACTGAGCGCGAGTGCGATCACAGACGTCATAATTATATTGTACTTGCCTAGCTTCTTGACTGTTACTCGAAGTCATCCAACCACCTTTTACGGCCTGACAAGCTCGGCACACAAGCTGCTAGCTCGCGCTTGAGCACAAGGAGCCTGGAGCAAGAGCTCTACCAAAGATATGGTTGTAATTACACGAAGAGGTATGAAACTGAGCGTGAGCGCAGTCACAGACGTCATAATTATACTGTACTTGTCTAGCTTCCTGACTGTTACTCGAAGTCCTCCAGCCTGAGCTCGAGGAAGTTTGAAGAAGTGTCCGACTCAAGCTCCTTTATATAACTACAGGCATATGATCTGTATCCAAATTTGTAACTGTGACGAGCTCGAGGAAATCTGGGTCGAGACTGCAGGACTGTCAATGCAAGCTAGAACGCATACCAAAAGCTAACCGTGATGAGTACTAATGATATACGAAAAAGCGAACAGGTTTACGTAGTTTTCCACTGACAGAACAAATCCGAATCATCTCTATATGCGAGTACGACAATTATACGATTGTCGTGCGACGACCACAGGAAGTGAAACAATCGATAGTACATTTAAAACAAACAGGGTGCAAGGACGACTCACATGATTATATCTGGAATTTCGTCTTGGAGCTTCGACTGTCGATGAACAGATACTCTACTCGCAGTCTTTACCATGAGAAGTGGTAGTTGCTTCAGGTTTCCCTCTTACGAAGGTATTTGACTTCAAGGTACTTCAAACCATAAACCCTCCTGACCACAAAACAGCAAAATGGTACGATCAGATAAGATGAGGGTATGACAGGTATCTCCTCCGGCATGCCCGTAGTCTCGAGCTTCTGCTACAGAATACACACAACCGGTTAAACCAATCTTCTCCTCTAGTCTCCAGCCTACCTTCTAGCTAACGTTCACGACAACAGTTCCCTGAGGTCACAATGGTATCGCTCTCTCCTCCAGCGTTTAAACCCCGTCTATGAGTATAAAAAAATATTCCTTTTCTTCTCCCAGTGTATTTTGATTTGAAGAAAACTTTCCGTTTTGTTCCAAGAAACATATAATCTTCATCTTAAAATTTCTTTGTCTATACCCAGTAGTTTGTTTCGAGATGAATCTTAACTTGTAAAGTTGATGAATAGTTTTAAGTTGATTCATTATTTCACAATTCCACGTTAGGATGGAGATGCAGTCACTAAAATTACTTTCTGAATAACGGTTGAATTTCCCTACATCATGATGTGGCACTCGGAGCTAACCCGCGCTTTGAAAGATTCAAAATTTATTAACGAGACGATCAACAGAAGTGAACAAGAAGATCACAGCCCACCGGAATGGAGTTCTGATCGAGACATGACAAGGAGACTAAAGAATCGGATATAGAAATGTAAGCTTAAGCTCGGAACAGACAGCATCCACAAATGCAAGCAGCGTACAACACATAATGGCCAAGAAGTTACTTGGAAAATTCAATCAGATACGGATCGATACGAACTGGTTAAATTGCTTTTTGCAGTGTGATATTTACCGGTAACTGAAGAATTTCTCCCCAAGCACTGCACTGATGCTGTATCGCTCCATGATGCGCCACACAAACGTTCTCTCCTCAGTAGTGGGCCATCAATAGTGGGCCGTTTTTCCCTTATTTTCCCAGGAATAATGTAATTAAAATTACACACAAAGGAATCTCCAAGGTACTAACAGACTTTACGGATATGTATAACTCCGTTAAAAATTTTGAGTGAATTTTGTTAATATTCTAGTTATTTTACTTAATTCTGAAACGATTTTCAGCTGGTGGTTGTTCAATGCTACAGAAGTCTTACGTTAATTAATAAGTTTCCGTCCAGACAAAACAAGAATTACACTTTCCGGTAATCCCCAGCGTCTTCAGTTTTAACGAGCTTCACGTTGCGAAGATTTCCGGAAACTAAAACGATTTCCCCCGAACACGGACTCTTCGTGTTCATGGATTGCGGGAAACTCCCTTATTTAGGGACCTAAAACAGTGATGACAGTGTGGATATAAATAGTAAAAGTGATACTTCGATCTGAGTCAACATTTGAATAACGGTAGATGGTTGCCGTGGGTGTTCCTCTCTTGCAGGTTGGTCGTCTTGTTCTTTCTCTTCATTTTAATAAACTATTTAGCCTGCCGCTGCCTTTTCCAAAAACTCAAAATAGAAATTAATAGTGAGTCGGCAGTACAAGCGGCTGCAAGTGACCGCCTGTTGTCCAGGTGGCATGGGATGGAGACTACGGGCATCTCCACCGTACGGACGCTAACGGGAGAGTTAACGATAAATGAATGTTCACTATATATACATAGAGTCTCGGAAATGCAAATTTCTTCACCGCTATGATGTTAAGAAAAGAAAGAGCCATGGCGTCTAGTAAATTTCCTCACTGCGATAGAGAACTTGTCTTTTCTTTTGAGTCAATAACAACCGCACAATATATCACTGAACTGGAATGTATCAATATATATCCAAATAATACAACATTATAAAAAACTCTAATTTATAGATTTATATGTTTAGTCTTAGCTTCTAGGCACCAAAATAGAGTCTGTTTAGAGTATATGGTGAGGCATCTTTGGGTATTTAACGCTATCCAAGCGTTAAGAAACACACTGAAATGTCACATTTAAGACAATAACGAGATATTTTTTTAATATCAAGAATGTGGGATTGAACTCCAACCTCTAAAAAACATTTTATTTAGATATTTTAAGTGTTTCACTCTTCGGATACACGTTGGAATATTAACGTTTAGTCAGATGTGTACGCTCCTTTTGTCCAAATAGAAATCATTGTTGATATAGAAAATAAAGATAAAACTTTTATCTCGATGAGGAAACTTAGTGACATCATTTATTAACGTCAGCACGGGGAAGTCTCTTTTCTCAGAACTCTATCGATATAAAAAAGGTGTCAAGTTAAACATAAAGATTTTTTTACGGTTGACGTGAGAGAAATCGTAAACAATAATCGAGCAACTTTGTCTAAGATCTCAGCTCACAGAGAGGTGAGATTTTGAGTAGAAAGAATCATCTTTCCCTTAAAATATTTTGTCAATTACAATGAGAATTCATAGCTTACGTTGACACTTTTCTATTGACACCACTCACGGTTGAAATGAACCAGAAGTGAATAAGCAAATGACCGTGCATTTCCGTACGTTTCTTGCAGGTACCTGCAAGAACATCCATGAGAATTTGCGTATTCACTTCTGGTTCATTTCACTCGTGAGCGGTGTTAGTAAGAAGGTGTCAACATAAATTATGCATTTCCAGTTTTAGTGACAGAAAATAATTAACAAATAAACTGAGTTTTTTACTCAAACTCTCACTTCCTTGTGAACCACAGTCTTTAGACAAAATTGTACGATTATATTTCATGACTTTTCTCACGTTTGCCATTAAAAATCTTTACGTTTAATTTTGACACCTCTAATGTTCAAGTTTATCGTTAACTCTTTAGTTCGCGATGGAGATGACGTAAGGTCCACTTTACATCACCAAGTACAGAGTTCCAGCCGGACCATATTGTGCTTCAGTATTCTTCGATTCACATGCGTTAAAAGGAAAGTAAATTGTGCTTTGCTACTATGTATGTGGGTAATCAAGCTTATGCAGTCCAAAAACTAAGATGCCACAGGTAAACGAGGTGTAAACATGGTTCGATACTAGTTTTAATTATAATATCAGTTTTTTTTAATAAAATTAGCTTCTAATTAAATATGAAAAAAGTTATCATAAACCAAGTCTTGTAAAATTAAAATTTGAAAATAAATAATTCTAGAATCTAAATCAAGTCAAGTTTCATACCCCATAAGCATCATCTCTTCGCCATTCACGAATCGTCAAATAAGACAGCAAGGACCAAGTTTCACGATTTACGGTTCAAATTAGATGCCTCGTTCATGAGAAAGGAGATAAGAATCAAATGCCTCCTTCATGGGAGAACAGAAAGGACTCAGAAACTTTATGTGTAAAGAGTATGGGGAAAGACAGCATCTCCCAGTTAGAGGAAAAAGCATAGCAAATAGCATAGCAAAAAGTTCCAAGTTCGTGTAACAAATGATACAATCTCGCGTACTTTTAAACAAGTGTGGTCACAAAGTTATTTCACAGACTAAGGAATATTAATTTAGCAAATAGAAGATGTGATTTTCAAAAAATATGAAAAGAACAAAAGACAAAACTTAATTATAGTCCAGATGACTAAATTCAACCAACTAAATTTAAATTCCTAATTCAGCCTTTCTCTCCTCAGCTTACGAGGCTTGTTTTCACAAAATAGTACATCTGGGTGTTGACAACAGTAAATCTGTATGTGCAGTGAATAGAGCTTCTATTACGTTTCCATGAAAAGTATTCGCTGCATCAAAAAATAATATTTATTTAAGTATTTTTAATTAATGTACTAACCCTTCCAAGAGGAAAAATTAGTACATAAATTTAAGACTCTGCATATTTCCCCTCTTCTGAACTTGGAAGAGAGTCAATAATATCCATCCAAAGTCGCATCAAGAAACCAATTAGACCAAGGGACGTTAAGTTTTATACCTCTTTCGCTCTAAGGCTTTATGCAACCGAATCGCTGCACTTGCAGATGCCTGACTTACAAGCACAATATAGAATCAATTTAGAGACTATTATTAATCATCGTACTAGTTTCTTTGGGTGATTCTCTTCTTACATTGGACTCAAATACTGATCAAAGACCGGACAACCTCACGTCTCATTTTTATTGTCAGACAACACAATAAAAATCACCATACGATTATGCAGTCAAAGTGGCAATTTGGCAGGAGAGGGAAGGACAAAAATGAGAGAGGAAGAGGGCAAGAGGTGCAGCGGAACGACGATGACCATGTTCTAACACATGTTCTCGAGAACTTCTGCTCCTTTGATGTTATAAACAATATTATAACTATTATTTAAATATTCTAAATTAAATTTAATAAAAATCAAAATAATAATATTATACGTTATATGTCAGTTGTTCCTGAAACATGAAAACGTGGTTACAGAACCCATAAGTGAAGTGCAGTACTTTGCGCTTCAGAGATACAAGTGTGGGAGCCAACTTGACTATAACCATTCATTAATTAATACATTAATTTATTACCTAACCGTTCCCATCGGAAAGGTAGGTAATAAATTAAGCTTGCACCTCTCTTCTATCTTCAGATGGAAGAGAGTGATAATGCGGGCTTGTCGAGAATAAAGTCGATAATCATCTCTTTTTAATTCTTATCTCTCATCTCTCTCATAAACCTTAAACCTCATTTTTACACAAATTCCGTGAAAATCTTCAACCATCAAACATTGCTTGGTAATCAGTGAACAAAGTCCGACCAGTACATGAATCCCACTGTCATGCGCAGGACAAAAGTCTTGCTCGAGAGGATCGGATCCCACACAACCAATGCTCGGGAAGGATTTTTGAGAGAACCGAGGGTTTCCAGCATGAACTAGCATCAATCGGTAATTTTCTAAATGTTATCAGAAATTGCTACACTTTTCGAGTATTGAGAGTACTATTTTCATCTTTTACTCGATAACTTTCTGATTCTTTTCTCTAAACTTTCAGAAATTCACATTCTCAACCGGTTCTCACTACTCTATTTGCCTAAACTCTCCGAACATTATCCACAACCCTAGAAATGAGCGGATGGGACTGCAAAGCTACTGACTAGAGAAGTCTCTTAGTACCAATCCTTCTGATATGAGTACACTCTGGTACTCCAAGTCTTTCCTAATCAAAAGATTGCAACTCGTTAATCGTCACGGTTTTTTAATTGGGTGTGCATTTTCTCTTAATATGAGAAGATACTCATTATGCTCTAACTCTTCCGATGGGAACAATTAAAAAAATTTATGTCCTCATAAAATGATACTTTTTGACATATACTTCCAATAGTGCAGCAGTCCGATCTTCACTTATGGTTTATATTTGGATCAGCTGGAACTCTTAGACTAGTTAACATATATCAAGTTTGGATTAATTTAATTTTTTATAATAAGTGTTTATAATATTTTCATGTTTTTCGATAAGATAAATCAAAATTTAATGTACAAAGCAGTGGGGAAGAATATTTTCCCTTCATTTGTCTTTGGCCGAAGGGATGAAAAACTGAAGACTTTTCTTTTTATATAAGAAGGGTACGTAGCTGACGGTAAGCCAAGAACTTGGTTAAAATGGAGAGCAAGTACAAGCAGCAAACTAGGAGCTATCCATAGTCACGAACAAAGCTTCCCCGAAGATTTTATTCACGAAGACAAGCAGAGAAATGAAATAGACATGAGAGAGGACTTTGAATAAAAGAAGAAGTAACAGCCAAACGAACTAAAAACTGAAGATCTTTAAGCCACAAGGGCCTCTATAAAGGAGCACGTTCACCACGTCATAAAAGAAAAGAATATCTTCAATATTATCTTTCATCATTTTAAAAGATCTGCATATACAAAAAATTATAAATACAATATATCAATAAATGAAATAAACAATAATCAAGAAATAGACACGAATTCATACAATAAATAACAAAATTTATATTAATCTAAATACTCCATATTAAATAAAATTAATAAAAAATCGAAAATACTTCAAATTAAAATACCTCAACTTTTTGTTTGCATATTTTTTAATAAATGTCTATTGAAGTATATTTATGTTTGTAATCTATAACATCCACGCTGTAGACCAATTAAGTTCATATCTTAGAATGTAAAGATGTATATAAACATATATCAACTTCAAAGATACTTAATCAATAAATAGCTAAGTTACTACTTTGAAGACAAAGTGATGATTAACTATTAAATTTCTGTTGAAATATATATATATATGTTTATAATCCATGACATCCACACTGCAGATCAATCAAGGTCATGCCTTAGAATGTAGAGATGTATATAAACATAAATTAATTTCAAAAATATTTAATAGATATAAATTATATTAATTTTTTCTATTTTCTAAAAATTTCACAAGAACTACAGTAAATATAAGATAGAATCATCTAAGCATTTATACACTATAATGCAAGAAGAAACAAAGAAGGTTGATAAGGTTTACCTCGAACAAGTTGCAGTGAATCAGAGACCAAAGACCAATATGATAATACGAATATCACCTTCGGTAGCCTCACATGGAAAACAAAAAATAATCTGAAAAAATCTGCATGACAAAAAAATAAAATAAATAATTAAGCATAACCCGAGCCACCGAGGAGAAAAGCACAACCCGAGCCAGTGTAGAGAATCGAACCCTAGACCTGTCGAGTCTATAGAAAAGATATACCCAACAGGCTATCACACGCTGATGTACAAGTGATGTAACAAAAGCCTTTTGACACCTGTGAGCTTAGAGATCCCCGGTACTGCTAGTCCTCTCCTATATAGCATCGAGCTTTTAGTTGGACATGCCAGCGAACACTATGATCTGTTTCTTGCTACGACACAATCCATACCTTCAGAAATAATCAAAAGAATTCTAACCGACAAGAAATTACGTTCATCGGTGTACCACAAACTACTCGCTCAACTCCTCTCACCTCTGGTATTAATGATATGGGTGGCTAGCTCGTATGGTTTTTTATCACAGGCAGCAGAACACTGCAATATCCAATTGGAATAGCATCATAGCTAGCTCCGCACAACTGCTGCTTGGTTTGTTCAACCCCCTAGTATACAGTTCATTCGCCGGGTAAAGTTGTAGATAGATCCTAAGTCTAGTCCTCCGTCTCTTACCTCGGAACTTGCGTTGATTGTCTCTTTGTGGAACGTTGAGCCTAGTGAGACAGCTGGCTAATGTCTAAACAATAAACTTATATCAAAATCTCTACATTCCACTCTTCCGAACGAGAGTTGATCGCCCATGCTAGTGGTCGATTCTTGCATGTGCCAACCTTGAGTAAGAGTCAACAATTGAATCGTCTGCAATTTGCAGAGAAAGACTCTTGACGTTGATGCTCTTGTGAAGTCAAGTTCATGCAACCTGTCATCTGACTTAGATCAAACTCTTGCGAAGAAATTTCTCAGAATCTTGACGAGTCCAGTAATATAGTTAGTTCATGGGACCTGTTATCTAGATCAAACCGCGAGAAAATTTCTCAAAATCCTAACGTTCTTGATCTTGTCTGGTCCAGTTTGTCATTTCTGATATCAACAATCTCTGTGAGGAAATTTCTCAGAATCCTAATGTTCTTCATCTTGTCAAGTCCAGTTTGTCATCTGAGATCAACAAACTCCGTGAGGAAATTTCTTTGACTCCTCATGTTCTTGACATCATCTAGTCCAGTTCATGCGACTTATCAAATTAGATGAACAAACTTCCAGGGAAATTTCTTGAGATCTTGTTCTCGTCCTTGTCTACTCACTTACATACAACCCATTATCTGAGATCAGGGAACTGGCAAGGAAATCCCCCATACTATGAGAACTATGTACTAAAAGAAAAATGTTAATGTAAGATATATGATCTTTCAAACCGACAAATAAGCTTTTCGAACTTGTGCTAGCTTGCGCTTCAGCACAAGGAGTCTGTAGCAGCAGCTCTATCAAAGATATGGTTGTAATTACACGAAGAGGTATGAAACTAAGCGCGAGCGCGATCACAGACGTCATAATTATACTGTACTTGCCTAGCTTCCTGACTGTTACTTGAAGTCATCCAGCCACCTTTTACGACCTGACAAGCTCGGCACACAAGCTGCTAGCTCGCGCTTGAGCACAAGGAGCCTGTAGCAGCAGCTCTACCAAAGATATGGTTGTAATTACACGAAGAGATATGAAACTGAGCGTGAGCACGATCACAGAAGTCATAATTATACTGTACTTGCCTAGCTTCCTGACTGTTATTCGAAGTCCTCCAGCCTGAGCTCGAGGAACTCCAACCTGAGCTCGAGGAACTCCAGCCTGAGCTCGAGGAAGTTTGAAGAAGTGTCCGACTCAAGCTCCTTTATATAACTATAGGCATATGATCTGTATCCAAATTTGTAACTGTGACGAGCTCGAGGAAATCTGGGCCGAGACTGCAGGACTGTCGATGTCGGCTAGGGCGCATACCAAAAGCTAACCGTGATGAGTACTAATGATATACGAAAAAACTAACAGGTTTATGTAGTTTTCCACTGACAAAACAAATCCGCATCATCTCTATATGCGAGTACGACAATTATAGGACTGTCGTGCGACGACCACAGGAAGTGAAACAGTCGATAGTACATTTACAACAAATAAGATGCAAGGACGACTCACATGATAAAATCTGGAACTTCTTCTTGGAGCTTCGACTGTCGATGAACAGATAACTCTGCTCGCAGTCTTTACCATGAGAAGTGGTAGTTGCTTCAAGTTTCTCTCTTAGGAAGGTATTTGACTTCAAGGTACTTCAAACCATAAACCCTTCTGACCACAAAACAGCAAAATGGTACGATAAGATAAGACAACGATATGACTGGTATCTCCTCCAGCATGCTCGTAGTCTCGAGCTTCTGCTACAGAAGCTCACACAACCGGTTAAACCAGTCTTCTCTTCTAGTCTCCAGCCTGCTTTCTAGCTAGCGTTCACGACAACAGTTCCCTGAGGTCACAATGGTATCGCTCTCTCCTCCAGCGTTTAAACCCCGTCTATGAGTATAAAAACAAATATTTCTTTTCTTCTCCCAGTGTATTTTGATTTGAAGAAAACTTTCCGTTTTGTTCCAAGAAACATATAATTTTCATCTTAAAATTTCTTTGTCTATACCCAGTAGTTTGTTTCGAGATGAATCTTAACTTGTAAAGTTGATGAATAGTTTTAAGTTGATTCATTATTTCACAATTCCACGTTAGGATGGAGATGCATGTCACTAAAATTATTTTCTGAATAACGGTTAAATTTCCTTACATCATGATGTGGCACTCCGAGCTAATCCGCGCTTTGAAAGATTCAAAATTTATTAACGAGACGATCAACAGAAGTGAACAAGAAGATCACAACCCACCGGAATGGAGTTCTGATCGAGACATGACAAGGAGACTGAAGAATCGGATGTAGAAATGTAAGCTTAAGCTCGGAACAGACAGCATCCACAAATGCAAGCAGCGTACAGCACATAATGGCCAAGAAGTTACTTGGAAAATTCAATCAAATACGGATCGATAAGAACTGGTTAAATTGCTTTTTGCAGTGCGATATTTACCGGTAACTGAAGAATTTTTCCCCAAGCACTGCACTGATGCTGTATCGCTCCATGATGCGCCACACAAACGTTCTCTCCTCGGTAGTGGGCCATCAATAGTGGGCCGTTTTTCTCTTATTTTCCCAGGAATAATGTAATTAAAATTACACACAAAGGAATCTCCAAGATACTAACAGACTTTACGGATATGTAGAACTCCGTTAAAAATTTTGGGTGAATTTTGTTAGTATATTCTAGTTATTTTACTTTATTCTGAAACGATTTTCAGCTGGTGGTAGTTCAATGCTACAGAAGTCTTACGTTAATTAATAAATTTCCGTCCAGACAAAACAAGAATTACGCTTTCCGGTAATCTCCAGCGTCTTCAGTTTTAACGAGCTTCACGTTGCGAAGATTTCCGGAAACTAAAACGATTTCCCCGGAACGCGGACTCTTCGTGTTCATGGATTGCGGGAAACTCCCTTATTTAGGGACCTAAAACAGTGATGACAGGGTGGATATAAATAGTAAAAACGATACTTCGATCTGAGCAACATTTGAATAACGGTAGATGGTTGCCGTGGGTGTTCCTCTCTTGCCGGTTGGTCGTCTTGTTCTTTCTCTTCATTTTAATAAACTATTTAGCCTGCCGCTGCCTTTTCCAAAAACTCAAAATAGAAATTAATAGTGAGTCGGCAGTACAAGCGGCTGCAAGTGACCGCCTGTTGTCGAGGTGGCATGGGATGGAGACTACGGGCATCTCCACCGTACGGACGCTAACAGGAGAGTTAACGATAAATGAATGTTCATTATATATGCATAGAGTCTCGGAAATGCAAATTTCTTCACCGCTATGAAAAGAGCCATGGCGTCTAGTAAATTTCCTCACTGCCATAGAGAACTTGTCTTTTCTTTTGAGTCAATAACAACCGCACAATATATCACTGAACTGGAATGTGTCAATATATATATCCGAATAATACAAAATTATAAAAACTCTAATTTATAGGTTTTTAACGCTATCCAAGAGTTAAGAAACACACTGAAATGCCACATTTAAGATAATACGAGATATTATTTTAATATCAAGAATGTGGGATTGAACTCCAACCTCTAAAAAAGATTTTATTTAGATATTTTAAGTTTTTCACTCTTCGGATACACGTTGGAATATTATCGTTTAGTCAGATGTGTAAACTCCTTTTGTCCAAATAAAAATCATTGTTGATATAGAAAATAAAGATAAAACTTTTATCTCGATGAGGACCATCATTTATTAATGTCAGCACGGGGAAGTCTCTATTCTCAAAACTCTATTGATATAAAAAAGGGTGTCAAGTTAAACATAAAGATTTCTCTACTGATATAAAAGAGGGTAAACATAAAGATTTCTTTACGGCTGACGTGAGAGAAATCGTAAACAATAATCGAGAAACTTTGTCTAAGATCTCAGCTCACCGAGAGGTGAGATTTTGAGTAAAAAGAATCATCTTTCCCTTAAAATATTTTGTCAATACAATGAGAATTCATAGCTTACATTGACACTTTTCTATTGACATCACTCACGGTTGAAATGAACCAGAAGTGAATAAGCAAATGACCATGAGCATTTCCTGTAGACACCTCTGGAGATGCCAGGAAGAATTTGCCAAGAAATGCCCATGGATGTCCGGTCGGATATAATAGACAGATTCCTCGTCCGCGAGGGGAGTTACAACTTCGGCCAGATATCCACGAGTGTTTCTTGCAAGTACCTGCGGAGGTACCCGCATGAAATGTCCATGAGCATTTGCTTATTCACTTCTGGTTCATTTCACTCGTGAGCGGTGTTAGTAGGAAGGTGTCAACATAAATTATGCATTTCCAGTTTTAGTGACAGAAAATAATTAACAAAGAAACTGACTTTTTTACTCAAACTCTCACTTCCTTGTGAACCACAGTCTTAGACAAAGTTGTACGATTATTTTTCATGACTTTTCTCACGTTTGTCGTAAAAAATCTCTACGTTTAATTTTGACACCTCTAATGTTCAAGTTTATCGTTAACTCTTTAGTTCGCGATTGTGCGATGGAGATGACGTAAGGTCCACTTTACATCACCAAGTACCGAGTTCCAGCAGGACCATATTGTGCTTCAGTATTCTTCGATTCACATGCGTTAAAAGGAAAGTAAATTGTGGTTTGGTACTATATGTGTGGGTAATAAAGCTTATGCAGTCCAGAAACTAAGATGCCACAGATAAACGAGACGTAAACATGGTTCGATACCAGTTTTATATTAGAGTATCAGTTTTGTTTCTTTTTAATAAAATTAGGTTCTAATTAAATATGAAAATAATTATCATAAACCAAGTCTTGTAAAATTAAAATTTGAAAATAAATAATTCTAGAATCTAAATCAAGTCAAGATTCATACCCCATAAGCATCATCTCTTCGCCATTCACGAATCGTCAAAATAAGACCAGTGTATACATAAAGACAGCAAGGACCAAGTTTCACGATTTACTGTTCAAATTAGATCCCTCGTTCATGGGAAAAGAGATAAGAATCAAAATGCCTCCTTCATGGGAGAAGAGATAGGACTCAGAGACTTTATGTGTAAAGAGTACAGGGAAAGACAACATCTCCCAGTTAGAGGAAAAAGCATAGCAAATAGCATAGCAAAAAAGTTCCAAGTTGGTGTAACAAACGGTACAATCTCGCGTACTTTTAAACAAGTGTGGTCACAAAGTTATTTCGCAGACTAAGGAGTATTAAGTTAGCAAATAGAAGATGTGATATTAGAAAAATATGAAAAGAACAGAAGACAAAACTTAATTATAGTCCAGATGACTAAATTCAACCAACTAAATTTAAATTCCTAATTCAGCCCTTCTCTCCTCAGCTTACGAGGCTTGTTTTCACAAAATAGTACATCTGGGTGTTGACAACAGTAAATCTGTATGTGCAGTGAATAGAGCTTCTATTACGTTTCCATGAAAAGTATTCGCTGCATCAAAAAATAATATTTATTTAAGTATTTTTAATTAATATACTAACCCTTCCAAGAGGAAAAATTAGTACATAAATTTAAGACTCTGCATATTTCTCCTCTTCTGAACTTGGAAGAGAGTCAATTATATCCATCCAAAGTCGCATCAAGAAACCAATTAGACCAAGGGACGCTAAGTTTTATACCTCTTTCGCTCTAAGGCTTTATGCAACCGAACTTGCTGCACTTGCACATGCTTGACTTACAAGCACAATATAGAATCTATTTAAAGACTATTATTAATCATTCGACTAGTTTCTTTGGGTGATTCTCTTCTTACATTGGACTCAAATACTGATCAAAGATCAGACAACTCCACGTCCCATTTTTATAGTCAGACAACACGATAAAAGTCACCATACTATTATGCGGGCAAAGTGACCGTTTGGTCAGGAGAGGGAAGAGGACAAAAACGAGAGAGGAAGAGGGAAAGAGGTGCAGCGGAACGACGGTGACCATGTTCTAACACATGTTCTCGGGAACTTCTGCTCCTTTTATGTTATAAACGATATTATAACTAATATTTAATATTCTAAATTAAATTTAATAATAATCAAAATAATAATGTTATATGTTATATGTGACTTGTTCCTGAAAACATGAAAACGTGGTTAGAGAACCCATAAGTGAAGTGCAGTACTTTGCGCTTCAGAGATACAAGTGCGGGAGCCAACTTGACAATAACCATTCATTAATTAATACATTAATTTATTACTTAACCCTTCCCATCGAAAAGGTAGGTAATAAATTAAGATTGCACCTCTCTTCCATCTTCAGATGGAAGAGAGTGATAATGCGGGCTTGTCGAGAATAAAGTCGAGAATCATCTCTTTTTTAATTCTTATCTCTCATCTCTCTCATAAACCTTAAACCTCATTTTTACACAAATTCCGTGAAAATCTTCAACCATCAAACATTGCTTGGTAATCAGTGAACAAAGTCCGACCACTACATGAACCCCACTGTCATGCGTCGGACAAAAGTCTTGCTCGAGAGGATCCGATCCCACACAACCAGTGCTCTGGAAGGATTTTTGAAAGAACCGAGGGTTTCCGGCATGAACTAGCATCAATCGGTAATTTTCTAAATGTTACCAGAAATTGCTTCACTTTTCGAGTATTGAGAGTACTATTTTCATCTTTTACTCGATAACTTTCTGACTCTTTTCTCTAAACTTTCGGAAATTGACATTCTCAACCGGTTCTCACTACTCTATTTGCCTAAACTCTCCGAACATTGTACACAACCCTAGAAATGAGCGGATGGGATTGCAAAGCTACTGACTAGAGAAGTCCTTTAGTACCAATCCTTCTGACATGAGTACACTCTGGTACTCCAAGTCTTTCCTAATCAATAGATTGCAACTCGTTAATCGCCACGGTATTTTAATTGGGTGTGTATTTTCTCTTAATATGAGAAGATATTCACCTCATGTACACCTAGAAGTGTACATGAGATGTATATTAATTTGTGCTCTAACTCTTCCGATGCGAAGAGTTAAAACATAAATTAATGTCCTCATAAAATGATACTTTTTGACATATACTTCCAACAGTGCAGCAGTCCGATCTTCACTTATGGTTTATATTTGGATCAGCTGGAACTCTTAGACTGGTTAACATATATCAATTCTGAATTAATTTAATTTTTATAATATTTTTTATAATATTTACATGTTTTTTGATAAGAGAAATCAAAATTCAGTGTACAAAGTAGTGGGGAAGAATATTTTCCTTTCATTTGTCTTTGGCAGAAGGGATGAAAAATTGAAGACTTTTCTTTTTATGTAAGAAGGGTACGTAGCTGACGGTAAGCCAAGAACTTGATTAAAATGGAGAGCAAGTACAAGCAGCAAAACAGGAGCTATCGATAGTCACGAACAAAGCTCCCCCGAAGATTTTATTCACGAAGAGAAGCAGAGAAATGAAATAGACATGAGAGAGGACTTTGAATAAAAGAAGAACTAACAGCAAAACGAACTAAAAACTGAAGATCTTTAAACCACAAGGGTCTCTATAAAAAAGGTCGCCTTAAGCAGCTGCCTTTGTGGCATTTGCCATGACCAAGGTTGGGTTGCGCGCCATAGTATCTTACGACACTTCTATGGCTAGCAGTTCTAGCGCCAGGAGTGTCCAAAGGAGTCCGAGAAGAATAAGAGGAGCGGGAGTTGCTGTTGATCAGCTAGGATTTTCTTTGCTAGGTCGTGGTCCATTTCCAAGATTTCACGCATCTTCAACTTTTCAACGATTTCTCCAGCATTGGCGTGACCACCCAACGCTGATGCAGCTCGTCATCTAAGCGAACTCGTCAAGTCTTTACTTTGTGCAGCATTGTTCGTCTCGCTACAAGAGATCAAAACTGTTATCGAGGACTCTAAAGCTCTACCTCTCTCATGAATGGAAATGTTCAGTAGGAATAGAAACAACGATACCCTCAGCTATGATCAAGTTCATTGCAAACCAAAAGTGATACATGACTGGGCTCAGGAAATATGTTTGCTAACTTGCAGAAAAGCAGAAGGAAAAATGATGCAAATAATAACAAGCTTCCTCCATAAGTTCGGATAAAAAACAAAGCACAAAAGAACAAGACACGTCGTTTGTGCGTAGTTTGCTTAGAGGTACATATGTACATAGACTATAACGCATGAAATCAAAGTCTCGAGCCGTAGAACGGAAAACTACAAAGGTTTAGAACTCTCCAAGATCTTAAGAAAAGTAAGAATTGTAAACCCTCCGCGGTCCTATCGATCAACTACCCCCCGATCTCTCAATCTCCACGATCGTCATCCACGAATCTGCAACATGTCGGGCCTGTCTCTCACTCAGGGGTCACCTCTGATGGCTTTGATGGAAGCACACCATGAATCTTGAAAGGAAAAATGCTAAGTTCACTCATTCATACACCCACAAACTTATCAACTAAAAATCTCCTTAAACTCATCAACTAAAATCCTCCATTTTAACGACGTCTCTCAAGTCTTCACATGCTAAAAATATCTCACACTCTCTATATTACTCAAGTTGTCATTACGACGATGTGAAAACAAGGATGAGGAGCTCTTCTCTACTCCTCTATTTATACATTCTAGGTTTTTACTTTGATACCTTCCGGTAACTCAGCCGTAACTACTTTTACCGAGTTTTACTAAGATATTACTTAAGATAAAAGCATTAATCACATGGGCTTCTTACCTTTTCACATGGGCTTATTCCTTCAAAGTCAACAACTTCTAGAAGGATTCTGAAATATTCTCAAGGAATCTCGAATTTCCACCCCCCCTCTACACTAGGACCCACTAAAAAGGAAACATGTGGAATCTCTTCTTGTTTTTAATGCCCACAAAGTTCACAACTTTAATCCAACCACTAATATCAAGTCAAAAAGGAGATAAGGGATACTTTCCACCTCCTTTCTACTTTTTAGACAAGATGACAAGATAGTAGTGCTCACTCTTTAGCAAATATCTAAATTCTGCCAAAAGTACAGCTAAGTTTAACCATGACTAACTTTTAGCTAGTCATGACTAACTTGATACCTCCTTAAAGTACTTTGGCAGCAAATAAACATTCTCAACACTTAGTTATAACTAAACACCTTACTAATAGACAAACTTCATGTGTGTAACATAGGTCGTTACATTTTACCCCCGGACTAAATTTTCACTCCGTCCTCGGAGTGAAGAGAGAACTTTCGTCGATGAAACAACTTCGACTTGTCATGATTTACCCGATCGAATCTCCTTCCTCCCAGCTCTTGAAGGTCATATGTGAAGTTGCTCCACACCTTATCTACAACAAAAGGACCAAAATATCTTGAAAGAAACTTCTTCCTAGCCCTCTTGAATCTGATAGCATCATACAACATAACCCAATCTCCGACTTGAAAAAGTTTTATCTCCCTCTTGCCCAACCGTTTGTCATAACTCTTCTTTTGATACGCCTGAGCTCGTTCCATCCGGATCATTGCTACCGCTCGGGTCTCTTCCAACTCCATGAGTTGCTCCTTTCTTGACTTGACCACGTCTTCTCTCCTCGACCTCTTCAACTTTCGTTGAATGGTTTGAAAAGTATCCAATTCGAATTGGATCGGCAACTTGGACTCCACTCCATAAACCAGTCGAAATGGAGAGTATCCAGTAGAAGTCTTTGTTGTCGTTCGGTACTGCCATAAGATGGCATGTAGTCTCTTATCCCAAGTATGTTTCGCAGTCTCAACACCAGCATCTTTGGTGAGCATCATACAAAGTGTAAGATTGGTCTTCTCCGCAAGACCATTAGCATTTGGTTTGTATGAGGTCGTTACTCGTGTCTTGATAGAAAAGTGTTGTAGCATAGCAGTAGTCATGCTCCCTACAAACTCTCCTCCTTTATCCGAAACCAACTCTAATGGACATCCAAATCTTGTGATGATCCTCTCCCATAAGAATCTACCGACTTTTGTTTCATTGGTCTCTCTCAAAGGTCTAGCCTCTACCCACTTGGTACAATAGTCAGTGGCGACTACAATGTATCTATTGTCTCGAGGTGTCTTATTAAGAGGACCTACAAAGTCAATACCCCACTTCTCAAATGGCCCTAATACTGGAATTGATCTTAAAGGAGGTGTTCTAGTAGACTTCAGAGCAAATGCTTGACATACGTCGCAAGTTTTGCAATAGTCTAAACACTCTTTGAAAATCCCTCTCCAGTGGTAACCCGCATCCAAAATCTTGAAGGTTATTATCTTACCAGCAAAGTGACCTCCGCAAACAGTTCCATCGTGAAACTCGTGCATTAGCTTGAATGCCTCCTTCTGATCAACTGCTCTCCTTAGTAAACCATCTGCTCCTTGATGAAACAGAATTCTCTCCACCATGGTGTAAGGTTTGCATCTCTTGATCAACGTGTTACGTTCTCGGGTATGCATACCTTCTGGAAAAGAGCCATCTGCAAGAAAACTCCAGATTTCCTTGTACTCGTCCGGTATCTCCTCAATGCTTGTGATAGTCATCAGATGTTCGTCATCAGATGTTCGTCTGGAAATGAATCATCAAACGGTTCTTCTCCATCATCATCATAAGCCCTCGACAAAAGATCAGCATTCGCATGCTTTTTCCCTGGTCTATCTTCGATCACGTAATCGTATTCTGTTAGAAGGATCTTCCAACGGGCAATACGACCTTCGGCATTAGACTTATTAAAGATATACTTTAAAGCCTTGTGATTTGTGACTATGGAAAATTTCTCTCCTAGCAAGTAATGTCGGAATTTCTTCAATCCAAAGATCACCGCTAATCCTTCTCGTTCAGTCACGGAGTAATTCTTCTCCGCTGGCACCATCTGCCTACTAACATAAGCTATAGGATGATCATGCCCATCTTCATCTAACTGACTTAATGTACATCCGATAGCTACATTGGAGGCATCCGTATATAGAATAAATGTTTTACTCCACTCAAGTTTAGCAAGTATAGGAGCTGTCACCAATGCCTTTTTCAGCTCCTCAAATGCTTCCTTTGCCTTCTGATCATGCACTATCAAGTCAAACTCAACTCCCTTCTTCATGTACATAGTCAAAGCTATTGCTTTGTTTGAGAAGGAAAAGACAAACCTACTATAATATCCAACCATCCCAAGAAACTATCTCAACTTTGTCAAGTTGATTGGAAATGGAAGATCCACAATCTTCTTCACCTTCTCAGGATTTACCGCAATCCTCTTCTTGGAAACGATGTGTCCTAACAGCAGACCTTCTTCGCAGCCAAAGATGCACTTCTCTGGATTCAGAGAAGCGTTAGCTTGCTCCAACCACTGTAGAACTTTGATCATATGATCAAAGTGGTCCTCCTTTCTTCCGTACACACAGAAATCATCAATGAAATCACGAACAAACTTTCCTATGAATGGTTCGAACACCTTGTTCATGAACCTCTGAAACGTAGCTGGAGCATTACACAGTCCGAATGACATCACTCGAAATGCAAATGTTTCCCAAGGAATAGTGAAAGTAGTCAACTACTGGTACTCCTGTGCTATCTTGATCTGGTTGTATCCACTATAACCATCACCAAAGCTGTACCACTCATGACCAGCAACTTCCTCCAAAATCTCATCTATAAATGGTAGAGGATAATAATCCTTCTTGGTAACTGCATTCAGCTTCTTATAGTCTATGCACACTCGCAGCTTACCATTCTTCTTCTTGACAATCACAATGGGTGAAACCCATTCTGAGTTCTCCACCTCGTAGATGAAACTTGCCTCCCTCAACTTGTCTATCTCTTCCTTGACCATCATCGTTGTTGTAGGATTGACCCTTCTCTGCTTCTGTCGAACTGGTCTTGCGTTCTCTTCCAATTCGATTCGATGAGTCTCGAGAGTCACCTCCTTCAAATCCTTGTAGCTGAAAGCAAACACATGGATATATTTTCGAAATATATCTAGGAATCTACTTTTCTCCTCTTGAGTGACATTGATACCAAACTTCAGGGTAGAGAGTCTTCTCACAATCTCTGCCTCACTCAACTCTTCTTTGTCAAGATCTTTCTCCACTGCTGGTCGAGGCAACAAGTCAATAGCACTAAGCTGATGTAATGATTCATCTCGACCAAATCCTTCGTCCTCAGACGAGGATTCTTCATCGTAAGAATCTCCGGTATCTACTTCTGAGACACTCTGATCGTCCTCCGTATCAGATCCCCAGTAGTCACTAGTGGGTCTATCAGAGTCAGAAGTCACAACTCCAACACTCGAGAGAGGAACTATCACTCTATGATCTCTAGGTCCAATCTGTAAGTATCCCTTGTGTTACCTATCAGTGGTGCGCACAGCTCTCAACCAAGGCCTACCTAGGAGCAAATCATAACTAGAGTCCTTTAACACTTGAAAGGACATCAATGGTTGAACTCCCATCACAGACACGACCACCTTCTCTAACACACCAAGAGGTCTTACCCGTTGCTTGTTAGCCATCCCCACGACAATGCTAGCCGGGCGAGTTGGTTCCATCCTTAACTTCTTCATCAACCTCTCCGATATGACGTTTACAGCCGACCCTCCATCCACCAATCCGTCAGAGACGTAGTGACCATTCAACCGGACTTCAATCTTTGAAGCCCTAGTGCATACCTCTGAAGCATGCACATCCACCACACCAACTCCCACAGACTTTGATGTCTTGCTCTTGGGTTTCTTCTTCTTGCTTCTCTTAGAACTCAGTCCTCCTCCGAGTTCCCTTCGTAAGCTAGGATTAAGTGCTATCAGTTGTCCAATAGTGATGTTGACTTTCTGAGCACCCACATCTTCAACCACATCATATCCCGCTTGGGAAGATGAAATGGTGAAATCTGCCATCCTCAGCTTCCTTCTTGGCTCCCTTGGTGTACTCGAAACATTACTCGAACGAGTACTTCTACTTGCTGAGTCCTCCATGAAAACTGGTTCATCAGAAAATCGAGTTCTTTTCCTTTCTTGAGCTAAAAGCTCCACCGGTGCATGAGAAGAGTTTGAACTCTCTCCTTTCTCGTAGATGGGATCTCGCACGACATCGATAGTAGCCACCCCCTTGTCTCGTCCTTGTGATGGATTTCCTCCACCCACATTCATTCTGATAGCTTCGGCACCTCTTGCTCCGTTGTTAGGACAATTTCGCTGGAAATGAGAACCTCCACACGTCCAACAAGTGATTCCTCTAAAGTTACCTTGGTTGTCTCCAAAGTTATCTTGATTTCCTCGGTTGGGATTGTTGTCGTAACCTCTTTGACCTCCTCCTCCACCTTTGTTCCTCCATTCTCGTAACCGCACCACGTTTATCTTGAGATCCGCAAAAGTATCGGGTGATGCTCTTCAGCTCGGCATGAAAATCAAAGGTAGCAGTAGACATCGTTGTTGGGACAAACGGTCTTGGCACCACCGTTGGAGTAGGAGCTGACGTTGAAGCAATTACCAATTGTGATGGTGCAGGTGCGATCGTTGTGGCTACACCAAGAGTCAGAGTCGACACCAGAGCAACATGATGAGGTTGGATGATATCTCTTTCATCCAAACTCTCTTCCATATTTGTCGCAATCTTGATGGCCTCCGCTTTGGTTGTTGACTTCTCGTACCTCATTTGGGTTCGAATTGAAGGTCTCAACTCTCCCACCAAGTTCTTGGTCAGCATTGCTCCAATCCCCGTCATCGTTAGCTCCACATTGTCTCCACTCTTCCGTAGGACCGTTCGAAATCGTTGCTCCAACTTATCCACCCTTTCGATATACTACCGAACTTTCTCGTCGTCTCGTTGCCTCAAATGAGTAAGCTCCACCATTAGCTTCTCATAACTCTCTTCTGGAAGAAATTCTTCGATGAGTGCATTACTCAACGTCTCCCACGTGTCTTTAATTGCACCAGATGTCTTGCTCTTCACTCGGTCTTCATACCACGTAAGAGCAAAATCTTCTAAAAACTCTGGCAGTAACAACACCCATTCTTCCTTCCTTCTCACGTTGTTTCCGATGCAACCCCTTTTGAAGTCTCGTACAAATGGTTCTACATCTTCATTGTTCTTCCCATGAAACACTGGTAACTTCCCCATCTTGTAACTATTCTTTCTACCCTTCTAATTTTTGTGCAATAACTACTCGCTAAAAGAGTACAAACATCACCAATTCCATTCGCGAATAATCTACCATAGGTAAAATGAAAGGAAATGGTTGTAACAACACCTCTTGTGCCATCTCTTCTCCCAAGGTAATCATGAGCCTGAGTCGCATCACCGTCTTCTCCATCATCCGAATGACGATCTCCATCACAACTCAGCCGAGTCCTCTTTTGAAGTCGATAACTTCTCCGTCTCAGCTCTTTGAGTCTCGTCCAACTTCTCGACTACTGACGTAAGTAGGGCGGCCACATCGACGCACTCGTGTCCTCTTGATAGATCACCCACTCCACAACTTGGACAAAGATCTTCTCCTAGAAGATGAATTGGCGCTGGTGACGATGGACCCACTCGAAGACTTAAATCTGTAAACTCCCGCTTCCCTTCAGCTCTCTCGGTTCTGATTCTAGTTGGACAATTCACTACTTTATGTCCCAACCCTCTACAGAAATAACACCACAAGTCGGTTTCTACTCTTCTCCTCGGAGACTCTACTTGAGGTTTTGTACTAAAGTTCTCAAACTCAACGATAATCTCTTTCGAGCTCTCTTCGACGCTTACTATGACATCTAAACCTTGAGGAAGGTTTCTAAGTCTAACTTTCCAATCTTTTGAACTTCTACTCATGTTGCACCTTCTCAACCATAAGTGGACAAAATATTTGAAGAAAATAACTCTACATCACTTTCTTAACTCTTTCGAGCTTTATACTGAAAATCATGTATTATACATGCTACACACGAATTAAAATCCAATCTAAAATTAAGAGTCCATGATAATATCCTCATGACCATCGTCTGTACTGATCCTAGCAGACATCTTAAAGTCACTTTTGTAAGGATCACACTCTACTTCGCCAGGAGCATTCGTGGCTTCCACAGTGAATGATACTTTGAACTCAACTTTCTTCACATCTGCGTCGATGCTTCTTTATATAAAGCAAAAATGGCACCCGAACTGCAATAGATGCTTGATCGCAACACCTCTATACTTAACGTTGGTCTTTCCGTCTCCGTTCTAACTCCCAAACGTCTCTTCTTCAACCTTGGCACTCGAACTGGATTCCCCATGACGTATCGTCAAGACCTCCTTGTATGTCGAATCGAACCATATATCTCTTAATCGGTAAGAGATCTCTCCAAGATTTTTGTGATCTCCAGTAGCTCAACCTCCAAGCTACTAACTAATGAAGTTTCAATAGAAAATTCCATAATCAAAAGAGATGGTGCTGACTGTAAAAATTTTCAGAGAACTAAAATTTGTATATTTTCACTTCTCTCATGACTTTCAACCCCTCAACTTTGAAAATTCATGGCTCTCTCTCCATACCACCTTTTCTCTTGATTTCTGTTGTTCTAGATAGCTTATCAGCCAATCTAAAACACTGGAAAGTTTCTCAGGAAAATAAAATTCACAAAAAATCTGACAACGACTGTAAACTTTTTCCAGAGAACAGAATTCCTCACCTCTCACAAATAGACCCCCTCAACTTTGAAAATTCATTGCTCCCTCTCTAGACCATCTTTTCCTATGATTTCTTTTTTAGTAGATAGGTTATTAGCCAATCTAAAACACTGGAAAGTTTCTCAGGAAAATAAAATTCACAGAAAAGTTGACAGCGACTGTACAAATTTTCCAGAGAGCAGAATTTCTAAACTCACAAATTTCTCTCCTCTAATAACTTTTCTCTCCTCCTTTCTCTACAACTCTTGTTGCACCCTCTTTCAACTCTCCTCAAACCCTTGCTAAGTGAACAAGATGCAAAGAATGACTTCGAACGCGTCATATATCACTACGGGATATACGAAAGGTTCTAATGTTGCTAACATCGCGTTAGCTCTCTCTCCTCCTAACGTTCTCTTCATGTGTTCTCTCATAATCTCTTTTTGTCTAATATAGAACTGACTCTAAACATTTTGAATGATCCCTTCAAGTGAGGTCTCGGCAACGGAACCAAAAATGTAAACCCTCCGCGGTCCTATCGATCAACTACCCCCCGATCTCTCAATCTCCACGATTGTCATCCACGAATCTGCAACATGTCGGACCTGTCTCTCACTCAGGGGTCACCTCTGATGGCTTTGATGGAAGCACACCATGAATCTTGAAAGGAAAAATGCTAAGTTCACTCATTCATACACCCACAAACTTATCAACTAAAAATCTCCTTAAACTCATCAACTAAAATCCTCCATTCTAACGACGTCTCTCAAGTTTTCACATGCTAAAAATATCTCACACTCTCTATATTACTCAAGTTGTCATTACGACGATGTGAAAATAAGGATGAGGAGCTCTTCTCTACTCCTCTATTTATACATTCTAGGTTTTTACTTTGATACCCTTCGGTAACTCAGCCGTAACTACTTTTATCGAGTTTTACTAAGATATTACTTAAGATAAAAGCATTAATCACATGGGCTTCTTATCTTTTCACATGGGCTTATTCCTTCAAAGTCAACAACTTCTAGAAGGATTCTGAAATATTCTCAAGGAATCTCGAATTTCCACCCCCCTCTACACTAGGACCCACTAAAAAGAAAACATGTAGAATCTCTTCTTGTTTTTAATGCCCACAAAGTCCACAACTTTAATCCAACCACTAATATCAAGTCAAAAAGGAGATAAGGGATACTTTCCACCTCCTTTCTACTTTTTAGACAAGATGACAAGATAGTAGTGCTCACTCTTTAGCAAATATCTGAATTCTGCCAAAAGTACAGCTAAGTTTAACCATAATTAACTTTTAGCTAGTCATGACTAACTTGATACCTCCTTAAAGTACTTTGGCAGCAAATAAACATTCTCAACACTTAGTTATAACTAAACACCTTACTAATAGACAAACTTCCTATGTGTAACATAGGTCGTTACAGAATTGACAACGAAAGCTCTTGTCTGTGGGAGAGGATTCCAGAGGGATAAAAATATAGTAGAAGCAAGAAGAGAATCACTGCCACAAGAGCAACTCCTCGCAAAGCAACGTCACACAATAGTGAGTCCAAAGGAAAGTGAAACCAAGTGAAAGAGCTTGTACGAAAAGGAGTTCAAGCACCGAACAGAAATGTACAATAATAGACGATCACCGAGTCAAAACATCCGCACATAAGCCAATGTGAGCCAAATCAGAGCACCCTTTCCAATTCCACCATAAACTAGAGGAGAGAAAAAGTTATCTGAACAAAAAGGTCATGCACAAGGTCCACTCCACCACTCGTGAAGTTGTCTTGGCGACAATCAACTTACAATCAGTGCATCTGAGTTACGGGCAACTTTTCCTCACTATGTTGCAGTTGTGGCTCAAACTGTTGTGATGGAAGAGACGTTTGCACATAAGCTTGACATAGAGGATGAGTTGTTGTGTTGTGTATCTGCAGCATACAGCGAGACAGTTCCGAAAATACAACATTTTGCTATTTATCAAGAATTTGCTTTCTTTTTGGGATATGCGGATTGGAAAGAACTTCCTCCTTTGCAAAGAGGCGGTAAAATGAGAGCTCCACTATCTTGGCAAAGTTTTTGTTGGCTTCCAAGCATAGTCTGAGCGGCATTGTGTGAGTTATTTCTTTTTTTTTTTGGCTAAAATTTTTGTTTCTTTGTAGTTGCATGCATGATGCATCTCAGTTAGTGGATCTAGGAGTTGTTGTAACAGCTCCAATGAAGTACTACGTCCAACTGGGAGCTTCAGGGGTTCAATCCCCTGTAGTATTCTTGAAAATCTGATATTTTGTGTGCAGAGTTCAATGATTTATTTCTCTGGAAAATGTGGCATGAGCATACTCTTATCCAAACCTCTCCTATTGCTTCATAAATAAAAACCCATATACATGATTTTGTTTCGAAAAGAGCTCCTGATCGAGTTCTATTCACTGTCACATATTGAAGCTCTCCTAATAGTCAATAGTCAGCTTCATAGCCAATGAACAAAAGAAATAATAAAAAATCTATAAGCTTAATTTATACTTAGCACAAATTAACTAAGGCTCACAAATGTGACAGATAAAATTCTAGCATGCAATTGGATCGGAGACAATAAGAGCCAAACTGTTTGAAAGTTGCTTCAAAGACAATTTGTGCATCAAGACATAAAAGTGATATAGCTTTGCAAACTTTAGAAAGTGTATCTTTTATGAATATGTGCGGTACTAAGTCTACAATATAAACAGAAATGCTATGTAAGTTTTTGAAACAACTCTTGCACACAACATAAAACTTAAACTATAATGTTATAGTTGCGAAACAACTCTTGCATCCAACATGACACCTTGTCAATGAATGATACATGTACATAACAAACATCAAAGCAAGATAGCTTATGTAAGACTGTAAAGGAAGTAATGATGCTATCACTTACCATTAAGATGTAGTATGCACGTAAAAAATGCTCTCTCTCGACTGAGTCTTCCATGCACTTGTCCGTTCATGTAGCACTCATAGTGTAGAAGTCTTATGCCGCACCGTGATGTGTTGAGGACGTTATTGATATATCTTGATGGGCTCTCGTCCGATATTCTCATTTCAGTCCAAGTAACATGCTGACAATAGAGCCTCGTGAGTCTTAGGATAGTGAACCCTTTTCGTGAAAAACTTGTTGATGATAGAGTTGAAAGTCTCTGACATATAGTTCTCTCGAGCTCTAGTGTATAATTTCATCTTTGTGATGTAATGACATTCGTCAAGAACTCCACCATAGCGTGATGGGTAGGAAAACTTAAACATGCAAAAAGGTTATACATATCAACCAAGGAGACAAAGAACTCATAATGATTTCAAATCCGAAGGAGGACAAGGTAGATGAAAATTTACTCATCACGCAATATGTATCGGCGGCGGACGTGTTAAAGTCCGAGATGGTGCAGCAAGATCTGTCTCCGAGGAGAGTCGTGCACGTTGTATGGTCACATGTCCAATGATCTACAACATTTCTAATGTCCAAGATCATCACAATGGTGTCGTTCTCATCTGAAACATAACGAACATCAGCACCCACGATTCTCCTTGCATTCAGTTGACAACAAGTATAAATCCAACCCTTCAACTTGTTGACAAGACCATGTGCTTGCTCAACCGTTTGAGATAGTTGTGGCACCCGCGATGATACCTCGCATTGTCACCACGCGTTGAACAAGCTCAAGCTTGTTCTCGATAGCATAAGCCCTTCCGGATCGTAGCCATACCACCAATTGTCTTTTGGTCAAGAGCTCAAGGGGAACCACTACCCCAGCCTCCAAAACACCACCAGGCGGTCGCTTCTTTGAACTCCATCTCTTCCAAGAACTTCTTGATCACATTCTTGCACTTATGCCACAAGTCATTCTGACTCACGATCCCATGACGCTGCAAGATGACGTCCATGGAGGACTTGTCATCGTGCACAACTTCGTCTGGGACTATGCCACGTGCAATTGATCGCTGGATACCAAGCTTGAATGCGACATCCTCGATGAGCCATGCATTGTTACCCATCTCAACAAGAGTCATGTTGATCATTTCGATGACACAGCCATCATGTGCATCAATAAATGCACATGTACCATTGTAGCCATTTCACATAAAGTCATATCACAAGTCAGCATACACTACAAAGTTCTCAGTAATTAGCCACATAAAATTACAATTTTGTTAGATTATGACATATAGCATACATATGCAATCGATAATGTCTATCATACTACACTTACCAACTATGGGGGAGTCATCGATCAATGGAAAATATATTGACATGAGCAGCAGACTGCACCTCTTCCTTCTTCTCTTTTCCAGCGATCAAGAGTCTCTTCAATCATCCAATTCTACGTCTCCTCCCACTCTAGAAACTAAAAAAGTGCTTTCGTGCTATGTGTACCAAGCCAACCTCTATTCACAGAGTCCAACTGTATATATCTTAACTTCGTGCCTAATGTGGCACAGTACATACGACATGTTATATCGAGGATGTTATAATAAAATTCCATCTTCGTGGATAACCAAAGAAAACTTGTGTTGACTCGGCCACTTGAACTTCAGAGACCAAGTGTGATGGATCATCTTGATCCTAGGAGGTAACAATTAGCTGATCACAAAGCGGATGAGGACACTTGATTACAAAATCATGAAGTAACTCCTTAAGTTTGGACAATGATACACATCCAACTATGAGTAGCTCTTCACTTTTAACCTCAAGCTCTCGAAGAGAGCTATCATGCTCATGATGAGACATGACATGAAGGATCTGAGAATCAACAACATGGTTTACATCGATATGAGGTTCATCAATTCTAGAAGTACACCCCGTAGTCACATCGTGCACTTACAATATAAATATACAATAAATAAAAACAATACGAGAATGAGTTTGCAAAAATGAGAAATCAAATCAAAGCATAAGACAACAACCGCGTCTCAACTTGCGATGTCTAGAGACCAAGTGCATGAAGAACATCCGGATCAGCGATAGAACCTTCACTAGCATCTCGATGTCGAGTCCCTCCGGATCTAGTCACCCTCTAGTATTACATCGAGAACCGAAACTCTAGCTTCCTCCTCCCTTGTCATTTGATCAATGACGATCTCGAGCAGTAGCAAAAAGAAACTAGACACAGTGGTATGATCTGCACCGGGTCCTAAAAGTCTCATTTGCTGAACATATCTCAACTACAACGACTCAGAGACTCTAACCTTTTCTCTCGAGACCTCCGGACATTCTCGAGATAAATATCTATCTCCAAGTTGTCTAGGATGAACCCTAGGCGGCATCGTGAGATATATGTCATTCACTAACTAAGCTAAACCTAAACGGTAGAGGTCCTAAACTGTTGTCGTAACCAAAGTGTTCCAAAAATCAATGACTAACTCTTCATCATAATATAAAGAAATTGAAACAAGTACTATGAAATCAAATCTAAAATCAATCTAGAACCAAAAAAAAACTAAAACAATAGCACTAACTAAACTCTTTGAGAAAATAGACTGTGAGGATCAAGTGAATTACTCTACACTGAGTCAACCTAGTACTGTTAGTGCTAGAGGACAAGACAGAAGTCTAGAGGAGTCCGTCACACAAGAGATTGCGGCCGCTCGAGGAAGAGAGATCATTTTTTGCCCTCTGATTGTTCACTTGTCAGACCGGATCCGTAGATATGGCCGCCGGTTTCAACCATCAAGAAATGACTCCGAAAATTTGAAAAGTAAACAAAAGGTTGCATAGTCTTCGACCGATAGATTGAAAAAGCATTTTTGTTTCTATTCAATTAAACAAATTCTTCTGTCGCAAATTTAAGATCATTATATTGGATAGTTTTTTGCTATAGATAGGTCCAAATTCCGAAAGTAGAATATTTTATTATAACAAGTGAAAACGGTCCATTCTGTCTCTTATCAGTTCTAAACCGTTTGAGGTTGAATCTTACGATGGACTGGTTCAAAATGAAACCTTTCACATTCTGAAAATCCAGTAAACCAGGGCCCACCACTCATATACGGGCCATTGTGGTTTAACTATGGAAAGTTGTATTTCTCTTTGAAAGAATTAGTCTTCTCTACATGCCGAAGCAGTAGTTTATCTTGTCATATTATGTAATATCTTATTTACCAGATCCGATTGTTTTATGATATGACCTACTTATATAATTTCTGCGCACCACCAGAAAAAATGGAATATATGTTAGAATTAATATACATCTTCTTCACGAAGATATCCGCTATCATAATTGAAACTTCTTTATATCATTTGATTGAAATGTTCAAAATTTCCATTATCTGCTAATGGTGTCCAAGATAAATTCCAAAGTGAACGTAAATTATCACAATTTCTTTATATCTATCAATACAATGAATATCACGAACCGACTTGGTACAGATAGAAGCAAATGTACATCTCAAAGCCAACATCACAGTGATAAAGGATAAAGGACCTTCATTCTTTCTAAATATCACCAATTCTTTTGTCCCCTTCGTATTTGAAGAGCATCTCATTTCGCGTAGCTTTTACCGTTCGTATTATCTTCCTTCTTACAGGATATTACACTTCGTAAAATGTTCTCGCTTTGTAAAATGTTCTCCCAAATGGAAAACATCTTTTCAAAGCGTAAGATTTCTTCCAGTGATGCAACTCTGAGCTCAAATACTCCAGAGCATTTACGAAACCTAATGTCCCGGTGGCCTGCGACCCGGTTTCAGGGTGTACCCGAGGCGCACTACCGACACACGATGCCAGAACCACCGACTTCCTCATGCGTGTTTCATTCTCTTCCTCACTTCGCACTTTGCTATGACAGAAGAACAGCCAGTCGGACAGTCACACATCTTGTGTATTGCTCCCGATGGGTCATTATTTCCTTCAAGAACGGAAACCACGAATACCCGGTTCCTGGAAACGACATCTTCGACAACCCGAGAATCCATCGGAATCCCAGTGTTTAGCATCGAGGAGAAACTGCAAATCAAGATGTCTGATTGCGAAATCAACCCGTTCAATAGAGACTAACTAGATTCCGCCATGTGCAACTTGAAGTTGAAGTCCTCTAATGTACAATCATTCCCACCCTCTACTCATTCAAATGTATTTCATATTTCAGAGTCTGATATCCATTTTCTCCAACAGAGGTGGCAGAGACTTGACTCCTTTCTGGAGCCGAAACACACGCGCATACACACCCCTATCAAAGAATGAAGAAAATTAAACTGCCCCATCTTACCTCTGCTCCGTTGTACCAAAATACCCTCGATAGAATCATGCCCTACTCGTCATAGCTGACCCAGTGACGTAAGCTTCATCCTTTAGAAGCATGGAGTTTGGAATGTAAGAAAAACATTACAGAAGTGACAGTCTAACTCTGATTCAGCTTTTTACAATACCAACACTGCTAGAATGAAGCCACTGCTTGGACAAACCATCCGAACCATCAAGGATCTTAAATGTGAAACTTTGCGATGGAACTGAGGCGTACTTCTAACCTACAACTACGTGACTGCATCACCTGGGAACACCTCTAGCTAATCGAGTCACCTCACCCCTTACCCCCTGTGTTGCGGGTAGAACTCCAGGGGTGGGGGCCCATGTATATTTTTCCACAACTAAGTGTATGCCAGCCGGTCAAGGGGACAACAGGGGATGTAAAAGAATGTTGAATCTTACTTTCTAGCGATGTTCAGATACATCAATTAACTACAGGGTAACTTGAGGAGTTCCTCCAAACTGTATGGTGTCTTCAAGCTCCCACAAATAACTGGACATCCACAAACGATCACACGCGCGACTCAGTCCAAGGAGCATGCAGTAAGGCGTTAAAACCAGTATCCGCGAATATTAAGAAACCTAAAGTAATGGCAACGACTACATACAAGTTTCGGGCTACTAGGTGGCGTCGGTATACCATCTTGTTCTTCGTCTGATTTGGTCCGACAAAGAACAAAGAACAAGATGGACCACCGTGGTAGACAGCTGCTCAACCATTCTTGCAATAGGAGATTTCGGGAAGGTGGAACACATACTTCAATTTAGCACAAGAAACAGGAACGTCTGTCTCTCAGGAGTATCCACTGTGCGTATCATAAATTGTTGAGCTTCATCATGTGCCTGTGAAAGGAACTGCTGACTCCACTCTGATTCGATTAATTCGTACAGCGCCTAGCACGTACTCTGGCAACTCGCACTCTTCCTTGGCCTGTGGCTCAAAGAAAATTACGTTCCCAACAATAGTAAGTCTCAATAAGGTCTGTATTATATTTTGAAGAGAAACAGCACCAAAGAAAGTCAACTGTTTCTACGCATGCAAATATCTTGGCGCTACATATAGGCAATACTCCTCACAAACTACTAAATTTGTACGGAAGAGATCTGGATTACCTCAATCAAAATGCCCAAATCAACGACAAGGCTCGTGACATAACCCAGCACTAAGCCTATGACACCCCGGGCCACTGATGATGACCCGATGTCGACATCGATCTGCATACGCAACAAACAATCTCATTTAAGGCAAAACGGCAAGAATGCAGCCAAAATATACAGGACACTCTAGCCCACAACACAGAACGTCTGACGATGACGGATGCGCCAAAGCATGTATATGTCCACGTTCCTCAAAATACAGCTCGGAAACTGGCCATTTTCTTATTTCTTGCCTGAAGCTCCATGTGAATTATACATAGTCCGCTGCGTACCGATGGATGGACCACACGCAGTCTATGCATCTCCATTCCCAAAGTACCAGTGAACCAAATGCCGAGAATCCCTAGTCAACAGAAGCTGGACGCTTGAAAGTCACTATGTACACACTTGCAGCATCCTGTTCGCCAGGACCGCAGGAGAAAGAAAGTGCCTTACCTCTAGGAAGTTGTCTTCTCTTAGGTATCGACAAGTTACAGCTCGGCCTAATAGACATGCTTTGGTGCCTACAGCGCGCTTTACCATCCAGTAACCCTGATATCCAACAAATGAAAGTGTTTTCAGTTGACTTCCTACCAGCAGGCAAACCTACATACGAACAAGTAGCTATTTTGGTAATGCTCCATCGATCCCAAAGGTCCAGGAGAAAGGCAGCTTCGAGAAGTCAAACATCTTAAAACAAGACACTTCCGCAGTGAAAAGGAACATTCTTCGCCTGATGTGCTTTACCACGTACTGTATCACCCCACAAGTCCCCCATGCAAACATACACGAATAACAACTTATGATTAGTTTACTTCCTCATTCGAGAGCGTACGAGATATGACTCACCTCAACTATACTTGGAATAAGCTTAAATCGTGCATTCCGATATGCATCGTCCCCATTTACAAATTGATCAAGCAATGATCCTTTTCTGACTGGCCTATCTGCAACATAATAGAAAACCATACTGTAGTTTGGCTTTGCTGGGACCTGCACGCATATTTAGCGCAGGTAATCAAAGCTCTACAACATTTACATTAAGGCATCCGTGATTCACTTCAAGTACATGTGAAACTTGAAATACGCATCGTTCTAGGGAAGAGTAATATACCTGCAGATTGACGACAAGGATGAACGGTGCCGTCTTCCCGGCAGCAGACTGCAATAAGTACGAAATAACAAGGACAAATATGAACAAAGGAACAGAAACCAAAACAAAAAACGTAGAAACACGTGCAAGCGAACACAACCCAAATCATGTTAACCTTCTTTTCCATTCCCCGTTGATCGCTTCAAGATCGTGTGGCCCAGCTGCTGATTTTCCAAAAGTAACCCAGAGCATTTTACATCCCTACTCACTTCAGAGGATGAACTATGTTCAAAGTTAGCGGCTTTCATCCCTATTTCACTTCAGAGATGAACTATGCTCAATGTACGCCGCTAACCATCGATCTCTACCAGCTGATAAGTTCTTCCTTTAATTACTGTATCACACTAACTCAGAGTCACTTCTAGCTCGACAAAATCCCAAGAATAAACACCTGCACAATAGAATTCGAGTTCTTTGCGACGAAGTCGACTCTCTCCTCTGAATACATCCAGTCAACAGCCATCAACTTTAACAGGGGATCCGTTCCTGGAACCTGCAATTTTGCCCAACGGGGTACAGACCGATTAGAGGTATACTTCAAACATAATAACATTCATGATTTCACTCCCCATGGCGCTGAGCTCCATTCCCACCTCTACTAGGCAACAATATGCTGACTGGACCCTCAACCTACGGCCTCTAAAAGGATGAACTCAATATCCCTGAGTGGAAAAGGCTTGAAAACCATCTGCGGCACTTTCACCAGGGATGCTGAAAGTAGGGCAGCTGAGTCCGTGGAGTTCGTGTCTTTTCTGAATCTCTTTTGGTAGTATGTAAGTGAGAAGCTCCTATACGCCGCTCTATCACGGTATATGTATATAGGACTAGAAATCAAGAACTATCTACATACGCTGAAAATTGAGCCATACACGTACATAGTAAGGAGAACGATACATCAATAACCTGATGTATCTAAAATGTATAACCCAGGGTCCTCTGCTTTAGAAAAACAAGATACGCCGGTCTATATGATTAGCCGCCCGATGCAAGAACTAACCACATACGTTTCGGGTAACATAAACAAGTAAAAGTAGTCTGTAAGCGACAGCAAGTTGCTTACCTTGAGACCATCGTCATTGTAGGTCCGTCCTCGGACCATGAACCCCTTGCCACCAGGTTCGGACCAGCAATCACTATCTTTATCGTATACACTACGTCGCAAAGTGCCTTTAGAAGCGCTTGCATTAATGGTTACAGGTAGCGCACTAAGCACCAGCTCACCATTCTCTTCTCTAGCTGCAGATGGATTTTATATATTAATAACATGAACGTGTAAACATCTTCTCGCCCATTGTTAAGGGTCTTAAGACAAGCGCGACTAATTTTGACTAATATGAACAAATGTCCTCATCTCAGGAAAAGAACAAGTCCAATATCAAATCAGAGGTCCTGACAATACCTGGTGGTCGCTTACTGGGTAGACCCATCATAACACTCCACGAAAGAGCCCTGAATCTGTGGCTATGACCCGGAGTCTGAGATCAAGAATTTTCAGGTCAGGTATCAGCAAGACTCGACTATAAGATTTAACCCAAACAGATAACCAAGTCGCTATTTCCCTAGGAGTCCTAAGAAATCTATATCCTAGCCAGAACTCAAATCAACAATGACCTTAGCAGCGACAGAAGCAAATTTTGGAGAAGCGAAGTTCCATACTGTGGGAAAGAAAAAGCGCCTCTTGCGCCCACAGAGATTCATCAAATTATCGAAAAAGGACAGCATCCTCACTGCAGACCTTGTGGGCAGACTTGCTCTCATCTTCTTCACTATCTCCACCTTCTGTATCATCAGCTGGCTCTGCACCCATAATAGCGTCATAAAATTCTTCGTTGGACTCGGGAACCTGAACCAGTGATTCAGGAGGTGAATCCGGAGAATCTGACGATTTTCTCCCCGCCTTAGGACTTGTTCCCATTTTAACTCGTTCTGCTGCCTCCGGTGTCATGCTAAGCTCTGGCTTCGCTGCAAAGAACTCTCTGAGCCCTGACAAACAGATAAAAAATCTAATAGGTCACAACTCAGAAGTTGCGATGTCCACGCGAAAAAAGCTGTCACTCATAGAAGATACTTATGAACTAAAACTTACTATAAAGATAATACACCAACAAATTAAACAAAGGAAAAGAAACAAAAACACAGAAAGGTACTCCGAGTCAGACATATCTATCAGATGGAACAAACCTGCAATACGGCAGAGCATAACACAAGGAACAGTCTTGTGAAATTTTGCATAATGACTGGCCTTCCAACGACCCCATCCAGTCGATTTGACTTCCATAATCTGAGTGACCAAAGATCGTGGTGCATTGGCCCCAGGCCTCGCAGGAAGAGGAGTAATCTCCCAGATACCAGCTGTAGCAGGAAGCAGAATCGCGTAGAACACGCCAGGAAAGACCAAAGGTAACAAGCTTAAACAGAGACTTCGAACCAAGAGCAAATGAACAAGGACTAAATTTTACCCCCCCCCCCCCCCCCCCCCCAACGTGCGATAACAAGCGCAACTAACTTATGCATCCAAGCGCACTGTAAAAGACAACTGTGGAAGTTCCCCAAACAGTGCATTAATGCATGGAAAGAATAGAATACAATAGCGTCTACTTACGATTGAAATCGATACGCTGGTATCCATGTCTTACTGGCTTGGTCTTGTGTATAGTGGAAATTTGATGGATTACTGCGTGGAGTCAATAACAGATAAAAGTCAGCCCAGAGCAAAACTGATAAGAACTTAAAGAGGATGATTAACGACACATTAAACACGTTGAGATTCGATTCGGTTCGAACTTACAGTAGGAACCATCTTGATCACGACGCCAATACCGCGAGAAAACAAAATCTCTCTTTGCGTGCCATCTGTTTCAGAGCGTCCAACCAACGTACGAGTGTGAGAGAAGTACCATAACGCATTCCATGGCGTAGACTTTCGACCACAAACCCCGCGCTCTGAAACCCGAGATGGGTTGAGAAGAAGAGAAATAGAAGAACCAACCACCTGGAAAGGGGAAAGACTTACAGAAGAAGAAACACGACTTACCGTGAAGGACGTTTGGTCCTTACCTTTCGATCTTCCAGCTAAGAAGGTTTTAAGGCTAATTCCAAAACGTGCTGGACAACAAGGCAACTGCTCTACACTCTATGTTACACAATCCATCAAATAATGCACAGGCATACAGTGTACACCTCCAACTGAGGTTCATTCTTCTTGGCATTCAGAGGGATGGGTACCTGCTCGGAACTTAAACTTAGCCTAGAGCCCAAGGTTGGGGTGCTTGTAAGGTAGTTCTTGAAACTTCGAGTTCTTCCGGATACTCTCTCCATCAAAGAGGTTGATGACGATTCTGTCTTTTTCTTTAGTCGGGAAATTTTAACCCCACTCCCTTCACAGTCTATTCCATGGCGGATTCGAACATGTTCCAGAGGTTCTCTGATAGGTCTGTACCTCTCATGATCTCTTGACACCGTCTCTGGCCTACTCCCGGCTTTCTTGACAGGTCTGTCTTGCACTCAAGTGGTCCCGAATAACTTCTTGGGTATCTATTGGACGTTAATCTTCCAAGTTCCATGGCCACTTAACTTCGCTATGTCCCTCCGATCTTCCAATGTTCTATACATCACACATCGCCTTTTCTGTGCTAGTAAAGGCAGCACCCATCATTACCCGGAAAGCTTTCAAGTTGATAGCCTCCCGTCGATCTCTATATTTGGAATTAGCATTCCAAACCGCAGCTCTTATTCGAGTGCAGGTAGTGTGGTGTGCAAGAATACAGCAACGTTAGTTGTGAATGAAATGTCTCTACTGACAAGGAATTGCCTAACCCATTTACCTTTACATGGCCTTTCTCAGCAGATTTAAGGGATGTATCCTCGCACATGCAATCGTCTCAAAATTCCACCCCTAGATAAGTATAAGATTTCACCCTGGGAATGGATTGTGCGCCACATTTCCAGTTCAGAAATCTAAGAGAGGTGAACTTGGAGATAGCTGGGATGCTTAGACAAGCTGGATGCCTCCGACAAGTCTTCCGCTGTTAGATTAATGTTAAGTCCTAACAAGGACATTAAACTAACAGCGGAGTCCGACAAGTCAACAACTTCTGAACCCTTTATTCGAACATGTCACATCGATATCGTTACATCACGACGCTATTCTGAGAAGAAAAATTCATTACTGAACTTTGCAATTCACCTCTTAAAATACTTGGGGTCAAAAGTCCCGTAGACTATGTCGGAGTGGCCGTCGAGTTGCTCCACGAGTTCCAAATCTGCTGTCAGGACGTCCCACCTGTGGAGCAACCGCCACCGGATCCCACAGGGAAAAACATATGCATGAGAATGGCGAGCGTAGTGATCCTCAGCACTGCACATCATATCAAACGCAATTAATGACCAATCTGGAGCCACTGGGGACGCTACTCACTCATATCTCAACGATTTCTCCAAACTCATGACCATTTCGAAGATAGTGTCCGGGGCAGCATCAACGACCCCAACAGACTTCATAATGGTACCTTTTTCAGCCTGTCCAAGTACCACTCTCAGTTCAACCGTCCACAAGGGAGACAAGTACATAGCATTCCATGTTCATGCTCGTATGTTCGGTAAACGTGGTTAGCTTTTAACCAGCTTTAAGCTTTTAGCTTAAGGTTTGCAAGAACCAACTACATAGGACTAAGGTGCCACGGAAATAACATACCCAGAGACGCAAACCGCAAGTAACGAATTGTATGAATAAGCGTTTAGACTATCTCCAGGTCCACCAAATATTCGTGAGAATATATGCACAGAATAACAGAACTTATAGCACAACTTTGTAGAAAAGATCATTACCTTCGAAGCTGCAACATCTTCGAAAATACGAAGACCTACCATTCAAGAACAACATGTACCACGCATGCCCAACGTCAGTTGAAGGAATGTAAGGAAACAAAATATGTTCAATGATGGGGGATTCACGATGTATAACTAGAGCCAAAAGCCTTCACGATAGACAGGCTGCAGGGTCGACTGCAGCCCCTTAGTTCTAATGTCTTCAATGGAGTAGCAGTAGAAATTAAATTTCACCCACCATTTACAGTGCGAAAGCACCTCCATTCCGCCTGATCAACTGTATCTCCTTCCCTCTGGTAGCACGAATCTTCAGTGGTGTGTGGACTGACCATTGAAGCTCGTCTTAGCAGAAATTCCGGTCCTGGAGTGGATGACCGGCGGTTAGGTGTTTATCCACCAAGCCATGCTCTACCAGATGTCAATTATAATACGAGTGCCGCACTTAAACCTACTGGCTTACACCTGATACATCCTTCTGCATAAGAGATGAACTCCCGTCGAGTTGGAAAATATATTTTTGACGTGGAAAACACACCTCTTCCTCCTATAGTGATGAGCTTGTTCAGGCCTCGTGAGTATGAACGGTGGTGCCGAGGACCATTCAGTTTGAATCTACAACAACACAATTTTTTATGGATAAATGGATGCGAAAATAAATGCAGTCAGCTCTGCGATGAACCCATCCTTAGAGCAAGATGAAATTTATGTCTACATTTGATACAGCCTGCGGTAGAGTCTTACTCGTCCTCGGTATTCATCAACCTGCGACTGCTAGCCCTCTCCATTTCATACTCCGCCTGGGCTCCACATGGAAAAAACGAAGTCAGGGGAGCAATCGTTGGAGCTTCCAACGATTGCTGTCTTGCGTGACCCTGTTTCACCACATTCAGCATCACAGTGTTGAGTGAAATTAAGAAGATTCTGACAAAGAAATCCCTGACTGAATCTCGTACGGTGTTTGAATGAATGGGAACATGGGAAAACTAACCTTAATTCTTCCTGCAAGCATGTTGTTCATTCCTCTTTCTTTGATCACACTGGCAATCTGATCCACATCAATATCCCGAACTGCTCCCCAATCGACTGCATCTTCCACTAAACTTTGAGAAGCTCCATTGGACGATTGTTCTGCGAAGGACTTCCGCACTTCCTCCCAATCGACTTTATCCTTACTTTTTGTCTTATTTTGTTCCAACTTGGCCCTCTCTGAGCCAGTTAGACCAATATAAGAAATTTTCACCTTCTCTTCCACAGAGGAAACACTATCAGAAGGAAGCTGAACCGCAACTGTGCTCTGAAGGTGATCAATCAAGGGACTTTCAACCCTACATTCTTCAGGGGCGTCACGGATCGAGGAATTGTTATCTTCAACATCTTGCGGGACACTGGACTCTACTGGGTTCTCATCTTCAAGATCATCCCGTATTTTAAACTTCCCTGGACTCGTATCTTGTACCTCAGTACAACTAGTATGATCAATCTGATCCTGGCTTTCCATGTGAGTCTGACCATTTTGTATAGAGCGCAATGGATCCCAGAACTCTATGTGTTCTTTCTCCAGCTCTTCAACAGTGGATGGGACTCCAGCAACGGAAGGTTCTTCAACTGTGTAGGGGACATCAGTTGTGGTTGTGGTTGGTTCCTCAACGACATAATCCTTATGATCAGCATGTCTCGTTCTCAAGGGTGTGGCAACAGTGTAGCTTTCCTCTGGCTCAAAAGTCTCTTCAACTCTTACTTCTGTGAAGATGTTCTCTCTGGAAGAGGCAGAAACAGGAAATCTGGCAGCTAGCAACATGAAGGCAGAGCTGCAAGCACACCATTGTAAGTTAGCGCAGGTTGCACTTACACTCTTTGCTGCTCTCAAAGATATAAAAGAAATAGTTGGGGAAATGAAACGAAAACCGAAGCTCTTATGGTATAACCTCAGAGCGTCACCTGGACAGATGATCTGACACATTTTGCGTAAGAAAGGCACCCACAACGGAATCAATGACGGAACCCATCCATTTTGAGAACCGTCTATTACCTGTATCAGAAGTTCGTTAGCCTTTGCATCAGCGGGTAAGGATGCGCTCCTAGTTCTAGTGTACTAGATATCCTGAAAGATACGTGAGTTCATGACCTCTGGGAAGGAGAAGACTCTAATGCGCATGTGAAATTAGTCTTGTACATTACCTATCGTCGTTATGTACCTATTTCACCAGAGATATATAGAGTCAGACACTTAACACAATAAGAGAACCAAAAGGTAAACTCACATGACATGAGCATGAGTGTTAGTTAACACACCTTGTACTTCGTGCATAACTTGTATAAACTTATCAGGTCTTAGCTTAAACACGAACCTCTCCTTTGCCCACTTCTCTGCAGTCGCTTCATCACTTTTGTCTTCATAACATGGACCATGAGCCATGACAAGCTTCCACCACTGCAGATCGTCAGCTCCTAGCTGAACCTTGGGCTTGAACGGCTTCAGTCGTGGTCTTGCATATGGCACAATAGCTCTTTGTGCACTGCAATGTAATACAATTGCCGTACTCGCCTCGTCGGTGAGTTTAAGGTCTGCAAGTCCCATAGCAACACCATGGATTGCTCGGATCGACTCACCTTCCAGAGTCTGAACTGAGAGTCTGCTGCTCTTTCTCAAACGGGCAGCTGCTCTCATCCTCCAAGGTTTGCAAATACTTTCTAATGAGTCCTCTCGCTGGAGCGGTTCGGGAACTCCCATTTCTGCCTGCTCTTCATAGGACCCGGAACCTGGGTAAACATTTTGCTGCCCCATCTCAGCATCTTGTGAGTCAGTGTTCTTTGTCCTCTTGGGCTTAGTGCTCTGTGCCTTCCTCGCAGTAGAAGCCTTCTCAGGCTTGGGGACGCGAACAGGCTTGGTCACATCTTTCAAAACCCTCGGTCTCGGATGCTTCTTTCTTGATATCTTTTCATTTGGATCTGGTGGTTTCTCAGCGAGACAAACTGGAGGCTCATCACTGCTCGGTGAAGGAGGCTTGTTTAGGTCAATGGAACTATTTTGCTTTTTTCTCCTACTACTCAAAGCCGGAAAGAAATCTGCACTTTTCAGCGCTGCACCTTCGCTACCACAACCAGCAGATAGAATGTCTTCGTCGTCACTGTAGAGAAACTCCTGCTCCGTACGCATCTGCACTTTTAAATTTCCCCTGGGTTTTTTCGCAATGCTGAACTTCACAGGGGTGGAAGGATCAAACTCGGAGATCACACCCTCTAGATATTCATCAGAATGTTGTTGCTTGAAAGCGTCCTCTACGATATGAACCCCGTTCGGATACCCCGTTCCATACTCACCCCTATTAGCCGATAGTCCATTCCTGCCGAGCAATGGGTCACAGTCTGCAACGGCCCATTCAATTTGGTTACCGTCATGCCCAGATTCCAAATTTGGGCATGCCCACTCCCCAGCCTGAACCTGAAACTTCTCCGATGCAGCGGGTGACTGAATAGCAGCAGCAGGAGTTGCAAGAACCGTCTGCTCTGTATTAAAGAGCTCCCTCCGTAGCGGAATGACCACCTTAATTTCACCTGAATCTGTGTCTAACATCCTTGCTGTCGCTGGAGACTTGGGTTCCATCATACACTCCTGAGCAGAACCTAGATTTCCGTGTGGACGGTGAACATCACTGAGAGCATGAAGTGATTTCCTTTTCTGGGGTCTTTTCTGTCTATCAGGGACGGGTGTTACTGGCCCTGCAGGGACTTGTGGGGAAGTCTTCGACCACGTTTCCATGCGTGCCACCATTGGGGTACTCTCATTCCTAATCATCTTTGGTGTAGATGATTTTCCTTTACTGTTTAGTGGCGGTGTAGAACATGGAGTTTGCGTTCTCCTCTGTTTTGGAACTTTCCTGACAGGGTGTTGTTCAGGGTCCTCGTTTGCTGGAGTGATTAAGCTATTCCCCTCAAACGCTTTAGGACTAACGGGACCTTTCCTGACCTTCTTCACGCCCCACTTCAAGACTTCTGAGCTGCCTCTTTTAGTTTTGGTTTCGCCACACTTCTCGACTTCACCTCCGCTGGGATTGCTCGAAGTGGGCGTCCCATAGAGCAATTGAGCAGACGAAGTCCTTAACCCATCCGCATGTGTGTCGTTTGTATCAGAGCAGGCAACTATCTGGTCCGGAAAAAGAAGCTGAAGCTCCGCCCTCTCGCATTTGGTTGAGCCTTCGGTGGGCGATCGGCTATCAAGCCGCCGCTGTGGTCGCCTTGTCTGAACCTGTCACAGTGCGCACAAGACATCAATTGTCTCTAGTGTTCAACACTGCTACCATCTTCTTGTCAGGAGCTTTCGGACGTCACCTCTAACTCTACGGATTTGATTTGTAAGAACCCGAAAGAGACATTAAACGATAAGACAACCTACACGCCTGGCAACCACCAGGATCCAGCAACTATTTATCATCGATAGCTTTCAGCGGCCAACTAATGTGACCCTGTACCTTGTGCGTTGAGAGTCCATGTCAGAGGCATAACAGAGACAGGAATAACTAGAAATTTTTACAGCTCGCACCAGTTCCATAATTTTTGCGTTCCTAGAACGAACAAGGTTCGTTCAGCGTTTAATTGACTTGTAAATAAAGCTCAAGAATTTCTCTCTCTCTGACGAAACCATTTACACAGAGAGGACTAACGTCCCAATCAAACGTGGTATGAACGAGTGGAGCATTTCTAATGCGTCATGGAGCAGCGGGCAGAAGGATGGGAGAAAAGGACGACGAATGGTGCAAGATGCATGCCTCAGGACTTTCCATGGTTTGCTAGCATGAGACGGACTGAACTCCTGATTTTCCTTCAATCAGCTCAAACTGCTACTCCTCCTGTGGTCCCGTCTGCGTCGCCAACCCTCTCATCCAGGCCTTGAAACTATGTTGCCCAATTGAGCTGTGGGTCCCACTCGGTCATCGTTTCCTCCTCGTCTCATGCATTTTTGCTGATCCGAACGAACGAAAGATCTGAATCCTTCGTTCTCTGTCGTGCTAAGCTAATCAGCGTGGGATTGTGTGTTTAAGCGTATCTTTCACATGGCAAATTAGAGCGGAGCCCATTGCCACAGCACTTTCCTTCCGTCGTCTGCCCATTGACCGCTACATAGCGAAACACAACATACAGCTTTGTCGTGGCTGCAGCCTTCCGGTCGATAAAAGATGAAAGAATTAATTACTTTGCTGCAGAGGTTTGACTCCATGGGCTAAAATGCTGAGCAGCGGCACACGATGAACGCCCTCCCACAGAAACTGTAGTCCGGCATACACGACACAGCACCAAAAGCAGAGCAGGGAAGTCCCACACGCAACCCGACACCACCCGTCACCGCCAACCTTCGTCTTGTCAGGAGCCCGTCACCTTCGCGTGCAAACCTGTCAGGCAAGATTAATTTGTCACAATCTGGCCTTCAACGTCAACATCATTCCGTCAAGCTCCCAAGTCACGTCATAATTATGCCGTCAACTTCCCAGCAGCAATAGTTGCGGATTCTTCACGTCACGAGAACGTTTGAGTCCAAGATGATTTCTAGGTCAACGGAAAGAGTCCCAAATATAGCAAGATAGCAGTAAAGTATGACAACGATTGAAGATCTATCGGTTACGGTTAATACGGTTCATTCCCGCGTGATGAGGAAGTCTCAGTGAAGTATATACTTTGCACGGAGCGGTTTTCCTCAAAGTCTAGATCTTAATTGCGACTCAAAGCAGTACTAATGTCAAGTAACGGCATCTCGGAAACTATAGACTTGGTTCTTGAAACCATCTCGTTTACTAAACTTATGACGCCAGATACCTTTCGTTTCAAGGGGAATCATTACATTCTTATGACTAAAAGAACTGGACTTTCACTCATAAAGAGTATCGACCGGGAGAAAACATCGAAACCACAAACGTATTGCGCAGAATTTCCGATCAAAGTCGCGTCGCGGCATGCGCAAAGTAAATAACTCTAAACATAAACTTATGTGAACTCTAATTTGAGAAGATCCCGAAAACCACAGGTTTATTAGGGGTCTCAAACATCGGTTGTAAAATAGAGTGATGTCCAAGGGTAGTAAGCATAAGCTGTCAGACAGTGTTGACAGTAGGGTCATTCCAAGCTCTCCCTGTGATGAAAATTACAGGATTCAGATGAAAAGACTGTAAGTCCAAAATGTCAACCATGTTAAGGACTGCATAACGTCTGTAAACACGCTATTCCTAAATTTTCGGGCATAGTTTTAGAACGTCCTGTGACTGTAAATTTTACATACTAGTACGTAAAATTGTAAAAAGTTTTACTGTAGTTACAGGAATCCTTTACAGCATCGTACTGAGAAATTTCGTACTACAAATTTATGAAAAGAAATATCAATATCGTCAATCTTTACTGACTACTTTGCAGATAGTTGTATGCAAGAGTTTTGACTTACATGTGTCTGACATTATAGAGGCGATTGGCGACTTTAGAGCTACTGATAGCGAGGCTTAGCCTCGGTGTTCTTCCCTTTTGAGCGTTGGTTGTTTGTCCCTTCGGGTCCTTCTTTCCTTTGTAAAGCTTTATGGGGTCTTTCCATCCGTTTGCTATTCATTGTGTCCCGTGTTTCACCTTTTCAGACTATCTACATCGGTGGTCCATAAGTTTAGCTAGGCAGCGATACAAATCTTTCTCGGAGATATGGAAGTGTGAAGTAAGAAACGGGGCAAACGAAAGTCCACGTCTTTGCTGCATCTCAAACAGTTTCCATACGGCGAACGCAGAAACCAAAAGAGAGAGACAAGGTCTGGTGTCTTGCCCCTCCACAGGAAGAGGATGGAGGAGAATGACTCCAATCTCCTCCGTAAAGGTAAAACAGCTCGATTTGCAGAGCTCAAGGCACGAGTTAGAGCGCGCAAAGGAGAATATAAGCAATACCTCAAAATGGTGAACGAGGCGTCCACCAAATACTACAGGAAGGTGCTAAAGGTCACCATCAGACTATGTTACCTAGCAACTCTTCAAGTCCAGAGGCTTCGACTCTGTCGCACCAAAGAACTATCTACGCACTGGAAGAGACGTTGAACCAGATCAAGAAGGAAGCGCAGCGAGGCTCGGAGTGCCGAAGCCCGAAGTGCTTCCTGACGAGCATTTTAGTATCATAAATTTTACCGTTTTCTATTAACGATATTTGTTTTCTATCTCACCTTGTTTTTCGATTTTTGTCTTGTTTTGAATTTTACAAAATCATCCATTAATTATGCAACTCGGCCCGTGACGTCAGTATTTCAAATTTTTTTCCACTCTGTGCTTTCGAATGCGGTTGCCTTGCACGGACTGAGCTCTCCCGGCAAGAAGACTCTATTCATATCGCATATTTTTTTTTAAGCATGCATAGTCATCCTCTTCTGAGTTCGGAAGAAAGGAAATGCATGTCCGTTTAATTTAATACCTAATCCTTCCGGCAGATATTAAATTAAACGTCTAATTAAAATTATATATTCATGAGTACAGTACCTTGGACTTGTACCTTCTGAAACGCGAGGATCCAGTTTACACTTACGGGTTTTTGCTTGCTCTCTCCGTGTTTCGAGACATGAGCTAACAAATAACATCTATAGAATATATTATTTTTTTGCATCTACTTAATATATATATTTTTTATTTAATACTTATATAATTCTCTGATAACAAAAGAACACAAGTTCCTAGAAGTTCAGATTGCATGCATATTAACAATAGCACTAACAAAAACAGATGGAAAGATCTCATAAAGCAGACCAACTGATGATAACGCAAATAAATCATTATTCTATATAAATCTTGGTCGGTGATCCGTTTATGGTGAGACCGCTCTGTACTAATGCGGCAGCATAAAATAAATCTTTCGTTTCCTCTCGCTTCAAAAGAAAACAAAGAAAACCCTGAAAAGATCCGACAATTAGGACAGACTGATCTTGAAACTGTTTTTGTAACATGAGTTACAGTTCTTTTGCAGAGGTTGGGGCTACTCACCTGTCACGTAGACTTCTATACAGGACCAACCCCGTCGATTGACAGGAAATATTTGAACGTCCTATCAATAAGGGAAACTATTCCTTGAAACACCCCGTAGTCGATTCCATGCCACATCGAGCTCGAGCTATGTCCTATGAATGTACTAGTGCGGCTGGACCAGAATCTAGGGAAGACTCCCATATAATTTGACGCCAGCGCCAGCTTAGATCCTGCATCCCGTGTAATGTGCCGAGGAAACTCTTCTAAAAATGCAGGAGAAGTAGAGAATGCTTGGGATAATTATTTTTATCAAAACAACTAAAAAGTGGAAAAATATTTCGAAATTTGCTAAAATCTCCCGTGAATTAACACAGGAGTCCGTCAATTTGTCAAAAACCGCTAGCAAATTACAGGTAAGTAGGAAAAACTTGGGCCGGGACTGATTCACGCATATTTCTTCACTTCAAATAACAAATAAGGGAAGTATTTAACCGCTAGAATGGCGACCAGTCGTAAAGGACCAAAGCTTGTGTCGCCTTGTTTCAACTAAGGATCAACTTTATTTGTTACTCTTTTCTTTACCAAAATTCATTTTCCCAAATTTTTTTTAGAGAAAGACAAAACAAAGAAACGTGAGCCATGGTGGAAATGAAGATTTTGGTGGTGACCGCGAATATCGGCGCAGCTTAAGAATCTTCCAAAAATTCTCTAACTAGCTTGGAAACCCCTTAATACAAAGATGTTCGAAGGGACGTTCGGGTCTGGTCAATCACCTTGATCGGTCACTGCATGGTCCGAAACAGAGAAAGCTCCATATATACTACAGAATTACTGTGGCGTCTCAATCCGGACGGGATGGAGGTTTATATTCCGTACGCCTCAATTGCAAGTGTCAAGTAATGAAACGGTTGTGGGGAAAGGAGGTTTACGGAATTTCCAATATTTCTTACAGGGCACCTCCGGAAGTGCCACGTTCTGTTTAGTACCATTCAATCCGTGGTTGCAAAGGATTCCTATATCTCTCATAAAACTTTTTGCAGATTTCTATCATAAATTCAACAACCCGAGGTGGTACATAAATGTTTACAATAATAGACGTTCTTAATCTATGCTCTGGTTCATATGGAGTGAACGAATTAAACGAACAGATCTTCCAAAGGCAGGAATGTAACTATCCTCACACAGTGACAAAGATGTGGTTCGGAGGGAGGCTAATCAAGCTTAAAAAATCTGTTTTTCCCCTACGCACCCCGTTAAGATCGAAGAGAAAACGATGATCTTCCCATCGTTCGGCTCGTGAGAGCCTCTACTAGAGACTACTGCTCGTCACAAAAGATAAGACAAACCACTCTGTCTTGTGTTCTACACTTACTCTGGTTTTCGTTTGAATTGGGGGTGGTCAATTTTTTCGTTTCTCACTAAACTGATGCCAACTGCTTCTGATTCAGAACCTCTCTTTTTCTCTTCACGGGTTATCTAATTGTATATCGTCGACGCGCGACAAAAGGTAATCCGCTTTCCTTTTATGTTGCGCACGTGTTAATAGGTCCAGAAGTTTTCACGGCGTGCCTTTACGATAGCCACGATTTTCGCTTGCAAGCATGCACGTGATGTAACTCCCTCGTTCTTCCAACCTGCATGGAAGAAATGACACCCCCTAATGTAATGAGTGAAACACGCTAACTAATGAATAGCTAACGGATGGAAAGATCTCATCAAGGATCACAAGGGAAAGGGGACCGAAAGCGCTCGGGGCTAACCGGCATTCTTTGTATTCTCAACTGGTTGGAATTTCGGAAAATCGGGTTGAAATGGTGTCCAGTGGTAGTTTTTCCATGTTAAAGTTTTATAACACGACAAGTTACCTGTTAAGAAAACCAAGAAAACTAATAAATGATTGAAAAAGACCGTCTCCGTTCATTGCCGCCGGATAATTTCAGCTTCTCAAAGCTTTTTACCCCGAACACTGGACCCGAAGGGCCCAGTTAGTGAAGTTAGTGAAGTTCTCTTCTGATGTGGTGTATACGGCCAGTGCATTCCGTCTTCCTTGATGTAGGAAATATTCCTAGTTAAATTTTCAGATCACTGTACCTTCGTTTCCATGATCCTTTTGGTGAGCCCCTGACAGTTTATGTGTCCCCTTGTTCGTCACTCATAATAATTTCCTGCCATTCATGCTAAAAATGAAAATAAACGTTTCCAAGCTATGTCCGAACACGTGATCCCTTGCACACTGTTAAAAGTCACGTGTTCTTACCTTAACGGTGATTCTCTTTACGGGAGAGAGGTTTGAGTGGCCCTCGAAAGTGAATGGATCACTACTTCGGAAACTTCATAAAATCTTCTTTTTAAGACGGCACCGCATTATGAGGCGAGCTTTGAGACGCACTTATTGTTAGGGGTATTAATGGGTGTCAAAGTTAGAAACATTTTCTTAAAGATTTTACACTTGCGGAAAGGAGTCAAATTTTCGCAGGTGTTTCTTGCGAACACTTTTAGAGATATCTGTATGAAAATCATTACGGTGTTTTTTCAACGATTATCATTTATTTTATTCGTTTATTTTTGCAATGAAACATTTATTACGTTGAATAATTATCTTGAATGTCAAAACTAAAAAATCTTAATCTAAAAAATTATAATATCTGAAACACAAACACAATCTAGATTCAGTTGCGCTTCCATACAAAATTAATTATTACGATATTAGAGTTTTTTCTCTCTTCGTCATTGAGAATATTTATCTTTCAACTTTGACACCTCCTATTATTTTTTCTCCACAAGTAGTTCAAGCGGATCTTTTTCCATCACGAGTGATATCCACAAACCGTGTGGGAAGGCATGTGAAGTCGCGCCGCGGATAGTTAAGGATATCATTTTAGAATATTTATTAAAAATGCTATACCCGGAGAGTTAAAGTCCGGGTATAAGTGGAAATTAAGGGGTGTCATTTCTTCCCTGATCTCTGTTCGAGCGGGTAGAGGTATAAGGCGGGAATTTCCCATGGGTAAGAAATGTGGGTGAGGTGTGAAGGTTGCCGTGAGTTCAACCCGCGGCTTGTGTCCGTGAGAAATTGACTTTTTCATTTTGAACGAAATCTCGAGTTAAAAAGTGTCCGGCTCAATCCACCGAACTCACGTTCCGGATTCTCGAATTGGACCGTGGGTATAATATAGGGTCGTGCATCACCCGTGAAGAGAATGAAGGAAGCCCGAGGTTGGATGGCTAAGGAGATCTCTTCGCAAGTCTAGTTAACAAATCGGTCCGACAACTTGCACGGCAAATAAAGACCTAACCCACGAATATGGGTTGGGCTCGCGGGAACATCCCGATCTCAGCTCAATCCAGGGCCAGCCTAGGTTTTTCCTGCTTACCTGTAGTTTACCGGCGACTACTGTGTTAATTCACCGGCGATTTTTAGTAAATTTCAAGCAAATTTTCACTTTTTAAATTTGTTTAAGAAAGAAATTATCCGACGCATTCTCTACTTCTCCTGCAGTTTTAGAAAAGTTGCCATGGCACATTACACGGGATACCGGATCCAGGCTGGCGCTTGCTTAATCCCGCAGGGAATCTTTTATGTATGAAATCACACCGCCTAGTGTTCGTGTCTGTGGTATAAAATACAAATTTCGTTTCGAGTGGAAACCCTCCTGGAAAGCTCATATGGGAGACCGGACTATCCTTACGGCTTCAGTTTGTTATCCGTGAGGGGGAAATATAAGACGTCCGGTCGGGAACATATAGAACCCTGCGTGCATTGTGATTCTATAGCTACCGAAAAGCTAGAAATACACTCGCTATTAACTCTCATCTCTGAATCCCATCGTTTACTTGTCTAGTCGATAGATTGCTTGATCACACCTCCAGTAAGTTCTGTGAGCTTGATCATACCACTCTTAACGATGTATTGCTTGATAACACCCCGGACTGGCTATTGTTTGTAAAACCAGTCACTTTTTGGTGTTATTCACGTGTGAGATTGCAAAAAAAACGAGAATATGGATAGGGTAACGTGTCTTTAATATTAAAATTTTGAATTACGGTGATATTTAGTCTAAGGTTGAAAGTACTAGAATGATAAACCAAAAGATAAAATGATTGGTTCGATTGTTAATAACCCGTCGGGGTATGATCAAGCAACCAAACGTTAAGAGGGGGTATGATCGATCTCAACGATCGTATTGGGAGTATGATCAAGCCATTTTATGCGGATAAAGCAATAATTAGATTCGTTCATGTTCGAAGTACTGTACAGATCTACGATCAGCACTGAAAACAACGATCGGCACATTGAGGGTGCGTGTTTAAGTTTCGTATAGCGCTAGCAGGAGCCTCTGCTAAGAGCGGCTTCGATCTGGCAATTGTAGTTCGTCGCCCCCAGCTGCAGCTGTGTGCGGCTTGTGGTTCTTGCGCAAAGCTTAAGACATATTTCATAACTGCAGGTGTCTGATTTTAACCCCCGCTTGGAGCCCTTTGGCTGGAGGTATCCCAGAAATTCCAGTGCAGATGTCCGGTTCCAATCCCTCTTGAAGCATTCTAGATCTGGCTGCAAGTATGCTAGATAGAACTTCAACTAGTTCTGCAAGTTCAAGTTCGGCAAGTATTCTCTTTAATCTCCGTTAATCTGAGAGCAGCTTCGTAAATTGCTGCCTAAGGTTTCCAGCGGGCGTATCTAACCACCCTCTGGCGACGTGTTTGGGTTGATCGTTGTCTGATGCACTTTCAGACTCCAGAGCCCTTCTCGCCCATCTTCAGTGCTTCAAGTTCAATATTTTGCCTAAATTATCATGGAGTTATTCTCTCGTTGCTTCAAGAATCGTCAGTTTCTGCTTGCCATCCAGCTGCAGGCTTGCATTAACCGATGCATTACTTCCATTCGGATGGTAATTCAGTATACTATATGGAGTGTAGTATCTAGAGTCATCAGGCTTAGTGACCACCCCGCCAACACTCTTAATCTACTCTATAGCTATATTCCGGAACTCTTCGACGAATGTAGTAGAGAGTACTAGGCAGCCGATATGTGTAAGCATTTTATTCTTCTCAAATGGAGATTTTTGCAGTAGAGGTCCTCAGCAAGTTAGAGATGGCGTTTCCACCTTCCTTCCATTCAAGTTCCATTATTCATCCATTTGATTCACGAGGTGTCTATTTGTAGTCCCATACACTGTCGTTGGATGTATTGGTTGGAAAGATATACAAAATTTCTGAAGATCTTGTTCGACAAAGAGCAGGTCCAGAAGGGTGTATTGCAGATAATGTGCATCATGTCAAAACTCTGACCACGTATCCTCAATGTGTTTGTGAGCAGATGAATCTGTTATAAGTCACATTGTACCATCTGTTGAACGATGCTTTTGATGCCAAACCATCAACTCTGCCAAGCTTTTGCATGGATACATATGCAAAATATGTGGTATCAGAGGAAACCAACTTAACATCTACAAAGCATCAATTATAAAGTAAAAGTTAAACACGTAATACAATTAATGAAGATAAATCTGCATAATAGATATTCAAATATTAAATATTAAATAAAATGAAATAATAATATTTACTTTTTTGAGGATTTGTTGACCTTGTGTGTCATCTCTATATCTAGACTCCTCACACTTTGGACATGTTGTCATTTTTGATGATTCATTTTCTTACAAAATACAATCATTGGGACATGCATGCAACATATGATACCCGATCCCCATAACTTTTAGAAGCAAATTGGCCTCTTGTCTTGAACTTGGGGACATTGCCACCTTTGAGTAGAATCTTATCTTTTAGCAACTTGAAGAATGCACTAACGAGCTGATTGTTTCCAGGATAACGCGCTTGTAGATTCAAGATCAGTAGAACATATGATAAACAACTACACTTAGCTCCTCTGTAGATGAGAGTACGAGCTTCATCTTGAGCTCGAAGTCATGATGCATTTGTTGTGTTGTTTGTATTTTGTGATGTCTCCACATTAAGAGATTCAGAATAATCAGCAAAGAAGTTTACCATAGCTTTCTCTTCATCTTGCAATATTTCATGTTCTTAATTGCTTGAGTTGTCATCTGTGTCGAGAGTGGTTGATTCAGAAGAAGAACTTGACAATGCTCTTTATTTGCAAAAGCATTTAGTCTCTCCCTCATTCTTCGTGGTATATGTGCAAAGTTTTGGAGCATTTGACTTCAAAGAACACAAGTAGGAAAAAAAGTCCTTTATGAGTAAACAGAAAACAATATGTATCTGAAAAAGTAATAAAGTTCAAACATGAACTAGGTCCATGTAAGGACATGCAAGGAAAGAATACATCAAGAAATAGTTTTTATGTCAATGAATAATGAAGCATATCTCATTAATGGTAAGGAACAAAAGAAAATTAATCTCTTTAACGTTCAAAAGTTTTGTTATACTAGGTATACCATGTTAATAATTAGTAATACTCACATTCATTGATGGAGAAAATCAGAATTAACCTCTATGAATTATCTAAAAATGATGTATTAGACCACGAGTATAAACGACCTAGACGTACCTTTAAATTTGAAATGGAGACCACGGCTGATTCACAGTCTTCTGAAACTCTCTGCAGAGTGTAGCTCTTTGTTCTCTGTTCTTAACCAACGAGATAGAATAGTCTCTTCACGAAGAGAACATTCAACACGTTAGCATGGCGATACACGTACAGAGAACAGAGGAGCTCGGAAAAGAAAAGGAGAATCATTCTTGTACTCAACACGCAGCACACTTGCCTCGCCGCCAAGAAGATAATGTTCAAACTGTTCGAGGTGTTGTTTTAGAGTACATACAAAATCACGTCTTGAAACTCTTCTCGATGTTTTCGCTACTGCCTTTATGTGTGCTCTTGGTTTCTATTGTTGCTCTCAAATTTCTTCTACATTGTAGTATGCTCCTGAAGTTCTGCCACAGTTCGCAGTTCTTCGCGATGCTCATTTATACTCTCTTTTTACGACTTGCTTACTTCCATACTTTTGACTTTCTTGAAATAACGAGTTTCGCACAAGTCCGACCAAATCCAAGCTACTGAAAATGGACGTTTAGTTTATCGTATGGCATTCAAAACGACTCGACTTGAGACACGAGACTGAAGTGACATGCAATCCGGACGTTCTGCTACAGTTCGCGGGTTCTTTTTTATACTCGTTTGTTCTTTCTTTTTACGAATTGCTTCTCCCATTCTATCTTGATTTTCTTGAAACAGCGAATTCTGCACAAGTTCGACCACATCCAAGCTATTATTCCACGCTCAATGCATATGTCATGAAATTTAATGCTTAAGCTTATTGTCGTGCATTCAAAACGACTCGACTTGAGACACGGGGCTGAGGAGACCTGCAATTTGGAAGCCGCTGCTACAGTTTTTTTACAGGTCTGAGGTTTCTTCCTGCGATTTCAGTCTTGATGTAGCATTCTGGTCATTATTTCATAGAAACTAGAGGCGTTTCTTTTCTTGCTTGGCACAGTCAATACTTCCGCTTCTCTCCTGGAAAATCAATATTGCATTGGACATAAGAATCTTTACAGAATGATCTTTCATAGCATTATCTGATTTTTTGTTGAGAACTAGAACAAACTTAATCGATGTCAGATCTAGATTACCTCAGTAACTTTTGGACAGTCGTAGAAAAGATTATCGCGGAGTCGCTCGTCTCATTGCGTAATTCGTGGATAGATGTCTGTGTAATGACTGCATGCTAAGATGTGTACAGCAACGAAACTTAGAAGTGGTTGATTGCTCTCCAACTAGGAGAGACGTGGAGAGAGCAAAAAGCGACGCGGTCAAGGAGAGATGTGATAGATCACGTTATCTTGACTGTTTGATGTTACAAACAGAATAGACTCGTACTTCACTTGTCTATCCTCGGAACTGGACGAGCTTCTTGAGATAAAGTTTAATGTTGCAAGAAGAAGCGTGGAACGTCATATGAGTTTTCTTTTTTGTCCGCGCCTTATCCATGTGCTAAAATCTTCTCTACTCTCCTCCAAGATAATTCTGCACCAAGAGTACAATACTGAGAGCAACGAACGTTAGATCTTTTTGAGGTAGATCATGGAGAATGTTATTATTTCTTTCCGTTGCTTTCTTCATCTGTTCCTATGTAATAGCTATAACAACCAACTTTGTTGTGCCAATGACGCTTTAGTTGAAAATCTCTCTTCTGAAGTTCAGTGGAAATGTTTTCTTATTATTTTTCTCTAATACACTACCTCACCGTCATCGCTAACTTCATTTCAGTTGTTATTGCAAGCATAAATGTCAGAGCCGAGCTACATTCTGAAGGTTCAGATTCCAAAGCAGAAGTAACTTATATTTGTATTGATCTATTGATTGATTGAGAGTAGAGTATATTGATCTATCTTTTAGAGTACTGATATATGTTAACTAATTCTGTTGTTGGAGACTAGGAAATCACAAAATGACATATTATATCTACACCGCAGAAATCTGATCTGATGTCCGGGCTGAGATTAATGGGTTGAGAAACTTCTTTGTCCGTAGACATTACAGTCTGATTTGTGCAGGTGGTCAATACATCTAGTCTTGCACAGTAGAGGTATGCAGTTCAAATTTACATTCAGATGATTTTACGCTTCAGTAGCTCTATTTAAGAACCACAACTGTACTAGTTATGTTCAAATTTGCACTCAGATGATTACGCTTCAATAACTCTGTTTAAGAATCCAACTGTATTAATTGTGTAATGTGAAGGAGTAAGGAGACACTTTTGTTGATCGATGATCTGCTGCATAAATGATAAACATGTACATTTACTGCTCAATGATGCATGATTTTCTTTTTTAGGTATTTAAGAATGTTGATCTATAGTAGTAATTAATAAAGCACATGTTTACTTGTCGTGTACAGTTTTACTTTGTTGTAAAGAAGAACTCAACATGCATCTCTTTTACAGGTGTGCACAGAATCTGTAAAATCCTCAGGCAGTTGAAGTTGATCAGTTTAAGCTTGCACGGTTTAAAGATAAGCGTTTATTCACTATTTCATTTTATTCATCTTTGGTATATGTATTAGTAGGAACACTTAAAGATTTTTCTTGTCCTTTGCAAGCTTTATATATTTCTCGTAAATTAAGGTTTAGTTCTCACTAAATCATTTTCTCTGTACATGTTTTTTGTAGTCCAAGTCAGTTTTTATATATCTCTTCATGTCAAAGCGACCAATGGATGCATCCAACAACTTGGATGCTTCTTCTTCGGTTCTACCTTCTCGAGAGGAGCTCACGGAAAGAGTGCGAGTTATTATGGCTCAAAAGGAAGTTGAAGAGAAACCTCTGTCATCTACCGGGATAAGTGAACTCATGGGTGACATGATTAATGCGTTTGTGAAAGATCCAGGCACACCAAGAAATTCTTCTGTGAGTCATAATGACTTTGTATCCACTCCCACGCAGAACTCTAGTGAGAGAGAAAAGAGAGTGAATAGAGGATTCTGAAAAAAAGAATATGATAAGAGAGAATTCACAAGTAGAAAATATTCTACGTCTTTTGAGAGACTCCCAAAGCTTCAACTCGATGAGTTATTCCATCAAGTGGAATATATTCGTCCAATCAAGATTATATATTAAGTGCTTATTTTGTATGTATCTTTAATGTAATTCAGACTATTTATTTTCTTAAATACTTATGGAATCTTTTAAACTTTAGATGTTCGTAGGAGACACGCAACATATGTTCCGATTCAGAAGATGAATCTAGTGACGGAACAGAATCTTCATCCTCAGACTCGAATACGAAACAGAGAAAGAAGACTCAGAACTTGGAGAAGAAGATTCCTTCAAGAAAGAAGCAGAAGTCACGGGTAATTCTTACTATTTCTTAATAATATTATAAAATTATTACATTTACAGTTTTTGTGCTCTTGCTAGAGTTAAAAGATTAAACTTCTTTGAATTTATGAATCAATCTACTAACATGAATTCATGCTTATTGTTATGCCATCTTTTGTATCACGCATTCCGGATTCATTACCTTCTTCTAAAAGAATTCTCCATTCTATTATTGGAGAAGAGAAATCAAAATTCACATCGTAGACAGAGTTCTAAGAGATAGACAACAAGACTGAATACATAATTTTCAAACTTTTATTTCAATTTATATATTCTTGTCTCTTCCTTTTCTTTATATTTTCTTCATATTCAGTTTAACTCTTTTGGATTTTGCATTGAAATGTGATGGATATGAGATTGTAAATGTTGATATAGTCCCAAGCTCTAGTAGATCGACGGCTACATTAGTCGGAGTGGTTAGGGTTGTTAGAGTTAGTTAGAGGCTAACCCACCATTAGGGTTTTCTTTGTACTCACCTCCACTATATATAGGGTTTAGAGTTTAGGGTCATCTCATTCCTATTTTACTTCTTTGTCTACTCGCTCTCTCTCTTCTTGGAGTGTCCTCGAAGTATCGATCTTTCTACATGGTATCAGAGCTGGTGAGAGTGTGTGTCTTTTGCTGATGAGCAAGATGGAGATTGGAGTCCAGGAGAGAGCAGCCGGAGTTGTGTCTGATGTCGAGCACTATCTTGCTGATGCGTTCGGGTGAGGCGAAACTGTTTCTTTCTTCACCAGAAACTTTGAACGCGATTTCGGAGACCTAGACGATTTTTTTTCGTTGAAATCTGTCGACCAACCTCTGTAGGGCTGTCTTGTTCAGAAGGTGCGAATTGTGTATTGGGCCAAGTTTCAGTCGATTTGGAGGTTTCCAGCGGCAGATTTTCAATCGGATCTTTTTCGACCAAGATGAAAGTTTTAGGACTTGACCCTAAAACAATTTCTGTTTGAAAAATTTGGAAAATTTTGAGGGGTCCCACACCCATTTCTGACCTCGTTTGGTCCAGTTTCGACCTTTCTTGAAGTGTTCTTTCGACGTTTCCGTCGTGTTTTGTACACCTACAGTTCGCGGACAGGTTCTTTCTTCATAGTTGCTGCAGGAGGAGTTCACCGAGTCGCCTCGTTGTGACTTGTGACAACTCTTGATCGCATGATGTGGGAAGACGAGTTTCGTGAAGATTCTGTGAGGTTTTTTGCGTACAGAACAGCGCAATTTCGACATTGCAGCTATGACGGAGTCTGTGTCTTTGATCACTGGAGAGAAGCTCGACAAGAACAACTACCAAGTGTGGAAGTTTCGGATGAAGATCTTCCTGCAGGGACAAGATCTATGGGATCTTATCACTGAGGAGGAGAAAGCGCCTGAAGTGCCAATTTCTGACTCGAAATTCAAGGAGTGGAAGAAGCGTTCATATCAAGCTATTCACTACATCACGTTGACAGTCTCAACATCGATGATTGATCACATTCAGGATTGCGATACGCCCAAGAAAGCTTAGGATGCAATTGCGCGTTTGTTTCAATTTGGAACAGAGACGCGGAAGCTGCAATTGCTGCAGCAGTTCAACACCGTGAAGAAGGGGTCGATGTGCATCAATGACTACGTGAACCATGTCAAGCAGCTCGCGGATCAGCTATCTTCTGTCAAAGTCGAGATTGATCCCACTATCTTGATCGAAGCCACATTGCAAGGACTACCTGTAGAGTACAAACAGTTCATAACATCGATTTCGACCAGAGAACCTCTTCCGCGGTTTGATGAGCTTGTTCCTATGATGTTAGGAGAGGAGGTGCGCCTACTAGGGAGTTCTACTTCGACGGGTTAGCAAGAATCTGTCTATTTTGTAGGTTCTGGAGGATCTCGAGGTACGGGTCGTGGCAAAGGTGCTAGACGTGGACGGGGTCGCGGACAACAACAGCAATCGCAGAATCAGCAGAACCAGCAGAACCAGCAACAATCTGGTTCCAACAACAATCAGAGAAGAGCGTCTGGTTCCTGCAACTACTGCAAGAAGCAAGGCCACAATGCGAATCATTGCTACAAGAAGCAGAACGATCAGAGACAACACGACAACAACCCCCAACAAGGTAACAGCAACCAGCAAGGCTATGCAGTCACTGAGCATATCTATTCAGAGTAGTTGTTGATTACTACGCATCAGAGTTATGCGGCTTTCGAGCCACAGACTGACTGGGTGATCGACTCCGGCGCCACCAGTCACATGACTCCCCATCGGGAGTGGTTTAGTTCACTCGACCCTGTGGAGACTCCACAATTTATGGTGACAAGAGATGACACCAAGCACAAGATCCAGCACAAGGGTAACATTCCACTTGACATTCCTGCTTCAACGTTTACTGGTATACAGAATGTCTTACATGTACCCACGTTGACTAGAAACCTGCTATCTGTAGGACAGTTGATAGAGCAGGGTCTGCAAATGCGCGTCAATAAAGATGGATGCTTTATTGAGATTCGAATGGCACTGTCATAGCTCGAGGTATCAAGAGTGATAGGCTGTTTAAACTAGATGCATCTGCACCTAAGTTACAGACTGTCATGTATGGACAGAGTGGTCCAATAGTGTCCGACATTGACATCTGGCACAAGCGAATTGGGCACATGAACTTTCAGAGGCTGAAAAGTCTTCCGAGTTCTGACCTTGTTACAGGTCTGCCCAAATTCAAATCCAGTGAGCCCACTGGAGTCTGTGCAGCATGTCAATTCGGCAAGCAAGCTAGACAGCCCTTTAAGGGATCAAGTAGTAGAGGGAACAAGCTTCTGGAGCTTGTTCACACTGATGTATGGACTGCTTCTCAGCCAAGTATGACCGGTTTCCAGTACTTCGTGTCGTTCATTGATGATCATTCGCATTATACTTGGATCTATTTGTTGAGAAACAAGTCCTCTTCCGAAGTACTGTCAGCATTCTAGACTTTCCGCAAGTTGATGGAGAAATAGTCTGGAGCATCTATCCTCTGTTTGAGATCTGATGGAGGAGGCGAGTTCCTTTCTGGAGAGTTCGATGCATATCTGCATGAGCATGGTATTCGACTCCAGAAGACCTACAGTTAGAGTCCGCAGCAGAACGGGGTTGCGGAGCGCAAGAATCGACACATAGCAGAAGCTGCTCGTGCGATGTTGAATGAGAAGACCATGCCTAGACCTTATGGGCAGAAGCTGTTTCATGTGCGGTGTATCTGATGAACCGGACGCCTACAGCGTCCGGTTCACAGCAAGACACCGATGGAGATCTTCACAGACAGTAAGTCTGATTACTCTTTCCTTAAAGTTTTCAGATGTATCTGTTATGTGCACATACCTGATGAAAGACGTAAGAAACTAGATCCGAAAGCAGATAGATGTATCTTCCTTGGTTATGCTTCTGATACGAAAGGATATAGGTGCTACAATCCTTCGTCCAAGCAATTCTATATCAGTTGAGATGTCGTTTTTGATGAGCTACAGTCTTGGTTTGCACCTGCACATGTCGTAGTCATCCCTGTACCTACTGTAGAACCAAGGAGTCAGTCCACTGTAGTACCTCAGAGTAGTACGTTGAGTGGAGGATCTGGAGAAGTCACTGATTCCAGATCAAAATCTGTTGCACATAGAGCTGTTGTTAACGTTGGAGTCCACGTAACACAGCCTAGTGGAACTAGTGTAGTTTCTACACAAGATGAGCGCGTGCTATTGCAGCGTATGTTTGACTCATCCAGATATGTGGATCTTCCACATCCACTGGATACTTTGTCTCAGACCTTGGCGTCTACGTCAGATTAGTTGCAAAGGGAGGTGACTAGTGCACCGATTACCTCTCGCATATCTGAGCGGGCAAAACATCCAGTGAGTAGGTATATGCATGAAGGTGTTCTTGCTGCGCACCATGCATATATGACCAATGTTCTTCAGGAACAGGAACCGAGTACGCTTGAGGAGGCGATGCACAAGGCCCAATGGGTAAGTGCTATGGAAGCTGAACTTGTTGCGCTTCATCACCAACAGACTTGGGAGTTGGTAGACTTACTCAGGGTAAAAAAGCGATTGGTTGCAGGTGGGTCTTCAAGGTCAAGCGCAACTCGGATGGTACCGTGTGTCGGTACAAGATCAGATTGGCAGCTAAGGACTACGCACAGCAACATGGAGTGGATTTTGAGGAGACCTTTGCTCCTGTTGCGAAGATGGTGACTATTCGAACAGCAGTTGCAGTTGCAACTCAGAAAAGTTGGAAGATGCACTAGATGGACTTCAAGAACGCCCTCCTCAACGGTGATCTTGAGGAGGAGGTCTACATGCAGCAACTTTCTGGTTATGAGGATCCTAAGTTCCCTTCCCGTGTATGTAAGTTACGGAAGACTCTCTATGATCTAAAACAGGCACCAAGAGCATAGTATGCAAAGATCAATTCTTACTTGCAGTCTTTTGGTTTCCACTTGTGTAGTTCAGACTCTACCTTGTATTCGTTATGAATACAAGACCGGATTGTTGTGGTCACCATCTATGTTGATGACTTGATCATTACCGGTAACTTTGAGGAGCTTATTTCTCAGATCAAGGATCACTTGAAATCCAAGTTCGAGATGATGGACTTAAGAGAACTCAAGTACTTCCTTGCTGTGGAGTTCATTAGAGATGGGAAGGATGTTTGGCTTGTACAGCGACAGTATGCTCTCAGTATGCTTGAGAGATTTGGTATGCTTGATTGCAAACCCATTGCTACACCATTAGAGCAAGGGGTAAAGCTAGGAGCAGAAGATGGTGAGTTGCTGGATGATCCACGCATGTACAGACAAATGATTGGGAATCTTATCTACTTGACCATCACCAGACCAGACTTGAGTTATGCTGGTCTGATTAGTCAATTCATGCAGTCACCACGGAGACCACATTTTGAGGCTGTCAAGCGGATCCTCTGCTACGTGAAGTTCTCGATGCAGTACGGACTTCACTATCGATACGATGGACCATTGTTGTTACATGGCTACACAGATGCTGATTGGGCAGGAAGTGCTGATAGGAGATCCACGTCAAGTTACGCTTTTGGACTTGGAAGCGCTGCTATAAGCTGGGCTTCTAAGAAGCAACCCACAGTTGCTTTGTCGTCCACGGAAGCAGAGTACCGAGGAGCAACGAACGCAACATGCGAATCGATTTGACTTCGATGCCTGCTATTTGATATTGGTGTGGAATGTACAGATCATGTTGTTGTATATACAGACAACATTAGCAACATGAAGGTAGTTAGTAATCCTGTTTGACAACATTAGCAACATGAAGGTAGTTAGTAATCCTGTTTTTCATGCTAGGACGAAGCACATTGAGGTGCACTATCACTTTATTAGAGAGAAGGTCCTTGCAGGAGAGATTGAGCTCAGTTATGTGAGCACAAGAGATCAGGTTATCGATATCTTCACTAAGGCATTACCTAGAGATAAGTTTGATGCTTTCAGACATTGTCTAGGAGTATAAGATGTAGAGATGAGCTTGAAGGGGAGTGTTGATATTGTCCCAAGCTCTAGTAGATCGACGGTTATCATTAGCCGGAGTGGTTAGGGTTGTTAGAGTTAGTTAGAGGGCTAACCCACCATTAAGGTTTCCTTTGTACTCACCTCCACTATATATACAGAGAGAGACAAAGCCTCTCTCATCTCATTCCTATTTTACTTCCTTGTCTACTCGCTCTCTCTCTTCTTGGAGTGTCCTCGAAGTATCGATCTTTCTACAGTAAATGCTAGATATCTTGAATGTGATTTGTTTGTTAAGAAACAATGAGCTTGGTAACCCACTAATGATGTCATAAACCGCTTGCATGGTAGGGAATTTCTATTTTATAAATCTACTTCTTATTTCACATTCGATGCATTAAAAAAAACATTGAATGGGAATGGAAGAATAACAACTTAAGAAATTCAAATCTTCTTTATCATTAAGAAGTAATTTGTTACTAGTGGTTGTTTATATTGACATTCAAAATTCTTTTTACAGCTGTAATTTTTGCGTTACACATTAGAAGTTCAGTACTTCAGTACAAAAATCATTAAAAATTTAACAAATACATTTTTAAAATATTTAGAAGATCATGCATTACATTTGAACTTAAGACTATAATATTTCTTATTTTTTATGAATATTATGAAACATTTAGTTTCTTATTGTATTAACATTTAAATTTCACAAAATTGATAAGAAGGAACATGCTTCTTATACATGAAAGTGACCTCTTCTGAATGTAAATTATTCAAGAACCAGATTCCATTCCATACGAAATGTTTTTCTTTCGACCATTAAGAAAAACAAACGAAGTATAATTGTCCTTAAATGCGCATACATATATTTATGAAAAAAGTTAAGAAACAATTACTTTCACAATGATAAGAAACACATACCTTCATAAATAATTCTATAAGTAACATCATGTTTTGTACATTCTTCAGAGAGATACGAAGCATTGATCTTCGTAGATGTAAGAAGTTAAATCTTTCATAAATTTATGATATGTGTTGTTTCTTAAATGCGTCTTAATATTACGAAATAATTTATTTCTTAAAGTTAAACAAAAAATAAAAAACAGTTACTTCTTATGATTGATCAATCGTCTCAAGTTCATTAAAAAAAAACAACGAAATGATTAAGAAAGATGTACGAAGTAAGAAGATATTAGTCTTGAATTTGAAAAGGAATTGCTCCAGAAACACTTCTCAATCTGATAAAAATCTTTTCCAAATGGGATCCAATTTCGTTATACTTTCATAACAAATCTTTTCTTAACGAAGACAAAAATGTAATAGTTGCTCACGTCCGAGAAATTCTAATCATTTATCCATCACTCATCTAGAAATATTTCTTCTTAACATTGACACCCATTAATATCTGTCCCGGCCACTCAGTTTAGTCGTCCGTAGACGTAGCTACCAGAGAGTGTCAAAATTTAAGCAGACTGGTACGTTTTTCCTTCGCCTAGGTTCGGACAGCAACGGGAAGACTCTTGAAGAAAACCTCCATCGGACTCCCGGGGCAGAAATGTTACCGCAGTGAAGTTTTGTTTCTCACTATGTTCTGTGTATTTCTGTGATATAATTTATGCTCGTAATAAATAAAACAGAGTTTAAACCTTGATGCCCTTCCACACGCCGAATTTTGTGCCGAAAGTACATCACTTTGAAAATTTCATCTGCCGCGGAAGAAACTGAGTAGTTGATTTTGACACCCCTAATGATACGTATACATTCATAAGTCACTATATATCCTTGAACGCAAATAGTTGCAACATGCGCCGTTATAATCACGGACGCGTGTATATATAGTTCAGTATAGGATAATGCACTGCGCGCATTGGGTTTACTATAGTGATCTCACTGCACGAAGACGGCTTACGTTCTCATAAGCATATGCCGGGCAGTGTATTAGCCTGTATAAAGCTCATAGTGAAATTTTCTATCGTGCGGGTGATTTCACGTCACTTGCTATTGACATTCCGCTGCTCGACGAAAATTTCGCCAGGAAGTTATTCGTTATGACGTGATAAGCCACTAAAAGTATAAAAGAACCGAAGCTTAAAAACAGGGCATGTGTTCTGATTTTGACTAGTTACCTTTTTAGCTAAAATATTTTGCCAATCATCTCCTGGACCACCGCTCACTGTGTAGAAAAACTGCAAAGGATTGTCGGAAAGGATGAGTAGTAATGACGACCGAAAGTTTTCTTATACCCAAACAAAAGTGAGGGCACTAAAAACTAAAGGAAGGTCGACGGAAAACACCTACATGGTGCGTAAGTGTCAGAGGAGAGGAAAAGCTCAACAAAGCACTCAAAAGGTTCCTTGAACCCGACCTACTTTCAGAAAGTCTCGTCAGAAGGCTCTCAACATGCTCGTCCATGATGATGATGAAAACATAACGTATAAGCGAGGCGTTTGCTTGAGCAACACCACGCTCAGTTAACGTTCACTTCATTGGAACCACCCAAGGGATATTTGCTATGATATAATCGACCCGTGAAATGACTCCTAAAGCTATGTCGATTAATAGGAAATTGCGTCAAAGGAAAAGGCTTCGGTTAACTCATGCATATGATCACCAACAAATCGCTTAATTAGCTTCATCATGTTTTGAAGACTCATTCGTGCGATTCATAGCACTTACCCTTAGACCACACAACGATAACCGGTACCTCGCTCTTAGTTCCTTCCAAGTCGGATTAGTACCTGTCTGAGAGAAAGAAACTCTCAAACAGAAGCAAAGGGCACCAAATCGATGACTCAGAGCTAAAGGTCTCTACTTACACGGCATTGACTGGATAGTACTCTGTAGATGAAAATAACTAAGGGACCTTTAGGCATAGTACTCCATGGACACCTATCCTGTTTAGATCAGCGTTAAGCGATTAGCTTGCTCTAGTCCTTTCTAAATCGGATTGTCTAACAGTTCTAAACAAACATTAAAACCCAAACAATTGGCTTTCTTACGATGCTTCATAAGTTGGACAACACTGTATAGAGTGACAAACTAAACAATAGATCAACAATCATTCCTTTTCAATAGATCAACTGCAGGTATAAGCATGCGCACAGCACTCCAACAAGCTAGATATCTAGAACCTATAGCTAACATTGCAGAGTACCAACGCAGACGTTGAAGTTTGAACGGACAGAGAGGATTCTCCTCCAAACTAATATATACGAAGTGGATGGCTCAAGGTACTTGAGCACCCAACACCTTCACGCACAGAAGCAGAACCGAAGGCTAACAGTTCAGCGGTCTTTTCGTTGCCGGGAAATCTAATACTAGTTAACTGTCCACCGAGACCGTACACCAAAATACATTCTACAACAAATTAATTGTTTATTCTAGATTACTATACGTACCTAGCTTCAGTCTAGAACATATTCATCTTGCAGCATGCACTTGCTCCCAAGTCAAACCTCCGGACCTAAGGTTTCGTAAAGGCATAATGTTCGGAAATGTCATTGGAAAGTTGAACACCATACTAGCTTTGAGATGAGCACTAGCTATAGCCTAAGCTAGGATGTTAGAACTCCCCTGGTGCACAAGTTCACCTTGGCTGATCATCTAATTAATGGTGATATAGGAGGACGGACTTATCAGAACTCCCACGAAGCGAAAGAGACCAAAGAGCTTTGAAATCCCCAAAGCTTAACACCAGAAGGTCTGCCAAGGTACTAGCAAAAAGCCCATTGCGAGAGGATCCGGAATTGTGGTGTTAACTTAGATTCAGATCAGCCATGATCGATCTCAGCTCACAGGAACAGGAAATTTGGTGTTTGCTTAGATTCAGATCAGTCAAGAGCTCACAGTTCTTTCTAATTTCGGTGTAATTTCTGGATGTGCTGTAGTAGTAGAAAAGAAAGGAAAGGTCAGAAGAAGGTTCCAGAGAGCTCGAGAGTTGAGTTGAATATAAGAAGAATGTAAGAAGAATATTGGACCGCGCCAATATTGACGGGATACCCGTCAAACTACTCCAAAGTGGGTATCCCAGCAAAGCGCGATAAATAACACAGGTAAATGAGAGCATCAGTACCTGTGAGCATCCGCGGTAAATTTTGCCGATGATCAATATGGTGCGATAATTCCCCCTACTCTCTTCGTGTTTCATCGATCATTGTATAAACTCCATCATTGTATGAGTGCTATTTCGCCCATCGTTGTATAGCGTTCCATATATGGAGATTTGCTCGAGGATATCAGAAGTAAATAACCCACGATATTCCCGGCTCCGATGCACCACTCACGGAGAAAGTCTTACTCTCTCTAGATCTTGCAGTGGCTTAACTAATCCCTTCAGGTCTCACTTTCTAGAAATCGAAGGCAGAACAATCAATCTCCTACTCTATACTCTCACTCACATATTCATTTGATGTGCTTCAAGTCTTGATATCGATCATGACTGCAGCAGATGTAAATGTGCAAGCCAAATTAAAACTTGTTTTACCCGGGATCATAATTAATGGGTAGACCCATAGGTGGCAGCATCGTGTGGAAACTGCACCCAGACTAAAACATGAGCCACTATATACATTGTCAAGCAGTAGTACTCTTAGCCTGGTAATGGCCGAAGTAATCTATCCTCAACACAGCAACGTTCTATCAAGAATTCGAATGGAGAAGAAGATTTGCTAGCAGCCTTTGACCAACTGAAAGCCGGATCTCAAACGCTTGCTGCAGCTTGACTGCTTAAGGTGACTGCTATCTAAGAATCAATAAATCCAACCCTACCACCCACAGCCCGCGCTAAAACATGAGCCCACTATATACATTTTCAAGCACTCGTAGCCTGGAAATGGCCGAAGTAATCTATTCTTAACACAACAACATTTGCTATCAAGAGTTCCAATGGAGAAGAAGATTTGCTAGTAACCTTTTACCAACTGAAAGGTGGATCTCAAAAGCTTCTGCAGCTTGACTGCTTAAGGTGACGGCTACCTAAGAATCAATAAATCCAAACCCCACCCCCCCACATCCCGCTCCCCACTCTCCAGTTCTGCAGCTCCCAGCGCTAGCTGCGGCTCGCGCACTTAGCATTGTCCTAAATTTGAACTGAGGACTAGTTAATTGCCTTTTGCATTTTCCTGGCTCTAGGTAGCGTTATAATTACGTAAGTTCAGGGTTCAAGTAAAAGACGGCAGTCTGGTGGCCAAATACTTATAGGTGTTTGTGCACTACCAGCAATACAGTAACTCATTCGGAGTCTCGGACTACGTCTCCCAAGTCACAACGAGATACAACATGGTGACGTCACATTTCAGAAGCAAGGAAAACATGATACACTCGCGTGATGCAGCTACTCTTGAAAGTTGTCAACAATCAAATAGAGCAAAACCTTCCAGAACTCTGATCATGACTCCGCACTGTTCCTTCCGGCACTCCTTGGTTGTCTTTCTCTCGGACAGACATGCAACTGCGACCAGTGTTCCATGCTGATACTATATTTCTGTCCATATGCATCAGTGTGTACTATATATACTTCGACTCACTCTCATCTAGCTAGGTCTCTCCACTCCTTGCACTTGCACTCACCTCAGATAGTAGAACAGGTCGCGAACAGGTCCAGGATCAGCTCCTTGTCTCTCCGCGATCGCTTCTCGTCTAAGTTTTCCACTTCACGACTCCGAGTCAGACGTCGATAGTGCTCCACTTCGCCTCCTTCCTTAACTTCGCTCTCTATGTCCCTCCTCGTAGCTCCGCAGTTCGTCACTTCTGGAAGCCTCTTCTCGATCTGGTGCGCAGAAAAGTCAATCGATCGACCGCACCAAAACCTTGAGTACTGCACTCACCTTAGATAGTAGAGCAGGTCGCAAATTAGTCCAGGATCAGCTCCTCGTCTCTCCGCGATCGCTTCTCGTCTAAAGTTATCCACTTCAGGACTCCGAGTCAGACGTTCGATCGTGCTCCACTTCGCCTCCTTCCTTCGGTCTCTATATGCCTCCCCGTGTCTCCACAGATCGTCACTACTGGGAGCCTCTTCTGGTGCGCATAAAAATCGATCGGCCGCACCAAAACCTCGAGCTCGGACCCAATTGCAACCTAAGCTACACTCTCCGGTCTGCTGAACTGGTGCGCTGCCTTCACTTTCCGTCGAGTATGATCCATGCCGCAGACTCGACTCCTCTCCCCTCAAGTATTCCACCGCTTTCGAGGGGCTTGGACCAAAATCAGCTCATTCGTTCGATGCGTGTCTGATAAGAGCCTTATATGACTCCCCCATACACAGTATACGCAAGCGTGCAGTAGTACTGTCAAAGGAAGGATAGTAGGTGACTAGTATACATAATTAGCTAATTTTGAGAAACTGATAAGTTAGCAAAGCTTTGGCCATTGGGAATATAACTAAAACAAAGTAGGCTTCCCTGTTTGTGGTCCATTCCGCTACCCCTTCTGCTAGATTTCCTAGATGGGTAGTCCCGCTTAGTAGTCCGTGTGACTTTATCTCAAGAAGCTCGTCCAGTTCCGAGGATAGACAAGTGAAGTACGAGTCTATTCTGTTTGTAACATCAAACAGTCAAGATAACGTGATCTATAACATCTCTCCTTGACCGCGTCGCTTTTTGCTCTCTCCACGTCTCTCCTAGTTGGAGAGCAATCAACCACTTCTAAGTTTCGTTGCTGTACACATCTTAGCATGCAGTCATTACACAGACATCTATCCACGAATTACGCAATGAGACGAGCGACTCCGCGATAATCTTTTGTACGACTGTCCAAAAGTTACTGAGGTAATCTAGATCTGACATCGATTAAGTTTGTTTCTAGTTCTCAACAAAAAATCAGATAATGCTATGAAAGATCATTCTGTAAAGATTCTTATGTCCAATGCAATATTGATTTTCCAGGAGAGAAGCGGAAGTATTGACTGTGCCAAGCAAGAAAAGAAACGCCTCTAGTTTCTATGAAATAATGACCAGAATGCTACATCAAGACTGAAATCGCAGGAAGAAACCTCAGACCTGTAAAGAAACTGTAGCAGCGGCTTCCAAATTGCAGGTCTCCTCAGCCCCGTGTTCAAGTCGAGTCGTTTTGAATGCACGACAATAAGCTTAAGCATTAAATTTCATGACATATGCATTGAGCGTGGAATAATAGCTTGGATGTGGTCGAACTTGTGCAGAACTCGCTGTTTCAAGAAAATCAAGATAGAATGGGAGAAGCAATTCGTAAAAAGAAAGAAGAAACGAGTATAAAAAAGAACCCGCGAACTGTAGCAGAACGTCCGGATTGCATGTCACTTCAGTCTCGTGTCTCAAGTCGAGTCGTTTTGAATGCTATACGATAAACTAAACGTCCATTTTCAGTAGCTTGGATTTGGTCGGACTTGTGCGAAACTCGTTATTTCAAGAAAGTAAAAAGTATGGAAGTAAGCAAGTCTTAGAAAGAGAGTATAAATGAGCATCGCGAAGAACCTGCGAACTGTGGCAGAACTTCAGGAGCATACTACAATGTAGAAGAAATTTGAGAGCAACAATAGAAACCAAGAGCACACATAAAGGCAGTAGCGAAAACATCGAGAAGGGTTTCAAGACGTGATTTTGTATGTACTCTAAAACAACACCTCGAACAGTTTGAACATTATCTTCTTGGCGGCGAGGCAAGTGTGCTGCGTGTTGAGTACAAGAATGATTCTCCTTGTTTTTTCCGAGCTCCTCTGTTCTCTGTACGTGTATCGCCATGCTAAGGTGTTGAATCTGTTCTCTTCGTGCAGAGACTATTCTATCTCGTTGGTTAAGAACAGAGAACAAAGAGCTACACTCTGAAGAGAGTTTCAGAAGACTGTGAATCAGCCGTGGTCTCCATTTCAAATTTAAAGGTACGTCTAGGTCGTCTATACTCATAGTCTAATACACCATTTTTAGATAATTCACAGAGGTTAATTCTGATTTTCTCCATCAATGAATGTGAGTATTACTAATTATTAACATGGTATACCTAGTGTAACAAAACTTTTGAACGTTAAAGAGATTAATTTTCTTTTGTTCCTTACCATTAATGAGATATGCTTCATTATTCATTGACATAAAAGCTATTTCTTTGATGTATTCTTTCCTCTTCCATACACTCTACATGAGAGTCTATTCTTTTCTTGCATGTCCTTACATGGACCTAGTTCATGTTGGAACTTTATTACTTTTTCAGATACATAATTTTTTTCTGTTTACTCATAAACTACTTTTTTTCCTACTTGTGTTCTTTGAAGTCAAATGCTCCAAAAATTTGCACATATACCAAGAAGAATGAGGGAGAGACTAAATGCTTTTGCAAATAAAGAGCATTGTCAAGTTCTTCTTCGTCTCAATCAACCACTCTCGACACAGATGACAACTCAAGCAATTAAGAACATGAAATATTGCAAGATGAAGAGAAAGCTATGGTAAACTTCTTTGCTGATTATTCTGAATCTCTTATTGTGGAGACATCACAAAATACAAACAACACAACAAATGCATCATGACTTCGAACTCAAGATGAAGCTCGTACTCTCATCTACAGAGGAGCTAAGTGTAGTTGTTTATCATATGTTCTACTGATCTTGAATCTACAAGCGCGTTATCCTGGAAACAATCAGCTCATTAGTGCATTCTTCAAGTTGCTAAAAGATAAGATTCTACTCGAAGGTAGCAATGTCTCAAGTTCAAAACAATAGGCTAATTTGCCTCTAAAAGTTATGGGGATGGAGTATCATATGTTGCATGCATGTCCCAATGATTGTATTTTGTAAGAAAATGAATCATCAAAAATGACAACATGTCCAAAGAGTGAGGAGTCTAGATATAGAGATGACACACAAGGTCAAAAAATCCTCAGAAAAGTAAATATTATTATTTCATTTTATTTAATATTTAATATTTGAATATTTGAATATTTGAATATCTATTATGCAGATTTATCTTCATTAATTGTATTACGTGTTTAGCTTTTACTTTATAATTGATGCTTTGTAGATGTTAAGTTGGTTTCCTCTGATACCACATATTTTGCATATGTATCCACGCAAAAGCTTGGCAGGGTTGATGGTTTGGCATCAAAAGCATCGTTCAACAGATGGTACAATGTGACTTATAACAGATTCATCTGCTCACAAACACATTGAGGATACGTGGTCAGAGTTTTGACATGATGCACATTTTCTGCAATACACCCTTCTGGACGTGCTCTTTGTCGAACAAGATCTTCAGAAATTTTATATATCTTTCCAACCAATACATCCAACGACAGTGTATGGGACTACAAATAGACACCTCATGAATCAAATGGATGAATAATGGAACTTGAATGGAAGGAAGGTGGAAACGCCATCTCTAACTTGCTGAGGACCTCTACTGCAAAAATCTCCATTTGAGAAGAATAAAATGCTTACACATATCGGCTGCCTAGTACTCTCTACTACATTCGTCGAAGAGTTCCGGAATATATCTATAGAGTAGATTAAGAGTGTTGGCGGGGTGGTCACTAAGCCTGATGACTCTAGATACTACACTCCATATAGTATACTGAATTACTATCCGAATGGAAGTAATGAACCGGTTAATGCAAGCCTGCAGCTGGATGGCAAGCAGAAACTGACGATTCTTGAAGCAACGAGAGAATAACTCCAAGATAATTTAGGCAAAATATTGAACTCCAGAGCCCTTCTCGCCCATCTTCGGAAGATGGGCGAGAAGGGCTCTGGAGTCTGAAAGTGCATCAGACAACGATCAACCCAAACACGTCGCCAGAGGGTGGTTAGATACGCCCTCTGGAAACCTTAGGCAGCAATTTACGAAGCTGCTCTCAGATTAACGGAGATTAAAGAGAATACTGGCCGAACTTGAACTTGCAGAACTAGTTGAAGTTCTATCTGTTGGAAATGGACTGCTAATAGAATAGACTAAGGTAAAACTCTAAGTCACGGCATAAGGACAGTGTGAGAGTGTGGGGAGAGCTCCTCAATAGAGTGTAGGCAAAACCAAGTAAGTAGATACTCAATAATGTACAATGGCCTCCAACCAGAATAATATACCTTGGGGTCTTGGCCTTGGTGACCTTACGAAAGGTCACCATCCTAAAAGCCTGAACTGCTTACTGCTAAGAGGGGTATTCACACTGCGTACAGTATTCTAACACTCCCACTCAGTAACAGTTCGGATAAAAAATATTACTTAGCTAGAAAACATTCCTAGCTTCGGTAGTAGATAATCCAACTTGGGAGCTGGTAAGCTCTTTGTCAGAATATCTGCAACCATGTCCTCAGTAGGACAATATCTAACTTCTATAACTTTTCCAGCGACGTGATCTTTGATGAAGTGATATCGGATGTCGATGTGCTTCGTACGGTCGTGGAACTTGCTGGTGTCGACAAGGGCCATAGCACTTTGGTTGTCACAATATGTAACGGTCGGCTCCTTGTCATGCAATCCGATGTCGGTCAGGAGCTGACGTAACCAGATTGTCTCTGAGCAGCTCGTGCTAAGAGCTACATATTCTGCCTCTGTACTTGACAAGGCTACTGATTTCTGTCTCTTGGAGGACCAACTGATGGCTCCTCCAGAGTAGATGAAGCAATGTCCTGATGTGGATCGTCTTGTCTCCGCATGTCCTCCCCAATCAGCATCGGTGTAACCGAACAGAGAGTAGGGCTGGGGTGAGTGAGCATACTCAAGGTACAAATTTAGAGTTCCCTTGATGTAACGGAAAACCCGCTTCATAGCGGCAATGTGCTTAGGTCCAGGGCTACTCATGAACTGGGAGAGTACACTAATGGGATAAGACAAATCAGGACGAGTACATACTGCAGCCCAATTAATAGAGCCGGCTGCACTCTGGTAAGGATAACTATTACATAGCTTCTTTTCATCCTCAGTGACAGGAGAGTCATCCGAAGATAGTTTCTCACCTGTAACTAGAGGAGTGCTTACAGGTTTGCAGTCCTGTAAGCCAAACTGAAATAGTTTCTGTGTCAAATACAAAGTTTGACTAAGTCTGATAGTGCCAGAAGATGGATCACGATTAATCTCAATGCTAAGGCAATGATGGACTGGACCGATGTCAGTCATGCTGAACCGTGAGCTCAATTTTCCTTTTACGTGAGACAGTAGAGCCTCACTGCTGCTGGCAATCACAGTGTCATCTACGTAGAGGGCAAGGATGACGAAATGCTGTTTCTGGTGCAAGTAGTAAACGTTTCCGTCTGCACCGGACTTAGCAAATCCAAGAGAAAGCAAGAAGTTGTCGATGATCAAGTACCATTCTCTTGATGATTGCTTAAGACCGTAGAGAGTCTTGAGCAATCTGCATACTTGACTGCGCCTTGCTGTAGTCACGCCTTCCGGAACACTCATGTATATTTCCTCGTTAAGTGTTCCATTCAGAAATGCAGTTTTAACATCCATTTGATGTACATGTAGATTATACTGCGCTGAGATGGCAAGGATAAGCCGTATAGACTGAATGCGGACTACAGGGGAAAAGGTTTCTGTGTAGTCCAACCCGTAGATCTGGGTGAAACCACGAGCCACTAGTCTCGCCTTATAACGGGCAATGGACCCATCGGTATTAAGTTTTAACTTAAAGGTCCACTTACATGTTATCGGTCGGCGTCCTTGTGGCAAATCGGTGAGCTTCCAGGTGCCGTTGGATTCGTGGGAATCAAGCTCCTCCTCTATTGCTCTTCTCCACTGATCGGCATCAGGAGAAGATACTGCTTCTGTGTAAGAAACAGGTTCCATTGGCACTGGTTTAAGAGTTACCATCAATGCCCGCTTGGTGGTCTTCCGAGACTTCGGGATCAGCGATGAAGGGTCGTAGCCTTCATCTGGGTTCCGCTGTGGAGGAACTGAATGACGAGCTGATCGTCTCAATGGAGGCGGTGCTGGGAAATCCAATGGAGGAAGAGAGGACTCGCTGTGGGTGGAGCTGGAAACTCGTGGTGAGCGTGGTGATGTGCGCCGAAGGTAAGGATGGCGCGGGCTCAAGTTCTCTGCAGGGGGAGAGTGAGTGCTTGAAGAGTGAGAACGTGGAGGACGACTGCTCCCACTGGACTGTGTACTGCTGGTGACTCCTCCGCCAAGGCCATGACTGCTAGGGACTCCTCCTCCAGATCCAAGACCAGTGGATGGGGTTGGAGCTGGATGGGCAGGAGATGGCAGAGGAACTCCCACTGAAGAGAAACCGGGAGAGACCGACGAGAAATGAGCTGGGCCAGCTGAAGGAGCGGGCACAGTATGATAAAAATAGACGTTGGTCTCAGGAGATGCTTGAGTGAGTGGGAGATCAGCAGAGGGGGTGGATGTGGGAGGGAGAGTCGGAGAAGACTCATCGAAGATAACATCACGAGAAGTGAAGGTATGATCGTCAGATTTTCTTTGGAGACGGTAACCCTTACTCTGGCCGCTATAGCCTAGGAAGATACACTCGTGAGAGCGATCATCGAGCTTTGTGCGCTCAACCTCGGGGACCTGGGAAAAAGCGCGGCAGCCAAAGACGCGCAGAAAGGAGAGATCGGGTCGACGAGGTGTTGTGGAGGCATAGGAGTGCCAGAGTTCATAAGGTGTGGTCATAGACGGGATAGCCTTAGACGGACACCGGTTCTGGAGGAAGGTGGCGCAGGTGATTGCTTCACCCCAGAAGGGCTTGATGAGCGTGGAAGTGTAAAGCATGGAACGGACAGCATCAAGCAAGCTGCGGTTCTTACGTTCAGCAACGCCATTCTGCTGAGGAGAGTAAGGGACTGTGAATTGACGCTGGATGCCACGCTCGCGACAGAAAGCGTCAAAAGCAGCTGAACGATATTCCCCGCCATTGTCAGATCGCAAAGTGACGAGAGATTGGCCAGTGGCGCGCTCAGCAAATGCTAGATAGTCCCGGAAAGCAGCAAAACAGTCACTCTTATAGTAGAGAAGACGAGTGACAGTGTAGCGCGAGTAATCATCAATAAAGGTGATGAAATACTCATAGCCAGAAAAGGTGCAAGGGGAGATGCGACCACTAATATCAAAATGGACCAGTGCCAGAGGACGAGTAGATCGAGTGGAGCTGGCACGTGGGAATTTAGTGCGTGCATGCTTGCCGTGTGCACAAGCTGGACAAATATCCTCAGAGAGCGGGAAGGAAGGGAGGCCGGTAACGTACCTGCGGTGGCTCAGTTCATGAACTCGATGATGGTTGATATGGCCGAGTCGCTGATGCCACAAGGTAGAGAGATCGCCCGTCGTAGTAACGAGGGCACAGGGTCTAGGTGGCGTCGGTGGAGGAGTCCGACTGCCAGATGTGAAACCCTGGATGCCGTCTAGTAGGCGCGGAGGAGATCGTGATCTGAAGAACTCGGAATTTGCAGGGTGTAAGTCGGGAAAATTCAGAGCTGGATCGAGATGGAGGAGGGAAACCGGAGGAAGATTATAAGGACCAGGGCCAAGAAGTCCCTGCGTCCCAGTCCGGGGGACTACGTCCCTGTGAGAGGGACCGTCCCCTTGGTCCCCTGGCGGACTGCCTTCGGGGCAGTCCGCGGGGGTTAGATTGCCGGCCCCGCGCGGTAAGGGGCCGGCTCCCCCGCGCGGGGATGTGCGCTCCCCGATGTGGGGATGCGCATCCCTGCTCCCATATCCCCGCGGCGGCGGGGATAGGGGGCACGCATCCCCATTGCGGGGATGCGGGGGTGCCATCATATCCCCGCCACCGCGGGGATATGGTGCGTGCGTCCCCGCTGCGCGGGGACGTACGCCTAGATGGGGATGGCCCCATCTGGATGGGGATCGCATCCCCATCCCGATCCTCATTGCGGGGGGGATTGCCCCCGCGCCGCATGCGCAATGCATGCGGCGCGGATGGGGATCCCATTCCTATCCGGATGGGGTCCCCATCCCCATCCTGGAACGGCGCGCGTGGAGGGGCGTCGTGAGGGTCTCCGGAGATGGGTGTGCGATGAGGGGGCGCGTGAAAGTCCCCACTGGCTGCGGGATCCGTGTATGCACTCAAGGGGTGCGTGGCCGCTGCAGTAATGATTTGGCTTAGGGGTGCGAGGCTTCCTAGAGGTGTGCCAGCTGAGTCGATCCGTGTAGAGGGAAACGACTCGATCCGTGTGCGGCCTGTGGTCATGCGTGGAGGAGGTGGAGCACCAAGAGGTGGAGTCCTAACAGGAAATTGCCCAAGGGGTGTGGTGGTGAGGGGGGTAGACCCCGCGCGGACTGAATTTGGGCCTTCATTTTCCAAGTGGGACAACTCCGAATTTGGTGGAGTGATTGGGACTTCTCTAGTGAGAGAGTGCTCAGAATTAGGGATTTGAAAAGTCCGTGAGTGACTTGGCTGAATTTCAGCTTGGGTGTGCGCAATCTGTGAGGCGGGGCTGGGCCTGGACCGTGGGAAGCGGATCCTGCGCATGTTGCGGTTGTATAGTGAGATGCTAGTCCGCTGATTAGATTGTGGTCTAGCTCGCAAGCGCGGTCCTGATCGCTGGCTGGGAGGTAGTGTGTGGATTACTGAAGTCCTACCAGCTGTAGCTATAAGCGCGGTTTGGTCAGCGACCAAAATTGAATTTCCGAGCATGTAGAGATCGTCCACAGTGGGACAGGGAGCTAGCACTTGACCGAATCTGTCTTCAAGATGACAGAATCCGTTGCCGATTAGGCACCAACCGCCATTGGCATCAAATTGCCGAGCTGAGAATAAATTCTTTTGCAAGGCGGGTACGTGAAGAACGTCACGTATGTACACATGCTCGCCGTTGAGCAGGCGCACTTCCACCATGCCGGAACCAGCAACGTGGATGGTGGTGTTGTCACCGAGTAGAATTGCATCGTTCTCGGTGTTCTCAGAAGAGACGGGTGAGTATTCGACGAATTGTCGTCGATTATGCGCCATGTGGTGTGTGGCACCCGTGTCCACATACCAGTTGGGATCAGCTGTCTGCACGATTGCAGACGAACATTGCGCCACCAGAACCCGACGAGTGTTGCCGTTGTTGTTTTGGGAACGGCGATTCTTGTTCTTGTTTTTGTTACCAGCAGTCGAGTTGTCATTACTGCTGCTGGGTTTGTCCGGACACTCGGCGATGCGGTGCCCGGGCTTGTTGCACTGAAAACATTTCTCGTTAGGATCTGGCGGTCTCTTTGGTGGCTGGTTGCCACCTTGTCGGTTGTTGCCATTGTTGCGCCGGTTGTTGCCATTGCGTCCTCCTTGCCGGCGTCCTGCAAACAAGGCAGTGGATGGTTCCATCGATAATTTGCGACCGATCGTTTCCTCCTGGATGAGGAAGGTGATGAGGTCCTGTAGCGAGAGATTTGGGTTCGTTCTCATCGCCTGCAAAAATAGATGGTAGTTGTTGGGCATGCTGCCCATCAACGCGAGGACTTGCTCCTCGTTGGCAATTATCAATCCAGCTGAAGTCATCTGCTGGATGAGAGACTTGAAGTTGTTGACATGTTGGGTAACAGTCTCGTTGGGTTTCATCTTTAAAACCCGCAACTTCTCTCTCAAGTGCATCTTGGTCACCATGTCTTGACCTGCAAAGTGTCTGGTCAAGGTGGACCATGCATCGTTCGATGTGGCGCAGGACATTAGATGTCCTGCCACGCTGTTCTCGCAACATTCGTTGATCGCTGCGAGTGCGTTAACGTCACGCTGATCCCAATCTGCGATGCTACCGGGTCCGGTAGCAGGGGGAGGGATGGGTACCGCAGTACCTCCGGGCGTCGTGGCACGTGGTCTCTGCACGTTCCCTTCCACGATGTCAAGAACACCATGGGCCCTGAGCCGCAAGGTTGTCTTGTGCTTCCACAGCGTGAAGTATGTGCCGTCGAACTTGGCCCAGCCTTTGGTGTCAAAGGGGGCAGACATTCTGTATCAGATTGATCGCTGGAACGGTGAAATTCTGTTAGCGAAGGTACAGAATATGGGTGCGTGAAGCGTCCTTCTCGCAGCAGCTGAAGCGTCCTCCAACTGCTCTCACCTAAGGGCCGAAGGCCTACCTAGTGCCTATGCTATTGTGCTAGTGCATCAACAATGCAAAGCTCTGATACCATGTTGGAAATGGACTGCTAATAGAATAGACTAAGGTAAAACTCTAAGTCACGGCATAAGGACAGTGTGAGAGTGTGGGGAGAGCTCCTCAATAGAGTGTAGGCAAAACCAAGTAAGTAGATACTCAATAATGTACAATGGCCTCCAACCAGAATAATATACCTTGGGGTCTTGGCCTTGGTGACCTTACGAAAGGTCACCATCCTAAAAGCCTGAACTGCTTACTGCTAAGAGGGGTATTCACACTGCGTACAGTATTCTAACACTATCTAGCATACTTGCAGCCAGATCTAGAATGCTTCAAGAGGGATTGGAACCGGACATCTGCACTGGAATTTCTGGGATACCTCCAGCCAAAGGGCTCCAAGCGGGGGTTAAAACCAGACACCTGCAGTTATGAAATATGTCTTAAGCTTTTCGCAAGAACCACAAGCCGCACACAGCTGCAGCTGGGGGCGACGAACTACAATTGCCAGATCGAAGCCGCTCTTAGCATAGGCTCCTGCTAGCGCTATACGAAACCTAAACACGCACCCTCAATGTGCCGATCGTTGTCTTCAGTGCTGATCGTAGATCTTTACAATACTTTGAACATGAACGAATCTAATTATTGCTTTATCCGCAGAAAATGGCTTGATCATACTCCCAATACGATCGTTGCGATTTATCATACCCCTCTTAACGTTTGGTTGCTTATCATACCCCTTACTGGTTATTAACAATCGAACCAATCATTTCATCAGGGTATTAACAATCGAACCATCATTTTATCTTTTGGTTCATCATTCTAGTACTTTCAACTTTAGACTAAATATCACTGTAATTCAAAATTTTAATATTAAAGATACGTTACCCTATTCATATTCTCATATTTTTTTGCAATCTCACATGTGAATAACACCAAAAAGTGACTGGTTTTATCCCCAGTCCGGGATGTGATCAAGCCATACCTCGTTAAGAGTGGTATGATCAAGCTCACAGAACTTACTGGAGGTGTGATGAAGCAAATTTCTGGCTTTATCTATCGAGTAGACTAATAGCGGGTGTATTTCTAGCTTTTCGGTAGCAATGCACGCAAGGTTATATATGTTCCGGACCGGACGTCTTATATTTTTCCCTCACGGATAACACGCTGAAGCCGTAAGGATAGTCCGGTCTCCCATATGAGCTTTCCAGGAGGGTTTCCACTCAAAAACGAAATTTGTATTTTATACCACAGACACGAACACTAGGCGGTGTGATTTCATATATAAAAGATTCCTTCCGGGATCAAGCAAGCGCCAGCCTGGATCCGGCATCCCGTGTAATGTACTCTGGTAACTTTTCTAAAAATGCAGGAGAAGTAGAGAATGCGTCGGATAATTTCTTTCTTAAACAAATTTAAAAAGTGAAAATTTACTTGAAATTTACTGAAAATCGCCGGTGAATTAACACAATAGTCGCCGGTAAATTACAGGTAAGCAGGAAAAATCTAGGCTGGCACTGGATTAAGCTGAAATCGGGATGTTCCCGCGAGCCCAACCCATATTCGTGGGTTAGGTATTTATTTGCCGTGCAAGTTGTCGGACCGATTTGTTAACTAGACTTGCGAATAGATCTCCTTAGCCATCCAACCTCGGGCTTCCTTCATTCTCTTCACGGGTGATGCACGACCCTATATTATACCCACGGTCCAATTCGAGAATCGTATATATATCGTATATATCTGTAACGTTCGACCGCAGATCTCGGAACAGATTCCTTTATCTCTAACCAATGAACTGCCGAACGTGAACCTCCCTGGAGACATGTATACTTTATTTGTGTCTCCAGATCCAGTTCATTAAACTATCCGCTAATAAGCACAGAGGATCTAATAACTGTTGAACGGATTTCGAATAATCAACTAGTCTTTTGTAGGTCTCTGGTCAAGCTTAGGTTACTAAATACAGGTGGAATTATTCTAGACCTGGGTTGCATAAAATTTGGGCAGCGCTTCCGCTACTGGTGATCAAGTCGGAACGCCAAGACCCACAAGGAGCAACCGCCAAGACTAGGAGACCTAGTAGATGCTAGGAAGTAGGAAGGCAAAGCAATTACACCGAAATAAAGTCAACACGACACCAGATGCGCCCAACTCAGTTTTGGCACACAACTCAAGCCTACTTATCAGAATGGAGAAAGTCACGGGCTCATATACATTACATGGCATTACTTGCTGACAAGGTCACGCAGCGCTCTTGGACCGGCAATCCTTCACTACTCAGCAACTCCAGAACTAAGACTTCACCAGAGAACCTAATTTCACTCTGAACGCCCTGATTTCTGGAGGCTCAACAGATCAGACCCCAAGTCAGCGCCCTAATCAACACCCCAAGTCTGCTCTCAAGGTCCCTCTTCAAATCTGCTCTCCAAGGAGCTTGATGTGCATCAGTTCTAGCTCCTGATTTCTGACCTCAAAGGCAATGTACACTACACTGAAAAAAATACAGTCTCCTCCCTCACTACCAAGAGTGCTCTCTCCAAAACTGAAAAACTGAGAATGACCTCCTTTAGGGTTCACGACACTCTTTTATCTAGTCTCTTGAGCCTGCCTTGTGCCATGCAGCTGCCACTTTTGATTAATCACTGCCCGAATGCCATCTGGTTTGGGGAAAAAGCAAAAGGTGTTACAATCGCCCCAACCAGCAAAACGCAGTTCTTCCACTGAACTGCGGTATCTACAATACCACATTAGAAACAACACTTCCTCAAATCCAGAGGAACAGTACCCCATCCAGGGTAAGATTAAGCCCTTTCTCAAGGCTATGCTCTATTACCGAGCATCCGTTGAAGCTTTCGGGTGAGACAGAACCCTAGCTTCCAGGTGGTGAACTCGTCAGTTTCTTTTTATCCACCTCCTTACTATGATACACCATAGTAGCGTCAGCCTAAACCTGATTGACATCCGACAGTCATAAGCAGTCAGCAGACCACAACTCCACCTTTAGACGAGCAGATTGGCCAGATCCACTCGGTTCCAGTGTCCTTGAAGGGCCCTTTGGCATGACTCTTCTGACTCGATTCAATCCACCGCTTAGCTGGTAGAGACCACTGCGGACTGTCGTCTCACAAAGTATCTTCGCAGTGGTTCTTGGAACTTGTACAATGCTAGATCATCTAGATACTCCCAAGCTTCACTTACCAATCCCGGAACTCTACTTGTCCAACGACATAGGTATTGAGTAACGGGTTCTCCAGCTCCATCTGGATTCGGTGATGCTCGATGATCTACTATCTCAATCAACTCAAGATCATCAGCTCTTGGTAATGCTTCTAACACTGGATGCCATTTCTGATATCTTCCTGGCAACGACTCTAGTTCCTCACGAAACATCTTTAAGTTAGAAACATGAATAATAGGGTGATAATGCTTCATACTAGCTGGAAAACGTAACTTATAGGTCACAGGACCTAACTTCTTCTCGATCAAGAACGGTCCTGCCCACTTTGGAAGAAGCTTCTTGGCTAAATCCACCCCTGCTGGGATTCTGAAGTTCTTGGTTCTCAACCAGACTCTCTGTCCTTCTTCGAACTGTACGTCTTGTCTACCACGGTTTGCATACTTGGCATACCGTTGTTGTGCCTTCTCCATGTGTTTCTTTGCCTCTTGAAACACAGTACCCTGAACACGTATGAAAGTCTCGAGATCTGGAGGATCTTGATTTGACCTTCTTGCATTTTCATGCCCCTTGGTAGCCAGAGCTATAGGAGTCCAAGGTGCATGAGAGCCTCGATAAACCACTTCAAATGGTTTAAATCCTGTACTTGAATGCTTAGTGTTGTTATATGTAAACTCCACCAAGTCCAAGTGCTCGCTCCAATCACGCTGATCTCGCATGATATAGTTTCTCAACCCTTGCTCTACTATCTGTATCGTCCTTTCCGTCTGACCATCAGTTTCAGGATGATAGGAGGAACTGAACTTGAGGGTAGTTCCGAGTCTTCGAAACAAACCCTTCCAAAACTCAGCAACAAACCTCCTATCCAAGTCTGAAACAATATCTTTAGGCATCTCGTGATACTTAAAAACATATCGAATGAATAGTTCAGCGGCACCTTTTGACGTCACTGCTTCCCTACAAGGGATGAGGTGAGCTTGCTTGCTGAAACGATCGATGACAACTAGCAAAGTGTCAAAACCTCCTGACTCAGGTAAACCGGTGCATAAGTCCATACTTATGCTCTCCCAAGGCCCATCAGGTATTGGCAAAGGTCTCAGCAATCCTGCAGGTCTCCTCCGCTCAGTTCGTTGTTGTTGACATGTTAAGCAAGTCTGCACGTACTTGATTACATCCTCCAACATGGATGGCCAATAGAACTGCTCTTTAACTCGTTGCAACGTTCTATTTTGTCCTCCATGTCCAGCCAGTTCACAATCATGACATTCTTGCATGACGAGTGTCCTTAGAGATCCAGCTGGAACATAGACCTTGGTTTGCTTGTAAAACCAAAGGCCATTGCGAAATGAGAGATGACGTACCAATGGATCTCTCCCTTGTTGGCTGGTCCAACGTTGAGCCTGAGGATCATCTGGCAATGCTTGTCTGATTCGATCCAAAAGCTCTTCACTTGTGTCTTGGGTTGTTAACGCCTGGACACGTCTGCTTAACACATCCGCTGGAATATTTTCCTTCCCCTTTTGATACCGCCATTCGATATCAAAACGTGCAATCTCCACTTGCCACCTCTGTTGTTTACGTGACAAACGAGGTTTACTCTGAAAGTATGTATTACCCTCACAGTCCGTTACAACAGTAACTTTGCTTGGTAACAAATAATGCTCCCAACGCTTCAAACAATGGATAACTGCGAACATCTCCTGTTCATGAGCAGGCCATTTTGCCTCAGTCTCTGAGAACTTGTGACTTTCGTAAGCCACCGGATGCTTTCCTTGCATCAACACTCCTCCAATGGCCCATTGAGAAGCATCCGTGTGAACCTCGAAAGGTTCTCCCATCTTTGGAAGAGCTAGCACGGGCATCTCTGTCAGTGCTTGTTTCAATCCTTGAAACGCTCGTTCAGCTGCTGGATTCCAAACAACTTTGGAAGCCTTGCGCAATAAGCCAAACAAAGGTGCGGCTTTATGCGCATACTGATAAACAAAGCGCCGAAAATATGTGGCTAATCCAAGAAAAGATCTGAGCTCATGAACACTCTCAAGTCTCTTCCATTCAACAATGGCTCGAATCTTAGCCCTGTTAGGATGAATGCCCTGCGCATCGATCAAACATCCTAGAAACACTACACTCTCTTGTCCAAAAGAGCACTTGCTCTTCTTGAGATAGAGTTGATGTTCTTCTAGGCGCTTAAACACCATTTCAACATCTACTAGATGCTTATCCCAAGTGGATGAGAAGATGATGATATCGTCTAGGTACACGATAACACTCTCATCCAAGAGATCTCTGAAGATCTCGTTCATTAGCCTGCAGAAAGTACCAGGTGCATTGGACAATCCAAACGGCAACACTGTATACTCAAACAAGCCATACCTCGTCCTTACAGCTGTCTTTTCTTCATCACCTTCTTTGATCCGGATTTGATGATATCCAGAACGCAGATCTAGTTTGGTGAAATACCTTCCTGTGGTCAACCGATCGGTGGTTTCATCCATGAGAGGAAGAGGGTACTTGTTCTTGACAGTAACCTTATTGAGTGCACGATAGTCCGCACACATGCGAATACCACCATCCTTCTTGGCCACGAACAACACCGGGGCAGCATAAGGTGATATACTAGGTCGCAAGATACCTTGAGCTACCAACTCTTTCAACTGAGTCTTCAGCTCTGTCAACTCATCAAACGACATCCGTCTTGATGGCACTACAGTAGGGGTAGCCCCAGGAACCAGATCAATAGCATGATCCAAGGCTCTCCTCGGCAGAAGTCCTGTTGGTAACTGGTCCGGCATTAGGTGAGAATACCTCTCAATCAATGTCTGCATATCAGGATGTATGGGAAGAGCAGCAACACGTTCTTCCTCATCCGTCTCCACCTTGGGTTTAGACATCACTGCAACCCAAGCTTCGTCTACCAACTTGATCTGCTTTCCAAACTGTCTAGCTGTGCAGATCTGAAATGCCACCTTGGCTCGTTGGAACCTACGAGCAGCATGGTTTGGCTCCTTGGGTCTCTCTTTGATGATCAAAGGATGTGGTTGACCCAAGCCCCATCGATCCATGACTATGACGTTCCCTTCTTGAACATCTAGCTTGGCTTTGGTCTCTTGTAACCAAGACCAGGACAAGATACCTTTCATCGTGTCGCCTAAGCTCATAACTAAAAACTCGTGCTTCCTAGTTACCCCTCCAACAGTAACAGGAACACTCATGAGCTTTTCTGTAACGGTTGTGCTACCTTGCACAAACCTTACCAACAACGGGCTCATGATCTTGGTTCTAGTCACCCCTAAGGTCCTGACTAGTTTTTCATCCAAGACATTCACATCTGCTCCAGTATCAATAAGCAAACAACACCGGTGGTTTCCTATTTTCACTTCAATCCACGGCAGAAAATCCCCATGCTCTATCAAATGCTCACCAGCACATACCTCTGCTTCAGTAGTCGCCTCAACTGGTTCTTCAATACTGGTTGTCTCTTCAGCTGTCAACCCACGCACGTTGCTCGTTGTTGAACGTTGAGGACAATCACGAGCGATATGACCGTCCCGTCCGCATCGAAAGCAGATGATCGTCCTTGAAGGTGTAGCACTGCTAGCTCCACTGCTCCTAGCACCTGAAGTCGAAGCTTGGTTGGATCCTGCATTGGATGCATAGGATCCCGTAGGTCGTGTCTGAGTAAGACCACGAGAAACTCCTTGCTGTTGAGATCCACGAGGAAACCTCCTTCCCGCTGCACCAAATCTTCCACCACCACGTCCTCTACCACCTCTACTCTGAGAGGACGCTATCTGTCCTTGAGGATTGCGCCAAAATCCTCTACTAGGCTCGCCACCACTTGTTCCACGCTGAAACTTAGAAGGCTGCACGGTGTAATTACGTTCCCTAGTGTTCTCTGCTGCTTCCAGAAATGCAAACAAGTCTTGCATGTCCTCAGACTTGTGAAACATAACCCAGCTATCAAACACACTAGCATAGAAACCCTGCAGACCTTTTTTCAAGTGAAACAACAAGTCGGTGCGATCTACCATGTGCAAACGAGTAACCAACTCAGAAAATCACTGGAGGTATTGTCTGATACTCCCTGTCTGTCTCAGATGAATGAGCTCCAGCCGAAACTGTGTAGCTTCATCCACCGGTACCAGATGTCTTCTGAGTTCATCCTTCAGCTCCGGCCAAGTGGACATAGGAGTTGTACCGTTCAAACTCCTCATCCGCTGTTGACCTCCATACCATTCCTTAGCCTCTCCTTCCAGTCTACTAACAGCATAGGTGAACCAACTGCGCTCATCGAAGTTCTCCAAGTAATTCTCCATCTCAGTAACCCATAACTCAAACTTGGAAAAGCTTTTCTCACCGTTGAAGGCTGATGGTGTCGCTGGTTCAGCCCACTTCACTTTCCGCTTGTGCCCTTCTTTGGCTGAGCTGCCTTCCGCAACATTCTCTTGCGCCTTCTGTGACCCATCTTCATTCTTATCTGCTTGAGTAGCATCAACTGCTCCTTCACCCAGCAGTGCTAAATCCTTGACTTGCTCAGTTTGTAGTACAGGGACCTCTGCTTCTTTCTCCTGTGTCGCTTTTGCTTGAGCTAAATCCGCCTTAAGCACCTTGTTCTCAGCTTCCACTTGCTCAAGTCGGCCTTCCAACTTCTTCAGAAACGCCTGCATCTCGTCCATCCCAATCGGCACGGCTTCCATTGTCGATGGTGTTCAGCAAAGATTCAACTTGAACATGCTCTGATACCAACTGTTACGTTCGACCGCAGATCTCGGAACAGATTCCTTTATCTCTAACCAATGAACTGTCGAACGTGAACCTCCCTGGAGACCTGTATACTTTATTTGTGTCTCCAGATCCAGTTCATTAAACTATCCGCTAATAAGCACAGAGGATCTAATAACTGTTGAACGGATTTCGAATAATCAACTAGTCTTTTGTAGGTCTCTGGTCAAGCTTAGGTTACTAAATACAGGTGGAATTATTCTAGACCTGGGTTGCATAAAATTTGGGCAGCGCTTCCGCTACTGGTGATCAAGTCGGAACGCCAAGACCCACAAGGAGCAACCGCCAAGACTAGGAGACCTAGTAGATGCTAGGAAGTAGGAAGGCAAAGCAATTACACCGAAATAAAGTCAACACGACACCAGATGCGCCCAACTCAGTTTTGGCACACAACTCAAGCCTACTTATCAGAATGGAGAAAGTCACGGGCTCATATACATTACATGGCATTACTTGCTGACAAGGTCACGCAGCGCTCTTGGACCGGCAATCCTTCACTACTCAGCAACTCCAGAACTAAGACTTCACCAGAGAACCTAATTTCACTCTGAACGCCCTGATTTCTGGAGGCTCAACAGATCAGACCCCAAGTCAGCGCCCTAATCAACACCCCAAGTCTGCTCTCAAGGTCCCTCTTCAAATCTGCTCTCCAAGGAGCTTGATGTGCATCAGTTCTAGCTCCTGATTTCTGACCTCAAAGGCAATGTACACTACACTGAAAAAAATACAGTCTCCTCCCTCACTACCAAGAGTGCTCTCTCCAAAACTGAAAAACTGAGAATGACCTCCTTTAGGGTTCACGACACTCTTTTATCTAGTCTCTTGAGCCTGCCTTGTGCCATGCAGCTGCCACTTTTGATTAATCACTGCCCGAATGCCATCTGATTTGGGGAAAAAGCAAAAGGTGTTACATATCTTATAATCGTATCGATCGATATCGATATCGATATATCGATATACTCGTATATATCGTATATACTCACGTTCGAGAATCCGGAACGTGAGTTCGGTGAATTGAGCCGAACTCATTTTAACTCGAGATTTCGTTCAAAATGAAAAAGTCAATTTCTCACGGACACAAGCTGCGGGTTGAACTTACCACCTCACCCACATTTCTTACCCATGGGAAATGCCCGCCTTATACCTCTACCCGCTTGAACAGAGATCAGGGAAGAAATGACACCCCTTAATTTCCACTTATACCCGGGCTTTAACTCTCCGGGTATAGCATTTTTATTAAATATTCTAAAATGATATCCTTAAGTATCCGCGGCGCGACTTCACATGCCTTCCGACACGGTCTGTGGATATCACTCGTGATGAAAAAATTTCCGCTTGTGGTAAAAAAATAATAGAGGGTGTCAGAGTGGAGAGATAAATATTTTTCAACAGCGAGAAGAAAAAGAACTGTAATATCGTAACAGTTAATTTTGTATGGAAGCACGACTGAGTCTAGATCGCGGTTGTGATTACGTATTATAATTTTTTTGATTAACTTTTTTCTAATTTTGACTTCAAAATAATTATTTAGTATAATAAATATTTTATTATAAAAATAAACAAATAAAATCAATAAACCGTCGTTAAAAAAACACGTGGAGACGTTTTCATACGAATATTTCTGAAGGTGCTCACGCCAAACATCTGTCAAAATATCCTTCCAGCAAGTGTAAAATCTATAAGAAAGGTTTCTAACTTTGACACCCCTTAATACCCCTAATTATAAGTGAGTCTCAACCCCATAATGCGTTGCCGTCCTTCCCGAAGAAGATTTTATGAAGTTTCCGAAGTAGTGATCCATTCAGTTTCGAGGGCCACTCAAACCTCTCTCCCGTAAAGAGAATCACCGTTAAGGTAAGAACACGTGACTTTTAATAGTGTGCAAGGGATCACGTGTTCGGACATAGCTTGGAAATGTTTATTTTCATTTTTAGCATGTATTATTATGAGTGGCGAACAAGGGGACACATAAACTGTCAGGGGCTCACCAAAAGGATCATAGACTGGAAACGAAGGTACAGTGACACTGAAATTTAACTAGGAACATTTCCTACATCAAGGAAGACGGAAAGCACTGGCCGTAAACACCACATCAGAAGAGAACTAAGTTCACTAACTCGGCCCTTCGGGTCCCAGTGTTCGGGGTAAAAAGTTTTGAGAAGCGGAAATTATCATGCGGGACGGTTTTTCTCACTCATTTATTAGTTTTTTCGGGTTTTTTTAAACAAGTAACTTGTCGTGTTATAAAACTTTAACATGCGAAAATTACGATTGGACCCATTTCAACCCGATTTTTCGAAATTCTAACCAATTGAAAATAATTCTAACCAAAGAATGCCGGTTATCCACTTTCGGTCCCTCTTTCCCTTGTGAAGCTTGATGAGATCTTTCCATCCGTTAGCTATTCATTGCGTGGCGTGTTTCACTCATTACATTAGAGGGTTTCATTTCTTCCATGCAGGTTGGAAGAACGAGGGAGTTACATCACGTGCATGCTTGCAAGCGAAAATTATGGATTCTAAAGGTGTAGTGGCTATCGTAAAGGCACGCCGTGAAAACTTCTGGACCTATTAACACGTGCGCAACATAAAAGGAAAGCGGATTACCCTTTTGTCGCGCGTCGACGATTTACAATTAGATAACCCGTGAAGAGAAAAAGAGAGGTTCGGATCAGAAGCAGTTGGCATCAGTTTAGTGAGAAACGAAAAAATTGACCACCCCCCCAATTCAAACGAAAACCAGAGTAAGTGTAGAACACAAGACAGAGCGGTTTGTCTTATCTTCTGTGACGAGCAGTAGTCTCTAGTAGAGGCTCTCACGAGCCGAACGATGGGAAGATCATCGTTTTCTCTTCGAATCTTAACGGGGTGTGTAGGGGAAAAAAAGATTTTTTATGCTTGAGTAGCCTCCCTCCGAACCACATCTTTGTCACTGTGTGAGGATAGTTACATTCCTGCCTTTGGAAGATCTGTTCGTTTAATTCGTTCAATCCACATGAACCAGAGCATAGATAGATACCACCTCGAGTTGTTGAATTTATGATAGAAATCTGCAAAAATTTTTATGAGAGATATAGGAATCCTTTGCAACCACGGATTGAATGGTACTAACCAGAAAGTGGCACTTCCGGAGGTGCCCTGTAAGAAATATTGGAAATTCCGTAGACCTCCTTTCCCCACAACCGTTTCGAAGTTTTAGATACGACGTTCGTGAACACTACTTGACACTTGCAGTTGAGGCGTACGGAATATAAACCTCCATCCCGTCCGGATTGAGTGGTTTGAGACGCCACAGTAATTCTGTAGTATATATGGAGCTTTCTCTGTTTCAGACCATGCAGTGACCGATCAAGGTGATTGACCAGACCCGAACGTCCCTTCGAACATCTTTGTATTAAGGGGTTTCCAAGTTAGTTAGAGAATTTTTGGAAGATTCTTAAGCTGCGCCGATATTCGCGGTCACCACCAAAATCTTCATTTCAACCATGGATCACGTTTCTTTGTTTTGTCTTTCTCTAAAAAAAATTTGGGAAAATGAATTTTGGTAAAGAAAAGAGTAACAAATAAAGTTGATCCTTAGTTGAAACATGGCGACACAAGCTTTGGTCCTTTACGACTGGTCTCCATTCCGGCGGTTAAATACTTCCCTTATTTGTTATTTGAAGTGAAGAAATATGCGTGAATCAGTCCCAGCCCAAGTATTTCCTGCTTAGCTGTAATTTGCCAGCGGTTTTTGACAAATTGACGGACTCCTGTGTTAATTCACGGGAGATTTTAGCAAATTTCGAAATATTTTTTCACTTTTTAGTTGCTTTGAGAAAGAAAATTATCCCAAGCATGCTCTACTTCTCCTGCATTTTTAGAAGAGTTTCCTCGGCACATTACACGGGATGCAGGATCTAAGCTGGCGCTGGCGTCAAATTATATGGGAGTCTTCCCTAGATTCTGGTCCAGCCGCACTAGTACATTCATAGGACATAGCTCGAGCTCGATGTGGCATTGAATCGACTACGGGGTGTTTCAAGGAATATTTTCCCTTATTGATAGGACGTTCAAATATTTCCTGTCAATCGACGGGGTTGGTCCTGTATAGAAGTCTACGTGACAGGCGAGTAGCCCCAACCTCTACAAAAGAACTGTAACTCATGTTACAAAAACAGTTTCAAGATCAGTCTGTCCTAATTGTCGGATCTTTTCAGGGTTTTCTTTGTTTTCTTTTGAAGCGAGAGGAAACGAAAGATTTATTATGCTGCCGCATTAGTAGAGCGGTCTCACCATAAACGGATCACCGACCAAGATTTATATAGAGTAATGTATTTGCGTTATCATCAGTTGATCTGCTTTATGAGATCTTTCCATCTGTTTTTGTTAGTGCTATTGTTAATATGCATGCAATCTGAACTTCTGGTAACTTATATTCTCATTTTGTTATCAGAAAATTATATAAGTGTTAAATAAAATATATATATATATATATATTAAGTAGATGTAAATAATTAAAATTTCCTATAGACATTATTTATTAACTCATGCCTGGAAACACAGAGAGAGCAGACAAAAACTCATAAGTGTAAACTGGATCCTCGCGCTTCAAAAAGTACAAGTTCGGGGTATTGTACTCATGAATATATCGTTTTAATCAAGCGTATAATTTAATACCTGCCAGAAGGATTAGGTATTAAATTAAACGGACATGCATTTTTTTTCTTTCGAACTCAGAAGAGGATGACTATGCATGCTTAAAAAAAAGATATGTGTTATGAGTAGAGTCTTCTTGCCGGAGAGCTCAGTCCGTGCAAGGCAACCGTATTCAAAAGCACAGAGTGGAAAAAAATTTGAAATACTGACGTCACGGGCCGAGATGCATAATTAATGGATGATTTTGTAAAATTCAAAATAAGACAAAAATCAAAAAACAAAGTGAAATAGAGAAATAAATATCGTTAATAGAAAACGATAAAATTTTTGTCGTTTACTATAACATGATTCTGAGACAAATGCATAGCTTGGCAATAACATTGCCAAGCTATGCATTTGCAATTGTAACACTCGGATTTTGTACATGTCACTCTCTTATGATACTAAAATGCTCGTCAGGAAGCACTTCGGTCTTCAGCACTCCGGTCTTCAGCACTCCGAGCCTCGCTGCGCTTCCTTCTTGATCTGGTTCAACGTCTCTTCCAGTGCGTAGATAGTTCTTTGGTGCGACAGAGTCGAAGCCTCTGGACTTGAAGAGCTTGCTAGGTAACATAGTCTGATGGTGACTCTTTAGCACCTTCCTGTAGTATTTGGTGGACGCCTCGTTCACCATTTTGAGGTATTGCTTATATTCTCCTCTGCGCGCTCTAATTCGTGCCTTGAGCTCTGCAAATCGAGCTGTTTTACTTTTACCGAGGAGATTGGAATCATTCTCCTCCATCCTCTTCCTGTGGAGGGGCAAGACACCAGATTTTGTCTCTCTCTTTTGGTTTCTGCGTTCGTCGTATGGAAACTGTATGAGATGCAGCAAAGACGTGGACTTTCCTTTGCCCTGTTTCTTACTTCACACTTCCATATCTCCCAGAAAGATTTGTATGGCTGCCGGGTCTAAACTTATAGACCACCGATATAGATAGTCTGAAAAGGTGAAACACGGGACACAATGAATAGCAAACGGATGGAAATACCCAATCAAGCTTTTCTTTTGTAAAGCTTGATTGGGTATTTACAAAGGAAAGAAGGACCCGAAAGGCCAAACAACCAATGCCCAAAAGGAAGAACACCGAGGCTAAGCCTCGCTATCAGTAGCTCTAAAGTCGCCAATCGTCCTTATAATGTCAGACACATGTAAGTCAAAACTCCTGCATACAATTGTCTGTAAAGTAGTCAGTAAAGATTGACGATAGTGATATTTCTTTTCATAAATTTATAGTACGAAATTTCTCGATACGATGCTGTAAAGGATTCCTGTAACTACAATAAAACTTTTTACAATTTTACGTACTAGTATGTAAAATTTACAGTCACAGGACGTTCTAAAACTATGCCCGTAAATGTTATTTTCTGACCACAGTTGAAAATTTAGGAATAGGGTGTTTACAGACGTTATGCAGTCCTTAACATGGTTGACATTTTAGACTTACAGTCTTTTCATCTGAATCCTGTAATTTTCATCACAGGGAGAGCTTGGAATGACCCTACTGTCAACACTTTCTGACATCTTATGCTTACTACCCTTGGACATCACTCTATTTTACAACCGATGTTTGAGACCCCTGATAAACCTGTGGTTTTCGGGATCTTCTCAAATTAGAGTTCACATAAGTTTATGTCAGTTTATGTTTAGAGTTATTTACTTTGCGCATGCCGCGATGCCGCGACGCGGCTTTGATCGGAAATTCTGCGCAATACGTTTGTGGTTTCGATGTTTTCTCCCGGTCGATACTCTTTATGAGTGAAAGTCCAGTTCTTTTAGTCATAAGAATGTAATGATTCCCCTTGAAACGAAACGTATCTGGCGTCATAAGTTAAGTAAACGAGATGGTTTCAAGAAGCAAGTCTATAGTTTCCGAGATGCCGTTACTTGGCATTAGTACTGCTTTGAGTCGCAATTAAGATCTAGATTTTGAGGAAAACCGCTCCGTGCAAAGTATATACTTCACTGACAGAGACTTCCTCATCACGCGCGAATGAACCGTATTAACCGTAACCGATAGATCTTCAATCGTTGTCATACTTTACTGCTATCTTGCTATATTTGGGACTCTTTCCGTTGACCTAGAAATCATCTTGGACTCAAACGTTCTCGTGACGTGAAGAATTCGCAACTATTGCTGCTGGGAAGTTGACGGCATAATTATGACGTGACTTGGGAGCTTGACGGAATGATGTTGACGTTGAAGGCCAGATTGTGACAAATTAATCTTGCCTGACAGGTTTGCACGCGAAGGTGACGGGCTCCTGACAAGACGAAGGTTGGCGGTGACGGGTGGTGTCGGGTTGCGTGTGGGACTTCCCTGCTCTGCTTTTGGTGCTGTGTCGTGTATGCCGGACTACAGTTTCTGTGGGAGGGCGTTCATCGTGTGCCGCTGCTCAGCATTTTAGCCCATGGAGTCAAACCTCTGCAGCAAAGGAATTAAATCTTTCATCTTTTATCGACCGGAAGGCTGCAGCCACGACAAAGCTGTATGTTGTGTTTCGCTATGTAGCGGTCAATGGGCAGACGACGGAAGGGAAGTGCTGTGGCAATGGGCTCCGCTCTAATTTGCCATGTGAAAGATACGCTTAAACACACAAACCCACGCTGATTAGCTTAGCACGACAGAGAACGAAGGATTCAGATCTTTCGTTCGTTCGGATCAGCAAAAATGCATGAGACGAGGAGACGATGACCGAGTGGGACCCACAGCTCAATTGGGCAACATAGTTTCAAGGCCTGGATGAGAGGGTTGGCGACGCAGACGGGACCACAGGAGGAGTAGCAGTTTGAGCTGATTGAAGGAAAATCAGGAGTTCCGTCCGTCTCATGCTAGCAAACCATGGAAAGTCCTGAGGCATGCATCTTGCACCATTCGTCGTCCTTTTCTCCCATCCTTCTGCCCGCTGCTCCATGACGCATTAGAAATGCTCCACTCGTTCATACCACGTTTGATTGGGACGTTAGTCCTCTCTGTGTAAATGGTTTCGTCAGAGAGAGAGAAATTCTTGAGCTTTATTTAGAAGTCAATTAAACGCTGAACGAACCTTGTTCGTTCTAGGAACGCAAAAATTATGGAACTGGTGCGAGCTGTAAAAATTTCTAGTTATTCCTGTCTCTGTTATGCCTCTGACATGGACTCTCAACGCACAAGGTACAGGGTCACATTAGTTGGCCGCTGAAAGCTATCGATGATAAATAGTTGCTGGATCCTGGTGGTTGCCAGGCGTGTAGGTTGTCTTATCGTTTAATGTCTCTTTCGGCGTTCTTACAAATCAAATCCGTAGAGTTAGAGGTGACGTCCGAAAGCTCCTGACAAGAAGATGGTAGCAGTGTTGTACACTGGAGACAATTGATGTCTTGTGCGCACTGTGACAGGTTCAGACAAGGCGACCACAGCGGCGGCTTGATAGCCGATCGCCCACCGAAGGCTCAACCAAATGCCAGAGGGCGGAGCTTCAGCTTCTTTCTCCGGACCAGATAGTTGCTTGCTCTGATACAAACGACACAGATGCGGATGGGTTAAGGACTTCGTCTGCTCAATTGCTCTATGGGACGCCCACTTCGAGCAATCCCAGCGGAGGTGGAGTCGAGAAGTGTGGCGAAACCAAAACTAAAAGAGGCAGCTCAGAAATCTTGAAGTGGGGCGTGAAGAAGGTCAGGAAAGGTCCCGTTAGTCCTAAAGCGTTTGAGGGGAATAGCTTAATCACTCCAGCAAACGAGGACCCTGAACAACACCCTGTCAGGAAAGTTCCAAAACAGAGGAGAACGCAAACTCCATATTCTACACCGCCACTAAACAGTAAAGGAAATTCATCTACACCAAAGATGATTAGGAATGAGAGTACCCCAATGGTGGCACGCATGGAAACGTGGTCGAAGACTTCCCCACAAGTCCCTGCAGGGCCAGTAACACCCGTCCCTGATAGACAGAAAAGACCCCAGAAAAGGAAATCACTTCATGCTCTCAGTGATGTTCACCGTCCACACGGAAATCTAGGTTCTGCTCAGGAGTGTATGGTGGAACCCAAGTCTCCAGCGACAGCACGGATGTTAGACACAGATTCAGGTGAAATTAAGGTGGTCATTCCGCTACGGAGGGAGCTCTTTAATACAGAGCAGACGGTTCTTGCAACTCCTGCTGCTGCTATTCAGTCACCCGCTGCATCGGAGAAGTTTCAGGTTCAGGCTGGGGAGTGGGCATGCCCAAATTTGGAATCTGGGCATGACGGTAACCAAATTGATAGGGCCGTTGCAGACTGTGACCCATTGCTCGGCAGGAATGGACTATCGGCTAATAGGGGTGAGTATGGAACGGGGTATCCGAACGGGGTTCATATCGTAGAGGACGCTTTCAAGCAACAACATTCTGATGAATATCTAGAGGGTGTGATCTCCGAGTTTGATCCTTCCACCCCTGTGAAGTTCAGCATTGCGAAAAAACCCAGGGGAAAGTTAAAAGTGCGGATGCGTACGGAGCAGGAGTTTCTCTACAGTGACGACGAAGACATTCTATCTGCTGGCTGTGGTAGCGAAGGTGCAGCGCTGAAAAGTGTAGATTTCTTTCCGGCTTTGAAGTCCCGTAGTAGGAGAAAAAAGCAAAATAGTTCCATTGACCTAAACAAGCCTCCTTCACCGAGCAGTGATGAGCCTCCAGTTTGTCTCGCTGAGAAACCACCAGATCCAAATGAAAAGATATCAAGAAAGAAGCATCCGAGACCGAGGGTTTTGAAAGATGTGACCAAGCCTGTTCGCGTCCCCAAGCCTGAGAAGGCTTCTACTGCGAGGAAGGCACAGAGCACTAAGCCCAAGAGGACAAAGAACACTGACTCACAAGATGCTGAGATGGGGCAGCAAAATGTTTACCCAGGTTCCGGGTCCTATGAAGAGCAGGCAGAAATGGGAGTTCCCGAACCGCTCCAGCGAGAGGACTCATTAGAAAGTATTTGCAAACCTTGGAGGATGAGAGCAGCTGCCCGTTTGAGAAAGAGCAGCAGACTCTCAGTTCAGACTCTGGAAGGTGAGTCGATCCGAGCAATCCATGGTGTTGCTATGGGACTTGCAGACCTTAAACTCACCGACGAGGCGAGTACGGCAATTGTATTACATTGCAGTGCACAAAGAGCTATTGTGCCATATGCAAGACCACGACTGAAGCCGTTCAAGCCCAAGGTTCAGCTAGGAGCTGACGATCTGCAGTGGTGGAAGCTTGTCATGGCTCATGGTCCATGTTATGAAGACAAAAGTGATGAAGCGACTGCAGAGAAGTGGGCAAAGGAGAGGTTCGTGTTTAAGCTAAGAGCTGATAAGTTTATACAAGTTATGCACGAAGTACAAGGTGTGTTAACTAACACTCATGCTCATGTCATGTGAGTTTATCTTTTGGTTCTCTTATTGTGTTAAGTGTCTGACTCTATATATCTCTGGTGAAATAGGTACATAACGACGATAGGTAATGTACAAGACTAATTTCACATGCGCATTAGAGTCTTCTCCCAGAGGTCATGAACTCACGTATCTTTCAGGATATCTAGTACACTAGAACTAGGAGCGCATCCTTACCCGCTGATGCAAAGGCTAACGAACTTCTGATACAGGTAATAGACGGTTCTCAAAATGGAAGGGTTCCGTCATTGATTCCGTTGTGGGTGCCTTTCTTACGCAAAATGTGTCAGATCATCTGTCCAGGTGACGCTCTGAGGTTATACCATAAGAGCTTCGGTTTTCGTTTCATTTCCCCAACTATTTCTTTTATATCTTTGAGAGCAGCAAAGAGTGTAAGTGCAACCTGCGCTAACTTACAATGGTGTGCTTGCAGCTCTGCCTTCATGTTGCTAGCTGCCAGATTTCCTGTTTCTGCCTCTTCCAGAGAGAACATCTTCACAGAAGTAAGAGTTGAAGAGACTTTTGAGCCAGAGGAAAGCTACACTGTTGCCACACCCTTGAGAACGAGACATGCTGATCATAAGGATTATGTCGTTGAGGAACCAACCACAACCACAACTGATGTCCCCTACACAGTTGAAGAACCTTCCGTTGCTGGAGTCCCATCCACTGTTGAAGAGCTGGAGAAAGAACACATAGAGTTCTGGGATCCATTGCGCTCTATACAAAGTGGTCAGACTCACATGGAAAGCCAGGATCAGATTGATCATACTAGTTGTACTGAGGTACAAGATACGAGTCCAGGGAAGTTTAAAATACGGGATGATCTTGAAGATGAGAACCCAGTAGAGTCCAGTCTCCCGCAAGATGTTGAAGATAACAATTCCTCGATCCGTGACGCCCCTGAAGAATGTAGGGTTGAAAGTCCCTTGATTGATCACCTTCAGAGCACAGTTGCGGTTCAGCTTCCTTCTGATAGTGTTTCCTCTGTGGAAGAGAAGGTGAAAATTTCTTATATTGGTCTAACTGGCTCAGAGAGGGCCAAGTTGGAACAAAGTAAGACAAAAAGTAAGGATAAAGTCGATTGGGAGGAAGTGCGGAAGTCCTTCGCAGAACAATCGTCCAATGGAGCTTCTCAAAGTTTAGTGGAAGATGCAGTCGATTGGGGAGCAGTTCGGGATATTGATGTGGATCAGATTGCCAGTGTGATCAAAGAAAGAGGAATGAACAACATGCTTGCAGGAAGAATTAAGGTTAGTTTTCCCATGTCCCCATTCATTCAAACACCGTACGAGATTCAGTCAGGGATTTCTTTGTCAGAATCTTCTTAATTTCTTTGTCAGAATCTCGAAGGAGGTATTGGATTTACGTATGTCTGTTCTGTTTGCTTTGGCAGGGTTTCCTTAATCGAGTACAGACTTACCATGGGAGTTTGAGTCTGGAGTGGTTAAGAACCATTCCGCCCGAGCAAGCGAAGTACGTCATGGTTGTGTTCTCTGTTCTCATGGTACCATAGCTGTCTAAGGTGATAGGTTTTCAAGTATTGTCATTCATTATTGTTGTTGATGTTGGGTCATAACAGGTACCTTCTATGTTTATCGTGTTTATCGTTAATTTCATTCATTCATGTTTCTGTTCATTACATTCGCTCAGTGTATGCTTCCTCTTTCAAGGCACTTTCTCGTTCACTTATTGTTCTAGGCACATGTAGTAGCCTTCAGATACTACGGAATCGTTTACGGCACTAAGAGCTTTTACTACATTCATTCGGTCTGTTCCGTTCTTGCGCCCCTGGATTGACGATTCTCCTACTCTTCATGAATGTATACTCAGTTCTAGACCTCGGTCTTCTGACGCCTTTGGAAGATCGTACGCATAGCTCAGTATGCGTTCCATCCTGTGTCCTGTATCCAGGTTATCTATATTCTTTTTCCATACCATTCTTCTTCTCTGTTCTTGGAAATGTGCGATGATATATTTATCTCTCTCTATATGGGCCAGGAACTTTGCTACTCATTCCCAACTTTCTGCCCAGGTTAACAATTTTCCGCTAAATGATTCACAATTTTAGCGTACACCACTTCTTCATTCTGCTTGCTATGTACTTCTCTGGATTCTTAGCACCGTCTGCGTATTTGGGTAGTTCCTGCATTTCGCTGCTATCCACATAGACCGAGTTATACCTCCATACCTTTATGATGCAGGAAATTTTTGCTGAGCATACATGGATTGGGCCTGAAGAGTGCAGAGTGTGTTAGACTTCTAACTCTTCACCATTTAGCCTTTCCAGTAAGTATTCTCTATTCTTCTGTTTCTTGTCCAGTTTTCTTTACAGAAATATTGATTTAACTTTTAGCACTGTCGATTAAAATTTTTAGCACTGTCCAAGCTGATGGCATGGGAATTTCTTGTAGGTGGATACCAATGTTGGCCGGATCTGTGTTAGACTGGGATGGGTGCCAATTGAACCACTCCCCGAAGTAAAATTGCTGAGTGAATTGGAGACGTAAGATTCTGAGCTCATTGTGAACTATTTGGATGTCTCATGAAATGTTTGTTGTTATCCTTCGAACAGTTAATTTGACAGTTTCTCCTTCCGATAATCCACCTCATTCGATTCAAATAGGTGTCTAGCCGGTTAGTGTTCACACTATAGCGACTATTTGGATGTATTCTGGAGAGACTTGATCATATTGGATTATCACTTGTTACGGTTATTGTCCGCAACAGGTACCCAGTTCAAGAAAACATTCAGAAGTACCTTTGGCCAAGATTATGCACATTGGACCAGCTGACTCTGTATGTTTCTTGAACGTTTTTCTCCTTGACGCGATATGCAGTGTTTGCGTCTGACATGTATGAGGCCCCCTCGGGGAGACCTTAGTCTAAGGTGGAATTATGGAGACAAAGTGAGAAGGAGAGTAAATAATAAGTGGGCACAAACTTTAGATTCCTTTCTCTTATATTTCGTTTTGCAGGTATGAGCTACACTATCAAATGATTACCTTTGGCAAGGTATTTTCTTCCTCCTAGGATATGCTGCACTATTGGTTGGTCAATCGATTACCACAGGTTTAGACTCTTTACGTGATATGTTCGTTGTGCTCTTTTGTGATATGTTCGTTGAGTTCTAAGGCCTTGAAAATTGCTTCGAAAAGGTATATTATAGGATGTCTTCCAGATTTTGTTTTCTAATCCTTGTTTCGGTTTGTAATCCTTGTTTCGGTAATTAGGTTTTCTGCACCAAGAGGGATCCCAATTGCAATGCTTGTCCCCTGCGAAATGACTGTAAACACTATGCCGATTCCGTGTCCAGGTAATAAGTTTGTCATCACTACACTGGTGAGACACCCACTGATACTTTCTCTCCGCTGCAGTGACAAACATACTCCCAACGTCAGACACTGATGTCATGTGATATCCTTGACGCAGATCCAGAAGACTAGAATTAACCTCCACCGCACATTGTGAGCCTAGCACCTCACATCCTGAGAGGCTTGCTCTACCAGCAGCAGCACCAGAATTTATGGGGAAGGTCAATCAGCATTCTACCCTTTCAATTCCTATAATTGAAGAGCCAAAAAGCCCCGATAGGACCTCAGAAGCTCGTGAGGAGGAATTGATGGACAGTCATAAAGAAGGGACGTTACCTGCAGTTTCTGTGCGACCTCACGAAGTGCCATCGCATGCTCTTGTGATTCTGCCGCCTGGTATAGCTGCAAAGCCTGTTCCAAAGCTCAAGAATGTGGGTCGGCTACGAACTGTCCATTATGTGTAAGCATCTCTAAATCTCATGTGTAAATTTTTTCATGATTGATCAGTTATATATGTATTCTGATAAGGAGCGGTCGTCTCTGGTTGCAGATACGAATTGAAGGATGATCACCCTCTTATAGAGCGGGTAGGCTATGCCCTTGATTTAGTCCGAGTAAAGTCATGTAGAGTTCTGTACATGATAGTGAAATTTGAGATGAAGTAAGTTCTCGTATCGGAGATAAGCTAAGCGATCTGTCGTTTCGTCATGTCAGACAATTATCCCACATAGTTCTGTTGGTGTTTGTTCATTAGTTGGAAGCGGGGTTCTGACTACAAAGCTATGTCGTGCATCAGATTGGTGCCAGGGTTGAGGATGATCCCTGTCCTGTGCTGCTAGTCATTTGGGGTCCAGGTAAAAAGTTTACAGAAGTGCCAAACTTTCATCGATTATAACTTTCGGTTGTTTCAGTTATTGCAGCTTTATGCACTCTGTTGTTTCATTTTGTTGGGAATAAAAGTAAATGCAAAACTGACGTTCTGCTGGTTCAGGAGAGTCACCTGACACGGATGTGGCTTCAAATGATGATTCCCAGCAACACGAAGTGCCGGAAACTTTCCCCAACAAGGAAGATACAGTAAGAGGCACTCTTCTGGTAAGTTGATCTATCATCATGTTGGGATAACCATATGGGCACTATTTGTGGTGATAAGGGCATTATCTGAAATAGATCTTCACTCCTTGATATCGCTCATAGACATGTCACGTTTGAAGAAGTATATCAAGATATGAAGGTTTTACCCTGCGCTCTTGCAGGTGCCCTGTCGGACTGCAAATAGAGGGAGTTTCCCCCTGAATGGCACCTACTTTCAGGTTAACGAGGTACTGATCAAGGAGACCTGTGCGCAGAATCTCTACACTGAAAACATATATATGAATACGTATCCTTAAGGAAGAATATCTGAACCTCTTGAATCTCTTAACAGGTTTTTGCAGATCACGAGACAAGTATAAATCCTATCGATGTGCCCAGAAGGTTGCTGTGGGATCTCACACGAAGATTCGTATACTTTGGAACTTCCGTCACGTCAATTTTCAAAGGTGCTTTCAGCTTTCAGTCTATAAGTATCAGCGTTCCAGTCTTCAAGTATTTTGCTCTTGGAATTATCAACACGTGGTTTGTGGTGGATGTGCCTTTGATTATTAGTGATGTCAGTACGATTTCTGAAGCTCTTCTGTTTTTTCTTTTTTGTGATAGGTCTCAATGTGGACGAGATAAGGAACGCATTTCAGTATGGTATGTTGGCTATCATTATCCTGTTTTCAAATTTTACTGGTTGTTAGTTACTGTGAGAGGAAAAGAAGATGTCAAGATTTGTTCCGGATATAAGGTCGGTTTCTTCTGTCAAGGGTTGTAATCTGTAAAGTATCACGTGTACAGGTTATGTTTGTGTGCGCGGCTTTGACAGTGTAACGAGGGCACCCAAGCCCTTGCAACCAAGGTTACATTCAACTGCGAGTCTTGCCGCCAAGAGAAGACAGAAGCAGCAAGAACAAGCAGAAAATAACGGGGAAGAGAATGGTTATGTCAAAGAAGCACCGAACAAAAGGAAGCAGAACCAAAGAGTTACAGAAAAAGCCGCTGTGGAATCTACTTAGGTGAGTGTCGGGAACTGATGGAGTTCTTGGTTGCTGTGTAACGAATAGAGTCGATAAATTTCAACGCGATATGATTCAAAAATGTGCTATCTAAACATGTGCTATCTTCTTTGCAGATTTGCGGACTTCAGACGCACAAGGTGCACAGCCCAGTACAGTACAAAGCTGAATCGTAGAAGAGTGTAGAATACAGTAGTTTAGGACTCCCGAAACTCAGCAGACATCATGTGGACTCAGTAACAAGAAACAAAGGAAGAGAGTACTGGTTCTTTCCAACATAGGTTCAGTCTGTAATCATCATTCCTGAATCCTGGATGAAATAAACGTCTGAAGTGAACGATTCGAATCTCCTCAGAGAATCATGAGAAATGAAGGTGTTTCCACTAAGTTCATTGTATTTGGCTTAATGCTTTGCAGTTTCAAAACATCAAATACGGTTTTAGCTTCCCTGGACTTGAGGTAATGCTTCTAGCAGTACTGAAGGAACTGCAGTTTCAGACAAAATATACTGACTTTCATGAATCAAACTTTGTATAAGTTACTGAGATGTATTCTGCGCATTTTCTTCCTCGGAGTTTATGTTTTGTCAGCGTGACATCCAGATATTGCGGGGATGGGACTTGGTGCTGTACACTGTGGGACATAAAGTACAGTTCTGTTGTATCATCTGTGCTTCATACTGGTGCAACTTGTTAACATTTCTTCTCTAATGTGCAGTAGTTAAGTCGATGGGCCAGAATCTTTCGTTTTGAAAGTAAGGAGCAGATGTTTCTTACTTTGCAGTTACTTACCGAGTCGTTGATGGTTACGAGTGTATTTGGCGGGAAAACAGTTTCATCAGGAATCATGAGTACCGACTGTCTTTATGGCGAGTTGTGTGAATATCTACATGAGCTGGATCGGTACGGTGCATGACGTGACGTGACAGAAGAATGCGAGCTGTGGAGAGATATTTTAATAGAAGTTAATCTAACATCTCACGGAATATCTACAGAGGTATGTTTCGGAGAATATCTTGCAAGAGAAGCTTGCTGATTGATTATGGACTGGAGTTTATCATCACTTGTGTAATTTCATCCTGAGCTTGTACCTGCCCTGTTCTTGGTTTTGGTTTACAGTATATTTCACGACGGTAGAGATCAAGCTTCTTGCGTCATTATCATTCTCATGCGCGCTTTTAGTTCATGAAAGGCAGTTAGGTACACATCCTTGGCCAGTAGCCCTTCTTAACACTTGTCTTGTACCAAGAATTGTTTCTTTAGTTCAGAAGTAATCTGCTTACTGGTAATTAGCTTGGATGACATGTATCACCAGTGATTTTCAAGGTCTTAAAACGAACGACATGCGTACCACGCCCTCTGCAGAAGGCCTCCTTGCTTTAGCGCAGCGCAGTTGACATTGCAGACGTTGATTGACCTTGCCACCTCCGTGAAAAACATACGTATCCTTGAACGTGTATATCATCTAATCACTTCCGGGGCAGCCGTTCCTGCTTCTTGGTTGTAGTAATGGAGCTTTGTAGTAGTGAAGAACTTGATATGGAGTTGTATCTTGCCTGTTTGCTAACTGTGTCCATCCCTCGTGTGCTCGTATACCGAGTAATTGTTGTCCCTGTTCTTAGTCCAGTTGTTCTCAAATAGAGTGTTACTAAAGACTATAAAACGAACCCCTCAGTTTGGAAACTAAGATGTCGGTTCATAAGTCTGCAGGCAGCGCTCCACGTGGGAGTTTTGAAATTTACCCTGTGTTGAGATCCGTTTCTTGCTCACTGCAGCTGATAAGTCTTGTCTTACACGAAAGCTAAAACCGACTACAGACATCGACATAAAACTTAGATGCTGTCGTCGAGATCGATGGTTCAGACCGCCGATCTGGTGCTTTGTTAGAAGTTCACATACCAGAACCTCTAAATACTGCAACTCGATTCCAGGGTTGCACATAGGATTCCGCATGTGCCCTCAACGAGTCGACTCGAAGCTGTGTGTCTAAAAACGCAATAGTCAATCACCTAATACGTCTATGGATAGAAACAAAGAAAACCGACCATCGAAAAACTGCACCGAACTGTAAAGTCGTGCAGCTGTTCGCTGTTACGGAATAGATAGTAACAGATGTTAAGGTGTTAATGATGTGGAGTTTGAGGACCGGTTGACTAAGTGAATACCCAACTAAAAGGCCATTTTCTTTTCTAGCCTTAGAACTGTATACACGTAGGGAGGTGTGGTCCGCAGCTTCCTTGAAACCCAAGGACAAACCAGTGCCACCACCATGCACACAGTCGTTTCGGCCGGAGTGACGGGTGTGAGGTGAGGGTCATGACTTTATCGCGCAGGCACTTTGTCCGCAAGTCCTCGGTAATATATAGCTATCAGGTAACAAAGACCCGCAAACGGTAGTACTGCATGTCGCTGTCTGGGGAAAGCGTCAACCTTCGAAGCAAATTCCAGCTCGCTCGTTCGGTGCCAAATCTGCTTCCTGGATATGCTCGTTACTCGAGTGCAAGGAACAAGTCATTCCAAGTCATTTCTGGGGTATGCTAGGCATTCGAGAGTCTCGACTGTCGACACTCGGGTATGGTATGACGGCCCACGTTACCCGATTCGAACTGTCAGCCATAGCTGCATGACGGTGCTTCTGACAATAAGACAAGCAATTTCAGGAATTATTCCACTGTGCTATTTATTTTCTTTATCAAGTAAAGAAGCGGAATAGGCCCCGAATTATTCCACGGTGCTAGAGCTGGAGTCTCTTAAACCAGTGCTTCATGAGAATGCAATTTTACATCTTCATTTCTTAAGTTTACACAAGTTTACATCTTCAGGTTATTGTATACTTTATCTCATGTACACTTAGGAAGCCCTCCTGCTTTCGTTGATTTATGCTTTAAATTAAAGTATAAATTAATGTGCAGATGAAATGTTGTTATCTTTTTAGTCAGATCTAGGATTTATACTCCTAGAAGTGTTTCACTTATGGGTTCTTTCTTGATCGGTAAGCAACTGCAGCATGCATAACACTTAATAGTTATAGAAAAAATTAATATTCTAAAATAATTTAGTATAATATATTTCATAATGTTTATGTATTGAGTGGAAACCAAAAACACAGTTTGATATACAAGGCCATGAGGAAAAATATTCATTTGAAACAGATTTCTTAGCAAAGATCTCCAGTGCATTATTAGGAGCGTAAAAGTTAGAACCTTTCTGAAATATTCTGGACTTACTATAAGGAGTTACTACTTCATCCAGACCTTGAAGAGTATTTTCTACGAGCACTTCTGGAGGTACCTGCAGGAAAACACCACAGCCGTTTATTTATTGGTTTTGCATTCCTGTGGCATGTTTACTTCCGCAGTAGAAAATCTACTCTTCTAAGTAATTATTCTCATTGTTGAAACTAAAAAAAAATTAATGAAAAGATCATAACGTCCATTCACAAAGACAATCTAGAATGAACCACGATTCTACACAAAGTTACTCGTCATAAAATTACGATTTTTTTTCTCTCAAGCGTTGAGGAATATTTCTTTCTAACTTTGACACCCCTTGTTACAATATGCTTCCCTAATGCCAAATTGGAATACTGAGCAATTCGTAAGATAATTCTGTTCCGTATAAAGTTATAAACGGTATGTTATTAACTGTAGAGCGTGAATATATATTCACCTCTTCCATCTTCTGGAAACTCGTGTGGGCTCTTGGTGTATGGGTTATGTATGGATCTGTTTGTAATTTTTGCTTTGATTTTTATTTAATTAAGAAAAATTCTGTTTTTATGGTTTTATATTATTTTATGCTATAATTTTACATACTATTTATATATTACTAATAAGAAAAATGAACAAACTCTCCAAAGTTCAACCCTATATACATTAGGTCTTCCAGTAGCGTAGAGTCCACATCAGAGAGAAAGATGACAATCTTCCTCTGTAAGAAAATGTTTTTCTTTTTTCGCATCCTTTAGTATATCTATCCAGGCCATTCGCATCATAGAATTTTTCCACGCTTGTATTGTTTGTCGTCTTCCACTTGAACTTCTCTACCTTGCTTGGGATGCATATGAACTCGTCACTAGAAGAAATATTATATGTATATATATTAAAATTATAATAAAGAAATATTCCAACCATAGTGATTTTTGATAACTACCGATAGTAAGCTTTTGAAAATGGAATATCAAAGTTGGTCGATAAGGAATAGATTTTAAGAATCAATAATCAATGTCAAGAAAGGAATGGTCACTCATGTTATACTTTACCCTTGATAGAAGTGAACTAAACATTGATGAAATATCAGATCAAATGTACTATGGAGGACAGTAGAACCTCCATATATGGAGATCTATCTATTCACTAAAATTGGATTGTAATAATTTTTTGGACTATTCAACAAATAAAAATGGACTTTTGGAGAGTTAATTTTGAACTTTTGAAGTTGTTAATATGGACATTCAAAATGTAAATAATGGAATTTTGAGGAGAAATATTTGGACATCTGAAGAGTACAACCTGGAGCAGTTTAAATTCTACATTAGATTTTGGAATTTCAAAATATGGTATTTGGAGTATATTATATAATTAAAAATAAAAGCAAAGTATGTTTGTTTTTGTTAATAAGATCTTGCTTCGAAGGATGTGCAACATTTAAATGCTACACTAAACAAAATATAAGAATAAAACTCACGTTCAAACTGACATTTATTTCAAATCAATCAGATAATATAATTATATATGTTTGACGCAATATAAGTCATTGTCATGATGCAACCGTCCAAAGAAATACTTTAGGTACTAGGATGGAACTCATGAAAAACTGACTTTGTCCACTCGGTGTGTAAAATGTAACATATAATATATAAAGTCTCGAAGTATAAATATTCAAATATTTTATAGTCTCGATATCGATAGTCTTAACTCTCGACATCGAGAGTCTGAATGTATTTTAGTATGTGCTCTACAGTCTATGATCGAGACATCCTGGGTGTAAAAGCAAAAAAAAATAGTTTCAAAAAGTCTTAGTTGGAATGATATTATATTTCTCGTCCATCGAGAGATCAAAAACCTTAGAGTATTGTTGGAGCCAAACTTTGAAGTAGGTCAAATCTGACTGCTGATGTTTATCCCATCCTTCGTGTGTGAGTAACGAAGCTGGAAGAAATAAACAAACTCTCGAATCCCGGAGTAGATCAAATCTGACGGCTGATGTTTATCCTATCCTCATGGTGAATAATGAAGATGGAAGAAATAAGTAAACTATCTAACCTCAGAGTAGGTTAAATCTTACGGTTGGTGGTTATCCCACCTTCGTGGGTGAGTAACGAGACTATAGAAAATAAGTAAACTCTTGATCATTGAGAGCAGATTTATTTGTTACTTGAAGTTCAAGAACGGTTCAAAAAGTAATTGTATGCACTTTTTATTTTTTCATGAATGTAACTTCGAGAATAAAACTAAAAAACTCCCGTTCTTCTAGAATTACACGAATATCATATAATACTCGTGCTTTCTTGATTGATAGCTGAAAGATTTTTGTCTCTGAAGAAGATGAATAGTCAAAAGAATTTGCTATGTATCATCTTCCACCTCCAATTTTTTATCGATGATAGACACTTTTCTTACAAGGCAAAACTATAATCACCATAAGTGGTAGAAGCTTTAAATTTCCTCTTTAACCTGTAAGTAGAATCACCTATTCGTTCCACATGAAAGCTGAGGTTAGGGGAACTTATGAGAGCTTGGAAGTTGGTGGAGTGATTGTCTTGATTATCTTCTAGATGCCTAGTCATGAACTCTATGTGTGGATGGTACTGCTCTGTTAGTAGATTCACGTGGAAAAAACGGCAAACATCTCCAAGTGATGGTGGAACATGCATATCACCTCTTGGTAGCATGACTAAGGATCGCGATCTTAGCATAATATGAACTCAGCCTGTAACTTTTCAGTCACAGGCTGATCTTTCCTCTGTTTGTTTTGACGAAGGATGTGGCGCAGGTGATCAACTACGATATGCCCAATAACATTGAACAGTATACCCACTGATTGGTACGTTTTCTCTTCCCAAGTATTTTGCAGTCCCAGCAACAGAAAAAGCGCCCGTCTTGCTAGTGGATGGTTTATGAGCCTGAGTTCAGTGTTCTAGCCTAATCGGATAAAGATTCAATTTTGGTATCTATCAGGTCAGGGCACTGGTCGTGCTGGAAAGATGGGAATAACGACAACATTCTTGACACTAAGTGACACGGAGGTGTTCTATGACTTGAAACAGGTATGGATCTTGTTACTTTGAGTGGTAGGTCTCTGTTGTTTGTGAATTGAATCACAGTCTTTGTTTCTTATGATTAGAGTCAACCATACTAATGATCCTCGAAACAGATATCTTAGATGCTTATGCAAAGCAACAGTCTCATTCCTCCTGACACGAGGTCTCCAAGTTCGAACCAGGTTCCGTTCGTCATATTTCATGACTATCATGAGTATCTTTGGTAAGCTCTCTGGATATGGTTGTCATTTCTGTCTTTTTTGCTTGAGATACAGTTTTAAAGTGCATTGTTATCACTTATGCTTGGGTATTGGCGTCTTTTCTGCAAGTGCTTTCAAGATTTTATGCCCAGTCAGTCTTGTCGCTTAGAAGTACACAAACGTATTTCTATCATGGTGATTCTTCGCGTTCATGTGTGTCTTGACAGCGAAGATGCAAGTCTTCATTAGAGTCTTTTTCACCATGGAAGTGGAAGTTTTCGGACGTCTAATGAGGTAGGGTATGGTCACCCTTTATGATTGTATGCAGGCTGCGTACCTGATCGGCCCCCTAGAAGAAACGATACGGTGTTTGCCAATTGACTTAGTATAGTGGAATCCACATTGTCGACTGCGTGCGCTCTGGAAATATAGATTATCTGCGGCAGAGGAGTTACTGTATATGTGCATATAGGAACTGGACCGTGTTTTCTTGTCTATCTGGCAATGGAGGACAGGGTTACGAAATGGATTTTAGTCTACATAGCTTCTCATAGCTTCTCGAGAAGAAAAGAGTTCGGACACTCATAGAGACTCCCGCTCGACTCTCCACTTATCCGGAATAATGTGGACATGGAGATACACTGTTGCACTGTGAATTCCCACTTGGAAGATCTTCAGTGGAGGTGGAGCCGCACCTTGGTGGGTCAACGATCAGATTAGTTCATATCAACAGTCAATAAGCGAGTAGTGGTGCGATGGGTAATTCAAGGGAGGTTTTTCTGTTCCTAGTTCTTGTCGATTCAACGTGGCATTCTCCGAGACTTTGTTATGATCTCGAAGTTTTTTCTATTCGGTAATCGCAGACGATTGGACTTGTTGAAGTGCCAATCGTTGAAGTTTATGCTTTCAGTGATCATTCTTTTTAGATCTGAACTGCTATTTTATTCTTCATGTTCTAATTATTTCGTCTCAGTTAGATGCATCACTTGTTAATCTTATCACACAAATTTATTTTGTTTAGGACAATTATTTGACAGTGGAGACACTCGTTGAGAAACAATTTTGACCTCAAATTTAGAATGAAATGTGATTCAATTGTATTGCTTCCAACTGATAACCTGGACACTTCTTCATTGCATGTTGTTTTTTGACATAAATAATACTTTTTAGAGAATTTCTCATGATTTCATGAAGATTGAAAGGTGATGTGTATACATTCGATCATTACGCGCAACAGCAAAATTGTAGAATGATGACATATGTCAAATTTGACGGTTGAGATTCAAAACTTTCTTATTTGAATCATCGAGTTGGATCTTTGAGCTGGATTCATCTACAATCAGATCGAACAGTTCTAAAACTTTTTGTTTCAAACTCATCTGTATTTTTTATTTAGTAATATTAAAAAATAAAAATTATATTATTAAATTGTAAATTATAAATAAAAGTGTAAAGATTGAAGAAGTTTTACACAACGTAAGTAATTGAACTGCAAAATTTTCCATGTCTTCTTGTTGACTTTTTATTGTGAATGCTCATAACTTTAGAGAGTTAGACATTTCTCGCTCCATCTCTACACACTAAATCAGCACAAGTGATTCACATGCTAAGCAGAGATAGCGCTGTCGGGTTGAGAGTCTTCCTGGGAAGGGCGAACCTTCTGGCTGTGATATGAGCTTGAAGGCTGTGTTCAATCTACTCGGGGAAGCGTTGGGCTCTTGGCTGTGGCTGGTCTACTCACAGGATAGGCTTCAGGTCTCAAGGTGATACTGAAAACACTCATGTAAGTCTCTAGGCTCTTCTGATAAGTTCAGGAAGCAGAGTTCAGGCTTAACTAGCAATGATAAGATCAGATGGCGAACTTTGACACTCAGGATTGAGAAATATGTGAAGGTTCAGACTTCAGAACTCCTCCTACATGTAAATGAGGTTCTACTAGATACACATACGAAATTTCAGCTTCAGATCAATTCAGAGCACTAGATATGAGCAGAAACTTTCTGAGTAGAGAAATTACGGCAGTTTCTGGTACCCAGACAGCTATTTCGACCTATAACAAGGAATTGGCTCGATCACTTTGGGAATTTCTTACAGGATTTGCAGTACACAGCTTGATAAACACTCTTGTGAAGTTGGGCCTCCTGATTCCACACAGAACTCCAGATCTCGCTCTCTGAAGTTGCTGCTCCAGATTGAGAGCTTTTCGGACCCCCTCTACTTCAGCGGTCGCCCTGAATTACTCACTGACTCAATCGACATAAAAATTTGGAGACAGTCGTAGCCCTGCTGACAGTGATCACAGCCACGAAGTTTTGAAGCGCTTTCCTTGATTCTGCTGCAAATGACACTCAAAACCCCAAATTGAACAGAAGTGCTACAATTCTGACACAAATCGAACTTCAATCAACCATAACTTCTTGTTTATTGCTCCAAATCGATCAAACTTTTCGCTGACAGTGCTTGGCTCGACGAGCTCTATCTCCCTGTGCTCTCAGATTTCGAATTACCCTCACAAATTGCTCGAACTCCACTCTAGACCTCTGTTTCTAAATTTAGAGTTTAACAAAAGACAAAAACAGACCAATGGGAGTTCATAGCTCCACTTGGTTGTCCTTTAGTACCCTAAACCACGTGGCAACTTAGTTTTACCCATAGGCTACCACGTCAAGCTCCCTAGAGTGCCAACGTAAAACTTAAACTACCTAAAACGACACGCAGCCCCGAAAAATAACTTAAATCAGCTAAAAAGCGTGCATGGGCGACAAGTAAGTACAACCCATGAGCTCAAACCCCTATCTACATGGTAAATCGAAGTCATATACATTGAGTATCATAGATAAGTATGAATTTACTTGCACAAGCGTACGAATGCTTGAACAAGATAAATGTCATATTACCAACCTACTAGGATCCAAAATATATGACAGAGTTAACACCATATGCAAAAGGTGTCAACCATAAGCATAAAAGACTAAGAACAGTACAGAGCTAACTTCTAAGACTACTAAACATCAAGTGTCGGAGTAGAAATAACATGCGCTAAGTAACGCGACAGCAGTGATAAGTGAATCATTTACTATGTCAAATGATTCACATCACGACAGCGCACTTATGCGAAGGACCGAAAATCATATTGTCTCCCAGACGTCATCTTTTTGAAGCTCATCTCAAGAGCGATAAATTACACATACTGCTCGACTTTAATGCATTGTGCAAACTGGAACTGGTTATTGTGTGATGAACAACTCTATCTCCAACCATAATTATCGCACGTGATTGATCAAAAATTGATTTTGATAATGTGGATGCGATTATGACCTAAGACTGCAAACTGATCCTCAAAGAAGTAAGAGTTATTGACATTTAGTCCCTTTTCTAACACAAGTTGCTTGAGTAACACATTCAAGCGGACTTGTGTTGTAAAAAGCTTTACTCATCTCAGATCCATTGCAACACATGAACGCATGTAGTGTTGTCTTGCCATTGTAGACGAAAAGAAAATTCATTTAAGTACGTCATATTTCTACATGTTGGCCTAAGAAGATCCGAGAGCTTGTCTACTTAACAGACATATCTTTTACTCTGAATCAAAATTAGTTGTTCATACTATTTCAATACTCGCACTTCAACAAATAACTATGATTAATTTTTCATTAGAATAGTCTAATGAAAATTAATTGTTCATATTATTTCAATACTCCTCTTTGAAAGCTCAGTAACCATTACAAGAATCAAAATCCTATGAAGTGCTCTAGCAAGATCTCCAAGTTTCTTAGGGGAATCATAAGTATCATAGTAGAGTTGTTGAACTCCAAAGGCATACGGTGAAGAGAAAAAGAAATGTACACTTTTTTGTATTTTCTTCAAAAACTCAATTCAGAATATGCTGACTTGAACACTCAACACGCTAGAATAGCCATGGATACATGTATTGACAATATATAGCTGAGTGGTTTTCAAACTTAAAACTCAAAATTCATTCCAAAATCTCAAGCAAATCAATCTATGAATTATTGAAAACATTGTGATAAACTATCATATAATAATGAGTTATAAATAAATATAAGAATTTCAACTCATATATTTATCCAAAAAGAGCTACAAATTCTGATAGAACATCAGTCTTAGTGTTTCCTAACTTTGTAGCATCTACTCCTCACATCTTAGAGCCAAGAGATTAGTATATTACCTTTTCAGACAGTAGTACATGTTTAGAACTTCACAAGCAAGTTAATGAAGATATAAGTTGTGTTATCACCTTAGCAGCCTACTACACATTGCTTTTAATACCTAATGATTCAATCTTAAACATATCATCTTCATCTGAATAAAACCATAAACTTAGAACATACAGTGGGTGTTATGTAAATGGAAATTATACTGAATATGATTGAAATTCTAATAAAATTCAATGAAAAATTCTCTGCACTAAGAAGGTTCAAACTTCACACAACAAATATATCGATTCAAGATAACATAAACCATTCAGTGATAAAAAAATGAAAGATTTATGAAAGACATGTTTGTAAGAGTTATCAACTCAAGTCATTACCGTCAAATCGTTAGTGGTACTATAACAATATGAGTATTAACAATACACCTATGTTCTAAATGAAACGTGTTATACTTGGATTTTATGTATCATGATCAATTATTTTGAATTTGTAGAGAAACTCAAGTGGTGTGTCTATGTGTTTTGTTCAAACGAAGACAATAGCCTTCAGTATCCCAAATGCTTGTCCAATCATTAACATGTATTTCACGTGTCTCAATGTGTATAAATGTTGTAGTCAGAAGAATTTAGGAATTGTCAAGCACGAATGTATCAAATATCCACTATCACCTTATGTGTGAAGAGAGAGGCTAAAAACTAAATATGATAGAAATTACAAGTTGATTGAATACCTCATCTTTGTGATTGAGTACTCGCTAATCAAACCTTGAAACTCTAAAGACATGTATGTCACTTAGTCTACCACAACTTCCATCTAAGAAGATCCATTGTTGTCACGTATACTTTGAAGCACTATCACGTACTAGTGATGTCGATTAAAATACTCAAATGATACATTTTTTTCTTTTGAAGCTGAGATGTAGATATGGGTCCTGTTGACAAATTACTCCTTGACAACTTGACAACCATGCACGCATGAAGAATTCTTATGATGTTTTTCCTAGATCTAGACCTTGAAGTCCGTGTAAGTATTATGGTTCATAAGTTCAAAGATCTAGGGTAAATGAAATGGTGCTTACAAATATTTTTGTTATAATTATAATGTTAAAAGAGCCAACCGTGAGGCTCTAAAATAAAACTTTACAATTCTTATTATTCACAATGTAAACAGTTTGTCAAAAACCGTTGGTAATCAACTGATGAACTCAATCTGGAGATGTTCGAAAGCATATCATTAATACTTCACATGGAAAAAAAGTATGTTCATTTTTGCCAATTGTTGAATTTGCAGATTTGCTCACGACTTCATGAAACACGTTATATTTCTTTTGAGAAGGCATATCACACGATCGAGTTTTTTCATTTGTCTCATCAACGAGATTGTGAGAAACAAAGAGAATCGTTCTAGATGGAAGAGTCTTGCATGTTCGTCTCATTAACGAGTTTGTGATAAACAAAGAGAATCATTCTAGATGGAATAGTCTTGCTCGTTCATGTCATTAATGAGTTTGTGATAAACAAAGAGAAGCATTCAAGGTAGAAGAGTCTTGCAAATATGAGAACTTATCTGATGCATATGTAACTCCTTAGTGCAGTTTTTGAGCAGCAAGGGATCATTTACAAACTATCAATTTTTTTTAAAAAAATCAACATTCTCACTTAATAATACAATCTTTATTTTCCTCCAATTGATATGTTTCACAAATTTTGACTTCGCGGATGATTCAGATCATCAACATACAAGTTCAGGTTTTGTTTTTCGACTTGGTCTTAGTGCAGTTACATGGTTTTGCAAAAACTTACGGAAGCAAAATCACTTAATATTCGGTAGCTCACGATGTCACAACTTGCTCAAAGCACACTCAAACTTTTTGATTATCCATCCTAACTATTGTTCGTCAAGAACTCTCTACAAATATCTCTGATCTCTGTCTCATCACATTGAACATCTCACTCGCATCTACACTAACTACAAATGTACAATAATAAATGTCATTATCCTGTTGGACATTGGACAAGTGTGGCACAACCTTGACAAGTGTAAAAAACCTCTTAATTCTAAACTCTAGACTTTGACAAAAAGAATCATAATCTTACATCCAGATAATGCTCAAATGTGACTTTGACATAGACGCAAACTTCCAGAGTCACTTGACATACACTTTTCAAGTTCAAGTGTAATCACGAACAGTAATACGTATAAGAATACATTTTTACATTAATCTCACATTCTAAACTAAATAACAAAGTCATGTGCTAAAGATGAAATCCTAGTTCTCTTTTATTCTTTTTTATTTAGAATAAAAATTCTCGGAAGCAACAGAAGAACGTAGCAATAGTCTTGTAGATAACACCATCTCAATTTGGGGCGAGGGGAAAACTATCATAACTCGTAGATTGTGAAACCGGAAAAGAAGAGAGTTGTCGTGTAGCGAAAACGGACAGTTGAAGTCGTTGCAAAAGCCGAAAATACAAAAGGATGTAGGTCCGGATAAATCGCTAACGCATAGCCCATTGCAAGCGTAGCCCTGTTTGTATCCACGTCAGAATGTCGAATTCCATACGATAGAACCCAGAAACAGCTACTGCACTGAAATATAAGTAATCGATACCGGTATGCGCGTAACGGGAAAAGCACTACTGTAGGCACAGAGGCTTCGGCACCATTCCTGTCCACTCGTGTGGACAGGAGTGCTCCGGGAGGGTATAAAGTATAGAGGAGAGGAAGCGGAACGACTCAACAAACGGCAAAAGTGGATTATCCTCTTACTCGTGACCCGAAAGAAACTCTGTGCAGTGTCTCACCGAAATGAAACCTGTCACGAACACGAGAGCAGTTTTATGATAAACTGCGGAAAGAGGGGGAAAGGTCTCGGACGGGACCCACCGAAGTAAATCGGAAAGAGAAAGAATGAATGAATGATAAAAGGAAAGGGCAACAGAAACAAGCAAGCGAACAAAAGAAACAGCACAGAGGGGACAGGGCAATGACATCTTCCTCCTCCAGATAAATGGAATTGCGATGAATGAGATTGGTGGTGGTGATCCTCCGCCTCGTGGTTTCGGATAGTGCTACTTGGATTCGGGTCGAGGACAACAGCGAGCGAGAAAGGTGTGGCTGCTCCTGAAATGGTTCAGCGCTCGGAGCTCTTCCTCCCCGGCCCCCTCGTCATGAAGAGGCTTTTGGAAGGACGGAGTGAAATCAAGTGAAGGGAAGATTGGAAGTGGTCGAAGTGCGGCTCGATGGAGTGGAGAACTGGCGGAGTGCTTGCGCTGTCTGCAGCAGAGCAGGAGAAATGGTGGACTGTGGTGGACAACATTGGGGCTGCCGGTAGACCTCCTCCTCACAAGATGCTACAGAGATCAGGCCCTCCGCGGTGCGTTGACCGGGGTCGACTGAAAATTATGAATCCTGCTGGTCTTTTGTCATTCCCGACTCTGGCGAGCACATGCGACGATTCTGTCTCTTCTTCTGTCACTTCAGTCTTCTGTGTTTGTCCGGCTGCTAGTTCCAGTGACCAAGTGGTCCGTACGTCGATCAAGAATGCAAAGAATGGCTTCAAAAAGCTCAGCGTCGAGACTTTAGATCACCGCACTGCTTTTCAGGGAGGTGGACGTGAGATTCTTCATAGCTCGGTTTCGGCAGAACTGAGACGTGAGGTGGTTGTCCCGTTCACTGATCATGACAATTCGAAGAGGGATGGACGACGGGGCTCTACGGCTCTTTTCGAGTCGATCGAATCCGGCATGGAGTTGGCTGTTTCGCGGAACGCATCTCCAGCAGAGTTGGAGGAGCTTCTGTGTTGGGTGGAATCGTCGAGTTCCATATTGGAGGTCGATCTCCTTTTCTCGAGGTCTGGAGTGCATGTCTTCGCTGTGAAAAATATTAATTCTCTGCTCGCTGGTATTCGGAATGAGGATAGAATTTTAGATGTCTTTTCCTGGATGAGACGGAATGGCAAGGCTAGAAACAATTCATATGCATGCCGAATAGTTCTGAAGGTGATGATGAAGAGGCAAGCCTGGGAAAAAATCGTAGAGCTTCTTGAGGAGGTTGGGTCGACTTTGGATAATTATACATGGAACTGCATTATAGAAGCCACGGTAAATGCCGGTGTGCCGGAGTGGGCTTTCAGATTAATGTCGGTAGTGGTTCCAAGGACTTTCCGACCACAGCAGTCCACGTTTGTGAATCTTCTGCGTCTCTTCCAAAAGACCAGGAAGGTTAGTGAAGCTGAGCGTGTCTTCGACATGTTTGAGGGAAGTGAATTTCGCTGTTGCGGCGCGTATACGGCCATGATTTCTTTGTACACCCGAGCCGGTCTTTATCACAAAGCTGAGAAAACAATCCAGAATATGGTGCTCCGTGGCGTTACCCCGGACAAGGATAACTGGATAATGCAAATCAATGCCTACGGTCAGCAGGGGAAGGTTCGGGACGCAGAAACAAAATTCCTAGCAATGCAGGAGGCTCAGGTCAGGCCAGACTTGTTGACATATAATTCCATGATCTTGGCATATGGCAGAGCGCATCTTTTCGAGCGTGCTTGCGACACTTTCAAAAAGATGAAGGACGTTGGAGTTATTCCCGATGAGTCGACTTACAGATCGCTGATCGGTGCATGCGGCAGAGCAGGGAAGTTGAAAAACGCTTTGAGTCTCTTCTCGGAGATGAAGGCTCTGGATTACCGGCCGTCGCTTCAAAATTACAACACATTGATCAGTCTTTACGGCAAGGTACGCAATGGCGGAGGAATTGTGAGAGTTCTTCAAGAAATGAAGGAGATCGGAATGAAGCCAGACTCTCAGACACTGGATGCAGCTCTAAGAGCGATGGAGAGAGCTGGCAAGCTGAAGAATTTGGGCAAATTGATGAGTTCCCTGAAAGAAGCTGGGTGGTCTGTAGATGTCCCAAGCTATGCTCCACTTCTCAACGCCTACCTTAAATGCAATATGAACGAAGCAGCTCTAGAAACTTTCCATACTATGCGCAGAGCAGCGCTGATACCTAAAGAGAGTGTGTGCCTGGCACTCATCTGTCAGTGTAGAGATGCAGGAAAGCTCAATGATGCCGTCCATCTGTTCCTTGAACTTCAGGCTGCTGGAACATTTCCAGGCCTTGAGACAACTTGCACGATGATAAGTGTTTACGGCATGCTTGGGAATGTGGAGGAGGCGGAGAGGCTATTCAACAAGCTTAAAACATCTGGAGTCAAACTTGACTTAGTTGCCCATAATTGTCTGTTGAGCGTGTACATGAAGGCTGGCATGCACGAGGAGGCGAAGAATGTGTTCCAGATCATTGAGGAGCACCGGGATTTAAAGCCTGATGCATACACCTTCCAGTCCATGCTGCGGGTTTTGCAGAAAGCGGACCTTGAGAAAGAAGGTACTGAACTGTACTGGAGGATTTTGGAACTAGGCCTTGAGCTCGACGAGGGCCTTCTTACGTGCATAATTAATTGCTGTGGACGTGCACTGCCCTTGGAGGAAACTGCTGTCCTTTTCCACGACTTGCTTGACCGTGGATGTACGCCAAACACAACGACTTTTAACCTCATGATTGACCTGTATGGAAAAGCCAGCATGCTAGATAGAACTCGTCACGTCTTTGAGTTGGCTCAGCAATGCGGCATGGTGGATAAGATTACATATAGCACGCTTATTGATGCTTACGGAAAATGTCGAGATTTTCCAAACATGGAACGTACTCTCTGGGACATGCAGAGAAATGGTTTCGTAGGTACGTTGGAGGCTTACAACGCCATGATTGATGCATATGGGAAGGCGGGTATGATCACGAAGATGGAAGATGTTCTAGAACGGATGAGGAGAGCAGGCTGCCGAGGGGATATAGCCACTTACAACATCCTGATAAATATTCTGGGAAAGAAGGGTCTGTTGCAAGATGTACAGAAAGTGCTCGCAGAAATGGAGGAACAAGGTTGGAAACCCGATCTGTGTACCTACAATACTCTGATCCGGGCATATGGTCTTGCTGAGATGCCCGAAGAAGTTGTCAGAATATTCAAGGAAATGCAGGACGTAGGCCTTATGCCTGACCGTATAACGTACGTGAATCTTGTGGCCGCCTTCGAAAAGGCAGGCAATCTCCTTGAAGCTGCCAGGTGGTCGCTGTGGATGTCTCAAGCAGGGTACAAAATCTAAGCTGAATCGTGGCTTGGATGCCGTTGTGGATCAAGAAAAGGACGTCGTATCTTGCCTCTGGCTTGATCGTGTTTCTTCGGTGAAGGAAAAATGACCCGGAAATAGCCGCTTGCCTCTCAACTCTCCGCGGAATTCACTGCGAAGTTTCTCCTTGCGGTCAAAGGTCCTCTTAAGAGTCCTGCAGGAATTCACGCCGAGCTGTCTCATACTCGTGCTAAGTGTTGTGATTTACTTGAACGATTACTGCTATCGTAGCTCAAACAGTTACTTTTAAGTTAGAGATGGTAAGTTGGGCCTCCTTGTGATATTACGTTTTTATCTGACTTGCAAGTGTACCCAGGGGCCGGAGCCCACCGACCAAGCCTAGAAGCCTTTTACCGGTCTGTAGCTTGCAACTGGTATTCGTTGTGTTGTATGTTCACTCGTCAACCATAGGCAATGCTTTTGTTGATGTCTACAGTATAATGCAAAGGCGAAAGTGAACTATTACGTTTCTTACGAAGAAAGTAACATCTAGATTCATCTGGCAGGTTAGATCTGGGCAAGTACTACCGGCTGATAGCGGTGCTGGAAACATTTGTTTGGCCACAGAATATGCCACTGTCAACCTTTGCCCATTTTATGGCCTTCTCACGAACGATCTTGCAGCCGAGTGATCCGGTAAATGGAGAATGATCTTCTTCAGATGGAAGTTGGTTCAGTAAGCTAATGCTCGAGGAGATAAACTCTGAGTCTACCTCAAGTGATTGGGTTCTTTCACCAACACAAGGTTAGATTATTCTCGTCACGTTTTCTCTTGTCAACGAGTATCAAGTTGTGCGCTAACAGCTGCCTTGTGACAAGTTTCACATCATTCACATTTTTACGTGTTTTGAGTTGGTTCTTCTATCAGACCAGACCCAAAACAGAACCTGGTTATTTATGCTACGTTGAAGCTCAAACCTTCTGTATGATCGACAGGCAAAGACAGGATCTCTTGATTGTTGACATAGCGAGTTAAAGTGACTCCACGATAGTGGAAGGGATTCCGCATCCTCTGATGAGTTGCCGCGCATGGATTCCATCAACACTCAGGTCTGACCTTCCTGTAGGCAGACCGTATGTGTAGTTGAAGATTCTCTTCCTTTCAGGAGAATTGCTGTTAGTTGAGCTGTCCTTGAATTCGCTTATTCGTTGTTGTTTGCTTTCTCGTCTTGGTTTTGGTCGAAAATTTTCTTACCGTTTCCTTCCAGTGGAATTATGTGCTGAGACAAGAAACAGGAGTTTCAGGTCTACTCAGTTTTTGCGGGTTGGGGTTAGATGGGAATTGAAATGGTCATGCTTTTGTGTGGCCGTTTGAGACTGGTCTCCTCTACAAGAGACCTGCTTTAGCTTTTATTTAGCTCCATTATGTAGAGAGTTCCGGGATGTGTGTGACTGCGTTTCATTCTTTTCCTGTCTTCCCTGCAAACTGATGTGTAATATAACATTGGACTCAGTAGTACAGGATGAGTGTTTATGTATATCTGACAAAGTGGGGATAATGCAGTGTATCGGAGTTTCCTTGGAATGGATGAGAAGGACGGAACGTTGACGACGTCAAACCACCAGTTGAGGAGCTTGAGCAAATCGTGGTTGGTTGATATGTAAACGTCAGATGTGGCGGTGTTCCAGATTGTGAGCTCCGTCCCTATTGTTTGGACTCCATGTAGGCCGTGGATGGGCTTACTATGATCATATCTACCACATGCACACGAGGCAAGTTGGCGGAGAGATGCATCCAAGTCGAGCTGGGAGAATGAGAAAAGGTGAGGTGAGGTGGGCTGTATGTAACAAGCTCGGAATGTAGCCTCCCACCACCTTTCTCCGCTGTGATCGCGGCGGTGTAATCAGCAGGATTGAACTTTGAAATCATCTGATCGAGAGGTCACGTACAGGCGAAAACAGCAGGGCTGTCAAAGTTCGAAAAAGATGATTCTCGAACGGGAAAAGAATAAACCGCGTCTGAACTCTATTGGCGATATGCTTTCAGCAATTTGGCTAACTTATAGCGGGACCGGAATGCATGCCTGTGGGGATGTGGAGGAGTTTTAAAGTTACACTCAAGGATTTTGAATTATGTGCAGTGTTTAAAATTTAGGATACAGGCGGAACGGGTATTAGTTCATCGCACAAATTTCCGTAAATCGTGAAGAGTTTGCATTCACTCTTCGGTCTTCAGTTCAAAAGTAAGTGTCAGTTTTTTATTTTGTCGTGAAGTGATGAAAAATGATTGAAGTTTGCGATGATTCTTACAGAATTACAGTGAAGGTTGAATGAAAAAGAGAGAGAGAGAGAGAGAGAGAGAAAGAGACGAATGTGGAAAAAGCGTCTAGACCTTTGGAGTTGACTGCTTGAAGAAAAACGTGTGATTTATGTCTTCACAATTATGAGAAGATGGTAACAAATGTTGACGAAAGAAGAAGTTAGATGGAAGTAAAAGGTTGAGTGTTAGAGGTAGAAATGTTTTTCAAGGGCCAAGTTGAGTGAAACTCAGAGTCGATGGAATGAATTCACAAACGATGAGAAAGTTCAGCACGAATTAGAAATGATGTCTGTGAAAATGAGGAATTGCGAGTCCAGCATAATGAGAGACATTGTGGGATTTCTTGAACACGATATCGTAGCAAAAAAAGTATTTAGTTCAAAAGTTGCAAAGGTTTATGTAACGCAATGGTAATTCAAATAGTGCATACCCTTGTACGGAGTGTTAATATATTTTGTATTCTGAGTAACATGTCACATCAATGTTACTCCACATCAATTTGACATCTTTGTTAGGTTGTCGATTGCGGAGTGACGAATCTTGGTAAAGTTGTTAGTATTTTTAGTGCAAGTTGATAAGATAGTTCACTAGAGTATATTTCGCAGAGTTTAAGTTTTTGGCTATGGTGTATCAAATTTAGTGATTATTTATTGCTTGTTGGCATGATGAAATGAACATATATTGTTTATCACTCGAAAAATTTTAATTACGAGATTTGATTGAGAGTTTTTAGGTCACTAATTTTTGTCGGTGATATCTTCGAAGTTGGTACGTTCAATTTACGGGTGCATCCCATGTCGTCGGGCTTTCGGGTTCGAGTTGTATGCGTAAAGAAATTTTGTTTGTTGTGTGATCGATCGTTGTGTGGATTATTATTGTTTGAATCTGTTCTTAATCGAATTGATGATGAGGTAATGCGAAAGCGTTGTTGAAATTTTCCTTGAGAAGTTTTGAAGTCAATTTGAGATCAAAAGTTCATGAGCGACGTCGGGTTGATGTGGATCAGCAATTTTTGTTGTTAAAGAGTGTAGTAGGTGCACGTTAAGAAGATGATTTCAAGATACCAAAAATCATTCGATTTGATGAAAGATCGAATGAGTTACGAGGAGAAGAAGATCGCGAGTGATCCAAAATCGGATGTAATCTCGCTTACGATTGTCAATTTGACAAATTTCGATCTTGTGGAGTGTGTTTTCAATTTCCAAGTTGTTGTTTTGCGTTGTTCTCTTCATACGCATCCTGCTTTTGGTTGTTTGGTTATAGTTTCTTTTCCTACCCAAGCGAAGTGGGAATGTCGAGGTGTGAAGTGCGTGTTAAAAGACGTTTAGAGACTTCGAGGAGCAGAGATGCGTGAGCGCGAAGACGTGAGAAGCGAAATGCGAGAGTGCGAAAACGAAGTTGAGCTTGAACTCGAACCCGTCGCAAGCCAACTTGTTGATGTGCATGAGAAAGATATGCAAGTTTCAATTGGATGCGAAGTGTAAAACTAGTAGGTCACTCATCCCAACACTATTCTTGAATTTGCTCACTTAACTTTGTAGTTTTAGCTTTGATTTTATCATTAGATCAATAATTCTTGGTGTCTTCTATGGATGCGTGTAAATACTTATAGATTTGTTTAAGGTAATAAGAGACCTTCTTACACGTTTCTAGAAGAATGATAGAGCGATCTCATAGTACTAGAGAGGAGCTGTTGTTGTGATAGTGTTTGCTTATATCGTAAAGCCGTGTATAGAAGTAGTTGGTGATAATTTTCTTGGATGAACTAGTTTAGTGTGAAGATTGAGTTGTAGAGACAACATTGATCTCTCAACTACATTTTTATCACTATTGACGTAATTTTGAAAGACGTGGCACATGTGAATTCATGTGTCAGTAGCAATGACACCCACAAGTGGAATATCCATTACCAGCGGTACGTCCACTTGTAATAGAGCAAGTGATAATGTGAACGGGATACCACCAAGGTTTAACTCTGTGGTTCAATTTTTCTTGTGTTTGAGGAAGAACTATCAAAGTGTGCGGACTAACAAGTTGAAGAATCTGCAAGAGTATCGACGCAAGACTAAAGAGAACACGAGGCGTTTACTCGCATGATGCGGTTGATCAGCATTACCCAAAGCGTGACGAAAACACAGACAATTCAATTCTGGTATGAGATATTAGACTGAGAGATGCGTAAGAGAGTCAGAGATACGACTCTCCTTAGAGACACGGTTCCGACGTTGACAATTATTTTTTATTTGACTGAGCGGATTGAACTCAACATGATGAAAGAGAGGGTGGTGGTTGTTGGGTTCAGCAAGGAGACATCACATGGAACGATCACCTTTTCTCGAGGATCACAAGCTACGCAACAACGTGATGGTGGTGGTGGTGGTAGTAAGGATCATGCGGAACAATCACGATCCAAGAGATGTTGGAGGATCTAGTGGACAGAAGCTCATGCCGTCTTTCTCTAGTCAGCAACAAACGGATCTTTGTTAGAGTGTGATAGTCCTCATCAGCAAAAGGACTATCTTTTGTCGCATGCGATGCTTAGACAATGTGAACATTGCGAACGACCAAGTCACAATAGTGATCGTTGTTTTGATCTCCATCTCAAACTACGACAAGAAAAAGTTGATTGTAGACGAGGCGGAGGAGCTCAAAGAGACCATGGTGATCGAACTGGAGGTAGCGACCCAACACTTGAGAGAGGATCAATCGATCCACCGTCTGCTATGACGTCAAATGCGAGTATGACTATTAAGATTGAACAGTTAGAGCAGAGAATAGCTAGTATGACTATGACTCAACTGGTTCAAGAACAAAGACTTCCACGTCTTATGAAAGAGAAGGAGATAACTTCGACTTCATGGTTGAGGTGACGTAGATTCAGAAACCTGTGAGCGACTGAAGGTTCGATAAACGACGACTGCGATAGTGACTCGGAGTGCAATACGTGCCTCTGAGCCACGAGGTCCGTCAGTGGAGTTAGATCCACAACACGAGGAGACTAGTAGATAGATCAAGCTTCCTCAATCATTCACGTTATCGAAAGCGTTGAAGATCACGTCTATGATTCCTAAACGATCTATCGATGATGTAGTGATGTTAGAGACATCGACATCCAAGAGTGGGGGTGATGCGAGACAACCCTCGACGTCTGTGGATGCGACGTCGAACTCGATGTTGAGAGCGGCTACTGTAGTTTTACGAGCCCCACTATTTTCAGTCACAAATACGAAGACATTGAGAATAAGCTTGACTCTAGTGTTCCAGTTGGCAGCCACGCTCAGTGAGAACAAAGATGTAGTTATCTCTAGTGTTGAGGTGGTTCAACGAGAAGCGGTAGATGTGTCCATGGAGTCGAAGATCAAAATAACTATTAGTGGTACTTGGCAAGAAGCGACTACCACGTTAGATGAGTTACCAACTAAGTCGACGATTGACCGTGCTAGTTTGGCACCATGTGTGATGTTGTTCGACAACAGAAATGATATCATTTGTTTGGTGACACCTTCAGTGAAGATGTATCGATCGTAGAAAGTCTTGTTGGACTCTAGAGCCCAACCGTTGATGTTGAGAAAGACGACGTGCATTGATTTGGGTTTGATGAAGTCCGAGGTGGAGAGATGTCCATTCTAACTACATACATCTCTAAGAGGATCAAGAGGTACAGCTCTACACGTGACACGTGAGATGCTAACAGTGAGAGTTCGATCAAATCATCTCACGGATGGCTTTATGATGAAGATCAAGGTCATCGTTACGATCGGAGAGTCGTATGATGTGTTGTTGGATGTTCTGTGTTATACTCTATGAGGTTTGTGATCAACTATTGGACGAAGATAGCATCTTATAGATAAGATTGACAGTCCGATGAGAGACGAGTGAATCGCTTACCAGTGCGGTTCAGTGCTAGAGTTGAGACAACAAAACTTACACCAGAGAAAATGACATTCGTTGCAGGGTTCAGTCCGGTCATCATTTGACAGGACGAGTTGTTAAAGAACAATGTCCATGCGTAGGATATTATCGATCTTTGAAGAAGTGGAGGACATGCTTAGCATGACTACGATAGTACCATCTGTCTTGGATATCTCACTCTGAAGTTTGAGTGGAGAGTTGTAGCAGTATGCTGATCGATTGATGCAAGAGGTTTGGAGTGAAGCCTTTGTATCGCCAGAAGAAGAACAAATGGTTGTTCCTACTACTGGTCATGTGACCTATCACCGTTGGATACGACTCCCATTCTATGACATTATCTAGAGAAAAATGTATGTGCGTTGGAGTTGTTTGGAGAGATCAGCATAGGTTGTGCTGATTATACAAGTACAGCGATACTTGTATTTGAAGAGATGAGGTTACAAGACGCATCTCATTGCGTCATGTGACACATCCAGCAAAGATATCTTGAGTTGTTGTCCATATCAGCTGTTAGAGAATATCAGCAAGTCGTCAGATATTTCGTTGCTGGGGGCGTAAGATCTCACGTTTGTTGACATCATTCACTTAGTGATAGTCGGGTGGTCATGTCAAGATAACACGCGTGCTAGAAATGTTAAGGTTTACATGACCCGTGATCTAAGATGTTCTGGGAGATGTTATAAATCTTACGATATCTCCAGATGCATCAGGTGGATTCTCTTACGTATATCTTGGAGAATGTTCTTTTGTTGGGTGATGCTCGTACATAGATGATGACAAGCGTGCATCAGGTGCAGTTTTGGGTCGGACCGGCAGTATTCTTAGATGCAGCAAGAGTGAGATCTCGTGCATATCGTTCATAGTCGTTGTGGACGAACTTGTTATCGAAAGAGATGCTCAAGCGCACTCACGATGTAATGAGACGACCATGACACCTCACGGTTGATGACATCTTCGATGCAAGACGGCGGTCTCTAGTAGTGAGAGTTGTCGATAGGTGATTCATGGTAGTGGTGAACCTAGTGGGACGGTCCATGCCAACGTTGCCCACTTTGATGAGCTTTCTAGCGTCACATGCTTACAGAGATGGTGGACTTGAGCTTGTGTGAGATGTTTGGTTATAACAATTGGTGGAGTCCAATGCCAAGGAGAGAGAGCGAGCAATGAGTTTCGCTACGAGTACGACGGCGGTACTTCGGTGTCGGAGGCTTCTCGTCGTCAGATGTCAGATCAAGCAATGGACTTGAACTCTTGACGTGGATTGTTAGTCTTGGATTGGCTGAGCAGCGTCGGATGCGATCGACGAGTGTTACTGCTCGGACATTTTGAACTCTTTGCCTACTGGGTCGGTGGAAGCAAAGACTGGGGACAAGGCGTCTGGAATTCGTCATCCTTGGACATCATGGGATGTCTTAGGAGAGCGTGTGGAGCTTGTAGCTAGGACTGCAGAAGTTTTTTGCACAATGGTGGTGGAGGTTGTTGATGATGAGCAGAAGAAAACTGCTCCAGAGACTGCAAGATAGCAATCAACGACTTCGTCTTCTATCTCTAGCATGGTGACAAATGATACTTGGGAGTCGAAGATTGGACCCAAGCTTATAGAAGAGGAGAGACGAAGAGTTCAGAGGTTCCTGAAGAGCTCCAAGAATTGTTTATCTTCAATATGAAGGATTTGGGTATTTTGAAGGGACCTGGTATACGGATCAACTTGACTAATGACACGTTAATCTTTTGACATCCTTATAAGTACAGTGACATGGAGAGAGCCTTGATCCAAAGGACTCAAGACTTGTTGGAGGTTGGGTTGGTAGAGGTGTAGCATGAGGAGTATGCATCTCTCATAATTATACCAAAAAAGAAGGATATGTATAGCAATTACACGAATATACGGATGTGTGAGGACTACCATCCTATCAATCGATAGACGAAGTCCAATAAGTATGTTATGTCGACACCTGAGGAGATTTTTGATGCAGTGGGGCATGTGAAGGTCTTCAGTACTTTGGATCTTCGAGCAAGGTATCATCAGTTGCCAGTGAGAGAAGAAGATAAATCCAAGACAGCATTCTCGAGAATTGACTCTCACGACAAAGATTATTTGTATCAGTGACGGTTTTTATCATTTGGGTTGAAGAACGCCTCTGCTGAGTTCCAAAGGATGACAAGATTCTAGCAAGATTGAATTTTATTTGATGTTATATTGACGACATCTTAGTCTATAGTGCTACAGTGGGGGAGCACGAGAGACACTTACGAGATGTGTTTGAGCGACTGAGAGCTCATGGGTTGAAGTTACACCCTAGGAAGTGTAAGTTCTTACATGAGTTGGTAGAGTATCTGGACCACATCATCTATCCAGGTGGATTGGATGTTTAACATACAAAGGTTGAGGCTATTGCACGTATTCCATGCCTCACATATGTGAATCAAGTTCGGACATTTGTTGGTTTGATGAACTTCTATCGTCGATACGTGAAAAAATTTAGTGCAATTGCGAAGCCAAGCTTATGAAAGTGGACCAGGAGTGACAATGGGGAGATGAGCAAGAGCGAGTTTTTGTAGAGTTCAAGGATACGTTGACGTCTCCTCCCATCTTAGGAGATCCGTTAGGAGGTGTCTTTTCCAACTGCACATTGATTGAAATATGTTGGGACTTGGAGCAATGTTGACTCAGCATGATGATGAGAAAAAGGAGTTTGTAGTGACGTATGTCAATCGCTCCAACAATTCGACGGAGGCGAGATACAATTCATACGAAGAGTGTTTAGCTGCAATGTGGGTTGTTGCACATTTTTGACGTTATCTGTTTGAGAACCCCTTTATACTCATCGTTGATCACCAACCGCTCAAGTGGTTGATGGAGTCTGACAAGCTTACAATGAAGCTTGCACGATGAGCTCTGATCTTACAGTAGTACGACTTCCAAGTAGTGCATAGACCTAGAGTTGCAAACCTAGATATCAATGAGTTGAGTCGCAACCCATCACAAGTCAGCAGGATCATACTAGGGCTCGATAGCATGACCAAGTTGATGAGAAGATAGTGTCATGATGGCATGCATCTTCCTTTCTTTGTGTGTTAATCATGAACTCTAGTATGAAGAGTCAAGTCGTATCTTTCTATGGTTAGAGAGTAGATGATGAGTCTCAAGATCCTGATAGTGGAGATGGTGTTCCAGACCAACGAGATATTCATAACGATGTGACCTTAATGGAATATCTACGTACTGGCGTGGTGATAAGCACAGTAAGTGTCAAGGAGCAAGATCGTGTTCTTCAACGAGCGAAAAGATTTCAACGAGAAAGACGACATGTATTTCGAGTCTAGGATGATGAGAGAGTACGGATAGTGTCACATCCATCCCAAAGGTCACAGTTAGTATGACATGTCCATGAAGAGTTGAGACATTTTGGAGTGAAGCGTACACATAGTTTACTCCAAGGACAATATTGGTGGCGTGGTATGCACATCGATGTGCAACAGTTTGTCGCATGATGTGTGATTTGTGATCGAGTACGAGCATTGTTTAATGCTCCTACTCCACAATTACACCCCTTATCATCTTGAGGCGGATGGTTTGACAAAGAGTGTAGTTCAGACGGTGAAGAGAGGATTGCGCAAGTATGGCTTGCAGAAAGGCCACTTGGGAGATTGAGATGTGCAGTTATCATGGTTGGTTATGGGTTACAATTTTAACTGACAAGCATCTTTGGCTTCCTTCTCACCGTACTTTATATTATATGACCGAGATCTATATCTGTCTTCGATCCTTCATCGTGATTCTACTGAGGTGCTGAACCTTGATGACCCGAATATGTGGATGAGAGCATGTTCTTGACGAACAAAGAATTTCGGAGAGTTATGTCTATGGCTTTTGAGAACCTAGCGATTGCTCAACATAGAGACACGTTGCGATATGTAACTATCCGAGGAGGAGGTTATCGGTCATTGATTCGTAGGTTTCATCATGACGATTATATCTATCTGTAGCAAACTACACCGACAACATTGGATGTAACCGCAGGGTGCACTATTTTATGAGTACGTGAGGTGTTATCTTCTGGAGTACTCATGTTAGAGGTCCGTGATGGTGTTGTTTGAAAAGATCATGTCATCTTCCCAACATCGATGGTACTGTGACCCAAGCGTAGCAGTTGTACGCGCGGGCTTAAAGTCTATGATGTGTGACGGTTGTTCGAGATGTTGGCACATGTCATGTTTGACTCCACCTCTCAATGTCGTTCCTACTGGACGATGAGTTTGTCTTCATATATATATCACGTAGTTGAGTATGGGACTATATGGAGTTAGATGGGCCTAATCGTCAGTTATGAAAGCGATTGTGGTACACTTGTGTTGTGTATGAGATCGTCCATGTATTATGTGTATGTGTGTACTTCTGACAGTGATGTATGTTGTCTAGTGATGTGTATGCGTACGACAGTTGTCATGTCAGTTTGGCATCTCAGTTAGGTTGATCGAGTGCGGAGTGGTGAATCTCGATAGGGCTATTAGTGTCGTTAAGGTGGAGTTGGTGGGATAGTCCACTAGGAGTATACTTCGTAGGTAGGGCTTGGAGGTCTTAGTTCTTCGAGTTGAGCCTTCAAGCTCCTGGCTATGGTGGATAGTCTTGGTGAGTGCAATCTGGATTCTCTACAAGCACAGAGTGGATTTGGCTCGACTTTAGTGATTGTTTAGTGCTCGTTGGCATGATGGAGTGAGTACATATCATTTATCTATTATGATACACTTGTGTATGTGTATGAGATCGTTCATGTGTTATGTGTGTTGTATCTCTGACAGCGATGTATGTTGTGTAGCGATGTGTATGCGTACAACAAAGACGCTTTCATCCAAGTTTATAACATGATTGCGTGAATACTTAAAAGTTTACATATGAGAAAAAATTTTATACTAATTTAGTAAAAAAAATTATGAATTGAATCTTTATCATAAATAATTGAAAATTATCGATTAAATATATTGCATTTAGATATATTACTTCTGAGAGTATTGAAGATGATTTCATGCACCCAGGAAAACATGTAAAAATTAACGTCCAGTTAGGTCTCCATGAATTTTAGCTGCATGATTTAAGTTACCAGTACGATAATGAGATTGTAAGAGGAAAGTTTGAAGGATAAATCATTATATATTTATGATCTCAACATTTGTTTTATGATATTCCTTCCTGTGACAATTGCTCGAAGGTTCACTTAGATTTATTTGTCGACATCACTTGCGAGTCAAGCTATAAATCAAATATCTTATTTTATCTTTCCATTTAAGTAGAAAAGAAGAAGTATTTATAAAAATAAATATAACTTTGGAATTTTTCAGAATTTTTTTCTACTTTAAAACTTCAGAAAATACAAAATGTCTTATTTTTATAAAAACAAGTTTTTAATATTTTCCTTTACGAATAAACATAGGTGCAAGTTTTACTTGCACATGTGTTTATTGAAATTGACTAGTGAACCTCTTGAGGACAATTGCTTCCATTATCATTACATTTGCCATGAACCTTGGAAAATTTATAGGAGAAGGAATTTCTTGTTGTTGTGATGTGACTTGTCATCTTAATCCGACATGACTTTAGAAAGCAAAAAATAACCGACTTGTAATTTCCAAAAGTCTATCGTTGGGAATGGATGTTAAAATTGTTGTTGTTAGTATTAGCTCAATATGTAATCGTACTCTATTTTGCAAGAATGAAATACCTTTGACAATGGGGTGTTGTAAAATTCCAAAAGTTCATGTTTTTTGACATTGATTGATGTCATAATATAGACAAAAATCAGTGCGAATAGAACCATAAAACATCGACACAAATTATGATAATAGTAAGTAATTGGTGTAGTAAAATCATATATGAAGATTATCATACACGTTTAGGTTAAACTTGTTGACAATATGCTATCATCACATGTGAGGCCGTACCAACATGCAACTATGGAGGAGAAGAAGCAACTACAAAGCTAGATTGGACATTGTAATACCTTACGGATAACTCTTTAGTGGGATCTGCAATATCAACTTCATGAATGGTTGAGACTTTTGATATTTGATTGAGAACCATAAAATGATGTATTGTGTCATAAAGAAGATACTTGGAGAAGATACATACCAAGAATACTACAATGTTGTGTTTGTCGTACAGAGGTAGTACATCCGTATAAACATGATATTATATACACTCGTCATGTTGTTGATGAAACAACCGTTATGTCACATTGAGTAGTAAATACTCGAATGGCATACATATATAGATAAATAATCATATAATTACGTATAGATTTGGTCATGTTTAATATGAAAATAATGAATAGATAGATTTATAAATTATCAATCAAAAAATTAAATAATGAATCACTTATTTTGAAATATTATCAAAGAACTGATTTTCAGTATGATTCATTTGTTCTATCGTGTTTTTAAGTTAATATACAAGTTGCCTCCTCGGAGTTCATATGTAAGTGCATGAGAGAACCTACAAGGTTCCATATGAGAATGATTGACATTTAAGAAAGGAAGATGGTATTGGTGAATTTGAGAAACATTATGAGGAAGAGAGATCATGCAATAATTTGTCTAACTTGTCTTATTTAGATGTATCAATGCTTGAAGACTCTAGAACCTCAAGCCTTCATTGTCATCTACTCCATGTTTGTGAACTTGACGGATTTGGAAGAGAGGATATGACAATAAGGTCAAAATAATTTAATAATGAATTTTATTATAGATAAAGAAAATACTATCATAATAATTTAGAAACTAAAAGTGTCTAAAATTCAACAAAATGGTTGCACATTGTATGACAACATGTTTTAAATGTTATCTGAATGATGTCAAAATTGATATGGTTTCAAACATAATTTCCAGAATGTATGTTGTAAATATTGTCTTATCATTAATGGAATTTAGTTTTATATGTTTTCAAACTGATGTCAAAGTTTTGATCCATATGATGCAACAATCACAATTGATCACGTTTAGCAAGAATCGCCTTCACTTGCTCTCGTCATGACTAGTAGCTTGAGTCAAGGATTAGTTTCTACTCTTCGAGAACAAAAGAACTTAATAGAATTGATATCATTGATGTAGAAGGTTGGTGAATAAGTTGCAAAATTGTGATGACAAAGATTGGGTCATTCTGATCTAGTCAATGCTCACAATGATGGACGATATTATGAAAGGAAGTACTTTGAGTCAAAATTTATCCTTTGACACTTCGTCTTCTCACGATATGTTGATACGAATACTACAATGGCTACTCTTAAGAAGAAAGTTTGACTATCAGTTGATGAAAAAACATATGTGTTGAACAAGAAAGTGGAGATGAAAGACCTTAAGACTAAAGTGCGGATGGTGTATGAGTGTCATATGAGACTGATAACTCGATGGTCTAATTTTCTCATCATAAAAAAACAAACATCCTCAATAAAATAAAGATATTCTACAGGAACGAACATCTTCTATTAGAATCACTTTTCAGAGACAAAGTTTAAAGATGTGGTCAAAATCTTTGATTGCGTCTCAATGTACAATTGCTCATTTTCGTAAGGAGAGTTGACAGTGGATGGGTTGTGGAAGACTATGGACGAACAAACAAAGCAAGAATGGAGGACCATAGTCATTTGGTTGTTAATGTGAAGAACAAATCATTATAGTTGAAAAAAAGTGAAAAAGACACACTAGAAATTCACAAATTAAGCATTGGTGGGAAATTGAAATTCAATGTAGAATCTGTAAGTTTGCAAAAACATTTGTTTCTTTTTTTTACCTTGAATTGTGAATTGATGATACCATTCAGCAGAATTTCTGACATTAGACGGTCATCTTAACAAGGTTTTAATGCTATAGCATTAAATTTTTTATATTTTTATTATCGATTTATTATCAATTTCAACATGATTTCATCATCAATACAAATCACTATTAACATAATTGCATAAACACAACATATTAATTTCATTCAAAATGACACAAAAAATCATAATCAATGATACAACGATACAATAAAGTCATTACCAATCTTCGATGTATGCTATATTATAATCATGATTATGTTGTAATTTGGTAATAACTTATCTTTTACAGGTTTTAAGATACGATAAGATACTCTTGTTGACGAGAGAAGAGATAGAGTTGTAGTCACGGACGTCACTACGTCTGTGTTATCAGACCGAGAGGATGAGGAGGGCTTGTGATCTGACTCCTCAAAGCTTAATGATGACGCTGCACCAATGACAAGTATTAAAGAAGAAGACAGAGGAAGACAATGTGAGAAAAATTCACTATTCAACATTCTTGATGACGAGAGGAGAAATAGAGCTATAGTTGCGGTTGTAACTATGGTTGTCTTATCAGACCGGGAGGTTGAGGAGGACTCATGGTCTACTCCTCAAAGTCTGATGTTGAGGATGCACCAATGATAAGTTCTAAGAAAGAAGACAGACGACAACAGTGTGAGAAAAATGCACTATTCACAACTCTTGATGACAAGAGGAGAGGTAGAGATCTAATCGTGGACGTCACCACGACTATCTTATCAGACCGAGAGATTGACAAGGATTTATGGTCTGACTTCTCAAAGTTTGATTATGAAGATGCACCATTGATAAGTACTAAAGAAGAAGACATTCGAGAACAATGCGAATAAATGATATTCTATACACATATCACAAGTGAACATTATAAGAATAAATATTTCACATTGTTAAATGTTTTTATTCCGAGTTCTCGTATCTTGTTGATTGTCTTTCCGAATCTGGTAGCTAGATGCAAACTTGTAACAAAAAAGAGGTTGTTAGCTCACCAAACAAGTTCTTCCATCAAATGTAAATAAAAAATGCTTGTAGCGAGGAAATCAAAATCTCTAAAAAAAAACACGTGAACCACGTTGCAACCCGACTGATCATCATGCACGCATAGTGGAGTTAGAATCAAATGTACTACCTCCCTTACACAACAAAAACTCAATGCAATAAATTGATATTATTTTATCCAAAATAGAGAATTTTAATACAAAACAGAATAGTTCATGTTATTAATTTCAGCAATTATGACTTTGATCTCTACTATGAAATCTTGGTGCTATATAACTCGAAGAACATGGTGGATTGTATTTCGCCTCCTCTCTCAAATGATGTCATCTTGTAAACTAATAGTGATTTTATGGATAAGAAAAACAAATCCAAAGTTAACCTCATCTTCAAGTGCAAAATTCTTTGTTCACACAAGAGAACCAAATGTGGAAAATACAAAGAGAGAGCATAATATGTTCGAGTTGCATATGAACCATTTGTTATCATCGTATATCAATACAAATTGAGCAAAGATGATCAAATTTAGTAATTTGGAGCAAATATTTGCCATGAGAATCGAGTAGATTACTTGTGGATACTAATATATTGAGGACCAATATGTAATGTCATGCACAAAGTTATCACTAATGAACGACATTTTCTTGTACAAAATATGCAAGAAAGTGACAGATGACAATCAGACAAATCGGATATCAAAATAAGAAGATATCCAACCAAGTGTAAACTTCTTTAAACTTATCTAATAGTTCTTTTTTTGGCGGTTGATACTTGCATATCATGTTATTTGTGTAAAAATAGAATAGTTATAATTATAAAATGGTGATTGAAATAGTATTACATTACCATCACTTGTAATCGAGCAACAACAAGTAGATGATGGATTGTCCTTCTAGAGACACAATGTACAAGTCAAAATGTTCTAAGATCAAAAGATCAATTGGTCAAACTTCTAGAACATCTCTAAGACAAATAAAACTAACAAGCAAAGAACACAAAGGAGCTACTAATTCAGATTCTTCTTGTATTACAAGAATGGTACTCCAGATACTAGCACGTTGCAAAGCTCAACAACAGAACAATAATATTTGTAAGAAGTTAACCAATACAATGTAAAATATTGTATACATAAACCCTTTAATGCAATTAAAAATAATGTTGAATGAAGCACTTTGAAACCTTTGACAAGTTTGACCTATAAGGTGAATATTTACAAGAGATAAGGTTACAATCCACGGAATTGTATGTCGAGTATAGACAAGCAGTGGGATATCCAAATCTTGATCACAAACCACCATACAAGCAAGAAAGAAGTACAATTGGAATCACATCAAATTCCAAACCCTCTACTTGATGGATGTCGTCTACAACAACATCTAATCAATTGACAAAGACAAAAGTTGAACTCAAAAGGGAGAAAATGTAGTAACCAGAGGTTATGACTTAACAACCAAGACAAATATATAAATAGTAACAACTCACAATGAGAATAGCATTACAAACAGATAAATTCATATGGACTAAAAGTTATATGAATGACTTCCACATGGTTGATAGAGTGATATGTTTATAGATCTAGAAAGACATCATTAATATGCAATTGGATAACAATAAATTGTCATGATGCAATTGGTTATATGTGCAAATAACAAGATATTGTTATTTAACATCTAATGAGATTTGCTAGATGCATCTTAGTTGAGTGTGTTATCAATGCTTGGCGATCTTGCTTAAAGGAATAAACAAGTTCCTGATATCAGTTAAAAATATTTTTTATCTGATATCATTTCCACACTCTCTCAATTGTAAAAGGCTTAACACATTCTTTGTAATAACATGATATTGAAGTTTTGAGGGAAATCTAACTTCAATGTATTAGTATTAATCTCTACTGAATTAGCTGAGTGAGAAATAAGACTTTGAATACTAAGTCTAATAAAATATAGTAGTGAAAACATGATCCAAAAGACTATCGCAAGACATTGTATTTGGCGTCTAGCACGAACAATAACATAGAACACAAACTCACTTTATCCTATGTAAAAAAGACGTTCGGTAATATTGAAACAACTAAGTTGTCTCTCAAACATATGTCTACATATCGTGCATCAAGACTCTTTGTTCTTGAACGTGTAAAGTGCTAAATTCTATAGTAACTCCTGTTATATGCATCATGATTTTCACAAATTGAAAGTCATCAAGCCTTGAGCCTCCCATAGCCATATAAGTCCAAACCATATATAAGTCAGTATAATAAAAGATATCATATTTTATTTGTTGATAATGAATATATAACTATCTAGTTTTGCAAGAATTTCGAATATATTGAAATATATTTTACAAATATATCCTAAAAGATTAAATACTTTTGTTTATTTGCAATTTTAAATGATATAAGAAAAAAGCATTTCCTTGTCAATTCTATTTTCTAAAATGTTTGATTTAAAAATATATTTATTTATTCTCTAATGGTTTTAACTATTCAGATTAGTGAAACATTCGAGAGTCAATCTAAGCAGTGTCTTCACAAATAATGCTCACTTTAGTTCACGACATGACAACTATTCTAACTCTTCACAAAAATTAACTATTCATTGCAAAATAAGATGATAGTGCTTCTAGCAAGTTTCTAGCTTGTAGGTAACCATACATAATTTGTTCTACAAAAGAAGGTATAATCCAACAGAAAAGACACATTTTAGTCAAATCTATACACATAATATTTGAAAGTTCTTCATTCGTAACTATACACATCATCTCGCAACAAAATGCATTTTATGCACATTTTGCAGACATTTTTGTTCATGTTATAATATGTAATATGATACTCTGCTCTAATATAAAGACATTCATGTTCGGAAAGTCGTCTCTATCACCCCAGTACTTCCATATATCTTACAAAAGTAAGAACTAATGCTAAATTTTGTGAGATCTTTCGTATCCAAAAGGTTCAAAAGATCTTAAATAGTAGAAATATACTCAGTGTTGTTGTTGTGAAACTCCATGAGATGCAAATGATCTCACATCGCATATTTCCTCAATCCTTTTTCTACTATCTAAAGACTTTCTTCAACTCTTTTTTTATTTACTAAATAATTTTCTCAATCCATCACTTTGAGATGATACGAAGAACTTAATTTGAGTGTAGTTACTAACATCGGAACTTACACTTCCAAACTTAGTCATGGATCTATTTTCTTTGTATGAGACAATATATTGTGGTATTCAAATAGAACAAGCACTATGCATGTGGTATGTAGCATGCGACATGTAGAACTCTCGATGAACTTGAGAATATTCTCTATTCTTGATATCTCACTCTTGACATCCAAAGTACATCTTTAAAATATTTATGTTTATCATTTATCCATGTTTCCTTGAATTTCTCCACTTTGACAATCAAAACTTTTGGCCACTATCACCTAAAATCAGAATCCTTAAGGACCATTATGATGTTTATTCTATGCCGCTGAGACTATTATGAACTATTGATGATCATATTTGTTATTTTGTCGGATGTACATAGCAATTATTTTTGAAAGCTCGTTAGAATTTATGTGGATAACTTATGTTGTTGTGCTTCAATTTTAGAATAACAAATTAGTTGAAAGTTGATACATATGTATCAAAATGATTATCGATAATCGAGATGGATGTCAAGTTCATACATAATAAATCTATCATAGAAAGAACTTGGAAAAGTGTCATTTACACCAACACTAATCTTCATTTTTTGATAGGTGTGCAACTGGAACTATGAGTTGGAATGTGAATAGTTAGACACCTTAAAATCCATAAATTTATATGTAGTCTGAAAGATGAGACTAAGTGTTGGGATGAAGAATTTATATATTTCACTCAAGTTCTGGGAGTGCGAGTTGAGATGTCACACGTCGTGATATTTATTCACGAGAGAAAGAAACTCTCTATCAAATGAACTTGTCGTAAGTAAGAAAAATTTATTTAGGAATTTATGATAATCTATACGCATCATAGTTAAGTTGCTTGGATTATGATGTCCATATTGTTTCTGGATGATCGAGAGTTTTATTTGGGATTAAATTGGAATGTTAAGATTATCTCAATTTAGAGAAATATATAAGAATACTATTGAAATGATTCAGGACGTACAGAGAAATATAAAAGAATGATACATCACTTCTTTTCATGATTAAGATTATGGAATACGACATATTATTTTTTCAATTAAGATTCAACAGCGATATCAATTATCGATGCTCGATAAGTGATATATTTTCTCCTAATTAATAACTTAAGTTGGTGGTGATTTTGCTTCTCAAGGACATTTTTTTAATCTTAATATGATAATTACCACTCTCAAAAAAGGACACTTTAAATTCTCGATAACGACACCTCAAACTCTAAATATCGAGAGTATTGAATATTCGGATCATTTGATCGACACTTTTGCATGCCACATGTACATGCCTTGGATGTCGAGTGCACAACATTACTCAAGATTATAGAGAAGAAGAAATAAAGGTCAAGAGTCAATAGTTACAAACTGAGGGCATGATTATTTGAGTGATTGTTTCCATAGTCAATTTCAAGTATCATAGATTAATGCTAAAAACTATCATCTCCAACCCGATGAAAGTACAATCCTTTTTGTCAATTTTTTTACTCGGAACTGTGAGATGCTCGCACTTATAGATCTACAGTTTATGCCTGTGAGAAATAAAAAAGCATACGTCTTTTATCTATGTTGATAGACGTTTCTCGTGTTCGAAAGCAAAAGTGTTGGATTCTTTGTGAAATCATGCTCTCCAGGGACATGTATCATGAAATGATAGATTATGTATAGTACACTATCAAAACCTTCCAAAACTGAAACCGTCTCCTAGTGTTGGTCACATCTTTATTACCAGTCTCTGAAAATGCAGATTTGAAACTCAGGTGCGGCTAGACTCTAAAAGTTAATGTAAACATTTGAATGATTGCTTGAGTTCTATGCATACGTGGTGGTGGTGGTGGTTGTATCATATCAAAGGTCTGAGTGGTTGTATATCAAACCAGTTGTAGTCTTTTTTATGCTATTTTGGTTAGAGTGGAGGAAATGCGTTAATAGTTGTAAGGGTTAGATGCTTGATAGGTCGTAGCTAGTCAAAAGCTAGTTGTTGTAACAGAATTAGAGGGGTCAGTATGAGATTTTGATCGATTGTCTCGTGTGGTTTTTGTTTTTTATTTTTGAATGCAAGAATGCAATTTGATGAAAAAACTTGCTCTATGTTGGTTGGGACGTCTATCACAAACATCATTTTATAACCCATAAAGAAACTTGCAAGTATGAGATATTACAGTTGTCGGTAGTGTTCACGGTTGAATATAACATAGTTAGTAATTTAGGCAATTTGGTAATCATAGAAGATGAGTGAAAGCAATCAAAAAGTAAGGTATACATTTTCTTTTCTGCCATGCATTCGCATAGTTATTCTTTTGTCACCCACCATGTCATAGACAAACTAATATTGCAATTACTATACTTAGTACTTACTTGCACAATACCAATATTTTAAAATCTTTGAGAATAGTTGCGACGATGACAAATATTAGTGTGAAATAACAATAAATATTCAAATGAAATGATTACATTTTTGTTGAAATACAATATTTCTGTTCATAAAAGGATTTTCCTATGATTTTATATGTTCAACTATATAAAGCATAGCAAAAACTATAAACACAATAAAATGTAAAATTTATTGTAATCCTTGCATGAAAGATATTACCACATTTAATAAATATGCATAATCGTCAACTTGGATAAAACCGCAACGAGAGATATAATTTTTGATTGTTCTTTTTTCTTTTGCTTTATAGATAGATATATATATATATTATCTATTATATTTACTTCCATACGTTAAATTTTACTCCTATATGAAATGCATAACCTTTACAATCTCATTGTAGCCTTGTTGAATATACTTACAAAGTGTACTTCCGGTATACATGCAAAGTGCACCAGGAGTGCACTTTGCATAGATATTGAGACAGGATATTCATTCTATGTACACTTAAAAGTGTACATGAGGTGTAATTTATGAGCTAATCTTTTTCGTAAGAAGGGCTAGCTGTGAATTAATATTTCAAAACAGAATTTAATTTTACTCTTCAATAAGAGTTCAGTTATAGTAGGATAGATAATGGTTTAACTCTCTGCGATTATGAGTTTTTTGTGTTTTCAAGATCCATGTGTTTCTCTCAGCTCAGAAGTGTTTAAATTTAGTTTTTTAAATTTAAATTTAAATATATAAATATAAATTTAGATTTGTCTTTAATTTGAATTAATATATGAAAGCTATCACGGATGATGATTTAAATTTACACTTCGACTTAATGATGTTCACGCACGTTATTTCTTAATGTACCAAGCTGACAGCAAATGATTCAGCCCAAATAATATTTCTCTCCTGCTTCCTTCACTATACAAGGCCGTGGGGAAGGATATTCACGTTCTTCCAAGTTCAGACAAGGGGTGAGTATATACACGGTCTTTAATTTATGTCATAAGTTTTTCTCTTGGAAAGATTAAGCTATAAATTAACGTTGTGAAGTTAAAAATACTTTTACTCCTTGACCGCACATGTCTTTATACCAGAAACAAGTTCAGTCTACATGACTCGCTTATGGGTTTTGTGTAACTGCAAAATCCATGTGGAATCAAGTTACCCAAGTGGTTCTAATTTGATTTTAATTTTAATAAAATAAATTTAGAAAACTTTGTGGAAGAAAAGAAAACTCATTAAGTACGTCAGATTTCTGCACCTCTTGAATTATGGGATATGCAAAACAGAAACGTTACGCTGGTTTTGTGGTTAAGGATTGAGAAACGTCTGGTCTATAGAAAGGATGTCCAAGATATAGATTATGATACTTGCGAATTGATGCGTGAAGGGAAAAATTTCAAAATCAGTTAAGTAGTTATTAAACATAGTTTGATATAAATCATTTCATAAATTAGAAATTATTTGAGGAAAATGATACCGATATACAGACTAAAAATAAATAAAAATACTTTTCCATTTGTTTTGCGCCAATGGAATGTAAGGCTAAGGCTTCTCGGTAAGGTTACATACGTCCAGAGGCGCCGCGCGCGTATCCACCCACATATGCACAACCTAACGGTACCACATAGAAACGCTTACTCCGTCCTGAATCCTGATTGCCCGGATCCGATCGATAAGTAGTGGCCAAGAAATGCAAGCCGGCAGGAAGAAATTCGACGGTGTGATGTTCGATGAGTGACCCGACCCGACCCTCTGTCACTCACTGACATCCAGACAGAGGCACTGAGGCTTGGGTGGTGCGTGCCTGCCTTACTGACGGCGCGTGTTTTCTGCCATTTGCTGTTGTGTGATGTGTTGTGGTTGTTGTTGCTGCTGTTGGACGAGAAGGGACGAACTGCAGGCGGAGCGATGATTGCGATAACGAAGCTGATCGACAGTGACAGTGCTGGTGCTGGTGCCGGTGCCCCAGCCCTTGCATAGATCAGAACATCTAACGCTCTTCACTGCCATCCTCCGTTTTAGTTTGGTTGAAGAGGGAAGGGGAGCTTGCGAAAATGACGGGTGTTTCATGTGTTGGTCAGGAGGAGTAGTTGCAAGCGGGTAGGAAGGACGCGCTGCTGCGTACCTACGCGTGGTTAGTGTTGTAGGAAGGAAAAGGAGAAACCGAGCGATTAGGGTGTTAAGCCGCGAAATGGATGTGTCTGGTAGGGAGGTTTATGTCATGATTGATTGGATTAGTGATTGAGCGGATCGGTTCTCCTGGTTGAGGATTTCAGGAACGTGGTGGTGTTGGTGGAGGCGATCCGCAAGCAGGCAAGGAAACAGAAAGTGGGGGTTAGTGGAGGATAGGCAGGGAGGGAGAGGAAGACGACGAGGAGTCGGAGAATGAATGTGAGCGGGAATGCTATACGCAACTGCAACAGAGGGTGTTTAGAATCGTTACGGGTAACAGGGAAAGTTCGGCAACGGAAGTGCCGAGGTTAGGAAACGGTGAGATTGTAGCAACAGGTGGAAAGTGGGGAAGGGGAGGCGGTGGATCCAGGTAGAGAAGAGCAGATCTGGATGGGTGAGCATGATGATGAGGAGCTGCAGAGGGCGTTTCGCATGAGCTTGCAACCTGTACCGGATGCGAAGCGCAGCAAACCGCGAGACAATGCTACGTTCTCTTCTCCTCCAGCCACTCCTCCTTCGCCTACTGAGACCGCCGAAGCGAGAGATCGGCGGTTGCAGCGGGAGATTCTTGCTGCGGCAGCAGAGCAGAGGAGGACGAGGTCGATGTCTCGAGGGGACTCCCCGGGCTTCACTGATCCCTCTGTGTCGTCTTCCTCCCAGGTTGAGATCGTCAATGAGCACCGCAGCCCCAACAAAGGTGCGATGCCAGCCCAAGATAGACTACAGGGTCAAGCGAGTGTAAGAGAGCTCGGTGAAAAGAGCATACGAGGAAAACGAAGGGTTGAAGATGAACGACAACAACTGCCATATCGTCTGGCGGAGCAGTTGCATACAATGGTGTTTGGAACGAATGTGTCCAAGGACGTCCTAGCTCAATGGTGTAATCAAGGCTTTCGGTGCGTTTTTTTACTAACATTTCTACCACGACGTCACTTGGAAAGTTATGAACTGTCTTGATTGTGGTGCTACTCTGTTTAAGAGGCTCTGGGGCGATCGGCGCACTTTTCTCTTAGTTTATGAATGTCAATATCTCAGGCTTTCTTGGAAAGGAATTCGACTCGAACTCGTTTCGTCCCAAAATGTGATGTAGCACTTGCAAATTCTCCGTGGTTATCCTGTCAAGCGAACAGACATAGTTTAGCGGTTGTAGGAATGAATTTGGGTGACCTGCCTTCACTCCACACCTTTGGAGAAGGGGCAATTGTGGGTTCAGTTTTTACCACAAGCTTATTTGGAACCTTCCTTTTTCCTGCGCTCACTTGAGTGCTTTAAATAGGTGGCCGTTTCAGGTCACTTTGTCCGTTACCCATTTCGCCAAACTGATCTTTTCACGGGCGGGATGCTTGTCACGTGAAATTGTGTTTGGAATTGACACTGTCTTCGTTTAGCGACAATACGCCCAGTCTCGTGAAGTGCTTTACTCCATTGTGTAACTGAGGATCGTCTATATGGAATTCGCGTTGTGAAGCCGGAAGGTATAGGGGTATAAGCATCTCGCAGATTCTTGTTACGCGTCCAGATTGTTTTGAATTGAGCAAGTCCCTGGGCTTAATCAAGCCCTGAGTCTTGTTACAGCTTTTGGGTGTTAGAAACTGGTATTCATGCTTGGAGACATGGATCGGGAACTGTTCGTGCACTTGCTCCATTGTCTTAGCTGGTCCTGATACGTAGGACTATGTAAGTGAAGTCGGGTAGCAATTTTACCTTCTTGCCCGTTGCCACCAAATCATCTACCCTCATGTCCTTGAGTGAGATGTTTCAAACGTTTGTTTTGTAAACATGGAACAGGACTTAGAGAAGGTGCCATCTGATACCTAGGCGATTCTCAGCAGTCCAAATCATTTTGTGTCCACATTTGATGCCCTGGAGTAGCTGAGGATGGGCGTTACGTGTTTCCGACAGTAAATGTAGCACTTTGGAAAACCCTTGTGCTCCACAGACTTCGTTTTATAACTTTTGTTTGGTATCCCTTTCTTCGTCTTGCAGATTCAGTCCTGATCAGGAGACATCTCTTGGATTGGTACAACGGGAAGGTGGACCATGTGGAGTACTTGCGCCCATACAGGTCTTTCTTCTTTGCAGATCTTCAGCCTTGTCCCTGCTAGAAGGGTCTTATTTTTACTTCATTGCAGGCTGAGCGTTAATGTGTCAGTAATTTCAAGTCTACATAGTTTGTATTGGTTACTGGAGGTTCACGGACAAGATAAGCACGTATGATGGATCAGAGCACATGTGCTCAATGCATGGTTCTCGGTTTGTTTTAACATTGGGGTTTTCCTCAAACTCGTAGAACTTTCACAGACACGGGTCGCCTGGTGATGTACCTTTATCTATATTAACCCCTTCAGTTTTTGGAATGTTGCATTCTTCAAGTGTTGGGGTTGCTTGAATACATGTTCTTCAAGTCAGATACAGGAGCCGGTGAAGTCTCTAGGAAACTGTAGTGTGAGTGCAAGGTTTAGCCACTTTAGGTTCAGAGTTCCTCTTCTACAGTGCCACTCGTTCATACCGCTCTTTGGTATGGTTCTTCGGTCGGCTTTCTCTTTCCCGTCATTTCTCTGATTTCTTGTGCCGCTAATGACGAATTAGTCTCTTCCTTAACCTTGTGGAAGATCACAACAAGATCGCTTGTGTTGTTGTGATCTTCCATAGGATCCTCATCAATTTAGAGTCGATATACGGTTACATGAAATGGAGATCACGTAACTTTCTGATTCTTACGAGTCGATCTTATGACAAATTATTCTTTCCGTGTTTAGTCACCAACGCTTGTATTGGTGTGATCTTCCTGTAGTATCCTCATTAAATGTGATTGTATCCGCCCTCACCCACGGTTCAGTCGCTAATGAGATCACCGAAGGACTTAGTTGACCTTAAGATGGCTTACTCTTACGGCGCAAGGTGTTGTTTATGCTTTATGAATATTGGTGATGAATAGCTGTCTACTACACATTTACGTTCTTCATTGAGTTACATAATAGGTGGCGCAATAGTTCCAAGGGATGTCTCGGGCATATACGTGGATGTTGGGTGTCGCTTGATACACGACACGAGATCGCTCGTGGTATAGAATTGCTTACAGTCTTTATGCTCCTAGTCCCGTTCTTAGTTGCCTAGATTTATGGTCTCGAGCGGTTCCTGTTTCTCGTCTACACAGGCTGTTAAAAGATGGGTCATAAATAGCTCTCTACGGGACCTTTGCGTACTCGGGTGGATACCGTAATAGGTCCAAGACATGTCTCAGAAATGTATGTGGGCTTTGCGTGGTATATACCACGTCGTCGTGCCATAGGACTGTTTGAAGCTCTTTATACTGGTAGTATACACTTGGGAGTTGCTGTCTCGATCGGTCCCTGTTTGTCGTCTACACGGGCTTCTGAGAGATGTGAATCAGTTAGCTCTCGACGAGCCATTTACTTATTTAGTGGGGCCCGTAATTGTTCCAATCCACTTCTCAGTTATGTTCGCGTGGATTGTACGTGATATGTGCCACAATCCACGCGATATGCGCCACAGGTTGCTCGGTTTATACAGGTCTAGTCTAAACTGGGGGCCAGCGGTTCCCCTTTCTCATATTGTATAGACGCGTAAGCCTTTCTGGGTGCTACATAGGTATGAAATATTTATCCGGGAAGTGCTCGGGAATCACATGATCTTATACACATTTGTTCCTGCTCGAATCCTTACGGCGTTTCTTGGTGCAATTACCTCTCACATCTGTTGCTCCTGGAAGAAATCTATTTAGTAATATCAGAAAGTTGGTACCATCGGACTTGTTCACAAGATTCGGTCGCCTGGAGTCGAAACCCCTGAAGCAGCTGCCTTGTTTTCCAACTCTGTGAGGTCAGGCTGACAAAGTCTCTTCGGTTGATAACTTATTTAAATCCTTCCTGGCTGAAACTGGTGAGGACATTCTTACGGTAAGTTCCCCTTCCTCAGGTAGCTGTCTCGCCTGCTTTGTGTTTATCTTCTCAACCATCCTTGTCTAGCACCGTCTAGCCAGGGCGCGGGGTCTATGGTTGAAAGGCTGCGACATGCAATCTTAATGAGTACATCCTCTCACATCTGTTGAGGTGCCATGATGTACGCGTATTCTGAGTAGGGTGTTGGTACCCGATAAAGAATGGTCATCCTCTGAAGGGCCCTTCCTAGCACAACCTGAGCGTGTGCACACTAAAACTTTTGGAATGAGAGCCTCGAGGCAGCACTTGTTCTCTTTATTCTCTTTTTTCTTGTTTGATTGTTTCTTTTTCTTCTTCCTTTTCTTCTTCCTTTTCTCTCTTTTCTTTCTTGTGTCGGGTTCAAGGGCATTTCCGTCACCTTCCTCGTCCAAATTTTCATGCCAAGAGAGTTAAGAACTTAGCGTACATTTTAATGCGGGATTCTGGATGGACCGACTTAATCCTGGAGACATGAAACTGAGTTCAGCGTTTATACACGTAGCAACACCTTTTAGTGACATAGTGCTAAGGGAATTAGTCTACGTTTAATTACTTACTCTTCTGTGTGCCCCAATAGGCATGTTCACTTACTTTTCTTCTGAGCCGCAATAAGCATCTCTATATGTAGTTTACCCTTGAACATAGTTGGTTGATTCTGTCTTTAGATTGATTACTTTGCTTACTTTGCCAGTATGTACTCATCAGCTATTGTATTGGGCATCTATCATGCATCTTTGATGCACCCACTTACCAGGGGGTACCAGCTTGGGAATGTGCTCTTGCTACACAGTTCTTATTGGACCATCCTCGGTTATACATAATCTTGCTAACTTCTCAAACAAAATTAGCATACATGTTCGCTACTCTTTGTTACTCACCTTCTACCTACACAGGTTCATAATTATTGGGGGTTACCTTAAATGTGCGGGGGAAGTCACTGTTGTCACTGAAAACTGCTTTAACCGTGTATCAGTCTACATACTCATCAGCTAACTTCTCAAACCAAGTTAGCATACATGTTTCCACTCTTTGCATGGTTTTAAAACTATTTGGGGGTTACCTAAGTGTGCGAGGGAAGTTACTGTTTTCTCAGGAAACTGCTTTACCCGTGTACATCACAGCTGCACAGGCTGACTTTATGTTTTTCTGCGCAGGCACTCGTGTTGAAATACCTTCTATTTGTGCCGGAAGATGAGGCTGATGTTCAGTTATTTGGCAACAGAGACATGTCTGGATCGCACTCAGGCTATTCTGGAACGGCGAATACTCGTAGTAGTGATTCGGTTGAGCCGAGACTTATTTTCTCTGACGCTCAAAGGACAAGGTAAGTGGTCCTCATGCTAGTTCGAAGACAGACCCTTTCGATCAGGATCTATATATAAGATTTGCACATATGTGATTAGCTATGCAGTCACGAGTACAATAAGCCTGACTTCGGGAAGCTTCTGTGTTCAGTCTATAGGTAACTTGTAACCAAGTGCATGCTTTTGTCTTGTCCACAGTTTTAACAAGAGAGTTTTATTTGTCTGCTCTTTATGCTTGCTTCCGGACTCTGGTACTAGTTTCAGTATATATACTGAAACTACTGTTTTCTCAGTCGCTTTATATATGTACTATTTGGGGTTACCTAAGTGTGCGGGCGAAATCACTGTTTTATCGGAAAGCTGCTTTACCCGCGGACCAATATATATATTATATATGTACTGAAACTATTATATACGCAGTTATCTCAGCTTTGTTAGGTGTTGGGAAAAGGTCTTTGTCATCACCAGTTAAAGAAAACGTAGGAATGTTTTGGAACGTGTTTTTGGGTTGCTCCACCGTGTTGTTGGTTGTACGTGGAAGAGTATCCATTCATGTATGTATGAACTAGCACGAAGTCTTTATTATCTGACAGTATGGAGTGCGATGTGGTTTGACTCAAGAGCATTAGTTCGAGCCATGGGAGAGACGTTATGGAAAGCTGGTGGAAAGCAAAAAGCGATATTGGTCGTGCTTGATATTCCTTGTTTCGCCGCCGAAGACAATTCAAAAGAGGCAGAGCAAGATGAGGTCCGTCTGGAAGTTTGTATAATTTTCTCTACCCTATTTGTCAACGAGGATAGCTTACACGTCTGGAGAGAAGCGGTTGTAGGCTCCAGGGTTTTGAAGAACTGTCTAGCCTAGAGCCGTAAATATCAGTCTCTTGAACGGAGGTGTACAAGTTTTTCGTATGTTTAGTCTTGGCTATAGTTTTGGAAAGGCACTGCATGTGAATGTTTCTCACATGTTTGGACGAATGGTGTTCTTGGTATCTTTAAGAGCGGAGTGAATGAGTGAAGTTGGAAGATGTTAGCTACCTTAGAAGCGTTGTCAGTCTCACGAACGAATGAAGTACCCTAGCTTGTTCATAGACTCTCAGTTCTTGTGCTCTGAAACGGTTATAGTTATTATCCTCATTGTACATGATACAAAGTCCTCGGACGTCTTCTCGTGTGGCGGTCGGTGTAGATACACTGTCCATATCAGTTAATTCAGATTCTCTAATACTTGTTATTGTAGGTTAAGAGCTCGTTTGTTTGCTCAACATTGTAATATGTAGAGAAGGATGGGATATTCTGTTGATAAGTTAAATCACAGTCTCTTGCGGTGGTCGTGCAGATAGCCGCAAAAGCACTCGATGGAGTTGCTCTTGATTCGGTGAAAGAGTTTCACAGGGTAGTAAAAGTGTGCGTAGTGACATCGATGTCCGCCCTCCACCTTCAGCTTCACAGTTTGCTGCCAGCTTTTAGAAGTCGCATGGGAGCACTTTTACTTCTGTTTTCAGTTCTTCTGTCGCGCGGTTTGGTATGCTTCTAACATCCAGCCGAGTTTTCCTCAAGAGTTTGTTTCTCCTTCCTAGCACTTCTTTCCGATCTCCTTTCGACCTACTTACGTCCGTGCACCGTTTGTATTCACCGGTTTCTCTTTCCACAGGATGCTATACAATCTGATCGTGATGATCCAGATCAGCCTTTGGTCACTACCCCTTTTGGACATGCGTCACAGGTATACTGCTCTACCCTCTTCCATCCTCTGCGGCTCTCTGTTTAGCAAGTAACGGCGGAATGATGGAATCTCTGCTTTTGAGCGAAGAAATATCTTTCTCTTCTAATGCTTCTATCTTCTCTTCTAATGCACTTGCATACAGTGTAGTGAGGATTCACGTTCGAGTAGGGATTTTGGGTGCGCACATTTGCTGAAATCTATGTCAAGCTTGCCTATTGGGATTCATACCTGACAATCCTCTATTTTCCTTTTCCCATCTGAAATGAGTCGCTTTTGATACGCTCACGCTGCCCACCTGAGGTACCTTAGAAGTCATGAGTCAATGGCGACCTTCACTTGACAATGTAATTTTGATTGTCAACGTTATCCAACCTTCCTGGTCGAACTTAGTCGTTGTAGAAGTTAATTAGCTTGACAGTTGACATTCTCCTTGAGCAGCAGCCTTATCTCGACTTGGTTTCAGCTATCACACCTGGTTCCCAAGTGTGATGGGTGGAATCCAACTTGGCTACCTGTAGTATCACACTGCATACAAAGCTGCTCAGAGAAGTAGAAGTAAAGATTCACGCTTACCCTACCAAGTGCAAGTGAGTCCCTAAGAAAATTGTATACCCGTGATATGTGAAAGTAATGCTTTCCAGCTCTTTATTTGAGATAAGCAGTAGGTAGTAAGCCAGTCAAGGGGGAGTATGTCTCTAATACAGCTCGGCCCGAGTCTAATTGCCTACTTTTTCTGGTCCAGGTTAACTAACTGGAGTGCTATATTTGATCGCGACAAGAAATGGTCCAACTGTTCCCTTTGAGGGACAAACCTTCCTCTCATTTCTGTAGGTGTTTCTCACTTGCTTGTTTGTCCTTGCCATCCTTATTGGCTCTCATACATGGAGTTCCGTGTATGAGAAATCTTATGGCCATTTGGCAGATGAGCCAGATGGCGCGTCAGCAGGAAACCATCCCTTCTATCCTTAGTGGTCCTTTGTAAGCTGTGGGTAGTTGCAGTACTCTGCTACCGGTATCTATCCTCTTGAGTCTCAGTCGAGTGTCTTTCGTCTTGAATATGGTACAGTCTTGCAGCGACTGAAGCTTATAACTTGCATTGGATTTACCGAGGAATGTAGAAGGACCAGGAACTGTTGGGCAACTTTAGCCGTCTGAGGAATTACGACGAAGACGCGTGTTAAGGGATTTCAGACATCTCACAGTTTACATTCAGTAGGAGGAAATACGTTGGTCATAACAAATCACCCCTTCTGAGGACCTCGGCAAGACAGCTCTCGGAGACTTCAGCCAGATTTAGTACTTAAATATTTTCTCATCTTCTGTTGTGCAGGAAATCGTCAACCTGCTGCTTTGTGGGCAAGCTGTACCTAACGTCTTTGATGGGAGCATGGACTTAGGGGGTGGAATGTGTCTTAAAGGGATACCGAATAGTGTGGAAGTGGGTTTCCTTACGCTTCTAGAGTCTCTGAATCTATGTAAAGTTGGACAACATTTGAAGCGACCGAAGTGGCCAATTTGGGTAGTTGGCAGTGAGTCGCACTACACAGTTTTGTTTGCATTGACCACCACCGTCCAAGATGAAAGTGACATTGAGGACAGAGAAACCAGCATACGCCAGGCGTTTGATGCCCAAGATCAGAGTGGAGGGGGAGGATTCATCAGTTTGGAGGCTCTTCATCAAGTTTTGAGTGATCTCCAAATTGATATGCCTCGAGATCTTTTGAGCAATCTTTGTAGCAATGATATCGTCGTTTGGAATGACTTGTGGCAAGCCCTCTGCCAAGTTGAAAAGAGTAAAGGTGGACTCCAAGAAACGGCCGCCGCTTTGGGAAAGAAACATTTTGAGCTCTATCACTTCAATGGGATTGCTAAGACTGTTGCTACTGTGGGAAATGTGATACATCAACGACCCAAATTGACAAAGTTACGAGTAACAGTTCCGCCGAAGTGGACTCCCGATACAGTATTGGTGGAGGAATACAAGGGTACTGCACAGGACAGCACAGTTATGGCAGAAAGCGGAGCCATGAACGAAGAGCCCGCACAGCATGCGCCACTTGTAGATTGCATTCGTAGTCGGTGGCAGCGCGCTACTTGTAATTGGTCGAATGACGCACCAAGTATCGTGTGAGACTCGTTGTAAGAGACCTGTCCAACCCAGCAAGTATGCCCAATTGTATTTTCGTGTATTGAAGCCATATTGGATTTCGCCAAGAAGGTCTTTTGCCATCTGAGTTACAAAAGTCCTTCTCCATGTTCTCGGGGAAAGAGGTTGTGAGAAGGCACTAATGTCTGTGATCGTCAGCTCGATCTGGAACGTGGAGTTTGTGCCTTTTAGTCGAGGGAACTGATTCTTATTGCGGATGAATATGTAAACGGTTGATTCCGGTCACGAAGCCTGTGAGTATTGTCAGGTCAGGTCAGGTTGGTGAGCAAACTGAGTTGTTTAAGAACCTTATTTCTGGCCGACGTTGACCGAGAACTGCCCTCTGAGGGCGCTGCATGTCACAGCGCCGTTTCCTCATGAAGGCTCAACGGATTGTCTTTCAAGGTGATACCTCGCTACAGTATAAGGGAGAGCTGATATCTTAAACACTCTATCCAGGTTGAGTTTAGAGGGGCCCCGTAACGAAGTGTAATTTAGCTAATGATGAGTCCAGATGGTTGAGACTGCAACAGTTACAACACTGTTAATTAATAGCAGGCGAGTAATTGTTTTGGGAATTTTTGTCCCTTCCATCTAGCTCTAGTTATTTTGCCCTCCAAGGGCCATGTGCTTTGCAGAGATCTGCGGTACATGAAGCTATCATGTTTTCAAAATTGATACATTAGTGACATTGTGGAGACGAAAATGACGAGAAATTTGTTATTCGGGGTACAACAGCCAATTGGCTTTTATGATTCAGGAACTTGCGCGTGACTCATGGTTGGTTGCTGTTTTTGGTATGCGAAATCCGCTTCCGCCACCAGATTTGTACTTGCTGGTGACCTTATTCTCCTCCGGGAACTACACCGATCTCAACTCATGGTGGATGTAGACAGCATCGGTTCCTGGCCTATGTACGAGCTCAACTGGAACAGTTTGGCGCCGAGGATGGGAAGGGTACAAGATGGTAAAGGGGACACAGGAATTTCGTGCATATTATTTGGAACGGCGGAGATCATCAGGTTATATGTTGGTTCTGCGTCGTCGAAGCCGGATTCAGGTTGAAACCCACTGGTGGATGGCTGAGATGCTGTTGACCGCTGTCACAAAGTGCCTCTGGGTATATTTGCTGAGCTTACTTCTGGTGAGTATGTGGGATCTTGTTTCGAAGGTTATCATAAAAGGTTTACTGGCATTAGTTTGCTTCGAACGGAAGTTCTGGTAAGACGAGCCCTGGTCCTTGTGAAGACATGTGTAGCCAAACTAGGTTTGTAAACCTTTGAAGCTAATTCCAACTTGCTTTGGCCTGGTGTATGGAGGGTAAGCCAGGTACATTGTCTACTACTAAGTGAACAACCAATGCATTCCGGAAGTTTCTTGGAAATTCTCATGCTGGAGACGTCATCAACGTTTCTGTACCACGAGCGGACTGTTACCCATCTTTCCCATGCTATGTTACAGTGTTTGTGAATTATTCAAAATTGGTAAGTTGGAACAGATTATACGATTGTGGCTTCAGCCACAATCTTATAATCTTATAATCTTACGCCATAAGGTGACGCAATAAGGTTTGTGAACGTAGGAAGGGACCTTAAATTCGGTGCCAACGTGAAGGACAAGTTGGTCCTTTGTTTTTATGCTAGCTAAGTATTCTGAACTCGTGCATGATCGAACTCGTAGATCTTTCGATTCACTATTCTGCACTGCCTGTCCTGAGTCTGGCCGTGGTAAGTGCTCTATCAAGCGGAATTTGACGTATTCCGGGCGTGTTTACTGCCGTATTGGGGGATGTGTTTGGCAATAGAGGGGAGACTGCTTGAGGTAACAGATCTAGTCGTAGACTTAGGTTGTTTCGATGGAGGCATTAGACCTTAAGAGTTACGTTCTTGAGAGGTTCAGCACACTTTGTTTTGAAGAACCTAGTGGTATGTTCGTGTTCTTGGTTTCGAGTTAATTACTTCACCAACTGGGTCATCAAATAGTAGTAGTTGAGCATTCGATATTGACGGTAGTACATACTGTTGTGCAAATGACAGTTTACCGTGCAGATTATGATATCTTATAATTTATATTGGCCAATGCACGAAATGACAGATTCTGCTTACATGTCACGGTGGTTCAGTTGCTTACGGAATGTGTATGCTTATGGAATCCAATTCCAGTGTACCTAGCAGATAGAAAGAGTCGAGCTTCAGATGACTTCTAGTGACTTTGAGAGCCAGCAACGACTGTGAGCAGAATTTAAGGGGTTTACACCTGACTTACCACGATGACTTGAGTACTTGGGAAGCAATCATATGCCATGAGGCACAGACGCGGAGTTAAATTTGCCGAATGTGCGAGAAGTCATGGTCCATCTACTGAGTGTCTCGTTGTTGATTTGGGTGATCCGTTTATCGAGCTGAGTGTTAGTATTAGGTCATAAGATCTTGAAGAACTGAGATGCGGTGTAGAGCTACCAGGAACTCTTCCGAAGTTGTGCCGTAACCAGTACGCGATAAAGAGAAGTACCCAGTGCAGAGAAGAAATGTGATTTTGAGTAACTCATCGACCGATGCCTTTAGTACCGAGAGTTGTACCGATTGGGAGAAGGGCAGAGCTGACAGATGGCCGAAGTTGGGATAAAAGAGACCTAAATTATGCTTTTACTGCTAATGTTGCTTTCTTTGCTTCAAATCTCCTGATTTCGGAGATGTTTGGAGGTGTTTCGTCAACTTGGGTTCAGAAAACGACAGAAAATGAGCCCAACCTTATAACTCCTTGCTAAGCTTACGTGCAACTCTGACTACCCTCGTAGCTTCGAAGGTAAGATGGTAGTCCTGTTTGTATGAAAAGCATGAGAGCTGTAATCTGTTTGAGCCAGGATTCAAAATATGAGCTGGGTTGAATACATTGCAAAGATATGAATGAGCAACGCGCACGGTCAGCATCAAACCAATACACGATTAGAACTCGGGGAGGAGGGAAGCGTGGTCATATCCTCCACTTTCCATACGAGACTAGAGCTTTAGAATAGAACATGTTTGCACTTGGTGCAACATCCGATGACTGTAAGGAATTTGCGGTCCTGTTAAGAACCGGACTGTAGGCATTTTCACTAATCCAGTCAGGGAACATGGCAAAGGAACTCAAGGACGAGCAAGGACAACAATCTGGCGAGAGCTTCTTAAAACTTGGGTATCTTGGAACCCATCAAAATTTTCCAAGATACCAAAGTTTTCATAGTGGTCGCACGCAAAGAGCACGATTACGAAATTGCAACTAGACATGTGTGGGAAACCCATATCGGTAACGTTCAAGACGTTCGGGGATGCCATTTATCTGTTATAGATAGAGCAAGGTTCTACCAGTATGTCCTCTACAGGAGCCACCGATTATCCGTGAGCTTCTAGCATGCAATATGGTTCCTCGTGAAACTTTTTATTGCCACGTTTATTACGAGATGAGTCTAGGATTCTCTCGACGAGCTCAGGGATGCAGATGTGAGTATTCCCACATCACCGTTAGAGTGCCGCGAAGACTACGAGTCAGTGAAGAAAGGGCGAAGCGATGATTTAGGTTTAAAAGTAAAACAGCAAAACATTCGAGGAAGAGAGAAAAACGATCTGCCTGGACAAGACGCTACGGTCTATGGGACCTACAAGAACATGACCTGATGCGAGGATACTGATCACACTTTGTTCTGGCAACCTGACTGACCACGAGAGATAAGTACCAACTTACAATCAAGGCCCAGAGTTTACTCCATTACATATTCTATTTCCGACTACTGGTAATTTCTTTCTCGAGAAGAGCTTGGCCGGTCATGTTCTTGGGGTGCAGGAGGGGACGAGAAGTGGGTACCACTGTCAGAGACCCAATGCAGAACCGAAGCCACCCGCATGTCTTCTAACAGGTCTTCTAGTGAGTCTAGTCATAGCTTCTAATAGGTCCCCAGACTACCCTACGGTATTACCTGTTCCTCCAGCCGGAAACCCTACTTCAACCTATTTTTGAAAGGTAAACTATGAACTATCATAAAGCAAAGGCAAGCAAGTATGCTACAAGGTAGCTATGAGAAAGCAATGAAATGGATACAGTTCAGATGAAACAGCGTAAGCCAGTGAACCAGGCAGACAGGCAGCCAGGCTCTGAGAAAGTCAAAAAGATAAACAAAGGCAAAAGCCATCAGTAGCATATTCACCTACTACGTAAGGGGCAGTCCATCAGGTTCAGTGCAGAGGCTCCACCTACAGTATCTACTAGCTCCTGCTGCCAATGCCTGGTTACTGCTTACTGCGTACTGCTGTAGTAGGTACGTACAATACAGTTGTGAATACTAGCTAGAGTGGAGTGGAGTGGGCCCCACTGGACGTGGACAGACAACTCATTACACAGAAAGAATTCTTTTGATTTTGGGCGTCGCTGCTGCTGAATGGAGGGGAGGAGGCATTGAATGCTGGAGATTTGCTTGTACTTTGTTGGGTCATGTCAGTTGCGAGAGCATTGACTCTTGCCTTTACTAACCCAGAGGACAATCAGTCACGGATTCTACAGGCGAAGTTCAATGGATGGTTCGATCTCTAGCTACGCTACTCTCTTTTACCCTGCGCCCTCTGCCATGCCACTGTCAGTCCGTCCACATGGCGCGGCTCAAGGCCTGCATGCTCTGACTCTGTCTGTCAGGCACCCTCTGGGGGCTGGCCTTCCTCCCAAACCCACAAGCGAGAAGCTGTCTGTTGATTCGGATGAGAACTCCCAGAATACAGCTCACGGGAAGGTAGACAGAGCCCCGCTCTAGAGAGAGAAGGACCCGTCCTGTAGAAAAGGAAAGCTCTTAGAGATTATGAGTAAAACGTCTACCGTAGCAATCATTTGCCTTTTCCTTTTTACCTCCGCTCACTGGAGTCGATGCTCGGGTTAACGGAATTACTTTGGACGACTAAGGTCTATACGGCCCCTAGTTTATCGAAACAGTTTTTCACGGATTTTTTTTGAAAACTGTATTATTCCGATCCTGACTGAGGGAGTAGTTTATTCTTAGTTTTTTTGCTGCAAATGGAAGTGAGATGCACTATATTTTTCCTAAATCTTCAATTTTTGACGGTGTCTGAATGATAGTTAATAAAATTCACGTGAATCGCTCACAATGAAACATGTCGACACATGGAAATCGAGCACACATGGCAGAAAAGTACATAGTATAAAAAGTCGAGCACATCACAGTTTACATCATAGTTCACATCACAATGACTACAAGAAACAGTAGCAACTGCTGAAGTTTGACCAGAAAGTAGAAATCAGTTACATTTCAGGATGTGCTAGCATGTCGCATGCTAGGAAATATCGAAGTTAATCTCTTGCCTATTCAGTTGAAAATAATCTCCAAGCCAAAAGCCTCGCTATGATGTAATGACTACAATCGTCAAAGGAGAAAGAGTGTACGAAACGGCCCCAAAGAAAAAGAAAAAATTCACCTCAGGTACTCAATGTGAACGAGATGCAAAGGCGTATGTCGTTGCATCAAAGAAGTGCATTGTAATGCAATTTTGACCTCATGGAAAGTGGCATCTGAAACCAGCACACACATAAATTATCGACGTGCAAAACTGCACTGCTCGTCTGTTATCTAGCATGAACACGTTGTCTTCTGGCACAGTGAAGAAAAAGTTTGACTGTTTCATGAGTTGCTGTAGTTCAGTTCTAGTGTTGTGATACGGTTCTTGTGTGAAATTCGCATAGAACTTGGGATGTGTTTCTTTTCTATGTCTCGTGAATCTTATCGTGTAACTCGTCGAACGATGTGATGGATGCCACGTCGTGATATCTATGTAAGTGATCACACGGTAGTGAAACATGTCAAATCAGTAATCTGTGCGCGTTCACTTCAGTGGTCTTTATCATCGAATTTGGGTATAAAATGGTGGGTCGAGGGTTCGTAAGGTATTCTATCTTAGCGCGTGATTTGTGAAATTTTCTCGATGGTCTGCATGGAGGATTGAAGAATTGCGAGTGTGGTGGTTATGGACGGAGGTATGATATCGGCTCTAGATCTTTCTTTCTCGAATTTGTCTCACATCAAGCTTCATTGCATTCACCGTGATCATTTTGAACAATGGTTAGTTTTGTATTTTGGTGACGAGTTCATGAGGAGGGTGAAGGACTTACAGCTTCTAGTGATCTTTCCGATTGGTACGCGAAGAGACTTGAGATCTGACGATGTACATCTTGTTGTGACAAAGAATGGATCTCAACTATCGAACAAACGTTCCTTTCAATGTTGTCGTGGTGAGAGTCTTTCTTGGGGAGGGGTGTGAAGCCTTGGTTTTTCATTTTGTTAATTAATTGATTAATTGTAAAGTAAATAAGAAGAATAGATGATAGAAGATAAACGATATGAGTAGAATAGTGTTAATTAGAAGTTTAGTGAAGAATCTCAGTTCTGGAGGAATTTATCTAATCTATGGAGACACTGGAGGGATGACTTCCTCATAGATGAATTCCTCGGGCGAAGAGCTTTCTAATGATATGTTGTGCGAGGCAATCGGAGACCGAATGACGAAGTTACAGCAGACTGAAGAATGTCAGTCGTCAAGAGGAAAACCCTAACTTCGGCACGTGCGGGAAAACCTATCGCGGGATATAAGCCAGGTAACAAAGTCATTTACTTTACTGTTTTATTATTCCCAGAGCGATAGCAGGAGCGCAGCGAGCCGCATTTTCCGATCGCCGAAGTACAGCTACTTCGCCGAAGTCAGTGACTGACGAGGAAGCCAATTTGAGAGGAAGAACTCGATTACGGGCGAGGAAGGGATTGCGACGAAGAATCCATTTGCGACGAAGCTTGTTGCAGTGATCCTAGGGATGCGAGGGATGCAGACAGCTAAGTCACCGAGGCTCCGAGCATTTGAAGTTAATCGAGCGGCTCTTCGTCGCTATGAGAAGGAGCTCTAGGAGATGGGAGTAGCATTCCTCTTACTTCCTTGGTGGGGGATGGTCTCCTCCAAATTGGTACACGAGTTGAAGGTCTGCAAGCAGCATCCGGCCGATGACAACTATGGGCGACTTTGTAACTGGACCGAAGCGCATTGGTCCGGCGTCTTGGGGACTGACGATGCAGGTCGGGAAGGTGATCTTCTCTTTGACAACACATCTACCGCTGCTTCGCCCGAAGCAGTGAAGAACTTCCCAAATCTTTTCAGGGAATTACGTCAAGGAAGGAACGGTTACAGAACGAGCGATTACTGCGATCCGAAGAAGAGAAAAGTAGCAGATGCGATTATGGCGATCTTCAAACCAGGAAGAATGACATACATGTCGAATTGGCAGATTAATTTCATTGAGCAGCTCTTCGCTAGGAGAAGAGCACATTGGGCGAGGATCTTTCATCGTCATCTGCTGAAGCTTTGGAACGATGAAGACATGGTGTACATAGGACCATTTGTCTCGGTGTTCTACATGGAGATAGGACTGCTATCTATCGAACAGCAGAAGAAGTTAGGCTTTACCGTAGCTGCCGAAGAAGACGAATTTCAGGTGGTACAGACTCCAACAAGAGACGCACAACTCGAGAAGTTCTTCGACGAAGTCATGTCCGAAGAAGCAAGACCTGAAGTAGCAGTGGAGACAGTGCAGAGGCAGGAGGCATCGACTTCAGCACCAGTTCCAGAGAAGCAGACCGAAGAAGTAAATCCGGCCGAAGACGAAGATGTGCTCGAGGTATCTCCTCCGGTCCGCAGAAGTGGAAGGAAGAAACCGTTGGAGGAGACGCCGAGGTCTGTACAGAAGTCGAGGAAGAAGATGAAGATGACTAAGACGGTATGTGCAGATGGTGAAGTAGCTGAGGAAGAGGAAGCCGAAGAAGGGGATACTCCTTGGGTGGAGAAGAGCGCTAACACTACACCGAAGACTACTCTTTCTCTATCGACGATAGAAGAGATAGAGCAGCTTACTTCTTCGGCGAGGTACATCCAAGAGATAGTCGTACCGCTGCTCCACAGCTTAGAAGGAAACCGCGGGACATACGAGGAGGTTGTCGGTCGGCAGTTGAACCTCGCGAAGTTAGTGCAGACGATGCACTTCGGCCGAGGTAACTGGAAGGAGGAGAAAGAGAACTTACGTACAGCTCTCCTCATGGCACAGAAGGAGACCCAAACGAAGATCGAGGAGTTAAAGAACGAGACATCGGAGAAAGAGCTTCTTCTTCGATAGAAGTTGGATCAGGAGAAAGATCATGAGAAAGTACTTTCTCTAATGAAGAAGCAACTGGACGAGATGCGCACTCAGAGAGATCGAGCTCAAGATGTGGTCGCAGAAATGACTAAGGAGATCGATGACTCGAAGCGTCGACTAACTTCGGCCGAGGAGCTAAGCGCTTAACTTCGGAGTAGGATCGAGCCGGTACTAAAGAACTACTTCGCCGTCGAGATGGATGCCGAGGAGCTGGGATTTCTTCGCCAGGTTAGAGAGGAGTTTTTAGCTGCAGATGCGGAGGGTACTACAGCTAAGAACCGGGTAGCTAGGCTAGGCCAGCGGTTAATTAGGGAGCTTAGGGAGGTTAGAGCAACCGTAGAGTTCTCAGTTTGTGAGATAGGTAGAGAGTTAGCGATAGGAAGCGGTGTTGTTCTTGGTGTCGTTTCGGACACAGGACCTTAATCCGGCGGACCAGAAGTGCTCCCGACTTCTTAGGAAGAAGATCCGTCATCTTCGGAAAAATCTATATATAAGCGTTGTGTTGTTCGTGTTCCGGACCTCTATGTGTTTTATCATTTTTGAGTTTTCTATTTCCTGAGTTTGCGGAGCCATTGAGTGTTTTGTCTACTTCGAGGATTTACCTACGAAGTATCGTAGTTTGCTGTGGTAGGAATTAGTCTGGGTGCCGAAGGATTTGCTGTCGACATTTGAAATCAGAGTAGAACGTTTGCGACGAGGACTGAGAATAGACCAGCATCTGCGGGGTTAGTTTCCTACGAAGACGTTTTTGGGCGAAGTTGACTTCGGAGGAAGTTGTTCTTTGGTGGAACACTTAGGAAGAAGTTCAATCTGGTACTTCGACGGAAGAAGAGTCTTCTTCGCCAGAGTTTTCTGAGAGCAGTAGTAGTGAAAGTAACTTAGTGTGAAGATACTTAGTGTTTATGGTGTTAGAGGCTACCTAGTAGCACTTCAGCAATACTTCCTCGTGTGACATTTCCGTCCGTGGTTCTGTTTCTCTGTTGTTCATTTGTTTCTTGAGGTCTCTGACCTGTTTTGTATCTGTTCTGTTAATTGTCAAGATTATCAACTCTGTCTTGTTGGATAGACCTGAGTTTGATATCTACCGGGACTAATTTCTGCCCGTGAGAATAAAAGACAACTATAAAGAATCACTTTTGTCACATGTTTACTACTTTTGGATGATCTTTACTTGCATCTCTATGGGTTCGATCCTTAAATTACTACTTTCAAGCATCTTTTGGTTTTCTTGTGTGTTACAAGGGGACCTCTTGACTATGATTGATTGTGAGATCGATCAAAAAAGAAAAAAAGATTACTGCTAATGATCTGAACCCAAATATGATCTCTTGCACCCACCAAGATCAATCAAACATTCCAGTTTGTAGAAATAAGCTTCTCAAGGCTTAAGAAACTTTATTCTTCTCTCAATTTCATCGTCAACATCTTAAATAAGCAAAATCTTCTCCTCTCTCTCTCGTGCGCACGCCTCCTCCTCTCTCAGTTCAGTTCTCTGTAATGTCTCCCGAACTGCCGTCGCACGTCGATTTATCTAAAACTCAAACCCTCTGCTAAGCAGCTCCTTAGCCAAACAGAGGTCTTTATGTCCTTATACGCACATTCACTTATCAAGCAGCCCCCTAACCAAGCTAACCCCTTGTTAAATAAAAATTTCTCAATCCTCGATGTCATCTTGATGCAACTCAGATTATGAGTCAAGCCACGATTTTAGAGCCTAGGTCACAGCTACAGGACCACCCCACAGGGCTTACAACCCTCCCATAACTGTATCAAGTATCTCCCAACTCATAATCTTGGTTGCATACGGAGGCTTAAGCAAGAGAGCCCACGTTTAAGGAGGATACTTGTCCGCCGCCCCCTAGATGTGCACGACGTAGTCACACACCCAACATAGACTCCATCCAGGAGGTCAACACGCTGAGATAGAAAACATGAGCAAGGAGGATTTGATCCAATGATCTCTTCTTCCTAGGTGGGCACCCCTTTCACTGAGGTGGCTCCTGTTTTTGTTTAATACAGTAAAGAAACTTGTACATACTTATAGAACTCATTTGCTAGCTTTTTAGGTGCTACTTTCACTATACATCTCTATTTCTAGTGGCGAAAGAACCAAAACTATACTACTCAAGAACACCTACGCGATGGTGTCATCAGATAATGAATCCGAGTCATCACTGGAAAACGACAAAGTTTCTTCTTTTGTCATTTTCTTAATCTGGAAATGACGCAAACATCTACGTATATCTTTATTTCGCATAAATGAAAACATATGTCTGCTCTAATCAAGAAGACCTTCCACCTGGTACCTTCGTGGCTTCTTAATCGTTCTTTGGAATATAAGCTAAGGGGCAGCTTGTCTAGCTTAGCCTTAGCTTAGCACTTGCGCAACTTAACAAGCTCATGGGCAACTTCTTTTACAACTACGACCCAGTGGAAGAAAACTCCTTTTTGCTACCAACTTTCACTATACAGACCCTCATGCAACAAGACAACGTCTAGGTCGATATTCAGTATTATTTGTCACGTCAATTTAGCACCTCGGCTATGTTGACCGAGTGCAGAGTGGATAATCTCGGTAGGGCTGTTAAGGTGAGTTCTTGGACTAGCCCCACTAGGGGTATACCTCATAGGTAGGGCTTGGAAGCTTTGGTTCTTCGAGTTGAGCCTTCAAGCTCCTGGCTATGGTGGATAATCTTGGTGACCGTAATCTGGATTCTCTTATGCACAGAGAGTTTTTGTTTAGTGCCGGTTGATATGGTGGAGTGAGTACAGATCCTCTATTACTCGAGGAGCTAAATTTGCTCCGGAGTGTACAGATCGTTGGTAGCTTCGGTTTGTGGGTGCCCACATGTGCATAGTGGTTATTTTTGATCGTGTGATTGATTGCTGTGCGGATTAGGAATATTTGGACTTGTTCTTGGTCGAATTTGTGGCGAGATAATGCAGAAGTGCTGCTAAAATTTCCCGAGATAGGTTTTTGGGGTCAATTTGAGGTCGGCAGATGTGCATCGGTAGACGTCAGATAGACGTGGGTCAGCAGTTTCTGGTTGTGAGGAATGCAGTAGGTGCGCATTGAGAAGATAATTCCAATGCACCAAAAATCATCCGATTTGATGCAAGATCTAAGGAGTTAAGTGAGCGGGAGTGTTGTGCGTGTTAAGAATCGTTTCGAGACTTCGAGGAGCAGAGGTGTGTGAGTGCGGAGGCGGACCCAACAAGCTAGCTTGCTGGCGTGCGTGAGCTAAGTCCAATTTCAGTGGTGTGAGAGTGAGCCAAACTAGGTCATCCATCCCAACACTATTCTTGAAGAATGTGCTTAACTACTAGCTCTTAGCTTTGGCTTTACCACTAGACCTGTCGCTGTGGTAGCATTTGTCTATATCGTAGAAGCGCATATGGAGACAATTAGTGACAGTTGTCTTTGATGAGCTAGTAGAGCTACCACGTAGATACTTTTGGAGCTACTAGAGATGTAGACATCTAGTTAGTGACATTACGTACATGTTATGACATTTGGTGGTCATATATTGTGCATGTGATCACCGAAGACCAGACGTCAGTCTGGATGAGATTGGGTTTATCTTTTGTGCATGTCTGAGTGTGGAGGATTATCATTTGGACTTCTTGTGGTTGGAACCCTTTCATATTCTGCTTCTTGTTTTGGTACCACGTTTGCTTGTGTTGGCGTTTGATTTCCGAGTGAGTTCGCTCTAGTATGCTGTCGGTAGTGAGACTGGAGTTGCAGATTAGTCAGACTATCTGTGTTTCTCTCATTGTGAGGTTGGACTTATGACCAACAGATCGTGAGAGGCTGCCTGTGGTGATGGCAGGTACAGGTTATCCTTACCTTGACTGTCCTAGTAAGGAATAGGTGAGCTCAGTAAGAGCGGGGTTAGGCAAGTTGACGTCATGTGTGATGACGAGGTTTCGACGCTCTAGTTAGAGCGTAGTGTTCACGATTGACACGGGGTTGTCGTCACGGAGGTTCCGGCGGAGATTCAGCTATAGTAAGAAAGAGTTCACATAGAGTGGTGTGAGGTACCAATCAGTAGCAGTGGTCTCATCGACGGAGGTCATCGATTCAGACGAGGACGTGATTGGAGGTACACATAGTGCCGCTACACTGTTATTGTGAGACATGGACGAGATCTATGGGACCATGAAGGAGCCTCGACGATACTTGGATACGATAGGTATCATTGAGCCGGATGACTTCATCCAAGAGTTTGACAATTGGTGCTATTTGTAGCAGATGCGGAATCCACAGCTGTTCACACTCTCCATAGCGTGAAAAGGTTTGTTCTAACACTTGGAGGGACCACCTATGGACGATTACCATGAGTTCAGGTGGGACTATGAGGACGTTATGATCGATTGAGTGGAGGGGGGGTGAAATTCGTACCCACTGCTATGTTTTTGGTTGTTCCTAGAGACTAGTGAGGAGTTTTTAGGATCCGTGAGTTGGATTGGAGAGAAAACGATGGACTGGTCGTTTTGATATCAAGTTCAATTGATTCTTAATCGTTTTGGTCTGTCAACCACGCGATTGAAGTTGAAGGGTGTAGATGTGATGAGACGGATATTGTGAACTGTGACAGTCATGAGAGATTGGTTATTTCTTGAGTTTTGGATCGAGGTTCTGAGTGAAACTTTCCAAGATCGAGTGATGTCTTATCAGGAAGATATCTGGAAAGTTTCATCTCAAATGGTCAAATATATTATTCAGGGTCTTAGATCAAGCTTACATGGGTCTGTAAAGCTCTTAAGTTAGCACAGATTACGGTTTGATGTATATCTGAGAGTTGGGTTGAGATTTCGAACTGAAAATTATCCAGGGTAGGAATGAAGGTCCAATAAAGCTTCTTGTGAAATTTGGTCACCATTGGTCGACTCAATTGAGAAATTTGAGGTCTCAAAGTTCAGAGAAACTTTTGTTATTAACGGGTTTGGGTTTCTGATCACATATATTGTGATCTTTTGGTTCTTTTTGAGCAATTGGGGAGGAGTTTGTTGCTGAAACTACCATGTCTGCATACAACTCTACATTATGAAGGTGTGGGGCTGATTTCAGCTTTTTGTGGTAAAGAAGTAAAGAGTCGCAATGAGTCATAAGTCGCTATTTGGATTTTCGGATTTGCCAAGTACCGCCATCGTTGGTGTTATGTTGTGATCTAAGTAGTGCCTTGAAGCATGCATGCTTTACCTTGCTGGAATGCTTAGTAGACCAAGGTGTACAGCCAATTGTATTGGGACTCTATCAAGTTTGGTTGAGTAGCCGTAGAGCATCTTTCAGTTGTACTAGATAGAGTCGTGAGGTCAGATTGATAGATATGTAGCGTCTGTGAAAAGCTATTAAGTCATGCTTTCAGTACTATCGAGTTACTTTGAGTTAAATGATACAGAGTTGAGTATTTCAGATAGAGCATAGAATCTATCTGTAACATAGTTTCTACAACTTATATGTACTTTTTGGATCATTACAAGATTTAATCTTGAATCGAAGGAGTATAACATCAATTGCGCTAGAAGAGTAGATAGAGAACATTTGGGCTGAAAGATCTAGGTTTAGAGCCAACATGTTCAAGCCACATATCAGTACATAGTCATATACCCAGTGTATTCTTAGACAGAAAAACACCATATACGACAATTGGTGAACTCGACGTGAAACGTCTAGGGTGAGAAGTACGTGCATGATTTTGCCACCATGGACATTGAAGGGTTGTTTCATTTCATAGATGAGGCTTCTACGTCTAGAGAGGCTTCAAAGATGACCAAGCTTTCACGGTCCGATATATGATTTTTTGAGACATTCGTGTTGATAATGCAACAACAACAAGCCACTGAATGGAAAGAGGCAATGGCTACTAAAGCCTTGCAATATGTTGTGGGGTTACTAGATCAGTTTGACAGGAAAAACATCTCAAGTATCTAAAATATTATTCTCGAGAGAGAGAGTTGATTAAGGTGCTAGAAAGAGAGATGGTGAGTATATTTGAGCTTCTTGTCATACCGGAACTACAAGAGCATGTGAAAGAGATCATCTGATCTCATAGTGCTACATAAGAAGAATTTACTCTTCAGCTAAAAGAAGAATATACTTTAGAGGATGCAGATCGAGTGACTAAGAAGTCATTCATGGAGTGGGTAAATAAATCTAATAAAGGGCTTGTTGTCATAGAGCTATTTCGGGAGTTTGAGAGACAATTCTTTCAGTTGTCTCGGGTGGAGAAGCTCACGTTGGAGAACGACAAGGTGGAGTTGTTTCTGCAAACAGCTAACAATGAGTTACAGAGGGAGTTGGAGCTACTTCTGGAAGATATGATGAAAGATAATGGACTTGTAGCTGATAGGAGAAGATCTTTGAAGCAGTGAGTGTACTTGCCAAGCGAGAGTATCGGAGAGAGAAGGTGATGTTAAGACAAGAAGTGAGACCACCGTTGATCATAGTACCTCATAGACAACCAACAGTGCTTAATGTACAAGCACCTATTGTACATGTATCTCAAGTTCCACTTCCTATTGTTCCTGTCTTTAAAGCTGCACTGCAAAGAGATGCGATAGAGGAGTTGGTAAAAGGGATGAGAGACTTGCAGATTAAGCTAGCAAGACTAGAGGAGAAACAAAAGACACATGAAAACAAGCTCACTTCAAGATAAGGATATGTACAAAGATGTATTTGGTGCGATAGCATTGAACATCATCGAAAGGAGTGCGAAGACTTTGTTGATATCTTACAGCAAGGAGTGATTTACTGGAAAGAGTGGAAGATTATCTTGAAGGACACATGTGAGATCCTCAAAACTAACTTTGGAAAAGGAGGAATGAGGTAAGTTTTAGAGGAGTATTTTGCACAGCATGCTGAGACATCAGTAGAGGCTGCTGCCTATGAGGTTGAGGTGGTGAAAGATAAAGATAGTACTTTTGAGAAGCATGTAGAAGCGAGTGAAGTATGGAGTCATGTTGTGATCACAATGGAGAAAGGAAAAACGACGAAGGACGAGTTTCTCAAGGTGGTCACGATAATCAGAGTTGCTACTGGATGGAGTGATCTAGTAGATACAATGTCTGCACATGCTTACTTGGTCAAGAGTCAACATGAGACTCTCATGGAGAAAAAACGTAAGAGAGATGATGATGATCTTAGTTAGGAGAGAAGTACTCTAAGAGACAGTTACGAGGAGAGAAACCTCAACAAGACATTACACTGGTGCGAGAAGAGATTATGAAAGAAGTCTTATCATCTATCTCATAGAGATCAGAAAGGAGTAAGAAAAGTAAACTTTTTACTTACAAGCTGCAATCATATATTGAAGCAGCTACAGACTTGAAGGGAGTATTAGAAGAGAGAGTGCTCAATGCGAAGATTGAGTTTACTCTATGAGAGATACTTGGAATTGCCAAGACGGAGTTTCATGATGTCATTGTTGACACCATCAAGCGGAAGAGACAATTGACAGGAGAGACGACTATGACTAATGCTCTAGACATAAAAATAACGGAAGAAGAGGAGTTAGAGTTAGTTGAATGTTGCATCAATCGGAAGGTTCGATTTGCTATAAATGAAGATGAGTGAGATGATAAGTTTCCGGTCATTACACTAGGAGCATTGGGCTAGAGCTACAATGAAAACCTCGGTGAAGATAGGAGATCTGACAGATCCGATGGTTGATCTCATTGATCGTAGATCTGAGATTAACATTGTGTCTAAGGATATCTACAAGCGAGGAAAGTGATCCATTAACATAGAGCATGGTTGGATGATCCGGGTAGCGAATAACACACGAGGAGAACTCTATGGAGCTTGTCTTAATGTAAGAGTGAAGGTTGGAGATAGAGCTACTGAACAAAACTTATTTGTTCAAGATAATACATCATATACAATTATACTCAATCAGTCTTACATTACTGTTGTAAGGATAGAGACCAAGGTGTTGGATGATGGATCCGCTTATGCTCGGATCAGAAGTCGAGACAATAAGAGAGCAGTGTAATTTTTTTACTGTACCTCCTAACCATGAGCGCAACCGAGAGTACTTAAAGAGTGGTTCTTTACCTAGAGTTAGTGAAGAGTTCAAGGATTTTTTCACAAGATCACTATAGAGCGAGAATATAGTGGTATCGATACATGTCCATTTTAAACAAATCAGGAGGAAGGCTTATAACTACTTGCTACAAGATGGTTATTTATGGAAGCGAGCTAAGCAATGTGATAAGATGCCACAAAGAGTTACATGCAAGGTTGACATGCAAAAGTTATTCATGTAAGAGTTTCATGATAGCTTGATGAGACAAAGCTTAAAGTTCTCATGCATGCAAGCGTGTGAAACTCTTCAAGAAGCGAGATGAAGAGATAAGCATGGAGGAAGTCAGAGCAGAGTTTGATCTCTTGGATGACGACGGAGAAGATTTAGATGTTGAAGATATTGCTAACAATGACATCAGTCAAGAGGGCGAAGATATAGTGTGATGCCGATCACAACTTTGTGAGTGTTGGTGCATAACGGAGGATGTGCAGGTTTAGAAGAGGTGGATGTCGTGTTGTGGTACGGCTCTTGTGTGAAATTCGCATAGAACTTAGGATGTGTTTCTTTTCTATATCTCGTGTAATCTTATCAGGTAGGAGTGAAGGTCTAATAAAGCTTCTTGAGAAATTTGGTCACCATTGGTTGTCTGAACTGGAAGAACTGACGTCTCAAAGTTCGAAGAAGATTTTGTTATTAGCGGGTTCGGATTTTTGATCACATATATTGTGATCTTTTGGTTCTTTTTGAGCAATTGGAGAGGAGTTTGTTGCTGAAACTATCATGCTTGCATACAACTCGACATTATGAAGGTATGGGACTGATTTCAGCTCTTTGTGGTAAAGAAGTAAAGAGTCGCGATGAGTTATAAGCCGCTAGTTAGGTTTTCGGAGCTATCAGATACCGCCATCGTTCGTGATATATCATGATCTGCGTAGTGTCTTGAAGCATGCATGCTTTACCTTGCTAGAATGCTTAAGTAGACCAAAATGTACAGCCAGTTGTACTGGGACTCTATCAAGTTTAGTTGAGTGACCAAGAGCATCTTTCGGTTGTACTAGATAGAGTTGTGAGGTCAGATTGATAGATAGATAGCGTCTGTAGAAAGCTATTAAGTCATGCTTTCAGTACTATAGAGTTGCTTTCAGTTAAATGGTGCAGAGTTGAGTATTTCAGATGGAGCACAGAAGAATCTATATGTAACACAATTTCTACAACTTATACGTACTCTTTGGATCATTACAAGCTTTAATCTTGAACCGAAGGAGTACAAGATCACTTGCGCTAGAAGAGTAGATAGAGAACATTTGGGTTAAAAGATCTAAGTTTAGAACCAACCTGTTCAAGCCATATATCTCTACACAGTTATAAACCCAATGTATTCTTAGATAGAAAAACACGTTATACGACAATGTCCATCTAATCCGAAACATTGTGTACGGCAGACAAATGCATAGAAGTACTCGTCTGATTCAAAGTTGTGCACTGATGACAATGCGAACTCGTCTGATCACTTGTACAGATCTCGATATTGACCTTCGATTCAAGTGATACATTGGACTATTCAGACTGAAGTGAAATCAAAAGGCATTGCTCTTCGACTGAAGATCAATTCATCTGCAATCCAAACACAACAAGCTCGAAGCGCAGATGGCAATGATCAAATTTCTCTACAACATAGTTCGCCCTGAACCAAAATCACCTTGCAAAGTTCTCTTCAGAGCTCGTGCAGCATTTACTCTTTCTGCTCTTGTGTAACACTAAACCCTTGAATGTAACTTACGCGAGTTTCGATAGCAGTGCGACCTTCAAGCGTGTAAGGACACACACTTGTGAAATCAAAGGGCACTGCTCTTCGACTGAAGATCAAATCGTCTGCAATCCAAACACAACAAGCTCGAAGCACAGATGACATGGTCGAATTTCTCTACAACTTCGTTCGCCCTGAATCAAAATCACCTTGAGATGTTCTCTTCAGAGCCCATGCAGCATTTGCTCTTTCTGCTCTTGTGTAACACTAAATCCTGAATGTAACCTACGCGAGTTTCGATAGCAGTGTGACCTTCAAGCGTGTAAGGACACACGTAAGGTTTCACATCCGTCATCATATGACTCAAGATCTCGTTTTGTTTGCATACAACCAACACATCCTTGTCAACTGTTTGTATTTTAACCTCCTCTTTCAATTGTCAAGAAGAGTTCTCAATTGACAGATCTGGAGAAACAATTTCTTCTTGAACCTTCTCATCACACTTCTGCTTCTCGAAAGAGGTCTCTTTTCTTACATTCTTTGTTCTTCATGCTCCTTATACATCTGTATGCAGCATCCAACTTGAGCTCGTCTGATCTCACGTGCTCACCAAAATATTCGCTCTGGAGATCATGCTCAATCTCCTCCACCCTACTATAAGTTGTAGCTTCAGTAACTAGAATAATATGTGTCGCAAAATAATCATCGATCAACTTCTTCATCCCTCTTTTACCAACGTTGTCTTGAAAGAAAATACCCATACTTTTGAACATAATCTTTCCATCCTCTCAAGTAATAACCTCTCGTTATAAAGACTCAATAAGTCCATGAAATCTTATCATTGATGATATGTATCATCATACCACATACACCGATGTACCCAAGCTGGTTTGAGTACAAGCTTCGTCACAATTGACGATCTCTTATCCTCCAACCTAGTAATCTTAGCTTGTAGATCTTACATTCTTTGTCGTTGGTCCTCGATGATTTAGATCTTTTTCCTCTACGATCACAACTAGAAGTTGGATCTCAAGTACTATCAAAACTTGTGTGGTAGTAATTTATACTGATGTGTCGACCTCCTAACTCTTTCCCTCGTTCGTTCTTTTTCAACAAGAAGTTCAACCGCTTCTTGCACAACCTCCCAATTTCTTTGCAATCCTTTTCTTTCCTCCCCATCTTCTATAAGTAGTTCCAATCCCTCTTGTCATGTTTCATCAGCATCTTGAAGAAACAGCTCCGTCTTGTGGATACTCCAAGGTCAGCTTCACCATCCATAAATAGCTCAATAGGCTCTAAACTTGTATTTGATTGATTGATCCAGCCCAAAAATGATTTATTGATCGCTCTTTGAGTTTCCAAGAAATATTCTTCTTCAATACTTGTAAAAATATTATCGTATCGGATATTGAGTGAAGGTTATCTAGGAAAATGTGAGGTTCTAGCCGTGGAGATACCGTGTGTTGAATAGATGTAAGAGAGAGAAAAACAACCACGAGATAAATATCATGAGATATACCAACTCTCACTTTATATACATTCTCATTTCTTTTTCTCTATGGATACAAATTTGAGAAACAGACCTGAGTGGTTTGTAATCTACACCCAACTTCCTGAAACAAATCCTCTAACTCAAGTCTATGATCAAAACTACCGAAGTGAAACTCGAAGTAAAGAAAAAACCCATTTGCTAACAAGAGACTTCGTCATAGTTTCACAGAATCCAAACTCTGATCCAAAGCACATCCATGTATAAGCTTCTAGCAAAATCTAGCTATCACAAGTCACACATAACCAACTGGAACTCTCACAAGTACAAAATATTAAAAACCGTTACGAAATAACCGAAGAAAGTCTATCTAAGAAATTTCTCCTTTCGTCAAATGATCTTCAAATATCGATAGGATCTTCCTCTTGACACCGTTGGTTCCAAAAACCCTCATATCTGACTTTTGACATCTCTGATTATTAGTCATAGATGGTTGGACCTCCAAACCTCCTCTTTGTGGCTTAAAACCACGTACATCTGCACAACATATCGTTTGATCTGAGATCCGTGAGATACTACGTAGATCTCAATGAGATCTTAAACAAGCAATTTGGAGTTTCTCTCGTGAAAACAATGAGAAATTTGATCGCAAGAAGCAAAAAATTGATGTAAATCATTTTCTGTGGCTCAACTTCACTCATCACGTCCAACACAACAATCCAATCCATGGTGGCCTTCTCCTATGCATAAGTGAATACTCACTGATGGTATATGTACCAAGAATTAAGAGCTTGGTCCACCAATCACGAAGAACAACCAAACCTCAAGTCGTAAGCAAACAAAAACCGATGAAAACTTTCTCCTCGCGAGTCAATTTTCCTTACATCTCCCAAATCGTCTGGTGAAACTTCGTATCGTTTTCAATAACTTGAAGAACTGGTTGTATTGATCCTGATGGATTCAAGGATAGCAAGTTTAGACTCTGGGACAATCCCAATGGTCCAACTCTCTTTCGTAGACCACTCAAGCATCCCAATTTCTTCTCCATACGTCTCATTTTTCTCAGAACACACCACATGATCCACCTCTTCATGAATAATCTATCCTAAGTGTAGCTTGCACATATCTGAACCCAATGACATCTTTATGCACATGCATTAGACCTCCCAATCTCTAAAACCGTCCATCGACAGATCATAGATATAAGCTAATCCCTTAAGCTGCCTCTTTGCATCAGTTCATAGTACATACGTTCAACCTATATAATGATCAAGAAGACCTTTTGCACCCTTAGCATAACACCAAGAACGATCAAAATTAGTATTTTATCGTCACGAACGGAGCTAAGATGACGGAGTTATGGACAGTTGTGACTTTTAAGATTTTACGCGTCATAACGCAGATGAGGCATCTGACGGACTGACATGACATGTGAGATGCTAACATGGTAGGATGTTGACATGGCGGGTGCTGATTGTACATAGATATTGACGAGGAGTTAGAGCTGAGGTGGCAGATCGGAATGATGTATCAATGTGCATGTGCACCACTTGACGGCCCGGTGGAAGCAATACTTGTCATACATGCATGGATGACACTTGATAAGCACAGAGGACAACGTTTGGTCTTTTATCCCTCAGCTTCCAAACACTATAAAAGTCCAGGGTTTTAGAGTCCAGTCTACATAATTTTGAGAATACGTCGACAAACTGTCTATTTTTTCACCTAGAAAATAGATACTCGTGATGGTCTTATGGTAAAATTGGATTTAATTAGCAAATATGCACGAGATCTCGTGCATATTTGCAGATCTCGTGCGTTCAGCAAACTTCAAACTGCCGTAGTTTTCTGTACATATCTCAATTTACGTCAGGCTTGGTACCATTGGAAAGACGGCGAGGAGACCTTTCTAGCGCCACCTCAAGTGCTAGATTTGGAGCCTTGGTCAAAGAAGTACAAGGGTTTAAAGTTGACTAAGTACTTTTGAGTCGGATGTCAAATTTGTGCGAGAGCTCGTATAGATTTCAGAAGGAGAAAAAGCCTTTAGGGCTAAGAGGTTACAATCTACACGGGGGCTTGCTAAGATTTCTCCAAAGAGGGATCTGAAACTTTCAAATAGTAGTAACTCATGCTACATGAGGTCAGTTTGAATCAAAATTGATATCATTAAATAACGGTTTTAAGGCTTTCTGATGACACCAAAAATACCAGATTTGAGTTGTGTGATGGAAGTTACGGGGGTTCAAAGTTTCTTGACTACTTTGGAGTGGAAGTATCAAATTTGTGCAAAAGCTCGTGCAGATTTGAGTGAAAGTGTGAGTTTAAGAGCTGAATGTAGCAATCTACGCAAGGGCTCAAGAAAATATCAGAACTCTTTAAGTACCTTAACTACAGATGTCAGTTTCGGTCAACATTGATATCATTAGATATGATTTTTAAATAGCTTTTCGGTGACACCAAGAACACTGGATTCTGAGCAACAATGAGGAAGTTGTAGGGGTTTGAAGTTCGTATGGACTTTCAATTGATATTTCAAATCTGTGCGAGGGTTCGTGCAGATTGATAGTTACGAGAGCACATCTGGGATTCACAAAGAGGAAGAAGCCATAAGATTTGACCGGATGTACTTATGTTGTAAGTGTTTGTTGGAGGTGAAAGTGATACCGTTGAAAAGAGAACAGCGAGAGCCCTCCAGGGACACCAAGAATGATGGATTTGGAGGAAACTGCACGAGTTTAAAGCTTGAACGGCAAATCTGCATGAGGACTCACACAGATTCTAACTAAGGAGAGAGTTTGGTCCTGAAAACTTGAAACCCTTATAACTTCACAATGGAGTGTCCGTTCAAGACATAAACAGTAATATTGGAACTAGCTTTTCCCGATGAGTCTACATGACTTATCACATTTGGACTCTGGTAAATAAGTTTGAAGAGTTTGGAGGTTGAAGATTCTCAATGCAGAAGTGACATAACTTCTTCCACGGGAGTTCGTTAGGGACATATTGGGTGTCGAGGACTACGTAGCTATAACATTAGTTTAAAGTTTTAGCGATATGTGTTAAGACCTCAGACCACTGAGTATGTTTGTAAACGAATAATTGACAGTAGTAGAAAATAGGATCTTTGGATTGGAAGTCTGTGCTCGTACGTTGCCGTTCGTGTTTCTTGACCCAAGTGCTTTCCACAGCCAAATACTCTGCATATTCTCGAATACACCTTTTGCACCTTACAATCTGACACCGTATCATATCATATTGTACGTGAAGTTCGTCCAAGAAAATATGAGGTCCTTGTGGATATATCATGTGTTGAAAAGATGCAAGAGAGAGAGAGAGAAACAGCGACAAGAACAAGCTCCACAAGATATATCAACCCTCATTTTATATACAATAATATTTTTTTCTCTATGACTCAAATTGATAAACGGACTTGAGTGGTGTGTAATATGCTCCCAACGTCCTAAAGAAGTCTATGAACATAATTCTAAGACCACAACTACCGAAGTGAAACTCAAAGCAAAGAAAACATCACTTTGCTAACAAGAAGTTTCGCTGTAGTATCACAAAATCAGAAACTTTATCCAAAATACATCCATGTACAAGCCTCTATCAAAAGCTAGTTATAACAAGTCACACATAACCAATTAGAACTCTAATGGGTCCAAAATGATGAAAAATGATAGCAAAGAAATCAAAGAGGGTTTATATGAGAACTTTCTCTTTTTGTCAAATGGTCCTCATATATCAATAGGATCTTCCTTCCTAACTCCGTTGGCTCCAAGAACCTTCATATCTGACTTCCGACAGCCGAGATATCTCTGATTTTTTGTCGTAGATGACCGTACCTCCAAAACCCTCTCCTTGTGGCTTAAAGTCATGTACATCGGCAAAACAGATCATCTCATCTGAGATAAGTCTTCTCTTACAAGTAGATTTGATTATGTTGATCCTTAATTCTATTTTTCATGCACAACACAACAATCCGATCCATGTATGATCTTCCCTACACTTAGATGAAGGCTCCATGGTCGTGTTGGTACCAAAACAAAGAGTTTGGTCCATCGATCACAAAAAATAAAGCACATTTAGATCGTAAATGATCAAAAACTGATGAAATCGTCTCCTTGCGAGTCAGTCTCTCTCATAACTTCTAAATCGTCTGATGGAACTTCATATCATCTTCAGTCTTTGAAGAACTTGATGTTATGATCTCGATGGATCCAGTGATAGCAAATTTGGACTCCAAATCGTTCCAAATGATCCACGCCATTCTTAGGTAACTAAAGCACTCCAATCCTCTCTCCTTGTGTCTCAATTTCTTCAAAAACACACAACACGATATGTCTTTTCACGAACTGTCTTAACCCGTGCATATCTTACATAGAACTGAACCCAATGACACA